>JAZHRO010000073.1:980000-3705000 GCA_037157565.1 Thalassia testudinum | reverse complement strand
TTAAGGTGATAAGAGCATTTGAGGATTATGAATTCATTGAGGAGCTCGAGGATCAAGATCTTGAGATGTGTATGACAATCAATGCACTCGAGGACTCCATTAGCTTTAGCGAACCCAACCCACAACCCTCCTCTGTGGTAGACCTACCACATCCTGAAGATGCTGTTGATTTTGTTCATTCCCAGCCTCTTCCACTGAATCGTCCTGATGAATCTTCATCAACATCCTCCCTTCCTTCTATTCTAAACCCACCCCAGATGGAATTAAAACCATTGCCCAAAAATTTGAAATATGAGTTCTTAGGACCTGGAAACACACTCCCTGTGATTATTAGTGCTGATTTGACTAAGGAGCAAGAGTTGAGGTTGATTAAGGTCCTTAAGAACAATAAGGACGCAATTGGTTAGACCATCTATGACCTTAGGGGGATCGAGCCATCTAATTGTAATCATCGTATTTTCATGGAAGATGGATCCCACCCTTCTCACAAAATGCAGAGGTGACTAAACCTAAATATGCGAGAAGTGGTCCAGAAGGAGATAATTAAGTGGCTCGATGCTAGGATTATTTACCCAATCTCAGATTGTCCGTGGGTTAGCCCCATTCAGATTGTACCCAAGAAGGAGGGAATAATCGTTATGACTAATGAGAAAGGGAAACCTTCACCACTTGCTCAGCTTCTGCTTGGAGAGTTTGTCTTGACTATACGAAGTTGAACACAGCCATTAAAAAGGATCACTTTCCCTTGCCATTCATCGATCAAATCCTCGAATGGTTAGCTGGGCAAAAATATTTTTGCTTCCTGGATAGTTATTCAGGATATAACCAAGTCCCTATCCATCCTGAAGACCAGGAAGAGGCAACTTTCACATGCCCCTATGGAACCTTTGCATTCCGTAGAATGTCATTTGGGCTTTGCAATGCACCTACAACTTTTCAAAGGTGCATGCTAGCCATCTTTTCTGACATGGTGGGAGATTGTCTTGAGGTGTTCATGGATGATTTCTCCATTTTCGGAGATTCTTTTGAGTCTTGCCTGGCTAACCTGGAATTAATCGTTTAGAGATGCATCAAAACACGGCTGGTCCTTAGTTGGGAAAAGAGCCACTTTATGACTCAGGAGGGCATTGTCCTGGGTCACGTGGTCTCTGATTGAGGAATTGAAGTTGATAGAGCTAAGGTGGATGTTATCTCTAGACTTCCTCCACCCACATCTGTAAAACAGATTCGTTCTTTCCTTGGGCATGTGGGCTTTTATAGAAGATTCATTAAGAATTTCTTGAAGGTTGCTCGGCCCTTGAGTAAACTTTTGGCCAAAGATGCACCGTTCGAGTTTGATTAATCATGTCGTAAGCCATTTGATTTATTGAAAACGACAGTCACCTGTGTCCTGGTATTGTAACCACCGGTCTTGACAGCCCCATTTGAGATTATGGCTGATGCATTTGATTATGCCGTCGGGGCTATCTTGGGTCAAAAGATTGAGAAAAAGCCCTCTATGATTTACTGTGTTAGCAAAACTCTGGACGAGGCCCAAATGAACTACATCGTTATTGAAAAAGAATTGCTAGCTGTAGTTTTCGCTTTAGAAAAATTCAGGGCTTATCTGTTAGGTTCTCGTGTCATCATCTATAATGACCACTAGGCCTTGAAACATCTCTTCGCCAAAAAGGATGCCAAACCCCAGCTTATTCACTAGATTCTGCTGCTTCAAGAGTTTGATCTTGAAATCAGGTTTAAAGCCGGGGTGCAAAATGTAGTGGCGGATCACCTCTAGAGAATCCTAATTGATTCTCCTCATTCGGATGTTCTGATCCCTTATACTTTTCTAGATGAAACTATCCTCACAGTCTTAGGTATCCGAACCCCCTGGTTTGCGGATATTGCCAATTATTTGGCCATTGGTCAAATCCCCCAGGATTGGACCAAACAACAATGGGATAGACTTACATCTAAGGCCAAATATTATTTTTGGGATGATCTCAAGCTGTACCGCATTGGCGCAGACCAGATTATTCACCGATGAGTCCTGGACGTCGAGTTCCATAGCATACTTGAGTTCTGTCACACATTCGCATGTGGTGGACACTTTTCCAGGAAAAAGACAGCTACAAAAATTTTACAATCCGGATTATATTGGCTGTCATTATTTAAGGATGCCCATGAATTCTCTAAGTCATGCACCCAATGCCAGACACTCGGGAACATGGCTAAAAGAGATATGATGCCCCTGAACCCAATTTTTTTCGTCGAAATTTTTGACATTTAGGGCATCAACTTTATGGGACCCTTCCCTCCTTCATTTGGACACCGGTATATTCTGGTCGCTATTGATTACGTGTCCAAGTGGATTGAGGCAATTCCCACCCGGACCAATGACCACAATGTGGTCATAGATTTTGTGAAGAGAAATATCTTCAGTCGGTTCGAGGTTCCTAGGGCAATTATCAGTGATGGTGGCACACATTTCACTCATGCCCAGTTTCAGAATTTATTAGGGAAATACGGGGTGAGCCATTGGATTTCCACACCTTACCACCCTCAGACGAACGGACAGGCCGAGGTCTCCAATTGGGAGATCAAGAACATTTTGCAGAAATCCATTAGGCCTGATAGGAAAGACTGGGCCCAAATATCGATATGTCATAGTTCCGTCTGGTGTTTGGGAAGGCATGTCACTTACTCGTAGAACTTGAACATCAAGCATTTTGGGCCATCAAGAAATGTAATGTGGACCTTGAGTTGGCCGAGAAAATCAGGAAACTGCAACTATCTGAGTTGGAGGAGCTTCGAAATGATGCTTATGAAAATGCCAGAATCTATAAGGCAAGGACCAAAGCTCTCCATGACCAGATGATTTCATGTAAGAGCTTTGAGTCGAACTAGAAGGCCTGGCTTTTTGATTTTCGATTGAAGCTTTTCCCTGGTAAGCTCATGTCTAAGGGGGGTGGCCCGTTCATTATTGAGCAAATTTTCCCTAATGGGGCTGTCGAAATCTCTGACCCAAAGATGGGTAATATTTTCAAGATCAATGGACAGTGTCTCAAACCCTTTGTTCACTGATAAATGCCAGTTTATCATCATTCTTATGCATTAAAACAAACCTAGCTTTTAGGATTTTACTCCGCAAATGGATTTTTGGGTTGCATTTAGGCATAAATTAGGTTAGGCATGCATTGCATTTTTTATTGTCCTTTTGATATGTTTTTGTGAGTGTTAGGGATGAATAGATAAACAGATCCCTAAAACCCTAGCACTCAAGAAGGCAAATGATGAAGGAGAAGCTCAGATTAGCTGGAACTTAGCTTGATCCAGCTCACCACAGTTGGAACCTAGCTCACTTGAACTATGGTTAGCTCA
Source organism: Thalassia testudinum (assembly GCA_037157565.1). Taxonomy (NCBI): domain Eukaryota; kingdom Viridiplantae; phylum Streptophyta; class Magnoliopsida; order Alismatales; family Hydrocharitaceae; genus Thalassia; species Thalassia testudinum. Next base: position 3,701,640 of record JAZHRO010000073.1, on the reverse strand, counting down.
TCCCAGCTCCATTGAGCTAATCTCAACTGAATGGCAGCTCAAGAGAGTTCATCTTAGCTCACCCTAGCTCAAGTCAGCTCAGATCCAGCTCAACTTAGCTGAGTCTAGCTCATCTCAGCTCCTACTAGTCCACAGGGAGCTCTAGCTAGCTTAGCTGAGTTGACGGGAGTTCATCCCAGCTCAGATCCAGCTACATCCAGCTCCACTCAACTCCAGCCAGCTGAAGAAGAACTCATCCCAGCTCAGGAAACTCAAGTCCAGCTCCCGGGGACTCAGCTTAGATCAACTCAGTTGAGCTAAGTTACCTTAGCTGCCTCAACCAGCTTGATCCTCCCCAGGAGCACCAGACCTAGCTCACCTCAGCTCATTATGGTAGAAGCTAGCTCACTTTAGCTTGGCTTAGCAGCGAGCAAAGAAGTAGCAAGCTAAGCCAGCTAGAGTAGCTCCATGCCAGCCTCTTCAACAGCAGCCAACTCGAGTTTCAGCTCCAGACTTCTCCTCCTCAACTCCTCCCTCCAAACCCTATCTCCAACACCTCCTTCTCTACTCCTCCTTTAGATAAACTAGCTTAGCTTAGCTTAGCTATGCTCCAACTTCCTTGGCTTGTACCACCGAAAAACCCTACCTAACAACTCCACCTACTGGCTCCACCTAAGCTCCACCTACTTGGCGCCAACCTAGCCTACTCACCACCTCCAAAAGACACCTAGAAGTGACACCAAAACCACCCTAACCACCCCCTTGATGGAACCACTTTTCCCTCCAAAATTCCCTTCATCTCCCCCATACACCTCTCCTTAAATCCATCTCCACCATCCACCTAACCCCCCTTCTAGAAGACCTTAGGTTGGCGCCAAAATGGTGGTGTCTCTCCACCACCAAAAGCCACCAACACCACCATAATCACCCCCTTTAACACCCCTTGGGTTGGCGCCAAATGCCCTTGGCCATAGGATCACCAACCACCTCCATCCTTCCATCCTAGCCCTCCATTTCAAGGGGCACCTTAACCCCCCATACTACCCTATAAAAAGGCCACTACCCACCACCATTCAAGGTATCCTTGGCTAGCAAATTCACTCTCATATTCCACCTAGAAACCCACATCCAAGAGAGAATAAGAAGAAGATTAAGGGGATATTCTGTCCCCTTGGTGCCTTCCCCTCTTCCCTTCTCTCTTGAGTCACGCCAGCCAAAGGAGAAGCCAGGCAAGGAAGATCTTTGGAGGAGATCTTGAAGGTGGTCCACGCCACCTTGGAGGAGCTTTTGAGGGTGGTGCACGCCCACCCCTTGGAGGAGAGCATTGAAGGTGGTAGCTTCCACCTTGGAGGAGCTCTCAAGGAAGGAGAAGGAGGCCCTCTTTTCAAGCCAAGGAGCAGCTAGGCTTGGAGCAAGAAGACTCCCTTCTTCACCAAATTTTGCAAGAGGATTAGTGTTTCTTTTATTGCTTTTAAATTTATTAGTTCTAGTAGAAGCATTCCTCTACTTGTCCTTGAAAAGAACACTAATTCTAGTTAATTAAATTGCCTTCTTCTAGCTTTTTATTGCAATTGTTACTTTTGGTTCTAGCACTTGTTTCACCTCTTCTTCCTAATTACTCTAGGCCTCCACTTGCCTAGAGTGAGCTTAGGAAGAAGATATATCTATCTTTTAAGTTTTAGTTAAGCAATTGTAGGTGTTAGTACTTTCCATTACAATTCGCATTTTGCCCTCGTCTTTTCAAAACAAAAAAAAAATTACATGTTTAAAATACCAAAAAGAAAGTTGAGATCTATTTGTAAGTAAGAGGATTAATTTTGCAAACATTTGGCCTCCTTGGACGACCCTAGATACTTCCCCTATCTGGGATATAAATTTAAAAGCGAAAGTGGATTCGCGTATTACAACGACGTTAAAAACCAACTTTTACAAATCACACGTATTTCGCTATAATTGACCATGTGCTCCCTGGACCCGTCTCAGACAAGGTTGCTCTTACCTTGCTGTAACCACCGCGGGATGATCATTGCCTAGCTGAAGGCACTAAACTCAGCACATGTAAAGACTATTCCAAGCTGGCCAGAGTCTCACAAAAACCAGGTGCTATTCTTCCACTTCTCTCCTGCATGCTTTCATTTTTTCATAATGAGGACATTGCAATAGCTAAGCATGGGGGGGTGGACATATTTTATAATCATTTTATCAACTGCAACAGTGATTTCCTATTATTTGATTCTTGTTAAAAAATAATAAAAATAATAAATAAATAAATAAACATGAAAATTTGAAAAAGATAAAAAAAATCAGAATTAGGAGACGAGAACTTAGGCATTAAGAGTTGTAAACTTTAGGAATTGATACTTTGAGACCTGAATACTTAGACTCTTACGGTCTTTGGGCTTAATTAGCCTGGGTGTCCACTCGAATGTGGATTTAGTCTTGAGTCCTCGCCAATTAAAATTTATTTTAATTTGGTAAATAATTTGGGATGATAAGTATACGACTTATCAACCCACCTTCAGATTTTGGGAGACTTTAAGCCTAAGCATCTACACACATTTTTTGCACTAACTTTCCGGCGATTTTCTCGGAAATTGGGTAGATAATGGACCAACTTGGGTGGTATGACTGGCAAGTTGTCGGTGGTAACAATTCATCGGCCGGTTGTCCAGAGCCCAGCCACAAGACCGTTTTCATTGTATTGCCTTTAGGTAAATCTTAGATCAGGAAAGCCACTTAAAAAAAAAAAGGGAAAAAATATAAAAGAAGAAGGAGAAAATAAAAATAAATAAATAAAATCACACTTCACCGCATGAGTATGGCTGGCAAGTTGTCGGTGGTAACAACTCATCGGCTGGTTGTCCAGAACTCAGCTCACAAAAAAAAAAATCCACAATAATTCCCAAAATACTTAAGGAAGAAGTAGGGAAGTAGAATAAACCGAGGAGATATACATTGGGTTCGCCCTTTTGTTGACCCCATATAAAAGAAAGTAGGGAGAAAGCTACCGATCGTAAAGACAAACCTTTAGGTAAGGTCACCTAGGGTTGTAGAAATCAGAAGTCCATTTTAATGGCTGTTATTAGCTCATAGTTGTGGGCTATTTAAGTATTTAAGTGTCTAGACATTAGGTTAATTCTAACATTTATTTAGCATAAATTAGGATGTAAATAGATTAATTCGTATTTTTAATTTAATTACATAATCCATGCATTGCATTCATATTTTAAGTGCATTTAGAATTAGCTTAGAATGGCATTCATTTAATTAGTTAACCAATTAGGTACATTATTTTAGTTAACATAAAAGTTGAGGGTTTGTATATAAATAACCATAATATTTTAATAATATCCTTTATTCTTCTTCTTCTCAGCAACGCCTCCGGCCGCACTAAAGCACATTCATGGATCAGCGGAAAAGGTGGATCTGCTCCTACCTCTCCATTCAAATTCGTGAAGTCAGCTACAAAAAGAGGAGAGAGGCTGCCGAGCGGGGAAGGCCTCCACCACCAACCCACCACTGTGCAGAGAGTGCTTCTCTCTTCCATTCCACACCGCCGGCCTCAACCGCGACGACGACCCTCCACCACCGTGGGCATGTGGTGTGACAGGCCACACCGTCATCTGGAGGTCGTCCGCATTACCGTGAGCACCTCGCCGTGCACCTCCCTCGCCATCGTCGTCAACAACCACTGTCGCTGCAATCATCTTCTCAGTCAGTTAAGACATCCGGGAAATTTCCCGGATGTCTGAAGCCCACCCCCACTCCAGCAGCAACCACCGTCCGCCTACTTCACCTCCAGCACCTGAACCGCAACCCTTGCCCGCTCACTCCACGTCCACCCACACGCCCTCCAGCTGCACGCAAGCAGGCACAGCCTCCACCGCACCCGTGCCTCCCACTCCTGCAGCGCCTCACCGCTCACGCCCGCATCACACCACCCATACGCCTGCAGCAGGACCGGTTGCTCCAGCACCACCCCCATGCCTGCAGCCTTCATCGGAGCGCCCTTCAGCCTTCGTTCACACCCGGGCTCACTGCCAACAGAGTGCGCACCCACGCCTGCAGCAACAGCGCTCACCGCCAACAGTGCGCGCCCATGCCTCCAGCCAGCATGCAGCACCGGCTGCAGCGCGCACCCACGCCTGCAGCAGTCCTCCTGTGCCCTCTAGCCAGCGCGCGCACCGCCCGCCAACAGCAGCTGCAGCACCGCTTGCAGCCATCTCCGCCGGAGCTCCGTCCGGCCGGCTCCGGCCATCACGCGACACACCGCCACCACTGCTTCGAAGCCCTCGGTCCAAGGAACTTCCTCCGAGCTTCCCGCGTCCGGCCGTCCACTCCTCGCCATGCACCGCCAAGGGGAATAAATCCCCTGTTTTGCTACAGTAACATGTCCATTAATAATTACATTTTCTGCAATGTCAATTTTTAATGATATTTTATTGATTTTGCATTGCGACAAATATCCTCTAGTTATTAAGAATTGCTATTTCGGCATGATTTCTTGATTCAACCTTAATCTGAAGGTAATTTTTTCTTGATTCTTGTCCAAACTAACTACGAACAAACGTTTTTAACCGGTGCGAATTTAAATACGTCATTGCCTCCCTGTGGATACGACCCGCTCTTCTACGAGTGGTTATTTCTTTTTAAATATTGATTAGTCTATTTTTCCACCACATAAAACCACAAACGACTTTAAAGCGAACAATCGACTCGTCAAATGGCACCGTTGCCGGGGAGGCAACAGACACAATAATTTCACCTGATTTTATTTTGATTATTTGTCAATTGCACAGTGATTTGACCATTTATTATTTTCTTTTCTGTGTGAGAAAATTTGTGCAAGAATCAGCCACTGTGAGAGGCGACCCTTGACGTCACCCGAGGAGAATTGGACGAGGACGCGACGGACATCATTGTATATTTATTCGCTAATTTGATTAGAATAGAATTAAGACTTTAGATTTAATTTTTCATTGCATTTGGTTTGAAACCCTTGTTCTGGGGTATATTTTGAGGGGTTTGTTCCCCGATTTTGTTTTGGGCTCGTGTTGGGTAATTTTTGGGAGCCTGTTCCCTTTTCTTTAGATTTAGGTTTTTAGTTTATTGATTACTTTTATTTTCTTGTGCGTAAGTAGTTTAAAAAAAAAGAAAAATGAGCTACCCGCTAGAAGCTGCCTGCCCTAGGACGAACCATTTAGGTCTGTATGAGCAGCCTCTAGATTTACTTCTCTGCATTGCGTGCATTCTTGCATCGTTGATTGCTGGAAGCAAGGTACACATTTTCTTACTTTGCATCCTATTCTTGATCACGCATTGCATTTGGACTTAATGTGAAGACCACCTAATCTGTATTGAATAAATTAAACAAGTGGTCACATATTTTCTAGAAAAAGGACTAATTAAAGGAGGAACATTTTAAAAACCAAGGATTTGATTTTCAAACTTGGTGTGTGATTCAAAATTCAAAATCTTTTGCAGTGTATGCACACTTATTTCACTTGCACCACGGCACGCTTCTAGACACTCCTTAGGTTTGGAAATACCAGGACAAGAGCCCTCCTATCGTTGGATTCTGAAGTGTTCGAAACTTGAGATCAAACGTTTTATAAATCCAAAGAGGGGGATACCCTGTCACGGATTTTTGGGGGTAGTTGAGAAGCACCTCGAAAGCACAACTTAAAAAGAAGGCTTAGGCCTACTTGCATCCCTCGATCTTCCGTCTTTGGAGTTGCTCTACCATTTGAGATTAGGGAAGAACACCTAAGCTCTAACTAGGTCTTCTTAGGCGAGCCGTAGGTTGACAATAGGTGCATAAATTGATTGAACAAATTGTATTGTCACCTGCAATCTGACTAAAAATCTAAAGTCTAAATTGGGAAAGACCTAAAAGGTCCTTTTTGAATTGTGTTTTTCTTGGGGAATTCTGATTAAGGTGTGAGTTAGAATGGACCACATTGATTTTCATCCTTTCACATCTTGCCCACACCCTCACCCCCACTCTGCATCCTTTGATCCCAGACATCGAGATGGTCCATCCCTTGATGGACATAATGACAATCATTGGGATCCGTTTTACTCCTATTATAGGAGTATTGGCCTGGTTAAGCCCCAAATTAGTGAGCAGAACCTAGGAGCAGGATTTGCTTTGCCCAATATCCCACATACCAAAGAAATACCCAACCCACCCTCCTTGAAAAATTATAATGGTTGGACAAACACTCCTGGGTACTATAAGCCTGAGCCTGACTTCTCTCATGATATAAATGACCTCTCCTCTTTGAAGATGGAAATACAGAAAATGCAAAATGAAATGATTGAATTGTTAGGAGAATCTTCGAGAGTAGGCCAACAAGAAAGAGATGAAATTAGCCACCCAATCTACCCCATTGAGGATGACGTATACCCCTCTACAATAAATGCATCTCCCATGGGAGAGCTACACTTTAAGTTGGAGGGAAATTCTGGGGAGAATAGCTACTTTTCGAGGATCGATTTTGAAACCTCCCCATTAGATGACACTTCCTTGAGAAATCCACACCTTAGGTGGGAGGAAGATACACATGAAAGTAGCTATGCATTGGATGAAGAAAGGTGGCAACCCGACGAAGATGATGATAAGGTTGAGTATCCACCTGAATTATATTGGAGTCAAAAGAAGGGAATGATGGTACCATTGGAAGACCTCGACCCAGATGATAGTATTTTTGTGACATTTGATAAAGTGGGTCAAAGTGAAGTTGTTAATCCTACCCTCCCTTCTGATCATGATATGGAACTCAAACCCACCCTTAGGGAACCTAACCCTAAAGAAATTGACCTATCTGAGGAGTCTGATGTTACCAGTGTAAACCATTTACCTTAGATAGAGCACCCTAGGGGATCTGCTGAGATATTAAATGATTCTAGACCTCAGGTACATGACGAATTGTGTGATGAGGAGAAAGATGAATTATTTAAGGAACCTACATTCAAGATTTGGAGTGACACTAAGGGTGATTATGTCTTATTTGAAGAGTTAGCCCCTGAGGATGTCACAAATTTGACCAAATTAGGTTTCCTTAGCACACCCATTGATGATATTTCTCCTCATGATGAAATGATGGAAAATTTGGAAGCAATTTCTAAGATTTATGTGGATTCACATATAGACTTCGGGGAAGATTTGAGTAAAGAACAAAAACCCGGGGATGACACTGATAGGAAAATCCCTAGATCTGTTGCTTCCAACCTACCTTCATTCATTTCGAAGTCATCCTCTGATTCACTTATATCTAAAAGCGAAATTGTGACTCCTGATGAAGAGCAGGAAGATACATGTGATGGTGCAAGGAATGCTAGGGATGAAATTGAGGATTTAGAAAGAGTGTTAGGGATGGACACCGAGCTGATTAGACCCAACCTAGATCTTATGGCCATCCCGCAACCTCCTAACTTGGACACCTTAGACGATCCTTGCCTTATAAAATTGCTCACTTTTGTTCTGACTAGGGGGCTTAACAGACCAATATTTCCCATAATGGAGTATCGGGTATGGATTGATGATTTCTTTAGTCAGTCCATTACCCTGGGGGTTTATCTCTGCACCATTCCTTCCCCATTCTTTTTGAAGGATCCATCTTATCCTCCCCCTACCCCTTTGGAGGTTGTTATAGCTGTTTGTACTTTAGAACCTCTTTTGGTGACCTGGGAAGATTTCATTCCCATTTTAGTTGGGCGAGCATTTACTATCGGGATTCATCATCAGCTCGCCAACATCCTAGGTTACCTATTTTCTAGGACAACATTGCTTTGCTCATTTTTAGGGCCTATTTCTGCAATTCTTGAACCTGATTTGCAGGTTCTTTAGCTATTCAGCCCAGCTCTGACCGAGGTAATATCCTACTATGCAATGAGGACATTGCAAAATTTAGGCATGGGGGGGTGTACTTGGGGATATACATAGCATAGTGCATTCAGACATTTGCATATAAAAAAAAAAAACAAAAAAAAAAGTTTTGAGCTTAACAGGCTAAGTCCTGCATTTTTAAGTAAATAAGAACTCTAGGGTAAACTAAATTAATTCTAGGGTCAAACTTTAGAAGCTAAATGAGCTGCTAGCTTTAGACCTTTAGGGTCCTTTGTGGACTTAAAAACTTAAGTAGGAGTTAAGTTGCGGACCATTCCTCAAGAGGTTGAGGAAGGGAAGCTAGGGTTTGAGTTAAAAGGTGGGGTAGTACCTGGAGTCTTGTTCTACCTTTTGGTTTACGGGTCCTTGTAACCCAAGCATCCAAATTTCACGCACTTGGTCTGGTAATTAACTCAATTTCTTTCTTTCTGAAAAGAGATTTGATTCTCTTAGTTTGGACTTAGGAGAGGCTTGAAAACACATTTTGATTGGAAGAGTTCCCGCCGTAGGAGAGGGGAGTATATACTCACCTTGAGGATGCGATGATAACATATTACCTCCTCGGCGCTTGTCTCTTAGGATATCCATCCTACTGAGGGCATGTAAGCACATTGTGCAGTTCAGGTACCATGGGCGGCCCTATCTCGAAGTGCCGATTGCCATAGGCCTGAATTCGCTTAAGAAATCCATGGGCGATACTATCTCGAAGTGTCGATTGCCAGAAGTTCTTGGTGTTATTATGGGCGGTGCTATCTCGAAGCATTGAAAGCCAAGCACCCTTTGAGGTAATGGGGACAATGAATCCGACACAGACCGTGTTGATAGCTGATCTGAGGTTAGACTTAGAAGAATCAAACAAACAAAATATATATATATATATATAAAATCCTTTAACTCAAATAACTCAGACCAATGCACAGGCACGGATGCTTTAATCTCAGGGATCAATAAACTTTAGGGTAAAGTCAGAAATCAGGGAAACTTGTGCCTGCAACTCGTCTTTAGCCGACCTAGTCTCTAACTTAGCAACTACTTAGGAACCTTGGGTCTAGAGTCTGAACTTAATATGCTTCTGAAGGACGACTAGGTGAGTTAACTAGTCTACTTGGAGTGCTAGGTTTCGCTTAATTTTGCTAGGGACTAGCAAAAACTAGGCATGGGGGTATTTGATTAGCCTATAGTTTTAGTCTATTTAAGTATTTAAGTGCCTAGACATTAGGTTAATCCTAACATTTATTTAGCACAAATTAGGATGTAAATAGATTAATTCATATTTTTAATTTCATTACATAATCCATGCATTGCATTCATATTTTAAATGAATTTAGAATTAGCTTAGAATGGCATTCATTTAATTAGTTAACCAATTAGTTAAATTGTTTTAGTTAACATAAAAGTTGAGGGTTTGTATATAAATAACCATAATATTTTAATAATATCCTTTATTCTTCTTCTTCTCAGCAACGGCTCGGCTGCCGCTGCAACGCCTCCGGCTGCACTAAAGCACATTCATGGATCAGCGGAGAAGGTGGATCTGCTCCCACCTCTCCATTCAAATTCGTAAAGTCAGCAACAAAAAGAGGAGAGAGGATGCCGAGCGGGGAAGGCCTCCACCACCGACTCACCACTGTGCAGAGAGTGCTTCTCTCTTCCATTCCACACCGCCGGCCTCAACCGCGGCGACGACCCTCCACCACCGTGGGAATGTGGTGTGACAGGCCACACCGCCATCCGGAGATCGTCCGCATTACCGTGAGCACCTCGCCATGCACCTCCCTTGCCGTTGTCATCAACAACCACCGTTGCTGCAATCATCTTCTCAGTCAGTTAAGATGTCCGGGAAATTTCCCGGATGTCTGAAGCCCACCCCCACTCCAACAGCAACCACCATCTGCCCACTTCACCTCCAGCACTTGAATCGCAACCCTTGCCCGCTCACTCCACGTCCACCCGCACGCCCTCCAGCCGCACGCAAGGTGGGCACAGCCTCCACCGCACCCACGCCTCCCGCACCTGCAGCGCCTCACCGTTCATGCTCGCATCACACCATCCGCATGCCTGCAGCAGGACCGGCTACTCCAGCACCACCCCCATGACTGCAGCCTTCATCCGTTCGCCCTTCAGCCTTCGTTCACACCCGCACTCACCGCCAACAGAGCACGCACCCATGCCTGCAGCAACCGCGCTCATCACCAACAGTGCACGCCCATTCCTCCAGCCAGCGTGCAGCACCGACTGCAGCGGGCACCCACACCTGCAGCAGTCCTCCCGCGCCCTCCAGCCAGCACGCACCCGCCTACAGCGCGCGCACCGCCCATCAACAGCAACTGCAGCATCGCTTGCAGCCATCTCCACCGGAGCTCCGTCCGGCCGGCTCCGGCCACCGCGCGACACGCCGTCACCACCGCTTCGAAGCCCTCGGTCCAAGGAACTTCCTCCAAGCTTCCCGCGTCCGGCCGTCCACTCCTCGTTGCGCACGGCCAAGGGGAATAAATCCCCTGTTTTGCTACAGTAACATGGCCATTAATAATTACATTTTTTGCCATTGTCAATTTTTAATGATATTTTATTGATTCTGCATTGCGACAAATATCCTCTAGTTATTAAGAATTGCTATTTCAGCATGATTTCTTGATTCAACCTTAATCTAAAGGCAATTTTGGCTTGATTCTTGTCCAAACTAACTACGAGCAAATGTTTTTAACTGGTGCGAATTTAAATACATCATTGCCTCCCTGTGGATACAACCCGCTCTTCTACGAGTGGTTATTTCTTTTTAAATATTGATTAGTCAATTTTTCCACCACATAAAACTATAAATGACTTTAAAGCGAACAATCGACTTGTTAAGCCGCTTAGTGAGTCTTTCACTATTTTTCACAAGAGGCTTAGCACTAAAGTCTTTTTCGAGTCTTAGGTGGGTCCGGTAGCCGTAAAAAGTTATCCCGTAACTCTCAAACTCCAAAAGTCCAAAAAAGAATTAGAAAAGAAGAAAAATAAGAAAAAAAAAATTTTTTATCTTCAATTCTCAAATTAAGCGAGGGCTTGGACAATCTACATTCTGGCAGGCACTCGGACACTATTGAGTTTTTGTAATTAGGTCTTGGGGTTGAGATTTTCTAAAGTAATCAATGAATTTTGCCAAATTACTCGAACCCTGATTCTACTTTTATACATAGCATTTAGGTTAAATTTGCTAGGGCCTAGCAAAAAGTAAGCATGGGGGTATGATGAACACACATAAACTCATGATAAATTGCTTATTTATGATAGTTCCTAGGATTATCATTGCATATCATGTTATAAATATTGCATAACATCCATTGCATGGCATTTAGGATAGTTGTATGTTTTGTATATTATTTCCTTCATTTTATATGGCAAGGGGGTAATGCGACATCCAATGGGGTTTCGGATGGAAAATCCGACCGTACGAATGGATCCGGAGCGACAATCACACTTTGGCATCACGGGAATCATCTCGATCTGAGCACCGTGGCACCCTCTACAAGAAGAAGAAGATGGATGGCCCAGATGGCACCACGTGGCACCATCCAGGCCGCCCAACTCTGGCCAGCAGCACTGTCCACTTCCTTCTTCATCCTCACCCTTGAATCCTAGCCGTTGCATCAAGTTCCAACGGCTGGGAAGCGGTTGCACCAAGCCGCTCCTTACAACACTAGGGAAGGTCTGGCGCATTGGTTAGAGTGCTGGTTTGCAAAGGGAGCATGGGTTCGAATCCTCGCAGCATCTCCAATTCGCAAATTGGGTGGGTGCATGGCAGCAGCAGTGGCAGCGCATGTAAAGTGCCAGCGCATGGCAGCGCGTGCGTGCATGCGCACGCCAGTGCATAGCAAGCGCGCACACAGTAGGGCGCGCGCGGTCAGCGCGCATGATAAGTGGGGCAGCGCAGCGCGGGTGCAAGTGCGGTCGGCGCTAGCTTTCAGCGACAGTTCGGCTGACTTACAGCGACGCTTACAGCCATCGCTATTTCATTGCAAGCTAGCAGAGCCAGCTAAGGGCGTGAGTGGAGGTGACCTGTCTACAGCAACATTTCCAGGATGGTTTGGAGGTCGCTAAAGGTCCTTTATCCATTTTTAGCCTCTTCTCCTCCACTATAAAAGGACCTACACCCCCTCCCTTCCAAGCCATCTCTACCTACTCTACTCCCACCTACTCTCAAGCTCTAGCAAGCCTACCAACGCTCCATTAGAGCTTGTTCTCAAGCTCCCAAGGTGCCTCTTAGTGTAGCGAACCTCTACCCTACCAAATACTCCTCCAACTTCCCATCTCCCTTCATAGATCGCCTTGGAGCCATCCTCCCACCTCTATTCCAGTAGCAGATCAACTCCGTCTTCTCACCTCCATTCCAGAGCTACGCTGAAGCTTTCCTCAACCCAACGTCCTCCTGCATCTCACCTCCGTCATCCCACTCATCACCTCTTTCGTCCGAGCTTCCGCCAGGCGCTGTCGTCTCAGCAAACAACCGATTCGAGAGATTTCCTCTCACCTCCCTCTCTTTTTATGCTTTTATAGTTCATTGTAATTGACATTCAATTGATATATATATATCATATTTGTTCCATTTCTATCTTGCGATCCATTTTACTTGTCTTTAATTTCTAAAACACAAAAAAAATATCAAAACCCTAAAATACCAAAAAGAAACAAAATGAAGCATGATTTTCACGTAAAGTAAACCTCGCCTCCCCGTATTCGACCCGGGACTCCCTTTGAGTTTCGGTATAAATTTTATCTGAACGAGGTGTTTTGCAACTATGACGATGGGTTACTTGTAACCTTAATTTCTAACACACGAAACACGCCCGACCAATCCACTTGATGGATGCAATTCGCCACGTACTGGCTTACGCCTGATTTTTGAAAGATGTGTGTACACCTAAGTGTAAGCTGCGAACCGAAAGTGGGAGCCCAATCGTATTGTCGGAGCAAGCCAACTCCATCATTTTTAGTAGGCTCCCACCTAAAGCAAAAGACCTAGGTACTCCCCTGATTTCCTGTACAATTGGTGATATCCAATTTGATAGAGCATTATTGGATCTAGGAGCCTCCATAAACCTAATTCCTACATCCCTACTTGACCATCTTGAGGAATCTGAGCTAAAACCAACAAAGGTGACATTACAGTTGGCAGATCGATCTATTAAGTCACCTAAAGGAGTACTTGAGGATGCCATTGTTAGGGTTTCGGATTTCTATTTCCTAGTAGATTTCGTAGCGTTTATCGAAAGCAAAATCAGGTTTATAATAATTGCATCGTAGTATAGCCAAAATTTCTTTGAAAACAAATGAAAGTTTATTACTCGAAAAATATGAATCCGAGGTTGAACACAGGGAGCAAATTGAGATTTAAAAACTAAGAACACAACTTTCAACTTTATAAAATGTAATGATCAATCAAAATTATGAAGCAAGAAAAATAATCTCAATGTATATAGAAGCTCAAAAATATAAAGATTGATGTAAAAATCAGATAATTCTTTTTCAATCTCTCTTCTTGTTTTTCTATCTTGAGGTTTCTCTGTTCTTCTTCTTCTTCCTTCTTCCTTCTCTGATTCTTCTATTTTCTTCTTCTGTCAATTTCTTTCCTCTGATTGCTGTTCTTGGCTTCTTCCTTCTTTCTTCTTTCTCTTTCTCTACTTCTGACTTCAGCCAAGCCTTCTACAGACTTCTTTCTTCCTTTGGCTATGAGGCTCCTCCTTCCTTCTTCTCTGCGACTTCACCCTTAGCCGCTACTGTGGCTTTCTTCTTCCTCTTCTTCCTTGGCTTCACCCTCCTTTTCCTTGAAGAGCAAAACCTAACCCCTACCCTCCCTGCGAACTCTCCTCTCTTTCTTCTCTCTTAGGCTCTCTCTCCCAGAGCCTTTCTCGGGTAAATGGGTCGAGTCGATGCGCCCGTGACCAGGGCCACCGGTGTGTGTGGTGGGCGAGGAGTGTGCTGGTAGTCGGGTCGAGCACCAGGTCCACGGAGCGTGGGTCGCAGATGAGGTGTGATGGGGAGAGTGGGACCTTACCTCGTGTTAGGAGGCGATAAGCCCCTGAAACTTTTTCAATTTATCCCGCACCTCCTGCTTACAGACTTCTGAAGTGGGACTAAATGTCCCACCCGCTTCTCGCGCATGCTTGCATTAGGTCTTCACTCAATCATAGGGGCTGCAGATGCTTTGGCCTCCAATTGCTTGGCGCAAGTCATTCGCAAAGGGAAACCACACATCTGGGACCCTGATTCTTGAAACCTAGAGCCTGCTATGAAGCTAGCAAGCTTCTTCAAGCTCGCTTTAATGGAGGGCAAGGCACCTTGACCTATCGACACGAATACAGCCTCACAACCTTGTCAAATTATTCAGAAGGTTTCGCCGTGACACGACGAAGGTGGTTCGGGTGTTGGTGTGGTGCAGGATGGCCTGGGCATGCATGCCTAGGTCGTTCTGTGGCTGTGGAGTTGGGTGTCATCGGGGGGAGTGAGTGGAGGTTGTGGCAGTTAATGGAGAGGGGGAAAATGATCAGTGGGATGAGGCAATGCTTTCGAGGTGGTTGGCGAGGTGGGTGGGTGCGTGGAGTGGTGGATGCACCTTGCCAGAGGTGGAGAAGATGGTGGTGGTCTGTGGTTGTCGGGGCATGAAATTGGAAATAGATAAGGGGAAAAGAAAGAGTAGAGGAAGGGGACTTATCTGCGAGGTGTTGGATGAAGGGGGAGCAGAGGAGGCAGACAGCTCATATTTGTCGTTGTTGGAGACGAAGACTCAGGGAGAGAGAGGCGGCGACGACAAGAGGGAGATAGGCGTGAGCGCAGGTATGGCACGATGCGGATGAAGGAGGCGGAGGCAACTCTGCCACTGGTATGGTGGTAGAGCGACGAAAAGGAGGAGTCGCTGGAGCTTGTTGGGCTTTTCGACCAGAGGGGAAGAGAGGGAATTTAAGGTAATCTCAGGCCAAAATAAGCTTGAAAATGATCGGGAGGATCTGGTGTCGCTTTTATAGTCGTAGGCAAAGGGCCTTGTGCTTGGAAGGCAAGGTTCCAAGCACGGAAACCTCGCTAGGCTTGGAAGGTCGAGAGATGCCCAAATCTCTCATGTGTTCGCATGAGAGATTGGGTGGAAATCAGAGCTCATAATTAGGTTCATACGAATGGGAATTCCTCACAGAATCTCCCTTTCAAATTTGAGAGGGATTCTTAGAGGAATCAAGGAGATATCCCCCTTGAATCCTCCCGGAGTAGGATTCCTCTGCTGTAATGGTGGAGAGACCTAATTGCAAAGAATGATGAAGAAGTTAGGGGGGTGTCTGCAAGGGTTTTCGAAACTAGGGGCGCAAATGTATTTGGGTTGGACTATTTTGTAAAGTAGGTCAAGGTGAACTCCCCTTAAGTCCAAATTTTGGTATAAACCTAATTTGGACCTAAGGAATCCAATGGTGAAGTTGTATTTTAGGTTTGACCACTTTTGACTAGGTATTTTACACAAAAACCCAATTTAGGGTAAATATTTGACTAAGACCCCTATTTAGGTCAAAATAGGTTCCAAAGGCCAACTTGAAGGTTCTAAACCCTAGAGGTTATTTTTCCATGGATTTTGTAGGATTTAGTTGAATTTTATCCTGACTAGAACCTTGTTAAATTAAGTAGGTCTGTTTTATGGTTACAAGAAGTCATTTAATTCCCAGATTTCATATTAACCCTTTTCTGATTGAACTAACCCACTTTTTATCATGTTAAGACCATTTAACCTATGTTTAGCCCCTGAGAAATCCTATTGTTTCATTGCAATGGTAAAATTATAGTTTTACCCTTTATTTCTTACTTTTCTTTCAAACTAGTTATTCCTTGAGTTAGGCCCTTCATTTGGTTATGTAGGAGCTTTTGTTCCCCTTTCTAGGTCAAAATGAGCTAGTTAGGACTCATGATGGTATTCTCATCATACCCCCATGCCTAGCTTTTGCTAGTCCCTTAACAAAATTTTATGGTTTTAACTTCTGTCCTAGACCATGAGTTTCTTTCATAATTTATGATGAGTGCTTTTTCTTTCTCTTTTTGATTAGGTTAGAATGCTAATAGTAGGCCTAGAGATACTCAAGTATCAACCAAGATCTAGACCTGACCAGCTTTAGCCTTGGTCCTCCACGAAGGTTTTTAAGGCCCGTAGGAACTATCCAAAGGTTCGTTGGACTCTATGATTAAAGCACCCATGCTTGAGACATATTTTAGCCTCGATTCAGTTTGTAGTGCATCTTTTGTAAGAGATAGAGGATTTATTTGTTTGGAGAGTTTTCTCTCTCTTTTCTTTTTATTTCTACCTTCGGATTGGCTTCTCAATACGGTCTGTATCAAATTCCTCGTCCCCATCATCAATCCTCAAAGGTCCCTAGCAATCGATGCTTCGTGATAGCACTACCCATGGCAACCCCCAGAACCCTGGCTTTCGAGATTTCGAGATAATCCCACCCATGGCGTTCTATAGCTAAATCCAGGCCCTAGCAGTCGACATTTCATGATAATTCCGCCCATGGCATCTGAACCAGTAGGGTGCTTACGTGCCCCGAGTAGGATATGTAGATACCCTTGGAGACAAGCACCGAGGAGATGATATGTTGTTACGCATCTTCGAGGGGAATTTCCTGCCTCTCCACGCTAGGAACTCGTCCAAATCAACTTGTGTTGATCGGCCGCTCCTAATCTAGGCAACTTTTTTCAGAACATTTAAATGCTTTTGCGTGATTTTGATAGTTATGCGCACTGAACCAGACTGTGTGTGGATTGGGGTGCTTAGGTTACCGAGTCCCGCATACCAAAGGTCAGTTAACAAGGTCAAATACTCCTAGAGCCTTAGACCTAATACTTAAGCTTTGCATTTTTCCAAACCTCTTGAGGATTATCCAGATCTTAGCAGATACTTGAATTTATAAGCGTAGGAGTCTAGCCCAAAAGGCCTAAGATCAGCATTCCTACTAATCTCTTTTTGTGTCTCTGTAGCACTTTTCCTATATTTTTTCTCTTTTCTTTGATGTGGTCTAGAACTTCGGTTAATCCCTCAATCTCTCACTAATGACTAACTCTTTTTCTTTTTCATTTTGTGCTCCTTTTTTGACATTTTGCTCTTTTCCTCCTCATGTTCTCCTTATGATTTGTATGGCCTCAAAAATTTTCTCTCCCCTCAATATTTTTGTTCTTTTTCAAGATTTTTTCATTTTTTTTGTATTTTTGTATTTTTTTGTGATATGTGATTTTTTGTTGAAACCTTTTATTGTGAGATGAGTTTTCATGAAGTTTTGCACTTTCATACCCCCCCATGCCTACGATTTGCAATGTCCCCATTGTAAATTAGGCGGGTTCGAATTCAGCTTAGTTCATTCATTAGAACAAGTTTTGGGTGGGCGAACGGGTCGAGGTGACTGTTGCGAACGATTTCTAGTCTCTGGTACGGGTACCTGAGGTGAAGTCGGCTATTCTAATGGATGAACCCTAAAGTGCAATATGAATTCAGCATAGGAATGTCAAGAAAGGTTTCATGTTTTTCAAGAACGACGGGTTGCCTCCCGTTAAGCGCTGAGTTTTACGCCATCAGTTGGGCATAATGAGCTTAGGGAGAATGGAGGGTAAATGATATCTCAGCCAAATTTGTATCGGTCATGTCAAAGAATGGTTTGAGTCTCTGACCATTCACAACGAAGGGTTCCGAATCGTGGCTAAGTTGACTGATTTCAATGGCTCCATTTCCAAAGATTCGTCAGACTAAGTAGGGTTCGATCCATTTTGATCACAGCTTTCCTGGGAATAGTTTGAGTCTGGCATCGAAGAGTTGGACATTTTGACCAGGATGAAAGATCTTTCTAGATATGTTTTCTTCGTGAAAGGCTTTAACCCGCTCTTTGTAAATTCGCGAGTTCTCATATGCATCGTGGCGTAATTCATCGATCTCGCTCATTTTAAGCTTTCTATGGGTTCCAGCCTTAGAAAGATCTAGGTTGCAGTTTCATATTGCCTAATAGGCTTTATGCTCCAATTTGACGGGGAGGTGACACGCTTTCCCGTACACCAATCTGAAGGGAGACATACCTAATTGGGTCTTGTGGGCGGTCCTATAAGCCCACAAGGCTTACGAAAGCTAGGATGACCAGTCCTTCCTGTCAGGTTGAACAGTAACCTTGAGGATTTTCTTGAACTCCCGGTTTGATAGCTCAGCTAGACCATTAGTTTGGGGGTGGTAAGGAGTAGAGATTCGGTGTGACACCCCATATTTGGTCATCAATGACCTGAACTGAGCATTTGTGAAATGGGTCCCTCAGTCGAAAATTATAGCACATGGAATCCCGAACCATGAGAAGATGTTCTGATGAATGAATTTGATAACAACTTTATGATCATTGGTTCAGGTCAGAGTGGCTTCAATCCATTTGGACACATAGTCAACAGTGAGTAAAATGTACTCGAAGCCGTCCAAGATAGAGAAGGGTCCCATAAAATCAATCCCCCAAAGGTGGAAAATTTTGCATACTAGAATCGACTGTAAAGGCATCATATCATGATGGCTCATGTTGCCCAAGGTCAGGCAACGGGTACATGCCTTACAGTGATTGTACACATCCTTGAAAATTGTGGGCCAGTAGAAGCCTCGCTAGAGGACTTTCGCTGAGGTTTTATGTTTGGAAAAATGTCCACCACATGCCTAGTCACGGTAGAAAGAGAGTACGTCTTGGATTTCCGCTTCCGCAGCACATCGCCGAATTATTTGATCAACACCAATGCGGAAAAGATACAGGTCTTCCTAAAAGTAATACTTATCATCGGAAAGCAATTTGTCCTTCTTGGCCTTCGGCCAATCGGATGGGATCTGATGTGATGCCAAATAGTTTACTATATCAGCAAACCATGGAAGCCCTGTGTTGCTAGTCAGAAGGTGCTCATTAGGAAAATGTTCCATGATGGATACGGAAGGGTCGATGATCTCAGATGGAAGGTGGGACAAGTGATCAGCTACCACGTTCTGTTTTCCTGCTTTATTATGAATCTTGAGGTCAAATTCTTGCAACAGCAAGATCCAGCGGATTAATCGAGGTTTCACACCCTTCTTTGCAAGGAGATGCCTCACAGTTGTGTGATCCGAGTAGATGATAACACGGGAACCCAAGAGATAAGATCTGAATTTTTCCAGGGCAAATACTACGGCTAGCAGCTCTTTCTCAGTAACTGTGTAGTTAAGCTAAGCCTCGTCAAGTGTTTTGCTAGCATAGTAAATGACCACGGGTTTCCTGTCAATTTTTTGCCCCAATACCGCTCCTACAGCGAAATTAGATGCATCGCACATGATCTCAAAGGGTTGAAACCAATCAGGGGACTGTAGGATCGGGGCTTGGGTAACTCGGTCACGTAGGATTTCAAATGCTTGAGTGCATTCCTTGGAGATTTTGAAAGGTACATCCTTAGAGAGAAGAGTGGTCAGGGGGCATGCGATTTTTGAAAAATTAGGGATAAATTGAAGGTAAAAATTGATGTGCTCTAGAAAAGATCAGATGTCCTTGATCGAGCTAGGCATAAGGAGTTTGGAAATCAAGTTCACCTTGGCTTGATTGACTTGGATGCCTTTCACTGAAATCAGATGTCCCAGGACAATTCCTTCAGGCACCATGAAATGGCTCTTTTCCCAGGAAAGAACCAGACTCACGTCAATGCATCGCCTGAGGATTTGGACCAAGTGCAGGAGGCAATCGTCAAATGATGCTCCGAATACTGAAAAGTCATCCTTGAAGACTTCCAGATAATCACCTACCATATCTGAGAATATGGCAAGCATGCACCGTTGAAAAGTCGCGAGTGCATTGCAGAGACTGAACAACGTCCTTCAAAATGTGTACGTCTTGAAGGGGCTGGTGAAGGTGGTCTTTTCTTGGTCCTCAGGATGGATTGCCACTTGGTTATAACTGGAATACTTATCCAGAAAGTAGAAGAACCTATTTCTTAGCAGTTTCTCGAGAATCTATTCAATAAATGGTAGTGGGAAATGATCCTTCTTCATGGAGGAATTGAGTCTTCTGTAACCAATGCAGACTCTCCACGAGTTAGCCACATGGGTTGGTATGACTTCTCCAGTTTCAATCGTAATGACGGTGAGTCCTGCCTTCTTAGGCACAACCTGGATTGGACTCACCCACCGACTATCGGAGATTGGGTAGATGATCCCTGCATCTAACCACTTAATGATCTCCTTTTTCATGACCTCCTGCAGATTAGGATTCAAACATCTCTGCATTTCTCATGAAGGTCCTGTGCCCTCTTCGGTGTAGATTTGGTGTGTGCAATAAGAGGAGCTGATGCCAGTCAAATCATCAAGAATACATCCAATGGCTCTACGATGTTGTTGGAGAATAGTAATCAGATGGGATTCCTAGTCAAATGTGAGTCTGGAGTTGATAATCACAGGAAATGTCTGAATGGAACCCAAAAAGACATATTTCAGATGGTCGGGAAGAGGCTTCAGTTCCAAAATAGGGTTATCAGCAGTAGCGGGCAATTCAGGGTGTGTGTAAGGAGCAAGGGAAGGAGTTATGGGTGCATCTAGATCTGGGTTAGACTCCTCTGTTTGCGGGTTTTGATCTTCTGGTGGTTGATCGGGAATAATTAAGTTGTCCTCTATATATGTTTCATCAACCAGAGCTTTGATATCACATATTTGTTCTATAACACCGCAATTAGTCCCTTGTTGGGCCTTAAAGATGTCAATCCTCAGTGTTTGGTTCTCGAATTTCAGTTCTATTTGGCCCTCCTCACAGTTTATATTGGCCCTAGCAGTGGCCAGAAAAGGTCTCCCTAGTATAATCGGTGTATCCCTTGGGTTTTCAGGTGCATCCATATCCAAGACTATAAAATCCATCGGGAAGTAGAAATCTTGTACCCTAACGATGACATCCTCGAGTACTCCTTTAGGTGACTTGATGGATTGATCAGCTAACTGCAACGTCACCTCTATCAGTTTAAGCTCAGATTCTTCAAGGTGGTCAAGGAGGGATGTAGGTATTAGGTTTATGGAGGCACCTAGATCTAATAAGGCTCTGTCAAATTGGTTGTCACCAATAGTACATGAAATCAAGGGAGTACCTGGGTCTTTATCCTTAGGTGGGAGTTTGCTCAAGATTACAGAGCTGGCTTGCTTTGACAGTATGATCGGACTCCCACTTTTGGTTCGTGGCTTACGCTTTGGTGTACACACATCTTTTAGAAATCGTGCGTAAGCCGGTACATGGTGGATTGCATCCATCAAGGGGATGTTTATATGGACCTGCTCAAAGAGCTTGACCAGATCCTCCTCAGGAGTCGTGGGTTTGGTTATCCTCTTTCCCTTTGTCAAGGCCTCGGGAAATGGAACCTTGGTTAGTTCCTCTAGAATAGGTCTAGGTTCTTGATCTAGGATAGTGGTGTCCTGGATAACTATCCTAGGGCTTAGGTTACTACCAGGTTTGGAGTGGTTTGGATAAGGTGGGTCTTAAGTTGTTTTACCACTATGGGTTACGGAGTTTAGTCCTGCCTAGTTTTGGTTTAGGATTGGTAAAATAGGTGGCTGCTATTGAAATCCTGCGTAAGATGTCGAAGCTTCCATCCCATCGGGTGATGGAACAAAAGGGGCCTGATAGATCATGTGGGTGTGGCCTAGATTTGGGTTCATAATGTGCCTCTGGGTTGGCACGTTATTTGGATTAGGCAGAGGTTGCGAAGGGAGTGTACCGGGTTGGCGGGTATTCAGCATTTGGGCGAGTTGATTGCAAACCTCTATGATCTCATCCTTGTGCTATTTTGTATTGCCGCATTCATTTTCTGGATGTCAACCAGAGTTTGAAGGATAAGAGTCATTTGAACTGCTTGGTTTGGCCTAGATTGATAGGTGGGGTTGGGCCAAGGCTGAGGCAGCTAATATGGACGAGGTGAGGAGCTGGTGGACGGGGTTGATAAGGTGGTCTATGATTATGAGAATTTCCCACCCACAGGAAGTTGGGATGATTCCGCCATCCAGGGTTATAGGTATTGGAGAATGGGTCATTCTGGATGGCGTTGAGGTCCTCGCAGGTCTGAGGAGCCTCATGAAAGTCAAAGTATGAGGGTTCAGAGTTACCCCAACTAGAATAGATTGGATCGGAGGTCCCTTCGGTCCTAGAATCAGACAGGAGTGGATACAGATCCATCCTCTGAGAAGATCGGTGATAGATGTTCTGCACAGTTTCCCTCGCAAGAGGTGGCTATGCAAACGAATTTTGCGTAGAGGTGGCTCGCTGCAAATGTCGAGTCAGCTCGTCCACCTTCTTCTCTATGATAGAGACCTTGTCCAACCGATTGGCCATCAGTTCCATTCGACGGATGTCGATAGGCCCTGCATCTCATGTGCTCCCCTAGGATTCGTCGATGCGCAGGCATTTGTTCGGTCGAATAAGCCCATGGAGTCATTATTGATGGAGTTCTCGCACATATTCTTGAGAATCTCCCACACATTGTCTTCGTGTTGACCCATGATATTTCCTCCACAGGTTGCATTGACGAACAATCAAATGTCTTCATGGAGTCCCTGGTAAAAATACCAAACTTGTTCCCATTTAGGAACTCCGTGATGGGGGCACTTTCGCATGAGATCCAAGAATCAACCCCATGCCTCATGAGGAGGTTCTCCTGATTGTTGAGTGAAGTGAGTGATCTGGTGGCGCAAGGCATTCGTCCGGCCAGCAGGGAAGAACTTTTTCAAAAATTCAGACTGGAGTTCAACCCATTTGTTGATCGGACGTATTTCAGTCTAATACCAATGAGCAGTCTTGTCCATGAGGGAGAAGAAAAACATCTTCATGAGCAGAATATCCTGATTTTGTACACCTGACCCGAAGGTCTGGGCTAGATGTTTGAGTTGTTTGATGTGCTGGAAGGGATCCTCAGAGTTAAGCCCATAGAATTTTGAAATGGCATGAATCATGTTGGGCTTGAGTTCAGAATCAGGATCTCCAATCGAGATTTGGACTTGAGCCTCGATCGCCACCATAGCGGGATTATAGTGATCTCGTATCATAGGATGCTACGGCCTGTGGAGGGTTTACAAAGTTCTGGAATAGATCACTCAAGCGCTGAAGTTGGTGTTCAAGGTAGTTCTCTTCTTCAATTGGTTGTGCCATGATGGAAGAAGGAGAACTTAGTTCTAATGAATTAGAGGAGAGGTCTATGTGGTGGGGTTGCTGCACAAACACGGGCATTGAGGCTTGGCCTCAGCAGGAGTGGATTTCTAAAGGAGGTCTTAAGGACCTCCTACCAAACATGCACTGAAGGATTAGATGAGATTAGAATGTGCTAGACCCAATCAAGACACCCAAAAAATTTGGATGACTATAGAGGTTCAGGGAGGATGATACCCCTTAGTCAAAAAAGGCCATCCACCTGAGAAATACCTGGCCAGCCAGAGAGGGAGAGTCCCACAAAGACCCCTGCATGATAGAGCATCCCCACGAGTTATAGGGTTTCCCCACCCGACCTCTCTTGTCATTGAGATTCTAGGTAGACCAAAATGGGGACCTTGACCTCTTAAGTCTACCACTTTTAATTAAGAACAAAGGTGCTTAGGGTTCCACTTGAACTTTAGATAAAAAAGTGACCTAATTTCAAGGTTGGTTGACCTAAGGGGTCAACTTCACCTCTTTGTCCTAGGAGAGCTTTTAGGTCCTTTCTTTTAGGGTTCAAGTGACTTAAGAGCTTGATTTTTTTAGGGTTTCTCTTGGATAAGTCTTTCCAATCAAGGCTTAGGCACACCTCTTTTTGAAAAAAATTGCTTCTTGCATAGAGGAGATGTGTCTCTAAAAACCCTAGATTGGAATCCTTAAGTTGGCTCTAATTGGTCCAATTTAGTTGCCACAAAGATGGTATTTAGGGCTCAATCAAGAAGGTGCTAGCCCTAGTTACCTTAAATGGACGCACAATTCAAAATTTGTTGAAATTAAAATCAGGAAACTTTGGTGGATTAACTAGATATGGAAAGCAGGTAGCCCAAAATTGATTTTCTCTTTTTTTTTCCTTTTTAGAATTGAGGGGATTAAGAGAGAGGGCTAATGAGAAATTACCTGCCCCTGGTGTGGTTGTTGTGTGGCTATCTTTGTTTCTTCCCCTGCAACAATCACAACAGAAGAAATAGATCAAGTTATTATTGAATCAGAAGTTGTGATCAAGGTTTCTAAATTACCCGTTGCTCCCCAGCAACGGTGCCAAAATGTTTATCGAAAGTGAAATCGGGTTTATAATAATTGCATCATAATATAGCCAAAATCGCTTTGAAAACAAATGAAAGATAACCTCTCCCTCCTTCCACCTCCACGGCAAGAGCCAAGATCACCTCTCCTTCCTTCCTCCAAGAGCTGGCCTAAGCACCATTGGCCGCCCCTCCTCCCAACCAACTCAAAGGTTGTTGGAGACCACCTCCAAATGCCCTTCTTTTTGATAGCCTAGCTAAGTAGTTCTTCTAATCTCTTTGCTTTATTTATTCTTAGTAGTGTTGCTCCATATGCTCTCTCAATGATGCATGTGTAATCTGACCGGTCGATCTTTCGCTTTTAAGTCGTTTGTAGTTTAATGTGGTGGAAAAATCGACTAATCAATTTTTAATAAGAAATAACCACTCGCAGAGGAGCGGGTCGTATCCACAGGGAGGCAATAACGTATTAAAATTTGCGCCACTTAAAAATGTTTGTTCGGAGTCAATTTGGACAAGAACCAAGCCAAGATTGCCTTTAGATTAAGGTTTAAGCAAGAAACAATGCTGAAATGGCAATTATGAGAAACTACAGGATATTTTCCGCAATGTAGAGTGAATAGAATATGATTAAAATGTGGCAATGGCAGAAAATGTAAATTTTAATTAAAGTTTTACTGTAGCAAAACAGGGGAATTTTTCCCCGTTGTCTTGCGCGACGAGTAGCCGATGGCAGGGCGCGGGAAGCTCGGAGGAGGTCCCTTGGATCAAGGGCTTCGAATCGGTGGTGGCGGCGAGTCGCGCGGCGGTCGGAGGTGGCCGGACGAGCTCCGGCGGAGGTGCTGCAGCCGGCAGCTTGCGCAGCCTGTTGGCGTGAAGTCCGCCGCCTGCTGCTGCTGCGGGGGTGGCTGCTGCCGCTGCCGTGGTGGTCGGTTGGGCGGTCTGCAGGCGGTTGTGCGTGGGTGCGCGGAGGGTCTGCAGGAGGGCGCTGGCGCGCAGTTGTGCGTGGGCGGTGGTCTGCAGGAGGGCGCTTGCGCGGTGGTCTGCAGGCGGTTGGCGTGTGCGGTGGAAGCTGCAGGCGACTGTTGGAGGATGCTGCAGGCTGGTCTGCAGGCGTTGGAGGAGAGTGCGGGCTGATCTGCAGGCGTGCGCAGGTCTGCAGCCGGTGAGCGGTGGAGGGTGCAGGCGGTCTGGTGGCCGGTTGGAGAGTGCAGGCTGAGGAAGTGGAGATGAGCGGGTAACTTCAGACGTCTAGGAAATTTCCCAGACGTCTTAAGTTACTGAGAGGGTGGCTTATCAGTAGCTCGGTGGTGGTGGTCTGCGACAACGGCGAGGAAGATGCACGCTAGGGTGCTCACGGTAATGCAGGCGAGTTCCGGATGGTGGTGTGGCCTGTCACACCACACGCCCACGGTGGTGGAGACTCGCCGCCACGGTAGAGGCCGGCAGTGTGGAGTGGAAGAGAGAGGTTCTCTCTGCACAGTAGTGGGTCGGTGGCGGAGGCCTCCTGAGCTCGGCTGCCTCCGTGCTCCTTTTGTAGTGGCCTGAACAAATTTGAAATCAGCGGCCGACCAGATCCACCGTATCCGCTCCCCCTTGAATGGCTCCTTCACTGCATCACGCGGGCGTTGGAGCGGCAGCCAGCCGTTCTGAAAGAAGACGAATAAAGAAAATATTATTAAAATATTAGGGTTATTTATGTATAGACCCTCAACTTCTATGTTAATAAAAACAATATACCTAATTGGTTATCTAATTAGATGAATGCTATTTTGAGCTAATTCTAAATGCACTTAAGATATGAATACAATGTATGGATTATGTAATTAGATTAAAACTATGAATTAATCTATTTACATCCTAATTTATACTAAATAAATGTTAGAATTAACCTAATGTGTAGGCACTTAAATACTTAAATAGCCCACAACTATGGGCTAATCATAATCCCCCCATAGATTCACGCATGCAGTCATTTTCTGCTAGATAGTTTTCTGCTTTCAATCATTGATGTACAAGCATTCAACTAGCTTTGCTCTGTAATCACCTGATGTAATCAATGAAAAATCATTATATATATATCTGTGTCGAAAAATCACGATGTGCTTCCTTGCAGTACTTCATTGTGATTAAGTTGCCTGTGCTCATTTTACATCTTTCTTGCAATTACCATGTTGGTGCCTAAAAATATCGAGGATCTAACCATTAATGCTTTTTCTGTGAACGACCATCATATAACTAGGATTCACGTTTGTCATTTACTTAACGCATGCACACATGATAAGAGGTTATCATGCAAATGGCAAAACAATGACCCGAAGGTTAGAAATAGATGTGCGATTTTAAGCGAGTAGAGCGAGCAAGATCGAAATCATTTACATAATGCCTCCCAGAGACAAACGACAGGGACTCAAGGTGTCGTTATTTTGCAAATATTTTTGATTGAGGGTTTCACACAACAATACTACAAACTAGAACATTATTTTCCTAAAATGCGCAAGAAACTGCTCCTGTCAAGCAAATGTGTTTTCCTCAAACCCTAAAAATAGAAACCCTACTTTGGTTTTTTTCTAGGTCCAATTCTTTCCAAATTGGGTACCTAGGGCTCAATCAAGATGGTGAATAGCCCTAGGCACCTTAAGTTCCTAGTAGGTGTGGAAATCTGGATGGGGATGTCTAAGTAAATCAAATTAGAAAACACAAGTAATTAAATCTAAGAAAGAATGTGAGTTGATCCTAATTGATTCTTCTTTCTATTTCTTTCTAGAAATAGGGGCTGAAGAAGAAGAAAACAAGATTACCTGCCCCTGGAGTGGTTGTCGTGAGGTTGATCTTCTCCCGTGTACCTTGTACAACCACAACAAATCAGATAGAATAAGTTAGAATCAGATTAAAATTGTAATCAGTGAAATGAAACTACACGTTTCTCCCCGGCAATGGAGGCAAAATGTTTGCACTAAATCATCGTTGTTTAAGATATACGTTGTAGTATAAGACAAAATCGCTCAAAACATTAAAATTTGTAACTTAAACTCAAAAAGCAAAGTCTGAGGTCATTCGCAGGGAGCAATTTATGCAATTCAATTCACCAATCACAATTTAACAAGAAATATATGCAATTGTAATAAAAAATACTCAGAATGATATTTCAATGAAAAATAGAATATCAGTGCAAAAAGATTGGGTTGAAATGGTGATTTGAATCACCAAATTAACCCTCAATGTTAAGCTCATAATCTAATTAAATATTTCAACAGTAAATCACAATCAATAATCCACATCAATCAAGTATGCAAATTGATGAAGAACCATTTAATTAGGATAAACAACCTATTTATGCATGTTCCTAAGCTTAGATATGAATTCCATGTTATAAATATTGCATAGCATGCATCATTCTGCATTTAGATTAGTCTATATAAATTTTTGGTTAATTGCATTCTTTTATGGCCTAGAGAGGAGATTTAATTCGGAGCTCGGATTGACGATTCGACCATACGGATCTGATCAAGATGATGATCAGAGTCCAATGCCTCCGAATTCATCTTGATCGGAGTCCTGTAACACCATATGCAGTTCAACGAAGATAACGGCCAAGGGGCTAGTGACACAATTCGAAGCATTAAACAACAAATATGACCGCATGGATAAATTCAAGTTGACGATCTAGCCCAATGGTGCAAAAATCAACTCAATCCGACTTCTGTAGCAGCCACTAGAAAGGAAAGAAGAAAGGTGGCCCATATCGCACCACGTGGCGCTATCCAGGCCGCCCATGGGCACGCATGCACCATAGCACGCATGCAGCTACATAGCACGCATTGCACGGGCATGCAGAGTGTGAAGCGCATGGAGGTGCGTAGTAGCAGGTGCACGCGGAGGCAGCGAGAGCCAGCGAGTGTGCGTGACATGGGCGCGTAGAGCGCACGCGCAAGCGCTGTGCGTGGGTTGTGTGAGCTAGAGCTTTAGCAACGCTTGTGGTGGATCTTCAGGGACGTTTATGGCTATCACTAAATGTCCTATGTACGAAATGGATCCTTTCCTCCACTATAAAAGCTCCCCTACCCCTCCCATTCTTCTTCATCTCTTCCTTTCTTTCCCTCACCACCTCTAAGGCTCTAAAGAGAGCTTGTCCCATGCCTGGGATGCTCCTTTAGAGTAGAAAACAAAATATTTTTCTCACCTCTCATCCCCATTTGTGGAGCATCCCGTGGCCATCTTCTCACCACTTCAGGAAGTAGATCCTCGCTGCGACGTCATCCTACCCTGTCCTCCTTCCTCCAATGCTGTTCTTCTTCGTCTAGCTTCCTACCACATTCGTCCAGGGTGTCATCAAAGCGAGTCATCCTCCAAGTGATGGCTGAGGGGGATTCCTCTCACCTTATCTTTTATCGCTTTCTTGTTTAGTTGTAATTTCTCGATGATTTGTAGCATACACATGTTTTGAACATATATGTTGATTATATTTTTCTCTCTATCTCTCTTTGTCTTATTTTGCAAGTAGATTAGTTAGATTTCATCGACCTGATCTCTTGCTGTATAAAATGCAAAAAAAATCTCAAATGATAAAACAACAAAAATAAACAAAATCGAAAGCACAGTATTCAAACCAAATGTTCACCTCCCCATGTTCGACCTAGGACTCCCTTGGAGTTTCGGTTACAAATTTTATCTAGTAGTGGATTTCTACGCACTACGACGACATGTTTTCTAATTCAAATCTATTTGTATATGGAGTCACGCTCATCATTTTGGCGCCGTTGCCAGGGAAGAAACACTCTTTGGTTTTTCTGCCTTAACTTTTTAGCTCACTTTGCTCCTTTCTTTCTGTGATTACAGGTACCCTTCCAAGGTGAGCCAAAGCAAAATACATTGGTGTAAAGTGTAGTTAGAAGGTTATGTATGCGTATCCCCACCACCCCCACCCTATAATCCATTCCATCACTTAATAACTCAAACTCAAATCAACTTAGCTGCTTGCATAAACCTTAGGTTAGATCTTGATTGTTTGATTATCACTTCACCTCACCTCACCCATCCGTATAAACTAAAAATACAAAAAAAATTACTCTTTTCATTTTGTGGGATAAATTGAAAGTTACACACTTAACACCCACAACTCTCTTCCTAAGGTGCACAATCACTTCGATTCTACCACTTAACCAAGATCTAACCTGTGGATCCAGTACACCTTAACTCAACAGACACATAAGTGAGTATAAATCTGATTAGGTTAAGACTTTTTGTGTGTCATAATCAAGTGGTGCAACAGGCTAATTGCTTGAGCTGTTTGGGCTGCATCACTAAAATTAAAAGTTATTCATTAAGTACCTTGCCATTTAGGGTTGACTATTAGGGCTGAAGCAAACACTCCACATTATTTCTGATTTTTAAAGGAATATATCTAGAACTATGTTTTCAAAACTTGGAGTGTTTTACTGAACTTTGATTGAACCAACCTAAGGATTAAACCCTAAAAGCTACTAAATAAGGTTAAACCCTAAACGACACATCATCAAAACCTTATTTGAAAATCATTGGTTGTGCACGCACACACATATTAATTGATTTTTAAGGGTACAACCCATCTAAAGGGCCCATCACATTCCAAGAGCACAATCATCCCAATCCTTAATTAAAATTGAGTAGACATTGGCCCTAGGATTCATTGAGTTCGTTTCAGAGTGTTCTCTTAAACTCATTTCGAATTAGTGACGTCTGCTTACTTTAAAAGGTGCTAAGTTGGGGGAGCCGATTGTCAAATGACTTAAGCAAGCAGGGGCTTGGCATAATTAGCAGCCCTCGGGACACACTCCCCCTTCTTCGCCGACCCAACTTTACCACCTTTGAGAGTAAGGGCAACACTAAATTCATTGTGTGGTCAGAGTTCATTTTTGAAGCATAGGTCCTTAAGCTACCCAACTTAAGGACATGTTTGGTTCATTGTATTACAGTGCACCTTTCTCTGTTCTACTTTCCCTCCTATGTCACCATGTATGCTTCCACATCCTACACACATTTCCAATCCTACCCTCCTACCACTACTTATCCTCAAGATGATTACTATCCCAACTTGACTTATGATTACCCATCCACTAGCCAGGATAACTTTGATTGGGGATATGAATCCAGACATCAGTTTCCAAAGCCTAACCCTGGACAACAAGACTATGATTATTATCCTTCTCACACATACAATGATTTTAGATCTCCACATTTCGATGATCAACCTAACCAGATCTATAATCAAGAAGGATATGATGATTATACCACCTACCCTCCCCAGGATTATACTTAATATAGGTCACCACCTCTCTTTGAACAACCCGAAATGACCTACTATCAAGGAGGAACCCGAACCTCAATTTCCTAACTACCCTAGTTTTAACCCAAACCCACCCAACCAAGAACTGAACCATTCAGTTCAGGTGAACCAGGTCCAAGACAGGGTGTTGGCTACCTTAAGGAATACCATACAATCTTTAGAAGCTTAGCCAACACCATGCACTGAAGCATTAGAGCCTATGACCAAAATGATTGATGAACTTAATAGTTCTTTATTGGATTGGCTCGAAGATGTTAAGGATAGGAGCTCGAGTGAGTTTTTACTTAGGAAGTTGTCAAGATTGAAGATGAGATTTGTGATTGCCTTAGTCCAATCTTGGGATGATTCCCAAGATGAAACCCCCTGAGGAGAGCCATTGTCAGAACTCGCTCAAGCACTTGTCAGGGGGAACATTTTTTATGAAACTGGGGATGACCAAGTTGGTCTAAAGCAACCCATTGATGATAAATCAATTTTCTCACCTGAGATCTATTCTTACCCCCAAGCCAAAGTTTTGCTAGTCCCTAGCAAAATTAACTAGAAATATGATGATTTAAAGCACTTGGGTTTAAATTAATATAAATAAGAACCAAGTAGAGGAAAGCTTAGGTCAGAATTAATTTTTTTGATTTAATATAAATATATAAAAATAACTAATATATAGAGAATTCTGTGAAAATTTCCTTAGACTAAAAACTCAAAACATCTTCAAAACACACTTTATTAAAAACAGAGTTGTTAACAAGAATTTTATCAAAAATTAGAATCTCCAAAATCACTTATTCTTTGTAATCATTCTTAACCCTTAAAAACTTAGAATTCAAAGTGTTTTAAGAAAATAAAATCTAAGAGTTGGAAATTAAATTTTAACTCAAAAACTCAATAGACTTAAGTTAATTCTTTGTTTATAAAATTTGATTTCTATCAATCTAAGTTTAAGCAAATTAGCCTGATATTCATTATTAACCAAATTTAGAGTAGTAAAACTTTAATATACCAGCCTACAGCACTAAGGACAGACTTCTAGACCTAAGATTTTGTTAATCCTTCTCCTTTAGGTCTCAGCTGCAAATCCTCAAAACCTGATTCCTTAGGCTTCATTGCCCAATACAAAGGTTTAGTAGCTATGATTTTAAAACATCCGTGCTTGTGAAGAGAGTTGTCCTAAAGGCATCCAAATTTGCAAAAATCCAGATCTTAAGACATCAATTTCCAATCCAAATTATTCCAATTCAAGCCTTTGGCTTGGCCTTACTCAGGTTTTGTTGCTTTCTCCTCACCAGTTTTCTATCCCGAGGTCAACACTTTTTGTGTGTATCTCCCTGATAGACCACTAGGTCTCTTATTCCTAATTTTTATCTCCATATTTTTTTTCAACTTTTCTATAGGTTAGAACACCCATATGTAGTGAGGTGTTCTTTTATTTGATGGAAGGAAGGGTAGCATCTATTTAAATCGAGATGCTTTATTTTTATGGAAAAACTGCATAAGTGCCCACTTGTAGCGAGGTACTTAACTGCAGGGTGTTTTATTTATTTATTTTATTTTCCCCCCTTCTCATTTTTCTTACTAACTTTATACTCCAAATCCTTTTTCTAGGTGAGTGGCACATCCTTCACCCTTTCAAGAACCGCCCCACGGAAATCCTTGGACTAAAGAAGATTTAGAATCGATCTCTTAACCTATTCATTTTCGCGGTCTCAAATGCCAACAAGACAATTCTATGTGTGTGATTTTGGATGCTTAGGTTACTTAGCTCTCAAACCAGAGCTTGGACAACAAAGCCATTCACTTTTAGTTTCCTCCTATAGGATCTGTCAAGACAAAAACTCACCAAGTCTAGCCAGATGTCCTTTAGTTGATTAAGCTAACTATAGCCTGATAGACTTGAAGACTAAGATTCTACTAGCTCTCTACTTAATTAATTCTGAATATCTGGCCTTTTTACTTAACTTGATGATAAAATCAAATATTCAAAAAGCAAAAGGATGACTTAATCTAATTGATTAAAAAGTTACAATTTAAATCCGAAACTTAAGTTTTAAACTTAATACACCTTAGTTTCTTAATTTTAGGGTAAGACTAGAAAAACAAAGCCTTAAGGTTTAAAGATTCCAATTCAAATAAAATCCTACTTTAAGATTTTTGCAAATAAAAGTGTGTTTTTACAAAATGTTATAAGTAAAAATCTAAATAAGGATTTAATGCTCTTATATATATACTATAATTTTTATTTCATTTTTTAGTTTCTGACCTAAAAGAAAAATTAAGCTCTTAATTACTAATATAAATAAATATTTTTTTCTTCTTTTCTTTATTCTAGATGTAAACATCGCTTTTATTATTTTTATAATTTTTTCATTTTCAAATTTTTGTATTTGTATATTTTTGGTTTTATGTTTTATAAAATTTTCCAATTTTTATGAATTTTTCAAAATTTTTCAAATTTTTATGATATTTTTTATTTTAAAATTTTAAAATTTTTTGTATTTCCCTTTTTTTAAACTTTCTTGGATATTTTAATTTTTATGTGTTTTTTTATATTTTCTCTACAAATACACTTGAAGTGAAAATTTCACTTCACACCCCCCCAAGCCAAGATTTTACAATGTCCACATTGTAAGAAGGATGAAAAGATATTACTCTTCATTTAGTGTAGGGTAATGGAAGGAGTCAGAAAGAGGAGATCAAAGATCTCTATCCGAACGATTTCAATTCTGACCAAAGGTCAGAGTGGACAGTTGAACTAAATGAAGGTAATCAGTGTAAGATGAAGTGAAAAATCAGAAAAGTGTATGGGAAGAGAAAAGTGTAGAAAGCAAGAAACAGCTATGTACAAAATGGTAAGTTTTACGCCTTCAGCTAGGCATAAACCCTAGTAAAGAACTCCAAAAAAGAATATGCATGGTAAAAACAGAGTTATGGAAGAATTAGTTCAATAAAAATAGGAAAATAGATAAAACCACCAGGTAAAAACTCATCCTGAGATTGCCTAAAATAGATCTCGCAGAACGAAAATCAAATTCCTATATAAAAATCTTAGAAAGATTAGAGTGAATCTCATGAAGATTAAATCTGATTTAGGTTGAGATGTAAAATATTAAAGATTGAGTCAATCTTTGAAATGATTCCAACCAAGTTCAGAAGATCAGCAGAGTCAATTTTGATTTTCAATAATAGGTGGATCATTTTGATATAATAAAGGCTATTGATGAGGGTTTGGTGGATTATTTTCAGGAAGTACAGAGGATGGGTTTTGATTAGAATCAAAGGACTGATTAATGAAATGTACTTGGCCTTGATATTTCCTAGGGTTTTGTAGATTCCTAGGATTTGGAATTGGCTGAGATGGAAGAGTACCTGGTTGACAAGACTCAGCCAAAAGCGTGATCTAATTTCATAAATCAGCTAATTCTATCTTACATTGCCTTTGAATCTCAGCAAGAGCCTCAGTATTTTGTCACTGACTCTCTGTAACAGCTCTCAAAATTTGATCGAGTTGCATTTCTCTAATCGGCCTAGAGTAATTATGCATACTGGTGGAATTAGGCCTTACATTTGGTTGCTGAGAAGGCAATGGTGGAGGGTTTAGGTGGGTCTGGTTTGGATAAATTGGTCTTTGATTTTGATCAGCCCACAAGAAATTTGGGTGGCTTCTCTATCCAGGATTATAGGTATTAGAATAAGGATTTGATCTTGGAATGTTTTCCTAGATGGTCCCTCCTTGGGTTGGTGCAGTAGTAGATAGAAAACACAAGGAAGATGGATCTCTAGAATCCAAATTATTCACAAATTCCCTCCCCATGGGAATTTGTGAAATAGGTGAATGCACGGGATTTTGCGTAGCAAGTAGAGGTGTGAGAGTTTTCATTGTATTTTGGACCTCATGAAGATGCTTTGCTACAATGTCGACTTTGTCCAATTTTTCTACAATAATCTCTAAATCCTTTGAACTGGACGGATTACCGATCTTGTGAATTCACTTATGCGGATTTTGATGTGCTATATTCGTAACCCACGTAAATTGCGACATGGATGCATTATTGATCGAGTTCTCTGCCATCCCTTCAAATAATTCTAAAGCGGATTCTGCGTCGTGATTTAGAAAGTTCCCTCCACAAGAGGCATCGACTAAATTGCGAATGCCCTCTTGCAATCCATAATAACAGATGTGCATTAGTTGCCAACGAGGGATGTCATGATGTGGGCATTTCCTTTGTAATTCATGAAAGCGTTCCCATGCTTCATGAATTGGTTCTCCTTGATTTTAATTGAAAGTTGTGATTGTTCGCGTTAAAGCATTCGTGCGACCCATAGGAAAGAATTTCTTCAAGAATGCAGATTCGAGTTCAGCCCAAGTAGAGATTGGTCTTGCAATAGTTCTATACCAATTTGTGGCTTTATCTTTAAGGATAAAAGAGAACATCTTCATTAGTAGGATTTCCCTATTTTGATTTCGAGGTCCAAGAGTTTGGGATAGATTTTTAAGATCTTAAATATGTTGAAATAGATCCTCGGATGCAAATCCGTGAAAATGTGAAATTAGACCTATAATATTTGGCTTTAATTCTGGGTCATTTTCCCTAATGGAATCCTAACATTAGGCTCTACTTGTGCATTAGATGGATTATAGTAGTCTCGAAGTAGAGGCCTAGGATGAGGGATCGGTAAATCAGGAAGGTCAAAACCTACCTCAAGTTGAGGTGGAGGACAGGCTTGAAGATTTTGCAAGTTATTTAAAGTTACTGTCAAAAGATTAATTTGGCGATTTGTTCAAGCATTCTAAGGTTCTGGTTCAGGAGTGCCTCATGAATATCAAAAGGCAGCATCTCCCCCTGACCAGAAGAAGGGATCTTGGGATTCTGATTCTACAATTGATCCATAGAAATAGATGAATCAGATGGGAATTTAATTGGTTGCTTAGTTGCAATCGACTTAGGAGCACCTGTCAACGGATTTACAAGAGGTGGTTTCAAGGATCGCCTCCCGTGCATAAAATGAAAAGAATGTGCAAAGGCACACTCACACCACCAAAAATCAGTGGCAACAAAACCCACAAAATAGCGCGAAAAAGCGAGTTTTTCTCTTCTTTCAAAGGAAAGAAGGGAGTCCTAGAATACGCAAAATACTTTGGACGCAAACAAGTATAGTATCAGTATCAAAATACGTGTCCTAAACCTGTGTCTACTCAAGTGTGTATCCTTAAAGCTCAAAGGCCTAAGGTCTAAGATCGAGACCACTCACTACTTTCTCCCTGCAGCTCTAGTAGTGAGATAGACTTGTTGATCTTCGACCAAAGCCCTAAGAGGTGCAAAGAGGGGAGATAGAAAATTAGACTTGTGTGACTCTAGTGATTGCACTATGGCACGATAGCATGCAACGGATGATAGCGATAAAACCTGCATGCATTCTACAGACAGATTTAAGTCACAATTTTTATTATCCTCTTTTTTTTTACTTAATCTTTTAAAAAATATTGCAGAAAGAAGTAAAGTGACCGCTTTTTAAGTATTTTCAAGCAAAGAAATGTGTTCTTGATATTAACTCCAGGATAGGGATCTACGCGATTTTTCGCGTGTTTTCCTACTGATGTGAGAAAAATAGTAGAAACTTTTCCCAAGTCAGATCGTAGAGTTACTAGCAGGTAAATGCACTCCTAAGAGTGTATGCCTATAACATGCTGCTGCTAGTCAGAAAATATGTATTTTTGTATTTTTTAATTTTTTTACTAACTAAATGCAACAATACAAGCTAAACTAAAGACTAAGAAAAGAATACTTACAATGGTATGTATAGTGAAAAACAAAATAGAAAAAGAAAGCCCGCATTCTTTTCTGAGAATACCCGCAGAGGTAAACCTGAAAAGAGGACAAAAAACAAAACAAAAACAAAACTAATTAGTACAAAATAACTAAAAGCAATAATAATGGTGAATATAATTACAGTTACCTCCCCAGCAATGACGCCATTAAAATGGTCATTATCTCTCTCAACACAGTTAATTAAGTTAATTGTGGTTAATTATGTTCAGAAGAAAGTAACTTAGGTCAACTTGAATTTATGTCGATTAAGTAGTATAGGGTCAAGTTAACCTAATATTTTAGATTTTATTTCTTTTTAACTAGTTAAGTCCAGGTCGTTCACTAGGAGGCATAACTTAATTAGAATTCACCATTAATCCTAAGCTACTTATGGAAATTATAATTAAATTTACTTTAAGAACATGAATTTTGCTTAAGGATTTTTAATTAGAAGAATATGCAAAATTCCATAAGGAAACACATTTACACAAATGATTTACTTTTACAAATAAGTAAACATGTTTATTTCTTTTAATTTCTTTTCATTTACAAGAGATTAAGGCAAGAACAAGTAATTCTAATGAAAATATGCCTTATTACAGCATTAAGCTCAAGAGGAATTAATAAAATGAAAGAAATTAAACCACAATTATTCTTCTTCTTGTCTTCAGCGTTATTCTTCTTTCTCTTCTGTTACCTCTCTCTCTTTCTCTTTTCTCTTTTTACTTTTCTTTTATTTCTTCTCCTTAATCTTTCTCGAGCTCTTCTCTTATACATGTCTTCTTCTCTTTCTTTCCTTTCTTCTTACTCTGCCTGTTATTTTTCTTTAGCCCTTGTGCCTGTCCACCTTTCTTTTCTCCTTACGAGCTCTCCCCTTCTTCTCCTTTTCTTCCTTTACATTCTTTCTTCTTCTCCTTCTCTTTTGAACCTTTGCATCTTTTCCTTTTGAACCCTTACAGATCTTCTGACCGAACCGGTTTGACCCTTTGAACCAAAAATTAGGTTTTTGATTGATGGCTTGGACTAGTCAGGGATACACAGCATCCCTCTCAGGGTGGGACCAGACCCTACTAAGTCCAAGCTTGGTTTTTTATTTGGTTCGATTTATTTCTGGTTCGCATAGTTTCGAGCCCATCCTGCTCACGGCATCCTAGGCCACATGCACACACCCTCACAGGCCCACACTCACACGCCCACAAGCACACACACACCCGGGCACACGCACCGCACGTGCCCACACACACACCCATATGCTCATGCTCTTTCATGTGCCCTGCGTTCACGACTGAAG
Source organism: Thalassia testudinum (assembly GCA_037157565.1). Lineage (NCBI taxonomy): Eukaryota > Viridiplantae > Streptophyta > Magnoliopsida > Alismatales > Hydrocharitaceae > Thalassia > Thalassia testudinum. The sequence goes on along the minus strand of JAZHRO010000073.1, from coordinate 3,664,137 downwards.
TGCCTTAAACACAAATCACTTTTATACTAAGGCAGCCGCTTCAGTTCCACCAATGTGGGACTATGTTTCCCCCTCCCAGTCCAGACTTCACTTGATCATTCCAACCAGCTCAAAGCCCCAATCCGAGCAAATGAAGTCTTGCTGGAAAGCTCTAAGGTTGATCTACATGATTGTAGTATCAATTTGATACTCAGGGAAGGTTTAGCTCTTCGATTTGAAGGGTGAAGGGACCTGGTTCACTACAGCCAAATTGCTTGTAGAATGGAGTTTTGTCTTTAAGGTCTTGCAGAAGGACTTTTGTCCTCCATATAAGGTGTTGAATAGGTTCAGAGAGTGTTTCTGTGGCTGTTGGTGAAGGTAGTGAACTTTAAGAAGCTTCAGGGAAGTGATGAAGCTAAAAGGCTTCGCCAGTAATCTTTAGAACTTGAATTCAAGTTTTGTTAGGTCCAACAAATAGCTAGAGACCTATTTAATCAAATCAAACAACCTCTAGAGGCTGTTAAGAAACTTTCTAGGCAGATTATCCACTTGAATTTCGTCACAAACTCACTATTGTTAGTTTGGGTTCAAAAACAACCCAAACTGATAGAAATCAATTTCTTTTATAGAATTGATCAGAGCTCATCCAAATTGCATTTGAATCATTAACAAACATCATAGAAACAAATTGGACTCTTCAATTTCTCTTATTGAATCCTAAATCCATAATCAGACTTAAGGTTGACCATGAAGCCTCGAAATTTGACTTTCCAAATTTAACCATTTCAGATGAAATTAGTGCCTTATATAACTTCTCTTTTACCTCAGGAACGGATTAAGACCCTTAGAAGGATGCTTCAGTTAAAATTCCTAGGGTTCTAGGCCTGCTGCCTGAGATTCAGAGGAGTTTGTTCGACAGAACAAACCAAAGTTAATCTCAATGATTGACACATAGGAATCGTCTCAGGGCAAGTTACTGATGCTTTTAGACCTTTTAAATGAGACTTAACCCTAATTATCAATCGTCTCCAACTCTGCCACAGTTGGAGAAGACAAAGATCTGACAGAAGCTCTAGGCATTAAAACCTCAAATAAACTTCTTCAGCATGATCAGTGACCTTCAAATCAGTGATCTGGAGCTTCACACTAAGTTCTATGGTCTGAAGAGCTTGTTTGACTTGTCAGAGCTCGCCAGAGCTCCGGTGAGTCTAAAAAAAGGCTAAAATGTACAAATGTTGTTAAAACGTGCCATTAATGATAAAAAAAGCTTCTTGAGGTCACAAGGAACCTCAGGAACAAATCAATTCCTTCAATTATCCATTAAAGTGAAAATTAAGCAGTGAATTTTCAGTAAAAAAATTTCCAGTGTGATTAGGCTCAGGACCTATTTTCCCACTCAATTGAGTGGAGAAAACTAGTGAGAAGGAAGTTGCGATGGTTTATAGGTGGATAATTAATGATTTGAACTCCTCCTGAGCTGCCATTGACATCGAGCTCAGGAGATTAAATTAAATTGGGTGTTTAAGTTATAGATGGTAATTACTTAAATTAAAGTGAAGATAGGGGCCCTTAAGTGATGGTTAGGTGATGGAGGGCCCTAGTGGAGGTGGAGTAAGCTCAATCACTTCCACCATGGATAGTGGAAGCAATTGGTGGAGGTGGTTTAGGCAAATAGGTGATCAATTTAGTGATTTAAAGTGATAGAAGTGTTCATGAATGGTTTAAGAAGGTGATCGATGACTTAAAAAGTCAAGAGATTTACTCCTGACAAGCTTAATAAGCTCGCTGGAGCTGGAGAAGATGAATGAGAAACTAGCATTACACCTATCTAATCTACCTAACTAACTATCCTAACTAATCTACTTACCTAATCTACTATTACTTGGACAAAGGAGGTAGAAGATCTCCGTCGATGGTTCATAACGGAGGAGGAAATCAGAGGGTTGAAGGAAGAATTCCGTTGGGCATTTGTGAAGTGAAGCAGAGGAACTCCTAGTCAGCGCTGTGTCAGGAGACTAGGCTGACGTCGGCGGAGATCCGGAGTGATCAAAGATGGATGGAGGAAGAAAGATGAAGCGGAGGAAAGTCTCTGGAGTTTGGAAAGAATAGCCTATCGTTTAGCTCAGTGAGGAAGAGGGAAGGGAGCTAACTTGGTGAAAATCAAGGGTGTGGAGGAGTACTTATAGGTGGCGGCGACTGAGGAGGGTGAATCTGGATGGAGAAGAGGCTACGAGTGGAGTAACGACTGGCATCTTCTCCAACGTCAGTAAGGTTATACACAACCCTAAAATAGGATTGTAGCTTCATCCAGACTAGTACATGAAAAGGAGATGGTGAGCACAAGCTCTAGGAGCTTGGAGAGGAAGGAATGATGTTAGATATATGGTGATCAGAAGGTAGAAGCACCTCCTAACGTCAGCCGTTGAGGAGGCTGAAGAAGGAAAGAAGAAGAAGTTTCAGGGACTTATTCATAACAAAAGTTGAGGACCTAAGTTAAGAATAGGGACTCGTTTGAAATAAAACATAAGGACTAAAATCTAAACTAAGGTTTTCTAGGTTTATTTTTATTTAAATCTTTTTCAACTTTTTATATATGATTATAAATAAGACAATTATTATATTTAGACCTTGAATTTACATTTTTGGCCTTCTTAGCTTAATTTATTTAATTAAGTAATGTTACTTAAGTTATTACATACCTAGGCATAAATTATACTTAAGTTAGTTAACACATTAATTAGATAAATTACAGATAATATTTTGAGTCCAATTAAAATAATAATAATAATAATTGGATAATAATACAACATTTTAAACTTATTTTAAGGTCCTTTAGTATTTATCCCTTATTTAATAATTAACCCATATATTTACATATTTCTAGTTAATTAACTAGGAAGACTAGTTAATTAGGGGTAATTAGAGACCATGATGAGCTTCTCATCAGGCATAGATCGCGTAAAAGATAAACACGTCATTGTAGCGTGAAATACGTCTTGACAAATAAAATTAACAGAGCTAGTGAGTCCCGGTCGATCATAGGGAGGCAGAAAGTACTTTTGATTTCATGCTCTTGTTCTAAATCTAATTATTAAATGGTAGAGACAATGAATCAATATATATATATATATATATATATATCACGCGGAGAGTTTGAACATGAATTGCATACATATAACTATAACTAAACAAATTATAAGCATGAATAAAACTATCTAGGTAACAGAATGAGGGCACCACGGGTGGTCCATGGTGGCCTTCAGGAGAGGTTGAGGAGAGTAGGAATGATTCACCAAGGTGGTTCAATGGACGCTTCAAACAGAGATGTAGAGACGAAGACGGGAAGCAGAGGGTAGAGGAGCAGTAAAAGGTGGAAGGAGGAGATCTCTACTTGATTACTACTTCAATGCCTTTGAAAGAGGACCCTTAGGCCTCTTTTATAGTTTCTTGGAGGGGTAAATAGGGCATTGCAGTCCCTATTTTTGTGCAACAAAAAGCCTTCAAAATCCTTTTCCATGCTCAGATGTTCTCTAATGCTGCCACGTGGCACAACGTGCGCCCTCGGATTGAAATCGCACGGCTGTGCTCGCTTTGCGCTCACCGTTTCTTCTTTCGCGTGCACTGCATACTCATCGGTCGCACTTGATTTTTGATCGGATAGCTTAGAACAATGTAGCATCGCACCTTCTCAAATCCTAAGTGTGATTCACAAACCTTCCTGATCTCGCAACAACCCACGCGATAATGTGTCTCGCCCATGGTGCACTCTGATTGCGCCACATGGCGCACTGTGTCGTCCAATCCCGCATACGCGCCTGCACGCGCCCACCTACGACGCTGCATCAATTTTGCGCAGCGTAGGGCTCGAACATGTGTCTTGCGCTTACGCACGCGCACGAGCCAACTCCCTGTGCAAAGCCTTTATCATATATACGTGCTTATTTATATTTATACTGATCCAATCTGGGTGGCGACGTGGCATGTTCGTGGCCGTTGGATGAAGATCCAACGACCCACACTAGGAGGAGAGGTGCCTTCAGGAGTTGGGGGCACGGCAAGGGGCAGCTACGATGGTGCCACGTGGCACCATCGTGGTCGTCCGTTCTTTTTCTCTTTATATCTAATGACATAAGCCTCCAATTAAGTTGATTTCTGCACCGTTGTACTGCAAACGTCGATTCGGATCCATCCATATGGTTGGATATGTCATCTGTGGTCTAGATCTTCTTCAATTTTTCCCTTGGTTCTTGCTCTTCTATGGACTCCTTACGGTGCTAAGGGAGTCTGATTGATGCGATCTTGGATGCGTTGGACTCCCATCGTTATTCTGAACAGATCCATAAGGTTGGATCGGTCATCTGCAACCCTGGATTACCTGCAATCATTAATGCCTCTCAAATAACATAGTTTAATACATAAAACACATATCCCAACTACGATGCAGAATACGATGCATATGCATACAGATTGTTTATGTTAAGCTAAGTTCTAGCTTAATTCAGGCGAGTTAGGTCCTATGATTGCTATGCAATCATAGCTCCATGCTTAAATCTTGCTAGTCCCTAGCAAGTTCAAGACTAAATGCATTTTATCAAGAGTTAAACAAAAGATTTATTTCCTTTTGCTGCATCAAAAATTTAGAATCCAGATAACTATGAATATATAATGTTGTAGCTTTTGCAACGGATCCAAGCGAAGAGTCGAAACACATTTAAGGCTTGTACTTGACCCCTAGTAAAATTCTGTAGAGATAGGCGAACCTCTTCTCTCGGTATGATAAACTATTCTCTGATTTCTGACCTGGCATTTGCCTTGGGTAGGAGATGTCTGAGTTACTGGATTTGTATTTGGTGGCTCACTCTCTTATGGTGCTTCTTAGAGACTAGTATTTCAGAATTTAGATTTTTAGATTATTGAATAAATCAACTTAGAGAGGGGCTGGAAAAACTGTGCTCTATTTAATCTTTTGTACTCTTCTCTCTTTTTCTTCCTGAGCTCACATCTCACAAGATTTGCAAATGTATTTGGTGGTCTCACATGGTAGGACACTTTTAATTAGGTTCTGATAACCCTACGACTAAGTCAGAAGCCCTCAGCCCATATTCAGGCAATCGGAAATACAGAAAAATAGGTTTCAGTTGTATTTGGTGGTTCGTGAGGGTGGTATGTGTTTTTCCCTCAAAACATTTTGACTTACATAATTCAAACTTCTTAACATAACATTTTTTTCTTTGTTTTGTTTTTTTTTTTACAAGCAAATATCCCTTTTGTATGCTTTTTTTTTCCATATGTATATATATATCTGCTGGCACAATGCCATTACTAACATAACATAATGCAACAATTCAACACGACATACATACTTTTATTCATGAGGCATTATTTGGGATTTTTGGGGGTGACCAAGAGGATCTCGGGTGGCTTATTTGGTGGAAATGCCTACTCTCGGCACTAGGTAGGGAACAGATAGGATGACGTATTTTTGACCGTGACATCAGTACCCTCCTTCAGCCGAGGTTTCCGTAGAGGATGGTCGTGACCATCCACCTCAGTCCTAGTTTTATCAGAACTCACTCTCTGTGTTTTTGCCTTATTTGGTGGTTTACGTATGGAATTTCTCACAGATTTAGTATGCAAGAACTGAGAGCGAAAACTATACCCAACTCTAAGTGTCATTATTCACTTATTAAAGATTCCTTATACTAGCCTTAGAGCACCAGTAAACTCTCTGCTCTCACCTCACATATATTTTGGTGGATCTACTAGAAGATAGTTCACCTGACTCCCTGATGGCTGTCCAAGGGTTCAGGAGAGGAAGAGATGCTTCTTCCGACAAACTAGAGATGTTTATCGATTTTCGCAGAGGATTCAATGCAAAATCTACATGCAAGTATGAAATTATACTAGATTCTAAGTATAGGAATCTACTAATGAATAAATCTTTAATAAAACCTCTTGATAAAATGATCTAATACCCCCAATTGTTGGCAAAAACTTTTTAGTTTTTTATGTACTACCCCCCATGCCTAAGTGTTTGCATGTCCTCATGCATGAATAAAAGAAATAAGGCTGGGTGTATATGGATAGAAATCACCTACAATTGCTTCTGAGTTATCATTCAACTCATGCCATCACTGTAATGCCATACAAAATATGCAAAACAATTTGCAAAACATTTTGTAAAAATGAAATATGCTATATATATATGGTATGTATATATGTAGACGTGATGAGTTTAACGCCTCTGGCTGGGAAACTCATTAGTCATACGTCCTCAAGAAGATGTATCATTTCGTTAGCAGGAGGTTCCTAGGCAAAGAATGGTTTGAGGTGCTGGCCATTAACCGTAAAAATGTGCCCAAATTTTGGGTCTCTAATTTGGACCTTCCCGTTAGGATACGGGTGAACCACCAGAAATAGCCTAGTTAACTTGGACTTGAGCTTTCCTGTAAAGAATCTGATTTGGGAGTCAAACAACCAAGCCTGCTGGTTAGGTACGAACTCCTTCCTTCGGATGTGTTGATCATGGAAAGCTTTTGTCTTGTCCTTGTATATTTTTGCATTCTTATATGCTTCTCGCCTAATCTCCTCTAACTCACTGAGCTGGAGCTTCCTTTCATAACCTCCTACCTTGAGGTTAAAATTACACTTCTGCATGGTGCTCCAGCTCCACAGGAAGGTGACAGTCCTTTCCATACACCATGAGGTATGGTGACATTCCGAGCGGGGCCTTGTATGCGGTCTGATATGCCCATAGTGCATCGATCAACTGATCAGACCAATCCTTCCTATCAGGTCTAACAGTCTTTTAAAGGATAACTTGATTTGACAGTTTGATACTTTAGCCTGCCCATTGGTCTGTGGGTGATATAGGGTAGCAATGTGGTGCTGCACCCCGTATTTCTTCAATAATGATAAAAAATGGACATGGATGAAGTGGCTTCCCCCATCACTTATCAAAGCGCGAGGAACTTCGAATCTAGCAAAAATAAATTCCCAGACAAGGGATATAATAGTCTTATGATTAGCTCATCTTGCTGGGATGGCTTCTACCCACTTTGAGACATAGTCTACTATGAGGAGTATGTACTCAAAGCAATGTGAGTTCGGGAAGGGGCCCATAAAGTCGATGCCCCAGACATCAAACACTTCTACGACCAGAATGGATTGGAGAGGCATCATGTCTCTTCGGGTCATAGAACCAACTACCTGGCATCTCTTATAGCACTTGCCAAACTCATATGCATCTCTGAAAATGGTCGGCCAGAAAAATCCTGACTACAAAATCTTTGTAGCGATTTTTCGGCCCGAGAAATGACCCCCACAAGTGTCGCTGTGGCATAAGGATAGCAGACTAGAGATTTCTAAATCAGGGATGCATCTACAGATGATCTAATCTGCCCTAATGCGAAAGAGAAATGGGTCATCCCAAAAATAGAACTTAGCCTCGGATATAAATTTGAGATTTTGATCCTTGGATAATCTCGCAGGTAGCCTACTTGCGACAAGATAGTTTGCTATATTAGTATACCAAGGAAACTCCACAGAGTTGATAGATAGTAGAGACTCATCTGGAAATCGGTCTGATATCAGCGGGGAGTATGGAATGTAGTCTGGGTCTAGCTGAGACAAGTGGTCCACCACAACATTTTGTGCTTTGGCTTTGTTGCGGATCTTGACATCAAAACTCTTGCAAAAGAAGGATCCATTGGATAAGGCAAGGTTTGGTGTCCTTTGCCAACAAATGCCAGAGGGTGGAATGGTCAGTGTAGATGATAACTTTGGACCCAAGTAAGTATGACCTAAATTTCTCCAACCCAAATACTACGACCAACAATTCTTTCTCAGTGACTGTATATTTATGCTAAGCCTCATTCAGAGTTTTGCTGGCGTAGTATATTACAAATGGATGGCGTTCCCGACACTAGCCAAGAACAGCTCCGACAGCGAAGTCGGAGGCGTCACACATCATCTCAAAGTTGAGCAACCAGTCGGGGGGTTGGAGAATAGTTGCAATGGAGACAGCACTTTGCATGGTCTCAAAAGAGCTGAGACGTGGAGTCAAATTCAAAAGGCATGTCAGTTACCAGAAGATTCGTTAATGGACGAGCAATTTTTGAGAAATCTCAAATGAATCTTCGATAAAATCCGACATGCCCTAAGAATTATTTGATTTTCCTGACAGAACTAGGCAGAGGTAATTGCAGAATGATTTCGAAGTTAGCTTGGTCGACCTCGAGTCCATTAAAAGAGATCCTGTGACCTAGTACAATGCCATCCCTCACTATAAAATGGCTTTTTTCCAATGAAAGTACTAGGTTAACTTTTATACATCTCAGAATCTTTGTGAGGTTATTGAGACAAGACGAAAAATTGCCTCCAAACACGGAGAAGTCATCCATGAACACTTCTACGCAATCCCTGATCATGTCTAAAAATATGGTCATCATGCATCATTGAAAAGTAGCTGGTGTGTTGCAGAGGCCGAAAGGCATCCGCTTAAAAGTGAATGTTCCAAAGGGACACGTAAAAGTCATCTTGTCTTGGTCTTCTGGGTTGATTGCGACTTGATTTACCCAGAGTATCCATCCAGAAAGCAGAAGAAACAATGCTTGGCTAGCTGTTCTAGAATTTGATCAATAAAGGGCAAAGGAAAATGATCCTTTTTGGTAGTCGAGTTTAGCTTCCTGTAGTCAATGCAGATATGCCAAGAAGTTGTGATACGGGTTGGGATGGATTCACCCAATTCATTTCTGATTACGGTGAGTCCCACCTTTTTGGGCACTATCTGAATGGGACTTGATGCGTTACTTTACTCAACTCAGTAATTAAGTTAATTTCACTTAATTTAGAGTAGAGAAAAGTCACTTAGGTTAACTCGAAGTTAAGTCGGTTGTGTAGTATAGTATCGAATTAACCTAACATTTTAGAAATTTTTACTGGTTGAGTCTAGGTCGTTCGCTGGGAGGTATAATTCATTCTAAATTCACCAGTTATCATTATTTTTCTTTTTAAGTTTAGGAGGTATATTTAAGTTAATTTAAAAACATGAATTTTGCTAAAATATTTAAACTATAAAGAGCATACAAAATTCCATATGAAAACACATTTACTCAAATGATGTACTTTATTAACAAGTAAACATGTTAGTTTTTAATTATTTCAAAGAACTTAAGGCAATAAGAGTTGTTCTATTAAAACATGCCTTATTACAACATTTAAGAACAAAAAGAAATTTTAAAGTGATACAAGAGAAACAATTTCATTTCTTTATTTCTTCAGCCTCTTTTCTTCTTCTTTCTTTCTTGGTTTTCCTTTTATTAATCCTTTATTATTTTTTCAAGATCTTTATTTTTCCTCTCTTCTTCTACTCGTGCTTTCTTCTTCCCTTAGTCTTTCCTTCTTCTTTTGCTCCTTAGTGCCTGTCCTCCTTTCTTTCCTTTAACCTTAGCTTCCTTAGCCATCAGCTTTTCACTTAACCTTCAGCTCTACCTTTCCTTAGCTTTCCCTTTTGAACCTTCAGTTGAACCAGGTTTTTTTTTACTCTTTAACCAAAAATTATTTTATTTCCGACGAGGTCCTTTCGAGGATACATAGCACCCTGAGACCAGGGTGGGACCAGACCCTACTCAGTCCTCACCTGATTTCATTATGGTTCGATTTTGGTTTATTTCATTTGAGCCAAACCAGCCCTCTCTAAAACTGAACCAGTTCACGCCTCCCAGGCCTCGCCCTCCCAGGGCCATGATTGCGCAGCAAAAACACACCAACAATTGTGCCATCTTATGCTATTTCCTAGCATTGCCATTGCATATTAGGTAGCCATAGTGCATTTGTAAAAATAAACGCATACATGCATTTAATTGAGAGGGGAGGAAAGTTAATAAATTGGCCTTATAATTAACGTATTCTTCAAGTGCTGCCTCGCAAAATCACCATCTTCATTTTTTTTATTTGGCTTCGAATTTCTTCTTCTCCGCGCGGCTTCAGGGCATGGCTTGCTCTTCACGCCATTCTCTGCCACAGCTTGCTCTACCAACTGCTTGGCCGGTCATGTGCAGCCCAGGGCATGGCTGTGCATGCTTCTCCCTCCTTTAAAAACACAGGCCATCTTCCTTGCACTGAGAGCCTGGTCCATGCAACACACACCCGCGCAACCTTCTCCAAGCCCTCTCCTCCCCTCTCCCCTCCATATGCAGCACCTCTTCTATTGAGGAGCTACGCTGCGGTCAGGAGTAGCTCACAGTGGTACACGACTACCACTGTAAGTCCCACCACCGCCCAGCTCATCAAAGAGCTGGTGGGCGTGGTGGTTCACCTCTCTGTTTCACCCGTTCAAGCTCTTCCGCCATTACCGCAGACTCGAGCTTTGAAGCTTAAGCGCAGCAGCAGCAAGGCACCGGCAACTCCATGCAGTGGACAAAACTTCGCGCGCACGCCAGCAGCCGGCGCCATCGCCTTTCGCACGCATAGGCTCACTCCACAGCGCCCGCGCACGTAGAACCAGCCGCAGCTGGTTGTCCAAGTAGAGCGTGCACTGTAGCTACTGTTCACGCATTTCAGCGGAACACTGTAGCTACAATGCGGTGACCGGAAAGTTTCTCACTTATCCAGTCACTGCGTACTCTCTCACCGTGCCACAACTCCCTCTAGCCGGTGCCCGCTCTAGCACCTGCGCTCGCGTCTGCACCCGCCCGCTCCCGCATCCGCGTCTTCACCCGCGTCACACCAGCCCGCAGCGTGCTGCGCTACACTCTCCCCTCACTCCTGCAGCCTCTAGCGCGTGTGTGCATCCTCGTGCGCCAGTGCTTGTGAGAGCCTGCGCCTGCGCGTGGGTGTCCAGACGTCGGCGCGCCCTCTCTCACAGTCACTCTCTCACTCCCTCCAGCAAACACACACATACACACACCACACTTGTACACACTCACGTCTACATACACACACTCACTTGTACATGACTATATACTTATATATATACATATATGCATATATATATTTATATATATATTTATATATACACACATATATGTATATACATATACATATACATATATTATTACCTATACAACTAAGTATAAATATATATATATATACACATATATATATATATACACATATACATATATGCATACATATCTATAGATATAAATACATGTACATATATATATATATATATATCTATCTACATATATCTATATACATAGATACTTATGCCAATATATCTATATACATATATACATATATATAAATATCTATGTACATATATTACTATATATATATCTAAATATATATCTAGATAGTTATATATACATACCTATACATCTAATTATAAATATATATATATATATATATATATATATATATACATACATCTATCAATATATATATTTACATATCTATACATATACATATATATACATATATATATAACTACATATACACCTATATAATTATAACCCTATCTATATATATACATATAAATATATACTTACCTTCATATCACCTACCATGCGTTATATCGCGGGAATATCTGCACCTGTTGCTGATATTCCCCGATACCCGAGTACAGAAAGCGTCTCCGCACACACCTTCCACCCATCCATCCTACACTCCACGCGACACTTCGTCCTGTTGGCTGCGTCTTCCTAGACGATGATCAACTCGACACCATGCTACATGCCATTTCCACCTACACCCCCACCCTTATATATATATTTATATATATATATACTATATTTATCCTATTTCTATTTCTCTTTCTTGCTATTAAAAAGATAAAAAATATATAAAAGAGAAAAGATAATCCTTGACTTGCAGGTACTCGGTCTTGCGAATAGCAAGACCAGTTTTGGAACCCTAATTTGGCTCAAAGCCAAGAACCTAATTTTGAGGGTGTACCTCAAGGACAAAAATTATCAAAAAAAAATCTCAAATAGAAAAACACCAAAAACATAATAAATGAACGAAAGAGATTTGTTGTAGGAAAGGCGTAGAAACTTATTCACCTCTAATCCCACCTCCCTGAGTTCGACCCTGGGCCTAAAAGTGACCAAGATAAAATCAAGTAGGCCAGGTTAAAAATTTTGTAAAAAGATGGTTAGGCTCGATTTAGGTTAACCACTATACTCATTTCAACGATTAAATCACCATATTAACACAACCTATCTGATTCTACACCAAACTTTTTCTGGCACCGTTGCTAGGGAAGTGCGCATTCAGGTAAGTTTCTACTCCATTCCTTTAATTTTTCTCTTCTCACACCCTTCTCTTCATGGGTGTTTCTGTTTGTTGGTGTGCAGGTGAAACAGTTGTAAGGAGAAGGCAGGCATACGAAGTCGGAGACGTGGGCAGATGCAAGGCGGGAACAAGCGCGTGAAGTCGCCGGCACCGCACTGGAGCTTCACCCACGTTGCTGAATAGGTAGGTCTCTCTTTCTTAGCAACTTAGGTCAACTTGTCACCTTAATAAAAAAAAACTAAAAAACACTTCTTGGGATCTCTTAGGGCAAGTGGATTAAAAATCACTTGTTTGATTGTTTGTCATCACTCCCGTCGCTCCGGGATTTCCAGCCAAACTTCACATAGCGAAGATCCAAGAATCTTTTATTCTTGAATCTTTCGCCATGTGAAGTATTCTTTGAGGCAAAAATAAATAGATTGATTTCCATCCCTCTTTGCCTCATTTATCTGCAAAAAGGGATCACATTTTTGGTGGGGAGACTTGGAATTGAGTTAATTCCAACCCCACCACCACCTTTCAGGTGCCTAAGATTTGATCTCGAATACTTCAACCCCAACAATTTGATTTTCTTTATCTTATGGTTCAAACTTGTGTGTGGAACATCATTCTGGTGATTGGGAGCACTTGAAATGAAGTGCTTTGGCTCCCTTTCACACTAATCTAAAATTGACTCGTGCATTCACACATAGAAATCTCCATCTAGACAAGCCCATTGCATTTTAGCATGTATTAACCAACTGACATTGAAGAAGGGTTTGTTGGGCGTAGAAAAAACTTGTATTCTCTCAAAACCCGGAGATTGGTTGAATTGGTAATTCAGCAAAATCCTAAAATCCATACTACTTAAGGTTGAAACTCTAAACACTATTCACCAGTTAAAACTTCAATTCAGGGAGATTTGCTCGTTGCATGCTTGGTTTACACACTTTATAAAATCAACCACTTGGGCATTACCCGTAAATAACGCCCTTCACATTCCAGAAGCACTTGATCCTAAGCCTCTAACTAAAACTGGTAGCAACTTGACCCTTATTAAGGATTGAAGGTCTAACTACCTACGTGTAGCGCCTACATGCTAGTGAGGGTTCCTGCGTGCTATCGGGTGTCTAAGACTGAGGCAAATGGCCTTTCAATCTGGCCTGGTGGTTCCGTGGTGCTCTCATTCAGTTCCGCAGGTCGTGATAGTAGGTAACTTAGATCTTTAGGTCTAAGGGCACACTGTAGAGGTTAGGAATTTGATTGTATTGATTTGTCATCAAGTGTACCTTTGCGGCGTCATTTCTCTCATCTCCTTTTCCCTTCGTATCCCCCCAATTCTTCTTACGGCAGTGCATGTTTGGGAGGAGGTCACAAAACCCTGAACTGTTTGAATTGTCTGATAATTTTAGGAAAGAAGCCGAATCGTCCTCCTCCTCCGCAAACATGGCTACACGCCCACCCCCAAATCCCGAGGGAGGAAACCGCCCTCAAAACCAACCAGGTGGTGGAGCCTTGGATCCCATAACCTGCCTCCAAGCCCAAATGAAAATGTATAATGAACAAATTGAAGCCATTAGGGAAACATTGGAGGAAATGCAGAACCCTCCCGAACGGGAGGAGCCTAGGTCTCTTAGCTCCTATCAGAATCCCGCTGGTATAGAGACCATAGGACAAATTTGGGTCCCCATGGGTGGGGATGACTTTGAATTGAAACCCAACATAATTGGCCTGATTAACTTCCACTTCCATGGCCTTGCAAGTGAAGATCCTTTTCTTCATTTGGAAGACCTAACCCAATTGGCTGAAATAGTTAAACCGAGAAATATCTGGTTACCAATAGTCCTCATGAAAATGTTCCCGTTTTCATTGCAGGATAAAGCGTCGCAGTGGTTACGCACCCTTGGAAGAACCATCCACTCTTGGGAAGAGATGCGAACAGCGTTTCTCAAGAAGTTCTTCCCAATCGGGCGAACCAATGTTCTTTGCCGTGCTATCACCTCCTTTATGCAACAAAACGGCGAACAGTTTCATGAGGCATGGGAGAGATATAATGACCTCCTCAGGAAGTGTCCGCACCACGGTCTGCCTAAGTGGCATATAGCCTAGATTTTCTACTATGGGCTAAATGAGACTTTGAAGCAGATTGCAGACAGTTCCTACAGAGGGAATTTCATGAATAAAGATGAGAATAGAGCATTCGAATTATTTGAAAATATGAGTGAAAACTCATTGAACAATGCCTCCATTGTCGCCTTTAACCATACCAGCCTACCCCGTAATGTCCACGAAGTTGACACGGGACCTCCCATTCATCCACAGATCTCAGCCTTATCGCACAGAAATTGGACGAAGTCTCCGTCGTGCACAAGAAGCTGGACGAGCTTCTGGCCAATCCCGCCCGTTCTATGGCAAACACCCCTACCTCACCACTTCATCACAATCCCAATTCTTCCAACACCAGGCTTATCCCTAGAAACCCCATATGACCTTCCTTACTGAGTGTCATGCTAAGAGATTTGGTAAGTCATGTGGATCTGGCTTCTGCAAGCCAGTATTTTGACACGGAGGACCAAGCCTCCGTGTGCTCGGAAGCATATTTACATGCGGACACGTATTCTGGCATAGAAGATGCTTGCACCTTGGGGAACAACCCGTTCTCTGCCACTTATAACCTAGGGTGGCGAAATCATCCGAACTTCGCATGGTCAAGCAACCTGCAGTGCCAAAATCCCGCGGGTGGACCAGTGCGACCATCCACACCCATCATCCCAAGGGCCCAGTCTAATCCTATGGCGAATCTGCCATCGGGTCCTTGCGTACCGCAAACAGAACATGCATCAAGTCCTCTTGATAAATTGATGCGAATGATGATGGAAATATCAAAGCGCCATGAAGAGAACGTGACCTCTCTTCAGCACCAATTGGCGTAGCAGAATGCTAAGATAAGTCAACTAGGCATGGCAACTCGATCTCAGGGCACTCTCCCAGCCCAACCTGTTCCCAACCCATGAAATTTCGTACCCCGTGGTCCTCAACCACAGGTACGACCTTCTCAGGGGTAGGTTCATCAGATTCTGCAAGCTCCGAGAATTCCACCGGGATTTCAGGCTAATCCCGCTGCAGCACCTCACTCTTATGTCCCTATTGTGAACCCTCCTCTGCCTTATGATCCCATTGGACCCGCATTGTCCAATGTGATCACTATGAGGAGCGGTAAGCAGACCGTCAATCTGCCTCAACTTGATCCTGGCCCATCTTCTTCATCGCCCTCTCATTCGGGATGCGCGCCGCATTCGCGAGAGGATGATACACCCAAATTGGTGCCAGAATCAGTCCTATTCCCTGAGGCTCTACTGAGGGAGCTAAAAGGCAAGAAGAAGCATATGCAGGCCTTTGATAACTTGCGTAATTTATTCAGGGATGTTGAAATCAAGGTACCCCTGCTAGAGGCTATCGACCACATACCTACTGTTGCCCGATTTTTCAAAGACTACAGAACACCCAGGAGACAGTCAAAGAAAACTAAGAATCCGGTGGTTCTCTCGCCTCATGCGTGTTGTGTTATACTGTCAAATCTACCACCGAAGCAGAAAGATCCAGGCACACCGCTTATTTCCTGTAGCATCCAAGGCTGCAATTTTAACCGTGCCCTACTTGATCTAAGATCTTCCATCAATCTTATACCAACCATCATGCTCGAAAAATTTTCTTTGGGAAATCTGAAACCCACCCCCGTCCAATTACAGTTGGCAGATCGTTCTGTCAAAATTCCAAAGGGTGTGGTGGAAGACGTGGTGGTTAGGGTCAACAGTCTCTGTTTTCCTATTGACTTTCTTGTTTTAGATATGGAAGTTCCTAGCTCACTTTCTGATTGTCCGATCATCCTTGGTCAACCTTTCTTGGCCACAGCCAGCGCCCATATCGACTACGAGTCGGCCTGTATTGAGATTGTCGTTGGATCTGAGAAGCTCAAGCTTAACATCTTCAAGGCATCCAAGAACTTTGATTGCGATTGCATCAAGGATGACACGTCTGACGAGGACATGGCTATCAGTGCGTGTATCGGACTAATTGGGACCTATTCTGACTGCTGCAGACTACCTTTAAACACTGACGATTGCCTGACCAACACATATTGTGACGTTCCCCCATCCTTCCCTATTCCCGTACCTTCTCCTGATTAGAATTCTGATGAGGTTTTCTCCGCTTCCCATACTTCGTGGTCTGAGTCATATCCGGGCTACTCACCGCCGGTCCACACTCTTGAAGACCGGTTTACCCTTTCTTTCCCGCCAAATCAGGCGGAGTTGCAACTCCACACTGGGACCTTGAGCCCACATACTACTCACTAGGGCTATTCCTTTTTGGATCCATCTATCCAAGAAGCCCATCCTCTTGGCCAATCTGAGGGCCAACTTCTTCCTCCTGACTTGTTTTCTGATTCGCCTGGGACACTCTTGTCCCAAGAAATGCTAGATCTTTCACCATCCACTCCTAAGTTGAAAGAACTGCCTAGTGCACTTAAGTATGTTTTCTTGGGACCAAATGAAATGCTCCCTGTAATCATTAGTTCAAAACTAACCAGGGAGCAAGAGTGCAAACTAACAAAGGTCCTTACGAAGCACAAGGCAGCCATCGGATGGTGTTTATCAGACTTAACTGGCATTAGCCCCTCCTACTGCACTCACCGTATATATACGAAGGAGGAGGCTCGACCTTCCCGCGAGATGTAGCGACGTCTCAACCCTAACATGTGGGAGGTCGTTAAGAAGGAAATTATTAAGTGGCTGGATGCGGGTATAATCTACCCGATCAGCGATAGCCCTTGGGTGAGTCAGATTCACGTCGTGCCCAAAAAGGCTGGACTCACCATTCGTGTCAATGACAGGGGCGAATCCATCTCTACACGCACTCCTACATCTTGGAGAGTGTGCGTAGATTATAGGAAACTCAATGCTATAAGTAAGAAAGATCACTTTCCGCTACCTTTCATTAACCAAATCCTGGAGCAGTTAGCGGGAATAAATTTTTCTATTTCCTGGATGGATTCTCAGGATATAACCAGGTGGCAATTGACCCCCAAGACCAAGAAAAAACCACCTTTACCTGTCCCTTCGGCACCTTTGCACTTAGAAGGATGCCGTTCGGACTTTGTAATGCGCTAGCAACTTTCCAGAGATGTATGCTGGAGATATTCCATGACATGGTGGGTCACTTTTTCGAGGTCATCATGGATGACTTTTCGGTCTTTGGACCCTCTTTTGATGACTGTCTTGCCAACCTGACCCGTATCCTTAGGGGATGTATTGATGTGAACCTCGTACTTTCCTGGGAAAAAAGTCATTTTATGGTACACGAGGGAATTGTTCTTGGGCATATCATCTCCGATGGGGGTATCGAGGTTGACAGAGCTAAGCTTGATGTGATTGCTGATTTACCTGTGCCTGGCTCTGTCAAACAAATCCACTCCTTCCTGGGTCACGTCGATTTCTATAGGAGATTCATCAAAGATTTCTCCAAGATTTCTCAACCTTTAACTCATCTCGTATCGACCGACGTACCCTTCAATATGAGCCCCGACTGCATATGAACATTCACGCAGCTGCGTGATGCTATCACCAAGGCCCCTGTTCTCTAGCCACCTGATTGGTCCCTCGACTTTGAACTCATGTGTGACACTTCCAACCTTGCAGTCGGAGCCATCCTGGGACAAAGACGCGAGAGACACCCCTTTGTGGTGTACTACGCCAGTAAGACGTTGGACGAGGCCCAGCGTAATTATACTACCACTGAGAAAGAACTACTGGCGGTCGTCTTTGGGCTGGAGAAATTTTGCTCTTACCTTCGGGGCTCACATGTTATTGTTTTCACTGATCACGCGGCCATTCGCCATGTCATGCACAAGAAGGATGCCAAGCCTAGACTAATTCGTTGGATGCTTCTTCTCCAAGAATTTGACATTGAGATCCGCGATAAGGTCGGAGCCCAGAATGTTGTGGCTGATCATCTCTCTAGACTGGACCCTGACCATATTGGACTTACTCTGCCGATTAATGAGATTTTTTCTGATGAGCACCTATTTTCAATTAATGTGGCAAATGGACCTTGGTATGCCGACATTGCCAATTACCTTGCTTCTGGATCCCTTCAACGTGGTTGGCCTAAAATCCAGTGCGAGCATCTCATGGCAGAAGCAAACTATTATTTCTTGGATAATCCACTTCTTTTTCGAATAGGTGCTGATCAAATCATCCGTCGCTGTATTCCTGACAGCGAATTCCCCAGTGTGCTATCTTTCTACCATGATCAGGCCTGCAGAGGCCATTTCTCTGGGAGGAAAACTGCAACAAAGGTGTTGCAGTTCGGTTTCTTTTGGCCCTCCCTTCACCAGGATGCACACAATTATGCCAAACATTGCACTAGGTGCCAATCGTTAGGATCAATGTCATGTCATGACATGATGCCCTTGCAACCCATCCTAGCTGCAGAAATCTTCGACATTTGGGGAATTGATTTCATGGGTCCCTTTCCTCCTTCCAATGGCTTCAAATTTATCCTCGTGGCTGTTGATTATGTTTCGAAATGGATCGAGGCTATTCCCACGTGCCGTGCTGGCCATGTTATATCCACTCGATTTGTCAAAGACCACATTTTTGCGTGCTTTGGGATCCCTCGAGCATTATCTCGGATAGAGGAAGCCACTTTACCCATGCTTCCTTTTGGGCACTTCTGAGGAAATACAGAGTTCACCATCGTATCGCATCCCCGTATCATCCTCAGACGAACGGCCAGGCAGAGGTGTCGAACTGGCAAATCAAGCAAAGTCTCTAGAAAATGGTTCATCCTGACCATAAGGATTGGTCCGACAAGTTGATTGACGCACTTTGGGCGTATCGGACCGCCTTCAAGGCTCCCCTTGGTATGTCTCCTTATAGAATCATTTACGGGAAGCCTTGTCATTTGCCCGTGGAGCTGGAGCACCACGCTTATTGGGCAGTTCGCCAATGTAACGTCGACCAAGACCTGTGTGGTCGAGAAAGGAAACCCCAACTTCTAGAGCTGTAAGAGCTCTATAGTGAAGCCTGTGATTCTACCTTAACTTTCAAGCAACGCACTAAGGCTTTTCACGATAGCCGTATTCGACGGAAGGAATTTGAGCCATCTCAGCAAGTTTGGCTCTACAATGCCCAGCTCAAATTCTTTCCTGGGAAATTGAAGTCCAAATGGACTGGTCCTTTCCTGGTCTCGAGACCATTTCCCAACGGGGCCATTGAGATTGAAGATCCCAAATCTGGGCATAAATTTACGGTCAATGGGCAGCATTTGAAACTCTATCTTACTCATGAACCTTCCCCTGTTGGAGAAGCTATTGCCCTACTGGAGGGTAACTAAGGTTGTGCCTCATTCTGAGTCTAGCTGGGGACGTTAAATTCAGCGCTCGTTGGGAGGCACCCCAACAACACTCTGCCACTATCACGCTCACTTCACTTTTCACTTCACCACCCACCATCCACCCACCCTACCACCCTACTGAATACCCTGCACCTCAGCTCTCGTTACCCGATCTTTGGTCCTTCCTCTACCCTACCCTGCATGCATATGAGGATAGAGCATCGTTTGCCATGGGGGGGAGGGGGGGTTGGATAGGAATCCATAGGATCTGGGTATTTTATGGTATCATCCAGTCTCCATCTATCTATAAATATGTATTAAAAAAAAAAAGTGGTGTTTAGTAATGATCTGAAGGCTGAAACAAAAAAATACAATAAGTGTTTATGGATATTCAACCACTATTTTGAAGACTTTCCTGGCAACAGAAGCTTGATTCACTCAGGCTCGACTTAATTCACTTGAGCATTGACGAGATAGATCAGAATCTCTCCTAACTAAGGACATATTCTTGTACCTGAGACACCAGTACAGGATCCGTTGGTTTGCTTCTACTCGAGAGCCTAAGTAATCTTGGTTCACACTACACACATCAAGAAAGACCAGGTAAACATAAGATCCAACCCTAGTGTTCATTAGGGAAGGTGGAGTCCTTACCTGTGCGCGCAGGTAGACTTTTTATCCCAAGCTTTAGTCTTGTGTTTAGGAGAGACTCTTTCCACCAAAAAAGAACTCTCCCACTAAAAGAAAAGTGTGCTCCTCCAAATAAAGTTGTAAGAGATATACTGACACGTGTTTCAAAAAAAAAAAAAAGATGCAAATAAGTCAATATATCTCACAAATATCTGTAAAGTCTTCCCCCTACAAAAGTTCTTCAGGGCAAGTTACAAATACCCTATTTTCTTTGAGCCACAAATGTAACAAAATGGGAGTTGAGTTTTTCGTCATCTTTTTTAGGGTCAATCCAAAGACACGAGCTGAAACTGGGACCAACCTACACTTAAAAATTCATGAAACCCTGGGCTTGAGTCTTAATGTTCATCTGGTCAGTCTTGATCCTTCACTATGCACAAGCCATAATCTCTTGAGCTCTCGAATACAGCAAAAACCTCTGGGTCCTGGAAATCGTACTTAAGGTTTAAATATCAAGAGTCCAGGTTAGTTGAGAGATGGTCTATGTCATGTAAGACTTAAAGTACTGGTAGTTTTCTCTACAATTTGTTCTCACAATATCCAACAAATAAACACACCTATGTCGCCTCAGAAGAAAATCTTCAGCTTAAGATCATCTCTAAATACAATACAAAAAAATGTTTTGCTAGGGACTAGCAAAGGATAGGCACGGGGGTATGATTGCGCAGCAAAAGCACACCAACAATTGTGCCATCTTGTGCTATTTCCTAGCATTGCCATTGCATATTTGGTAGCCATAGTGCATTTGTAAAAATAAAAGCAGACATGCATTTAATTGAGAGGGGAGGAAAATGAATAAATTGGCCTTGTAATTAACGTATTCTTTAAGTGCTGCCTCGGAAAATCACCATCTTCACTTTTTTTATTTGGCTTTGAATTTCTTCTTCTCTGCGTGGCATCAGGGCATGGCTTGCTCTTCGTGCCATTCTCTGCCACAGCTTGCTCTGCCAGGCGAATGGCTGATCATGTGCAGCCTAGGGCATGGCTGTGCATGCTTCTCCCTCCTTTAAAAAGACAGGCCATCTTCCTTGGGCTGAGAGCCTCGTACATGCAACACACACCCGGGCACCCTTCTCCAGGCCCTCTCCTCCCCTCTCCCCTCCATACGCAGCACCTCTTCTACTGAAGAGTTACACTGCGGGCAGGAGTAGCTCACAGTGGTGCACGACTACCACTGTGAGTCCCACCATCGCCCAACTCATCAAAGAGCTGGTGGGCGTGGTGGTTCACCTCTCTGTTTCACCCGTTCAAGCTCATCTGCCATTACCGTAGACTCGAGCTTTGAAGCTCAAGCACAGCAGCAGTAAGGCACCGGCAGCTCCACGCAACACGCAAGCCTCTGCGCGCACGCCAGCAGCCGGTGCCATCACCTTCCGCACATGCAGGATCACTCCGCAGCGCCTGCACACGCAAAACCGGCCATAGCCGATTGTCCGAGCCGAGCGCTCACTGTAGCTACTGTTCACGCATTTCAGCGAAGCACTGTAGCTACAGTGCGGTGACTGGAAAGTTTCCCACTTATCCGGTCACTGCGCACTCTCTCTCCACGCCGCAACCACCTCTAGCCCGCGCCCGCGTCAGCACCCGCGCCCGCTCCAGCGCTTCTTCTCGTGTCTGCACCCGCCCACTCCCGCATCTGTGTCTTCGCCAGCGTCACTCCATCCCCCAGCGCGCTGTGCTACACTCTCCCCTCATGCCTACAGCCTCTAGCGCGTGTGCACATCCTCGCGCGCCTGCGCTTGTGCGTGCCTGTGCCTGTGCGTGGGCGTCCAGACGTCGGCTGCGAGCTCCAGATGCCTTAACTCGCCACGCCCTCTCTCACAGTCACTCTCTCACTCCCTCCCGCAGACACACACATACACACACCACACTTGTACACACTCATGTGTACACACACACACTCACTTGTACATGACTATATACTTATATATATACATATATATATTTATATATATATATTTATATACACACATATATATATATATACATATACATATACATATATTATTACCTATACAACTAAGTATAAATATATATATATATATACATTTATATACACAAATATTTATACATATATATATATATATACACATATACATATATACATACATATCTATAGATATAAATACGTATATATATATATCTACATATATCTATATACATAGATACTTATACTAATATATCTATGTACATATATACATATATATAAATATCTATGTACATATATTACTATATATATATATCTATATCTAGATAGTTATATGTACATACCTATACATCTAATTATAAATAAATATATATATATATATACATACATCTATCTATATATATATTTACATATCTATACATATACATATATATACATATATATATATATATACATATATATATATATAACTACAAATACACCTATATAATTATAACCCTATCTATATATATACATATAAATATATACTTACCTTCATATCACCTACCACGCATTATATCGCGGGAATATCTGCACCAATTCCTGATATTCCCTGATACTCGCGTACAGAAAGCGTCTCCGCACACACCTTCCATCCATCCATCCTACACTCCATGCGACACTTTGTCCTGTTGGTTTCATCTTCCTAGACGACGATCAACTCAACACCGTGCTACACGCCATTTCCACCTCCACCCCCACCCCTATACATATATATAATATATATATATATATTTATATATATATATACTATATTTATCCTATTTCTATTTCTTTTTCCTACTATTAGAAAGATAAAAAAATATATA
The DNA here is from genome assembly GCA_037157565.1 of Thalassia testudinum. Classification (NCBI taxonomy): domain Eukaryota; kingdom Viridiplantae; phylum Streptophyta; class Magnoliopsida; order Alismatales; family Hydrocharitaceae; genus Thalassia; species Thalassia testudinum. The sequence continues at coordinate 3,641,082 of JAZHRO010000073.1, read as the reverse complement.
AGAGGAAAAAGATAATCCTTGACTTGCAGGTACTCGGTCTTGCAAATAGCAAGACCAGTTTTGGAACCCTAATTTGGCTCAAAGCCAAGAACCTGATTTTGAGGGTGTACCTCAAGGACAAAAATTATTAGAAAAAAAATCTCAAATAGAAAAACACCAAAAACATAATAAATGAACGGAAGAGATTTGTTGTAGGAAAGGCGTAGAAACTTATTCACCTCTAATCCCGCCTCCCTGAGTTCGACCCTGGGCCTAAAAGCGACCAAGATAAAATCAAGTAGGCCAGGTTAAAAATTTTGTAAAAAGATGGTTAGGCTCGATTTAGGTTAACCACTATACTCATTTCAATGATTAAATCAACCTATCCAAGTCTACACCAGGCCACAATCGCACACGCACACTCAGGTGCACACCTGCAGGCACACATGCCCGCACACACACACATACTCAAAAGGGCTCAGATGTTCAGATTGCGCCGAGCGCTTGACGACTGAAATGCCTATGCAACAAACCAATTTTATTCCAAGGCACGTGCTCGTAGTTAACCGATGTGGGACTATGTTCCCCCCTCTTGACTCGATTTCAATTGACCATATCTCCCTACTCAGAGCTCCACTCCAGGTGATTCAAGGCTTGATGGAAAGCTCTAAGGTAGATCTACAAGGTTGCAAGGTCAATTTTAAGATAAGAGGATGTTTTCCTCTTTGATTTGAAGAGTGAATCTAGGGGGTTCCTATTGGTTTTTATTGCCTGGAAATGGTAATTATGTTCACAGAGTCCTCAGATTGACTTATCTTGCTTAACTAAGACTCTGAATAGTTTTTATATAAGATTCCGTAGCTACAGATGCAGTTTTGAGCTCTTAAAGGCTTCAGATAACACAGAAAAGTTTCAAGCTTCTCTGTAAGCTTCAGAGAATGGATTTACAACTTAAAATAGGTGAAAAGACACAGAAGAACATATCTAACTAATTAAAACAGATTCTAAGGGTTAAAATTGACTTATCTGGGCATAATTTAAGATTGAATCTCAATAAAATGCCACTGTCGTCCGTTTGGGTTCAAAAATAACCCAAATTGTTAGGTTGCAAATTCCAACACAATAACTCATCTAAGCTTAGTTTGATCACTCTCAGATCATCCAATAGATTCTTAGAATCAATTCTATCTATTCAATTCCTCAAATCAAGCTCAGAATCATAATATCAAACTCAAGTTTGACTATAAGGCTCAAAATTTGACTTTCTAATTAATGCCTTCTCCCAAAGAATTAAATCTTTGAATAGCATCTTCTCAACTCCAAGTACAGGTTTAGACCCTTAAAAAGGTGTTCTAACCCTAGAAATTAGGGTTTCAGGCTCACCGCTTGAGATCTAAAGCCACTTTGTTCGTCAGAGCAATTGAGAGGTTTTTATACTGTGCTGAGGTAATGAATAGCTTCAGTGCACTACACTGAAGCTTCTAGACACTTCAAATACCTCTCAGATCTATCTATCAGACTTCTCAAACTCCGTCGGAGTTCGAGAAGATGAAACCTCAATCTGAGCTCCAGATACTTAATCTTCAAATAAATGACCTCAAATTAATCAGTGATGACACTTATATCATTCTGGAGCTTGTCACTAAGTTTTGTAGGCTGAAGAATAGATTTGACTCGTCGGAGCTCGCCGGAGCTTCGGTGAGTCCAGAAAGAATGAAAAGTGTGCACAGATTATGAATTTGTGCCATTTTTGATCTAAAAAGGTTCCTGAGGTTGCAAGGAACCTCAGGAACTCAATTAATTCTCATTTTGTTCATTAAAGTTAAGGATTAACAGTGAATTTCATTTCTTAAAGAATTTGAGTGGTTAATGCTCAGGACCTGTTTTACCACTCAATTGAGTGGTCAAAATAAGTCAACAAGTATTTATGATCATAAATCTATATAATTAAGGATTTGAACTGCTTCTAAGCCACCATGGATAGCGAGCTCAGGAGCTTAATTACAAATTGGGCATTTAAGTTATATGTGGTAATTCTACATATTATAGTGTCAATTAGGGTCCTTAGGTTGTGAATAAGTGATGGAGAACCCTATGAAGGTGAAGCTAAATCTGCTACTGTCGCCATGGACAGTGACAGTAGTCAGTGGAGGTGGAAGTGTATTAGACGATTAAGTGATTCAATTAGTGATTAAGTGTGATAGAAATGATCATGGATGAAAGAAGAAGATGATCAGTGAGTTTAAAAGATGAAATTAAGGCTCTGGAGAGCTCAAGGAGCTCGCCGGAGTTAGAGAAGATGACATCTAAAATCTAGAATTAACTCTAATCTAACTAACTATCTAACTAACTAAGCTATCCTAACTACCCTACTCCTACTCCTACTCCAAATCTACTATTACTTGGACGTCGGATCTCCTCAGCTGACCACGGTGGATCTCCTCGGCTGATCATAATGGATGGAGGAAGTCAGAGAGTGAGATAGAAGGTCGCCGGAGTTGCAGATGAATAGCCTATTGGGTCGGTCAGTGTTAAAAGAGGGAAGGGAGCCAACTTAAGAGAAATCAGAGGGGTAAGGGCGTATTTATAGTGGTTGGCAACGAAGAGAGTGGCGAGGTCTGGATGAAGGAGCTTGAGGAGCTTAACCTTCGACATCATCTTCAACGACGATGAGGTTATCTCCCACCAAAAATTAGGATTTCCAGTTAATCCAGATCGGTGGATGAAGATGAAGTGGTGAGCACAAGCTCCAAGTGCTTGGAGAAAGAAGGATGATGTCGGTAGGGCAGTGATCGTGCGGTGGCGTAACTCTCTATCGACAGCCGTCCATTCAGCTGAAGAAGAAGAAGACGAAATGGGACCTAAATTTAATGAAATTTAAGGACCTATGTAAAAATTAAGGACCTGATTGTAAAGAGTTTTAAGGACCAAAATGTAAACTCAGGTTTTAAAGGTTTATTTTAACTTAGATCTTTTTCAACTTTTTATATATGTTAGTAAATAATGTAAATGTTATGTTTTCACCTTGAGTTTACATTTTTGACCCTTTTAAGTTAATTTATTAAGTTAGGTAAAGTTACTTAAGTTATTATATGCTTATGTATACATTATGTTTAAATTATTTAACTTATTAATTAAGGAAATGATAAATAAGATTTCGAGTCCAATTATTAACTAGATTATTAATAATTTTAATTGGATGATAAAATGTCATTTTTAACTTATTTTAAGGTCCTTTACTAAATATCCCTTATTTCATAATTAACCCTTATATATTCATAACCTTAGCTAATTAACTAGGAAGACTAGTTAATTAGGGGTAAGTAGAGATCATGATGAGTTTCTCATCATAACCCACTGGCTGTCCAAAATCGGATAGATAATGATCTCCATCTTGACAACCTCCAACATATTTGGATTTAGGCATCTCTGAGGTTGTCTCGACAGTCTCACCCATTCATCAGTGTAGATATGGTGAATGCAATATGAGGGGCGAATTCCGTGGAGATTAGCAATGCCCCACCCGATAGTAGCCCTATGTGCTCACAAAACAGAGATCAACTGGTGTTCCTAATCTGAAGTCACGTGAGCATTGATAATCACTAGATATGTCTCACTTTCTCCTAGAAACACATATTTGAGCAAATCAGGTAAGGGCTGTAGCTCTAGTAGCGGAGGGTAGGGAGGAGGGTTATGTAGGGGAGGAAAGGAAACAATAGTAGAAATTTGCTGATCCTGATTCATGAAGAATCTGCCTGCAGTGGTAATGTAATCTTGTCTTAAGATATCAATGTTGGATAGGACAGGATAGTCAGGATCAAGGGTGTTAGGAGTAGATGAACACCCATGACAACTAGATCCATGGGATGAAATGTGTATATTAGTAATCTCAGTCCCGTGTGGATCGCGATCAAAGACCCTTGATAGTGAGGATGAATGTGCCATTGGGTCGCTGTAGAGGAGCCCAATGTTCCCACAGAAAGCTGAATCTTCATCGTCACTATCCTCCTCGATCAAGTCACAATCAAAGTTCTTTAATGCCCTGAAAATGTCCAGTCTGAGCTTTTTGTTTCAAAGGGCAATCTCCATGCACCCTGATGCACAGTTGATGTTTGCACAGGCGATTGCCAGAAATGGGCGACCTAGAATAATCGGTGCATCACAGAGATTAGGAGGAACCTCCATATCAAGAACAAAAAAGTCCGCTGGAAAGCAGAATCCTTGGACTTTTACGATCACATTTTCAACCACCCCCCTCGGTGCTTTTACAGATCGGTTAGCCAACTGTATGGTAACCGAGGTGGGCTTTTGTAGGATCTGTAAATCACAAGCACACTAGAAGCGGGGATGAATAGTGTGGTAAAAAAAATTTGCAACACAAAGCAAGCCACAAAATGCACAAGATATATAGTGGTTCCCCTCACTTGGGTACTCCACTACCGATGTTTCCTGACTTAGGATTTTTAACCAGATTCCCTCAATCCGGAGGGAAACAATTTACTCAAACTTGAGGTAATTAACGGGTTACCTCAACCCAATTACAAGATATAGAAAAGAAATAAAGATACAGGTGTAAGCAAAATACAGCTCTTATCCCTAAATCTCTAACAATTATATAGCTTAATTAGAGTATATAAATTGATCTAACGAGAAATTTGAGGCGTAAAACAAATGAATTTTTCAGAGAACATGATCGCTTTGAAGACTTGTTGCAAGTGGAGAATGGCCTTGAGAGAATTACAATAAGACAAGCTCTTTTGTAGCTATAAATATGAGAAATGGAGGTATAGGAAAAGATAGAATTTTTTGCTTCTTGGTTGTGTGCAAAAGACACTCAAGGAGTGCTTATATAACCCACTAAGCACCTTCCCTATGATTACTAGCCGTTAGGGTTAATTTGGGAAGTTTAAGGATAGGTTTAATTGCAAAATAGACATTTAGGTTGGTCACAACGGCTAGTTGGTATCGGTACTAAACTTTTGGTACTGGTATTGACTGCTTACAGTCAGCCCAACTAAGTCATCAAGTACCGGTACTCATGATGAGTACCAGTACTTGTGACTCACAGATTTGGGTCCAGTGACCTACATGTACCGATACTAGTGATTAATACCGGTACTTGTAAGGTCCAGGCAAAAACCAAGTCCACAAACTGTGGCCACTTGGTATCGATACTCATGATGAGTATTGGTACTTATTGCTCACAGTTTGGGACTTAGGCCCAAACCTGTGCCTAGCATGTATCGGTACTTATGACCAGTATAGGTACTTGCTACAAGTACCACATTTTGTAAGTTTTAAGTCAGTTTTTAGAGAAATCCAACTTACTCTAATTGACTTTATTTTGAAAAAATCGATTTTGAGTTTTGAAACGAGTGAATGAATGATTTTTTGAACCCTAATTATCTCTACGTTGTTTTTAACTTTTAGATTTTGTTTTACTTGTTAGGAGATGTACAAAGATTCTACAAAAATAATAAATACAATAAAAACAAGTCTTCTAATCTTTTTCTTCCATATGCAATCTTGTTGCTTGCCTCCAAAGGTTCTTTTAACCTGTAATGCTTCATAAATACATTAGATTTCACCATTGTTTTGTTAACACTAAAACACAGAAGAGAAATCAAACTAGGTTCCAACAATCTCCTCCTTTTTGGTGTTGAGAAAATAAATAAGATAATACTCATATTTAAGAATAAGCAGAGACTTAATAAGAGAAGAATAAAAAAAAAATTCCGAGTGAAAAACCTCCCCCTCAAACTAAGCTCTCCCTATTTTAAATATGAATTATCAATTATTTCTCCCCCTTTTTGTCAAGCAAGCAAAAAGATAAACAAATAACATGATACATGAAAAAGCAACAATTTTTCATAAACATGAATCATAACATGAAGAAGTTCATAAAGATAAGTTTTGAAACAAACTTAACATAAAATTGTTTGAAATGTCATACAAATTTAACAAGCATAAAAAAAATTAAGCTAATTTCTAGGATGTTTTCTAATTAGGTTTTGCACATGTCCACCACCATCATCATCATTATCGTTGTTGTCGTCATCATCATCATTGTCATCTTCATCTTCATCATCATCATCACTTTCTTCATAAGAAACTTCTTCTGTGTCTTCTTCTTCTTCATCATCATGAAGAATGAGTTCTTCTTCCACCTTTGATTCATGGGATGGATCTTGAAAATGCTTCTGCCTTCTTTCACTGTACTCCTGAGGTGCTTTTGGTTGAGTCTGCTTCCTTTATTTTGGTGGTTGAGTGGAAGAAGTGGCATGGGAGGACTCAATAGAAAGAGAAAGATCATGGAATTTGCGTTCCATGTGATGGAAGGCAAAATTTAGGTTGGTTAAATTTTGACCAATGTAATTGAAGGTATTTATCAAATTAGGATCAGTTCCAGACACATTAGATAGATTTACCCAAGGTGTTTCCGCTTCTGGATATGGGTAGGTTATAGGAATGAAAGTGGAGGATGATTTAGGAGGTGGATGAGAAGAAGATTGAGAATTTGAATCAAGATCTTCTTCTTCGTCATCACTAGAGGATTCTTCTCTAGTAGGTTTCACTCCCATTTTTCGGAGAGTGGACCATTTAAAATAGACCACTTTAATGGAATACTTCAACCTTTCTATAGGTTGAATGAAGACCAAGAATGTTGGATGACAGATGCTTGGTATCCACAAGCTCCATTTTACTATTGGTAAATTTTATGGTATGATATTTCTTCATCTTTTTGTGATTGACAAAAAGGGAGAGAAAGATAAAGGGAAAATAGTAATATTTTTAGGGGGAGCATATTTTGAGGGGGAGTATTTAATTAAATTTTTTCCTTCATATAACATTGTTAAAGTTTTTAATTATCTATTTGCAAGATAGTTTTGTCAACACCAAAAGGTTCCAACAATCTCCCCCTTTTTGGTGTTGACAAAACTATCTTGCAAATGGATAACTAAAAAATTTAACAATGTTATATGAAGGAAAAAATTTTAATTAAATCCTCCCCCTCATAATATGCTCCCCCTAAAAATATTACTATTTTCCCTTTATCTTTCTCCCCCATTTTGTCAATTACAAAAAAAATGAAGAAATATCATACAATAAAATTTACCAATAATAAAATGGAGCTTGTGGATACCAAGCATCTCTCATCCAACATTCTTGGTCTTCATTCAACATATAGAAAGGTTGAAGTGTCCCATTATGTGCCTTGAACACCCATTGATTATTTTGATATACTCCTGCAAAATAAATATCTTTTCTAGGTACCTATTTTCTTGTGGGTCTTTTAGAGTTAGCACATTTCAAATCCTAAGATTTATAGACCTTTTTAGTGTTAGATCTATAAGTCTTGGGATTTTTAGCCTTTTGATACATCCATGCATGCCTAGGTGCATGTGATTTATTTTGTGTGTTCTTTTTACTTTGAAATTTTGACTTTAATGAATTATAAAATTCAGTGTTTAGCCTAGTTGTTGTTTTAAGATTATTCAAAGTCCCTTCAAAGTGTTCATAAATATCTTCTAGTTCTAATATCTTTGCATGCAACTGATCATTAGTTTCTTTTGACATTTCTAATTCTATTTCTAAACAAGATTTTTCTAATTCTAATGTTTGATAATTATTCTTTAAAACTTTATTTTCCTTTTTAAATGACTTAGCTTTATGATATAGTTCTTCATAAGCTTCTAATAATTCTTCAAATGAAAAATTAGGGTTTACCTCTTCTTCTGTATCTTTTGAAGTTGCAACAAGACAAAGGTGTGCGATTTCATCTTCATCCGATTCACTAGAGTCAGTGTCCATGTCAGAGTCGCTATCATCTCATGTTGCTTTAAATGCTTTCTTCTTCTTCTTCTTGAGCTCTTTTGTTTCTTTCCTATTGTCCTCCTTATTTAAGGGGCAATCCTTTTGCAAGTGGCCCTTCTTCTTGCACTCATAAGAAATAATATTAGAAGAAATTTTATTTACTTGTTTACCTTGTTTCTTGAGGAATTTCTAGAATTTCCTAGTAATCATTTCCATCTCCTCGTCTTCAGATTCCAATGTTGTTGAGTCCGAGTCCTCTGTAATTGCTCTAAAAGCAATATTTTTCTTCCTACTTGTTGCCTTCTTTTTGCTCTTCTTTATGTTCTCGAATTGAACTTCATATGCCATGAGGCTTCCAATCAAATCATCCAAGGGGAGAGTGGATAGATCCTTCACCTCTTGGATAGCTGTGGTCTTAGGAGACCAATCACTTGTAAGAGATCTTATGATCTTCCTTACAAGCTGCTCCTCATTTGGCTTGACTCCTAGATTCTTCATGGGGTTCACGATCTCTCCAAACCTCGTGTACATATCTTTGATTGACTCTCCTTTTGTCATCCTGAAACACTCATATTCTTTGGTTAGAATAGAAATACGGGTTTCTTTTACCTTGTGAGTGCCTTCCTAGGTGACCTCAGGAGAGTTCCAAATTTCATATGTGGACTTGCATGTTGAAATTCAGTTGAACTCCTCCATTGATAATGCACAATAAAGTGCATTCATTACTTTTGCGTTACCCACGATCTTCTTTTGATCTGCCATCCAAGTTACACCTTCCTGCGGCTTCGGATTCATGTACTTCTCTTGAATGAGAATCTAAGACTCATCCATTGCTTTGAGGAAAACTTGCATCCTTCTCTTCCAATACCTGTATTCTGTCCCATCGAAATAGGGAGGACAGGTAAAGGACTATCCCTCGGTGCGCCTTAAAACAGATGCCATCGCAAGTCGAGTTATGTCTTCTTGCAACCGGGCTCTGATACCACCTGATAGGATCTGATATATGGAATATGGCTACATGCACAAATACTTAAACAAAATATTAGTAATACAAAGAAGATTTGCACAAATAATCAAACCAAAGAAAATGCACAAGATGTCTAGTGGTTCCCTCCCTTGGGTACTTCACTACCTAAGCCTCCCAGCTTAGGATTTTTAACCCAATTCGCTCAACCCAGAAGAAATCAATTTACTCAACTGAGGTAATTAATGGGTCACCTCAACCCAATTACAACAACGGGTTTGTTACAACCCAATGAGCAAGAAGCTCAAATTACAAATGAAAGACTAGATGTAAGACAACAAAAATCTTACAACTAAAACCTAAGCCTCTCAATAAATATATATAAGATAATACCAGTTTGAGAACCTAGGAAGGACATGAATACGTGAAATAAAATCACATCAACATGTTTGCAAAATCGTAGAGAGATTGAGAGCAGCAAACTATTCCTTCTCTTCAAATATGGTGGAAAATATGAAATATAGAGCTCCAGAATTTTCTCTTATCTTTCTTGTATCTCTTGTGTGCAAATAAAGAGTCCTAGGGTCATTTTATAGAGTTTAAGACCTTAGGTATTCATCTACTAGACGTTGGGATTTAATTCCCAATGTTCACATAGCCTAAATAAATTTTCTAGCCGTTCAGAATTGAGCCAATGCCTAACTGGTACTTGTACTATAGTGTGGGTACCGGTACTTGTTGCTTCCAGATTTGGGTTTCAAACTCTTAACACAAATCTGTAACCCACTTGTATCGGTACTGATCATTAGTACCGATACTCATTACCTCCAATATCGGTACTGATCATGAGTACTGGTACTCGCAGGGTATAGGTTTGTTTCTTTGAAAAAACCTAAACCTTTAACTCACATGTACCGGTACTAAACTTTAGTATTGGTACTTGTAAGTTGACAGGTACCTTTTTTAAGTGATTTACTCAATTACGTTCTTCGAAAATGATCACAATATTAATCCTAATTTATCTCTAATTATTTTTACAATCTAAGTTATATTCCTCTATTAAGAGGCATACAATCGATAAATAAAAATTCTAAACTAAAGGTCAAAGATGATCGTCTTCTCCTTGACTCATCCTCGTCATCTTGCCTCCACCTTGTCATCATCTTCTATTTCTCATCATCATGCCTCCATCACTTCCTCTTTGCCTTGATTTTCACCTAAATATGAAAAGAACTCAATTGCAAACATTAATCAATAATAATTTTGTTAACACCAAAACAAAATGTGGAACAAGATTCCAACAGCTTTAACTCCTCGAATCGAAATCGATCAAATATTGCAGTGGGAGTTAGGTTGATGGACGACCCCGAGTCAAGATGGGCCCTATCAAAAGGGGAATTCTGCAACAAGCAGGAAATCAATGTTGTGCTCGGGTCCTTCTTGGGTGGTAAGTCAGCTAAAATAACTACAATGGCTTCCTCAGATAATACCACTTGTCGTCCAATCCTCTGCTGCCGCTTTGGAGTACAATCGTCCTTAAAGAACCTAGCAGCAGCTGGGATGTGATCTATTGCTTCGAGGAGAGGGACCTGAATGCGAACTTCCTTGAACATAGATTTCAGGTCCTCGAAATTCCGCATGTCCTTTTTCCGTGATAAATCTCTTGTTAGGGCCATGGGAAAAGGGACGAGAATTTCAGGGTCTAAAGGCTTCTTTCCTTTATCTAATGATGATGACTTGTGAGAAGAGGGTTGTGAACCATCTCGTGGTATGGTGCGGGAAAAATCGTTACCCGCTTGCCTAGGTAGCTGGTCCTATGTAGTCTTTCTGCTCCTTAGGGTAACAGCTTTTACATCGACGTGCTGTCCATGCAAGGGAAGAGGAGCAGGTTGGTCTGGATACACAGGGTTTGGCAATAGAGGTGGCTGACTAAGCCCATAACTAGGAGGTGTGAGAGGTTCTTGCATAATCGTGTGTGCCTGCCCCTATGGTGCTTGGAATCTAGGTGAGGTGACCTGATTCTACACATATCTCAGGTTCGGGACAGGTTGGGAGGGTAAAGCTCCTTGTGATCTATGCTCCTGCATCATCTGGTTTTGCTTGTTCTATATGCTCTATATTTGGTCAGCCATTGCCTTCATTATTTGGAGGTTGTCAAGAGTAGATTTCTGAATAGATGCCTGCAATTCCTCCTTCAGCGACTCCAAAGGATCAACCCGCTTTGGAGGGTAGTTGGCAGCTTCATGCAGTGGTTGATAGATAGAGTGTGTCTGTTGCTACTGAGACGAGAATGGCTGCTGCCTAGGATACGTGTTTTGCACATTCCTATATTGTCTAGTCTAGTAGTGTGGAACTTGACTCGGTCTCTATGGATTACCAGACCAGGTGAAATTGGGATGCTGGTGCCATCCAGGGTTATATGTTTCAGAATACGGGTTGTTACACCCGTATCCCTGAATGGCATTGACATCTTCGTAAGCCGAAGATGTCTCAAATGTGAATTCATCAAAAGAATACGCACTTGCATCATCATGTGGTGCGAAACCCTGAATATACGGTGCTAGATCCATATTGTTCACAGGTTCCTGGTATGCAGGATCCTGAGAAGATGGAGAGAAAGCATCCCGAGTGACCGGATATATACAAGCAGAGGGGGGCTCGGGATGCTAGAGAGGAGTGAGATGGAGTAGTGCTGCCAGAAGATCTGGATCTCGCTCGCATCAATTCATTGAGCTTCTTATTGAGCAAATCCATCTTATCTAGCTTTTTTGTGATAATGTCCATGTCGACTTGAGCAGATTTGACTTGAGCTTTGTGGACATTAACTCGTTGCTATCCAAGTCGCTGGAACTGGTTCATTGAGGCGACGTTCATCGATTTCTCTGCTAAGGACTTGAATAGTTCAAATGCACTATTCTCATCCTTCGTGAGAAAATTCCCACCGCTAGATGCATCGGCCAGGTACCGATGTGTGTCATCTAGGCCATGGTGAAATACTTGCGCAAGGTGCCATTTGGGTACACCATGGTGTGGGCACTTCCTGAGAAGATCATGAAATCTATCCCAGGCATCATGTAGCTTCTCTCTAGGGCCTTGAGCAAAAGTTGTGATTGCGTGCCTCATGGCATTTGTTCGACAGATCAAGAAGAACTTTTGAAGGAATTTGCGGCATAATTCCTCCCAAGTTCCAATTGGCCTCCCGATGGTCTTGAACTAATAAGCAGCTTTATCCTTGAGAGAAAAAGAAAAAGCTTCTTGAGAATAATTCCAATATCAATATTCCTGGGTCGAACTGACTCTGCAATCCGACTCAGGTCTTCGAGGTGCTGGAAGGGATCCTCATTTGAATTTCCATAGAAATGAGTCTGACTTAGACTTATGATATTCAGCTTTAACTTGAATGAGTCTCCACCTATGGGAATCCGGATTGAGGTGCTATGATTGTTGTCTCCGGAGCATAGAAGTCCCGCAGTTGTTCTCCGTGTGGTGGATGCTGCATCCTATCAAGTGTCGTGAGAATCCGATCAATGCTCTACTCATTTTTTTGTTCCGTTTCCTCAACCCTGGCTTCTAGACAAGCCATTGAGTCTTGATTCTCATGGTCCTGATGAATTCGAGGACCAAGATTAGCCATCTCGGCTAATCGGGTGGAAGAAGGTTGAGACGAGAGATCAGGCGAAAATCACCATTGCCACCTTGATTTTGGCTATCAAGGTCCCACAAGGTTAGGTCTTAATGACCTTCTTCCTTGCAAACACCAACTCAAAGGGTTGGTGTAGTCAAGCAGAACAGGGCTAAGGACTTGTTAATCAGAGTGGTCCTTTATATCAGATGACCTAATTTTTCATTTAAGTTTGTGTTATTAAAAATTTGGCTAGAGACTAACTGTAAGGAGTTCCCGCCTCTCAAGCTATCTCGGCCAGTCTGGTTATGAGGGAACTATGAGGAAGGTTCTTCCTTTGGCTTTCGCCTCTAGTTCCATTACCTTGCAGTTGCGATCATTTGACACTACCCCGCAGGCTTAGTCACCAGGTTTTGCAAGAGAGGTTGAAACTACCCAGTAGTTTCAAGCCAAATGCAGGTTATTTGATGTATTTTTGTGAATTCTTAACCTGTTTCTTCAATGTAGTAGATGGTGGGTGTTCCACAAGGTGAGTAGCCTCACCAACTAACTTTTGGACTCATCGAGGCCCAAGTTAGTCCAATGTGGTCCTATTGGCTCATGTGCTTCTAAGTTGTCTCAAATTAAAGACCACAAATCAAATATAAACTCTCAAGTAAAGATGGAATTCAAATGATTTCAAACTTGGCAAAAGGATTTCCTTTTCAATAATCTTTTCAGAGAGTATTTTTTCAAAATTTTTACTATTTCCAACAAATGGTTGAGTTTTTAACTAGCAAGGGGTCAAATCTGGGATTCAGACCCCGTGTTGGTTTTTCTATTCGAAATAGTATCAAATATGCTTCAAAAATTTTATAAAAATATGATAATGAAAGTTAATTTGATTATCTTTCAAACCTTACTAGTTGTGAGTAAATCATATTTGTATGTTGGTCAGAATTGATTTTCAAAGTTCATAAAAGTTCTCTTTTCAAGCAATCTGACACGTATGTATTCTTCGAATTTTTAAAAATTCCACAAAAGAAATTCTTTTTGGAAATTGTGGCTTTGGAAAGATTATTTAAAAATCTAGTTCTAGTTCAAATTTCAGGATTTTTGGAGCACTAAAAACATGGCTATTGAATTTTAAAGATGACACTTTCTGGCCGAATTTCCAAATAGGATTGTGTGCTCCTGATTTTCGCAGCACCCGCTTCAATTCGTTCACCGCTTCTCTGGTTTAATCTACACACAAAAATAGTATGTTAGAGATGAAATCAAAAGTCGCCTTGCCTCCCTGGCAATGGCGTCAATTTGTTCAGGGCGTAGATCGCGTAAAAGATAAACACATCGTTGTAGCGCAAAATACGTCTCGACAAATAAAATTAACGAAATTGGTGAGTCCCAGTCGATCACATGGAGACAGAAAGCACTTTTGATTTCATGCTCTTGTTCTAAATCTAATTACTAAATAGTAGAGACAATGAATCACAATATATATATATATCATGTAGAGAGTTTGAACATGAATTGCATACATGTAATTATAACTAAACAAATTATAAGCATGAATAAAACTATCTAGGTAACAGAACGAGGGCACCACGGGTGGTCCGTGGTGGCCTTCTGGAGTGGTTGAGGAGAGCAGGAACAATCCGCTGAGGTGGCTCAACAGATGCTTTAGACGGAGATGCAGAGATAGAGATGGGAAGGAAAGGGTAGAGGAGCAATAGGAGGAAGGAGGCGATCTCTACTTGATTACTACTTCAATGCCTTTGATAGAGGACCCTTAGGCCACTTTTATAGTTTCTTTGGGGGGCAAATAGGGCATTGCAGCACCTAATTTTGTGCAACAAAAAGCCTTCAAAATCCTTTTCCATGCTCGGATGTTGTCTAGTGCTGTCGAATGGCGCAACGTGCGCCCTCGGATTGAAATCGCGCGGCTATGCTCACTCCACGCTAGCCGTTTCTTCTTTCGCGCACACCGCATGCTCATCGATCGCGCTTGATTTTTGATTGGATGGCTTAGAACAACACAACATCACACCTTATCAAATCCTAAGTGCGATTCACGCACCTTCCTGATCTCGCAACAACCCGCACGATCACGCATCCTGCCCGCGGTGTGCTCTTATCATGCCATGTGGCGCATTATGCACCATTCAATCGCGTATACATGGCCACCTACGACGTCGCATCAATTTTGTGCAGCGCAGGGCTCGAACCCGTGTCTCGTGCTTACGCGTGCGAGCCAACACACTGCACAAAGCCATTACCATATATATGTGCTTATTTATATTTATATTGATCCAATCTGGGTGGCGATGTGGCGCGTTCGTGGCCGTTGGATGAAGATCCAATGGCCCACACTACGAGGAGAGGTGCCTTCAGGAGTTGGGGGCTCGGTGAGGGGCAGCTATGATGGTGCTACGTGGTGCCCTTGTGGCTATCCATTCTTCTTCTCTTTATATCTGATGACATAGGCCTCCGATTAAGTTGATTTCTACACCGTTGGACTGCCAATGTCGATCCGGATCCATCCGTATGGTTGAATTTGTCATCTGAGGTCTGGATCTTCTTTAATTTTCACCTTGGCTCTTGCTCTTCTACAGACTCCTTAGGGTGCTATGGGAGTCTAATTGATGCGATCTTGGATGCGTTGGACTCCCATCATTATTTCGAATAGATCCATAAAGTTGGATCGGTCATCTGTAGCCCTGGATTATTTGCAATTATTAATATCTCTCAAATAACATAGTTTAATACATAAATCACATTTACCAACTACGATGCAGAGTACAATGCATATGCATACAGAATGTTCATGTTAAGCTAAGTTCTAGCTTAATTCAGGCAAGTTAGGGCCTATGATTGCTGTGCAATCAAGATCCTTGAGCAAGGGAGTGAGGAAAAATGTCTCTATAGACTAAGGAACAACATATGGTTTTGAGACATATATAAATGAGGATAAAGAATTCTTTGATTGTGAGGGTGAAGAATCTATAGTCAAGGTGATTGCACAACAACCATGGGTCCTAATCAACCTAAATAATGTCTGAACCTAGCTTACTCATATCTTGCATATCATGCATTGCATCAATTTATCTAGAATAAGATGAGATATCATGCTATTTAATGATTTTTATTGCCTTTTGCAGGTAATAAAGTGAACCAGGATGTAGGAGATAGTGGAATAAAGCAATAAAGGTAGAAGAAGACTGATTCAAACAAGAGGAGTGAGGTGGATAGCCTTATCCCTACCCTTAAAAACCCTAGGATAACCTTCCTAAACCCAAAACCACCTCCATTAGGACACCTTAACCTCAAAACCCAAGCATAGATAGCACTATCCATGTTATTATCCACCCTATCCCTCTCCCAAGCACTTAAGAACCAAAATCAACCTTAGAAAACATAAAACTCACTCTCAACACCTTTTAGGACGTCTAGACATCTGCCTGGATGTTTGATTTCTGCAGAATATCAATACAGGAAGCCAAAACTCATACTGACACAGAATTGGATGTCCAATTTACTATCCAGACATCTAATTCTAGAGTATAAGACGTATGACCACTCTTCTTGACATCTGATACCATTCTCTGGTTCCTGATTTTGGTGATAGAAGCCTGATCTTGCCTATTTTGACCTAGAAACCCCACCAGACACCCTAGGAAACCTAATTAGAGACCTCTTAAGCCTAGTCCACTATCCATAGCTAACTTATCCTATCTGTAACCCAATTGAACCATCTCATACCTAATTGGGTGCATCTATAGTTGATTGGGTGCACCTAAACCCAATTAGATCCACCCAGGATCTAATTAACTCATACCTATTAGGTTTACCTAAGCCTAAGCACACACACGCATCCAAGTAGACTTGACCTAGACATAATTAGGTTCACTCATTTCCAATTAGACTCACCTAAGCCTAATTAGGTCCACACGAACTTAATGTAGGTTAACCCAACCTAGATTCACCAAACCCACAAGCCTACTCTACGAAAATTATACCCACACATACACACAATTTCCTAAATCCCACTTTCCCATTCTAGTCCTCATTAATTGGTCACCAACCTAGATCCTACATTGGTGGCACTTGCTATTTTGGGAGCCACCAAAAGTGGCGACCCATTTGAATTGAGTTAGCCTTCCCATAAAAGCCAAAAGAAAGAGAGAGCACGCCATTCATTCAATTCCCATTTTTCCACTCTCTTCCTCTCTCAACTTGTGACCACACCTCCTCCTCTCCCTCTCAAGGCCATCCTTCTCCTCCAAGGCTCCCTCGATGGATAGCTAGGAAGAAGCTCTCCTCCAAGCTTCTTTAAGGGTAGCAAGAAGAAGAAGAGCATAAGGTTGCAACACCTTCTCCTTTCTTCTTGTGGGCGTGCCCTCTTCTTCCACCATAGAGGATCCACACCCCCATTTTCTTTCCGTCTTAGATGGCAATAGAGGAGACCATCTTCAAGGTCTTATCAAGGATGGCCATTGGTAGAGAAAGGGCGCAACACCCTCCTTTCTCCACTTGCGTGCACACACCCATCCTCCTTTCTTTAGTGGACGACCAAGAAGGCTTGTCCTTAGTTGGTTGATCCCTTTCTTTAGTTTAGTTTTATTTCCATGTATCTGGATTTTATAATGACTTAATTTTTGATGCATGATACTCTTGTCTAATGGTTTATGTGCATGCAATTATCTTCACGGCTTAAAACTTTGATGCATGCCTATTAGTGAACTTAGGAGCATCCCATTTAGGTTTGTCACACTATGCATGGCCACCATAGCCCCACTTAGATCCATGCAGTCAGTCAGGTTTTTGCTAGCACATCTAGATTTAGGTTTCATTTCACTTTCAAAATAAAAATAAAAAACACAAAAAGAGTAAAATACAAAATGACCAAAAATATTAGGTTAGATTAGATTTATGTTAGAAAAGTCGATCCAATCCTCAACTTGTTTTTATGCCTGTCAGAGACGAATGACCGGGACTCAAGTTCTAAAAGAAAACAATCAACGCAAGTTTTGTTAATAAATAAACATTTTGTCAAGGGGATTTCGCAACTATACTATGATTTCTGACAATTTCAAAATGCATGATTTCCACGCTTGTAGCGAGGTCTCACCTGAGCACAAAGAAAATGGTTTTAGTGAGACAAACAATCCTGAGGAATTTGATGAACTATTTGATAGCCCAATCATTGAAGAATGTGATCCTATTGGGGCTAACTTGGAGGATTTGAATCCTGATTTGCTAGAAGATTCAATCAATAGCCCCATCCCTCAACCACACACAAGGGGATTGATTATGATTTTGATTTGGAAATCTTTGTACCCAAGTCAATCCTGCTTCAACCACAATTGTTGGACTTGGATATTTTAGATGGGGTGTACAATGATCTTGAGGTCTCGAAAGCTGAACACTTAAACTTGGAGGATAAGAATTTTGAAGTTAAAATCTGGGAGGCTAATTCTGAGGGAAATACAATTTTGGATTTAAGGGTTCCTATTGACCTGAAACCACCTACCTTCTACGAGGACCCTTATGATAATTTTGACATTGAGGATGTCCAACCCAAGTACATAACAATTGACTATCTTTCTGAGATAAACTCTAAGTGGACATATGAACCTAGTAAATCAGATCTACCCATTGTTCGGCATTTCAGACTTGGGTTGCACACCACCAAACCACAGACCCAGCTCTGCAAACACAACAATCTTTGGTTCTGGGTGATTTTCATCTAGAATCTTAGAACCACACGACCCTGGGGCATGGGTCTGCATCACAACATGGTCCACATCTATGGACATCTTCTGTTTGCAGGTTTTAGGATCAATCTTTTAATTCTGATCCTGACCCGCACTTATGAATTCTTAATTTCTTCCTTGTTTGTATATTATTCCTAGCTAAAGGCAATAAACTTAGCACATGTGTATACTCCTCTCTCTATGGAGCCTACTAGATTGTCACGAAATTCATGTGATATTCTATTTACTCTGCCATTTTCATGTCTTTATTTTTACAATGAGGACATTGCATCATTTAAGCATGGGGGTGAATACTTAATCCTAAAATTATTTTTTTAGCTTGGTGGAACATACTTTATTTTCTTAAAAATAAAATAAAATAAACAATAAAAAAAGAATAGATTTAGGAGAAGAGAACTTAGGCATTAGGAGTTAACTTTAGGAAACGATACTTTAGGACCTAAATACTTGACTCTTCAGGTCATTGGACTTAACCAGCCTGGGTATCTACTAAAATGTGGACTTGTTCTTGTCCTTGCCATGTTAATTTTACTTTAATTTGCTTAATAAATTGGGGTGATAAGTATGCAACTTATTAACCTGCCCTCTGATTTGAGGGGCCTTTAAGTCTAAGCATCTACAAACTATTTATACTGACTCACTTTTTGGCAGTTTTCATGGAAATTAGGTAGCTAATGAACTTTCTAGGGTAGTATGGGTGGCAAGTTGTCGTGGGTAACAGCCCATTGGCCAGTTGTCCAGAACCTAACTACATGACCATACTCATTTTACTACTTTTACGTAAGTCTTAGATCAAGGAAGCCAACTACTTAGAAAAAGAAAAAAATGATACTCAAAAATAAAAAGAAAAAAAATAGAAAAATAGAAGGAGAAAAATAAAAATAGAAAAATGAACCACATTTCACCAAACAAGTATGGTTGACAAGTTAACATAGGTAACAGTCCATTGGCTAGTTGTCCAGAGCCCAGCTCATAAAAATGCACAAACATTTTCCAAAATACTCTGGGAAGAAGTGGGGAAGTAGAATAAACCGGGGAGATATACACTGAGTTCACCCTTGTGTTGACCCCATAAAAAAATAAAAAAAGTAGGGAGAAAGCTATCAATCGAAAAGATAAACCTTCAGGCAGAAACTCATAAGGTCACCTAGGGTCGTGCAAACCTGAAGTCTATTTTAACGGTCGCTCAGTTAGTCTATCACATTCACAAAGATGCTTAGAACCTAAAGTTCTTATCAAGTCTTGGGTAGGTTGGGTAGCCGTAGAAAGCTGCCCTGAAACCCTAAACTCAAAAATCCAAAAAAAATTGAAAAGAAGCAAAATAGAAAAAAAAATGTATCTTCCCTTTTCAAAATAAGGCAAGGCCTTCGGTGGTCTGCATTTTGGTAGACACCCGAGCACTGTTGAGTTTTTGTAATTAGCTCCTTAGTTGAAAATTTCTAATGTAATCAACAAATCTTGCCTAATTAATCAGATCCTAATTCTATTTTTATACATAGCATTTAGTTTGATTTTTCTAGGGACAAGCAAAAGATATGCATGGGGCTATATTGAAGACACATTTAATTAGGTAAACTACCTATTTATGCATGTTCCTAAGCTTAGATATGCATTCCATGTTATAAATATTGCATAGCATGCATCATTCTACATTTAGAGTGGTATGTATAAATTTTAGGTTAATTACATCCTTTTATGACCTGGAGAGAAGGGTATTTAATTCAGAACCTTAGATTGATGATCCGACCGTACGGATCTGATTAGGATAACGATCAGAGTCCAACACCTCTGAAATTGTCTTGAACGGAGTCGCATAGCACCATATACAGTTCGAGGAAGATCAACAGCCAAGGGTCTAGGTGACACAATTTGGAGCTTCAAAGGACAAATCCAACAATATGGATGGATTTGGGTCGACGATCGCAACCCAACAACCTGAAAATCGACTCAATCTGACTTCTGTAGCAACCCCTACAAAGGAAAGAAGATAGACAACCGAGAACGCACCATGTAGCATTATCAAGGATGCCCATGGGCTTGCACACACCACCGCACGTGCGTAGCACATAGGCGCATGGACCCGTGGAGTGCTTAGCATGCGAAGCTTCGCAGCAGTGGGTGCGCGCAGAGGCAACGAGCGTTAGCGGGCATGCACGACACGGGAACACAGAGTGGACTCGAGAGCATTGCGTGTAGGGCACGTTAGCTGGAGCTTCAGCGATGCTTGGGGCGGATCTTCAGCGACATTTGTGGCCGTCACTAAATGTCCTATGTGTGAAATGGATCCTTTCCTCCACTATAAAAGGACCCCTATCCCTTCCATTCTTCTTCATCTCTTCCTTTCTCTCCCTCACCACCTCCAAGGTTCTAGAGAGAGCATGTCCCAAGCCCGATGCTCCTCTAGAGTAAAAAACCAAATACTTTTCTTGCCTCTCATCCCCATTCGTGAAGCATCTCATGGCCGTCCTCCCACCACTTCGAGAAGTAGATCCTCGCTGTGACACCGTCCCATCCCATCCTCCTTCCTCCAATGCCGTTCTTCTTCGTCTAGCTTCCTGCCACATTCATCCGAGGCATCATTAAAGCGAGTCGTCTTCCAAGCAACCATCGAAAGGGATTCTTCTCACCATATCTTTTATTGCTTTCTAATCTAGTTGTAATTTCTCGATTATTTGTAGCAAACACTTATTTTGAACATATATGTTGATTGTTTCTCTCTCTCTCTCTCTTTGTCTTATTTTGCAAGTAAATTAGTTAGATTTCATCAACCTGATGTCTTGCCGTATAAAATACCAAAAAAATCTCAAAAGATAAAAATAAAATAGATAAATAAAATTGAAAGTGCAAATTTCATACCAAATGTTCACCTTCCTGTGTTCGACCCGGGACTCCCTTGGAGATTCGGTTATAAATTTTATCTGGTACCGGATTTCTACGCACTACGATGATGGGTTTTCTAACTGAACACTTTTCACGTACGAAATCATGCTTATCACAAATATTCAAACAGTAACCATTAGAGTGCCTCAGACAATAGACCAAAGGCTTTAGATGACTTATTAGAAGAACTTAAGGGCCTCACAAGAGCTCAAGGCTCTCTTTCTCTCAAGGAGCCTCAGAAGAACACAGTAGCAACAATGAATAAAGGCTCAAGGGCCTCACATAAAGCCCATAGAGGCTACGTGTTGAGAGAAGGAAAGGGCTCAATTCCTGAGAAAGAAAAACCCATCCCCTCTCTCTTAGATTCTCTTTCTCTTCTTCCAAGCTCAGAATGGACCAGACTCGGGTAGCGGGTAAACAGATTCACCACCCAGACCCGCAAGATGTGAGTGCAGGTGAGGGCATGGACAAGCACGTGTGCAGCACGTGCATAGGGGCATGAGGGTAGGGGCCTAACCCCAGTGATACAAATGCGATAAGGCAGTGCGACTTTCTACCTTTATTTACTACAGAAAGCTCCTCACTCTACGATGTGGGACAATCCCACAGAGATTTCTTCGCATGTGAGTAGCAGATGGTGAAGCATCTTATTGAGGTCGAATACATCCCTTGTAGCTCTTATTGATGGACTAGGAGGAGTCCTCGGAGTCAGTCGTAGCACCAAGGAGTGGAAGCAAGGAAGAAGACAGCTAGAGAACAACAGCAAAGGTCAAAGAACACGATGGCAAATGATGGTGCTCCGATGGGTACCTGAAATCACAAATATGGCCTCACGACTATGTTAAAGAAGCTCAAAAGGATCAACGAAGGATGGCAAGTGAATTGGTGGTGGTTGGATGCTGTGAAGAGGGGTGTGTGTGCATGGCGAAGTCAAACAAGGCGAACGAAGGTGGTGGTGTTCAGTGGGTGGTTTGGGTGATCAATAGCCCCAATTTTGTTGGGGCTTCTGATTGTAAGGTCACGGCGATGCTTCTAGGAGCGGTGGTGAGGTGGTTGACGCAATGTAGTGGGCATGCGTGTTGCCAGAGTACAGCTGGAGCTGGGGAAGGTGACGATGAGGCGATTGTGTAAGCGTGCGAATGTGGAGTTTAAGTATGTGAGTAGGGTCAAGGAAAGGTGAGGAATCGAAGGAAGGAGATTGCAGACGGTGAGAGGGCGGAGGTGACACTGGCTATGATTGGCCAATGCCAAAGGCGAAGGAGGCTTTTGGGAGAGGAACGACAATGTCTGAAGGGGGAGGAAGCCCCTTGCAGGCATGGTGAGGTGTAGGAGATGGAGAAGAAGGACCTGTTGCGTATAGTATGTGGCAGGAGGCGAAGAAGCTGGAGGAGGAAGGTCGTTGGAGACAAGTCTGGAGCAAGCCGGAGGTAGAGGAAGAAGGGTCTTTTTGAGCCAAAAACTCGCTAAGGAGCAAGGTCTTGCGAGGGGGGACCTTTTAAAGGTCTTAGGCCTTACTCCAAGCAATGGAAACAAGCTCGAGGAGCTCAAATTTTTAGGGAATAAGGTCCCTAATCTTGTGGAGTTTGTATGAGCTCTTGGACATGAATTGAGGTCCAAGACATGGTTTCGACGATTAGGGATTCTCTCAAGATTATTCCTTCCAATTTTGGAAGGAACTGGTCGAGAAATCAGGGATAAATCCCAGATTGAAGGTTGGTGTGTTTGGGTTCACACTGTTAATGGTGGCAGGGACCTTTTGTAAGAAAACAATGAGAAGTTAGGGGGCTAAATGTGAAGATTTCTAAAGCTAGGGGCTTAGGTGTGAAAAATAGAGTTTAAATGGACTAAAAAGTAAAGCCAAGATGGATTCTGATTGGGCCCAAATTTTGATACCAACATAATTTGGACTTAAGAAATCTGATGGTGAAGTAAAATTTCAGTTTTGACCAAGTTTGTTTAAGCAATTTACATAGAAATCCAAATTAGTGTAGAAATCTGTCTCTGACTCTATTTACGGTCAAAATAGGTTCAAATGGTCAAATCAAGGATACCAAACTAGAAGGAATATTTTTATATGAATTTTAGAAGATTTAGATGAATTTTGTCTTCACTAGAACATTTGTTAATTTAAGCAGGTTTGAAATTAGGGTTTTGAGTGCTGTATAAGTTCTCGAAATGCATGAACTCTTGTTTCTGTATGGACTCACTTATTAGTCTTTAGTGCTCATTTAACCTTAGTTTACCCTTGAAAAACCCATTGGTTATTTTGTATTCATGATATGCTATTAAAATTACAGAATTAACCATAGTTTCTTGTTCTCTTCTCAAAATAGAATGAAGTGGAGTTATAACCCTCAGATGGTTATGTAGGAGCATTTTTCTTTCAAACCTAACTAAAAGTTGCCAGTTAAGGCCTACAATGGTTCTTCCATCAGCAAAGCAGTAGCAGCAGTTAACAAGGATATCCACACACTGCATACACGAAGAAGGTGAGGAAGAGGGGGACATTTAGTCCCACCTCATGCATCGAAAGACTAGGAGAGTAGTATAAGTGTAATTTATGTCTTAAGCCACTTTCCTTGACATACGGAGGGGTAAGGTCCCTCCCTCACACACCTCTCTCACACCTCGCCCAGTACCCACACTGGTGAGCCTGGTCCCTATGCCCGGATCCAATTACCCGACACTGTGCTTGCCTGTATACCCAATTTAGTAAAGAAGAGGAAACTCTGAGGAGGGTGGGAGTTGGTTTTGCATTGGGTTTCATGCACATGTGTACCTCAAGATGCATGCCCATATGCTTAACACTTAGCCGTTCTGAGGTGGCTTTGTGCTGAAGCTTTCCTTGAGGCTCTGTGTTGGTTCTGTGCCTTATGTTGAGACTTGGCGACTTAAGTCGTCTGATCTTAAGGTTAGATGTCTTGTTGTGGTACTGTGGACTTATTGAATAATTGGCTAACGTGTCAAGTGGTTGAGAGACACTATAGAGAAATTGAATTGGTTGATACAGTGGGATATGTGCTTGAATGTGGGAATTAAGTGGTGATTCAAGTCACCATTTTTAGGACTTTGATATTCTTTTTATCCCATTGCTCTTTTAGATACAATTTGGTCTAGTATTTAATATACTTTGATTATCAATTTTCATTGTATATCTTTATCATTGTGCTCATTGATTAATATTGCAATTAGTACGTAAATTCCATATTTGCTCCCTACGAATGACCTCAAGCTCATTTTTATTTTTGAGCACTTATAACTTTAAATGTTGATCTACTTTTGTTGACTATACTATGACGTGTATTTGAAATTCAGCGAAAGCGTATCAACACTAAATAAGGATGCTGATAGTGCCTACCAATTGTTCAAGGAAATGAGTGAAAACTCATTTAATCATGCATCAATTGATACTTTTGGTAGGAACATGATTCTGAAACATGGTCTTAATGAAATAGACTCTAAGTCCAATTCTATTCTAGTCACCCAGGATGACATTCAAATGATAGTCCAAAGAGTGGATTAGATATAAATTCACTAGAAGAAATTGGAAGAAAAATTCACTCAAAAACAAGCTCCACATTGATAAGGGAAAATTTCACTTTTACAATAGTACTAATAATAGTGATGATACCAATAATAATGATGTGTCGTTGCAGTATAACTCATGGTTGAAGAATCCCAGATCAACAAATCAATTAGTAATAGATTTGACAGGTACGAGCTAATGAAATCAAATCAATTCCAATCAAGGAAAAATAATCAATTTAAATATATATATCAAGTAAAAATGAACCACAAAAATATAATGTCATCTTCATATGGAGGCAATAATATGCAAATAGTCTGAATAGTCAAATATAAATATGCTAATCAGTGTTTCAAGTAAAAATATAGAACTCTAGTGATCAAGCAAACACAATAGATGAAACCGGAATGTAGTCACGGTGAGCACATGGTTGTTGATGCAGTGCGGTGACAGGAATGTCGAGGAGTTACAGTCGCAGAGAGATGAAACACGTATTGTCACCACATGAATCGAAGGAAGTAGAGGTGCACAGTCGATGATGAAGACATGGCGCGGTAGTGGAGCCGATGCTGTCACAACCGACCATGGTGAATGGTCATGGAAGTAGGCAAAGTTGTAGTAGAGGGACATGGTGTAGAGTGTGCACACTGTCACTGATAAATACACATTTATTCAAGATAAAATGTCAATTTATGCGAGTTCCTAAGGTTAACATTGCATTACACATTATAAATATTGCATAGCATGCATCATTTTGCATTTAGGATAGATTGTATAAATTATAGGTCAACTTGCTCCTTTTTGTGGCCAGGAGAGAAGATGCAATCGTACTGATCTGATCAAGACGATGATTGAAGTCCAACACCTCTGAAATCACCTCGATTGAAGTCCCATAGCACCTTATGCAGTCCGAGGAAGATCAAAGGCTAAGGGGTAAGGTGGTGCCAATCCGAACCTTAGATGCCAATTCTAATCACATGGATGGATCTGAATTAATGATCTAGCTTAACAGCCCAAAAATTGGTTGGATCCGACATCCGTGGCATCCTTCGCAAACCAAAGAAGACGGACAGTCACCATGTCACCAAGTTGTGCCATCGCAACCGTCCATGGCCACCGCTAGCCACTCCTCTTCATCCTCAACATCGATTCTCAACCGTTGGATCTTCATCCAATGGTTTAGAAAAGCCCAGCACTGCCTTCACACAATACAAGGGTAGATCAAGATTCAACATGGATCGTTGTATCTTGATCCAACGGTCCACATTCACCCCTCACTGCTACTAGACGATCGACTTTTGGATAAAAGGGAGCACAAAGTGTAGCG
The DNA here is from genome assembly GCA_037157565.1 of Thalassia testudinum. Taxonomy (NCBI): domain Eukaryota; kingdom Viridiplantae; phylum Streptophyta; class Magnoliopsida; order Alismatales; family Hydrocharitaceae; genus Thalassia; species Thalassia testudinum. Next base: position 3,615,216 of record JAZHRO010000073.1, on the reverse strand, counting down.
AGGTGCGCACTGATCGCGTTTTTGCACAGTTTGTTAATTAGGCAATTTAGTGTCGTTGCAACACGTAAATCTGCTTTCGCTTTTAAATTTGTAAGACCTAGATAGGGGAGTATCTAGGGTCGTCCAAGGAGGCAATATGTTTGCGAAATTCAGGTCTGTTGCTTGGAAGTAGAAATCACCTTTCTTTTTGGTCTTTTCAACTATATCATCTTTTTTAGGATTTTGAAATAACGAAGGCAATATACAAATTGTTGATGGAAAACAACTAACATGTAACTCACTACACTACTACTAAAGTGACAAGTAGAGCCTCTTCTTAAGCTCACTCTAGGTACGTGGAGGCCTAGAGTAATTAGGTAGCAGAAGTGAAAAAGTGCTAGGACAAAGATAAAACAATTGCAACAAAAAAATATGAAAAGAATGCACATTGATTTGATAGAATTTGTGTTTTACAAAAACATGTAGAGGAATGCTTCTATTTGAAATGGAAAAATATAAAACCAATAAAAACACAAATCCTCTTGCAAAATCTGGTGAAGAAAGGAAGCTCCTTGCTCCAAGTTTAGTGGCTCCTAAGCTTGAAAAGGGGATTCTCCTCCTTCCTTAAAAATGGTGTCCTCGAAGGTGGAAGCTCCCACCTTTAAAGATCCCCTTCAAGGGTGGGCATGCACCACCCTTTCTTCTCCTTGCCTGGTCATCCTCCTGGTGGTGGAGATCCTCCTTCTTGCAATGGCACAAGGTGAAGGAATGGGGAGAGGAAGGCACCAAAGGGGCAGGTGATGTACCCCCTTAATCTTCTTCTCTACTCCTTCTTGGCCTTAGGTATGAGGTAGGTATAGGGTGGAAATTATACTAATGGGAGGATGAAGAAAATGGTGGTAGGTGATGGGTTTTTATAGAGTGGGATGGGGGTAGGGTTGGCATGAATAGGTGGAGGGCTAGGATGGAGTTTGGTGGTGGTTATGGGTGGTTAATTTGATCCTAGGGCTAGGGTTAGTCGGCTGCAAATGAAGGGGCACAAAGGGGGGTAGTTATGGCCTTGGTGTCCCTTAGGGTTGGCGCCAAAATGGGCCTTCTAGAAGGCTATTAGGTGGCACCATTTTAGAGTTCTAGAAGGGGGGTATGTGGATGGCTAGGATGGGTTATATGGGTAGGTGTAGGATGCATAAAGGGGCTGAAAGTTGGCTCCAAAAAGGGAGGTGGTTAGGGCTAGTTTTGGCACCAACTTTGGTGTCTTTTGGTGGTTTGTTGAAGGGTGAAAGGTGGTGAAGGTGGTGGCACCAAAGGGAGTAGGGTGGAGCTAGCTAAGGTGAGCTTAGGTAGGGCTTAGTTGGTGGAGCTAGTTAGGTGGGGTTTTAAGGTGGTGAATGGCCAAGGGAGTTGGAGTCTAGCTAAGCTAAGATAAGTTAAGCTAGCTTAGCTAGTAATAGAGTAGAGGAGTAGGCAATGGGAGCTAGGGTTTGAAGAGAGGAGCTGAGAAGGAGAAGTCTGGAGCTTGAACTGGAGTTGACAACTACTAAAGTGGGTGGCATGGAGCTACTCTAGCTAGCTTAGCTTGGTAGTTCTTTGCTAGCTGCTAAGCCAAGCTAAAGTGAGCTGCCTTCTACCATTATGAGATGAGGTAAGCTGGGTCTGGTGCTCCCGGGGGGGATCAAGCAGGTTGAGGTAGCTATGGTAGCTTAGCTCAACTGAGTTGAGCTAAGATGAATCCCTGGGAGTTGGACTTGAGCTTCCTGAGTTGAAATGAAGTCATCTTTAGCTTGTTGGAGTTGAGTGGAGTTGGATGTAGCTAGACCTGAGTTGGGGTGAACTCTAGTCAACTCAACTGAGCTAGCTAGAGCTCCCTGTGGACTAATGGGAGTTGAGATGGGCTAGATCAGCTAAGTTGAGCTGGATCTGAGCTGACCTGAGCTAGGGTGAGCTAAGATGAGCTCTCTTAAGCTGCCATTCAACTGAGATGAGCTGAATGGAGCTTGGATGAGCTAACCCTATATCAGGTGAGTTGATTTCCAGCTATGGTGAGCTGGATCAAGCTGAGATCCAGCTAGTGAGAGCTTCTCCTTCACTAGTTGCCTTCTTGAGTGCTAGGGTTCTAGGGATCTGGCAATCTGTATATTCCTAACACTCACAAAAACACATTAAAAAGATAACAAAAAGTGCAATGCATGCCTAACCTAATTAATGCCTATATGTAGCCCAAAAACCCGTTTGCGAAGCAAAATCCTAAGAGCTAGGTTTGTTTTAATGCATAAGAATGATGATAAACTAGCATTTTTCATGTGCACACTCTCAAAGCCTAAGTGCGAATTCGAGTTGTGATGGAGTATTCTTCATCGTGCGTGGAAAGGAAATCCCACTGTTAGATCGCGATCGAGCACTCCAGATCCTCGCCACGTCGCTGATAGAAGACATGGGCGATTTGACGTGCCATTTGTTGCACATCTGAGGCACGATCTGGAGGGCACACTGCCACGTAATCGTGGCCATTGATCAAGCATCAACGACCAGTTTGCATGGTAGCTATGAGCACACGAGAGCCAGCAGGCGCGTGAGCTAGGATCTTCAGCAATTTTTTTAATGTCGGTATTGACCCTTGAACAACCAAGACTCCTCCACTATAAAAGGACCACCACCACTCCTCTTATTCATCATCCCTTCTTATGCTCTCCTTACCTTCTCTAGAGCTCGAAATCTTCTTGAGCTTATGGCCCAAGCCTTTAGGATGCTCCACTAGAAGCAAGTAAAAATATTTTTCCACCATCTCACCACCATTCGTGGAGCTCCCATCGGCTGTCTTCTCAACCCCATTCTGGGAACTGGATCATGGCATTATGCTACCCACCCACACCTCATCTTCCAACATCGTTCTCCTTCCTTCAACTCCTGAACATCTTTGTTCGAGCTCCAACAACGCAGCTTCATCCTCCAAGCATTCGACAAAGAGGATTTCTCTCTCTCCCCTTTCCTTTTATCTCTTTCATAGTGTAGAATCGTTTGTAATAAAAATTTTCAAGCATATATCTAGAAGTAGTTTTCTATCTCTCTCTCTCTCTATTATTTGCAAGTAGAATAGCTCTTTCATGCTTTCTAGAATAGTTTAGTTTAGATCATACTTCTTCCTATTTGCTCGCTACCATAAAATACCAAGAAAATAGCAAATATCAAAAGACCAAAAAGAAACAAATCAAAGCATAGTCTTTCTTGCGAAATCAAACGTCGCCTCCCTATGTTCGACCTGGGGCTCACCTCGAGCTTCAGTTATAAATTTTATTTGGTAACAAACTTTTGCGACTGCGATGACAAGTTCTCCAAAACCCTAATTTTCTCACAACTTTTACGCTCACCATTTTGCCACCGTTGTCGGGGAGGCAACGGACCTTGATTTAATCTTTCATGCTTTCCCGCATTACTTACATATTTTTCTAACCAATCTGATGGTAACACCATCATTATCCATAACTAACTTGAATTAATTGAAATCAAGTAACAAATGCTCCTACATGATCGCAATTTAACGCAAATCCATTTTGAGAGGAAAACATTAAAAAGGGTTAATTGTGTAGTTTGAACATCACATCATAATTGCAGAGTAACCACTGGGTTTCTCAGGGGTTAATTGAAAGTCAAATGAGTATTAAAATCCAAAGAGTGGATCCACACAGATAGAAATAGGGTTTCATGCATTCCGAGAACCAAAACAACACACAAAACCATAATTTTAGACTCACTTAAATTAAAGAGGTTATGGTCAGGATAAAATTCATTTAAACCTCTTAAAATTAATGGAAAAATATTCTAAGAGGTTTGGTATCATTGGTTTAACCATCTAAACCCATGTTGACCTTGAATAGAGCCTTAGACGAAATCCTACCCTAATTTGGGCTTCTATGTAAATTACCCTAGCAAACGTAGTCAAAACACAAATCCAACTTCACCATCAGATTCCTTGGGTCCAAATTAAATTAATACAAGCTTTTGGGCCCAATTAGAGTCCATCATGACCTAGTTTGCATTTCACTCCATTAAACCTCTATTCTTCATACCTAAGCCCCTAATTTTCTAATCTCTTTGCAAACAGGGCCCTAACTTCTTCATTTTCTTTGCAGAAATACCCCTGCTACCATTGAAGGTGTGAAAGAACCTTCAATTGAGATTCGATGGAGAGAATCTCTCTCAAGTCAGATCCAATTCCCTCCAAAATTTCAGGGAATGATCCTCAGAAGATCCTCTACCAATTAAACTCAATTCCAAAGCTCAAATACAAGCTTAAATCTCTGGTGAACTCTCAAAATTTAGTGGGTTTTTCTCACGAATTTCGCAAGGAATCCACCTTATTTTTGGGCAAATCAAGACCTGTTTGAGCTCTATAAAAGCTCTCTATAAAAGCTCCTGGAGCTTCGGCTATCCTCTTTAGCTCGGTTAGGCCTCAAAATCTTCAACTTCTTTTTCCTCGGCTGCCTCTGACTACAACTCTGGTGAGCCCTCCAATCCTCCGTTGTTGCCCTCTGCTATGTACGATAAGTAGAGGGATCTTCTTCCTCTCCTTCGTCCACTCCTCGCCATACCAGCCAGGAGCTCCCAGAATTTTCTTCCTCACCGTTCCTCTCACCTAAGGTCATCATCACTTTATCGTCTGGTCATCACATCAGTGAGGAATTCCTCCCTCATTCGTCCCCTACTTAGGTTTAATCTCCTTCTCTCTTTCCTTAGATTAGGAATTAGCCCTCAAAACCTCGATTTGACCACCACTTCATAACCTCCCCCTTCATCTTCTACAATGCCAACTGTGCCTCTGGTGAGGCCATGCGACCGCTTCATGCCACCACCTCCATTAGCATCGCCACATTTCCACCTTCAAAAGCTCTCTACTTATTTCACCTTCTAGACACTCTACACCCCCTCTGAACAACTCACCCTCCATCCACCATTGTTGACTCCATCCGGTCACCACAGACCCCCAACATCCATACCAACACCGCCATCCCCTTCGCCTTCACACGGTGAAGCCTCCAAACCATCTGATTGGAGCTCTTAGCCAGTATTCTTGCATTTCAGGTCATGATGGAGCTCGTTGCCGACGTCATCTTCTTTCGTCACTGACCGTCTCACTCCTTCCACATCCAACTTCAACATAACCATCAGCAACAGAAGCTTCACCTAGAGGACCTAACTGCATCTCCAATTGAGCAACGCAGCAATCACGATAGCTCAATCAATGAGGACCCTTTGCTTTAGCTCCACGCAAAGGGAGGGGCACAATTAGTGCCACATCGTAAATGGAGGGAGGATAGACCACAGATAAAAGGAAAAAGTGAAAGGGTCTTATCATCTCTTCACAAGGAGTGAGCTCCCCTCTCACTCTCCCTCCACTCCTTACTCAACCCCACACCCGGTGAGCTTGGACCCCACCCAGATCTGATACTTGCCTGAAAACACGATTATCCGATTATGAGAAATAGAGAAGAGAATCTGAGGAGGAGGCAGGAGGGTTTTGCTTTAGGATTCGTGCTCTCAGGGTGCGTTCAGTGTGGCCAATACTTAGCCATTCTAAGATGTCTTTGCACTGTGTTTGGCACCCTTGTGTGTCTTGCTGAGGCTCTATGCCTTGGTGGTTTAAGGAGTCTAATGGTTATGGCCGACGTCAAATTTGGCTTGAAATTTTGATAATATGGCATTATCTGATTTGGTTGCTTTAGATATCTTGGCTCTTATCTAACATGGAATTGAAAGATTAAGTGGTTCTAACCACTATTGGGATATTTGAATGTGCTGAAATGTGGAATTAAGTGGTGATTTAAATCACCTTTCTTTTTAGATTCCTGATTTATTGTTATCCCATTATGTCTTGAGATACTCTTGATTATAATTCAGTATATTTGAGTAGATTATTCATTGCAAATGTTTATCTTATGCTCATTGATTTATATTCTGATTAGTGTGTCAATTCCATATTTGCTCCCCATGAACGACCTCGAACTCAATTTCCTGATTTCGAGCACTTTATAAATTTAAATGCTGCACCGATTTTGTCGACTATTCTACAACGCATATTTTATAAATAAATGCAAAACACACACAACATTTTGGCACCATTGTTGGGGAGTAATGTGCAATTCACTACTAATCATATATTTTTTTGATTAATTTGAGCACTAACTTGCCCTATCTATTTTGCTGTGATTTTTGTGAGGTACATCACAAGAAGATCTTCCATGCAATCAGCCACTCCAGGGGTAGGTAAAATTTATCTTCTTCCCTAATCAACTTCTTAATCTTGGGAAGGAGAGAAAGAAAACAAAATCAATTAGGATCTAGTTGACTTATTTTTCTAGTAACTATAATTTAAAGGCAAAGTTTCCTGACTTGCAAACTTAATTTGATATCTGATTGAAGTGAGACAATTTGATTAGAGATCCCTATCCTGATTTCCTGTACCTATTAGGGATTTACGCTAAAATTTCTCGACATCTTGGACTACTCACATTCTTGTTTGAGTCTAAGGTATTACATTTGAGATCAAATTGGACTTGAAATAGAGCCAATTAGGGTTCCCACTTTAGGGTTGTGAAGCGTTAGTACACATTTTCCTGCATTAAAGAAAATTGGCCCACCTGCATTTGTGTGCTACTCAAGCCCTTAGTTGAAAAGATCTACTCAAGAAGACCCTAAAAATTGGGCTCTAAATTCACTTGGACCCTAAAATTTTGGACTTAATAACATAAGAGTCAATTCAAGGTGGTTTTGGGTCTTGACCCAAATTTCATCCTCAATCTTTAGGGTAGGTCAAGAGAAGTTGGTCCACCTTGTGGGTCAGTCAACCAAAAAATTAGGTCACAAATTGAATCAACTTCTAATCAAGAGAAATTCAAGGCACAAATTAGGACTAAAATTGGTAGACTTAGGTCTCAATTCTCATATTCCAGTGTATTTGGAATCGCAGTGACAAGGAAAGTCGGATGGGGGAAACCTTGTAACCTGTGGGGATGATCTACCATGTAGGGGTCTTTACGGGACTCTCCCTTCGAAGCTGCCCAAGTTATTCTCGGGTATGTGAATCTCTGATTCAGAGGTATCATCCACCTCGAAACAACCTTAGTCATCCAAAAATCTTTGGGTGCCTTGATTGGGTCCAATTCACATCTAGACTTGCATCTATTCTCTAGAGCACATACACATGAAAGGTCCCTAGGTTTATGACCTAGAGTCCTCCAGTAGAGTTGATCTTCTTGGGGAAATTTGATCTGATCTGATCAGTTCGATCTAGACCTGAATTTGATTCTACATCCTGATCCACCACTTGATTTGAAAATGCAACCTGGCAACATAGGAAGACTGTTTAGGAAACCTAAATCCCAAATGAGCATGAAAAAGAAAATGATCGAGGCTACTCTTAGTCATCATGATGAGTATTACAGAACCTCGGATCCATTTGGGAACATTCAGGTTAATGTAATAAAAACAACTACCTACATTTTGAACTATGCCAGAATGATATTGACCCAACTGATTAATGGTTCAACCTGGGATGATCTCTTTTCAGAATACATTCAATTAGGGAAATTACATAGCAACAAGTATCTGCAATGTTGTCAAATCCCCCACATTGGGAAATACACCAAGATCTCATTGAGAAATGTGGAAATTTGCTAAATATGGTGTATGAAGCCATCAATCAAAAATACCTATATATCCCCTTAGAAATTGATGAGACATCTTGGAACAATATTGATGATCAATATGATTTCTCAAAGCCCGAGTTCGAAAATAGAGGTTGTTGTGGACCCTCAACCCAAATGGAATCCGATTCAAATTTTGTGCAGAAGGACATACCTGATCTTGATGTTTGTTGGGTGGATCCAATTGTAGGTGATCCCGATTTTGAACTAGCCATAGAGAGCTAAGAAGTTTGTCCATCATGCCTTGATTTCCTAAACAACTATGATGAACTTGAGTCAGAACCTATCGAGGATGTAATTCCTACACCTTATCCTGTTAAGGTAATCCTCGAGAGTGATTCTGACATCCCAATAGAACCATGTCCAGATTCTAGTGACCCAATTCCTAACCCTAACCTAGAATCTAGATCTGAGCCTATTTGGGATGATCGTGAGGCTTAATGTGATGAGAACCAGATTTAGATCTGAATTGTGATTCTGGGCCTACATTTGATGATTACACCTCTTCAGACTCCTCAGAGGTACAAATTGATTTATCGGAAGTCAAACCAATTTACGATACAGAAACAGAGGAGTTGGAAGAGTTAGGATTTAATTGGATCTTCCCTAGGAGCCTAGAAACCTAGCCTACACCTAATAAGGACACCTCCTTGAGCTTGGAAATTGAGATTAGGTTAGATCTAAGTCAGGTTGTTGATTCTATGCATCATGATTTATTCAGTAGTGGAAATCTATATCTTGAATCAAGTTCAGAAACTGATTGTCGTAGATTCTCTCATGATTTTGAATTCTTCTCTGACTTTGGAGATCAATTGTTTTCGGACGATTACTGATATTTTCATATTTATTTATATTAAATAATGCCTAACTAAGGTTAGTTTAAGGGTAATTTGGGTTAGATTGCATTTAGTTAGGTTAGATTAGGCATTCTGGATCATTTTATAAATAATGCATTCAATTGGGCTTTTATGCAATTTTTCCTGCAATTGTATTTGGTACCTTGGTGTGTTTATTTTTATATGTGCAGATACAAAATTTCAGGTTGATCGGAGAAAGGCTAATTAGATTTTCTAGATTTAGCGTAGTTGAAAAAGGACTAATCTAGTAAATGGATCTATTTGGAATCCTAATTGACCTTAAAGCCCTAATTAGGAACCTAATTATCCTAGACCCACATCCCATTTCACGGAACTTTTCAATCCCATGTCAACTTTCCCACCAAATAATCCCCATGCATTATCCTCTCACATAACAAAACCACTCCTACCTACCTGCGTAAAGCTTAACCTATTCTAATGCAAAATCCAAAAAATATGCAAATAAAAAAATCCCACCTACGTGACCTTCCCACGTCCACATCCCAACCACCTAAATTCCCCACAAAAAAAAACAAAGAAGTCCCACCTAGGTGGCCTTCCTACATCCACTACCCAACGAGCACCACGCCATACATTATCTTTTATTAAAAAAATCTTATTTCCTATTTAAGTCTCAACATCCAACCATTAGTTTAGGATATCCTCCAATTACCCAACAAACCCTCCCAGTTAGTTATTTAAATCCTATCACTTACCTTCGATCCTACCCATTGATCCTTAACTAATTAATCCTAGCACTACAAATTGGTGATCCAAGGCAATTTGGATCAACCAGCAGGAAGCCTCCATATTTCCTATAAATACACCTAGCCACACACTTAGGATGATCTCGCCTACTTAGAATTTCCTACCTCCACATAGTCTCTTGATATAGACACATCTATTTATGTTAAAATCCTTAATCATGCGTGTTCCTATGCTTAGATTTGCATTTCATGTTATAAATATTACATAACATGCATCATTCTGCATTTAGAGTAGTTGTATATATTTTAGGTAAATTAGGTCCTTTTTATGGTCAGAGAGAAGACAATTTATTTTAGTGCCTCGGATGGACAATCGGACCGTACGGATCTGATCAGGACGACGATCGAAGGCTAACACCTCCGAAATCGTCTAGATCGGAGTCCTGTAGCATCATATGAAGTCTGAGGAAGATCAACGGCCAGGAGGGCAATGCGACATCCTTACGGGCTTTGGATGAAAAATTTGACCATATGGATGGATTCGAAGCAATGATAGCAGCCCGGTAATGCAGGAATCATCTCTATCTAAGCACCGTGGCACCCTTTGCAATAGATAGAAGATGGATGGCCTAGATGGAGCCACGTGGCACCATCTAGATTGCCTAACAACGGCCAACAGTGACCGCTCCTCTTCAAAGGCATTCCCCCTCACGAGATCTAGGTCATTGGATGCCCATCCAACGGTTCTTGTGAAGCCACGTCGCTCGCCTATCTTCAAGAGAGCCTCATCGCGCAATCTTAACCATTGGATGAAGATCCAACAGCTAGGATCGCTTGACCATCGGCCTTGGATAATTCAAAACTGTGACACCTTTTGACGCGTGGCGTAGTGATCTCCAGAGGTGCTCTCAATGCTTTGGCGCCGGGTTGAATCACTCCGTGCCTCCAATCCAGCCGGCGGTGAGGCGCGCTTGATTTCGACCACTCGATCATGCACGAGTGGCCGAGATGTTGATATGTGGACACACAGATGATCGCCGATCTAGCTGAGGTGATCACGCGGGCGTCGACGCACATCTCCATGCACGATCCCACATGCATGCGGGCGTGTGCTTGGTTGGTGTCAACCTTCAGCGATAGCCTGGCAGACCTTTAGTGACGCTTACAACCATCACTAATTTCTCGTAGGTGCAAAGCTAGCTGCGCATGTGAGCAGGTGTGAGCTAGCTACATTGACACTTGAGTTGGACCTACAGCAACGTCCTGGAGGTCGCTATTGGTCTTATGCCTATTCTAGCCTCCTCTCATCCACTATATGAAGACCTACACCTCCCCCTTCTAAGGTATCTCTACCTACCCTACTCCCACCTGCTTCTAAGCTCTAGCAAACCTACCAACGCTCTGTTAAAGCTTACTCTCAAGCTCCAAAGGCTCCTATTAGTGTAACAAACCTCGACCCCATCAAATATTCCTCCCTCTTCCCATCACCATCCATAGGTCGCCCTAGAGCCGTCCTCCCATCTCCATTCCAGTTGAAGATCATCTCCGCCTCCTCACCTCCATTCTAGAGCCATGCTGAAACTTTCTTTTACTCGACGTCCTCTAGCATCTCACCTTTGTCATCCCGCTTCTCAACTCCTTCGTCCAAGATTCCGCCAGGCACCATCGCCTCGCCGAACAACCGATTCAGGAGATTCCTTCTCACCTCTTTCTCTTTTATGCTTTCATAGATCATTGTAATTGGCATTGGAGTGATATATATCATATTTGTTCTATTTCTCTTATGAATTTATTCTGCTTGTCTTTTTATTTCAAAAATAGAAAAAAATAACAAAAACTAAAACACCAAAAACAAATGAAATGAAGAGCAGTTTTCGAATTAAGTAAACGTCACCTCCCTATTTTCGACCTGGTACTCCGTTGGAGGTTCTATAAAATTTTATTTGATAACGAGTTTTGCGACTACAATAGTGGGTTACTCTTAACCTCGATTTCAAGCACGTGAAAGACGTGCATCATTTTGGCACCATTGCCGGGGAGGCAACGAAATTTATTTTCTTATTTTCTATGCTTCTTTGCATTTACATATTACTAACCCTACTTATCTCTGATCTATTGTCATGCAGGTACCCTAGCATGGAGATCCAAGTGCAGTAGACCGAAGTAAAGTGCAAGTAGAGTAATTTGCAAGTGTCCCCCACATCCCCCCCACTAGTTTCATTTCACCACACTAATAACTCAAACCCAAATCAACTTAATGCTTTTTACAAACCCTAGGATAGATCTGGTTGCTTGTTTGCCACTTCCACTCATCTCACCCTCGCATAAATAAAAAAAATAAAAAAATATATATATACTCTTCTCTTGTGGGATTTTCTAAAAGAGACACACTTAACACCCACAATTTCTAATCCTAAGGTGCACAATCACTTTGATTCTACCACTTAACCTGGGATTTGATCTACCGACCTGGTACACTTCAATGTAACACCCACATAAGTGAGTAGAAATCTGAATAGGTCAAACATTCTTGTGTGCCATAACAACTGGTACAATAGGCCAATTGCTTGAACTGTTAATACCTTACCACTAAAATTAAAAATGATCCATCAGTAGCTTGCCACTTAGGGTTGATCTTTACAGCTGAACCAGGCACTCCACATTATATTCTTGATTTCTAGAGGAATCCATCATCACCAGTGCTTTCAAACCTTGAGTGTTCTACTAAACCTGATTGAACGAACCTAAAGATTAAACCCTAAAAGCTACTAAATAAGGTGAAACCCAAAAAGTCACAACATCAAATAACCTTGTTTGCAAACCATGGTTATGCACATACACACATTTTAATTGATCATTAAGGGCCCATCACATGCCAAGAGCACGATCATCCCAAGCCTAACTAAAATTAAGAAGACGTTGACTTTAAGGATCGATTCAATCTTCGAGGCTTAGACAGAGATTTTTTTCGATTAATCTGCTTCTTTTGGTCCATCTGATGTCTAGCTAGGGGAGTAGCGTCAAATGACCGTGGCTGGGGAGTACACTAGGAACCGGAGGCACAAGCCAAAGGATGAACCCTCTCCCCAACCCCTCCCTCTAACTGGTTGGATTGACTAGATAAAAGTAGACCAAATCATTTACAATCATAAGATGGGTCCTAGGAGTCTGTAGATCTTTAGGCTAACCCACATAAGGATAGGGTTGATTGCTTGTATTGCAGGGCTCTTTTTTCTTTTGATTTCCCTTCTTACTTCACCATGTATCCTTCCACATCTTTCACACATTTCCAATCCTATCCTCCTACCACCACTTATCCCCTAGATGATTACTATCCCAACTTGACTTGTAATTACCCATCCACTAGCCAGGATAACTTTGATTGGGGATATGAATTCGAACCTCAGTGTCTAAGGTCTAACCCTAGACAACAAGACTATGATTACTATCCTTCTTAGAGCTACAAAGATTATAGATCTCCACCCTTTGATGATCAACCCAACCTGATCTACAATCAAGAAGGATATGTTGATTGTAACACCTACCCTCCCAAGAATTATGCTGAACATAGGTCACCTCCATTCTTTGAACAATTTGAAATGACCTACTATCAGGGAGAGACCCGAGAACCTCGACATCTTGACTCCCCTAGATTTAATCCAAACCAACCCAAACCTGAATCGAACCAGTTGGTTCAGGTGAACTAGATCCAAGATAGGGTGTTGGCTAATTTGAGGAACACTATACAATCTCTAGAAGCTCAGCCAACACCACGAACTGAAGTACTGGAGCCTATAATCAAAATGATTGATGAACTTAATAGTTCTCTATTGGATTTTCTCCAAAGTGTTAGGGACCTGGGTGAGTTTCTTCTTGGGAAATTGTTGAGGTTGACGATGAAATTTGTGGTTGCCCTAGTCGAATCTTGGGATGATTCTCAAGAGGAACCCCCTTCAGGAGAGCCAATGTCTAAACCTACTCAGGCGCCTGTCGGGGGAATACATATTCTGAGATTGGAGATGACCAAATTGGTCTAGAGCAACCCTTTAAGGATGAACCGATTGATTCACCTAAGATCCCCAAGCTAGGAAACGAAGAAAAATGTCTCGTTGGATCTTGAAATGATATATGATTTTGAGACATATATAAATGAGGATTATCAATTCTTTGACTTTGAGGGTGAAGAATCTTCAGGTGAAGTCTCACTTGAGCATAAGGAAAATGATTTTACTGAGACAAATGGGCCTGAGAAATCTGATGAATAATTTGATAGTCCGATAATGGAGGAATTTGATTCGGTTGGGGTTAACTTGGAGGATCTGAATCTAGATGATGACATCAGTGACCCCATTCCTCATCAGCACCTTGAAGAGCTGACTTCAAAGATCATTGTGCCCAAGTCAATTTTGATTCAGCCACAATTGTTGGACTTGGGTACTTTATATGGGATGTACAATGATTTGGAGGTCCCGGAAACATTAATTTTAGAGGATAGGAAGTTGGAAATAAAAATCTGGGAAGCTAATTCTGAGGGAATGTTGATTTTGGATCTGAGGGTTCCTATTGACTTGAAACCACATACTTTCTACTAGGACCCTTATGATATATTTCATGTGCAACCCAAGCTTGAAATAATTGATTATTTTTCTAAGTTGAATGTTAAGAGGACATCTAAACCTATTGAACCATCTTTAGTCGTTGTCCGACACTTTGGTCTTGGGTTGCACACCACAAAACTACAGGCCCAGCCTCGCAAGCTTAACAACCTTCGATTATAGATGATTTTCGTCCAGAACCTGAGAACCACTTGATGCTGGGGCAAGGGTCTACACCATAATCTGGTCCACATTTATGGACACCTACTGGCAGGTTCTATGATCAATATTTTTATTTTGATTCTGACCTGCACTTGTGAATTCCTAATTTCTTCTTTGTATGTATATTATGCCAAGCTGAAGGCATTAAATTTAGCACATATTTATATTCTATGTTCTCTGTGGAGCTGATCGAATTTTCACGTTATTCAAGTGATATTCTGTTTACTCTACCTTTTCATGTCTTTACTTTTACAATGAGGACATTGCATCATTTAGGCATGAGGGGGTGGATACTTTATCCTGAAATCATTTTGTTAACTCCATAGAATTTCTTTTAGTTTAAAGAAAAAAAAGAAATTAAGAGAACTTAAGCATTTGGAAGTTATTAACTTTAGGAAATGATACGGTAGGACTTGAATACTTAGACTCTTCAGGTCATTGGGCTTAATTAGCCTGGGTGTCTACTCGAATGTGGACTTAGTCTCAAATCCTCGCCAAGTAATTCTATTTTAATTCATCAATAACTTGGGGTGATAAGTATACGACTTATCAACTCGCCCTCTGATTTGAGGAGACTTTAAGTCCAAGCATTTACATACCTTTTACACTGACTCACCTTTTGGTGGTTTCTTTGGAAATTAGGTAGCTAATGAACTATCTAGGGTGGTATGGCTGGCAAGTTGTCGGTGGTAACAGCTCATCGGCTGGTTGTCGAAAGCCTAGCCAAAAGACCATTTTCTTCATACTACCTTTACGTAAATCTTAGATTAGGGAAGCCACCTACTTAGGAAAAAAAAAAGAGAAAAGAAAAAAAATAGAAAAAGGAAAAAAAATAAAATCATACTTCACCGCACGGTATGGCTGGCAAGTTGTCGTGGGTAACAGTCCATTGGCATGTTGTCCAGAGCCCAACTCATAAAAAAGCTCAATAATTCCCAAAACACTTAGGGAAGATGCAGGGAAGTAGAATAAATCGGGGAGATAGACACTGGGTTCGCCCTTGTGTTTACCCCATAAATAAAAGAAGTAGGGAGAAAGCTACCGTTCATAAAGATAAACCTTTAGGCAAGGTTACCTAGGGCCGTAGAAACCTGAAGTCCGTTTTAACAACTGCCTAGTGAGTCTTTCACTCTTTTCACTAGATGCTTGGCACATAGAGTCCTTTTCGAGTCATGGACGGGTCGGGTAGCCGTAGAAAGTTATCCCAAAACTCTCAAATTCTAAAAGTCCAAAAAAATTAGAAAAGAAGAACATGCAAAAAAAATGTATCTTCCCTTTTCAAATAAGGCAAGGACGTAGGCGGCCTGCATTCTAGTAGACACTCAGGTACTATTTACTCTTCATAGTTTTGGACCTTAGTTGAAATTTTCTATTGTTAATAAACAACATGGGCCTAAGCGATTGAGTCCTAATTTTGATTTTATACATAGCATGTAGTTTAATTTTTTTAGGGACCAGCAAAAGATAGGCATGGGGGTATGATATAGACACATCTAGTTAGGTTAAAATGCCTATTCATGCATGTTTCTAGGCTTAGATTTGCATTTCATGTTATAAATATTACATAGCTTCCATCATTCTGCATTTAGAGTAGTTGTATATATTTTAGGTTAATTAGGTCATTTTTATGGTCAGGAGAGAAGAGGATTTATTTCTGGGCCTTGTATGGACAATCGGACTGTACGAATCTAATCAGGACAACGATTGGAGGCTAACACTTTCGAAATCGTCTAGATCGGAGTCCCGTAGCATCATATGAAGTCCGAGGAAGCTTAACAACTAGGAGGGTAATGCGACATCATTACGGGCTTCGGTTGAAAGATCCGACCGTACGGATGGATCCAAAGCGACGATCATAATCCGGTAATGCAAGAATCATCTTGATTTGAGCACCGTGGCACCCTCTGCAATAGACAAAAGATGGACGGCCTAGATGGTGCCACGTGGTACCATCTTGACTGCCCAACACCAGCAAGCAGTGGCTGCTCCTCGTCAAAGGCATTCCCCCTCACGTGATCTACGCCATTGGATGCCCATCCAACGGTTCTTGTGAAGCCATGTCATCCGCCCAACTTCAAGAGAGCCTCATCGTGCGATCTTAACCGTTGGATGAAGATCCAATGACTAGGATCGCTTGACCACCGGGCATGGTTAATTCAAAATTGTGACACCTTTTGATGAGTGGCGTAGCGTTCTCTAGAGGCACTCTCAACGCTTTGGCGCCGAATCGATTCGTGTCACGCCTCCAATCCAGCTGGCGGTGAGGCGCGCTTGATTTCGATCGCCCGATCATGCACGAGTGGCTGAGATGTAGTTACATGGATGCATAGATGACCGTCGATCCAGCCGAGGTGATCACACAGGCATCGACGCACATCTCCACGTGTGTGCAGGCATGTGCTTGGTTGGCGTCAACCTTCAGCGACAGCCTAGTGAACCTTTAGTGATGCTTACAGCCGTCTCTAATTGCTCGTAGGTGCAAGGCTAGTTGCATGCGTGCATGGGCTTGAGCTGGCTACACCGACACTTGAGCTGGATCTACAATGACGTCTTAGAGGTCGCTATTGGTCATATGCCTATTCTAGCTTCCTCTCATCCACTATATAAAGACCAACACCCCCTCCCTTCCAAGGTATCTCTATCTACTCTACTCCCACCTACTCCTAAGCTCTAGCAATCCTACCAATGCTACATTAGAGCTTACTCTCAAGCTCCCAAGGCTCCTATTAGTGTAACGAACCTCTGTTGCACTAAATATTCCTCCCTCTTCCCATCACCGATCATAGGTCTCCTTGGAGTTGTTCTCCTACCTCCATTACGGTAGCAGATCATCTCCACCTTCTCACTATTAGTCGCTCTGAAATGGGTTTTAAAATCATCACGTTGTAGTATAGATTGAATCAGTGCAAAAAATAGATAATATTTATACTCGAAGGAAATCCGAGGTCATTCGCTGGGAGCAAGTGGTAATTCAATCTCAAAATCACAATTCTAAGTAAAAGATATGAGCAATTGCAATCAGAACTGATTCAAAATGATATAGCAATAATTTCAAGTAGTAATGTGCAAAAAGAAGAGGATAAAATGGTGATTTGAATCACCAAATTTCCCTACAATGTTAAGCTTTGCAAGTTACTCAAGTAATAGAATCGTATAAGCCATGCAAATCTCAATTTAACTAACAGAACCAAGGTATCAGCAGATATCAAACAACAGAACAGGCACTCAGACACCTTAACCGATGCTCAGTAGACAAAGGCAAAGGCCTCTTCCTTCTCTTCATACCTCAGGGAGAGGCATAGGCACAGCAACTTCAGAGGTGAAGGCCTCTTAATCGGCTAAGCGTAGAGAGGGCGTAAGGCAAACCCCCACTTTTCTCTCTCTTTTCTTCTCTTCTTTCTCAGAACCCAGCTCTAATCGGGTAAACAGGCGGGTAACCGAATCTAGCCAAACCCGCATGGCATGATCACGGGTGAGGTGTGCATATGGGCATGCATGTGGGGGCCTCACCCCCTGTGTGTGCTGAGGCGAATAGCCTACAACACAAAAATAATATATGTCACTGCACCGCTTCTGCTGTTAACGATGTGGGACTAAAGATGCTCGATTCTTCTACGTACACACTTCAGTAGCTGGGGCTTGCGATTGGCATCGAAGGGATGGCTGATGGCTCCAATTGGATGCCTGGAGATGGACCTGGGAGTCTTCCTTGTCACCACGATGTGGAAGCGAGGAGGAACTCGGCTAGAGGGCAGCAACTAGAGGCAGAGAAGTCTGTGTGGTGGTGGAGCTATAATGAAGGTACCTGAGACAGAAATACGGGCTATAAGCCCTAGTTAAAGCACTCAAGAGGATCATCGAGGACTGATGAGTGAAATGGTGGCATCGGTTTCACATGCATGTGTTGTGTGTGGAGGTCGTACGACCTCGGTGAAATGGTATGGAAGTGTGGGTGTCGGGTTAGGTGGTAGAGTGGCTAATCAAGTGAATTATGTTAGGGCTTTGGTTGGCGAAAGCGTGGCAATGCTGATGAGGGTGATAGTGGTGTGATTCGAGCAGTGCAGCGGCTGATTGGCATCGTCGGAGCTTCACTGGAGCGAAGGAAGGTGAAGGCGATCGAGATGATACGACGATTGTGCATGTGTTGTGAGTGTGGGAGAGGGAAGTAGAATGAGAGAGTGATAGAAGGACTTAGCTACGTGGGAGAGAGGTGGAGGCAGCCGATTTTGGTCGACTGACGCCAAAGATGATGGAGAGATCGGTGAAGTGGCAACGACGACTTAGGCAGAGGCACGTCCTTCCTTTAGTCGGGGAGGATCACAACGAAGAGGAGAGTCGAGAGGGTTGACCAATTTGGTCGTTGGATGGCCGGAGGAAGGGGATCGAAGGAGGTCACCGGAGCAGTGGTCTTTTGTGGTCTGATGAGGTGATTTAGGGGTTCTTGACTTGCCAAGACTTGCTGAAGATGTGAGGTATACAATAAGGCTTCTTTTATAAGCCATAAGTAGCCTTTCCACGCTTGGAAAGAAGCTTCCAAGCTCGGAAGGTCCTTACGAAATAGGATACTTAAACGTTCAAATGGTTCGCATGACCTCTTGGGAAAGAATTAGAGCCCAAGACTGGTCTCATGTGGAAGGGAATTTCACAAGGAATCTTCGATTCAATTTTGTGAAGGTTTGAATGAGAATCAAGCGAGAAATCTCCGCTCGAATATCGTCGGAGCAAGGTACGTTCACACCAATGGCGGGAGGGACAAGCTTAAATAAGATGACAAAAATTAGGGACCTAATGCATATTTTTTGAAAGTTAGGCCATAGGTGTGATAAAAAATTACCAAACAGGACCAAAATGCAAACTTAGTCAATATGACCTTAGATTGGGCCAAAATTTTGGCACAAGCCTAATTTGATCCCAAGGAATCCAATGGTGAAGTTAGATTTAGGTTTTGACTATGTTTAGTTGGGGAAATTACACTATTTCCTAAATTAGGGCAAAAGTCTATCTGTGGCTCTATTTTAAGTCAAGACGGGTTATGATGGTCAAATTGAAGGTACTAAACCATAGAGAATATTTTTGTATGAATTTTCGAGGGTTTAGGTGAATTTTATCCTAACTAGAACCTCAGTACATTAAACAGGTCTACTTTTAGGATTTCAAATGCCATTTAATTCCTAAAATGCATGAAAACCTATTTTGTTCTGCATGAACCCTCTTGTTAGACTCTAAAGCATATTTTGACCTTTATTTAACCCCTTAGAAAACCTACAGTTATTTTATTTTCGTGATAGAATGGTAAATTTGCAGAAATAACCCTATTTTCCTATTTTCTTCTCAGATCAGTGTTTTGTGCCGTTAAGACCTTCTGATAGATATGTAGGAGTTTTTATTCACTTAATCAGATCAATTATGCTTGTTATGGCTCATGATGGTGTTCCCATCATACCCCAATGCCTAGCTTTTGCTAGTCCCTTAGCAAAACCATTTGAATCGAACCAGTTATCTAGGTCAGATTTAACCGTCAGGATGCCTTACTAAGCTGCATCTTTAGGAATCAGATCTTAATACCAATAATAGGCCTAGAGGTACTTAAGTACCAGCCCAGATCGAGACCTGACTGGCTTTCACCTCAGTCCACTGCGAAGGTTTCCAAGGCCCACAGGAACTATCCTAAGGTTCATTGGACACAGCGGTGAAAGGGCCCGTGCTTGAAACAAGGTTAGTCTAGTTCAGTTTGGCAATGCATTTTGTAAGAGAGAGATTAGAAGAAGGTTTTCATTTGTGGAGAGCTTTATCTCTCTTTTCTTTTCATTATATTTTTCCTTAGATCCATCCTAGGATTGGCCCTAAACATGGTTTGTATCGGATTCCTTGTCCCCACCATCAATCCTCGCAGGGTCCCTAGCAATCGATGCTTTAGGATAGCACTGCCCATGGCAATCCCCAGAACCCTGGATTTCGAGATTTCAGGATAATCCCACCCATGGTGTTCTGTAGCTAAATCCAAATCCTGGCAATCAACATTTTGTGGTAATGCCACCCAAGGCATCTGAACCAGCACTTGGTGCTTAATGCCCCCAGCAGGATATTTAGATATCCTTGGAGACAAACACTAAGGAGATGCTATGTTATTGGGCATCTTTGAGAAAAATTTCTCGCCTCTTTGCGTTGGGAACTCGTTCAAATCAACTTATGTTTTTGAGCTGCTCCAAATATAGATCTTAGGACCTTTTTCAAAATAAATTAAATGCCTTTTGGCATGGTTTTAACTTAAGAGGCACTGAACCAGACTGTGTGTGATTTAGGGTGCTTAAGTTACCGAGTCCTGCAAACTACAGGTCAGTTAACGGGGCCGAATACTCCCTAAGCCTTAAACCTAACATATAAGCTTTGCATTTTCCCCAACCTCTTGAGGATTAATCTGGATCTAGAGAAGTACATGAATGTTTAAATCCAATACAGATCCAAGAGGCCTAAGGTCGGTATTCATCACTAATCCCGTAATTTTTTGCCTTTTAGGTCTTAGTTCATCATTCGATCCAACCTAGATGGTGGGTAGGATACAAATTGTTTCTAAAGGACTCAATTTTCTTCTTTTTTTTCTTTGTGCTCCTTCTCTTTTCAATTTTCGTCCCTCCTTTTCAAAAATGGCTCTTGTTTTTCCTCAACCTCCTTTATTTTTTTTGCAAAATTTATTTTCATTTTTTTGGTTTTTTGGAATATGTAATTTTTTTGATGAAACCCTTTCTTGTGAAGTAATTCTCACAGCATTTTGCACTTTAATACCCCCCATGCCTACGATTTGCAATGTCCTCATTGTAAATTAGGTGGGTTCGAGTTCAGCTTACGATTGCATATTAGAATAGGGTCAAAAGGTGAGTGGACAGGTAGGGATGTTTTTTGTGAACGATTTCAAGCTCAGGTACGAGTACTAGTGGTGGAGTCGGCTATAAAAATGGACGAACCCCAAAGTGTAATATGAGTTCAACATGGGATGTGTCAAGAAGGGCTTTGGGTTTTTCATAAAGATGATGGGTTGCCTCTCGTTAAGTGCTAAGTTTAATGCCATCAACCAGGTGTAATATGCTCAGGGAGAATGGAGATCAAAAGAGAAAGCAGCCAAGTTTGAGTCAGTGAGTTCGACGAACGGTTTGAGTCTCTGACCATTCACGACAAAAGGTTCAGAATCAAGGCTGAGTTCACTAATTTCAACCACACCATTTCCGAAGATTCGTCTCACCAAGAATGGTCCAATCCATTTCGATCTAAATTTTCCTAGGAATAGTTTGAGTTTGGCATCAAAGAGTAAGACTTTTTGACCAGGGTGGAAAGATTTTTGCACAATGTGCCTGTCATGGAAGGTTTTGACCCACTCTTTGTAGATACGCGGGTTCTCATACGCATCATTGCGTAATTCCTGATCTCGCTCAATTGCAACTGGCGTTGTATTCCAACCTTCATTTGATCCAGATTGTAATTTCATACTGCCCAATAAGCCTTGTGATCCATCTCAACAGGAAGGTGACATGCCTTTCCATACACTAATCTGAAGGGAGACATGCCTAATTGGGTCTTGTGGGCAGTCCTATAGGCCTACAAGGCTTCTGGAAGGCAACTAGACTAATCTCTCCTATCAGGCCAAACAATGACCTGAAAGATCTTCTTGATTTCTCGATTTGACAGTTCTACCAGTCCATTAGTCTGGGGGTGGTAAGGAGTTGAGATACGATGCGACAACCCACACTTTTTCATTAGGGACAGGAAGTGCACATTGTTAAAATGAGACCCGCCATCACTGATGATGGCCTTAGGAACCCCAAATCTGGTAAAGATGTTCTCCTGGATGAATCGGAGGATAACTTTATGATCACTAGTTCTCGTGGGGATGGCTTCAATCCATTTAGAGACAGAATCAATAGCAAGTAGAATGTATTCGAAGCTGTTAGATTCAAGAAAGGGTCCCATGAAATTGATTCACCATACGTCAAAGATTTCACATACAATTATCAGGTTTAAGGGCATCATATCTCGCGGGCCCATGTTGCCGAGGGTCTGACAACGAGCGCATGCCCTACAATACGTCTATGCATCTTTGAACAACATAGGCAAGAAGAACCCACACAGGAGAATTTTTGCTGCTGTTTTATGCCAAGAGAAATGACCACTACAGGCCTGGTCATGACAAAATGAGATCACCTCGTCATCAGGGATGCATCTCCGAATCACCTAATCATTGCCAATGTGAAAAAGGTATAGTGACGAGTCGATTGTTCACTTTAAATTCGTTTACAGTTTTATATGGTGGAAAAATCGACTAATCAATATTTAAAAGGAAATAACCACTCGCAAAAGAGCAGGTCGTATCCACAGGGAGGCAATGATGCATTTAAATTCGCATCAGTTAAAAAGATTTGTTCGTAGTTAGTTTGGACAAGAATCAAGCCAAAATTGCCTTCAGATTAAGGTTGAATCAAGAAATCATGCTGAAATAGCAATTCTAAGTAACTAGAGGATATTTGTCGCAATGCAAAATTAATAAATTATTATTAAAAATTGACAATGGCAGAAAATATAATTTTTAATGGCCATGTTACTGTAGCAAAACAGGGGATTTTTTCCTCTTTGCCGTGCGCGACGAGGAGTGAACGGCCGGACGTGGGAAGCTCGGAGGAAGTTCCTTGGACCGAGGGCTTTGAAGCGGTGGTGGCGGCGTGTCGCGCAGCGGTCGGAGCCAGCCGGACGAGCTCCGGCAAAGGTGGCTGCAGCCGGTGCTGCAGCTGCTGTTGGCAGTGAGGTGCGCGCGGGACTACTAGCGAGGGGGGTGCTGCAGGCGCGGGAGGCGTGGCACGGGGGAATGCCGCAGCTGGCGGGAGGCACTGCTGTGCGCTGGCTGGAGGCATGGGCACGCATGCGGCCGGTTGGTGGTGAGCGCGGGTGAGGTTGCAGGCGTGGGTGTGCGCTCGCGGCCTGTGAGCGTGGTTGCTGCAGGCGTGGGTGCGCACAGATGAAGGTTGCAGGCGCGGGGGTGGTGGTGCGGGCGTGAGCAGTGTGGCACTGCAGGCGTGGGAGTGGTGGTGCAAGCGTGAGCAGTGAGACATTGGAGGCGCGGAAGGCGCGGATGCGGTTGAGGCTGTGCCTGCCTTGCGTGCGGTTGGAGGGCGTGTGGGTGGCGTGGAGTGAGCGGCCAAGGGCTGCGGTTCAGGTGGAAGTTGAGTGGGCGTGAACGGTGATTGCTGCTGGAGTGGGGTGTGGCTTCAGACATCTGGGAAATTTCCCAGACGTCTTAACAGACTGAGAAGGTGATTGCAGCGACGGTGGTTGTTGATGAAGACGGCGAGGAAGGTGCACAGAGAGGTGCACACGGTAATGCGAACGACCTCTAGATGGCGGTGTGGCCTATCACACCTCACGCCCACGGTGGTGGAGGGTCGTCGCCGCGGTTGAGGTTAGCGGTGTGGAATGAAAGAGAGAAGATCTCTCTGCACAGTGGTGGGTCGGTGGTGGAGGCCTCCCGAGCTCAGTTGCCTCCCTCCTTTTGTAGCCGCTTGCATAGATTTGAACGGAGAGGCGGGAGCAGATCCACATTCTCTGCTCGTCCTTGAATGTAGGCTTCATTGCGGCAGCTGGTGGCGTTGGAGCGGCAGCCAGAGGAAATGCAACCATTCCTGCAAGAAGAAGAATAAAGAAAATAATGTTAAAATATTATGGTTATTTATATATAGACCCTCAACTTTTATGTTAACGAAAACAATGTACCTAATTGGTTAACTAATTAGATGAATGCCATTCTAAGCTAATTCTAAATGCACTTAAAATATGAATGCAATGCATGGATTATGTAATTAAATTAAAAATATGAATTAATCTATTTACATCCTAATTTATGCTAAATAAATGTTAAAATTAACCTAATATCTAGGCACATAAATACTTAAATAGCCCACAACTATGGGCTAATCAAATACCCCCATGCCTAGTTTTTGCTGTCCCTAGCAAAATTAAGCGAAACCTAGCACTCCAAGTAGACTAGTCAACTCACTTAGTCTTCATTCAGAAGCATATTAAGTTCAGACTCTAGACCCAAGGTTCCTATGTAGTTGCTAAGTTACAGACTAGGTCGGCTAAAGACGAGTTGCAGGCACAAGTTTCCCTGATTTCTCACTCTACCCTAAAGTTTATTGATTCCTGAGATTAAAGCATCCGTGTCTGTGCGTTGGTCTAAGTTATTTGAGTTAAAGGAATTTATATATATATATATATATATATTTTTTTTTTTTTTTTTTGTTTGATTCTTCTAAGTCTAACATCAGATCAGCTATCAACACTGTCTGTGTCGGATTCATTGTCCCCATTACCATACCTCAAACGGTGCCTGGCTTTCGATGCTTCGAGATAGCACCGCCCATAACGACCCCAAGAACTCCTGGCAATCGACACTTCAAGATAGTATCGCCCATGGATTTCTTAAGCGAATTCAGGCCTATGGCAATCGGCACTCCGAGATAGGGCTGCCCATGGTACCTGAACCGCACAATGTGCTTACATGCCCGCAGTAGGATGGATATCCTAAGAGACAAGCGTCGAGGAGGTAATATGTTATCATCGCATCCTCAAGGTGAGTATATACTCCACCTCTCCTACAGCGGGAACTCTTCCAATCAAAATGTGTTTTCAAGCTTCTCCTAAGTCAAAACTAAGAGAACCAAATCTCTTTTCAGAAAGACAAAAATTAAGTTAATTACCAGACCATGTGTGTGAAATTTGGATGCTTGGGATACAAGGACCCGTAAACCAAAAGGTAGAATAAGACTCCAGGTACTACCCCACCTTTTAACTCAAACCCTAGCTTCCCTTCGTCAACCTCTTGAGGAATGGTCTGCAACTTAACTCCTACTTAAGTTTTTAAGTTCATAAAGGACCCTAAATTTCTAAAGCTAGCAGCTCATTTAGCTTCTAAAGTTTGACCCTAGAATTAATTTAGTCTACCTTAGAGTTCTGATTTGCTTAAGAATGCACGACTTAGCCAGTTAAGCTCAAAACTTTCTTTTTTTTTCATTTTCTCTTCTTTTTTTTTTGTCATCTTCTCTTTTTTTTTATTTTTTTATATGCATGCCATAAACAAAATGCCTCAGGTCCTCTCCCCCATGCCTGGTTCAAACAATGTCCTCATTGAAAATAAAAATAGCTAAAGGAAGATATTACCTGAGGCGGAGAATGGTAGGAGCTAAGGCTCCTCAAGAGTGACTTCGTCAACCAGATGGCCATCTAAAGTTATGTACTGTTTTAACCGTTGACCATTGACGATAAAGGGAGTTGATGAAGAGGAAGGATTTTTGATCTCCACAGCTCCATGTGGAAATACTTTGGTGATTATGTAAGGCCCATCCCAACGAGATTTTAACTTGCCAGGAAAAAGCTTCAGTCTGGAATTGAAAAGCCAGACTTGTTTGTTGGGCTCAAAGGTCTTTCGAAGAATAAACTTATCATGCAAGACCTTAGTTCTTTCTTTATAAGCTTGAGAGGTGTCATAAGCATCATTCCTCAACTCCTCAAGCTCACTTAATTCTAGAAGTCGTGCCTTACCTGCCTTCTCTAAATCCATGTTAACACTTCGAATAGCCCAAAGTGCTTTATGTTCCAACTCAACAGGTAAATGGCACACTTTTCCATACACAATCTGAAAGGGAGAAGTACCCAAAGGGGTCTTTTAGGCCGTTCGATAAGCCCACAAAGCATCATCGAGCTTTTGGGACCAGTCTTTGCTATCAGGTCTAATAGCCTTTTCCAAAATATTTTTTTTCTCCATATTTGATACTTCAACCTGGCCACTTGTTTAAGGGTGGTAAGGGGTAGCAACCTTATGAGTCAATCCCAAATTCTTGATTAACCGATTGAAGTGGTGGTTTCGGAAATGAGGTCCCCCATCACTTATAATAGTCTTGGGGCAGCTGAAACGGGATATGATATTGGCCTTCACAAATTTCAAAACCATAGAGTGGTCATTTGTGCGCGTAGGAATGGCCTCTATCCATTTAGAGACATAATCAATTGCCACCAAGATATATTCAAAACCATGGGACGACGGAAAGGGGCCCATAATGTCAATTCCCCACACATCAAAAATTTCAACAGATTGAATAGGATGTTGAGGCATTTCATTCTTCTTCCCAATCGTTCCAGTCCGTTGACATCTAATACAGGCCTTAATAAAATTATGAGAATTCTTAAATAAGGAAGGCCACCAAAAATTGGACTGGAGAACCTTAAAAGCAATTTTCTTAGCACCAAAGTGTCCTCCACAATGAAGTTCATGGCAAAAACTCAGCACACTTTATTGTTCCTCTTCAGGCATACGTCTCAATACTTGGTCTTGTCCAATTCTAAATAATTCTAGCTCTTCCCAATGAAAATATCTTGCTTGAGAAATGAATCTCTTTCTTTTCTGCTCATCCCAAGAGCCAGGAGTTTGTCCAGTGACCAAGTAATTTACAGTGTCTGCATACCAAGGTAAAGTTGGTGTTACCGCCATCAGAGTTTCATCGGGAAATGTCTCGCAAATGTCTCCAGAAAGAGTCATTAAGAGGAAGGCGAGACAAGTGGTCAGCCATAACATTTTCTACTCCTTTCTTTTCACGTATTTCTAAGTCAAATTCTTGAAGGAGTAGGATCTGCCTAATCAGATGTGGCTTAGAATCTTTCTTAGCAATGAGATGTTTCACTGCTGCATGATCAGTAAAAATAACCACCTTAGACCCAAGTAGATATGACCTAAACTTCTCCAGAGTAAAAACTACAGCAAGTAATTCCTTTTCAATGATGGTGTAGTTTTGCTGAGGTTCGGTTAAAGTCTTACTTGCATAATGCAGCACATGAGGTCTTCCCTCAACCCTTTGTCCAAGGATTGCTCCCACTGCATAATCCGAAGCATCACACATAAGCTCAAATGGGAGTGTCCAATCAGGAGCTTGGAGAATAGGCACAGAGATCAAGGCATCCTTTAGAGTTTGAAAGGCCTCGGCACACTTTGAATCAAAACTGAAGGAAGATTCCTTCGCCAACAAGTCACAAAGTGGCCTAGAAATCTTACTAAAATTTTTAATAAAGCGCCTATAAAAGCCAGCATGGCCCAGAAAGGATCTAATCTGTTTGACATTCGTAGGCAATGGAAGTTTGAAAATAGAATCAATCTTGGCTTTATCTACTTCCAACACTTGCTCGGATACAACATGCCCAAGTACAATTCCTTCCTGTACCATGAAGTGACTTTTCTCCCAGCTGAGGACTAAACCAGTCTCCTTACATCGTTTCAACACATTCTCCAGGTGCAGGAGACACTGGTCGAAAGACGAGCCATAAATGGAGAAGTCATCCATAAATACTTCAACACACTCATCAATCATGTCCGAAAAGATAGACATCATACACCGCTGGAAAGTTGCAGGGGCATTACATAATCCAAACTGCATACGCCTGAATGCAAAAGTACCGTAAGGACTCGTGAATGTCGTCTTTTCCTAGTCATCAGGAAATACTGCCACCTGATTGTACCCAGAATATCCATCGAGAAAGCAATATTACCTATTCCCTACCAATTTTTCAAGAATTTGATCAATAAAAGGCAAAGGAAAGTGATCATTCTGGGTAGCGGTGTTCAGCTTGCGGTAATCAATACAGACCCTCCATCCAGTTGAGGGTCTAGTGACAACTTATTCACCTTGGTCGTTGAGTTCCACAATAAAGCCTGCCTTCTTTGGCACCACATGAATGGGACTGACCCATTTACTGTCAGCAATGGGATATATGATCCCAGCGTCCAACCACTTCAGGATTTCCTTTTTTACAACCTCCCCCATATTAGGGTTCAGACGTCTCTGCATATCCCTAAAAGGCTTGATGGAATCATCAGTATAAATGTGGTGCATGCAGAGTGTAGAGTCTATGCCCTTAATGTCAGCAATGCTCCAAGCAATATCTTCCTTGCGCCTAGACAGGCATTCAATCAAGGCTCCCTCCTATGCCTCAGATAGCACAGCCGAAATGATAACGGGGAGCATATCATTGGCACCTAGGAAAACATACTTGAGAGTGTCAGGGAGGGGTTTCAACTCAAGGTCGGGGGCTTGTATGGTTGAGGGTTTCATAATAGATGTCCCCATCTCAGGTAGCAAATCTACCTTCTGCAGAAATGATGGGGGAAGAGACTCAGCAAAAACTCCTAGCAATTCCTCTAATTCTAGTATATCCCCTTCACATTCCTCTAAGATATGGGAATGCTCATTTAGCATGACATGCTAAAGGGGGTCATCACATAACATTGCAGGAGTTTCCTCTTCAATCAGGTCATCTATCACCTCAACTTGAGAATAATCCTCAAGTCCAGCTTGTTTGTAAGCATCAAACACATTAAGACAGATTTTCCTATTCCCAAAGCCCATTTTCAATGCCCCAGTATTGCAATTAATTGAAGCATGCGAAGTTGCAAGGAAGGGGCGGCCCAAAATGATGCAGGGTTTGGTTGGCTTGTTGGTAGGGTCAGTGTCCAAAACTAAGAAGTCAACGGGAAAGAAGAAATCCTCCACTCTTATGAAGACATCTTCCAAAATTCCCCGTGGTGTCTTAAGTGATCGATCAGCAACTTAAAGGATTACAGGGCTAGGCTTTAGATTGTCTCCCCCAAGTTGTTCATACATGTAGCTCGGAAGGATGTTCACCCCCGCACCCAGATCAAGTAGAGCCTCATCAATTTGTAAGTCACCAATAACTATAGAGATGTATGGGGCTCCTGGGTCCTTAAGTTTCGAGGGTGTGCCATGATGAACAATTAAGCTAACAGAATCAAGCAGGACAACTTTTGATTGGACCTATTTTCTAGATTGCCACTTGTTCGTGCACAGGTCCTTTAAGAAGTGGGCATAAAATGGAATTTGCCTGATAACTTCAAGGAAAGGCAGGTTAATCTGCACTTGCTTGAAAGTTTCTGTAATCTCATCCGTCTTATCTTTGGCTCCAGATGAGCCAGCAAAAGTCTGCCCAGAGGTGGATAAGCGCTCTGAAAAAGGCACTCTCGATCTCTGGGTGGAAGGGTTGTCATGTCAAGTAAGGGGTGGAACGGGGGCAACTTCTTCTGGTGAGGTGATTTCAAGTGGAGAAGATTTGGTCAAGTCTTCTCCGGTGGGGTGAAAGTCGGGGTGGATGGTTTTTTATGGGGTGAGACTACAGGAGCATCGGGTTTGGAAATTTCTTTCCCACTCCTCAAAATAGTCACCGCCTGAGTATGCTCCCTAAAGACAATCCCTTTTCCTTTAGGATTTTACTCAGCAACATTGGGGAACTTCCCAGTCTCCCTCTATCTAACGGCATTAACAAGGTGTCCAATTTGTGATTTCATCTCATGTATAGCCTTGTCATGAGATTGGATAGTGGCACTTTGACTTTCTTGCATAGTTTTCAACACCGCCTTCAATTCATCCATCTCAGAGGTTTTAGGTTGGGCAAAGGTCTGAGGTTGGTTCATTTGATGGTTTTGAAAGGATTGTGGTTTGTAATTCCCTGAATTTGAGACATTTCCTTGTCTCCATGAAAAGTTTGGGTGGCTCCTCCATCCCTCATTATAAGTGTTGGAGAAAGGGTCATTACGAGGTCTTGGACGAAACCCTTGAGCGGCATTCAAATCCGCTTGTACAAGCTTAGGGAATTGGGAGGCCAAGTGGCAATCCACAGTGGCGTGTGTATTTCCTTGACAAATTAAGCATTCGGAAGCTTGGAATGTGGAGGTGTTAGGTACGAGTGAACTCGGGTTCGACATAAGCCTTTCCATGTTTTCATTCAATAATTGAATTTGATAGGCTAAATTCTGGGTGTCCCTTGCCTCATTCGCCTCCAACTTTCTTTGCATGAGAGTGGGCTTTCTATCCATGTAGGCAGAATTCAAGTGAATAGAATTCTCACTCAAAGTATAAAATAAGTTCCAAGCTTCATCCTCAGTCTTAGATAGAAAGGTTCCTACACAGGCACCATCCACAGTTTACCTATGCGAATCATTAAGTCCAGTGTAGAACCTTTCAACCAGTTGCCATTTAGGGACCTGGTGATGTGGGCGAAGTCTTAGCAAATCGTTAAAGCGCTCCCACGCATCATGGAATGCTTCCCCATCCTTTTGAACAAAACTCATAATTTCCCTCCTAAAGTGATTTGTTTTGCTCATGGGGAAGTACTTCTTCAAAATCTCCTTCTTCAGGGCATCCCAAGTATTTATATTATCAAGGGTGTGAAACCAATACTTGGCTTTGTCCTTTAGGGAGAAGGGAAAGAGGGTCTGCATTTGAGCGCCATCAGTAACGCCCTGCAGCTTCACCGTGGAACAGACCTCGGTGAATTCCTCAATATGCCTGTAAGGGTCTTCCCTAGTAGTACCATAAAAGGAGGGTAGCAAGTATATGGTACTACTTTTGATCTCATACAGATTGTCCCCTCCAGGTCTACGTAGTGCTAGGCCAGCTTGATTGGTTGGGATGAAATATTCCATAAGGCTCCTTTGACTGGCCATTTCTACCCTTGGAAGGTCTCTTCTTAGGATTCTTTCAGGTTCAGGATCAAATACAAGTTGTCTCCTAAGAGAACGCCTACCAAGCATGCACTACAAACACAATTCAAAAGGACTTGTTTGGTCTTTACAGATTTAGGCTTTTGACTTTAGTTCAAATTGTAGGTGACAAAACAAGTAGCCCAATCAATTACGTGCCTATTGTCAACCTTCAAAATGACTAAAAAGACCTAGTTGGAGCTTATGTATTCTTCCCTAAATCTCAAATAGTCAAGTAAATCCAAAGACAGAAGATCGAGGGATGCAAGTAGGCCTAAGCCTTCCTTTGAAGATGTGCTTTCCCGGTGCTTCTCAACTACCCCCAAAAATCCGTGACAGGGTATCCCCCTCTTTGGATTTACAAAACCTTTGATCTCAACTTCTGAACACTTCAGAATCCAATAGTAGGAGGGCTCTTGTCCTAGTCGTTTCAAGACTTAGGAGTGTCTAAATGAGTGCTGTGGTGCAACAAATATAAGTGTGCATTAAGCGCAAAAGGATTTTGAATTTTGAATCGCACACCACGTTTTACAATCAAGTCCTTGATTTTTAGATGTCCCTCCTTTAATTAGTCCTTTTTTCGAATATATGTGACCACTTGTTAGATCGCTTCAAGACAAACTTTGTGGTCTTTGAATTAAATCCAAATGCAATGCATGATCAAGAATAAGATGCAAAGTAAGAGAATGCGTACCATGCTTCCAGCAATCAATGATGCAAGAATGCACACAATGCAGAGAAATAAATCTAGAGGCTGCTCATACAGACCTAAATGGTTCGTCCTAGGGCAGGCAGCTCGTTTTTTTACTTTTTTAATTTTTAAACTACTTATGCACAAGCAAATAAAAGTAATCAATAAACTAAAAACCTAAATCTAAAGAAAAGGGAACAGGCTCCCAAAAATTACCCAACACGGGCCCAAAACAAAATCAGGGAACAACCCCTCAAAATATACCCTAGAACAAGGGTTTCAAATAAAATGCAATGAAAAATTAAATCTAAAGTCTTAATTCTATTCTAATCAAACTAGCGACTAAATATACAATGATGTCCATCACGTCCTCATCCTTCTCCTCCTTTCCAAAATAGCTCGTCCAATTCTCCTCAGGTGACGTCAAGGGTCGCCTCTCACAATGGCAGATTCTTGCACAAATTTCTCTCACAGAAGAGAAAATAATAAATGGTCAAATCACTGTGCAATTGACAAATAATCAAAATAAAATCAAGTGAAATTATTGCGTCTGTTGCCTCCCCGGCAACGGCGCCATTTGACGAGTCGATTGTTCGCTTTAAAGTCGTTTGCAGTTTTATGTGGTGGAAAAATCGACTAATCAATATTTAAAAAGAAATAACCACTCGCAGAAGAGTGGGTCATATCCACAGGGAGGCAATGACGTATTTAAATTCACACCAGTTAAAAACGTTTGTTCGTAGTTAGTTTGGACAAGAATCAAGCCAAAATTGCCTTCAGATTAAGGTCGAATCAAGAAATCATGCTGAAATAGCAATTCTGAGTAACTAGAGGATATTTGTCGCAATGTAGAATCAATAAAATATTATTAAAAACTGACAATGGCAGAAAATGTAATTTTTAATGGCCATGTTACTGTAAGAAAATAGGGGATTTTTTCCGCTTTGCCGTGCGCGACGAGGAGTGAACGGCCAGACGCGGGAAGCTCGGAGGAAGTTCCTTAGACCGAGGGCTTCGAAGAAGTGGTGGCGGCATGTCGCGCGGCAGCTGAAGTCGGCCGGACGAGCTCCGGCGGAGGTGGCTGCAGCCGGTGCTGCAGCTGCTGTTGACGGTGAGGTGCGCGCGGGACTGCTGTTGGGGGGGAGGGCACTGCAGGTGCGGGAGGCGTGGCGCGGGGGAATGCCGCAGCTGGCGGGAGGCGCTGTTGCGCACTGGCTGGAGGTGTGGGCGTGCACGCGGCCTGTTGGTGGTGAGCGCGGGTGAGGTTGCAGGTGTGGGTGTGCGCTCGCGGCCTATGAGAGTAGTTGCTGCAGGCGTGGGTGCGCACGGATGAAGGTTGCAGGTGTGGGGCTGGTGGAGCGGGCGTGAGCAGTGGGACGCTGCAGGCGCGGGAGTGGTGGTGCGGGCGTGAGCAGTGAGACGCTGCAGGTGCGGATGCGGTGGAGGCTGTGCCAGCCTTGTGTGCGGCTGGAGGGCGTGCGGGTGGCGTGGAGTGAGCGGGCAAGGGCTGCGGTTCAGGTGGAAGGTGAGTGGGTGTGAACGATGATTACTGCTGGAGTGGGGTGTGGCTTAAGACATCTGGGAAATTCAGTTAAGACGTCCGGGAAATTTCCCGGACGTCTTAACTGACTGAGAAGGTGATTACAGCGACAGTGGTTGTTGATGATGACGGCGAGGAAGGTGCACAGAGAGGTGCTCACGGTAATGCGAATGACCTCTGGATGGCGGTGTGGCCTGTCACACCACACGCCCATGGTGGTGGAGGGTCGTCGCCGCGGTTGAGGGCGGCGGTGTGGAATGGAAGAGAGAAGATCTCTCTGCACAGTGGTGGGTCGGTGGTGGAGGCCTCCCGAGCTCAGCTACCTCCCTCCTTTTGTAGCCGCTTGCATAAATTTGAACGGAGAGGCGGGAGCAGATCCACATTCTCCACTCGTCCTTGAATGCAGGGTTCATTGCGATAGCTGGTGGCATTGGAGCGGCAGCCGAAGGAAATGCAGCAGTTCCTGCAAGAAGAAGAATAAAGAAAATATTGTTAAAATATTATGGTTATTTATATATCGACCCTCAACTTTTATGTTAACGAAAACATTATACCTAATTGGTTAACTAATTAGATGAATGCCATTTTAAGCTAATTCTAAATGCACTTAAAATATGAATGCAATGCATGGATTATGTAATTAAATTAAAAATATGAATTAATCTATTTACATCCTAATTTATGCTAAATAAATGTTAGAATTAAGCTAATGTCTAGGCACTTAAATACTTAAATAGCCGACAACTATGGGCTAATCATATAGTTCCTCCCAAATATAGTACATGGCCTCGGAAATCAATTTGTCTCGCCTGGATGTCACCCAATCTAGTGGGACTTTCCCCATAACCAAGTAGTTTACAATATCTGCAAACCATTGGAGACTATGACTAGTTAGCAGGTGCTCGTTCAGAAAATGCTCGGTGATCGCACTAGATGGGTCGATGACTGAAGAAGGACGATGGGACAAATGGTCAGCTACCACGTTCTGCTTTCTTACCTTATTGCGAATCTCAAGATCAAATTCTTACAATGGCAAGATCCAGCAAATTAGTAGAGGTTTCACATCCTTCTTCACTAAGAGGTGCCTCACTGCAGTGTGATCTGAGTATATGATAACACAGGAACCCAAAAGATAAGATCTGAAATTTTCCAAGCCAAATACTATAGCTAGCAGCTCTTTCTCAGTAACTGTGCAGTTACGCTGAGTCTCGTCAAGTGTCTTGCTAGTGTAGTAGATGACCACGGGTTTCCCGTCTATTTTCTGCCAAAGTACCGCACCCACAGCATAATCAGATGCATCGCACATGATCTCAAATG
This sequence comes from Thalassia testudinum, assembly GCA_037157565.1. Classification (NCBI taxonomy): domain Eukaryota; kingdom Viridiplantae; phylum Streptophyta; class Magnoliopsida; order Alismatales; family Hydrocharitaceae; genus Thalassia; species Thalassia testudinum. The sequence goes on along the minus strand of JAZHRO010000073.1, from coordinate 3,581,032 downwards.
GTTGAGACCAATAAGGGGACTGTAGGATAGGTGCTTGGTAACCTGATCACGTAGGATCTCAAACGCCTGAGTGCACTCCTCGATAATTTCGAAATAGACATCCTTAGAGAGAGGATTAGTCAGGGGGCACATATTTTCGAGAAATCGGGAATGAATTGACGGTAAAAACTGATGTGCCCTAGAAAGGATCAGATGTCCTTGATCAAGCTAGGCATAGGGAGCTTGGAAATCAGATTCACCTTGGCTCGATCAACCTGGATGCCTTGTTTAGAGATGAGATGTCACAGGACAATTCCCTCGGTACCATGAAGTGGCTCTTTTCCAAGGAGAGAACCAAATTCACATCAATGCACTGCCTGAGGATTTGGACCAAGTGCAGGAGGCAATTTTCAAATGATTCCCCAAATACCAAGAAGTCATCCATGAAGACTTCAAGGTATTCACCTACCATATCTGAGAATTTGGCAAGCATGCACCGCTGAAAAGTAGCAGGTGCATTGCAGAGATCGAATGGCATCCTTCGGAATACATATGTCCCTATGGGGCTGGTGTAGGTAGTCTTCTCTTGGTCCTCAGGATGGATTACAACCTGGTTATAACCAGAGTACCCATCCAAAAAGCAGAAGAATCGATTTTCCACTAGTTTCTCGAGCATCTGATCAATGAACGGTAGTGGGAAATGATCCTTCTTCATGGAGGAACTGAGTCTTCTGTAATTAATGTAGACTCTCCATGAGTTCCTTATACAGGTCGGTATGGTTTCTCCAATTTCAGTCGGTGAGTCCTGCCTTCATAGGCACAACTTGGATTGGACTCACCCACTGACTGTCGGAGATCGGGTAGATGATCTCCTTTTTCACGACCTCTTGCAGATTTGGATTTAGGCATCTCTGCATTTCATAGGATTGGCATGAGCCCTCTTCAGTATAGATGTGATGTGTGCAATATGAGGGGTTGATGCCAGTCAGATCATCTAGTCCATCCAATGGCTCTTCGATGCTACTGGAGGACAGTAATCAAGCGTGTTTCCTAATCAGATGTGAGTTGGGAGTTGATAATCATAGGAAATGTCTGATTGGAACCCAAATAGACGTACTTGAGTTGGTCAGGGAGGGGTTTCAATTCCATAAGTAAATTATCAGCAGTAAGTGGTTCAGGGTGGGTGTTGAGAGCAAAGGAAGGAGCTATGGGTGTGTCTAAGTTAGGTTCAGGCTCCTCTAATTGCTGGTTTTGATCTTCTTGTGGTTGATAAGAAATAATCGGGTTTTGCTTCATACATGGGTCGTCAACCATGGCCTCGATATCGCAAATTTGTTCAATAACTCCGCAATTAATTCCTTGTTGGATCTTAAAGATGTCATTCTTTAGTGTCTTGCTCCCAAATTTTAACTCAATTTGGCCCTCAGAATTAATATTGGCCCTAGCTGTGGCCAGAAAAGGTCTTTCTAATATGATCGGTGTATTATTTAAGTTCTCAGGAGTATCCATGTCTAAGATGATGAAATTCATGGGAAAGTAAAAATTGTGTACCCTAATTATTACATCCTCGAGAATTCCTTTTGGTGACTTAATAGATCGATCGGCTAACTACAAAGTCATCTCTGTTGGTTTAAGCTCAGATTCCCCAAAGTGGTCTAGTAGGGATGTGGGTATCAAATTGATGGATGCTCCTAGGTCCAATAAGGCTCGGTCAAACTGTATATAACTGATAGCATAGGAGATCAGAGGGGTGCTTGGGTCTTTTTCTTTAGGCAGGAGTTTACTCAAAATGATGGATCTGGCTTGCTCCAGCAGTACGATTAGGTTTCTACCTTTGGTTCATGGCTTACGCTTGGGTGTACACACGTCTTTCAGGAATCATGTGGAAGTCGATATGTAGCGAATCGTATCCATCATGGGGATGTTTATTTGGACCTGCTCAAAGAGCTTGACCAGGTCCTCCTTAAGTGCCATGGGTTTGGGTTTCCTTTTTCCTTTGGTCAAATTGGAACCTTTGCAAGTTCCTCTAGAATGGATCCAGGTTCTTGATCTGGGATAGGGTTATCCTGGATGACTATCCTAGGGTTTGGGTTTGCATTACCAGGCTGAGAGTTGCTTGGGTAAGGTGGGTCCTATGTTGCTTTGCCACTACGGCTAGTAACTGAATTTAGTCTTGCCTGGTTCTAGGTTGGTGTAGGAAAAAGAGGTGGTTGCTACTGATAACCTACGTATGATGTCGAAGCCTCCATCCTGTCAGGTGATGGAGCAGAAGGGGCCTGATAGACATTGAGAGCTTGACCCTGAGTTGTGTTCATAACGTGCCTCTAGTTTGGTACGTTATTCCGGTTAGACAGAGGTTGCGAAGGAAGTGCACCAGGTTGGCGAGGATTTACCATCTAGATGAGTTGATTGTGAACCTTTGTGATCTCATCTTTGCACTATTTTTGCATAGCCTCATTCATTTTCTGAATGTCAGCTAGAGTTTGAAGGATAAATGTCATCTAATCTTTGTGAGTTGGCCCAGATTGATAAGTTGGGTTGGGCTGATATTGAGGTCTCTGATTTTGATTGTTCGTTGACCATGTGAAATTAGGATGATTATGCCATCCAGGGTTATAGGTGTTTGAGAATGGATCATTCTGGATGGCGTTGAGGCCCTCGCAGGACTGAGGAGGCTTTGAAAAGTTAGAATACGAGGGTTCAAAGTTCCCTTAACTAGAATAGGTAGGTCCAGAGTTTACTACGAACCTAGAATCAGACGGGGGTGGATACGGGTCCATCCTCTAAGAAGATCGATGGTAGATGTTATGCATAGCCTCCCTACCAGAGGGCCATTGCGTGAATAGGTTTTGTCTAGAGGTGGCTCACTTCAAGTGTCGAGTCAGCTCATCCACCTTCTTCTCAATAATAGAGACCTTGTCCAGGAAATTGGCCATTAGCTCCAAGTCGACGGAAGAGGACAAGCCTTGCGTCACATGTGCTCCCCTTGGATTTGTCAATGCATGGGCATTCGTCCAGTCGGACATGCCCATGGATTCATTATTGATGGAGTTCTCTCACATGTTCTCGAGAATCTCCTACACGGTGTCTTCGTGTTGACCCATGATGTTTCCTCCATAGGTTGCATTGACGAATAATCGAATATTCTCACAGAGTCCCTGGTAAAAAGACTGGACTTATTCCTATTTAGGAACTCCGTGGTAGGGGCACTTTCGCATGAGATTCAGAAAATAATCCCATGCCTCATGAAGTGATTCTCCTGCTTGTTGCATAAAATGCGTGATCTGGTGTCATAGAGCATTTGTCCGACCAACAGGGAAGAACATTTTCAGAAACTCAGATTGTAGTTCTGCCCATGTGTTGATTGGACTTGTTAGGGTTTGGTACTAGTGAGCAGACTTGTCCATGAGAGAGAAGGAGAACATTTTCATGAGTAAGATATCCCAATTTTGAGCTTCTGACCCGAAGGTCTGGGCCAGATGCTTGAGTTGCTTGATATGCTGGAAAGGATATTTGGAACTACGCCCATGAAATTTGGGAATAGCATGAATCATGTTGGGCTTGAGTTCAGTATCAAGACCTCCAGTTGGAATTTGGACTCGAGGATCGATCACCACCGCAGCGGGATTGTAATGATCTCGCAACATAGGACGCTGTGGTGGGTTCATAAAGGCTTGGAATAGATCGTTGAGGCACTGAAGCTGATTCTCAAGATTATTTTCTTCTACTGATTACTCCATGATGATGGATGAAGGAGAGCTAGGCTCAGATGAATCAAAAGAGATATTGATTTGGTTGTGTTGTTGCACAAACAGGGAGGTCGTGGCTTGGCCTCGACGAGGGTGAATAGCTAATGGAGGCCTCAAGAGTGTTCTTAGAGAACTCCTCCCGAACATGCACCGATGGATAAGACTAGGGATAGAATGTGATGGACCAAATCAAGACACCCAAAAATTTTGGATGACTATAGAGGTTCGAGGCAGATGATACCCTTAAGTCAGAAAGTCATCCACCTAAGAATTACCTGGGCAGCTAGCAAGGGAGAGTCCCGTAAGGACCCCTACACGGTAGAGCACCCCCACGAGTTATAGGGTTTCCCCCACCTGACCTTTCTTGTCACTGAGGATCTAGGTAAACCAAAATGGGGACTTGAGCTCTTAAGTCTACCAGTTTTAGATTAAGAGCACAGGTGCATATAGTTTCAGTTGAACTTTAAGATGTTTTAGTGCAGGGTGACCTAATTTGAAGATTGGTTAACCCAACAAGGTGGGCCAACTTCACCTTTTTGTTCTTTGAGAAATTTAGATCCCTCTTTTAGTATTCAAATGAAATTAAGAGCCTGATTTTAGGGTTTTCTTGAATAGATCAATTCAACCAAGGCTTAGGCACACACTATTTAGGAAGGTTAATTCTTGATTAAGCTAGTGTGTCTCTAAAACCCTAAACTGGAAACCTATAAGGCTCAGATTGGTCCAATTCAATTTGTCCAAATGTGGTACTTAGGGCTCAAGCAAGAAGGTGATAGCCCCAGATACCTTAAATCCTAAGTAGGTGCATAAATCAGCGTTTAGATGTTCTCTAAACAGAATGTATCAAATCAGGAAACTTAATGATTAATCTAAGAATAGAATGCAAGTTGAACATAATTGATTTGTTTCTTCTTTTACCATTTTTAGAATCAGGGACTTAGGAGAGATTGGATTTGTGGTTTACCTACCCCTAGAGTGGCTGATGTGAGGTTGATCTTCTTTTAATATATCCCCTACGCAGATTGACGAGATCCTCATCATGAGCCATAACTATCTCATTTTGACCTAATAAAGAGAATAAAAGCTCCTACATAACCTAGAAGAGGGCTTAATTGGAGAAATAAGTGTTCTGAGAAGAAAACATGAAATAAAGGTTAAAACTGTAATTTTACCATTGCAGTACATAAATGGGATTTCTCAGAGGCAAAACATATGTCAAATGCTCTAAATAAGATAAAAAGTGGGTTGAGTCAATTAGAAATGGGTTTATGTGCAATCCAGGAATTAAATGACATTTGGTAACCCTAAAACAGACCCGCTTAATTCAACAAGGTTCCGGTCAGGATAAAAATCAAGTAAACCCTCTAAAATTCATGGAAAAATATCCTCTAGGGTTTAGAACATTCAATTTGGCCTTTGGAACCCAGTTTGACCTAGATTAGGGTCCTAGTTCATCAATTAACCTAATTTGGGTTTTTACGCAAAATATCCAATAAAACATGGTCAAACCTAAAATCCAACTTCACCATTGGATTCCTTAGGTCTAAATTAGGTTTTTACCAAAATTTGGACCTAAGGGGAGGTCATCTTGACCTACTTTGCAATTTAGTACACCCAAATCACATTTTGGTCCCTAACTTTTGAAAATCATCAAAGAGAGCCCCCTAACTTCCTCTCCAACCATGCAATCAGGTCCTTCCGCCATTATTGGGGCAGAATCCTTCTCCGGCGAGGATTAGAGAGGGAATACTATCTGATTCCTTAGAGATCCCCTCCCAAAAATGGAAAGGAGATTCTCTGAGGAATTCCCTTCCATCTGAGGCCAGTCATGATCCCTAATTTGATCCCAATCTCTCGTGCAAACGCACGAGGGATTTGGGTATCCACCCACTTTTCTTCTCCAACGAGCCACCGGAGATGGATACGTGCCCTCCAAGCTCTGAACACACGGCCCAATGCCTATAAAAAAACCCCAAAACCCGGCCGCTCAATTTCAGCTCGACCTGGCCGGGGTTTCACCTCAGATTCGTCTCTTCCTTCCCGGCCAGGGTACCCAGCGAGCTCCGGCGAGCTTTCTTTCCTTTCCTCTTCGCTCTACCACAAAACCAGTGGCAGAGACTTCTTCCTGATTCTCCTCCGCGTCGCGCAATACCTGCGCACGCTGCCTCAGACCCGTCGTCGCTGCCATCCTCCCCCACTGGGCATCTTCTTCTCCGGAGACAGCAGGTACGGCTGCCCGCCCCCTTCATCCCTACAATTAGGTTAGAACTACTCCACAACTTCCCCTCTTTCTTTTCCCCATTCGATTTCACTTGATTGCCCCTCGACCGCCGTCGTCCACCGTCACCTTCCTCATCTCCGGCCACCCTCCGGCGAGGCACCCCCGCCGCTCCGCAGCCCCACACGCCTCGCCAGCCGTCGCAAAAGTTCCGCCTCACCACACTGAACGCACTCTGCCCCTCCACTGACACGCTACACCTCCACAACGCACCCCCGAACACACCCATCCACCCAGCCACAGGGCGACCTAGGCACGCACGCCTAGGCCGCTCCGCGGCCTGCCACCTTGCCCTTCACCTTTGCCATGACAAGGCGAAGGTCCCCTGGTGATCTGATTAGGCCGAGAGGCTCGTTTTGTGTCTGACAGTTCTCCAGCCCCTGCTGCCATTGACGGTGACTCGAAGAAGCTACAAGCTCGCTCCAGGCTTCAGGACAGCCAGTCTCCAAGTGCAGCTCACTCGGGGAGTCATTGCGAAGATATCTGGTCCAATGAGCGACGCCACAGAGTCTGTAGTTGAGGGAATCAAAGGCGTGGTCTGCTGCGGGCGCGCGCGCGAGAAGGCAGTAACCTTTAGTCCCACATTGTGGACTCACAAAGAGGTGGAGTGGTTTAAATAGTTTTTGTCATGTGGTTTCAGTGCCTCCGAACACACATCGGGTGAGGTCCCTCACCTACTTCACGAAGCCTCATCCGCGATTTCACCACGCGGATCTGGTGCGATCCAACCCGACCCCGAGCACACCTCGCGTACCCTACACGCCGCTACGCCTGGTCCCGGGTAAGCGCAACCTGACCCGTTAACCCGGCTCTGGGAGAGCTACCTATGAGCAGTTTGCAGAGAGAGAGAAACGCACGGGTAGAGGGAGGGTTAGGTTTTGCTTCCCCTTGTGTGCAGGCGAGCGGAGCACTGAAGAAGAAGCTGACACTTAGCCATAGGGAGGAGAAACAAGAAACTCTGAAGAAGAGGCTGAGCAAGGCAGAAGAAGAAGTATAGTAGATCCAAGCAAGGAGAAGCCTTCGCAGAAGAGAGAAGGAAGAAGAGAAGCCACGACACAAACCAAGGAGAGGCCAAGACAGAAACCAAGGAAGAAGAAGAAGAAGGCAGAAGAGAGACTGCAGAGAAAGAAAGAAAAATCAGAAGAGAGAAGAAGAATAATCAAAGGAGGAAAATAATTTTAAGATGTCTGATCTTGTCATCGGACATCCAATTTTACTCTTTTGCCTGGATTACTTTTTAAATGCATTTGAATTAAACTTTTGAGTAAATTAGAGTGTTCAATTACATTTGAGATTAGTAGTAAATTCCGATTGCTCCCTGTGTTCGACCTCAGATACTTCAGTTTTCGAGTAATAAAACTTTTATTTGTTGACGACGCTTGATCACCTATACTACGACGCAATAACTGTTAAAACACGATCGAGTTTCGCGTGTCAACATAGATCACAGTCAAAAGAAATAGAGCAAGTTAGTATCAAATCAATAATTGTAATCAAGAGATCGAATTGTGCGTTGCTCCCCAGCAATGGCACCAAAATGCTAGTAGCTCTGAAATGTGTTTTAAAATCGTCGTGTTGTACTATAGATTGAATCAGCGTGAAAAACAGATAATATTTATACTCAAAAGAAATCCAAGGTTGTTCACTAGGAGAAAGTGGCAATTCAATCTCAAAATCAAAATTCTAAGAAAAAGATATGAGCAATTGCAATCAGAACTGATTCAAAATGATATAGCAATAATTTCAAGTTGTAATGTGCAAAAAGAGGTGGGTAAAATGGTGATTTGAATCACCAAATTACCCTACAATGTTAAGCTTTGCATGTTACTCAAGTAACGGAATCATATAAGCCAAGCAAATCTCAATTTAGCCAACAAAACCAAGGTATCAGTAGATATCAAACAACAGAATAGGTGCTCAGATGCCTTAACCGATGCCCAGTAGACAGAGGCAAAGTCTGTTGGAACCTTATTCTACATCTTGTTTTGGTGTTAACAAAATTATTATGAATTAATGTTTGCATTAAGTGTTTTCAGATTTACGTGAAGAAGCAAGGCAAACAGAAAATGATGGAGGAGAAGATCATGATAAGAAGGAGGCTTGATGAAAAGGAGATCATGATAAGGAGGCAAGATGACAAGGATGAGTCGAAGTGAAGAAGATCATCTTCAACTTTTAGTTTATTTAGTGTAGATTTTATTTTTATAGATTGTATATGCCTCTTAACAAAAGAATCATAACTTAGATCGCAAAATCAATTAAAGATAAATTAGGATTTATATTGCGAACATTTTCAAAGTACGTAATGAATTAAAACACTTAAAACAGGTACTTGTAAGCAAGTACTGGTACTGTTCATCAGTACTAGTATTAGCAAGGCACAGGTTTGAGAATTTGTCTCAAACTGTGAACAAGTACCAGTACTAACCATAAGTATCGGTACAAGTTGGCCACAGGTTGAAGGCTTAATTCTGGCCTGAACCTTACAAGTACCGATACCCATGATGAGTACTAGTACAGGTAGGTTACTATGCCCAAGGAATTCCAAACCTGGGAGTCACAAGTACCGGTACCCATGATGAGTACCAGTACTAGGACTCATGTACTAGTGGCAGTGAGCTGCTAGTACCGGTACAGGTACTTTAGTACCGATACCAGGTAGCCGTTGGCTCAATTATGAACGGCTAGAAAATTAATTCCAACAATGTGAACGTTGGGAATTAATTCCCAACGTCTAGTCGACGAGTATCCTAGGTCCTAAACTCTATAAAATGACCCTAGGACTCTTTGTTTGCATCTAAGAGACACAAGAAATAGAGAAGAAAAATTCTAGAGCTATATTACATTTTTCCACCACATATTCAAGAGAAGGAATAGTTTGCTGCTCTCAATCTCTCTACGCTTTTGCAAACACTTCAACGACATGTTTTTCTCACGCATCTATGAAGTGATTCATGGTCATTCTAGGCTCTTAAAGTGGTATCATCTTATAATTATTATTGAGAGGTTTATGTTCTAGTTGTAAGATTCTTTTTGTCTTACACCTGTGTTTCATTTGTATTTGAGCTTGTTGCTCATTGGGTTGTAACATACCCGTTATTGTATTTGGGTTGAGGTAACCTGTTAATTACCTCGGTTAATAAATTGATTCTCTCAGGATTGAGAGAATCGGGTTAAAAACCCTAAGCTGGGAGGCTTAGGTAGTGGAGTACCCAAGGGAGGGGAACCTCTATACATATTGTGCCAATTTCTGTGATTGTATTTTGTGCAAATCTTTTTGTTATTATTGACATTTTGATTAAGTATTTGTACACGTAGATAGCCATATATATTACACATCTTCAGATACTTTATCAATTGGTATCAGAGCAGGTAACGAGAAGAAGTAAAAGCTCTTGCATGCGATGGCATCAACCTCAAGGTGCATGGAAGGACAATTGTCGACCCATCCTCCCTATTTTGATGGGATGGACTACAGGTATTAGAAGAGGAGGATGCAAGTCTTTCTCAGAGCAATGGATGAGGAGGCTTAGACCCTCATTCAGGAGAAGTACTCGGATCCAGAGCCACAAGAAGGAGTAGCATGGACAATGGATCAAAAGAAGAAAATTGTGAGAAACGTGAAGGTGTTGAACGCACTCTATTAGGCATTGTCAAGGGAAGCGTTCAACCAAATTTTGGCATGCGAATCCACATACGAAATTTGGAACACTCTCGAGGTCACCTACGAAGGTACAAACAAGGTAAAGGAAACTCGTATCTCTATTCTAACAGAAAATTATGAGTGTTTCTGGATGGAGAAAGATGAAACAATCAAGGATATGTATACGAGGTTTGGGGAAATTGTTAACCCCATGAAGAACCTAGGAGTCAAGCTGAAAGAGGAGCAGCTTGTAAAGAAGATCTTGAGATCTCTTACAAGTGATTGGTCTCCAAAGACCACAGCCATCCAAGAGGCAAAGGACCTCTCCACTCTCCCATTGGATGATCTAGTTGGTAGTCTTATGGCATACGAAGTCCAACTAGAAATCATGAGAAAGAATGAAGAGGAAAAGATGTCTAGCAAAAGAAAGAATATTGCTTTTAGAGAAATTAAGGAGGACTCGGACTCAACAACCTCGGAATCTGAAGATGAAGAAATGGAGATGCTTACTAGGAAATTCCAGAAATTTCTTAAGAAACAAGGTAAGCAAGTCAATAAAATTTCAACTAATATTATTTGCTATGAGTGCAAGACAAAGGGCCACTTGTGAAAGGATTGTGCCTTAAACAAGGAGGACAATAGGAAAGAAACAAAGGAGCTCAAGAAGAAGAAGAAGAAGAAGAAGAAAGCATTTAAAGTGACATGGGATGATAGCGACTCTTACATGGACACCGACTCCAATGAATCGAATGAAGACGAGGTCGCACACCTTTATCTTGTTGCAACTTCAGAAAATACAAAAGAAGAGGTAAACCTTGATTTTCATTTGAAGAATTATTAGAAGCATATGAAGAACTATATCATAAAGCTAGGTTATTTAAAAAGGAAAATAAGGTTTTAAAGAATAATTATCAAACATTAGAAGTAGATAAATCTTGTCTAGAAATAGAATTAGATATGTCCAAAGAAACTAACAATCAATTACATGCAAAAATAGTAGAATTAGAAGATATTTATGAACACTTTGAAGACACTTTGAATAATTCAAAAATAGCAACTAGGCTGAATAAGGAATTTTGTAATAATTTAAAAGTCAAGTTCAATAATAAGAAGAACACACAAAATAAATCACATGCACCTAGACATGCATGGATTTATCAAAAGGTCAAGAATCCTAAGAATTATAGATCTAACACTAAAGTGATCTATAAACCTAAGGATTTGAAAGGTACTAACCATCAAGGACCCACAAGAAAATGGGTACCTAGGAAAGATATTTTACATTATTTGGTAGGAATAGATCAAAGAGATCAGTTGGTGTTCAAGGCACACAACGGAACATTTCAACATTTCTATAAGTTGAATGAAGGCCAAGAACGATGGCCTAACGAAGCTTGGTACCCACATTCATCATTTTACTATCGGTAAATTTTATGGTTTGATATTTCTTCATTTTTTTGTGATTGACAAAAAGGGGAAGAAAAATAAAGGGAAAATAGAAATAATTTTAGGGGGAGCTTATATTGAGGGGGAGGACTAAAATGAAAATTTTTCATTCATATAACATTGTTAAATTTTTTAATTATCTATTTGCAAGATAGTTTTGTCAACACCAAAAAGAGGGAGATTGTTGGAATCTTGTTCCACATCTTATTTTGGTGTTAACAAAATTATTATGAATTAATGTTTGCATTAAGTGCTTTTCAGATTTAGGTGAAAAAGCAAGGCAAACAGGAAATGATAGAGGAAAAAGTCATGATACGAAGGAGGCTTGATGAAAAGGAGAAGATCATGATAAGAAGGAGGAAAGATGACAAGGATGAGTCGAAGTGAAGAAGATCAACTTTGACCTTTAGTTTATTTAGTTTAGATTTTATTTTTATAGATTGTATATGCCTCTTAACAAAGGAATCATAACTTAGATCGTAAAATCAATTAAAGATAAATTAGGATTTATATTGAGAACATTTTCAAAGTACGTAATGAATTAAAACACTTAAAATAGATACTTGTAAGCAAGTACCAGTACTATTCATCATTACTGGTATTTGCAATGCACAGGTTTGAGAATTCGTCTCAAATAGTGAACAACAAGTACAGGTGCTAACCATGAGTACCGGTACAGGTTGGCCACAGTTTGAAGGCTTAATTCTGGCCTGAACCTTACAAGTATCAGTACCCATGATGAGTACCGGTACAGGTAGGTTACCATGCCGAAGGAATTCCAAACTTGGGAGTCACAAGTACTGGTAGCCATGATGAGTACCAATACTAGGACTCATGTACTGGTGGCAGTGAGCTGCTAGTACCGGTACAAGTACTTTAGTACCGGTACCAGGTTGCCATGGCTCAATTTTGAACAGCTAGAAAATTAATTCCAACAATGTTAACGTTGGGAATTAATTCCCAACATCTAGTAGATGAGTATCCTAGGTCCTAAACTCCATAAAATGACCCTAGGACTCTTTGTTTGCACATAAGAGACACAAGAAATAGAGAAGAGAAATTCTAGAGCTATATTACATTTGTCCACCACATATTCAAGAGAAGGAATAGTTTGCTGCTCTTAATCTCTCTACGCTTTTGCAAACACTTCAATGACGTGTTTTTATCATGCATCTAAGAAGTGATTCATGCTTATTCTAAGCTCTCAAATTGGTATCATCTTTTAATTATTGTTGAGAGGCTTAGGTTCTAGTTGTAAGATTCTTTTTGTCTTACACCTATGTTTCATTTGTATTTGAGCTTGTTGCTCGTTGGGTTGTAACAAACCCGTTATTGTACTTGGGTTGAGGTAACCTGTTAATTACCTCGGTTAGTAAATTGATTCTCTCGAGGTTGAGAGAATCGGGTTAAAAACCCTAAGCTGGGAGGCTTAGGTAGTGGAGTACCCAAGGGAGGGGAACCACTATACATATTGTGCCATTTTCTGTGATTGTATTTTGTGCAAATCTTTTTGTTATTACTAACATTTTGATTAAGTATTTGTGCACGTAGATAGCCATATATACTACACAACTTTAGATCCTTTATCAAAGTCCTCTTCCTTCCTTCTCTTCAAACCTCAGGGAGAAGCGTAGGCACAACAGCTTCAGAGGTGAAGGCCTCTTAATCAGCTAAGTGTAGAGAGGTCGTGAGGCAAACCCCCCACCTTTTCTCTCTCTTTTCTTCTCTTCCCTCTCAGAACCTAGCTCTAATCGGGTAAACAGGTGGGTAACTAGATCTGTCCAGACCCGTGTGGCTTGACCACGGGTGAGGCATGCATATGGGAGTGCATTTGGGGACCTCACCCCTTATGCGTGCAGAGGCGAATAGCCTATAGCACAAAAATAATATATGTCACTACGTTGCTTTTGCTACTAACGATGTGGGATTGAAGATGCCTGCTTCTTTCCCGTGCACACTTCAGTAGCTGTAGCTTACGATTGGCATCAAGTGGATGGCTGATGGCTCGAATTGGATTCCTAGAGATTAACCTAAGAGTCTTCCTCATCGCCAGGACGTGGAAGTGAGGAGGAACTTGGCTGGAGAGTAGCAACCGGAGGCGGAGAAGACTGTGAGGTGGTAGTGCTCCAATGAAGGTACCTAAGACAAATATATAGGCTGTAAGCCTTAGTTAAAGCACTAAGGAGGATCGCCAAGGACTGACAAGTGCAATGGTGGCGTCGGTTTGGCATGCGTGTCTGTGTGGAGGTCGTACGACTTCGATGAAATAGTACAGAAGTGTGGTTGTCGGGTGAGGTGTTAGAGAGGCTAATCGAGTGAATTAGGTTAGGGCTTTAGTTGGCAGAAGCATGGCAATGCTGAAGAGGGTGATAGCAGCGTGATTCGAGTAGTGGAGCGGCTAATTGGTGTTGCTGGAGCTTCGCTGGAGCGGAGGAAGGTGAAGGCAGTCGGGGTGATATGACAGTCGTGCGTGTGTTGTGAGGCTGGGAGGGGGAAGTAGAGTGAGAAAGAGAGCGATAGAAGGACTTACCTTGGTGGGAGAGAGGTGGAGGCAGTCGATTTTGGTCAACTAACGCTAGAGAAGACGAAGAGATCGGCGAAGTGGCGACCGCGAGTTAGGCAGAAGCATGTCCACCCTTTGGTCGGGGAGGATCGTGACAAAAAGGAGAGTCGAGAGGGCCGACCAATTTGGTCATTGGACCGCCGGAGCAGTGGTCATTAGTGGCCGAATGAGGTGATTTAGCAGTTGTTGACTCGCCAAGATTTGCTGAAGATGTGTGATATGCAATAGAGCATCTTTTATAGGCCACAGGAGGCCTTTCAAAGCTTGGAAAGAAGCTTCCCAGCTCAGAAGGTCCTTGTGAAATAGGATACCCGAACCTTCAAATGGTTCGCATGACCTTTCGGGAAAGAATTGGAGCCCAAGACTAGTCTCATGTGGAAGGGAATTTCACAAAGAATCTCCAGTTCAATTTTGGGATGGTTTGACTAAGAATCCAGAGTGAAATCTCCACTTGAATCTCATCGGAGCAAGGTGCATTCACACCAACAGCGGTAGGGACCAGATTGTGAAGAAGATGACAAAATTTAGGAACCAAATGCAAATTTTTTGAAAGTTAGGGGCACGGGTGTGAGAAAAATTAACCAAACAGGACCAAAATGCAAACTTGGTCAATATGACCTCAGATTAGGCCCAAATTTTGGCAAAAACCTAATTTAGACCCAAGAAATCTAATGGTGAAGTTATATTTATGTTTTATCTACGTTTGACTGGAGAAATTGCACTATTACCCAAATTAAGGCAAAAGTCTATCTATGGCTCTATTTTAGATCAAGATGGGTTCTGATGTCAAATTGAAGGTACTAAGCCATAGAGAATATTTTTATATGAATTTTAGAAGATTTAGGTGAATTTTATCCTGACTAGAACCTCAGTACATTATCCAGATTTGTTTTTAGGGTTTCAAATGTCATTTAATTCCTCAAATGCGTGAAAACCCATTTTCTTATGCATGAACCCTCTTGTTAGACTCTAAAGCATATTTTGACCTTTATTTAACCCCTGAGAAAATCCACAGTATTCTATTTTTGTGATAGAATGGTAAATTTGAAGAAATAACCCTATTTCTTATTTTCTTCTCAAATCAGTGTTTTATGCCCTTAAGATCTTCTGATGGATATGTAGGAGTTTTTATTCACTTAATTAGATCAAATTGAGATAGTTATGGCTCATGATGGTGTTCCCATCACTCACCTCCATTCTGGAGCCACACTGAAGCTTTCCTCTAACCGACGTCCTCCCGCATCTCACTCCGTTGTCTCGCTTCTCAACTCCTTCGTCCAAGCTTCCACCAAGCGCCGTTGTCTCACCGAACAGCCGATTTGGGAGATTACTTCTCATCTCTTTCTCTTTTATGCTATCATATATTATTGTAATTGACATTGGAGTGATATATATCATATTTGTTCCATCTCTCTTGTGAATTTATTCTACTTGTCTTCTTATTTCAAAAACACAAAAAAATGACAAAAACTAAAACACCAAAAACAAACAAATCGAAGTGTGGTTTTCAAACTAAGTAAATGTCACCTCCCTGTGTTCGACCCGAGACTCCCTTGGAGTTTTGGTAAAATTTTATTTGATAACGAGTTTTGCGACAACAACAGTAGGTTACTCTTAACCTTGATTTCAAACATGTGAAACACGTGCATTATCTCTGCTACTAGTGCTAGTCCACGCTAACTCTAGTGGCTCTGGAGGGTACACCTTCGCATCCACATTTATGTTGATGCTCCAGCTTCACGTTTGAAGCCCATAATTTACTGCATTTCTTTAGTCTAGTTCTAATTGTAGTAATCTAGTTCAAGTTATAATTTTCTAAGCATTCCTCTAGTTGCAATACTACTTCTATCTATGTTAGACTCTTATCTTATTTAATAAAGTTCTAGTTATGTTTCAACTTGTCTTCAAGTTGTATGCTTTCTTATAGTAGTATATTATAGTTCTAGTAGTTGCATGTTATTAGATTTAGTATTAGTTCTAATAATAATCCTACTTGATACGTAATTCTAGTTTTGATTAGGAAAGCGATTATGATTTATTTGTCTCCCTGCGAACGACTTGGACTCCATTTATTTATTCGAAAATCATTACGAGTTTGATTTCACTTACAAATTCAAGAGTTTCTACGTGTAGTTACCATGACAAACACACTTTTTTTGCGTACCTATTCCACGTGCAGAACACTTTTTGGCACTGTTGCTGGGGAGGAAACACGATTATTTCGCTTTCAATAGCTTCATTTTCCTTTGCATTTATGAGATCCAACTTGTTCTTCTTTCTTTGACATTTTGTGTGCAGGATCGCACAGTCTCACATGAACGAATCATGAAGCGATAAGAAAGAAAGGTGCTGGTGAAGATCTCCAGGTAGGTCATTTACATCCTAGACTTAGGTAGTTTTTTTATTCTTAGGATAATTGCATTTAGTGCTATTTCAAGAAAAAAAAAATATTTGTCCATCTAGATTAGGTGTCTATCTTTATCCTTAGGTTAGTCATTTGCTTGAGTTGCTTTCATAAAAAAATTAAAAAAAAGCTCTTGTTGGTGGGTATTGTCTTTTGAAAATCAATAACATCACCTTCTACATTTATGCTGCAACAAGCTTTGATTTTCAAAATTCAATTTTCAAAATTTTACACATCCAAAAATTATAAAAGTTTTTTTGTACATGAGCATTAAAGTTAGGAACGACATATCCAAATTTCACACAATTTTGATTTATATAAAAATTTTGAAAATTTACAAACAAAACTACTACCAAATCTATTTTTGTTCTTGATTTTTTGGACTTTAAAAAATAATGGAAATTTTTATATAACTTCAATTTATTTGAAATTTATTGTGTTGGATTCTTGTGATAATATGGAATCCTTAAAAAATTTGAAAAGATATTTGGCACATGTTTGATTACACGAAATATTTGATCACTAACTAGGGGTCAAAACAGATTATTGAACCCCTAGTACACTTTAAATCTAGAAATATTACATAACGTCATTAAAAAAATCTCCAGAAATTTTTTCTAGGTGCCTTAGTTAGTGGTGCAGTAGGACCATTGATTTCTCTGATTGGGTCATACCACATTGTATTCTTTGGGCTAAGGAAAATCATATAGCACTATCTGCTCTTAGGGTTTCACATTAAGGTAGAGCACACTCTCATTCCCATACATAAAGGAAATTTATCAAATAATTGGGACTTGCAAAACCTCTTGTGTGCCTCATTAAAACCATTGCTTCAATCTATTTAACCAAGTGAACCGTAAAATTCACTAATATAAGCACATGAACTTTAAAAGAAACCACATCAATTGATCTTGTATTGTGAACCCTTGTTTGGTATGCACACACAATTCAATTGATCAAATTGGGCAACCACCCCCCACAAGCCCATCATCTAATCCCGTGCACTTTAAATCCTAAGCCCTAATTAACTTGATAGGTGTGCCAACTAGGTTGGATTTTATTTTCCAAACTGGAGCTATACCTAGTTAATTGCATTTGAGGCCTTGTCTATTTAGACTAACTGGTGACAAGAAAGGTCAATGTGGTAACCGTGTTAAACTCTAGTGATGGATTGCCGTGCAGGGAGTCCTAGGGGGTCCCACCCTTCTAGCCATCCAAGTAATTCAAGGGTCAGGTCATTTAGCTAGGGTTAGCAAAATTTGGACTAGGTCCAATAGGTGCAACCCTTTAAGGCTAGAATTTGATTACTTGTATTATGCACACACTTCTCTCTCCTATTCTCTCCTCGTCTATAACCTTCTTCTAAGTGCATGCACAGAGCTAGATCACAAAATCCACACTTGGTGCCACCTCTACAAAGAGAACCAAGGAGGAGACTGATTATTGGTGAATCCAGTTCTACATCTGACTCGAACTCTAATCTTGATATGATGGCTAACCAAACCAACTCGAATCCACAACCAAATCAAATGGATCCTCAGGCTCAGATCCAAGATCTGCAACTCCAACTAAACTAGTTTCAGCAAGATCATCAGGCCCAAATGCAGGAGATGCTTGATATTTTACTGATCCAACATCTGCAGGTTAGACCTTTGAGGGATTTTTACAGCCCTACCTAGTATCAACAGCAACTTTATGTTAGGGTCCCACTTGTAGAGGTTCAATTTGAGATTAATCACTCCACTATACATCTACCTCATTTTAAGGGCAACAATGATGAAGACCCCTTCCAATTCTTAGAAGAGTTTGTAGCCATTAGTGAGAATTTGAATTTCCAATCTACATGATGATGTGCTTAAAATGAAACTCTTCCCTTTTGCCCTATAAGAGAAAGCTAGCCATTGTTTTAGGTCTATTGGAAGGCCTGTTAACACATGGGGGAGCTAAGAAGCGCTTTCCTGAAAAAAATTTTCCCAATTGGGAAAATCAATTCACCTAGAAGAGCTATCACCACCTTCTCCCAACACCCTAAAGAACCATTGCATGAAGCTTGGGAGAGGTTCATGGATTTAATAAGAAAATGCCCACATCATGAGGTTCCTAGGTGGCAACTGTTGCAAACTTTTATCATGGGCTTAATGATCATATGAGAAGCCTTGTGGATGCTGTATGTGGAGGCAACTTTATGAGCAAAGAGGAAAATAGTGCTTTTCATTTATTTGAGAATATGAGTGAGAATTCCATGAATAATGCCTCCATGCAAACTTATGGAAGAACCATGCAACCTAGAGGTGGAATTTATGAGGTCCAGGAGAACTCTAGCTATGTGGATATGAACTTGATCTGTGAAAAGCTAGATAAAGTTGAGGTTGTATCTAAAACACTGGATGAACTGATGAGCCACAATAGGAAGGGAGAAACCCTCCCATCACCCAATATTCAAGCTCCCTCAGGGAGGGAGTTTGTGAACAAGCTGCACATGGCTCAAGATGCGCGCCAACTAAACTAGGGCCTTTTACATGGGACCCAAGCAGGGACATTTGATCCTTGCTATCCTGATTCCACACACTTATCCTCATCATCATTTGGATATGAGAATGTGTCTGCTATCCAAGGAGACAATAGAGATCCTTTCTCCATCACTTATAATCTTGGTTAGAGAAACCACCCGAATTTTTCTTGGAAAAGCCAAGGGCAATGAGACAAACAAATTGCACAACCTGGATCCTATCAGATGAACCCTAGGTTACCCAACACTTATTACCAGGGTCGGAATTATCAACCCTTGCCCCCTAACCAGCCTAGCCAAACTGAATTGGCTATATTGAATCAGAACCAGCAACTGATGGACACAAATGCTTCCATGTTGCAAGTTATGCAATAGTTCACCCAATCCATCAGGGATCTAAAGAACCAGATTGGGCCTAAGCCTAAAGATAGGCCTATTGGTACCCTACCCTCACAACCCTATCCAAACCCTAGAAATGCACCAATTAGAGGAAATTTCCCTCAAGGGGATAATCAAAATCAAGCTCATTTGATTCAGCAAGCTCCTATGACTCCACCTGGTTTCAATCCAGGAAATATTTATAATTAGGTTCCTCAATCGGATTTGTACTCTATGACTAGCTCTTCCCAAGATCCCAATCAGTATCCACCTACTTCAGCCAGCTCGATCACTCTGAGAAGTGGAAAAGACTACCTAGGATCCTATTATGACTCCTACTCTACACTCTAGGGATCCTGGTACACCTAACCTAGAAAAGGAGCCTGTTGTGGAGGAGGATCAGGTTCATTATTCTAAGGACTCAGAAATCCAAATCCTTTTCCTGAGTCCCTAAATAGTCCTAGGAAGAAGATGCTTGACTCTACTTCTGAGACTTGCTTTGATGTGTTCAAACAAGTATAGATTAATATCCCACTCTTGGAAGCCATTGAACACATCCCTACCTGTGCTAAATTTTTGAAGGAGTTGACTACTACAAAGCACAAGTTGAAATCTAATAATCCTAAGAAGGTTATCTTGATTGAACAAGCTAGCTCAATCATCGTAAATAATCTTCCCTCTAAGAAGAAGGATCCAGGAGCCCCTCTGATTTCTTATTCATTTGGGAATATTACTTTGAATAAAGCTCAATTTGGTCTGGGTGCCTCCATTAATCTAATCCCGACTATATTATATGAGTAATTCGGTATAGGTAATGTGACTCTTCAGCTAGTTGACCGAACTATCACCAAGCCGCATGGGATTCTGGAAGATGTGATGTTCATGTCATGGACTTTTACTTCCCTATTTATTTTCTAGTCCTTAACATGGAGGTACACGAATGACTCTACAATACCCTGATCATCTTGGGTAGACCCTTCCTTGCTACTGCTAAAGCCCACATTGATTGTGAATCTAGAAAGATGGAAATTGCCTTTAGAGATAAAAAGATGAAATTAAATGTTTTTAAGGCAATGAAAAACTTTGATGATTGTGGGGCTATTGAGGACTTAGAAGATGATGATATTGAGGAAAGCAGGGCAATTAATCTTGTTAAGGATCCTTTGCTAGCATGTTTGACTCAACCAAGAAAAGAAACTGATTTGGAACCTAAGTGGAAGGAAGTCTACAAGTATCAAAATCTAGCACCTAACTCAAGATTAAGAGTTGCCCTCCTGTGGAGAGGATACTTGTGCCATCTTCAGCTACTCAGCTTCCCTCACTCAAGGTCCCACCTGAATTGGAATCAAAACCCCTCCCAAGTAGTTTGAAATATGTCTTCTTAGGCCATAATTTGACCCTCCCTGTGATTATTAACTCCCATCTAACCAAGGATCAAGAGCTTAAATTGACTAAGGTCCTAAGTGCAAATAAGCAAGCTATTAGATGGACCATTTTTTATTTGAAGGGTATTAGTCCTGCTTACTGCACCCACAAGATATACTTGGAAGAAGATGCATGACCTTCTCGTGAATTACAGAGGATACTTAACCCGAATATGCAAGAGGTCATAAAAAAGGAAATAATTAAGTGGCTTGACGCAGGCATTATTTACCCCATTTCTGACATTACTTGGGTAAGCCTAATTCAAGTTGTACCTAAAAAAGCAGGGCAAATTGTGGTGACTAATGATAAGGGCGAATGCATGCCGACTCGTTTCGCAACTACTTGTCGAGTTTGCATTGATTATAGAGGACTCAATTCTACCATGAAAAAGGATCACTTCCCACTACCTTTTATTGATCAGATCCTGGAGAAATTGGTAGGAAGGAAAATTTTCTATTTCTTGGATGGATATTCTAGATATAGCTAGGTTGTAATAAGTCAAGAAGACCAGGAAAAGACAACTTTTACATGTCCCTATGGAACCTTTTCTTTCCATAGAATGCCTTTCGGATTATGCAATGCACTTGTGACTTTTCAAAGGTGCATGATGGTGATCTTTTCAGACATGATTGGTGATTACTTAGAAGTCTTCATGAACGAATTTTCAATGTTTGGAGATTCCTTTGATAAGTGTCTAAGCAACTTGGAAAAGATTCTGAGGAGATGTATAGAAGTAAATCTGGTCTTGAGTTGGGAAAAGATGCATTTTTTGGTCCAAGAAGGGATTGTGCATCAACATATTGTGTCTGAAAGAGGCTTGAAAGTCGACCGAGGTAAAGTTGATTTGATCTCCAATCTACCACCTCCTAGCTCAGTTAGACAAGTTAGATCATTCTTAGGGCATGTTGGCTTTTATAGAAGATTTATAAAGGATTTCTCGAATATTTCTAGGCCCCTGACAAATCTTTTGACTAAGCATAACACCTTTGATTTCATTGCTAATTGCACCCAATCTTATTAGACTCTTAAGGACTCTATGACCAAAGCCCCGATCTTGCAACCACCTGATTGGTCCCATCCTTTTGAGATAATGTGTGATGCATTAGATTTTGCTGTTGGTGCCATCCTTGGACAAAAGATTGAGAAAAAACCCATGGTAATTTATTATGCTAGCAAAACCTTAGATGATGCTAAAAATAATTACATGACTACAGAAAAAGAATTGCTAGCTATGGTTCTCGGACTTGAGAAGTTTAGATCTTATATTGTTGGATCCCATGTGGTTGTTTATATTGATCAAACAACTCTACGACACTTGATGAAGAAAGATGCTAAACCAAGGTTAATTAGATGGATTTTACTTTTACAAGAACTTCACCTTGAAATCAAAGACAAGGCTGGTTCTCAGAACGTTGTGGTTGACCATCTTTCACAACTCAATCTAGATAATCTTGGCCTTGCACCTCCAATCAGAGATGAATTCCCAGATGAACAAATCTTTACCATAGGACAGAAAGGACTTCCCTGGTATGCTGAGTTGGCAAATTACTTAGCTACAAGAAAAATACCCAATGAATGGACTAAACAACAAAATCTGAGGTTTATCTTTGAAGCTAAACATTATTTTTGGGAGGATCATTTATTATTCAGGCTTTGTGCAGATCAAATTATTACGAGATGTGTGCCTGAATCTGAATTTTCATGTATCTTAACCTTTTGTCATAATATGTCCTATAGAGGACATTTCTTGAGAAAGTAAACCATTGCAAAAGTGTTGTAGTGGGGATTTTATTGGCCAACTTTATTCAGTGATGCACATAGTTTCTGTAATGCTTGCATTCGATGTCAATCTTTAAGAAGTATGACAAGAAGAGATATGATGCCCCTTCAACCAATTCTGATTATTAAAATATTTAAAGTATGGGGTATAAATTTTATGGGTCCTTTCATAGCATCGCATGGATTTTAGTATATATTACTTGCTGTGGATTTTGTTTCTAAATGGATTGAGGCAATTCCCATTAGATCAAATGTCCATAAGATTGTTGTTGACTTTGTGAAGAAAAATATATTCTCAAGATTTGGGATGCCTCAAGCTATAATTAGTGATGGTGGGACTCATTTTACTAATGCCCAATTTCAAGTGTTATTGAATAAATATGGGGTGCAACACAAGATTGCTACACCTTATCATCCCTAGACTAATGGCCAGGCAGAAGTCTCAAATCGGGAGATTAAGACCATACTTCAAAAGACTGTCAGACTTGACAGAAAGGATTGGTCCCTAAAATTAGATGATGCTTTATGGGCTTACAGGACCGCCTACAAGAATCCAATTGGGATGTCTCCTTATAGATTAATTTATGGTAAATCTTGTCATCTTCCTGTTGAGTTGGAACATAAAGCTTACTGGGCTATCAGGAAGTGTAATCTTGATTTGGATAAGGCTGGACAACAGAGGAAGCTCTGACTCAATGAGTTAGACGAAATCAGAAGAGAGGTCTATGAGAATGCTAAGATCTATAAAGAAAAGACTGAGGCCTTTCATGATAAACACATCAGTAGGAAATCTTTTGAACCTAATTAGAAAGTCTAGCTCTTTGATGCTAGACTTAGACTATTTCCTAGCAAGCTTAGATCCAAATGGGTTGGACCATACACTATGGTTCAGTCATTTTCTAATGGAGCTATTGAAGTCTATGATCCTAAAACTGGGCAACAATTTGTGGTGAATGGACAGAGATTGAAGATTTATTATGAGAATGTTGACCATGAGCCTCAGATTGAATGTACAACACTTCTGGAAACTTTTTAAATTGGATTTGACTGAGTCTAATTGTAGATATAAAATTTTGTGCTCGTTGGGTGGCAACCCAATGTTTGTAGATAATTATGTTATTTGTTTTGAAATTTTCATTCAGGTTTGGAAATGATTGAGTCTTGACTTCTTTAGAACTCTTAAGTTTCAGGTAATATCCATTTTCTTTTGCTTATGTTTATTGAATGCATTGAGGACATTGCATGAAATAGGCATGGGGGGTAGATAATATTTTTTGAGTCATTCTTATTTATCTCCAAAATTATAAGTTTTTAGTGGTTTTTCTTGAATTATTTGTGTCATCAAAAAGTAGTGTGGTTTTTTTTTAAAAAAAAAAAATATTCATAGCACTTATACATATTGCATTCATGCATAAAGTATTTTCATCAAGGAGATTTTTTTAAGGATTTTCTTCTGGAGTTGTTTCTTAGTTTAGAATCCAGATAATTATTTCACTTGCACGTAGACTTTGCATTGGATCATTTATGAAAACCAATAGACATTTTTAGTTTGTCAAGGAGAAGCATTGCTTCTTTTCTTGAATCCATGGGCAGTGGTTAGAGAGTCAGGCAGACTATCTTTCATTAGATCCACCAAACATTTGTAAGGTGAGAATAGAGTGTCTACTAGTGCTTTAAGTCTAGTGTGAAGACTCTTAAGTTCTGGATAATTGGATAATAGTACCTAAGAGTTAGGCATAGTTTTCACTCTTAGTTCCTATGAGCGAACATTATGTGTAAATTCCTGAGAGCCACCAAATAAGGTAGATGCACAAGGATTGAGTTCTAGTAAAACTTTGACTAAGGTGGATGGTTACGACCATCCTTTATGGAATTCTCAACTGAAGGAGGATGTTAGTATCAAAGGTCAGAAGTATCATTGTCCTATCCATCTCTTCCTGGTGCTGAATGTAGGCGCTTCCACCAAATAAGCCACTTGATATCCTCTTGAACATCACCAATCCCCAATAATGCCTCATAAATAAAAGTTTGTCCTGTGTATGCTATGTTGATAGTTATTTTTCAAAAAGAAAAAAGAAAAGAAAAAAATTGAAAAAAATATATATAGAAAAGAAAAGAGAAAAAAATTTTAAAAAAGTGTCTAAGTTCATATTTATGTTCATTATGTACCAATTTTATTGAGGAAAAAATACCCATTGTAATCCACCAAATATGACCCTTACCTACTTTTTCAGTATTTCTGATCGCCCGAATATTGGCTGAGGGTTTCTGACTTAGTTATAGGATTATCAGAACTTTAATTGAAATGTTAGCACAAGTGAGGCCACCAAATATTTAGTACATTTACAAAATCTAGTGAGAAGCTAAGCTTTCTAAAGAAAAGCTCAAAAAGATAAGAAAAAAAAAGAAAATAAAAAAAAGAAAAGAGAGAGAGTGAGTGCAAAGGAACACAAAGGGAGCACAGTTTTGAGCCTCTCTCTTGGTTGACTTGTTTGATAATCTAGAGACCTAGAGTCTGTAGTACTAAACTACATATAGCACCAAATGAGTGTAAGCCACCAAATATGAAACCAGTTTACTTAGATATATTCTACCTAAGACAAAAAGTTGAGGCAAAAATTTTAATTTATTTGAATCCCCAAGGAAAGAAGTTTGCTTATCTGATAGAATTCTTATCGAGGGTCAAGTATGAACTTTAAATGTTGGTTAACTTTTCACTTGGATCCATTTCTTAGGCTACAATCACATCATTTTCACATTTGTCTGGATCTCTAAATCTTTGAAAGAAGCCAAACCCTTGATAAAAAGGAACAAGCCGACCTTTGGGGGTGGAGTTGTAATTAGCAGGGATCATACATTTTGCATTCATTTTTAATTCTTGCATTTGCTCAAGGACTAGAAAAAGATAGGCATGGGAGTGTGATATTTCCATATTTATTTATATTAATTAATGCCTAACTAATGTTAGTCTAAGGGTAATTTGGGTTAGATTGCATTATTAGTTAGGTTAGATTAGGCATTCAAGATCATTTTATAAATAATGCATACAATTGGGCTTTTAAGAAATTTTTCCCACAATTGTATCTGGTATCTTGATGTGTTTATTTCATATGTGCAGATACAAAATTTCAGGCAGATCGGAGAAAGACTGATTAGATTTTCTAGATTGAGCCCAATTGAAAAAGGACTAGTTTAGTAAATGGATCTATTTGGAAACCCAATTGACGTAAAACCCTAATTAGGAGCCTAATTATCCTAAACCCACATCCCATTTCACAGAACTTTGCAATCCCATGTCAAGTTTCCCACCAAATAATCCGCATGCATTATCCACTCATATAACAAAACCACTCCTATCTACCTACGTAAAGCTTAACCTATTCCCATGCAAAATCCAAAAAATACACAAATAAAAAAATCCCACCTACGTAACCTTCCCATGTCCACAACCCAACCACCTAAATTCCACACAAAAGAAAGAAACAAAAAAATCCCACCTATGTGACCTTCCTACGTCCACAACCCAACGAGCACCACACCATACATTATCTTTTATTAAAAGAATCTTATTTCGTATTTAAGTTTCAACATCCAACCATTAGTTTAGGATATCCTCCAATTACCTAACAAACCCTCCCACTTAGTTATTTAAATCCTCTCACTTACCTTCGATCCTGCCAATTGATCGTTAACCTATTAGTCCTAGCCCTACAAATTGGTGATCCAAGGTAACTTGGATCAACTAATAGGAAGCCTCCCTGTTTCTTATAAATACACCTAGCCACTCCATTAGGGCGATCTCTCCTACTTAGAATTTCCTACCTCCTCATAGTCTCTACTACTAGTGCTAGCCCACGCGAACTCTGGTGGTTTTGGAGGGTGCGCCATTGCATCTGCATTTACGTCGACACTCTGGACTTCGCCTTCGAAGCCCATAATTTGCTGCATTTCTCTAGTCTAGTTCTAGTTTTAGTAATCTAGTTCTAGTTATAATTTTCTAAGCATTCCACTAGTTGCAATACTACTCCTATCTGTTCTAGACTCTTATCTTATTCAATAAAGTTCTAGTTATTTTTCAACTTGTCTTGAAGTTGTATGCTTTCTAGTAGTAGTATATTATAGTTCTATTAGTTGCATGCTATTAGATTTAGTATTAGTTCTAATAATAATCCTACTTGATATGTAAATCTAGTTTTAATTAGGAAAGCGATTGTGATCAATTTGTCTCCCTGCGAACGACTTAGACTCCTGTTTTTTATTTGAAAATCATTATGAGTTATATTTCACATACAAATTCAAGAGCTTCCACATGCTTTTACTATGACGAACATGCTTTTTTTGCATACCTATTCCACATGTAGAATAATTATGAACCAATCTACGACCTCAGTATCCATGACCCATTCTTTGGTTCTGATTCTAAGGCCAATAATCTGAACCTCAAAGCAGCCACAACATATACAAAGCCTTCCAAAATCTGATCCCAACCTTGACCTGCCATCGGAATCGATTTCTACGCTGATTTACCTCTCTTTAATCTGGTTGCATATGATTCACCTCCAACTTGATCGGGAATCGGACATTGATCAGACTGATAATCACGTCTTATCCTTCTTTGATCTCACTAGTAGCATTCCTACATTCTCCACAGATCCATTATCTTTTGAGGACCCCTACTCTGATCAGGCTGAGCCGATTTAGCCAAACCTACGATTTGCATTTCCATATCTGTTTGAGCCACAAAGCTTCTAGTGGGCTCCACACCTATCGATTCACATCCAACAACCCACCTGGCTGATTAGGTTTGGTCTGTATCATCAGCCTGTTGATCTGAACAAGCGCCTGGTTGGATCAACCAGGCTACTCATCAAGGTGCTTGTCCTACAAAATTTTTTTGATTTGACCACCCCTCCTCCTTGACCACCTTTTGCTCGGCTGAAGGCATTGCACCTTCTGATTTAACACTTAATGGGAGGTAACCCGTCATTCCAAAAAACTCGAGACCCTTCTGGCCATCTTTTGAGTTAAACTCTTATTGCACTTGAGGGTTCAACTTTAGAATGGTCGACTCCACCTTTGGTGCCTATATCGAAGCTTCAAATCGTCCGCAATAGTCATCCCGACCCATTCTTCCACCCTTTGACCCTGTTCTAATCTTTGAAAGAAGCTGAATTCGTACCTACCTAGTCTACAATGAGGACATTGCAAAACATAGGCATGGAGGGGTGATAAAGTGCAAACAAATGGAAAATCAATTCTCTGAGGGGTTCTCACAAAAAAATACATATGAAAAAAATGGAAAAAGAGAGGAAAATTTTGAAGAATTGACTACAAATCTTTCTTGAGGAGGAAAAGAGGAGGAAATACAAAATGTCAAAAGGAGTAAAATCAGAAAGAAATGATAGTCATAGAAATTGATTATGGGATTTACTTAAGTTCTAGACCAAATCAAAAGATAGATTAAGTCATGAAATGCTAAAGACAAGGAGATTAGTATGAGTATTGATCTTAGGCCTCTTGGGCTTATTTTAGGACTTAAACACACACATATTCATTAAGATCTGGATTAGCCCATATGAGGTTGAGGAAAGTGAGAAGCTAATGTAGTAGATCTAAAGCTTAGGGATTATTTGGCCCCATTGTTTGCCCTTTGGTTTGCGAGACTTGGCAAGTTGAATTTTGGCGCACCTCACCACTAGGATGGATTTGAAGTGCTAGAGGAGTTGAACACGTACCACGACTTTGAGAGTAGCCTTCATGATCGTTGCGCTACCATGCTGGATTGTTGAGTGGAGGAGTTGAGAGTTGCGAGTGTAGAGGCATCCTAGCCTTTGGATCTTCAACGGTAGCGGTGCAAGGTTGTAAATGATGATGGGCACCTGCATTTGTTGCTGGCCGATGTTGGGTGGCCTAGATGGTGACATGTGGCACCGTCTGTGCTGTCCATCTTCTTTCTCTTGCAGAGGATGACATGGTGCTCGAATCAAGATAATCTTTATGTTGGTGGACTACGATCATCGCTCCGGATCCATCCATAATGTCGAATTTTACATCCAAAACCCATAAGGATGTTGCATTGCCCCCTAGCCATTAATCTTCTTCAGACTGCATACGGTGCTACGAGATTCCGATCTAGACGATTTCAGATGCATTGGACTCTAAAGCCCCAAAATATACACAAACTACTCTAAATGTAGAATGATGCATTCTATGCAATATTTATAATATGAAATGCATATCTAAGCCTAGGAGCATGCAAAAATAGGTAGTTTATCCTAATTAAATGTGTTTATGTCAAATCTCAATTTAGAAATAATAAGCACAATCAATGAATAACAATAGAGATATTCAATGAATAATAATCTACTCAAAATGATATTCAATGATAAAGCAATGTATCTTGAGAAATTGCTATGAGACAAAGAAGAGAGAAGAACTAAAAATGGTGATTTAAATCACCAAGGATATTCCTCAAGTTAAGCACATATCAAAGCAATGAAATCAATATCTCAATAGTGGTATTGAACCACTTATTTCCCAATTCCACGTCAGATAAGCATCAAATATCCCTACAGTACCAAGTCAGACGTCAGTCACAAGGGGCAGAAGACTTAAGTTTCACCAAGCCTCAAAATCACAATGCACAAGGCCTTAACAGAGCCACAACACTTCAATTAAACATAAAGCCTCAGATAAGTGTAAATCACATAGGCACGTAGCTTGAGGCACATGACACGGATCCCAAAGAAAAACCTACCCCTAACCCCCTTAGAATTTCTCCTTGCTTTCTCAAAACCAGGCATTTAATCAGATAATCGGGTTTGTAGCAGGTATTCGAATCTAGGGGTCTAGACCCGTGTGCATGTGGGCACGAGTGAGAAGTGTAGAGACTGAGGTGAGAGGGACCTCACCCCTCGGTTTAGAGGTGTTAAGGTTTGTGCACAATTTACTTATATGCGTTGGAGAAATTTTGTCATGGACGATGTGGCACTAAGGTGTCTGCCCCTTCTTTAGCAAATTGCAGCTGGAGGTTGATGATGAAATCGCTACTATTGTGGGTGCTGCTTTGCTTAATCAAGGACCTAGTTGGCTTCAGTAGAGAGTTCCATAGCTGATGAGGGTTGAAGCAAAGTCAGAGATGGTCGGATGGTTGTTGTTAGCAACGGAGAAGACGACAGCGATGATGGATCTCCGATGATTACCTAATATCATGAATATGGCTGATGAGGCCCAATTAAAATGCTAATGGGCATTGTCGGAGCATCGCGAATGTGGTAGTAGTGTTCTTGTGCTGGTTGGGAGTGTGTGAGGGTGTGATGATGCCAGAGTTGGTGACTGTGAAGTGGGTCGTTTGGTGGGGTTGTGGAGTGCATGGAACACCTAGAAGAGTTAAGGCTTTTGATGGTGGAGTCGTGACGGAGCATTTGGGATTGATAGCAAGTGGATTGGTTATGTGTAGTGGTCGCATGGCCAGTGTCGAGAAGATGGAGTGGGGGAAGGTGATATGTTGGTTGAATTGGGGTGTGAAAGGGTTGGATCTAGCCTACAGAAGAAGAGGATGAAGAGGGACCTAACAATGGACTTAGGGGATAGGAGTTGGTGCTAGCTATGGTTCGCTGGCACCAGAGACGATGAATCCTCCAGTGGTGAGAATGGGGACGAAGATACAGGTTGGAGAGCTTCTACTGTGACCGATGAGAAGCAAACGAGGTTGGGGAAGAGGGAGGACCGGCCAATTTGGCCATTAGTCAGTTTTAGGAAGATGTCGAGGAGGTTCACCAGAGCTACGGTCGGAGGCAGCCGAGGAAGAAGAAGAGGCTTTTTGGCCTAAAATTGAGCTAAGGAGGACAATGGAAGTTCAGGGACCTTTCATAAAGCTCAAAACTAAGATCTAATTGGGGAAAGGAGTTGAATTGGTAAGAGATTGGGAAAGAAGAAACCCACAGATTTTGTGAGCTTCTGGTCTTATTGTAGCGAATTAAGGTCCCAAATCACGTTCATGTGATTCCCTACCATGTGAACATCAATCCCACCAACTTTGGTGGGATTTAGTGTAGGTTTGATGGGATTTCGAGCTTGTTCAAAGGGCTAAGTAGGTTGGTTGACCCATCAATGGCAGTAGGTACCAAATTGTTAAGGAGATGACAAAGTTGGGGACCCAATTGTAATAAAATTGAAAGCTAGTTAGATTGAGAGAAATAGAGCTTTAAGGGACTGAAATGTAAACTAGGTCAAGATAAACTCTGATTGGGCGCAAATTTTGCCCTTAACCTAATTTTGATCCAACGAATCTGATGGTAAAGTTGGATTTCAGTTTTGGCAACATTTGATTTGGCAATTTGCACAGAAGTCTAAATTAGGGCAAAATCCTGTCTGAGACTCTATTCTAGGTTGAAGAGGGTTCAAATGGTCAAACCAAGGATACTAAACCTCTTAGAATAATTTTCAATGGATTTTAGAAGGTTTAGATGAATTCTATCCTATCCAGAACCTCTTTAATTTAAGTGGGTCTAAAATTAGGGTTTTGTACGCTATTTTGGTTCTCGAAACATGTGAAACCAAGTTTCTATCTATGTGGACTAACTTATTTGATTTTAATGTTCAATTGACCTTTAATTAACCCTTGATAAACCCCATCGTTACCTTACATTTATGACGTCATGTTAAAACTACAGATTTAACCCTATTTTAATGTTTTCTCCTCAAAACGGATCTACATGGAATTACTGTCCTCAGGCATTTATTCAGGAGCATTTGTCACTTTATTTCAACTAATTCAAGTTAGTTATGGCTAATGATGCTGTTACCATCATACTCCTATGCCTAACTTTTGCTAGTCCCTAGCAAAATTCTATGAAAAGAACTACATCTCTAGACCATGCTTTGATGTTCTGATGCCTGATTTGTGCCACCCTCTAGAAATTAGATCAGAATGCCAACAATAGGCCTAGAAGTACTCAAGTACTAGCCAAGATCCAGACCTGAGTAGCTTTAGCTTGGGTCTACCGAGAAGGTTTCTGAGGTCTGCAAAAAATGCCCAGAGGTTCGTTGACCCCAGCGATTAAAGCACCCATGTCTAGATGTATCCTATCAAGGTTCAGTTTACCAATGCATTTTGATAACAGAGAGATAGAGAAGGTTGTTTCATTTGTAGAGTTTTCACTCATTTCCTTTTACATTTTCCTAAATCTAGCCTCAGATTAGCCCTACACATGGTCTGTATCGGATTCTTTGCCCCCACCATCAATCCTCGAACGGTCCTTGGCTTTCGAAGCTTCGGGATAGCATTGCCAATGGCAACCCCCAGAACTCTTGGCTTTCGACACTTCGAGATAGTGTCACCCATGACATTCTCTAGCTAAATTCAGGCCCTGGAGCTTGATAGTTCAGGATAATCCCACCCATGGCACCTGAACTAGCATAAGGTGCTTACATCCCCCATGGTCGAATACTTTGATATCCTAGGAGACAAGCACCAAGGAGATGATATGTTAATATGCATCTTCGACCTGATATGTTAATATGCATCTTCGAGGGGAATATTCCACCTCTCTATGCTGGAAACTCATCCAATCAACTTGTGCTACCGAGCCACTCCTAAGCTAGATCTTTGAGATGACCTTTTAGAACAGAATACTTTTGTCATGATTTATTTATTAAGCGCACTGAACCAGACTAATGTGTGATTTTGGGTGCTTAAGGTACCAAGTCTTACAAACCAAAGGTCAAGCAATGGGGCCAAATAATCCCTAAGCCTTACAACTACTATGTTAGCCTCACACTTTCCTCAACCTCATGAGGACTAATCCGGATCTTAACGAATACGTGAGTGTTTAAGACATAAAATAAGCCCAAGAGGACTAAAATAAACACTCTTTACTAATCTCCTTGTCTCTAGCACTTTAAGACTTAATCTTGTTTTGATTTAGTCTAGAACTTAAGTAGATCCCATAATCAATTTCTATGACTATCATTTTATTTTTTAATTTTTTCTCCTTTTTTATATTTTGTATTTCCTCCTCTTTTCCTCCTTAAGAAATATTTACAATCATTTCTTCAAAATTGTCCTCCCTTTTCTCCCTTTTTTAATTCTTTAATTTTTTCAAAATTTTTTGATATGTATTTTTTTGTGAGAACACCTTAGAGACTTGAATTTCCATATGTTTGCACTTTAACCCCCCCATGCCTAAGTTTTGTAATGTCCTCATTGTAAACTAGGAGGGTACGAATTTAGCTTGGTTTAAGGTTTAGAACATGGTCAAAGGGTGGGTGAATAGGTCTGGATGATTGTTGCGGATGATTTCAAGCTTTGATACAAGTATCAAAGGTTGAGTCGGCTATTCTAAAGTTGAACTCTCAAGTGTAGTAGGAGTGTAGCTCAAAAAGATGATCAGAAGGGTCTCAGATTTTTGGACCGACGGGTTGCCTCCCATTAAGTGCTAAATTCAATGCCTTCAGCCGAGCAAAAGATGGTCAAGGAGAAGGGGTGGTTAAATCAGAGGAATTTTGTAGAATAAGTACCTTAATGAGTAGCTTGGTTGGTCCAACCAGGTGCTTGTTTACGTCAATAGACTGATGATGCAGACCAAACCCAATCAGTTTGGTGGGTTGATGGATATGAATTAGTAGATGTGGAGCCCACCAGATGCTTTGTAGCTTGAGAACATATCAAAATCCGAATTGCGGGTTTGGCTAAACTGGTTCAGCCTGCTCAGAGTAGAAATCCTCAAAGGTTAAAGGATTAGTGGAGAATGTAGGAGACCCAATGGTAGGATTAGAGAAGGATAAGACGTGATTGTCGATCTGATCAATGTTCGATTCCCAGTCAAAAGATGGCGTTAAATCATATGCAACCGGATCAAAGAGAGGTCAGTTAGAGTAGAAATTGATTCCGGTGGCGAGTTGGGGTTGGGATTGGATTTTGGAAGGCTTTGGATGAGATGTGGCTTCTTTGAGATCTAAATCATCAACCTTAGAATTAGAATTGAAGAATGGATCATGGATACTGAGGTCGTCAACTGGCTCGTAATTGTCAGGAAACAATGGATCTTCGAAGTCTGAGTAGGATTCGAAATCATCGAAGAATCTACAAAAATCAGTTTCTGAATATAATTCCAGAATGGGATTTCCACCACAGAACAAATCATGATTCATAGAATCAACAACTTGACATTGATCTTGTTGGAACAGAACAAATCACGATTCATAGAATCAACAACCTGACATGGATCTTGTTGGAAACTAGTTCCACTTATCTTTTATGTTTTGGTGTTAGCAAAATTATTTTAAAACTAATGAGTTTATGAAGTGTTATTTACAGGAAATCACATGATTTAGGAAGTACGGAAGAAGTGTGGATGGCATGAAGAATGAAGATTGTTTTTACTTGTTGTAATTTAGATTTTTGTATGTCTCCTAATAAGAAAAAAATGATTTAGGAGTTAAAATCAAACAATAGATAATTAGGTATCAAACTAACGTTCAATCAATCATTTAAAAAAATTAAATCATTTTGTTTGACATATTAATCATATATTTGCATTCAAATAGCACCAACATTGATTAATAAAATTTATTCAAGGTACTTGTTGTAAGTACTAGTACTATTCACTAGTACGGGTACAGTCTAGGAACATGTTTGGGTCGTAGTCCCAAACTATGAACAATAAGTATCGGTACTCATCATGAGTATCGGTACCAGGTGCTCACAGTTTGTAGGCATGGGTAGTGCCTGGACCTTACAAGTACTGGTTCTAATTTCCAATACCGGTACATGTAGGTCATAGTTTTTAACTTGACTCAAATCTATGAGTCACAAGTATTGATACTTATCATGAGTACCGGTACCTGGTGACTTAGTTAGTACTCAACTGTAAGCATTGAGTACTGGTACCTATGATGAGTACCGATACCTAGGCTTTGTTGGGCTGGCTACTGGTTTACTATGAGCAGTCAGTACCGGTACCACAACTTTAGTACCGGTACCAACTAACCATTGTGCCTAATCTGAATGACTATTTAGCAATTAATCCTATCTCTATTCTTTCCATTTTTCCCCTAATGGCTAGTAATCATAGGGAGGTGTTTAGTAGCCTATAAAAACACCTTTTATGTGTCATTTGCAAACACAAAAGCATAAAAATTCTCTTTGCTCAAATTTCTATATTTCTCAATTCAACTGGAAGGGTGATAGGCTTCTTGCATTTTTTCTTCAAGAAGATTCTCACCTTTCAACAAGATTTTCTAGCGAATCTGCTCTTCCTCGTAAAATCACTTTTTACACTTTAGTGTTTGTCACTAGATTGATGTATCAACTATCTATTAAGCTAATTCTTGTTGGAGACTTAGGAACTTAGTTGTAAGCTAATTTGTTTCTTGCTTACACCTGTAATTTTATGTTTTTATCTAATCTTGTAATTGGGTTGAGGTAACCTGTTAATTACCTCGGTTTATAGTAAATTGATTCCTTCCAGGTTGAGGAAATTAGGTTAAAAATCTTAAGTTGGGTGACTTAGGTAGTGCAGTACCCTAGTGAGGGGAACCACTATATATTTGGTGTGCTAATTTTTGTGGTTTCTTCTATTTGAAATATTTTGTTTACAACACTATTCATCCCCCCTTCCAGTGTGCTTGTGCCCTTTAGATCCTATAGGTGGTATCAGAGCAAGTTGCAGGAAAACATTACAACTTGACTCGCAATGGCATAATCAACAAAGTGCACCGAAGGATAATCGTCCACCTGTCCTTCCTATTTCGATGGGATGGACTATGGGTACTGGAAGAGGAGGATACAAGTCTTCCTCAAAGCAATGGATGAGGAGTCATGGACCCTTATTCAAGAGAGATACTCAGATCTAGAGCCATAAGAAGGAGTAGCATGGATGGCAGATCAAAAGAAGAAGCTTGTCGAAAATGCGAAGGCAATGAATGCACTTTATTGTGTATTGCAATGGGAGGAATTCAACCATATCTCATCGTGCGAGTCAACATATGAGATATGGAATACACTTCAAGTCACCTACGAAGGTACTAACAAGGTAAAAGAAACACACATATCTATTTTAATAGAAAGTTGAGTGTTTTAGGATGGAGAGTGTTGAAACTATCAAGGCGATGTACACAAGATTTGGGGATATAATCAACCCCATGAAGAATTTAGGAGTAAAATTCATCGAAGAACAACTTGTAAGAAAGATTTTAAGATCTCTTACAAGTGACTGATCTCTGAAGCCAACAGCGATCCAAGAGGCAAAGGACCTTTCAGTCCTTTCTCTTCATGATTTGATTGGAAGCCTTATGGCATATGAAGTTCAACTAGAGAACAAGAAGAAAAGTGAGGAGAAATCAGTAAGCATGAAGAAAGAACTTGCTTTCAAAGCTCTAAAGGAAGACTCAGATCTTGAAGACTCTGACTCTGACGAAGAAGAAGAGCTTGCTCTTCTAACAAGAAGATTTCGATGGTTCATCCGAAAGCAAGGTAAAAGAGTAAATAAATTTTTAAATGATATAGTTTATTTTGAATGTAAGAAAATGGGACATGTATGAAAAGATTGTCAAATGATTAAGAAGAAAAAGGAAGAAAAGAAGAAAGACAAAGAAGTTGATCGTAAGAAGATCTCAAGAAAGGCATCTAAAGCTACTTGCGACGAGAGCGATTCCAACACGGAATCCTCCTCTGAAGAATCTAAGGAAAATGAAGTTGCTCATCTGTGTTTGATGGCAAACGACATCAGCTCAGAAAATGAGGTAGATTTTGAAATCACTTTTAATAAATTATTGCAAGCATATGAATATTTGTATTACAAAGCTTGGTTAATTAAAAAAGAAAATAAAGTATTACATAATAACTATAAGACTTTGGAAATAGAAAAATCATGTATATAAATAGAGTTAGATATGGCAAAAGATACTAATTCACAATTTCACACAAAGATAGTAGAATTAGAGGATATTTATGAGCATTTTGAGGGAACCTTAAATAATCTTAAAACAACTACTATATTGAATACTGAATTTTGTAATGCATTAAAAGTAAAATTTCATGATGAACAAAACACACAAAATAAATCACATGCACCTAGGCATGCATGGATTTACCAAAAGGTCAAAAATCTCAAGAATTATAGGTCCAACACAAAAGTGATCTATAAATCTAAGGATTTAGAGGGAACTAACCATCAAGGACCCAAAAGAAAATGGGTACATAAATCAGATTTATTAAATTGTCTTGCAGATTAAGAAAGACAAGTGGATCCTAGACAGTGGGTGTTCCAAGCACAGGACTGGACATTCCGACCCTATCAAATGGACAAGAATTCAAGATGGACACATCAAGTTGGGCAACAACAAACGTTGTCACATTATTGGTGAAGGTACAATAGGTAATTCATCTAAGTAGGTACAAAATGTACTTTTAGTAGAGAATTTAAAGCATAACATGCTTAGCGTTAGTCAAATATGTGATAATGGTTGTGATGTATTGTTTACAAAAATTGAATTTAAAATAGTAAAAGAAGGAACTAATATAATTTTAATTGAAGGATTTAGATATGAAAATATCTATGCTATTCATTTTTCACAAGAAAAATTTGTGAAATGTCTGCTTGCCACTCATGTTGTGGTGGATTTATGGCACCATAGGTTAGGTCACATAAGTAAGCTAGCTAAAAATAAATTAGTAAGGGGCCTACCCAAACTAACTTATAAAAAAGATGCATTGTGCAAATCTTGTGAACTCAAAAAAATACACAGCTTCTTTTAAATCAAAAGACTTAGTTTTAACTACACGTCCTTTAGAGTTGTTACACCTTGATCTATTTGGGCCAACACGATTTGAGAGCTTAAATGGATCAAAATTTTGCCTAGTTATTGTTGATGACTTCTCAAGGTTCACTTGGGTCATTTTCTCGAAACATAAGGATGACTCATTTGACTCCTTCCTATGTCTTGCTCGAAGACTATAAAAGGAAAAATCATCTTCAATTCTTAGACTTAGGACTGATCATGGGGGTGAATTTGGAAATGAAAAATTTTTAAGTTTTTGTGTCAATTCTGGCATATCCCATGAATTTTCATTCTCTTGGGCATCATCTCAAAATGGTGTTGTAGAGCGCAAGAATCACACTCTACAAGAATGCACCCGAACTTTGCTCTTTGAGTCTAGGATTCAAAAATATTTCTGGGCTGAAGCCGTTAATACGACCTGTTATGTTCTTAATAGAACTCTTTTATGGCCTATTATTAAGAAAACTCCATATGAGCTATATTATGAGAAGTCTCCTAGGATTTCATATTTTAGGGTATTTGGAAGTCGATGTTATTTATTAAACACCTGAGAACGACTTGATAAGTTTGAAGGTGATGAAGGCATCTTTATTGGCTTTCAACAAGAAGCAAAGCCTATTGAGACTTTAATAAAAGGACTTTTGTTGTAGAGGAATCCTGGCATGTTCCATTTGATGAAACAACTTTAGGAGAACCAGAACTGATTCAACTAGAGTGTGACAATGAGGATACCCCCTTCATCGATGTATCAAAATGGAAGATGCACGAAATGTACATGATCTTCCAAAAGAATGGGTACACCACAAGGATCACCTACAAGATCAAATTATAGGTGATATTGAACAAGGTGTAGAAACCCGATCTCATTTTAGGGTTGATTTTGTCCTTAATGCCTTTGTTTCTCAACTTGAACCCAAGAAAGTTGATGAGGCAGTAAAGGATGAGTCCTGGGTTGTAGCTATGTAGGAGTAGCTACTCCAATTTACAAGGAACAATGTATGGGACTTGGTACATGCTCTTGAGGGTAATTCCATTATAGAAACCAAGTGGTTGTTTCAAAATAAATTGGATGAATCTCGCTCAGTAATCAAGAATAAGGCTAGGCTCGTAGCTCAAGGCTATAATAAACAGGAGGGAATTGACTTTGATGAGACATTTGCTCCTGCTGCTCGCTTGGAGTCTCATATAGACACATCTATTTAGGTTAAAATGCCTATTTATGCATGTTCCTAGGCTTAGATTTGCATTCCATATTATAAATATTGCATAGCATGCATCATTTTGCATTTAGAGTAGTTATGTATATTTTAGGTTAATTGCATCTTTTTTGGGGTCAGGAGAGAATGAGATTTATTTCAAAGCCTTAGATTGACTATCTGACTGTATGGATCTGATCAGGACGACGATCGGAGTCCAACGCCTTCGAAATCGCCTTGATCGAAGCCCTGTAGCACCATATGCAGTCTGAGAAAAATCAACGACCAAGGGACTAGGTGACATAATTCCGAGCTTAAAATGATAAATCTGACCATGCTGATGGATTTAGGTCGACGATCACAGCTTAACGGCATAAAAATTAACTCTATCCAACCTCTATAACAGCCCCTACAACGAAAAGAAGATGGACGACCTAGATCGTGCCACATGGCACAACCGAGGCCGCCCATGCTCATGCACGAGCCACCGCATGCGAACACTAGCGCTGGCACATGCACGCAAATAGCGACAATGCACGCAGGCACATAGTGCATGAAGGCACGCGACATGGTGCATGGAGCACATGCTAGCGCAGCGGCAGCGTGGGCTGTCTTCAGCGACGTTTGCGGTGGATCTTCAAAGACGTTTATGACCATCACTAAATGTCCCGTATACGAATTTTATTCTTTCTTCCATTATAAAAGGACCTATACCCTTCTCATTTTTCTTCATCTCTTCCATTCTTCCTCTCACCACCTCCAAGGCTCTCAAGAGAGCTTATCTGAAGCCCGGGATGCTCCTCTAGAGTAGAAAATCAAATAGTTTCCCTCCTCTCATCCCCCTTCGTGGAGCATCCTGTGGCCATCCTATCACCGACCTTTGGGAAGAAGATCCTCGCCGTGATGCCATCCTACCCCACCCTCCATCCTCCGGCACCTTCTCACCACCTTCCTCCAGGCAACGTCAGAGCGAGTCGTCCTCTGAGTGACCATCGAGGGGGATTTCTCTCACCTCTCTCTATCTTTTTACGCTTTCGTAGTGTAGATTTCCCACTTTTGTAGTGTATCAAACAATTGTTTATAAATAGAAGAATCTTTCTCTCTCTCTTTCTCCCTCTCTCTCTTATATTGTTGCAAGTAGATTAGCTAGAATTCATCGACCTGATCTCTTCTTGCTAAAAACTAAAAATATTAGAAAAGATAAAAAATGATAAAAAGAAATAAAAGAGAAACGTGGATTTTCAAAACCAAACGTTTGCCTCCCCGTGTTCGACCTGGGACTAACTTTTCGAGTTTCGGTTATAAATTTCATTTGATAGATGTGTTTTGTGAGCTACAACGATGGGTCCTCCAAACCCTAATTTTAATTCGTGAAACACGCCTCCATCATTTTGGCGCCATTGCTGGGGAGGCAACGGAATTTACTTTATTATTTTCAACGCTTCTTTGCATTTACATAGCACTAACCTCACCGGTTTTTGATTTACTATCTTGCAGGTACCCTAGCATGGAGATCCAAGTGCGGTAGACCAGAGTAAAGTATAGGTAGAGTGTTTTGTAAGTGTCCCCCACATTTCCCCCCCACTAGTTCATTTTGCCACAATCATAATCAAGACCTAATCTACCTAGGTGTTTGCATAAACCCTAGGATAGACTTTGTTTGTCTTGTTTGCCACCTTTACCCATCTCACCCACATCTTATAAAAAAAAAAACAAAAAGATACTTTCTGTGGGATGAATTAATTTACACACTTTATGCACCCACATCAGATGCACATAACCTGACTTGATTTTCAGCTACCCAACCGAGATTGCGACCTGTGGACCCGATACACGAATTCAACACATAAAAGAGTAGAAATCATATTCTGTTAATCACATTTTTGTGCCTTAATCAGTGGTGCATTTGAGCTGATTGATTGCCTTGTTTGGGCCGCACCACCAAATCAAAAAGAGGTTCATTTTGTAGCTGTCCCATAGGATTCAATAACTAGGTCAAGCCAGGCACTCCATATTTTTCTTAATTTCTAAAGGAAAATACTTGAACACGTGCTTTTGAAAACAAACTTGGTTTGCCTCACAAAACTTGGTTGAAAGCACCTAATATTTGAATCCTAAAAGCTATTAAGCAAGATTCGAACTCTAAAACTCACCTCATCATTAATAATCTTGCTTGA
The DNA here is from genome assembly GCA_037157565.1 of Thalassia testudinum. Classification (NCBI taxonomy): domain Eukaryota; kingdom Viridiplantae; phylum Streptophyta; class Magnoliopsida; order Alismatales; family Hydrocharitaceae; genus Thalassia; species Thalassia testudinum. The sequence continues at coordinate 3,540,722 of JAZHRO010000073.1, read as the reverse complement.
AAACCTCTTGGTTGTGCACATTCGCACATTCTCAAACAAATCATTAATGGCACAACCCATTAACGGCCCATCACATTCCAAAAGCACCAATTTCCCAAGCCTAACTAAAATTAATTAGACGTTGGCCCTAACGACTCATTCGCCCATCGGGATCTAGATTGAGATTATTCACGATTAACCTGCTTATACTGGTCAATCCGATGTCTAGCAAAGAGAGTAGCATCAAACGAACGCGGTTGGGGTGTACACTAGGAACCGGAGGCGTAAGCCAAAGGAAGAACCTTCTCCCCAGTCCCTCCTTCTAACTGGTCAGATTGCCTAGACATAAGTAGAATAAATCGTCCATAATCTTAGGATGGATTTAGAGAGTCAGTAGATCTTTAGGCTACTCCATCTAAGGACAGGCTTGCATTCTTATGCTATAGGGTTCCCTCTCTTCATCGTCCTTCCGACTTCCTTCCAGTGTATGGTTGGAAGGAGTTCATTGAATCCTATATCGGAAGGACCTTTAGACCATTCTTGGAGGCAGAGGTTGAGCTATAGCCAAGCAGATCCCATGGTTGATCAACAACCACCTCCCCTGCCCCCAAACCAACAGGGGCTAATTCAGAGGCAGTTGGAAGAATTGCAGCAAATGCAGCAATGGTTCCAACGCATGCATGGTCAAGGTGCTCGACCCTTGACGGATTTTTATGATCCTTCAATCTATGGGGAATGTCTCGAAGTCATGATTCCTGCAGGAGACATAGAAATCAAGCCCCAAGTTCTAAGTTTGATTAAGCATTTCCAGGGGCTTGGCTCGGAGGACCCATTCCAGCACCTGCAGGATTTGACCATTTTGGTTCAGACCACCAAAGCAAGGAATGTGAACGAAGGGCAAATGATCATGAGGCTTTTCCCCTACTCTCTCAGGGATAGGACAGCACATTGGTACTAGATCATAGGAAGGCTGATTGAAACTTGGGCTGCTCTTAAGTCGACTTTCTTGAAGAAATTCTTCCCTATCGGAAGGACCAATGCCTTGCGACGGGCGATTACCACTTTCACCCAGCGACCGGGAGAACTGTTTCATGGTGGCTGGGAGCGATTCCAGGAACTTTTGAGGAAGTGTCCACACCACGAGGTGCCGAAATGGCAACTCATGCAGATTTTCTATCACGAGTTGGTTGAGCAACTCCGTAATCGTGTGGACGCTTCCTGCGGAGGTAATTTCCTCAATAGGGATGCAGATAGTGCATATGACCTATTTGAGGAAATGCGAGAGACTCAATTAATCACGCCTCCATGGATGCATTCAATCGATCCCAACGACCTATGTCAAGTGCTAATGAGATCCAGGATTCTCATTCATTTGACATGGAATTGAGTTGTAATAAACTGGATAAAATGGACTTGGTTGTTAAGAGAATGGAAGAATGGTTGTCTGGGAATTCAGGAAACACTTCTATACCTATTCAATCCTAGAATTCGGGATTCCATTCCTCGCGAGCTCCCACGGGGTGGGAATTCATGCACCAACTTGATTCAACTAAACCTGTGAGACAGGATTTCTTGGAACCTTATGGGTTCCAAATTGGGGCCTTTGATCCTAGTTTTTCTGATCCTTCCTTCTCTCCATCCTCGTCCTATGAGGATGCATATGCAATGCAAGAGAATGTTAGGTCCAACTCGTATTCCAACACTTATAACTCGGGTTGGAGGAACCACCCTAACTTCTCCTGGAAAAGTCAGGGGCAAAAAACCCAAACTTGACCCAACAACTATGCACCTCAAAGACCTAAGGGTCAGGGTCAAGGATACACCCAGTTGGCCCTGAGACCAGTTACTTAGCCATCTTGGAATGCCCAACAATTTGCAGGGTAGGCTGAATTAAACCGGCAGATGGTAGAAATGCAAGGGTCCATGCTTCAGCTTATGCAGCAAATGATGACATCATTGGACAACTTGCAATTCGGGTTAATTGCTAACACTCGAAAACCTGGATCTCTACCATCCCAACCCGTACCCAACCTGCGTAATGTGCAAAATCAGGGCAATAGAGCCCAAGGGTACGAGAATCAAAGGGACCCACACGCACATGCTCAGGTGGTTGAGCAGGGTCCCTCATCTTCCTCTTCTTTTGGTTACATGACTAACCAAGGCCCTCCAATCTTCACTAACCACCTCAAGACCCATGCCTATATGCCTCTGCAAACTCTATCACCTTGAGAAGAGGAAAGCAAACCCAGAACCCTAAATTACTTTCTAGATGCCAAAACCCTGGGGAGCTTGAGAGAGAAGAGGAGGAGATTGAAGAAGACAATAAGGCCCAAAGACCAAAAATTGAAAATACCACCCATATCTCGTTCCCAGAAGCCCTATTGAAAACCAAGAAGAAAACCATAGATAGCAACGAGGAGCTCCTAGATTTATTCAAGAGTGTAGAGATCAATATTCCGCTCCTCGATGCTATTAAGCACACAGCTTACGCTAAATTTTTGAAAGAACTATGTACCCAAAAGCATAAACTGAGAGAACCCACTCCGAAGAATGTGATTCTCCCTAAGCAAGCAAGTTCTATGATCTTGCACCACCTTCCTCAAAAGAAGAATGATCCAGGTGCCCCCTTGATCTCATGCATTATTGGGGAATACATTTTTGATAGGGCACTGTTGGATCTAGGTGAATCCATCAACCTAATCCCGACTTCTCTTTATGAGAGGTTTGGGTTAGGTGAACTTAAGCCAACCTCAATAACGCTACAATTAGTAGATTGATCGGCCACCACACCGAGAGGCATTATTGAGGATGTAATTGTCAAGTTCAAGGGTTTCTATTTTTCTGTAGAGTTCCTCGTCCTTGACCTGGATGTACCTAATGATTTGAGGAACACGCCCATCATTCTGGGGCGTCTGTTCCTCGCTACCACCAAGGCCAACATAAACTATGAAAGCGGTAGTATGGAGATCGCCTTGGGGGATAAGTTAACTTTGAATATTTTTAAGGCAATAAGAGGATTTGAGGATTGTGGATTCATTGAGGAGCTCGAGGATCAGGATCTTGAGACTTGTATGACAATCAGTGCACTCGAAGACTCCACCAGCTTTAGTGAACCCAACCCACAACTCTCTGATTGCGCAGCAATCATAGGTCTTAATTGACCTAAATTAGGCTAGGACTTAGCATAAGTTAGGGTTATTCATGCATGCATATGCATTATTTGCATCTTTACTGCTTTCCTTTAGCTATGCATAAAATAATGTTATAATGTGCTGATTAAGTGCTTTATGTCGATTGCAGGGAATAAGCTGATCAGGAGCTGGATCTGAAGCTGGATCAGGAATAACAGGAGTTGTAGCAGAGCTAGAGCAGAAGGCCTAGTTTAGATGTAGGAATAATAATGTAAGGGGGTTAAAAGTTTGCTATTCTATTAAGTAGGAATAAAGCAGTAAAATGTGAAGAGCTTAGGTCCATCCTAACCCTAGGATAGCCTAGAGACTTCCCCAAGCCTTAGCCACCCTTAGATTAGGTCACAACACCCTAGGAAGCCCTAAAACCCTAGTTCCAACCCTTCTCTGAATGTCCAGATAAGTTTTAAGATGTCCAGGACCCTTAGCCAACTCCCGCACACTTCAAACCCACTTCTGCAGTGTTATTGGACGTCTAGACACTTTGTCAGACGTCCAATTTTTGCAGAATACCCAAAAACAAAACCCGAAATCCTTCCTGACTCTGATTGGACGTCCAGACAAAAAGTCTGGACTTCTGATTTTTGAGTATAAGACGTCTGATTATATAATTAGACGTCTGATACTGCTCTCCAATTCCTGTTTTGAGATTTAAGCCTTGATCTTGGATCTTTAGGTCCCTAAACCCAATTCCAACCCCATACGAACCTAAATTAAGGTGCGCTAACCCTAGTACATCACCTCTAGACCTCCCTAAGGACCTAATTAGGTCCTCACTAAACCTAATTGACTTGGATCTTAGTCAATTCCATCAGCCTATTCAATTGGACTCATTGAGTCCAATTGAGCCCTGATCTCAGCACACACTGTCCAATTAGACTCAGTGAGAGTCCAATTGACCTAGACCTGACTTAATTGAGTTGTTTTACTCTCAATTAAGTTTCCACACACCCAATTAAACTTGTATTAAGTTTAATTGTACTTTACCTTAGTGAATTAGGGTTTACAACCCTAATTTGAGACCTACCTTGACCTAAACCCACTAGAACCCAACTTAATCAACCTAGCCACCTAAGTTTCGACCCACACACACCCACACACACCATCCACACGAAAATATCTAGCCTAGAGTTCTCTAGAACTCTCTACCATGTGTGGTTGCCTTCGTTGCCGAAAATAGCAACCAAGAGCCATTCAATTTTTAGATCCACATTTGGTGGATCTAAAAACCACCTTCCACCCTCTCTCTCGCTCTCCCACAAGCTCCCACCATAGGCCTCTCTAGAGAATTCCATAATTCTCTAGAGAGCTTCCCTTAGGTCTATAAAAAGACCCCTTGGGTGGCCATTGGCACCCATTCACTCCCTTGGCAATTGCTCTCCATTGGTGCCATTCACACCACCTCCACTTAGCCACTCACTCCACCTCCACGAGCTCACTACCACCACCATGGAGGACACCATGCAGGATGCTGGATCAACCCTACTTCTCTCCAAGGTTCGGCCTAAGCTACATTGGCCGCCCCTCATTCTCCTCTCGACCACTCCAAGGCCATCGGGGACCACCCTTGAATGCCCTCTATTCTTCTAGCTCTAGATCATGCTCTTCATAATTTTTATTGCTTTCATTTACTACTTAGTAGAGTAGTCTTACTTCTCCCCCAATGATGCATGCGAAATCCCCTCGCTGATTCTTGTATGCAATCGTTTTCTGGTAGTTAGATTTAATTTTAGATTTAATTTTAAGCATTCATGTATAAGCTTTCCTCTAGACTTCCTTGTGCAACAACTCTCCCACGATGAATGAAATTTCATTTTATACATATATATCTCTTATGTGTTTGAAATCACCTTGAGCTAAATGATTATCATATTTGCGTGATTTAAGTGCCTGTTCCTTAACAGCCTATATATTACGCACCAGCATGTCGTTTAAATAAAGTAGAGCCGCTTTAAGATCGATTTCAAAAACAAAAACAACGCCTCCCAGAGATGAACGATCGGGACTCAAAGTCTCGTTATTTTCAAAACAATGTCTTTGTTGGATAGTATTTCGCAACTATACTACGACGCTTTTATCAAAAATGCAATCTATGATTCACCAACAAAATGGCGCCGTTGCTGGGGAGGCAACGTCATTTTTCTTGATTTTGATCTTTAAATCTATCACTGACAAATCTGCCTCTACTTTGTTTTTGATGTGTAGGACAACAAGGAACGAAAATGGGATCCGCGCACACATCGAGCACGGCAAAGAACAATCAGGTGCACATCATCTATCATAGATTAGGTTTATTTTCTGAACCCTAGGACTAGATCTACTTCTTGCAATTTCTTTTTTTAAAAAAAAAGAGATTTTTCTTATTTTCACGGAAAAGAAAAAAAAATCAAAAAAATCAAAAATTTTGAAAAAGAAATCTAGATTGGATTTCCTTTTGAATCTAGGTTAAAAAAAAAAGAAAAGAAAAAAAAGAGATTTTCGCTGAATCTTTTGAAAAATTCTTTTTGAAAAAAAAAAGTGCAAAAGATTAAAAAGAAAACAAAAAGCATTTTTGGTGGAAGGCTTGAATTTCAAATTCAAAACCTCTTTAAAAGCTTTTCCACCACCTTCTGATTTTTGGCCAGATTTCGATTCTCACCTAAAAATTCGATTGCCGAAAAATCCGTTAGCGAAAAATTCTGAAATTTGGGAAAGGCCTTCATTTTCAAACCATCTTTCAAATGCCACCATTACTTTGAGAAAACTCCAAGTATAAAATTTTTAAAAATTTGCGAAGTGTACGGGGGTCAGATAGACCCAGATTCAAAAATTTTCAAAGTTCCAAAAGTAGTTTCGAGCAATCCGCGAATCTGTTTTGACTAAAAATGTTGGAGTTCGAAAGCTAATCTAACTGGCTTTATTTTCAATATTTTCTCCAAATTTTTGAAGATCATTTGATATTATTTCAAAGCGAAAAATCGTCCAGGGGTCAAAGTTCCAAATCTGACCCCCTGATATTTAAAATTCCCTAAAAATTCGATTGAAATAGTAAAAATTCTAAAAAAAATATTCTCTGAAAAACTAATTGAAAAATAAATCTACTTGCAAAATTTCAAATTAATTGGATTTCAATTACTATCAGAGAATCAACATTATTCTTGTGGTCTGATGAATAGAGAAAAAAACCCTAGAAGTGCATGCAACTTAGGTTGAACCTTTAGGGTCACAAATAGAGACCACACTTTTGGCTAACCTAGACTTAATCAAGTCTAGTTAGCCGGTGAGCTTGGTCACCTTGTGGGCCACTCACCACAAACCCCACTGAAGGAAACGGGTTAAAAACTAATTTTAAAACACAAAATCAACCCGAGTTCGTTGTCGTACTACTGGATGAGTTTAATCTCTCTTGCCAAACCTAGTGACTAAGTCTGCGGAGTAGTGTCAAACGACCGCGGCTTGGGGGTCAATGGAACCGGAGGCGTAAGCCAAAGGAAGAACCTTCCCCTTAGTCCCCTCGTAACCAGATTAGCTAGGTTAGCTTGAGAGGCGGGATTCACGTTCAGTCGGTTGTACGATGAACTTATCTTCAGGAATTCAAATCCCTAACGAAAAATCTAGCACCTGATTTATAAGGACCATTTGATTGACAGGGCCTTAGCCTTGTTCTACGTGGCTACACCCGCATACATCGCCTTAGCCCCGTCGTCGCCGCTGTCCTCCTCCACTGGGCAGCTTCTTCTCAGGCGACAGCAGGTACAGCTGTCCACCTCTCCGTCCCCCTTCGACCCTGTAGTTAGGCTTAATACATTCTCCATCTTCCCCTCTCTCTTTTCCCCCTTTTATTTCATTTAATTGCCCCTTGACCGTCGCTGACCACCTCCATCTTCCTCGCCTCCGACCGACTTCCAGCGAGTCGCCCCCACCATTCCGCCCCTCCACACAGCTCGCCAACCAACTCATAAGCTCCACCTCACCACAAGGAACAACCTCCGCCCATTCACCATCCCTCTACGCCTCCACAGTAGCCGCCTGAACTCACCCACACCTTCGGTCACAGGACGACCTAGGCACGCACGCCTAGGCCATCCCACAACTTGCAGCACCGTGCACCACCTTCGCCGTACCACAGCGAAGGTGCCCAGCTGGTTTGATTAGGCCAATACGCCATATTTGTGTTTGACAGGATTCCAGCCCCTGCCGCCATTGACGGTTGGAGCAGCTCCAGGCTTCAGCAGCTCTAGGCGTCAGGTTCTCCAATCTTCAGGTGCAGCATATTCAGGGCCGTCAGTGCGAAGCATCTAAGTCCAGCAAGGTGCGCAGCAACGTCCGCAGCTGTGGCGATTGCACAAAGGCTCTGCGGGTGCACGCGGGAGCAGGGCAGAACTAATAGTCCCACATCGGCGAAACACAAAGCACAGGTATACTTTAAATTGTTTTTATGATATTGCCTCGTTGCCTCTGAACGCATAGGGGTGAGGTCCCTCACCTTATCCCACGCTTGCCTCGTCCGTGGTTTCACCTCGCGGATCTGGTGGGCTCTGACTCGACCCAATCTGAGCACACCTCGCGCATCACCCACCTGCCGGTGCGCCTGTTCCCGGGTGCGAAATCTGACCCGATTACCCGTGGCTCTGGGAGAGCATCCTTTGAGTGAATTGCAGAGAGAGAGAGATGTGCGGGTAGAGGGAAAAGGGTAGGTTTTGCTCTCTGTGTAGGCAGGCTGAGCGAACAAGAGAAGAAACTTAGCCAAGGAAGAAAAGGACTGCAGAAAAAAAGAAGAAGAAGACAGAAGAGAAGAGAAGGAAGAAAGAAAGGACTCAGAGAAAAGAAGCAAAGGCAGGAGGAAGAGAAGAGACCAAGGAAGAAGAAGCCTTCGCAGAAAGAGAAGAGAAAGAAGAAGAAGACAGAAAAGAGAAAGAGAAGGCAAGGAAGAAGAAGAAGTCTTCGTAGAAGAGAGAAAGAAGAAAGGAAGAGAGATTGCAGAGAAAGAAGAAGAAAGCAAAAGAAAAAGGAAAAACACTTTTAAGACATCCAATTTCACTCTTTTGTCATAATTACTTTTTAACCACATACATTAATATTTGAATTCAAGTTTTGAGTAAATTAGAGTGTTCAATCGCATTTGAGATTAGTAGTAAATTCCGATTGCTCCCTGTGTTCGACCTTGGATATTCCGATTTTCGAGTAATAAAATTCTCTATTTGTTTGAACGCTTTGTCGGCTATATTACAACGTGACATTCTTTAAAACCCGATCAAGCGTGATAAACATTTTGGCGCCGTTGCCGGGGAGCAACGCGCAATTTATCACTAGTCTCTACATTCTTTTTATCATATTGAACACTAACTTGCCCTACGTTGCTTTGTTTTGATCTTGCAGGTATTCCACGAGAAAATCCCTTCCGCAAGTCAACCACTCTAGGGCAGGTAATTTCTTTTCTTCCTTAAACCATCCCCAAATCCTAAAAAGACAAAAGGAAGAAAATCAATTTCGGAATCAAGTGCCTTCTTTATATAGTAATCACCATCTTTAAGGCAAACATTTCCTAATTTTGTGAAAATTTTTTAAATGTTCTTGAAGTTGGAGCGATTTTTTTTAGATTCCATCCCACAAATTCATGTGACTAATATGAATAACGCTTAATCTCTACGGACAACACATTTCTTGCTTTCAAGTCCAAAGAGAATTTTTGTGAAAAAGAAAAAAGGATTGGAAATAGAACCAAATTAAGGTTTCTACAATAGGATCTTGGAGTGTTAGTCACACATGCCAGCATAAAAGGAAATAAACCTTCCCGCATCAGTGTGTCACCCAAGACCTTGATTGAAGTGATTTAAACAAGACAAACCCTAAAAATTGAGCTCTAAAATCACTTGAATCTTAAAATTTTTGGACCTAATAACCTAGGAGTCAAATCAGGGTGATCTCTAGGCTCCAAACCTAGAATCATTCTGCCATCTATAGGATAGGTTAGGTGAAGTTGACCCCTTGGTTTAACCAACCTCTAAATTAGGTCACAACATCAAACTATCTAAAGTTCAAGTGAGAACCCTAAAGCACCTGTGAAATAAAAGTGGTAGACTTAAGAGGTCAAGGTCACTATTCTGGTTTACCTAGAATCTCAATGACAAGAGAGGTCGAGTGGGGGAAACCCTGTAACCTGTGGGGACGCTCTACCGTGTAGGGGTCTTTGCGGGACTCTCCCTCTCTGGCTGCCAGGTAATTCTCAGGTGGATGATCTTCTGATCCAGGGGTCCATCTGCCCCGAACCTCCATAGTCATCCAAACGTCTTTGGGTGTCTTGATTGGGGCAAAAACATCTCCAGTCCCTCATCTTTTCTCTTTAGAGCACACATACACATTTCTATTTAGATCTGATCGCTTCATAACTTGATTCTACATCTTGATTCAAACTCTGATTCTACATCTGGATTCCACCACCTGATCCAAGTATGCAGCCAAACCACTTAGGACCACCATTCAAGAAACCTGAATATCAGAGATCCATGAGAGATAAAATGATTGAGGATGCCATGAAATTCTATGAAAGTGAAGAAACCTCAACACCAATAGGAAACATTCAGGTTGATGTCTCAACAACCACAACCTTTGTCATAACTTGTGCCCAAGTATTATTAGCAGAAGCCACAAAAGGATCAACCCGTGACTTGATCATTACTGCATACATTGAGATAGAAAAACTGCACAATATTGAATACCTTCAATGTATGACAGATCATCGACTTTGGAAGCAACACCAAGATAGTCTTGAAAAATGGGAAGAGATACTGAGATTAGTAAAATAAGTTATTGACTAGAAATACCCGTATATACCACAAACAGAGGATGAACCATCTTGGGACAACATCGAGGATCAATCTGATCTCGGGTTTGAGGCACAAAATGGTTGTGGATGCCCAACCCAAATGGAGTATAATGTGCCTAATATTGAAGAAGGTTGGGAAGCTCCAAATGCAGGAAAATACAATGATGAGCCCATTCTAGAATCCCAAGACTCCTGCAAGAATGAGAGTAGAACTGAACCTCTCGAGGGTGTAAATTTCTTCCCTTATTCTCATAAGGTGACCCTCGAAGGTTATTTAGACCTAGATTCTAGTAATTCAACCCACATACTAAGCCTAGAACATAGATCTGAAACCTATTTTGAAGATTTCAAGGCCCCATATGAAGAGGATCAATCCTTCAATGAGGTATATGATTTTGGGCCTCGATTTGATGAATATCCCTCGCCAACCTCCTCAGAGGAACGAATCGATTTTTCGGAAGTCATGCCAATCTACGACACAGAAATCAAGGAGTTGGACGAGCGGGGTTTCAATTGGGTCTGCCCTACTAGCTTAAAACCTGAGCCTCTACCAGATAAGGATACCATTTTAAGCTCAGAATTCACATTTAGGCTAGACCCCAGTCAGGCTGCTGAATCTATAACATATGATTTAGTCTATGGTGGAACTCATGATCTTGAATCTCATTCAGACTTTGATTTTTGCAAACTCTCTGACAATTTCGAATCTGACCATAACATCGGAGAAAATCTGCTTCCTGATTATAACAAGCCAATTTTCTTTGAAGCCACCTGCTCCACATATACAGAACCAATCAAAACCCATTCCCTACCCTGACCCACAACCGAACTCAATTTCTATTCTGATTCACCACTCACTGAGCCGTTTGCAGATGATTCAACTCCATATCTATACTGGGTATCGGGCATTGATCAGATCGAAAAACAGGAGCCATCATTCTGTGATCACCCCTGTAGGGATTCCACACCTTACATTGATTATTTTTCGGAACCCTACTTTGACCAGGCTGAGTCGACTCAGCCTAAACCCGAGTTTTCACTTCCATATCCATCAGAACTTCACTGCATATGGTGGGTGCCTCATCTACTGAAATACATCTATCAACCCACTAGACTCATGGGGTTTGTGTTGCATCATCAGCCCACTGATCTGAACAAGCACCTGGTTGGACCAACCAGGCTCTTAATCAAGGTGCTTGTTTTCAAAACTTTCGCTGATTTGATCACTCCCTCTCCACCCCATTTTTCGCTTGGCTGAAGGCATTAAATTTAGCACTTAACAGGAGGCAACCCATCATCTCAAAAATAGAGACCCGTCTGATTATCCGTCCGTACTCCACGTCCATTGCACCTTGAGTTCAGCCTTAGACAGTTGATCCCACCTCTGGTACACGTATCAAAGCATAAAATCATCCGCATCAGTCATTTTCGACCCATTCACCCACCCGATGTATCATGTTCTAAGTCCCTGACCTCAACACTATTTCACACCCTCCGTTTACAATGAGGACATTGCAAAACTTAAGCATGGGGGGTGATAAAGTGCATACATATAGAACCAAGAAAAAAATCAGAAGGATTCTCACACACAAAAAATATTGCATATGTCAAAAACACAAAAAAATTGAAAAATTATGAAAAAGAACAAAAAATGGGGGAGTGAGGAAATTTTGTAAGCCACACATTCATAAGAAGGAGAAAAATAGCAAAAATGACAAAAACGAGCACAAAATGAAAATGAAAAGAAATAGTCATTAGTAAAAGATTAAGGAATTAACTGAAGTTCCAGACCAGATCAAGAAAAGAAATAAAAGAAAAGTGCTAAGGAGACATAACAAGAGATTAGCGGGAATGCTGGTCTTAGGCCTCTTGGGCCAGATTTGTTAGCTTAAAAATTCACGTATCCGTTAAAATCTGGATAATCGTCAAGAGGTTGAGGAAAATGCGAAGCTTAAGTATTAGGTTAAGGCTTAGGAAGTATTCGACCTCGTTAACTGACCTCCAGTTTGCAGGATTCGGTAACCTAAGCACCCCAAATTCACACACAGTCTGGTTCAGTGCGCATAAACATCCAAATCACGCAAAAGCGTTTAATGTTCTGAAAAAGTCACCTAGATTAGGAGCGGCCAATCAACACAAGTTGATTTGGATGAGTTCCCAGTGCAGAGAGGCAGGAAATTCCCCTCGAAGATGTGTAACAACATATCGTCTCCTCGGTGCTCATCTCTTAGGATATTTAAATACCCTATTGGGGGCATGTAAGCACTCTGTTGGTTCAGATACCATGGGCGGCATTATCACGAAATGTCGATCGCTAGGGTCTGAATTCGGCCACGGAACGCCATGGGTGGGATTATCTAGAAATCTCGAAAGCTAGGGTTCTGGGGGTTGCCATGGACAGGATTATCTTGAAATCTCGAAAGCTAGGGACCCTTGAGGATTGATGATGGGGACGAGGAATCCGATACAGACCGTGTTGAGAAGCTAATCCAAAGCTAGAAATAAAAATAAAAGAGAGAGAAAAGCTCTCCAAACAAATAAATCTTCTATCTCTCTCTTACAAAAATGCACTGCAAACTAAACTTAGGCTAAAATGTCTCAAGCACGGGTGCTTTAACCGCGGAGTCCAACAAACCCTAGGTTAGTTTCTGTGGGCCTTAGAAACCTTTGCGGAGGACTGAGGCTAAAGTGGAACAGGTCCATATTTTGGTTGGTACTTGAATACCACTAGGCCTATTGTCAGCATTCCTACCTAATCACAAAAGAAAAAGAAAAGCACTTACACTCAAGGTCTAGAACAGAAGTTGAAACCTTGAAATTTTACTAAGGGACTAGCAAAAGCTAGGCATGGGGGTATGATGAGAGCCTCATCATGAGCCATAACTATCTCATTTTGACACAATAAAGAAGATAAAAGCTCCTACATAACCTAGAAGAAGGCCTAAATGAAGGAATAAGTGCTCTGAGAAGAAAACAAGAATTAAAGGTTAAAACTGTAATTTTACCATTGCAGTGCATAAACGGGATTTCTCAGAGGCAAAACATAGGTCAAAAGGTCTAAATGAAATAAAAAGTGGGTTGAATCAATCAGAAATGGGTTCATGTGCAATTTAGGAATTAAATGACATTTGGTAACCCTAAAATAGACCTGCTTAAATTAACAAGGCTTCGATCAAGATAAAAATCAATTAAACCATCCAAAAATCATGGAAAAATATCCTCTAGGGTTTAGAACACTTAATTTGGCCTTTGGAACCTAGTTTGACCTAGATTAGGGTCCTAGCTCATCAACTAACCTAATTTGGGTTTTTACGTAAAATGTCCATCCAAACGAGGTCAAACCTAAAATCCAACTTCTCCATTGGATTCCTTATGTCCAAATTAGGTTTGTACCAAAATTTGGACCTAAGGGGAGGTCATCTTGACCTACTTTGCAATTTAGTACACCTAAATCATAATTTGGTCCCTATCTTTTGAAAATCATCACAGAGCTCCCCCTAACTTCCTCGCCAACCTTGCAATCAGGTCCTTCCACCATTATTGGGGTAGAATCCTTCTTCGGCGAGGATTAGAGAGGGAATACTCTCTGATTCCTCAGAGATCCCCTCCCAGAAATGGAAGGGAGATTCTCTGAGGAACTCCCTTCCATCTAAGGCCAATCACGACCCCTGGTGTGAACCCAATCTCTCATGCGAACGCACGAGGGATTTGGGTATCCACCCTCTTTCATTCTCCGGTGATCCGGCGGAGGTATTGGCGTGCCCTCCACGCTCTGAAAGCACGGCCCAGTGCCTATAAAAGAACCTCCAAACCCGGCCGCCCAATTTTAGCTTGACTTGGCCGGACTTCCACCTCAACTTCTCTTTCTTCTCCGGCCAAGGGTCCAGCGAGCTTCGGCGAGCCCCCCTCCCCTCCCTCTTCGCTTTGCCATAAAACCAGTGGCAGAGTCATCTCCCTGATTCTCCTCCGCGTCGCGCAACACCCGCGCATGCCGCCTCAGCCCGTCATCGTCGCCGTCCTCCTCCACTGGCAGCTTCTTCTTCGGCGGCAGCAGGTATAGCTATCCGCCTCTCTGTCCCCCTTCATCCCTGTAGTTAGTCTTAATACATTCTCCATCTTCCCCTCTCTCTTTTCCCCCTTTTATTTCATTTAATTGCCCCTCGATCGTCGCTGACCACCTCCATCTTCCTCGCCTCCGACCGACCTTCGGCGAGCCGCCCCCACCATTCCGCCCCTCAACAAGGCTCGCCAACCAACTCATAAGCTCCACCTCACCACAAGGAACAACCTCCACCCATCCATCATCCCTCTACGCCTCCACAATAGCCCCCCGAACTCACCCACACCATCGGTCACAGGACGACCTAGGCACGCACGCCTAGGCCATCCCACGACCTGCAGCACCGTGCACCACCTTCGCCGTGCCATGGCAAAGGTGCCCAGCAGGTTTGATTAGGCCAATAGGCCGTATTTGTGTTTGACAGGATTCCAGCCCCTACCGCCATTGACGGTTGGAGCAGCTCCAGTCTTCAGCAGCTCCAGGCGTCAGCTTCTCCAATCTTCAGGTGCAGCATATTCGGGGCAGTCAGTGCAAAGCACCTAAGTCCAGCAAGGAGCGCAGCAACGTCTGCAGCTGTGGCGATTGCACGAAGGCTCTGCGGGTGCACGCGGGAGCGCGGCAGAACTAATAGTCCCACATCGGCGAAACGCAAAGCACTGGTATACTTTAAATTATTTTTGTGATATTGCCTCGTTGCCTCCGAACGCACAGGGGTGAGGTCCCTCACCTTATCCCATGCTTGCCTCGTCCGCGGTTTCACCTCGCGGATCTGGTGGGCTCCAACCTGACCCAATCTGAGCACACCTCGCGCATCACCCACCTGCCGATGTGCCTGGTCCCGAGTGCGAAATCTGACCCGATTACCCGTGGCTTTGGGAGAGCGTCGTTTGATTGAATTGCAGAGAGAGAGAGAGACGTGCGGGTAGAGGGAAAAGGGTAGGTTTTGCTCTCTGTGCAGGTAGGCTGAGCGAAGATGAGAAGAAACTTAGCCAAGGAAGAAAACAAGGACTGCAGAAAAAAAGAAGAAGAAGACAGAAGAGAAGAGAAGGAAGAAAGAAAGGACTCAGAGAAAAGAAGCAAAGGCAGGAGGAAGAGAAGAGACCAAGGAAGAAGAAGCCTTCGCAGAAAGAGAAGAGAAAGAAGAAGAAGATAGAAAAGAGAAAGAGAAGGCAAGGAAGTAGAAGTCTTCGCAGAAGAGAGAAAGAAGAAGAAAGGAAGAGAGACTACAGAGAAAGAAGAAGAAAGCAAAAGAAAAAGGGAAAACACTTTTAAGACGTCTGATCAAAAGATCTGACGTCCAATCTCACTCTTTTGTCATAATTACTTTTTAACCGCATACATTCATATTTGAATTCAAGTTTTGAGTAAATTAGAGTGTTCAATCGCATTTGAGATTAGTAGTAAATTCCGATTGCTCCCTATGTTCGACCTCGGATACTCCGATTTTCGAGTAATAAAATTCTCTATTTGTTTGAATGCTTTGTCGGCTATATTACAACGTGACATTCTTTAAAACCCGATCAAGCGCGAAAAACACCATCGTTGTAGTTGCAAAACTCGGATGAAATATAATTTTTACCGAAACTCCAAGGGAGTCCCGGGTTGAACACAGGGAGGTGGCGTTTACTTTGTATGAAAACTGCGCTTTGTTTTGTTTGTTTATTGTATTTTGAAGTTTTGTCATTTTTTTGTGTTTTTGAAAGAAGACAAGAAGAATAAATCACAAGAGATATGGAACAAATATGATATATATCATGAATGTCTATTACAATAATCTACGAAACCATAAAAGGAGAGGGAGGTGAGAAGAAATCTCCTGAAGTGGCTGTTTGGTGAGACGACAGTGCCTGGCGGAAGCTCGGACAAAGGAGGTGAGGAGCGGGATGACCGAGGTGAGCTGCAGGAGGACGTCGGGTAGAGGAAAGCTTCATTGTAGCTCTGAAATGGAGGTGAGGAGGCGAAGATGATCTTCTACTGGAATGGAGCTGAGAGGATAGCTCCAAGGCAACCTATGAATGGTGATGGGAAGAGGGAGGAATATTTGGTGAGGCAGAGGTTCGCTACACTAATAGGCACCCTGGGAGCTTGAGAGTAAGCTCTAACGGAGCATTGGTAGTCTTACTAGAGCTTAGGAGTAGGTGGGAGTATAGTAGGTAGAGATGCTTTGGCAAGGGTGCTATGTAGGCCTTTATATAGTGGATGGGAAGAAGAGAATCTCGCGCACAGGCATTTAGTGACAGCTACAAGTGTCACTAAAGCCTGCTTAAGATGTTGCCAAATGATCTAAGCCTCTTCATTTCCTTGGCTGGCGCACGCACTGCACAGGCCATTTAGTGACAGCTACAAGTGTCACTAAAGTCTCGCTCTTCTATCTTTCCAAATCCCACGCCCACCGCTCACGCCCGCAGCTGTCATCATGCATGTAGGCATGGATGAATCCTGATCGTTGGATGAAGGATCGCATGACAGAGAGAAGATCACACCCCTTCGCAAAATTTGAATCGTGCGCCTCGCCATCAGCCGTTAGATGCTACGTTCAGACATCTTAACTACGCATGTAGAGATAGCACATCTGTCTTGCTCGCAAAGCAACACTGACCGCTCGATCAAGATTGAGCGGTCCAATTTTGCTGAGCAGACATAGGCGCGGCGGATTAGCAGTCGGACTCGCACCTCCTGTTTGTGGAGAGAGTGCCTCACCATTTGGCCAAGGTGTGTCTTTGTCGAGTGGAGAGTGATCGATGACTTTATTCAACTCAGTAATTAAGTTAATTTTACTTAATTATGAGTAGAAAAAGTCACTTAGGTTAATTCAAAATTGTGTCGATTGTGTAATATAAGGTTGAATTAACCTAACATTTTAGAAATTTTTACTGGTTGAGTCCAGGTCGTTCGCCGGGAAGTATAATTCTTTTTAAATTCACCAATTATCTTTTATTTTCTTCATAAGTTTAGGAGGTATAATTAAGTTAATTATAAAGCAAGAATTTTGTCCAAAGATTTAAACTATAAAGAATATACAAAATTCCATACGAAAAACATATTTACTCAAATGATGTACTTTATTAACAAGTAAACATGTTGATTTTCTATTCTATTTCAAAGAACTTAAGGCAAATATGAGTGGTTCTATTAAAACATGCCTTATTACAATTAAGACAAATTCAAAGAAATTAAAGAAATAAAACTTCATTTCTTCAGCCTCTCTTTTCTTTTTTCTTTTTCTCTTTCTCCTTTTATTCTCAACTCTTTTCTCTCTTTCTCCTTTCCTGTTCCTGCCTTCTTCTTCTCTTCCCTTAGTCCTTTTTCTTAGTTCGTTCCTTAGTGCCTGTTCTCTCTTAGTTTCTTTCATGCCTTCTTCATGCCTGATCTTCTTTCTTTCCTTAGCCTTCAGCTCTTCACTTAGCTTTTCCTTTGATCCTTCAGCCGAACTAGGTTTTCTCTTACTTTTTTACCAAAATTTATTTTATTTGCGACGAGGTCCTTTCGAGGATACACAACACCCTGAGACCAGGGTGGGACCAGACCCTACTCGGTCCTCAGCTAATTTAGCTAGGTTCGATTTTGGTTTACTTTTTGGTTCATAGTTTCGAGCCAATCTGGCTCAGCCGGCCTCCCAGGCCTCGCCCTCCCAGGGCCACACTCGCTCATGCTCACTCGGGCGCACACCCGCAGGCACACAAGCCCGCACACACACACATATGCTCAGATAGGTTCAAATGCTCTGTTCGCGCCCAGTGCTTGACTACTGGGGAGCCTACAGCACAAATTGATTTTGTTCCCATGTGTGCGCTCAGAGCTAACCAATGTGGGACTATGTTCCCCCCTTCCAGACCCAACTTCAACCGATCATAACTCCCTACTCAGAGCTCCAAATCAAGTGATTCAAGGCTTGTTAGAAAGCTCTAACATAGATCTACACATTGTAGGGTCAATTTAAAGATAAAAGGATGTTTTCTTCTTCGATTTGAAGAGTGAAATCAAGGGGTTCCTACATGTTAAAAATGCCTGGAAATGAAGTTTAACTTCATAGAGTCATCAAATGGTCTTATCTCTTTCATTTAAAAGTCTGAATAGTTTCTAAGGTTAATTCCGCATCTACATAGTGTTTCTAAGCTCACAAGACCTTTAGGAACAGCAGAGAAGCTCAAAGCTTCTCTGAAAGCTTCAGAGAACAAAATTTTCAAATTTGAAATAGGTAAGCAGACACTTAAGAACATGACTGATCGATTTAAACAAGTTCTAAGGGTTGTAATAGATTGATTTGGGCAGGATTTAATCTCAAATTTCATCAGAATACCACTACGGTTAGTTTGGGTTCAAAAATAACCCAAATTGACAAGGTTTGAATTCTCACACAATAACTCATCTGAGCTCACTTTAATCACTCTAAAACCATCCAACAAGATCCCAGAAACAACTTTAACTCATGAATTCCTCAATTTGAGCTCAGAACCAGAATCTTCTTCCTAGGTTTGACTGAAAGGCCTCAAGAATTGACTATCTGATTAATGCCTTCTTCCAAGGAATTAAAGCCTAAAATAAGGTTCTTCCAACCCCAGGAACTTGCTCAGCCTCTTTAATAGGTGTTGTAACTAATTCTCCTAGGGTTTCAGGCTCGCCACCTAAAATGTGTTTGTTCATCAGAGGATTTGGAAGGTTGTTACAGTATTCTAAGGGTTTAATGCACTGAAGCTTCTAGGTACCTTAAATGCTTCTTAGATCTCTCTGTCAGACTTCTCCAACTCCACCAGAGTTGGAGAAGATGAACTTCAATCTACATCTCCAGTGACTAAATCTTCAATTAAACATCTGCAAATTAATCAGTGATCATTAAATCATGGATCTGGAGCTTTTCACTAAATTCTGTAGGCTGAAGCCCATATTTGTCTCACCAGAGCTTGTCGGAGCTCTGGTGAGTCCAGAAAATGTGAAAATTGAGCACAGATTGTGAAATTGTGCCATTTTTAATCTAAAAAGGTTCCTGAGGTTGCAAGGAACCTTAAGTGTCAATTAATTCTCCATTATCTCGTTAGAATTAAGATTTGACAGTAAAATTTATTTTTCAAAAGATCTGTGTGGATTAAGCTCAGGACTTGTTTTACCACTCAATTGAGTGGTTAAAACAAGTCAACAAGTATTAGCAGTCAAAATTATATAGTTAATTAATGATTGGAACTACTCCTCAGTCGCCATGGATAGTGAGCTCAGGAGCTTAATTAAAATTAGGCGTTTAATTTATATGTGGTAATTATACATATTATAGTGTCGATTAGGGTCCTTAACTAATGGATAGATGATGATGGACCCAGTGAAGGTGAATCTAAGCCCACTACTGTCGCCATGGACAGAGACAGTAGTCGGTGGAGGTGAAGTCGATTTAGGCGATTAGGTGATCAATTAAGTGTTTAAATGGATTAGAAATGGTCATGGAAGATAAAGGAAGGTGGACAACGATTTCAAAAGATGAAATTAAGGCTCTGGCGAGCTCAAGGAGTTCACCGAAGTCGGAGAAGATGAACACTGAAATTCTAAAATTACTCTAATCCAACTACCTATCTAACTAACTAAGCTAACCTACTCCTACTCCTACTCCTAATCTACTATTACCTGGACGAAGGGGTCAATAGGGTTCCACCGAAGATTCATAGTAGACGACGAAATTAGAGGGTTTCAGGAAGATCTCCGGTGGGCGGATTTGAGGTGAAGCGGAGGATTCCGTTGGGTCGTCACCTGTGTCAGAGATGCGGCAAATCACGACGGATCTCCTCAGCTGATCAGAATGGATGGAGGAAGTCAGAAGTCAGATGGAAAGTTACCAAAGTTTTGGATGAACAGCCTATCGAAGTCATCTATAGTGTTAGAAGAGGGAAGGGAGCCAACTTGAGTTAAATTAGAGGGGTGATGGGGTATTTATAGTGGTTGGCGGCGAAGAGAGTGGTGGGGTTTGGCTGAAGAAGGAGCTTGAGGAGCTTAACCTCCAATGTCATCTCCGATGATGGTGAGGTTATCTCCCACTGGAAATTAGGATTCCCCGTTAATCCAGACCGGTGGATGAAGAGGAGGTGGTGAGCGCAAGCTACAAGAGCTTGGACAAAGAAGGTTGATGTCGGCAAGGCGATGATCATGCGGTGGCATGACTCTCCGTCGCCAGCCATTCATTCAGCTGAAGAAGAACAAGACGAAAAGGGACTTAAATGTAATAAAACTTAAGGACCTGTGTGAGGAATAAGGACCAGATTGTAATAAGTTTTAAGGACCAAAATGTAAACATAGGTTTTGAAGGTTTATTTTAACTTAGATCTTTTTCAACTTTTTATATATGTTAGTAAATAAGGTAAATATTATGTTTTCACCTTGAATTTACATTTTTGACCTTTTTATATTAATTTATTAGATTAAGTAAAATTACTTAAGTTATTATATACTTAGGTATACATTATATTTAAGTTAACTTATTAATTAAGGGAATGATTAATAAGAATTTCGAGTCCAATTATTATCTAGATTATTAATAATGTTAATTAGATGATAAAATGTCATTTAAACTTATTTTAAGGTCCTTTACTAAATATCCCTTATTCTATAATTAACCCTTATATGTCCATAATCTTAGCTAATTAACTAGGAAGATTAGTTTATTAGGGCTAATTAGAGATCATGACGAGTCTCTCATCAGAGAGTGGTGCAATTGTGCATCTCAACCATTGGATGATGATTGAACAGTCGAGATGAGGCCTTCCTTGAGCTGCCTGAGGCCAGGTGAGGAGTTCAGCCATGGAGCGCACATCTCAGTCTTCGGATTGAGATCCAACGACTGGGATCTCATCTTATGGCAGGCTTGGGGATGCCTTGGCTCAAGTGGGTTGGCCTGGATGGTGCCATCTGGGCCATCCATCTTCTTCATCTTGCAGAGGATGCTATAGAGCTCAAATCGGGGCAATTCCCACGCTGTCGAACTACGATCGTCGCTCTGAATCCATCCATACAGTCAGATTCTTCATCTGAAGCTCGTAAAGATGTAGCACTGTCTCCTTGATGTGAAATTTGGCGTGATTTATAAAGGCAGGTTTTTAAGTCGTTGTAACATGCGAGATCACATATGCTTTTAAAATTTATAACCTAGATAAGGGAGTATGTAGGGTCATCCAAGGAGGCAATATGCTTGCAAATCAAATCTCTTGCTTAGAAAATAAATCTCAACTTTCTTTTTGATTTTTTAATATATCATTTTTCTTTTATTTTGTAATTGAAATAACAAGGATTTCAAATTAATGATAACTACTCCTAATAGTAACCCTAGGTGACAAGAGCTACCTTCCTTCTAAGCTCACCCTAGGCACGTGAAGACCTAGGGTAATTAGAGAGGGAGGGAAGTGAGTGTACAAAAGGGAAATTTAAATTACAATCAAGACAAAAATAATCTAATGAAGGCAACTTGTATAAAATTGAGGAATTGTTTTACAAAAAATCCAGTAGAAGAATGCTCAAACTACTAAAATTAAAGATGCATCTAATGAAAACACAAAAATCCTCTGAAATGATGGTGAAGATGGCAAAGCTCTTCCTCCAATTGCGCCTGCTCCTGCAATTGAAGAGAGCTCCTCCTTCTCCTTGCAAAATTCTTCAAGGTGTAGCTTCCTTCACAAACCCTGAAGTAGGGGGTGTGCCAAGGCTTTCCTCCAAGGTGGCATGGACCACGTCTAAGATCTCCTCCAAGGATGGTTGTATAATACCCTCAAGACCTCCTCCAAAGGTCTTCCTTGCCTGGCCTCTTCTTTGGCTAGTGTGGGCACAAGAGAGAAGGGAAGAGGGGAAGCCACCAAGGGGGCAGAGTGTCCACTTAATCTTCTTCTTCTTCTCTCTTGGGCGTGAGCTATAGGTAGAATATAAGGGGTATTTTTCTAGCCAAAAATGCGTTGTAAGGTGGTGGGTGTTGGTCTTTTTATAGGGTAGGATGAGAGGGTTAAGGTGACTCTTGAGATGGATGGCTAAGATGGGAAGATGGGGGTGGTTAGGTGATCTTATGGTGGGGAATAGTTGGCGCCAAGTAGGGGGGTGTGAAGGTGGTGGTTATGATGGTGAAGAGACACCTAAAGGTGGTGCCAACCATGAAGGGATGCCTTGGTTTTGGTGCCGCTATGAGGGCTTCTAGAAGTGGGGCTAGGTGGACGGTGGAGATGGGTTTAAGGGAAGATATGTGGTGGAGATGAAGGGGGTTTTGGAGGGAAAAAGTGGCACCAATTGATGGGTGGTTATGGGAGGTTTTGGCGCCACTTTGTAGTATCATTTGGAGGTAGTGGGTAGGCTAGGTTGGCGCCAAGGTGAGGTGTAAGTATGGTTAGCTTATGTGGAGCTTAGGTGGAGCTAGTTGGTGGAGTTGTTAGGTAGGGTTTTTAGGTGGTAAAAGCCAATGGAGCTGGAGCATAGCAAAGCTAAGCTAAGCTAAGCTAGCATAGCAAAGCTAAGCTAAGCTAAGCTTAGCTAGTGGTGGAGTAGAGGAGGAGGTATTGGAGCCAGGGTTTGAAGGGAGGAGTTGAGGAGGAGAAATCTGGAGCTTGAACTGGAGCTGGCAGCTGCCAAAGATGGTGGCATGGACTACTCTAGCTGGCTTAGCTTGCTAGTTCTTTGCTAGCTGCTAAGCCAAGCTAAAGTGAGCTGGCTTCTACCATAATGAGTTGAGGTGAGCTGGGTCTGGTGCTCCCGGGGAGGATCAAGCTGGTTGAGGCAGTTAAGGTATCTTAGCTCAACTGAGTTGAGCTAAGTTGAGTCCCCGGGAACTGGACTTGAGCTTCCTGAGTTGGCACGAAGTCATCTTCAGCTGGCTGGAGTTGAGTGGAGCTGGATGTAGCTAGATTTGAGCTGGGGTAAACTCCAGTCAACTCAGCTGAGCTAGCTAGAGCTCCCTGTGGACTAATGGGAGCTGAGATGAGTTAGACTCAGCTAAGTTGAGCTGGATCTGAGCTGACTTGAGCTAGGGTGAGCTGAGATGAGCTCTCTTGAGTTGCCATTCAATTGAGATAAGCTGAATGGAGCTATGATGAGCTAACCCTAGTCCAAGTGAGCTGGATTCCAACCATGGTGAGCTGGATCAAGTTGAGTTCTAGCTAGTTTGAGCTTCTCCTTCACCTGTTACCTTCCTGAGTGCTAGGGTTCTAGGGATTTGTTAATTTGTTCATCCCTAACACTCACAAAACACATTAAAAAGAAAAGATACAATGCATGCCTAACCTAATTTATGACTAAATGCAACCCAAAAACCCATTTGTGAAGGAAAACCCTAAGAGCTATGATTGTTTTAATGCAAAATAATGATGATAAACTGGCATTTATCACACCCCCATGCTTATCTTTTGCTAGTCTCTTAGCAAAACTTTAATTTTTACGAAATGGAATTTTTGGGAAATATAATTTTTTTGACTTTTGAGGAGAAAAAGATTAAGGGACCTTGGTTGGTTTAAAAATCGGAGGTATGGGATTTGTTAAAGGTAAACATCGGGATTTATTTTTGGATCTAAAATCTAGATAAAATGGGATCAATATATCCTCCAGAAAATTCATAGATTAAATCCTTGTTAATTCAGATGACTTGAAATTTTTGTTTTTAGGATTTTTCTGGTTCTTGAATCTGATTCGCAATTTGCAATAACCTTTAAAACCTTGTGTCCGTGCTTGTGAAAAGCCAACATTTATAAGGGCATGTTTTTGGGTTAAAACTTTTTTTTTTGTCTCCCATGCTTATTTCTAGCTTAGTCTTACAACAGATGTGTTGCGATCATCATTCCTGTTATCAATCCTCTAGGGGGTTCTGGCACCAGTACTTCGAGATAGCACTGTCCATGACACTACCCATGAGCTCACAACCCCAAAATACAATGCGGTGTAAAGGGGCGCTCCAAGCAAACTCAAGCTCTTGCTCTGACACTATAGGTAGAGCATCGTCCAAGAAACTTGAGCTACTAAAATGCGCTTTAATGCTCCATCTAAAGATATGAAATATAGATATGGAGCAACGCCGAGGCGGTAACATGCTGACATCACATCCTCAAAGGAGGCATTTTCCTCCTTCTCTGTGGTGGGAACTTAAACCAATGATCTGCTTCAAAGTTTTACTAAGGCCAAACAAGGGGTTTCTCTGATTTTAGTAGCTTTTATTTGTTGGCTTGTGTGTGAAATTTGACACAGGAAGTTCCACAAGAAATGCAAGTTTTTGAATTAGAAACTAAGCCAGATACTTTCCATATTACAAAAGAGGATCAAGTCACCTGTGCTATCATGAGTTCAGTGGAATTTTTGAGAGGGATACCTGGTCTAGTCTAAAAATAGGCCATAAAATTCTAATGATCAGATCTGTATCCTCATCCATAGTTTGTTAAAGATTAAATCCCATTGTACCAAAAGTGAGTTTTTCAACCTTAGTCCTGATTTGAAATTTTTTCCCTCAAAAAGTTTTCAACATTTTTATTTTTTTGGGTATGCAAATAGGAAAATAAAATGACTAAAGAAAAATGCATGTTTTTAGATTTTGAAAATCCTAAATCGATCGTCAAAATTTTAAAACCACCCTCCCATGCTTAAGATATGCAATGTCATGCAATAGGAGAGAGAGAGGGATTACCGGAGTAAAAGGAGGTCAGATTTAGGATAGGAAAAACTTGGGGAAAAGAAAGAAAAAGGAGCAGAAAGAAAATGATGGGTTACCTCCCATCCAATGCTATCTTTTACACCATTTAGCCGAGCGTAGTTTGCATTTGTGAACAACGGTGGTTGGCTCAGTGAAATCAAAGGATTCAGACGAAAGATTCAAGGTATGATAAAAATAGGGCTTTAAACGTTGGTCGTTGACTTGAAATGTTGTATTTGTTTTAGGATTGAAAAGATCAACAGCGCCGTACGGATAAGTTTTGAGGACAATAAAGGGGCTAGTCCATTTGGATTTTAATTTGCCAGGAAAAAGACGTAATCTAGCATCAAAAAATCAAATGCATTGATTAATGTCAAAGTGTTTCCAAACAATATATTTATCATGAAATTTCTTTGTTCGGCCCTTATAAATCCTCACATTTTTATAGGAAAAATTATGTAATTCTTCCAATTTAGTTAATTATAGTTTTCTATGGATACCAACATCAGATAAATCCATGATTAATTATTTTATTGCCCAAAAAGCCCTATGTTCGAGTTCTACCGGGATATGGCATGCCTTCCCAAAAATCAGATGGAAGGGAGACATGATGAGCAGGGTTTTAAAAGCAGTACGGTAGTCCCATAAAGCATCGTCCAATTTGGTGGACCAGTCTTTACGGTTGGGACTAACCGTCTTTTATAAAATATTTTTGATTTCCCGATTAGAAACTTCTGCCTGTCCATTTGTTTTGGGGTGATAAGGTGTAAAAATTTTGTGATTAACCCCATATTTTGAAAGGAGGTGATAGAATTGTGAATAAGTGAAATATGAGCCTTTGTCACTGATAATGGCTTCTAGAATGCTGAATCTTGAGAAAATATTCTTCTTAAGAAATTTGACAACCACACGGTGCTCATTAGTGCGGGTGGGTATTGCTTCATCCACTTAGAAACATAGTTGACTACAACTAGTATATATGAATACCCACTAGAGTTGATGGCGGACCCACGAAGTCGATGCCCCAAACATCAAAAATTTCAACCTCTAAAATAGGAGTAAGGGGCATCATATCCTTCTGAGTCATGTTGCCGATGCTATAGCAATGCACATAGGACCGAACAAAATTATGAGCATCTTTGTGCAAGCTGGGCCAAAAGAATCCAGCATTAAGGATTTTAGCTGCAGTTTTCTTGCTTGAAAAATGTTTGCGATAGGCCATTGAATGATAATGTGTTAGAATATCATGGATTTCAGAAGCGGTGACACATCGTCGAATGACCTGATTGGCACAAATGCGGAAAAGGTCAGGCTCCTCCTAAAAATAGTATTTAATGTCAGCAAAGAACTTATCCCATTTTATTTTTGGCCAATCAGCGGGGATTCGTTCTATTGCTAAATAGTTTGCGATGGGCGCAAACCAAGGGATGGTAGTGGCAGCTAAGATGCTTTCTTCGGGGAATTGATCAGGTAGGGCATTATGTCATTCGTCATAAGACAAGAGAGATGGTCGGACACTACATTTTGTGATCCTGCCTTATCCTTGATTTCCAGGTCAAATTCCTGGAGCAGCAGGATCCAACAGATAAGGTAGGGTTTCGCATCTTTTTTTGTCAGCAAATACTTAAGTGCTGAGTGGGCAGTATATACAATGACATGTGACCCCAAAAGAGAAGATCTAAATTTTTCTAAGGCAAATACAATGGCCACAAGTTCTTTTTCAGTAACCGTGTAATTCCGTTGTGGATCATCAAGAGTTTTGCTAGCATAATAGAACACAATGGGCTTCTTGCCAATTCTTTGCCCTAGAACGGCCCCTACAGCAAAATCTGAGGCGTCTCTCATTAATTCAAAGGGACTATTCCAATCAAGTCCCTGCAAAATTGGTGCCTCAGTAACTTCTTCACACTCAAAAAACTCTCCAGGCATTTACCATTAAAATCGAATGGCTGGTCTTTAGTAAGCAGCTGACTAAAGGGCTTGGAGATTTGGGAAAAATTTTGTATGAATCT
This sequence comes from Thalassia testudinum, assembly GCA_037157565.1. NCBI lineage: Eukaryota > Viridiplantae > Streptophyta > Magnoliopsida > Alismatales > Hydrocharitaceae > Thalassia > Thalassia testudinum. The sequence continues at coordinate 3,514,054 of JAZHRO010000073.1, read as the reverse complement.
ACGGTAGAAACCCACATGACCCAAAAAGGATCTGATCTGTTTGATAGTAGTGGGCGGTAGGAGCTTAGATATAGCATCTATATTTGCTTTATCTACCTCGATTCCTTGTTTTGAAATAACATGGCCCAAGACAACACCTTCCTGGACCATGAAATGACTTTTTTCCTAATTGAGGACCAGATTGACTTCTATGCATTTTTGGAGCATTCTTTGAAGGTTCTTGAGACAATGGTCAAAAGAATCTCCGAAAATAGAGAAGTCATCCATAAAGACTTCTAAGCATTCACCTACCATGTCCGAAAATATTGCAAGCATACACCTTTGAAAAGTTGCAGGTGCATTGCAAAGACGAAGGGCATTCTTCAGAATGCAAAGATTCCGAAGGGGCAGGTGAAAGTTATTTTGTCCTAGTCCTCAGGATGAACTGCTACCTGATTATAGACGGAATAGCCATCCAGAAAATAGTGAAAATGCCGTCCGGCTAATCGCTCCAAGATTTGATCAATAAAGGGGAGCGGCAAATGGTCCTTCTTTGTGGCGGTGTTTAATTTTCTGTAATCAATACATATGCGCCAAGAAGAGGTGGTTCTAGTGGCTATATTCTCCACATTATCATTGGTGACAACTGTTAGTCTAGCCTTTTTGGGCACAACTTGTGTTGGACTAACTGAGGAGCTATCAGAAGTGGGGTAGATGATATTGGCATCAAGCCAATTAATAATCTCCTTTTTTACCACCTCCTGCATATTAGGGTTCAAGCACCTTTGTGGTTGGTGGGAGGGGTGAGAATAATCCTCTAAATATATACGATGTACACAGTAGGATGGATGAATACCCTTAAGATCAGAAAGGGTCCAGCTAATAGCTTTTCTATATTTACTCAAAACTTGGAGAAGTTTGTGTTCTTGTGCCCCAGTATGTCCATAATTTACAATCAGGGGCAGGGTCTGATTTAGACCTAGGAAAACATATTTATGGGAGTTGGGCAAGGGTTTTAATTCCAATTGTGGGCCTGGCTCTGAAAGAATTTTTGCTTTTTGTGTTAGTGGTGAAGTGAGAGTGAAAGGGTGAGCTAGAGTGTTAGCTGCATGTGTGGTTAGGGTGGAAGGGTGAGAGGAAGTGGATTGTTCTGGAACCGTGTTAATGGCAAAACAGGAACCTAAATGTGAAATCTGCAAAGTTTCCTCCACTATATTTTCCATTTCTGAATCTGAGTCATCAGAGAAATTAGGTTCTTGGAACCTCTTAGAAGCTTGGAAAATATTTAGGGTTACAGATTCACCGCCACACATTATCTTCATTTTACCAGAATCATAATCAATATTTGCACAGGCGGTGGCTACAAATGGTCTTCCAAGAATTATAGGGGCAAACTTCAATGCTTCCGGTACCTCTATGTCCAGAACTAGAAAGTCTACTGCAAATAGACAATTTTTGACCCGGACAAGGACATCCTCAACAATTCCCCTTGGTTTAATTGTAGATCGGTCAGCTAATTGAAGAGTAACCTCAACAGACTTCAATTCACCGAACTTAAATTCCTCAAAAGCAATTGTGGGGATAAGATTAATTGAGGCATCGAGATCCAACAAGGCATGATCAAAAGAAGTATCATTAATGATAACTTGAATCAAAGGGGCACCTAGACCTTCTCTTTTAAGAGGCAGTCAACTATGCACAACTGAGTTGACTGTCTCAGGAAGGATCACCATTCCTAAATTTCTGGGTTGCCTTTTTGGGGTACACAAATCTTTTAGAAATTTTGCATAGGCAGGGATATATTTTATGGCATCTTGGAGAGGGATGTTAATTTCAACTTGCCCAAATAAATCCATTAATTCCTTATCAGTGGGCTCAGATTTCTTCTTTTTCTTATTTTGTGAAGAATGGAGGGCTTATAGAAATGGTGCAGGGTTTTCCTATTTTGCATTATTAGGTTCTTAAACAATGTTAGAGGAAGATGGGGAAGAGTTGATCTTTTTTCATTAAAATGAGTTTCTTTAACAGGTAGGGGGTCTTGAGTGGTTTTCCCATTCCTCAAAGTAACTGCATTGGCAGTCTGGTTGTGTCTAGGATGAGGATTAGAAGGCTGACTGTTATTGAAACCTGGGGGATGCTGAGGTGCTGGTTGAATGGGTTGACTGGGATATCCACCTTGGAACTAATTCCTTTTATTATTCGGGTTGGGCATGGGTTGGGAAGGTAAATTCCCAACAGGTCGATGATCAGGAGTAACCTTAACTTGGTGTTGCAAGTTGGTAATCATGCGGGTTACTTTGGTCATTTAATTTTGCATACCTTGTAGAGTTTTCATGACCTGAGTATTAATATCTTTGTGGGATGGTCCAGGTTAATATATAGGTTGCCCATAATTCACAAAATGATTTTGTTTAGGAAAAGGAATCGGGTTCAGGTTTTTCCAGGAGTGATTCGGGTTGGTCATCCAGTTTTGATTGTAAGTGTTGGAGGGATTTCTAAATTGCTGCTGGAGAGCATAAATATTTTTTGTGGTGGGATCAAAAATATTTTGATCAAAATTTCCAGTCAATTCTTGTGGGAAATCAGCTAGAAACTGCTGACCAGTAGGTGTGGCGTCAATATTGTGAAGATTTTCTCTTCAGAGAAGTTGTGGGGTGTTAGTGTGTGGAGAGTTAAAGTGTGGAGCTTGTTTGTTTGTGAGCTTTTCTTCCACTTTTTTCTGGTGAATTTGCATATGGTCTAGTCATTGAGCTAACATATATAGATCATTTTAAGTGACTGGAAGAGAGATGGATTTGGAGTCAATTTCATTGACTCCGTGTCTGGGGTTTTGTGTTCTACCAAAAGTGTCCATTGAAGTCATATTAAATGAGTTTTCACTCATTTCTTCAAAGAGGAGATAGGCACTTTTGGCATATTTATTAGGGAAATTGCCCCCACACAAGGCATCCACAAATCGCTTCATTTGATCTTCTAATCCATGATAGAAGATCTGCACTAACTGCTATTGCGAAATTTCATGGTGGGGACAACTTCTTAAAAGTTCTTGGAATCTTTCTCAGGCTTCAGGGAGGGGTTCACCAATTTTTTGTTGAAAGGTCATTATGGATCTTCTTAAAGTGTTAGTTTGATCGATCAGAAAAAATTTCTTTAGAAAAGCACTCTTTAATTGGGGCCAGGTGGTAATCGGGAGCCCAACCGTTTTAAACCAATGTGAAGCTTTATCGTTTAGAGAGAGAGGAAAAAGTTCCACTAACCACATGTCTTCCTGCACATTGCGGGAAAAAGTGGTTTGAGCAAGGACAGCTAATTCCCTGAGATAACAAAAAGGGTCCTCTCTTGGATGACCATGAAAGTGCTTAATAAGATTTAGAATGGCTAGTTTGATCTGAAAATTCCCTTGTGGTATGACCACCTCGGGTCTTTCCTCATAATTGGAAGGATCATAGAAATCCTTAAGAGGAACGACAAGCTATTGGTGAGGTGGTGGGTTTTGCCCTTGGTTTGCTAGGTTTGTTACAGTCCTAGCCAAATCTTCTTGATTTTGTTGCAGCCGAACCAAATGGTTGACCATCAAGGCATAGAGGTTTATATTTTGAGTTAGGATTGGAGGGCCACTTGGACCTGTAGGAATCTCTGGTTGCTCCAGATGAGGGAGGTGAGGGAGGGGGAAGTCAGCTTGTGAGTCAACTTACGTGTTAGAAGCGGAAGCAGAATTTTTTTATCGATTTCCTGGGTTTTCCATTTTTTAAGAAGAGGAAGGAGAAGAAAACAAAGATTTTCTGGTGCAGGGGGCAAAATCAAATGGTTCCTCAAGATGTGGTTTTTGGGACCTTCGTCCATGCATGCACTATTTTGGAATAATTGGAGTGGAGGAGAAAAGAAAGAGATGAGAGAAAGTGTGCAATTTAAACAACAAATTCTAGACCTAACTTAAGTGTGACTCCCTAAAAAAATTAACCTAAGACTTGGCCTATGTAGGAAATAAGTAATCAATAGTGAATGCCCATTATGTCAACAAATCTAGCCAAGTTGCTTAAGGGGAGGTTTGGGCCCAAGCGTTTCCTAAGAAAATCCCCAGGTACTTGTACAAACCCGTGCCTGGTCGTTTGACACGGCCCCTCAACCTGAACACTAGATATAAATGACAAAATTAGTATTAACTATAGAAAACTTAAGACCTGTATAGCAAGCATAAGTTGATGAAAACCTTAGGGGTCAAATTGCTACAATTTTTAATTAGGTCTAGGATACTAGTGTGCACACGGAATGTGGAGGGCGTTGATTGGGTTGTTGCCCTGTTATTTCATTTTTTTTTTGTGTGCGTAGGAACTGGAAAGTGGTTCCAATTTCAAACAAGTTGTTACACAATTTTTGTATTTCTATCTTTTAGGATTCAAATTAATTTAATGTGTTTTAGGGTTTCTCTTTTTAAATGTTCAAACAAGTTTGCAACTTCCGCAATCAAAGGAAAACAAGTTGTATTGGCGATAATGTGTTTCCTTTTTGTTGTGCGACTAAAAAGAAAGAAAGAAATCCAAATTGGATTTGAACCCTAATACAGAAATTTAACTACCAATGAATCTTTTTTTAGGCTTCCTATTTAAGTAGTGGTTCGAACAATGCAAACAACACCACTACTTTATGTAAAATCAAACAAGGATTCCAGAAAAGATTTTTTCAAGATTTTAGGAGTTTGTTTGATATTTGTTATGAATTTTTATTTGTGCTGGTGTCAAAGTCCAGAAATGATACCCACAAGTATTTGGGACTTTTCTGTACCACCACTAGCCTCAGAAAATTTTGGTGATTTTATGTGAGATGTAGAATTTTATAAGGATTCCAGAAAGCTAAATTTCACAAAAATTGGATGAGTAAAAAATTCTAAAAATTCATGGATAGTATAAAAATAGGAAGATTAGAGGGTGTGACCTCTCGGCAGTCCACGAATTTATAAAAATTAAATACAAACTCAATTAGTCTGAAATTTGGAACAAATGTTCCCAACGTGATTTGGAATCTCTGTGTGAAATTTTATGATTTTAGAAAGCCTATGGTGTTGAGAATTGATTTTTCAAGTTTGGATAGAAATCTGGATCGAAAAAAATAGAACACCAACACTTAGGTTGGAGTGGTGTTTAATGAAGCATACAAGCAAACAATGAATTTTAATGGGCACCACTCCACATAATTAAGTTGTTTAGGGTCCTGAAAACCAAGATTAGTGCATTTTGGTAGTTTTTTAGGTTAGGTGTGACAACTAAGAAGAACCAACCTGAATGTTCGTGGGAAGACAAGGAACTTTGAGCTTTCGCTTCCAGATTCCCGCTTTCCCCCTGTAGTTCCTGCACACACTAGAGAAAAGAAAGAGAAGAGGATGAGATCCACTTCAAGCAAGAGAAAAAATGATTAAGCAAAGCCATGCTTCCCCAGCAACGGCGCCAAAAAGTGATGCGAAATTTGGCATGATTTATAAAAGCAGGTTTTTAAGTCGTTATAACACGCGAAATCGCATATGCTTTTAAAATTTATAACCTAGATAGGGGAGTATCTAGGGTCATCCAAGGAGGCAATATGCTTGCAAATCAAATCTCTTGCTTAGAAAATAAATCACATCTTTCTTTCTGGTTTTTTAATATATCATTTTTTTTGGTTTTGTAATTGAAATAACAAGGATTTCGAATTAATGATAACTACTCCTAATAGTAACCGTAGGTGGCAAGAGCTACCTTCCTTCTAAGCTCACCCTAGGCACGTAAAGGCCTAGGGTAATTAGAGAGGGAGGGAAGTGAGTGCACAAAAGGGAAATTTAAATTGCAATCAAGATGACAATAATCTAATGAAGGCGACTTGTATAAAATTAAGGAATTGTTTTACAAAAAATCTTGTAGAAGAATGCTTAAACTACTAGAATTAAAGTTGTATGTAATGAAAACACAAAAATCCTCTAAAATGATGGTGAAGATGGCGAGGCTCTTGCTCTAATTGCGGCTGCTCTTGCAATCAAGAAGAGCTCCTCATTCTCCTTGCAAAATTCTTCAAGGTGCAGGTTCCTTGGCAAACCCCGAAGTAGGGGGTGTGCCAAGGCTTTCCTTCAAGGTGGCGTGAACCACCTCTAAGCTCTCCCCCAAGGATGGTTGTATACCACCCTCATGACCTCCTCCAAAGGTCTTCCTTGCTTGGCTTCTCCTTTGGTTGGCATGGGCACAAGATAGAAGGGAAGAGGGGAAGGCACCAGGGGGTAGAGTGTCCCCTTAATCTTCTTCTTCTTCTTCTCTCTTGGGCGTAAGCTATAGGTAGAATATAAGAGGTATTTTGCTAGCCAAGGATGGGTTGTAAGGTGGCAGGTGTTGGTCTTTTTATAGGGTAGGATGAGAGGGTTAAGGTGACTCTTGAGATGGATGGCTAAGATGGGAAGATGGGGGTGGTTAGGTGAGCTTATGGTGGAGAATAGTTGGTGCCAAGTAGGGGGGTGCGAAGGTGGTGGTTATGGTGGTGAAGAGACACCTAAAGGTGGCACCAACCATGAAGGGATGCCTTGGTTTTGGTGCCACCATGAGGGCTTCAAGAATGAGGTTAGGTGGATGATGGAGATGGGTTTAAGGGAAGATATGTGGTGGAGATGAAGGGGGTTTTGGAGGGTAAAAGTGGCTCCAATTGGTGGGTGGTTATGGGAGGTTTTGGTGCCACTTTGTAGTATCTTTTGGAGGTAGTGGGTAGGCTAAGTTGGCACCAAGTTGAGGTGGAAGTAGGCTTAGCTTATGTGGAGCTTAGACGAAGCTGGTTGGTGGAGTTGTTAGCCATTAAGAAATAAACTTTGTCCCAGAGCATGTATTCAAGCTCAATAAGGTGTTATATGGACTTAAACAAGCTCCTAGGGCCTGGTATGATGGACTTAGGTCCTTCCTTCTCTATCATGGATATAGAATTGGAGTTGTTAATTCAACTCTTTTTATAAAGAAAGAAGGAATTGACATCCTGTTGGTTCAAATATACATTGACGATATTATATTTGGATCAACCAAGGAGTCCTAGTGTCAGCATTTTTGTGAGACTATGAAGACTAAGTTTGAAATGAGTATGATAGGTGAACTCAGATTCCTTTTAGGTCTCCAAATCCAACAATTAGACGCAGGTATCTACATTAGTCAAAGAAAATATGTTCTTGAAATTCTCAAGAAATTTGACTTTGAAAATGTAAACGGAAAAAAGACTCCAATTGCTCCATCTACTTCTCCTAGTGAAGATTTATCCGACAAGAAAGTAGATGAAAAGAAATACCGGTGTATGATAGGTTCACTAGTATATGTTACAGCCTCTAGACCTGATATTCTTTTTGCTACATGTTTATGTGTGAGATTCCAATCCCAACACAAGGAATCTCATTTAAGCACAGTAAAAAGGATATTTAGATACCTAAATAGCACAAGTGATCTTGGTCTTTTTCATCCTAAAGCACAGATCTTAGACTTATTATCCTATAGTGATGCAGATTATGTAGGGAGTCAGACAGATCGAAAGAGCACTAGCGACACTTGTCATTTTATTATAGAATCTCTGGTTTCGTGGTTCTCTAAAAAACAGACATGTGCTTCACTTTCTACAACATAAGCAGAATATATTTCTACTTCACTTGCTTGCTCTCTGGTTATTTGGATGAGACAGACTTTGTCCGATCTTGGATTATTTTTGCGCAATCCAAAATTTTATGTGATAGTACAAGAGTAATTAATTTATTTAAAAATTTGGTACATCATTCACGTACCAAACACATAGATGTTTGACATCATTTTCTTAGAGACAATGTTTTTCAGGGTGTCATTCAGTTAGAATTTATAGATACACAAAATTAATTGGCAGACATTTTTACAAAACCTCTTGCATCAAAGGGATTCTGCTTTATAAGAAGAAAATTGGTGCTTTGTACAGGTAAAGAAATTCAAAATTGAAATATTGATTGCTTTATAACTTGTTTGTAATTATAAAAGTCCTTGAGGGTCTATCTACAACTTACCCACTTTTGTTAAAATGGGGGATACTGTAATATTTCCATATTTCTAAAAATATCAAGGTGTTGTTTGTAATATGGTTGCTTAACTTAGGGTATTGATTACATTATTTTTCAATAACTAAGTTGTTCATTAACATTTTTCTTAATCAGTTATGTGGTCATGTGACTTGTACATGACCCAACCAATATAAAAGAGGGCAAGTGTAAACACTTGCCTCATTTTGCACTCTCCAACCATAGTTCCCATTCTTTTAAAGAACTCCTCCAAACCCTAGCCCAAAAGAAAAAAAGAAGAATAGGATCTCCTCCAAGTCTTTCCTCAAGGATTCATGGTATTCTCTTCTTCACTTAGTAGATCTTGTTCATTCTATACCTTATTTTTATTATTTCAACAATCACCCCTACTGCTACATAATATTTTTCATCGGTTACCAAATGCTATCATTACCCATTGATGAGAGCCTCATCATGAGCCATAATTAGCTCATTTTGACCCAATAAATAAGATAAAAGCTCCTACATAACCTAGAAGAAGGCCTAACTGAAGGAACAAGTGCTCGGAGAAGAAAACATGAAATAAAGGTTAAAACTACAATTTTACCATTGCAGTACGTAAACGGGATTTCTCAGAGGCAAAACAGAGGTCAAATGGTATAAATGAGATAAAAAGTGGGTTGAGTCAATCAGAAATGGGTTCATGTGCAATCTAAGAACTAAATGACACTTGGTAACCCTAAAACAGACCCGCTGAAATTAACAAGGTTCCGGTCAGAACAAAAAGCAAGTAAACCCTCTATAAATCATGGAAAAACATACTCTAGGGTTTAGAACACTTAATTTGGCCTTTGGAACCTAGTTTGACCTAGATTAGGGTCCTAGCTCTTCAATTAACCTAATTTGGGTTTTTACGCAAAATGTCCAATCAAACGAGGTCAGACCTGAAATCTAACTTCGCCATTGGATTCCTTAGGTCCAAATTAGGTTTGTACCAAAATTTGGACCTAAGGAGGGGTCATCTTGACCTACTTTGCAATTTAGTACACCCAAATCACAAATTGGTCCCTATCTTTTGAATACCGTTGCAGAGAACCCCCTAGGTTCTTCACCTCCTTTGCAAACCGGTCCTGCCACCATTGCTAGGGCAGAACCGAGCTCCGGCGAGGTTCGGAGAGGGATTGCTCTCTAATCCCTCAGAGATTCCCTCCCAGAAATGGAAGGAGGATTCTCTGAGGAATTCCCTTCCTTATAAAGTCAATTACAATTGCTGGTGTGAACCCAATCTCTCGTGCGAACGCACGGGAGATTTGGGTATCCTAACTCCTTTCCATCTCCGGCGACCAACTTCAGGCAATTACGTGCCCTTCACGCCCTGCACACCCAGTCCAGCGCCTATATAAGAACCCACAACTCCGGCCGAACAGGCTAAGCTTGATTTTGACGGAGATCCCTTCCAAATTCCTCCCTCTCCCATCTCCGGCCAAATGACCCACAAGCTCCGGCGACCTCCTTCCCTCCTTGTCGCTCTGCTGCCATACCAGCAGCAGAGTCCTCTCCGCCGCTTCCTCCCGCGTCGCGCTGTACCCCGCGCGCGTGCTTCTGACCTCGTCTTCGTTGCTGCTTCCTCCCTCAGGGTCTTTCTTCCCCGACGACGGCAGTTACGAGCCGTCTTCTCCGCCGCCTCCCTTCCCTCCAGACAACCCCAGATATGTTCTCTACCCTCTCCTCTCTCTTTTCCCCCAACTATTTTACTTGATTACCCCTCGACAGTACCTATCCGCCTTCATCTTCCTCGCCTCCGACCGCACTCCGGCGAGCCGCCCACACCACTCCGCCACTCCACACGGCTCGCCAATCACCTCGTGAGCTCCGTCTCACCACCAGGAACTCGCTCCACCCCACAACTGCCACTCCAGACCTCCATAACTACCCCCCGAACAACCCACCATCTCCGGCCACAGGTTGACCTAGGCGCGCACGCCTAGGCCGACCGACAACCTGCAGCATCACCCACCGCCTTCGCCGTGCTGCGGCGAAGGTTTCCAGCTATTCTGATTGGGCCAATAGGTCGTTCTGTGGAATCTCAGGTGAACGCCCCGGCCGCCACTAACAGCCGAAGCAGCAGGAAGCTTGGAGCAGCAGCAGGCGTCAGGCTTCCCAGGCGGCAGGTGCAGCTGGCTCTCGCAAGTGTCGCGAAGTGACTGAGTTCAGCAGGGAGCACCAGCAGGGCCTTCAGCGTGGGCAATTGCACACGAGAGTCTGCGGGCGCGCGCAAAGGAAGGGCGGAACGTTTAGTCCCACATCGTGGAATCTCAAGGCACAGGTATGGTATAAAGAGTTTTTGTGATATAGCTTTACTGCCTCGAAAGCACAGGGGTGAGGTCCCTCACTGACCCCACCCGCCTCGTCCGCGGCCTGACCACGCGGACTTGGCGGATCCGACCCGACCTAGACCTATGCACTCCTCGCACATCACACCACCTTCAGGTGCGCCTGGTCCCGGGTACGATCCGACCCGATTAATGCCTGTGGCTCTGGGAGAGCAGCTCCGAGTGAATTGCTTGAGAGAGAGAGACGCGCGGGTAGAGGGAGAAGGGTTAGGTTTTGCTCCTGTGCAGGCAGGTTGAACGCAGGAGAAGGACTTGGCCGCTGCAGAAGAAGGAAAAGCAAGCCAAAGAAGAAGACAGAAGAAGAAGAAAGAAGCCTTCGCAGGAGAAGGAAAGCAGAAAGATTAGAAGTCTTCGCAGAGAAGAAGAAGAAGGACAAGGGAAGATTGCAAAGAGATCAGAACGGCAAAGCAGAAGGAAAGATACAGAAGCAGAAAGGAGAAGAAGGAAGAAAGGAAGAAAGATCACATTTAAGACGTCTGATACATAAATCAGACGTCTAATTCTACTTTTTCTAAAAACTCTTTGAATCAATTATATTTGCATGTAACAGTTGTATTCTTGGGTTTTCCAAAGTACTGAGATTGCTCCCTGTGTTCGGCCTCGGATACTCCGGTTTTCGAGTAATAAAAATCTTTATTTGTTTTGAACACTTTCGCGGCTATACTACAACATGATATTATCTTTTAACAAACCGCACAAAAGCGTGACGAACACCCATCATTGGTACTGGTACTTGTTGGGGTCAACAAAGCCTGCTTTTGATAGCAGGTACTGGTACTAATGATCTGTAACGATACTCGCTTGATTTTCTGGTTGGAACTGGAACCAACTAGTACCGGTACTCACTACTATTATCAGTACATGCAGGCTTATGTGTGTTTTTGTATGCACGCATGAAAGGAAATATTCCTGCTTTCTCATTATTTTTCCTACTCTATTTGTTGTATGTTTACAGATGGCACCTAAGTCCAAAAATAAGGGAAAGGCACCTCAAGATGCATTTCACAAATTTTGCATCAATGAGGATGCCAAGTCCAAGTTTGATTGGTATAAGGGCCTTTAGCTTCATCATTGCAGGCTCGTTGAGTGGAAAGACTTTTCATTACATCTTTTTAATTTCACTACTCATCTATCTGAACAACATGTCATGCATTTCTTTGATGAGTCATTTTTTGTTGATGTTCCTGGAGTCTATCTTAACATTAATTGTCTACTTTTTGCAAATCTCCAACAGCGAGACAATAGAGATCATCTTGTCTTAACCTCGAATATTTTTGGTCAAAAAGTTACAATTACACCAAAATTCCTATCTACCATAACACAATGTCCGAATGAAGGTCATGCTTTCAACACTCTTAAGGAAAAATTCACTTCACAAATTCATGAAACACTTTTGCTCCTTAATTGTCACGGAAAAGCTTTGGTTGCCTCTAACATGACCTTATTTGCTACAATTCTATTCAGAATTTTAGCATGGAATTTAAGGGTCAAAAACTCAGGATTCCATAAAATTCCTATTGATATTTTACCCTTAATCAATGCTTTTATCACAAGTTTTCCTATTAATTGAAACATAGTATTCATCCATTTCCTAAGACCTCATTAACATGCTTCAGCTCTACCTCTTGATATTCTTATATCTCATATACTTATCAAGAGTAGAAATGATCTCTCTAACTTTACTCTGCTTAGAAAAGTGGTCTACTTCAAGTGGTCCACAGTCTGGAAAATGGGAGTAAAGCTTGCTAGAGAGGAATCATCAAGTGATGATGAAGAAGAAGATCAAGTTGATCCAAATGCTCAATCTTCTTCTCATCAAGTTCCTGACTCATCCTCAGCATTTGTTCCTATGACCTATCCTTATCCCGAAGTAGAAATGCATTGGGTAAATTTGTCTCATATGCCTGGAATTGATCCTAATTTGATTAACACCTTCAATTATATTGGTCAAAATCTTACAAATCTCAATTTTGCTTTCCGTCACATGGAACTCAAGTTCCATGATCTTTCACTTTCAATTGTGTCCTCCCGTCTTGCTTCTTTCACTTAACATCCTAAGTAACGGAAGTGTACTCAACCAAAAGTGCCCAAAGAATATAGTGAGAGATGAAAAGAGCATTTTCAAGAGCCATCTCATGTTTCCTCTCCAATGGCGGAAGAAGAACCTATCCTTCATGATGATGTAGAGGAAGAAGGAAATGAAGATGATGAAGAAATCTCTTATGCTGAAAGTGAAGATGAAGATGAAGAACTTGAAAATGAAGAAGATGATGATGATGAAGAAGCTAAAGATGATGATGATGGTGGTGGTGGTGGTGGAGGTGGTAGTGGAGATGGCAGTGGACATGCTCAAAAGTATATCAGGAAACGAACTCGAAAATAATTTAGTTTACATTTTGTTGTATGAAAAAAATTAAATATGTTTGTTTGGTTCATGCTTGTTTAAGTTTTGTTGTATGAATTTCAAATATGTTGATGTTTGAGTTCATGCTCTTTACGATGTATGACTTTTATGATGTTGCTTGAAAGTTGTTCTTATTTTTCTACATTCTTTTCCCATGCTTGGTCTTTATCTATGCATATGGTTATATTTTTTTGTTTGATTGACAAAAAGGGGGAGAAATGGAAAATACTTCATATTTAAAATAAGGAAGTTTAGTTTGAGAGGGAGATTTCACTCCTAGTGGATTTTTTTGTATTCCTTCTCTTATGAGGTTTCTATCATCTTAAATATGGGTATTTCTTTTGTTTTGTCAACATCAAAAAGGGCAAGATTATTGGAACCTAGTTCCACTTCTCTTTTATGTTTTGGTGCTAACAAAACTGTTTTAAAATTAATGAGCTTATGAAGTATGATTTACAAGAAATCATAGTATTTAGGAAGTACAGAAGAAGTGTGGATGGCATGAAGAATGAAGATTGTTTTTATGTGTTGTAATTTAGATTTTTGTATGTCTCCTAACAAGAAAAATTGATTTAGGAGTTAAAATCAAAATAGAGATAAATAGGTATCAAACTCACATTTAATCATTCATTTAAAAAACTTAAAATCATTCTCTTTGACATATTAATCGTATATTTGCATTCAAATAGCACCAAGATTGATAAATAAAATTTGTTAAAGGTACTTATTGCAAATGTCGGTACTGTTCATCAGTACAGGTACATGTTAGGCATAGGTTTGGATCCTAATCCCAAACTCTGAACAACAAGTACCAGTACTCATCATGAGTACTGGTACCAGGTGCTCACAGTTTGTAGACATGGGTAGTGCCTAGACCCTGCAAGTATCGGTACTAATTACGAGTATCGATAAATGTAGGTCATAGTTTTTAACTTGACTCAAATCTTTGAGTCACAAGTATTGGTACTTATCATGAGTGCTGATAAGTGGTGACTTAGTTGGTACTCAACTGTAAGTACTGAGTACCGATACCCAGGATTTGTGGGGCAGGCTGGTGGTTTACTGTGAGTAGTCAGTATCGGTACCACAAGTTTTGCACTGGTACCAACTAACCATTGTGCCTAATCTAAATGGCTATTTAGCAATTAATCCTATCTCTAATCTTTCCATTTCGTCCCTAACCGCTACTAATCAGAGGGGAGGTGTTTAGTGGCCTATAAAAACACCTTTTGTGTGTCATTTGCAAAGACACAAGCATAAAAATTCTCCTTGCTCCAATTTCTATATTTCTCAATTCAAGCTGCAAGGGTGGTAGTCTTGTTGCATTTTTCTTCAATAAGATTCTTACGTTGCAATAAGATTTTTTGGCGAATCTACTCTTCCTCGTGAAATCACTTTTTACACTTTAGTGTTTTTCGCTAGATTGATATATCAACTATCTATTAAGCTAATTATTGTTGGAGACTTAGGAACTTAGTTGTAAGATAATTTGTTTCTTGCTTACACCTGCAATTTTCCATTGTATCTAATCTTGTAATTGGGTTGAGGTAACCCGTTAATTACCTTTGTTTATAGTAAATTGATTCCCTCCGGGTTGAGGGAATTGGGTTAAAAATCCTAAGTCAGGAGACTTAGGTAGTGGAGTACCCAAGTGAGGGAACCACTATATATTTGGTGTACTAATTTTTGTAGTTTGTTTTATTTGCAATATATTATTTACCACACTATTCATTCCCCCTTCTAGTGTACTATGCCCTTTAGATCCTACAGATCTAACCTAATCTTAATTTTCGAGCTCAAAGAGATGTTCTTATTAGGCATCAGCTCAAGTTCTTGGCTCATAGTGTAGATCTAATGAAATCCCAACTCTTCCAACTCTATTTCTATATCGTAAATCAGTGCAACTTGCAAAAAATTGATTTGTACCTCTAAGTCTGGAGAGGTGTAATCACCAAATACAGGCCCAAAATTGCAATTCAAATGTAAAATCAAATTTTCGTCTTATTGGGACACATGATTATGCCAAATAGGCTCTGATCTAGATTCTAGGTTAAGGGTACGAGTTGGGTCACTAGAATCTAGACATGGTTCTACTAGGATGTCAGACTCACTCTCGAGGATTATTTTAATAGGATAAGGTGCAGGAATAGCATCCTCGAGAGGTTTTGATTCAAGCTCATCATAAGTGTTTGGGAAATCAAGGCTTGATGGACCAGCTTCACAACTACATATAGCTGGCTCAAAATCAAGAACACCTACATCTCTATCCACCCAACTGACATTTTGATTAGGTATGTCATTCTGCACAAAGTTCAAATCTGATTCCATTTGGGTTAGGGGTCCATAACAACCTTGATTTTCAAACATGGGCTCTAGGAAATCATATTGATCTTTAACATTGCTTCAAGATGTCTCATCAATTTCTGAATGTTGATATGCATAGTTTTGATTGATGGCTTCATGCACAATATTCAGCAAATTTCTACGTTTCTCAATGAGATCTTGGTGTATTTTCCAAAGTGGGGGATTTAACCAACATTGTATAAACTAAGTATTGCGTAGTCTCCACAATTCATTGCATTCTGATAAAAGATCATCCCATGTTGAACCATGTAACATTTGTGTGAATATCATTCCGGCAAGGTTGATAATGTGGGATGTTATTTCTGGTACATTAACCTGAATGCTTCTAAAAGGATCTAAGGTTTTATAATACTCATCATGATGTCTAAGAGCAGCCTTGATCATTTCTCTTTTATGCTCATTTGGGATTTAGGTTTATCGAAAATCTCTCTTGTGTTGTCAGGTTACATTTTCAAATCAAGTGGTGGATCAAGATGTAGAATCAAATTCAAATCCAGATCGAATTGATTAGATCAGATTAGATTTTCCCCATGAAGATCAGCTCTAATGGAGGACTCTAGGTCAAAAACCTAGGGACCTTTCCTATGTATGTGCTCTAGAGAATAGTTGAGGGACTAGATGTTTATTGGACCCAATCAAGGCACCCAAAGATTTTTGGATAACTAAGGTTGTTTTAAACCAGATGATACCTCTGAATCAGAAATCCACACACCCAAGAATTACTTGGGCAACCAGGAAGGGAGAGCCCTGCAAAGACCCCTACACAGTAGAGCATCCCCATAGGTTACAGGGTTTCCCCCAGCTAACCCTCCTTGTCACTGCGGTTCCAATTAGACCGGAATGTGTGAATTGGGACCTAAGTCTACCAATTTTAGTCTTAATTTGTGCCTTGAATTTTACTTGATTAGAAGTTGATTCAATTTGTGACCTAATTTGGAGGTTGGTTGACCCATAAGGTGGACCAACTTAACCTAACTTGCCCTAGAGATGGAGAATGAAATTTAGGTCAAGACCCAAAATCACCCTGAACTGACTCTCAGGTTATTAGGTCCAAAATTTTAGGGTTCAAGTGAATTTAGAGCCTTGATTTTAGGGTTTTCTTGAATAGATCTTTTCAAGTAAGGGCTTGGGCAGCACACAAATGCATGAGGGTTAATTTCCTTTAATTCATGCAAGTGTGTACTAACACTTCAAAACCCTAAAGTGGAAACCCTAATTGGCTCTATTTCAAGTCTAATTTGATCTCAAATGTAACACCTTGGACTCAAACAAGAAAGTGAGTAGTCCAAGCTATTGTGACTTTAAGCGTAAATCCCTAATAGGTACAGGAAATCAAGATGGGGATCTCTAATCAAATCGTCTCACTTCAATCAAATATTAAATCAATTTCACAAATCAGGAAACTTTGACTTTAAATGATAATTACTAGAAAAATAAGGCAAGTGGATCCTAATTCATTTGTTTCCTTTTTCTCTTTCCCAAGATTAAGAGTTGATTAAGGAAGAAGATAAATTTTACCTGCCTATGGAGTGGTTGATTTCATAGAAGATTTTCTCGTGATCTACCTCGTAAAATCACAAGCAAAATAAATATGGCAGGTTAGTAATCAGATCAATCAAATAAGATAAGACCAATGGTGAATTGCACATTGCTTCCTGACAACCGTGCCAAAATGTTGCAAGCATTTTGAGTCGATATTTCAAGGAGAAAAATGCATGCGTTGTAGTATAGTTGACAAAATCACTTTACAATGTTTAAATTTATAAGAGTGCTAAAAAATAAGAAATTGAGTCCAATGTCGTTCGTAGGGAGAAAATGTGGAATTCACGTGCTAATCTCAATTTAGAAATAATGAGCACAATCAATGAATCACAATAGAGGCATTCAATGAATAATAATCTACTCAAAATGATATTCAATGATAAACCAATGTATCTCGAGAAATTGCCATGATAAAAAGAAGAGAGAAGCTCTAAAAATGGTGATTTAAATCACCAAGGATATCCCTCAAGTTAAGCACATATTAAAGCATACAAGTTAACTCAAATCAATATCTCAATAGTGGTCTTGAACTACTTATTTCCAATTTCCACATCAGATAAGCATCAAATATCCCTACAGTACCAAATTAGATGTCGGCCACAAGGGGCTGACGACTTAAGTTTCACCAAGCCTCAAAAGCAAAAGGCATAAGGCCTTAATAGAGCCACATCACTTCAATTAGGCACAAAGCCTAAAATAAAGCTAAATGTAGATCACATAAGCACACACCTCGAGGCACAAGGCATGGATCCCAAAGCAAAACCTACCACTAACCTCTTCGGAATTTCTCCTCTTTCTCACAATCAAGCATTTAATCGGGTAATAGTGTTCGTAGCGGGTATTTGAATCCAGGGGACCAGACCCATGTGCATGTGGGCATGGGTGAGGAGTGTAAAGGCTGAGCTGAGAGGGACCTCACCCCTCAGTGTAGAGGCATTAAGGCCTGTGCATAATTTCCTTATATGCATTGAAGAAATTTTGTCATGGAGTATGTAGCAGTAACGTGCCTACCTATTCTTTAGCGAATTGCAGCTGGAGGTTGAGGATCAAATCGCTGCTACTGTGAGTGCTGCTTCTCTTAATCAAGGACCTAGTTGGCTTCAGTAGAGAGTTTAGCAGCTAATAGAGGTCGAAGCAAAGTCGGAGATGGTCGGATGGTGGTTGTCAGTGACGGAGAAGACGACGACGATGATGGATCTCCTATGATTGCCTAAAATCATGAATATGGCCAATGAAGCCCAATTAAAATGCTCATGAGCATCGCCGAAGCATGGCAAATGTGGTGGTAGTGTTTTCGTGGTGGCTGGCAGCATGTGGAGGTGTGACGGTGTCAGAGATGACGGCTATGAAGTGGGTCATTCGATGGGGCTGTGGAGTGGATGGAACACCAAATAGAGTTAGGGCTTTCGATGGCAGAGTCGTGGCGAGCTTTTAGGAGTGATAGTGAGCAGATTGGATACGTGTAGTGGTCGTACAGCCTTTTCGGAGGCACGACCGACGTTGAAGAAGATGGAGTGGGGGAAGTTTCTTAGGATCTAAAATATGCAATATGGCTACGTGCACAAATACTTAAACAAAATATTATTAATACAAAGAGGATTTCCATAAATAATGAAACCACAGAAAATTGGCACCATAATTATAGTGGTTCCCCTCCCTTGGCTACTCCACTACCTAAGCCTCCTAGCTTAGGGTTTTTAACCCAATTCTCTCAACCCTGAGAGAATCAATTTACTAAACCGAGGTAATTAACGGGTTACCTCAACCCAAGTACAAAAACAGGTTTGTTACAATCCTACGAGCAACAAGCTCAAAATATAAATAAAAACTGGTGTAAGAAAAAGAACTCTTACAACAAGAATTCCTATGCCTCCCAACAATAATTAAAATGAATAGCAATTTGAGAGCCTAGGATGGATGTGAATTGCTTCGTAGATGCATTAGAAAAGCACATCGTTGATCTTGCAAGAATGTAGAGAGTGAATGGCAAGCTTCTTCTTTCTCTCTTGAAAATATGGTGGAAATTTGAAATATAGCTCTAGGAGTTTTTCTTCTCTTTTCTTATGTGCAAACTAAGGGTCCAAGGGATTATTTACAGAGTTAGGACCTAGTTGGGACATCTACTAGGTGTTGGGGTTTAAATCCCAACGTTCATATAGCCAAAACTAATTTTCTAGCCGTTCAATTTTGAGTCAATGGCTACCTGGTACCGGAACTAAAGTATAGGTAATGGTATTTGTTGATTCCATATTTGGGTTTCAAACTCTTAACACAAATCTGTAACCAACTTGTAATGGTACTAATGATTAGTATCAGTACTCGTTACCTCCAGTATCGGTACTGATCATAAGTA
This sequence comes from Thalassia testudinum, assembly GCA_037157565.1. Lineage (NCBI taxonomy): Eukaryota > Viridiplantae > Streptophyta > Magnoliopsida > Alismatales > Hydrocharitaceae > Thalassia > Thalassia testudinum. Next base: position 3,495,014 of record JAZHRO010000073.1, on the reverse strand, counting down.
TCGGTACTCGCGGGGTACAGGTTTGTTTCTTTGGAAAAACCCAAACCTTTAACTCACATGTACTGGTACTAAACTTTAGTACCGGTACCTGTGGGTTAATGATGTAAACACATTCACACTACTTAAAATATCTATATATGCATGTTCTTAAGCATAGGATTGCATTTTATAATATAAATATTGCATAACATGCATCATCTTGCATTTAGAGTAGTTTGAATAAAATGGAGGTTAATTGTCTCCTTTTATGTGCTTGGACAGGGCAAAAATTTTATCGGGGCCTCGGATCAAAGATCCAACCGTATGGATGTGATCAGGGCGACGATTGGAGTTCAACGACTCCAAGATCGCCCTAATCAGGCATCCGTAGCATCAGATAGAGACCGGGGAACCCTAGAAGATCAAGGGCCAGGATGGTGTAAATCCACACTTCAGATGACAAATCCGACCGCACGGATGAATTCGGATCGACAATCGCAGCCCAATGACACAAAAATCGAGTCAATCCGACATCCGTGGCACCATCTACAACTTCCAGAAGATGGACGGCCAAGACGGCGCCACGTGGTGCCATCTCAGCCGCCCAAACGGCCGCATGCATCTTGTGAAGACCGCGCACCCGTATCCTCTCCGCCGTTGGATCTTGATCCAACGGTTGTGGCCGCCCGGCGCTTAAAACATGCGCTCGACCATCCGCGCCCCGCAGCGCAGCGGTCCAGCGCGCTTACGCGAGCGCGGGGCGCGAGTTCGAGCCGCGGCGAGGGAGCGGAAGGCGCGATTGAGCGGGCGCGGATGAGCGTCAGATGGAGATCCAACGGCCGCGGGCGCTCAATCAGGACGACGTGCGATTGGACGCCCGCGTGGACATGCGATCGCACATGCAGGCGGGCGGGCGGCAGCGGTGAAGGCGCGATTTTAAGCCGTCCGATCTCGCGATCGGACGGCTGAAAATCAATAGAAGCGCGTAGGCATTACACGTGCGGGCGGCTGAGCGGGCGCGCGTGGGCGCGGAAGCGACGCGCACGCTGGGGGCTTTAGCGACGGTTTCATCCGTCACTAAAGACCCCTCATTTATTGTTTTGAAGTTGTAATGTCCATTTTGCCCCCACTCCTTGCAACTATAAAAGGAGACCCCCTCCATACGAAATTCTCATCCCTTCCTTCTCCTCTCTACCACTCCAAAGCTCAAGAGAAGCTTGTCCCACGCCCGGGATGCTTCTCGCGAGATAAAGTCTAAATTTTCGTCCTCCTTCGGAAGTGGATCCCGCGACGACGACGGCGTGCTGCTCCATTCCCGCTCTTCTGCTTCGTCCTCCCTCGTCCTGCTCCATTCTCGTTCGTCCAGACGTCGTCTCGTTCGGCTCGTCCTCCAAGCGACCGTCGAGGAGGATAACTTCTCTCTCCCATTCTTATTTACAGCTTTTCTAGTGTAGAATTTTCCTACTTTATAGTGTAATTGATTTCCCGCTTTCTAGTGTAACTTTCATTTCGTTTGCTTGTATAAACAATTGAAATATTGAATGCATGTTCTCTTTCTCTCTCTCTCTCTCTCTCTCTTAGTTTGATAGCTCCATTGTAATTATTTCGCCTTGTTTATCAAAAATCCTAAAAAAAACATAATTGAGAATATAGATCAACGTAGCCTCCCTGAGTTCGACCCGGAATTCTTTTTCGGTATAAATCTTATTTGTTGAACACGAATTCTTCGCTTTCGAACTACAACAACAGGTTTTTCCAAAACCAAACACGTTAGCATAGATTCGTAATCGTTCAACATTTTGGCGCCGTTGCCGGGGAGGCAATGATCTTTGATTTCTCTTTGCGTTTTGTAACTTACAAATCATTTACCTCACTTTTCTCCTTTGTTATTGTAATTGCAGGTACTCTTTCAAGGCAGGAAAAAGCGGTAGATTGGAGTAAAGTGCTGTAGAAGGTTTTGTGAGTTACCCCCCACCTCCCACCCATTAGATTTCATTTCATCACATAATAACTCAAACATCAATCAACCTAGTTGTTTTTATAAACTCTAAGGTTAGATTGTTTGTTGTTTGACACCCATACTCACCCCAACCCCCACATTAAAAAAAAAAAAAAAAAAAATCTCACAGAGGTACACAACCTCATCTGATTTTCAAACTCAACCGGTAAACCAATCTTAGGAGCCGGTACACACATCTAAACACATAATTGAGTAGAAATCAGATTAGGTAATCATTTGTGTGCCTAATTAAGTGGTGCAACAGGCCAATTGTTTGAGTTGATTGGGCCGCACCACTTCAAATAAAATCAACTCATCAAGTAGCTGCCAATTAGGTTCAACTCTTAGGGATTTACCAGGCACTCCACATTCTTTTTAAACTTTAAAGGAAAACATCTTCACCTATGCTTGAAAAAACTTGGTGTGCTAATGAAACTTGATTGAAAACACCTAAAGTTGAATCCTAAAAGCTACTAAGCAAGATTTGAACCTTAAAATTCACCACATCAAAAATAATCTTGCTTGAAAACCACTGGTTGTGCACTCACACATGAATCAATCAATCATTAAGGGCACAACCCATTTAAAGGGCCCATCACATTCCAATGCACATTCAAACCTAGCCCTAAATAAAACAGAGTAGACGTTGGCCTTAAGGATTGGACTCGCTCTTCAGAACTCAGAACGAGATTATTTTCGATTAGTCTGTTTCTACTGTTCAATCTGATGTCTATCTAGGGGAGCAGAGTCAAACGATCGCGGCTGGGGGGTACACTAGGAACCAGAGGCGCAAGCCGAAGGAAGAACCTTCTCCCCAGTCCCTCCTTCTAACTGGTTGGATTGAACAGACGGAAGTAGATCAAATCGTTCCTTTATCTCAAGACGGGTTTTGAGAGTCTGTAGGTCCTTAGGCTAACCTATTTAAGGACAGGTTTGATTGTTTGTATTGCAGGGCACCTTTCTTCCTCTCGTGTATCATGAATCCTTCCACATATTTCACACATTCCTGCTCTTTCCCTCCTGTTGTAAATTATCCTCAACATGACGATTATCCCAACTCGTATTGTAATCGACCATTAGTTAGTTGGGATAATTCGGATTGGGGATACAATTCTGGACCCCCGTGTTTAGGGTCTAACTCTGAACACTTTGATTCTGATTTCTATCCTTCTCAGAGTTACATTGATTATAGATCGTCCTCCTTTTATGAACAACCTAATGCGATCTACAATCAAGAAGGATACACTGATCCTTACCCATCCTCTGATTTCACTGCCTTTAGGTCATCACCATCTTTTGAACAATCTGAAATGACCTATTATCAGGATGGGTATAACGAATCCCAATTTGTTAATTCCTCTACATTGATGTCAAACCCGCCCAACCCTGAACCAACTCATTTGGTTCAGGTTAATCAGGTTCAAGATAAGGTTCTGGCTAACTTGAGGAATATCATTCAATCTTAGAAGTTCAGCCAATACCTTGCATTGAGAGATTGGAGCCCCTGATTGAAATGATTGTTGATTTAAACAAGTCTTTGTTGGATTGGCTCCAGGATGTTAAGGATAAGAACCCGGGTGAGTTTCTACTTGGGAAATTAGCGAAATTGAGGATGAGATTCGTGGTTGCTTTGATTCAATCTTAGAATAATTCGCAAGATGAACTCTCTTCAGGAAAGTCAATGACAGAACCCGCTCAGGCACCTGTTGGGGGGACAAGTGTTATGAGGCTGACCAGATTGAATTAAAGCAACCAATTAAAGATGATCTGATTTCTTCACCTGAGATCCCTAAGCCAGGTTACAAGGAAACGTGTGTCTCCTTGGAACACAAAGTGACAAATGATTTTGGGACATACATTGATACGGATCCTGATGGTGAAGATTCAAGTTGCGAAGTCTCACGCGAGTTTTCTGAACCCGATTTCTGTGAGACAATTGGGCCTGAGGAATCTGATAGATCATTTAATAGCCCAATAACTGAGGAAACTGATCTTATTGGGGCACACATTATGGATCCAGAATTGCATTTTCTGGAAGAATCAATTCAATGCCCTGATTATCAGTTACACCCTGTTGAGCTTATTGATGATTCTAATTCTGAGATAATTAGACCCAAGTCAATTTTGATTCTGCCACATCATTTAGACTTGGAGATTTCAGACGGGGTGATAAATGTACAAGAGGTCCTGGAATTTGATATGCTGAATGAGGAGGATAGGAGCGGGGAAGTTCTAATTTGGGAAGTTAATTTTGGAGGAAATGGAAGATTGAATCGAAGGGTTCCTTTTAAGTTGAAACCATCAAATCAGAACCCTTACGACATTTGTTTCGAGGATGTTCAACTCAAGTACACATTCAACGATTATCCTTTTGAGCTTCAATTTTCTGTAACCCGACTTTTTGGTCTTGGGTTGCATCCTCAGAAATCGCAGGCCCGATCCCGCTTACATTTTGATTTTAGGTTTTGGATAATTTTTATCCAGAACCTAAGATATTCTCGATTATGGGGTGTGGGTCTGCACCACAATCTGGTCCACATCTGTGGACCTCTGCTGACAGGTCAGAGGATTCTTCTGTTCATTCTAATTCTGACCTGCACTTGTGAATTCTTCATTTCTTTTCTTTGCATAGTGTGCCTAGCTGAAGGCACTAAACTCAGCACTTATACAGTTCTTTTTCTTTTTCATCTTGGAGCGGACCTGATATTCACGCAATTCAGGTGCTTTCTACACTTTTCCACTCTGTTTTATGTCTTTTTAATACAATGAGGACATTGCATTAGATAGGCATGGGGGGGTGGATATTCATCTCTGAATTCATTCATCAGCTCCGTAGATTTATTTATTTTCTTTTATAAAAAAAAAAAATAAATAAAAATTTTGGAATTAGGAAAAAGAATTTGGGTTTAAAAAAATTTTCAATCTTAGGAAATACTACATTAGGATCTGAACACAAAGACCCCTCAGGTCTTTGGACTTAATTAGCCTGTGTATCCACTAAAATGTGGATTTGTCTTTGAGTCCTCGCCATCTTAATTCTATTATAATTGGAATAAATAAGTTTGGGTGATAAGTACACGACTTATCAACCCACCCTCTGATTTGAGGGAATTTTGAGTCTTAAGCATCTACACACTTTCTTTGCACTGACTCGTTGTTCGACGATTTTTACGGAAATTGGATAGCTAATGAACCTTCTAGGGTGATATGGCTGGCAAGTTATCGTGGGTAACAGCCCATAGGTAGGTTGTCCAGAGCCCAGTCACTGGACCTTTCTCTTTTTGCTGCCTTTAGGTAAATCTTAGACCAGGGAAGCCACCTACTTAAAAAAAAAAAAAAATCAAAAAGGCGAAAAGAACAAAAAGAAATAAGCCACACTTCGCCGCACGAGTATGGCTGGCAAGTTGTCAGTGGTAACAGCTCATCGACCGGTTGTCCAGAACCCAGCTCAGAAAATGCACTAAAAATTCCCAAAACACTTAGGAAGAAGCGGATAAGTAGAATAAACCGGGGAGATATACACTGGATTCACCCTTGTGTTGACCCCGTAAAAAAAATAATAAAAGTAGGGAGAAAGCTACCGGTTGTAAAGATACAACTTTAGGCAGAATTCTGGTTAGGTCACCTAGAGGCGTAGAAATCCGAAGTCCGTTCTAACTGCCGGTCAACGAGTCTATCACAATCACAATAAGATGCTTAAAACTTAGCATTCTCATCAAATCTTGGGTGAGTTGAATGGCCGTAGAAAGCCACTCTTAAACCCTAAAAGTTGAAAATCCAAAAAAAAAAAAAAAAAAAAAAATAGAAAAGAGTAAAAAGAGAAAAAGAAATGTTTCTTTGAATAAGGCGAGGCTTGAGGCGGTCTACATTTTGGCTGATACCCGGGCACTGTTGTGTCTTTTAAAGTTCAGTTCCTAAGTAGATAATTTCTTAATGATTGAAAATAACTCAGGTCCAAATAATCTAACTTAATTCTTTTATAAATAGCATATAGTTTTGCTAGGGACTAGCAAAAGGTAGGCATGGGGGTATGATGTAAACACATTTACACTACTTAAAATATCTATATATGCATGTTCTTAAGCATAGGATTGCATTTCATAATATAAATATTGCATAACATGCATCATTTTGCATTTAGAGTAGTTTGAATAAAATGGAGGTTAATTGTCTCCTTTTATGTGCTTGGACAGGGCAAACATTTTATCGGGGCCTCGGATCAAAGATCCAACCGTATGGATGTGATCAGGGCGACGATTGGAGTTCAACGACTCCAAGATCGCCCTAATCAGGCATCCGTAGCATCAGATAGAGATCGGGGAACCCTAGAAGATCAAGGGCCAGGATGGTGTAAATCCACACTTCAGATGACAAATCCGACCGCACGGATGAATTCGGATCGACGATCGCAGCCCAACGACACAAAAATCGAGTCAATCCGACATCCGTGGCACCATCTACAACTTCCAGAAGATGGACGGCCAAGATGGTGCCACGCGGCGCCATCTCAGCTGCCCAAACGGTCGCATGCATCTTGTGAAGACCGCGCACCCGTCTCCTCTCCGCCGTTGGATCGCGATCCAACGGCTGTGGCCGCCCGGCGCTTAAAACATGCGCTCGACCATCCGCACCCCGCAGCGCAGCGGTCGAGCGCGCTTACGCGAGCGCGGGGCGCGAGTTCGAGCCGCGGTGAGGGAGCGGAAGGCGCGATTGAGCGGGCGCGAATGAGCGTCAGATGGAGATCCAACGGCCGCGCGCGCTCAATCAGGACGACGCGCGATTGGACGCCCGCGTGGACGCGCGATCACACGTGTAGGCGGGCGGGCGGCAGCGGTGAAGGCGCGATTTTAAGCCGTTCGATCTCGCGATCGGACGGCTGAAAATCAATAGAAGCGCATAGGCGTTACACGTGCGGGCGGCTGAGCGGGCGCGCGTGGGCGCGGAAGCGACGCACGCGTTGGGGGCTTTAGCGACGGTTTCATCCGTCTCTAAAGACCCCTCATTTATTGTTTTGAAGTTGTAATGTCCATTTTGCCCCCACTCCTTGCAACTATAAAAGGAGACCCCCTCCATACGAAATTCTCATCCCTTCCTTCTCCTCTCTACCTCTCCAAAGCTCAAGAGAAGCTTGTCCCACACCCGGGATGCTCCTCGCGAGATAAAGTCTAAATTTTCATCCTCCTTCGGAAGTGGATCCCACGACGACGACGACGTGTTGCTCCGTTCCCGCTCTTCTTCTTCGTCCTCCCTCGTCCTGCTCCGTTCTCGTTCGTCCAGACGTCGTCTCGTTCGGCTCGTCCTCCAAGCGACCGTCGAGGAGGATAACTTCTCTCTCCCATTCTTATTTACAGCTTTTCTAGTGTAGAATTTTCCTGCTTTATAGTGTAATTGATTTCCCGCTTTCTAGTGTAACTTTCATTTCGTTTGCTTGTATAAACAATTGAAATATTGAATGCATGTTCTTTTTCTCTCTCTCTCTCTCTCTTAGTTTGATAGCTCCATTGTAATTATTTCGCCTTGTTTATCAAAAATCCTAAAAAAAACATAATTGCGAATATAGATCAACGTAGCCTCCCTGAGTTCGACCTGGAATTCTTTTTCGGTATAAATCTTATTTGTTGAACACGAATTCTTCACTTTCGAACTACAACGACAGGTTTTTCCAAAACCAAACACGTTAGCATAGATTCGTAATCGTTCAACAGTTAACAAGTATATTTTTTAAGTGATTTAATCAATTACATTCTTCGAAAATGATCGCAATATTAATCCTAATTTATCTCTAATTATTTTTACGATCTACGTGATATTCCTTTGTTTAGAGGCATATACAATCTATAAATATAAAATCTAAACTAAAAGGTCAAAGATGATCTTCTACTCCTCGACTCTTCCTTGTCATCTTGCCTCCTTCTTATCATGATCTCCTTGTCATCAAGCCTCCATCTTTCTGTTTGCCTTGATCTTCACTTAAATTTGAAAAGAACTCAATTGCAAACATTAATTCATAATAATTTTGTTAACACCAAAATAAGATGTGGAACAAGGTTCTAACAATCTCCTCCTTTTTGGTGTTGACAAAATTTTCTTCTAAAAAGATATATTAAAGACAAGATTATTTTTATTTATTTTATATGAAGGAAAAATAAACTATTTAATCCTCCCCCATAATATATGCTCCCCCTAAAAATATTACTATTTGCTCTTTATTTTTCTCCCCCTTTTTTGTCAACCATCAAAAAATGAAAGGGTAAAGAATATCATACCATAAAATTTACTAATAGTAAAATGATGAATGTGGGTACCAAGCTCCATTAGGCCATCGTTCTTGGTCTTCATTCAACCTATAAAAAGGTTGAAATGTTCCGTTGTGTGCCTTGAACACCCACTGATCTCTTTGATCTATTCCTACAAAACAATGTGAAATATCTTTCCTAGGTACCTATTTTCTTGTGGGTCCTTTCAAGTTAGTACCTTTCAAACCTTGAGATTTATAGATCTCTTTTATGTTAGATCTATAACTCTTAGGATTTTTGGCCTTTTGGTACATCCATGCATGCCTATGTGCATGTGATTTAGTATACGCATTCTTTTTATTCTGAAATTTTGATTTTATAGCTTCACAAAATTTAGTATTTAACCTAGTTTTTGTTTTGAGATTATTTAAAGTACATTCAAAGTGCTCATAAATATCTTCTAATTCTAATATCTTTGTGTGCAACTGATTGCTACTCTCCTTTGACATTTCTAATTCCATTTCTAAACATGATTTATCTATTTCTAATATTTGATAGTTATTCATTAAAACCTTATTTTCCTTTTTAGATAACCTAGCTTTATGATATAGTTCTTCATAAGCTTCTAATTATTCTTCAAAAGAAAAATCAGGGTTTACCTCTTCTTCTATGTCTTCTAAAGTTGCAACAAAACAAAGGTGTGAGACCAAGTCTTCATCCGATTCACTGGACTCGGTGTCCATGTCAAAGTTGCTATCATCCTATGTCACTTTAAATGCTTTCTTCTTCTTCTTCTTGAGCTCCTTTATTTCTTTCCTATTGTCCTCCTTGTTTATAGGGCAATCCTTTCAGAAGTGACCCATTTTCTTGCACTCATAGCAAATAATGTTAGTTCAAATTTTATTGACTTGCTTACCTTGTTTCTTGAAGAATTTCTAGAATTTCCTAGTAAGCATTTCCATCTCCTCATCTTCGAATTCCGATGATGTTGAGTCCGAGTCCTCTGTGATTACTCTAAAAGCAATACTTTTCTTCCTACTTGATACCTTCTCCTTGCTTTTCTTTATGTTCTCCAATTGAACTTCATATGGCATGAGGCTTCCAATCAGATCATCCAAGGGGAGAGTGGATAGATCCTTTACCTCTTGGATTGTTGTGGTCTTTGGAGACCAATCGCTTGTAAGTGATCTCAAGATCTTTCTTACAAGCTGCTCCTCCTTCAGTTTGACTCCTAGATTCTTCATGGGGTTCACGATCTCTCCAAACCTTGTGTACATATCTTTGATTGACTCTCCTTTTCTCATCCTGAAACACTCATATTCTTCGGTTAGAATAGAAATACGGGTTTCTTTTACTTTGTGAGTGCCTTCGTAGGTGACCTCGAGAGATTTCCAAATTTCATATGTGGACTTGTATACCGAAATTCGATTGAACTCCTCCCTTGATAATGCATAATAAAGTGCCTTCATCACCTTTGCATTACCCACGATCTTCTTCTTTTGATCTGCCGTCCAAGCTACGCCTTCCTGCAGCTCCGAATCTATGTACTTCTCTTGAATGAGAATCCAAGACTCCTCATCCATTGCTTTGAGGAAGACTTGCATCCTCCTCTTCCAATACCCATAGTCCAGCCCATCAAAGTAGGGAGGACGGGCGGATGGCTGTCCTTCGTTGTGCCTTGATGTAGATGCCATTGAGAGTTGATTTGTAACGTCTTCTCGCAACTTGGCTCTAATACCATTTGTTAGGATCTAAAATATGACATATGGCTACGTGCACAAATACTTAAACAAAATATTAGTAATACAAAAAAGATTTGCACAAATAATCAAACCACAAAAAATTGGCACAATATGTATAGTGGTTCCCCTCCCTTGGGTACTCCACTACCTAAGCCTCCCAGCTAAGGGTTATTAACCCGATTCTCTCAACCCCGAGAAAATCAATTTACTAAATCGAGGTAATTAATGGGTTACCTCAACCCAAGTACAAAGATGGGTTTCTTACAACCCAATGAGCAACAAGCTCAAAATACAAATAAGAACTGGTGTAAGAAAAAGAACTCTTACAACAAGAATTCCTATGCCTCACAACAATAATTAAAATGAATAACAATTTGAGAGCTTAGGATGGACGTGAATCACTTCGTAGATGCGTGAGAAAAACACGTCGTTGAGCATGCAAGAATGTAGAGAGTGAATGGCAAGCTTCTTCTTTCTCTATTAAAAATATGGTGGAAATTTGAAATATAGCTCTAGGAATTTTCCTTCTCTTTTCTTATGTGCAAACTAAGGGTCCAAGGGATTATTTATAGAGTTAGGACCTAGTTGGGACGTCTACTAGACATTGGGGTTTAAATTAAAACGTTCATATAGCTAAAATTAATTTTCTATCCGTTCAGTTTTTAGCCAACGGCTACCTGGTACCGGTACTAAAGTATAGGTACTAGTACTTGTTGCTTCCAGATTTGGGTTTCAAACTCTTAACACAAATCTATAACCCACTTGTACTGGTACTAATCATTAGTACCGGTACTCATTACCTCCAATACCGGTACTGATCATGAGTATCGGTACTCGTGGGTTACAGGTTTGTTTCTTTGAGAAAACCCAAACCTGTAACTCACATGTACCGGTACTAAACTTTAGTACCGGTACTTGTGGGTTAACAAGTATCTTTTTTAAGTGATTTAATCAATTACGTTTTTAGAAAATGATTGCAATATTAATCGTAATTTATCTTTAATTATTTTTACAATCTAGGTTATATTCCTTTTTTAAGAGGCATATAGAATCTATAAATATAAAATCTAAACTAAAAGGTCAAAGATGATCTTCTACTCCTAGACTCTTCCTTGTCATCTTGCCTCCTTCTTATCATGATCATCTCCTTACCATCTTGCCTCCATCATTTCCTGTTTGCCTTGATCTTCACTTAAATCTAAAAAGAACTTAATTGCAAATATTAATTCATAATATTTTTGTTAACACCAAAACAAGATGTGGAACAAGGTTCCAACAAAGGTGATATGTTGGTTGAATTGGGGTGAGAAAGGGTTGGATCAAGTCTACTAAACAAGAGTAAGAGGAGGGACCTAACTACGGACTTAGGGGATAGGAGTTGGGGTCGGCTGTGATTGGCCGACATCGGAGATGATGAATCATCCGTTGGTGAGAACGGAGACAACAATAAGGGTTGGAAAGCTTCTACTATGATTAGCGAGAAGAAGATGAGGTCGAAGAAGAAGGAGGATCGACCAATTTGGCTATTGGTAAGCTTGAGGAAGATGTCGAGGAGGGTCATCGAAGCTGCAGTCGAAGGTGGTCAAGGAGGAAGAAGAGGCTTTTTGGCCTAAAACTAAGCTAAGGAGGATGGTGAAAGTTTAAGGACCTTTTATAGAGCCCAAAACCGAGCTCTAATTGAGGAAAGGAGCTAAATTGATTAGATATTGGGAAATAAGAAACCCACTGATTTCTTAAGCTTGGCTTGGTCTTGTTGCAGTGAATCAAGGTCCCAAACCACGTTCATGTGATTCCCTACCGTGTGAACATCAATCCCACCAAATTTGGTGGATTTGGTGTAGGTTTGACAAGATTTCTAGCTTGGTCAAAGGGATAAGTTTTTCGGTTGACCCATCAATGGCGATTGGGACCAAATTGTGAAGGAGATGACAAAGTTGGAGACCCAATTGTAGTAAAATCGAAAGCTAAGGGTCAGATTGAGAGAAATAGAGATTTAAGGGACTGAAATACAAACTAGGTGAAGATGAACTCTAATTGGGCCCAAATTCTGGCCTGGACCTAATTTAAACCCAATAAATTCAATGGTGAAGTTGAATTTTAGTTTTGACCACATTTGTCTGGGCAAGCATAAGAGCCCAAATTAGGGTAAAATCTCCTCTGAGACTGTTCTAAGTAGAAATGAGTTCAAATACTCAAACCAAGAGTACCAAACCTCTCAGAATATTTTTCAATGAATTTTGTAGGTTTAGATGAATTTTATCCTAACCAGAACCTACTTAATTTAAGCGGATCTGAAATTAGGGTTTTGGGTGCTATTTTGGTTCTTGAAATGTGTGGAACCCCGTTTTATCTGTGTGGACCCACTTATTGGATTTTAATGCTTAATTGACCTTTAATTAACCCTAAAAAGCCCTTTGGTTACTCTTCATTTATAAAGTGATGTTAAAACTACATTTTCAATGCTATTTAATGTTTTCTCTTCAAAATAGATCTGCATGGAATTACTATCCTCAGGCAATTATTCATGATCATTTATCATTTTATTTCAACTAATTCAAGTTATTTATGGCTAATGATGGTGTTACCATCAACGACTTATCAACCCGCCCTCTTATTTGAGGGGGCTTTAAGTTTACAGCATCTACACACTATTTGCACTGACTCACTTCTCAATGGTTTTTACAAAAGTTAGGTAGCTAATGAATTTTCTATGGTAGTATGGCTAGCAAGTTATCCTGGGTAACAGTCCATTGACTGGTTATCTAGAGCCAAGCTACACGACTACACTCTTTCTAATGCCTTTAGGTAAATCTTAGATCAGGAAGGCACCTACTCAAAAAAAGAAAAAAATAATAATAATACTCAAAAAGATAAAAATAAATAAAGAAAAAGGAGAAAGAAAATAAATAAATATGCCACACTTCACCACACTAGTATGGCTGGCAAGTTGCCATGGGTTTGAAGGCCCATTGGTTGGTTGTCTAGAGCCTAGCTCACAAAAATTTGTAAATAATTCCTAAATAATTAGGGAAGAAGTGGGAAAGTAAAATAAACTAGGGAGATATACACAGGGTTCTCCCTTGTGTTGACCCCATAAAAATAAAAGTTGGGCGAAAGCTACTGGTTGGAAAGAAAAACCTTTAGGCAGAAACTGTTAGATCACCTAAGGTCGTAGAAACCTGAAGTCTGTTTTGACTGTCGCTTAGTGAGTATCATTTTTCACGAGATGCTTACAACTTGAAGTTCTTTTCGAGTTTTGGGTGAGTTGGATAGTGATGAGAGCCTCATCATGAGCCCTGCTCATTTTGACCTAAGAAAGAGAATAAGAGCTTCTACAAAACCTTGAGAAGGGCGTAATTCAAGGAATACGTGTTCTGAGAAGAAAATATGAAATAAAGGTTAAAACTACAATTTCACCATTATAGGACATAAAAGAGATTTCTCAGAGGCAAAACATAGGTCAAATGGTATATTAAGATAAAGAGTTGGTTGTTTTAGTCAGAAATGGGTTCTTGTGCAATCCAAAAATTAAATGACATTCTATAACCCTAAAATAGACCCATTTAATTCAACAAGGTTCTAGGTAGGATAAAAATCAACTAAACCCTATAAAATTCATATAAAAATATCCCTTAGGGTTTAGAACCTTCAAATTGGCCTTTGGAACCTATTTTGACCTAGATTAGCGCCCTAGGTCATTAATTGACTTAATTTGGGTTTTTGTGCAAAATGTCCAGCCAAAGATGGTCAAACCGAAAATCCAACTTTACCATTGGATTCCTTAGGTCTAAATTAGGTTTGTACCAAAATTTGGACTTAAGGGAAGTTCATCATGACCTACTTTGCAAAATAGTACACCCAATTACATTTTGGCCCCTATCTTTTGAAAATCATTACACAAACCCCCCTAACTTCTTTGCCACTCTTACAAGCAGGTCCCCCACCATTAATGGGGAGAAATCCTTCTCCGATGAGGAATGGAGGGGGAGTACTTTTTGATTCCTCAGAGATCTCCTCCCAGATTTGGAAGGGAGATTCTCTATGGAATTCCCTTCCATCTGAGCTCAATTGCAATCTCTGATTTGCATCCAATCTCTCGTGCGAACGCATGAGAGATTTGGGTCTCCAACTACCTTCCTTCTCCAGCGAGGAGTCAGTGGTAGAAGGATTGCCCTCCAAGCACCAGAAGCTTGGCCAGCAACTATAAAAGGATCCCCAGTCCTCTACAAATCCCTCAAGCTTGACTTGGTAGAAGAATCCCCCAGAATCTCTCCCTCCCCTCTCTGGCCAAGTAGCCCACAAGCTCCAGTGACTCTTCCTCCTCCCTCTCGTCGCTCTGCTGCCATACCTGCAGTAGGGTTCACTTCGCCTCGTTCTTCCGCGTTGTGCCACACCAGCGCACGCCTTCCTGATCCCTTCCTCATCGCCACTATCTCCCTCTCAGGGCCGTCTTCTTCGAAAACGACACAAACGCGCCGTTCGTCTCCTTCGCCTCCCCTTCGCTCCAAGTACCCCAGATAAGCTCCTCTTCTCCTACTCTCTATTTTCTTTCAATCTATTTCACAAATCACCCCTCGACTGCCACTGTCCACCCTCATATTCTCCATCTTTGGTCGACCCCCGGCGAAATGCATCCATCACTCCACACCTCCACACATCTCGCCACCAACCTCATCACCTCTGCCATCGACCACTGAACAATTTCCACCCACTCACAGATCACCACACACGCTCCACGCTTCCATCGAATGAAACCACTCACACGGTCACAGTCCTACCTAGGCACGCATGCCTAGTCCAGTTTGAGCCACGGTGAAGGTTCTCCTTTTATCTGATAGAGCCACAAGGCTATTTTTGTGATGTGCAGGGTCGAGCCCTTGTCCGCCATTAACAAGCATACAAGCTTGCTTGCTCTCTAGCTGCAGGCCACACGCTCCAGGTTTCAAGATCCCAGGCTGCGTAGGTTGAGTGTGTGAGTGAATCCAGCCTGAGAGCCATAGTTGCGGACCCTTCAACTGCGTCAATTGCGTGAAGACATCCTCTTGCGGGTGAGCGTAGAAGCGGGTGGGACATTTAGTCCCACCTCGTGAATGCAGGAGTGAGGTAAGTAGGATAAATTGAAATTGTGTTTTATGTTGTTCGCCTCAAGTCACATAGGGGTGAGGTCCCTCGCCCTCACTCGCCACTCCTCGTCCGCGACACTTCCCCTGCGGACCTGGCACCTGGATCCGACTACCAACCTAGCACTCCTCACGCACCACACCCATGCCGATGCGCCTGGACCTGGGCGCACACCCGACCCAACTACCCTGCTCTGGGAGAGCGAACCGAAGAGAGAAATAAAGAGAGAGAGAGACACTGGGAGGGTAGGGGAATAGGTTTTGCTGTGTGGTGATTGTGCAGGATGAAGAAGCTAAGGGAGGAAGAGGCGCAGCAAGAGAAGGAAAGGAAGAAGGACTTAGAAAGGAAAGGAGGTAGCTGTAGCAAGAGAAGGAGAAGAAGAAGAGACATGCATTGTAGCAGAGGAGCGGCAGACCAAAGGAAGGAAAAAGAAGAGAAGCAGAAGCGGCTAAGGGAGAAAAAGAAAAGAAGCCATAGCCACTAGGCAAAGCAAAAAGAAAAGACAGAAGGCCAACATTTAAAAGCACTGTAGTCTAAATTTTTAAGACGTCTGATACGTTATCAAACGTCCAATTCTTTTTTAGCACTTTCTCCATAACATTATTCTGCTATTTTTGTTGAACTAGTTATTGCTTCTTATTGAAAGTTGTGTTCTCAAGTTTTGGACTACCCAAATTTCTCCTTGTGTTCAACCTCGGATACTTTGATTTTTGAGTTATAAATTCTTATTTGTTTTCACGGAAAGTTCATCTATATTACAACGGGATATCTGTTAAAACACGATCTAGCTACGTAAACATTTTGGCGCCATTGCTGGGGAGCAATGGGCACATCTGAAGCTTTTGATCACAACTTCTGATTCAATACTAACTTAATTTCTCTCCTTTGTTGTGCTTGTATCAGGGAAAGCAGAGAAGAGAAGAGCAGCCGCACAACAACCACACCAAGGAACATGTAATTTTCATTAGCCCTCTTTCTTAATCCCCTCAAAGTCTGAAAAAGAAAAAAAAAAGGAAAAATCAACGAAGGGCTACCTGTTTCCATAGTAATTCATCAAAGTGCCTGATTTTCATTTCAACACATCTTGAACTACACATCCAACTAAGGTAACTAGGGCTAAAACTTTCTTGATTGAGCCCTAGATACAAATTTTTGAGGTAACTAAATTGGACCAACTAGAGCCAACTTAAGGATTTCAAAGCTAGGCTTTTTTAGAGACACATCTTCTCTTAAACAAAGAAGCAAAAAAATTTTTCAAAAAGAGGTGTGCCTAAGCCTTGTTTGAAAAGATCTATACAAGAGAAACACTAAGCAAATCAGGCTTTTAATCCATTTGAACCCTAAAAGAAAGGACCTAAAAGCTTTCAAAGGAACAAGAAGTGAAGTTGACCCTTTGGGTCAACCAACTTTAAAATTAGTTCACTTTCTTCACTCAAAAGGCCTAAAAGTTCAAGTGGAACCCTAAGCACCTTGATCTTAATTAAAAAAAGGTAGACTTAAGAGGTCAAGGTCCCCATTCTAGTCTACCTAGAATCTCAGTGACAAGAGAGGTCGGGTGGGGGAAACCCTGTAACTCGTGGGGGTGCTCTACCGTGTAGGGGTCTTTGCAGGACTCTCCCTCTCTGGCTGCCCAGGTACTTCTCAAGTGGACAACCTTTCTGACTAAGGGGTATCAACCGCCCCGAACCTCTATAGTCACCCAACAATTTTTGGGTGTCTCGATTGGGTCCAGCATCTTCTAATCTCATCACATCCTTCGGTGCATGTTTGGTGGGAGGTCCTTAAGGTCATCCTTAAGACCTCCTTTGGAAATTCATTCTCGCCGAGGCCAAGCCTTGATGCCCTTGTTTGTGCAGCAACCTCACCACATAGACCTTTCCTCTTATTTAGAACCAACTTCTCCTTTTTCTTCCATCATGGCATAACCCATTGAAGAAGAGAACAACCTTTAGCACCAGCTTTAGCACCTGATTGATCTCTTCCAAAACATTGTAAACCCACCACAGCGACCAATGATGCGAGATCACTATAATCTCGCTGCTATAGCAATCGAACCTTGAGTCCGAATCCCAGTTGGAGGTCCTGATTCTAAACTCAAGCCCAATATGATTCATGCCATACCAAAATTTCATGGGCTTAACTCCGAGGATCCATTCTAGCACATTAAACAACTCAAGAATCTAGCCCAGGCCTTTGGGTTAGATCCACAAAATTAGGATATTCTGCTCATGAAAATGTTTTCTTTCTCCCTCCTGGACAAGGCTGCTCATTGGTATCAAACTCAGACTCGTCCGATCGTGACATGGGATAAACTTCAGTCTGAATTTTTGAAAAATTTCTTTCCTGTTGGCCGAACAAATGCCTTGTGCCACCAGATCACCCATTTTACTCAACAAACTGGAGAACCTCTTCACAAAGCATGGGACCGATTCTTAGATCTCATGCGAAAGTGCCCCTATCATGGAGTTCCTAAATGGGAACAAGTCCAGTCTTTTTACTTGGGACTCCGTGAAGACATTCGATTATTCGTCAATGCAACTTGCGGAGGAAACATTATGGTCAACATGAGGACACAGTATGGGAGATTCTCAAAAACATGTGCGAGAACTCTATCAATAATGACTCCAAGG
This sequence comes from Thalassia testudinum, assembly GCA_037157565.1. Taxonomy (NCBI): domain Eukaryota; kingdom Viridiplantae; phylum Streptophyta; class Magnoliopsida; order Alismatales; family Hydrocharitaceae; genus Thalassia; species Thalassia testudinum. The sequence continues at coordinate 3,477,307 of JAZHRO010000073.1, read as the reverse complement.
GCTTATTCAATGAATATTAGGGGATCACATGAGACGCAGGACCTGTCCACATCCGTCGACTTGGAACTAATGGCCAGTCGGTTGGACAAGGTTTCTATCATAGAAAAGAAGGTAGACGAGCTGACTCGGCATTTGCAGTGAGCCACCTCTGTGTAGAACTCTTTTGCAAGGCCACCTTTGGTGAGGGAAACTGTGCAGAACATCTATCACCAATCTTAGGGGATGGACCCGTATCCACCCCTATCTGACTCTCGGACCGGAGTGACCTCCGATCCACTCTATTCGAGTTGGGGGAACTCTGAACCCTCGTATTCTGACTTTCCTGAGGTTCCTCAGATCTGCGAAAACCTCAATGCCATCCAAAATGACCCATTCTCCAATACCTACAACCCTGGATGGCGAAATCATCCCAACTTTCAGTGGATGGGAAATTCTCAGACTCAATGAACACCTTATCAGCCCCATCCACAAGTTCCTCGTCCATATCAGCGACCTCAGCCTTGGCCCAATCTCACCTATCAATCCAGGCCAAACCAGGATCAAATGACTCTTATCCTTCAAGCATTGGCTGACATTCAAAAGACAAATGCGGCAATGCAAAAACAGCACAAGGATGAGATCACAGAGGTTCGCAATCAACTAGCCCAGATGGCAAATTCCCACCAACCTGGCACCCTTCCTTCGCAACCTTTACCAAACCCAAATAACGTGCCGACCCAGAGGTGTGTTATGAACCCAAATTCTGGCCACACACATTTGATTTATCAGGCCCCTACTGCTCCATCACCAGACGGGATGGAAGCTTCAACATCTTATGCGGGATTTTAGTAGCAACCACCCCTTTTACCAAACCCAACCCAAAACCAGGCAGGATTAAACTCCATAACAACTCATAGTGGTAAAGCAACCCAAGACCCACATTATCTAAACCACTCCAAGCCTGGTAGTAGCCAAAACCCTAGGATAGTTATCTAGGATACCCCTATCCCAGATCAAGAACCTACACCTATTCTATAGGAACCAACTAGGATTCCATTTCCTGAGGCCTTTACCAAAGGAAAAAGGATAACCAAACCCATGGCTCCCGAGGAGGATCTAGTCAAGCTCTTTGAACATGTCCAGATAAACATCCCCTTGATGGATGTAATCCGCCATGTGCCGGCTTACACAAGATTCCTAAAAGATGTATGTACACCTAAATGTAAGCCGCGAACCAAGAGTGGGAATCCGATCGTATTGTCAGAGCAAGCCAGCTATGTCATCTTGAGTAAACTCCCATCCAAGGCTAAAGACACAGGAACTCCCTTGATTTCATGTAAAATTGGTGAAACCCAATTTGATAGAGCCCTACTAGTCATAGGTGCCTCCATAAATCTAATACCTACATCCCTCCTCGACCACCTTGAAGATTCTGAACTTAAACCGACTGAGGTGACGTTGCAGTTAGCTGATCGATCCATCAAGTCACATAAAGGAATACTCGAGGATGTCATTGTTAGGGTACAAGATTTCTACTTCCTAGTGGATTTTATAGTTCTGGATATGGACGCACCTGAGAACCTAAGGGACACACCAATCATATTAGGAGACCTTTTTTGGCCACTGCTAGGGCCAACATAAACTGTGAAGAGGGCCAAATAGAATTAAAGTTTGGGAATCAAACTCTGAAGATTGACATCTTTAAGGCCCAACAAGGGATTAATTGTGGCATTAGAGAGCAAATATGTGATATCAAAGCCATGGTTGATGAATCGCATATTGAGGACAACCTGATTATCCCTGATCAACCACTAGAAAATCAAAACTTGCAAATAGAGGAATATGAACCTGATCTAGACACACCCATAACTCCAATCCTTGTTCCTGATACAAACGCCGAACCACCTGCTGCTGCTGATAATCCTATCATGGAACTCAAGCCCCTTCCCAAGCATCTGAAGTATATCTTTGTGGGTTCCAATCAGACTTTTCCTGTGATTATCAACTCCCAACTCACGCCTAACCAGGAATCCTGTCTGATTACTATTCTCCAGCAACATCGTAGAGCCATTGGATGGACTCTCAATGACTTGACTGGAATAAGCCCCTCGTACTGTACACATCAAATCTACACAGAAGAGGGTGCACGACCTTCACGAGAGATGCAGAGACGTTTAAACAATAAACTGTAGGAGGTCGTGAAAAAGGAGATCATCAAGTGGTTAGATGCAGGGATCATCTACCCGATCTCCGACAGTCACTGGGTGAGTCCAATCCAGGTTGTGCCTAAGAAGGCTGGACTCACCAACATCACGACTGAAACTGGAGAGGTCATTCCTACCTAAATAGCTAACTCGTGGAGAGTCTGCATTGATTACAGAAGAATAAATTCCTCCATGAAGAAGGACCATTTCCAACTACCGTTTATTGATCAGATCCTCGAGAAACTAGTGGAAAATAGGTTCTTCTGCTTTCTTGATGGGTACTCCGGTTATAACCAGGTGGCAATCCATCCAAAAGACCAAGAAAATACCACGTTCACCTACCCCTTTGGGACGTATGCATTTCGAAGGATGCCTTTCGGTCTCTGCAATGCACCCGCGACCTTTCAGCGGTGCATGCTTGCCATATTCTTAGATATGGTAGGTGATTATCTGGAGGTCTTCATCGATGACTTTTCAGTTTTTGGAGCATCATTTGACAATTGCCTCTAGCACTTGGTCCAAATACTCAGGTGGTGCATCGATGTGAATTTGGTTCTTTCCTAGGAAAAGAGCCATTTCATGGTGCCTGAGGGAATCATCCTGGGACATCTAATCTCGGAGAAAGGCATCCAAGTCGATCGAGCTAAGGTTAACCTGATTTCCAAGCTCCTTATGCCTAGCTTGATTGAGGACATCAGATCTTTTTTGGGGCACGTCAGTTTTTACCATCGATTTATCCCTGATTTTTCAAAAATCGCACGCCCCCTGACTACACTTCTCTCCAAGGATGTGCCTTTTGAAATTTCCAAGGAATGCACTTAAGCATTTGAGATCCTTCGTGATCGAGTCACCTAAGCCCCGATCCTATAGTCCCTTGATTGGTCTCAACCCTTTGAGATCATGTGCGATGCATCTGACTTCATTGTAGGTGTAGTTTTGGGGCAGAAAATTAACGGGAAACCCATGATCAATTACTACGCTAGCGAAACACTAGACGAGGCTCAGCGTAACTACATGATTATTGAGAAAGAGCTGCTAGCTATAGTATTTGCCCTAGAAATATTCAGATCATACCTCTTAGGTTCCCGTGTTATCTTATACTTGGATCACACAGCTGTGAGGTGTCTCCTTGCAAAGAAGGATGCGAAACCTTGATTAATCTGATGGATCTTGTTGTTGCAAGAATTTGACCTCGAGATTCGCGACAAAGCAGGAAAGCAAAATGTGGTAGTTGATCACTTGTCCCGCCTTCCTTCTGAAATAACTGACCCTTCCGAACCCATCATAGAACACTTTCCTGATGAGCACCTCCTGACTATTAATATAGGGCTTCCATGGTTCGGAGATATAGTGAATTGGTTGGCATCACATCAGATCCCATCTGATTGGCCGAAGGCCAAGAAGGACAAATTGCGTTCCGAATCCAAGTATTACCTGTGGGAAGACCCGTATCTATCCAACATTGGTGCTGGTCAAATAATTTGACGGTGTGTTGCGGAAGTAGAAATCAAAGACATACTCCCCTTTTGCCATGACCAGGCATGCAGTGGACATTTCTCAGGACACAAAACCACATCAAAAGTCCTCTAGTGTGGCTTTTACTGGTCCACAATTTTCAAGGATGCATACGATCACTGTAAGGCATGTACCTGTTGCCAGACCTTGGGCAACATGAGCCATCGAGACATGATGCCTCTACAGTTGATCCTGGTATGCGAAATTTTTGACATTTGGGGGATCGATTTTATGGGACCCTTCCCTATCTCTGATGGCTTCGAATACATCTTACTCGCCATTGACTACGTGTCAAGTGGATAGAAGCCATTCCGACCCGAACCAATAATCATAAGGTTGTTATCAGATTCATTCATCAAAACATCTTCTCAAGGTTCAAGATTCCACGAGCAATAATTTCTAACGGAGGGACCCATTTCACAAATGCTCAGTTCAGGTCACTGATGACCAAATACGGGGTGTTGCATCGAATCTCTACACCTTACCACCTCCAAACTAATGGTCTAGCTGAGCTATCAAGCTGAGAGATCAAGAAAATCCTCCAGGTTACTTTTCGACCTGACAGGAAGATTAGTCTTCTCGGCTTCCAGAAGCATTGTGGGCCTATAGGACCGCCCACAAGATCCAATTAGGTATGTCTCCCTTCAGACTGGTGTACGGGAAGGCATGTCACCTCCCCATCGAATTAGAGCATGAAGCTTATTAGGTAGTATGGAATTGCAACTTAGATCTTTCTAAGGCTGGAACCCATAGAAGGCTTCAAATAAGCGAGATCGATGAATTACGCCACGACGTGTATGAGAACTTGTGAATTTACAAAGAACGAGTTAAAGCTTTTCAGGACAAACACATTTCTAGAAAGATCTTTCATCCTAGTCAAAAGGTTCTACTCTTTGATGCCCAACTCAAATTATTCCCAGAAAAGCTACAATCTAAGTGGGTCAGACCATACCTAGTCCGACAAATCTTTGGAAATGGAGCCATTGAGATCAGCCCACTCAACCATGATTCCGAACCCTTTGCTGTGAATGGCCAGAGACTCAAATCATTCATTGACATGACCAATACAAATTTGGTTGAGTCTACCCTCCATTCTCCTTGAGCTCATTGCGCCCAGTCGATGGCGTAAAACTCAGCGCTTAACAGGAGGCAACCCATCATTCATTGAAAAACCTAAACCCTTTTCTGACATTTCTATGCTGAATTCAAATTGCACTTTAGGGTTCATCCATTAGAATAGCCAACTCCACCTTAGGTACCCCTACCGGAGATTAGAAATCGTTCGCAATAGTCACTTCGACCCGTTCGCCCACCCAACACCTGTCCTAATGCATGAACTAAGTTGAATTCGAACCCACCTAATTTATAATAGGGACATTGCAAATCGTAGGCATGGGGGGGTATGAAAGTGAAAAATGTCAGGAAAACTCATATCAAGAAAAGGTTTCAACCCAAAAAATAAATCTTGAAAAAGAAAAAAACTGAGGAGGGAGAGAAAAATTTTGGGCTATACAAAATGAGAGGAGGAAAAGAGCAAAATGCCAAAACAAAGCACAAAATGAAAAAGAAAAAAAGTGGTCATTAGTAAAAGATTAAGGGATTAACTAAAGTTCTAGACCACATCAAAACAAAGAGAAAAATGAAAGAAAAGTGCTAAGGAGACATAAAAAGAGATTAGCAGGAATGCTGATCTTAGGCCTTTTGGGCTAGACTCTTAGGCTTAAAAATTCAAGTAGCCGCTAAAATCTACATACTCTTCAAGAGGTTGGGAAAAATGTGAAGCTTAGGTATTAGGTCTAAGGCTTAGGGAGTATTCAGCTCGTTAACTGACCTTTGATTTGTCGGATTTGGTAACCTAAGCAACCCAATTCACACACAGTCTAGTTCAGTGCACATAAATATCAAAATCACGCAAAAAGTGTTTCAATGTTCTAAAAAAGGTCTCCTAGATTAGAAGCGGCCGATCAACACAAGTTGATTTGGATGAGTCCCCGACGCAGAGAAGCAGGAAATTCCCTTCGAAGACGTGTAACAACATATCGTCTCCTCGGTGCTTGTCTCTTAGAATATTTAAATATCCTATCGGGGGCATGTAAGCACTCTGCTGGTTCAAATACCATGGGCGGAATTATCACGAAATGACAATTGCTAGGGTCTGAATTCGACCACAGAACGCCATGGGCGGGATTATCTCGAAATCAGGTTCTAGGGGTTGCCATGGGCGATGCTATCATGAAGCATTGATTGCCAGGGACCCTTGAGGATTGATGATGGGGACGACGAATCCGATACAGAGCGTGTTGAGAAGCCAATCTGAAGCTAGAAAAAAAAAGAAAAGAGAGAGAAAGCTCTCCAAACAAATAAATCCTCTATCTCTCTCTTACAAAAATGCACTACAAGCTGAACCTAGGCTAAAAATGTCTCAAGCACGAGTGCTTTAACCGCGGAGTCCAACAAACACTAGGATAGTTTCTATGGGCCTTAAAAACCTTTGTGAAAGACTGAGGCTAAAGCGGGTCAGGTCCGGATTTGGGTGGTACTTGAGTACCTTTAGGCCTATTGGCAGCATTCTGACCTAATCACAAAAGAAAAAGAAAAGCACTTATCATGACTGGTGACAAAAAAAACTCAGGGTCTAGAAAAGAAGTTAAAACCTTAAAATTTTGCTAAGGGACTAGCAAAAGATAGGCATGGGGGTATGACGAGAGCCTCATCATGAGCCCTAACTAGCACATTTTGACCTAAGAAAGAGAATAAGAGCTTCTACACAACCTAGAGAAGGGCTTAATCTAAGGAATAAGTGTTCTGAGAAGAAACATGAAATAAAGGTTAAAACTACAATTTCACCATTGCAGGACATAAACAGGATTTCTCAGAGGCAAAATATATGTCAAATAAGATAAAGAGTGGGTTGGTTTAGTCAGAAATGGGTTCTTGTGCAATCCAAGAATTAAATGACATTCTGTAACCCTAAAAGAGACCTGTTTAATTAAATAAGGTTCTGGGTAGGATAAAAATCAACTAAATCCTCTAAAATTCATATAAAAATATCCCTTAGGGTTTAGAACCTTCAAATTGGCCTTTGGAACCTGTTTTAACCTATATTAAGGCCCTAACTCATTAATTGATTTAATTTGGATTTTTGTGCAAAATGTCTAGTCAAACGTGGTAAACCGAAAATTGAACTTCACCATTGGATTCCTTAGGTCCAAATTAGGTTTGTACCAAAATTTGGACCTAAGGAGAGGTCATCTTGACCTACTTTGCAAAATAGTACACATAATTATAATTTGGCCCCTATCTTTTGAAAACCATTACACAAACCCCCCTAACTTCTTCACCAATCTTACAAATAGGTCCCCCCACCATAATGGGGAGAAATCCTTCTCCGGCGAGGAATGGAGGGGGAGTACTCCCTGATTCCTCAAAGATCTCCCAGATTTGGAAGGGAGATTCTCTGAGGAATTCCCTTCCATCTGAGCTCAATTGCAATCTCTGATTTGCATCCAATCTCTCGTGTGAACGCATGAGAGATTTGGGTCTCCAACTACCTTCCTTCTCCAGCGAGGAGTTGGTGGTAGAAGGCTTGCCCTCCAAGCACTAGAAGCTCGGCCAGCAACTATAAACGGATCCCCGGTCCTCTGCGAATCCCTCAAGCTTGACTTGGCTAAAGAATCCCCTAGAATTTCTCTCTCCCCTCTCCAGCCAAGTAGCCCACAAGCTCCAGCGACTCTTCCTCCTCCCTCTCGTCGCTCTACTACCATACCAGTGGTAGGGTTCACTTTGCCTCGTTCTTCCACGTTGTGCCACACCAGCGCACGCCTTCCTGATCTCTTCCTCGTCGCCGCTATCTCCCCCTCAGGGTCGTCTTCTCCAACAATGGTACAAATGCGCCATTCGTCTCCTCCGCCTCCCCTTCACTCCAAGTACCCCGGATAAGCTCCTCTTCTCCTACTCTCTATTTTTACTCAATCTATTTCACAAATCACCCCTCGACTACCACTATCCACCCTCAACTTCCCCATCTCCGGCCGACTTACGGTGAGACGCATCCATTACTCCACACCTCCACTCGCCTTGCCACCAACCTCTTCACCTCTGCCATCGACCACTAAACACTTTCCACCCACTCACAGACCGCCACACGCGCTCCACTCTTCCACCAAACGAACCCACTCACACGGTCACAGTCCGACCTAGGCACGCACGCCTTGGCAGGTCTGAGCCGCGCCAACACCTACCTCACCTTTGCCGTGACATGGCGAAGGTTCTCCTATTGTCTGATAGAGCCACAAGGCTACTTTTGTGACGTCCAGGGTCGAGCCCTTATCTGCAATTAACATGCATACAAGCTTACTTTCTCTCCAACTGCAGGCCACGCGCTCTAGGTTTCAAGATCCCAGGCTTTGCTAGTTGAGTGTGTGAGCGAATCCAGCCTAAGAGCTGTAGCTGTAGACCCTTCAACTGTGTCAATTGCGTGACGACATCTTCCTGCGAGCGAGCGCAAAAGTGGGTGAGACACTTAGTCCCACCTCGTGAACGTAGGAGTGAGGTAAGTAGGATAAATTGAAATTGTGTTTTATGTTGTTTGCCTCAAGTCACACAAGGGTGAGGTCCCCCGCCCTCACTCACCACGCCTCGTCCGTGACACTTCCCCCGTGGACCTAGCACCCGGATCTAACTACCTAACTTAGCACTCCTCGCGCACCACACCCATGCTGGTGCGCCTGGACCCGGGTGCGCACTTGACCCGACTACTCGACTCTGGGAGAGCAAACCAAAGAGAGAAATAAAGAGAGAGAGAGACGTGGGGAGGGTAGGGGAATAGGTTTTGCTATGTGGTTATTGTGCAGGATAAAGAGGCTAAGGGAGGAAGAGGCGCAGCAAGAGAAGGAAAGGAAGGACTTAGCAAGAAAAGGAGGTAGCCACAGCAAGAGAAGGAGAAGAAGAAGAGAGACGCACTATAGCAGAGGAGCGGCAGACCAAAGGAAGGAAAAAGAAGAGAAGCAAAAGCGACTAAGGGAGAAAAAGAAAAGGAGAAGAAGAAGCCATAGCCGCTGAGCAAAGCAAAAAGAAAAGATAGAAGGCCAACATTTAAAAGCACTATAGTCTGAATTTTTAAGACATCTGATACAATATCAGACGTCCAATTTTTTTAAGCACTTTCTCCATAACATTATTTTGCTATTTTTGTTGAACTAGTTATTGCTTCTGATTGAAAGTTGTGTTCTCAAGTTTTGGAATACCCAAATTGCTCCCTATGTTCGACCTCGGATACTTTGATTTTCGAGTTATAAATTCTTATTTATTTTAACGGTGAGTTCATCTATATTACATCGAGATATCTGTTAAAACATGATCTAGCTGCGTAAACAGGTAGCCATAGAAAGCTTCCTCGAAACTCTGAACTCAAAAAATCCAAAAAAAAAATTAGAAAAGGTGAAAAAGAAAAAAAAATGGATTTACTTTTGTATTGAATAAGGCGAGGACTTGGGTGGTCTACATTTTGGTAAACACCCAGGTATTGTTAAGTCTTTGTAATTAGGTCCTTACTTGAACTTTTCTAGTGTTAATCAACAAATTTTTCCTAAGTAATTGGAAATTAATTGTATTCTATACATAGCATTTAGTTTAATTTTGCTAGGGATTAGCAAAAAATAGGCATGGGGTTATGATTAGTACACATTTATTCATAATAAAATGTTTATTTATGTGAGTTCCTAAGCTTAACATTGCATTCCACATTATAAATATTACATAGCATGCATCATTCTGCATTCAGGATAGATTGTTCAAATTATAGGTCAATTTACTCTTTTTTGTGGCCAGGAGAGAAGGAGAATTATTTCAGGGCATCAAATTAAAGATCCAATCTTACAGATCTTATTAGGATGATGATCGGAGTCCAACATCTCTGAAACCACCTTCATTGGAGTCCCATAGTACCTTATGCAGTTCGAGTAAGAACAAAGGTCAAGGGGCAAGGTGGCACCAATCCGAACCTAAGATGCCAAATCTGACTGCATAGATGGATCTGAATTAATGATCATAGCCCAACGACGCAAAAATTTGTTCGATCCAACATCCGTGGCATCCTCCACAAAGCAAAGAAGATGAACGGCCATGATGATGCCATCACAACTGTCCATGGCCATTGCTGTCCTCTCCACTTCATCTTCAACATCGATTCTCAGCCGCTGGATCTTCATCCAATGGCTGAGAAAAGACCAGCACTGCCTTCCACATTCACCCCTCGCCACTACCAATCGATAGACTTTTGGATAAAAGATAGCACATAGCATAGCAGGGTGAGTGCACACTCTCACATGCTAAGCACAGGTTGGAGCCGCGATAGAGAATTAATAAACATGTGGAAAGGAAATTCCACCTTCAAATCACGATTGAGCACTCCAGATCCTCACCACATCGCCAATAGAAGACATGTGCGATTTGATGCACCATCTGACGCACCATTTGACGTGCATTTGAGGCACGATCCAGAGGGTGTGCTCCCACACGATCCAGAGAGCCAGTAAGCCCGTGAGGTGGGATCTTCAGCGACGATTGGGGTGGATCTTCAGCGATGATTTTAATGTCACTATTGACCATGAACAACCAAGCCTCCTCTCCTCCAGTATAAAAGGACCACGACCCCTCCTATTCTTCTTCATCCCTTCCTATGCTCTCCTCACTTTCTCTAGAGCTCAAAATCCTTTTGAGCTTGTGTCCTAAGCCTTTGGGATGCTCCACTAGAGAAAAGTAAATATATTTTTCCACCATCTCACCACCATTGATGGAGCTCCCATGGGCCATCTTCTCAACTCCATTTTGGGAAGTGGATCACACCGCAACACTGCTCGTCCTCACCTCATCTTCCAACACCTTTCTCCTTCCCTCAACTCCTCAACATCTTCGTCTGAGCTCCGTCAACACAGCTTCATCCTCCAATCATTCGACAAAGAGGATTCCTCTCATCCCCTTTCCATTTATCTCTTTCATAGTGTAGAATCATTTGTAATAAACATTTTTAAAGCAAATATCAGAAGTAGATTTCCATCTCTCTCTTTATTATTCGCAAGTAAAATAGCTCTTTCCTACTTTCTAGAATAGTTTAGTTTACATCATATTTCTTCCTAGTTGCCAGCTATCATAAAATACCAAAAAAATAGGAAATATCAAAAGACCAAAAAGAAACAAATTGAAGCATGATCTTTCTTGCAAAATCAAGTGTCGCCTCCCTATATTCAACTCGAGGCTTACCTCGAGCTTCGGTTATAAATTTTATTTCATAGCACACTTTTGCAACTACAATGATGGGTTCTCCAAAACCTTAATTTTGTCACAAATTTTATGCTCACCAGTCACCACGAATGCTAACGGAGTTGCCGCATGGTGGCAGAGTCGGTGCTGTCAGAATTGACTGCAGTGATGGATGGCCACAAAAGTGGGTAGAGTTGCAATAGAGCAACGCGGTGATGTCTTCGCCGCGGTGAAGGAGAAGCACGTGGTGGTCATGGAACTGTATCAGCGAGAGGAGGACATGGTTGTTCGATCGACAAGGAGTGTAGTGTAAGGAGGATGTGGAGGATGGTGGAATTGTAGTCGAGGATGTGGCGGGCACTCGAACATGGTAAGGGAAATGCACAACAGGAGCCAAGATGGTGATGGGAATGTCAAGCATGCTGTAAGGTTAAGGGTGCAACGAGGGGCTAACAGTGCATCAAGAGAGATGGTGTGGAGTTATTCACACTGCTGATGGAGGAAGGCACGGTCAGTGATAAACACGCACAAATTCATGATAAAAAGCTTACTTATGATAGTTCCTAAGCCTAGCATTGCATTTCATAAGTATAAATAGTGCATAACATGCATTACATTGCATTTAGGATAATTTGTGTATATTGTATAGTAATTTAGACATTTTATGGCCAGGATGCAGTGCGACATCTTTACAGACTTCGGATGAAGAATCCGATCATATGGATGGATCTGGAGCGATGATCGCAGTCCAACGGCGCGGAAATGGCTTCGATCCGAGCACTGTGGCATTGTCTACAAGTAAGGAAAGGTGGACTATCCAGATGGTCCCACGTGGCACCATCTGGAGCACCCAAGGTTGCTCGGCATCCTTCCAAAGGCCATCCAACAAGCAATCTCAATCATTGGATGCAAATCCAATGGCTGAGAGCCCTCCTCCACCACGCACCCACAACACATGATCTCGATACTTCGGTCAGCTTGGTGCATCAGATGAAGACCAGGCCTTCAAGGGAGGGGTGTAGGTTCAAGACCCGCAGAGCCCCCCCAATTCGCTAATTGGATACTGTTTATGGCGCTTGATCGATTTTTAAGAGTGTCATGTTGTAGTACAGCTGAGAAAGCATTCAAAACAAATACAATTTTATTACTTGAATATATTCCGAGGTTGAACACAGGGAGCAAACAGAATTCACGCACTAATCTCAACAATAAATGTAAATTGAACACATAATACTACTCAAAATATAATTACAAATGTAAAGCAAGAGTATATGAAGCATAAAAAGAATTGTAAATAAAACAGTGGAGAGCTTATAAGAATTGGACGTCTAATTACAAAATCAGACGTCTTAAAAGTTATGTGCTACAATGCCCCTTTTCTTTCCTTTAGATTTCTTTCTCTGATTTCTCTTGTGAGCTTTCTTCTCCTTCCTTCTTTCTCTTCTAGCTTCTTCTTCCTTCTCTTCTTTCTCTGTCTTTGGCTCCTTCTTCTTTGACTCTTTTCTTCCTTTGCCTTTTCTTTGACTTTCCTCCTTTTCTTTCTCTACCCTCTGCTTCTTCTGTAGCTTCTTCCTTTGCCTTGCAAACCTTAGCTTCTTCCGTCTTCTTTCTCTTCCTTGGCTTCTTCCTTCTTTCTTTGCCCTTCTCCTTCTTCTTCCTTCCTTCTTTGCCTGACCTCCTCTTCTTCCTCTCTAATTTGGCTAAGTGTCGAGCTTAAGCCTTCCAAGGCAAAACCCTCGTTCCCCTACGTAGTGTTCCTCTCTTTCTCTCTTCTCTATTTCGGTTCGCTCTCCCTAAGCGATAGTCGATTCGGGTAATCGGACATAATGAAGACCTGGGTCCAGGCCCACCAGCATGGGTGGTGAGCGAGGAGTGAGTCAGTTGGTTAAACGAGTCGTAGCCAGGTCCGTGTGGGTAGCGCTATGGATGAGGCCGTGAGAGAGGGACCTCACCCCGTGACTTGGAGGCGACAAAGCTATGGCTGAAATTCCTTTTATGCGCACACACCCGCTCGTCCAATTCTGAGGTCGGACTAAATGTCCCACCTTCCATCCGCGCGTCATAGCAGAAGGTGTCCTCTTCAATTCGCGAAGCTGCAAAGGGTTGTGGCTCCATTTGGGAAAGGCAGCACCTGGAGTGTGGTAAGTGAGCTTCAAGCTCCATCATCAATGGCGGCCGATGTGCATGAACCTGAAAACATGAGCACGGCCTTGCGGCCACATCAGATCATCCAGGGAGCCTCGTCGAGGCACGGCGAGTGCACTGCGATGGTCGGCGTGTCGTGGGGATTGCTGTGGTGGCGAATCTAGGGCTTACTGTGGCCGTGGAAGTGGGTGTGTTCGGTGGAATGTTTAGGTAGTCAATGGAGTGAATGGAGTAGTGAGAGATGATCAGTGAGTCATTGCGGAGGTTGTAGGGTGGTTGGCGAGGTGTGTGGAGGTGTGGAGCGGTGGGGGCACCTCGTCGGAGGGATCGCTGGATGTGGAGAAGATGATGGTGATTAGTGGCGTCAAGGGGTGTTTTTGAGAAATAAAGAGTGGGAACAGGAGTAGAAGAGAGAGGGAATCTAACAAACCTAGTCTAAGGACAAAGGGGATAGGGGAGGTGTCTAGGGTTGTATGGCTGACGTCGGAGGTGAAGATCTTCGTAGATGAGGCGGCGGCGAAGACAAGGGCAAAAGCGACGTCGACCAATGTTGCACAACGCGGATGAATGTGAGGAAGATAACCCAGCTACTAGTATTATGGTTGGGCAATGAATGAGTGAGGGAGGAATCGCCGGAGCTTGCGGAGGTGTTGTGGCGGATGAGGAGAGAAGAATGTGGGGGATTCCGACCAAATTCCAAGCTAAGGAAACGCGGTTGAACCTGGGGCATCTTAAATAGGCCTCTGGGTAAGGATTGTGCTTGGAAGCCAATATTCCAAGCGAATCAAGGTCTTTGGAGATGGTAATTTCAAAAGACCCAAATCTATCATGCGTTCGCATGAGAGATTGGGTAAAGTAGGGCACATGAATGGGTTCAGATTGGAGGGGATTACTCAGGGAATCTCCCTTCCAATTTTGGGAGGGATTCTCTAAGCAATCAAGGAGAAATCACCTTCTAAAGCTTGTCGGAGTAGGATTCCTCCGCTATAATGGTGGGGGGACCTACTTGTAAAGAACGATGAAGAAGCTAGGGGCAAATGCAAGGGTTTTTGAAAGATAAGGGTACAAATGTAATCAGGATGGACTTATTTGCAAAGTGGGTCAAGATGAGTTCCCCTTAGGTCTAAATTTTGGTACAAACTTATTTTGGACCTAGGGAATCCAATGGTGAAGTTGGATTCTGGGTTTGACCACATTTGACTCAGCAATTTATGCAAAAACCCAATTTTGGTTAAATATATGTCTGAGACATCATTCTAAGCCAAAATAGGTTCCAGTGGCCAAATTGAAAGTTCTAAATCATAGAGAATATTTTTCTATAATTTTTAGAGGGTTTAGATGAATTTTATGCTGAACATATCCTTGGTTAATCAAGTGGGTCTGTTTTAGGGTTACAGGAAGTCATTTAATTCTTAGAACTCACATGAACCATTTTCTGTCTGATCCAACCCACTTTTATTCTTGTTAAGACCTTTTTCCCTGTGTTTAGACCTTGAGAAAATCCATTATTTCACTGCAATGGTAAAATTACAGTCTTACCCCTTGCTTCTTACTTTTCTCTCAGGAATGTTATCCAGTGAATTAAGACCGCTAGTTAGTTATGTAGGAGCTTTTGTTCCCTTCATTAGGTCAAATGAGCTAGTTAGGGCTCATTATGGTGTTTCCATCATACCCCCATGCTTAGTTTTTGCTAGTCCCTTAGCAAAATTTTAAGGTTTTAACTTTGATTCTAGACCATGAGTTTCTTGATGTTAAAAAACTATGATGAGTGCTTTCTTTTGTATATTAAGTTAAAATGCCAATAGCAGGCTTAGAGGTACTCAAGTACCAACCAAGATAAGGATTTAGCCAGCTCTAGCCTCAGTCCATCGTGAAGGTTTTTAAGGCCCACAGGAACTATCCTAAGGTTCGTTGAACTCCACGGTTAAAGCACCCGTGCTTGTAACATATTTTAGCCTCGGTTCAGTTTGCAGTGCATTTTTGTAAGAGAGAGATAGAGGACTTTTCTTTGTTTGGAGAGTTTTCTCTCTCTTTTCTTTTTATTTCTAGCTTCAGATTGGCTTTTTATTCCTAGTCCCCATCATCAATCCTCAAAGGGTCCTTAGCAATCGATGCTTCAAGATGGCACCGCCCATGGCAACCCCCAGAACCCTAGCTTTCGAGATTTTGAGATAATCCCACCCATGGTGTTATGTAGCTAAATCCATACCCTAGCAATCGACATTTCGCGATAATGCTGCCCATGGCATCTAAACCAACACAGGGTGCTTACATGCCCCCGATAAAAAATGTAAATGTCCTAGGAGACAAGCACCGAGGAGACGATATGTTATTGTGCATCTTCGAGGTAAATTTCCCACCTCTCCATGCTAGGAACTTGTCCAAATAAAATTATGTTGATCGGCTGCTCCTAATCTAGGTGACATTTCTTCAGAATAGTTTAAATGCATTTGCGTGATTTTGATCTTATAAGCAATGAACCAGACTGTGTGTGGATTGGGGCGCTTAGGTTACTGAGTCCCACAAACCAAAGGTCAGTTAACGAGGCCGAATAATTCCTAAGCCTTAGACCTAATACTTAAGCTTCACATTTTTCCCAACCTCTTGACGACTATCTAGATCTTAGCAGATACTTGAATTTCTAAGACTAGGAGTATAGCCCAAGAGGCCTAAGATCAGCATTCCTATTAATCTCTTCTGTGTTTTGTTAGCACTTTTTTTTTCATTTTCTTTTCCTTGATGTGGTCTAGAACTCAATTAATCCCTTAATTTCTTACTAATGACTATCTCTTTTTTTTCAACTTGTGCTCCTTTTTGACATTTTTCACTTTTCCTCTTTTTCTCCTCAAGATTTGTATGGCCTCAAAATTTTCTCTCCCCTCAGAATTTTTTTTGTATTTTTGGAATATGTGATTTTTTTGTGAGAAACCTTCTGAATTTTTATTTTTGTATGTTTGCACTTTACCACCCCCCTATGCCTAAGCTTTGCAATGTCATTGTAAACGGAGGGTGTGAAATAGGTTTGGGTTCAGGAATTTTAGAACAGGATTTATAAGGTGGGCGAACGAGTCGGGAATGACTGTTGTGGACGATTTCAAGCTCTGGCACGTGTACCAGAGGTGGGATCTATTGTTCTAAAAACTGAACTCAGGGTGCAATAGACTTGAAGTACAGAAGGATAATCTGAAGGATCTCAGGTTTTTGGAATGACGGGTTGCCTCCCGTTAAGCACTAAATTCAATGCCTTCAGCCTAGTGGGAAATGGTATGGAGAGGGAGTGGTCAAATCAGCTGAGTTTTGTAGAACAAGCACCTTGATCAAGAGCCTGGTTGGTCAAACTAGGTGCTTGTTCAGATCAATAGGATGATGATGCAGCCCAAACCCAATCAATCTGGTGGGTTGATAATTATAGATCAAGAGATGCGGAACCCACCATATACTATGGAGCTCGGAATGATATGGAAGTGTGAATCCAGGGTTTGGCTAAGTCGAATAAGCCTGGTCAGAGTAGGGATCCTCAAAATAGTCAGTGGATGATGCGGAAGCCCTATAGGAGTGATCAGAGAATGATGGGGCATGTTTTGTGGTCTGATCAATGTTTGAAACCCAAAAAAGATGTGGAGGTGAATCATCTGCAATCGGCTTAGTAAGAAGGAAATCAGAATAGAAATTGAGTCCGGTTGCGGGTCGGGGTTGAAAATGGGTTTTGATGGGTTCTGTATATGTAGAGGAGGTGGCATCTACATGAATTGTGCATGAGGGCTCCTCTAAAAAGGAATTATAGGTAGGTACATTGAGAGAGTCCTTATAGTAGCCATCAAATTCAAAAGTGAATGCCTAAAGAGTTCCATCAAACAATTTGAGTTCTGGGTTGCAGTCACTCTTGGCACTTTTTGGTTTTGATTCCTGAGGATAAAAAAGAAATGATTCCATCTCGATGGAACCTGAGTTTAAATTAGTGATCTCGGGATCAAGGACCTTAGAGTCAGAGTCGATGAATGAATCATGTGAGCTGAGGTCGTAGATTGGCTCGTAGTTGTCAGTACATAATGTTTCTCTGAAATCATCGGAAGATTCGAAATCGTCAAAGAAATTGCGAGAATCAAGTTCTGAGTTCGATTCGAGATCAGAGGTTCCACCACAGAATAAACCACAAGATGTAGATTTAGCAACCTGACTTGGATCTAGCCTATTTGTAGATTTTGAGCTTAAGAAGGTGTCCTTATGAGGTCTAGGCTCAGCCTTTTGGCTTGTAGGGAAGACCCAATCAAAACCCCATTCTTCCAACTCCTCGATTTCTATATCATATATTGGCGTGACTTCCGAGAAATCAATCTGTATTTCTAAGGATGTTGGAGAGGGATATTCATCAAACAAAGTCCCAGAATCATAATCCCAATTCAAACATGGGGCTTTGTAATCTTCCCAATAAGTTCCAGATCCAAATTCAAGGCTAAGGATGTGAGTTGAATTACTAGAATCTAGGTCAGAATTGCCTTCGAGGATCACCTTATCAGAATAACGGGCAGAATTTACACCCTTGAGAGGTTCTATTTTAATCTTATCATTACAGGAGTCTTGGCATTCTATGCTTGGTGAACCAGGATTTTGGTTTTCTAGGGTTGGCTCACAATTGTGTTCTCCTGCAATTGGGATTTCCCAACCTAATTCGAGATCAGGCATGTTATATTCCATCTAGATTGGGAATCCACAACATCCTTGTGCCTCAAACCTGGGGTTTGGGAAGTCATGTTGATCCTCAATATTAGTCCAAGATGTTTCATTAACTGTTTGGGGCATGTACGGGTATTTTTTATCAATAACTTATTTCAACAATTTCATCATCTCTTCCCATTTTTCAAGATCATCTTGGTGTTTTTCCCAAAGTATAAAATTTTCATACATTAGAGATATTCAAAGTTATGCAATTTTTCTATCTCAATGTATCCTGTTATGAGAATGTCTTGAGTTGATCCCTTTGTTGCTTCTGTTAATAACATTTGGGCACAGTTTATGATGAAGGTTATTATTGTTGGTACACTAACTTGAATGTCTTCTACTGGTTTTGAGGTTTTGTACTCAATCTCATAAAATTCAAGGGCATCCTCAATCATTCTATCTCTCATGGATTTTTGTGATTCAGGTTTCTTGAATGGTCCTTCTAAGTAACCAGGCTGCATATTTGAATCAGATGGTGGAATCAAGATGTAGAATAAAAATTCAAGTCTTAGAATGAAGTGATTTGATATGAATAGAGACTCCCTAAAAGGAACTGTGTGTGTACTTCTAAATAGAAGGGATGAGGGACTGGATATGATGTTGACCCAATCAAGGCACCCAAAGATTTTTGGATGACTATAGAGGTTCGGGGCAGATGATACCCCTGGATCAAAAAGTCGCTCACCTGAGAATTACTTGGGCAGCCAAAGAGGGCGAGTCCTATAAAGACCCATACACGGTAGAGTGCCCCCATGGGTTATAGGGTTTCCCCCACCCAACCTCTCTTGTCACTGAGGGTCCAGGTAGACCAGAATGGATAACTTGACCTCTTAAGTCTACCAGTTTTATAGCCTAATTTTTGCCTTTGATTTCACTTGAATTATCTGTTGTTTTGACTTTTGACCTAATTTGGAGGTTGGTTGGCCTACAATGTAGTTCAACTTTACCTGACTTGCCCTAAAGATGGCAGAATGACTCTAGGTCAAGACCTAGAAATCACCTTGATTTGACTCCCTGGTTATTAGGGCCAAGTATTTTAATGTCCAAGTGAGTTTAGAGTCTGATTTAGGGCTTTTCTTGATTAGATCTTTATAATCAAGGACTTGGGTAGCACACAAATGCGGGCGGGTTTGTTTCCTTTTATGCAGGAAAGTTTGAACTACCACTCCAAAGCCCTAATGTAGAAACCCTAATTGGCTTTATTTTCTTGTCCTCTTTGATTTTCACAAATGTTCTCTTTGGACTTCAAACAAAAAGTGTGTAGTCCAAGAAGATTAGAAATTAAGTGTAATCCCTAGTAGGCATAGGAATTTTGGGGTAGGATCTTTAGAAATTGCTTCAACTTCAATAAGATTTGAAAAAAAAAAATTTTGTAAATTAGGAAACTTTGCCTTTGAAAAGATACATACTATAAAATAAGGCAGGTGATTCCTAATTAATTATTTCCTTTTTGTCTTTCCAAGATTAGGAGGCTGATTAAGGAAGAATAAAGAAGTTACCTGCCCTGGAGTGGCTAATTTGCGTGGGAGATTGCCTCTTGAAGTACCTCGCACAATCACAATAAAGCAAAATAGGGCAAGTTAGTATTCAAATATAATCAAAATAATGTAGAGAATAGTGGTGAATTACACATTGCTCCCCAGCAATGGTGCCAAAATGTTTGTGGCACTTGATAGGTTTTTAAGAGTGTCACGTTGCAGTATAGCTAAAAAAGGGTTCAAAACAAACACAATTTTATTACTTGAATATATTTCAAGGTCGAACACAGGGAGCAAATGGAATTCACGCACTAATCTCAACAATAAATGTAAATTGAACACATAATACTACCCAAAATCTAATTAGAAATGTAAAGCAAGAGTATATGAAGCATAAAAGGAATTGTAAATAAAATAGTGAAGAGCTTATACAAGTTGGACGTCTGATTACAAAATCAGACATCTTAAAAGTTATGTGCTACAATGCCTCTTTTTTTTCCTTTAGATTTCTTTCTCTGATTTCTCTTGCGAGCTTTCTTCTCCTTCCTTCTTTCTCTTCTGGCTTCTTCTTCCTTCTCTTCTTCTTTCTCTGTCCTTGGCTCCTTCTTCTCTGACTCTTTTCTTCCTTTGTCTTTTCTCAGACTTTCCTCCTTCTTTTCTTTCTCTACCTTCTGCTTCTGCTTTTGTAGCTTCTTCCTTTGCCTTGTGAACCTCAGCTTCTTCCTTCTTTCCTGGCCCTTCTCCCTCCTTCTTCTTATTCCTTCCTTCTTTGCCTGACCTCCTCTTCTTCCTTTGTAATTTGGCTAAGTGTTGAGCTTAAGCCTTCCAAGGCAAAACCCCCCTTCCCCTGCGTAGCATTCCTCTCTTTCTCGCTTCTCTATTTCGATTCGCTCTCCCAGAGCCATAGCCAATTCGGGTAATCGGACCTAACGGAGACCTAGGTCTAGGCTCACCGGCGTGGGTGGTGAGCGACGAGTTAGTCGGTCTGGTAAACGGGTCATGGCTAGGTCCGCGTGGGTAGTGCTGCGGATGAGGCCATGAGAGAGGGACCTCACCCCGTGACTTGGAGGTGACAAAGCTATGGCAAAAATTCCTTTTATGCGCACACGCCCACTCGTCCAGTTTCAAGGTGGGACTAAATGTCCCACCTCCCTTGCGCACGCTGCAGTAGTACATGTGCTCTTCAATACGCGAAGCTGCAAAAGCTTGTGGCCCCAATTGGGAACCTGAGCGCGTTTCGTGCCTCAAGTCCACGTCACCTAGGCCTCGCGCCTGGAGCAATAGCCCCTGGAGCATGGCAAGCGAGCTTCAAGCTCCATCGCCAATGGCAGCCGCTGTGCCTGAACCTGAAACATCAGCACAGCCTTGCAACCATGTCAGATCATCCAGGGAGCGTCACTGATCGTGTCATGTTTCGCGTGTTTGAAATCAGCGTTACAAGTAACCCATCGTCGTAGTTGCAAAACAAGTCAATCAGATAAAATTTATACAAAACTCCATGGGAGTCCTGGGTCGAACACAGGGAGGCGACGTTTACTTTACGTGAAAATCGTGCTTCATTTCGTTTCTTTTTGGTATTTTAGGGTTTCGCTATTTTTTTGTGTTTTTGAAATAAAAGACAAGCAAATGAATCACAAGATAGAGATAAGGAACAAAAATGGTATATATATCAATCCAATGTTTATTACAATCTACTATGAAAGCATAAAAAGAGAGGGAGGTGAGAGGAAATCTCCCGAATCGGCTGTTCAGTGAGATGACGGTGCCTGGCGGAAGCTCGGGCGAAGGAGGTGAGGAGTGGGACGATGGAGGTGAGATGCAAGAGGATGTTGTGTTGAGGAAAGCTTCGGCGTGGCTCTGCAATGGAGGTGAGATGGAGGTGATCTACTACCGGAATGGAGGTGAGAAGACAGCTCCAAGGTGACCTATGAAGGGAGATGGGAAGTTGGAGGAGTATTTGGTGGGGCAGAGGCTTGATACACTAATAGGCACCTTGGGAGCTTGAGAACAAGCTCTAACGGAGTGTTGGTAGGCTTGCTAGAGCTTGGGAGTAGGTGGGAGTAGAGTAGGTAGAGATGGCTTGGAAGGGAGGGGGTGTAGGTCCTTTTATAGTGGTAGAGAAGAGGCAAAAATCATGTCTAGGTCTTTACTAACATCCACAAACGTCGCTGCAGCTGTCGCTGAAGATCTACCCTTCAATTGTTCTTGCTGGCACGCATGGGCCTTTAGTGATGCCCATAAACGTCGCTGCAGCTGTCGCTGAAGATCCACCTATCAAATCCTCTTGTTGGCGTGCGCAGACCATTAGTGATAGCTACAAGTGCCACTAAAAGTGCGTCGCTGAAGATCCGCGCACCTCCTTGCTGGCGTGCACTACGCGCTTCGTGCACCCGTGTCTCACGCGCGCTGGCATGCACTGGCATGCACGTGCGGGTACACCGCGCTGCTACTGCTGCGTGCTGCGCGCTACGTGGCTGCTGCTGAGCGACTAACCAAATTGGAAATTGGTGGGGCTACGGGGATTCGAACCCACACCCCACCCTTGAGAGCTGCAGTCTGGACCATTGCGCCAAGTGTGTGGATTTGTCGTGAGGAGGAGTTTGGTGCAAAGTTTCCCAGCCGTTGGATCTTGATCCAACGGTAAGGACTCAAGGGCGCGGATGAAGGAGTTGGGTAGTGCTACTGGCCGGTGTTGGGTGGTCTAGATGGCATCACGTGGCACCATCTGTGTCGTCCATCTTCTTCTTCTTGTAGAGGGTGCTATGGTGCTCAGATCAAGCTAATTTTCACGATGTCGAACTGTGATCATCGCTCCAGATCCATCTGTATGGTCGGATTTTCCATCCGAAACCCGTATGGATGTCGCATTGCCCCCTGGCTGTTGATCTTCCTCAGGTTTAATGTGATGCTACGGGACTTCGATCTGGATGATTTTAGAGGCATTAGTCTCCGATCGTCGTCCCGATCAGATCTGTATGGTCTGATTGTCCATCCAAGGCCCTGAAATAAATCCTCTTTTCTCCTGACCATAAAAAGGACCTAATTAACCTAAAATATAAACTACTCTAAATGCAGAATGATCCATACTATGCAATATTTATATCTTGATATGCAGTGCTAAGACCAGGAACTATCACAAATAAGCATTTTACGATGAATTTATACGTGTTTATTAGTCGTTGAGGCACGGCGAGTGCACTGCAGAGGTCGACGTGTCGTGGGGATAGCTGTGGTGGCAGATCTAGGGCTTACTGTGGCCGTGGAAGTGGGTGTGTTCGGTGGAATGTTTAGGTAGTCAATGGAGTGAATGGAGTAGTGAGAGTTGATCATTGAGTCATTGCAGAGGTTGTAGGGTGGTTGGCGAGGTGTGTGGAGGATCGGAGCGGTGGGGGCACCTCGCCGGAGGGATCGCTGGAGGTGGAGAAGATGATGGTGATCAGTGGCGTCAAGGGGTGTTTTTGAGAAATAGAGGGAACGGGAGTAGAAGAGAGAGGGAAGCTAACAAACCTAGTCTAAGGATGAAGGAGACAGGGGAGGCATTTGGGGTTGTACGATCGATGCTAGAGATGAAGATCTCCGTAGATGAGGTAGCAGCGAAGACAAGGGCAGAAGTGGCATCGGCCGGTGTTGCGCGATGCGGATGAACGAGAAGAAGATAACCCAACTACTGGTATTGTGGTTGGGTGATGAATGAGTGAGGGAGGAGTCTTCGGAGCTTGCGGAGGTGTTGTAGTCGGTGAGGAGAGAAGAATGTGGGGGATTACGGCCCAATTCCAAGTTGAGGAGACGATATTGAACATGGGGCATCTTAAATAGCCCTTTGGGAAAGGATTTGTGCTTGGAAGCCAAGCTTCCAAGAGAGGAAAGGTCGCCGGAGAGGGTAACTTCAAATGACCCAAATCTCTCATGTGTTCACATGAGAGATTGGGTAATAAGTGGGGCACATCAATGGGTTTAGATTGGAGGCGATTACTCAGAGAATCTCCCTTTCAATTTTGGGAGGGATTCTCTGAGCAATCAAGGAGAAATCACCTTCTAATGCTTGCCGGAGTAGGATTCCTCCGCCATAATGGCAGAGGGACCTAATTTCAAAGAACGATGAAGAAGCTAGGGGTCAAATGCAAGGTTTTTGAAAGATACAGGTACAAATGTAATCAGGTTGGACCTATTTGCAAAGTGGGTCAAGATGAGTTTCCCTTAGATCTAAATTTTGGTACAAACCTAATTTGGACCTAAGGAATCCAATGGTGAAGTTGGAGTTTGGGTTTGACCATGTTTGGCTGGGCAATTTATGCAAAAACCTAATTTAGGGCAAATATATGTCTGAGACACCATTCTAGGTCAAAATGGGTTCCAATGACCAAATTGAAAGTTATAAACCATTGAAAATATTTTTCTATGATTTTTAAAGGGTTTAGGTGAATTTTATCCTAACCAGATCCTTGGTTAATCAAGTGGGTCTGTTTTAGGGTTACAAGAGGTCATTTAATTCCCAGAACTCACACGAACCCTTTTCTGTCTGATCCAACACACTTTTATTCTTGTTAAGACCTTTTGACATGTGTTTAGACCTTGAGAAGACCCGTTACTACACTGCAATGGTAAAATTGTAGTTGTACCTCTTGTTTCTTACTTTTCTCTTAGGAAGGTTATTCAGTGAATTAGGACCTCCAGTTGATTATGTAGGAGATTTTGTTCTCTTCATTAGGTCAAAATCTGCTAGTTAGGGCTCATGATGGTGTTCCCATCAGATGCACGCCAGTGCATGCCAATGCAGCATCTGCGTAAAATTGGGTTAGGAGAAACCCGTTGCTGTAGTTGTGAAACACGTTATCAAATACAACATTTTACCAAAACTCCAAGGGTGTCCCAGGTCGAACACAGGGAGGTGACGTTTGCTTTCGTTCAAATCCGTGCTTTTCTTTGTTTGTTTTCGAGGTCTTTAGGTTTTGTTATTTTTTTGTGTTTTTGTGGTAAAGAAAGCAATAAGATAGCACACAAAGTGGAGAGAAATAAATCTTGAAATAATGCAATGTCATTTATTACAATAAATGGAAATATGAAAAAAATAACAAAGATAGAGGTGAGAGGAAATCTCCCGAATCGGTTGTTCAACGAGATGATGGCACTTGGCGACAGCTTGGACAGAGGAGGTGAGAGGCTGGACGATGGGGATGAGATGTCGAAGGATGCTAGGTAAAGGAATGCTTCACCAAGGCATAGAACGGGGATGAGGGGATGGAGGTGATCTTCTACAAGAATGGAGGTGGGAGGACGACTCCAAGGCTCCCTATGAAGGTCGTGAGAGGGACGAGGAAAATTTGGTCGGGTAAGGAATTGCTACACTAGTAAGGGACCTTTTGAGCTTTGGAATGAGCTCTAGAAAGCTTTGATGGGCTTCTAAAGCTTTAGAGCACGTGGGTGTAGCAAAGGTGCCTAGGCAAGAGAGGTGTGTAGGTCTTTATATAGTGGGTGGGAGGGGCCTAAAATGCATACAGGGTAATTAGTGACCTCCATGACGTTGATGTAGGTCTAGCTTAAGAGTTGTTGTAGCCACCTCACGCCTGCTCATGCGGGAGCTGCACTGGCCCTCCATCACATGCGCGGATCGTGCTTGTGCGTGCTGCTGGTGTGTGCTAGTGCACGTTGGTGCACGCCAACGTGCACCAATGCACACCAGTAGCACGCACAAGCATGATCTGTGCACGTGATGGAGGGCCAGCGCAGCTGGTGCGTGAGCAGGCATGAGGTGGCTATAGCGACGCTTGAGCTTGACCTACATTGACATCCTGGAGGTCACTAATTACCCTGTGTACATTTCTACATTGCCTACACACCTCCCTTGCCTAAGCATCTCTACTTTTGCTACACCCACCTACTCTAGAGCTCTAGAAGCCCATCAAAGCTCCCTAGAGCTCATTCCCAAGCTCCAAATGTCCCCTACTGGTGTAGTTGTTCCCTTGCCCCACCAAATATTCCTCCTCCTTCTCACCACCTTCATGGGGAGCCTTGGAGCCATCCCCCCACCTCCATTCTGGTAGAAGATCATCTCCACCTCCTCATCCCCATTCCATGCCTTGGTGAAGCATTCCTTTACCTAGTGTCCTCCTGCATCTCATCCCCGTCATCCAGCTTCTTACCTCCTCTATCCAAGCTACCGCCAAGAGTCGTCATCTCGCCAGATAACCAATTTGGGAGATTCCTTCTTACCCATATCTCTTTCTTTATTTCCCACTTTTTGTAATAAGCATTTGAACATCATTTTGATATACCAATTTGTTTTCTTCTATGTTGTGAGCTATCCTATTTGTCTCTTTATTACAAAAACACAAAAAAAAAGAAGACCTTAGAATACCAAAAAGAAACAACACGAAGCGTGGATTTCAATGAAAACAAATGTCGCCTCCCTGTGTTTGACCTTGGACTACCTTGGAGTTTCGATAAAATTGCATTTAATAACGTGTTTTGAGACTACAGCGATGGGTTTCTCTTAACCCCAACTTTTCGTTCGCCGAAACATGACGATCATTTTGGCATCTTTGCTGAGGAGGCAACATAATTTGCTTTCTTATTTTCCATGTTTCTTTGAATTTACTTATTACTAACCCCTCTTACCTCTAATTTATTGTCTCACAGGTACCCTAGCAAGAACATCTGAGTATGGTAGATTGGAGTAAAGTGCGGGTAGAGTGGTTTGTAAGTGCCCCCACATTCCCCCACAGTAGTTTCACTTTCGCCACATCAACAACCAAGACCTAATTCTACTTAGGAATTTGCATAAACCATAGGATAGAATCTGTGTCATGTTTACCACCTACACTCATCTCATCCCTACATATATAAAAAAAAAATTATCTTCTAATTATGGGACGAATCAACATACACACTACGAACACCCACATTTAAGGCACATAACCTATCTTGATTTTATCTACTCAATTGTGATTCTGGCCCATGGTACCGTACATGCAAATTGACACATAAAGGAGTAGAAATTAGACTAGATTAATCACCTTTTGTGTGCCTTAATCAAGTGGTGCAACAGGCCAATTGATTGAGCTGTTTGGGTCGCACCACTCAAGATAAAAGCGATTCGTCAGTAGCTTTCCACTTAGGGTTGATTTTTAGGGCAGAACCAAGTACTCCACAATTTTCCTTTCTAATTTTTAAAGGAATACATCATTACCAGTTCTTTTAAAACCTGGAGTGTTCTACTGAACCCTGATTGAATGAACCTAAAAATTAAACCCTAAAACCTACTAAACAAGGTTAAACCCTAAAAGACACATCATCAAATAACCTTGTTTGCAAACCCTAGTTGTGCACGCACACACATTTGAATTGATCATTAAGGGAAAATGGATTGAAGCTAATAATCTAAATCAGATGACTTTGAATGCATTCTCCTCATTGTGGACTACGTGTCCAAATGGATTGAAGCTATCCCGAAGCAAACCAATGATCATAAGGTGATAACCAAGTTCATTCATCAGCACATCTCCACACGGTTCGGTGTCCCACGTGGTGTTATCTTTAATGGAGGGACCCATTTCACAAACGCACAGTTCAGATCCCTGATGACATAGCATGGGGTGTCGCATCGAATCTTGACTCCATATCACCCCCAAACCAACGGATTGGCTGAACTGTCTAATCGGGAGATCAAAAAAATCCTTCAGGTCACTGTTCGACCTGATAAGAAAGATTGGTCGGCCCACCTTCCGGAAGCTTTGTGGGCCTATAGGACCACCCACAAACTCAATTATGTATGGCACCGTTCAGACTCATGTACGAGAAGGCATGTCACCTACCCATTGAAATGGAGCACAAAGCCTATTGGGCAGTACGGAAGTGCAATCTAGATCTTTATAAGGCTAGAACCCACTAACAATTGCAAATGAACGAGATCGAGGAACTACGCAATGACGCGTACGAGAACTCGCAAATTTACAAAGAATAGGTTAAAGCCTTTTATGACAAACACGTATCAACAAAAACTTTCAATCCTAGTCAGAACGTCCTGCCATTTGATGCCAAACTCAAACTATTTCCAAGAAAACTCAAATCAAAATGGATTGGACCATTCCTTGTGCGACGTGTTTTTGGAAATGGGGCTATAGAAATCAGTGAACTCAACCATGATTCTAAACCATTTGTCATGAACGGTCAGAGACTCAAACCGTTCATTGAACTCACTGACACAAACTTGGCTGAGTTGTCTTTTGATCTCCATTCTCCCTGAGCTTATTGTGCCCAGCTAACAACGTTAAACTTAGCACTTAATGGGAGGCAACCTGTCATCTTTTTGAAAAAGGCAAAATCCTTTTGACATAACTCTTTGCTGAACTCATATTGCACTTTAGTGTTCCTCCATTAGAACAGCCGACTCCACCTTTGGTACACATACCAAGGCTTGAAATCGTCCGGAACAGTCACCTCGACCTGTCCACCCACTCTTTGACCCTGTTCTAATGTACGAACTATGCTGAACTCGAACCCACATAATTTACAATGAGGACATTGCAAATCATAGGCATGGGGAGGATTAAAGTGTAAAATGTTGTGATAATCAAATCACAAAAAGGGTTTCATCAAAAAAAAAAAAGAAAATGGTGGTTGAGGAAAAAGAAGATCCATTTGAGAGAAAAATGAAAAGAAGGTGGAAGGGAAAATTGAAAAGAAAAGAAAGGAGCAAAAAGATAAAGAAAAAAATTGAGCCCCTTGAAAATAACATGGAACTCACCTAACATATTGGTTGGATCGAATGTTGAAATAAGACCTGGAAGGCTAAAAGTTAAGGGATTAGTGGCGAATACCGACCTTTTCCCTCTTGGATATCTTCTAAGATTTAAATAGTTACGTACTTGTCATGATCTGGATTAGTTCTCAAGAAGTTGAGGAGAATGCAAAGCTTGTGTATTAGGTCAAAGGCTTAGGGATTATTCGATCCTGTTAACTGATCTCTGGTTTGTGGGACTCGGTAACATAAGCACCCTAATTCACACATAGTCTGGTTCAGTGCGCTTAAATATGAAATCATGGCTAAAATAATTTATGTTGTTCTGAAAATGGTCCTGAGATCTAAATTAGGAGTGGATCGAAAACACAAGTTGATTTGGATGAGTTCCCAATGCGGAGAGGTGGAAAATTCCCCTCGAAGATGGATAATAACATATCGTCTCCTCGGTGCTTGTCTCCTAGGATATCTAAATATTCTACCGAGGGAACATAAGCACCTTGTGCTGGATCAAATGTCATGGGTGGCATTATCATGAAATGTCGATTGTCAAGATCTGGATTTAACTACAAAATACCATGGACGGCATTATCCCGATGTATTGAAAGCCAAGGTTCTAGGGGTTGCCATGGGTGGTGCTATCTCAAAGCATCGATTGCCAGAGACCCTACGAGGATTGATGGTGGGGACAAGGAATCCGATATAGAATGTGATTAAGGCCAATCCGAGGTTGGATATAAGGAAAAATATAATGAAATGAAAAAGAGAGAGAAAGCTAACCAAAAATGAAAATCTTCTTCTATCCCTCTCTCTTACAAAAAAATGCATTGGCAAACTGAACCTGGGCTAACCATGTTACAAGCATGGATGCTTTCACCGCTGGGTCCAATGAACCTTAGGATAGCTCCTGCGGGCCTTAGAAACCTTCACAGCAGACTGAGGCAAAAGTTAGTCTGGTCTGGATCTAGGCTGGTACTTGAGTACCTTTAAGCCTATTGTTGGTATTAAGATCTGATTCGTAGCGATGCGGCTTAGTAGGGCATCCTGATGGTTACGTCCGACCTAGATAACTGGTTTATTCCATAGAATTTTGCTAAGAGACTAGCAAAAGCTAGGAATGGGTGTATGATGGGAACACCATCATGAGCACAACTAGCTCAATTTGGTCTAAGAAGGTTCTCAAATGCTCCTACATATCCACCAGAATGTCCTAAGTGCAAATTATCCTATTTTGAAAAGAAGAGAAGAATATAAGGTTATTTCTGCAAAATTAACATCATTCCACAAATACAGAATAACCGTAGGGTATTTGCAGGGGTTTATTAGAGGTCATATGGTCATTAATGTCTAATAAGTGGGTCCATGCAGAACGAAATAGGTTTTCATCCATTTTAGGAATTAATGGACATCTAAAACCCTAAAAATAGACCTACTCAGTTAACTAAGATTTTGGTTAGGATAAAATTCACCTAAACCCTCTAAAATTCAAATAAAAATATTCTATAGGGTTTGGTATCTTTGATTTCACCATCAGAACCTATTTTGTCCTGAAATAGAGTCCCAGATAGAAACTTGCCCTAATTTGAGATTCTGAATAATTTACCCAGTCAAACTTGGTGAAAACCTAAATCTAACTTCATCATTAGATTCCTTGGGTCCAAATATGGTTTTTACCAAAATTCAGGCCCAATCTGAGATCATTTCGACCTAGTTTACATTTTTGTCCAAGTCTGACTCTTATTCTCTCAAATAGCCCATCAGCTTTTGAAATCTTTAGAAAATGCCCCCTAACTTCTTCATCTTCTTTGTGAAGAAGTACTTGCCACCATTGGAGGTCAACCAACCTCCAGGTGTTTGACCGAATAAAAGCCTACTCAAACTTCAATCAAATCCCACCAAATTTGGTGGATTGATGTTCACACCAGAGGAAACCTATTGGGATTAATTTTGATTCCAAACTCCCACTGATTCGTACGTGTGAACCCACAAAATCAGTGGGGTTCTTCTTGAATCACAAGCATGTTATGTAGCATGTTTCCTATTCTCCAAGCTCTCTTAAGCCTTATAAAAGACCTCCCATGACATTCCTCGCCTCCTTAGCGAGAATTTGAGCCAAAAAACATCTCTTCTTCCTCAACCACTAGCTCACTCCATTTCACTCTGGCGATTCCCTACCTCTGGCCTCTTTATCGGAGGCCAGATACCATAGGCGATCGGTTCCACCTCCCAAGTCTTTCCGTACCTCGTAATAGCGGTGAGGTGTCCTCTGCCCCTCCGTCGTTGTTGATATCTCTCACCGGAGCACCCTTTGTCTCCGGTGCTGGCCATATCACAACCGGTGCCATCTCCACTCCCCTTCATCTGTTAACTAGCTTCATCGACTCCTTAGTATCTACTCACCGTCACCATGCTACTATCGCTTCGACTTTAACCACTCATGCACCCACTCCATCATCATCTTTCGTATGACCAGCATACCTCTGACGTGGTCGTGCATCTGCTATACTTCATCAAACCACCTCCCGCCATTCCCAAAAGCTTTGCCTCATCCACGTAAGCAAAACCCTCAAGAAATTGAGGGGATTGCCTACCCTAACCGCCTACCGAACACCACCATCATCACTTTCATAGTACGCCTTCGCCAGCCCTCTCTGATCCCTTTCACAACTCACCACTGCCACGATTGTCCTCTCCATATCACAGCGAAGCTCCTGAGCATCTTTGACGTGGTCATCGAGCCATTTTTCTCTTTGCAGGTGTTCGCAGTTCTCGCCATTAACAAAGCTTCTACAAGCAACCTTTGGAGCTTGGGTCATGCCGTACTTTCCCTCAATTCCATGCCTAAGCTACGTGGATGACTCCTAAGTGCCTTCCCAGGCACCCAATTGCAGCTACCAGGGTCTTGAGCATCATCAATCAAACGCCATCTCTGCTACTGCTTCGCGCAAGGAGAGGACTGTGGGTTTAGTCCAACATCGGTGGGAGATGAGCATTTTCAGCCACATAAATCATTTTTGTGCTGAGGGCTTATTGCCTCAACAGTTAGGGGTGAGGTCCCCTTCACCATACACATACCCGACACACCTTTACCACTCCTCGCTCATCACCACCCCCGGTGAGCATGGACTCGGTTACTGTTCAACTTGAATACCTGATTAAAGCCTGGGTTTGAGAGAAGAGGAAAGGAAGGAAGAAAGGGAGAGAGAGAGGGGGGTTTTACCTCACTCTCTAACTTTCTAACACTTGAGGAGAAGAGGCTTTTGCCTCTATGCATGACTTAAGGAAGAGCTGAAGAGAAGAAGAGAGAAGGAAGAGGAAGAGCTGGAGAAGAAGAATTGGGGGGACTCAATTCTATAAAGCACTATAGCAGGCGATGTTTAAGTCGTCTGATTTGTGCATCTGACATCTGATTCCACCACTTTGTGCTTCTGAGGCTATACTACTTTCGTATCTTGCATGGAATTACTTGGTTGATACTCTGCATTTATTTGGTATAATTGTAAAGGGTAATTAGTGATTTAAATCACCATTTTACCCCATCATTTTTTGCACATTGCTATTAATTCTCATATATATATCATTCCTACAAGGAATTTTTATTATAAATTGCTCATCTTTGTGGTTATATTGTGATCTTGAGATTAATTGCAATACTTGCTCCCAATAATGACCTCAGACTTTCTTAATGATATTTCGAGCTATAAATTATATTTGTTTTTGTGTGATTTCGACTATACAACAGCGAAGTATTTTAAAACATCGATTCCACGTATTAAACATTTTGGCGTTGTTGCCTGGGAGCAACGTGCAATTTAATCTCTTGTTTACAATTTTTGCCTTGATACTAACTTGCTCTATCTATTTGGTTATGATTTGTGTAGGGAGATTCATTGGAGGAAGATCAACTGCACATCAAACACTCTAGGGGTAGGTAATTTCATCTTCTTTTTCATCAAAGCCCCTAATTCTGAGAAAAGCTAAAAATGGGAAGAAATCAATTAGGATCATGAAAGAGCGATCTTTGTTTTCGTTGAAAACTTTAACATAAAATGTCGTGTCATCCTAGTTTGTTGCATGGTAGAAAATCACTTTTAAAAAATATTTAATAATTCAAAACTAACCACAAAGAGTTAGGTCGTCTGCATAGGGAAGAATTAGCCTATTTAAACTAGTGAATAGTGTCTCATTTATTCGGGGAACTCAACGCGTATGCATACTAACTGGTACATGTGTTCTTCACATAAATTCCTGATTTAAATAATTAATCAATAATGTGAGGGTGCACATCCAAAATCACCACAATGGAAACACGTGAATCATGATCTTAGTACTGATAAGCATCGTCAATCTTAATCAAAACTGAACTCGTTTCCCATAACCAATATCCCATACTCTATCATTCATGAGAAGAGTTCAACTATCCGTAATTCTGATAGAGGGAGGGATATTCATGCAAATCCTTTAGAATATAATAAGTCAATAAATAAATGAATAGTGCTTTTTTATAATGGCATACCCCGTAAATAATATTGTAAGAGGAAACAATGGATTTCTCCTCTCTCCTCCTTGCATGATGTGCGAACCACGGTTGGTCGTGAGGTGCTCGGAGGACGTAGAGGGCACGGGGGGCTTCTGATGACATTGGTCTCACGGCAGGAGGCAACTGGAGGCAACCAGCCAAAGGAAGAGGATGCCGATAGAGGTCGAGGTGGAGGTTCTGCATTCTTGGCCGTTCGCGGCCTCTGTGACTTGCGAGATGCTCGGCGATGCTCGACGTCGAGTTTGACGGTTGGCGTAGGCTTAGAGGAGTGGCTACGTGGAGGGGGGGCAGTAGCTTTGGGTTCCTTCCCATGGAGCTATAGGCGTGTTGAAGAAGAAGTGGCATGGTGGCATGGTGGTTCGCGGTGGCTGTCGCAGTGGTCGTGGTCCTTTGCTCGAGAGGGCACGATGGTGTTGTGTCTAAGAGATGAGGAATGAGGATGCGATGGGTTAAGGTTGGGTGTTGGTTCTTGTGGAGAGAAGAAGAGAGTTAACAAGGGAGGGAGTTTGAAGAAGAAGAAGAGGAAGAAGAAGAGGGAGCAGTGGTGGGTGGCTTGGGAGAGGCCTGCTGCGAGGGGGAAGGGAGGACGGTGGTGGCGTTGGGTTGTGTTGGGGAAGGTGGTGAAGTGGGTTTGCCCTGTGGGTAGAGATGGCCAGTGGAGGGGGGTGTGGTTTGGTGATGTGGAAGGTGTTAAGGCTGCACGCTGTCACCATGCGACCAGTGAGATGGAGAAGGAGAGGAGGTGCATATGCCTAAGCCATAGTGTACGTCGAGTCGATGCACATAGGATCCATGGTGCTTGCCTGTTGCACGGTGGAGGATGAAAGGAGATCCCTGCTAGCGTGAAGGGAAGATATCTCGTATGGGTTGTTCTGTGATTGGAGAAAGGAGCGGCGTGGAGTGGGTGGTGTGTTAGGTTAAGGGATGGGAGTTGTTGCGGGGGGGAAGGCGGTGCGTAAGAAGGCGATGCACTGCTGGCCTGCATGTGTGCGGCCGCACACGTGCATGAGAGGAGGTTTGGTTTATTGAACATATAAAATAATTATTTATATACAATAAGTTATAAATTGCATTAGATATATGCAAACCTAAGTAATGATGCATGTAATTATTTTATGACCTAATGTAGTCATTAACGAATATAAAATACAAGAATAAAGTTAACTTAGTCATAACAATAGTCCATTAAAATGGACTCATCAAATACCCCCATGCCTAAGATTTGCTAGTCCCTTGCAAAAGTGAAAAATAATAGAAGTAATCAGAAGATTTCTTCTTTCCTTATTCCAAAAATTTAGAGATCCAGACTCATGTGAAATGATAGTAGCCTAAGTAACGGATTCAAGTAAAAAACTAACTTACATTTGAAGTTTGTACTTAACCCTTGATAAAATTCTCTCGGGATAGGCAACTACTTCTCTTGGAGATAGAGTAGAAGATAATCTGTAATTTGACCCCGACTTTTTGGCTTAGGTAGGAGATATCGAGTTGAATGGATTTCTATTTGATGGCACACACTCATCTGGTGATACATGTAATCTAGTACTATAGACTGTAGATCTCTAAACTATTAAAAAAGTCAACTCGAAGAGAGGCTAAATAACTATGCTCTCTTGATATTCCTTTGTTCTCACTATTTTCCTTCTTTTCTTTCTGAGATCAGAAATCTCACCAAATTTAGTAAATGTGCTCACTGTTTGGTGGCCTCACATGGCATTCAAACATCAACTAAAGTCCTAATAATGCTACAAGTTAGAGTCCTCAGCTAGTATTCGGGCGATCAGAAATACTGAAAGGTAGGTATGGGTCATATTTGGTGGATCGTGATGAGTGTTTTTGTTGCCTCAGAAACATCGTCACAAAGATAAAACTATAAACTTGGACTCTTTTCTTTTTCTTTTCTCTCTCTCTTTTTTCTCTTTTCTTTTAAATATAATTATTTCTTCTTTTTTTCTTCTTTTTCTTTCTTTATAAATCAACATAACATGACGCAGACTTTTATTTATGAGGCATTATTAGGGATGATGATGGTCAAGAGGATATTGTGTGGCTTATTTGGTGGAAGTGCCTATTCTCAGCACTAAGAAGGAATGGATAGGACAATCATATTTCTGACCTTTGACATTACTACCCTCATTCAGCTGAGGACTCTATGAAAGACAGTCGTAACCATCCACCATATTAAGACTCAATCTCTGTGTATTTGCCTTATTTGGTGACTCTCAGGAATTCACACAATGTACTCACACAGGAACAAACAGCGAAAACTATGCCTAACTCTAAGGTATCATCATCTAATTGTCTAGAACTTAAGAGTCCTTACACTAAACTTAGCGCACCAGTAATCTCTCTACTTTCTTCTCACAAATATGAGGTGAATCTTCTAGAAGATAGCATGCCTGACTCCCTATTAACTATCTAAGGGTTCAGTAGACTAAAAATGCTTATTGACTTTCTTCAAAGATCCATTACCCAGTCTATGTGAAAGTGAAGTAAATTTACTGGATTCTAAACTTAAGAAACAATTTAAGAAGAAAAATATTTAATGACACCTCCATGACAAAGATGTTTTCCTAGGGACTAACCAATTCAGCTCAAGAAAAGAAATTATATATATATATATATGCTAACTTAAATGCATGAATACTTCCTAAAATGCAAAATGCACCCCCTATGCCTAAATCTTACAATGCCCTCTTTGTAAAATTAAAATAGGGGGAGAAAGGAAGGAAATCACCTGATGATGGTGTTATTCAGAATAATGGGTTGCCTCCCAACAAGCACTGTATTTTTTGTCAGCAGCTAGACTTATAAGGAACCTGTAAGTCTGGTTCCAGACAGAAAAAGCTAGGCCCTAAAAATATGTGTAACTGCACAAGCCTAGAAAATAGGTAGCCACAGATGTTGGCGAGCTGATGATGCAATGTTATCCCAAATGCTCACCAGAAGACATTAAAGCAAATAACCTCGTAGACTACCTAGGGAGGTCTAGGAATAACAAAAGGAATATGAAAATGGGCCTCCCAGAATGTAATAAGTGGAGGATAACAAGGATCCTCCAAAGTAGGAAGGGTTTTAAAAGATATAAACATTATTATTTCACACCCTTGTATGGCAAGACTAAAAGTACATGCATCAATCCACACTCGCCATTCTACCCGAGGATGTACTAGCTTGATATGTTCTCCAGATAGAATGTACATGGCCAGAGATCTGAGCCAAGGATCAGTTAGGGTGTGTAAGGGTTGTTTGTGGTGTTGGAAGGTAATGATTAAGTCCAATGAGGGTTTAGTCTGTGTCAAGTCCAATTTCAATAACGATTTAGATTCTGTATTCTCCCTAACAATTATTGCAGAAAAATTCAAAGTCACCCTGCCTATCATTA
This sequence comes from Thalassia testudinum, assembly GCA_037157565.1. Lineage (NCBI taxonomy): Eukaryota > Viridiplantae > Streptophyta > Magnoliopsida > Alismatales > Hydrocharitaceae > Thalassia > Thalassia testudinum. Next base: position 3,441,345 of record JAZHRO010000073.1, on the reverse strand, counting down.
ATGATCGGAGTCATATTTTCACCTTCCAATATATGTGAATCAATGGTGGACTCCAAATTAAATTTCTTTGATGGCAGGGTCGAAGCAACTGAATCATTATCATTAATTTCATCCCCAGATTCTTTTGGTTCACTTGAGTTTTTGTCGGGGTGTATATGTGATTCACCAGTAAAGAGAGGAGTTGGATCAATATCTTCAATTATTTCTGAAGGAGGATCCGTCTTAATGTTTTGGAGTAAGCCTATATCACTCAATTTTATGTTCTTCTCGGGGCATAAATCCTCAATTGACGTGTTTTATCTCCGAGAGTCTCTCCTAGGCTTCTACTATTGTGTTTGTCCTCCTCCAATATCAACTCCTGGTTTGGTGGAGTATGACTCTCAAAAGAAGGGAGGAATCTGGATTTCACCAGATTATTTATATCCTTCAAGGGTAAGTCCTCAAATAAAAAATAATCCCCCAGTGATTCACTCTAGATTTTCAATCCGAGTTCCTCCATTGGGTCATCCTTGTCATCTGAAATAGACTCTTTATATCCTTGAGACCAAAATTAATCTAATTCATCCTCCATTCCCTTAGGGTCACCTTCATTGGGTTCATTTAAATCCTCAGGATGTTGAATTGTAGGTGTTGATTCCCTAAGTGGAGGGTCAGGATTAGGCTCACTAAGGGTAGAATGGGATTCCACCAGATAATTAATAAGGGAAGCGATATGAACAATATGACCTTGACCTGGGTTATCAGGGGTAACGAAAATACTTTCATTGGGGTCAAGGTCCTCAAGAGGTACCATCTTCCCTTTCTTTTGACTCCAATATAGGTTGGGTGGATAATTACTAGGATTGTTCTCCTCTAGTGGTCGTGTCTCACTGGGAGAGTCTAAGTGATAACTACGTAAGACAAGATCCCTTTTATGATTGGTTTCCTCAGAATTATTTTCATGATCACTGTCGTATGGGTAGGGATCAGAATTACTGGGAAGAACATAGCAAAGCTATCTAATTTCTTTATTCAATTGTTGACTATTCCTCAACATCTCTCCCATAGACTCCATCATTTCTTATTGTTGCTTTTGCATTTCTATCATAAAAGAGGAGAGGCTACTACTATTAGATTGGGGAGGATACTCAATCTCAGGCTCTAGTTGCCTAAGGGTATCGGTCCAACCTTGATACGGAAAATCATGAAGGGTGGGAGGGTTGGGTGTTTGCATAGTAGTAGGGATTCTAGGGTTGGAAAATCCCGCTCCTAGGCTCTGCTCAAAAGTGGGAGCTATCGGGCAAATACTCCCAGGATAGGAATATGAATGATCCCATAAATTATCATTGTACCCATCAAAGGATGGATACACACGTGGCATGGGATCCAGGTTAAAATGATAGGAGTAAGGATAGTCCACTTCTTTCAATTAAACCAGTTAAACTCTCTTAGGATTTAAAAGAAATCAGAAACTTCCTAGAGAGTTCTACCACTGTCAAAACAAATGCAAATACAGTGGGATCTGTTTTTAGTAGATTCTAGGTCTTAGGTGTTCAGTTGGTGGCCAAACAAGTTTTGCAAGAATTACGCTTCCTAGGCTAACCTTCGTTGGTGCCTACAACCTACTCGTAAGGGATGGAAGTCTCGAATCGAGCCCACGCATGAGGAACAGAAGTAACTTGGTGGATAGGCTTGTTGATTTCTGACTAACTTCCCTTGTGGTGCTAAGAGGAGAGGTAGAAATTTATCTAGTGACCTTATGTATGAGGTGCATAGTGTCTCAAGTGTGCAATCATACATTCATGTTTTGAGTTTTGAAATCTCGCAAACAAGATCTTTTTGCACACAATTTTAAGTCACAGATTTTAATGTCCAACCTCTTAGCAGTCCCAATTTTTAAAGTGACTACTGAATTAATTCGATTCAAGCACTTTAGTGGTCTTAGATTTAGGTTCAATGCAGATGCATGATAGGTAATTGATGCTCAAGGGAAAGACGTACCCTACTCCAGCTTTCTTCAATGCAGGGATGTCTGCAATGTAATTAAAATAAACTAGATGCTGGTCATTCAGTCCTAGATGATCGCCCTATTGATATGCAGCTTCTAGTAGGCAGTTCGATATATATATTTTTTTTAGAACCATAATAAGCAAACAAACCTAATCTAACTAACTAACCAACATGTAGTTCAAAAAATTTGAATAATCCTATAATCTAAATAAAATGGAAACACGCTCCCGAAAATACGCTCCCGCATACAAGAGCGAAGGGAAATAAAGAAACACTGGGAACACGTTCCCAAAAATACACAACAAGGGTTCACAAGACAAAAATTAAATGTCTAAGGTATATCTCAACTAAATCTAAACTAAGATCTAATGACTGAATCAGAAAAAGGCTCCTTTTTATGCCTACGTGGATGGGATCAAGACCCACAAGCACCTGTTGTTGGCCTCCAGGTGGCATCAAGGTCCACCAAAAATATCGCCTCCATCGTGCGTGCCTGCCGCATTCGTTTGTTGTTTTTGCATAGAAAAAGATCCACAATCAGTAATTCAGAAAAGCTTTCAAAATAGCATAAAAATAATATAAAATTCCCAAAAAAATTAATAGGCATGTTTCCTCCCTAGCAACGGTGCCATTTGAAAGAGTGATCTTCATTTTCGTTGAAAACTTTAACATAAAATGTCGTGTCGTTATAGTTCATTGTATGGTAGAAAATCACTTTTCAAAAATATTTAATAATTCAAAACTAACCACGAAGAGTTAGGTCGTCTCCACAGGGAGGAATTACCCTATTTAAACTAGTGAATAGTGTCTTGTTTATTCGGGAAACTCAACGCATATGCATACTAATTGGTGCACGTGTTTTCCACATAAATTCTTGATTTAAATAATTAATCAATAATGTAAGCGTGCACATGCAAAATCACCACAATGGAAACACGTGAATCATTATCTTAGTACTGACAAGCATCATCAATCTTAATCAAAACTGAACTCGTTTCCCATAACCAATATCCCATACTCCATCATGCATGAGCAGAGTTCAGCTATCCGTAATTTTAATAGACAGGAGGGATATTCATGCAAATCTTTCAGAATATGATAAGTCAATAAATAATGAATAGTTCTTGTTTTACAATGGCATACCCTGTAAATAATATTGCAAGAGGAAACAAAGGATTTCTCCTCTCTCCTCCTTACGTAAAGTACGAACCATGGTTGGCCGTGAGGTGCTCGGAGGACATAGAGGGCGCGGAGGGAATTCCGATGACGTTGGTCTCACGACAGGAGGCAACCGGAGGTAGTTGGCCGGAGGAAGAGGATGCCGGTGGAGGTCGACATGGAGGTTCTACATTCTTAGCCATTCGCAGCCTCTGTGGCCTGTGAGATGCTCGGCGGTTCTCGGCGTCGAGTTCGGCAGTTGGCGTAGGCTCAGAGGAATGGCTGTGTGGAGGGGGGCAGTGTCTTTGTGTTCCTTATCATGGAGCTGCAGGTGTATTGAAGAAGAAGAAGTGGCGTGGGGGCATCGTGGTTCGTGGTGGCTGTCGCAGTAGGGTCAGAGTGGTCGCAGTCCTTTGCTTGAGAGGGTGCGGTGGTGCTACGTTTGAGATATGAGGAGTGAGGACGTTGTTGGTTAAGGTTGGGTGTTGGTTCTTGTGGAGAGAAGAAGAGAGTTAACAGGGGAGGGAGTTTGAAGAAGAAGAAGAGGAAGAAGAAGAGGAAGCGGTGGTGGGTGGCTTGGGAGAGGCCTGCTGCGAAGGGGAAGGGAGGACGGTGGTGGCGTTGGGTTGTGTTGGGGAAGGTGGTGAAGTGGGTTTGCTCTGTGGGTGGAGATGGCCGACGAGGGGGGGCGGGGGGGGGGGTGGTTTGGTGATGTGGAAGGTGTTGAGGCTGCACGCTATCACCATGAGACCGGTGAGAAGGAGGAGCAGAGGTGCAGTATGCCTAAGCCATAGTGTATGCTGAGTCCACGGTGCACGTAGGATCCATGGTGCTCACCTTTTGCATGGTGGAGGCTAAGAGGAGATCCCCGCCAGCATGAAGGGAAGATATCTCGTATGGGTTGTTATGCGATTGTAGAAAGGAGTTGCGTGGAGTGGGCGGTGCGTTAGTATAAGGGATGGGAGTTGTTACGAGGGGGAAGGTGGTGCGTGAGGAGGGGGCACGCTGCTGGCCTACATGTGTGTGGTCGTGCGTGTGCGCGAGAGGAGGTTTGGTTTATTCAAAATATAAAATAATTATTTATATACAATAAGTTATAAAATGCATTAGATATTTGCAAATCTAAGTAATGCTGTATGCAATTATTTTATGGCCTATTGTAGTCATTAACGAATATAAAATACAAGAATAAAGTTAACTTAGGCGTAACAATAGTCCATTAAAATGGACTCATCAGATCAACTTGCATTTTCATATTTAGAATGAATCATCACAAGTTGCCTGATTTGAGTTATTTCTAGAAAAAAATGTAATCTTCATTTCTGCACCTATTTAAGTTTTAAGGTATCTAGGGCTACTCACCTTCTTCATTGAGTCCTAGGTGCCAAATTTGGACAAAAACTGATTGGGCCAATTAGAGCCAAAATTAGGGTTTCCACTTTAGGGTTGAGGAACACACTTGCTTAAAGAAGAATCTACTTCCCCAAACTATGTGTTTCTTAAGCCTTTGTTGAATTTACCTAATCAAGCAAACCATAAAAGCAAGCTCTAAACATCCACTTGAATCATAAAATTGGGACATAATAATCTCAGGACAAATCAAGCGAACTTGACCCAAGTTGTGGGGTCAGCCAATCTTCAAATTTGGTCACCACTCACAAATTAATTCTAAAGTACAGGTGGAATCCTAAGCACCTCATCTAAACTTAAAATTGGTAGACTTAAGAGGTCAAGTTATCCATTCTGGTCTACCTGGATTCGTGGTGATAGGGAAGGTTGAGTGGGGATGCCCTACTTTGTAGGGGCCTTTGCAGGACTCTTCCTTCTTGGCTGCCCAAGTAATTCTCAGGTGGACGAATTCGTGATCTAGAGGTATCATCCGCCTCGAACCTCTATAGTCATCCAAAAATCTTTTGGTGTCTTGATTGGGTCCATCACACCTTCTATCGCTTGTCTATTCCATCGGTGTATGTACGGGAGAAGGTCCTTAAGACCACCCTTGAAGCATCCACTAGTGATGATAATGTCATTATCAGCCATATCTTGCTTTAATTAGCCACAATCAAGGAATAAATGCTCCTACATAACCGCCAGAAGAGTCTTAATTCACTGCAAATCCATTCTGAGAGAATAATAAGAAAACAGGGGTAAAACTATAGTTTTAACAGCATATCTCAATTGTAGAAAAATCACGGGATTTCTCAAGGGTTAATTAAAGGTCAAATGGTCTTAAATGTCTAATAAGTGGGTCCGTGCAGACAGAAACAAGTTTTCCGATGTTTCAAGAATTAAATGACATCTGAAACCCTAAAAAAAGACCTACTTAACTAACTGAGGTTCTGGTCAGGATAAAAATTTACATAAACCCTCTAAAAGTCATATAAAAATATTCTCTAGGGTTTGGTATGCTTGACTTGACCATTAGAACCCATTGTGACCTAAAATAGAGTTTCAGACAAACAGTTGCCCTAATCTGGGTTTCTACGCAATTTATTTAGTCAAACTTGGTCAAAACCTAAATCCGACTTCACCATTAGATTCCTTGGGTCCAAATTAGGTTTGTACCAAAATTTGGGCCTAATCATAGATCATCTTGACCAAGTTTGCAATTTGGTGTTGTCTAACTTCTCTCACACACATGCCCCTAACTTTCAAAATCCTTCAAATAGGCCCCTATCTTTGTTGTCACTCTTTGCAAATAGTTTCCTTTGCTGTTATCGCAGAGGAATCCTTCTCTGGTGACCTTTCATTGAAGAGAACTCCTCTGATCAACGAATCCCTTGCAAAATTGGAAGGGAGATTCCTTATGAAGTTCTCTTTCCAATGCACCCAACTTCGAACTCCATAACCTTCCCAATCTCTCATGCGAATTCCCCTCGTCTGCATCGTCTGCATTGCGCCATACCAGCGGGTGCTTCAATTCCCCTTCTCATCACCCCTTCTACCCCACCGGAGAGTTCTTCTCCGATGTCAACGTAATCCTGGTAAGGAGATCTCCCCCCTTTCGTTTGTTAGTTTAGGAGTAGTTTAGTTCCCTTAGACTCTTAGGTTAATTCTCCCCCTTTCAAACTTTGTTTCGACTCCTCGACTACGCCACCCACCACCTTCATCTCCACCTCCGGCGACCCCTTGGGCAAGGACTTCTGCATGCTACACACCTCCATCCTCCTCACTGGCATGGCCATAACCTCCGCCGTACTCCACTCATCAAAAGCCCTCTATCTATTCCCCTTCCCATCCACCCAAAACACCCACCAAACAAATCCACTTCCTCTAGCCATCTCCGCCTCTGTATGGCCACTACACCGACTCCTATGCTACAAACCACCACCACTTCATTCCTCATCCACCGATGACCCTCATGAGCTATTCTAACGTGGCCTTTAGGTCATTTTTATTGTTTCAGGTCTTCACTCCTTAGCTACCATTGATAGTAGCTTCGAGCGAAGCTTGAAGCTCATTCTTTCTACGTCCGTCCCAGGCTCCAACCCCAGGTTGTGCGAAAGGGCTCCAAGTTGTGAGACAAGGCCTCAATTGGAAGCCTTCTCATCAGTAGCTGCTAAAATTGAAGGACATTCCATCCTCCAACATTACGCAAAGAAGAAGGTTGGACTTTAGTTAAACCTTGAAAATCACTAAAGCATAGGGGCCAAAAAAATTATTCTTTTGATACGAGCTTATCGCTCGAGTGCATAGGGGGTCGAGTCCCCTCCCACACACCCCTTCATGCCTCGTCCATGACAACACTATGCAGGCCTGGTCCAAATCTGATTACCCACCTAAGACTCACACCTCGGCTGCTACCCACTGTAGGTAGCCCTGGTCCCGGGTACGCTCTGATCTAATACCCAAATACCTGGTTACCCTTGCGAAAGAGAAGAGGAGAGAGAGAGTGCGGGCTTAAGTGGGGTTTTGCTTCAGAAGAATCTTAACACTTGGCCAAATTTGAGTGTTCTTCCCCTGTGCATCAAGAGGACAAGGAAGAAAAGAGGAAAGGCAGAAGAGAAGGAGGACTATAAAGGAAGAAGAGAAAGGAAGGAAAAGCTAGAGAAAGAAGGAGCCATACAAAAGAAAGCCAGAGAAGAACAACAGAAGAAAATCGAAGAAGCACTGTAGCGACGCACTTTAAGTCATCTGATTTCACAATCGGACGTCTAATTCACTATTTTTTCATTTGATTCTATTTTAGTAATTGCTATATATGTGTTAGGCTAATAATAGGTGATCCAAATCACCACTATTCTGTTGGTCGAGCATGTTTTGCGTGTTACAAATCGGATTAAAAGTAACCAAATGTCATAGTTGCAAGACACGTCAATCAGATAAAATTTATACCGAAACTCTAAAAGTGAGTCCTAGGCCGAACACAAGGAGGTGACGTTTACTTTAAGTGAAAACTACGTTTCAATTCATTTCTTTCTGGTATTTTAGGGTTTTGTTATTTTTTTATATTTTTGTAAGAAGAAAACAAGCAAATGAATCATAAGATAGAGATGGAATAAAAGTGGTATAGATATCACTTCAATGTCTATTACAATCAACTATGAAAGCATAAAAGGAGATGGGGGTGAGAGGAAATCTCCCGAATCGGCTATTCGGCGAGACGACGGCGCCTGGCGGAAGCTCGGACGATGGATGTGAGGAGCGGGATGACGGAGGTGAGATGCACGAGGACATCGGGTCGAGGAAAGCTTCGGCATGGCTCCGAAATTGAGGTAAGAGGACGGAGATGATCTGCTACCGGAATGGAGGTGGGAGGATGGCTCCAAGGCAACCTATGAATGGGGATGGGAAGATGGATGAATATTTGGCGAGGCAGAGGCTTGCTACACTAATAGGAGCCTTGGGAGCTTGAGAACAAGCTCTAATGGAGAATTTGTTAGATTGCTAGAGCTTAAGAGTAGGTGGGAGTAGATTAGGTAGAGATGGCTTGGAAGGGAGGGGGTGTAGGTCCTTTTATAGTGGAGGAGAAGAGGATAAAATAGGCATGGGACCTTTAGTGACCTCCAGGCCATCGCTGGAAGCATCGTTGTAGATAGCTCACATCCGCTCACGCCCTTAGCTATCTTTACTGGTTGGCAATGAAGTAGCGACGACTGTAAGCGTCGCTGTAGGTCAGCCCAGCTATCAATGAAAGTTGGCACGAACCGCGCCCGCACTGCGCTACCGCCCATCACGTGCGCTGATCGCGTGGCATCTATTGGACCCTAGTTCCATCTCTCTTCTGTGTTTTGATGTTAACAGAATCTTTTTAAAATCTAATATGTTTATGAAGTGATTACAGGTCAAAAGAATCTATGGATGCAAGCAAAATGATTGCACATGAAGGAAGAAGTTTTTTGAAGATTTTAGTTTTTATTGTACCTTAGAATTTTTGTATGTCTCCAAACAAGTAAAATATAATCTAGGTATTAAAATCAAAGTAGAGATAACTAAGATTCAAAATATCGTTCATTTACTCGGTTCTTAACTCAAAGTCGACTCTTTCAAAACAAAGTCACCTAGAGTAGATTGGATTTCTCAACTGATTAACACTAATGATCTTTGGTACTTGCTTGGCACAGGTTTGGACTTAAGTTCCAAATTGTGAACATCAAGTACCGGTACTCATCATGAGTACCGGTACTCATCATGAGTACCGGTATCAAGTGGTCACAGTTTGTGAACTGGGTTTTTGCCTGGACCTTATAAGTATTGGTACTCATCATGAGTACCGATACATGTAAGTCACAAGACCCATGGCTGTGCGTTACAAGTACCGGTACTCATCATGAGCACCAGTACATGTAGGTCACAGGACCCAAGACTATGCGTCACAAGTACCGGTACTCATAATGAGTATTGGTACCCAGTGATTTGGCTGTACTGACTGTATGTAGTCAGTACCGGTACCAAGAGTTCAATACCCGTACAACTAACCGTTGTGACCAATCTGAACGGCTAATTTGCAATTAATCATAATTCTAATGTTCCTAAAATACCCCTAATGGCTAGAATTCGTGGGAGAGGTGATTAGTGGTCTATATAAGCACTCTTTGAGTGTTGTTTTAGACACATCTCAAAAAGAGAAATATAGTCTTGCATACACCTTCAATTCTCCATTTTCAAGCTGAAAGAGAGTTTGTTTTGTTGCATACATTTCAAGGCATCTCATCATTTGCAACAAATCTTCAAAGGCGATCGTATTTTTCTGTAATCAATCGTTTGTTTTACGCCTTAGTTTTTCTTGTTAGATTTGATTATACTTGTTATAAGATATATTCTTATTGGAGACTTAGCAAATAGTTGTAAGCTTCTATTTACATTTTTCTTACACCTGTATCTTTATCTTTTCTTCATATATTGTAATTGGGTTGAGGTAACCAGTTAATTACCTCTAATATTAGTAAATTGATTCCCTCTGAGTTGAGGGAATCAAGTTAAAAATCCTAAGTCAGGAGACTTAGGTAGTGGAGTACTCAGGTGAGGGGAGCCATTATACATCTTGTGCCTTTTGTGGTTTGATTTGTCTTGCAACTTTTTATTTCCCACACTATTCATCCCCCCTTCTAGTGTGCTTGTCATTTACAGATCCTACAAGTGGTAATAGAGCAGGTTGCGAAAAGAAGTGACAATTCTATTTTGCAATGACATCTCCAGTAAAGCGCACCGAAGGACAATCATCCACACGTCCTCCCTACTTTGATGGGACAGACTATGGATACTAGAGGAGGATGCAAATCTTCCTCGAGGCCATGGATGAGGACTCATGGATGTTTATCCAAGAGAAGTACGTGGATCCAGAGCCACAAGAAGGAGTGGCATGGATGGTAGAACAAAACAAAAGGATCGTAGGAAATGCAAAAGCGATGAACGCACGCTATTGTGTGTTATCAAGAGAAGAATTTAACCGTATCTCCGCATGCGAGTCCGCATGCGAGATATGGAACACATTGTAAGTCACCTATGAAGGTACGAGTAAAGTTAAAGAAACACATATATCTATTCTAACAGAAAGCTATGAGTATTTCAGGATGCAGAAAGGTGAATCAATTAAAGGGATGTACACAAGATTTGGAGAGATTGTCAATCCAATGAAGAATCTTAGAGTCAAACTCAAGGAGGAACAACTTGTAAGGAAAATCTTAAGATCCCTTACAAGTGACTGGTCTCAAAAGACCACAACCATTCAAGAGGAAAAAGATCTTTCTACTCTCTCATTAGATGAGTTAATTGGAAGCCTCATGGCATACGAAGTCCAGTTAGAAAATATGAAGAAAAATGAAGAAAAATCCATAAGCAAGAAAAAGGAGCTTGCTTTCAAAGCTTTAAAGGAGGTATCGGACTTTGAAGGCTCAAATTCCGATGAAGAAGAGGAGCTTGCTCTTCTAACAAGAAGATTCAGAAGATTCATTAGAAAATAAGGTAAGAAAATAAATTTTCAAATGACATTATTTGTTTTGAGTGCAAGAAGAAGGGGCACGTACAAAAAGATTGTCCAATGATCAAGAAGAAGAAGGAAGTAAGGAAGGACAAAGAACTTGATCGAAAGAAAAAGAAGACTTCAAGAAAGGCATTCAAGCCAACTTGGGATGATAGTGATTCCAACATGGAATCATCTTCCGAAGAATCTGAAGAAACAGAAGTTGCACTTCTTTGCTTAATGGCAAATGATGACAACTTGGAAAATGAGGTAGATTCTGAAGTTACCTTTACTAAATTAGTTCAAGCATATGAAGATTTATATAATAAGGCTAGGATGATTAAAAAAGAAAATAAGGTTTTGCATGATAGTTATAGAACCCTAGAGATAGAGAAATCTTGTTTAGAAATAGAATTAGATATGCCCAAAGAAACTAACAATCCATTACATGCAAAAATAGTAGAATTAGAAGACATTTATGAACACTTTGAAGATACTTTGAATAATTTAAAAACAACAACTAGGCTGAATACAGAATTTTGTAATAATCTAAAAGCTAAGTTCAATAATAAAAAGTACACACAAAATAAATCGCATGCACCTAGACATGCATGGATTTATCAAAAGGTCAATAATCCTAAGAATTATAGATCTAACACAAAAATGATCTATAAACCTAAGGATTTGAAAGGTACTAACCATCAAGGACCCAAAAGAAAATGGATACCTAAAATAGATTTAATAAATTATCTTGCAGGTCAATAAGGACAAATGGATCCTAGACAGTGGGTGTTCCAAGCGCATGACGGGACACTCTAGCCTCTTTATCAAATGGACCAAGATCAAAGATGGAGGACACGTTAAGTTGGGCAACAACAAACATTGTCGCATTATTGGTGATGGTACAATAGGAAACTCTTCTAAGCAGGTACGTAATGTTCTTTTAGTAGAAAACTTAAAACATAGTCTACCTAGTGTTGTCAAATATGTGATAATGGATGTGATGTTTTGTTTACTAAAGTTGGATTTAAAATATTAAAAGAAGGAACAAATATGGTTTTAATTGAAGGATTTAGATATGAAAATATGTATGCTCTTCAATTTTCAAAAGAGAAGTATGTAAAATGTCTGCTTGCCTCCCATATTGAAGTAGATCTTTGGCACCGTAGGCTAGGTCACATTAATCACAAACATCTTAATAGGTTAGCCAAAAATGAGTTAATAAGGGGCCTACCTAAACTAACTTATAAAAAGGATGTTTTGTGCAAGTCGTGTGAACTCGGAAAAATGTACAAAACTTCTTTTAAACATAAAGACTTAGTTTCAACAACACGACCTTTAGAGTTGTTACACCTTGATCTATTTGGACCAACACGATTTGAGAGTCTAAATGGATCAAAATTTTGCCTAGTTATTATTGATGACTTCTCTAGGTTCACTTGGGTCATCTTCTTGAAACATAAGGATGACTCATTTGATTCCTTCCTAAGTCTTACTCGAAGACTTCAAAAGGAAAAATCATCTTCTATTCTTAGACTTAGGACTGATCATGGGGGTGAATTTGAAAATAAAAAATTTTCAAGCTTTTGTGTCAATTCTGGCATAACCCATGAATTTTCATTTCCTCGGGCTCCATCTCAAAATGGTGTTGTAGAGCACAAGAATTGCACTCTACAAGAATGTGCCCGAACTTTGCTCTTGGAGTCTGGGCTTCAAAAATTTTTCTGGGCTGAAGCAATTAATACAGCATGTTATGTTCTAAATAGAACACTCTTAAGGCTTATTATTAGGAAAACTCCATATGAGCTTTATTATGAGAAGTCTCCTAGGATATCATATTTTAGGGTGTTCAGAAGTAGATGTTATTTATTAAACACCCGTGACTAGCTTGATAAGTTTGATGCTAAAGGTGATGAAGGCATTTTTATTAGCTATTCAACAAGAAGCAAAGTTTATCGAGTCTTTAATAAAAGGACTTTTGTCATTGAAGAATCCCTGCATGTTTCATTTGATGAAACAAATTTAGGTGAACCAAAACCAAATCATTTAGATTCTGATGATGAAGATACCCCCTTCATTGATGTATCAAAGAAAAAAGATTCACGAAATGTACATGATCTTCCAAAAGAATAGGTACACCATAAGGATCACCCTCAAGAACAGATTATTGGTGATATTGAACAAGGTGTAAAAACCCGATCTCATTTTAGAGTTGATTTTGTCCTTAATGCTTTTGTTTCACAACTTGAACCCAAGAAAGTTGATGAGGCATTAAAGGATGAATCATAGGTTGTAGCTATGTAGGAGGAGCTACTCCAATTTAGTAGGAACAATGTATGGAACTTGGTACCCGCTCCTGAGGGTATTTCCATCATTGGAACCAAGTGGGTGTTCCGAAATAAATTGGATGAATCTGGTTCAGTGATCAGGAATAAAGCCAGACTTGTAGCTCAAGGCTATAACCAATAGGAGGGTATTGACTTTGATGAGACATATGCACCTGTTGCTCGCTTGGAGTCCATATGGTTGCTACTTGCCTTTGCAAGTGCAAAGGACTTCAAGTTATATCAAATGGATGTCAAGAGTGCTTTTCTTAATGGTTATATTAAGGAAGAAGTTTATGTCCATCAGTCTCCTGGGTTCGAGGACCCAGCATACCCAGAGCATGTATACAAGCTTAATAAGGCATTATATGGACTTAAACAAGCTCCCAGGGCCTGGTATGATAGGCTCAAGACCTTTCTTCTTCAACACGATTTTAGAATTGGAGTTGTTGATTCAACTCTTTTTGTAAATAGACACAAGAATTTACATTAGTCAAACAAAATATGTTCTTGAAATTCTCAAGAAAATTGACTTTGAAAATGTAAATGGCAAAGAGACTCTGATTGCTCTATCTACTTTTCATGGTGAAGATTTATCCTGCAAGAGGGTAGATGAAAAGAAATACCGGGGAATGATAGGTTCACTACTATATGTCATAGCTTCTAGACCTGATATTCTTTTTGCTACATGTTCATGTGCAAGATTTCAGTCCGAACCCAAGGAATCTCATTATAATGTAGTAAAAAGAATATTTAGATACCTAAACAGCATAAAAGACCTTGGTCTTTTCTATCCTAAAGCACAATCTTTAGATCTATTATCCTATAGTGATGTAGACTATGCAGGGAGTCGGACAGATCGAAAGAGCATTAGCGGCACATGTCATTTTATTGGAGAATCTCTAGTCTCTTGGTTCTCTAAGAAGCAAACTTGTGTTTCAATTTCTATAACTGAAGCTGAGTATACTACAGCTTCACTTGCTTACTCTCAGGTCATTTGAATGAGATAGACTTTGTCCGACTTTGGATTGATTTTTACGCAATCCAAGATATTATGTGATAATACAAGCGTAATAAATCTATCCAAAAATCTGGTACATCATTCATGTACCAAACACATAGACATTAGATATCATTTTCTCAGAGATAATGTACTTCAAGGCTCTATTCAATTAGAATTCATTGACACTCAAAACCAATTGGTAGACATCTTTATAAAATCTCTTGCAGCAGAGAGATTCCACTTTATAAGGAGAAAATTAGGACCTTGTACAATAAAAGAGATTCTAATCTACCATTTTGTTTAATATAAACTTTATTTGTATTTATGAAAATTCCTAAGGGCTTTCTTGCAAATTACCCATGCTTACTAAAAGAGGGGTAAAATGTAATATTTCCATATATCTAGAAATACTAGGGTGTTGTTTGCAATTTGGTTGCTTAACTTAGTGTTGAAGCTACGAGTTGTTACGCTAACGTGTTTGGTTTTGAAAACCTGTCATCAAATAAAATTTATACCGGAATAGAAATCCCGGGTCGAATTCAGGGAGGCGGACATTTGATTTAAAATACGCATTTGTTTTATTTGTCACGAAGTAAATTAATTTATTAGAACTATCTAACTATTTACAATAAATATAAAAGAGAGAGAGAATATTATAAACAAAAACCAAAAGAGATGTACAATGAACATGGAATTCATCATCAAAAAGATTGTTCATTGTACTAAACATTACGACTAGAAAGTGGGAAAATTATTACACTAGAAAGTAGTAAATCTACTCTAGAAAGAAGTAAAAAGAATGGGGAGAGAGATATCCTCCTTGACGGTCACTTGGAGGATGAGCCGGATGGGATGATGCCTGGAAGAGGAGGAACAGAGCAGGACGATGGAGGACGAAGAGAGAAGAATGGGAATGGGGCAGCACGTCGTCATCGTCGCAGGATCCGCTTCTGAAAGGCGGACGAAAATTTGACTTTATCGTGCGAGAAACATCTCGGGTTTGGGACAAGATTCTCTTGAGCTTTGGAAAGGGAGAGAAGAGAAGGAAGGGATGAGAATTTCATATGGAGGGGTCTCCTTTTACAGTTGCAAAGAGTGAGGGCAATTTGGTCATTTAAATCGCAAAACATTAAATAAGGAGTCTTTAGTGACGGATAAAACTATCGCTAAAGCCCCAACGTGGGCATAGTGGGGTGGCACTCGCGTGCCAGCTTGCCTCCCACGCACCCACGTCCTCAGAATCTTGGCTAAGAGCGCTTCTCGCCTGCCTCTTCTGCGCGTAACGCCCGCATGAGATCTCGCATCACGCACGGGCGTGTGATAGCATGTGGAACGGATTGAGTGCTCGTAGCTGCTCGATCGCGATCAAGCGGTCGTGAAGTGATGAGAGCCTCATCATGAGCCATAACTAGCTCATTTTGACCTAATAAAGAAGATAAAAGCTCCTACATAACCTAGAAGAAGGCTTAACTAAAGGAACAAGTGCTCTGAGAAGAAAACATGAAATAAAGGTTAAAACTGCAATTTTACCATTGCAGTACATAAACGGGATTTCTCAGAAGCAAAACATAGGTCAAATAGTCCAAAGTGGGTTGAATTAATCAGAAATGGGTTTATGTGCAATCTAAGAATTAAATGACACTTGGTAACCCTAAAACAGACCCGCTTAAATTAACAAGGTTCCAGTCAGAATAAAAATCAAGCAAACCCTCTAAAAATCATAGAAAAACATCCTCTGGGGTTTAGAACACTTAATTTGGCCTTTGGAACCTAGTTTGACCTAGATTAGGGTCTTAGCTCTTCAATTAACCTAATTTGGGTTTTTACGCAAAATGTCCAGTCAAAAGAGGTCAAACCTAAAATCCAACTTCACCATTGGATTCTTTAGGGCCAAATTAGGTTTGTACCAAAATTTGGACCTAAGGGGAGGTCATCTTGACCTACTTTGCAAGTTAGTACACCCAAATCACAAAGAGGTCCCTATCTTTTGAATATCCTTGCAGAGAGCCCCCTAGGTTCCTCGCCTTCTTTGCAAACCGGTCCTGCCGCCATTGCTAGGGCAGAACCGAGCTCCGACGAAGTTTTGAGAGAGATGGCTCTCTAATTCCTCAGAAATTCTCTCCCAGAAATGGAAGGGAGATTCTCTGAGGAATTCCCTTCCTTCTAAAGCCAATCAAATTCGCTGGTGTGAACCCAATCTCTCGTGCGAACGCACGAGAGATGTGGGTATCTTTCTTCCTTCCAACTCCGGCGAATCGGCTGACCTAATTGCGCGTCTTTCACGCTCTGATAGGAGCGGCCAGCACCTATAAAACACCCCTCGGACCCGGCCACTCATCTTGAGCTTGATTTGGCCGAGTTTCCCCCTTCAATTCCTCTCCTCCTGCTCGGCCAAATACCCCAGCTAGCTCCGGCGAGCCCCCCTCCCCTCCCTCTTCGCTCTGCCACAAAACCAGTGGCAGAGTTAGCTTCCTGACCTCCCTCCGCGTCGCGCAGTACCAGCGCACGCCGCCTCAGCCCCGTCGTCGCCGCCGTTCTCCCCCACTAGGCGTCATCTTCTCCGGCGACAGCAAGTACTGCTGTCCGCCTTCTGTCCCCTTTCGTCCTTACAATTAGGTTAGAACTCCTCTCCATCCTATCCTCTCTCTTTTCCCCCTGTTATCTCATCTGATTACCCCTCGACCGACGCTGACCACCCTCATCTTCCACATCACCGACCGAACTCCGGCGAGCCGCCCACACCACTCCGCCACTCCACACGGCTCGCCAACCACCTCGTGAGCTCCGCCTCACCACCAGGAACTCGCTCCACCCCACAACTGCCACTCCAGACCTCCATAACCACCCCCCGAACAACCCACCATCTCCGGCCACAGGTTAACCTAGGCGGGCACGCCTAGGCCGACCGGCAACCTGCAGCATCATCCACCGCCTTCGCCGTGCTACGGCGAAGGTTTCCAACTATTCTAATTGGGCCAATAGGCCGTTCTGTGGAAGCTCAGGTGAACGCCCCGGCCGCCATTAACAGTCGAAGCAGCAGGAAGCTTGGAGCAGCAGCAGGCGTCAGGCTTCCCAGGCGGCAGGTGCAGTAGACTCTCGCAAGTGTTGCGAGGTGACTGAGTTCAGCAAGGAGCACCAGCAGGGCCTTCAGCGTGGGCAATTGCACACGAGAGTCTGCGGGCGCACGCAAAGGAAGGGCGGAACGTTTAGTCCCACATCGTGGAATCTCAAGGCACAGGTATGGTATAAAGAGTTTTTGTGATATACGTTTACTGCCTCGAAAGCACAGGGGTGAGGTCCCTCACTGACCCCACCCGCCTCGTCCGCGGCCTGACCACGCGGACCTGGCGGATCCGACCCGACCTAGACCTACGCACTCCTCACGCATCACACACCTGCAGGTGCGCCTGGTCCCGGGTACGATCCGACCCGATTGAGACTGTGGCTCTGGTAGAGCGGTTAGAGTGAATTGCTTGAGAGAGAGACACGCGCGGGTAGAGGGAGAAGGGTTAGGTTTTGTTCCCCTGTGCAGGCAGGCTGATTGCAGGAGAAGGACGTGGCCGCTGCAGAAGAAAGGAGAAGCAAGACAAAGAAGAAGAAGAAGGCAACGAAGAAAGGAGAAGCAAGACAGAAGAAGAAGAAAGAAAGAAGTCTTCGCAGGAGAAGGAGGAAAACAGAAAGGTTAGAAGTCTTCGCAGGAGAAGAAGAAGAAGGACAAGGGAAGATTGCAAAGAGATCCGAAAGGCAAAGCAGAAGAAGAAAAAGAGAAAGAAAGATCACATTTAAGACGTCTGATACATAAATCAGACGTCTAATTCTATTTTTTTTACATCTTTCTTAAAAACTCTTTGAATCAATTATATTTGCATTTAACAGTTGTATTCTTGGGTTTTACAAAGTACTGAGTTTGCTCCCTGTGTTCGACCTCGGATACTCTAGTTGTTCGAGTAATAAAATTATTTGTTTAAACGTTTTGTCGGTTCTACTGCAACGTAATACGCCTTTAAATCCGCACAGAAACGTTGACAACATTTTGGCGCCGTTGCCGGGGAGCAACGGGCACTTGTAAAGCTTTTGAGTACAAATTTTCTATTTAATATCTGACTTAACTTCTCTTTTGTTGTGTTCAAACAGGGAAAGCAAAACAAAAAGGAAAGAATAGCAACTGCACAACAGACTGGAGCAGGTAATCTCCATAAGCCCTCCCCCTTAACCCTCTCACAATCTAAAAGACAAAAAAAAGGGAGAAGTCAACTTAGGGCTACCTGTCTTATATTTAGTAACTCATCAAGTTGCCTGATTTTCATTTCAACATATTTTTGTCTGTCATCCAACTAAGGCAACTAGGGCTAAAACTTTCTTGATTGAGCCCTAGGTGCTAAATTCTAAGGCAACTAAATTGGACCCATTAGAGCCAAGTTAGGATTGCAAAGCTAGGGTTTTTAGAGACACATCTTCTCTAAAACAAAGAAACAAACTTTCCAAAAAGAAGTGTGCCTAAACCGTGTTTGAAAATATTTATACAAGAGGAACCCTAAGCAAATCAGGCTGATAATTCATTTGAATCATAAAAGGAAGGACCTAAAAGCTCTCAAAGGTGAAGTTGATCCCTCGGGTCAACCAACCTTAATATTAGGTCACTTTTTGCACTCAAAATACTTAAAAGTTCAAGTGGAACATTAAGCACCTTGATCTTAAAATAAAAAAGGTAGACTTAAGAGGTCAAGATCCCCATTCTGGTCTACCTGGAACCGCAGTGAGAAGAGAGGTCGGGTGGGGGAAACCCTGTAACCCGTAGGGACGCTCTACCGTGTAGGGGTCTTTGCGGGACTCTCCCTCTCTGGCTGCCCAGGTATTTCTCAGGTGGACGATCTTCTGATCCAGGGGTCCATCTGCCCCGAACCTCTATAGTCACCCAACAATTCTTGGGTGTCTTGATTGGGTCCAGCACCTTCTAATCTCATCACATCTTCCGGTGCATGTTTGGTAGGAGGTCCTTGAGACCACCTTTAAGACCTCCTCTAGAAATTCATTCTCGCCGAGGCCAAGCCTCGACGCCCTTGTTTGTGCAGCAACCCCACCACATAAATCTTTCATCTGATTCAGACCCTGATTCTCCTCCTTCTCCCATCATGGCACAACCCATTGAAGATGAGAATAACCTTGAACACCAACTTCAACGCTTGAACGATCTCTTTCAGAACTTTGTAAACCCACCACAGCGACCTATGATGCGAGATCACTATAATCCCGCTGCGGTGGCAATTGAACCCCGAGTACGAATCCCAATTGGAGGACCCGATTCTGATCTAAAGCCCAATATGATTCATGCCATACCAAAGTTCCATGGGCTTAACTCTGAGGATCCATTCCAACACATTAAACAACTCAAGCATCTGGCCCAGACTTTCGGGTCAGATGTACAAAACCGGGATATCCTACTCATGAAAATGTTTTCGTTCTCCCTCTTGGACAAGGCCGCGCACTGGTATCAGACTCAGACCCGCCCGATCAACACTTGGGAGGAATTATAGTCCGAATTTTTGAAAAAATTCTTCCCTGTTGGCCGGACGAATGCCTTGCGCCACCAGATCACTCATTTCACTCAACAACAGGGAGAACCTCTTCACGAAGCTTGGGATCGATTCCTAGATCTCATGCGAAAATGTCCCCATCACGGAGTTCCTAAGTGGGAACAAGTCCAGTCTTTTTACCAGGGACTCCGTGAGGATATTCGTCTAATCGTCAATGCAACATGTGGAGGAAACATCATGGGCCAACACGAGGACACGGTGTGGGAGATTCTCGAAAACATGTGCGAGAACTCCATAAACAATGACTCCTTGGGCTTATTCGACAGGACGAATGCCCGCGCATCGACGAATCTAAGAGGGACACATGAGACGCAGGACCTGTCCACTTCTGTTGACCTGGAATTGATGGCCAGTCGGTTGGACAAGGTCTCTATCATAGAAAAGAAGGTGGACGAGCTAACTCGACATTTGCAGCAAGCCACCTCTGCACAAAACTCTTTTGCACGACCTCCTCTGGCAAGGGAAACAGTGCAAAACATCTATCACCAACCTGCCAAGGGGATGGGCCCCTATCCACCCCCGTCTACCTCCCAGACCGAAGTGACCTCCGATCCCGTCTACTCGAGTTGGGGGAACTCTGAACCCTCGTATTCTGACTTTCCTGAGGTTTCTCAGAACTGCGAGGACCTCAACGCCATCAAGAACGACCCATACTCCAATACCTACAACCCTGGATGGCGAAATCATCCTAACTTTCAGTGGGCGGGAAACTCTCAAAAACCACCATATCAACCCCGCCCACAAGCTCCTCGTCCATATCAGCCGCCTCAGCCTCGGCCCAATCCCACCTACCAATCTGGGCAAAATCAGGATCAACTGACTCTTATCCTTCAAACGCTGGCTGACATTCAAAAAACGAATGCGGCAATGCAAAAACAGCACAAGGACGAGATCACAGAGGTTCGCAACCAACTGGCCCAGATGGCAAATTCTCGCCAACCTGGCACCCTTCCTTCGCAACCTCTGCCCAACCCAAATAATGTGCCGACCCAGAGGCGCATTATGAATCCAAATCCAGGCCACGCACATTTGATTTATCAGGCCCCTGCTACTCCATCACCAGACAGGATGGAGGCTTCTACATCTTATGCAGAATTTCAGCAGCAGCCACCTCTCCTACCTAACCCAAACCAAAGTCAGGCTGGATTAAACTCTGTAACAACACGTAGTGGTAAAACAACACAAGACCCACATTATCTGAACCACTCCAAGCCTGATAATCGCCAAGACCCTAGGGTAGTCATCCAAGATACTACTGTCCCAGATCAAGAACCTGGACCTATCCTAGAGGAACCAGCTAGGATCCCATTTCCTGAGGCCTTGACCAAAGGAAAAAGGACAACCAAACCTGTGGCTCCTGAGGAGGATCTGGTCAAGCTCTTTGAACAGGTCCAGATAAACATCCCGTTGATGGATGCAATCCGCCACATACCGGCTTACGCAAGATTCTTGAAAGACATATGTACACCTAAACGTAAGCCGCGAACCAAGGATGGGAATCCGATTGTACTGTCAGAGCAAGCCAGCTCTGTCATCCTGAGCAAACTCCCACCCAAGGCTAAAGACCCAGGAACCCCCTTGATTTCTTGTAAAATTGGTGAAACCCAACTTGATAGAGCCCTACTAGACCTAGGTGCCTCCATAAATTTAATACCTACATCCCTCCTTGACCACCTTGAAGAATCTGAACTTAAACCCACTGAGGTGACATTGCAGTTAGCTGATCGATCCATCAAGTCACCCAAAGGTATACTCGAGGATGTCATTGTTAGGGTACGAGATTTTTATTTCCCAGTGGACTTCATAGTACTGGACATGGATGCACCTAAGAACCCAAGGGACACACCAATCATATTAGGGAGACCCTTTCTGGCCACTGCTAGGGCCAATATAAACTGCGAAGAGGGCCAGATAGAATTAAAATTTGGGAATCAAAATCTGAAGATCGACATTTTCAAAGCCCAACAAGGGATTAATTGCGGGGTTATAGAGGAAATTTGTGATGTCAAAGCCGTGGTTGATGAACTGCACATAGATGACAACCTGATTATTCCTGATCAACCACTAGAAAATCAAAAACCGCTAACAGAGGAGTGCGAACACAATCTAGACACACCTATGACTCCTACCATTGCTCCCGATACAAACCCTGAACCACCCGCTGCTGCTGACAATCCTGTCATGGAACTCAAGCCCCTTCCTGAACATCTAAAATATGTCTTTTTGGATTCAAATCAAACGTTTCCTGTGATTATCAATTCTCGACTCACACCTGACCAGGAACTCCGTTTGATTTCTGTTCTCCAGCAACATCGTAGAGCCATTGGATGGACTCTAGATGATTTGACTGGTATAAGCCCTTCATACTGCACGCATCGAATCTATACAGAAGAAGGCTCACGACCTTCAAGAGAAATGCAAAGGCGACTAAACCCTAACCTACAGGAGGTCGTGAAAAAGGAGATCATTAAGTGGTTAGATGCAGGGATCATCTACCCGATCTCCGACAGTCGTTGGGTGAGTCCAACACAAGTGGTACCTAAGAAGGCAGGACTTACCATCATCACGACAGAAACCGGGGAAGTCATTCCTACCCGAATAGCTAATTCGTGGAGAGTCTGCATTGATTACAGAAGACTAAATTCCTCCACGAAGAAGGATCATTTCCCACTACCGTTTATTGATCAGATCCTCGAGAAACTAGCGGGAAATAGATTCTTCTGCTTTCTTGACGGGTACTCCGGTTACAATCAGGTGGCAATCCATCCAGAGGACCAAGAAAAGACCACATTCACCTGCCCCTTCGGGACGTACGCGTTTCGAAGGATGCCATTCGGTCTCTGCAATGCACCTGCAACTTTTCAGCGGTGCATGCTTGCCATATTCTCAGATATGGTAGGTGACTATCTGGAAGTCTTCATGGATGACTTTTCAGTTTTTGGACAATCATTTGACGATTGCCTCCAACACTTGGTCCATATACTCAGGCGGTGCATCGAGGTGAATTTGGTTCTTTCCTGGGAAAAGAGCCATTTCATGGTGCCTGAGGGAATTGTCCTGGGACATTTAATCTCAGAGAAAGGCATCCAAGTGGATCGAGCTAAGGTTAACCTGATTTCCAAGCTCCCTATGCCTAGCTCGATTAAGGACATCCGATCTTTTTTGGGGCACGTCGGTTTCTACCGTCGATTCATCCCTGATTTCTCCAAAATCGCGCGCCCCCTGACCAATCTGCTTTCCAAGGATGTGCCTTTCGAAATTTCCAAGGAATGCACTCAAGCATTTGAGATCTTACGTGACCGAGTCACCCAAGCCCCAATCCTACAGTCCCCTGATTGGTCTCAACCCTTTGAGATCATGTGCGATGCAACTGACTTCGCTGTAGGAGCGGTTTTGGGGCAGAAAATTGACGGGAAACCTGTGGTCATTTACTACGCCAGCAAAACACTGGATGAGGCTCAGCGTAACTATACGGTTACTGAGAAAGAGCTGCTGGCCGTAGTATTTGCCCTGGAAAAATTCAGATCATACCTTCTGGGTTCCCGTGTTATCATATACTCGGATCACACAGCTGTGAGGCATCTCCTAGCCAAGAAGGATGCGAAACCTCGATTAATCCGCTGGATCTTGCTGTTGCAAGAATTTGACATCGAGATTCGCGACAAGGCGGGAAAGCACAATGTGGTAGCTGATCATTTATCCCGCCTTCCTCCTGAAATTATTGATCCGTCCGGACCTATTACAGAACATTTTCCTGATGAGCACCTCCTGACTATCAGTACAAGTCTTCCATGGTTCGCCGATATTGTTAATTACCTGGCATCACATCAGATTCCGCCCGATTGGTCGAAGGCCAAAAAGGACAAATTGCGTTCTGATGCCAAGTATTACCTATGGGAAGACCCGTATCTCTTCCGCATTGGTGCTGATCAGATAATCCGACGATGCGTCATGGAAGTGGAAATCAAAGACATACTCTCATTTTGCCATGACCAGGCATGCGGTGGACATTTTTCGGGACATAAAACCGCATCGAAAGTCCTCCAGTGTGGTTTCTACTGGCCCACAATTTTCAAAGATGCATACAATCACTGTAAGGCATGTTCCCGTTGCCAGACTCTAGGCAACATGAGCCATAGAGACATGATGCCTCTACAGCCGATCTTGGTATGCGAAATTTTTGATATTTGGGGGATTGATTTCATGGGACCCTTTCCTACCTCGGATGGCTTCGAATACATTTTACTCGCAGTTGATTATGTTTCCAAGTGGATAGAAGCCATTCCGACTCGAACCAACAATCATAAAGTCGTTATAAAATTTCTTCATCAAAACATTTTCTCAAGGTTCGGGATTCCGCGTGCTATAATTTCCGACGGAGGGACCCATTTTACAAACGCTCAGTTCAGGTCACTGATGATCAAATACGGGGTGTCACACCGAATCTCTACTCCTTACCACCCCCAAACTAATGGTCTAGCTGAGCTATCTAACCGAGAGATCAAGAAGATCCTTCAGGTTACTGTTCGACCTGATAGAAAAGATCGGTCTTCTCGGCTTCCGAAAGCATTGTGGGCCTATAGGACCGCCCACAAGACCCAATTAGGAATGTCTCCCTTCAGACTAGTGTACGGGAAGGCATGTCACCTCCCCGTCGAATTGGAGCATAAAGCCTATTGGGCAGTACGGACCTGTAATCTCGACCTTTCTAAGGCTGGAACCCACAGAAGATTTCAAATGAGCGAGATCGAAGAATTACGCCACGACGCATATGAGAACTCGCGAATTTACAAAGAACGGGTTAAAGCTTTTCACGACAAACACATTTCTAGAAAGGTCTTTCATCCTAGTCAAAAAGTTTTACTCTTTGATGCTCGACTCAAACTATTCCCAGGAAAGCTAAGATCCAAGTGGGTCGGACCCTACCTAGTCCGCCAAATCTTCGGAAATGGAGCTATTGAAATCAGCCCACTTAGCCACGATTCTGAACCATTTGTCGTGAATGGGCAGAAACTCAAGCCGTTCATTGACATGACCGATATAGATTTGACTGAGTCATCCTTTACCCTCCTTTCCTCTTGAGCTCATTACGCCCAGCCGATGGCGTAAAACTCAGCGCTTAACGGGAGGCAACCCGTCATTCTTTGAAAAACCTGAAACCGTTTCTGACATCGCTATGCGGAACTCATATTGCACTTTAGGGTTCATCCATTAGAACAGCCGACTTCACCTCAGGTATACCTACCCGAGATTAGAAATCGTTCGCAACAAGTCGCTTCGACCCATTCACTCACCACACACCTGTCCTAACACATGAACTAAGCTGAATTCGAACCCACCTAATTTACAATGGGGATATTGCAAATCTTAGGCATGGGGGGGTATGAAAGTGCAAAATGTCAGAAAATTCATATCAAGAAAGGGTTTCATTCATAAAAAAAAAAAAAAAAAAAAAGGGGACTTGATAGAGGGGAGGAACAATTCAGGGTCATACAAATGAGAGGAGGAAAAGAAAGAAAAATGACAAAAAGAGCAAAAATAAAGAAAGGAGCACAAAAGGAAAAGAAAAAGAAAAAGTCATTAGTAAAAGATTAAGGGGTTAACTGAAGTTCTAGACCGAGTCAAGAAAAAGAAAAGAAAAATGCTACAGAGATATAACAAGAGATTAGCGGGAACGCTGGTCTTAGGCCTCTTGGGCTAGATTTTTAGCTTAAAAATTCACGTATCCGTTAAAATCTGGACAATCCTCAAGAGGTTGAGGAAAATGCGAAGCTTAAGTATTAGGTCTAAGGCTTAGGAAGTATTCGGCCTCGTTAACTGACCTCCGGTTTGCGGGATTCGGTAACCTAAGCACCCAAATTCACACACAGTCTGGTTCAGTGCGCATAAATATTCAAAACACGCAAGAGCGTTTAATATTCTGAAAAAGTCACCTAGATTAGGAGCGGCCAATCAACACAAGTTGATTTGGACAAGTTCCCAGCGCGGAGAGGCGGGAAATTCCCCTCGAAGATGCGTAACAACATATCGTCTCCTCGGTGCTTGTCTCTTAGGATATTTAAATATCCTACTGGGGGCATGTAAGCACTCTGCTGGTTCAGATACCATGGGTGGCATTATCACGAAATGTCGATCGCCAGGGTCTGAATTCGGCCACGGAACGCCATGGGCGGGATTATCTCGAAATCTCGAAAGCCAGGGTTCCGGGGGTTGCCATGGGCGGGATTATCTCGAAATCTCGAAAGCCAGGGACCCTTGAGGATTGATGATGGGGACGAGGAATCCGATACAGACCGTGTTGAGAAGCTAATCCGAAGCTAGAAATAAAAAGAAAAGAGAGAGAAAATCTCTCCAAACAAATAAATCCTCTATCTCTCTCTTACAAAAAAAAACGCACTGCAAACTGAGCGTAGGCTAAAAATGTCTCAAGCACGGGTGCTTTAACCGCAGAGTCCAACAAACCCTAGGATAGTTTTTGTGGGCCGTAGAAACCTTTGCGAAGGACTGAGGCTAAAGCAGAACAGGTCCAGATTTTGGTTGGTACTTGAGTACCTCTAGGCCTATTGTCGGCATTCCTACCTAATCACAAAAGAAGCACTTATCATAACTAAGGACACTTTGGGTCTAGAATGGAAGTTAAAACTTTGAAATTTTGCTAAGGGACTAGCAAAAGCTAGGCATGGGGGTATGATGAGAGCCTCATCATGAGCCATAACTAGCTCATTTTGACCTAATAAAGAAGATAAAAGCTCCTACATAACCTAGAAGAAGGCTTAACTAAAGGAACAAGTGCTCTGAGAAGAAAACATGAAATAAAGGTTAAAACTGCAATTTTACCATTGCAGTACATAAATGGGATTTCTCAGAAGCAAAACATAGGTCAAATAGTCCAAAGTGGGTTGAATTAATCAGAAATGGGTTTATGTGCAATCTAAGAATTAAA
The DNA here is from genome assembly GCA_037157565.1 of Thalassia testudinum. Classification (NCBI taxonomy): domain Eukaryota; kingdom Viridiplantae; phylum Streptophyta; class Magnoliopsida; order Alismatales; family Hydrocharitaceae; genus Thalassia; species Thalassia testudinum. The sequence goes on along the minus strand of JAZHRO010000073.1, from coordinate 3,414,932 downwards.
TGACACTTGGTAACCCTAAAACAGACCCGCTTAAATTAACAAGGTTCCAGTCAGAATAAAAATCAAGCAAACCCTCTAAAAATCATAGAAAAACATCCTCTGGGGTTTAGAACACTTAATTTGGCCTTTGGAACCTAGTTTGACCTAGATTAGGGTCTTAGCTCTTCAATTAACCTAATTTGGGTTTTTACGCAAAATGTCCAGTCAAAAGAGGTCAAACCTAAAATCCAACTTCACCATTGGATTCTTTAGGGCCAAATTAGGTTTGTACCAAAATTTGGACCTAAGGGGAGGTCATCTTGACCTACTTTGCAAGTTAGTACACCCAAATCACAAAGAGGTCCCTATCTTTTGAATATCCTTGCAGAGAGCCCCCTAGGTTCCTCGCCTTCTTTGCAAACCGGTCCTGCCGCCATTGCTAGGGCAGAACCGAGCTCCGACGAAGTTTCGAGAGAGATGGCTCTCTAATTCCTCAGAGATTCTCTCCCAGAAATGGAAGGGAGATTCTCTGAGGAATTCCCTTCCTTCTAAAGCCAATCAAATTCGCTGGTGTGAACCCAATCTCTCGTGCGAACGCACGAGAGATGTGGGTATCTTTCTTCCTTCCAACTCCGGCGAACCGGCTGACCTAATTGCGCGTCTTTCACGCTCTGATAGGAGCGGCCAGCACCTATAAAACACCCCTCGGACCCGGCCGCTCATCTTGAGCTTGATTTGGCCGAGTTTCCCCCTTCAATTCCTCTCCTCCTGCTCGGCCAAATACCCCAGCTAGCTCCGGCGAGCCCCCCTCCCCTCCCTCTTCGCTCTGCCACAAAACCAGTGGCAGAGTTAGCTTCCTGACCTCCCTCCGCGTCGCGCAGTACCAGCGCACGCCGCCTCAGCCCCGTCGTCGCCGCCGTTCTCCCCCACTGGGCGTCATCTTCTCCGGCGACAGCAAGTACTGCTGTCCGCCTTCTGTCCCCTTTCGTCCTTACAATTAGGTTAGAACTCCTCTCCATCCTATCCTCTCTCTTTTCCCCCTGTTATCTCATCTGATTACCCCTCGACCGACGCTGACCACCCTCATCTTCCACATCACCGACCGAACTCCGGCGAGCCGCCCACACCACTCCGCCACTCCACACGGCTCGCCAACCACCTCGTGAGCTCCGCCTCACCACCAGGAACTCGCTCCACCCCACAACTGCCACTCCAGACCTCCATAACCACCCCCCGAACAACCCACCATCTCCGGCCACAGGTTAACCTAGGCGGGCACGCCTAGGCCGACCGGCAACCTACAGCATCATCCACCGCCTTCGCCGTGCTACGGCGAAGGTTTCCAACTATTCTAATTGGGCCAATAGGCCGTTCTGTGGAAGCTCAGGTGAACGCCCCGGCCGCCATTAACAGTCGAAGCAGCAGGAAGCTTGGAGCAGCAGCAGGCGTCAGGCTTCCCAGGCGGCAGGTGCAGTAGACTCTCGCAAGTGTTGCGAGGTGACTGAGTTCAGCAAGGAGCACCAGCAGGGCCTTCAGCGTGGGCAATTGCACACGAGAGTCTGCGGGCGCACGCAAAGGAAGGGCGGAACGTTTAGTCCCACATCGTGGAATCTCAAGGCACAGGTATGGTATAAAGAGTTTTTGTGATATACGTTTACTGCCTCGAAAGCACAGGGGTGAGGTCCCTCACTGACCCCACCCGCCTCGTCCGCGGCCTGACCACGCGGACCTGGCGGATCCGACCCGACCTAGACCTACGCACTCCTCACGCATCACACACCTGCAGGTGCGCCTGGTCCCGGGTACGATCCGACCCGATTGAGACTGTGGCTCTGGTAGAGCGGTTAGAGTGAATTGCTTGAGAGAGAGACACGCGCGGGTAGAGGGAGAAGGGTTAGGTTTTGTTCCCCTGTGCAGGCAGGCTGATTGCAGGAGAAGGACGTGGCCGCTGCAGAAGAAAGGAGAAGCAAGACAAAGAAGAAGAAGAAGGCAACGAAGAAAGGAGAAGCAAGACAGAAGAAGAAGAAAGAAAGAAGTCTTCGCAGGAGAAGGAGGAAAACAGAAAGGTTAGAAGTCTTCGCAGGAGAAGAAGAAGAAGGACAAGGGAAGATTGCAAAGAGATCCGAAAGGCAAAGCAGAAGAAGAAAAAGAGAAAGAAAGATCACATTTAAGACGTCTGATACATAAATCAGACGTCTAATTCTATTTTTTTTACATCTTTCTTAAAAACTCTTTGAATCAATTATATTTGCATTTAACAGTTGTATTCTTGGGTTATACAAAGTACTGAGTTTGCTCCCTGTGTTCGACCTCGGATACTCTAGTTGTTCGAGTAATAAAATTATTTGTTTAAACGTTTTGTCGGTTCTACTGCAACGTAATACGCCTTTAAATCCGCACAGAAACGTTGACAACATGAAGCCTGCTTACCTGCACCTCAGATGCCGCTCACGTAGGCTCGAACGCGCACCTCACCTTCTCGCAGGCATGCTCACCCGCTGCACTATAGTGGCTCTTATGTCATGGAGATGAATTTAGGCACGCTCATCCACAACCGTTGGATGCGCATCCAATGGCAGAGAACCGACGAAGAAGAGCGGGTGCGACGAGTGCAGCGGCCAGTTGGGCGGTTTAGATGGCACCACGTGGCACCATCTTGGCCGTCCATCTTCTGGATGATGTAGATGCTGCCACGGTTGTCGGATTGAATCGATTTTTGCGCCGTTAGACTGCGATTGTCAGTTCGAATCCATCCGTGCAGTCGGATTTGTCATTTGAAGTGTGGATTCACACCATCTTGGCCCTTGATCTTCTAGGGTTCCTCATTCTCTATCTGATGCTACAGATGTAGAATTAGGGCGATCTTAGAGTTGTTGAACTCTAATTGTCACCTTGATCACATCTGTATGGTTGGATCTTCGATCCGACGCCCCGATAAAAATTTTTCCCTGTCCCTGAACATAAAAGGAGACAATTAACCTCCATTTTATTGAAACTAATCTAAATGCAAGATGATGCATGTTATGCAATATTTATAATATGCAATGCAATTCTATGCTTAAGAACATGCATAAATAGACATCTTAAGTAATGTAAACATGTTTACATCATACCTCCATGCCTATCTTTTGCTAGTCCCAAGCAAAAACTATATGCTATTTATAAAAGAATTAGGTTGGATTACTTGGACATGAGTTATTTTCAATCATTAAGAAAATGTTTACTTAGGATCTGAACTTTCAAAGGCACAACAGTGACTGGGTATCTGCCAAAATGCAGACTGCCTCAAGCCCTCACCTTATTCAAAGAAAATTTTCCTTTTCTCTTTTTCCTCTTTTTTAAGTGTTTTGGATTTTCAAGTTTTAGGGTTTAAGAGTGGCTTTGTACGGCTATTCAACTCAACCAAGATTTGATGAGAACCCTAAGTTCTAAGCATCTTATTGTGAATGTGATAGACTCGTTGACCAGCAGTAAAAATGAACTTCGGATTTCTACGCCTTTAGGTGACCTTAAAAGGAGAATTCTGCCTAATCTTTACAACTGGTAGCTTTCTCCTTACTTTTATTTTTTACGGGGTCAACACATGGGTGAATCCAGTGTATATCTCCCCGATTTATTCTACTTCTCCGCTTCTTCCTAAGTGTTTCGGGAATTTTCAGTGCATTTATTGAGCTGGGTTCTAGACAACCAGTTCATGTGCTGTTACCATCGACAACTTGCCAACCATACTCGTGCGGCGAAGCGTGGCTTATTTCTTTCTTTCTTTTCTCCTTTTTTTTGTTATTATTTTTTTCTTTTCTTTTTGAATCTTTCTTTTTTTTTTAAGTAGGTGTTTTCCCTGGTCTAAGATTTACCTAAAGGCAACAAAAAGAGAAAGGTCCTGTGACTGGGCTCTGGACAACCTACTTATGGGCTATTACCGACGATAACTGGCCAGTCATATCACCCTAGAAGGTTCATTAGCTACCCAATTTTCATTAGAACCGCCAATTAACGAGTAAGTGACAAGATAGTGTGTGGATGCTTTATACTTAAAGTTCCCTCAAATCAGAGGGCGGGTTGATAAGTTGTGTACTTATCACCCAAACTTATTTACTCGAATTAAAATAGAATTTAGGTTGGCGAGGACTCTAAGAACAAATCCACATTTAATGGATACACAGGCTAATTAAGTTTGAAGACCTGAAGGGTCTTTGTGTTCAAATCATAATATAGCCTTTCCTAAGATTGAAAATTCCTAATGTCCAAGTATTCCTTCCTAATTCATCTCTTTTTTTTGTAACTAAAAATAAAAGAAAATTAAATAAATCTACGGAGTTGACAAAATAATTCAGCGATAAATATCCACCCCCCTGTCTATCTAATGTAATGTCCTCATTGTATTAAAAAGATATAAAATAGAGTGGAATAAAGTAGAAAGCACCTGAATTGCATGAATGTTAGGCCCGATCCTAGATAAAAACTAAAAAGAACTGTATACATGCTGAATTTAGTACGTCAGCTAGGCATATTATACAAAGAAGAGAAATAAAGAATTCACAAATGCAGGTCAGAATCAGAATAAAAAGATGAAACCTCAGACCTGCCAGCAGATGTCCATAGATGTGGACTAGATTGTGGTGCAGACCCATACCCCATAATCGAGAATATCCCAGGTTCTAGATAAAAATTACCCAAAATCTAAAATCAGTATGCAAGTGGGGTCAGGCCTGCGATTTATGAGGATGCAACCCAGGACCAAAAAGTCGAGTTACAGAGAATTCAAGCTCCAAAGGATAATTAATGAATGTGTGCTTGGGTTGGTCATCCTCAGAACAAATGTCGTAAGGGTCTTGGTTTGATGGTTTCAGCTTAATTGGAACCCTTCGACTCAGTCTTCTATTTCCTTTGGAATTTGCTTCCTAAATCAAAATTTCCCAACTCCTATCCTCATTCAGAATGTCAAATTCCAAGACCTCTTGCATAATAATCACCTCGTCTGTAATCTCCAAGTCTAAAAGATGTGGCTGAATCAAAATTGACTTGGGTCTAGTTATCTCAAAAATAGAATCATCAATAAGCTCGATGGGGTGTAACTGATAATCAGGGCATTTGATTGAATTCTCCAGAAAATGTGATTCTAGATTCGTAATGTAAGCCCTAATAAAATCTGTTTCCTCAGTTATTAGGCTATCAAATGATCTTTCAGATTCCTCAAGCCTAATCGTCTCACAAAAATCATATTCTGTAAACTCATGTGAGACTTTGCAAATTGAATCTTCACCATCAGAATCAAATAAATCAAGATCCGTATTAATGTATGTCTTAAAATCATCTGACACTTTTTGATCCAAGGAGACATACGTTTCCTCGTACCCTGGCTCAAGGATCTCAGGTGAGGAAATCAGATCATCCTTAATTGGTTGCTCTAATTCAATTTGGTCACCCTCGTAACATGTGTCCCCCCAAACAGGTGCTTGAGCGGGTTCTGACATTGGCTCTTCTGAAGGGAGTTCAACCTGGGAATCATCCCACAACTGAACTAAAACAACCATATATCTCATCCTCAATTTTGCTAACTTCCCAAGTAGAAACTCACTTGGGTTCTTATCCTTAACATCCTGGAGCCAATCCAACAAATACTTGTTCAAATCATCAATCATTTCAATCAAGGGCTCCAATCTTTCAATGGAAGGTGTTGGCTGAATTTCTAAAGTTTGTATGATATTCCTCAAGTTAGCCAGAACCTAATCATGAACCTGGTTATCCTGAACCAAATGAGTTGGTTCAGGGTTGGGTGGGTTTGGGATCAATGCAGGGGAATTAACGAATTGAGATTCGTAATACCCTTCCTAATAATAGGTCATTTCAGATTGTTCAAAAGGTGGTAATGACCTAAAGGCAGTGTAATCAGAGGATGGGTAAGGATTGGTGTATCCTTCTTGATTGTAGATTGTATTAGGTTGTCCATAAAAGGGTGACGATCTATAATCGATGTGGCTCTGAGAAGGATAGAAATCACAATTATAGTGTTCAGGGTTAGACCCTAAACACGGAGGTCCGAAACTATATCCCCAATCCGAGTTATCCCAACTAACTAATGGTTGATTACAGTACGAGTTGGGATAATCGTCATGTTGAGGATAATTCAAAATAGGAGGGAAAGAGCAGGAATGCGTATAATATGTGGGAGGAATCATGATAAACAAGAGGAAGAAAGGTGCCCTGCAATACAAGCAATCAAACATGTCCTTAAGTGGGCTAGCCTAAAGACCTACAGACTCCCACAACCCGTCTTGAGATAAAGGAACGATTTGATCTACTTCTATTTGTTCAATCCAACCAATTAGAAGGAGGAACTAGGGAGAAGGTTCTTCCTTCAGCTTGCGCCTTTGATTCCTAGTGTACCCTCCAGCTACGATCGTTTGATTCTGCCCCCTTATCTATACATCAGATTGAATAGTAGAAATAGACTAATTGAAAATAATCTCGTTCTGGGCTCTGAAGAGCGAGTCAAATCCTTAAGGCCAACGTCTACTCTATTTTATTTAGGGCTAGGTTTGAATGTGCTTTGGAATGTGATGGGTCCTTTATCTAGGTTGTGCCCTTAATGATTGTTTGATGTGTGTGTGCGTGCACAACTAATGGTTTTCAAGCAAGATTACTTTTCATGTGGTGAATTTTAGGGTTCAAATCTTGCTCAGTAGCTTTTAGGATTCAACTTTAGGTATTTTCAAACAAGTTTTGTTGGCACACCAAGTTTTGAAAGCACAGGTGAAGATGTTTTCCTTTGAAGCTTAAAAAAAATGAGGAGTGCCTAGTAAATCCCTAAGAGTTGAACCTAAGAGGCAGCTACTTGATGAGTTGATTTTAATTGAAGTGGTGCAGCCCAATAAACTCAAACAATCGGCCTATTGCACCACTTGATTAGGCACACAAGTGATTACCTAATCTGATTTCTACTCAATTTTGCGTTTGGATGTGTGTACCGGCTCCAAAGATTGGTTTATCATTTGAGTTTGGAAATCAGATGAGGTTGTGTACCTCTATGAGATTTTTTTTATTTTTCTTTTTAAATGTGGAGGTTGGGGCGCGTGTAGGTGTCAAACAAACAAACAAAACTAAACTTAAAGTTTATAAGAACACCTAGGTTGATTGATGTTTGTGTTATTACGTGGTGAAATGAAAACTAACGGGTGGGAAGTGGGCGATAACTTACAGAACCTTCAACAACACTTTACTCCAATCTACCACACTTGCTCATCTAGAAAGAGTACCTGCAATCATAGTAAGAAAGGAAAGAAGTGAGGTAAATGATTCATAAGTTATAAAAATGCGGAAAAAAATAAATCAAATAGCGTCGCCTCCCCGGCAATGGCGCCAAAATGTTGAAGCTATGAGTTGCTATGCTAATGTGTTTGGTTTTGAAAACCTGTCGTCGTAGTATGAAAGCGAAGAACTCGTGTTCAACAAATAAAATTTATACCGGAATAGAAATCCCAGGTCAAACTCAGGGAGGCAGACGTTTGCTTTAAAAATACGCATTTGTTATATTTATCACGAAGTAAATTAATTGATTAGAACTATCTAACTATTTACAATAAGTATAAAGAGAGAGAGAGAATATTACAAACAAAAACCAAAAGTGATGTAGAATGAACATGGAATTCATCATCAAAAAGATTGTTCATTGCACTAAACATTACGACTGGAAAGCGGGAAAATGATTACACTAGAAAGTAGTAAATCTACTCTAGAAAGCAGTAAAAAGAATGGGGAGAGAGATATCCTCCTCGACGGTCGCTTGGAGGACGAGCCAGATGGGACGATGCCTAGAAGACAGGGAACGAAATAGGATGAAGGAGGATGAAGCGAGAATGGGAATGGGGCAGCACGTCGTCGTCGTCGTGGGATCCGCTTCCGAAAGGGGGATGAAAATTTGACTTTATCTCGCGAGAATCATCCTGGGTGTGGGACAAGCTTCTCTTGAGCTTTGGAGAGGGAGAGAAGAGAAGGAAGGGATGAGAATTTCGTATGGAGGGGGTCTTCTTTTATAGTTACAAGGAGTGAGGGTAATTTGGTCATTTAAATCTCAAAACATTAAATAAGGGGTCTTTAGTGATGGATAAAATCGTCACTAAAGCCCCATCGTGGGCGTAGTGGGGCGGCACTCGTGTGCCCGCTCGCCTCCCGCGCTGCCCACGTCCTCTGAATCTCGGCCGTTCGATCGTGAGATCGAACGGCAGAGAGCGCTTCTCACCTGCCTCTTCTGCACGTAACACCCGCGTGCAATCTCTCATCACGCTCAGGCATGCGATAGCGCGTGGAGCAGATTGAGCACCTGCAGACGCTCGATCGCAATCGAGCGGTCGCAGAGCCCGCTCACCTACGCCTCAGATGCTGCTCACACAAGCTCGAACGCATGCCTCACATTCTCGCGAGTGCGTTCACCAACTACGCTATAGCGGCTCTTGTGTTGCAGAGATGAATTCAGGCGCGCCCGGTGGAGAAGCAGCAAAGAAGAGAGGGTGCAGCGAGTGCAGCGGCCGGTTGGGTGGTTGAGATGGCGCCACGTGGCGCCATCTTGGCCGTCCATCTTCTGGATGATGTAGATGGTGCCACGGTTGTCGTATTGAATCGATATTCATGCCGTTAGGCTGCGATCGTCGATCCGAATCCATCAGCGTGATCGGATTTGTTGTTTGAAGTGCGGATTCACACCATCTTGGCCCTTGATTTTATAGGGTTCCTCAGTCTCTATCTGATACTACAGATGTCAGATTAGGGCGATCTTAGAGTCATTGAACTCCAATCGTCGCCCTGATCACAATTGTATGGTTGGATCTTCGATCTGAGGCCCCGATAAAAGCTTTTCCCTGTCCCTGAACATAAAGGAGTCAATTAACCTCCATTTTATTGAAACTAATCTAAATGCACGATGATGCATGTTATGCAATATTTATAATATGCAATGCAATTCTATGCTTAAGAACATGCATAAATAGACATCTTAAGTAGTGTAAACATGTTTACATCACTTAGGTTGTTGATCACATTATTTTTTCAACACCTAAGTTGTCAATTTTTTTTTTCTCAACCACTTAAGTGGTCATGTGACAAGCACATGACCCATCCCATATAAAAGAGGTCAAGTGCAAACACTTGCCTCATTTCGTCACAACCAAACCCTATTTCCACCTCAAGCCTCTCCAAGCCCTTGCCAAGAAGAAGAAGAATCATCTCCATTCTTCATACCGTTTGTATATTCTTCTCTTCTCATCAAATCTTGTTTCCTTGAGTTCTTCTACATCTTGTTTTGTTCTTTCTCGACGTCATTTCTGCTGCTGCAATGTGTTTTTCATCGGGTACCAGATGGTACTGATACCCATCATCAGTACCGGTACTCTCTGGGCACAGCAGTGCCTGCCTTACAAAGCAGGTACCGGTACTGAAGATTAGTACCAGTACTAACTCGTATTTCTGGTTGGGATAGAAACCAACCAGTACTGGTACTAATCACTAGTACCGGTACATGCAGGCTTAAATGTGCTGTTACTTGAATACATAATCTTTATCTCTAATTGTATTCCTATTTCCTGTTATTGTATGTTTTCAGATGGCACCAAAATCTAAAAGTAAGTAAAAAGCACCTCAAGATGCATTCCACAAGTTTTGCATCAATGAGGATGCTAAATCTAAATTTGATTGGTATAAAGGCCTAAAACTTTATCAATGTAGGCCTATTGAGTGGAAAGATTTTTCTCTATAAATCTATGAGTTCACTACCTATCTTTCCAATCAACATCTTATGCATTTCTTTGATGAGGCATTTTTTGCTGATGTTCCTGGAGTTTACCCTGAAATTAATAGTCTATTTTTTGTTAATCTCCAAGAACGAGAAAATCTGGGCCATCTTATCTTAACATCCAAAGTCTTTGGTCAAAAAATCACCATCACTCCTAAATTTTTATCAACCATCACCCAATGCCCTAATGAAGGTCATCCTTTTAACACAATTAAGGAGCAATTTCCTACTAACAAAATTCATGAAACCTTATTGCTTCCTAATTGCCAGGGCAAAGCATTGGTTGCCCCCAATATGACTCTTTTTGCTCGTGTTCTTTTTCGTATTTTAGCATGGAATTTAAGGGCTAAAAATTTGGGCTTTCACAAAATTCCCATTGACATTTTACCCTTAATTTATGCCATCATTGTAAGATTTTCGGTCAACTGAAACATGGTTTTCATTCACTTTCTTAGACCTCATACCGTGCATCGACTTTACCTCTAGATATCTTGGCGTCTCATATATTTCATAAAAATAAAATTGACCTTTCTAATTTCACTCCTCTTAGAAAAGTGGTTTATTTCAAATGGACCACTCTTTGGAAAATGGGAGTGAAACCCACTAGAGAGGAATCTACTAGTGATGATGAAGAAGATGAAGTTGATCCAAATGCTCAATCTTCTTCTCATCCACCTCCTGAATCATCTTCAGCTTTTGTCTCCATTACCTATCCATTTCCGGAAGCCGAAACTCCTTGGAAGAACCTTTCTCATGAGTCTGGCACCGATCCCTACATGATCAACACTTTCAATTACATTGGCAAAAATTTAACCAATCTGAATTTTGCCTTCCATCACATGGAACACAAATTTCATGATCTTTCTATGTCTCTTAAGTCTTGCTATGTTACATCTTCCACTCAACAAACCAAACAAAGGAAGCAGACTCAACCAAAAGCACCTCCGGAATATAGTGAAAGAAGACAGAAACACTTCTAAGATCCATCTCTTGTAGCAGAAAAAGAACCAATTATTAATGAAGATGAGGAAGAAGACACAAAAGATGAAGAAAATGTTTCATATGAAGAAAATGATGATGATGATGATGATGACGAAAATAATGATGATGATCATGACGACAGCACCAATGATGATGATGACAATGATGATGAGGAAGAAGATGAACAACCACTTATTAGAAAATGTTGTAGAAATTAGTTTAGTTTTTGAGTATGTAAGCTTGTTGTTGATTGTATGACTCTTGACATTGTTATGAAATTTATTTTGTGTCATGTAAGCGTGTTAGAAAACTTCTATGGCTCTTAATATTTATGAAATCTAAACTTTTATGATGTTTGCTCAATTTTTTGCTTGCTTGAAAAAAAGGGGGAGAAATGAAATTAATGAATGGATACTTCATATCTAAAATAGGGAGAGCTTAGTTTAAGGGGGAGGTTTTTTACTCTCTTGTGGAGTTTTTTATTCTTCTCTTATTAAGTCTCTGTTTATTTTTAATATGAGTATCTTATTTGTTTTGTCAACATCAAAAAGGGGGAGATTGTTGGATGCTAGTTCCATCTCTCTTCTGTGTTTTGATGTTAACAAAACTATTTTAAAATCTAATATTTTTATGAAGTGATTGCAGGTCAAAAGAATCTACGGATGCAAGCAAAAAGATTGCACATGAAGGAAGAAGTTTTTTGAAGATTTTAGTTTCTATTGTATCTTAGAATTTTTGTATGTCTCCAAACAAGTAAAATATAATCTAGGTATTAAAATCAAAGTAGAGATAACTAGGATTCAAAATATCGTTCATTTACTCGGTTCTTAACTCAAAGTCAACTCATTCAAAACAAATTTGCCTAGAGTAGATTAGATTTCTCAACTGATTAACACTAATGATCTTTGGTACTTGCTTGGCACAGGTTTGGACCTAAGTTCCAAACTGTGAACATCAAGTACCAGTACTCATCATGACTACCGGTATCAAGTGGTCAAAGTTTGTGAACTGGGTTTTTGCCTAGACCTTACAAGTATCGGTACTCATCATGAGTACCAGTACATGTAAGTCACAGGACCCATGACTGTGCATCACAAGTACCAGTACTCATCATGAGTACAAGAATATGTAGGTCACAGGACCCAAGACTGTGCGTCACAAGTACCGGCACTCACAATGAGTACCGGTACCTAATGATTTGGCTGTACTAATTGTATGTAGTTAGTACCGGTACCAAGAGTTCAGTACTGGTACCAACTAACCATTGTGACCAGTCGGAATGGCTAATTTACAATTAATCATAATTCTAATGCTCCTAAAATACCCCTAACGACTAGAATTCGTGGGAGAGGTGATTAGTGGTTTATATAAGCACTCTTTGAGTGTTGTTTTAGACACATCTCAAAAATAGAAATATACTCTTACCTACACCTTCAATTCTCCATTTTCAAGCTGAAAGAAAGTTTGTTTTGTTGCAAACATTTCAAGGCATCTCATCATTTGCAACAAATCTTCAAAGGCGATCGTATTTTTCTGTAATCAATCGTTTGTTTTACGCCTTAGTTTTTCTCGTTAGATTTGATTATACTTGTTATAAGATATATTCCTGTTGGAGACTTAGGAAATAGTTGTAAGCTTCTATTTACATTTTGCTTACACCTGTATCATTATCTTTTCTTTATATCCTGTAATTCGGTTGAGGTAACCCGTTAATTACCTCTAATATTAGTAAATTGATTCCCTCTGAGTTGAGGGAATCGGGTTAAAAATTCTAAGTCGGGAGACTTAGGTAGTGGAGTACCCAGGTGAGGGGAACCACTATACATCTTGTGCCTTTTGTGGTTTGATTTGTCTTGCAACTTTTTATTTCCCACACTATTCATCCCCCTTCTAGTGTGCTTGTCATTTACAGATCCTACAGCGTCCTGCTGGTGTGCACACTGGCATGCGCTAGCGCACGTGCGCACGCTGCACTGCCGCTGTTGCTTGCGTGCGGTGCTAAATTGAGATTGGGGGGGCCGCAGGGATTCGAACCCGCACCCCTCCCTTGAGAACCGTCGCTCCCACCATTGCACCAAGTCCACTAATGCGTCGTGAGGAAGAGCCGCAGCTGCGTGGTGAGGGCAAGCTCTCAACCATTGGATTCTCATCCAAGGGCTGAGTTCACTTGATGATCGGCCTTTGGAGAAGTGGCGGGTGGTGTTGGGCGCTCCAGATGGTGCCACGTGGCACCATCTGTACTATCCACCCTTCATTACTTGCAGAGGTTGCCACGGTGCTCGGATCAAAGTGATTTCTGCATTGTCAGATCGTGATCGTCGCTCTAGATCCATCCATATGGTTGGATTTTTCATTCGATGTTTGTTAGGATGTCACAATGCCTCATGGCCATTGATCTTCTTTGGACTACATATGGTGCTACAGGACTCCAATCGAGGTGATTTCAGAGGCATTGGACTCCGATTGTCGTCTTGATCAGATCCGTACGGTCGAATCGTCAATTCAAGGCTCCAAAATAAATATCCTTCTCTCTTAACCACAAAAAGGATGCATTTAACCTAAATTATATACAACTACTCTAAATGCAGAATGATGCATGCTATGTAATATTTATAACATGAAATTCAAATCTAAGCCAAGGAACATCATGAATAGGCATTTTACCCTCAATAAATGTGTTTACATCATACCCTCATGCCTATCTTTTGCTAGTCCCTTGCAAAATTAAACTATATGATATCTATAAAGGCAGAATTAGGATTAGATCACTTAGGCCTAATTGTCTATTGACAATAGAAAATTTCAACTAAGTTCCTAAACTACGAAAACTCAACAGTACCCGGGTGCCTACCAGATTACAGACCGCTCAAGTCCTCACCTTATTTGAAAAGGGAAGATACATTTTTTTTTGTTTTCTTCTTTTCTAATTTTTTTGTAATTTTGGAGTTTGAGAGTTCTGGGATAACTTTTTACGGCTACCCGACCCACTCAAGACTAAAAAATGACTCTAAGTGCTAAGCATCTCGTAAAAATAGTGAAAGACTCACTAGATGACCATTAAAATGGACTTCGGGTTTCTATGACCCTAGGTGACCTTGCCTAGAGGTTTATCTTTTCAAACGGTAGCTTTCTCCCTACTTCTTTTGTTTATGGGGTCAACACAACGGCAAATCCAGTGTATATCTCCCCGATTTATTCTACTCCCCCGCTTCTTCCCTAAGTGTTTTGGATATTATTGTGCATTTTTTTTGTGAGCTGGGTTCTGGACAACCAGCCAATGAGCTGTTACCAGCGACAACTTGCCAGCCATACTTGTGAAGTGAAGTGTGGTTTTATTTATTTTTTTTATTTTCTCCTATTTTTTTTCTATATTTTATCACTTTTTTTTTTAAGTAGGTAGCTTTCCTGATCTAAGATTTACATAAAGGCCATATAATGAAAATGGTCTTGTGACTAGGCTCTGGACAACCGGCTAATGAGTTGTTACCACTGACAACTTGTCAGCCATACCACCCTAGATAGTTCATTAGCTACCCAATTTTCAAAGAAACAACTGAAAAGTGAGTCAGTGCAAAAAAATGTGTGTAGATGCTTAGGCTTAAAGTCCCCCCCAAATCAGAGGGTGGGTTGATAAGGCGCATACTTATCATCCCAATTTATTAGCTAAATAAAAATGAATTTGAATTGGCAAGGAATCAGGACTAAGTCCACATTCGAGTGGACACCCAGGCTAATTAAGATCGAAGAGCTAAAGAGTCTAAGTGTTTAGGTCCTCTTGTATCATTTCCTAAAGTTGATAACTTCCAAATGCCTAAGTTCTCTTTCCCTAATTTCTTTCTTTTTATATCTTTTTCAAATTTTTATTTATTTTTTAACTTTATAAGAAACTAAAAGAAATTCTACGGAGTTAACATAATGATTTCAAGAATTGATTATCCACCCCCCCATTCCTAAATGATATAATGTCCTCATTGTAAAAAGAAAGACATGAAAAGGGTGGAGTAAACAGAATATCACCAGAGTGTCGTGAAAATCTGGTCAGCTCCGCAGAGAGAAGAGTGTATACACACGCGCTAAGTTTAATGCCTTCATCTAGGCATAACATACATACTAAGAAGAGATTGAGAATTTACAAGTGCGGGTCATAATCAAAATAAAAATATTGATCGTCAAACCCGCCAACAGAATATGTCCACAGACGTGGACCAAATTATGGTGCAGACCCATGCCCCAGGGTCGAGTGGTTCTTAGGTTCTGGATGAAAATCACCCAGAATCGAAGGTTGTTAAGCTTGCTAAGTCGGGCCTGCGGTTTTGGGGTATGCAACCCAAGACCAAAATGACGGACAATAGGTAGATCTGGTTCACTAGTTTCAGATGTCCACTTAACATTTAGCTCAGAAAAATAATTAATTATTTTGAGCTTAGGTTGCACGTGAAAGATATCATAAGGGTCCTGGTAGAAAGTAAGTGGTTTCAGGTCCATAGGTACCCTTAAATCCAAAATCAAAGTTCCCTTAGAATTAGCCTCCCAAATTTTTATCTCAACAATTATATCCTCCAACATCAAGAACTCAGGCTCCAGGACCTCTAGCATATCATTCACCCCATATGATTCACCTAAGTCTAGAAATCGTGGCTGAATCAAGATTGACTTGGGCATAATGATCTCAGAAGTCAGCTCTTCAAGGTGCAGATAAGTAATGGGGTCACTAATTGAATCATCAAAATTCGGATCCTCCAAGTTAACTCGAACTGAATCAAATTCCTCTATTATCGGTCTGTCAAATGGTTCATCAGATTCCCCGTGCCCATTTGTCTCACTAAAATCATTTTCCTTATTCTCAAGTAAGACTTCGCTAAGAGATTCTTCACCCTTAGAGTAAAAGAATTCATGATCCGTATTTATATATGTCTCAAAATCAATTGTCATTTCCTGGTTCAAAGAGACATATTTTTCCTCACTCCCTGGCTTAGGGATCTCGAGTGAATCATTTGGTTTATCCTCAATGGGTTGCTCTAGCCCAACCTGGTCATCCCTGGTCTCAGAAAATGTATCCCCCTCGACAAGAGCCTGAGCGGGTTCAGACATTGGCTCTCCTGAAGAGGGTTCATCTTGAGAATCATCCTAAGATTTCACTAGGGCAACCACAAATTTCATGCCCAACCTTGACAATTTCTTGAGAAGAAACTCACCTAGGTCCTTATCCCTAACACTTTGGAGCAAATCCAATAATGAGCTATTCAGCTCGTCAATCATTTTCATCATAGGCTCCAATGCTTTAGTGCATGGTGTTGGCTGAGCTTCTAAAGATTGTATAGTGTTCCACAAATTAGCCAACACCCTATCTTGGATCTGGTACACCTAAACCGACTGGTTCAATTCAGGTTTGGGTGGGTTTTGGTTAAAATTAGGGAGCTAAAATGTCAAGGTTCTCGAGTCCCTCCCTGAAAGTAGGTCGTTCTAGGTTGTTCAAAGGATCGTGGTGACCTATATACAGTGGAATACTAGGGAGGGTAGGTGTTATAATCATCATATCCTTCCTGATTGTAGATCAGGTTGGTTTGGTCATTAGAAGATGGAGATCTATAATCATTGTAGCTCTGGGAAGGATTGTACTCAGTCTTGTTGTCCAGGGTTAGGCCCTAGACACTGAGGTCCAGATTCGTACCCTAATCAAAGTTATCCCGGCTAGTGGATGGGTAATTACAAATTAAGTCGGGATACTAATCATCTTGGGGATAAGTGGTGGTAGGAGGATAGGATTGGAAATGTGTGTAAGATGTGGAAGGGTACACGGTGAAGTAAGGAGGGAAATCAGAAGAGAAAGGAGCCCTGCAATGCAAAAATACAAGCTTGTCCTTATGTTGGGTAGCCTAAAGTCTACAGACTCTCAGAATCTGTCCTAAGATTATGGATGATTTACTCTACTTATATCCAGGCAATCCAACCAATTAGAAGGAGGGACTGGGGAGAAGGTTCTTCCTTTGACTTGCACCTCCGGTTCCTAGTGTAACCCCCAACCACGGTCGTTTGATGCTACTCCCCTAGCTAGACATTAGATTGACTAGTATAAGCAAGTTAATCATGAATAATCTCAATCTGGATCCTAACAAGCAAACTAGTCGTTAGGGCCAACGTCTAATCAATTTTAGTTAGGCTTGGGACAATGGTGCTTCAGGAATGTGATGGGCCCTTTAGATGGGTTGTGCCCTTAATGATCAGTTAAAATGCGTGTGCATGCATAACCAGGGTTCTCAAACAAGTTTATTTGATGATGTGTCTTTTAAGGTTCAACCTTGTTTAGTAGCTTTTAGGGTTTAATTCTTAGGCTGGTTCAATCAAGGTTTAGTAGAGCACTCCAAGTTTTGGAAACACGGGTGATGATATGTTCCTTTAAAAATAAAAAATAATGTGGAGTGCCTAGTTCAGCCCTAAGAATCAACCCTAAGTGGCAAGCTACTTGATGGATCAGTTTTAGATTTAATGGTGCAGCCCAAACAGCTCAATCAATTGGCCTATTCGCACCACAGATTAAGGCACACGATGTCTTAGCCTAATTAGATTTCCACTCACTTATGTGTTTTGAGTTTAAGTGTATCGGGTCCACAAGTCAGATCATGATTAAGTGGTGGAATCAAAGTGGAGTGGTGCACCTTAAGTTGAGAGTTGTGGGTGTTAAGGTGTCTCTTTCAGAAATCCCACAATTAGATAACATTTTTTTTTATTATTATTTTTTATTTATGTGAATGGCGAGGTGTGTGGAGGTGGCAAACAAACAATCAAATCTATCCTAGGGTTTATAAAAAGCACCTAAGTTGATTTGGGTTTGAGTTATTATGTTATGGAATGAAAACTAAGGTGGGGGTGGTGTGGGGGATACTTACAAAACACTCTACCTACACTTTACTTCGGTCTACCACACTTGGATCTCCATGCTAGGGTACCTGTAAGATAATGGATCAGAGATAAGCAGGGTTAGTGCTATGTAAATGCAAAGAAGCGCAGAAAATAATAAAGTAAATTCCATTGCCTCCCCGACAACGGTGCCAAAATGGTCAGGCGTGTTTCACGTGTTAGAAATCAGGGTTACAAGTAACCCATCGTTGTAGTTGCAAAACACGTCGATCAGATAAAGTTTATACCAAAACTCTAAAAGTGAGTCTCTGGTCGAACACAGGGAGGCGACGTTTACTTTAAGTGAAAATCGTGCTTCGATTTGTTTCTTTTTGGTATTTTAGGGTTTTGTTATTTTTGTGTATTTTTGTAAGAAGAAAACAACCAAACAAATCACAAGATAGAGATGGAATAAAAATGGTATAGATATCACGTCAATGTCTATTACAATCAACTATGAAAGCATAAAAAGAGAGAGGGGTGAGAGGAAATCTCCCGAATCGACTGTTTGGCGAGACGATGGCACCTGGCAGAAGCTCGGACGAAGGAGGTGAGGAGCAGGACAACGAAGGTGAGATGAAGGTGGACATCGGGTTGAGGAAAGCTTCAGCGCAGCTTCAGAATGGAGTTGATCTGTTACCGGAATGGAGGTGGGATGATGGCTCCAAGGTGACCTATGAATGGGGATGGGAAGATGGACGAATATTTGTGAGGCAGAGGCTTGCTACACTAATAGGAGCCTTGAGAGCTTGAGAACAAGATCAAATGGAGCGTTGGTAGGCTTGCTAGAGCTTGGGAGTAGGTGAGAGTAGAGTAGGTAGAGATGGCTTGGAAGGGAGGGGGTGTTGGTCCTTTTATAGTGGAGGAGAAGAGGCAAAAATAGGCATGGTATCTTTAGTGACCATCAGGCCATCGCTGGAAGCGTCGCTGTAGATAGCTCACATCTTCTTATGCCCTTACTTGGCTTTGCTGGCTTGCAATGAAGTAGCGATGGTTGTAAGCATCATTGTAGATCAGCCCAACTGTCACAGAAAGCTGGCACCAACCACACCCGTGCTGCGCTGCCGCCAATCACATGTGCTAATCGCGTGGCGTAATGTTGGTGTGCGCGCTGGCATGCGCTGGCGAGCACGCACGTGCGCTGCACTACCATTGCTGCTTGCGTGCAATGCTGAATTGAGATTGGAAGGGGCCATGGGGATTTGAACCCGCACCCCTCCCTTGAGAACCGCGACTCCCACCATTGCACCAAGTCCGCCAATGTGTTGCGAGGAAGAGCCGCAGCTGTGTGGTGAGGGCGATCTCTCAGCCGTTGGATTCTCATCCAACGGATGAGATCACTTGATGATCGGCCTTTGGAGAAGTGGCGGGTGGCATTGGGCACTCCAGATGGTGCCATGTGGCACCATCTGGACCGTCCACCCTTCATTGCTTGTAGAGGATGCCACGGTGCTTGGATCGAGGTGATTTCTGCGTTGTCGGATTGCAATCATCACTCCGAATCCATCCGTATGGTCAGATTTTTCATCTTAAGTCTGTAAGGATGTCGCATTGCCTCATGGTCATTAATCTTCCTCGGACTGCATATGATGTTACGGGACTCCGATCGAGGCGATTTTGGAGGCATTGGACTCCGATCGTTGTCTTGATTAGATCCGTATGGTCAGATCATCAATCTGAGGCTCCGAAATAAATATCCTTCTCTCTTGACCACAAAAAGTGCACAATTAACCTAAATTATATGCAACTACTCTAAATGTAGAACGATGCATACTATGCAATATTTATAACATGAAATGCAAATCTAAGCATAGGAACATGCATGAATAGGCATTTTACCCTGAATATATGTGTTTACATCATCTATCTAGAGTTCTTTTTATCTCCTCATATACTCATGTTATACATTGCATATTAGTTTTTAAGTAATTAATTATGATCATCTATATTATCTATTGAGATTAGTGCGTGAATGCAATACTTGCTCCTTGTATTCAACCTTGGACTTCATTTCTTGATTCTGAGCTTATAAATTTTATTTGTTGTTCGATTTATTGTGGATTTCAAACTATGATGACAATACTTTAATTTAAATCCTTGATAGATCGCTCATCAACAACTAGTTTTTCACTCTCGTCTAGGCCAAGCCTCGACTTCCTTGTTTGTGCAACTACCCGATCACATTGACATCTCTTCCAACTCCTCCACTTCTGAGCCCGAATCTCCAGCCAACACCATGGATCATCCAGAACAACCTAACTTTGAACCTCAACAATTCTTTGATTTCAGAGATTGGATCAATGCCTACATCAACCCACCACCGCATCCTCAAATGCGAGATCACTACAATCCTATTACGGTGGAGATCGAACCTCGAATCAACATTTCTGAGGGAGGACCCGAGGTGGACCTCAAGCCTAGTATGCTTCACATGACCCTGAAATTTCATGGCTTGAACTCTAAGGATCCTTTCCAGCACATCAAGAATCTAAAGCATCTGGTCCACGCATTCGAGGCAGACATGCGTAATCGAGATGATCTACTCTTGAAAATCTTCTCCTTCTCTCTAGTTGACAAAGTTGCCAATTGGTTTCAGACATACCCTCACCAGATCAACACATGGGAAGACCTTCAGACTGCTTTCGTACAAAAATTCTATCCCATTGGTCAAAGTAATGCAATGCGGCTCCAAATCACGCACTTCTTGCAAGAAGCAGGAGAATCTCTACATGAGGGATGGGATCATTCTTTGGATCTCATGCGCAAATGCCCCCATCACGGAGCCCCAAAGTAGGAACAAGTCCAATCCTTTTACCACGGGCTTCATGGTGACATCAAGGTTTTTGTCAATGCAACATGTAGTGGCAGCATCATGGGTCAGCATGAAAACAAGATTTGGGGAATTCTTGAGAATATGTGTGAGAACTCCCTAAATAATGAGTCACTAGGTGCATACGACGGGACAACCACCTGTGCATTGATAAACAATTGGGGGGTACAGGAGACCCAAGGCCTTTCCGCATCCGTTGACTTGGAGTTGGTAGCCAGTCAATTGGATAAGGTCTTTATCATTGAGAAAAAGGTGGATGACATCACTCGACATCTACAAAAGACCACCGCTGCATTGCAAAGCACATAAGCGCACCAGCACTCAGGTAGGGAGGCTGCACACAACATCTACCACTCTAAGTGGTTGGATGCCTATCCACCCCCATCTGATTTCGATCTTGGAGGAAACTCTGGGCCAGCCTACCACAGTTGGGGGAACTCCAAACCCTCATATCCTGATTACTCTGGAGTTCCTCAGACCTGCGAGTATCTCCATGCCATCCAGAACAATCCTTTCTCTAATAGCTACAACCATGGATGGCGTAATCATCCCAACATTGCGTGTTTGGGAAATAGCCCGAATCCGAGACCTCAATTCCAACCCTGACCATAATACCTGCGACCCTATCAACCCACTCAACCAAGGCCCAATCAAAATTTCCATTCTAGCCCACATAAGGAGGATCAAACCTCCCTGATTCTTCAAACGTTGGTTGACATGTGAAAACAACACAAAGAAGAAATCACTGAGCTCTACAATCAGTTAGCCTAGCTGGCAAACCCTCACCAGCCTAGTGTACTTCCTTCTCAGCCTCTTCCTAACCAAAATAACATGCCGAACCAGAGGCACGTTATGAACCCAAATCAGGGCCAAGCACACTTTGTTTATCAGGCCCCTTCTGCTCCAGTGCATGATGAGATGGAAGCTTCAACTTCATATTTGGGGTTTCAGCAGCAGACACCTATTTTACCTAACCCAAACTAGAATCAGGCAGGACTAAACTCCATCATCACTCGTAGTGGCAAAGCGAAGTAAGACCCACCATTTCCTAGCCACGACAAGCTTGATATTGCAAAACTTTCCCTAATAAAGAGCTTGAGCCAATTTTAGAGGAATCGACTGAGGTTCCATTTCCCAAGGCCTTGACCAAGGGAAAGAGGAAACCTAAAACCATGGCATTTGCAGAGGACCTGGTCAAGCTCTTTGAGTAGGTCCAAATAAACATCCCCTTGATGGGTGCAATACACCACATACCAACCTACGTGAGATTCTTGAAAGATGTTTGTACACCTAAGCGTAAGTCGCGAACCAAAGGCAGGAATCTGATCGTATTGTTAGAGCAAGCCAAGTCCATCATTTTGAGTAAACTCCCGCCTAAGGCAAAAGACCCAGGTACCCCTCTGATCTCCTGTGCAATCGGTGATATACAGTTTGATAGAGCTTTATTGGACCCAAGAGCTTCCATAAACTTGATACCCACATCCTGACTAGACCACTTTGAAGAATCTGAGCTCAAACAGACAAAGATGACTTTGCAATTAGCAGATCGATCCATCAAGTCACCTAAAGGAATTCTCAAGGATGTTATAGTTTGGATCCGTGATTTTTATTTTCCCGTGGACTTCATTGTGCTAGACATGGATGCCCCTAAGAAATTGAAAGATACACTGATCATAATAGGGAATCCATTTTTGGCCACGGTTAGGGCCAACATCAATTGTGAAGAGGGTCAAATTCAGTTAAAATTTGGGGACAAAACTTTGAAAATTGATATCTTTAAGGCTAAAAAAGGAATAAAATGTGGGGTTATCAAGTAGATCTGCGATATCGAGTTAGTGGTTAAAAAACCATTTGTTGAGGAAAACCTACTTATCCCTGATATTCAACCATAAGAGGATCAAGCCTCACAAATTGAGGAGCCTAGACCAGACCTAGATGCACCAACAACTCCTACCTTTGCTCCCAAAACCCAGCCTAAATCGCCTAGTGTCATTGACAATCCCATCATGGAATTGATGCCCCTCCCCGATCATTTAAAATACATCTTTTTGAGTTCTAATCGCACATTTCCTATGATCATCAATTCCCATCTAACTTCTGATCAAGAAACACGATTGATTTTTGTCCTTCAGCAGCATTGGAGAGCCATTGGTTGGACTCTCGATGACTTGACTAGTATCAGCCCTTCGTATTGCACATACCACATGTACACTGAAGAGTGAAAGAGTGATCTTTGTTTTCGTTGAAAACTTCAACATAAAATGTTGCGTCGTTATACTATGTTGCATGGTAGAAAATCACTTTTCAAAATATTTAATATTCAAAAACTAACCATGAAAATAGTAGGTTGTATCTATGGGGAGGAATTAGGCTATTGAAATCATTATTGATGACTGATCTATTCGGGATCATCAATGGTACACATTTAAACTCCTGCAACATTCTCTCCAACACATCTCCTCACTTTATGCAATTAGTTAGGATTAAGAGGGGTTCTCATGCAAATTCAACCAAATATAATATAAGATAAATAAATGAATAGTGTTTTTCGTAATGGTAAAATCCGTAATTTTTAATCGGAGAGGAAATAGGGGATGTCCCTTTTCTCCTCCACGTACGCGTGGAGTGTTCACCGGCTATGAGTCTGGGCGAAGTAGACGTGCAAGAGGAGAGGCTCGCAACGGTGGTAGTGGCACGACCAGAGGTGGTCGAATAGCGGAGGAGAATGATGGCGACTACGACGGCAGGTGGTGCATGCGGGCATCGTGGAGGGCAACTGGTGGGTGCCAGAAGGTCATGGGCGTGAGATGAGGACAACGACGAGGTTGACTATGAGTTTGGTGATCAGGAAGCTCCCCTACTAGTGGTGGGTGTGCTGCGTGCTTTGGGCTCTTTGGTGGAGACGGGAGAGGCGTGGAGATGGAAGAAGAAGGAGAAGACAGAGGAAGAGGAGGAAGAAGACAAAGAGGAAGGGTGAAAGTGGCTACGAGCGTGCATGGAGATGGAGGTGGAGTTGGCTGCGGTCTGTGGCTGTAGCGAGTGGTGTGGAGGGGCTACGGTTTGGGTTCCTTTGCATGGAGGTGTAGGTATCGAAGAAGAAAGAGAAGAGGAAGATGAAGATGAACCCTGGATGGTGGTGGGTTGTGGATGTGGCTACTGTGGTGGTGATGAGGGCCACATGCTGTCTCCATGCACGCCTAGAGTTGATGAACGGTGACGAGGGAGTTTGCTTAGGGCCACTGATGGGAACACCATCATGAGCCCTAACTAGCTCATTTTGACCCAGTGAAGAAAATAAAGGCTCCTACATAACCCATTGAAGGTCTTAAGTCATTGAATAACCTTTCTGAGAGAAAAGCAAGAAATAAGGGAGAAAACTGTAACTTTACCATCACAGTACAACAACGGGTTTTCTCAAGGGCTAAACACATGTCAAAAGGTCCTAGCAAGACAAAAAATGGGTTGGATTTGATAGAAAAGGATTTGTGTGTACCCTGTGAATTAAATGACTTCTTAAAATCCTAAAATAGATCTGCTTGATTAACCAAGGGTCTGGTCATTATAAAATTCACCTAAACCCTCTAAAAATCATAGAAAAATATTCTCTAGGGTTTAGAACTTTCAATTTGGCCATTGGAACACATTTTGACCTAGAATGGGGTCTCAGATAGATATTTGCCCTAAATTAGGTTTTTGCATAAATTGCCTAGTTAAACATGATCAAACCTAAAATCCAACTTCACCATTGGATTCCTTAGGTCCAAATTAGGCCTGTACCAAAATTTGGACCTAAGGGAAACTCATCTTGACCCACTTTGCAAATAGGTACAACCTAATTACATTTCTACCCTTATCTTTCAAAAACCCAAACAATCAGCCCCCTAGATTTCTTATCATCTTCACAAATAGGTCCCTCTGCCATTATAACAGAGGAATCCTACTCCGACGAGCTTTGAAAGGAGGATTCTCCTTGATTGCACAGAGAATCTTTCCCAAAATTGGAAGGGAGATTCTCTAAGTAATCTCCTCCAATTTGAACCCATTGATGAGCCCTAATTTGTACCCAATCTCGCATGCGAATGCATGAGAGATTCGAGTCTTTTGAAGATTCAACCTTCGGTGACTATACCTTGCTTGGAAGCCTGGCTTCCAAACACAAATCCTTCTCCGGAAACCTATGTAAGACTCTCCAATTTCAATCGAGTCTCCTCAGCTTGAAATTGGGCCGGATAACCCTCAAATTCTTCTCTCTCACCGGCCACAACCCTCAGTAAGCTCTGACGATTCTTCCCTCACTCATTCGTCACCCAACCATAATACCAGTGGTTGGGTTGTCTTCCTCTCCATTGTCCACGTCGTGCAACACCGGCCGATGTCGCCTCTGCCCTTTCCTTTGTCACCACCTCATCTACGGAGATCTTCATCTCTGGCTTCGGCCATACCAGCCCTAACGCCTCCCCTATCCCTTTCATCCTTTAGAGGTAGGTATTAGACTCTCTCTTTCTCACTTCCTTTCCCACTCTTTATTTCCCTAAACCAACCCTTGACACTATTGATCACCATCACCTTCTCTACCTCCATGCACCTCGCCAACCATCGTACGACCTCTGCCTCGACTCCCAAATCACAACCCCTCACTCCATTCACTCTGTCGACCACCCAAAAGCACCCCCGAGCACACCCACTCACACACCCATAGAGAACCCTAGACACGCCACCACAGCCATCCCCACGCCACGCTAACCACTACATCACACTCGCCGTGCCACGGCGAACCTCCCTGGATGACTTGACATGGCCGCGACGCCATTCTCATGTTTTCTGGTAGCCGACCATCGGCCACCATGGACCAAGGAGCTTGAAGCTCGCTTGCTGGGCTCCAGCTGCTGCTGCTCCAGGCGAGAATCCCAGGCAGTGAGGAATTGAGGCACAAACACGCTCAGGTTCTCAATCAAAGTCAAACACCTTTGCAGCCTTGCTAATTGAGCTACGCATTTGATGTTGCGGTGCACAAAGGAGGGTGGGACATTTAGTCTCACCTCGGAACTGGACAAGCAGCCAACTACGCATAAGTTGAATTCTTGCCTTAGCCTTGTCGCCTCCAACTCACGGGGTGAGGTCCCTCTTCCCCCTCTCACAGTCTCATCTGCGGCACTGACCATGCGGACTTGGCCACTACCCATTTTCCCGACCGACTCACTCCTCGCTCAACACCCATGCCGATGAGCCTAGACCCGGGTCTCCATTAGGTCCGATTACCAGAAACAATTGTGGCTCTGGGAGAGCGAACCTGAAATAGAGAAGAGAGAAAGAGAGGAAAGCTACGCAGGGGAAGGGGGTTTTGCCTTTGAAAGTTTGGCTCCACACTTAGCCAAATTCAGAGAAGAAGAGGAGGCAAGGCAAAGCAAAGCAAAGAAGGAATGAAGAAGAAGCTAAGGAAGAGAAGGCTAAAATATAGAAAAAGGAAGAAGCTAAAGAAAGAAGAGGCAGAAGGCAGAGAAAGAGAAGAAAGAAGAAAGTTAGAGAAAAGGCAAAGGAAGAAAGGAGCCAGAGAAGAAGAAGCCAACAACAGAGAAAGATAAGAAGAGAAAGAAGAGAGCTTGCAAGAGAAATCAGAGAAAGAAATCTAAGGAAAAGAAGGCACTGTAGCACATGACTTTTAAGACGTTTGATTTTGTAATCAGACATCCAATTTTCATAAGCTCTCCACTGCTCCACTATTATTTACAATTATTTTTACTCTTCATATACTCATGCTTTACACTCCTAATTAGATTTTGAGTAGTATTTTGTGCTCAATTAATATTCATTGTTGAGATTAGTACGTGAATTCCATTTGTTCCCTTTGTTTGACCTCAGACTTCAAATTCGAGTAATAAATTGTATTTGTTTTGAATGCTTTTTTTCGACTGTACTACAACGTGACACTCTTAAATATCGAATCAGCATGAAACATTTTAGGGTCATTGTCGGGGAGCTACGCGCAATTCACCACTATTCTCTGCATTATTTGATTATGTTTGAGCACTAACTTGCCTATTTGCTTTATTGTGATTTTGCAAGGTACTTCACGAGGCGATCTCCTATGCAAATCAACCACTCCAGGGTAGGCAACTTCTCTATTCTTCCCTAATCAACCCCTTAATATTGGGAAGACAAAAAGGAAACAATCAATTAGGAATCACCTGCCTCCTTCTCATAGTAATTATCATTTCAAAGGCAAAGTTTCCTAATTTACGAAATTTTTTTCAAATCTCATTGAAGTTGAAGCGATTTTGTTTAGAAATCATACCCCAAAATTCCTGTGCCTATTGGAGATTACACTTAATTTCTAATCTTCCTGGACTACGCACTTCTTATTTGAAGCCCAAGGAGAACATTTTTGAACATCAAAGAGGACTGGGAAATAAAGCCAATTTAGGGTTTCTACATTAGGGTTTTGGAGTGCTAGTTCACACTTTCCTGCATCAAAGGGAACAAACCCACCCGCATTTGTGTGCTACCCAAGCCCTTGATTGAAAATATCAAATCAAGAAAAACCCAAAAATCAAGATCTAAACTCACTTGAACCCTAAAAACCTTGGACCTAATAACCTAGGAGTCAAATTTGGGTGATTTCTAGGTCTTGACCTGGAGTCATTCTGCCATCTTTAGGGTAGGTCAGGTGAAGTTGCACTACATTGTAGGCCAACCAACCTCCAAATTACATCAAAAATCAAAAATAGCTGCTAATTCAAGTGAAATCAAAAGCACAAATTAGGACATAAAACTGGTAGACTTAAGAGGTCGAGTTATCCATTCTGGTCTACCTGGACCCTCAGTGACAAGTGACGTCAGGTGGAGGAAACCCTGTAACCCGTGGGGGCACTCTACCGTGTAGGGCTCTTGGTGGGACTCTCCCTCTCTGGCTGCTAATAAGACCATTTTTGCTTTTGAATAATGTTATTAAGATGATTTGTCATTGTAGGATCAAAGTGGTGGAAAATCGCTTAATAAAATAATTAAAACTAAAATTAAACCACTCACAGGAGAGCGGGTTGTGTCCATAGGGAGGCAATGACTTATTTAAACTCGCAATTATGTAGAAATCAAGTTCGCTAAACTATTCGTCAAATCAAATAATGCCTATGTAGCTCTGAAAGTAAACCTTAAATTTATGGAGAAGTCAAGGGGTGTTAATGTAATTTTTATGTAAGAAAATTATCCATGTTCAAGGGTATGCCATGTACTATTCACTTGCATAGATACTAAAATGTAATTCAAAATTAAATTCAATGCACATAGAGATGAATGATAAGGTTTAACAATTCTCTAGAAGCATGAGCATGAAGGCATAAATTCACCCCAATAAAATAATGATTAATCAAAATTCATTTTTGTGGCAATGTCATGAAATGTAAATATTAATCAAAGTGAAAACATAAGATTCTACCTCTCTCCTCACGCACGGGAGAGAGGTTTATTCGAGGAACTCTTCTGGGAATTAATTGGCTAGAGCAAGGGCTTCACAACGGTGGCAACGACAGGTTGCGAGATGGTCGGAGTCGGCCAGATGAAGGAGAGAAGCGGTGGCGGTGGAGGTTGCTGCTGCTACCTACGCTTGCTGTAGGCCCGAGGAGGGGTAGTGCGCTGGCACTGTAGGCACGAGGAGGTGTGGGCGTGTGGAGGGGCGGGTGCTCTGTAGGCCGTACAGGCACACGTGGGGTCTGATGGCCGTATAGCTGCAGGTGCTGCAGGGAGACGCTGGAGGCACTGGAGGCGCTGAAGCGGGGGCGTGTAGGCACTGGGGCATGGGTGTGTGGAGGTGAAGGCGCGGGGGTGTGTAGGCGCTTGGCGAGGGTGCACAGGCGTGCAGGCTGGAGGTGAAGGTGTGCGGGGGATGCTTGTTGGAAGTGCAAGCTGGAGGTGAAGGCATGGTAGGTGAGGGCGCTGGAGGTGAAGGTGCGCAGGGGGTGCTGGCTGGAGGTGAGTGTAGTGGCTGAGGTGGGCGTGTGCACACTTGCCACACTGGAGGCATGCACGGTGGCACGGTTGGCTGGGCTGAGGCAAGGGGAGGAGAAGTTACAGCTCTGTGTGCTGCAGAGTGCATGGCGAGGGTGCTTGGGGCATGCAAAAGTTGTGATCTACATGTGGAATGGAAGATGAAGCACGGTGATGCAGGGACTCTTAGTGGTGTGGGTTGTCACCCCACATGCCCACGATGGTGGAGTCGCACAGCCGTGGTTGAGGCCAATGGTGAGGAGTGGATGAGCAACGTAGCTCTCTACGCAATGAGGAAAGGGATGGTGGCCTCCCTTGAACGGCAGCCCTTCCTCCTCTTTTGTAGCCACAGCTACAAGGATTTGAAATTCAAAAGGCCATCGTCGAGTCAATGTTGATGCGCAGGAGGAGGAGGCGGAGACGGAGCAGTTACCTACAAAGGAGAAGAAGAAGAAAAAAAAAGGATTATTTATGCATAACTCCTTAACTTCTGTGTTAATTAAAATAGTGTATGTAATGCACCTAATTAATTAACTAATCAAATGTATGCAACCCTAGGTTAATTCTAAATGCATGAATTATGCAGTTAAGCTAAAAATATGAATTAATTTATTTACATCCTAATATATGCTATCTAAATGTTGAAATTAACTTAATGTCTAGACACTTAAATACTTAAATAGCCCACAAAAGTGGGTTAATCAAATACCCCCATGCCTAGTTTTTGCTAGTCCCTAGCAAATCCAAGCAAAAATCTAGCACTCCAAGTAGACTAACCAACCCAAACGGTCTTCCATTAGAAACATGTTAAGTCAGACTTTAGACCTAAGGTTCCCAAGTAGTTGCTAAGTTACAGACTAGGTCGGCTAAAGACGAGTTGCAGGCACAAGTTTCCCTATTTTCTGACTCTACCTTAAGGTTTATTGATCCCTGAGATTAAAGCATCTATGCATGTGCATTGGTTTGAGTTATTTGAGGTTGGTATTACTGCCAACATAGAAAAGATTTTTACAAATAGATATATATATATATATATATATTGTTTGATTCCTTTAAGTCTAACCTCAAATCAGCTATCAACACGATCTATGTCGGATTCATTATCCCATCACCGTACCTCGAAGGGTGCCTGGCTTTCGATGCTTTGAGATAGCACCGCCCATAGTGACAACAAGAACTCTTGGCAATCGACACTTCAAGATAGTATCGCCCATGGATTTCTTAAGCGAATTTAGGCCTGTGGCAATCGTCACTTCGAGATAGGGTCGCCCATGGTACCTGAACAGCACAATGCGCTTACATGCCCCCAATAAGATGGATATCCTAAGAGACAAGTGCCGAGGAGGTAATATGTTATCATCGCATCCTCAGGGTGAGTATATTCTCCACCTCTCCTGCGGCAGAAACTCTTCCAGTCAAATTATGTTTTCAAGCCTCTCCTAAGTCAAAACTAAGAGAACGAAATTTCTTTTAAGAAAGGAATTAAGGTGATCACTTACTTACACAAGACCAAGTGTGTGAAATTTGGATGCTTGGGTTACAAGGACCCGTAAACCAAAAAGTAGAACAAGACTCTAGGTACTACCCAGCCTTTTAACTCAATCCCTAGCTTTGCTTCCTCAACCTCTTGAGGAAAGGTTCGCAACTTAACTCCTACTTTAGTTTTTAAGTCCACAAAGGACCCTAAAGGTCTGAAGTTAATAGCTCAACTTAGTTTTTAAAGTTAGAACCTAGAGTCAACTTAGTTTAACCTAAAGTTCTGATCTTATGCGTAAGAATGCAGGGCCAGCCAACTAAGCTCAATAATACAAAATGTTTTTTTTTTTTTCAATGCAAATGTATGCAATGCAGAATGCTTTAACTAAATGCTTGAATGCACTATGTATAATTGCTACGTATATCCCCAAGTGCACCCCCCCATGCCAAAAATCTACAATGTCCCC
The DNA here is from genome assembly GCA_037157565.1 of Thalassia testudinum. Lineage (NCBI taxonomy): Eukaryota > Viridiplantae > Streptophyta > Magnoliopsida > Alismatales > Hydrocharitaceae > Thalassia > Thalassia testudinum. The sequence continues at coordinate 3,384,538 of JAZHRO010000073.1, read as the reverse complement.
ATTGCATAGAAGGATATTACCTGGGTCAAGGATGGGCTGCCATTCTTTTGTTAGTAGTCGAGTAGCCAAAGAAGTTGCAAATCAGGTTCAAGGATTGCAGAAATAGACCCTAAAAATGAGCAAAGTAATGTTGGCCTAGAAAACAGGTAACCTAGGATGTTGGCGAGTTGATGATGAATCCCGATAGCAAATGCTCGCCCCACCAAGATGGGAATAAAATCTTCCCAGGTCACCAAAGGAAGTTCTAAACGATAAATTGGAATAGCAACCTCTAAAGGGTTAGGGGAAGGATGACAAGGATCCTCCAATAGAGATGGGGAAGGAATGGTGTAGAGATAAACCCCCAGGGTAATGGACTAACTAAAGAAATCATCAATCCATACCCGATACTCCATTATAGGATATATTGGTCTGTTAAGCTCCCCGGTCAGAACAAAAGTGAGCATATCTCTAAGGCAAGGATCATCTAGGGTGTCCAAGTTTCGAGGTTGCAGGATGGCCATAAGATCTAGGTTGGGTTTAACCAGCTCGGTGTCCATCCCTAATAATCTTTCCAAATCCTCAATTGCATCCCAAGCATTCCTTGCACTATGACAAGTATCTTCCTGCACTTCATCAGGAGTCAAAATTTTGCCTTCAGACATAAGCAAATCAGAGGGTGACTTCGAATCAAATGAAGGCAGGTTGGAAGCAACAGATCTAGGGATTATCCAATCAATGTCATCCCCGGGTTCTTATTCATTACTCAAATCTTCCCCGATGTCTATATGTGAATCCACATAAATCTTAGAAGTTATTTCCAAATTTTCCATCATTTCATCATGAGGAGAAACATCATCGATGGGTGTGCTAAGGAAACCTAATTTGCTCAAATTTGTGACATCCTCAGGGGCTAACTCTTCAAATAAGATAGAATCACCCTTAGTGTCACTCCAAATCTTGAATGTAGGTTCCTCATATAATTTATCCTTCTCCTCATCATACGATTCATCATATACCCAAGGTCTAGAATCATCGAAAATCTCAGCAAATCCCCTAGGGTACTCTATTTGAGGTAAATGGTTTGCACTGGTAACATCAGACTCCTCAGATAGGTGAATTTCTTCAGGATTAGGTTCCCAAAGGGTGGGCTTGAGTTCCATCTCGTGATCAAAAGGGAGGGTAGGATTAACAACTTGACTTCGACCCACTTCATTAAATGTACGAAAATACTATCATCTGGGTCGAGGTCTTCCAATGGTACCATCATTCCCTTCTTTTGACTCCAATATAATTCAAGTGGATACTCAACCTTATCATCATCTTCCTCGGGTTGCCACCTTTCTTCATCCAATGCATAGCTACTTTCACATGTATCTTCCTCCCACTTAAGGTGTGGATCTCTCAAGGAAGTGTCATCTAACGAGGTGGTTTCAAAATTGATCCTCAAAAAGTAGCTATTCTCCCTTACATAATGCCCAAAATTTCCCTCCAACTTAAAGTGTAGCTCTCCCACAGGAGATTCATCTAGCATGGAGGGGTGTACATTATCCTCAATGGGGTAGATTGGGTGGCTAATTTCATCTCTTTCTTGTTGGCTTGCTCTCGAAGATTGTCCTAACAATTCAATCATTTCGTCTTGCATTTTCTATATTTCCATCTTCAAGGAGGAGATGTCATCATTTCTATCGGAGAGAAGTCAGACTCAGTCTTATAGTACCCAGAAGTGTCTGTCCAACCATTATAATTATTCAGGGAAGGTGGGTTGGGTATTTCTATGGTGTGTAGGGTATTGGGCAAAGCAAATCCCTCTCCTAGGTTCGGCTCACTGATTTGGGGTTTAACTAGGCCAATACTCCAATAATAGGAGTAAAATGGATCCCAATGATTGTCATTATGTCCATCAAAGGATGGACCATCTCTGCGCATGGGATCGAAGAGTGCAGAGTGGGGGTAAGGGTGTGGGCAAGATGTGAAAGGATGAAAGTCAATGTGGTCCATTCTAACTCATAGCTCAATCAGAATTCCCTAAGCAAAACACAATTCAAAAAGGACTTTTTAGGTCTTTCCCAATTTAGGCTTTTGATTTTAAGTCAGATTGTAGGTAACAATATAATTTGTTCAATCAATTTACATGCTTATTGTTGACCTACAGATCGTCTAAGAAGACCTAAATGGTACTTAGGTGTCCTCCCCAAAGCCAAAAAGTTTAGTCACCACCAAACACGGCAAAGAAGGATGCAAGTAGGGTTAAACCCTTCCTTTAAAGCATTGATTTTGCCGTGCCTCTTAACTGCCCTTAATCCACAAGGTTTGGAGGCAACTTCACCTCTGAACTAAAGTTTGTGTCACTTTAGACCTCAGTAATAGGAGGCTCTAGTCCTAGCAGTTCCAAACCCAAGGAGTGTCTAAAAGTGTGCTGTGGAGCAAGAGATATAAGTGTGCATACACTGCAAAAGATTTTGAATTTTGAATCGCACGTCAAGTTTGAAAATCAAATCCTTGGTTTTTAAATGTCCCTCCTTTAATTAGTCCTTTTTCCAGAAAATATGTGACCACTTGTTAAATCTATTCAATATAGATTAGGTGGTCTTGAAATTAATCCAAATGCATTTGCATGACAGGTAGAAATGCAAAGTTAGAAGTGCATACCTGATTCTAGCATTCTTCATGCAATATGCAAGACAAGAAATTAGATCTAGATGCTGCTCATTCAATCCTAAATGATATGACTTAGGGGCAGGGAGCTCATGTTTTTATTTTTTTTATGCACAATCAAGAAAAATAAAATCAATTCACAAAAGAAAACATAGATCTAAAGAAAAAGGGAACAGGCTCCCAAAAATTACCCAACACGGGCCTAAAACAAAATTGGGGAACAAACCCCTCAACTGTACCCCAGAATAAGGGTTTTCCAAATCAATGTACTAAAATAAAGAGAAGAAAGAAAAATAAAATCCATATACAGCTAAATGGATGAGATGAAGATGTGGTCCTTCGGATATCTCCTCCAGTGGTGGAAACAAGGTCCACCAAGGCGTTGCTGAGGCGGGTGTGATGCTCCTTCTCCCAGTGTTGCAACTCCACCGACGATGTCAAGGATCGCCTGATCTTTGAGGCTGGTGCGACAAGATGTCTCCAAACTCGTGTACCTCACACCAAACAAAAAATCAAATTTAAATATGCCTCAAATAAAATGTGAGCAAATAATTAAATAAATGCGAGTCTAAATGGCCCCGTTGCCACCCCGACAATGGTGCCATTTGATAAGACGATTTTCGCTTTCAAATAATGTTATTAAGATGATTTGTCGTTCTAGGATCAAAGTGGTGGAAAATCGCTTAACAAAATAATTAAAATTAAAATTAAACCACTCACAAGAGAGCGGGTCGTGTCCACAGGGAGGCAATGACTTATTTAAACTCGCAATTAGGTAGAAATCAAGTTCGTTGAACTATTCCTTAAATCAAACAATGCCTATGTAGCTCTGAAAGTAAACCTTATGGAGATGAAGTAAACCTTATAATTTATGGAGAAGTCAGGGGGTGTTAATGTAATTTTTACGTAAGAAAAGTATCCATGTGCAAGGGTATGCCATGTACTATTCACTTGCATGCATACTAAAATGTAATTCAAAATTAAATTTAATGCACATAGAGATGAATGATAAGGTTTAACAATTCTCTAGAAGCATGAGCATGAAGGCATAAATTCACCATAAAAAAATAATGATAAATCAAAATTCAATTTTATGGCAACAGCATGAAATGTAAATATTAATGAGTGAAAACAGAGGATTCTACCTCTCTCCTCCTCGTGCACGGGAGAGAGGTTTGTTCAAGGAACTCTTCTGGGAATTAATTGGCTAGAGCAAGGGCTTCGCAACGGTGGCGACGGCAGGTTGAGAGACAGCTGGAGTCGGCCGGACGAAGGAGAGAAGCGGCGGTGGTGGAGGTTGCTGCTGCTGGCCGCGCTTGCTTTAGGCGTGAGGAGGGGCAGCGCATGGATGCTACAAGCACTGCAGGTGCTAGGAGGCTTGGGCGTGTGGAGGGGCGAGCACTCTGTAGGCCGCATGGGCACGCGCAGGGTCTGATGGCTGCACGGCAGCAGGTGCTGCAGGGAGACGCTGGAGACATTGGAGGCACTGAAGTGTGGGCATGCTAGCGGTAGGGCGTGGGTGTGTTGAAGTGAAGGTGCCAGGGCGTGCAGGTGCTAGGCGAGGGTGTGCGGGCGTTCAGGTTGGAGGTTAAGGCGAGCTAGGCGAGGGTGTTAGAGGTGAAGGTGTACGGGGGGTACTAGCTGGAGGTACAGGCTGGAGGTGAAGGCATGCTAGGCGAGGGTGCTGGAGGTGAAGGTGCATGGGGGTGCTGGCTAGAGGTGAGCATGATGGCTGAGGTGGGCACGCGCACACTTACTACGGTGGAGGCACATGCGGTGGCACGCTTGGCAGGACTAAGGTGTAGGGAGGAGAAGTTGCAGCTCTGTGTGCTGCAGTGGGTGTGGCGAGGGTGAGTGGGGTGTGCAGAATCTGTGATCTACGTGTGGAAGGGAAGATGAAGCACGGTGATGCAAGGACTCTTGGTGATGTGGGCTGTCACCCCACACACCCACGGTGGTGTAGTTGCACTGTCGCGGTTGAGGCCGGTGGTGAGGAGTGGATGACCAATGTAGCTCTCTACGCACTGAGGAAAGGGATGGTGGCCTCCCTTGAACGACAGCCCTTCCTCCTCTTTTGTAGCCACAGCTACAAAGATTTGAAATTCAAAAGGCCACTGTCGAGTCAATGCTTATGCATAGGAGGAGGAGGCAGAGACGGAGCAATTACCTGCAAAGGAGAAGCAGAAAAATAGAATAAAATAATTAGGATTATTTATACATAACTCCTTAACTTCTAATGTACCTAATTCATTAACTAATCAAATATATGCAACCCTAGGTTAATTCAAAATTCATGAATTATGCACTTAAGCTAAAAATATGAATTAATTTATTTACGTCCTAATGTATGCTATCTAAATGTTAAAATTAACTTAATGTCTAGACACTTAAATATTTAAATAGCCCACAAATATGTGCTAATCAGCTGCTAGGTAATTCTCGAGTGGACAGCTTTTTGACTAAGGGCTATCATCCTCCCCGAACCTCTATAGTCATCCAAAATTCTTTGGGTGCCTTGATTGGGTCAACATCACATCCAGTCCCTCATCCCTTCTCTTTAAAGCGAACACATACAGTTTCAATGGGATTCTCTTTGAAATCAAATCACTTCATTCTAAACTTGAATTTTGATTCTACATCTTGATTCCACCATCTGATTTAAATATGCAGCCTGGTTACTTAGGGAGACCATTGAAGAAACCTAAATCACAAAGATCCATGATAGATAGAATGGTTGAGGATGCTCTTGAATTTTATGAGATTGAGTACAAAACCTCAAAACCAATAGAAGACATTCAGGTTAGTGTACCAACAATAGCAACCTTCATCATAAACTATGCCCAATTGTTATTAATAGAAGCAATAAAAGGATCAACCCGGGATATTCTCGTAACAGGGTACATTGAGATAGAAAAATTACATAACTTTGAATATCTCCAATGTATAACAAATTCTGTACTTTGAGAAAAACACCAAGATGATCTTGAAAAACAGGAAGAGATCATGAAATTGTTGAAACAAATTATCCATAAAAAATACCCGTACATGCCCCAAATAGTTTGTGAAACATCTTGAACTAATATTGAGGATAAATCTGATCTCCCAAAGCCTGGGTTTCAGACACAAGGTTGCTGTGGATTCCCAACCCAGATGGAATATAACATGCCTGATCTAGAAGTAGGTTGGGAAGTCCCAATTGCAGGAGAACACGATTTTGAGCTAGCCCTAGAAAACAAACACCCTGGTTCACCAAGCATAGAATTTTGAGACACCTATAATAATGAGATTAAAACAGAACCTCTCGAGGGTGTAAATCCCGCCCCTTATTCTGATAAGGTGACCCTCGAAGGCAATTCTGACCGAGATTCTAGTAATTCAACCCACATCCTCAGCCTAGAATCTAGATCTGAAACTTATTGGGAAGATTACAAGGCCCTGTATGATGAAGATCAAAGTTTAAATGAAGAGTATGATTCTGGGCCTTTGTTTGATGAATATCTTTCTCCAACATCCTCAGAGATACAGATTGATTTTTCAGAAGTCACGCCAATCTACGATACAGAAATCGAGTAGGAAGAGTGGGGTTTTGATTGGGTCATCCTTGCAAGCCAAAAACCTGAGCCCTGACCCTATAAGGACACCATTTTAAGCTCAGAATCTACAAATAGGCTAGACCCAAGTCAGGCTATTGAGTCTACATCATGTGATTTATTGTATGGTGGAACCTTTGATCTCAAATCTGATTCAGAATTTGAGTCTCGCAATCTCTTCGACGATTTCGAATCTTACCATGATTTTAGAGAACCTCTGTTTCCTGACAACTACTAGCCAGTATATGACCCCGGCTCACATGATTCATTCTTCGACTCTGACTCTGAGGTCCCTAATCCCAAGATCACTGACTTAAAATCAGGTTCCATTGGAATGGAATCATTTCTTTTCAATCCTTAGGAATCAAAACCAGAAAGTGCCAAGAGTGACTGCAACCCATAATTCGAATCTTTTCTTGACCCAGATTTTCTTCATCCTATAAACACTCTTTAGGCATTCACTTTAGAATTTGATGGCAACTATGAGGACTTTCTAAATGAACCCACCTTTAATTCCTTTTTAGAGGAGCCCTCAAACACAATTCTTATTGATGCCACCTCCTCTACATATACAAAACCCATCCAAACCTATTTTCAACCCAGACCCGCAACTAGACTCAATTTTTATTCTGATTCCCCTCTTACTGAGTCGATTGCAGATGATTCACCTCCACATCTTTATCGGGTTTCGGACATTAATCAGACTATAAATCATTCTCCATCATTCTCTAATCATTCCTATAGGGTTTTCGCATCACCCACTGATTATTTTAAGGATCCCTACTTTGATCAGGCTGATTCAACTCAGCCAAACCCTGGATTCACACTTCCACATCATTCCGAGCTCCATAGTATATGGTGGGTTCCAGATCTCTTAATCTACATTTATCAACCCACCAGATTGATTGGGTTTGGGCTGCATCATTAGCCTGTTGATCAGAACAAGCACCTGATTGGACCAATCAAGCTTTTGATTAAAGTGCTTGTTCTACAAAACTCAGCTGATTTGACCACTCCCCCTCCATACCATTTCCCACTCGGCTGAAGGCATTGAATTTAGTGCTTAATGGGAGGCAACCCCTCATTGCAAAAACCCAAGATCCTTCTGATTATCCTTTTGTACTTTATGTCTATTGCACCCTGAGTTAAGTCTTAGAATAGTCGATACCCCCTCTGGTACACGTGCCAGAGCTTAAAATCATCCGCAACAGTCATTCTTGACCCGTTCGCCCACCCGATAAATCCTGTTCTATTTCCTGAAACCCAAACTAGTTTTACACCCTCCATTTACAATGAGGACATTGCAAAACTTAGGCATAGGGGGGTGGTAAAGTGCAAACATACAAAAATCAAAAAGTTCATAAGGGTTCTCATAAAAAATCACATATTCCAAAAATACCAAAAAATATAAAAGTGTGAAAAGGAAAAAAAAATTGGAGGAGAAAAGAAAATTTTGAGGCCATACAAATCTTGAGGAGAAAAAGTGGAAAAGTGAAAAATGTCAAAAAGGAGCACAAATTGAAAAGAAAAAGAAAAGAGATAGCCATTAGTAAGAAATTAAGGAATTAACTGAGTTCTAGACCATATCAAGGAAAAGGGAATGAAAGGAAAAAAAGTGCTAATGAAACACAGAAGAGATTAGTAGGAACGCTGATCTTAGGCCTCTTGGGCTATACTCTTAGGCTTAAAAATTTAAGTATCCACTAAGATCTGGATAGTCCTTAAGAGGTTGAGGAAAATGCAAAGCTTAAGTATTAGGTCTAAGGCTTAGGGAGTATTTGGTCTCGTTAACTAACCTTTACTTTGCAGGACTCGGTAACCTAAGTACCCCAATCCACACACAATCTGATTTAGTGTGAATAAGTATCAAAATCATGCAAATGTGTTTAAATTGTTCTGAAAAAGTCGCCTAGATTAGGAGCAGCCGATCAACACAAGTTGATTTGGACGAGTTCCCAACGCGGAGAGGTGGGAAATTCCCGTCGAAGGTGCACAATAACATATCATCTCCTCGGTGCTTATCTCCTAGGATATTTACATATCCTACCGAGGGAATGCAAGCACCCTATGCTGGTTAAGATGCCATGGGCAGCATTATCCCTAAATGTCGATTGCCAGGGTCTAGATTTGGCTACAGAACACCATGGGTAGGATTATTTCAAAATCTTGAAAGCCAGGGTTCTGGGGGTTGCCAAAAGCGGTGCTATCCTGAAGCATCGATTGCCAGGGGCCCTTCGAGGATTGATGATGGGGACTAGGAATCTGATAGAAACAGTGTTGAGAAGCCAATCCGAAGGTACAAATAAAAAGAAAAGATAGAGAAAACTCTCCAAACAAAGAAAATGCATCTGTCTCTCTCTTACAAAAATGCACTGCAAACTGAACCAAGGCTAAAATATGTTACAAGCACGGGTGCTTAAATCGCGGAGTCCAATGAACCTTAGGATAGTTCCTGTGGGCCTTAAAAACCTTCGCAACGGACTAAGGCTAGAGCTGGTCAGGTCTGGATCTTGGCTGCTACTTGAGTACCTCTAGGCCTGCTATCGGCATTCTAACCTAATCTACAGAAAGAAAAAGCACACATCACAATTTTGAACATCAAGGAACTCACGATCTAGAATCAAAGTTAAAACCTTAAAATTTGCTAAGGAACTAACAAAAGCTAGGAATGAGGGTATGATGGGAACACCATCATGAGCCCTAACTAGCTCATTTTGACCCAATGAAAAGAATAAAAGCTCTTACATAACCCACTGAAGGTCTTAAGTCACTGAATAACCTTTCTGAGAGAAAAGCAAGAAATAAGGGGTAAAACTATCATTTTACCATTGCAGTACAACAATGGGTTTTCTCATGGGCTAAACACAGGTCAAAAGGTCTTAACAAGATAAAAAATGGGTTGGATTTGACAGAAAAGGGTTTGTGTGTACCTTGTGAATTAAATGACTTCTTGAAACCCTAAAAAAGACCTGCTTGATTAACCAAGGTTTTAGTTAGGATAAAATTCACCTAAATCCTCTAAAAATCATAGAAAAATATTCTCTAGGGTTTAGAACTTTCAATTTGGCCATTAGAACCCATTTGACCTAGAATGATGTCTCAGAAAAATATTTACCCTAAATTGGGTTTTTGCATAAATTACCTAGTCAAATGTGGTCAAACCAAAAATCCAACTTCACCATTGAATTCCTTAGGTCCAAATTAGATTTGTACCAAAATTTAGATCTAAGGGGAACATATCTTGACCCACTTTGCAAATAGGTACAACCTGATTACATTTCTACCCCTATCTTTCGAAAACCTTACAATCAGCCCCCTAGCTTTCTTATCATCTTCACAAATAGGTCCCTCCACCATTATAGCGGAGGAATCCTACTCCAGCAAGCTTTGAAAGGAGGATTCTCCTTGATTGCTCAGAGAATCTCTCCCAAAACTGGAAGGAAGATTCTCTGAGTAATCTCCTCCAATCTAAACCCATTGATGAGCCCTAATTTGTAACCAATATCTCATGCGAACGCATGAGAGATTTAGATCTTCTGAAGATTCCAACTCCGGTGACCATACCTTGCTTGGAAGGTTGGCTTCCAAGCACAAATCCATCTCCATAAACCTATTTAAGACTCTCCAAATTCAACCGAGTCTCCTCAGCTTGAAATTAGGCCGGATAACCCTCAAATTCTTCTCTCTCTTCGGCTGCAACCCTCCGCAAGCTCCGGCGGTTCTTCCCTCACTCATTCGTCGCCCAACCATAATACCAGTGGTTGGGTTGTCTTCCTCTCCATCGTCCGCGTCGTGCAACATCAGCCGATGTTGCCTCTACCCTCGTCTTCGTCCCCGCCTCATCTACGGAGATCTTCGTCTCCGACGTCGGCCATACTAGCCCCGATGCCTCCCCTGTCCCTTTCATCCTTTAAAGGTAGGTATTAGATTCACTCTTTCTCACACTTCCTTTCCTTCTCTTCATTTCCCTAAACCAACCCTCGACGCCACTGATCACCATCACCTTCTCCACCTCCGACGACCCCTCCGACGAGGTGTTATAGTCGCTCCGCACCTCCATCCACCTTGTCAACCATCCTACGACCTCTGCCTCGACTCCCTGATCACAACCCCTCACTGCATTCACTCCGCTGACCACCCAAAAGCACCCCCAAACACACCCACTCACATGCCCACATAGAACACTAGACATGCCACCACAGCCATCTCCACGCCACGCCAACCACTGCATCACACTCGCCGTGCCTCGATGAAGCTCCCTATATGATTTAACATGGCCGCGAGGCCGTTCTCATGTTTTCAGGTATCCGACCACCAGCCACGATGGATGAAGGAGCTTGAAGCTTGCTTGCTGCGCTCCAGCTGCTGTTGCTCCAGGCAAGAATCCTAGGTAGTGCATAATTGAGGCACAAACGCACTCAGGTTCTCAATCAAAGTCAAACGCCCTTACAGCCTTGCCAATTGTGCAATGCATCTGCTGCTGCGGCGTGCAAAGTAGGGCGGGACACTTAGTCCCACCTCGGAACTGGACGAGCAGGTGAGTATGCATAAGTTGAATTCTTGCCTTAGCCTTGTCGCCTCCAACTCATGGGGTGAGGTCCCTCTTCCCCCTCTCACGACCTCATCCGCAGCACTGACCACGTAGACCTGGCCACTACCTATTTACCAGACCGACTCACTCCTTGCTCACCACCCACACCGGTGAGCTTGAACTCGGGTCTCTGTTAGGTCCGATTACCCGAATTGGTTGTGGCTCTGGGAGAGCAAACCTAAAATAGAGAAGAGAGAAAGAGAGGAAAGATACACAGGGGAAGGGGGTTTTGGAATGGAAAGTTTGGCTCAACACTTAGCCAAATTTAGAGAAGAAGAGGAGGCAAGGCAAAGCAAAGAAGGAAAGAGGAGGAAGCTAAGGAAGAGAAGGCTAAAAATAGAGAAAAAGGAAGAAGCTGAAGAAGAAGAAGAGCCAGAAGGCAGAGAAAGAGAAGAAGGAAGAAAGTCAGAGAAAAGGCAAAGGAAGAAAGGGGCCAGAGAAGAAGCCAACAACAGAGGAAGCTAAGAAGAGAAAGAAGAAGAGAGCTCGCAAGAGAAATCAGAGAAAGAAATCTATGGAAAAGATGACACTGTGGCACATAACTTTTAAAACGTCTGATTTTTTAATCAGACGTCCAATTTTCATAAGCTCTCCACTATTTTATTTACAATTATTTTTACTCTTCATATACTCATGCTTTACACTCCTAATTAGATTTTGAGTAGTATTATGTGCTCAATTAATATTTATTGTTGAGATTAGTGCATGAATTCCCTTTGCTCCATATGTTTAACCTCGGACTTCAAATTCGAGTAATAAATTGTATTTTTTTTGAATGCTTTTTTTCGACTGTACTATAATGCGACACTCTTAAATACCGAATCAGCACGAAACAGCCACAGTGCACGCGAGAGTTCCACGGTGTATGCCTGTTGCATGGCGGTGGAGATAGAGAAGGTCCCCACAAGGGGGAGGGAAGATAGCGAGTGTCCTGTAGCCGCTCTTCTTATCAGAACACCTGCAGTTTGTTGCTTCCGTCGAATGCTTCTCCAATACCCGCGAAGAATGCAAGTGGTTGGAGCAGTAGAAAAGGGATGGTCACTTTCTATCAGACATCTGTTGATGTTTCGGACATCTTAAAATGTGTAGATAGCATTGGTTCTCGATGGCGATTCTTAGACATCCAAATTAAACTTCTGACGTCTTGTAGAGTGATTTTGGTTGTCTACCTGATGCCTTCAGGTGTCATGTGCCAAGCTTGCATCCACCAAATGATTATTATAACATATCATATGTTATTAAACATAAAATTGGTGCATAAGATGATATGCAGATTATGAATTCCCACTTAATTCCTAATCAAATATCAACTAAGAATGACTAATTAAAGAGTACTTAGGCCAAATAACGGTCCACGAAAGTGGACTTATCAAAGAGGGCTCACGACCATCCCATGAAATGTAGAGATGTCTAAATCTGAACCTACAGGATGCCGTGAAAAAGGATATCAATAAGTGGTTTGATGCTGGGATCATCTGCCCAATCTCCAATAGTCGTTGGGTGAGTTCGATCCAGGTTGTGCCTAAGAAGGCAGGGCTCACCGTGATTACGACTTAAACCAGGGAAACCATTCTGATCCATATCGCAAACTCGTGGAGTGTCTGCATTGATTACCGAAGACTGAATGCCTCCACGAAAAAGGATCATTTCCTACTACCATTTATTGATCAGATTCTAGAGAAATTGGCAGGAAATCGATTCTTCTACTTCTTGGATGGGTACTTCAGTTATAATTAGGTGGCAATCCATCCTGAGGATTAAGAGAAGACTACCTTCACCTTCCCCTACTAGACATACGCATTCCGTAGGATGCCTTTCAGGCACTGCAATGCACCCACCACCTTGCAGCGGTGCATGCTTGCCATATTCTCTGATATGGTAGGTTATTACCTTGAAGTCTTCATGGATGACTTCCCGGTATTCGGGGAATATTTTGATGATTGCCTCCTTCACTTGGTCCAAATCCTCAGGCGATGCATTAACGTGAATTTGGTTCTTTCTTGGGAAAAGTGCCATTTCATGGTTACTGAGGGAATTTTTGTAGGACATCTTATCTCCAAGAATGGCATCCAGGTTAATCGGGCTAAGGTTAACTTGATTTCCAAACTACCTATCCCTAGCTCGGTCAATGACATCAGATCTTTTTTGGGGCACGTCGATTTTTACCATTGATTCATTCCTGATTTCTCAAAAATCATGCGTCCCTTGACTAATCTTATGGCAAAAGATGTCCCCTTCAAAATCACCGTGGAATGCACTCATGCATTTGAAAGTCTATGTGACCGAGTCACCCAAGCACTTATCCTGCAATCCCCTGATTGGTCTCAACCCTTTGAGACCATGTGCGATGCATCTGACTGTGTAGTAGGTGTCATGCTTGGGTAGAAAATTGATGGGAAACCCATGGTCATCTACTACGCTAGCAAGACACTTGACGAGACTCAGTGCAACTATACCTTTACTGAGAAAGAGCTACTATTTATAGTATTTGGCCTGGAAAAATTTTGATCTTATTATCTCTTGGGTTCCCACATTATCATATACTTGGATCACACCACAGTGAGGCACCTTCTTGTGAAGAAGGATGCGAAACCTCGACTAATCTACTAGATCTTACTATTGCAAGAATTTGACCTCAAGATTCACAATAAGGCTGGAAAATAGAACGTGGTAGCCGATCACTTGTCCTACCTTCCTTCTGCTATCATCGACCCTTCCAGTCCGATCACTGAGCATTTTCCTAATGAGCACCTCCTGACTATTAGGGTGGAACTTCCCTGGTACGCTGATTTGGTTAATTACTTGGCATCTCATCAGATCTCGACTGATTGACCAAAGGCCAAGAAAGACAAATTGCTTTCTGATGCCAAGTACTACGTATGGGAAAACCCGTATCTCTTCCACATCGGTGCTGATCAAATCATCAGATGATGTGTCCTGAAAGCGAAAATTTAGGACATCTTGTCCTTCTGCCATGACCAAGCCTGTGGCAGGCACTACTCTGGACACAAAACTATAGCTAAAGTCCTCCAGTGCGGCTTTTATTGGCCCACTATCTTCAAGGACGCACACGATTACTGTAAGGCATGCACTCATTGCCAGACCTTGGGCAACATGAGCCTCCGCAATATGATGCCTTTACAGTCGATTCTCATGTGCAAAATCTTTAATATATGGGGGATTGATTTTATGGGTCCCTTTCCTAAATCGGATGGCTTCGAATACATTTTCCTCACTGTGGACTACATGTCCAAATGGATTGAAACTATCTCGACCTGAACCAACAATCATAAGGAGGAATCAAGTTCATTCATCAGCACATCTTCTCACGGTTCGGTGTCCCACATGCTATTATCTCTGATGAAAGGATCCATTGCACAAATGCACAGTTCAAATCCCTGATGACAAAGTACGGGGTGTCGCATCGAATATCGGCTCCCTATCACCGCGAAACCAATGGATTGGCTAAATTGTCTAATCGGGAGATCAAGAACGTCCTTCGGGTCACTACTTGGCCTGATCGGAAAGAGTGGTCAGCTCGCCTTTTGGAAGCTTTGTGGTCCTATAGGACTACCCACAAAACTCAATTAGGTATGTCTCTATTTAAACTCATGTACGGGAAGGCATGTCACTTACCCATTAAAATGGAGTACAAAGACTATTGGGTAGTACGGAAGTGCAATCTAGATCTTTATAAGGCTGGAACCCACTGACAATTATAAATGAGCGAGATCAAGGAACTATGCAATGGCGTGTATGAGAACTCACAAATTTATAAAAATGGGTTCAAGCCTTTCATGACAAACACATATCAAGAAAAACTTTCCATCCTGGTCGGAAGGTCCTACTCTTTGATGCCAAACTCAAACTATTTCCAGGAAAACTCAGATCAAAATGGATTGGACCATTCCTTGTTCGACTTGTTTTTGGAAATGGGGCTATAGAAATCAGTGAACTCAGTCATGATTCTGAACCATTTATCGTGAACGGTCAGAGACTCAAACCGTTCATTGAACTCACTAACACAAACTTGGCTGAGTTGTCTTTTGATCTCCATTCTCCCTGACCTTATTGCACATAGCTAATGGTGTTAAACTTAGCGCTTAACGGGAGGTAACCCATCATCTTTTTGAAAAACCCAAAATCCTTTTGACATAACTCTTTGCCGAACTCATATTGCACTTTACAGTCGACTCCACCTTTGGTACATGTACCAATGCTTGAAATCATCTGCAACAATTACCCTTACCCACCACCCACCTTTTGACCCTCTTTTAATGTACGAACTACACTGAACTCGAACCCACCTAATTTATAATGAGAACATTGCAAAACATAGGGATGGGGGGGATTAATGTATAAAATGCTATAAGAATCAAATCACAAAAAGGGTTTCATCAAGAAAAGAAAAGAAAAGAAAGAAAAAAATGGAGGTTGAGGAAAAAGAAGATCCATTGGAAAGAAAAATGCAAAGGAGGAAGAGAAAATTGAAAAGAAAAGAAAGGAGCAAAAAGATAAAGAAAAAAATTGCACCCCTTCAAAATAACATGGAACTCACCTAACTTCTAGGTTGGATCGAGTGATGAAATATGACCTGGAAGGCTAAAACTTAAGGGATTAGTGGCGAATACCGACCTTAGGCCTCTCGGATATGTTCTGAGATTTAAACATTCACGTACTTGTCAAGATCCAGATTAGTCCTCAAGAGGTTGAGAAAAATGCAAAGCTAATGTATTAGGTCTAAGGCTTAGGGATTATTAGGTCCCGTTAACTGAACTTTGGTTTGCAGGACTCGGTAACTTAAGCACCCTAAATCACATATAGTATGGTATAGTGTGATTAAATATGAAATCATGACATTTTTTATGTTCTAAAAATGGTCCTGAGATCTAAATTAGGAGCAGCTCGAAAACACAAGTTGATTTGGACGAGTTCCCGACGTGGTAAGGTGGGAAATTCCCCTCGAAGATGTGCAATAACATATTGTCTCCTCGATGCTTGTCTCCTAGGATATCTAAATATCCTACTAGGGGTACGTAAGCACTTTGTGCTGGTTCAGATGCCATGGGCGGGATTATCACGAAATGTCGATTGCCAAGATCTAGATTTAGCTACAGAACGCCATAGGTGGCACTATCTCGAAGTGTTGAAAGTCAGGGTTCTGGGGGTTGCCATGGGCAATGCTATCTCGAAGCATCCATTGCCAGGGACCCTGTAAGCATTGATCATGGGGACAAGGAATTCGATACAGAACGTGTTTAGGGCCAATGCGAGGTTGGATATAAGGAAAAATATAATGAATAGAAAAAGAGAGAGAAAGCTCTCCAAAAATGAAAATCTTCTTCTATCCCTCTCTCTTACAAGAAAATGCACTGGCAAACTGAACCTCGGTTAACCATTTTACAAGCACGGGTGCTTTCACTGTTGGGTCCAACGAACCTTAAGATAGTTCCTACAGGCCTTAGAAACCTTTGCGGCAGACTGAGGTGAAAGTTAGTCAGGTCTGGATCTAGGCTAGTACTTGAGTACCTCTAGGCCTATTGTTGGTATTAGGTTATGATTCTTAAAGATGCGGCTTAGTAGGGAATCCTAACGGTTACCTTCGACCTAGATAACTAGTCTGCTCTATAGAATTTTGCTAAGGAGCTAGTAAAAGCTAGGCATGGGGGTATGATGGGAACACCATCATAAGCCACAACTAGCTCAATTTGGTCTAAAAATGTTAACAAATGCTCCTACATATCCATTAGATGGTCCTAAGGGCGGATTATCCTATTTTGAAAAGAAGAGAAGAATACAAGGTTATTTCTGCAAACTTAACAGCATTCCACAAGCACAAAATAACCACGGGGTATTTCAGGGGTTTATTAAAGGTCATATGGTCATTAATGTCTAATAAGTGGGTCCATGTAGAATGAAATGGATTTTCATGCATTTCAAAAATTAATGGACATCTAAAACCCTAAAAATAGATCCACTTAATTAATTGAGGTTTTGGTCAGGATAAAATTCACCTAAACCTTCTAACATTTGTAGAATAATATTCTATAGGATTTGGTATCTTTGATTTGATCATTAGAACCTCTTTTGGCCTGAAATAGAGTCATAGGTAGAAAGTTGCCCTAATTTGGGCTTCTATGTAATTTACCCAGTTAAACTTGGTCAAAGCATAAATCCAACTTCACCATTATATTCCTTGGGTCAAAATTAATTTTGTACCAAAATTTGGGCCCAATCTAAGATCATTACGACCTAGTTTGCATTTTGGTCCAAGTCTGACTCTTATTCTCTCAAATAGTCCCTCATCTTTTAAAATATTTACAAAATGCCCCCTAAATTCTTCATTTTATTTGCAAATAAGTCCTTGTCTCCATTGGAGGTCAACCACCCTCTAGGCGAGCTTTGGCTGAACAGAATCCTGCTCAAACTTCAATGAAATCCCACCAAATTTGGTGGGATTGATGTTTACACTTAGGGAAACCTATTAGGATTATTTTTTATTCCTAACTCCCTTTGTTTCATGCATGCAAACCAACGAAATCAGTGGAGTTCTTCTTGAATCCCAAGCAAGCTATGGTGTTTGTTTCCTATTCTTCAAGCTTTCATAAGCCCTGTAAATGACCTCCCATGACTTTTCAAAAAAAAAAAAGACCTCCCATGACATTCCTCACCTCCTTAGCAAGAATTTAAGCTGAAAAACATCTCTTCTTCCTCAACCACCAGCTCTCTCCACCTCGCTCTGGCTATTCCCTACCTTCGGCCTCTTCACCGGAGGCCACATACCATAGGCGGTCAGTTCCACCTCCCCCAGTCTTTCCGCACCTCGCAATACCGGCAAGGTGTCCTCTATCCCTCCTTCGTCGTTGATATCTCTCACCGGAGGACCCTTCGTCTCCGGTGTCGGCCATACTGCAACTGACACCATCTCCGCTCCCCTACATCCATTAGCTAGCTTCATCAACTCAGCATCTACTCACCGTCACTATGCTACTATCGCTCGAACTTTTACGCTCACGTGCTCGCTCCATCACCATCTTCCGTATGACTGGCATACCTCCGGTGTGGTCGCGCATCTGCTCTACTTCACCAAACCACCTCCCACCGGTCGCAAAAGCTTCGCCTCATCCATGTGAGCAAAACTCCTCAAGAAATTGAGGGGATTGCTTGCCCTAACCGCCTACCGAACACCACCACCATCATGTTCACAGTATGCCTTCTTTAGCCCTCTCCGATCCCTCTCACAGCTTGCCACCTCCACCATCACCCTCGCCATACCACAGCAAAGCTCCTAAGCATCTCTGACGTGGTCATCAAGCCATTTTTCTCTTTTTAGGTGTTCATGGTTCACGCCATTAACATTGCTTCTTCAAGCAACCTTTAGAGATTGGGTCATGCCGTACTTTCCCTCAATTTGACTCCCAGGTGGCTGTGCGTGTTTCGTGTGTTAGAAATCGGGGTTATAAGTAACCCATCAAAGTAGTTGCAAAACACGTCGATCAAATAAAATTTTCACTGAAACTCCAAGGGAGTCCCAGGTCGAACACAAGGAGGCGACGTTTACTTTACTTGAAAATCGTGTTTCGATTCTTTTCTTTTTGGTATTTTAGGGTTTTGTTATTTTTTTGCATTTTTGAAATAAAAGAGAATAAGCAAACGTATCACAAGATAGAGATGTGGAATAAATATATATATATTACTTCCAATGTCAATTATAAGAAACTATAAAAGCATGTAAAGAGAGGGAGGTGAGAGGAAATCTCCCGAATTGGCTATTCGGCGAGACGACGGCATCTGGCGAAAGCTCGGACGAAGAAGGTGAGGAGAGCGATGACAGAGGTGAGATGCTAGAGGACATCGGGTTGAGGAAAGCTTCGACGTAGCTCCGGAATGGAGGTGAGAAGACGAAGTTGATCTATTACCGGAATGGAGGTGGGAGGATGGCTCCAAGGTGACCTATAAAGGGAGATGGGAAGTTGGAGGAGTATTTGGTGGGGTAGAGGTTCGTTACACTAATAGGCACCTTGGGAGCTTGAGAACAAGCTCTAATGGAGCATTGGTAGGCTTGCTAGAGCTTGGGAGTAGGTGGGAGTAGAGTAGCTAGGGATGGCTTGGAAGGGAAGGGGTGTAGGTCCTTTTATAGTGGAGAAGAGGCAAAAAATAGGTATGGGACCATTAGTGACATCCAGGCCGTTGCTGGAAACGTTGCTACAGGCAGCTCATGCCCGCTGGTGCCCACAGCTGGCTTTGCTGGCATGCGATGAATTACCGACGGCTGTAAGCGTCGCTGTAAGTCCAGCTCATGCGTCGCTATAGTCCACCTCACGCTACGCTAGCGCCGTGCTCCTGCCTTGCCAAGCGCACGTGCCCATGAGCTGGCTCTGTGCACTTGCACGCCTGCGCAACAGTGCGTGCACCCATACTGCTGCACGTGTGATGTGGTGCGTGCATGTGCTGGCAGCCTGGGCTGCGCCACGTGGCGCAGTCTGGGCCGTCCATCTTCTTGTTGTAGGGGCTGCTACGGACGTCAAATTTAGTCAATTTTCATGCCATTAGGCTGCAATCGTCGACTCGAATCCATCGGCACAGTCGGATTTTTCATTTAAAGCTCCAAATTATGTCTCCTAGTCCCTTGGCCGTTGATCTTCCTCGAACTGCATATGGTGCTACGAAACTCCGATTGAGGCGATTTCAGAGGCGTTGGACTCCAATCGTCATCTTGATCTGATCTGTACGGTTGGATCGTCAATCCGAGGCTTCGAAATAAATATCCTTCTCTCCTAACCACAAAAAGGATGCAATTAACCTAAATATATACAACTACTCTAAATGCAGAATGATGCATGCTATGAATATTTATAACATGAAATGCAAATCTAGGCCTAGGAACATTCATGAATAGGCATTTTACCCTCAATAAATGTGTTTACATCACCAGGTTATGTGGACAACTCCTAGGTGCCTTCCCAAGCACCCAATTGCAGCTACTAGGGTCTCGAGCATCACCAATCAGATGCCCTTTCTACTGTTGCTTCACGCAAGGAGAGGACTGTGGGTTTACTCGCACATCAGTGGGAGATTAGCATTTTCAACCACATAAATCTTTTTTGTGCTGAGGGCTTGTTGCCTCAAAACTTGGGGGTGAGCTCCCCTTCACCCTACACATACCCAACCTACTGTTACCACTCCTCGCTCATCACCACCCTAGGTGAGCCTGGAACCAGTTACTGTTCAACTCGAATACCTTATTAAAGCCTATGTCTGAGAGAAGAGGAAAGGAAGGAAGAACGGGAGAGAGAGAGGGGGGGTTTTTCCTTGCTCTCTAACTTTCTAACACTTGAGGAGAAGAGGCCTTTGCCTCTGTGCTTAACTTCAGGAAGAGTTGAAAAGAAGAAGAGCGAAGGAAGAGGAAGAGCTGAAGAAGAAGAATTGGGGGGGCTCAATTCTATAGAACACTGTAGCAGGTGATGTTTAAGTTGTCTGATTTGACCATCCAACGTCTGATTCCACCACTTTGTACTTCTGAGGCTATACTGCTTACTTATCCTACATGGAATTACTTGGTTGACACTATGCATTTATTTTGTATAATTGTAAAGGGTAATTGGTGATTTAAATCACTATTTTACCCCATCATTTTTTGTACATTGCTACTAATTCTCATATATATATCATTCCAGCAAGGATTTTTCATTATAAATTGCTCATCTTTGTGGTTATATTGTGATCTTGAGATTAATTGCAATACTTGCTCCCAATGAATGACCTCGAACTTTCTTAACGATCTTTCGAGCTATAAATTGTATTTGCTTTCGTGTGATTTTGACTATACTACAGCTAAGTATTTTAAAACATCGATTTCGCACGTTAAACATCATTTAAAGGGCCCATCACATTCTAAAAGCACAAATATCCCAAGCCTAACTAAAATAGATTAGACGTTGGCCTTAAGGATTGATTCGCTCTTCTAGGCCAAGATTGAGATTATTCTCGATTAATCTGCTTATACTGGTCCATTTGATGTCTAGCTAGGGAAGTAGCATCAAACAATCATGGTTGGGGGGTATTAAAGGAACCCAAGGCGCAAGCCAATGGAAGAACCTTCTCCCCAGCCCCTCCTTCTAATTGGTTGGATTGATTGGATAAAAGTAGAGTAAATCGTTATAATCTTAAGACGGATTCTAAGAGTCTATAGGTCTTTAGGCTACCCAACTTAAGGATAGGCTTGCATTTTTTGTGCTGCAGGTCTCCTTTTTCCCGTCCTGTCAACTTCCTTCTAGTGTATGCTTGGAAGGAGGTCATTGAACCCTTGCTTACAAGGACCTATAGACCATACCCTAAGGCGGAGGTTGAGTTATAGCCAAGCAGATCCCATGGCTGATCAACAACCACCTCCCGCACCCCCGAACCAGCAGGAGATGATTCAGAGGCAGTTGGAATAATTGCAACAGATGTAGCAATGGTTCCAATGAATGAATGGTCAGGGCACTCAGCCCCTGAAGGATTTTTATGATCCTTTGATTTATGAGGATCGTCCCGGCATTATAATCCCCGCCGGTGATGTTGAGATCAAGCCCCAGGTTTTAAGTTTAATTAAATTCTTTCACGGGCTTGGCTCAGAAGACCCATTCTAACATTTGGAGGACTTGATCACTCTAGTTCAGACCACCAAATCGCAAAATGTGGATGAAAAATGGATGCTCATGGGGCTTTTTCCCCATTCACTCAAGGATAGGGCCGCACATTGGTATCGTACCATTGGAAGACCGATTGCTACCTGGACAGCTTTAAAATCAGCCTTCCTGATGAAATTCTTCCTAATTGGGCGAACCAATGCTTTGCGACGGGCAATTACTACTTTTGCCCAACGGCTGGGGGAACCATTTCATGGGGCCTGGGAGCGATTCTAGGATCTGTTATGGAAGTGTCCACACCACGAGGTGCCTAAATGGCAACTTGTGCAGATTTTTTATCATGGGATGAATGATCAACTCCGTAATCATGTGGATGCTTCTTGCAGAAGAAATTTCCTCAACAAAGATGCAGATAGCACAAATGACTTATTTGAGGAAATGAACGAAAACTCTTTAACGCATGCCTCCATGGAAACCTTCAATCGATCCCAACAAACTAGATCAAATGCTAATGGGTCAAGGTCATGTATATGCTCAATTGCCCCCGAATCAGGTTAATCAGTCCAAGTGGAATGCTCAACAGCCTGCCGGGCAGGCTGATTTAAACCTGAAGATGGTAGAAATGCAAGGGTCAATGCTCCAGCTTATGCAACAAATGAAAACTTCGCTGGACACCTTGCAATCCGAACTTAGTGCAAACAATCGACAACATGTACCATCACAACCTGTACCAAACCCAAGGAATGTACAGAACCAAGCCGTTGGGCCTCAAGGGTTTGGTAATGGTAGGGAGCCACATGGTCAAGCTCATGCTATCTATCAGTCTACCCTAGCCCCTGTTTTGCCCAACCATAATCAACCAAGAGCCTCCTATTTTGCCCAACCCTCCCCAAGGCACTAACCAACAGCATTTTACCACTGCAAATACCATCACCTTGAGGAGTGGTAGTAGACACAAGGGACCCACCCAACCCCATGTCAACACCATTAGGCCCTATAGTAAGAATTCTAGACTTCTAACTAAGAATGTGATCAACAAAACATCAGGGTCTGATTTGGGAATATGTTGTTGTATGTGCAAACAAAAAAAGTCAAAGGACAAATTGGAGGAAAGGATGTCCTTACTTCAGGCTTTCAAATTGACAATCATTTTACTCCTCGCGGCTATCGGATCAATCCCCACCTATTCCAAATGTTTATTGATTTCATATAAAGAAAAGAGTAGAGTGGCATCTAAAAACAATAGGATAGTAGTCTTGTCTGATAACACAAGCACACTGACCTTAAACAAGCTACCCTGTAAGAGGTAAGACCTGATAACCCCATTGATTTCCTGCACAATAGGAAACATTACTTCTGACCAGGCCTTCCTTGACTTGGGTGCTTCCATTAATGTGATGCCCACATCACTGCATATGGAACTAGGTCTAGGCTACTTGAAACACACTGACATAACCATGCAGTTAGCCGATAGATCCATTACAAAACTAAGGGGTCTTTTGGTGGATGTTTTAGTTAAGGTTAATGATTTGCATTACCTTTTTGATTTCATGGTCTTAGATATGGAAGCACCAAAACAGCTCAACCACACCCCGATTATTTTTGGAAGACCTTTCTTGATGACCACCAAGGCAAGGATTGATTGTGAATCACGAAATATAGAAATGGCCTCTGGGAATAAAATAAATCGATTTAATATTTTCGAGTCCTCAAAGAAGGATAAAATTAAGTGTGGTTTGATGGAGGAGTTTGGCAAAATAGAGGAGGTAATGGCAATACATACCTTAGACAACCTTTTAATGGCTAGCTCAACACAAAATCAGGAAGAAAATCACACAGTTGAAGGTATAATTGAGGACAATGAAGACATACAACCAACTGTGGCAACACAAGATGAGGAAGATATCCATGGAATTGGAAATTTGTTGCATGATTCACATGATCAAGTTAAAACCCAACAATGTCCTCATCCTGAATTTTTAGAGTCTGAGGTTCATCTTTTGGGTGGGAATCATGAGGATTACGATGGTTAGATTGAGCACCCTGATTGTCAGCATGAAATTGAAATTTAGGGAGAAGCTCTTCAAATGTTAGGTATTCTAGAGTATCCACAAGCCCCTAACACATCACAAAACCCTCATCGTCCTTATTCACCTAACCATTACACAATATCAATATCCACCCACTCCTTTGTAGTAAATCAACAAAACTCCTATTCGAGACCATTTGAGATCTCTTTGCACCACCAGCTTGCCAATTTCATTGACTTTCTGTTTGGCAAGCCCATTTTCACTCTTTGGGACCATATCTAGGGGCCCAGAAACTGTGTTATTGCAGCCTCAATGTTAGTTATATTTTATTGAGGAGATCACCTAACTAAAGGCACTAAACTCAGCATGTGTAAAGACTGTTTGGAGCTAACCAAAATCTCACGGAAATCAGGTGTTATTCTTCAAATTCTACCCTCTTGTATGCTTTTATCTTTACAATGAGGATATTGCATTTGCAAAGCATGGGGGGTGGATATTTTGTGGAATGATCATTTTGTCAGCCTGTAACAGTAATTTCCTGTCCTGTTATCTAAAAAAGATAAAAATAAACTAGAATTAGAATAAGAGAACTTAGGCATTAGGGGTTGCAAACTTTAGGAATTGACACTTTAGGACATGAACACTTAGACTCTTTAGGTCTTCAGGCTTTATTAGCCCGGGTGTCCACTCGAATGTGGACTTAGTCTCGAGTCCTTGCCAAGTAAATTTATTTAACTTGGTCAACAAATTGGGGTGATAAGTACATGACTTATCAACCCACCCTCTGATTTGAGGGGACTTTTAAGCCTAAGCATCTACACACTATTTGCACTCACTCAATTTTCGGTGATTTTTATGAAAATTAGGTAGCTAATGAACTTTCTTAAGCAGTATGATTGGCAAGTTGTCGTGGGTAATAGCCCATTGGCCGGTTGTCCAGAGCCCAGCTACATGACCATACTCATTCTACTGCTTTTAGGTAAATCTTAGATGAGGGAAGCCACCTACTTAGAAAAAAAAATTAATACATAAAAATAAAAAAATAGAAAATAGAAAAAAAGAAAAAGGAAAAAAAATAAACCACACTTTACCGCACGAGTATGGCTGGCAAGTTGCCATGAGCAATAGCCCATTGGTTGGTTGTCCATAGCCCAGCTAACAAAAATACACAAATAATTCCCAAAACACTTAGGGAAGAAGTGGGGTAGTAGAATAAATCGGGGAGATATACATTGGGTTCGCCCTTGTGTTGAGCCCATAAAAAATTAAAAAGTAGGGAGAAAGCTACCGTTTGGAAAGATAAACCTTTAGGCAGAAACTCTTAAGGTCACCTAGGGTCATAGAAGCCTGAAGTCTGTTTTAACGGTGCCTAGTGAGTCTTTCACTCTTTTCACAAGATTCTTAGCACTTAGAGTCCTTCTTGAGTCTTGGGTGGGTTGGGTAGCTGTAAAAGGTTATCTTGAAATTCTCAAACTCTAAAAGTTCAAAAAAAATATAGAAAAGAAGAAAAAAAGAAAAAATGTATCTTCCATTTTCGAATAAGGCAAGGACTTGGGCGGTCTACATTCTGGTAGACATTCGGGCACTATCGAGTTTTTGTAACTAGGTCTTGGATTGAAATTTTCTAAAGCAACCAACAAATCTCACCTAAGTAATCAAACCCTGATTCTACTCTTATACATAGCATTTAGGTTAATTTGGCTAGGGACTAGTAAAAGATAAGCATAGGCGTATGACAAACACACATAAATTCATGATAAATGGTTATTTATGATAGTTCCTAAGCCTAGCATTATATCCCATAAGTATAAATAGTGCATAACATGCATTCCATTACATTTAGGATAATTTGTGTATATTGTATAGTAATTTCAACATTTTATAGCCAGGAGGTAATGTGACATCTTTATGGGCTTTAGATGAAGAATCTGACCATACGGATGGATTCAGAGAGATGGTTGCAGTTCGACAACATGGAAATCACCTCGATCTGAGCATCGTGGCATCCTCTCTATGCAAGAAAAGGTGGACGATACAGATGGTGCCATGTGGCACCATCTGGAGTGCCCAAGGTCAACCAGCATCCTTCCAAAGGCCATCTAACATGCAATCTTAGCTGTTGGATGCAAATCCAACGGTTGAGAGCCCTCCATCGCGTGCTCACAATGCATCATCTCGACACTTCGGTCACCTTTGCTCATCGATTGAAGACCCGACCTCCAAAGGAGGGGCGTGGGTTCGAGACCCGTAGAGCTCTCCCATTTCGCTAATTGGATGCACCAGCCACGCGCACACCAGTGCACATGACAGCGCATGCTAACATGTACCAGCGCACACTAGTAGCCTGCACAAATGCGATATGCACGTGTAATGGAGGGCCAGCGCAGCTTGCATGTGAGCAGGGGTGAGGTTTCTACAGTGATGCCTGAGTTTGTCCTACAGCGATGTCCTAGAGGTCGCTACTTACCCCGTATCCATTTTTAGGCCCCTCCCATCCACTATATATAGACGTACACACCTCCCTTGCCTATGCATCTCTACCTTTGCCACACCCACCTACTCTAAAGCTCTAGAAGCCCATCAAAGCTCCCTAGAGCTCATTCCCAAGCTCCAAAGGTCCCCTACTAGTGTAGTTGTTCCCTTGCCCCACCAAACATTCCTCCTTCTCACCACCTTCATAGGGAGTCTTAGAGCCAGCTTCCCACCTCCATTCTGGTAGAACATCATCTCCACCTCATCATCCCTGTTCCATGCCTTGGTGAAGCATTCCTCTACCTAGCTTCCTCCTGCATCTTGATAAGATGATTTTCACTTTTGAATAATGTTATTAAGATGATTTGTCATTGTAGGATCAAAGTGGTGGAAAACTACTTAACAAAATAATTAAAATTAAAATTAAACCACTCACAGGAGAGCGGGTCGTGTCCATAGGGTGGAAATGACTTATTTAAACTCACAATTAGGTCGAAATCAAGTTCACTGAACTATTCGTCAGATCAAACAATGCCTATGTACCTCTGAAAGTAAACCTTAAATTTATGGACAAGACAAGGGGTGTTAATGTAATTTTTACGTAAGAAAATTATCCATGTGCAAGGGTATGCCATGTACTATTCACTTGCATGCATACTAAATGTAATTCAAAATTAAATTCAATGCACATAGAGATGAATAATAAGGTTTAACAATTCTCTAGAAGCATGAGCATGAAGGCATAAATTCACCACAAAAAAATAATGATAAATCAAAATTCATTTTCGTGGCAATGGCATGAAATGTAAATACTAATTCCACCATAAATGGAGGATTCCACCACTCTCCTCGTGCATGGGAGAGAGGTTCGTTCAAGGAACTCTCTTGGGTGTAGGTTGGCCGGAGCGAGGGCTCGGCAACGATGGCGGCGGCAAGTTCCGAGATGGTTGGAGTCGATTGGACGGAGGAGAGAAGCAGCAGCGGTGGAGGTTGCTGCTGCTGGCCACACTTGCTGCAGGCGGGAGGAGGGGCAGCGTGCGAGCGCTGTAGGCACTGCAGGCACGATGAGGTTTGGGCACGTGGAGGGGCGGTCGCTCTGTAGGCCGCACGGGCGTGCGGTCTGATGGCCACACAACTGCAAGTGCTGTAAAGAGTCACTGGAGGAGATGGAGCAGGGGCGTGCAGGCGTTGGGGCGTGGGCGCGTGGAGGTGAAGGTGCTGTTGGAGGACGCACGCTAGGCAAGGGTGCGCGGGCGTGCTGGCTGGGGGTGAAGGCGCGGTGGGGTGGTGGCGCACTGGAGGTGAAGGCGCAAGCATGCAGGTGAAGGTGTGGGTGCACGGGAGGTGAAGGCGTAGGCATGCAGGTGAAGGCATGGGTGCGCGGGGGGATGCTGGCTGAGGTGTGGGCAGCGGTTGAGGTAGGCGCGCACATGCCTACTGCGGTGGGGGTGCAGTGCGTGCGTGTGGTCTGCTACAGAAGATGAAGTGAGCTGGGGGCACACACAATGGCACACTTGGCAGGGCTGAGGCATGGGGAGGAGAAGTTGCGGGGACTCTTGGCAGTGTGGGCTGTCACATCACGTGCGAACGGTGGCAGAGTCGCACTACCGCGATTGAGGCCGGTGGTGAGGAGTGGATGAGCAATGTAGCTCTCTGCGCAGTGAGGAAAGGGATGGTGGCCTCCCTTGAACGGTAGCTCTTCCTCCTCTTTTGCAGCCACAGCTACAAAGATTTGAAATTCAAAAGGCCCGTTGAGTCAATGCTAATGCGTAGGAGGAGGCGGAGACGGAGCAGTTACTTGCAAAGGAGAAGAAGAAAAACAAAGAATAAAATAATTAGGATTATTTATACATAACTGCTTAACTTCTGTGTTAATTAAAATAGTGTATGTAATGCACCTAATTAATTAACTAACCAAATGTATGCAATCCTAGGTTAATTCTAAATGCATGAATTATGCACTTAAGCTAAAAATATGAATTAGTTTATCTACATCCTAATGTATGGTATCTAAATGTTAAAATTAACTTAATGTCTAGACACTTAAATACTTAAATAGCCCACAAATATGGGCTAATTAAATACCCCCATGCCTTGTTTTTGCTAGTCCCTAGCAAATCCAAGCAAAATCCTAGCACTCCAAGTAGACTAACCAACCCACATGGTCTTCCATTAGAAACATGTTAAGTTCAGACTTTAGACCTAAGGTTCCCAAGTAGTTGCTAAGTTACAGACTAGGTCGGCTAAAGACGAGTTGCAGGCACAAGTTTCCCTGATTTCTGACTCTACCCTAAGGTTTATTGATCCCTGAGATTAAAGCATCCGTGCATGTGCATTGGTCTGAGTTATTTGAGGTTGGTATGATTGCCAACCTAGAAAGGAAAAAATATTTTTTTTTTTAATAAAATATATATTTTTTTGTTTGATTCCTCTAAGTCTAACCTCAGATCAGCTATCAACACAGTCTGTGTCGCATTCATTGTCCCCATCACCGTACCTCGAAGGGTGCCTGGCTTTCGATGCTTTGAGATAGCATCACCCATAACGACCCCAAGAACTCCTAGCAATCGACACTTTGAGATAGTATCACCCATGGATTTCTTAAGCAAATTCAGGCCTGTGGCAATCGGCACTTCGAGATAGGGCCGCCCATGGTACCTGAACCGCACAATGCGCTTACATGCCCCCAGTAGGATGGATATCCTAGGAGACAAGAGCCGAGGAGGTAATATGTTATCATTGCATCCTCAAGGTGAGTATATACTCCACCTCTCCTACGTGAGGAACTCTTCGAGTCAAATTGTGTTTTCAAGCCTCTCTTAAGTCAAAACTAAGAGAACCAAATTTCTTTTAAGAAAGGAATTAAGGTGATCACTTACACAAGACCAAGTGTGTGAAATTTGGATGCTTGGGTTACAAGGACCAATAAACCAAAAGGTAGAACAAGACTCCAGGTACTACCCCACCTTTTAACTCAATCCCTAGCTTTTCTTCCTCAACCTCTTGAGAAATGGTCTGCAACTTAACTCCTACTTAGGTTTTTAAGTCCACAAAGGACTCTAAAGGTCTAAAGCTAGTAACTCACTTAGCTTCTAAATTTCGACCCTAGAATCAACTTAGTCTAACCTAGAGTTTTGATTTGCTTAAGAACACAGGGCCTAGCCAATTAAGCTCAAAATTTTATTATTATTATTATTATTTTAATGCAATATGCATGAGTGAATGCAAAATGTAGACATGCTATAAACAAATGCCTCTGGTCCTCTCCCCCATGCTTGGCTCAAATAATGTCCTCATTGGAAACAAAAATAGTTAAAGGAAGATATTACCTGAGGCAGAGAATGGTAGGAGCTAAGGCTCCTCAAGAGTGATCGCATCAACCAGATGGCCATCCAAAGTAATGTATGGTTTTAACCATTGACCATTGACGATAAAGGGAGTTGTTGAAGAGGAAGGGCTTTTAATCTCCACAGCTCCATGCGGAAACACTTTAGTGATTAAGGCCCATCCCAACGAGATTTTAATTTCCCTGGAAAAAGCTTAAGTCTGGAATTGAAAAGCCAGGCTTGTTGGTTGGGTTCAAAGGTCTTTCGAAGTATATACTTATCATGCAAGACCTTAGTTCTTTCTTTATAAGATTGAGAGGTGTCATAAGCAACATTCCTCAGCTACTCAAGCTCACTTAATTCCAAAAGTCATGCCTTACCCGCCTTTTCTAAATCCATATTAACACATCGAATGGCCCAAAGTGCCTTATGTTCCAGCTCAACAGGTAAATGGCATGCTTTCCCATACACAATCCGAAAGGGAGAAGTACCCAAAGGGGCCTTATAGGCCGTTCGATATGCCTGTTGATGAGGTGAAGCCAGGGTTTTTTAGAGATGTTACATTGTAGTATAGATGAAATCACCACGAAAACAAATATGAATTTATTACTTGAAAACCTAAGTATCCAAGGTTGAACATAGGGAGCAAATGGAATTTATTCACTAATCTCAATCAATGTAATTGAACACTTAGAGTTACTGAAAACCTAATTCAGAGTATAAATGTAGGAGTGTAAGAATGTCAAAATGTAGCGAAATAGAAGAATTGGACATTTGATTCTATAATCGGATGTCTTAAAAAGATATCTCTCTTTTAGCTCTTATTTCCTTTCTTCTTCTTCAGCCTTCTCTTTTCTGCTTTCTTGCTTTCTTTCTTCTTCTCTTTGCCTTCTGCCTTTGGCCATCTGCCTTTTCTTCCTTGTCTCTTCTTTGCAACTCCTTTCTTTGCTTTAGCCTTGCCTTTCTTCTTTCTCTTTCTTCTCTTGCACAGTGCCTTGCTCCTTGTTCTTCTTCTACGGTCTTCTTCTTCTGCCTTGTTCTTTGGCCTTCTTCTTTCTTCTTCTACTCTCTTTCTCTGACTTTGATTTCTTTCTTTCTTCTTTCTTCAGCCGCACCTCTGCTACAGTGCTTCTCCTTCCCTTGGCTTCTACCTTGCTTCTTCCTCCTTTTCCTTTCTTGGCTCCTGCCTTGATTTCCTTCTTTAGCCTTTTCCTTAGCTCCCCTCTGACTTTCTCTTCTTCTCTTTGGCCTTCTATTTCTTTCTACCTTCTCCTTCCCTTCTTCTTTCCTCTGCCCTATCATTCCTTCTTCTCTTCTGACTTCTCCTATTTGCCGCACCCTCTTTGCTTTCTCTTTCTTCTGCTTCTCCCCTTTCTTCCTTCCTATGTCTAAGCCCTTCCTTCCTGCACACACTGAAGAGAAAAACCTATCCCCTACCCTCCCCCACATCTCTCTCTCTATTTCTCTCTTTGGTACGCTCTCCCAGAGCCAGGTAATCCGGTCGGGTTTCACCCGCTTGGGTCCAGGCATACCGACATGGTGTAGTGCACGAGGAGTGCGAATGGTAATCGGTTCAGTCAGCTAGATCCGTGGGGCAAAGCTCGCGGACGAGGCAGGTGCATGTGGGTGAGGGACCTCACCCCATGTCTCTTAAGGCGACTGGTCAGGCGTGTTTCGCTTGTTGGAAATGGGGGTTACAAGTAACCCATCATCATAGTTGTAAAACACGTCGATCAGATAAAATTTATATCGAAACTCCAAGGGAGTCCCGGGTCGAACACAGGGAGCCGACGTTTACTTTATGTGAAAATTGTGCTTCATTTTGTTTCTTTTTGATATTTTGGGGTTTTGTTATTTCTTTGTACTTTTGAAATAAAGGAAAACAAGCAAATGTGTCACAACATAGAGATGTGGAACAAATATGATATATATTACTTCCAATGTCAATTAGAAGAGCTATGAAAGCATATAAGAGAGGGAGGTGAGAGGAAATCTCCCGAATTGGCTATTCCGCGAGACGACAGTGCCTAGTGGAAGCTCGGATGAAGGAGGTGAGGAGCGGGATGATGGAGGAGAGATGCTGGAGGACGTCAGGTTGAGGAAAGCTTCAGTGGAGCTCCGGAATGGAGGTGACAAGACAAAATTTATCTGCTATCAGAATGGAGGTGGGTGGACGGCTCCAAGGTGACCTATGAAGGGAGATGGGAAGTTGGAGGAATATTTGGTGGGGCAGAGGTTCGCTACACTAACAGGCACCTTGGGAGCTTGAGAATAAGCTCTAATGGAGTGTTGGTAGGCTTGCTAGAGCTTGGGAATAGGTGGGAGTAGAATAGGTAGAGATGGCTTGGAAGGGAGGGGGTGTAGGTCCTTTTATAATGGAGGAGAAGAGGCTAAAAATGGACAAAGGACCTTTAGCGACCTCCGGACTATCATTGGAAATGTTGCTGTAGACAGCTCACCTCCACTCATGCCCTTAGCTGGCTCTGCTAGCCTGCAATGAAATAGTGACGACTGTAAGCGTCGCTGTAGGTCTGCTCAGTTGTCGCTAAAAGCTGGCGCCAAGCGCCCTTGCAACTGTGCCACGCTGCCCTGCTCATCAAGCGCACTAACTGCGCGCACCCAGCTATGTGTGTGCTTGCTCTGTGCTAGCGTGCGCACTTGCCATTCACTGGCGTGCTTGTGTGAGTGCACGCTGCTGCTCCATGTGCCCACCCAATTGCAAATTGGAGGGGTTGCGGGGATTCAAACCCACACCCTCCTTTTGCAAACCAACGCTCTCACCATTACGACAAACCTTCCCTTGTGTCGTGTGGGGTGGTTTGGTGCATCCGCTTCCCAGCTGTTGGATCTTGATCCAACAGCTAGGATTGAAGGGCATGGATGAAGGAGTTGAGCGGTGCTGCTGACCGATGTTGGGCGGCTTGGATGGCACCACGTGATGCCATCTGGGCTGTCCATCTTCTTCTTGTAGAGGGTGCTACGGTGTTCAGATCAAGATGATTCCCATGATGCCAAACTCGATCATCGCTCCGGATCCATCCGTAGGGTTGGATTTTCCATCCAAAACCCGTATGGATGTCGCATTGCCACCCTAGCCATATAAAATGGAGGAATTAATATATAAAATATACAACTATCCTAAATGCCATGCAATGGATGTTATGCAATATTTATAACATGATATGCAATGCTAAACCTAGAAACTATAAAAAATATGCAATTTATCATGAATTTATGTGTGTTCATCATACCACCATGCTTACTTTTTGCTAGTCCCTAGCAAAATTAACCTAAATGCTATGTATAAAAGTAGAATCAGGGTTCGAGTAATTAGGCAAAATTCATTGATTACTTTAGAAAATCTCATCCCCAAGACCTAATTACAAAAACTCAACAGTACCCAAGTGCCTACCAGAATGCAGGCCGTTCGAGCCCTCGCCTTATTTGAGAAGATGATTTTTTTTTTTCTTTTCTAATTTTTTTTGTACTTTTGGTGTTTGATAGTTACAGGATAACTTTTTACAGCTACCCGACCCGCTGAAGACTCGAAAAGGACCCTAAGTGCTAAGCATCTTGTGAAAAATAGTGAAAGACTCACTAGATGGCTGTTAAAACGGACTTCGGATTTCTACGACCCTAGGTGACCTTACTTAAAGGTTTATCTTTACGATTTGTAGCTTTCTCCCTACTTTCTTTTATATGGGGTCAACACAAGGGCAAACCCAGTGTATATCTCCCCGATTCATTCTACTTCCCCGCTTCTTCCCTTGGTCTTTTGGGAATTATTATGCATTTTTTTTTTGTTTTGAGTTAGGTTCTGGACAACTGGTCGATGAGTTGTTACCACCGACAACTTCCAGCCATACTGGTGTGGTGAAGTGTGGTTTTATTTATTTTTTTTTTAAGTAGGTGGCTTTCTTGATCTAAGATTTACCTAAAGCCAGTACATTGAAAATGGCCTTGTGGCTGGGCTTTGGACAACCGGCCGATGAGCTGTTACCACCGACAACTTGCCAGCCATACCACCCAAGTCGATTTATTAGCTACCTAATTTCTATAAAAATAGTTGGAAAGTGAGTTAGTGCAAAAAAATGTGTGTTGATGCTTAGGCTTAAAGTCCCCCCAAATCAGAGGGCGGGTTGATAAGTCGCATATTTATCATCCCAAATTATTTACCAAATTAAAATAAATTCTAATTGGCCAGGACTTGAGACTAAATCCACACTCGAGTGGACACCCAGGCTAATTAAGATCGAAGACCTGAAGAGTCTAAGTGTTTTGGTCCTCTCGTATCATTTCCTAAAGTTAATAACTTCCGAATGCCTAAGTTCTCTTTTCCTAATTTCTTTTTTTAAATTTTTTTTCAAATTTTCAATTTTTTTTAATTTTATAATAAACTAAAAGAAATTCTACAGTGTTAACATAATGATTTCAGGAATTGATTATCCACCCCCCCATGCCTAAATGATGCAATGTCCTCATTGTAAAAATAAAGACATGAAAAGGGCAGAGTAAACAGAACATCACCTGAGTGTCGTGAAAATCCGGTCAGCTCCGCAGAGAGAAGAGTGTATACACACGTGCTAAGTTTAATGCCTTTAGCTAGGCATAACATACATACAAAGAAGAAATTGAGAATTCACAAGTGCGGGTTAGAGTCAAAATCAAAAGGTTAATCTTGAAACCCATCCGCAGAAGATGTCCACAGATGTGGATGAGATTATGGTGCAAACCCATTGCCTAGGGTCAAGTGGTTCTCATGTTCTGGATGAAAATCACCCAGAATCGAAGGTTGTTGTGTTTGCGAGGTCGGGCCTGCGGTTTAGTGGTGTGCAACCCAAGACCAAAGTATCAGACAATGGGTAAAGATAGTTCAATAGGTGCGGTTATCCACTTAACATCTAGCTCAGACAAATAATCAGTTATTCCAGGCTTGGGTCACATGTGAAAGATATCATAAGGGTCTGTATAGAAGATAGGTGGTTTCTGGTCAATAGGTACCCTTATATCCAAACTTATTTTTCCCTCAAAATTAACCTCCCAAATTTTCATTTCCAACTTCCTATCCTCTGAAATCAAGGTTTGCAGGACCTCCAGATCATTATACACCCCATCTAAAGTACCTAAGTCCAACAATTGTGGCTGAATTAGGATTGACTTTGGCACAACGATCTCAAAAGTATGTTCATTCAGCTCTTCGAGGTGTGGTTGAGGAATGGGGCTACTAATTGAGTCGTCGGGTATCGGATCCTCCAAGTTAGCCCCAACCGAATCAGAATCTTCAGTAGTCGGGCGACCAAATTGGTCGTCATACTCCTCAAGCCCATATGTGTCACTAAAATCATTCTCCTCAAGCTTAAGTGAGACTTCACTAAGAGATTCCTCACCCTCAAAATCAAAGAATTCATGATCAACATTTGTGTATGTCACAACATCACAAGTCATTTCATCATCCAAGGAGACATAATTTTCTTCGTTTCCTTACTTGGGGATCTCGGGTGAATCAATTGGTTCATCCTCAAAGGGTTGCTCTAGACCAATCTGGTCATCTCCAATCTCCAAATATGTATCCCCCCTAACAGGTGCCTGAGCGGGTTCAGACATTGGCTCTCCTGAAGAGGGTTCATCTTGAGAATCATCCCAAGATTTGACTAATGCAACCACAAATTTCATCGTCAACCTCGATAATTTCCCAAGAAGAAACTCACCCATGTCCCTATCCCTAACACTTTGGAGCAAATCCAATAGAGAACTATTAAGCTCATCAATCATTTTGATCATAGGCTCCAGTGCATCAGTACATGGTGTTGGCTGGGCTTCTAATGATTGTATGGTGTTCCTCAAATTAGCCAACACTCTATCTTGGATCTGGTTCTCTTGAACCGACTGGATCGATTCAGGTTTGGGTGGGTTTGGGTTGAATCTATGGGTGTCAAGGTGTCGAGGTTCTTGGGTCCCTCCTTGATAGTAGGTCACTTCAGGTTGTTTAAAGGTTGGTGGAGACCTAAATTCAGCATAATTTTTAGGGAGGGTAAGTGTTATAATCAGCAAATCCTTCACAGTTGTAGATCTGGTTAGGTTGATCATCAAAGGATGGAGATCTATAATTATTGTAGCTTTGGGAAGGACAATAATCACAGTCTTGTCCAGGGTTAAGCCCTGGACACTAAGGTCCGGATTCATAACCCCAATCAAAGTCATCCCAGCTAGTGGATGGATAATTACAAGTTAAGTTGGGATAGTAATCATCTTGGGGGTAAGTGGTGGTAGGAGGATAGGATGTGAAATGCGTGTAGGATGTGGAAGGGTTCATGGTGAAGTAAGGAGGGAAATCAGAAGAGAAGGAGCCTTGTAATACAAAAATACAATCCTGTCCTTAGGTTGGGTAGCCTAAAGGTCTACAGACTCTCAAAATCCATCCAAAGATTATAGATAATTTACTCTACTTATGTCCAGGCAATCCAACCAGTTAGAAGGAGGGACTGGGGAGAAGGTTCTTCCTTTGGCTTGCACCTCCGGTTCCTAGTGTACCCCCTAGCCACGGTCGTTTGATGCTACTCCCCTAGCTAGACATCAGATTGACTAGTATAAGTAGGTTAATCGTGAACAATCTCAGTCTGGATTCCAATGAGCAAACCAGTCCTTAGGGCCAACGTTTAATCAATTTTAGTTAGGCTTGGAACAATGGTGCTTCAGGAATGTGATGGGCCCTTTAGATGGGTTGTGCCCTTAATGATCAATTAAACTATGTGTGCATACACAACTAGGGTTCTCAAACAAGGTTATTTGATGCTGTGTCTTTTAGGATTTAACCTTGTTTAGTACCTATTAGGGTTTAATTCTTAGGTTGGTTCAATCAAGGTTTAGTAGAACACTCCAAGTTTTGAAAGCATAGGTGATGATATGTTCCTTTAAAAATAAAAAATAATGTGGAGTGCCTCGTTCAGCTTTAAAAAATCAACCCTAAGTGGCAAGCTACTTGATGGATTAGTTTTAGATTGAGTGGTGCGGCCCAAATAGCTCAATCAATTGGCCTATTGCACCACTTAGTTAAGGCACACAAGAATGCTTAACCTATTCAGATTTCTACTCACTTATGTGTATTTAGTTGAAGTGTACCGAGTCCATAGGTCAGATCCTAGTTAAGTGGTAGAATCAAAGTGATTGTGCACCTTGGGATATGAAGTTGTGGGTGTCAAGTGTGTAGCTTTCAGAAAATCCCACAATCAGATAACACTTTTTTTGTTTTTATTTTATTTATGTGGATGGCGAGGTGAGTGGAGGTGGCGAACAAATAACTAAATCTATCCTAAGGTTTATGCAAACACCTAAGTAGATTAGGTCTTGGTTATGATTGTGAAGAAATGAACTAGTGGGGGAGGACAATGGGGGACACTTACAGAGTACTCTACCCACACTTTACTCCGATCTACCGCACTTGGATCTCCATGCTAGGGTACCTGCAAGATAGTAGATCAAATACAAGTAGGGTTAGTTCTTTGTAAATGAAAAGAAATGCAATAAACAATAAAGTAAATTCCGTTGCCTCCCTGGCAACGATGCCAAAATGGTCGGGTGTGTTTCGCGTGTTAGAAATCGGGGTTACAAGTAACCCATCATCGTAGTTGCAAAACACGTCGATCAGATAAAATTTATACTGAAACTCTAAGGGAGTCTCAGGTTGAACACAGGGAGGCGACGTTTACTTTACCTGAAAATGCACTTCGTTTTGTTTCTTTTTGGTATTTTGGGGTTTTGTTATTTTTTTGTATTTTTGAAATAAAAGAAAACAAGCAAATGTATCACAAGATAGAGATGAGGAACAAATATGATATATATTACTTCCAATGTCAATTACAAGAAGCTATGAAAGCATATAAAGAGAGGGAGGTGAGAAGAAATCTCCCGAATTGGCTATTCGGCAAGACGACGGTGCCTGGTGGAAGCTCGGATGAAGGAGGTGAGGAGCGGGATGACGGAGGTGAGATGCTGGAGGACGTTGGGTTGGGGAAAGCATCGACATAGCTCGAGAATGGAGGTGAGAAGACGGAGTTGATCTACTACCGGAATGGATGTGGGAGGACGGCTCCAAGGTGACTTATGAAGGGAGATGGGAAGTTCGAGGAGTATTTGTGGGGCAGAGGTTCGCTACACTAATAGGCACCTTAGGAGCTTGAGAACAAGCTCTAATGGAGCGTTGGTAGGCCTGCTAGAGCCTGGGAGTAGGTGCGAGCAGAGTAGGTAGAGATGGCTTGGAAGGGAGGGGGTGTAGGTCCTTTTATAGTGGAGAAGAGGTTAAAAATGGAAAAAGGACCTTTAGCAACCTCCAGACTGTTGCTGGAAACATTGCTGTAGACAGCTCACCTCCACTCACGCACTTAGTTGGCTCTGTTGGGTTGCAATGAAATAGTGATGGTTGTAAGCATCATTGTAGGTCAGCCCAGCTGTCGCTAAAAGCTGGTGCCAACCACCCTTGCGCTTGCGCCGCGCTGCCTCGTTCATCACGTGCACTGACCGCGGGTGCCTGGCTATGTGTGAGCTTGCTCTATGCTGGCGTGCATGTCTACCATGCGCTGGCGTGAGCATGCATGCGTGCGTTACCTTGCGCTGCCGCTCCATGCGCCCGCCCAATTGCGAATTAGAGGGGCTGTGGGGAGTCGAACTCGTGCCCTCCTTTTGCAAACCAACGCTCCCACCATTGTGGCAAACCTTCCCTTGTGTCGTGTGGAGTGGCTTGGTGTATCAGCTTCCCAACAGTTGGATCTTGATCCAACGGCTAGGATTGAAGGGCGCGGATGAAGGAGTTGAGCAGTGCTGGCCTGGATGGCGCCACGTGGCACCATCTAGGCCGTCCATTTTCTTCTTCTTGTAGAGGGTGCTACGGTGCTCAGATCAAGATGATTCCCATGATGCTGAACTACGATTGTCGCTCCGAATCCATCCATACGGTCGGACTTTCCATCTGAAACCCATATGGATGTCTCATTGCCCCCTGGCCATATAAAATGGAGGAATTAATATATAAAATATACAACCTCCTAAATGCCATGCAATGGATGTTACGCAATATTTATAACAATATATACAATGCTAAGCCTTGGAACTATCAAAAATATGCAATTTATCTTGAATTTATGTGTGTTCATCAGCGACCAACAGAAAACACAAAAACAATTTAAGTCGCTCACCGCGTTTCTGAGTTCATGAGGTGGGGCTAAATGCCCCACCCGCTTCTTTGCGCACACCCGCAGGAGACCATCGCCCAATTGCTGCTGTTGGGTCACTCGCCATGCCTGCTCTCAGGTTGGATGCATTCGTACACACAACGTGCATCACTTTGAGTGCAGCACCTGGGTGGATGCGGCCTGGAGCGACCCTGCAACCTTCTTGCTTCAACGTCAATGGCGAAAGGGGGGTCGACCTGCATTTCACTTAATATGGCCTGGCGGCCCCATTAAAACACCTGAGGAGCTTCGCCGTGTCAAGACGAAGGTGAGACAGTGGGTGGCTGGCCACGGGGTGGCTTAGGCGTGCGAGCCTAGGTCGCTCTGTGGCCGTGCGTATGGGTTTGTTCGGTGGACAATTAGGGAGGTGATGGTGGTCAGCGGATGGGCAAAAGGTGATCAGTGGATGATGGCGGAGCTAATGAGTGGTCTAGCGAGGCGTGTGGAGGAGCGGAGCGGTGGATGCACCTCGCCAGTGGTCAGCCGGAGATGGAGAAGGTGGAGGTGGTCTGTGGCTGCAAGAGGTTGAAAGTGTAAATAGAAAGAGGGGAAATGAAGAGGGGAGAGAGGGGAGTAATTATAACCTAGCTACATGGACGAAGGGGGAAAGAAGGCGTTTGGCTATTCCTGCTACCATCGGAGAAGACGATGTCCAGGGGAGGGGTGACAACGATGACAACAGGGCTAGAGGTGTGCACGCGGGTGTTGCACGACGCGGAGAAAGGTGGTGAAGGTAGCTCTGCCACTGGTATTGTGGTAGAGCGATGAGAAAGAGGAGGAGGGCTCGCCGGAGCTCGCTGGACTCCTGACCGGAGGAGAAGAAGATGAAATTGGGGTGCTTCTCTGGCCAGGTCAAGCTGAAGAGATGCGGCCAGAGGTGGTTGTGTTTTTATAGTCGCTGGCAGGGACTCTTGTGCTTGGAAGACAAGCTTCCAAGTGCACAAGTTCCACTGGAGATGGAATGTGGAAGATACCCACATCTCTCGTGCGTTCGCATGAGAGATTGGGTGTATATCAGACCTTGCAATCGTGCTCAGATGGAAGGGAATTCCTGAGAGAATCTCCCTTCCAAATATGGGAGATCTCTGAGGAATCTGGGAGTATCCCCCTCCATTCCTTGTCGGAGTAGGATTCCTCCCCATTAATGGAAGAGGGACCTGATTGTAAGAGTGGCGAGGAAGTTACGGGGGTCTGTGCAATGTTTTTCAAAAGTTAGGGGCCAAAATGTAATTGGGTGGACTATTTTGCAAAGTAGGTCAAGATGACCTCCCCTTAGGTCCAAATTTAGGTACAAAACTAATTTGGACCTAAGGAATTCAATAGTGAAGTTGGATTTTATGTTTGACCATGTTTGACTTGACATTTTACACAAAAACCTAAATTAGGTCAAAGAATGAGCTAGGACCACAATCTAGGTCAAAATAGTTTCCAAAGGAAAAAGTGAAGGTTCTAAACCCTAGGGGATATTTTTCCATGAAGTTTAGAGGGTTTAGTTGATTTTTATTCTGACCAGAACCTTGTTGAGCAGGTCTGTTTTAGGGTTACAAGATGTCATTTAATTCCTAGCTCACATGAACCCATCTCTGACTGAACCAACCCACTTTTTATCTTATTCAGACCATTTGACCTATGTTTTGCCTCTAAGAAATCCCGTTTATGTATTGCAATGGTGAAATTGCAATTTTACCCTTTAGTTCATGGTTCCTTCCCAGAATAGTAATCCCTTGAATTAGGCCCTTCTCCAGGTTATGTAGGAGCTCTTATTCTCTTTCTTAGGTAAAAGTGAACTAGTTAGGGCTCATGATGAGGCTCTCATCATACCGCCATGCCTAGCTTTTGCTAGTCCCTTAGCAAAATTTCAAGGTTTTAACTTCTGTTCTAGACCCTGATTTTCTGTTACCAGTTATGATAAGTGCTTTTCTTCTTTTGATTAGGTTAGAATGCCAACAATAGGCCTAGAGGTACTCAAGTACCAACCAACATCCAGACCTGACTAGCTTTAGCCTCAATCCTCTGTGAAGGTTTTTAAGGCCTGTAGAAACTATCCTAGGATTCGTTGGACTCCGCGGTTAAAGCACCCGTGCTTGAGACATTTTTAGCCTTAGTTCAGTTTGCAGTGCATTTTTGTAAGAGATAGACAGAGGATTTATTTTTTTGGAGAGTTTTCTCCCTATTTTATTTTTATTTCTAGCTTCGGATTGGCTTGTCAACATGGTCAGTATCGGATTCCTCGTCCCCATCATCAATCCAAAAAGGTCCTTGGCAATCGATGCTTCATGATAGCACCTCCCTTAGCAGCCCCAGAACCCTGGCTTTCAAGATTTTGAGATAATCCCACCCATGGCATTGCATGGCCGAATCTAGACCTTAGCAATCGTCACTTCGTGATAATGTCGCCCATGGTATTTGAACCAGCAGAGTGCTTACATGCCCCCAGTAGGATATTTAAATATCCTAAGAGACAAGCACCATGGAGACAATATGTTGTTACGCATCTTCGAGGGAATTTCCCACCTCTCCGCATCGAGAACTCGTCCAAATCAACTTGTGTTGATCGGCCGCTCCTAATCTAGGTAACCTTTTCAAAACATTAAAATGCTTTTGCGTGATTTTGATAGTTATGCACTCTAAACCAAACTGTGGTGGATTGGGGTGCTTAGGTTACCGAGTCCCGCAAATCGAAGGTCAGTTAATGAGGCCGAATACTCCCTAAGCCTTAGACCTAATACTTAAGCTTCGCATTTTCCCAAACCTCTTGAGGATTATACAAATCTTAGCGGGTACTTGAATTTTTAAGCCTAAGAGTCTAGCGCAAAAGGCCTAAGATCAATGTTCCTGCCAATCTCTTTTTGTGTCTCATTAGCACTTTTTTCTCATTCTCTCTTTTTCCTTGATGTGTCTAGAACTTCAGTTAAATCCTTAATCTCTTATTAATGACTATCTCTTTTTTCCTTTTTCATGTTGTTCTCCTTTTTGGCTTTTTGCTCTTTTTCTCCTCCTCATGATAATGTGGCACACAAAATTTCCTCCCTCCATTTTTTGTTCCTTTCCATAATTTTTCAACTTTTTCTTGGTTTTGTATGTATGCACTTTACCACCCCCCATACCTAAGTTTTGCAATGTCCTCATTGTAAACGAAGGGTGTGAAAAAGTATTGGGTTCAAGGACTTAGAACAGGATACATCGAGTGGGTGAATGGGTCGGGAAGTGACTGATGCGGGCGATTTCTTGCTCTGTTCGTGTATAAGAGGTGGGATCAACTGTCTAAGGCTGAACTAAAGGTGCAATAGATGTGGAGTACAGATGGATAATCAGACGGATCTCGGGTTTTTGGAATGACGGGTTGCCTCCTGTTAAGTGCTAAATTCAATGCCTTCAGCCGAGCGAAAAAATGGGATGGAGAGGGAGTGGTCAAATCAATGGAATTTTGTAAAACAAGCACCTTGATTAAGAGCCTCGTTGGTCCAACCAGGAGCTTGTTGAGATCAGTGGGCTGATGATGCATCCCAAACCCTATTAATCTGGTGGGTTGATAGATGTAGATTAACAGATGCGGAACCCACCATATGCAATGAAGCTTTGATGGATGTGGAAGTGAAAACTTGGGTTTTGGCTGAGTCGAATCAACCGAGTCAGAGTATGTATCTGAAAAATGATCAGTGAGTGGTGTGGAATCTCTACAAAAATGATCAGAGAATGATGGATCATGATTTTCAGTCTGATCGATGTCTGATGCCCGATATAGATGTGGAGTTGAATCATCTGCAAACAGCTTGAAAGGTCGACTTTTCGCTTAGCGTTATAGTATTTAAGTAGTGGAAAAATCGACTAATCAAAAATAATGAAAATAACCACTCACAGAAGAGCGGGTCGTGTCCATAGGGAGGCAATGATGCAATCAATACTTAATTATTTAATGTTATTTCGAATAGTGAGAAATTCCTTTTCAAATTGGACTTAAAATGTGAAGGAAAGTAGCTTTGCAATAACCTAAAAAGTTAAGGGTGTAAGTGCAGTTTTCCCTCACAGAAATCCTCAATAAATTTAGGATGAATTTGTGCAATTTTCATGTGATGTGTACTAAAGACAATTAGTACTTAAATCAAGTCAAAAATCAATCTTTAAACTAGCCAATATTAATACCATGCAATTAGAAAGAATTGTGAGTGATTGAATGCAATTCTGCCATAATATAATAATAATTAAAAAAAATAAAATGGGTTGCAATGGCATTGAATGTAATTTTAAATTCTAACAAAAACAGAGCATTTGCTCTCTCTCTTCCTCGATAGAGAGAGAGCACCGACCGGGTAGTTGCGAGGCTCAGGAGGACGGCGAGGACGGGGGCTCTCCGATGGTGGCAGCGGCGGCGGCAGAGGTGGCAGGAGGTGGTCTGAGACTGCTGCCATGCACGGCTGGCGGTGAAGGATGTCGGGTGCGTCGCTGCGCCTGCTGCAGCGCGGGAGGCTGCGCCTGAGGTGGCTACAGGCAACTGTGGATGGCCGGGCGTGCTGGAGATGGGAGGAAGGCGCGCAGCATGCTTGCAGAGGATGGAGCAGGCGCTGCAGGGCGATAGGATGCCTGCTATTTGCTTACAGGAAGGTGGAACGGTGGGGCGCGTTGGTGCGCGCACGGGGAGATGGCGTGCGGGCGCCTTCAATAGCGAGCGGGCGGAGAGGAAGGCAAGGACGCGCAAGGAGAGGATGTTGGGGCACATGGTGCCGCGCCTGCTGATGGGCGTGCGGGCTGCATGGAGGAGGAGGTGCTGGTTCTAGAGAGAGCGGAGCGGACAGAGGCGCTGCAAGGCAAGAGCGCCTACAGCGTTGGAGATGGGAGGAGGGTGCTCGGCGTGCTTGCAGCGGATGCGGGTCTATCGCCTGCAGGTCTGGTGCGGAGAGGCGCTATGAGGCATGTCCGCGCACGGTGGACTGGAGAACTACCTGTAGGCAGTGCGGGCAGTTGGTGAAGGCACGCGGTAGGGCAGGTGCTGTGAGGAGCGCCTGCAGGTGGCGTGGGTGATGGCATGCGGTTGCCTACGATGGTTGAGGTAGAGACGGAGTGGCACAGTGCTCGCCCTCTCCACAGTGGAGAAGAGAGAGCCGTTCTCTTTTTTTCTCTGGATAGCCTTCTTCTCTCCCTGCCTCTTCTTTTTAAGTTCTCCCCTCACCGCATGAGTTCAGGATTTTCCAAAATCCCCGGTCATGGCTGTTGAGAAAGGAGGCGTCAGAAGTTTTGCCCAATGTCCGGCGGGGGAGGGGGGAAAGAGAGTTGCGGTTGTTTTGGGAATTTTATCCCCCCACCCTTGCTCTTTGTGTATTTTATTACCTGCACATAAAAATAATAGAATCATGAAGTTATAGAATGTTATAACTTAAATTATGAGGTGTACAAATCTTCTATAACTTAATTACCATTATTAACACACCTAAATTGTATAATTAAAGATACTTAGGCTTAATAATAGTCCATTTTAATGGACTCATCAAATACCCCCATGCCTAAGATTTGCTAGTCCTTAGCAAAAATAATAGAAATAATCAGAAGATTTCTTCTTTTTTTATTTCGAAACTTTAGAAATCCAGACAAATATGAAGTGCTGATAGCCTAGGTAACAGATCCAAGTGAAAGAGCCGATTCGCATTAGGAGTTCGTACATCACCCTTGGCAAAAATTTCTGTTGAGAAAGGCAACTACTTCCCTCGGGGATAAAGCAGACGATGATCTATAATTTGACCCCGATGTTTGTTTTAGGTAGGAGATAATAAGTTGAATGGATTTGTATTTGGTGGCACACACTGTACTGGTGCTACATATAGTCTAGTACTGTAGACTCTAGCTCTCTAGACTATTAAACAGTCAACTCTGAGAGAGGCTACATAACTGTGCTCCCCTGATGTTCCTGGGCACTATTTTTTTTTTTTTCTGAGATCACGAATCTCGCCAGATTTAGAAATTGTACTCACTATTTGGTGGCCTCATATGGCATCCACACTTCAATTAAAGTCCTAATAACTCTACAACTAAGTTAGAGTCTTCAACCAATATTTAGGCGATCAGAAATACTAGAAGGTAGGTATGGGTCATATTTGGTGGAACGCAATAGGTGTTCTGTTTCCTCAGAAACATTAGAAACTTGGACCCCTTTTTTTTTTTTTTAGTAATATAACTATTTTTTCTTTTTCTTCTTTCTGTTTCTTCTTTTTCTTCTTCTTTTC
Organism: Thalassia testudinum; assembly: GCA_037157565.1. NCBI lineage: Eukaryota > Viridiplantae > Streptophyta > Magnoliopsida > Alismatales > Hydrocharitaceae > Thalassia > Thalassia testudinum. The sequence goes on along the minus strand of JAZHRO010000073.1, from coordinate 3,339,822 downwards.
TCTTCTTTTTTTTTTATTTTTATTTCTTCTTATTTTTGTTTCTTTTTCAATCAGCACAACACGATACAGACTTTTATTTACGAGGCATTATTAGGGTTGATGACGGTCAAGAGGAAGTTGTGTGGCTTATTTGGTAGAAGTGCTTATTCTCGGCACTGGAAAGGAATGGATAGGACAGGTGTATTTCTGACCTTTGACACTATTACCCTCCTTCAGTTGAGGACTCTATGAAGGACGGTCATAACCATCCACCATAGTTATAGCTTTATTTATACTCAATCTCTGTGTATCTGCCTTATTTGGTGACTCTCAAGAATTCACTCAAAGTACGCACCCAGGAATAGAGAGTGAAAACTACACCTAACTCTGAAGTATCATCATCTAATTATCCAGAACTTAAGAGTCCTTGCACTAGACTTAGCGCACCAGTAATCTCTCTACTTCTTCTCACAAATATGAAGTGGATTTACTGGAAGATAGTATGCCTGACTCTCTATGAACTGTCCAAGGGTTCAGTAGACTACAAATACTCATTGGTTTTCCTCAAGGATCCATTACCAAGTCTACGTGCACGTGAAATAAATGTACTGGATTCTAAACTTAAGAGGTAATTCAAGAAGAAAAACCTCTAATAAAGGTATTTTGCTAGGGACTAACCCAATCAGCTCAAGAAAAGAGATTTTTTTTTTTTAAATATGTATGCAAATATTTATAAATGCTACAAACACTATAAACATTCTCAGGTTATATCCCCCCATGCCTAAGGCTGACAATGTCCTCATTGGAAAAATATAGACATAGAAGAATATCACCTGAGGACGAGAGTGGAAGGAGCTAAGGCTCCTCAAGTCGTAGTGCATCCAAAACCTGGCCATCTGAAAGAGTAATATATGGTTTAAGTCACTGGCCATTTACTTTAAAGTTCGCACCTGAAATAGGGTTCCTGATCTCTACAGCTCCATGAGGGAAGGTATTAATCACAACGTAAGGCCCATCCCAACGGGACTTGAGCTTTCCAGGAAATAATTTAAGTCTAGAATTGAAAAGCCAGACCCACTGGTTGGGCTCAAAAGTCTTTCTAATGATGTGCTTGTCATGGAAGACCTTTGTATGTTGCTTGTAAGCTTGAGAAGTTTCATAAGCTTCATTACGAAGCTCCTCAAGCTCACTTAATTCTAACATACGTGCTCTTCCCACTTTATCCAAATTTAAGTTAACGTTTTTAATGGCCCAATAAGCTTTATGTTGGATTTCAACGGGAAGGTGGCACGCTTTTTCGTAGACAAGACGGAAAGGAGACATACCCAAGGGAGTCTTATATGCAGTTCTGTAGGCCCAAAGAGCGTCATTTAGTTTTTTAGACCAATCCTTTCGATCAGGCCTGACAGTTTTTTCTAAAGTTCTCTTAATCTCCCTATTAGACACTTCCACTTGCCCACTCATTTGGGGATGATAAGGTGTGGCTATCATGTGATTTACTCCCAAATTTTGGAGTAGTCTAGTGAAGTGTACATTCTTAAAGTGAGGTCCTCCATCACTTATGATCATCCTTGGGCACCCATATCGAGAAATGATATTAGCCTTAAAAAAGCCCAAGACCACAGAATGGTCATTGGTTCGCGTGGGGATGGCTTCTATCCATTTTGATACATAATCAACAGCCACAAGGATGTATTCATATCCGAAGGACATAGGAAAGGGACCCATGAAGTCAATGCCCCAAATATCAAAGATTTCAACAGGGAGGATAGGTTGTTGGGGCATCTCATCCCTTTTTCCAATGGTTCCCGTCTGCTGGCAACGTAGACATGTGCCCACATATGTATGCGCATCTCAGAATAATGTGGGCCACCAAAAACCAGACTGAAGAACCTTATGAGCAGTCTTCTTCCCACTAAAATGTCCCCCATAGTGGAGGTCATGGCAGAAACTCAGAACACTTCTTTGTTCCTCATCAGGGACGCAACGGCGAAATAGCTAGTTAGGGCCTATTCTAAAAAGCTCGGGTTCCTCCCAGTGATAAAATTTAGCATTAGCGATAAACCTATCTCGCTTTTGCTTGTCCCAAGTACTAGGGGTGATGCCCGTGACCAGATAGTTTACTATGTCATTGAACCAAGGAGCTTTAGTTTCCACGGCCATTAGAGACTCATCAGGGAAAGTCTCTTGAATACCGCCAGCGGGGTTTCATGCCTCAATAGGGATCCTAGACAAATGGTCTGCTACCACATTCTCAACTCCTTTCTTGTCTTTAATTTCCAGGTCAAATTCTTGGAGTAGCAAAATCTAACAAATTAGGCAAGGTTTGGTGTCCTTTTTAGCCAGAAGATGCTTAAGGGCTGAATGATCAATGAACACCACAACCTTGGATCCCAAAAGATAAGATCGAAACTTGTCCAAAGCAAATACTTCAGCAAGTAATTCCTTTTCCATGACCGTGTAGTTTTGCTGAGGATTCGTAAGGGTCTTGCTGGCATAATGCAGCACATGAGGTTTGCCATCAACCCTTTGACCTAAGACCGCTCCCACTGCAAAATCAGAAGCATCGCACAAAAGCTCAAATGGGAGGGTCCAATCTGGCGCTTGGAGAATCGACGCGGTAATGAGGGCTTTCTTCAAAGCTTGGAAAGCCTCGCCACATCTATCATCAAAATCGAAGGAAACATCCTTCGCTAACAGGTCGCAGAGTGGCTTAGAGATTTTACTGAAGTCTCTAATGAAGCGCCTATAAAATCTAGCATGGCCAAGGAAAGATCTAACCTGACGAACATTGGCGGGCAATGGAAGTATAGAGATGGAATCGATTTTTGCAGTGTCCACCTTTAATCCTTTCTCGGAAACTACATGCCCTAACACAATGCCCTGCTGGACCATAAAGTGGCTTTTCTCCCAACTAAGCACCAGTTTTGCCTCTTCGCAACGGGTTAAGACTTTATCAAGGTGTGAAAGGCATAGGTCAAACAACGAGCCCTAAATGGAGAAGTCATCCATGAAAATTTCAATGAACTCGTCGATCCTATCAGAGAAGATAGCCATCATACAACGTTGGAAAGTGGCAGGAGCATTACATAACCCGAATGGCATTCGACGGAATGCAAAAGTGCCATAAGGACTCATGAAGGTGGTACGCTCCTAATCATCAGGAGAAATGGCTATCTGATTGTACCCAGAGTACCCATCAAGAAAACAAAAGTACCTGTTCCGCGCCAATCGGTCCAAAATTTGATCGATAAATGGTAAGGGGAAATGGTCTTTCTGGGTAGCCGTGTTTAAATGGCGGTAATCAATGCAGACCCTCCAACCAGTTGAGTGTCTAGTGGTCACCAGTTCTCCTAGGTCATTTTCCTCCACAGTGATTCCTGCCTTTTTCGGAGCTACATGAATCGGATTGACCCATTTACTATCTGAAATGGGATAGATAATCCCTGCATCTAGCCATTTCAGAATCTCCTTTTTAACAACCTCCCACATATTTGGATTGAGCCTTCTCTGCATGTCTCAGAAAGGCTTCATGGACTCATCCGTGTAAATATGATGCATGCAAGGAGAGTGATCAACACCCTTAATATCAGCAATTGTCTAGGCAATTGCTTCCTTTTGCCTTTGTAAACACTCAAGTAGAGCTCCTTCCTGCAATTTAGATAATGCAGACGAGATAATAACGGGAAGCGTGTTATTAGGGCCAAGGAAAGCATATTTCATTGTGCTCGGGAGGGGTTTCAACTCCAATTCAGGAGCCTTTTGGATTGAGGGTTTTAGTTGAGATGTCCCCACTTCAGGCAGCGGATCTACCTTCACAGTCTAGGGTGGGGATAGAGACTTAGTGTGTATCTCCAGCAACACTTCTAGTTCGGGCATTTTTCTTTTCAATCACTTTGGTAATCGAGGGATGGTCCTGAGTTATGACCTTCTGAAGGGGATCTCTACATAAGAGTGCTGGAGTAGTCTCTTTAATTATTTCATCAACGACCTCAATCTGAGAACAATCTTCAAATCCGGGTTGCTTGTAAGTATCAAAAACATTCAACTGGATCTTCTTGTTCCCAAAGCCCATTTTAAGTGCCCCAGATCTACAATTTATAGAGTCATTGGCTGTGGCCAAAAAGGGGCATCCCAGAATAATGGACGGCTTTGTAAGCTTATTAGACGGGTCAGTATCAAGTACCAGAAAGTCAACGGGGAAGAAGAAATCCTCCACTCTCACAAGGACATCTTCCAACAATCCCCGTGGTGTCTTAAGCCATCTATCTGCAACCTGGAGGATTACTGGACTAGGCTTTAGCTTTCCTCCTCCCAACAAGTCGTAGACAGAGCTTGGTAGAATGTTTACCCCCTCACCCAGATCAAGCAGAGCCTCGTTGATGTGTTGGTTACCTATAACCACTGAAATGTACGGGGCCCCTAGGTCTTTCATTTTGGGGGGTGTTCCATGCTGAAGAACCGAGCTAACGTGGTTAGGAAGGATGACCTTGGTTTGGACCTGTTTCCTAGATCGACGCTTCTGGGTGCATAGGTCCTTCAAAAACTTGGCATAGGACGGAATCTGTTTAATTGCTTCCAACAGAGGCAAGTTAATCTGGACTTGCCTAAAAGTATCCATAATCTCTTCCATCCTATCCTTGGCTCCAGACGAGCCAACAGAAGATTCCCCAGGAGCAGATAGGCACTCTGGATAGGGCACCCTCGGCTTCTGAGTAGAGGGGTCGTCATGGCGGGAAAGGGGTGGTGGTAGGACGACATCCTCATTGTGGATGATTTTTTGTGAGGGAGAGTGGTGTTGCTCTTCCTTGGGTGAGATGGAAGTAGGGTCAGGTGTGGAAGGGGAATTCTGAGATGTAATCGTAGGAGTGTTATCAGGCTTGTCAATCTTTTTTCCACTCCTCAACACGGTCACTACTTGGGCGTGCTCCCTGAATACAACCCCCTTGCCCTTAGGGTTCTCCTCAGAAGAGCTAGGCAGCTTCCCCGGATCACGTTGCCTAACTGCCTCAGTAAGATGACCAATTTGGGATTGCATATCAGTAATCATCTTATTCTGAGATTGGATAACCATATTCTGATGCTCTTGCATCGCTTTCATCATGGCCTTCAGTTCATCCATCTTAGAGGGCTTATTCAGAAGAGGGTTTTCATAAGAAGGTTGGTATGTGGGGTGGGGAGGTAAGGGTCTTGTATTCCCTGAGTTAGAAGCATCAGCTTGCTTCCAAGAAAAGTTTGGATGGTTCCACCACCCTGGATTATAAGTGTTGGAGTAAGGGTTATTGCGAGGAGGGCGGAAACCTTGGGCCGCATTCAAGTCGGCCTGAATCAACTCAGGGAATTGGGTTGCCTGATGGCACTCCGCAGTGGCGTGCGTTGTGCTTTGGCAGATGGAGCATTCTCTTGAAGCCTGAAAAATAGAGGCTGCTTGTGGGTTCATGTCGGGGTTTGCTAAAAGCCTATCAAAGTTTTTATTCAATAGTTGAATCTAATAAGCCAAATCCTCAGAAGCCCCAGCTTCATGGGCCTCTATCTTCCTCTGCAAGATTGATGGTTTTCTTTCTTGATACGTAGAGGACAAATGTATGGAGTTGTCGCTTAAAGTTTCAAATAATGCCCAGGCTTCATCCTCAATTCTGGTCATGAAGGTTCCTGCACAGGCTGCATCAATGGTTTGCCTATGCCTTTCAGATAATCCATTATAGAACCTTTCGACCAACTGCCATCTTGGCACTTGATGGTGGGGTCATAACCTAAGAAGGTCATTAAAGCGCTCCTAAGTCTCATGAAATTTCTCCTCTTCTTGTTGAGTAAAACCCATAATCTCTCTTCTATAATGGTTGGCTTTACTCATAGGAAAATACTTTTTTAAAAATTCTCCATTAAGGGTAGCCCAATCATTTACCCTTGCATCGAGGGTATGATACCAATGCTTGGCCTTATCCTTTACGGAGAAAGGAAATAGAGTCCTCATCAGGGCTTCATCAGTAAAGCCCTGGAGCTTCACCGTGGAACAAACCTCGGTGAATTCCTCCAAATGCCGGTAGGGATCCTCCCTAGTAGTACCATAAAAAGAGGGCAATAAAGATATGGTACTGCTCTCGATCTCATACGGATTATCCCCTGCCGGTCGTCTTAGTGCTTGTGTAGGTTGGTTGGTAGGAATAAAATAGTCCCTTAGGGTCCTTTGTTGATTTGCACCTTGCTCAGCCATTTCTTCTCTTTCTTCTCCTAGGTGAGCTCTCCTAAGAATTCTCTCAGGCTCTGGATCAAACACTAGACTACCCTCAAGAGAGCATCTACCAAGCATACAAAACACAATTCAGCAAAATTTTTATTTTATTATTAAGTCAAACCTCCACTCTAAAGATAAGTCAAAAGATCAAGACTTATCCCTCCGTTCCCACGTAAGTGGTATAAGAGGGGTGTGGACTTGAAATCTTAACCTTCTTTATTGTGGACGTTGAATTAGTTAAAATAAATGGCCAAACAAGTTTTCCACTGCAATTACGTGCCTTAAGTCAACCTTCGAGTGCCCTAGGACCTATACTTTGCTTAGCTGATACTCCCAGGTGATCAAGGGAGAAGTTACTCCAAGGACGAACAAAGGGATGCAAGTAGGGAGAACCCTTCCTTTGAGGCGATGCGTATGCGGTGCCCCTTAACTACCCTTTTTTTCCTTTAAGGGGTGTCCCCCTGCGTGGAGTATCAAAACACTTGATCAAAAGATAGTATCACCACTACCACAAAGCACAATAGGAGGGTCTGCACCGATAAAGAGATCGGTGCCTATAGCCTTAAGGGATCGAGCCTTAGTGCGGTGCCTAATGTGCGTGCTCAGTGTCAAAAGTGTGCAACACACCGTAAATCTTTGTAATTTCTTTTTGAAATCGTAGACAAGTCCGTTAGAATCAGATCAAAAGTGAATTGCTTTTAGGTTGAATCTGATTATTAGTTCCGCTTTTAGTTATGTGACCACTTAATTAGTAAATTCAAACAATTTGGTGGTCTTAAATTTAAATTGGAATGCAAATGCGTAAACAGAAGCTGGATGCAAAAGTTAGAAAGATATACCTATCTCCAGCAATCTTCGTGCTAAGATGCTTGCAATGCAATAATAAGATCTAATATGCTACTCAATCACCCCTAAATGCACGCACCTAAGGGCATGCAACTTCTAAATAGGCAGCTCGATATTTTTTATTGGTTTTTAAAAGCAAGCAAATAGAAAATATAATCACGCATGCACCAGAAATCCTGTAAGCCCTACTAGCTAAAGAATGCGGGGACAAACCCCCAAAAATTTAACCCCATATTACAAGGGAGAAAAGACAGAATTAAATTGTGACGATAGAGAATCCTCTGCAAAATAGGATATTGGTCTTCTTCGTCTTTTCCTCGTGTGGCTTAACTCGTGGTTGCTGTCGCTGCTCTGTTGTGCCTCGTCGCTTCCGCGGATTCCTTGCACAATAATCAAAATGATTAGATAGTTTCGCAACTTAAAAGATTCAAAAATAATGAAGTAAATCTATTGCATCTGTTGCCTCCCCGGCAACGGTGCCAATTTGAAAGGTCGACTTTTCGCTTAGCGTTATAGCATTTAAGTGGTGGAAAAATCGACTAATAAAAAATAATGAAAATAACCACTCGCAGAAGAGCGGGTCGTGTCCACAGGGAGGCAATGATGCAATCAATACTTAATTATTTAATGTTATTTCGGATAGTGCGAAATTCCTTTTCAAATTGGACTTAAAATGTGAAGGAAAGTAGATTTGCAATAACCTAAAAAGTTAAGGGTGTAAGTGCAGTTTTCCCTCACAGAAATCCTCAATAAATTTAGGATGAATTAGTGCAATTTTCATGTGATGTGTACTAAAGACAATTAGTACTTAAATCAAGTCCAAAATCAATCTTTAAACTAGCCAATATTAATACCATGCAATTAGAAAGAACTGTGAGTGCTTGAATGTAATTCTGCCATAATATAATAATAATAAAAAATAAAATAAAATTGGTGGAAATGGCATTGAATGTAATTTTTAATTCTAACAAAAACAGAGCATTTGCTCTCTCTCTTCCTCTCGAGAGAGAGAGAGCACCGACGGGGCAGTTGCGAGGCTCAGGAGGACGGCGAGGACGGTGGCAGCGGCGGGGCGGAGGTGGCTGGAGACCGCTGCCGTGCACGACTGGCGGTGAAGGCTGTCGGGTGCGTCGCTGCGCCTGCTACAGCGTGGGAGGCTGCGCCTGAGGTGACTACAGGCTGCTGTGGATGGCCGGGTGTGCTGGAGATGGGATGAAGGCACGCTGCATGCTTACAGAGGATGGAGTAGGCGTTGCTGGGTGGTAGGATGCCTGCTGTCTGCTTGCAGGAAGGTAGAACGGTGGGGCGCGCTGGTGCGCGCGTGGGGAGATGGCATGCGGGCGCCTTCAGTAGCGAGCGGGCGGAGAGGAAGGCAGGGACGCGCAAGGAGAGGATGCTGGGGCGAGCGGTGCCGTGCCTGCTGATGGGCGTGCAGGCTGCAGGGAGGAGGAGACGCTAGTTCTGGAGAGAGCGGAGCAGGCAGAGGCACTGCAGGGCATGAGCTCCTACAGCATTGGAGATGGGAGGAGGGCGCACGGCGTGCTTGCAGCAGATGTGGGTCTATCACCTGCAGGTCTGGGGTGGAGAGGCGCTGTGAGGCACGTGCGTGCGCAGTGGACTTGAGAACTGCCTGTAGGCAGTGCGGGCAGTTGGTGAAGGCGTGCGGTAGGGCAGGTGCGGTGAGGAGCGCCTGTAGGTGGCGCGGGTGATGGCGTGCGGTTGCCTACGGTGGCTGAGGTAGAGACGGAGTGGCACAGTGCTCGCCCTCTCCACAGTGAAGAGAGAGCTGTTCTCTTTTTTTCTCTGGATAGCCTTCTTCTCTCCCCGCCTCTTCTTTTTAAGTTCTCCCCTCACCACGTGAGTTCAGGGATTTTCCAAAATCCCCGATCATGGCTGTTGAGAAAGGCAGCGCCAGAAGTTTTGCCCAATGTCCGGCGAGGGAGGGGGGAAAGAGAGTTGCAGTTGTTTTGGGAATTTTATCCCCCCACCCTTGCTCTTTGTGTATTTTATTACCTGCACATAAAAATAATAGAATCATGAAGTTATAGAATGTTATAACTTAAATTATGAGGTGTACAAATCTTCTATAACTTAATTACCATTATTAACACACCTAAATTGTATAATTAAAGATACTTAGGCTTAATAATAGTCCATTTTAATGGACTCATCACAGCTCAGTTAGAGGTGAATCAGAATAGAAATTGAGTCCAGTTGCAGGTCAAGGTTGGAAACGAGTTTCGATCAGTTCTATATGTGTGGAAGAGGTGACTTCAATGCGAATTGTGCATGAAGTCTCTTCTAGAAAGAAGTGGCAAGTGGTATCATGTAGAGAGTCCTCATTTTCTCCAATATCATGGTCAAATTCAAAGCCGTTGGAGATATTGCGAAAATCACATTCTGAATGAGATTCAAGATCATGAGTTCCACCATAGAATAAATCATATGATGTGGACTCAGCAGCCTAACTTTGGTCTAGCCTATTTGTAAATTTTGGGCTCAAAAAGGTATTCATATTTGTTCTAAGCTCAAGTTCTAAGTTGGTAAGCAAGACCCAATTGAAACCCCACTCGTCCAACTTGGTTTCTATATCGTAAATTGGCATGACTTCCGAAACATCAATTTGTTTCTCTGAGGATGTTGGCGAGGGATATTCATCAAATAGAGGTCCAAAATCATACTCTTCATTGAAAATTTGCTTTTCTTTATATGGGGCATCGTAATCATTCCAATAAGTTTCAGATTCAGATTCTAGGTTGAGGATATAGGTTGATTCACTAGAATCTAGGTCCGAATATCCTCTGAGGGTCACCTTATTAGAATAAGGGGCGGAATTTACACCCTCGAGAGGTTTAGTTCTACTTTCATCATTGCAGGAGTTTTGGAATTCTATGCTTGGTGATCTAGGGTCTAGGGTTGGCTCAACATTGTGCTCTGCATTTCCCCAACCTAATTCAATATCAAGCATGTTGTATTCTATCTGGGTTGGGCATTCACAACCTCTTTGTGCCTCAAGCCCAAGATCTGGGAAATCAAATTGATCCTCGATATTGTTCAAAGATGATCCACCCTCTAGTTGTGGTATGTATGGGTATTATTGATCGATAATTTATTTCAATAATCTCATCATTTCTTCTCGTTTTTCAAGATCATCTTGGTGTTGTTCCCAAAGTACAAGATTTGTTTTGCATTGAACGTATTCAAGATTGTGCAATTTTTCTATTTCAATGTATCCTGTGATAAGCATGTCTTGGGTTGACCCTTTTGTGGCATCTGCCAATAGCAATTGGGTACAGGTTATGATGAAGGTTGTGGTTGTTGGAACATCAACCTGAATGTTTTCTATTGGTGTTGAGGTTTTGTCTTCTTTTTCATAGAATTTCAAGGCATCCTCAATCATCCTATCTATCATGGATCTCTGAGATTTAGGTTTCTTGAATGGTAGTCCTAAGTGGTTTGGGTGCATATTTGGATCAAGTGGTGGAATCAAGATGTAGAATCAAGATGTAGAATCAAGTTATGAAGCGATTAGTCTGAATAAAGAGTCCCATTGAGTTTTTATGTGTGTGCTCTAAGGAAAGGAGATGGGGGACTAGAGATGTTTTTGACCCAATCGAGGCACCCAAAGACATTTGGATGACTATGGAGGTTTGGGGTGGATGATACCCCTCGATCAGAAGGTCGTCCACCTAAGAATTACCTGGGCAGCCAAAGAGGGAGAGTCCCGCAAAAACCCCTACACGGTAGGGCATCCCCAAGAGTTACAGAGTTTCCCCCACGCAACCTCTCTTGTCACTGAGATTCCAGGTAGACCAGAATGGGGCCCTTGACCTCTTAAGTCTACCACTTTTAAGATCAAAGGTGCTTAGGGTTTTCACTTGAACTTTAGATGTTTTGATTTTGTGAGCTAATTTGGAGGTTGGTTGATCTAAAGGGTCAACTTCACCTGACATGTCCTAAAGATGGCAGAATGATTCTAGGTCAAGACCTAGAAATCACCCTGATTTGACTCCCACGTTATTAGGTCCAAGATTTTAAGATTCAAGTGATTTTAGAGCTCAATTTTAGGGTTTGTCTTGTTTATATCTTTTCAACCAAGGGTTTGGGTAGCACACTGATGTGACAGGGTTTATTTCCTTTTAAACAAGCATGTGTGACTAGCACTCCAAAAACCCTATTGTAGAAACCCTAATTTGGTTCTATTTCCAATCCTCTTTTCCTTTCAAAAAGTTCTCTTTGGACTCAAACAAGAAATGTGTTGTCCACGGAGATTAAACGTGATTTCTATTAGGCACAGGAATTTTGTGGGATAGGATCTCTAAAAAATTGCTTCTGCTTCAATACGCTTCTTGAAAAATTTTCGCAAAATCAGGAAACTTTCCCTTAAAGATGGTAATTACTATAGAAAGAAGGCAATTGATTCCTAAATTGGTTTTCTGCCTTTGTCTTCTCAAAATTAGAAGGTGGATTTTAAGGAAGGAGAGAGATTACCGGCCCTGGAGTGGTTGACTTGCTTGGGGGATCTTCTCGTGAAATACCTTGCAAGATAACAACAAAATAAAATAGGCCGAATTAGTGTTCAAATATAGTAAAAAAGAATGCAGAGATTAGAGATAAATTGCGCGTTGCTCCCCAGCAACGACACCAAAATGTTGAGGCGAAGCTGGGGTTTTTAAGAGATGTTACGTTGTAGTATAAATGAAATCGCCGCGAAAACAAATAAGAATTTATTACTCGAAAACCTAAGTATCCGAGGTCGAACAAAAGGAGAAAATGGAATTTATTCACTAATCTCAATCAATGTAATTGAACACTTAGAGTTACTCAAAACCTAATTTAGAGTATAAATGCAGGAGTGTATGAATATCAAAATGTAGCAAAATAGAAGAATTGGACGTCTGATTCTATAATCAGATGTCTTAAAAAGATATCTTTCTTTTAGTTCTTATTTCCTTTCTTCTTCAGCCTTCTCTTTTCTACTTTCTTGCTTTCTTTCTTCTTCTCTTTGCCTTCTACCTTTGGCCGTCTGCCTTTTCTTCCTTGTCTCTTCTTTGCGGCTCCTTTCTTTGCTTTAGCCTTGACTTTCTTCTTTCTCTTTCTTCTTCTGCAGTCTTCTTCTGCCTTGTTCTTTGGCCTTCTTCTTTCTTCTTCTACTCTCTTTCTCTGACTTTAATTTCTTTCTTTCTTCTTTCTTCTTCAGCTGCACCTCCGCTACAGTGCTTCTCCTTCCCTTGGCTTCTACCTTGCTTCTTCTTCCTTTTCCTTCCTTGGCTTCTGCCTTGATTTCCTCCTTCAACATTTTCCTTAGCTCTCCTCTGACTTTCTCTTCTTCTCTTTAGCCTTCTATTTCTTTCTAGCTTCTCCTGGCCTTCTTTCCTCTGCCTTATCGTTCCTTCTCTTCTGACTTCTCTTATTTGCCTCACCCTCTTTGCTTTCTCTTTCTTTTTCTTCTCTCCTTTCTGCCTTCCTACATCTAAGTCCTTCTTTGCTGCACACTCTGAAGAGCAAAACCTATCCCCTACCCTCCCTCGCATCTCTCTCTCTATTTCTCTCTTCGGTATGCTCTCCCAGATCCGGGTAATCGAGTTAGGTTTTGTGCGCCTAGGTCCAGGAGCACCTGTGTGGTGTAGTGCGTAAAGAGTGCGAAAGGTAATCAGGTTGGTCAGCCAGATCCGCAAGGCAAAGGTTGTGGATGAGGTGGGTGTATGTGGGTGAGGGACCTCACCTCGTGTCTCTTGAGGTGACCAACAGAAAATACAAAAATAATATAAGTCACTCACCACATTTCTGAGTTCACGAGGTGGGACTAAATGTCCCACTTGCTTCTTTGCGAACACCCGCAGGAGACCTTCGGCCAATTGCTGCTACTGGGTCACTCGCCAAGCCTGCTCTCAGGCTGGATGCATTCGCGCACACAACATGTCACCTGGAGTGTAGAACTTGGGTGGATGCAGCCTGGAGCGACCTTGCAACCTTTTTGCTTTAGAGTCAATGGTACAAGGGGGGTCGACCTGCATTTCACTCAATATGGCCTGGCAACCCCATTAAAACACCTGAGGAGCTTCGCCGTGTCAAGGCGAAGGTCAGATGGTGGGTGCCTAGCCGTGGGGCGGCCTAGGCGTGCATGCCTAGGTCGCTCTGTGGCCATGCTTATGGGTTTATTCGATGGACGTTTAGGGAGGTGATGGAAATCAGTGGATGAGCTGAAGGTGATCAATAGATGATGGCAGAGCTGATGAGGGGTCTAGCGAGTCATGTGGAGGTGCGGAGCGGTGGATGCGCCTCATCGGTGGTCGACCGGAGATGGAGAAGGTGGAGGTGGTCTGTGGCTGCGAGGGGTCAAAAGTGGAAATAGAAAGAGGGGAAATGAAGAGGGGAGAGAGGGGAGTAATTCTAACCTAGCTACGTGGACGAAGGGGAAAGGAGGCAGCTGGCCGTTCCTGCTGCCGTCGGAGAAGACGATGTCCAGGGGAGGGGTGATGGCAAAGACGACAGGGCTAGAGGCACGCGCACGGGTGTTGCACGACGCGAAGGAATGTGGTGAAGGCGGCTCTGCCACTAGTATTGTGGCAAAGCGATGAGAAAGAGGAGGAGGTCTCACCGGAGCTCGCTGGACTCCTGACTGGAGGAGAAGATGAAATTGGGGTGGTTCTCTAGCCAAGTCAAGCTGAAGAGATGCGGCCGGAGGTGGTTGTGCTTTTATAGTCACTAGCAGGGACTCTTATGCTTGGACGACAAGCTTCCAAGTGCACAAGTCCTTGTTGGAGATGGAATGTGGAAGACACCCACATCTCTCGTGCGTTCGCATGAGAGATTGGGTGCATATTAGACCTTTCAATCATGCTTAGATGGAAGAGAATTCCTCAAAGAATCTCCCTTCCAAATCTGGGAGGAGATCTCTGAGGAATCAGGGAGTAATCCCCCTCCATTCCTTGCTAAAGTAGGATTCCTCCACATTAATGGTAGAGGGACCTGATTGTAAGAGTGGTGAGGAAGTTAGGGGGGTCTGTGCAATGGTTTTTAAAAGTAAGGGGCTAGAATGTAATTGGGTGGACTATTTTGCAAAGTAGGTCAAGATGACCTCCCCTTAGGTCTAAATTTTGGTAAAAAACTAATTTGGACCTAAGGAATCTAATAGTGAAGTTGAATTTTATGTTTGACCACGTTTGACTAGACATTTTACATAAAAACCCAAATTAGGTCAAAGAATCAGCTAGGACCCCAATCTAGGTTCAAATAGGTTCCAAAGGAAAAATTGAAGGTTCTAAACCATAGGGGATATTTTTCCATAAATTTTAGAGGGTTTAGTTGATTTTTATTCTGACCAGAACCTTATTAAATTAAGCAGGTCTATTTTAGGGTTACAAGATGTCATTTAATTCCTAGCTCTCACATGAACCCATTTCTGACTGAACCAGCCCACTTTTTATCTTATTCAGACCATTTGACCTATGTTTTGCCTCTAAGAAATCCTGTTTACGTATTGCAATGGTAAAATTACAGTTTTATCATTTAGTTCATGGTTCCTTCTCAGAACAGTAATCCCTTGAATTAGGCCCTTCTCTAATTTATGTAGGAGCTCTTATTCTTCTTTCTTAGGTCAAAATGAGCTAGTTAGGGCTCATGATGAGGCTCTCATCAACACCCATAAAGCATCATCAAGCTTTTGGGACTAGTCTTTCCTATTAGGTCTAACGATCTTTTCTAAAATATTTTTTATCTCCCTATTCGACACTTCAACCTAGCCACTCATTTGAGGATGGTAAGGGGTAGCGACCTTGTGAGTCACTCCCAAACTCCTGATTAGCCGATTGAAGTGGTGGTTTCAAAAATGAGGTCCCCTATCACTTATAATGGTCTTAGGGCAGCCAAAACGAGATATAATATTGGCCTTCACAAACTTCAAAACCGTAGAGTTGTCATTTATGTGCATAGGAATGGCCTCTATCCATTTAGAGACATAATCAACTGCCACCAAGATATATTCATAACCATGGGATGAAGGGAAGGGGCCCATAAAGTCAATTCCCCACACATCAAAAATTTCAACAGATTGAATAGGGTGTTAAGGCATTTCATTCCTCTTCCCAATCGTTCCAGTCCGTTGACATCTAATATAGGCCTTAACAAAATTATGAGAATCCTTAAATAACCAAGGCCACCAAAAATCAGATTGGCGAACCTTAAAAGCAGTTTTCTTAGTGCCAAAGTGTCCTCCATAATGAAGTTCATGGCAAAAACTCAGCACACTTTGCTGTTCCTCTTCAGGTACACAACATCTCAATACTTGGTCTTCTCCAATTCTAAATAATTCATGCTCTTCCTAATGAAAGTATCTCACTTGGGAAATGAATCTCTTTCTTTTCTACTCATCCCAAGAGCCAGGAGTTTCTCCAATGACCAAGTAATTTACGGTATTAGCATACCAAGATAAAGTTGGTGTTACTGCCATCAGGGTTTCATCAGGAAATGTCTCGCGGATGTCTCCGGAAAGAGTTATTAAGTGGAGGGCGAGACAGGCGGTCAGCCACAACATTTTCTACCCCTTTCTTTGCACGTATCTCCAAGTCAAATTCTTGAACGAGTAGGATCCACCTAATCAGACATGGCTTAGAATCTTTCTTAGCAATGAAATGTTTCACTACTGCATGATCAGTGAAAATAACCACCTTAGACCCAAGAAGATAAGACTTAAACTTCTCCAGAGCAAAAACTACAGCAAGTTATTCTTTTTTAGTGATGGTGTAGTTTTGCTGCGGTTCGATTAAACTCTCGCTGGCATAATGCAGCACTTGAGTTCTTCCCTCAACCCTTTGTCCAAGGACTGCTCCCACTTCATAATCCGAAGCATCACATATTAGCTCAAATGGGAGTGTCCAATCAGGAGCTCGGAGAATAGGCGCAAAGATCAAGGCTTGCATTAGAGTTTGAAAGGCCTTGCACACCACGTTTGAAAATTGATGAGAACCTCATCATGAACCCTAACTAGCACATTTTGACCTAACAAATTGAACAAAATCTCCTACATAACCTAAAGGAAGTCCTAAATCAGGGAATTGTTAATCTGAGAATAAAATATTATACAAGGGGAAAAACTACAATTTTACCATTGCAGTGCATGAACGGGATTTCTAAGGGTCTAGAGAAAGGTCAAGTGAACCTAATAAAGGAAAAAGTAGGATGGTTTGGTCAGAAAAAGATTATGACAAAATCTGGAAATTAAATGACATTCTATAACCCTAAAATAAACCTACTTTAATTCATAAGGTTCCAAACAAGATAAAAATCAACTAAGCCCTCTAAAATTCATGGAAAAATATCATCTAGGGTTTAGAACCTTCAATTTGGCTGTTGGAACCTATTTTGACCTAGATTGAGGACCATACCCAATTTTTGACCTAATATGGGTTTTTATGCAAAATATCTAGTTAAACATGGTCAAACCTAAAATCCAACTTCCCCATTTGATTCCTTAAGTCCAAATTAGGTTCATACCAAAATTTGGACCTAAGGAAAGGTCGTCTTGACCCACTTTGCAATTAAGTCCCCAAAATTACTTTCAAACCCTTAACTTTTTGAAACTCTTACAAATGCCCCTAGCTTTCCCATCATTTTCTTCAATCCGGTCCTTCTGCCACCCGCTGCGCAGGCCATACCTCTAGTGACTATGCGTGGAGGATGGCGCCGCGCATGCATGGGGAGCCGGCCCCAGAATTGAAAGGGGAGCTCCATGCGGAGCCCCCTACTGCATGGGCCGGCCCCCATGCCTTGTTGACCGCCATACCTCTCGTGCGAACGCGCAAGAGGTATGGGTCTCCTTCTGCCATACCTTCGGTGAGACCTTTCCCACCACTCTCGCACGCATCTCGGCCAGCCATTGCCTACTTAAGGAGCGGCACACCTCGCCGCATCCTTCAAGCTTCGATTGGCCTGAGATCCTCCCTCCAATTCGTCTCTTCTTGACTCTTGCCGACTGCCAGAGCTTCCGGTGACTCTCCTCCTCTCTCATCACTCTACCATAATACCAGTGGCAGAGCGACCTCCACCGTCCTCCGCTGTGCCGTGTCGTACTAGCGAGCACCTTCCAACCCCTCTTCCTCATCGCCGTTCTCTCCCCCTGGCACCTTCGCCTCTGGCGACGGCAGTACAGATCGTTCGCCACCTCCGCATCCCCCCTTCACTCTAGACTCATAGATAAGTTCCACTTACCCTCCTCTTTATTTCCCCTCTGCTAATTTGTTATTTCTACCCCTCGACAACTGTAGACCACCACCATCTTCTCCACCTCCGACAGACCACCAACGAGGTGTCTTCGTCACCTCCCCACACCCATCCACCTCGCTAGACCCCTCAGAAGCATCACCTCCACCCACTGATCATCTTGCGACCCTCCACTGACCACGCCACCCATTGAAACCCTTCCTCAAACACACCCACCTACATGTGCACAACGTGCCCTAGGCACACACACACAAGTGTCTTCACTACACGTTGACCCCCGAGTCATCTTCGCCGTGCTCTGGCGAATCTCGCCGAGCATTCTGACAAGGCCGCAAGGCTGTATTCGTGACTTCAGGCCCCGAGCCTCTGTCGCCATTGACGTCGAGCTTGGAGCAAGCTCGCAAGCAGCTCCCGACCTCTATAGCTCTAGGACATGATTGTAGGTCACGTGGAATACGTCCATGCACAGCTCCAGGCAGCTAATTGGCTTCGAAGGCCTTAGCTATCGTTGCAATTTGGACGCAACTCCTATTGCGGGTGCACGACAGAAATGTGGGAAGTTTAGTCCCACCTCGGCCATTTTCGAGTGCCCCGCAGTGCATAAATTGAAAAAGTGACATAGGCTTATCACCTCAGTCACACGGGGTGAGGTCCCCTTGCCTACCCACAACCTTGTCCGTGCTCATTCCTCTGCGGACCTGGCTGCCTGACACGATACCCGTGCACACGTCGCCTTCCACCGCACGCCGGTGAGGCAGGTCCCGAGCGCGTTAACTCGACCCATATACTCGAGCAGGCTCTGGGAGAGCGAAACCAAGAGAGAAACAGAGAGAGAGACGTGGGGAGGGTAGGGGTAGGTTTTTGCCTAACCATGCCTGTGCAGGGAATTTAAAGAAGGAGGAGGAGAAAGAGGAAGCAGAAGAAGAGAAGAAGAAGCAACCAACGACTTAGCTACACAGAAGAGCAGAAGCTGAAGAAGGAGGGGGAAGAAGAAGAAGGGGGCAGCACAGAAGGAAAAAGGAAGAGGAAGCAGAAGAATAAAAGAGGAAGCGGCTAAAGACTTAGCCGTGCAATGGAGTAGGAGCTAAAGAAGGAAAAGGAAGAGAAAGAAGAAGATAGAAGTAGGAGTTGAAGAAGAAGAAGAAGCCAACTGAAGAAGAAAGAAAGAGGAAGCTGTCGGAAAGAAGGCCAAGCAGGGAAGAGAAGAAGAGAAGAAGAAAAAGCCAAGGAGAAGAAGAAGCAGCAGCAGCAGCAGAGAAAGGAGGAAGAAGAAGGAGACGTGCACTGTAGCAGAATGCTACTTAAGGCGTCTGATTCATGGAATCAGACTTTTGAGGACTGAAGGAAGAAGAGAAAGAAGGACAAAGAAGATAGAGACAAGAAAAATTTTATTTCCTTTCTATAGTTTTTTTTGTAAAATAGTGTATTATTGTAAATTGTGATTTTCTGTGCTTCTAAAATCAAGCTTACTCCCTGAGTTCGACCTCAGAACATTTTAATTTCGAGTAATAAAATAAAAATCAAACTGATCGCCCAACCAGTTTTTGGCACCGTTGCTAGGGAGCAACAGGCATTTTCGAAGCTTCAAAATGTGTGTAGGACAGGAAGGCAAGAGATGACAAGCAGCCGCACAACAAACACACCAGGGGATAGGTAACCCCCAAACCTCTCTCTTAAGGCCCTTACATTCTAAAGAGGAAAAAAACAAAAAGAAAAATTAATTTAGGGCTACCTGTCTTCCATACTTAGTAATCCACAGAGTTGCCTGTTTTTGAGTTTCAACACATCTTATCTGCATATCCACTTAAGGTAACTAGGGCTAAAACCTTGTTGCTTGAGCCCTAGTTACCCATTTCTGAGGCAACAAATTGGACCAACTAGAGCCAACCTAGGATTCCAAGCTAGGGTTTAGAGACACATCTTCTTCTAATCAAAGAATTGGAAAATTTTCAAAAGAGGTGTGCCTAAACCATTGTTTGAAAAGACTTATTAAGAGAAATCCTAAGCAATCAGGCTCTTAATTTACTTGAACACTAAAAGAAAGGACCTAAGAAGCTCTTTCAGGAACAAAGAGGTGAAGTTCATCCTTTGGATCAACCAACCTTTAAATTAGGTCACTTTTGCACACAAGAGGACTTAAAGTTCAAGTGAAACCCTAAGCACTTTGATCTTAATTAAAAGTGGTAGACTTAAGAGGTCAAGGTCCCCATTCTGGTCTACCTAGAATCTCAGTGACAAGAGAGGTCAGGTGGGGGAAACCCTGTAACCCGTGGTGGCGCTCTACCGTGTAGGGGTCTTTGCAAGACTCACCCTCTTTGGCTGCCCAGGTAATTCTCAGGTGGATGACCTTTTGATCAAGAGGTATCATCCGCCCCAAACCTCTATAGTCACCCAACATATTTTAGGTGTCTTGATTGGGTCCAACACATTCTAACCTCATCTAGTCTATCAGTGCATGTTTGGTAGGAGGTCCTTGAAACCACCTCTAGAAATCCACTCTCCCCGAGTCCAAGCCTTGGCTCCCTTGTTTGTGCAACAACCCCTCCACATAGACCTTTCTTCCAATTCTGAACCTAGTTCCCCTTCTTCTTCCATCATGGCTCAGCCTGTTGAAGAAGAGAAAAATCTTGAGCACCTGCTCCAGCATCTTAATGACCTCTTCTAGAATTTCATGAACCCACCGCAGTGCCCCATGATGCGAGATCACTATAATCCTACTACAGTGGAAATTGAGCTCGAGTCAAAATCTCGACTGGAGGACCTGATTCTGAATTGAAGCCCAATATGATTCATGCCATACCTAAATTCTATGGGCTTAACTCTGAAGATCCCTTCCAGCATATCAAGCAGCTCAAGCATCTAGCCTAGACCTTTAGGTCAGATGCGCAAAATCGGGATATCTTACTCATGAAGATGTTCCCTTTCTCTCTTATGGACAAGGCGGCTCATTGGTATCAAACACAGACCCGCCCGATCAACACCTGGGGTGAACTTCAGGTTGAGTTTTTGAAGAAGTTCTTTCCCGTTGGTCGGACAAATGCCTTGTGCCATCAGATTACTCACTTCACTCAGCAGACGGGAGAACCTCTTCTTGAGGCATGGATCGATTTCTGGATCTCATGAGAAAGTGCCCCCATCACGGAGTTCCTAAATGGGAACAAGTCCAGTCTTTTTACCAGGGACTCTGTGAAGACATTAGATTGTTCATCAATGCAACTTGTGGAGGGAATATCATGGGTCAACATGAGGACACCATGTGGGAGATTCTCAAGAATATGTGTGAGAACTTCGTCAACAATGACTCCATGGGGTTATTCGATCGAACGAATACCCGCACATTGACGAATCTTCGAGGAGCACATGAGATGCAGGGCCTATCAGCATCCGTCGACTTGGAACTAATGGCCAGTCGGTTGGACAAGGTCTCTATTATCGAGAAGAAGGTGGACGAGCTGACTCAGCACTTGCAGCGAGCCACCTCTACGTAGAACTCCTTTGCACAGCCACCTCCTGCAAGGGAAACTGTGCAGAATATTTTCCACCGATCTTCTCCTGGGATGGATCCATATCCACCCCATCTGACTCCAGGATCGGAGGGACCCCCGATCCTTTCTATTCTTGCCAAGGGAACTCTACTCCCCTATTCTCCGACTTTCTTGAGGGTCCTCAGACCTGCAAGGACCTCAACGCCATCCAGAATGACCCATTTTCCAACACCTACAACCCTGGACAGTGAAACCATCCCAATTTCTAGTGGGCGGGAAATTCTCAGACCCAAAGACCACCCTATCAACCCCGTCCACAAGCCCCTCATCCTTATCAGCAACCTCAGCCTCAGCCCAACCCCACTTATCCATCCGAGCCCAACCAAGACCAAATGTCCCTCATCCTCCAAACTTTGGCCGGCATTCAAAGAACGAACGCAGCTATTCAAAAACAACACAAGGATGAGATCATAGAGGTTTGCAACCAACTCACCCAGATGGCGAATGCTCGCCAGCCGGGCACTCTTCCTTCACAACCTCTGCCAAACCATAATAACGTGCTGACCTAGCGACGCGTTATGAACTCGAACCCAGGCCAAGCACACTTGATCTATCAGGCCCATTCTGTTCCATCACTTGACGGGATGGAAGCATCAACCTCCTATGCGGGTTATCAATAGCAGCAGCAGCCCATCTTACCAACCCCCAACCAAAACCAGGCAGGACTAAATTCTATAACAACCCGTAGTGGTAAAGCAACCCAAGACCCACCTTATCCAGACCACTCCAAGCCTGGTAGTGACCCAAGCCCTAGGATAGTTATCCAGGATGTCCATATCCCTGTCCCAGATCAAAAACCTAAACCTATTCTGGAGGAACCAACAAAGGTTCCATTTCCTAAGGCCTTGACCAAGGGAAAGAGGACAACCAAACCTGTGGCTTCTGAGGAGGACCTAATCAAGCTCTTTGAGCAGGTTCAAATAAACATCTCATTGATGGATGCAATCTGCCATGTACCAGCTTACGTACAGTTCTTGAAAAACATCTGTACACCCCAACGTAAGCTGCGAACCAAGAGTAGGAGTCCGATTGTACTATCAGAGTAAGCCAGCTCTGTGATCTTGAGCAAACTCCAACCCAAGAGAAAAGATCCAGGCACTCCCCTGATTTCTTATAAGATTGGTGAAACCTAGTTTGATAGAGCATTATTACACCTAGTTGCCTCCATAAACCTGATACCAACATCCCTACTTAACCACCTTGAAGAATCTGAGCTGAAACTGACTGAGGTGACATTGCAGTTAGCTGATTGATCCATTAAGTCACCCAAGGGAGTTCTCGAGGATGTTATTGTTAGGGAGCAGGATTTCTACCTCCAGGTAGATTTTATAGTTGTAGACATGGACGCACCTAAGAATCCAAGGGATACACCAATTATACTAGGGAGACCTTTTCTGGCCACTGCAAGGGCCAACATAAGTTGTGAGGAGGGCCAAATAGAGCTGAAATTTGGGAATCAAACCCTCAAGATTGATATCTTTAAGGCCCAACAAGGGATTAATTGCGATGTGGTAGAGCAAATTTGTGACATCAGAGCCATGGTTGATGAACCACAAATTGGGGACAACATGATTATCCCTAATCAATCACAAGAAGATCTAAAATCGCAATTAGAGGAGTCAGAACTTGATCTAGACAAACCCATAACTCCTGCCCATGTTCCTCACACCCACTCTAACCTAGCCGCTGCTGCTGATAACCCCGTTCTGGAACTCAAACCCCTTCTCGATCATTTGAAATATGTCTTTTTGGGATCCAATCAGACACTTCCTGTGATTATAAACTCCAAACTCACCCCAGATCAGGAATCCCGTCTAATTGCTGTTCTCCAGCAACATCGTAGAGCCGTTGGTTGGACTCTCGATGATTTGACTGGAATAAGTCCCTCTTATTGCACACACTGTATCTATTCTGAAGAGGGCGCACGACCTTTACGCGAGATGCAGAGACGTCTGAACCCTAATCTGCAGGAGGTCATGAAAAAGGAGATCATTAAATGGTTAGATGCAGGGATCATCTACCCGATCTCCAACAGTTGCTGGGTGAGTCCAATCTAGATTGTGTCTAAGAAGGCAGGGCTTACCACCATCACGACTAAGATCGGAGAGGTCATACCTATTCGTATAGCCAATTCGTAGAGACTCTGCATAGATTACCGAAGACTCAATTCCTCTACGAAGAAAGATCATTTCCCACTACCATTTATTTATCAGATTCTCGAAAAACTAGCGGGAAATAGATTCTTCTGCTTTCTTGATGGGTACTCCGATTACAACCAAGTGGCGATCCATCCAGAAGACCAAGAGAAGACCATGTTCACCTGCCCCTTCGGGACATATGCATTCTGAAGGATGCCTTTCGGTCTCTGCAATGCACCCGCGACTTTTCAACGGCGCATGCTTTCCATATTCTCTGATATGGTAGGTGATTATCTAGAAGTCTTCATGGATGACTTCTCAGTTTTTGGGGCATTATTTGATGATTGCCTCCAACACTTGGTTCATATACTCAGGCGATGCATTGACGTAAATCTGGTTCTTTAATGGGAAACGAGCCACTTTATGGTGCTTGAGGGTATCGTCCTGGGACATTTGATTTCTGAAAGGGGCATCCAAGTAGATCAAGCCAAGGTTAACCTAATTTACAAACTTCCTATGCCTAGCTTGATTAAGGACATCCAATCTTTTCTGGGGCACGTCGATTTTTACCGTCGATTCATCCCTGATTTCTCGAAAATCGCAATCCCCCTCACTCAAGCTTTTGAGATCCTTCGTGACTAAGTTACCCAAGCCCCGATCCTACAGTCCCCTGATTGGTCTCAACCCTTTGAGATCATGTGGGATGCATTTGACTTTGCTGTGGGAGCGGTTCTGGGGCAAAAGATTGATGGGAAACTCGTGGTCATCTACTACGCTCACAAGACACTTGACGAGGCTCAACGTAACTACACAGTTATGGAGAAAGAGCTGCTAGCTGTAGTATTTGCCCTTGAAAATTTCAGGTCTTATCTCCTGGGTTCCCACGTCATTATCTACTTGGATCACACAGCTATGAGGCATCTCCTTGCGAAGAAGGATGCGAAACCTCGATTAATTCGATGGATCTTACTGTTGCAAGAATTTAACCTCAAGATTCGCGACAAAGCGGGAAGACAGAACGTGGTAGCTGACCACTTGTCTCGCCTTCCTTCTAAGATCATCGACCCTTCTGGACCCATCACGGAGCATTTTCCTGATGAGCACCTCTTGACTATTGGTACAGGGCTTCCATGGTTTGCTAATATAGTAAACTATTTGGCATCACATCAGATCCCATCTGATTGGCCGAAGGCCAAGAAAGACAAATTGTGCTCTGATGCCAAGTATTACATCTGGGAAGACCCATACTTATTCCGCATGGGGGCTGACCAAATTATCCGGTGATGTGTCCCGGAGGTCAAAATCAATGACATACTCTCTTTCTGCCATGACCAGGCATGCGGTGGCCATTTTCTAGGCATAAAACCACATCTAAAATCCTCCAGTGTGGCTTTTACTGTCCCACTATCTTCAAGGACTCATCAGTCACTGTAAGGCATGCAGCCATTGCTAAACTTTGGGCAAAATGAGCCATCGCGACAAGATGCCTTTACAGCTGATTCTCGTATGCGAGATTTTTGATATTTGGGGGATTGATTTTATGGGCCCTTTCCCTATCTCAGACGGGTTTGAGTACATTTTACTCGCTGTTGACTACGTGTCTAAATGGATCGAAGCCATTCCGACCCAGACTAGTGATCACAAGATCATCATCAAATTCATTCATCAGAATATCTTCTCACGATTTAGGATTAATCGTGCAATCATTTCCGATGGAGGGACCCATTTCACCAACACTCAGTTTAGGTCACCGATGACCAAATACAGGGTGTCGCACCAAATCTCTACTCCTTACCACCCCCAGACTAATGGTCTAGCTAAACTATCAAATCGGGAGATCAAGAAAATCCTTCAGGTTACTGTTTGACCTGACAGGAAGGACTGGTCATCCCGACTTCTGGAAGCTTTGTGGACTTATAGGACCGCCCACAAAACCCAACTAGCATGTCTCCTTCTAGACTGGTGTACGGGAAGGTGTGTCACCTTCCCATCGAACTGGGGCATAAAGCCTATTGGCAGTACGGAACTATAGCCTAGATCTTTCTAAGGTTGGAACCCACAGAAAGCTTCAAATAAGCAAGATTGATGAATTATGCCTCGATGCATATAAAAACTCGCAAATCTACAAAGAGCGGGTTAAAGCCTTTCATGACAGGCACATATCTAGAAAGATCATTCACCCTGGTCAGAAGTTCCTACTCTTCGATGCCTGACTTAAATTGTTCCCAGGGAAGCTGCGATCCAAGTGGGTCAGACCATATCTAGTCCAACAAATCTTTGGAAATGGAGCCGTCGAGATCAGTCTGCTCAGCCACGATTCCAAACCCTTCATCGTGAATGGTCAGAGACTCAAACCATTCATTGACGTGACCAATATAGATTTGGCTGAGTCATCATTTATCCTCCATTCTCCCTGAAGTCATTATGCCCAGCCGATGGCATAAAACTCAGCGCTTAACGGGAGGCAGCCCGTTATTCTTTTGAAAACCTGAAACCCTTTCTGACATTTCTTTGCACTTTAGGTTCATCCTTTAGGATAGTCGACTCCACCTTAGGTACTCATACCTAGGATTAGAAATCATCCACAACAGTCACCTCGACCCATCCACTCACCCAACACTAGTCCTAATGTATGAACCATGTTGAAGAAAAACCCACCTAATGTACAATGAGGACATTGCAAACCTTAGGCATGGGGGGGTATGAAAGTGCAATGAAAACTCATAACAAGAAAAGGTTTCAACAAAAAAAATCACATATGTCAAAAACACCAAAAAAAAAATTTGAAAAAGAATAAAAAAAATGGGAAAAGGGAAGAAATTTGTTGAGCCTTACAAAAGGAGGAGAGGAAAAGAGCAAAATGCTAAAAAGGAGCACAAAATGAAAAAGAAAGAGATAGTCATTAGTAAGAAATTAAGGAATTAACCAAAGTTCTACACCACATTAAAGAAAAGTAAAGTGAAAGTGCTAAAGAAACACAAAAGGATTAGTAAGAATGCTAACCTTAGGCCTTCTTGGCTAGACTCTTAGTACCAGTTAAGATCTAGATATTCTTCAAGAGGTTGAGAAAAATGACAAGCTTAAGTATTAGGTCTAAGGGTTAGGGAGTATTCGGCCTTGTTAATTGACCTTCGATTTATGGTACTTGGTAACCTAAGCACCCCAATTCACACACAGTCTGGTTCAGTGAGCATAAATATCAAAATCACGCAAAAACACTTCTAATGTTCTGAAAATGTTACCTAGATTAGGAGCGGCCGATCAACATAAGTTGATTTGGATGAGTTCCCAGTGAGGAGAGGTGGGAAATTCCCCTCGAAGATGCGTAACAATATATCGCCTCCTCGGTGCTTGTCTCTTAGGATATTTACATATCCTACTGGGGGCATGCAAGCACTCTACTGGTTCAGATACCATAGATGGAATTATCATGAAATGTCAATTGCCAGGGTCTGAATTCAGCCACGGAACGCCATGGACGGGATTATCTCGAAATCTCGAAAACTAGGGTTTTGGGGGTTACCATGGGCGGTGCAATCTCGAAGCATCGACTGCCAGGAACCTTTGAGGATTGATGATGGGGATGAAGAATCCGATACAGACCTTGTTGTGAAGACAAATCATAAGCTAGAATTAAAAAGAAATGAGAGTGAAAACTCTCCAAACAAATAAACCCTCTGTCTCTCTCTTACCAAATGCACTGCAAACTGAACCAAGGCTAAAAATGTCTCAAAGCACGGTTGCTTTAACCACGGAGTCCAATAAACCATAGGGTAGTTCCTACGAGCCTTAAAAAACTTTGTTAAGGACTGAAGCTAAAGCTAGACAGATCTGGATCTTGGTTGGTACTAAAGTACCTTTAGGCCCATGGTTGGCATTTTGACCTAATCAAGGAGACAAGAGAAAAAACACTTATCAAAATTGATGAAAGAAATTCATGGTCTACAATAAAGGTTAAAACCTTAAAATTTTGCTAAGGGACTAGCAAAAGCTAGGCATGCAGGTATGATGAGAACCTCATCATGAACCCTAACTAGCACATTTTGACCTAATAAATTGAACAAAAGCTACTACATAACCTAAGGGAATGCCTAAATCGGGAATTGTTAATCTGAGAATAAAACATTATACAAGGGGTAAAACTGTAATTTTACCATTGCAGTGCATGAATAAGATTTCTAAGGGTCAAGACATAGGTCAAGTGAACCTAATAAAGGAAAAAGTGGGATGGTTTGGTCAAAAAAGGGTTATGACAAAATTTGGGAATTAAATGACATTCTGTAACCCTAAAACAAACCCACTTTAATTCATAAGGTTTCAGGCAAGATAAAAATAAACTAAACCCTCTAAAATTCATGGAAAAAATATCCTCTAGGCCTTAGAACCTTCAATTTGGCCGTTGAAACCTGTTTTGACGTAGATTGACCATACCCAATTTTTGACCTAATTTGGATTTTTGTGCAAAATGTACAGTCAAACGTGGTAAAAACTAAAATCCAACTTCACCATTGGATTCCTTAGGTCAAAATTAGGTTGATACCAAAATTTGGACCTAAGAAAAGGTCGTATGGACCCACTTTGCAATTTAGTCCTCAAAATTACTTTTAGTCCCTCAACTTTTTGAAACTCTTACAAATGCCCCCTAGCTTTCCCATCATTTTATTCAATCCGGTCCTTTTTCCACCCGCTGCGCAGACCATACTTCCGACGACTTTGCGTGGAAGATGGCACCACGCAAGCATGGGGAGCCAGCTCTAGAATTGAAAGGGGAGCTCCCTACGGAGCCCCCTACCGCATGGGCAGGCCCCCATGCCCTATTGACCACCATACCACTCGTGCGAATGTGTGAGAGGTATGGGTCTCCATCTGCCATACCTCTGACGAGACTTTTCCCACCGCTCTCACGTGTATCCCAGCCAGCCCTTGCTTATTTCAGGAGCGGCACACCTCGCCGCATCCTTCAAGCATCGATTGGCCTAGAATCCTCCCTCCAATTCATCTCTTCTCGACTCCGACAGACTGCCAGAGCTTCCGACGACTCTCCTTCTCCTCTCTTGTTGCTCCACCACAGTACCAGTGGCAGAGCTACCTCCACCATCTTCTGCCGCGCCGCACCGCACCAGCAGGTGCCTTCTAGCCCCTCTTCCTCGTCGCCATTCTCTCCCCCTGGCTCCTTCATCTCCGACGATGACAATACCGGCCGTTCGTCACCTACGCATCCCCTCCTTCGCTCTGGACTCATAGGTAAGTTCCTCTTACCCTCCTCTTTATTTCCCCTCTGCCAATTTGTTATTTCTACCCTCGACAATGGTAGACCACAACCATCTTCTCCACCTCCAACAGACCACTAGTGAGGTGTCTTCATCACCTCCCCACACCCATCCACCTCGCCAGACCCCTCAGAAGCATCACCTCCACCCACTGATCATCTTGGGACCCTCCACTGATCGCACCACCCGCTGAAACCCTTCCTCGAACACACCCACTTGCACGCACACAGTGTGCCCTAGGCACATGTGCACAGGCATCTTCATGACACGCTGACCCCCGAGTCATCTTCGTCGTGCTCTGGCGAAGCTCGCCAAGCGTTCTGACAGGGCCGCAAGGCCGTATTCATGATTTCAGGTCCCGAGCCTCTGCCACCATTGACGTCGAGCTTGGAGCAAGCTCGCAAGCAGCTCCCAACCTCTCCAGCTGCAGGACACGAGTCCATGTCACGCGGAATGCGTCCACGAGCAGCTCCAGGCAGCTAATTGGCTTCGAAGGCCTTAGCTATTGCTGCAATTTGGACGCAACTTCTACTGCGGGTGCGCGATAGAAAGGTGGGAAGTTTAGTCCCACCTCGGGCATTTTCGAGTGCCCTACAGTGCATAAATTGAAAAAGTGACATAGGCTTATCGCCTCAGTCACACGGGGTGAGGTCCCCTCGCCTACTCACCGCCTCATCCATACTCCGCGAACCTGGCCGCTTGCCCCGATACCTGTGCACACCTCGGGAAGTGGGGTTACAAGTCAAGTTTCTACACCTAGCCTACTTGATTTTATCTTGGTCACTTTTAGGCCCAAGGTCGAACTCAGGGAAGTGGGGTTACAAGTCAAGTTTCTACACCTTTACTACAACGAATCTCTTCCATTCGTTTATTGTGTTTTTGGTGTTTTCCTATTTATGATTTTTTTCTGATAATCTTGGTCCTTGAGGCACACCCTCAAAATTCGGTTCTTGGCTTTGAGCCAAATCAGGGTTCCAAAACGGGTCTTGCTATTCGCAAGATGGAGTACCTACAAGTCAAGGATTATCTTTTCTCTTTTATATTTTTTTATCTTTTTATTAGTATGCAAGAGAAATAGAAATAAAGTAAATATAGTATTGATATATATATGTATATACTATATATGCATACAGAGGTGGGGGTGGAGGCGGAGATGGAGTGTAGTACGGTGTCGAGTCGGTCGTCGTCTAGAAAGATGCAACCAACAGGACGAAGTGCCGCGTGTAAGGTGGATTGGTGGAAGATGAATGCGAACATGCTTTTTGTACGCGTGTATCGGGGAATATCAGCAACTAGAGCAGATATTCCTGCGCTACCACGTATGGTAAGTAATGTGAAAATATATATATATATATGTATATATGTAAATATATCTATATGTATATATATAAATATGGTTAAAAATATATAGGTATATATTTGTAGTTATATATTTATATATATATGTATATATATATATGTACATATATATATATAAGTATATGTATAGATAGATATATGTATAGATAAATATATATATATGTATGTATAAATATATGTGTATATATATGTATATATATATATATAAGTATATAAATGTATATATATATATATAGATATATGTATGTATATAGACTAATACATAGTTATATAAGTACTAATATATGTATAGATATATGTATATATATATATGTATATGTATATAAGTATATGTATGTATGTATACTAATACTTAATTATATAGGTACTACTATATGTATAAATATAAGTATATAGATATATGTATATAAATATATGTATATATATCAATATATATATGTATACTTATATATATATATATGTATATAATAGTGTATAGATGTGTGTGTGTGTATGAAAGTGTGAGTGTATGTGTGTAAGCGTCGGTAAAGAGATAGGGAGAGAGTGCTGTGAGAAAGAGAGAGAGAGAGAGAGAGAGAGATCGGTCCTGCTGGAGTGAAGAAGAGGCGAGTTAAGCTGTCTAAGCTTCATGGCCGACGTCTGAGGCTTCCACGCGTGCGCGCAGGCGCGTATGTGCGCAGAGAGGAGCACGCTGGAGGGAGTGGGCGCACACAGAGGACCGCAGCGCGCAGCACTGAGAGGCGTACATGGGCAAAAGGGAGCGAGTGAAGGAGCTGGTGGGTGCGGGCAAGTGCGGGTGACGTGGATGCACGCAGACGTGCGGGCGGGCACTGGAGCGGGCGCGGGTCTGAACGCGTGCGCAAGCGGACAGCGGTAGCAGCGTGCTGGGTGACCGGATAAGGGAGAAGCTTACCGGTCACCCCACTTTAGCCACAGTGTTCCTCAAACTGGCGTGAACAGTGGCTACAATGTATGGCCGAGCCGCACGACCGCTTGCTGCAGGTGCTATGAGTGTGAGCAGCTTGCGGCTAGTGCATGCGGGCTAGCATGCATGGAAGATGGTCTACGCCGGCTGGTTGCGAGCGGAAGAGATAGTGCGACAGGGTGCATGGAGAGGGAGGCAAGGGCACCTGCAGCCACGTGCGGGTGCCTGCATGCGCTGCTGCCACCTTGCTACTGCTGCTGTGGAGCTCGGCCGGCTGCTGCAGGGCGTGCAGTGGCCGGTTGAGCTTCAAAGTTGAATCTTTGCGGTCATGGATGAAGGTGCTTCAAATGACGAAACAAGGAAAGAGCCACCACACCCACTGGCTCTTTGATGAGCTGGGCGGTGGTGGACTCACGGTGGTGGTTGTGCACCACCGTGAGGTGCTCCTATCCGCCGGGTGTCTCCTCTGAGGAGGAGGTCCTGCCTATGGAGGGAGAGGGAGGAGATGGCCTGGAAGTGAGATGCTGTGTGGGGTTTTGGCGTGGAGGACCAGGCTGCTTTGCAAGAAGGCAACCGAGCTCTTTTAAAGAAGAAGAAGACATGCATAGCCATGCCCTGGCTGTGCATGCCTCAGCATGGCCGGCAGGGAGATGCGGCTGTAGGGCTGGCACGGAGAGGGGGAGCAGGACATGGCACGAAGAAGAAGAGGATGTTCCATGCAGCCACGGGGAAGATTTCAAAATCAAGTGAAATAAAAAAAAAAAAGATGGTGAATTTTGCAAAGATGCACTTGAGGAAAAATGTTAAATGCAAGGCCTTTTATTTACTCTCCTCCCCTCTCAATTAAATGCATGCATGCATGTATTTTTACAGATGCGACTATGAAATCCTAATATACACTGGTAATGCTAGGAAATAGCACAAGACTGCACAATTGCAGGTGTATTTTTGCGGTGTAATCATACCCCCATGCCTATCTTTTGCTAGTCCCTAGCAAAACATTTTTTTGTAATGTATTTAGAAATGATCTTTAAGCTAAAGATTTTCTTCTGAGGCAACATAGGTGTGTTTATTGTTGGATATTGTGAGAACCAATTGTGGAGAAGACTACCAGTACTTTAAGTCTCACATGACATAGATCATCTCTCGACTAACCAGGACTCTTGATATTTAATCCTTAATTACGATTTCAAGGACCCAGGAGGTTTTTTTGCCACACTCGAGAGCTCAAGAGGTTATGGCTTGTGCATAGTGAAGGATCAAGATTGACCAGATGAACATTAAGACTCAAGCCCAGGGTTTCACGAATTTTTAAGTACAGGTTGGTCCCAGTTTCTGCTCGTGTTTTCAGATTGACCCTTAAAAGATGATGGAAAACTCAACTCCCATTTTCTGACATTTATGGCTCACAGGGTATTTGCAACTTGCCCTGAAAAACTCTTTTAGGGTAGAGACTTTATAGACATTTGCGAGATATACTGACTTATTTGCAACTTTTTTTTTTTTGAAACACGTGTCAGTATATCTCTTACAACATTATTTGGAGGAGCACACTTTTCTTTTTGGTGGGAGAGTTCTTTCTTGGTGGAAAAAGTCGTTCCTAAACACAAGACTAAAGCCTGGGATAAAAAGTCTACCTGCATGCACAGGTAAGGACTCCACCTTCCCTAATGAACACTAGGGTTGGATCTTATGTTCACCTAGTCTTTCCTGATATGTGTAGTGTGAACCAAGTTTACTTAAGCTATCGAGTAGAAGCAAACCAATGGATCCTGTACTGGTGTCTCAGGTATAAGAATACGTCCTTAGTTAGGAGAGATTCCGATCTATCTTGTCAATGCTCAAGTGAATTAAGCCGAGCCTGAGCAAATCAAGCTTCTGTGGCCTGGAAAGTCTTCGAAACAGAGGTTGAATATCCATAAACACATATTGTATTTATGTTTCAGCCTTCAGATCATTACTAAACACCATTTATTATTATTATTATTATTATTATATATATATATTATATTTTTTTCTTTTTCTTTTTCTTTTTCTTGCATATTTATAAATAGGTGGAAACTGCATGATACCATAAAATACCCAGATCCTATGGATGCCTATCGACCCCCTCATGCCAAACGATGCTATGTCCTCATATGCATGTAGGGAAAGGTAGAGAAAGGACGAAACATCGAGTAACGAGAGCTGAGGTGCAGGGTATACAACAGGGTGGTAGGGTGGGTGGATGGTGGGTGGTGAAGTGAAAAGTGAAGTGATCGTGATAGTGGCATGAAAAGTGATGGTGGATGGTGAGAGATTTGGCAATTCGTGGGATGAGAGTGTCCCAGGCAGATCGGAGAACAAGTCAGGAAGAAGAAGTTGGCCCTTAGATTGGCCAAGAAGAGGGGCTTCTTGGATAGATGGATCCAAAAGGAATAGCCCCAGTGAGAAGTATATGGGCTCAAGGTCCTAGTGTGGAGTTGCAAATCCGCCTGATTTGGCGGGAAAGAAAGGGCAATCCGGTCATCAAGAGTGTGGACCGGCGGTGAGTAGCCCGGATATGACTCAGACCACAAGGTATGGGAAGCGGAGAAAACCTCGTCAGAAGTCTGGCTAGGAGAAGGTACGGGACAAGGAAGGGATGGGGGAATGTCACAATATGTGTTGGTCAGGCAGTCATCACTGTTTATAGGTAATCCGCAACAGTCAGAATAGGTCCCAATTAGTCTGATACATGCACTGGCAGCTATGTCCCCGTCAGACGTGTCATCATCGATGCAATCGCAATACAAGTTCTTGGCTACCTTAAAGATGTTAAGCTTGAGCTTTTCAGATTCAACGGAAATCTTAATACAATCTGACTCGCAGTCAATAAGGGCACAGGATGTGGCCAAGAAAGGTCGACCAAGGATGATCGGACAATCAGAAAGTGAGCTAGGAACTTCCATATCTAAAATAAGAAAGTCAACAGGAAAATAGAGACTGTTGACCCTAACCACCACGTCTTCCACCACACCCTTTGGGATTTTGACAGAACGATCTGCCAACTGTAACGTGATAGGGGTGGGTTTCAGATTTCCTAAGGAAAATTTTTCGAGCATGATGGTTGGTATAAGATTTATGGAAGATCCTAGATCAAGCAGGGCATGGTTAAAATTGCAGCCTTGGATGCTGCAGGAAATAAGCTGTGTTCCTGGATCTTTCTGCTTTGGTGGTAGGTTTGACAATATAGCACAACTCGCATGATGTGAGAGAACCACCAGATTCTTGGTTTTCTTTGACTGTCACCTGGGTGTTGTGTAGTCTTTGAAAAATCAGGCGACAGTAGGTATGTGGTCGATAGCTTCGAGCAGGGGTACCTTGATTTCTACATCCCTAAACAAATTACGTAGGTTATCAAAGGCCTGCATATCTTTCCTTTTTCCTTTTGGCTCTCTTAGTTGAGCCTCAGGGAATGGAACTGATTCTGGCACCAATTTAGGTGTATCGTCCTCTCGCGAATGCGGTGCGCATCCCGAATGAGAGGGCGATGAATAAGACGGGCCAGGATCAGGTCGAGACGGATCGACGGTCTGCTTACCGCTCCTCGTAGTGATAGCATTGGATGATGCGGGTCCAGTGGGATCATACGGCGGAGGAGGGTTCGCAATAGGGACATAAGAGTGCGGTGCTGCAGCGGGATTAGCCTGAAATCTTGGTGGAATGCTCGAAGCTTGCAGAATCTGATTAACCTGCCCCTGAGAAGGTCATACCTATGGTTGAGGACCATGGGGTACGAAATTTTGCTTGGAACAGGTTGGGCAGGAAGAGTGCACTAAGATCGAGTTGCCATGCGTAGTTGACTGATCTCAGCATTCTGCTGTGCCAATTGGTGCTGAAGAGAGGTCATGTTCTCTTCATGGTGCTTTGACATTTCCGTCATCATTTGCATCAATTTGTCAAGAGGACTTGATGCATGTTCGGTTTGCAGTATGCAAGGGCCTGATGGCGGATTTGCCATAGGATTAGACTGGGCCCTTGGGATGACGGGTGCGGACGGTCGCATTGGTCCACCCGCGGGGTTTTGGCGCTGTGGGTTGTTGGACCATGCAAAATTTGGATGATTTCGCCACCCTGGGTTATAGGTGATAGAGAACAGGTTGTTCCCTAGGGAGCAAGCGTCTTCTATGACAGAAGTCATGTCCGCATGTAAATATGCATCCGAGCACACGGAGGCTTGGTTCTCCGTGTCAAAATATTGGCTCGCAAAAGCCAAATCCACATGACTTATCGAGTAGCTTGGCGCAACACTCGGTTAGGAAGGTCTTACGGGGTTTCCCGTGATAAGCCTGGTGTTGGAAGAATTGGGATTGTGACGAATTGGTGAAGAAGGGGTGTTTGCCATAGAATGGGCAGGGTTGGATAGAAGCTCGTCCAGCTTCTTGTGCACGATGGAGACTTCATCCAAGTTTTGTGCGATAAGGCTGAGATCAGTGGATGAATGGGAGGGTCCTATGTGAACTTCGTGGACATTTCAGGGCTGGCTGGTACGATTAAAGGTGACAATGGAGGCATTGTTCATTGAGTTTTCGCTCATATTTTCAATTAATTCGAATGCTCCATTCTCATCTTTATTCATAAAATTCCCTCTGCAGGAAGCGTCTGCAATCTGCTTCACAGTCGCATTTAGCCCATAGTAGAAAATCTAGGCTATATGCCACTTAGGAAGACCGTGGTGCGGACACTTCCTGAGGAGGTTATTATATCTCTCCCATGTCTCATGAAATTGTTCGCCATTTTGTTTTGTAAATGAAGTGATGGCACAGCGAAGCGCATTGGTTCGCCCAATTAGGAAGAACTTATTGAGAAACGCTGTTCGCATCTCTTCCCAAGAGTGGATGGTTCTCCCAAGGGTGCGTAACCACTGCGATGCTTTATCCCGCAATGAAAACGGAAACATTTTCATGAGGACTATAGGCAACCCAATATTTCTTGGTTTAACAGTTTCAGGCAATCGGGTTAGGTCTTCCAAGTGGAGAAAAGGGTCTTCACTTGCAAGACCATGGAAGTGGAAATTTATTAGGCCAATTATGTTCGATTTCAATTCAAAGTCGTCCCCGCCCATAGGGACCCAAATTTGTCCTATGGTCTCTGTAGCAACGAGATTCTGATAGGAGCTAAGATACCTAGGCTCCTCCCATTCGGGAGGGTTCTGCATTTCCTCCAATGTTTCCTGAATGGCTTTCATTTGCTCATTAGACATTTCCATTTGGGCTTGGAGGCGGGTTATGGGATCTAAGGCTCCACCACCTGGTGGGTTCTGGGGGCGGTTTCCTCCCTCGGGATTTGGGGGTGGGCGTGCAGCCATGTTTGTGGAGGAGGAGGACGATTCGGCTTCTTTTCTAGATTTATTAGGCAATTCAAACAGTTCAGGGTTTTGTGACCTCCTCCCAAACATGCACTACTGCAGGAAGAATTGGGGAGATGAGAAGGGAAAAGAGATGAGAGAAATGATGCCGCAAAGGTACACTTGATGACAAATCAATGCATTCAA
Organism: Thalassia testudinum; assembly: GCA_037157565.1. NCBI lineage: Eukaryota > Viridiplantae > Streptophyta > Magnoliopsida > Alismatales > Hydrocharitaceae > Thalassia > Thalassia testudinum. Next base: position 3,303,789 of record JAZHRO010000073.1, on the reverse strand, counting down.
ATTCCTAACCTCTATAGTGTGCCCTTAGACCTAAAGATCTAATTTACCTACTATCATGAACTATGGAACCGAATGCAAGCACCGCGGAACCACCAGGCTAGATTGAAAGGCCGTTTGCCCCAGTCTTAGACACCCGATAGCACGTGGGAACCCTCACCAGCACGTAGGCACTACACGAAGGTAGTTAGACCTCCAATACTTAATAAGGGTCAAGTTACTACCAATTTTAGTTAGTGGCTTAGGGTCAAGTGCTTTTGGAATGTGAAGGGCATTGTTTACGGGTAAGATTGAAAATCCAAGTGATTGATTTTCAGAGTGTGTAAAATAAGCATGCAACGGGGAAATCTCCCTGAATTGAAGTTTTTAATTGGTGAATGGTTTTTAGAGTTCAGCCTTAAGTAGAATGAATTTTAGGATTTCTCTGAATTACCAATTCAACCAATCTCTGGGTTGTGAGAGCATACAGGTTTTCTTCTAAGCCCAACAAACCCTTCTTCAATGTCAATTGGTTAATGCATGCTAAAATGCAATGGGCTTCCTTAAATGGAGATTTCTATGTGTGGATGCACGAATCAGTTTTAGATTAGTGTGAAAGGGAGCCAAAACACTTCAATTCAAGTGCTCCCAATCACCAAAAAAATTTCCACACAAGGCTCAACCAAAAGATAAGGAAAATCAAATTGTTGGGGTTGAAGTATTCAGGATCGAATCTTAGGCAAGTTGAAAAGTCATGGTGGGGTTGGAATCAACTCAATTCCAAGTATCCCCACCAAAAATGTGATCCCGAATTTGCAGATAAGTGAGGCAAAGAGAGGTGCAATCAATCTTTATATGTTTTCCTCAAAGAATACTTCACACAACGAAAAATTCAAGAATCAAGATTCTTGGATTTTCGCTATGCGAAGTAAGGCGGGAAATCCCGGGGCGGTGGGAGTAAAGGCAATCTATCAAACAAGTTAATTTTAATCCACTTTCCCCAAGAGATCCCAAGAAGCTTTTCTAGTTTTTAGTTTTTTTTTCTTTTATTAAGGTGAAAGTTAACCTAAGTTGCTAAGAAAAGAAGACCTACTTGTTCGGCAATGTATGCGAAGCTCCAATGCAGTGTCAGCATCTTCACGCTCTCGTTCCCACCTTGGATCTGTTCACGTCTTCGACTTTGTCTGCCTGCCTTCTCCTTGCAATAGGTTCACCAGCACACCAAAATAGGGACACCCGTGAAGAGAGGAGAAAAAATTATAGGAATGGAGTAAAAACTTACTTGAAGGCACACCTCCCTGGCAACGGCGCTAGAAAAGGATGGTGGTCGGACCCTGATAGGTTGTTAATATGGTGATTTTATCGTTGAAGTGTGTATAGTGGTTAACCTAAATCGGACCTAACCATCTCTTTACAAAATTTTTAACCTAGCCTACTTGATTTTATCTTGGTCACTTTTAGGCCCAAGGTCGAACTCAGGGAAGTGGGGTTACAAGTCAAGTTTCTACACCTTTCCTACAATGAATCTCTTCCATTCGTTTATTGTGCTTTTGGTGTTTCCCTATTTACGATTTTTTTCTGATAATCTTGGTCCTTGAGGCACACCCTCAAAATTAGGTTCTTGGCTTTGAGCCAAATCAGGGTTCCAAAATTGGTCTTGCTATTCGCAAGATGGAGTACCTGCAAGTCAAGGATTATCTTTTCTCTTTTATATTTTTTTGTCATTTTATTGGTATGCAAGAGAAATAGAAATAAAGTAAATATAGTATAGATATATATATGTATATACTATATTTGTATACAGGGGTGGGGGTGGAGGCGGAGATGGAGTGTAGCACGGTGTCGAGTCGGTCATTGTCTAGAAAGATGCAACCAACAGGATGAAGTGCCATGTGTAAGGTGGATTGGTGGAAGATGAATGCGAACACGCTTTTTGTACGCGTGTATCGAGGAATATTAGCAACTAGGGCAGATATTCCTGGGATACCACGTATGGTAAGTAATGTGAAAATGTATATATATGTATATATGTATGTATATATGTAAATATATCTATATGTATATATATATATATGGTTAAAAATATATAGGTATATATATGTAGTTATATATGTATATATATATGTGTATATATATATGTATATATATATATATATAAGTATATGTATAGATATATATATATGTACGTATAAGTATGTATATATAACTATATAGATGTAAATATATTTATATATATATATATATAAAGTAATATATGTATATTGATATATGTAGATAGATATGTATGTATACATGTATATATAGTTATATAGATAGATATGTATATATGTATGCATATTTATATATATATATATATATAAATATATATATATATGTATGTATGTATAAGTATATGTGTATATAGATGTATATATATATATATGTATGTATATAGACTAACACATAGTTATATAAGTACTAATATATGTATAGATATATGTATATATATATATGTGTATATGTATATAAGTATATGTATATATGTAAATATATATATGTATGTATGTATACTAATACTTAAGTATATAGGTACTACTATATGTATAAATATATGTATATATATATATATGTATAGATATATATATATGTATATAAATATATGTATATATATCAATATATATATGTATACGTATATATATATATATGTATATAATAGTGTATAGGTGTGTGTGTGTGTATGAAACTGTGAGTGTATGTGTGTAAGCGTCGGTAAAGAGATACGGAGAGAGTGCTATGAGAGAGAGAGAGAGAGAGATCGGTCTTGCTAGAGTGAAGAAGAGGCGGGTTAAGCTGCCTGAGCTTCAGGGTCAACGTCTGAGGCTTCCACGTGCACGCGCAGGTGCGTATGCACACAGAGAGGAGTGCGCTGGAGCGAGTGGGCGCACGCAGAGGACCGCAGCGCGCAGCACTGTGTTGAGAGGCGTACCTGGGTGAGAGGGAGAGGGTGAAGGAGCGGGCGGGTGCGGGCGAGTGCGGGTGACGCGGACACACGCAGATGCGCAGGTGAGCGCGGGACTGAATGCGTGCACGGGCGAACAGTGGTAGCGGTGCGCCGGGTGACCGGATAAGTGAGAAGCTTACCGGTAACCCCACTGTAGCCACAGTGTTCCGCAAACTGGAGTGAATAGTGGCTACAGTGTATGGCCGAGCCACGCGACCGCTTGCTACAGGTGCTATGAGTGTGGGCGGCTTGCGGCTAGTGCGTGCGGGCTGGCGTGCGTGGAAGATGGTCTGCGCTGGCTGGTTGCGGGAAGAAGAGAGAGCGCGACAGGGCATGCGAAGAGGGAGGCAAGGGCTCCTGCAGGTGTGCACGGGTGCCTGCATGCGCTGCTACCGCCTTGCTACTGCTGCTGTGGAGCTCGGCCGGCTGCTGTAGGGCGTGCGGTGGCCAATTGTGCTTCAAAGCTGAAGCTTTGCGGTCATGGCTAAAGGTGCTTCAAATGACGAAACAAGGAAAGAGCCACCACACCCACCGGCTCTTTGATGAGCTGGGCGGTGGTGGTTGTGCAACACCATGAGGTGCTCTTGTCCGCCGAGTGTCTCCTCTGATGAGGAGGTCATGCATATGGAGGGAGAGGGAGGAGATGGCCTGGAAGTGAGATGCTGTGTGGGGTTTTGGCGTGGACTAGGCTACTTTGCAAGAAGGCTGCCGAGCTCTTTTAAAGAAGAAGACATGCACAGCCATGCCCTGGCTGTGCATGCCTCAGCATGGCCAGTAGGGAGATGTAGCTGGAGGGCTGGCAGGGAGAGGGGAGCAAGACATAGCGCGAAGAAGAAGAGGATGTTCCATGCAGCGGCGGGGAAGATTTCAAAATCAAGTGAAATAAAAAAATAAAAAGATGGTGAATTTTGCAAAGATGCACTTGAGGAAAAATGTTAAATGCAAGGCCATTTATTTACTCTCCTCCCCTGTCAATTAAATGCATGCATGCATGTATTTTTTCAAATGCGACTATGGAACCCTAATATGCACTGGTAATGCTAGGAAATAGCATAAGACGGCACAATTGCAGGTGTATTTTGTGGTGCAATCACCCGCATTATGACCACCTTGCAAAATCAAATTCGGGTCACTCTTGACCAAAGACCTATAGGTAATTTACCTTCTCAACCAATGCCTAACCCCATCGACCAAACGAACAATCATCAGGGCACGAATTCCAATCATCCGATTCACCTAGCCCCCCAGCACCCCCTGGGTTTCCATCAAAATCTGGACCCTAACCTCCTCCCAAAAATAATCATACTGCCAACGCAATTACTCTGAGGAGCGGGAAGGCAACTCAGAATTATGGGCCTTCCAATTCCACATAAGAAACTCACTCCAAAGAAAAGCAAGTTAACTTTCCCTCTATTCCAATTCATGAACCTCCAATTACAGTAGGGCAAAGCCCCCTTCCCTTTCCACAAGCATTTCATTCCATAAACAAAAGAAAGAGAAATCAAGCCCTCTGATAAGGAATTGATGGACCTTTTTAGGCAAATAGAAATTAATATCCCTCTTCTAGATGCATCTAATATATCCCTACCTATGCAAAGCTTTTCAAAGATTTGTGTACTCTGAAAGGGTAGTCTCGAAACCTATGAAAGGTGATCTTGTCAGAGATAGTCAGCTCAATTGTCCAGAGCAAACTACCTCTAAAACAGAAGGACTTGGAAGCTCCTCTAATTTCGGTTGTCATTCATGACACCACTTATGATCATGCCCTTCTTGATCTTGATGCCTCAATAAATCTTATCCCCACTGTTATCTTCGAGGAATTTAGATTCTGTGAACTACAACTCATCAAGGTTACATTACAATTACCTAACCAATCTACCATTAAACTGAAGGGGTTTATTGAGGATGCCATTGTTCGGGTCCAGAATTGTATATTTGCTGTAGACTTTCTGGTCCTGGATTTGGAGGTACCCGAAGCATTGAAGAATGCCCCTATTATTCTTGGAAGACCCTTTCTCACCACCATAAAGGAGAACATTGATTGTGATTCTGGAAAGATGAAGATCACTTGTGGTGGTGAATCAATTACTTTGGATATTTCCAAGCCTCTAGGAGATTCTGAGAACTAGATTTCTTTGATGATTTGGATTTAGAGAGAAAATTTAGTGGAAGAAACCATGCAAATTTCACACATGGGCACTTGCTTTGTAATTGAATCTATACCTGAATCACCTCACCCTCCCACCCAAACTTCACCCTTCATATCTGACTCCTCCCTTAACTCTTCATCTCTCTCTTCCCCCTTGGACCTCAATTCTAAATCTATTTCTATTCTGGGCTTGCAATTAGACTTAAAACCGTTGCTCGACTCTCTGAAGTTTGTTTTCCTGGGACCAAAACAAACTATGCCCCTAACTATCAATTCCAATCTTAATGGGGATCAAGAGGAAAAACTCTTCCAAGTGTTGAGCAAGAATCGCAAAGCCATTGGTTTTACTTTAACTGATCTTAAGGGCATTAATCTGTCGTATTGCACTCATCACATTTATCTTGAGGATGACTCTAGCCCCTCCCAGCAACCTCAAAGGAGATTGAATCCTAACATGCAGGGGTGGTAAGAAAGGAGATCATCAAGTTCCTAGATGTCAGCATTATCTACCCTATCTCTAATAGAAATTGGGTTAGTCATACTCAAGTTGTTCCTAAAAAAGTGGGACTAACCATTGTCACAAATGAGAAAAAGGAAAATATTACCACTAGGACTGCTTCTTGGTAGGTGTGCATTGATTACAGAAAGCTAAACACCACCACCAAGAAAGATCATTTTTGGCTCCCATTCATCAATCAAATCTTGGAGCGCTTAGCTGGACAGGAGTTTTACTATTTCCTTGACAGATACTCTAGCTATAATTAGGTAGCAATCCACCTTGAGGACCAAGAAACGACTACATTCACTTGCCCCTTCGAAACCTTCCCTTTCCAAAGGATGCCCTTCAGTCTTTGCAACACAACTAGGACTTTTCAAAGGTGTATGCTCGCAATATTTTCTAACCTGGTAGGGGACAACCTCGAGCTTTTTATGGATGACTTCTCTATTTTTGGAGGTTCTTTTGATTTATGTCTTAAGAATCTTGATAGGACTCTCCAAAAATTTATAGAAGTCAACTTAGTCCTTATTTAGGAAAAAAGCCACTTCATGGTCGAGGGAGGCATCATCCTAGGCCATGTCATTTCTAAAGATGGAATTATGGTAGATCGAGCCAAGATTGATGCCATTTCTAGACTTTCCCTACCTGATGAGAACCTCATCATGAGCCATAACTAGCTCATTTTGACCTAATACAAAGGATAAAAGCTCCTACATAACTCAAGGAAAGGCTTAACTCAGAGAGATTCTGAGTTCGCAAAGAAAATAGAAACTAAGGGGTAAAAATGCAATTTCACCAATCCAATCTAAAAATAGGGTAACTCAGGATCCAAACATAGGTCAAAGCAACCTAATAAGAATAAAAGTGGGATGAGATGATTCAATAAGGGCTACAGCAATTCCAAGGAACTAAATAATAATCTGTAACCTTAAAACAAACCCACTTCAATTCGCGAGGTTCGAGGCAAAGTAAAAATATAATAAACCCTCTAAAATTCATAGAAAAATAATCTCTAGGGTTTAGAACCTTCAATTTGGCCTTAGGAACCCATTTTGACCTACATTGAGAACCATGCCCAATTAACAACTTAATTTGGGTTTTTGCGTAAATTGATCGGTCAAACAAGGTTTAATCTGGAAATAAAATTCACCATCATAATCCTTAGGTCCCAATTAGTCATGTATAAAACCTTGAGCCTAAGAGGAAACCTTCTTGACCAACTTTACACTTTGGTCCTCATTTATTTACTTTTTGGCCCTCAACTTTTGAACCCTCACATTTATGCCCCTAACTCTCCTTCGTTCTTTGCATCCAGGTCCCTCCTGCCAAAACCTGACCAGCACCATGCTCCGGCGACCTTGCGCGGAGCATGGCGCCGCGCAGGGTAAGGGGGAGGGTCTGGCAAGACAACCGGGGGTGCCCTGCGTCGTCAGCCGTCGTAGGAACACCCCCCTGGTCGCTGCAACCCACCATACCGGCCGTGCGAACGCACAGACGGTATGGGTCTCCATCCCCGGCGTCCTCCGGCGAGGGAGACACGTCATCTCCCTCCGCCCTCCTCTCTGATTCCGCCCCTATAAATACCCCCGTCGCTCCGCCGTTGTCAGCAGCTCGATCCTGACGGAGAAAGACCCCCACTTCCTCTCTTCCCACTCCGACAGGAAGCCCTCCAGCTCCGGCGGCCTCCCCTCTTCCTCCTCGTCGCTCTGCCGCACTACCAGCTGCAGGGTTGCCCTCCCTCGCTCTTCCCGCGCCACGCCGCACCCAGCTGGCGCCTCTCCGGCCCTCTCCTCGCCGCCGCCCCTTCCCCTGGGCATCTTCTTCTCCAGCGACAGTCGATACGACTGCCGCCTTGCTCCAGCCCCTTTCGTCTCCGTAGCTAGGTCAGAACTTCTCCCCATCTCCCCCTCTTTCTTTTCCTCACTGTCTTTTATTTGATTAAAACCTCGACCGCTCTTGTCCACCGTCACCCCCTTCGTCTCCGGCCAAACTCCGGCGAGGCGCCCCCATCGCTCCACAGCCCCATACGCCTCGCCGACCCTCACAGAACCTCCGCCTCCTCACCCTGATCAACCTCCGCCCTTCCACTTCCCGCCACTCGCCCTCTGCAGACCCCCCGAACAAACCCACTTCTCCACCCGCAGTTTGACCTAGAACGACCCTCACCCTCTGCCCCGCCGCCTGCCAGATCCCCCACCACCTTCGCCGTGCCACGGCGAAGGTTCTCCGCGTATCTGATTAGGCCGAGAGGCCGTTCCTCTGTGGACAGGTATCTCGACCGCCGTCGCCATTGCTGCGTGGAAGGAGCACCTTCAACCTGTAGCTCCAGGTGTGATTCGCCCAGGTCAACTCCCAGGCTGTGCGGGGCACCTCCGCGAAGCGTCTCAGGCTTGCAGCAGGGGCAGAGGCCTCGCGTGCAACCGCGAACTCCTGCAGCGTCTTCAGCTGCGGGCGTCCAATTGGGGTGGGACATTTAGTCCCACCTCGGAAATCTTCAGAGGAGCGCACCCGCATAAAGGCAAAAAGTGCCTTAGGCTCGTTGCCTCCTGAGCACGGGGTGAGGTCCCTTTCACTTACCCGCTCGACCCGGCCTCGTCCGCGACCACGCCCCGCTGACCTGGCCCGACCCGACTAAGCCCGACCTGCACTCCTCACCCACCACGCACACCGGTGGGCCTGGACCCGGGCACGACCAGTACCTGAATACCCGGTAGCTCTGGGAGAGCTTTCCTAAGAGCGGCTTCCGTGAGAGAGAAACGCGGGGGAGAGGGTAGAATTAGGTTTTGCCCCTCTGATCAAGCTGTGCAAGTGTGCAGGTAGAGAAGAAGAAGAAGGATGGCCACTGAACAGAGAAGGAGAAGAAGACTGAAGGAAGAAGAGCAGCCAGGGCTGCCCGAAGCAAAGGACTGCGGAAGAAGAGGAAGAAGAACTGAAGCAACACTGTAGCATCCGCGGGTTAAGTTGTCTGATTGGAAAATCAGACGACGTCCTGAAGACAGGTGAAGAAAGAAGAAAAGAAGAGAGACGGAGCAGCCAAGCAGAAGAAGAAGAGAAGCAAAAAAAAAGAAGAAGAAGAGCACGGAAGGGAGATCTGAAGCAAGAAAAGAAGAACAGGAAGAACAAAAGCTAAAGAGAAGACAAAGAGAAAGAAAGAAGAAAAGAAGAAGAAGCCAAACCTTCATCTCTCTCTCTCTCTTTATTTTTGTAATAGAACATGTATATCTCTAGAATACAACTTGCTCCCTGAGTTCGACCTCGGGAACTCTTTATTTTCTGAGTAAAAAAATTATATATTAGCAGGTGATGGCAATAACTATCTGTACTACAACGACTTAAGAAAAGCTAGTTGCTGCCATACGCCTCGCCACTACCCAACTCTGTTAAATAGATACAATCATTTTTTGGGCATGTGGGATTCTACCATAGATTCATCAAGTATTTCTCCAAGATCTCAAAACCCTTAAGTTATCTTCTCACCAAAGATCAACCTTTTGACTTTAATGACCAATGCTTGGAGATTTTTCAGAAGTTGAAGAAAAGGAGTGACTGGGGCACCGATTTTATAGGGACCTAATTGGAATCATCCCTTTGAATTAATGACTAATGCCTTAGATTTTGCTGTCGAGGTCGTTCTAGGGCAATGTATTGACAAGAAGCCCGTTGTGATATGCTATGCAAGCAAAACTTTACATGATACACAACAGAAGTACACTATTACTGAGCAAGGACTTCTTGACATTGTGTTAGCCTTTAAGAAATTTGTATCATATCTTATGGTGTCTCATGTCATAGTTTACATGGACTACTCATCATTGAAATATTTGCTAAACAATGAAGATACAAATCCCTACCTTATTCGATGGATCCTTCTGGTCCAAGAATTTGACCTGGAAATTAATGATAAGGCAAGCTCGCAAAATGTAGTGGCCGATCATGTCGCTTGTCTCATAATAAACGACATGCTTATCTTACCTGATATTATTCCAGATGGATCCCTCTTGGTTGTCACTAACCTCCCTTGGCTTGCTTCTATAGCAAATTATTTGGCGACTGGACGAATCCCTCCGGACTAGCCAAAATCCAAATGAGATAAGTTCTTTGCCAACATTAAATATTATTTCTAGAAGGAGCCTGATTTGTTCCGCATTTGTGCTGATCAGGTCATCTGATGATGTGTTCCCGATTTAGAATTTCATAATATTTTGACGCACTATCATACGATGGCATGTGGCATATACATCTTGGGTAAGAAAACCACAGCCAAAATTCTCAATTCTAGATTCTATTGTCCCAGCATACACAAAGATGCCCAAAACATTGTTTGGTCCAGTGTGCTTTGCCAGAGCATCGACAACATGACTCAGAAGGACATGATGCCCCTAAACCAAATTTTAAAAGAAGAAATTTTTAATGTATGGGGCATGGGACCGTTCATCAACTTCTATGGGTACTTGTATATTTTAGTCACTTTGACTATATTTCCAAATGGATTGAAGCAATAGCCACTTGCACTAATGATCATCAGGTTGTCATGAATTTTATTAAAAAAAATATTTTCTCAAGATTTGGAGTTCCCAAGGCAATAATCAATGTCAGAGGATCTCACTTCACTCCTTTTCTGTCAGCTCTTACCAAATCCAGAGTTAACTAATGGGCATGTTTTGGTGAATGAAAAGTTGGGGTTAGGAGAAACCCTCATTGTAGTCACAAAACACGTTATCAAATATAATTTTTTACCGAAACTCCAAGGGAGTCTTGGGTCAAACACAGAGAGGCGATGTTTGTTTTCGTATGACCTCAGAAAGGGTAGACGGAGGTGCATGAGTTCGGAAGAGGATTTGGAGGAGCAATCAACCTAAGTTAGGGATTTCTCTCCTAAGGTCGAGGAAGAGGTGTAGGGACAAGTAGCTGCCATTTTGGTGACCTGTGGTGGTCCTGCAGACTCGTCGGTGGTACACCGGCAAGGTGGAAGATGAAGTTGCGGAGGGCAGTGCGGAAGTCGAAGCAGAGTGTCGAAGGTGCTGTCATGAAGTGAAGCTAAGGAGTCGATAGAGATAGGTAGTGAGAGACGGGGATTAGAGTTGGCGCCGGTTGCGATAAGGCCAGTGCCGAAGATGAAGATGGCTCTGGTGGGGTGATGACGGCGAGGACAAAGGAGATAGAGGCACCGGCTGGTACTACTCGACGTGGAGGAAGACGAGGAAGGAGTATCTGCCGCCGATATTACAATCAGATGATAAGGAGATGTAGGGAATATCATCGGAGCTCAAGGAGCCTTTCGGCCGAATTTAGGAGGGAAGAAAGTTGGGTAGATCCAGTAGAAATTGAGCTTGAGGAGAATGGTCTGACCTTGGGATTCCTTTATAGGTACCAGGGGGTCGGTTGAAGCTTGGAATCTAAGCTTTTGAACCTTAGAAGGTTGCCGAAGTAGGAAACTCGAAAGATACCCAAATCTCTCATGCGTTTGCATGAGAGATTGGGAAGGTTATTGATTTCAAGATTGGAGTCATTGGAAAGAGGATTTCCTAAAGAGTCTCCGGTTTAATTTTGAGAAGGTTTGATTGATTAATCAAGGAGAACTCTCCAAATGAAGCTCGCCGGAGTTGTAGGAATAGGATTTTGGTGCGGTGGGTGAATTTTTGCGAAGAAGACAAAGAAGTTGGGGGCCTTTTTATAAGAAAATCAAAAGTTGAGGGGCCATGTGAGATAAAGAAAATCAGACTTGGACCAAAGTGCAAACTAAGTCGAAATAATCTCAAATTGGACCCAAATTTTGGTACAAATATAATTTGGACCTAAGGAATCTAATGGTGAAGTTAGATTTTCATTTTGACCTAATTTGACTAGGTAATTTATACAAAAATCCAAATTAAGGTAAATGTCTATTTGAGATTCTATTTTAGGTCAAAATAGGTTTTGATGGTCATAAGATGCAAAACCCTAGAGAATATTTTTATATGATTTTTAGAGGGTTTAGGTAAATTTTATCTTGATTGGAACCTCATTTAGTTAAGCAGGTCTGTTTTTAGGATTTCATATGTTCATTAATTTTTACAACGCGTGAAAACTTGTTTTGTTCTATATGAACCCTCTTAATAGACTCTAAAGCACATTTGACCATTGTTCAACCCTTGAGAAAACCCATGGATATTAAGATTTTGTGATAGAATGGCAAATTTGCAAAAATAACCCTGTATTCTTGTCTTCTTCTTAAATCAATGCTTTATGCCCTTAAGACCTTTTGAAAGATATGTAGGAACTTTTATTGACTTGATCAAATCAAATTGAGCTAGTTGTGGCTCATTATGGTGTTCCCATCATACCCCCATGCTTAGCTTTTGCTAGTCCCTTAGCAAAATGATCTTATTCGAACCAGTTATCTTGGTCAGAATTTAATTGTCAAGATGCCTTACTGGGTTGCATCTTTAGGAATCTGATCTTAATTCCAACAATAGCCCTAGAGGTACTCAAGTACCAGCCTAGATCTGGACCTGACTAACTTTTTCCTTAGTCTTCCGCGAAGGTTTCTAAGGCCTACAGGAACTAACCTAGGGTTTGTTGGACCCAGCGGTTAAAGCACCCGTGCTTAAAACATGGTTAGTCCGATCCAGTTTGCCAGTGCATTTTGAGAGAGACATAGAAGGAGAATTTCATTTGTGGAGAGCTTTCTCTTTCTTTTCTGTTCATTATATTTTTCCTTAGATCCATCCTTGGATTGGCCCTAAACACAGTCTGTATCGGATTCCTTGTCCCCACCATCAATCCTTGCTGGGTCCCTAGCAATCGATGCTTTGAGATATCACCGCCCATGGCAACCCTCGAAACCCTAGGTCTCGAGATTTCGGGATAATCTAGCCCATGGCGTTCTGTAGCTAAATCCAGACCCTGGCATTCGACATTTCATGATAATGCCGCCCATGGCATCTGAACTAGCACAAGGTGCTTACATGCCCTCAGTAGGATATTTAGATATCCTAGGAGACAAGCAACGAGGAGATGATATGTTATTGTGCATCTTCAAGGGGAATTTCCCGCCTCTCTGTGCCAGGAAATCGTCCAAATCAATTTGTGTTTTCGAGCCACTCCTAATCTAGATCTTAGGACTTTTTTTCAGAATAGATTAAATGCCTTTTGGCATGGTTTTATCATTAGAGTGCACTGAACCATACTGTGTGTGATTTAGGGTGCTTAAGTTACTGAGTCTCGCAAACCAGAGGTCAGTTAATGAGGCCGAATACTCACTAAGCCTTAGACCTAATACATAAGCTTTGCATTTTCCCCAACCTCTTGAGGATTAATCCGGATCTTGACAAGTACGTGAATGTTTAAATCCAATATAGAACTAAGAGGCCTAAGGTCGGTATTCACCACTAATCCCTTAAGTTTTAGTCTTTCATGTCTTAGTTCATCATTTGATCCAACCTAGAAGGTGGGTAGGTTCCAAATTATTTCTAATGGACTCAATTTTCTTTTCTTTCTTTCTTTGTTCTCCTTTCTTTTCATTTTTCTCTCAAAATGGCTCCTCTTTTTCCTCAACCTTCCCTTTTTTTTTTGTAAGAATATGTCATTTTTTTGATGAAACCCTTTCTTGTGAAGTAATTCTCATAGAATTTTGCACTTTATTACCCCCCATACCTACGATTTGCAATTTCCTTATTGTAAATTAGGTGGGTACGAATTTAGCTTAGATCGCACATTAGAACAGGTGGGTGGGCAGGTTGGGGTGACTATTGCGGACGATTTCAAGCTCTAGTACGGATACTAGAGGTGGTGTCGGTTGTTCTAATGGTTGAACCCTAAAGTGCAATATGAGTTCAGCACGAGATATGTCAAGAAGGGTTTCGGGTTTTTCCCAAAAAGATGACGGGTTGCCTCCCGTTAAGCACTGAGTTTAACGCCATCAGCCGGGTGCAATATTCTTAGGGAGAATGGAGATCAAAAAGGACCTCAGCCAAGTTTGTATCGGTGAGTTCAATGAATGGCCTAAGTCGCTAGCCATTCACAATAAAAGGTTCAGGATCAAGACTGGGTTGACTGATTTCAGCGGATCCTTTTCCGAAAATATGTCAGATAAGATATGGTCCAATCCATTTCGATCTGAGTTTTCCTGGGAAGAGTTTTAGTTTGGCATCAAAGAGTAAGATTTTCTGACTAGGGTGAAAGATTTTTCTAGATATGTGCTTGTCGTGAAAGGCCTTAACCCGCTCTTTGTAAATTCATGACTTCTCGTACGTGCCATTGTGTCGTTCATCGATCTCGCTCATTTGAAGATGTCCGTGGGTTTTAGACTTAGAAAGATCTAGATTACACTTCCATTCTACCCAATAGGCTTTGTGCTCCAACTCGACGAGGAGGTGACATGCCTTCCCGTACACCAATATGAAGGGAGACATGCCTAATTGGGTCTTGTGGGTGGTCCTATAAGCCCACAAGACTTCCAGAAGTCAGGACGACCAATCTTTCCTGTCAGGTCGAATAGTGACCAGAAGGATTTTCTTGATCTCCCGATTTGATAGCCTACCTAGACCATTGGTTTGGGGGTGATAAGGAGTAGAGATTCATTGTGACACCCCGTACTTTGTCATCAGTGATCTGAACTGAGCATTCGTGAAATGGGTCCCTCCATCAGAGATAGTGGCATGTGGGATACTGAACCATGAAAAGATGTTCTGATGAATGAATTTGATTGCCACCCTATGATCATTGGTTCTGGTCGAGATGGCTTCGATCCATGTGGACACGTAGTCCACAGTGAGAAGAATGTACTCAATGCCGTCCGACATAGGGAAGGGTCCCATGAAACCAATCCCCCAAATATTGAAGATTTCACATACGATAATTGATTGTATAGGCATCATATCACGGTGGCTCATGTTGCCCAAGGTCTGCTAATGAGTGCATGCCTTACAGTGATCGTATGCATCCTTGAAAATCGTGGGCTAGTAAAATCCGCATTGGAGGACTTTTGCTGCGATTTTATGTCCGGAGAAGTGTCTACCGCAGGTCTGGTCTTGGCAGAAGGACAAAATTTCCTGAATTTCCACTTCCGAGATGCACCGTCTAATGATCTGATTAGCACCAATGGGGAAGAAGTACGTGACGGAGAGATTCTCGCTTATTTATGATAGCAATAGAATGATATGTCATGTTTTATGTGGTGGAGAATCTCTCAATCAAAAATAAATATCAAATTTTACTACAATAAGAATGTCTCATCCACAGGGAGGAATAGAACCAATAAATTCACGAGGAGAGGAATATACTGTTTGCAGACACTTTCGCAACTTCAATGCAAGGAATATGCTATTTTAAATGGAGCTTGCAATTTGCTTAAAAGTTCAGGGTTATTTACGTAATTTTCATGTCAAGAATTAAGCTCCCAAAAATATGTATATGATGCATGTGTAATGGCATATCATGTAAATTTAACTTGCATGCAAATCTGACTCGAAATTCAAAGTTAAACGATGCACATAACACAAGTGAAGTAATTTCAGGAAACCATAAGTGTATCAATGCAATGTGGCTTGAATAAAATATTAATATCTAAGTGGTAATGGCATTAAATGTAAATATTAATTGAGGAGAAAATAGAGGATTTCTCCTCTCTCTTCCTCGCATGGACGGCCATGCACGATTGGCGGTGAGAGTCGACGGGATGGTGCACCTTGACACGTGCTTTGCGATGATGGTGATGCGGTGGCCAGAGGTGGCCGGCAGCGGTTGGATGGTGGAGAATAGCCACTAGCCTATTGGCTCTGTTAGAGGAGGACGACCACACGTGGAGAGGAGGAAGAGCGCTGCTGCAACCCACGTGGCTGCGCGCTGGGCGCGCACACAAGGTCTTGCTAGGGCACGTACGAGAGTGGCCTGCGGGCGTGGGTTGCCTACTGGCGGCTACGGCCTGCGGACATGGGTTGCCTGCATGCGGTTGCAGCCTCCGGGCGTGGTTTGCCTGTAGTGGCTAGGTTGCCTACGAGCACTTGGCTACTGCCTACGGGTGATGGTAGTAGGCGTGGGTGCCTGCGAGCATTTGGTGCGACGCCTACGGTTGGGGTTGGTGTAGTGCCTGCAGGCAGTGCTGGTGCAGGAAGGCGGAGAAGGTCCCACAAGGCAGTAGCGCGGCTGTGGCGTGGATGCAGTGCCTGCAGGGTGCGCAAGGCAAGCGGTGGAGAGTGATGGTGCGGTGTGGTGCAGGCTAGAAGGGTGCGGCTGTGGATTGCAAGGGATTGGTGAAGGTGAAGGGGTTATGAAGGTAGTGTAAGGGCGTGATGGAGGTGAAGGCGCTGTGAAGGCAGTGCAAGGGCGCGGTGGGAGTTGGTGCTCACAGTGCACACTCTCCCCACAGTGCACGCCCTCTTCATGGTTGGGTCCCTACCAGGGGGAGAAGAAGAACCGACTCCTCTCCTTTGCCATGCCTCTTTTTATCTCCTCTCTCCCGCGAGTCAAGGGATTTTCAAAATCCCTTACTAAGTATGGCCAGCAATGTTTTATTCCGTTGAAGGAGGACGGACGTATGTTAGATATTTGTGGCGAAAAAATATCTTTTCACCCCCAGTTCTTTTCTACAATTGATCCCCCTCTTCTTCCCAATTATTAGCCTATAACGAGTGCACTGTTGTGGGACCTGCATGAAATTTAAAATAATTACATAATAACCAATAGAATACATGTAAACTTAAATAATGACATATGCAATCATTTAATGACCTAATGTGATTATTAACAAACATACTATATTAGAATTGAATTACTTAGATGTAACAATCGTCCATTAAAATGGACACATCAAATGCCTCCATGCCTAAGATTTGCTAGTCCCTAGCAAAAATGAAAAATAATAGAAGTAATCAGAAGATTTCTTCTTTTCTTATTTCAAAACTTTAGAGATCCAGACAAATGTGAAGTGATAATAGCCTAGGTAACAGATCCACGTGAAAAGCCAATTCGCATTGGGAGTTCGTACTTCACTCTTGGTAAATATTTCTGTCCGGATAGGCAACTACTTCCCTCAAGGAAAAAGCAGAAGTTAAGCTATAATTTAACCTTGGCTTTTGTCTTAGGTAGGAGATATTGAGTTGAATGGATTTGTATTTGGTGGCACACACTCATTTGGTGCTACATGTAGTCTAGTACTATAGACTCTAGATCTCTAGACTATTAGACAAGTCAACTTATAGAGAGGCTAAACAATTGTGCTCTCCTGATGTTCCTTGTTGCTCACTCTTTTCTTTTTCTTCTTTCTGAGATCACAAATGTCACCAGATTTAGTAATTGTACTCACTGTTTAGTGGCCTCACATGGCATTCACACTTTAATTAAAGTCCTAATTGTTGGGGCTAGAGCACCACGATCATTTGTTTTGATGATAACAAAACACGTGTTATTTAACATTTGCAATTTGAGTCCTAGATTTCAGGTTAATTGCAAATGTGGACATGTTTAGACGGAACTCGAGCTCGCATCCAGGACGGATTGGAGGAGCTTGACGGAAAACACAGGAGGTTCGCGTGGAGCGAAAGATTGGAGATGGAAGAAAAGAAGAATAGGATAGATTCTTTTTTATCCTTTCATGTATCTCTTGTATTTATTTTCTTGCTCTTTTTGATTCCTTAGAACATTATGTTAAAGAGCCTGAAAGTACCCTAAAAGTAGTCCTAGGAACACCTGCACAACCCTAGGATACTTAGGTTTTCTGTAGAATACCTAGAAAACCAATATAGGGCTCAAACAGCATTTCCAGACGTCTAATCCCAAAATCAGACCTCTGATAAAGAATTTTAAGACGTCTGACTGTCGTTTCAGACGTCTGATAACTGTTAGGCTGGACTTAGTTTTCTGTCTGATGAAATCAGACGTCCAGACCTTAGACCAGACGTCTTAGAAGACGTCTGATGGATTTGCCAGACGTCCAATTAGTGGACCGTTGGCTGGCTTAGCAAACAGTCAAGAATATGACCGTTAGAGCCTTATCAGACGTCCATAGGACTGTCCAGACGTCTGATAAATGACCGTTTTGCCTCGGCTGACCCAAAATCTCTTCTCAGAGATTTTCTAGCCGTTGCAACGTTTGGAAATCAATTCCCACAGTAAAAGTAGGTTTCCAGACGTCCAGACTTAGTGCCAGACGTCCTGTATGTCGTCTGATGGACTTGCACAAAAACCCTGTTTAGATCTGATTCAAGTTAGGGAGAAACCCGCATAGAATCAGACGTCTGACCTTGAAATCAGACGTCTTAAAGTGGCCTTCCAGACGTCTGATGCCATAGTTAGACGTCTGATAACCCTGTCAAATGTAATCATTGTCCTGATTTCGGCCTGATTCTCTTGGACTTTGTTCCCAACGGCTATAGAACCCTTTCTAAGCCTTCCAAAGCCTTCCTAAGGCCTCTATAAATAGAGGGGAGCCTTTGCAACACAAAAACACATAAGAGACACTAAGAAAGACACAAGACACACTTAGCTATACACTCTCACACTCTTGTGTCCAAGATGCTCTTGCTCTCTAAGCTCAAGTTCTACATCTTGAGAGCATCCAACCGTTGCGCACCCGCTCTCCCGCCGTTGTCTACGAGAGCGAAGTTGCGCCGTCGCGTGGCTCACGCACCCGCGTCATCGTCGACGCACTCCTTGCAAAGGGGAGTTTCCTATTTCCTATAGAAGCTAGGTTTAATTATTTTGTTGGCTCTATAGGACTATTGTTTCTTTTATCTTTGTCTTTTGGTTGGGTATTCGCTTTGCGAATTCCCGTCTCCTTCGTGGGACAAAATCCTTCTCGTAGAGAGAAGGGGTTGAGGAACGCTACCCTCGTACTTGTAGCGTGGTTGTACTGAGGTTGAATCACCCTCGTTTAAAGTGATTCGTTTAGTGGATTTTGATCAACTAGGTTGATCGGAAAATCCTAACTCGAGAGGGTTAGGTGGTGGTTTTCACCCGGTTTGGGTTTCCACCTAAAAATACCTGTGTACATTGTGTGATTGCTTATTTTTGTGAGATTGCTTTATATTTTATTTCCGCATTTTTTTGTTACGCTGATCTCACCCCTCCTAGTACAAGGGTAGAACCTTCAATTGGTATCAGAGCAGGTTTTCCGCCGACAGGAGTAACATCTGCGGAAAGATCACATGGAGGGAAGCTGTTCCACAAGCAGGATTTCCGAGGGGCAATCCACAACCCGTCCGCCCTACTTTGATGGGAACAACTACACCTACTGGAAGTTGCGGATGAAGACGTGGCTTCAAGCCACCGACTTCACAGTCTGGGCCAGGTGCGAGACCCCCTTCGACATCCCAGAGAAACCCGCCAGAGGATACTCGCAGCAGCAGATCCGGGAGCTCTCTCTCAACGCGAAAACAATGAACGCGTTGTATTGCGCGCTCAGCCCGGAGGAGTTCAACAGAATCTCGCAATGCGCCACCGCATACGAGATCTGGCACACACTCGAGGTAACTCGTGAAGGTACCTCTAAGGTAAAAACTTCTAAGCTCAATTTACTTTCACAAGAATTTGAGGCTTTTTCTATGAAAACTAACGAAACTTTAAGTGAGATGAACACTAGGTTCACTCTCATAGTAAATAACTTGAAAGCTTTAGGAAAGACTTTCATCAAGGGGGAGCTTCAAGGAAAGCTTCTTCGTTCCCTTGGACCGGAATGGGAACAGAAAGTCACCGCCATCGAAGAGGTGAACGAAATGGAGGAGCTCAACATGGAAGATCTCCTAGGCAACCTGATGGCCTACGAGACTAAGTTGAAGCAGAAGAAGAAGGATACACCGGAGCCTAAACTAAAGAAGACTCTCGCCTTCAAAGCCGCGTCAGATAACGAAGTAAGTTCCGACGACGAAGACTTTAGAATTTTACTTAAAAATTTTTCCAAGTTTTGTAGGGAATTAAATAAAGAGAAAAAGGAGAAGGAAAGCCAGAGACGTTGCTACCATTGCAACGAGAAAGGGCACCTACGACCAGAGTGCCCTCTTCTCAAAAAGGAGAAGAAAAAGGAAAAGGAAAAATCTAAGAAGAAGGCGTTCCAAGCCACTTGGGACGATTCCAGCTCGGAGGAAGAAGAAGAAGAAGAAACCGCTTGCTTTGGTTTCATGGCCAGAGGAAGCAACTGCGACAGTAAAAGCGGAAGCGACTCCGACGACGAGGTAAATCTCGATCTTCAAGAAGCTTTTAATGAACTTTTTGAGATTAGTAAATCACTTAGGATAGAAAATAAAAGCATTAAAAAGAACCTTAGTTTTCTTAAAAATGAAAATGATAGGTTAGAAAAATAACTTAAGGACATAGAAGCTAGTCCTAAGGATGATAACCTATTATTAGATAATCATAACCTCAACAATGAAAATACTAAATTGATTGAGGAAAATAATATTCTAAAATTAGAAATTTCAGATTTAAATACTAAAATGAACATTATAGAAAAAGAAATTGCATGTC
Source organism: Thalassia testudinum (assembly GCA_037157565.1). NCBI lineage: Eukaryota > Viridiplantae > Streptophyta > Magnoliopsida > Alismatales > Hydrocharitaceae > Thalassia > Thalassia testudinum. The sequence goes on along the minus strand of JAZHRO010000073.1, from coordinate 3,283,746 downwards.
TTAGGGAAAATTCTAACAAATTAATCAACAAAGTAGACAAGTTTTATAGTCCTAAGGTTGAGAAAGGATCTCCATCAAGGAGACCTTCTAACAAATCCGGATCCAAGCTCACTTGGATACCGAAGAAAAATTTGGAATCCTGTTTTGTAGGTTTCAAGGATAACTACAACACAAAGGATTGGACCTACAAATTCAAGGCTGGTCAACTTAAGTTGGGAGAACCAATGAGTAGACCAAGGAGGAGAAGAAGAAGACCGACGAGACGGCAAACAAACGACGGACCCGCCGCACGTCGACCACCAGATTGGAGACCGGCGCCAATGCCCGGGCCTCCAAGCTACGGATGGGAGCCCCATCCGATGTGGCATCCACCACCACCATTCGGGCCATTTTATTGGCCATGGTAGGTGAGGTAAAACCCTTTACCCTATCTTTGTATCAGTAGCATTTAGATAGGGGGAGTCAAAAATTAATGAGCTAATTGTCAATTTTTAAGGGGGAGATATAAGGTAGCTAAATTTCCTTTAGAAAGGGGGAGAAAAATAATAGCTATCTCATTGTTACAAAAAGGGGGAGAATATCACCTTTGTTAAAATAAATTCATAGAAGAGCATGTTTTAAGGGGGAGTTATAGGAAATGTAAAATCAATTAAACCTTTTTGATAATGTCAAAAAGGGGGAGGATTTTTTATGCATTATTATTTACGGTTTTGTCATCATCAAAAAGGGGGAGATTGTTGGTGCTAGAGCACCACAATCATTTGTTTTGATGATAACAAAACACGTGTTATTTAACATTTGCAATTTGAGTCCTGGATTTCAGGTCAATTGCAAATGTGGACGTGTTTAGACGGAACTCGAGCTCGCATCCAGGACGGATTGGAGGAGCTTGACGGAAAACACAGGAGGTTCGCGTGGAGCGAAAGATTGGAGATGGAAGAAAAGAATAATAGGATAGATTCTTTTTTATCCTTTCATGTATCTCTTGTATTTATTTTCTTGCTCTTTTTGATTCCTTAGAACATTATGTTAAAGAGCCTGAAAGTACCCTAAAAGTAGTCCTAGGAACACCTGCACAACCCTAGGATACTTAGGTTTTCTGTAGAATACCTAGAAAACCAATATAGGGCTCAAACAGCATTTCCAGACGTCTAATCCCAAAATCAGACGTCTGATAAAGAATTTTAAGACGTCTGACTGTCGTTTCAGACGTCTGATAACTGTTAGGCTGGACTTAGTTTTCTGTCTGATGAAATCAGACGTCCAGACCTTAGACCAGACGTCTTAGAAGACGTCTGATGGATTTGCCAGACGTCCAATTAGTGGACCGTTGGCTGGCTTAGCAAACAGTCAAGAATATGACCGTTAGAGCCTTATCAGACGTCCATAGGACTGTCCAGACGTCTGATAAATGACCGTTTTGCCTCGGCTGACCCAAAATCTCTTCTCAGAGATTTTCTAGCCGTTGCAACGTTTGGAAATCAATTCCCACAGTAAAAGTAGGTTTCCAGACGTCCAGACTTAGTGCCAGACGTCCTGTATGTCGTCTGATGGACTTGCACAAAAACCCTGTTTAGATCTGATTCAAGTCAGGGAGAAACCCGCATAGAATCAGACGTCTGACCTTGAAATCAGGCGTCTTAAAGTGGCCTTCCAGACGTCTGATGCCATAGTTAGACGTCTGATAACCCTGTCAAATGTAATCATTGTCCTGATTTCGGCCTGATTCTCTTGGACTTTGTTCCCAACGGCTATAGAACCCTTTCTAAGCCTTCCAAAGCCTTCCTAAGGCCTCTATAAATAGAGGGGAGCCTTTGCAACACAAAAACACATAAGAGACACTAAGAAAGACACAAGACACACTTAGCTATACACTCTCACACTCTTGTGTCCAAGATGCTCTTGCTCTCTAAGCTCAAGTTCTACATCTTGAGAGCATCCAACCGTTGCGCACCCGCTCTCCCGCCGTTGTCTACGAGAGCGAAGTTGCGCCGTCGCGTGGCTCACGCACTCGCGTCATCGTCGACGCACTCCTTGCAAAGGGGAGTTTCCTATTTCCTATAGAAGCTAGGTTTAATTATTTTGTTGGCTCTATAGGACTATTGTTTCTTTTATCTTTGTCTTTTGGTTGGGTATTCGCTTTGCGAATTCCCGTCTCCTTCGTGGGACAAAATCCTTCTCGTAGAGAGAAGGGGTTGAGGAACGCTACCCTCGTACTTGTAGCGTGGTTGTACTGAGGTTGAATCACCCTCGTTTAAAGTGATTCGTTTAGTGGATTTTGATCAACTAGGTTGATCGGAAAATCCTAACTCGAGAGGGTTAGGTGGTGGTTTTCACCCGGTTTGGGTTTCCACCTAAAAATACCTGTGTACATTGTGTGATTGCTTATTTTTGTGAGATTGCTTTATATTTTATTTCCGCATTTTTTTGTTACGCTGATCTCACCCCTCCTAGTACAAGGGTAGAACCTTCACTAATAACTCTACAACTAAGTTAGAGTCCTCAACCAGCATTTGGGCGATCAGAAATACTGAAAGGTACGAATGGGTCATATTTGGTGGAATGTGGTAAGTGTTTTTGTTGCCTCAGAAACAATGTTACAACGATAAAATTATAACCCTAGACTCTTTTCTTTTTCTTTTCTCTCTCTCTTTTCCTTTCTTTTTTCTTTTCTTTCTTTCTTTTTTTTTTAATTGTTTCTTCTTCTCTTTTTCCTTTTTCTTTCTTTATCAATCAACATAACACGATACAGACTTTTATTTATGAGGCATTATTAGGGATGATGATGGTCAAGAGGATATTGTGTGACTTATTTAGTGGAAGTGCCTATTCTCGGTACCAGGAAGGAATGGATAGGATAGGCATATTTCTGACCTTTGACACTATTACCCTCCTTCAGCCGAAGACTCTATGAAGGACGGTCATAACCATCCACCATAGTGATAGCCTTATTAAGACTCATCTCTATGTATCTGCCTTATTTGGTGACTCTCAAGAATTCACACAAAGTACACACACAGGAATAGAGAGCGAAAACTATGCCTAACTCTGAAGTATCATCATCTAATTGTCCAAAACTTAAGAGCCCTTACACTAGACTTAGTGCACCAGTAATCTCTCTACTTTGATCTCACAAATATGGGGTAGATCTACTAGAAGATAGTATTCCTGACTCCCTATTAACTGTCCAAGGGTTCAGTAGACTACAAATACTTATTAGTTTTCTACAAAGATCCATTACCCAGTCTAAGTGCACATGAAATAAATGTACTGGATTCTAAACTTAAGAAATAATTCAAGAAGAAAAACCTCCAATGACAAAGATATTTTGCTAGGGACTAACCCATTCAGCTTAAGAAAAGAGAATTTTTTTTTTAATATGCCAACCTAAATGCATGAATACTTCCTAAACTGCAAAATGCACCCCCCCATGCCTAAATCCTACAATGTCCTCATTTTAAAATTAAAATAGGGGGAGAAAGGAAAGAAATCACCTGACGACGATGTTATTCAGAACGTTGGGTTTCCTCCCGACAAGCGCTACATTTTCTGTCAGCAGCCAAACTTATAAGGAACCTGTAAGTCTGGTTCCAGACAGAAAAAGTTAGGCACTAAAAATATGTGTAACAGTGCGGGCCTAGAAAACAGGTAGCCACGGATGTTAGCGAGCTGATGATGTAACGTAATCCCAAATTCTCGCCAGAATGTATGAAAGCAGAAAACCTCGTTGGCTACCTGGGGAGGTCTAGGAATAATAAAAGGGAAATGAAATGAGGCCTCCCAAAATGGAATAAGTGGAGGACAACAAGGATCCTCCAAAGTAGGGGAGGTTTTAAAAGATAAAAACATTAATATTTGAAACCCTTGAATGGCAAGACTAAAAGTACAAGCATCAATCCACACTTGCCATTCTACCCGAGGATGTACTAACCTGATATGTTCTCTAGAAAGAATGTACATGAGCAGAGATCTGAGCCAAGGATCGATTAGGGAGTATAAGGGTTGTTTGTAGTGTTGGAAGGTAATAGTTAAGTACAATGAGGGCTTAGTTGGTGTCAAGTCCAATTCCAACAACGATTCAGATTGTGTATACTCCCTAACAATTGTAGACAACTTCACGTCACTCTACCTAGCATTAACGATCAGAGTCATATTTTTACCTTTTAGTATATGTGAATCAAGGGTAGACTCCAAATTATAACTCTTTGATGGCAAGGTCAAAATATCATAATCATTATCATTAAGCTCATCCCCAGATTCTTTTGGTTCACTCAAATTTTTGTCGGGGTGTATATGTGATTCATTAATGAAGAAAGGAGTTGGATTAGTATCCTCAATTATTCCTAAAGGAGGATCAGTCTTAATATTTTGGAACAAGGCTATATCACTGAATTCGTTATTCTTCTCGGGGTATAAATCCTCAATTGACGTGTTTTGTCCTTGAAAGTCTCCCTAGGCTTCTCACTATTTTGTTTGTCCTCCTCTAATATCAACTCCTGTTTCGATGGAGGATGACTCTCAAAAGAATGGAGGAATCTGGATTTCACCATATTATTTATATCCTTTGGAGGTAAATCCTCAAATAATAAATAATTCCCCTGTGATTCACTCCAGATTTTTAGTCTAGGTTCCTCTATTGGGGCATCCTCATCCTCTGAAATAGACTCTTCATATCCCTAAGACCAAAATTGATCTAATTCATCCTCCATTCCCTTAGGGTCACCTTCATTGGGTGCTTTTAAACCCTCAAGATGCTGAATGGTAGGTGTTGATTCCTTAAGTGGAGGGTCAGGAGTAGGCTCACTAAGGGTAGAATGGGATTCCACCAAATAATCAATAGGGGAAGTGATAGGAGTAATACAACCTTGACTCGAGTTAGTAGGGGTAAGGAGAATACTGTCATTCGGGTCAAGGTCCTCAAGAGGTACCATCTTCCCTTGCATTTGACTCCAATGCAGCTTAGGTGGATAATCACTATGATCGTTCTCATCTAGTGGCCGTGTCTCATTGGGAGAGTCTAAGTGATAGCTACATAAAACTGGATCCCTATTGTCATTGGTTTCCTTAGAATTATTTTCATGATCATGGTCGTATGGGTAGGGATCAGAATTACTAGGAAGCGTGTAGCTAAGCTGTCTTATTTCTTTGTTTAACTGTTGACTATTCCTCAACATCTCTCCCATGGATTCCATCATTTCCTTTTGCTATTTTTGCATTTCTATCATGAAAGAGGAGAGGCTACTATTATCAAGTTGGGGTGGATAGTCAATTTCAGGCTCTGGTTGCCTAGGGGTAGCGGTCCAACCTCAATACAGAAAATCATGAAGGGTGGGAGTGTTGGGTGTTTGCATAGAAGTAGGGATTCCAGGGTTGGAAAATCCCGCTCCTAGGCTCTGCTCAAAAGTAGGAGTTATCAAGCCAGTACTCCTAGGATAGGAATATGAATGATCCCATGAATTGTCAATTGACCCATCAAAGGATGGATGCACTCGGGGCATGGGATCCTGGTTAAAAGATGGGAAGTATTAACTCTAATAATCTAAATGATAGGAATAAGGGTGATCCATTTCTTTAAGCCAACAATTTTAACTCTCTTAGGATTTAGAAGAATTCAGAACATAAGTAGAAACTTCCTAGAGAGTTCTACTATCAAAGTAAACGCAAATTCAGTGGGATCTGTTTTTAGTAGATTGTAGGTCTTAGAATTAAATGTCAATTGGTGACCAAACAAGTTCTGCAAAAATTACGCTTCCTAGGCCAACCTTCGTTGGTGCCTATAACCTACTCATAAGGGATGGAAGTCTCGAATCGAGCCCACACACGAGGAATCGAAGTAACTTGGTGGATAGGCTTGTTGATTTCCGACTAACTTCCCTTGTGGTGCAAAAGAGGAGAGGTAGAAATTTATCTAGTGACCTTATGTGTGAGGTGCAGAATGTCTCAAGTGCGCAATCATACGATTGTGTTTCGAGTTTTGAAATTTCGCAAACAAGATCCTTTTGCACACAATTTTAAATCACAAATTTTAAGGTCCAACCTCTTAGCAGTCCCAATTTTTAAAGTGACCACTGAATTAATTTGATTCAAGCACTTTAGTGGTCTTAGATTTAGGTTCAATGCAGATGCATGATAGGTAATTGATGCTCAAGAGAAGACATACCTTACTCCAGCTTTCTTTGTGCAATAATGTATGCAATACAGTAAAAATAACCTAGATGCTGCTCATTCAGCCCTAGATGGTCATCCTATAGATATGCAGCTTCTAGTAGCCAGTTCAATTTTTTTTTTCTTTTTAATAATAATAAGCAAACAAACCTAATCTAACTAACTAACCCACATGTAGTTCAAACAATTTGAATAATCCTATAATCTAAATAAATGGGAATATGCTCCTGAAAATATGCTCCTGCATACAAGAGCGATAAGAAATAGAGAAACACTGGGAACACGTTCCCAAAAATACCCAACAAGGGTCCAAAAGACAGAAATTAAATTCTAATGTCTATCTAAACTAAATCTAAACTAAGCTCTAATGACTAAATCAAAAATAGGCTTCTTCGTAAGCCTATGTGCGTGGGATCAAGGCCCACATGTTCCTATTGCTGGCCTCCAGGTAGCGTCAAGGTCCACCAAAAAGATCATCTCTGCCGTACGCGTTGTTCAAGATCAATGTCGTTGCTCTACTACGCCTGTCGCCCCATCAGATTCCTCGCACAGTAAGATAAAGAATGATTAGATAATTATGCAACTCAGAATACTCAAAAATAATAAAGTGAATCTATTGCGTTTGTTGCCTCCCCGGCAATGGCGCCATTTGACGGAGAGATTCTCGCTTATTTATGATAGCAATAGAATGATATGTCCTTGTGTTTTATGTGGTGGAGAATCTCCCAATCAAAAATAAATATCAAATTTTACCACAATAAGAATGTCGCATCCACAGGGATGAATAGAACCAATAAATTCATGAGGAGAGGAATATACCATTTGCAGACACTTTTGCAACTTCAATGCGAGGAATATGCTATTTTAAATGGAGCTTGCAATTTCCTTAAAAGTTTAGGGTTATTTACATAATTTTTACATCAAGAATTAAGCTCCCAAAAATATGTATATGATGCATGTGTAATGGCATATCATGTAAATTTAACTTGCATGCAAATCTGACTCGAAATTCAAAGTTAAATGATGCACATAACACAAGTAAAGTAATTTCAGGAAACCAAAAGTGTATCAATGCAATGTGGCCTGAATAAAATATTAATATCTAAATGGCAATGGTATTCAATGTAAATATTAATTGAGGAGAAAATAGAGGATTTCTCCTCTCTCTTCCTCACGTGGACAGCCATGCACAGTTGGTGGCGAGAGTCGATGGGGTGGTGCGCCTCGACGCGTGCTTCGCGATGATGGCAACGTGGCCGCCGGACGTAGTCGGCAGCAGCCGAACGGTGGAGAATAACCGCCGGCATGTTGGCTCTGTTGGAGGAGGATGGTGGCACATGGAGAGGAGGAAGAGTGCTACTACAGCCCGCGTGGCTGCATGCTGGCCGTGCATACAAGGGTGTGCTAGGGCGCATGCGAGAGTGGCCTACGGGCATGGGTTTCCTACAGGCACTTGGCTACTATCTGTAGGCGATGGTAGTAGGCGTGGGCGCCTACGGGTGTTTGGTGCGAAGCCTACGGTGGGGGCTAGTGCAACTCCTACAGGCAGTGTGGGTGTGGGCAGGCAGAGAAGGGTGCGCAAGGTAGTAGCGTGGCTGTGGTGTGGGTGCAGCGCCTTCAGGGCACGACTGTGGCTTGCAAGGGATTGGTGAAGGTGAAGGTGTTGTGAAGGCAGTGCAAGGGCGCAGTGGATGTGAAGGCGTTGTGAAGGCAATGCAAGGGAGAGGTGGAGGTGATGGCGCTGTGAAGGCAGTGCAAGGGCGCGGTGGGTAGGTAGTGGGAGTTGGTGCGCACAGTGCACACTCTCCCCACAGTGCACGCCCTCTTCACGGTTGGGTCCCCGCCAAGGGGAGAAGAAGAACCGACTCCTCTCCTTTGCCAAGCCTCTTTTTATCTCCTCTCTCCCGCGAGTCAAGGGATTTTCAAAATCCCTTACTGGATATGGCTAGCAATGTTTTATTCTGTTGAAGGAGGATGGCCGTAGGTTAGATATTTGTGGGGGGAAAATATCTTTTCACCCCCTGTTCTTTTCTACATTTGATCCTCCTCCCTCTTCTTCCAAATTATTAGCCTGTAACGGGTGCACTGTAGCGGGACCTGCATGAAATTTAAAATAATTACATAATAAGCAATAGAATACATGTAAACTTAAATAATGACATATGCAATCATTTAATGACCTAATGTGATTATTAACAAACATACTATGTTAGAATTGAATTACTTAGGCGTAACAATAGTCCATTAAAATGGACTCATCAGTATGGGTCTTCCCAGATGTAGTACTTGGCATTGGAAAGCAATTTGTCTTTCTTGGCCTTCGGCTAATCAGACGGGATCAGATGTGATGCCAAGTAGTTAACCAAATTAGTGAACCAAGGAAGTCCTTCACTGATAGACAGGAGGTGCTCATCACGGAAGTGTTTTATGATGGGTCCGGAAGGGTCAACAATGTCAGAAGGAAGGTGGGACAAGTGGTCAGCTACCACGTTCTACTTTCCCACCTTGTTGTGAATCTCGAGGTTGAATTCTTGCAACAGCAACATCTAGTGGATTAGTCAAGGTTTTGCATCCTTCTTCATGAGGAGATGCCTCACTACAGTGTGATCCAAGTATATGATAACATGGGAACCCAAAAGATACGATTTAAATTTTTCCAAGGTAAATACTATGGCTAGCAGCTCTTTCTCAGTAACTATGTAGTTACACTGAGCCTCGTCAAGTGTCTTGCTAGCATAGTAGATGACCACGGGTTTCCTGGCTATTTTCTGCCCAAGTACCGCACCCACAGCATAATCAGATGCATCGCACATGATCTCAAAGGGTTGAGACCAATTAGGGAACTGCAAGATAGGTGCTTGGGTAACTCGATTACGTAGGATCTCAAATGCATGAGTCCACTCCTTAGTGTTTTTGAAGGGGACATCCTTAGAAAGTAGAGCAATCAGGGAGCATATGATTTTCGAGAAATCGAGAATGAATCGATGGTAAAAATTGACGTGCCCTAGAAATGATCGGACGTCCTTGACCAAGCTAGGCATAGGGAGTTTGGAAATCAGATTCACCTTGGCTCGATCAACCTGGATGCCTCTTTTAGAGATGAGATGTCCTAGGACAATTCGCTCAGGTACCATGAAGTGGCTCTTTCCCTAGGAAAGAACCAAATTCACATCAGTGCACCACCTGGGGATTTGGACCAAGTGTAGGAGGCAATCATCAAAAGATTCTCCAAATACCAAAATGTCATTCATGAAGACCTCAAGGTATTCACCTACCATATCTGAGAATATGGCAAGCATGCACCACTGAAAAGTAGCGGGTGCATTGCAAAGACCGAACGACATTCTTCGAAATATGTACGTCTCGAAGGGGTAGGTGAAGGTAGTCTTCTCTTGGTCCTCAGGATGGATTGCAACCTAGTTATAACCGGAGTACCCATCCAAGAAGTAGAAGAATCGATTTCCCACAAGTTTCTCGAGGATCTAATCAATGAACGGTAGTGGGAAATGATCCTTTTTCATGGAGGTATTGAGTCTTCTGTAATCAATGCAGACTCTCCATGAGTTTGCTATACGGGTCAGTATGGGTTCTCCGATTTCAGTCATGATCACGGTGAGTCTTGCCTTCTTAGGCATAACTAAGATTGGACTCACCCACCGATTGTCAGAGATCGGGTAGATGATCCCTACATCTAACCACTTGATGATCTCCTTTGTCACGACATCCTGCAGGTTCAGATTCAGGCATCTCTGCATTTCACAGGATGGTCATGAGCCCTCTTCAGTATAGATGTGATGTGTGCAATATGAGGGGCTAATGCCAGTCAGATCATCGAGAGTCCATCCAATGTCTCTCCGATGCTACTGGAGGACAGTAATCAAGCATGTTTCCTGATCAGATGTGAGTTGGGAGTTCATAATCGCAGGAAATGTCTGATTGGAACCCAAAAAGACGTATTCAAGATGGTCAAGTAGGGGAGCAAAGGAAGGAGCTATGGGTGTGTCTAGGTTAGGTTCAGGCTCCTCTAATTGCAGGTTTTGATCTTCTTGTGGTTGATCAAAAATTCTCGGGTTTTCCTTGATACATAGGTCGTCAACCATGGCCTCAACATTGCAAATTTGTTCAATAACTCCACAATTAATTCCTTGTTGGGCCTTAAAGATGTCAACCTTTAGTGTCTTGCTCCCAAATTTTAACTCAATTTGGCCCTCCTCATAATTAATATTGGAGCTAGTTGTGGCCAGAAAAGATCTTCCTAATATGATCGGTGTATTCTTCAAGTTCTCAGAAGCATCCATGTCTAAGATGATGAAATCCATAGGAAAGTAAAAATCGTGTACCCTAACTATGACATCCTCGAGAATTCCTTTTGGTGACTTAATAGATCAATCTGCTAATTGTAAAGTCATCTCTGTCGATTTTAGTTCAGATTCCTCAAAATGGTCTAGTAGGGATGTGGGTATCAAATTGATGGAAGTTCCTAGGTCCAATAAGTCTTGATCAAACTGTATATCACCTATAGCACAAGAGATCAGAGGGGTGCTTGGGTGTTTTGCCTTAGGTGGGAGTTTGCTCAAAATGATGGAGCTGAGTTGCTCCGACAGTACAATCAGGTTCCCGCCTTTGGTTCGTGGCTTACGCTTGGGTGTACACACATCTTTCAGGAATTGTGCGTAAGCCGATACGTGGTGAATCACATCCATCAAGGGGATGTTTATATGGACCTGCTCAAAGAGCTTGACCAGGTCCTTCTCAAGTGCCACGAGTTTGGCTGTCTTCTTTCCCTTGGTCAAGGCCTTGGGAAATGGAACCTTATATGGTTCCTCTAGAATTGGCTCAAGCTCTTTATCAAGGATGGGCATGTCCTGGATGACCAATCTAGGGTTAGTGTTTATAGTCTCAAGCATGTCATGGCTAGAAAAAGGTGGGTCTTATGTTGTTTTGCCACTATAGGTGGTGACGAAATTTAATCCTACCTGATTTTGGTTTGGATTGGGCAAAATAGGTGTCCGCTACTGAAATCTCGAGTATGAAGTTGAAGCATCCATCCCAACAGGTGATTGAGCAAAAGGAGCCTGTTAAACAAAATGAGCTTGGCCCTAATTTGGGTTCATAACGCGCCTTCGGTTTGGCACGTTATTTGGGTTTGGAAGAGGCTGAGAAGGAAGTGCACCAGGCTGGCGAGCACTTGCCAACTGGACCAATTGATTACGCAGCTCAAAGATCTCTTCTTTATGTTATTTTTGCTTGTCAACCAAGGTTTGGAGAATCAAAGATGTTTGATCTTCTTTAGGTGGTCCAAATTGGAAATTTTGATTAGGCCTTGGTTGAGTGGGTGGATACGGTCACTGATTCTGTGGTCGGGGTTGGAATTGGGATCTCGAATTCAGGTTATTTCCTAACCACAAAAAGTTAGCATGATTACGCCATCCAGGGTTGTAAGTATAGGAGAAAGGATTATTTTGGACAGCGTGGAGATCCTCGCAGGTCTGAGGAGCTCCAAGATAATCAGGGCACGGGGGTTCAGAGTTTCCCCAACTATAGTAGGTCGACCTAAAGTTACCCTCGGAGCCAAAATCAGGAGGGGGTGGATATGCATCCATCCCCGGGGAGTGGTAGATGTTGTGTGTAGCCTCCCTTCCCATGGACGGGTGAACGTATGTGCTTTGAGGTGTAGAGGTGGATTTACGGGTGATGTCGTCCACCTTCTTTTCGATAATGGAGACCTTATCCAATTGACCGGCTACCAACTCCAGATCAACAGATGAGGAAAGGCCTCAAGATTCATGTACCCTCGACTATTTTTCAATGCTTGGGTGGACGTCCGATCATATGTACCCAGTGACTCATTGTTCAAGAAGTTCTCACACATGCTTTCAAGAATCTCCCAGATCGTGTCCTCATGTTGACCCATGATTCTATCACCATAGGTTGCATTGACAAATAGCTTAATGTCTTCACAGAGCCCGTGGTAAAAGGATTGGACTTGTTCCTACGTCGGAACTCCGTGATGGGGGCACTTACGCATGAGATCCAGAAAGCGATCCCATGCCTCATGTAGAGATTCTCCTGCTCCTTGGGAGAAGTGCGTGATTTGGTGCCACATTGTGTTTGTACGACCAATGGGGTAGAATTTTTGTAGGAAGGCGATTTGAAGTTCTCCCCATGTGTTGATTGTGTGTGGTTGAGTCTTAAACCAGTGAACAGCTTTGTCAGCTAGAGAGAATGAGAAGAGTTTTAAGAGTAATTTGTCTCGATTCTATACATCTACCCCAAAAGTGTGGGCCAAATGTTTTAGGCTTTTGATGTGGTGGCAAGGATCCCTGGAGTTCGAGCCATGAAATTTTGCAGTCATATGAAGCATGCTATGCTTGAGATCCACCTCGAGTCCCCCCGTGGGAATGTTGATTTGGGGTTCAATCTCCACCGCTATGTGATTATAGTGATCTCGTATTTGAGGACGCAGCGGTGGATTGATGATGGCATTAATTCAATTTTCTAAATCATGGACTTGTTGCTCAAGGTTAGGTTGATCTTCTTGGTGATCCATAGCCGATAAGCAGGAAGTAGGTTCTGGATCATAAGATATGTCAATGTGATCAGCTTGTTGCACAAACACGGAAGTCAAGGCTTGACCTCGACAAGAGTGAATGACTAATGGAGGCCTCAAGGGTGGTCCTAAAGACCTCCTCCAGAACATGCATCGATGGAGTAGATGAGAGACAGAGGGTGATGGACCCAATCAAGACACCCAAAAAATTTTGGATGACTATAGAAGTTTGGGGCGAATGATACCCCTAAGTCAAAAAGTCGTCGACCTGAGAATTACCTAGGTAGCCACAAAGGGAGAGTCCCGCGAAGACCCCTACACGGTAGAGTGCCCCCACAGGTTACAGGGTTTCCCCCACCTGACCTTTCTTGTCACTAAGGGTCCAAGTAGACCAGAATGGTGACTTGACCTCTTAAGTCTACCAATTTTAAGTTAAGAGCAGGGGTGCTTATGATTTCACTTGAACTTTATGATGTTTTAGTGCAAGGTGACCTAAGTTGAAGATTGGTTAACCCAACAACGTGGGTCAACTTCACCTGTTTATCCTTTTAGGTCCCTCTTTTAGTGTTCAAATGAAATTAAGGACCTAATTTTAGGGTTTGCTTGAATAAATCAATTCAGTCAAGGCTTAGGCAAACACTATTTGGGAAGGTTAATTCTTGATTTAAGCGTGTCTTTAAAACCTTAAACTGGAAACCCTAAATGGCTCTGATTAGTCAATCAAATTTGTCCAGATATGGTATCTAGGGCTCAAACAAAAAGGTGATGGCCCTAGACACCTTAAATCCTAAGTAGGTGCAAGAAATCAGGATTAGAATGTTCTCTAAATAGAATGTATCAAATCAGGCAACTTGATGACTAAGCTAAGAATAGAAAGCAAGTTGAACCTAATTGATTTGTTTCTTCTTTTAGCTTTTTCATAAATAGGGGCTTAGGAGAAATTTGATGGGGTTTACCTGCCCCTGGCGTGTTCTGATATGAGACTGATCCTCCTCCAATGAATCCCTAAAGCAGATCACAATAAAAAGAGATAGAGCAAGTTAGTATCAAAGCAAGAATTATAATCAAGAGATCGAATTGCACGTTGCTCCCCGGCAACAATGCCAAAATATTAGTCGCTCTGAAATAGGTTTTAAAATCGTCGCGTTGTAGCACAGTTTGAATCAGTGCGAGAAATAAATAAAATTTATGCTCGAAAGAAATCCAAGGTTGAGCGCAGGGAGCAATATGGCAATTTAAAACTCAGGGTCACAATTTGAGTCAAAGATATAAGAAATTGCAATTAGGATTAATTCAGAATGATATAGCAATAATGTCAAGCATCAATGTGCAAAAAGAATGGAGTAAAATGATGATTTGAATCACCAATTACTCCTCACAATAATATCAAGTAGAACACAATATCAATCAAGTTTAAGAAGCTCAAATCTATTCCTTTTTCTTCTTGTTTGGTCCGCTTCTTCTTTCTCTGTTTCTTCTCTTTGGCTCTCTGCAGACTCTTCTTTCATCTTCTCTTTGGCTCTTCCTTCTCCTTTCTTTCTCTGCTCTTCTTCAGCTACTCTCCTTCTCTTCTTGCGACTAAGTGTCGCATAGGTATCAATGAGAGCAAACCCTCCTTGTCCCTGTGCTCTCTCTCTGTTTCTCTCTCTAGGTTCCACTCTACCAAAGCCTTCCATGGTAACAGGTAATTGGCTCTAGAGCGCACCCGGAACCAGGCTCATCGGCAGTGGGTGGTGAGCGAGGAGTGCGCGAGTTAGGCAGGTAGAATTGAAGCCAAGCCTGCATGGTACATGTAATGGGAGAGGCAGGTGTTGGGTGAGTGGGGAACTCACCCCCTGTGACTCAAGGAGAATAGATGTAAGTAGAAATTCAACTTATGCGGCTTCAAGTGTCCTGCTATTTCCGATATGGGACTAAACGTCCCTGCTTCCTTCCACGTGCAGCAGCTACTGGAGGATCAGTCAATTGCAAGTGGAGGAGCAATCAATGCTCTTAATTGACTGGCTGGTTGTAATCCTGGAACGAATCCACATAGCCTGGAGGGGATGCCTGGAGCAAGCCAGCCAAGAACACGCTCTAGAGCTTCTTCGAAGAAGCTCGAGCAATGGCGACTTCACTTGTGGCTTGAAAACAAGAAAAAGGCCTAAGGGCCACGTCAAAACAATTCAGAACCTTTGCCGGACGTCATAGAGTACAATAGTGGAGGAGGTATGCTGTGAGCAAGTGTGTGGAGGTCGTACGACCTCGGAAAGGGTAGATGAAAGTGCGTGATTTCGGTAGAGGGTTTGGAGGAGCAATCAACCTAACTACGTTAGGGCTTTTGCTCCCGAGGTCGAGGTGGAGGTGTAGGGATAAGTGGCGGCTGCTTTGGTGACATGTGGTGGTAGTGCAAACTCAATGGTGGTACATCGACGAGGTGGACGATGAAGTCGCGAAGGATGATATAGAAGTCAAAGCAGAGTGTTGGAGGTGCTATCGTGAAGTGGAGAAGCTGAGGAGTCGATAGAGATTGGTAGTGGATGACGGGGATCAAAGTTGGCACCAATTGCGGTATGCCCAGCATAGAAGATGAAGATGGCTCCAGTAGGGTGATGATGGTGAGGACGAAGGAGATGGAGGCGCCGGCTAGTACTACTCGACACGATGGAAGATGAGGAAGGAGTATCTGCCATCGGTATTGCTGTTAGACGATGAGGTGAGGTAGGGAGAGTCGCCAGTGCTCTAGGAGCCTTTCGGCCAGATTTAGGAGGGAAGAAATTGGGGTAGATCTAATCGAAATCAAGCTTGAGGAGAATGGTCTGACCTAGGGATTCTTTTATAGGTACCAAGAGGTCGGTTGAAGGTTGGAATCTAAGCTTTTCGACCTTGGAAGGTCGCCGGAGTAGGAAACTCGAAAGATACCAGAATCTCTCATGCGTTCGCATGAGAGATTGGGAAGGTTTTGGGCTTAAGATCGGATTCACTGGAAAGAGGATTTCGTAAAGAGTCTCGGGTTCAATTTTAAGAAGGTTTGATTGATTAATCATGTAGATCTCTCCAAATAAAGCTCGCCAGAGTTGTAGGAATAAGATTTTGGTGTGGTGGGGGGCATTTTGTGAAGAAGACAAAGAAGTTGGAGGCCTTTTTGTAGAAAATTCAAATGCTGAGGGGCCATGTGAAATAAAGAAAATCAGACTTGAACCAAAGTGCAAACTAGGTCGAAACAATCTCAGATTGAGCCCAAATTTTGGTACAAGCCTAATTTGGACCTATGGAATCCAATTGTGAAGTTAGATTTTGGTTTTGACCTAGTTTGATTGGGTAATTTATGTAAAAACCCAAATTAGGCAAATGTTTGTCTAAGATTATATTTTAGGTCAAAGCAGGTTCTGATGGTCAAATTAAAGATGCCAAACCCTAGAAAATATTTTTCTATGATTTAAAGATTTTAGGTGAATTTTATCCTGACCGAAACCTCAGTTAGTTAAGCAGGTCTGTTTTTAGGGTTTCAGATATCCATTAATTCCTACAACGCATGAAAACCCATTTCATTCTGTATGAACCCTCTTAATAGACTCTAAAGCACATTTCACCATTGTTCAACCCCTAAGAAAACCCATGGTTATTCTATTTTTGTGATAGAACAGTAAATTTGCATAAATAACCCTGTATTCTTATCTTCTTAAATCAATGTTTTGTGCCCTTAAGACCTTCTGAAAGATATGTAGGAGCTTTTCTTGACTTATTCAGATCAAACTGGGCTAGTTATGGCTCATGATGGTGTTCCCATCATGTCTAATTAGGGTTTACATTCTAAGGATTAGTTTAATTTCTTGAATTGTGTGGGTGGGTATTCTCTCAGGTGTCTTCTTTCTCTCATTGATCTATCAACTTTGTTCTAGTGCATGCAAGGTAGGAGATCTATAAACCCTAATTTGATGCCACCTTTAGAGAGAAATCCTAAGAGAAGACTTTTTTTTTCTGAATCTGATTCTGAATCCTTTCCCATGGGCAATCACCATAGGGAAGAACTAATTGAGGAGGAGAACTTGGACATATATTATTTTCCTTCCCACTATTCCTCCTTTCCTCCCTATCCCAATCGATCACTTACTCTAGCTTCTTGAGGATGGGAGAACTCTCCTCAACACCTAGAGCTTGATTCCCTTACCTACACCTCATATTCTCTAGAAATAACTAAGCCTACCACATCCATACAAAATTCCACACAAATTTCTGGATATCAAGGATCTCTACAATCTCATGAGACACTCTCCATAAAGGACCAACACCTGATCAGCATGACCAACTGATGTAGACACATTTAATTAGGATAAAATGCCTATTCATGCATGTTTTTAGGCTTAGATTTGCATTTCATATTATAAATGTTGCATAGCATGCATCACTCTGCATTTAGAATAGTTGTGTATATTCTAGGTTAATTGCGCCCTTTTTATGGTGAGGGAAGGAAATCTATTTTGGGGCCTCAGATTGATGATTCGAATGTATGAATATGATCAGGATGATGATCGGAGTCCAATGCCTCTGAGATTGACTTAATCGGAATCCTGTATCACCTTATGCGATCCAAGGAAGTTCAATGGCCAAGGGGCAATGTGACATCCTTACGGGCTTCGGATGAGAAATCCTACCGTACGGATGATCGTAATTTGATAATGCGGGAATCATCTCGATCCGAGCACTGTGGCACCCTCTGTAACAGAAAGAAGATTGACGACCCAGATGGTGCCACGTGGCACCATCTAGGCAGCCCAACATCAGCCATCAATGACTACTGGTGCCCCCTCATCAATTTTACCTTCAAATCCTAATCATTGGGTCATCATCCAATGGTAAGGAAGCCACCACACTGTAGCCTCAACTTCTCCTTATGACAATCCCCGGTCACAGCATATTGGTTGGGATGTTGGCCTCTAAGGAAGGGGTGTGGGTTTGAATCCCCGTGGCCCCCCCAATTCGACAATTAGACATGACCGCATGCATGCACAAAGGCACAGCACACAGCCACGCGTGCACACAAGGGCATCGTGCATAGCACACCTATGCGTAGCAGCAGCCAACGCATGCTAGCACACGTGCAGGGCACGGCTATGTGATGCGCACACCAGTAGCTGTGAGTAGGTGTGTGCATGGCTGGCGTCGACCTTCAGCGTCAGCCTAGGCAGGTCATTAGTGACGCTTACAGCTATCACTAATTGCCTGTATGCACGAGGATAGTTGCAGGCGTGAGCGGTGGTGGGCGCAATCTTCAACGACAGCTGCAGGGGTCTTTAATGAAGCTTGCAGCTGTCACTACAGCCCTCTATAGGAATTTCTTCCTCTTCCCTCCACTATAAAAGGAACCCTACACCTCCATTCTTGACCATCTCTACCTTTGATAGCCCATTCATTGAAGATTTGGATTCAGTTGGTGCTAACTTGGAGGATTCGAATCGTCATTTACTAAAAGATTCAATTAGTAGCTCCATTCCTCAACCACACCCTGAAGGGATTGATTTTGATTTGGAAATCATTATACCCAAGTCAATCCTAATTTAGCTACAAATGTTGGACTTGGGTATTTTAGATGGGGTGTACAATGATCTGGAGGTCCTAGAAACGTTGATCTTCGAGGATAGGAAGTTGGAAATAAAAATCTAGGAAGCTACTTCTGAGGGAACTATGATTTCGGATATAAGGGTTCCTGTTAACCTGAAACCACCTACCTTTTACCATGACCCTTATGATATCTTTGATGTGCAACCCAAGCTTGGAATAACTGATTATTTTTCTGAGCTGAATTTTAAGTGGACATCTAAACCTAGTGAAGCAAATCTACCTTTTGTCCGACACTTTAGCCTTGGGTTGCAAACCACTAAACCATAGACCCGTTCTTGAAAGCACAATATCTTCGATTTGGGTGATTTTCATCCAGAACCTTAGAACTACTCGACCATGGGGCATAGGTCTGCACCATAATTTGGTCCACATCTGTGGTCATCTTCTGTTAGCTGGTCTGAGGATTAATCTTTTGATTTTGATTTTGACCTGTACTTCTAAACTTTTAATGTCTTCTTTACTTGTGAATTGTGCCTAGTTAAAAGCAATAAATTTAGCACGTGTGTATATTCCACATTCTCTGTGGAGCTGACCGGATTTTCACAAAATTCAGGTGATATTCTATTATTCCACCCTTTCATATCTTTATTTTTACAAAGAGGATATTGCATCATTTAGGCATGGGGGGTGGATACTTAATCCTGAAATTATTTCGTTAGCTCAGTAGAATTTCTTTTATTTTCTTTAAAAAAATTGAAAATTCAAAATGACAAAAAAAGAAAAACATAGAATTAAGAGAAGAGAACTTAGGCTTTTGGAAGCTATTAACTTTAGGAAATGATACTTTGGGACCTGAACACTTAGACTCTTCAGGTCTTCAGGCTTAATTAGCCCGAGTGTCCACTTGAATGTGGACTTAGTCTCGAGACCTCACCATGTAATTTTACTGTAATTTGGTGAATAAATTGGGATGATAAGTACGCAACCTATCAACCAGCCCTCCGATTTGAGGGGACTTTAAGTCTAAGCATCTACACACTATTTGCACTGACTCACTTTTCTGCAATTTCTTCAAAAATTGGGTAGCTAATGAACTTTCTAGGGTAGTATGGCTAGCAAATTGTCGTGGGTAACAATCCATTGGCCGATTGTCCAGAACCCAGCTCACAAAAATGCACAAATAATTCCCAAAACATTTAGGGACGAATCGGGGAAGTAGAATAAACTAGGGAGATATACACTAGGTTTGCCCCTGTGTTGACTCCATAAAAAATTTAAAAGTAGGGAGAAAGCTATCATTTGGAAAGATAAACCTTTAAGCAGAAACTCTTAAGGTCACCTAGGGTCGCAGAAACTTGAAGTCCATTTTAACGGTAGCTTAGTGAGTCGATTACCCTTTCACAAGATGCTTAGCACTTAGAGTCCTTTTCTAGTATTGGGTGGGTCGAGTAGCCGTAAAAAGTTATCCCGAAACTCTCAAACTCCAAAAGTTCAAAAAAAAAAGAAAAGAATAAAAATAAAAAAAATGTATCTTCCCTTTTGAGGCGAGGACTTGGGTGGTCAGCATTCTGGTGGACACCTGGGTACTGTTGAGTTTTCGTAGTTTAGGACCTTAGTTGAAATTTTCCATTTTTAATAAATGACTTAGGCCAAAGCGATTGAGTCCTAATTCTATTTTTATACATAGCATGTAGTTTAATTTTGCTAAGGACTAGCAAAAGATAGGCATGGGGTTATGATGTAGACACATTTAATTAGGTTCAAATGCCTATTCATGCATGTTCCTAGGCTTAGATTTGCATTTCATATTATAAATATTGCATAGCATGCATCATTCTGCATTTAGAATAGTTGTGCATATTCCAAGTTAATTGCATCTTTTTTATGGCCAAGAGGGAAGGAGATTTATTTCGGGGCCTCAGATTGATGATTCGACTATACGGATCTGATCAGAATGATGATCAGAGTCCAATGCTTCTGAGATCATCCTAATCAGAATCCTGTATCACCTTATGCGATCCAAGGAAGATCAACGGCCAGGGGGCAATGAGACATCCTTACAGGTTTTGGATTAAAAATCCAACCATATGGATGAATCCGGAGCAACGATCGCAGTCCGACAATGTGGGAATCTTCTCGAACCAAGCATCGTGGCACCCTCTGCAATAGAAAGAAGATGGATGACCCAGATGGCGCCACATGGAGCCATCTAGGCCACCCAACATCGGCCATCAACGACTACTAGTGCCCCCTCATCATCTTCTCCTTCAAATCCAAACCGTTGGATCATTATCCAATAGTTAGGAAGCCTCCACGCCGCAGCCTCAAGAACTTGTGACAATCCCTGGCCATAGCACATTGGTTGGGATGTTGGCCTCCAAGGGAAGGGCACGGGTTTGAATCCTCATGGCCCCCCCAATTCTCCAATTAGACATGGCCACGCACACGCACAAAGGCATAGTGCACAGCTGCGCACATGCACATGGGTGCCGTGCACAGCACAGCCACGTGCAGTAGCAACTAATGCATGCCAGCACACGCACGTGACATCCCTACGTGATGCGTGCACCAGCAACTATGAGCGGGCCTGTGCATGGCTGGCGTCGACCTTCACCGACAACCTAGGCGGGTCTTTAGTGATGCAGCGATCACTAATTGCCTCAATGTACGATGACAGCGGCGGACATGAGCAGTGGCAGGCGCAATCTTCAGCGACAACTGCAGGGGTCTTTAATGACACTTGCAGCTATCACTACAACCCTCTACATGAATTTCTTCCTCTTCCCTCCACTATAAAAGGACCCCTACACCTCCATTCTTGACCACCTCTACCTTTTCTATACCCACCTACTCTAGAGCTCTAAAAGCCCATCAAAGCTCCCAAGAGCTCATTCCCAAGCTCCAAACGTCCCCTATTAGTGTAGGATCCCTTACCCCACCAAATATTAGTCATCCCTCTCACCACCTTCATAGCGATCCTTGAAGCCATCCTCCCACCTCCATTCCAGTAGAAGATCACCTCAAGCTCCTCATCCCCACACCAAAGCCTTGGTGAAGCATTCCTCTACCCAACATCCTCTTGCATCTCACCTTCGTCATCCAGTACCTCACCCTCCTCATCCAAGCTACCGCCAAATGCCATCGTCTCGCCAAACAGCCAATTTGGGAGATTCCTCCTCACCCTTATCTCTTTTATATTTCTTTTAGCATATTGTAATAAACATTTGCATGATATATCAGATTTGTTTTCATCTCCTTTGTGAGTTATCTTCCTTACCCTTTTCTTTACAAAAACACAAAAAAAATCACAAAACCCTAAAACCTCATAAAGAAGCAAAACGAAGCACGAATTTCAATGAAAGTAAATATCGCCTCCCTGTGTTCAACCCGGGACTCCCTTGGAGTTTCAATTATAAATTGTATTTGATAACACGTTTTGTGAGCTATGAAGATGGGTTCTCGAAACCCCGATTTTTCTTCTCCAAAACTCGTTCATCACCAACTATCTTGACCAGTTTAACTGGACTCATCTCCCCACTAGTCAGGGATATGCCTTAGAGTCCTAATCCCTAGGATATCAATCCTATCCCCAAAACCACTTTGCAGAGTATCTTAATCTCACCCAACCCACTCCACCTTCTTATTAGGATAACCCTAGACCACCCAACCAAGGATATGATCCTTACCCTAGGTATTCAAATCTCGATAATGGATATTTTGATTTGAGTGAGGTTAGAAATCCTATCCTTAGACCACTTAAACCCCTGACCATGGCAGTGATCCTGAGGTTACCAAATTGCTCCAAGTGCTCTAGGATATGATAGAACCTAAAAAAAGAAATACTGATAACCTACTGAAGGAGTTTAATAGAATCCGAGAAGCACAACATGATAAACCTTGTCCAAGTGTGCCACAAGTTGGTGGTGAGCCACTTAGGGTTGAAGATCAAACCTTAGGTGTGACATCTTATTCAATCCCAACCTCTACTTACACCGAGTCCACCCACCAACCCTATGATTATCTAGAACAAATCTTACCTAGGCCTACATCTAAACTAGTAGACAATTCTAATGCCCCAAAGACTGACTCTGAAATGAACGACAAATCTACGGAAGCGACATCTGATGGGGTCATTGGAATTGATTATGACACATCTAGAGTTGAATCTTTGGAAACCCCATCCTGGAAAATGATGAGGAAAGTGTTGGCATCCCAAAGATTGATTCTCAATCTAAAGATCCTGAATCTTAGGAGATGCCATATGTTCATGGAATCCAATTTACATTATCTGATAACCATATTGAGATTAAGGAGGAAGACTCACTCGAGGATCTAAATTTTGATTCAAGCCCTGAATTACAATCATTCTATTTTGAGGAATAAATCTCTAGTGGGCTCGAGTATGAGTCCATTTTGTTCGAGGATGCACATTTGGACCTTGAGGATGATTTAAAGTTAGATATCTCAAGAGATTTGGGGGAATATGAATAAGATAAAGATTGTAAACAAGCAAAAGAGAACCCTCAAGAGGATAGAGGGATTGAGGACAGTGACACTCCCAACTAGGCACATTTACTTGGTTCTGATAAGATTTTGTATGAGGTTTCTAATGATCATATGTGTCTGGATGATTCGATTATGATATTTTGAATTTACGGTGCTAATCATTCTGAGATACCCTAGATAGAAGCTGAATCTATTTTCACTTCTATACCAGTTGATTCTCACCCTTCTCTTCCCTTCCACCAGTCCTGTGAAAAACCTTGATTCTACATTCCCTTCTCCTGACTTTAATCACCAATATCATGAGATTGAGCAAGACAGAAAATCCCCCTATCAAAGAGATGTTCAAGAGATTACAGAATTATTAGGGATGACTTATGATGATTTACCTGAAGAAGCAAAGAATTCATCTGAATCATAGAATTTCGAGGAACTTGATTTGGTTGATAAGGAAAAGGAAGACATTACCTCAGAGCCTGGAGTTCAAAACAAAGTAAATTGGGGTCTAACTTATAATTTGAGTAACTCTAATGGATGTCTCGATTCTGACACTGAGAAATTCACAGAAGCCATAGAACTAAAAATGAAAGAATTTGAGTCTTTGATTAATTTATGTAAACACATTTATATCACATAAACCATCTATTGATGCATGTTCTTAGGCATATAGTTGCATCATACATTATAAATATTGCATAGCATGCATCATCTTGCATTTAGGTTAGATTGTATAATGTTTAGGTTAATTTTCACTTTTTATGGTCAGGGAATAGGGAAATATTTTATCAGGGCCTCAGATTGAAGATCCAACCATACAGATTTATTCAGGGCATCAATTAGAGTTTAACGACTCCAAGATTGCCCTGATCGAACTTCCATAGCATCAAGTGCGGTCCGAGAAAGATTATAGGACAAGGGCCAAGATGGTGTAAATACCATACAGTAGATGACAAATCCGATCGCACAGATGGGTTCGAATTGACGATCGCAGCCCAACGACACGAAAATCGAGCAAATCCAACATCCATGGCACCATCTACAAGTCACAGAAGATGGATGACCAAGATGGCAACACATGGCACCATCTCAGCCACCCATACAAGCCCAAGACCCACCGCTACTTTTCTCTCCTCAACCATTGAGCGCATCTTAGCCATTGGATCAAGATCCAACAGCCGAGATCAACTCAAGCTGTGCCTCCTCCTCATTTGAATGCAAGGGACCGAATGATCTCAACCGTTGGATCACCATCCAACAGTTGCAAGCGTCGACCCTTAAAACATAAAACAACGGTTGCAAGTGCCCACAAACCAGAGGTCAGATAATCCCTAAGCCTTAGACCTAATACATAAGCTTCACATTTTCCTCAACCTCTTGAGGATTATCCAGATCTTAATGGATACATGAATGTTTAAGGCCTAAAACAAGCCCAAGAGGCCTAAGATAAGCATTCATACTAATCTCTATGTCTCTATGTTCTTTTAGGACTTAATTTTTTCTCTTGATTTGGTATAGAACTTAAGTAGATTCCATAATCATTTACTAATGACTATCCCTTTTTTTGTTTCAAATTGTAGCTCCTTTCTGACATTTTAAATCACCTCCTCATTTCCTCCTCATGAATGATATGCAATTAATCTCTCAAAATTTCCTCCCCTTTCCCCATTTTTTTGTTCTTTTTCAAATTTTATTTTTTTGGTTTTTTGAATGTGAGTAATTTTTTTTGCGAGAAGCCTTCAAAAACTTGAATTTTTATGTGTTTCCACTTTCACACTCCCCCATGCCTAAGTTTCGCAATGTCCTCATTGTAAACTAGAGGGTATGAAGTCAGCTTTGTTCAAGGGCTAGAATAGGTCCAAAAGGGTGGTAATGGGTTAGGATGACTATTGCAGACAATTTCAAGCTTTGATACGAATGCTAAAGATGGAGTCAACTATTCTAAAACTGAACTCAGAGTGCATTAGACGTGAAGCTCAAAAAGATAATTAGAAGGATCTCAGGTTTTTGAAATGATGGGTTACCTCCCGTTAAGCGCTAAATTCAATGCCTTCAACCGAGTAGAAAGTGGTCATGGGGGAGTGGTCAAATCAATTGAATTTTGTAAAACAAGCACCTTAATCAATAGCCTAGTTGGTCCAACCAGGTGCTTGTTCAGATCAATAGGCTGATGATGTATCCCAAACCCAATCAATCTGGTGGTTTGATGGATGTGGATCAAGAGATATGGTGCCCACCAAAAACTCTGAGGCTCACGAAGATATGGAAGTGAAAATCGTGAGTTTGGTTGATTACAATCAGCCTGGTCAGTGTAGGGATCCTCAAATGAAAAAGAGTCTGTGGAGGACATAGGAACCCTAAAAAAGTGATCAGAGAAAGATGGGGCATGATTTGCAGTCTGATCGATATTCAAATCCTGATCAAAAGATAGAGAATCATATGCGAACGGATCATTGAGAGGAGAATCAGAGTAGAAGTTGATTTCGGTGGCAAGTTGGGGATCAGATCGGATTCAAGAAGGTTTTGTATGTGTAGAAGAGGTGGCTTTAAGGAGAGCTGTATGTGTTGAGGGCTCCTCTAGAAAAAGTTCAAAGGTCATTTAATCTAGAGAGTCCTTGTAATGCTCATCAAAATCAAATGTAAATGCCTGAAGAGTGCTTATAGGATCGTGGAAATCTGAGACAATAAAATATTTGAATTCTGGACTGTAGACACTCTCGGTACTTACTGCTTCTGAATCCTGCAAAAAATAAAGGAATGATTCCATCTCAATGGAACCTGATTTTGAATCAATGATCTCGAGATCAGGGACCTTAAAGTCAGAGTCGAAGAATGGATCATGGATGCTGAGGTCGTAAACTGGTTCATAATTGTCAGAAAACAAAGGTTCTCCGAAATCAAAGTAGGATTCAAAATCATCAGAGAATTTGTGAAGATCATGTTCTGAATTTGATTCAATATCAGAGGTTCCACAACAAAAAGGATCAAGATAAGTAGAATCAACAACCTAACTTGGATCTTACCTAATTTCATATTCCAAGCTTAAAAAGGTATCCTGATTAGGCATGGGCTCAGGTTCTTGGCTCTTAGGGTAGACCCAATCAATTCCCAACTCATCCAACTCGTCGGTTTCTGTATCATAGATTGGCGTGACTTTCGAGAAATCAATTTGTGTCTCAAAGGAAGTTGGAGAGGTGTATTCATCAAATATAGGCCCTAAATCATATTTCAAATTTGCAATCTGTGTCTCATGATTATCCCAAATGGGCTCGAATCTAGATTCTAGGTTAAGGGTAAGGATTGGATTACCAGAATCTAGGTTAAGCTCTACAGGGATGTCAGAATCATTCTTGAGAATCACCTTAATAGGATAAGGCTCAGGATTTACATTCTCGAGAATGTCTGTTTTAAGCTCATCATCATAGGTGTCAGGGAAATCTAATCATGGTGAACCAGGGTCTTGATTTTCTAGGGCTAGCTCAAAATTGGGAACACCTGCAATTGGATCATCCCAACCCATCTCAAGATCAGGTATGTCAATTGTTATCAAGTTTGAATCTATATTCATTTGGGTTGGTGGTCCACAACAACCTTGATTCTTGAACTCGAGATTTGGGAAATTATGTTGATCAGTAGAATCACTCCAAGATGTTTTATTAACTTCTGATGGTTATTTTTGATCAATGGATCTATATAACCTATTCAGCAATTCTCCCCGTTTTGCTAAAAAATTATGGAGTTCTTTTGCAACTGAAGGATTTGACCAATATTGCAAACAATCATTGATGTGTAATTTTACCAATTCAATGTGTTCTATTAAAAGATCTTCCCGGGTTGAATCGCGGCCTAGTCGTATCCATATCATTTCCATATGGTTCAAAATGTGGTCCATTCTTTTCTTGAATTTATCCTGAATGTCCCTTTGAAAATATTCTTCGTGGTGTTTATAAGGATTCTCAACCAACTTTTCTTCCATGCTTCCTTGGGACTTAGGTTTCCTAAACAGTCTTCTTGGATTGCCAGGTTGCACTTTCAAATTAGGTTGTGGAATCAAGATGTAGAATCAAACTCTGGTTAGATTGAAGTTGATCAGATTTGAAAGGAGATTCCCAAGAAGATCTAATGTGGTCTCTGATTACGCAGCAATCATAGGTCTTAATTGACCTAAATTAGGCTAGGACTTAGCATAACTTAGGGTTATTCATGCATGCATAAGAATTATCTGCATCTTTACTCCCTTACTTTAGCTATGCATAAAATAATGTTATAATGTGTTGATTAAGTGCATTATGTTGATTGCAAGCAATAAGCTAATCAGGAGCTAGATCTGGAGCTAGATCTGAAGCTGGATCAGGAATAATGAGTGTTGTAGCAGGACTAGAGCAGAAGGCTTAGATTAGACATAGGGAATAATGATGTAAGGGAGTCAAGGTTTGCTATTCTATTAAGTAGAAATAAAGCAGTAAAATGTGAAGAGCTTAGGTCCATCCTAGCCCTAGGATAGCCTAGAGACTTCCCCCAAGCCTTAGCCACCCTTAGATTAGGGCACAGCACCCTAGGAAGCCCTAACACCCTAGTTCCAACCCTTATCTGGATGTCCAGATAAGTTATAGGATGTTCAGAACCTTTAGCCATCTCCCGCACACCTCAAACCCATTTCGGAAATGTTATTAGACGTCCAGATACTTTGTCAGACGTCCAATTTCTGCAGAATACCCAAAGCAGAACCTAGAATGCCCCCTGACTTAGATTAGACATCTAGAACTGAAGTCTGGACTTCTGATTTTTTAGTATAAGTCGTCTGGTCATGTTTTTGGACATCTGGGGCTGGTCTCCAGTCCCTGTTTTGAGATTCAAGCCTTGATCTTGGATCTCTAGCTCCCTAGACATAATCCCAACCCCATAGGAACCTAAATTAAGGTGTCCTAACCCTAGTACATCACCTCTAGAGCTACCTAAGGACCTAATTAGGTCCTCACCAAACCGAATTGACTTAGATCAAAGTCAATCACCATCACTTAACTCAATTGGACTCATTGAGTCCAATTGAGCTCAAATCTCAACCCACACAAGTTCAATTGGACTTAGTGAGAGTCCAATTGGCCTAAACCCAACCTAATTGAGTTATTTCACTCTTAATTAGGTTCACAATCATTCAATTAAACTTAGGTTAAGTTTAATTGCAATTTCCCTTTAACAATTAGGGTTTGCAACCCTAATTCAAGGTATGCACCTACCCAAACCCCTTAGAACCTAACCTAGACCTCTTAGACACCTAGGGCACGACCACACACACACCCCCATTCATGCACCCACACTTCTCTAGAGTTCTCTAGAACTCTCTTGAAGTGGCACCAACTCTTGGTTGCCAAATTTAGCAACCAAGAGGCATTCAATTCTTAGATCGACAAATGGTGGATCTAAGAAACCAACTCTATCTCTCTTGGCCGGCCACTCTTGGACTCTCTCTAGAGAGTTCAACACTTCTCTAGAGAGACTCCCTTAAGTCTATAAAAAGACCTAAGTGGTGGCCATTTGCACCCATCCACTTTTGGACATACATGCTTGGCTCCATCCACCTCCACTTAGGCTAGCCATTACCATCTCCACTCCATCTCCATGAGCTGAGCACCACCATGAAAGACACCATACCAGGATGCTGGATCATTCCTCCAACCTCTCTCCAAGGGCCGACCTAAGCTCCATTGGTCGCCCCTCATTCTCCTCTATACCACTCCAAGGCCATCGAAGCCCACTTCCAAATGCCCTCACTTCTAATAGATTAGTAGCTAGCTCTTTACATTTACTGCTTTTATTTACTGCTTAGTTGTGTAGTCCTTACTCTCCCCCAATGATGCATGCAAAATCCTCCCGTAGATTCTTGTATGCGATCATTTTTTGGTAGCTAGATTTACATTTTTAAGCATTCCTGTACAAGCTTTCTTCTACCGTTCATGTTGCAAAAACTTCTCCAAATGAATAAAAGATGTATTTTTATTTATATGTATGAGAATCACCATGATCTCATTACAATATCTTTTGAGTGATTAATGTTGCCTATTTTCAATTCCTAATATACTTGCAACTAAGCATGTCATACTTCAATACATAATAATCATAAACCGGTGTGTGATTCTAAATAAAGTAGAGCGATAAAAGATCGAATTCGGAATTAAAACAAATGCCTCTCAGAGACGATCGACCAGGACTCAAAGTCTCGTTACCCTTAGAAAATATTTTTGTTTGATCGTATTGCGCGCTATACTACAACATTTTTCCTATCTAAGCGCGCTCTACGCATTCAACAAATGGCACGGTTGCTGTGGAGGCAATGTCATTTTCTTTGATTTTGATCTTTTAAACTATCACTGACAAAACTCTCTCTACTTTGTTTTTGATATGCAGGACAACACGAAAAAAAAATGGGATCTGCACACACAACGAGCGCAGCAAAGAAAAAATTAGGTGCACATCATCTCCTGTTTAGATTAGGTTATCCTTTGAACATTAGGTGTAGATTTACTTTCTGCAATTTCTTTTGAAAAAAAAAATTATTCATTTTCATGGAAAGGAAAAAAATCAAAAAAATTTTCAAAAAAAATCTACACTAGGTTTCTTCTGAATCCTAGGTTAGTTTGAAAAAAGCAAAAATATATATATATATTTACTTTTGAAAGCCCTCCGAATGAAAAGAAAATTTCTTTTTGAAAAAAAAAATTTGCAAAAGTTTTTGAAAAAAAAAACATTTTTGGTGGAAAGTTTAGATTTCAAACTCAAACCCTCTTTAAAAGCTTTTCCACCATCTTCTAATTTTCAACCAGATTTCAAAGTCTAATTTAAAAATTCGATTGCCAAAAAATTAGTGAGCAAAAAATTCTGAAATTCGGGCCAAACCTTCATTTTCAAACCATCTTTCAAACTTCACTACTTATTTGAAAAAATTCAAAGTATATAATTTTTAAAAATTCGTGAAGTGCACAGAGTCAGACTAACCTAGATTTGAGATTTTTCAAATTTCAAAAAGCAATTTTGAGAAATCTGCAAAATTTATTTTGATTAAAAATGGTGGGGTTCGAAAACTGATCTCATTGGCTTTATTTTCCATATTTTTACCGAATTTTTTAAGGCCAATTGGTACTGTTTCAAAGCAAAAAACTGATTAGGGGTCAAAATTCCAGATTTGACCCCCTGGCATTCAAAAATCTTTAAAATTTCGGTTGAAATAGCAAAAATTCCAAAAAAAATTCTATGGAAATATAATTTAAAAAAGAATATACTCACCAAATTTCAAGTTAATTGGATTCCAATTGTTGTCAGAGAATGAATTTTATTTTTGTGGTTTGCTGAAACAGAACAAAACCCTAGAAGTGCATAAACCTTAGGGTAAATCTTTAGGGTTACAACTTAGAGACCACACTTGGGCTAACCTAGACTTAATCAAGCCTAGTACTTAGCCGATGATCTTGGTCACCTTGTGGGCCACTCACCAAGAGAGAAACCCAACTGAAGAAAACGGGCTAAAACAAATTTTAAAACACGAAATAAAACCCGAATTCGTTGTCGTACTACTGGATGTTTTCAACCTCTTGGCGGGTTAGCCATGAGGCAGGAATTGCTTTCTGTCTGTTGTATGACGAATTTTCTTTAGGAATTCAAACCTAAAATGAAAAATCTGATCATCTGATTCATAAGGACCACTTGATTGACAAGGCCTTAGCCTTGTCTAGATTGGCTACACCAACCAAGGGGTTGGGTGGTGTATGCTAGGAAGGAGGTCGCTTAGACCTCACTTGGTTGGACCTTGGGAGCCACTCCCAAGGAGGTGAGTCACCTTGCCAGGACCATCTTCTCCCCCCACTTCTTCTACTCCCAAAGCCACCATGGTTAATCCTGGACCTGGACCTAGACCGGGTCAGGATATCGAGAATCTGGACCCAATGGCTCGTCTGGAAGCTTGGGTAGTCGAATCCGAAGAGTAGCATCAGCAGAGCATGGATCGCATCTTAAAGGCACTTGACAAGATGCAGCACTCGCCGCGAGGAGAACATCTATGGGATTTCTATGACGCAGCCGCATAACTCGTCGCATCACTAGTCGGAAGTCCCACAGGCGGAGATGCGTTTGCGCTTAAGCCCAATGTGATTGGGTTGATCAGCACTCACTTCTATGGGAACTCAAGCGAAGATCTGTTCCAGCACCTAGAGGACCTGAGTCGACTCATTGAAACGATTCGACCCAGGAATATCGATCTTGGGATTGTTCTAATGAAGCTTTTCCCATTTTCTCTGAGGGACAAAGCTTCATACAGGTTCAAGACCATTGGGAAGCCAATTCGAACCTGGCCGAAATTACGACGTGAATTCCTGCAAAAGTTCTTCCCAATATGTCTAACAAATGCAATGCGGCGCACAATCATGACTTTCTCCCAGGGAGCTGGGGAGAAGTTGCACGAAGCTTGGTACAGATTTCATGACCTTCTCCGGAAGTGCCCGCACCATGGTATACCTAGATGGCACCTAGCTCAGATCTTTTACCATGGGCTAGATGACACACATCGGTATATGGCCAATGCATCTAGTGGCGGGAATTTTCTCATGAAAGACGAGAACAACACATTTGAGTTGTTCAAATCTTTGGCAGAGAACTCGATGAATGCCACATCCATGAACTAGTTCTAGCAGCCTAGTCAGCAGCCGGTTGGTGTCCACGAGGCTTACACCGAGTCTATTCGAGCCGACATGGATATCATCATCAAGCAACTGGATAGAATAAATCTAATCGAGAAAAAGATTGACCAGATTAGTTAGGGTCAATCTGACTTGAGCTCTGCCGCCTCAAGACCCTCCTATGCACCCCGAGCCCTTCCTGCTCAAGTTAATCTACTCACTCGGGATGCATCTTCTCTGTATTTACGAGATCTGCATATCAAGATCCCGTAAATAATCCAGATCTGGCACCTTACGACCAAGGTTACGCACCACCCGCAGATTACAATGCGTATCCCCTTGACGAATATACGTCTCAAACATCTTTGGCCTACGAGGACGTCAACGCTATCCAAGGATACGGGAGTAATAACCCATATTCAGAGATGTATAACCCTGGTTGGCACTAGCATCCAAACTTCTCTTGGTCAGGTAATTCACAGATACCACATCAAGATCCACACTACCGGAACAGGCAATACGGGAATGCGCAAAACACGTACCCTAGGCAGCAGCCATTCTCGTCTCAGCAGCAGCAACCCCGTTCTTTATACCAGTTGCTACACTAAGTTGCCAGTCACCCTCCAAAGTGGGCTGACCCTTTGGAGGCACTGAAAGAGGAGTTGCAAGAATCGATGAAGAAATCTACAAAAGATATCTTATAGATTATGATGGATATGGCTGATCAGATACAGACTATACAGAACACGCAAAACCAACTGTTGCAGGAGCATAGGACTCAGGGAGCCTTTCCCTCCCAAATCATCCCGAACCCTCGATATGTGTAGAAACAAGGCACCCCACCTAGGTTTCAAGCATCGCAGGGACATGCACACAACATATTACAGGCACCTCCTGTACCAGCCAGTTACATGCAAGGCCAACTTCCTTTGCAGATCCCGCATATTCTGCCCCTTCTGCTGCCCCACCACCTCATGGATAGCAAGCCAATGCACATGCTGTCTCTTTGAGGAGCGGAAGGAAGACATTCGACCTACAACATAGGCAGGCGGGTCCTGATTTTTACCACCCTTCGCCGCAAGCGAGTTTGACTCCTTCTTCATCTTAGGAGCCACCTGGGGTAGATAAGGGTGAGCGGCCACTCAACCTTGAGATTCCCGTCCCTTTTCCTGAGGCTCTGACATGAAATGCAGTACGGAAAAAGGACATGCGAAATTTTGAGGACCTGAAATCAATGTTCCGAGAAGTACATATTCAGGTCCCCCTCCTCAAGGCAATTGATCACATCCCCATTTTTGCTAGGTTCTTCAAGGACTATTGTACCCCAAAGCAACAGCCTAGAATTGGATGGCAGGCAATACTGTCAAAAGAAGCTAGCGTCGTGATTCTAGCTAACTTGCCGCCGAAAAGGAATGACCCTGGTACCCCACTCATATCCTGCTTCTTGCAAGATTCTCCATTTGATCGGGCCCTTCTAGATCTGGGTTCGTCCATCAACCTAACTCCCACTACCGTATTTGATTGATTTTGATTTGGGGAGTTAAAGCCCACCTCGGTCACGATTCAGCTGCCTGATAGATCAGTAAAGACACTGAGAGGGGTGGTTGAGAACTTGATCGTGAAAGTACGCGGATTCTGCTTTCCCGCAAACTTTTTCATTCTTGATATGGAAGTTCATCCTAATCTCCGAGGTGTACGAATTATTTTGGGTCGCCCATTTCTAGCAACAACCCGAGCGAACATTGATTGTGCATCCTGGTGTATGGGGATAGTCCTAGGCAATGAGCGACTTCGACTTGACATATTCAGGGTAGCAAAGAACTTCGACTGTGATAGAATAGAGGAGGATGGTGAAGATGAAGATATAGCATACTATAGTAACATTGGGCTCCTTTGTGACGACCCAATGTCTCATTCGTCTGCACTATCAGGATTCTTGGACCTCGATCCACATGGGACTGAGACCACTACATTACACAAATCTCCCTGAGGATCTGACTGTTTAGGGTGTGCTTCTAACCACAGCACCCCTGAATCCAGCTATCCTGATCCACACATTTCTGAATCGCCCCTGTTGTTAAAGTAGGACGTGACCACATCTAATGGGTTTCTAGTTAACGCAGTCACAACCGATTATTTCATAGGAAGCGACTCAGGGGGAATTCACGTGCATACGAATCAACAGATTACCACCCTCGATTTTGCTCCTCCCACTCCCATTTCTGACTCTGACCCACCCGTGATTGAATTGAAGCCCTTACCTGACTCACTCAAGTATGTGTTCTTGGGTGAAAGTGAGACATACCCAGTCATTATCAATGCCCACTTAACCCAAGAATAGGAGCATCAATTGCTTTCTACACTACAAGACCATAGGGTTGCTATAGGGTGGAGTATTGCCGATCTCCGTGGTATTCACCCCTCGTATTGCACTCATCACATTTACACAGATAAGGGGGTGAAACCCTCAAGACAACCTCAAAGACGGTTTAACCCGAATATGCTAGAGGTTGTTAAGAAAGAGATAATCAAATGGCTGGAAGCAGGTATTGTATACCTAATCTCAGACAGCCAATGGGTGAGTCCGATCCAGATAGTGCCCAAGAAAGCAAGACTCACCGTCGTAAAAAATGATAAGGGCGAATCCATCCCGAACCACACGGTGACAACATGGTGGGTCTGCATCGACTATAGGAAACTGAACACAGCTACCCAGAAGGATCACTTTCTTTTTCCCTTCATTGATCAGATCTTGGAATGGTTAGCCGGATGCAGTTTCTTTTGCTTCCTAGATGGATACTCCGAGTATAATCAGGCAGTGATTAGTTGGGAAGATCAAGACAAGACGACATTCACATGCCCCTTTGGAACATTTGATTTCAAGTGGATGCCCTTTGGCCTCTGCAATGCACCAGCGACATTTCAGCGTTATATGATGGCCATCTTCTCTGAGATGATTGGGGACTATGTGGAGGTATTCATGGATGACTTCTCCATTTTCAGAGATGATTTCACATCTTGTCTTGATAACCTCACCAAGATCCTGAAACAGTGTATTGTGGTAAACCTAGTACTATCCTAGGAGAAAAACCATTTCATGGTGAGGGATGGCATAGTACTAGGGCACAGGATCTCTAAAAACAGACTCGAGGTCGATCAAGCTAAGTCAGAAATTATTTCCCACTTACCATCACCTAGCTCAGTCAAGCAGGTAAGATCATTCTTGGGTCACATCGACTTCTATCGGAGATTTATATGCAATTTCTCGAAAATCGCACAGCCGTTGACGAATCTCCTGGTTGCTGATGTCCCATTTGAATTTGATACCTTGTGTCTCAGTGCCTTCAAGAATTTACAAAGCGTTGTCTCCGACTCCCCAATTCTCCAACCACCCGACTGGTTGCTCGATTTCGAGATGTTGTGCGAAGCTTCTGATTTTGCCGTCGGTGCTGTTTTAGGCCAATGTCTGGAGAAACAACCCTTTGTCATATACTATGCTAGCAAGACACTAAATGAGGCTCAGCACAATTACACTGTCAATGAAAAAGAACTGCTAGCAGTAGTATTCGGGTTGGAGAAATTCAAATCGTACTTATTAGGGTCCAAGGTCATCATTTTCACTGACCACTCTACCCTCCAGCATTTGTTGGCAAAGAAGGATGCCAAACCACGACTCATTAGATGGATCCTACTATTGCAGGAATTTGATATCAAAATCTACAACAAAGTCGAAAAGCAGAATGTTGTGGCAAATCACCTATCCAGACTGGAGCCAGACCACATTCCTTATTCCCTGCCTATCCACGAGCAATTTTCGGATGAATCCCTTTTGGCAGTTCATTCTGTTGAGTTCCCTTGGTACACGTATATCGGAAACTACCTTGCCACAGGCAAGATTCCCGCGAACCTATCCAAGGACCAGAAACTCCAATTCACTGCGAAGCCAAATACTACCTCTGGGATGACCCACTACTCTTCCACATTGGAGCAGACCAAATTATTCGAAGATGTATCCCAGACTCTAAGATCCACAGTGTGTTATCTTTTTGCCACAATGATGCTTGTGGTGGTCATTTCTCGGGATGGAAAATCGCTCCAAAACTTTTGCAGTCGAGATTTTTCTGGCCAACCATCTTCAGAGATACACATGAACATGCCCAACATTGCAAATGATGGCAGTCGATCGATTCTATGACCAGGAGAGACATGATGCCACTCTAGCCCATCATGGTTGTAGAAGTATTCGACGTCTGGGGCATCGATTTTATGGGCCCTTTTCTGAACTTGCATGGCTTTGAGTACATATTTCTAGTCGTTGACTATGTCTGAAAGTGGGTCGAGGCCATCCCGGCGAGATAGGCTGACCATAAGACCGTCATTTCTTTCATATGGCAGTACAGCTTCGCGAGATTCAGAATACCCCACACTCTGATTAGCAATGGGGGAAGCCACTTCATTCACGTCCACTTCAGGTCATTATTAAGGAAATGCGGGGTACATCACCGTATAGCCACCCCGTATCACCTGCAAACCAATGGGAAGCTGAAGTTTCTAACAGTCAGATCAAGCTGATTCTCCAGAAGACGATTAGACAGATAGGAAGGACTGGTCCGATAAATTAGTTGACGTACTCTGGGCATATCGAACAGCATACAAGGCCGTACTAGGAATGTCACCATATCGCATGGTATATGGAAAGGCCTATCACCTTCCTGTAGAGCTGGAACACCACGCCATTTGGGCAGTGCAAAAATGTAACCTTGACCTTGATGCACGAGGTCAAGAATGGACACTCCAACTCTGCGAGTTAGGAGAGATCCGATGGGAGGCCTATGAGAATGCATTGATATACAAGGACAAGACCAAGGCCTTTCATGATCTCCACATCCGAAGGAAAGCATTCATGCCCAACCAGCAAGTCAGGTTGTTTGATTCATGATTAAAACTTTTCGCAAGGAAGCTCAAGTCCAAATGTACTGGCCCGTATATTTTGATTCATCCATATCCTAATGGGGCAATCCAGATCAGGGACCCAAAATCTAGGCATATATCTACGGTAAATGGCCAGCGCCTCAAGCCATTTTTGGCCCAGGAACCTCCTCCGCCTGACGAGATTGTTCATCTTATTGAGGATGTGTGACTGAATTCTCACCTAGCTGGAGGCGTTAAACTCAACACATATAGATAGCATACCCCACATTCCACCATCATTTATACATAACCATTTTTATATATAGCATATTTTTCTTTTAGCATATTTTCTTTCTATATATTGCTTGTTGACAGGTTGGCCAGTACTGAATATAATTTCAGGAGCAATTACAGGTGATTTCTACCCATTCTTTCCCTGCTGTATTTATTTTCTTTTATATTCATGATGAGGACATGCATGAACTTAGGCATGGGGGGGTAGAAACAATAAAACTGAAAAATTTTATGCCAACATTTAGGAAAACCTCGGAGCTACATGTAAAACATACTTTAGGACCCTGAATAAAAGAACAACTAATGTAAACACATTTACACTACTTAAGATGTCTATTTATGCATGTTCTTAAGCATAGGATTGCATTGCATGATATAAATATTGCATAACATGCATCATCTTGCATTTAGAGTAGTTTTAATAAAATCGAGGTTAATTGTCTCCTTTTATGTGCTTGGATAGGGAAAACTTTTTATCGGGGCCACGGATCAAATATCCAACCGTACGGATGTGATCAGGGCGATGATTGGAGTTCAACGACTCCAAGATCACCCTAATCAGGCATCCGTAGCATCACATAGTGATCGGGGAACCCTAGAAGATCAAGGACCAGGATGGTGTAAATCTGCACTTCAAATGACAAATCCGACCACACGAATGAATTCAGATCGACGATCGCAGCCTAACGACGCAAAAATCAAGTCAATCCGACATCCGTGGCACCATCTACAACATCCGAAAGATGGATGGCCAAGATGGCGCCACATGGTGCCATCTCGATCGCCCAAATGCCTACATGCAACAATTGAAGCCTCTGCATTCGCCCCCTCTCCGTCGTTGGATCTCGAACCAACGGCTGTGAACGGCTGCACCACAAATCGCCCGCACGACAATCTGCGCTCCACAGCGTAGTGGGTGAAGGCGCTATCGCGAGCAGCGGACGCGGGTTCGAGCTGCAGTGAAGGGGAGAAGGGCGCGGGCGAGAGGGCACGGGCGTGCGTTGGATCATGATCGGGCGACTCAAATCTTCCAATAGCGCCCACGCACTATTTCACGGGAGGTGAGGACACGCCATCACACGCATTGGGGCGGGCGCGCAGCAGCGAGTGAAGGCGCAATCACAGCCGTCCGATCTCACGATCGAACGGCTGAGATTTGTTGAACATGCGGATGCATTGAGAGAGAGAGCAACTGAGGAGGCGCGCGTGGGGAGTGCCCACTATGCCCACGTTGGGACTTTAGCGATGGTTTTATCCGTCACTAAAGACCCCTTATTTAATGTTTTAAAGATGTAATGACTAATTTGCCCCCACTCCTTGCAACTGTAAAAGGAGACCCCCTCCACACGAAATTCTCAACCCTTCCTTCTCTTCTCTACCTCTCCAAAGCTCAAGAGAAGCTTGTCCCACACCCGGGTTGCTTCTCGCGAGATAATGTCTAAATTTTCGTCCCCCTTCAGAAGTGGATCTCGCGACGACGACAATGCGCTACCCCGTTCCCGTTCTTCTGCTTTGTCCTCCTTCATCCTTCTTCGTCCTCCTTTGTCCAGGCATCGTCCCGTCCGGCTCATCCTCCAAGCGACCGTCGAGGAGGATATCTCTCTCCCTATTCTTTTTACTGCTTTCTAGTATAGATTTACTGCTTTCTAGAGTAGTTTTGCTCGTCCTCCAAGCGACCGTCGAGGAGGACATTTCTCCCTCCATTCTTTTAATGCTTTCTAGAGTAAATTTATCACTTTCTAGTGTAATTGTTTTCTGCTTTCTAGTTGTAATAGTGAAACAAACAATCTCCTTAATGATGAATTCCCTGTTTATTCTACATCTCGTTTTGATTTCTGCTTGTAATATTCTCTCTCTCTCATACTCTCTCTCTTCTATTTATTATAAATAGTTAGCTAGTTTTAATTAATTGAATTATTTCGTGACAAATAAAAACAAATGCATAGTTTTTAAATCAAACGTCCGCCTCCCTGTGTTCTACCCGGAATTTTCATTTCGGTACAAATTTTATTTGTTGAACACGAGTTCTTCACTTTCAAACTACGACAGGTTTTCCAAAACCAAACACGTTAGAATAGCAATTCGTAAGTTCAACATTTTGGCGCCGTTGCCGGGGAGGCGACGCTCTTTGATTTTTCTTTGCGTTTTCTAACTTACAAATCATTTACCTCACTTCTCTCCTTTCTTATTGTGATTGCGGGTACTCTCTCGAGACAAGCAACAGCGGTAGATTGGAGTAAAGTGCTGTGGAAGGTTCTGTAAGTTATTCCCCACCTCCCACCCATTAGATTTCATTCCACAACATAATAATTCAAACATCAATCAACCTAGGTATTCTTATAAACTCTAAGGTTAGATTGTTTGTTGTTTGACACCCATACTTACCCCAACCCCCACATTAAAAAAAAGAAAAATTAAAAAAATCTCACAGAGGTACACATCCTCATCTGATTTTCAAACTCAACCAGTAAACCGATCTTTGGAGCCGGTACACACATTCAAAAACATAATTGAGTAGAAATCAGATTAGGTAATCATTTGTGTGCCTAATTAAGTGGTGCAATAGGCCAATTGTTTGAGTTGATTGGGCTGCACCACATCAAATAAAATCAACTCATCAAGTAGCTGCCACTTTGGTTCAACTCTTAGGGATTTACCAGGCACTCCACATTCTTTTTAAGCTTTAAAGGAAAACATCTTCACCTGTGCTTGCAAAACCTGGTGTGCCAACGAAACTTGTTTGAAAACACCTAAAGTTGAATCCTAAAAGCTACTAAGCCAGATTTGAACCTTAAAATTCACCGCATCAAAAATAATCTTGTTTGAAAACCACTGGTTGCGTACGCACACACAAATCAATCAATCATTAAGGGCACAACCCATTTAAAGGGCCCATCACATTCTGAAGCACATTCAAACCTAGCCCTAAATAAAATAGAGTAGATGTTGGCCTTAAGGATTAAACTCGTTATTCAGAGCCCAGAACGAGATTATTTTCTATTAGTCTGTTTCTACTGGTCAATCTGATGTCTAGCTAGGGGAGTAGAATCAAATGATCGTGGCTGGGGGGTACACTAGGAACATGAGGCGCAAGCCGAAGGAAGAACCTTCTCCCCAGTCCCTCTTTCTAACTGGTTGGATTGAACAGATAGAAGTAGATCAAATTGTTTCTCTATCTCAAGATGGGTTTTGGGAGTTTATAGGTCTGTAGGCTAACCTACTTAAGGA
The DNA here is from genome assembly GCA_037157565.1 of Thalassia testudinum. NCBI lineage: Eukaryota > Viridiplantae > Streptophyta > Magnoliopsida > Alismatales > Hydrocharitaceae > Thalassia > Thalassia testudinum. The sequence continues at coordinate 3,243,891 of JAZHRO010000073.1, read as the reverse complement.
CAGGTTTGATTGTTTGTATTGCAGGGTGCCTTTCTTCCTCCCAGTTCTCATGAATCCTTCCACATATTACACGCAATCCTGCTCTTTCCCTCCTATTTTGAATTATCATCAACATGACGATTATTCTGACTAGTACTGTAATCAACCATCAGTTAGTTGGGATAACTCAGATTGGGGATACAATTCTGAACCTCCATGTTTAGGGTCTAACCCTAAACACTCTGATTGTGATTTTTATCCTTCTCAGAGCCACATCGATTATAGATCGTCACCCTATTATGCACAACCTAATACGATCTACAATCAAGAAGGATACACTGATCCTTACCCATCCTCTGATTACACTGCCTATAGGTCATCACCACCTTTTGAACAATCTGAAATGACCTATTTTCAGGAAGGGTATAACGAACCTCAATTCATTAATTCCCTTACAATGACCCCAAACCCGCCCAACCCTGAACCAATTCATTTGGTTCAGAGTAATCTAGTTCAAGATAAGGTTTTGGTTAACTTGAGGAATATCGTTCAATCTTTAGAAGTTCAACCGATACCTTGCATTGAGAGATTGGAGCCCCTGATTTAAATGATTGATGATTTGAACAAGTCTTTGTTGGATTGGCTCCAAGATGTTAAGGATAAGAACCCGGGTGAGTTTCTACTTGGGAAATTAGCGAAATTGAGGATGAGATTCGTGGTTACTTTGATTCAATCATGGGATTATTCCCAGGATGAACTCCCTTCAGGAAAGCCAATGATAGAACTCGCTCAGGAACCTGTTGGGGGGGACACGTGTTACGAGGTTGACCAGATTGAATTAAAGCAACCAATTATGGAAGATCTGATTTCTTCACCTGAGATCCTTGAGCTGGGGTATGAGGAAACGTACGTCTCCTTGGAACAGAAGGTGACAAATGATTTTGGGACATACATTGATACGGATCCTGATTTCTTTGATGGTGAAGATTCAAGTTGCGAAGTCTCACGCGAGTTTTCTGAACACGATTTCTGTGAGACGATTGGGCCTGAGGAATCTGATAGATCATTTGAAAGTCCAATAACTGAGGAAACTGATTTTATTAGGGCTAACATTAAGGATCCAGAATCGCATTTTCTGGAGGATTCAAGTCAATGCCCAGATTGTCAATTACACCCCGTTGAGCTTATTGGTAATTCTGTTTCTGAGATAATTAAACCCAAGTCAATTCTGATTCTACCACATCATTTAGACTTGGAGATTTCAGACGGGGTGATTAACATGCAAGAGGTCTCGGAATTTAACATTCTGAATGAGAAGGATAGGAGCTTGGATGTTCTGATTTGGGAAGTTAACTTTGGAGGAAATGGAAGATTGAGTCGAAGGGTTCCTTTTAAGCTGAAACCATCAAATCTGAACCCTTACGACATTTGTTTTGAGGATGTCAAACCCAAGCACACATTCAATGATTATCCTTTTGAGTTTAACTTCTCTGTAACCCGACTTTTTGGTCTTGGGTTGCATCCTCATAAATTGCAGGCCCGACCCCGCTTGCATTCTGATTTTAGGTTTTGGATAATTTTTATCCATAACTTAAGATATTCTCGATTATGGGGTATGGGTCTGCACCACAATCTGGTCCACATCTGTGGACCTCTATTGACAGGTCAGAGGATTCTTCTGTTTATTCTAATTCTGACCTGCACTTGTGAATTCTTCATTTCTTTTCTTTGGATAGCGTGCCTAGCTGAAGGCACTAAACTCAGCACATATATAGTTCTTTTTAGTTTTCATCTCAGAGCGGACCTGACATTCATGCAATTCAGGTGCTTTCTACGCTTTTCCACTCTATTTTATGTCTTTTTAATACAATGAGGACATTACACTAGATAGGCATGGGGGGTGGATATTCATCTCTGAATTCATTCGTCAGCTCCGTAGATTTGTTTTATTTTTTTTTATTTAAAAAAAAATTGAATTAGGAAAGAGAACTTGGGTTTAAGAAAATTTTCAATCTTAGGAAATACTACATTATGATTTGAACACAAAGACCCTTCAGGTCTTTGGACTTAATCAGCCCGTGTATCCACTAAAATGTGGATTTATTTTTTGAGTTCTCGCCAACCTAAATTTTATTTTAATTGGAGTAAATAAGTTTAGGTGATAAGTACACGACTTATCAACCTACCCTTTGATTTGAGGGAATTTTGAGTTTCTAGCATCTACACACTATCTTGTCAGTAACTCGTTGTTCGACGATTTTAACGGAAATTGAGTAACTAATGAACCTCCTAGGGTGATATGGCTGGCAAGTTATCGTGGGTAACAACCCATAGGTAGGTTATCCAGAGCCCAGTCACTGGACCTTTCTCTTTTTCCTGCCCTTAGGTAAATCTTAGACCAGGGAAGCCACCTACTTTAAAAAATAACAAATAAAAATTAAAAAGAAAAGGAGAAAAGAAAAAAAAAGAAATAAACCACACTTCCCACACGAGTATGGCTGGCAAGTTGTCGGTGGTAACAGCTCATCGACCGGTTGCCCAGAACCCAGCTCAATAAATGCACTAAAAATTTCCAAAACACTTAGGAAGAAGCGGAGAAGTAGAATAAACCGGGAAGATATACACTGGATTCACCCTTGTGTTGACCCCGTAAAAATAAATAAATAAATAAAAGTAGGGAGAAAGCTATCGGCTGTAAAGATACACCTTTAGGTAGAATTTTTTTGAGGTCACCTAGAGGCATAGAAATCCGAAGTACATTTTAATTGTCGGTCAACGAGTCTATCACATTCACAATAAGATGCTTAAAAGTTAGGGTTCTCATCAAATCTTGGGTGAGTTGAATGGCCGTAGAAAGCCACTCTTAAACCCTAAAATTTGAAAATCCAAAAAAATTAGAAAAGAGTAAAAAGAGAAAAAGAAATTTTTCTTTAAATAAGGCGAGGGTTTGAGGCGATCTGCATTTTGGCAGATACTTGAGCACTGTTGTGTCTTTGAAAGTTTAGATCCTAAGTAGACAATTTCTTAATGATTGAAAATAACTCATGCCCAAATAATCCAACCTAATTCTCTTATAAATAGCATATAGTTTTTGCTAGGGACTACCAAAAGATAGGCATGGGGCTATGATGTAAACACATTTACACTACTTAAGATGTCTATTTATGCATGTTCTTAAGCATAGGATTACATTGTATGATATAAATATTGCATAACATGCATCATCTTGCATTTAGAGCAGTTTGAATAAAATGGAGGTTAATTATCTCCTTTTCTGTGCTTGGATAGGGAAAACTTTTTATCGGGGCCTCTGATCGAAGATCCAATCGTACGGATGTGATCAGGGCAACGATTGGAGTTCAATGACTCCAAGATCACCCTAATCAGGCATCTGTAGCATCAGATAGTGACTAGGGAACCCTAGAAGATCAAGGGCTAGGATGGCGTAATCCACACCTCAAATGACAAATCTGATCACACAGATGAATTCGGATCGACGATCGTAGCCTAATGATGCAAAAATTGAGTCAATCCGACATCCGTGGAACCATCTACAATATCCAGAAGATGGACGGCCAAGATGGCACCACGTGGCACCATCTCGGCCGCCCAAACACCCGCATGCAACCATTGAAGCCTCCGCATCCGCCCCCTCTACGCCTTTGGATCTTGATCCAACGACTGTGAACGGCTGCACCACAAATTGCCCACGCGACAATCCGCGCTCCGCAGCGCAGTGGGCGAAGGCACTATTACGAGCAGTGGACGCGGGTTCAAGCCATAGCGAAGGGGCAAAGGCACGGGCGAGCAAGTGCGGGCGTGCGTTGGATCGTGATCGGGCAGCTCAGATCTTCCAATAGCACCCATGAGCTATTTCACGCGAGGCGAGAATGTGCCATCACACACGTTGGGGCAGACGCGCAGCAACGTGTGAAGGCGCAATCACAGCCGTCCAATCTCGCGATCGGATGGCTGAGATTTGTTGAATGTGCGGATGCGTTGAGAGAGAGAGTAGCTGAGCGGGCGCGCGTGGGTAGCAGCCACTACGCCCACGTTGGGGCTTTAGCGACGATTTTATCCGTCATTAAAGACCCCTCATTTAATGTTTTAAAGATGTAATGACCAATTTGCCTCCACTCCTTACAACTATAAAAGGAGACCCCCTCCACACGAAATTCTCATCCCTTCCTTCTCTTCTCTACCTCTCCAAAGCTCAAGAGAAGCTTGTCCCACACCTAGGATGCTCCTCGTGAGAAAAAGTCCAAATTTTCGTCCCCCTTCGGAAGTGGATCCCACGACGATGATGACGTGCTGCTCCGTTCCCATTCTTCTGCTTCATCCTCCTTCATCCTGCTCCGTCCTCCTTCGTCCAGGCGTCGTCCCGTCTGGCTCGTCCTCCAAGCGATCGTCGAGGAGGATAACTTCTCTCTCCCACTCTTCTTTACAGCTTTTCTAGTGTAGAATTTTCCTGCTTTCTAGTGTAGCTGATTTCCCGCTTTCTAGTGTAATTTTTATTTGGTTTGATTGTATAAACATGTTGAAATATTGAATGCATGTTCTTTCTTGTTCTCTCTCTCTCTCTCTCTCTCTCTCTCTTTCTTTTAGTCTGATAGCTTCATTGTAATTATATCGCCTCGCTTTTCAAAAATTTCTAAAAAAATATAATTACGAATATAGATCAACGTAGTCTCCTTATGTTCGACCTGGAATTCAAATTTCGATATAAATTTTATTTGTTGAACATGAATTCTTCGCTTTCAAGCTATAATGACAAGGTTTTAAAACCAAACACATTAGCGTAGCAATTCGTAAGTTTAACAACAATTGACTCCACCTCCAATGCTCTCATTAGAGCTAGAAATCGTCCGCAATAGCCACTTCCGACTCACCTGCTCACCTCTTGTTCTAAATTTAGGGTCAAGCTGAATGTAACCCGAAAGGGAAATTTTATGAAGTACGAATATAAGAGGTTAATTTTTTATAACATATATACATATTGCATTCATGAATAAGACTATTTTATTAAGAGAATGCATTAAGGATTTTATCCTCTAGTTGATTCCTGTAATCTGGAATCCAGTACAACTTTTCACACACATGTAGAATTTGCAAAAGATTCACGGTGAAGGCTGATAAATGTCTTTATTCTGTTGAGAAGCAGTGCTTCTTTTCTTGAACCCCTGGACAGTGTTTTGGGAGTCAAGCAGATTTTTCTCCAAAAATCCACCAAATAGTGTGAGATGAGACTAGAGTGTATTGGTGCTCTAAGATTAGTGAAAGGAATTTGGAGTCCTAGATAATTAGGTGATGATACTCAGAGAATAGGCATAGCTTCCACTCTCGGTTCCTGCGTATACATTTTTTTGCGAATTGTGAGAGCCACCAAATAAGGCAAATACATGGAGAGCGAGTTTACATAAAACTAGGGCTAAGGTGGATGGTTACGACCATTCTTTACGGAATCCTCAGCTGAAGGAGGATATTGATGTCAGGGTCAGAAATACATCATCCTATCCATCTCTCTCAGTGCCGTGAGTAGGCACTTCCACCAAATAAGCCACCCAATGTCTCTTGAGTACCACCAATCCCTAATAATGCCTCCTCAATAAAGCTCATGGATGTGTGCTAGTTCTATTATGTTAAAAAATAATAATAATAAATAAAAAAATAAAAAGAAAGAAGAATTGAAAAAAAAATATTAGAAAAGGAAGAAAAAGCAAAGAAAAAAAAAGAGTGAATATTTAGTGTTTATTTCAGTTGCAGTGAGGCAATCCCAACAAATAAATTTGAGATCCACCAAATATTGCCTTAACCCACATTTCTTGTGTTTCTGACCGCCCGAATACTGGCTGAGGAATTTCGACTTAGTGTTAGGGTTATGTGACGGAGAGCAGTTTTCGCGCATTTGAAAGTCGTCGGAAGTCGTAGTATAGTCGCGCAAAACGTTTGTCAAAAATATTATTTTGTAAAATAACGAGACTTGAGTCCCGGTCGTTCGTCTCTGGGAGGCGTGTTTCTATTTTTGAAATCGATCTTAAAGCCGCTCTACTTAATATTCTGGTGCGCAATATATAGGCGGTTAAAGAACAGGCACTTAAATCATGCAAATAAAATAATCATTCAGCTCATGGTGATTTCGAACACATAAAGATATATATATATATATATATATATAAATGCATTTTCATTCATTCATTGGGGGAGAGTTCTTTGTATAGGAAATCTAGAGGAAAGCTTATAAAGGAATGCTTGAAATTAAACCTAGCTACTAGAAAACGATTGCATACAAGAATCGACGGGGGGATTTTGCATGCATCATTGGGGGAGAAGAGAAACTACTCTACTAAGCAGTAAATGAAAGCAGTAAAACTTTTGAAAATGCAGCATCCCGGCATGGTGTCCTCCATGGTGGTGGTAGTGAGCTCGTGGAGGTGGAGTGAGTGGCTAAGTGGAGGTGGAGTGAATGGCACCAATGGAGTGCAATTGCCAAAGAAGTGAATGGGTGCCAATGGCCACCTAAGGGGTCTTTTTATAGACCTAAGGGAAGCTCTCTAGAGAATTATGGAATTCTCTGGAGAGGCCTATGGTGGGAGCTCGTGGGAGAGTGAGAGAGAGAGGGTGGATGGTGGCTTTTAGATCCACCAAATGTGGATCTAAAAATTGAATGGCTCTTGGTTGCTATTTTTGGCAACCAAGGTAACCACACATGGTAGAGAGTTCTACAGAACTCTAGGCTAGATATTTTCATGTGGATGGTGTGTGTGGGTGTGTGTGGGTCGAAACTTAGGTGGCTAGGTTGATTAGTTTGGGTTCTAGTGGGTTTAGGTCAAGATAGGTCTCAAATTAGGGTTATAAACCCTAATTCACTAAGGTAAAGTGCAATTAAACTTAATAGAAGTTTAATTGGGTGTGTGGAAACTTAATTGAGAGTAAAACAACTCAATTAAGTCAGGTCTAGGTCAATTGGACTCTCATTGAGTCCAATTGGACAGTGTGTGCTGAGATCAGGGCTCAATTGGACTCAATGAGTCCAATTGAATAGGCTGATGGAATTGACTAAGATCCAAGTCAATTAGGTTTAGTGAGAACCTAATTAGGTCCTTAGGGAGGTCTAGAGGTGATGTACTAGGGTTAGGGCACCTTAATTTAGGTTCCTATGGGGTTGGAATTGGGTTTAGGGACCTAGAGATCCAAGATTAAGGCTTAAATCTCAAAACAGGAATTGGAGAGTAGTATAAGACGTCTAATTATATAATCAGACGTCTTATACTCAAAAATCAGAAGTCCAAACTTATTGTCTGGACATCCAATCAGTGTCAGGAAGGGTTTCGGGTTCTGTTTTGGGTATTCTGCAGAAATTGGACGTCTGACAAAGTGTCTGGACGTCCAATAACACTACAGAAGTGGGTTTGAAGTGTGAGGGAGTTGGCTAAGGGTCCTGGACGTCTTAAAACTTCTCTGGACGTCCATAGAAGGGTTGGAACTAGGGTTTTAGGGCTTCCTAGGGTGTTGTGACCTAATCTAAGGGTGGCTAAGGCTTGGGGAAGTCTCTAGGCTATCCTAGGGCTAGGATGGACCTAAGCTCTTCACATTTTACTGCTTTATTTCTACTTGACAGAATAGAAAACCTTTAACCCCCTTACATTATTATTCCTATATCTAAACTAGGCCTTCTGCTCCAACTCTGCTACAACTCCCGTTATTCCTGATCCAGCTTCAGATCCAGCTCCTGATCAGCTTATTCCCTGCAATCGACATAATGCACTTAATCAGCACATTATAACATTATTTTATGCATAGCTAAAGAAAAGCAGTAAAGATGCAGATAATGCATATGCATGCATGGATAACCCTAACTTATGCTAAGTCCTAGCCTAATTTAGGTCAATTAAGACCTATGATTGCTGCGCAATCATTATGGAAACTCAATTAAAGTGTTAATGCCAAGAGAGACCACCAAATATAGGCCATATGTGTGAATCTGGTGAGATTGTGAGCTCTAAGAAAAAGAAAAGAAAAAGAAAAAGAGTAAGAGAGAATGAATACAAAGGGATCAAAAGGGAGCATAGTTTTTCTTATCTTTCTCTGAGTTGAGTTACTTAGTAATCTGAGAATCTAGATTTTATAGTACTAGTCTCTATGTAGCACCATGTGAGAGTGAGGCACCAAATAAATAAACTTTTCCCTCAGAGATTCTCTACCTAAGCCTAAAGCTGGGGTGGAATTCATAGAATATCTTGAATACCCCGACGGAAGAAGTCCGCCTATCCCGCTAGAATTTTTACTAGTGGTCAAGTACAGGCTTTAGAGGTGTATCAATTTATCACTCAAATTCGTTGCAAAAGCTACATAGCTGCACTTTCACGATTGTCTGGATTTCAAGAACATAGGATGAAAATAAAAAGGAGAAAAATCTCTAGGAATACTCTTGATAAAATAATCAATCTCTTTGGAACCCTACTGTAAATAATTTAGTCTTGCATTTGCTAGGGACTAGCAACATTTAGGCATGGGGGTTATGATTGCGCAGCAATCATAGGTCTTAATTGACCGAAATTAGGCTAGGACTTAACATAACTTATGGTTATTCATGCATGCATAAGCATTATCTGCATATTTACTGCTTTACTTTAACTAGGCATAAAATAATGTTATAAGGTGCTGATTAAGTGCATTATGTCGATTGTAGGCAATAAGCTGATGAGGAGCTGGATCTCGAGCTGGATCTGAAGCTGGATTAGGAATAATGACTGTTGCAGCAGGACTGGTGTAGAAGGCCTAGATTATACATAGGGAATAATGATGTAAGGGAGTCAAGGTTTGCTATTCTATTAAGTAGAAATAAAGTATAACATGTGAAAAGCTTAGGTCCATCCTAGCCCTAAGATAGCCTAGAGACTTCCCCCAAGCCTTAGCCACCCTTAGATTAGGTCACAGCACTCTAGGAAGCCCTAAAACCCTAGTTCCAACCCTTATCCAGACATCCATATAAGTTATAGGACGTCCAAAACCCTTAGCCATCTCCAGCACACCTCAAATCCACTTCTGCAGTGTTATTGGACATCCAGATACTTTGTCAAATGTCCAATTTCTATAGAATACTGAAAATAGAACCTAAAATGCCCCCTAACTTAGATTGGACATCTAGAACTGAAGTCTGGACTTTTAATTTTTTAGTATAAGTCATCTGATCATGTTTTTGGATGTCTGGGGCTGGTCTCCAGTCCCTGTTTTGAGATTCAAGCCTTGATCTTGGATCTCTAGCTCGCAAGACCTAATCTCAACCCCATAGGAACCTAAATTAAGGTGCCCTAACCCTAGTACATCACCTCTAGATCTACTTAAGGACCTAATTAGGTCATCACCAAACCCAGTTGACTTAGATCAATGTCAATCACCATCACCTAAGTTAATTGGACTCATTGAGTCCAATTGATGTCAAATCTCAACCCACACAAGTTCAATTGGACTTAATGAGAGTACAATTTGCCTAAACCCAACCTAATTGAGTTATTTCACTCTCAATTAGGTTCACACTCATTCAATTAAACTTAGGTTAAGTTTAATTGCAATTTCCCCTTAGCAATTAGGGTTTGCAACCCTAATTCAGGGTATGCACCTACCCAAACTCCTTAGGACCTAACCTAGACCTCTTAGACACCTAGGGCACGACCACACACACACACACACATTCACGCATCCATACTTCTCTAGAGTTCTCTAGAACTCTCTTGAAGTGGCCCCAACTATTGGTTGCCAAATTTAGCAACCAAGAGGCATTCATTGCTTAGATCCACAAATGGTGGATCTAGGAAACCAACTCTATCTCTCTTGGCCAGCTGATGAGAACCTCATCATGAGCCATAACTAGCTCATTTTGACCTAATACAAAGGATAAAAGCTCCTACATAACTCAAGGAAAGGCTTAACTCAGAGAATTCTGAGTTTAGGAAGAAAATAAGTCATAAGGGGTAAAAATGCAATTTTACCAGTATAATCTGCATACAGGTCCAAACATAGGTCAAAAAAACCGAATAAGAATGAAAGTGGGATGATCTGATAAGGGCTACAGCAATTCCAAGGAACTAAATGATAATCTGTAACCTTAAAACAAACCCACTTCAATTCACGAGGTTTGAGGCAAAGTAAAAATAGAATAAACCCTCTAAAATTTATATAAAAATAATCTCTATGGTTTAGAACCTTCAATTTGGCCTTCGGAACCCATTTTGACCTACATTGAGAACCATGCCCAATTAATAACTTAATTTGGGTTTTTGCGTAAATTGACCAGTCAAACAAGGTTTTATCTAGAAATAAAATTCACCATCAGAATCCTTAGGTCCTAATTAGTCACGTATAAAAACTTGAGCCTAAGAAGAAACCTTCTTGACCAACTTTAGAATTTGGTCCTCATCTATTTACTTTTTGGCCCTCAACTTTTGAACCCTCGCATTTTTGGCCCCTAACTCTTCTTCGTTCTTTACATTCAGGTCCTCCCAGCAAAACCTGCCAGCACCATGCTCCGGCGACCCTGCGCGGAGCATGGCGCCGCGCAGAGGAAGGGGGAGGGCCTGCCAGGTCAAATGGGGGTGCCCTGCGTCGTCAGCCGTCGCAGGAACACCCCCTGGTCGCTGCAACCCACCATACCGGCCATGCGAACGCACGGACGGTATGGGTCTCCTTCCTCCGGTGTCCTCCGACGAGGGAGACACGTCGTCTCCCTCCGCCCTCCTCTCTGGTTCGGCCCCTATAAATACCCCCGTCGCTCCACCGTTCTTCCGAGCTCGGTCCTGACGGAGAAACACCCTCTTTTCACTCTCTTCCCACTCCGACAGGAAGCCCTCCAACTCCGGCGGTTTTTCCCTCCTCCTCTTCGTCGTTCTGCTGCACTACCAGCAGCAGGGATGCCTTCCCCTGCTCTTCCCGCGCCGCGCCGCACCCAGCGCGCGCCTCTCCAGCCCTCTCCTCGCCGTCGCTCCTTCCTCTGGGCAGCTTCTTCTCCGGTGACAGTCGATACGACTGTCGCCTGTTCCAGCCCCTCCTTGTCCTGATAAGTAGGTATAACTTCTCACCTTTCTCCCCTCTTCCTTTTCCTCACTTTAAACCCTTACTGTCGCCCTCGATTCCGACCAATCGCCCTCACCTTCTCCACCTCCGGCCACACTCCGGCGACCCGCTCCCATCACTCCAGCACCCCACACGGCTCGCCGACCTGCACATAACCTCCGCCTCCTCACCCTGATCCATTTCCGCCCTTCCAATTCCCGCCACCCGACCTCTGCAGATCCACCCAACACACCCACTTACCAACCCACAGCTTGACCTAGGGCGGCCCGTAGGCTCCGCCCCGCCACCTGCAGACCTTCCGACCACCTTCGCCGTGCTACGGCAGAGGTCCTCCGCGTATCTAATTAGGCCGAGAGGCCCTTTCTCTGTAAACAGGAACTTCACTCGCCGCCGCCATTGCTGAGGTGAAGAACCTCCTTCGACCTGCTGCTCCAGGCGCGCCGTGCCCAGGTCACGCTCCCAGGCTGTGCGAGGTATTTTCGCAAAGCGCCAGGCTGCAGTTGAGGCGAAGCCCTCGCGCGAAGCCCTCGTGCGAAGCCTCGACTGCCACTGTTTCCTCCGCACAGGCGGCAAATTGGGGTGGGACATTTAGTCCCACCTCGGAAGACTCCGAAGCGGCGCACTGATACAAATTGAAAAAGTGCTGGAGGCTTATCGCCTCAGCACACGGGGTGAGGTCCCCTTCACCTGGCCTCGTCCGCGCTCACGCCTCGCGGACCTGGCCTGACCCGAGTAAGCCCGACCTGCACTCCTCGCCCACCACTCACGCCGGTGGGCCTGGACCCGGGCGCGACCCGCGTACCCGATTACCCGGTTGCTCTGGGAGAGCTTACCTAGAGCGAATTCTGAGAAAGAGAGAGACGCGGGGGAAGGGTAGAGTAGGTTTTGCCCACTGACGTAAACTTTGAAGTGTGCAGGCACAGGTGAACAAAGAAGAAGAACCGTGGAAGAAGAGAAGAAGAAGAAGGCCGACGAAGACTGAAGGAAGGAGGAGCACCGAGCTGCACTGTAGCAGCGGCGACTTAAGTCGTCTGAGTGAAAAATCAGACGACACTCTGAAGGAAGAGAAGAAAGAAAGAAGAAGAGGAAGAACATCACCACTGCTGCAAATAAAGAAGAAGAAGGAAGGAGAGACGACGTCCTGAAAGCAGAAGAAGAAGACCACAAGGAGATAAACAAAGAAGAAGCAGCTGAGACAGAGCTGAAGAAGGAAGACGAGAAGCGCAAGGAAAGAAGAAACATGACCCGCAGCGAAGATCTGAAAGACAGAAGAAGAACAAAGGAAGAAAGCAGAAGAATCCGAGAAAGAAGAGAAGGAGAAGATAAGCAAAGAGAAAAGAAGAGAAGAAGAAAGAAGCCAACAAGACAAATCTCTCTCTCTCTCTATCTTTATTTTTGTAATAAGAATTTGTACCCCTAGAATACGATTCGCTCCCTGAGTTCGACCTCAGGAACTCTTTTCCGAGTAAAAAAAATTATATATTTAAAATGATGGCAATAACTGGCTATACTACAACGCTATAATAAAACCTAGTTATCACGGCCACCATTTTTTTTCATTGGCGCCGTTGCCGGGGAGCAACGGCTATTCTAGAGGTAAACATTCCTGTTTCTTTTTAGTTTCTGATAATCTCCTCTCTTTTGTGCAGCTACAGGAAATCAAGATGACAAGCAACCGCACGACAACCACTCCGAGGACAGGTAATTTTTTCCTCTCGCTATTAACCCCTAAACTCTAAAGAGGAAGAAAAGAAAAGAACAAGCAATATAGGGATAACCTGTCTTCCATACTTAGTAACCATAAAAAGTTGCATGTTTTCAACCCATTATTCCTGCACACTATCAAGGGTATTTAGGGGCTAACACATTCTTGCTTGATCCCTAATTACCCAACAAAGAGCTAACTGGACCAAGTAGAGCCAACCTAGGATCCAACACTAGGGATTTGGAGACACACTCCTTAAGCAAGAATTGAGAAAACCAAATGAAGTGTGCCCAAGCCCTTGTCTGAAAATATCTATTCAAAGAAAACCTAAAACAATTGGCTCTCTAAACACTTGAACCCTAAAAAACAAAACCCAAAAACTCTCAAAGGAAACAAGAGGTAAAGTTGCCCCCTTGGGTCAACCAACCTTAAATTAGGTCACTCTTTGAACTCAAAGAACTAAAAGTTCAAGTGAAACCTTAAGCACCCTGATCTTAAAGTAAAAATTGGTAGACTTAAGAGGTCAAGATCCCCATTCTGGTCTACCTGGAACCGCAGTGACAAGAGAGGTTGGGTGGGGGAAACCCTGTAACCTGTGGGGACGCTCTACCATGTAGGGGTCTTTGCGGGACTCTCCCTCTCTGGCTGCCCAGGTAATTCTCAGGTGGACGATCTTTCTGATCAAGGGGTCCATCTACCCCTCACCTCTATAGTCACCCAACACATTTTTGGGTGTCTTGATTGGGTCCAGTACCTTCTAAACTCATCTCTTCCAACAGTGCATGTACGGTAGGAGGTCCTTAAGACCACCCTTAAGACCTCCTTTAGAAATTCACTCTCGTCAAGGCCAACCCTCGACGCCCGTGTTTGTGCAGCAACCCCCTCACATTATTCTCTCTTCTGATTCAGAACCAAGTTCTTCTTCTTCCCCCATCATGGCTCAGCCAGTTGAGGAAGAAAACAATCTGGAGCACCAGCTCCAGCGACTCAATGACCTCTTCCAAAACTTCGTGCACCCACCACAGCATCCTATGATGCGGGACCACTACAATCCTGCTGCGGTGGCTATTGAGCCTCGAGTCAGAATCCCGACTGGAGGACCTGATTCCGAATTGAAGCCCAACATGATTCATGCTATACCTAAATTCCATAGGCTTAATTCCGAAGATCCCTTCCAGCACATCAAACAGCTAAAGCATCTGGCCCAAACTTTTGGGTCAGATGCGCAAAATCAGGATATTCTTCTCATGAAGATGTTCTCCTTCTCTCTTATGGACAAGGCCGCCCATTGGTATCAAACTCAGACCTGGCCGATCAACACTTGGGAAGAACTTCAATCCGAATTTTTGAAAAAGTTTTTTCCCGTTGGTCGGACCAATGCCTTGTGCCATCAGATTACGCACTTCACTCAACAATCAGGAGAACCTCTCCATGAGGCATGTGATCGTTTTCAGGATCTTATGAGAAAGTGCCCCCATCACGGAGTTCCTAAATGGGAACAGGTCCAATCTTTTTACCAGGGACTCCGTGAGGACATCCGCCTTTTCGTCAATGCAACTTGCGGAGGAAATATCATGGGTCAACATGAAGACACCGTGCGGGAGATTCTCGAAAACATGTGCGAGAACTCCATCAACAATGACTCCATGGGATTATTCGACAGGACGAATACCCGCGCAGCAACGAATCTTAGGGGAGCACATGAGACGTAGGGCCTGTCCGCATCAGTCGACCTGAAATTAATGGCCAGTCGATTGGACAAGGTTTCAATCATTGAGAAGAAGGTGGATGAGCTGACTCAGCACTTGCAGCGAGCCACCTCTGCGCGTAACTCCTTTGCACAACCTCCTTCCACACAGGAGACTGTGCAAAACATTCTCCACCGATCTTCCCCTAGGATGGATCCATATCCATCCCCATCTGATTCTCAGATCGGAGGATCATCCGATCCTTTCTACACCAGCCCAGGGAATTCCATTCCCCCTTTCCCTGATTCTCAAGAGGTTCCTCCAACCTGCGAGGACCTCAATGCCATCCAGAATGACCCATTCTCCAACACCTACAACCCTGGATGGCGAAACCATCCCAATTTTCAGTGGGCGGGAAATTCCCAAACCCAAAGACCACCTTTTCAGTCCTGCCCACAACCCTCTCGTCATTACCAGCCGCCTCAGCCTCGGCCCAACCCTACTTATCCATCAGGGCCAAATCAGGATCAAATGTCCCTAATCCTTCAGACTCTGGCTGACATTCAAAGAACGAATGCGGCTATTCAAAAACAACACAAGGACGAACTTACAGAGGTTAGATCTCAACTGGCCCAGTTGGCAAATTCTCGCCAGCCAGGCACACTCCCTTCCCAACCTCTTCCTAACCCGAATAACGTGCCGACCCAGAAGCGCGTTATGAATCCAAATTTAGGCCACGCACAATGGATTTATCAGGCCCCTACTGCTCCATCTCCAGAAGAGATGGAAGCTTCAACTTCTTATGCGGGATTTCAACAGCAGCCACCCCTCTTACCAAACCCAAACCAAAATCAGGCCGGATTAAATTCTGTAACAACACGTAGTGGTAAAACAACTCAAGACCCGCATTATCCGAACCACTCCAAGCCTGATAACCATGACCCTAGGATAGTTATCCAAGATACCACTGTCCCAGATCAAGAACCCGGACCTATCCTAGAAGAACCAACCAAGGTCCCATTCCCTGAAGCCTTAACCAAAGGGAAGAGACGAACCAAGCCCGTGGCACCTGAGGAGGACCTGGTCAAGATCTTTGAGCAGGTCCACATAAACATCCCCTTGATGGATGCAATCCACCACGTACCGGCTTATGCACGATTTTTAAAGAATGTGTGTACACCCCAGCGTAAGCCGCGAACCAAGAGTGGGAGTCCAATTGTTCTGTCAGAGCAAGCCAGCTCTGTAATCCTAAGCAGACTCCCACCCAAGGCTAAAGATCCTGGTACTCCCCTGATTTCCTGCAGGATAGGTGATACACAATTTGATAGAGCATTGCTAGACTTGGGTGCTTCCATAAATCTGATACCCACATCCTTACTTAACCATCTAGAAGAATCTGAGCTGAAACCAACTGAGGTGACATTACAATTAGCAGATCGATCTATAAAGTCACCAAAAGGGATTCTCGAGGATGTTATTGTGAGAGTGCGTGATTTCTACTTTCCTGTAGACTTCATAGTCTTAGATATGGACGCACCTGAGAACCCTAGGGATACACCAATCATTTTAGGGAGACCTTTCTTGGCTACTGTTAGAGCCAACATTAGCTGTGAGGAGGGCCAAATAGAGCTCAAATTTGGGAATCAAACACTGAAAATTGATATATTTAAGGCCCAACAAGGAATCAATTGCGGTGTCATCGAACAGATTTGTGACATTAGGACTTTGGTTGATGAAACACACTTCCAGAATGATCTAATTATACCTCATCAACTGCAGAAAGATCTTGATCCGCAAACTAAGGAGTCGAATCCAGATATGAACAACCCAGTAACTCCCACCCTTGAACCTCACATCTATACTGAACCACCCGCTGCTGCTGATAACCCCATCCTCGAACTGAAACCCCTTCCTGCTCACTTGAAATACATCTTTTTGGGTTCTAATCAGACCCTTCCTGTGATTATCAATTCCAACCTCAGTCCTGAATAGGAATCCCGTCTGATTGTTGTCCTCCAGCAACATCGTAGAGCCATCGGATGGACTCTCGATGATTTGACTGGAATAAGTCCCTCTTATTGTACTCATCATATCTATTCAGAAGAGGGCACACGACCTTCTCGTGAAATGCAGAGACGCTTAAACCCCAATCTGCAGGAGGTCGTGAAAAAGGAGATCATCAAGTGGTTAGATGCCGGAATTATCTACCCGATCTCCGATAGTCGTTGGGTGAGCCCAATTCAGGTCGTGCCCAAGAAGGCAGGACTCACCACTATAACGATTGAGACCGGAGAAATCATTCCTACCCGACTAGCCAACTCGTGGAGAGTCTGTATAGATTACCGCCGACTCAATTCCTCCACGAAGAAGGATCATTTCCCACTACCCTTCATTGATCAAATTCTCGAAAAACTTGCGGGAAATAGGTTCTTCTGCTTTCTTGACGGGTACTCCGGTTATAACCAGGTGGCAATCCATCCTGAGGACCAAGAAAAGACCACGTTCACCTGCCCCTTCGGAACATACGCTTTCCGAAGGATGCCTTTCGATCTTTGCAATGCACCCGCTACTTTTCAGCGATGCATGCTTGCCATATTCTCAGATATGGTAGGTGATTATCTGGAAGTCTTCATGGATGACTTTTCAGTTTTCGGAGCATCATTCGACGATTGCCTCCAACACTTGGTCCAGATACTCAGGCGATGCATCGATGTGAATTTGGTTCTTTCCTGGGAAAAGAGCCATTTCATGGTGCCTGAGGGAATTGTCCTGGGGCACTCAATTTCGGAAAAAGGCATCCAAGTGGACCGAGCTAAGGTTGATCTGATTTCTCACCTTCCTATGCCTAGCTCGATCAAGGACATCTGATCTTTTTTGGGGCATGTCAGTTTTTATCGGCGATTTATCCCTAATTTTTCAAAAATCGCGCGCCCCCTGACCACTCTTCTCTCCAAGGATGTACCTTTCGAAATTTCCAAGGAATGCACTCAAGCATTTGAAATCCTGCGTGACCGAGTCACCCAAGCCCCGATCCTACAGTCCCCTGATTGGTCTCAACCCTTTGAGATCATGTGCGATGCATCCGACTTCGCTGTAGGAGCGGTTTTGGGGCAGAAAATTGACGGGAAACCTGTGGTCATTTACTACGCCAGCAAAACACTCGATGAGGCTCAGCGTAACTATACGGTTACTGAGAAAGAGCTGCTAGCTGTAGTATTTGCCCTAGAAAAATTCAGATTGTACCTTCTGGGTTCTCGTGTCATCATATACTCGGATCACACAGCTGTGAGGCATCTCCTTGCAAAGAAGGATGCGAAACCT
Organism: Thalassia testudinum; assembly: GCA_037157565.1. Classification (NCBI taxonomy): domain Eukaryota; kingdom Viridiplantae; phylum Streptophyta; class Magnoliopsida; order Alismatales; family Hydrocharitaceae; genus Thalassia; species Thalassia testudinum. Next base: position 3,226,128 of record JAZHRO010000073.1, on the reverse strand, counting down.
CGATTAATCCGATGGATCTTGCTGTTGCAAGAATTTGACCTTGAGATTCGCGACAAAGCGGGAAAGCAAAATGCGGTAGCTGATCACTTGTCCCGTCTTCCTTTTGAAATAATTGACCCTTCCGGATCCATCACTGAGCATTTTCCCGATGAGCACCTGCTGACTATCGATACTAGCCTTCCATGGTTTGCTAATGTAGTAAATTACTTGGCATCTCATCAGATCCCGTCCGATTGGCCGAAGGCCAAGAAGGACAAATTACGCTCCGATGCCAAGTATTACATTTGGGAAGACCCGTACCTCATCCGCATAGGTGCTGATCAGATCATTCGGAGATGTGTCCCGGAAGAGGAAATCAGCAATGTCCTCTCTTTCTACCATGACCAGGCATGCGGTGGCCATTTCGCCGGGCATAAAACTGCATCAAAAGTCCTCCAGTGCGGCTTTTACTGGACCACACTGTTCAAAGATGCGTACAGTCACTGCAAGGCATGCAGTCGTTGCCAGACTTTGGGCAACATGAGCCATCGCGACATGATGCCTATGCAACCGATTCTAGTATGCGAAATCTTTGATGTTTGGGGGATTGATTTTATGGGCCCCTTTCCTGTTTCGGATGGTTTCGAATACATTCTGTTGGCTGTGGACTACGTGTCCAAGTGGATCGAAGCCATACCGACCCGAACCTGTGATCACAAAATCGTTCTCAAATTCATTCATCAAAACATTTTCTCAAGGTTCGGGATTCCTCGTGCAATAATCTCTGATGGGGGTACCCATTTCACAAATGCTCAGTTTAGGTCACTGATGACCAAATACGGGGTGTCTCACCGAATCTCTGCTCCTTATCACCCCCAAACTAATGGTCTAGCTGAGCTGTCTAATCGGGAGATCAAGAAAATCCTGCAAGTCACTGTTCGGCCTGACAGGAAGGACTGGTCGTCCCGACTTCCGGAAGCATTGTGGGCCTATAGGACCGCCCACAAAACCCAATTAGGCATGTCTCCCTTTAGACTGGTGTATGGAAAGGCGTGTCACCTTCCCGTAGAACTGGAGCATAAAGCCTATTGGGCAGTACGGAACTGTAATCTAGATTTTTCAAAGGCTAGAACCCACAGAAAACTTCAAATCAGCGAGATCGATGAATTATGCCTAGACGCGTATGAGAGCTCGCGAAACTACAAGGAGCGGGTTAAAGCCTTCCACGACAAGCATATCTCGAGAAAAATCTTTCATCCTGGTCAGAAGGTCCTACTCTTTGATGCCCGACTCAAACTTTTCCCGGGAAAGCTGCGATCCAAATGGGTCGGACCATATTTAGTCTGACAAGTTTTTAGAAATGGAGCTATCGAAATCAGTCCACTCAGCCACAATTCCGAACCTTTCATCGTGAACGGTCAGAGACTCAAGCCGTTCATTGATGTGACTTCTACTTATTTGGCTGAAGCATCTTATATCCTCCATTCCCCTTGAGCTTATTGCGCCCAGCCGATGGCGTAAAACTCAGCGCTTAACGGGAGGCAACCCGTCATTTTCCAAAAAATCCAAAACTTTTTCTGACACCTTTTTGCACTTAAGGTTCACCCTTCTAGACAGCCGACCCCACCTCAGATGCTTGCATCTGGGATTAGAAATCGTCCGCAAAATTCAACCCGACCCATTCACTCATCCAAATTTCTGTCTTAAGGAATGAACTAAGTTGAATAAAAACCCCCTAGGTTACAATGAGGACATTGCAAATCTTAGGCATGGGGGGGTATGAAAGTGCAAAACTTGTAAGAAAAGGTTTCAAACAAAAAATTCACATATGCCAAAAACACCATAAAAATTAAAAATTTTCGAAAAAGAATAAGAGGAAAAGAGGAGAAGGAAATTTTGTGAAGGAGAAGGAGAAAAGAAACAAAATGAAAAAGGAGCACAAAATTATGAGAAAAGGTGATAGTCATTAGTAAGGAACTAAGGAATTAACCTAAGTTCTAGACCTCATTCAAGAAAATAACTGAAAAGTGCATAATGAGATTAGTAAGAACGCAAACCTTAGGCATTCTTGAATAGACTCTTAGTACCCATTAAGATCTGGACACTCCTCAAGAGGTTGAGGAAAATGAAAAGCTGAAGTATTAGGTCTAAGGCTTAGGGAGTATTTGGCCTCGTTAACTAATTTTTGGTTTACGGGACTTAGTAACCTAAGCACCCTAACCTCACACACAGCCTGGTTCAGCAAGCGTAAAAATCAAAATCACGCAGAAGCGTTGCAAAATTCTGAAAAGAACACCTAGAGTAGGAGCGGCCGATCAACACAAGTTGATTTGGACGAGTTCCCAGCGCGGAGAGGCGGGAAATCCCCTCGAAGATGCGTAACAAAATATCATCTCCTTGGTGCTTGTCTCTTAGGATATTTACATATCCTACTGGGGGCATGTAAGCACTCTGCTGGTTCAGATTCCACGGATGGCATTATCTCGAAGTGTCAATTGCCAGGGTCTGGATTCGGCCACGGAACACCATGGATGGGATTATCTCGAAATCTCAATAGCCAGGGTTCCGGGGGTTGCCATAGGCGGTGCTATCTCGAAGCATCGATTGCCAGGAACCCTTGAGGATTGATGATGGGAGCAAGGAATCTGATACAGACCGTGTTGAAAAGCCAATCCTAGGCTAGAACTAAAAAGAAAAAGAGAGAGAAAACTCTCCAAACAGAAAAATTTTCTATCTCTCTCTCTTACAAAACGCACTGCGAACTGAGCCAGGGCTAAAATCATTTCAAGCACGGGTGCTTTAACCACAAAGTCCAATAAACCTTAGGTTAGCTCTTGTGGGCCTTAAAAACCTTTGCTAAGGGCTAAGGCTGAGGCTAGACAGATTTTGATCTTGATTGGTACTAGTGTACCTTTTAGGCCTATGGTCAGCATTCTAACCTAATCTAAGCTCAAATGAAAAAGCACTTATCTGAAGCTATTAAGAACTTCATGGTCTAGAACAAGGGTTGAAACCTTAAGTTTTTGCTAAGGGACTAGCAAAAGCTAGGCATGGGGGTATGATGAGAACCTCATCATGAGCCATAACTAGCTCATTTTGACCTAATACAAAGGATAAAAGCTCCTACATAACTCAAGGAAAGGCTTAACTCAGAGAATTCTGAGTTTAAGAAGAAAACAAGTCATAAGGGGTAAAAATGCAATTTTACCAGTATAATCTGCATACAGGTCCAAACATAGGTCAAACAAACCGAATAAGAAGGAAAGTGGGGTGATCTGATAAGGGCTACAGCAATTCCAAGGAACTAAATGATAATCTGTAACCTTAAAACAAATCCACTTCAATTCACGAGGTTCGAGGCAAAGTAAAAATAGAATAAACCCTCTAAAATTTATAGAAAAATAATCTCTAGGGTTTAGAACCTTCAATTTGTCCTTCGGAACCCATTTTGACCTACATTGAGAACCATGCCCAATTAATAACTTAATTTGGGTTTTTGCGTAAATTGACCGGTCAAACAAGGTTTTATCTAGAAATAAAATTCACCATCAGAATCCTTAGGTCCTAATTAGTCACGTATAAAAACTTGAGCCTAAGAAGAAACCTTCTTGATTAACTTTACATTTTGGTCCTCATCTATTTACTTTTTGGTCCTCAACTTTTGAACCCTTGCATTTTGGCCCCTAACTCTTCTTCGTTCTTTACATTCAGGTCCTCCCTGCAAAACCTGCCAGCACCATGCTCCGGCGCCCTGCGCGGAGCATGGCGCCGCGCAGAGGAAGGGGGAGGGCCTGCCAGGTCAAATGGGGGAGCCCTGCGTCGTCAGCCGTCTCAGGAACACCCCCTGGTCGCTGCAACCCACCATACCGGCCGTGCGAACGCACGGACGGTATGGGTCTCCTTCCTCCGGTGTCCTCCGGCGAGGGAGACACGTCGTCTCCCTCCGCCCTCCTCTCTGGTTCGGCCCCTATAAATACCCCCGTCGCTCCACCGTTCTTCCGAGCTCGGTCCTGACGGAGAAACACCCTCTTTTCACTCTCTTCCCACTCCGACAGGAAGCCCTCCAGCTCCAGCGATTTTTCCCTCCTCCTCCTCGTCGTTCTGCCGCACTACCAGCAGCAGGGTTGCCTTCCCCTGCTCTTCCCGCGCCGCGCCGCACCCAGCGCGCGCCTCTCCAACCCTCTCCTCGCCGTCGCTCCTTCCTCTGGGCAGCTTCTTCTCCGGCGACAGTCGATATGACTGTCGCCTGTTTCGGCCCCTCCTTGTCCTGCTAAGTAGGTATAACTTCTCACCTTTCTCCCCTCTTCCTTTTCCTCACTTTAAACCCTTACTGTCGCCCTCGATTCTGACCAATCGCCCTCACCTTCTCCACCTCCGGCCACACTCCGGCGACCCGCTCCCATCACTCCAGCACCCCACACGGCTCGCCGACCTGCACATAACCTCCGCCTCCTCACCCTGATCCATTTCCGCCCTAACAATTCCCGCCACTCGACCTCTGCAGATCCACCGAACACACCCACTTCCCAACCCACAGCTTGACCTAGGGAGGCACGTTGGCTCCGCCCCGCCACCTGCAGACCTTCCGACCACCTTCGTCGTGCTACGGCGGAGGTCCTCCACGTATCTAATTAGGCCGAGAGGCCCTTTCTCTGTAAACAGGAACTTCACTCACCGCAGCCATTGCTGAGGTGAAGAAGCTCCTTCGACCTACTGCTCCAGGCGCGCCGCGCCCAGGTCACGCTCCCAGGCTGTGCGAGGTATTTTCGCAAAGCGCCAGGCTGCAGTTGAGGCGAAGCGCTCGTGCGAAGCCCTCGTGCGAAGCCTCGACCGCCGCTGTTTCCTCCGCACAGGTGCCAAATTGGGGTGGGACATTTAGTCCCACCTCGAAAGACTCCAAAGCGGTGCACTGATACAAATTGAAAAAGTGCTGGAGGCTTATCGCCTCAGCACATGGGGTGAGGTCCCCTTCACCCGGCCTCGTCCGCGCTCACGCCTCGCGGACCTGGCCTGACCCGAGTAAGCCCGACCTGCACTCCTCGCCCACCACGCACGCCGGTGGGCCTGGACCCGGGCGCGACCCGCGTACCCGATTACCCGGTTGCTCTGGGAGAGCTTACCTAGAGCGAATTCTGAGAAAGAGAGAGACGCGGGGGAAGGGTAGAGTAGGTTTTGCCCACTGACGTAAACTTTGAAGTGTGCAGGCACAGGTGAACAAAGAAGAAGAACCGTGGAAGAAGAGAAGAAGAAGAAGGCCGACGAAGACTGAAGGAAGGAGGAGCACCGAGCTGCACTGTAGCAGCGGCGACTTAAGTCATCTGAGTGAAAAATCAGACGACACTCTGAAGGAAGAGAAGAAAGAAAGAAGAAGAGGAAGAACATCACCACTGCTGCAAATAAAGAAGAAGAAGGAAGGAGAGACGACGTCCTGAAAGCAGAAGAAGAAGACCACAAGGAGATAAACAAAGAAGAAGCAGCTGAGACAGAGCTGAAGAAGGAAGACGAGAAGCGCAAGGAGAGAAGAAACAAGACCCGCAGCGAAGATCTGAAAGACAGAAGAAGAACAAAGGAAGAAAGAAGAAGAATCCGAGAAAGAAGAGAAGGAGAAGATAAGCAAAGAGAAAAGAAGAGAAGAAGAAAGAAGCCAACAAGACAAATCTCTCTCTCTCTCTCTCTATCTTTATTTTTGTAATAAGAATTTGTACCCCTAGAATACGATTCGCTCCCTGAGTTCGACCTCAGGAACTCTTTTCCGAGTAAAAAAAATTATATATTTAAAATGATGGCAATAACTGGCTATACTACAATGCTATAATAAAACGTAGTTATCACGGCCACCATTTTTTTTCACCAGCCACTCTTGGACTCTCTCTAGAGAGTTCCACACTTCTCTAGAGAGACTCCCTTAGGTCTATAAAAAGACCTAAGGGGTGGCCATTTGCACCCATCCACTTTTGGCCATACATGCTTGGCTCCATCCACCTCCACTTAGGCTAGCCATTACCATCGCCACTCCATCTCCATGAGTTGAGCACCGCCATGAAGGATACCACACCAGGATGCTGGATCACTCCTCGAACCTCTCTCCAAGGGCTGGCCTAAGCTCCATTGGCCGCCCCTCATTCTCCTATCTACCACTCCAAGGCCATTGAAGCCCACCTCCGAATGCCCTCACTTCTAATAGATTAGTAGCTAGCTCTTTACATTTACTCCTTTTATTTACTGCTTAGTACTGTAGTCCTTACTATCCCTGAATGATGCATGCAAAATGCCCCCGTAGATTCTTGTATGCGATTATTTTCTGGTAGCTCAATTTACATTTTTAAGCATTCCTGTACAAGCTTTCCTCTACAGTTCATGTTGCAAACACTTCTCCAAATGAATAAAAGATATATTTTTATATATATGTATGAGAATCACCATGAGCTCATTACAATATCTTTTGAGTGATTATTGTTGCTTGTTTTCAATTCCTGATATACTTGCATCTAAGCATGTTGTACTTCAATACGTAATAATCATAAACCGGCATGTGATTCTAAATAAAGTAGAGCGATAAAAGATCAAATTCAGAATTAAAACAAATGCCTCCTAAAGATGAATGACTGGGACTCAAAGTCTCGTTACCTTTAGAAAATATTTTTGTTTGATCGTATTGCATGCTATGCTACGGCGTTTTCCCTATCCAAATGCGCTCTACACATTCAACAGTCTCTTAGGTTAAAAACCTAAGGACCTTCCTGCGTGTGTCCTCTAGAGAAAAGATGAGGAACTAGATGTTATTTGAACCCAATCAAGGCACCCAAAGAGTGTTGGATGACTAAGGCAGTTTCGAGGTGGATGATACCTCTGAATCAGAAATCCGCACACCCGAGAAATATGTGGCAGCCAGGAAGGGAGAGCCCTTAATGGTGTAAATTGTTGACACCGATGCTCCCCGGCAACGGCGCCAAAAAATGATGGTGTTGATGGTTGGTTGATGATGGTGAATAATTATTGTTATGATCATGTCGTTGTAGTATAGGGTGTATAATATAACATTAAGGATGTCGTATAGTGGTGAGTATGGGTGAGTACCAGTCATTACAACCATTATTATCATTTGCTTATTTATCTAATTTTTACTGGTTTTGTTCCAGGTCGTTCTCTGGGAGGCAATTTATTGAATTTAATTCGGTCACTCTTTGATTATCTCCAAAATTGTCTTCTTATTCAAAAAGAAACTTTACATTTAAAGAATGAATGAATGTTTTATTTACCTAGTTACTAAGAAGTGCTTGCAAAAAATACTAACTATGAACAAGCATCAAACAATCTATTATTATACTCTAAACTATGTATTTACAAGTTATACTATTAACACTAATATGTTAGTTCATACTACATTAGGATACCATAGTGTAAAAACTTAACTTACTAGTCATTTATTTATAGTGACATATGTATCAGTTTTAGTGACAGATATAAACGTCGCTAAATCTCAGAAAACACTATATACAACCTAAAGAAGCAAACTGAGGTCTTTAGCGACATTTATAGTGTCGTTTTATTCTGTTAGTAATTATGTGGGTTTACTTATACGTATGTATATTACTTATTCTACTGCTGTATGTACAGTAAGTCTTTCTGTTCTTGCTATCTCTTGTTCTCTCTTTTTTTTAAGTCGTCTGTCCTTTCATTTTGTTCTGTGTGGTATTTCAGAGGCTGCGGTGGAGACGGGGTTATTAGGCTAACGTCCTTAGTGTAAAATGTGTTTAATTAGCGGGCGCGCTTTTCGAGGGATACACAGCACCCTACGGGTGGGACCAAACCTCTACTAAGCGCGCCCTAATCTCAGATTAGGTGCCTTAGTTACGTTTTCGTATCAGCGCAGGGCCTCAGCCCAACGCCAGACATACTCGCACGCTCGGGCTCCCAGCCCCACACATACATCACATTTTCAATATCATCACATATCAGAGTTCAGCACAAATCGGGTAATCGGATAAGGGATCGCGTTTCGGGCGCCCGGCGCCGTGACGACTGCTTCAACTATAGCATAAATTACATTTATATGGCTGCGTTTGGTTTGCAGCACACGATGTGGTGCTATTCCAGCGCCACATCGTGCGCTGGAAATCAGACGCAGCTGCGTCTGTGCGCGTTTTTGGCCCTCGATTTGGGGGCCATAAATTATTAAAAAAAATAAAATAAAATATGGTAAATAAAATATTTACGTAATACTACATAATTGATTAATTAATTTTTAATTTTAAATATTTTTACTATACAAATAAATTCGCTAAACTAGGCTGATTATACAGGTTGATTTAGGTGATTAAATAGTTAATTACTTATAAAATAATTAGTAAATGGTCTAATTGACCTTAAACAGTTTTAACTTACATACTTAAGTATTTAATACATATTTTTATTGTATTTTTACTAATTTATTTATGTTTTATTTAGGCTGAAATAGCAATTCTGTGTAGTTTATAATTAAAACTAAGTTACAGTAAGTTATACTAGGTATAATTATACTTTGACTAACTTAAATTACTTAATATATATATATATATATTCCCAAGTTTATAGATTTATTTACTTGATTATTGCTCTAACTTATTAACTTAGCTACTAAATAAGTAAATATAAATCTGTATCTATATATATACATAAATCAGTAAATACATTCATAATAGATTAGTATATATACATATTTTTACATAGATTACATATGTATATGAATTTCTGTACAGGTTTTATACATATTTACAGTATAACTATGAATCTAACTGATATGCTATAGTTATAATACTATGAATAGGTATATTTACAGTTTTAAAATAAGTCTATGTCATTAGGCTTTTGTATAAAGTTAGGGAACTAGAGTTGATTGAGTTTTTATTTGAGTTTAGACAGCAGCCGCAGCTACTGTCAGAGGAGATGGAGAAGAGAAGAATGTGCTGTTTTAGTGTTGGTTTTAGTTGCTGTTCAGGGTGAGTTTTTGTAGCAGCAGCAGTGGCTTAAGCCACTGTCAAATGGCTAACTGCTGCTGCAGTTAGTCCACTTGGAGAAAGGGGAACAAAAAAATTCACAGATGAAAGGGGAATTTGGAGGAGAAGAAAATTTGGAGATGGAGGGAAATGTAGCTGCAAGTTGCAGCATGTTGCTGTATAACTGGGAACAAGATTAAATTCAAAACAAACTAAACATTGAAGAGATGAAATCCAAATTTGAAAGGGGTTTAAATCTCACGAAAATCTCATGTAAATTCAGCTCAAATACTCATTAGGAAAAACCTTATCAGAAGCATCCTTTCAGATCAACATTCAAATGGCATTGAGTTAGTCTTCCTAATGCCATAGACAGCATGAAGGAAGACTTAGCTCGATCAATTAAAACCAAAGAAACACAATCCCAGTTTCTTGCAACCTTAAGGAGTATGGAAAACTCCTTAGGTTAGAGAATCACCATACAGAAATGATCATCAACACAAATAGTGCATGGCAGTTCTGAAATAGCAAAAAGAGAGTAAGAATGCATTAAGGAAATTTAATGGAAGCTGGCGAATGCATTCAAAACAAAGTATAAACAGAATCATGAAAGGCTCTTCTGATTGGTTCTCTGTCACCAGAGAACTTCTCAGAATCCTTGCCTACAATGAAAACCAAAAATCCCTTCAATTTGTCAGATCTGTCAAAACATTTCAGAGAGTAAAAATCCTTTAAAATCCAAATCAAAAGTGCTCTGACAAACTGAGGCAATCCATTTAAAACAGAGGGGCTTTTGTGAAACAAATGGAGTGAGTGAGAAGCCCCAAATGGTGCTTGTGACGCCACTTTCAGATCTGAGGCAGTGCGCCATCAGATCTGAAATTGGGTCAGGATGTGTGGGTGATTGATGAAAAATTCGTCGTTAAAAAGGAAAAAACAAGAATCATAATTTGGATGATGGAAAAACAAAACATGAAGAGGGAGATAAATTGAACAATGAACAGATGATTCTTCCCCTCTGATCTGGACTGATCAGAGGAGGTGAGGGAGGGGATCTAATACTAATTCTACTCCTAAGACTAATCTAACTACAGCTAACATTAAACACTAACAATTAAAACTAAATCTATTCTAAACTACTGCAAACTAAATCTAACACTACTTGTGCAGAATTAAAAACTAAACTAAAAGGAAGAATGGGACCTATGGGTCCTTAGCCGGCGGCTAAGGAGGAAGAAAGGAGGAGGGTGACTCCAGCGGAGGGAAGAGTCTTCTAGTGAGACTCCAGGGTCGTCCTCAGGTGCTACGAGGTCCTTAGCGACGAGGAGGGTCGAGAGCAGGCGATGATTCCACAGCCGGTGGCTGTGAAATCAGGGTCTAGATGAGGAGGAGAGACTGGAGTGGAAGAATTGATCGCTAAGAGATGTAGGAGGGAGCGATCCTTTGCGCGCGACACCACTGAGGTGCTTAAATAGCAGCTCAGTGACTGAGATCACCGCAAGGGTGAGGTTAATCAAAATTAGGCCGGTGGTGAGGATGAGATGGGTAGAGCGCGCGGCGAGTCAAGAGAGAGATCTGACCGTCAGATGAGATCTGGGAAGAGAGGTGAACGCACGCACCGAATCGCGCGAAGGTTCCATTTGATTCCAGCCGCAGATCGAGATCAAAAGTGCGATGGACGGTCGAGAATGGCTGTGTTCTTCGCGTGCTACAGTGCGCGTGAAGAACACAGGCTTCTCTCTGAAATGAGGGAAAACTTGCAGGAAGACCCTTGAACGAAGGGGTAGAAGAATAGCGTGCAGGTCCAAAACTGAAAAGAACTATAACTGGAAGGGCCTTGCAGTCATACAGAAGGGTCCCTGCGGCTTGCAAAAAGGTCCAAGAAGGAGTTTTGAAGGGTAGAAATGTAATGCATGAAGGACCTAATTGTAATCTATTTATTTCAAAGCCTAAATGATGTCCAATTGCTTTCAAATTTTTACATGTGCTTAATTGAACATTTAAGACATTGATTTTACTTCTGATTTATCTTTTCAAACTTGTTTATGTGTTCAATTGATGCATGGATCATCATTGTTCTTTAGTTTTCAGAATATCTCATTTTTGTGACCTAATTAGGAGGTTTTAACACACATTAAAAGTTTTAGGTCTTTTCTTTAATTCCCACACTTAACCCTTTTTATGTGTTAATTTGATATTGTTTTGCTTAGTGTCTAGATTAATTTCGGCCTTTTAGCTATGATGAGTAGCCACTCATCATACCCCCATGCTTACGTTTTGCCAGTCCCTTAGCAAACAATCTGTTGAAGTGTAAGGCAATTTAAGTATCAGCAAGGTAAGTGTGTAAAGATATCTTTTTCTTCTTTAAAAAATTTTTAAGTGTTTTATGATGATCTTTAAGCTGAAAAATTTTTTCAATAAACCAACTGTGTTTTTGGACATTGTGAGAACCTGGTTACTGAGGATAACCTACCAGAACTCGAGGCTTAAATGACATAGACCATCTCTCAACCAACAAGGATTCTTGATATTTAAACCTTAAGTCGAATTCCAGGACTCAGGGGGTTTTTACAGAGACTCAGAATGCTATGAAGTTATGGCTGTGCTTTGTGATAAGTCAGAACTAACCAGGTGAATTCTAAGGCTCAGTCCCGGGGTTTCACTTCTTTTTAAGTCCAGGTTGGTCCTAACTTCAGCTCATGCTTTCGAATGACTCAAAAATTGATGGTATTCAATCCCAACCCTTATTGTATTTGTGGCTCAGAGAAGAATTTTTTTTTTTTTTTTTTTTTTTTTTAACAGTATGTCTCCTGAACTTATTTGGTAGAGCGCACTGTATTTGGTGGGTGGATTTCTTTTGTGGAAAGAGATTCTCCTAGACACAAAACTAAAGATTAGGACAAAGAGTCTACCTGCACGCACAGGTAAGGACTCCACCTTCCCTAATGAACACAAGGGTTGAGGTTTAGGTTCAAGTGGTCTTTCCTGACATTGTGTAGTGAAAGCCAAGGTTACTTAGACTCCTAAGTCAAAGCAAACCAACGAATCCTGTACTGGTGACTCAGGTACAAGAATTGTCCTAAAGTTAGGAGAGACTGTGGTCTATCTTGTCAAGGCTCGAAGTGTATTAAGCCTAAGCTTGTTTCAAGCTCCTATGGCCCGGTAGGTCAAACTAGTAACGGTTGAATGTCCATAGACACTTATTCTATTATTATTTTTTTTTTTTCAGCTATAAGATCACTTATCTTTTCTTTCTTTTTCTTTTTCTTTCTCTCCCTCCCCTCTTGAAATGAATGCCCTCCTTTGATAATGAAGTACATGTCCCTTATTGTATTTTTGGAATTTTTCTGATTTGTTATTTTTTTGTATTTTTAGCTTTGTAATTTTTAAAAAAAAGTTTTCAAAATTTTTCAATTTTTTTTTGAAGTATATAATTTTTTTGATAATACTATATGTACTATAGTTGTGTCTACAATTGCATTTTGGTTTAAATGGTTTACCATTTACACCCCCCCATGCTTAAATGTTTCAATGTCCTCATTGAATGAAAGGGTGGATGCAAATGCATGCTCTGCTTTTCACTATCCTAGACTGGGTGATGAAAGGAAGTCGGAATGAGGAGATAAAATCTCTGTGCGGACGATTTTAAGTCTGATCTAGGATCAGAGTGAACAGTCGGGCTAGGAAGTGAAATGCATGACATGTGTGTCAATGAATGTATGCTCAGAATGCAAGGGTAGACACTATATGCAAATAAAGGCAAGAGTAAGAAAGGTGTAAAACAGCTATATACAAGGGTAGGTGTTTGCTAAGTTTAACGCCGTCAGCTAGGCGAAAACTTAGTTGGTAGCTCAAAATGTAGGAGCGAAATGGTGGAATTGACAAGTCTGAGATCATGCGGCTCAATGAAAGGTTTCAGCCTTTGTCCATTAACAATAAAGGGTTCAGATTTGTCAAGTTCAGTGATCTCAACGGCTCCATTATCAAATAATCTCAAGATTTTGAAAGGTCCAATCCATTTTGATCTTAACTTTCCAGGAAAGAGTTTCAGTCTAGAGTCGAAGAGAAGGACTTTTTTACCAGGGTGAAAAGATTTCCTAAGAATGTGACGGTCATGGAAGGCCTTAAGTTTGTCCTTATACATCCTTGAGCTTTCATAAGATTCATTCCTTAATTCATCAAGCTCAGACATTTGTAATTTCCTAAGATCACCGGCCTTCTCTAAGTCTAAGTTACACTTTCTGATGGCCCAATAGGCTTTGTGCTCTAATTCTACAGGAAGATGACAGTGTTTCCCATACACAAGTCTAAAAGGAGACATGCCTAAAGGGGTTTTGTGGGCTGTCCTATATGCCCACAACGCATCAGAAAGGCGGGAAGACCAATCCTTTCTATCAGGTCGGATGGTAGTCTGTAAAATCTTTTTGATCTCCCGATTAGATAATTCAGCAAGTCCATTGGTTTGAGGGTGATAAGATGTAGCAATTCTATGTGACACCCCATACTTTTGAAGTAGGGACTGAAAATGTGTGTTTCTAAAATGAGACCCTCCATCACTAATGATGGCTTTAGGTACCCCGAATCTAGAGAAGATGAAATCTTGAACAAATTATGTCACAACTCTATGATCATTAGTCCTTGAGGGGATGGCTTCAATCCATTTTGAAACATACTCAACTGCCAACAATATGTACTCGAAGCCATAAGATTTAGGAAAAGGTCCCATGAAGTCAATGCCCCAAATGTCAAAGATTTCGCACACCATGATCGGATTCAAGGGCATCATGTCTCGGCGGCCAATACTACCGAGAGACTGACAGCGTGAACATGCCCTGCTATATTCGTGTGGATCCTTGAAGATTGTGGGCCAATAGAAACCACTCTGCAAAATCTTTGCAGCGGTCTTTTTGCCAGAGAAGTGACCGCCGCACGCCTGGTCGTGGCAGAATGATAAGACGCTTCTAATCTCCTTATCAGGGACGCACTTCCTAAAGATCTGGTCTTTACAATGCTTGAAAAGCCAAGGTTCTTCCCAGTAATAGTGCTTGGCCTCGGATCTAAGTCTGTCTTTTTGATGTCGGACCCAATTAGTGGGGATGAGTCCAGAAGCCAGGTAGTTGACAATGTCAGCATACCAGGGAAGATCAGAATGAATGACCAGCAATTGCTCGTCAGGGAAGTGGTCAGAGATGGGTAAAGAAGGAGAAATCGCTTCAGAAGGAAGGCGGGATAAGTGGTCAGCTACCACATTCTGCTTTCCAGCCTTATCACGAATCTCTAAATCAAATTCCTGTAAAAGTAGGATCCATCTAATCAGCCGAGATTTCGCGTCCTTCTTGGCGAGAAGATATCGAACTGCCGTGTGGTCAGTGTAGACTATAATGTGGGAACCTAAAAGATAAGGTCTGAATTTTTCCAGTGCATATACTACAGCTAGCAATTCCTTTTCCGTGACGGTGTAATTCCTCTGAGCTTCATCTAAGGTCTTGCTAGCGTAATAGATGACTGTGGGTTTCCCGTCCAATTTTTGACCAAGGACAGCTCCTACTGCATAATTAGAGGCATCACACATGATCTCAAAAGGGTGAGACCAATTCGGGGGTTGCAGTATGGGTGCCTTGGTAATCAGATCACGAAGTGTCGTCTAGGCACGAACACAATCGTCAGAGATCTGGAAGTCTACGTCTTTAGAGAGGAGAGTAGTGAGAGGTCGGGCTATTTTCGAGAAATCCGCTATAAAGCGGCGATAAAAACCAACATGCCCGAGGAAAGATCGAATTTGCTTAACCGACGAAGGTAGTGGTAAATCAGAAATCAACTTTACCTTCGCGCGGTCAACCTCAATTCCTCTCTTAGAAATAAGGTGACCTAATACAAGTCCTTCAGTTACCATGAAATGAGATTTCTCCCAGGAAAGTACCAGATTCACATTAATGCATCTTTGCAGGACCTTGGTCAGGTGGTCTAGACATGCATCAAATGTGCTCCCGAAGACCGAGAAGTCATCCATGAAGACTTCTAAACAATCGCCTACTAAGTCGGAAAAGATTGCAAACATACACCGCTGGAATGTAGCAGGTGCGTTGCACAATCCAAAAGGCATCCTACGGAATGCAAAGGTTCCGTAGGTGCAGGTGAATGTCGTTTTCTCCTGATCATCGGGGTGAATTGCCACCTGATTATATCCTGAATAGCCATCCAAAAAGCAAAAAAATCTATTCCCTGCCACTCTTTCCAGTATTTGATCAATGAAGGGCAAAGGGAAATGATCTTTCTTCGTGGCTTGGTTGAGTTTTCGGTAATCTATACATACTCGCCATGAACTAGCAATGCATGTAGGGATGACTTCTCCAGAATCAGTGGTGACGATGGTAAGTCCGGCCTTCTTTGGCACAACCTGAACAGGACTTACCCATCTACTGTCAGAAATTGGGTAGATAATTCCATTGTCCAGCCATTTAATCATTTCACTTTTTATCACCTCTTGTAATGTAGGGTTTAATCTACGCTGGGGCTGTCTAGTAGGTCTAGATCCTTCTTCAGTGAAAATCCTATGTGTGCAATAAGAAGGACTGATGCCAGTAAGGTCAGAAAGGCTCCATCCTATAGCCTGCCTATGTGCTCTTAGGACAGATAAGAGTCGTGACTCTTGATCAGAAGAAAGGGAAGAGTTAACAATCACCGGATAGGTCTGATCAGGTCCTAAGAAAACATATTTGAGAGAGTCAGGAAGAGGTTTGAGTTCAACAGGCATAGGATCAGAAGGAGCAGGTGTGAAAGTTTCAGGAGATCCTAGAGATACTAATGGAATGGGAGGAAGGTCCTCAGTCTCTAAATTTGGTATCTCAGTGGAAGTCAAGTCAGAGTCCAAAGAGTGTTGAGGTTCTAAATTTAATGAATTGATCAAGGTGTCCTCAACCAATTGATCCAATGAATCCAGGGAGAAGATTTCTTCAATTAAACTACAGGTTGGTCCTTTTTGGGCCTGAAAAATATCAATTTTTATTTTCTGATCTCCAAACTTTAATTCTATAAGGCCCTCCTCACAATTGATGTTTGCCTTGGCCGTAGCCAAGAAAGGTCTTCCTAAAATGATAGGTGTATTCTGGATATCTTCAGGTACTTCCATGTCAAGGACTATAAAGTCTACAGGGAAGTAAAAATCCTTGACCCGCACTATGACATCTTCCAACACTCCCTGAGGTGTCTTAACTGATCTGTCAGCTAATTGCAGGGACACCTCGGTTGGCTTCAGATTGCCAACCTCAAAATGTGTCAGTAGAGAGGTTGGGATAAGATTGATGGAAGCACCTAGGTCAAGTAGTGCTCTATTGAATGTGGTGTTACCTATCATGCAGGATAAGAGAGGGGTGCCTGGGTCTTTCATCTTAGTTGGGAGGGTACTAGAGATGATGGAACTAGCTTGTTCCGAGAGAATGATTGGACTACTCCCTTTTTGAATTCTTGCTTTACGCTTAGGTGTACATAGGTCTTTTAAAAACTTAGCGTAAAGAGGGATGTGGCAGATTGCATCCAACAAGGGGATGTTTATGTGGACTTGCTCAAAGAGCTTAAGCAAATCCTCCTCAGGTGCCACACAGGTCTTTTTCTTTCCTTTCTCCTTCTTCTTTAAAGCTTCAGGAAAAGGTACTGGAGTTGTGAGAGGTTCAGTCATAGGTAGAGGAGAAGTAGGAAGTGGAGGAGCAGAACTAGAAGTGGTAGGTGTTGGAAGAGGTGGATCTAGTGTGCATTTACCACTCCTAGTGACTATGGCATTTAGTTCAGCTCTAGAGGTAGATGGTAAATCATTGTTAGGTAGCAGAGGTGGTTGTGTTTGTGCAAGAGAAGAATTTGAGTCAATGAAGAATTCAGTGTTGTGCACTGGTTGTGAAATGTCATGTGTTTGATTTTGCAGTGCAGGTCTAGGTTGGACATACCTTTGAGCAGGTATGTTCCTAGGGTTGGGTTGTGCTTGTGATGGGAGTGAATGTGGTTGACGGGACTCCGTCAAGTGTGATAGCTGGGCTCTCATCTCAGCTAAGGCCGCGTCCTGTCTTTGCTGCATAGCAATATTCTGTTGTTGCATATCAGCAAGAGCTTTCATGATAGACCCCAACTGGTCATCTCGTGTAGGCCCAGATTGTGAGTATTGGGTGGGCCTGGGTTGGGGTTGCTGGTGGGTACGCGGTGGATATCCGTGTGATTGTGGAGGTGGTGCTCGGATCGGGTTGTGCAATGGTGGTGCAGAAGGTTGTTGAAAAGGAGGTCTTTGTGAATTTCCCGACCACGAGAAATTTGGATGATTACGCCATCCAGGGTTATAGGTTTGTGTGAAAGGATCATTGTGAATGGCATGAAGCTCCTCCGAAGCTCCAGAAGGTGCAGGGAAGTCAGTGAAGGGAGGAACAAAGGTTCCTCCAACCGGTGAAGGATATGGAAATGGAAAATCCGGTAATGCAGTTTGTGTCACAGAAAGGTTATTCACAGTTTCCCTCCCTGTGGGAAACTGAGAAGAAGTGTTTTGTGCTGGTGACTGAGAAGAAGATGGGTGTTTTGAGAGAAATTTCCATACTTCATCTACTTTCTTCTCGATTAAGCCCACTTTATCCAGTTGACTAGCCACTATCTCTAAGTCTTTGCTACTGGATTGGGCTTCATGTACCCCCGTGTGTGAGTGGGAATGTGAGGACTTTCTATTAAACACGCTCATTGAAGCATTATTAATAGAGTTTTCGGCCATGCCTTCAAAGAGCTCAAAGGCTGAGTCCTTGTCCCGACACAGGAAATTGCCTCCACAAGCGGCATCTACAAAATTCCGTGTGTCATCATGGAGCCCATGGTAGAAGATCTGGACCTATTGCCAGCGTGGGACACCATGGTGGGGACATTTTCTCAAAAGCTCATGGAATCTCTCCCAAGCCTCGTGCATAGGTTCTCCTGAATTCTGGGTGAAGGTGGTGATGGCACGCCTTAAGGCATTAGTGCGGCCTACAGGAAAGTACTTCTTTAAGAACTCATGTTCTAAAGAAGCCCAGGAATCTATAGGTGTAGTCCGTGCAAGTGTTCTAAACCAAAAGGTTGCCTTATCTTTTAATGAAAAGGAGAACATTTTCATCAAAAGCGTGTGCTGATCATGTCCTTGCGGACCCAAAGTTTGGGCAAGATTCTTCAGCTCCTCTAAATGCTGAAAAGGGTCCTCAGAAGCAAGTCCATGGAAGTGAGGAATGAGTGCTATAATGTTCGGCTTCAGTTCAGCAGCACCACCCCCATTGGGATAACGTACCACAGGCATTGGTTGGGCAACTGCGGGATTATAATAATCTCGTAGTTGAGGTCTACGGGGTTGGGGTGGTTCCTGAGGATTTCTAGGTTGAAGTGGTTGTGGTTGGGGGTTAGCTAATAGATTTACAGCTTGAGCAAGCTGTTGCACCTGTTGGGTTAAGGTATTCATTTGTAGTTGTGTATCGAAAAGGTGCTGAAGATGAGGCATAGGTCCTCTCTCCGGGGGTGGATTAGGATGATTAGGATAAGGTGGAGGTTGGAACCTAGGGATAGGTGGTTGCTGTGGTAGAGGATGTGCAACTAAGTCTGGAGGAAGTTCTTCAAAATCCTCAAAGTGTGAAGAATCAAGATCATCCTCTTGGCGAGGGGGATTGTGAAAAGTATTTTGAGACTCAGGAGGTAAGGGATTAGAAGTGGAAGGCAAAGAAGATGATGCAGTAGCTTGGGTAGCAGTACCCAAGGGGAGTACAAGTTCTGGGTTTTGGGATCTCCTACCTTCCATTGAGTTGGTTTTTTTGAAATCCCGTTTACTCTAATTCGATCCAACTCAATGGGAAAAAATTTTTAACGTTCACAATAAAATAGAAGAATCCCAATAAAATCTCAATTCAAGAAGACCAATCAATCGAAATGAATCGGAGAAAATTTTTCCTAGAGGCTGCTACGCAAAGTATGTTATACGCAAACAATTGTTTCAAACAATTGTACGTATCCTAAGATAAACCTAGCGATGTGCAGACCTCTAAAATCCACTGGAAATCTAGATAAGACTGAGCGTGCGAATCCAGATCCTGTGGTTGCAGAAAGATGAGGTAGAAACCCGTGTATTGTGGCCTTAAGTGATCGTGCTGTGTGCACGATAACATTCAACA
The DNA here is from genome assembly GCA_037157565.1 of Thalassia testudinum. Taxonomy (NCBI): domain Eukaryota; kingdom Viridiplantae; phylum Streptophyta; class Magnoliopsida; order Alismatales; family Hydrocharitaceae; genus Thalassia; species Thalassia testudinum. The sequence continues at coordinate 3,207,020 of JAZHRO010000073.1, read as the reverse complement.
CAAGGCGATTAAAATCTCAAACATGGTTTCACCCAATTTTGCTATCTCCTTTTTTATTTGATTGAAGTGATTAAAATGTGTTTTCTATGCTGCTCGTTTCACTTTTTAATAAATGCAGAACAAGTAGTGGTCTTCTTAACTTTAAGTCAAATGCAAATATGGCAGGAGTTAGAGTTAGGTAAGAAATGCGTACCTGACTCCAGCAATCTTCTAATGCAGATTTGACTTGAATTAAAATCTAGCAGGAATGAAATGCAATCCTAAAAATGGATGCCTGAGGTTATGCTGCTGCTAGATAAGTATGAGGTCTTTTTGATTTTTTTGATTTTTTTTTTTTTTCTAAAAAAAAATTTATATGCAATTCAAAAGTAAGGAAAGAAATTAAGAAGATAAAGAAATAAAGTCCAGATAGTCCAGAATTATTACAAAAATTGTGTGAGAACAAGCTCTCACAACTTATGACTAACAATTGTTCCTAATTAATAAACCTAAAACTATCTATACTAAAACTAATACTAAAATCCTACAGCTACTTCGAGGCAAAACTCCACCAGGAAGACAGATCTGGAGCGCAGCGAATCCACCAGGAAGACGACACTCCTCCTCAAGTGCTGTGGAAAAACAAATGATTAGTAAATGACTAAAAGAATGTATACACAATTAATTCAATGGAAAATAAAAGCAATTATAATGAATGAATGAATGAAATAAAGAATTTCTATATACAAAAGAATAAAAAGAAAATTTTGGTGCAAAGAGCATTGCCTCCCCGGCAACGGCGCCAAAATAATGGTGTAAATTGTTGACACCGATGCTCCCCGGCAACGGTGCAAAAAAATGATGGTGTTGATGGTTGGTTGATGATGGTGAATAATTATTGTTATGATCATGTCGTTGTAGTATAGGGTGTATAATATAACATTAAGGATGTCGTATAGTGGTGAGTATGGGTGAGTACCAGTCATTACAACCATTATTATCATTTGCTTATTTATCTAATTTTTACTGGTTTTGTTCCAGGTCGTTCTCTGGGAGGCAATTTATTGAATTTAATTCGGTCACTCTTTGATTATCTCCAAAATTGTCTTCTTATTCAAAAAGAAACTTTACATTTAAAGAATGAATGAATGCTTTATTTACCTAGTTACTAAAAAGTGCTTGCAAAAAATACTAACTATGAACAAGCATCAAACAATCTATTATTATACTCTAAACTATGTATTTACAAGTTATACTATTAACACTAATATGTTAGTTCATACTACATTAGGATACCATAGTGTAGAAACTTAACTTACTAGTCATTTATTTATAGTGACATATGTATCAGTTTTAGTGACAGATATAAACGTCGCTAAATCTCAGAAAACACTATATACAACCTAAAGAAGCAAACTGAGGTCTTTAGCGACATTTATAGTGTCGTTTTATTCTGTTAGTAATTATGTGGGTTTACTTATACGTATGTATATTACTTATTCTACTGTTTTACGTACAGTAAGTCTTTCTGTTCTTGCTATCTCTTGTTCTCTCTTTTTTTTAAGTCGTCTGTCCTTTCATTTTGTTCTGTGTGGTATTTCAGAGGCTGCGGTGGAGACGGGGTTATTAGGCTAACGTCCTTAGTGTAAAATGTGTTTAATTAGCGGGCGCGCTTTTCGAGGGATACACAGCACCCTACAGGTGGGACCAAACCTCTACTAAGCGCGCCCTAATCTCAGATTAGGTGCCTTAGTTACGTTTTCGTATCAGCGCAGGGCCTCAGCCCAACGCCAGACATACTCGCACGCTCGGGCTCCCAGCCCCACACATACATCACATTTTCAATATCATCACATATCAGAGTTCAGCACAAATCGGGTAATCGGATAAGGGATCGCGTTTCGGGCGCCCGGCGCCGTGACGACTGCTTCAACTATAGCATAAATTACATTTATATGGCTGCGTTTGGTTTGCAGCACACGATGTGGCGCTATTCCAGCGCCACATCGTGCGCTGGAAATCAGACGCAGCTGCGTCTGTGCGCGTTTTTGGCCCTCGATTTGGGGGCCATAAATTATTAAAAAAAATAAAATAAAATATGGTAAATAAAATATTTACGTAATACTACATAATTGATTAATTAATTTTTAATTTTAAATATTTTTACTATACAAATAAATTCGCTAAACTAGGCTGATTATACAGGTTGATTTAGGTGATTAAATAGTTAATTACTTGTAAAATAATTAGTAAATGGTCTAATTGACCTTAAACAGTTTTAACTTACATACTTAAGTATTTAATACATATTTTTATTGTATTTTTACGAATTTATTTATGTTTTATTTAGGCTAAAATAGCAATTCTGTGTAGTTTATAATTAAAACTAAGTTACAGTAAGTTATACTAGGTATAATTATACTTTGACTAACTTAAATTACTTAATATATATATATATATATATATTCCCAAGTTTATAGATTTATTTACTTGATTATTGCTCTAACTTATTAACTTAGCTACTAAATAAGTAAATATAAATCTGTATCTATATATATACATAAATCAGTAAATACATTCATAATAGATTAGTATATATACATATTTTTACATAGATTACATATGTATATGAATTTCTGTACAGGTTTTATACATATTTACAGTATAACTATGAATCTAACTGATATGCTATAGTTATAATACTATGAATAGGTATATTTACAGTTTTAAAATAAGTCTATGTCATTAGGCTTTTGTATAAAGTTAGGGAATTAGAGTTGATTGAGTTTTTATTTGAGTTTAGACAGCAGCCGCAGCTACTGTCAGAGGAGATGGAGAAGAGAAGAATGTGCTGTTTTAGTGTTGGTTTTAGTTGCTGTTCAGGGTGAGTTTTTGTAGCAGCAGCAGTGGCTTAAGCCACTGTCAAATGGCTAACTGCTGCTGCAGTTAGTCCACTTGGAGAAAGGGGAACAAAAAAATTCACAGATGAAAGGGGAATTTGGAGGAGAAGAAAATTTGGAGATGGAGGGAAATGTAGCTGCAAGTTGCAGCATGTTGCTGTATAACTGGGAACAAGATTAAATTCAAAACAAACTAAACATTGAAGAGATGAAATCCAAATCTGAAAGGGGTTTAAATCTCACTAAAATCTCATGTAAATTCAGCTCAAATACTCATTAGGAAAAACCTTATCAGAAGCATCCTTTCAGATCAACATTCAAATGGCATTGAGTTAGTCTTCCTAATGCCATAGACAGCATGAAGGAAGACTTAGCTCGATCAATTAAAACAAAAGAAACACAATCCCAGTTTCTTGCAACCTTAAGGAGTATGGAAAACTCCTTAGGTTAGAGAATCACCATACAGAAATGATCATCAACACAAATAGTGCATGGCAGTTCTGAAATAGCAAAAAGAGAGTAAGAATGCATTAAGGAAATTTAATGGAAGCTGGCGAATGCATTCAAAACAAAGTATAAACAGAATCATGAAAGGCTCTTCTGATTGGTTCTCTGTCACCAGAGAACTTCTCAGAATCCTTGCCTACAATGAAAACCAAAAATCCCTTCAATTTGTCAGATCTGTCAAAACATTTCAGAGAGTAAAAATCCTTTAAAATCCAAATCAAAAGTGCTCTGACAAACTGAGGCAATCCATTTAAAACAGAGGGGCTTTTGTGAAACAAATGGAGTGAGTGAGAAGCCCCAAATGGTGCTTGTGACGCCACTTTCAGATCTGAGGCAGTGCGCCATCAGATCTGAAATTGGGTCAGGATGTGTGGGTGATTGATGAAAAATTCGTCGTTAAAAAGGAAAAAACAAGAATCATAATTTGGATGATGGAAAAACAAAACATGAAGAGGGAGATAAATTGAACAATGAACAGATGATTCTTCCCCTCTGATCTGGACTGATCAGAAGAGGTGAGGGAGGGGATCTAATACTAATTCTACTCCTAAGACTAATCTAACTACAGCTAACATTAAACACTAACAATTAAAACTAAATCTATTCTAAACTACTGCAAACTAAATCTAACACTACTTGTGCAGAATTAAAAACTAAACTAAAAGGAAGAATGGGACCTATGGGTCCTTAGCCGGCGGCTAAGGAGGAAGAAAGGAGGAGGGTGACTCCAGCGGAGGGAAGAGTCTGCTAGTGAGACTCCAGGGTCGTCCTCAGGTGCTACGAGGTCCTTAGCGACGAGGAGGGTCGAGAGCAGGCGATGATTCCACAGCCGGTGGCTGTGAAATCAGGGTCTAGATGAGGAGGAGAGACTGGAGTGGAAGAATTGATCGCTAAGAGATGTAGGAGGGAGCGATCCTTTGCGCGCGACACCACTGAGGTGCTTAAATAGCAGCTCAGTGACTGAGATCACCGCAAGGGTGAGGTTAATCAAAATTAGGCCGGCGGTGAGGATGAGATGGGTAGAGCGCGCGGTGAGTCAAGAGAGAGATCTGACCGTCAGATGAGATCTGGGAAGAGAGGTGAACGCACGCACCGAATCGCGCGAAGGTTCCATTTGATTCCAGCCGCAGATCGAGATCAAAAGTGCGATGGACGGTCGAGAATGGCTGTGTTCTTCGCGTGCTACAGTGCGCGTGAAGAACACAGGCTTCTCTCTGAAATGAGGGAAAACTTGCAGGAAGACCCTTGAACGAAGGGGTAGAAGAATAGCGTGCAGGTCCAAAACTGAAAAGAACTATAACTGGAAGGCCTTGCAGTCATACAGAAGGGTCCCTGCGGCTTGCAAAAAGGTCCAAGAAGGAGTTTTGAAGGGTAGAAATGTAATGCATGAAGGACCTAATTGTAATCTATTTATTTCTAAGCCTAAATGATGTCCAATTGCTTTCAAATTTTTACATGTGCTTAATTGAACATTTAAGACATTGATTTTACTTCTGATTTATCTTTTCAAACTTGTTTATGTGTTCAATTGATGCATGGATCATCATTTGTTCTTTAGTTTTCAGAATATCTCATTTTTGTGACCTAATTAGGAGGTTTTAACACACATTAAAAGTTTTAGGTCTTTTCTTTAATTCCCACACTTAACCCTTTTTATGTGTTAATTTGATATTGTTTTGCTTAGTGTCTAGCTTAATTTCGGCCTTTTAGCTATGATGAGTAGCCACTCATCAGCCCTGCAAAGACCCCTACACGGTAGAGCATCCCCATAGGTTACAGGGTTTCCCCCACCCGACCTTCATTGTCACTGCGATTCCAAGTAGATCGGAATGTACAGACTTAAGACCTTAAATCTACCAATATTTTTCCTAATTTGTGCCTTGGATTTCACTTGATTAGAAGTTAATTTGACTCGTAACCTAATTTGGAGGTTGGTTGGCCCACAAAGTAGACAAACTTCACCTGACCTGCCCTAAAGATGGTAGAATGAAATCTAGGTCAAGACCTAGAAATCACCCTAAATTGACTTTCAGGTTATTAGGCCCAAGATTTTAGGGTTCAAGTAAAACTAAAGCCTGATTTTTAGGGTTCATCTTGATTAGATATTTTCAAACAAGAGTATGGATAGCACACAAATGCAGGAGGGTTTATTCTCTTTAATGCGGGAAAATGTGCACTAACACTTCAAACCCTAACGTTGAAACCCTAATTGGTTCTATTTCAAGTCCAATTTAATATCGAAATGTTTACCTTGGGCTTCAAGCAAGAAATGTGTTAGCCCAAAGTGATTTACAAATTAAGCATAGTCCTAATTGGTATAAGCAATTTGGGTAGGGAATTCTAAATAGAATCGTCTCAAGCTTCAATCAGTTATGAAAATTTTCCCAAATTCAGGAAATCTTGCCTTTTAAATGTTAATTTACTATGAAAATATGGCAGGTAGTTCCTAATTGATTTGTTTCCTTTTTTTATCTTCCCAAGATTAGAAGGTTGATTAGGGAAGTAAAAAGAATTTACTTGCCCTAGGAGTGGTTCTTTTGCGTGGAAGATCGCCTTATGATGTACCTCGCAAAATCACAAGAAACAAGTAGGGCAAGTCAACGCTTAAATATAATCAAATAAAATAAAGAATAGCAGTGAATTACACATTGTTCCCCAGCAACGGTGCCAAAATGTTCGAGCGATCTTGAGAGGATTAAGATTAAGTTATCATCGTTGTAGTGCAAAATCCTCAATCGATCTCTCAAAAAATAATATTTATAACTAGAATATCTAGAAATGAAGTCCGTGGTCGAGCACAGGAAGCAAGTAGGAAGTCACAGACTAATCTTGATTAATATATAAATGAGCACAAGGAATTAAGCCAGCAATGATTATCAACGAATAATATCTACTCAAAATTGAACTTCAATGTAGAACATGAGTATTTCAAGAGTTTAGTGAAGCAAAAATATGTCTAAGATAAAATAATGGTGATTTAGATCACCAATTATTAGCATAGATGCATAGATATATGAATTACTCAATATTAAATAAGTGTACAGTACTCAAAAGTCTAATATTCAAATCAGATGACTTAAATGTTTTGTGCTACTGTACTCTTCTCTTATTCTTCTTCTTCTTCTATGATCTCAGCTTCCTCTCTTCTTCTACCTTCCCTTTAGCTTCTTCTTCTTTCTCCTCTTTTCTTCTCTGGCATGATCTTCTTGTTTCCTTTCTCTCTCTTCCTTAGCCTTTCTCTTCTTTCCTTCTTTCTCCTTTTCTTCACGCACAAGGAGTACGCACCCTTCCTCAATGACTAAGTGTCGCTCAGTACCTTCAAGAGCAAAATCCCCCTTGTTCTCTCTCTCTTTCCTTCCTTCTCTTCTCTTTGATCCAGGTTTAAAGGGTAATTTGGTATGTGGTAACCTGAGTAAAGGTTGTGGGTCGCAGCCAAGGAGTGAGATGGGCTTAGGCAGGTTGGGTCAGGTGTGGGTGTGTGGGACCACACCTCGATGTGCTTGAGGCAATAAGCCAAGGTGACAAATAACTTTTATGCGTGCATGGTTGCTTATCTCCCACCGATGTGGGACTAAAGTTCTAGGTTCTTTTAGTGTCTGCAGCAGTGGTGAAGGCATCCTCAATTGGAGTGGCAGCAGGTGGTGGCACCTTCAATTGAGCTCTTGGGAGTGGTCTTGGGGCATTTCCGCGTAGGCTGAGGGTGTCACCTGGGGCGTGCATTACTTGGAGCTCAAAGAACGTGGTGACGGTAGTGGTGGTGATGATAGAGTGACAGCAAACCCTAAGAATCACAAATATGGCCTCACAACCACATTAGAATAGCTCATAAGCATCACTGGACCATGTTGAGTGTAATGGAGGTGGTGTCGTGGTGTGAGAGTGCGTGTGGAGGGTGGACAGTGACAGAGAAGGAAGTGTGATGGTGCAGTGTTTGGTGGGAGGTTCGGGCGAGTAATCCCCTCAATTTGTTGAGGGGTTTTGATTGCGTGGACATGGTGGAAGTGTGGGAGTTGTTGGCAAGGTGGATGGATAGGTGTAGTGAGCAGATGACCTCACCGGAGGGCGACTGGAGTTGGAGAGGATGAAGGGAGAATGACAGTGTCGAGGGGGTATTTTTTGTTTTGGATAGAGAAAAATAACCTAAGAACTAAAAGAAACCTAACTAACTAATCTAATGAGACAAAGGAGGTAGGATGGCACCGACATTGGCAAACCAGTGCCATGGAAGATGAAGTCTCCGGAGGGGGATGGCAACAAAGATAGAGGTCTAGGACGATGGGGCTTTGGCCGGCCACCGTCTGAGGAAGGAGGGGAGGATAGCTGTGCCTCCAATTTGATGGTTAGAGGTGCAGATGAAGGAGAATGAAGAGATCCGCCGAGGCTTGGTCGAAGAGGGGCTAGAGGTAGGGATTAGAAGAGGTTTTTGGCCCTAAACCTTGCTAAGGAACTCGACCGTGCATTCGGGGTCTATTTATAGAGCTCAAGGAAGCCTTCCAAGCTTGCAAACCAAGATTGGAAGCTTGGGGCTTATGCACAAGTTGGAGACTCGAATCTTCAAAAGGTTCGCATGAGATTTGGAGTTGAATTTAGTGCCTCGTACATGGCTCAAATGGAAGACAACTTCCTCTGGAATTCCCCCTTCTATTTTGGGAGAGATTCATCAATCAATCAGGGAGGACTCTCCAATAAAAGGTCACTGGAGTAGGATTTAAGAGTCTGAAGGCAGCAAGGACCTATTGGTGAATAATACAACAAAGATGGGGGTTATTTGCAAAGAATTCAAAAGCTGAGGGGTTCTTTGTAAGAGAAAGAGTCGAAATAGGATTAAAATGCAAACTAGGTCAAGATGATCTCTGATTGGGACCAAATTTTGTTAAAAACCTAATTTTGACCCAAGGAATATGATGGTGAAGTTGGATTTAGGTTTTTACCATGTTTGACTGGGTAATTTGCATAGAAACCCAAATTGTGGCAATTGTCTGTCTGAGACTGTATTTTAAGCCAAATTGGGTTCCAATGGTCAAAGCAAGCATAACAAACCTTAGAGAATATTTTTATATGATTTTTAGAAAGTTTTGGTGAATTTTATCTTGACCAAAACCTCATTTAATTATGCAGGTCTATTTTTAGGGTTTCAGATGTCATTTAATTCTTGAAACACATGAAACCCGTTTCTATCTGCATGAACCCACTTATTAGATATTTATGACCTTTTGACCTTTAATTTACCCCTGGGAAATCCTGTGATTGCTCTATATTTAGGATATTCTGTGAAAACTGCAGATTTATCTCAGAATGGATTTGTAGTGAATTATGGCCCTTTGACGGTTATGTAGGAGCATTTATCAATTGATTACGACTAAATAAAGCAAGATATGGATGATGATGACATTATCATCAATATGGCTGCCATGTTATCATGGGTAACAGCCCATTGGTATGTTGTCCAGAGCTTAGTCACATGACCATTCTTTTCCTGCTACCTTTAGGTAAATCTTAAATCAGGGAACTCACCTACTTAAAGAAAGAAAAGAAAAAGAAATGTATCCAAAAAGAAAAGGAAAAACAAATAGAAAAGGAGAAAAGAAAAGAAAAGAAAGAAATAAGCCACAATTCATCGCACGAGCATGGTTGGCAAGTTATCATGGACAATAGCCCATTGGTAGGTTGTCCAGATCCCAGCTGAACAAATCCACATATAATTCCTAAACACTTAGGAAGAAATGGAGTAGAACAAACCAGGGAGATATACATTTCGATTGCCCTTATGTTAACTCCACAAAAATAAAAGTAGGGAGAAAGCTACCGGTCGAATAGATACACCTTTAGGTAGAATTCCTTTTTAAGGTCACCTAGGGGCGTAGAAACCTGATGTCCATTCTGATCGCCGATCAGTGAGTCTAACACATTCACTAAAAGATGCTTAGAACTTAGAGTTCTCATTTAGTCTTAGGTAGGTTGAGTGGTCGTAGAAAGCTGCTCTAAGACCCTAAACTCAAAAATCTAAAAGAATTAGAAAAGAAGAAAAAAAAGATCCTTCTTTGAATAAGGCGAGGGCTTGAGGCGGTCTGCATTTTGCCAGTCAACCGAGTGCTATTGTGTCCCTGTAGTTCAGGTCTTAGTTGAAATTCCTAAGAGTTGAAAAATAACTTTTGCCCAAGAAATCTGACCTAATTCTCTTATAAATAGCATGTAGTTTTGCTAGGGGCTAGTAAAAGATAGGCATGGGGGTGTGATGTAAACACGTTTATATCACATAAATCGTTTATTGATGCGTGTTTTTAGGCATTAGTTGCATCATACAATATAAATAATGCATAAAATGCATCATCTTACATTTAGGTTAGATTGTATAAAGTTTAGGTTAATTTTTTCTTTTTGTTGTTAGGAAATAGGGAATATTTTATCGGGGCATCGGATTGAAGATCCAACCATACGGATATGATCAAGGCAATGATTGGAGTTTAATGACTCCAAAATCGCCCTGATAGGACTTCCATAGCATCAAATGTAGTCTGAGAAAGATCATAGGGCAAGGACCAAGATGGTGTAAATACCGTACATTAGATGACAAATTCGACTGCATGGATGGGTTCGGGTCGACGATCGCAGCACAACGATGTGAAAATTGAACCAATCTAACATCCTTGGCACCATCTACAAGTCACAAAAGAGGGATGGCCAAGATGGAGCCACATGGCACCATCTCTGCCGCCCATACCAACCCAAGACCCACCGCTGCTTTTCTCTCCTCAATCGTTGAGCACATCTCAGCCATTGGATCAAGATCCATCGACTAAGATCAACTCAAGCCTTGCCTCCTCCTCATCTGAAGGCAAGGGATCGGATGATCTCAACCGTTGGATCGCCATCCAATGGTTTCAAGCACCGACCCTTAAAACATAAAGGCAACCAAATGGAAGCCGTAGCGCACCAGCTGGGCACTTCACACATGAGAGGAGGGCACGAGGTTGATCCCCGCTACGCCTTGAATCAAGGCATGAGCGCGGGCGCAGCCAAATTAGGCCATTAATTGAAGCACGAATGGTTGGGATGCGAGTGACGTGACACGATGGATGGGCGAGGATCACGCACACACGTGATGATGTGCGATCCAACACACCATTGCACGCACAGGGGTGTGATGAAGACTCTGGCATAGTGCATTTAAGCCATCTGATCTAGCGATCGAATGGCTGATATCGCGAGATTGTGGCTTATGCATTGAGCATAGGGAGGCAGACAGGCGCATGCACGTCGCCCACGTTCAGGGCTTTAGTGACAAATAAATCCATCACTAAAGGGCCTAACATTAACGTTTTAAGATGAAATGACCTTTGTGCCCCCTCCAATTTTCACCTATAAAAGGCTTTATGACCCCCACACTTTCTTCATCTCTTCCTCTATTCTCTCACCTCCAAGCTAGGATTAGGTCCTAAACGTAATCCTAGCCCTCCACATGTCCACACCAACTGCCCCCTCTCCACCTCTATTTATGCCCACCAAATACCACCATAAAAAGGCACCCTCCCTTAGTTTTAATTCTACCCTAAGCCTACCTATACCCCAAGTCCAAGAAAAAGGAGGAACGAAGAAGATTAAGGAGGCTATCCTTTTCCTCCTTGGTGCCTTCCTCTCCATTCTGGATCTAAAGATATGGAATATATGGCTATGTGCACAAAAACTCAAACACAAAATCAGTAATAACAAGACAATTTGTACAATCAATCAAACCACAGAAATAGCCATAATATGTATAGTGGTTCCCCTCCCTTGGGCACTCCACTACCTAAGCCTCCCAGCATAGGGTTTTTAACTCGATTCTCTCAACCCTGAGAGAATCAATTTACTAACCGAGGTAATTAACGGGTTACCTCAACCCATGTACAATAACGGGTTTTTTACAACCCAACGAGCAACAAGCTCAAAATATAAATAAGAACTAGTGTAAGAAAGAGAACTCTTACAACATGAATTCCTACGCCTCTCAACAAATGTAAATATAATGTTACCGATTTGAGAGCTTAGGATGGACATGAATCGCTTCGTAGATGCATGAGAAAAACATGTCGTGGAGCTTGTAAGAATGTAGAGAGAGTGAATGGCAAGCTTCTTCTTTCTCTGTTGAAAATATGGTGGAAATTTGAAATATAGCTCTAGAAAATTTTCTTCTTTTTTCTTATATTCAAACTACCAAGGGTTTATTTATAGAGTTTAGGACCTAGTTGGGACATCTACTAGACGTTGGGGTTTAAATCCTAACATTCATATAGCCAAAATTAATTTTCTAGCCATTCAATTTTTAGCCAACGGCTACTTGGTACCAGTACTAAAGTATGGGTACCGGTACTCGTTGCTTCCAGATTTGGGTTTTAAACTTTTAACACAAATCTGTAACCCACTTGTACTGGTACTCAATACCTCTAGAATCGGTACTGATCATGAGTACCGGTACTTGCAGGGTACAGGTTTGTTTCTTGACAAAACCCAAGCCTGTAACTCACATATACCGATACTAAACTTTAGCACCGGTACTTGTGGGTTAACAAGTACCTTTTTTAAGTGATTTAATCAATTAGGTTCTTTGAAAATTATCGCAATATAAGTTCTAACTTATCTCTAATTATTTTTACGATCTAAGTTATATTCCTTTGTTAAGAGGCATATATAATCTATAAATAAAAAATCTAAACTAGAGACACTAAAGGTCGAAGATGATCTTCTCCTCCTTGATTCTTCCTTGTCATCTTGCCTCCTTCTTATCAAGATCTTCTCCTTTTCATCAAGCCTCCATCATTTCCTGTTTGCCTTCATCTTCACCTAAATTTGAAAGAACTCAATTGCAAACATTAATCCATAATAATTTTGTTAACACCAAAACAAGATGTGGAACAAGGTTCCAACAATCTTCCCATTTTTGGTGTTGACAAAACTATCTTGCAAATAGATAATTATAAGAATAAAAATAATTTTTAACAATGTTATACGAAGGAAAAAAACTTTTAATTAAATCCTCCCCCTCAATATATGCTCCCCCTAAAAATATTGCTATTTGCCCTCTATCTTTCTCCCCCTTTTTGTCAATCACAAGAAAATGAAGAAATATCATACCATAAAATTTACCAATAGTAAAATGGAGCTTGTGGATACCAAGCATCTCTCGTCCAACATTCTTGGTCTTCATTTAACCTACATAAATGTTGAAGTGTTCCGTTATGTGCCTTGAACACCCATTGATTACTTTGATCTACTCCTGCAAAATAAATATCTTTTCTAGGTGCCCACTTATTTGTGGGTCCTTTAGAGTTAGTACCTTTCAAATCCTTAGATTTATAGAACTTTTTAGTGTTAGATCTATAATTCTTGGGATTTTTAGCCTTTTGATACATCCATGCAAGCCTAGGTGCATGTGATTTATTTTGTATATTCTTTTTACTTTGAAATTTTGATTTTAATGAATCACAAAATTCAGTGTTTGGCTTTGTTGTTATTTTAAGATTATTTAAAGTACCTTCAAAGTGCTCATAAATATCTTCTAATTCTACCATCTTTGCATGCAACTGATTGTTAGTCTCTTTTGACATTTCTAATTCCATTTCTAAACATGATTTGTATATTTCTAATGTTCGATAATTATTTTTTAAAACCTTATTTTCCTTTTTAAATAACCTAACTTTATGATATAGTTCATCATAAGCTTCTAATAATTCTTCAAAAGAGAAATCAAGGTTTACCTCATTATCCGTGTCTTCTGTAGTTGCTACCAAGCAAAGATGTGTGATCTTGTCGTCATCAGATTTGCTAGAGTCAGTGTCCATGTCAGAGTCGCTATCATCCCATGTTACTTTAAATGCTTTCTTCTTCTTCTACTTGAGCTCCTTTGTTTCTTCACTATTGTCCTCCTTTTTTAAGGGGCAATCCTTTTGCAAGGGGCCCTTCTTCTTACACTCATAACAAATAATATTAGAAGAAATTTTATTTACTTGCTTACCTTATTTCTTGAGGAATTTTTGGAATTTCCTAGTGAGCATTTCCATATCCTCATCTTCGGATTCTGACGTTGTTGAGTCTGAGTCCTCCTTGATTATCTAAAAGTAATGCTTTTCTTCTTTCTTGTCACCTTCTGCTCTTTCTTCTTGATATTCTCCAATTAGACTTCATATGCCATGAGGATTCCAATTAGATCATCCAAGGGTAGAGTGGATAGATCCTTTGCCTCTTGGATCGCTGTGGACTTTGGAGACCAATCGCTTGTAAGTGATCTTAAGACCTTTCTTACAAGCTGCTCCACTTTCAGCTTGACCCCTAGATTTTTCATTCGATTCACGATCTCTCCAAGACTTGTGTACATGTCCTTGACTGTTTCTCCTTTTTTCATCTTGAAACACTCATAATTTTCTGTTAAAATAGAAATACGTGTTTCTTTTACCTTGCTCGTACATTCGTAGGTGACCTCAAGAGTGTTCCATATCTCATCGGCGGACTCACATGCAGAGATCTAGTTGAACTCTTCCCTTGATAAAGCACAATAGAGTGCGTTCATCGCCTTCGCGTTTCCCACAATCCTTTTCTTTTACTTAGCTATTCATTCAACTCCTTCCACCTGTTCCAGATCCATGTACCTTTCTTGAATGAGAGTCCACGAATCTTCATCCATGGCTTTGAGGAAGACTTGCATCCTCCTCTTCCATTACCCATAATTTGTCCCATTGAAATAAGGAGGACAGGCAGAATACTGTCCTTCAGTGCGCCTTGAGAATGATGCCATCACAAGTCGACTTGTGGAAATTTGAAATATACTACTACAAAATTTTCTTCTCTTTTCTTATATTCAAACTAAGGGTCCAAGGGTTTATTTATAGAGTTTAGGTCCTAGTTGGGTCGTCTACCAGACATCGGGGTTTAAATCCCAATGATCATATTGCCAAAATTAATTTTCTAGCCGTTCAGTTTTGAGCCAACGGCTACCTGTTATCGTTACTAAAGTATGGGTACCAGTACTCATTGCTTCCAGATTTCGATTTCAAATGCTTAACATAAATCTGTAACCCACTTGTACTGGTACTTACCATTAGCACCGGTACTCGTTACCTCCAGAACTGGTACTGATCATGAGTATCGGTACTTGCAGGGTACAGGTTTGTTTCTTGACAAAACCTAAACCTGTAACTCACATGTACCGGTACTAAACTTTAGTATCGGTACTTATGGGTTTACAAGTACCTTTTTAAGTGATTTAATCAATTACGTTCTTTGAAATTGATCGCAATAAAAATCCTAATTTATCTCTAACTATTTTTACGATCTAAGTTATATTCCTTTGTTAAGAGGCATATACAATCTATAAATAAGAAATCTAAACTAGAAACACTAAAGGTCAAAGATGATCTTCTCCTCCTTGATTCTTCCTTGTCATCTTGCCTCCTTCTTATAATGATCTTCTCCTTTTCATCAAGCCTCCATCATTTCCTATTTGCCTTGATCTTCACTTAAATAAGAAAGAACTCAATTGCAAACATTAATCCATAATAATTTTGTTAACACCAAAATAAGATGTGGAACAAGGTTTCAACAATCTCCCCCTTTTTGGTGTTGAGAAAACTATCTTGCAAATAGATAATTATAAGAATAAAAATAATTTTTAACAATGTTATATGAAGGAAAAAAAACTTTTAATTAAATCCTCCCCCTCAATATATGCTCCCTCGAAAAATATTGCTATTTGCCCTCTATCTTTCTCCCCCTTTTTGTCAATCACAAAAAAATGAAGAAATATCATACCATAAAATTTACCAATAGTAAAATGGAGCTTGTGGATATCAAGCATCTCTCGTCCAACATTCTTGGTCTTCATTCAACATATAGAAAGGTTGAAGTGTTCTATTATGTGCCTAGAACACCCATTGATTACTTTGATCAACTCCTGCAAAACAACATCTTTTATAGGTACCCATTTTCTTGTGGGTCCTTTAAAGGTAGTACCTTTCAAATCCTGAGATTTATATAACTTTTTAGTGTTAGATCTATAATTCTTGGGATTTTTAGCCTTTTGATACATCCATGTATGCGTAGGTGCATGTGATTTATTTTGTATATTCTTTTTACTTTGAAATTTTGATTTTAATGAATCACAAAATTCAGTGTTTGGCCTAGTTGTTATTTTAAGATTATTTAAAGTACCTTCAAAGTGCTCATAAATATCTTCTAATTCTACTATCTTTGCATGCAACTGATTGTTAGTCTCTTTTGACATTTCCAATTCCATTTCTAAACATAATTTATCCATTTCTAATGTTTGATAATTATTTTTTGAAAACTTATTTTCCTTTTTAAATAACCTAGCTTTATGATATAGTTCTTCATAAGCTTCTAATAATTCTTCAAAAGAGAAATCAAGGTTTACCTCATTATCCGTGTCTTCCGTAGTTGCTACCAAGAGAAGATGTGTGATCTCGTCATCATCAGATTTGCTAGAGTCAGTGTCCATGTCAGAGTCGCTATCATCCCATGTTGCTTTAAATGCTTTCTTCTTATTCTCCTTCTTGAGCTCCTTTGTTTCTTTACTATTGTCCTCCTTCTTCTTGTTTAAGGGGCAATGCTTTCGCAAGTGACCCTTCCTCTTACACTCATAACAAATAATATTGGAAGAAATTTTATTTACATGCTTACCTTATTTCGTGAGGAATTTTTGAATTTCCTAGTGAGCATTTCCATCTCCTCATCTTCGGATTCTGATGTTGTTGTGTCTGAGTCGACCTTGATTGCTCCAAAAGCAATGCTTTTCTTCTTGCTTGTCACCTTCTCCTCTTTCTTCTTGATATTCTCCAATTAGACTTCATATGCAATGAGGATTCCAATTAGATCATCCAAGGGGAGAGTCGATAGATCCTTTGCCTCTTGGATCGCTGTGGTCTTTGGAGACCAATCGCTTGTAAGTGATCTCAAGACCTTTCTTACAAGCTGCTCCACTTTCAGCTTGACTCTTAGATTTTTCATTGGATTCACGATCTCTCCAAACCTTGTGTACATGTCCTTGATTGTTTCTCCTTTTTTCATCCTGAAACACTCATAATTTTCTATTAAAATAGAAATACATATTTCTTTTACCTTGCTCGTACATTCATAGGTGACCTCGAGAGTGTTTCATATCTCGAAGGCGGACTCACATGCAGAGATCCGGTTGAACTCTTCCCTTGATAATGCACAATAGAGTGTGTTCATCGCCTTTGCATTTCCCGTAATCTTTATTTTTGCTCAGCTGTCCATTCAACTCCTTCCAGCAGTTCCGGATCCATGTACCTCTTCTGAATGAGAGTCCACGAATCTTCATCCATGGCTTTGAGGAAGACTTGCATCCTCCTCTTTCAATACCCATAATCCATCCCATTGAAATAGGGAGGATGGGTAGAAGATTGTCCTTCGGTGTGCCTTGAGAATGATGCCATCGCAAGTTGAGTTGTTACACCTTCTTGCAACCGGTCTCTGATGCCACTTGAAAGGATCTAAAGAAATGGAATATATGGCTATGCTCACAAAAACTCAAACACAAAGTCAGTAATAACAAGACAATTTGCACAATCAATCAAACCACATAAATAGGCACAATATGTAAAGTGGTTCCCCTCCCTTGGGTACTCCACTACCTAAGCCTCCAAGCTTAGGGTTTTCAACCCGATTCTCTCAACCCTGAGAGAATCAATTTACTAACTGAGGTAATTAATGGGTTACCTCAACCCAAGTACAATAACGGGTTTGTTACAACCTAGCGAGCAACAAGCTCAAAATATAAATAAGAACTGGTATAAGAAAGAGAACTCTTACAACATGAATTCCTGCACCTCTCAACAAATGTAAATATAATATTACTGATTTGAGAGCTTAGGATGGACATCAATCGCTTTGTAGATGAGTGAGAAAAGCACGTCGTTGAGCTTGTAAGAATGTAGAGAGAGTGAATGGCAAGTTCTTCTTTCTCTCTTGAAAATATGGTGCAAATTTGAAATATAGCTATGGAAAATTTTCTTCTCTTTTCTTATATTCAAACTAAGGGTCCACAGGTTTATTTATAGAGTTTAGGACCTAGTTGGGACGTCTACTAGACATTGGTGTTTAAATCCCATTGTTCCTATAGACAAAATTAACTTTCTAGCCGTTCAGTTTTGAGCCAACAGCTACCTGGTACCGGTACTAAAGTGTGGGTACCGGTACTCATTGCTTCCAGATTTGGGATTTAAACTCTTAACACAAGTCTATAACACACTTGTACCGGTACTCGTTACCTCCAGAACCGATGCTGATCATGAGTACCGGTACTTGCAGGGTACAGGTTTGTTTCTTGACAAAACCCAAACCTGTAACTCACACGTACCGGTACTTATGGGTTAACAAGTACCTTTTTCAAGTGATTTAATCAATTACGTTCTTTGAAAATGATCGCAATATAAATCCTAATTTATCTCTAATTATTTTTATGATCTACATTATATTCCTACATTAAGAGGCATATACAATCTATAAGTAAAAAATCTAAACTAGAAACAATAAAGGTCGAAGATGATCTTCTCCTCCTTGATTCTTCCTTGTCATCTTGTGTCCTTCTTATCATGATCTTCTCCTTTTCATCAAGCCTCCACCATTTCCTGTTTGCCTTGATCTTCACCTAAAGCTGAAAGAACTCAATTGCAAACATTAATCCATAATAATTTTGTTTACGCCAAAATAAGATGTGGAACACGGTTCCAACAATCTCCCCCTTTTTGGTGTTGACAAAACTATCTTGCAAATAGATAATTATAAGAATAAAAATAATTTTTATCAATGCTATATGAAGAAAAAAAAACTTTGAATTAAATCCTCCCCTTCAATATATGCTCCCTCGAAAAATATTTCTATTTGCCCTCTATCTTTCTCCCCTTTTTGTCAATGACAAAAAAATGGAGAAATATCATACCGTAAAATTTACCAATAGTAAAATGGAGCTTCTGGATACCAAGCATCTCTCATCCAACATTCTTGGTCTTCATTCAACTTATATAAAGGTTGAAGTGTTCTGTTATGTGCCTTGAACACCCATTGATTACTTTGATCTACTCCTACAAAACAAATATCTTTTCTAGGTACCCATTTCTTGTGGGTCCTTTAGAGTTAGTACCTTTCAAATCCTGAGATTTATAGAACTCTTTAGTATTAGATCTATAATTCTTGGAATTTTTAGGCTTTTGATACATCCATGCATGCCTAGGTGCATGTGATTTATTTTGTATATTCTTTTTACTTTGAAATTTTGATTTTAATGAATCACAAAATTCAGTATTTGGCTTGGTTATTATTTTAAGATTATTTAAAGTACCTTCAAAGTGCTCATAAATATCTTCTAAATCTACTATCTTTGCATGCAATTGGTTGTTAGTCACTTTTGACATTTCTAATTCCATTTCTAAGCATGATATATCTATTTTTAATGTTTGATAATTATTTTTATAAACCTTATTTTCCTTTTTAAATAACCTAGCTTTATGATACAGTTCTTCATAAGCTTCTAATAATTCTTCAAAAGAGAAATCAAGGTTTACTTCATTATCTGTGTCTTCCGTAGTTGCTACCAAGCAAAGATGTTCGATCTCGTCGTCATCAGATTTGCTAGAGTCGGTGTCCATGTCGGAGTCGATATCATCCCATGTTGCTTTAAATGCTTTCTTCTTCTTCTTCTTTTTGAGCTCCTTTGTTTCTTTACTATTGTCCTCCTTCTTCTTGTTTAAGGGGCAATCCTTTCGCAAGTGGCCCTTCTTCTTGCATTCATAACAAATAATATTGGAAGAAATTTTATTTACTTGCTTACCTTGTTTCTTGAGGAATTTCTGGAATTTCCTAGTGAGCATTTCCATCTCATTTTCGGATTCTGATGTTGTTGATTCTGAGTCCTCCTTGATTGCTCTAAAAGCAATGCTTTTCTTCTTACTTGTCTCCTTCTCCTCATTCTTCTTGATATTCTCCAATTGGACTTCATATGCCATGAGGCTTCCAATTAGATCATCCAAGGGGAGAGTGGATAGATCCTTTCCCTCTTGGATCGCTGTGGTCTTTGGAGACCAATCACTTGTAAGTGATCTCAAAACGTTTCTTACAAGCTGCTACTCTTTCAGCTTGACTCCAAGATTTTTCATTGGATTCATGATCTCTCTGAACCTTGTGTGCGTGTCCTTGATTGTTTCTCCTTTTTCCATCCTAAAACACTCATAATTTTATGTCAAAAAAGAAATACGTGTTTCTTTTACCTTGCTCTTACCTTCGTAGCTGACCTCGAGAGTGTTCCATATCTCGTAGGCAGACTCGCATGCAGAGATCCAGTTGAACTCTTCCCTTGATAATGAGTGCGTTCATCACCTTCACGTCTCCTGCAATCTTTTTCTTTTTCTCAATTATCCATTCAACTCCTTCCAGCAGTTCCGGATCCATGTACCTCTCTTGAATGAGAGTCCATGAATCTTCATCCATGGCTTTGAGGAAAACCAGCATCTTCCTCTTCCAATACCCATAATCCATCCCATTGAAATAGGGAGGACGGGTAGAAGACTGTCCTTCGGTGTGCCTTGAGAATGATGCCATTGCAAGTCGAGTTGTTACGTCTTCTTGCAACCGATCTCTGATACCACTTGAAAGGATCTAAAGAAATGCAATACATGGCTATGCGCACAAAAACTCAAACACAAAGTCCGTAATAACAAGACAATTTGCACAATCAATCAAACCACATAAATAAGCACAATATGTATAGTGGTTCCCCTCCCTTGGGTACTCCACTACCTAAGCCTCCAAGCTTAGGGTTTTCAACCCGATTCTCTCAACCCCGAGAGAATCAATGTACTAACTAAGGTAATTAATGGGTTACCTCAACCCAAGTACAATAACGGGTTTGTTACAACCCAGCGAGCAACAAGCTCAAAATATAAATAAGAACTAGTGT
This sequence comes from Thalassia testudinum, assembly GCA_037157565.1. Classification (NCBI taxonomy): domain Eukaryota; kingdom Viridiplantae; phylum Streptophyta; class Magnoliopsida; order Alismatales; family Hydrocharitaceae; genus Thalassia; species Thalassia testudinum. The sequence continues at coordinate 3,186,671 of JAZHRO010000073.1, read as the reverse complement.
AAGAAAGAGAACTCTTACAACATGAATTCCTATGCCTCTCAACAAATGTAAATATAATATTACCGATTTGAGAGCTTAGGATGGACGTGAATCGCTTCGTAGATGCATGAGAAAAACACGTCGTTGAGCTTATAAGAATGTAGAGAGAGTGAATGGCAAGCTTCTTCTTTCTCTCTTGAAAATATAGTGGAAATTTGAAATAGAGCTCTAGAAATTTTTCTCCTCTTTTCTTATACTCAAACTAAGGGTCCAAGGGTTTATTTATAGAGTTTAGGGCCTAGTTGGGACGTCTACTAGACGTCGAGGTTTAAATCCCAACGTTCATATAGCCAAAATTAATTTTCTAGCCATTCAGTTTTGAGCCAACGGCTACCTGGTACCGGTACTAAATTATGGGTACAGATACTCGTTGCTTCCAGATTTGGGTTTCAAACTCTTAACACAAATCTGTAACCCACTTGTACCAGTAGTTATCATTAGTGCCGGTACTCGTTACCTCCAGTACCGGTACTGATCATGAATACTGGTACTTGCAGGGTACAGGTTTGTTTCATGACAAAACCCAAACCTGTAACTCACATGTACCGGTACTAAACTTTTGTATCGGTACTTGTGGGTTAACAAGTACCTTTTTTAAGTGATTTAATCAATTACGTTCTTTGAAGATGATCGCAATATAAATCCTAATTTATCTCTAATTATTTTTACGATCTAAGTTATATTCCTTTGTTAAGAGGCATATACAATCTATAAATAAAAAATCTAAACTAGAAACACTAAAGGTCGAAGATGATCTTCTACTCCTTGATTCTTCCTCGTCATCTTGCCTCCTTATCATGATCTTCTCCTTTTCATCAAGCCTCCATCATTTCCTATTTGCCTTGATCTTCACCTAAATCTGGAAGAACTCAATTGCAAACATTAATCCATAAAACTTTTGTTAACACCAAAACAAGATGTGGAACAAGGTTCCAACACATTCTTCTCCTTGTGCCACACCAAGAGGAGGAGCAAGCTCTTATCATGGAGGACGGCCAGGCATTGGACAAGAAACTAGGGTGGTGCATGCCTACCCTTGGAGGAGAAATTAAGGTGGGAACTATCCACCTTTGGAGGAGCTAAGGCACGACCCCTTGGGCTTGCCAGGAGGAGGCCATACCTTGGATTCAAGAAGAAGGAGAAGGAGGAGCTCTTTTCAACTATAGGAGCAACCGTAGTTGGAGCAAGGGCTTCATCCTCTTCACCATCATCATCCAGGATTTTTGTTTTAGTTACTTTATAGTTTTATTTTGTTGCAGAAGATTTCCTCTGCAACATAATTGTAAAGTAGAAATCCTTTTTATATAAAGTTGCCATTTCTAATTTTTCGTGCATCATTATTCTTGTCTTTATTAGCACCTTCACTCCCTCTTTCCAATTATCCTAGGCCTTCACATGCCTAGGGTGAGCTTGGGAAGAGATCATTTTTGTGACCTAGTTGCTACGTTAGGTTTATCCTTTTCCACTCTCAAAATTTTTGTTGCCTCGTTATTTCAAAAACCCTAAAAGCTTTATATTTAAAAATTTGAAAAGAAAGGTGATTTCCCATTTTCAAGCAAGAGATTTATATTTGCAAAAGTTGCCTCCTTGGACGACCCTCGATACTCCGACATCTAGGTATTACAAATTTAAAAGTGAATCTATTTTATGCATTGCAACGACTTCTAAAACCCTAATTTTACAAACCTTGTAAAATTATGAGCACTTTTTGGCACCGTTGCTGGGGAGGCACGGCTTTGCATTTATTATTTCTCTTTCTTGATACTTGGATCTCATTCCCTTTGTCTTTCTTTCTCTTGTGTGTGCAGGTGTTGCAGGAAGAAAGCGGGATTTTCGAACTTGAAGTGCATTTTCTTCCCACAACAATTTCAAGTAGGTAACCGCAAACTTGTCACATTTAAATTAAAAAAACTACAAAAAATATTTTTAAACCTATCTTTCAGGATCCTAAACATCTTAATTGAGTGGAGTGGTAACAATTAAAACCTATTTGTTGCTTGTTTGCATCATTTAACACCACTCCACTTCAAGTGTAGGTGATCTGATTTTTGTGTCTAGACTTCTGTCAAGATTTCAAAAATCAATTCCTGACACCAAAGGATTCCAAAAATCTTGAACTTCCACCTAGTGATTCCAAATCAAGTTAGGAACATCTATTCCAAATTTTGGAGCAATTGAATTTGTATGCAATTTTTAAACATTTGTGGACTACAAAGATGTCACCTCCTCTAATTTTCCTATTTTGCTATAGTCCGTGAATTTTAGGAATTTTTATACTCACCTAATTTTTGTGAAATTCTAAAAATCTTGTGAAATTCTACTCATCACATAAAATTACAAAACTTTTTGGTGGCCGATGGTGGTATTGAAAAGTCCAAAATATCCTCAGGTATCATTTCCGGACTTTGACACCAGTAAAAAGAAAAATCTTAAAAAAATATCAAACAAATTTCTAAAATCACAAAAAAATATTTTTGGTAATCCTTATTTGATTTTACATACATTAGTGGTGTTGTTTGCTTTGTTTGGACCACTACGTAAAAAGAAAGCCTAAAATAAACTCATTTGTAGTAAATTTCTGTAATAGGAACAATTAAATTAGGGTTTCTTTTCAAATTTTTAGTCCCACAATATAAAGGAAATTTACCTTCACCAATACAACTTGATTTCCCTTTGTTTGTGGCATTTCAAACTTGTTTGAATATTTAAAAAGAAAACCCTTAAACACACCAATTTAAATCAAATACTAAAACTGAAAAACAAACAAAAAAATTGTGACAACTTGTTTGATATTGGAATCACTTCCAATCCTACACACACAAAAAGAAATTGAAATAATAGAGCATTACCCCAATCAACGACCTTTACATTCCTATGCACATTTTAGCACCCAAGCCTAACTCTAAACCAAGTAGTTACTTGACCACTTAATGACTTCATCCACTTTTGGCTTGATATCCAATATCAAAGGGTTGTTAAGCATTCCTAATTCCCTTCGACAACGCAGTGTTAGACTTAGAGGGAAGTCAAACGACGGGTGCGGGTTTACACAAGCCCTTGGTGATTTTCTCAAGACATGCTTGGGCCCAATCCACCTCTTTAGACTAGCCGAGTGATCATTGGGAAGTGGGCTTACTTAGTAATTTCTTATTCATTGGGTTCCTAAGGCTTAGGTTTGTAAGGAGTCAACCTTAAGAAAGACTAGGCTTGGTTATTTGAATTGCAAACGTTTCCTCATCTCCATCTCTTCTCCTTCCCTCCCGTTCTTCCATTTTATGCACGGGCAACGGTCCAAACCTCCGCACTTGGAGGGACCATTCGATTTTACCCCCCATGCCAAAAGATCGCTTTTTCTATCTTCTTATGAAAAAATGGAAAATCAACAAAATAGGTCCACTAACCGATCCACTTCCACCTCTAATCCCACTACTAATCTCAATTCTAACCCTTCCACCTAAAACCCCCTTACCTTTGACTTTCCACACCTGGAGCTTCCTAATGCTGACATGCCACAATCACAACAAGCCCCCCACCTAATCTCTACTCCTTGATGGCTGAGTAGATTGCTCAACTCAATCCAATCAACAACTATTGACTGGGAATATCACAAACCTAGCCAACCAAAGGCCAAACCCACCACCTCGTCAGCAGCCTGTCGTTTCTCTGAAGGATTTCTATGATCCATCCTATTATGAGGAAAGACCGGGGGTGGTCATACCTGAAGGGGACTTCGAGATCAAACCAGTAGTTGTGAATCTGATTTAAGCATTTCCATGGCCTTCCTAGGGAATACCCATTCAGCAACCTTGAAGAAATGATTCTCCTTGCTCAAACAACTCATTCCCACAATGTGCAAGAAGACCTTTCACTGATGTGGTTATTCCCATTATCTCCAAAAGATAAGGACGCTTATTGGTTCAGAACAATTGATCGATCTATCACCACATGGCCACAGCTCATGAGTGCCTTCCTCAAGAAAATTTTCCCCATAGGTCGTACTAGTTCCTTGCGAAGATCTATTATGACCTTTCAACAAAAATCTGGCGAAACTTTTCATGATTCTTGGGAAAGATTCCAAGATCTCCTAAGAAGTTGCCTGCACCATGAGATTCCCTTATGGCAGGTGTTGATAGAGCGAAATCGATGTTTTAAAATCATTTCATTACAGTATAGTCGAAATTGCTTGTCAAGAAATAAAATTTATAACTCGAATATCTAAATGAAGTCTTAGGTCGAACGCAGGGAGCAAATAGGAATTCACATGCTAATCTTTAATCAAAATATAAATGAGCACAGGAATAAGCCAAGAATAATAAAATTCAATAAATGCTAATCTTTCACATTAGATATTCAATGAATAACATAAGCATTTCAAGACATAAAGAGACCAAAAAGATATCTAAGACAAAATAATGGTGATTTAGATCACCAATTATTAGTCGAAGCACATATATATCAAATACTCATTAATGCCAGATAAATGAATAGTGATCAGACGTCTGGATATCAAATCAGACGACTTAAATGTTGCCTACTACAGTGCCTTCTCTTTTGTTGTTCTTCTTCTTTCTTTCCTTTCACTTCTCTGGCACGACCCTTCTTTTTCTTTCTGCTTTCTCTTCTACTTCTCAGACCTTCCCTCTTCAGAGAGCATAAGGGTCCTCTCTCACGACTAAGTGTTGGCCAACGCACAGAGGAGCAAAACCCTCTCCTTCCCCATGCTCTCTCTCTTTCTTTTCCTCCTCTCTTCTCTGAAATAGCCAGGTAATTAGGTATATGGGTATGTGTAATCGAGTCCAGGGATGTGGGCATGTGGTCCCAGTCGAGGAGTGAAAGGCTAGTCAGGTCAAGTATGTGCGGGTGTGAAGGGGACCTCACCCCCGATGTACTGAGGTGAAAAGGCCTATTCAGAAAATCAACTTACGCAGCTCAAGCATCTCCTTCATTAACGATGTTCGACTAAATGTCCCTTTCTAATGTAAACACATTTATTGAGGGTAAAATTCCTATTCACGCATGTTCTTAGGCTTAGATTTGCATTTAATGTTATAAATATTGCATAGCATGCATCATTCTACATTTAAAGTAGTTGTATATAATTTATATTAATTGCATCCTTTTTGTGCTTAGGAGAGAAGGATATCTATTTTGGAGCCTCGAATTGGAGATCCGACCATATAGATCTGATCAAGATGACGATCAGAGTCCAACGCCCCTGAAATCGCCTCAATCGGAGTCCGTAGCACCATATGCAGTCTGAGGAAGATCAATGGCCAAGGAACTAGGAGACATAATTTGGAGCTTCAAATGATAAATCCGACCATGCGAATGGATTCGAGTCAATGATTGCATCCTAACGGTGTGAAAATTGACTCAATCCGACCTCTGTAGCAGCCCCTACAACAAGAAGAAGATGGACGGCCCAGACTACGCCACGTGGTGTAGCCCAGGCAGCAAGCACACGCATGCAGCACTGCAGGTGCGTAGTAGCGCGGGTGCGAGCACACGCATAGGCGCGCATGCGAACAGTGTAGCATAGCACAGCACCAGCTATGCATGAGCTAGACCTACAGCGACGCATGAGCTGGACTTACAGTGACAGTTACAACCGTCGCTAATTCTTCGCACGCCAGCAAAGCCAACTTTTGGTGTGAGCGAGCATGAGCAGGCATGCGCTGCCTACAGCGACACTTCCAGCGATGGCCTGGATGTCACTAATGGTCCCATACCTATTTTTGCCTCTTCTTCTCCACTATAAAAGGACCTACACCCCCTCCCTTCCAGGCCATCTCTACTTACTCTACTCCCACCTACTCCCAAGATCTAGCAAGCCTACCAATGCTCCATTAGAGCTTATTCTCAAACTCCCAAGGTGCCTATTAGTGTAGCGAACCTCTGCCCCACCAAATACTCTTCCAACTTCCCATCTCCTTTCATAGGTCGGCTTGGAGCCATCCTCCCACCTCCATTTTGGTAGCAGATCATCTCCATCTTCTCACCTCCATTCCGGAGCCACGCCGAAGCTTTCCTCAACACAACGTCCTCTTGCATCTCAACTCCGTCGTCCTAGTCCTCACCTCCTTCATCTGAGCTTCTGCCAGGCACCGTCATCTCGCCAAACAACCGATTCGGGAGATTTCCTCTCACCTCTCTCTTTTTATGCTTTTATAGTTCATTGTAATCAACATTGAATTGATATACATATCATATTTGTTCCATTTCTATCTTGTGATTCATTCTGCTTGACTTTAATTTCAAAAACACAAAAAATATCAAAACCCTAAAATACCAAAAGGAAACAAAACGAAGCGCGATTTTCACGTAAAGTAAACGTCGCCTCCCTGTGTTAGAGCTGGGACTCCCTTGGAGTTTTGGTATAAATTTTATCTGATCGACGTGTTTTGCAACTACGATGACGGGTTACTTGTAACCCCAATTTCTAACACATGAAACACGCCCAACCATTTTTGCACCATTGCCGGGAGGCAACGGAATTTACTTTATTGTTTATTGCATTTCTTTGCATTTACATAGAACTAACCCTACTTGTCTTTGATCTACTGTCTTGCAGGTACCCTAGCATGGAAATCCAAGTGCTATGTTCCTCACCTTAACTCAGTAATTAAGTTAATTTTACTAAATTATGAGTAAAGTCACTTAGGTTAACTCAAAATTGTGTCGGTTGTGTAGTATAGGGTCAAATTAACCTAACATTTTAGAAAATTTTTACTGGTTGAGTCCAAGTCATTTGCTGGGAGGTATAATTTATTTTAAATTCACTAGTTATCTTTTATTTTATAAGTATAGGTGGTATAGTTAAGTTAATTATGAAAGCATAACTTTTGCCAAATGATTTAAACTTAAGGAATATACAAAATTCCAAACTAAAACACATTTATTTAAATGATCTACTTTATTAACAAGTAAACATGTTAGTTTTCTATTTTATTTCGAAAGAAGTAAGGTAAATAAGAATTTTTCTAATTACAACATGCCTTATTACAACAATTGAAAGCAAAAAGAAATTTAAAATATAGCAAGAAAGAAGAATTCTTTTCCTTTTATTCTTCAGCCTCTCTCTCTTTTCTTCTTTCTTTCTTTCTTTCTCTCTTTTCCTTTTATTTATCCTTTAACTTTTCTCTTTTTCTTTTATTCTTTCTCTTATTCTCTCGAGCTTCCTTTCTTTTTCTTCTCTTCTATTCTTGCCTTCATCTTCCCTTAGCTTTTCTCCTTAGTTCCCTTAGCTTCCTTATTGCCTATTCCATCTCTTTTCCTTTCTTCTTCCTTAGCCTTCAGCCTTCTTTCTTTACCCTTCTTCCTTTAGTGATTTTCCTTCAGCACTTAGCCTTTCCTTTGAACCATCAGCTGAATTGGGTTTTTTTTTCTTCTCAACCAAGAAATGGTTTTTGATTTACAGCGAGGTCCTTTCGAGGATACACAGCACCCTGACATCAGGGTGGGACAAGACCCTACTCGGTACTTACCTTATTTGCTTATGGTTTATTTTTGGTTTATTTCTTTCTCGAGCCAAACCAACCCAACCGCCTCCCAGGCCTCACCCTCCCAGGGCCAACATCGTACACGCCCACTCGAGTGCACACCCGCAAGCACACACATGCCCACACACACACATACACATGCTCAGATTCATTCGGTAACCGTGTGCCCTAACGACTGAGAAGCCCACTGCATAAATTCCTTTTACACTAAGGCACCCACTCGTGGTTTACCGATGTGGGACTTTACTTCCCCCCTCCAGACCCGACTTTAGCTAAGGATTTCTCCCTACTCAGAGCTTCAAATCAAGCAAGATAAAGCTTGATGGAGAGCTCTAAGGTGGCTCTACAAGATTACAGGGTCAATTTTAAGTTAAGAGGATGTTTTCCTCTTCAATTTAAAGAGTAATCTAAGGGGTTCCTACGGGTTTTAACTGCCTGGGAATGAAATAATACTTCACAGAGTCCACAGCTGGACTTTCTAGCTTAACTAAGGGTCTTAGCAAGCTTTGCAGGTCGTTTTGTAGCTATAGGAATGGGTTCTGAAGTTCTTTAAGCTTCAGAAGCTGTAGAGAAGCTTCAAGCTTCTCTAAAAGCTTTAGAGAATGAATTTCTAACTCTGAATAGGTAAATAGACAACTAAGAACATTCTCAATTGATTAAAATAGATTCTAAAGGTTATAACAAACTGATCTGGGCAGAAATCTCATTCAAAACTCATCCAAAAACCACTGCCAACAGTTTGGGTTCAAAAACAACCCAAACTGGCAGGGTTGAAATTCCAATCAAAATACATGTTTGAGCTCAATTTAATCACTCTAATACTATTCAACAGATTCTCAGAATCAACTTAAGCTTCTCAAATCATCTGATTGTGCTCAGAATTAGAATCTCCTTCCCAGGTTTGACTATGAGGCCCAAAAATTGACTTTCTAATTTAAACCTCTTAACAAGAAATTAAAGCCTTGAATATGATCCTTTCAACTTCAGAAATTCACTCAACCTCTTAAATAGGTGTGTAAACCCTAGAAATTAGGGTTCCAGGCTCGTCGCTTGAGCTCCTAAGGTGCTTTGTTCGTCAGAAGAGTTGGAATGTTTCTACAATAAACTGAGGTCATGAATAGCTTCAGTGCACTACACTGAAGCTTCTAGACACCTTAAATGCTTCTTAGATCTATCTGTCAGACTTCTCCAACTCCATCAGAGTTGGAGAAGAAGATACCCCAATCTGAGCTCCAGTTATCAAAATTCTAATTAAACTTCCTCAAATTGATCAGTGATCATCATTTCATCATTCTGGAGCTCTTCATCAACTTCTGTTGGCTGAAGAATAGAAAATGACTTGCTGGAGCTCTGGTGAGCCCAGTAAAATGTAAATCATGCTCAGAGTGGTGAATTTGTGTCATTTTTGATCTAAAAAGGATCCTGAGGTTACAAGGAACATTAAGATCGCATTAAATTCCTTAATTGTTCATTAGAATTCTGAATTAGCAGTGACTTCAGCTCAGATGGATTTTTAATAGATTGAATCATAGGACTTGTTTCCCCACTTAGGAGAGTGGTTGAGACAAGTCAAAGAGTAATTGTGATCATAATTGAGGAAGGTTGGGAGATAGGGAGAGGGCGAGCGGAGGGCGATCGGCGATGGGCGGAGAGTGGCAGTGGGGCAGAGCCATCCAGGGCTGGCGCAGAAGGTGAATGGAGGATGTGGAGATCGAGGGCCTAGAGAAGGGAGCGAATTTGGAAGGAGAGGTTCTTTAGGGTCTGAAAATACTTGAAGACGTCCTTGGAGGAGGAAGAATGGAGATGTTCTCTGCTTCAAATGCAGACAAAGGGGGCATGTGGCAGCGATTTGTAAAAACCCCCTGATCTGCTTGGAGTGCAGGGGTGAAGGACACAAGTGCGAGTTGTGCCCTAGGAGGATCCCTTTGCAACCACGTCAGGCAGTCTCGCATCCTGTCTGGAGGGTCAAGAATGAACCTCGGCTGCCACCGCCGTCGATTTTGGGTAGGCGCACAATTGAAGTTGAGATCCCATCTTCGAAAGCGATCTCAACTGCAGAGATCACACTGAGAGGTGCTTTGATTGGGGAGATCATGACAGGTACGCCATCGATCGAAATGCTTCAGAATTTGGTACATTCCTCAGATCTTCTATCTACGGGCTGGAAAGTTGCCCTGTTATCCCATTCTCGCTTCTTGGTGTATGGTTTGGGCATGCTGGATGTAGAACGATTGAGGTTTCGTTCAAGTATCTTCAAAGAATTCATTGTGATCTGGAGAATGGTCTCTCCTTTTGATGGGGCACTATCTGAGCGACCTCCGCAAAGAGTGACCTCCAGGAGGATCCTCCTTGAGATCTCTGGACTGCCATTGCACCTGCAGGTAAAGGGAGTTGTCTCTAAGATGCTAGTAGGCTTTGCATCAACCTGTGATGGTTCTGATGTTCTGATTGGAGAGGGGGACATTAGATCTCTAAAAATTGAGGTGGAAGTTACCAATGCTGGTTCAATTCTAGATTCGATCACAATCAGATGTGGGGGCACCTCTTGGCTTGTTAGGCTAGCTATTCTTGGACAGGTTGAATGTGGTCAAGATAATTTGCCTGAGGAGAAACTAAAGTCTGGAACCAACAATGAGGCGAGCAAACAGAGTGACAGCTGTGGACGCACCCCTGCAGTTGAGGCTCCTGAACCCAAGAAGAGGAAGGATTGCCATTGTGTCATGGATGAGAAAGACCAGATGGAAGATGTTGTTACAGCTGCTGAAAATAGACTAGCTATGATAGTCAAAGAGGATGACTGTCTGGAGGTTGCTGAGACTGAATTGGCAGATTCTGAGATGAACTGCAGTATGGAATTGGGCAGTACAAAAAGGGACTTGAAGCTTAAAGAGCCAATCCAGATGCATCTTGCTATTCCAGCTGATTTGCAGCATGGCAGTGGTTCCAATCAAAAAAGAGGTGTGGGTAGATCTCCATACATGTTGAGAAGGAGAAGGAAGGAGACCTTGCCCCCTACTGTGGAGCAAGATATTGCTAAATCCATTATGGTAGAATATGTGGGTTGCAAGGCCAATGGGGATCTTTCTAATGAGAAATGAGAGTTTGGTCTTGGAATGTGAGTGGGCTACGCAACAAACAAAGAAGGGCTTCATTGTGTAGATATCTCTCTGAGTGGGAGATAGACTGTGCCCTTTTACAAGAGACTCACTTGGAGAGGGAGAATAGTCAAGAATGGGACTGTTTTAAGCAGTCTGGCTGTAGTGATATTGTCGATAAGGGTGCTGCGGGTCGGTCTGGTGGACTGGCTTTTTGGTGGAGAAAATCTTCCATTTCAGTAGCTGAGATTATTCGTGATAGGTTAATTTCCTGTAGATGTCACTCTCCCCAAGGTGATATGGAATGGTTTATATCATGTATTTATGGTCCTTGTGTGGCAGCAGATAGAGTTGGCTTGTGGGAGGAACTCCATGCAATGCATCAAAGAGTGCAAGAGACTCCATGGCTGTTAGGGGGTGATTTCAATTGTTATCTTTCTGGTGATGATAACCCAGATGGGAGAGTGGACAATTCTACAGCTGGCTTCCAATTGGCTGTGCAGAACCTGGGCTTGACTGAATATCCCATCAGTGGTGTGGAATATACTTGGAGGAATGGCAATGGACAGATTTCCAAATTGGACAGATTCTTTGGCAGTCCTAGTTTGTTAGAGAGATTTCAGTTATCTACTGTTTTGAGCCTTGATAGGCCGTTTTCTGACCACACGCCTTTGGTTTGGGACAGTGGGGTGAATGCAGACATGGGATCATACTTCAAACTCAAGAGATCTTGGTTTAGGGAAGAAGGCTTTGTGCAAATGGTTTCTCAGTGGTGGCAAAGCAAGGATGTTCAAGGCACTGCCACACAGCAGTTGGCTGCAAAATTGGTTGGTCTGCGTGAAATGTTGAAAGAATATGGGTAGGCTGTGAATCTGATCAGAGACCAGAAGAGGAAGGAAGCCTTGATAGTCATCAGGGATTTAGTTATGAAAGAGTGCATGCTGGATTTGGACCAACAGGAGTAGCAGCTGAGGCAGCAGATGCAAGCAATTGTGGGGGATGAAGACCTAAAATTAGAAATGGATTGGCATGAAAAATCCAGACAACTTTACCTTAAAGAGGGTGATGCGAACACAAAATTTTTCCATCTTGCGGCCAGTGCTAGAAGGAGATTCAACCTTATTTCATCTATTAAAGTTGAAGAAAAAAATATTACCTCAGTTAAGGAGATCAGATCTGAAGCAACTAAATTTTTTAAAAAAACTTCCAAGGCAGCTCCAAGAGGTTCTTGGAGGATGGCAGCAATGGACTTCCCGTGTGTAACTAATGAACAGAGTGACATACTTGTGACTCCTATTTTTGAACAGGAAGTGTTAAAGGCTATTAAAGAGTTAAATAATGAAGGGGCTCCAGGTCCAGATGGTTTTTAGGTGTTTTTCTACAAAGAGCTATGGAGTGTTGTTAAGGTGGATGTGTTAAAGGTTATCCATGAGTTTGAATTGGGCAACTCTGGATTTGAGAGGCTGAACAAATCCTATATGTTTTTGTTGCCCAAGAAATCAAGTGCAGAAAGTTTTTCTGATTACAGACCAGGGAGGTTTCTGGTCTTAGATTGAATGGAAGTAAATCCTCCCTGGTCTGTTTTGGGATGAATAATGGTTTACAGAATGAGATCTCCGCCATTCTTGGTACACCTGTGGTGCCACTGCCGATTAAATATCTGGGTCTACCTTTGAAATGTTCTAAGTTGAAGAAAGTAGATTGGTCTTTCCTCTTCGAAAAGGTAGCTACAAAATTGGAGGGCTGGAGTAGTAGATACCTATCAAAAGGGGGGAGGTATATATTACTGAATTCTGTTATCACATCGATTCCTGTTTTCTTCTTCTCTATCCTTAGAGCTCCGAATTCTATTTGGAAAAGGCTGGAGGTGATGCGGAAAAGATTCTTTTGGAAAGGGGCCTCTCATCAAGGGGCTTTCTTTCAACCCTTAAAGTGGGAATCAATTTGCAAACCAAAGAAGCTGGGAGGCATGGGTGTTAGATCCCTTAAGGAATTCAATGAAGCTTTACTATTGAAATGGGTTGTTCGGTTGCTGCAGGGGGAAAAAAAAAATTTGGACAGAAATTATTCAGGACAGTTATGGGAGTACCAATATGAGAAAAATTGTCTTAACTGACGTAAACCATCCCCTTTTTGGTTTTCTGTGGTGCGAGCCTTGAAGGAAAATTGGAATTTTTTCAAATCTGTTTTAGGTGATGGAAAAAGCTTCAAGTTTTGGCTGGATAATTGGGTACACAGAGGGACGTTTAAAGATAGGTTCCCCCTTGCTTATGCTGCGGCATCAAATAAAAATGCGATGGTAGCTGATTATTGGGATGCGGATTTGGAGCAGTGGTTGTTAAATAATGGTGGGAGGAATAATCATGAAATAAGAACCCGAGTAGAGAATGAACGTCTCATGCAAGAGCTTGCTGCTTTCAAACCCATGCCTCATGAATATGACACATACAAATGGGAAGGTAATTTCTCTACTGCCGCTGCCTATGACAGATTGATAACATCCTCCAGGATGGCGGAAGATGAAGAAATGGGGAAAAAGCTTGGAAGTTAAAAATACCACTAAAGTTACAAATTTTCTTATAGCTTTGCAGGAGAGATGGTTTGATTCTGGAGATCTCAGACATAGAATGATGGGGACCCCAACCCAGTTTTGTTATTTATGTGGGCTGCATAATGATTCTAGCGATCATATCTTCTCTTCATGTGCGATCACTGATTATGTTTGGAGGAGAGTATGCAATGAGTCCTTACCCACTTGGGGAAATTTGTGGGGCTGTCTGGTGGATGGGAATAAGCCTTATATACATATGGTGGCTATGTTATGGGCTATATGGAGGGCTAGAAATGAGTGTGTTTTTCAGGAGACCCCAGCTCATGTGGAAAAAATTGTAAATTTATGCTGGACTCTCATAGAGTATTGGGAGTCGAACTTGTAAATTTATTTTCTTATTATCAATAATACTCTCCTAATTTGCTATCGGTGATTCTATAGCATTCCTTTCTTCTTCTTCTTCAAAAAAAAAAATTATATAATTAACTAATAGTTTTAACTGCTCCTGAGCCACCATTGACAGCAAGCTCAGGAGCTTAATTAGATTTGGGTGTTTAAGTTATTTGTGGTATTTATACAAATCAAAGTGTGGATTAGGGTCCTTAGATAATGAGGAAGTGATGAAGAACCCTGTGAATGTGAATCTAAGCTCAGTTAATGCCGCCATGGATAGGGAAAGTAGCCGTGAAGGTGAAGTTGAATTAGGCAAAACAACGACCAATTTAATGTTTTAATGGATTAGAAATGATTGTGAGGGTTAGAGGAAGGTGATCAATGAGTTAAAAAGACAAAATCAAAGCTCTGGCGAGCTCAAGGAACTCCCCAAAGTCGAAGAAGATGAACACTAAACTCTAAAATTATGACTAAGCTATCTAACTAACTGCCTACCTAAACTACCCTACTCCTACCTGGACGAAGGGGTCAATAGGATTCTGCTGAAGGATCATAGCAGAAGATGAAATCAGAGGGATTAAGAAGAATCTCTAGCAGGCGAATGTGAGGTGAAGCAGAGGATCTCCTCGGTTGTCACCTTTGTCCAGAGATGCGGCTGACCTTGACGAAGCTCCTTGGCTAATTACGATGGATGGAGGAAGTCGGAGAATGGTGTGGAAGGTCGCCGGAGTTGCAGAAGAATAGCCTATTGGGTCGACTCAGTGTTAGAAGAGGGAAGGGAGCCAACTTGAGAGAAATCGAAGGGGTGAGGGGGTATTTATAGTGAATGGAGACAAAGAAGATGGTGGAGTCTAGATGAAGAAGAAGCTTGGGGAGCTTAACCTCTGGCATCATCTCTGACGATGGTGTGGTTAACTCCCTCCAAAAATTAGGATTTTCGGGTAATCTAGACCGATGGATGAAGATGAAGTGGTGAGTGCAAGCTCCAGGGGCTTGGATAAGGAAGGATGATGTCGGCAGGGTGGTGATCACACGGTGGAGTCACTCTCTGTTGTCAGCCATCCAATCTGCTCAAGAAGAAGAAGACGAAAGGGACCTAAGTGCAGTGAAACTTAAGGACCTTTATGAACATTAAGCACCCGATTGCAATGAATTTTAAGGACCAAAATGTAAACCCAGGTTTTAAAGGTTTATTTTAACTTAGATCTTTTTAAACATTTTATATATGTTAGTAAATAAGGTAACTATTATGATTAGACCTTGAATTTACATTTTTGACCTTTTTAAGTTAATTTATTAAATTAAGTAAAATTACTTAAGTTATTATATACTTATGTACATAGTATGTTTAAGTTACTTAACTTATTAATTAAGGAAATATTAATAAGATTTTGAGTCCAATTATTAATTAGATTGTTAATTGAATGTTAAAATATCATTTTTAACTTATTTTAAGGTCCTTTACTAAATATCCCTTATTTTATAATTAACCCTTATATATTCATAACCTTAGCTAATTAACTAGGAAGACTAGTTAATTAGGGGTAATTAGAGATCATGATGAGTCTCTCATCATTAGATCGGAGTAAAGTGTGGGTAGAGTGTTTTGTAAGTGTCGCCCACACCACCTACACCATAGTTTTCATTCCATAACCTAATAACTCAAATCCAAATCAACTTAGGTGCTTTTTATAAACCCTAAGATAGATTTTGTTGTTTCTTTGCCACCTCCACTCACCTCTCCATCCACATAAATAAAATAAAAAAATAAAAAAGTGTTATCTAATTGTGGGATTTTCTGAAAAAGACACACCTTAACACCCACAACTCTCGACTTAAGGTGCACCACTCCACTTTGATTATACCACTTAACCGGGATCTAACCTGTGGACCCGATACACTTCAACTCAAAACAAATAAGTGAGTAGAAATCTGATTAAGCTAAGACATTGTGTGCCTTAATCTGTGGTGTGAATAGGCCAATTAATTGATTTGTTTGGGTGCACCACTTAAGATAAAAGTGATTCATCAAGTAGCTTTCCACTTAGGATTGATTTTTTGGACTGAACCAAGCACTCAACATTTTATTTCTGATTTTTAAAGGAATACATCTACACCAGTGCTTTCAAAACTTGGAGTGGTCTATTGAACCTTGATTGAATATACCTAAAGATTAAACCGTAAAAGCTACTAAACAAGGTTGAACCCTAAAGACACATCATCAAATAACCTTGTTTGAAAACCCTGGCTGTGCATGCACACACATTTTAACTGATCATTAAGGGCACAACCCATCAAAAGGGCCCAACACATTCCTAAAGCACCATTGCCCTAAGCCTAACTAAAATTAATTAGACGTTGGCCTGAAGGACTGGTTCACTCATCGGGATCCAAATTGAGATTGTTCACAATTAACCTGCTTATACTAGTCAATCTGATGTTGTTGAAGCTACGAGTTACTACGCTAATGTATCTGGTTTTGAAAAACCTGTCGTCGTAGTTTGAAAGCAAAGAACTTGTGTTCAACAAATAAAATTTATATCGGAATAGAAATCCCTGGTCGAACTTAGGGAGGTGGACATTTGATTAAAGCTATGTGTTTGTTTTATTTGTCATGAAGTAGATTAATTGATTAGAAACTACCTATCTGTTTACACTAAATAGAAGAGAGAGAGAGAATGAGAGAGAAAGCAAATATTACAAATAAAAACCAAAAGGAGATGTAGAACGAACATGGAATTCATTATTAAAGAGATTGTTCATTACACTAAACATTACGACTAGAAAGCAGAAAATGATTACACTAGAAAGCATTAAATCTACTCTAGAAAGCATTAAAAAGAATGGAGAGAGAATTATCCTCCTCGACGGTCGCTCAGAGGATGAGCCAGACGGGACGACGTCTGGAAGATGGGGAACGAAGTAGGACGAAGGAGAATGAAGCAGGAAGAATGGGAACGGGGCAGCACGTCTCCGTCATCGCGGGATCCACTTCCGAAAGGGGGACAAAAATTTGACTTTATCTCTTGAGAAGCATCCCGGGTGTGGGACAAGCTTCTCTTGAGATTTGGAGAGGGAGAGAAGAGAAAGAAGGGATGAAAATTTTGTATGGAGGGGGTCTCCTTTTATAATTGCAAGGAGTGAGGGCAATTTGGTCTTTACAATTTCAAAACATTAAATAAGGGGCCTTTAGTGACGGATAAAACCATCACTAAAGCCCCAGTCGTGGGCGACATGTGCCGCCCGCTCGCCTCCCATGCATGAAACGTGCATTCACGTTCAGCAAGTCTCAGCCATTCGGTCGCGAGATCAAATGACTGAGATGCATCCTCGCCTTCCTCGTCATCGCGTATTCACTGCATGCGATCTTGCGTTACGTGCGAGCGTGCAATAGCGCATGGGTGCTATCGCGCATGCGCGATAGATCAATCACAATCGAGTGGTATCGCGCCTACTCGTCGCTCCTCAGCAGCCGCTCGCGAGGAATCGAACGCCTGCCTCTGCCTCGCGTAAGTGCATTCGACCAACATGTTATAAGCACGTTTATGTCGTGCTTACGTTTCGTGCGCACGCATCCATAGCCGTTGGATGCACATCCAACGGTGAAGAATCGATGAAGAAGAGAGGGTGCGGTAGGTGTAGCGGCCGGTTGGGCAGCTGAGATGGCACCACGTGGTGCCATCTTGGCCATCCATCTTCTGGATGATGTAGATGGTGCAACAGTTGTAGGATTGAGTCAATTTTCGTGCCGTTAGGTTACGATCGTCTATCCGAATCCATCAGTGTGGTCGTATTTGTCGTCTGAAGTGCAGATTCATGCCATCTTGGCCCTTGATCTTCTAGGGTTCCCCAATCTCTATCTGATGCTACAGATGTCTGATTAGGGTGATCTTGGAGTCGTTGAACTCCAATCGTCACCCTGATCGCATTTGTATGATTGGTTCTTCAATCCGAGGCCCCGATAAAAATTTTCCCTATCCCTGAACATAAAAGGAGACAATTAACCTCCATTTTATTCAAACTAATCTAAATGCAAGATGATGCATGCTATGCAATATTTATTGTATGCAATGCAATTCTATGCTTAAGAACATGAATAAATAGACACTTATGTAGTGTAAACATATTTACATCAGATGTCTAGCTAGGGGAGTAGCATCAAACGACTGCAGCTGGGGGGTACGCTAGGAACCAGAGGCGCAAGCCAAAGGAAGAACCTTCTCCCCAGTCCCTCCTTCTAACTGGTTGGATTGCCTGGACATTAGAGTAAATCATCCATAATCTTAGGATGGATTCCGAGAGTCTGTAGACCTTTAGGCTACCCAACCTAAGTACAGGCTTGTATTTTTGTATTGCAGGGCTCCTTTCTCCTCTGATTTCCCTCCTTACTTCACCATGTACCCTTCCACATCTTACACACATTTCACATCCTATCCTCCTACCACCACTTATCCCCAAGATGTTTACTATCCCGACCTGACTTGTAATTACCCATGCACTAGCCGGGATGACTTTGATTGGGGATATGAATTTGGACCTCAGTGTCCAGGGCCTAACCCTGGACAACAAGACTATGATTATTATCCTTCCCAGAGCTATAATGATTATGGATCTCCATCCTTTGATGACCAAACCAACTCGATCTACAATCAGGAAGGATATCATGATTATAACACCTAACCACCCTTGTATTCCACTGAATATAGGTCGCCACCATCCTTTGAACAACCTAGAATGACCTACTTTTTGGGAGGGACTCGAGAACCTCGACATCTTGACTCCCCTAGATTCAACCCAAACCCACCCAAACCTGAATCGAACCAGTCAGTTCAGGTAAACCAGATCCAAGATAGAGTGTTGGGTAATTTGAGGAACACCATACAATCGTTAGAAGCCCAGCCAACACCATGCACTGAAGCACTAGAGCCTATGATCAAAATGATTGATGAACTTAATAGTTCTCTATTGGATTTGCTCCAAAGTGTTAAGGATAGCGACCTGGGTGAGTTTCTTGTTGGGAAATTGTTGAGGTTGAGGATGAAATTGGTGGTTGCCTAGTCAAATCTTGGGATGATTCTCAAGATGAACCCTCTTCAAGAGAGCGAATGTTTGAACTCGCTCAGGCGCCTGTCGGGGAGGATACATATTTGGAGATTGGAGATGACCAGATTGGTTTAGAGCAACCCTTTGGGGATGAACCGTTTGATTCACCCGAGATTCCCAAGTCAGGAAACGAAGAAAATTATGTCTCCTTGGATGATGAAATGACTTGTGATGTTGAGACATATACAAATGAGGATCATGAATTCTTTGATTTTAAGGGTGAGGAATCTCTTAGTGAAGTCTCACTTAAGCTTGAGGAGAATGATTTTAGTGAGACATACGGGCTCGAGGAGTATGACGACCAATTTGGTAGCCTGACTACTGAAGATTCTGATTCGATTGGGGCTAACTTGGAGGATCCGATACCTGACGACTCAATTAGTAGCCCCATTCCTCAACCACACCTCGAAGATCTGAATGAACATACTTTTGAGATCATTGTGCCCAAGTCAATCCTGATTCAGCCACAATTGTTGAACTTGGGCACTTTAGATGGGGTATACAACGATTTGGAGGTCCTAGAGCTTGAGCACTTGATTTTAGAGGATAAGAATTTGGCAATAAAAATCTAGGAGGCTAAGTTTGAGGGAACTACGATTTTGGATATAAGGGTACCCATTGACCTGAAACCACCTATCTTCTTTACGAACCATTATGATATCTTTCACGTGGGACCCAAGCCTGGAATAATTGATTATTTTTATGAGCTGAATGTTAAGTGGACATCTGAAACTAGTGAACCAGATCTACCTATTATCCACCATTTTGGTCTTGGGTTGCACACTCAAAAATCGCAGGCCCAGCCCCGCAAACACAACAACCTTCGATTTTGGGTGATTTTCAACTAGAACCTGAGAACCACTCGACCTTGGGGTATGGGTATGCACCATAATCTGGTCCACGTCTGTGGACATATTCTATTGGCAGGTTTTAGGATTAATATTTTTATTCTGATTCTGACCTGCACTTGTGAATTCTCAATTTCTTCTCTGTATGTATATTATGCCTAGCTGAAGGCATTAAACTTAGCACATGTGTATACACTCTTCTCTTTGTGGAGCTGACCGGATTTTCACGACACTCAGGTGATATTCTATTTACTCTGCCCTTTTCATGTCTTTATTTTTACAATGAGGACATTGCATCATTTAGGCATGCGGTGGTGGATAATCAATTCCTGAAATAATTATGTTAACATCATACAATTTCTTTTAGTTTCTTATAAAATTAAAAAAAATTGAAAATTTGAAAAAAGATAAAAAAAGAAAGATATTAGGAAAATAGAACTTAGGCATTTGGAAGTTATTAACTTTAGGAAATGATACGAGAGGACCTAAACACTTAGACTCTTCAGGTCTTCAGGCTTAATTAGCATGGGTATCCAATCGAATGTGGACTTAGTCTTGATTCCTCGCCAATTCAAATTCATTTTTAATTTGGACAATAAATTGTGGCTTAATTCAATTTTATCAACCCGCCCTCTGATTTGGGAGGATTTTAAGGCTAAGCATCTACACACTATTTGCACTAACTCATTTTCCGACAATTTTTACAGAAATTAGGTAGCTAATTAACTGACTTGGGTGGTATGGCTGGCAAGTTGTTGGTGGTAACAGCTCATCGACCGGTGTCCAGAGCCCAACCACAAGACCATTTTCATTGTACTGCCTTTAGTTAAATCTTAGATCAGGGAAGCCACCTACTTAGAAAAAAAAAAGAAACACTCAAAAAGAAAATAAAAAAAAAGAAAAATGAGAAAGTAAAAAAAAAAAAGTAATAAAACCACAATTCACCGCACGAGCATGGTTGGCAAGTTGTCGGTGGTAACAGCTCATCGGTCGGTTGTCCAGAACCCAGCTCACAAAAAAATGCACAATAATTCCCAAAATGCTATGAGAAGAAGCGGGGAAGTAGAATAAGCTGGGGAGATATACACTGGGTTCACTCTTGTGTTGACCTCATAAATAAAAGAAGTAGGGAGAAAGCTACCAACCATAAAGACAAAGCTTTAGGCAAGGTCACCTAGGGTCGTAGAAACCCAAAGTCCATCTTAACAACCGTTTTGTGAGTCTATCACTTTTTCACAAAGATGCTTAGTACTTAGAGTCCTTTAGAGTCTTGGGCAGGTCGGGTAGCCATAAAAAGTTATCCCGGAACTCTCAAACTCCAAAAGCACAAAAAAATTAGAAAAGAAGAAAAATAAATAAAATGTATCTTCCCTTCTCAAATAAGGTGAGAACTTGGGTGGTCTGCATTCTGGCAAATACCAGGGTACTGTTGAGTCTTTGAAGTTTAGGTCCTTAGTTGAAATTTTCTATTGTTAATAAATGACTTAGGCTTAAGGGATCTAATCCTAATTCTGCTTTTATACATAGCATATAGTTTAATTTTGCTAGGTACTAGCAAAAGGTAGGCATGGGGGTATGATGTAAACACATTTATTAAGGGTAAAATTCCTATTCATGCATGTTCTTAGGCTTAGATTTGCATTTAATGTTATAAATACTGCATGGCATGCATCATTCTGCATTTAAAGTAGTTGTATATAATTTAGGTTAATTGCATCCTTTTTGTGGTTAGGAGAGAAGGATGTTTATTTTGGAGCCTCGGATTGATGATCCAACCATACGGATCTGATCAAGACGACGATCGGAGTCCAACGACTTTGAAATCGCCTCAATCGGAGTTCCATAGCACCATAAGCAGTCTGAGGAAGATCAATGGCCAAGGGACTAGGAGACATAATACAGAGCCTCAAATGATAAATCCGACCACGTGGATGGATTCAGGTCGACGATCGCAGCCTAACGGCATGAAAATCGACTCAATCCGACCTCTGTAGCAACCCCTACAATAAGAAGAAAATGGATGGCCCAGACTACGCCACGTGGCATAGCCCAGGCCACCAGCACTCGCATGCAGCACCGCACGCGCTCATGCGCACAGCGCAACATAGCACAGTGCCAGCATGAGGGCACGCGCGTGCGTGTAGCAAGGCAGAGTAGCACTAGCTATGTGTTAGTTGGACCTACAGCGATGCATGAGCAGGACTTACAGCGACATTTACAGCCGTCGTTAACTCTTTATTCACTAGCAAAGCCAACTTTGGGCAAGAGCAAGCATAAGCAGGCATGTGCTGCCTACAGCGACACTTCTAGCAATGGCCTAGATGTCATTAATGGTCCCATACCCGTATTAGCCTCTTCTCTTCTATAAAAGGACCTACACCTCCTCCCTTCCAAGCCATCTCTACCTACTCTACTCCCGCCTACTCCCAAGCTCTAGCAAGCCTACCAACACTCTATTAAAGCTTCTCTCAAGCTCCCAAGGTGCCTATTAGTGTAACGAACCTCTGCCCCACCAAATACTCCTCCAACTTCCCATCTCCGTTCATAGGTTAGCTTGGAGCCATCCTCCCACCTCCATTTCGGTAGCAGATCATCTCCATCTTCTCACCTCCATTCTGGAGCCACGCGAAAGCTTTCCTGAACACGACATCCTCCACCATCTCACCTCTGTCGTCCCGCTCCTCACCTCCTCTCGAGCTTTTGCCAGGCGCCATCATCTAGCCGAACAATCAATTCGGGAGATTTCCTCTTACCTCCCTCTCTTTTTATGCTTTTATAGTTCATTGTAATCAACATTGAATTGATATATATATCATATTTGTTCCATTTCTATCTTGTGATTCATTTTGCATGTCTTTAATTTCGAAAACACAAAAAAATATCAAAACCCTAAAATACCAAAAAAGAAATAAAACAAAGAGTGGTTTTCACATAAAGTATACGTCACCTCCCTGTGTTTGAGCCAGGACTCCCTTGGAGTTTCAGTATAAATTTTATCTGATCAATGTGTTTTGCAACTACAACGACAGGTTACTTGTAACCCCAATTTCTAACACGCGAAGCATGCTCGACCACTCTCCCTTAGTGTGAAGTAGCAGTAAGGCATCTTCATTGAATTAACGAGCAGTAGCTACTAGGATCCTTAATTGAGGACTTGGAGACCCTCCTAGAAGTAGTCCATGTCGCCCAAAGTTGAACTTGATGAAGAATGTAGTTGTGGCCCAAAGAACAACATTGGAGAAGACGGTGACAGCAGCAAATCTTTGGTGGTGACCTAAAATGAAGAATACAGGAAAAAAGCCCTCGCTAAAACGCTCAGTAGCGTCACAAAGATGCGACAAGGGTGTTGGTGGAGGTGGCGTGCTACGGAGGTGGATGTGGGTGGCTAGCGAAGGCGAAATAGGTTGGAGAAGGTGGTTGTGTCCAGTGGAGTGTTTGGGTGGTCAATAGCCCTGGAAAGGTTAGGGCTTTTGTTTGTGGTGATGTGGCGGAGGTGTAGCGAGGTTTGACAAGGTGTGTGGTGCGGTGGAATAACAGGAAGGCCCCGCTGGAGATATGGCCGAAGCAGAGAACGAAGGTGTCATGCGTGGAGGACGAGGGATGTTTTTCTGGTTTTTGGATAAAGAGATTTAACCAAGGAAACTAAGGGAACCTAACTACACTAACCTAATTTGATGAAATGGGAGAATGGTGGCAGTTGTGGCATGGCCAGCGCCGTGGAAGGAGAACTCTTTGGGGGGCGAATGGCGAGGAAAGAAGGGGTCTGAGGGGCTCCTACGTGTATCTCTAGGAGTGGAAGAAGTTGGGGAAGATAAACTCGCCGGTTATTGTCCGTGATGGCAAGAGAAGAGGCCAGATGGAGGAGCTCACCGGAGTTGGTGGAGATGGAGGTCGGGGAGAAGGGAAGAAGGGAGAACCGACCTCCAAACCAAGCTAAGGAGTTAAGGCAGTTGTCCTGGGTTCTTTTATAGGGCTTAGAACGAAGTTCCAAGCTTGGAAACGAGCTTGTGAACTCCAAGCTTCACGCGCAAGCTTGGAACATGTACATTCAAACCATTCGCATGAGGATTCTAGAGGGCTCTAGGATTCATGAATGGTCTCATGTGGAAGGGAATTCCTCAAGGAATCTCCATTTCAAATTTGGGAGTGATTGATTAAGAATCGAGCGAGGAACCCTCGCTCGAATCTCGACGGTGAAGGTTTGAGTCTCCAAAAATGGTGCAAGGACCAAACTATGAAGAAGATGAAAAACCTAAGGGCCTATTCATAAATGATTCAAATAGTTAAGGGCCTTTGTGTAATAAAAAGAGTCTGTCTGGACTGATATGTAAACTAGGTCAAGGTGATCTCTGATTGGGCCCAAATTTTGGTACAAACCTAATTTGGACCCAAGAAATCTGATGGTGAAGTCAAATTTTAGTTTTGAATAAGTTTGACTAGCTAATTTGCATAGAAACCCAAATTAGGGCAACTATCTATCTGAGACTCTATTTTATGTCAAAATGAGTTCAGATGGTCAAATCCAAGATACTAAACCTTTGAAAATATTTTCATATGATTTTTAGAAGGTTTAGGTGAATTTTATCTTGACCAGAACCTCAGTTAATTGAGCAGGTCTATTTTTAGGATTTCAGATGCCCATTATTTCCTAAAATGCGTGAAAACTCATTTCTGTCTGTATGAACCTACTTATTAGACATTTATGACCATTTGACCTTTAATAAACCCCTAGGAAATCATGCTATTATTCTTCAATTAAGATATTCTATTAAAACTGCAGTTATACCCCTATTTTAATGTGTCTCTCAAAATGAATGTGCAATGAATTAAAGTCTTCTAGTGGTTATGTAAGAGCATTTATCAATGGATTATGACTAATTAGAGCTAGATATTGCTAATGATGATGTTATCATTAACAGCTCATGTAGATTTTCTATCATGGATTAGAAGATCAAATTTGACTTTTCATCGATGCTTCGTGCGGTAGCAACTTCTTAAATAAAGATGCTGACAGTGCCTATTACCTTTTCAAAGAAATGAGTGATAACTCATTTAATCAAGCTTCCATGAACACCTTTGGTAGAACTTCAAACCCGCAGTTCGGTGTCCATGAAATAGGTACTCAATCTATTGCTGTCACCCAAGACGATCTTCAAATGATCGCCCAAAAACTCAACTAGATGCAAATAAACTAAAAGAAAATTGAAGAAAGACTTGCCACACCAATCCAAGCTCCACAGATTCCACATCTAACCCAACCTAACATTCCACGGAGAGAAAATTTGCACAATCTAAACACTACCCCTGCTGATTATCAATAATATCCCAAGGCTTTCTATGATTTACTAGGGAATTACAATTATCCAAACCCTAACCCCATTGAAATATTTCTGCCTTCTAGGAGCAATTTAGTAATTCTTCCAACTGGAAGAATTACTCGAACCACTCCCGGAATAACCTGGTTACTCCCTAAACATCAAATCAATTTAGCGGGTATGGGTCGAATCCAACTTTTCATTCTGGGCCATTGATGAGTGGCTACTCATCATAGCTAAAAGGCCGAAATTAAGCTAGACACTAAGCAAAACAATATCAAATTAACACATAAAAAGGGTTAAGTGTGGAAATTAAAGAAAAGACCTAAATCTTTTAATGTGTGTTAAAACCTCCTAATTAGGTCACAAAAATGAGATATTCTGAAAACTAAAGAACAAATGATGATCCATGCATCAATTGAACACATAAACAAGTTTGAAAAGATAAATCAGAAGTAAAATCAATGTCTTAAATGTTCAATTAAGCACATGTAAAAATTTGAAAGCAATTGGACATCATTTAGGCTTAGAAATAAATAGATTACAATTAGGTCCTTCATGCATTACATTTCTACCCTTCAAAACTCCTTCTTGGACCTTTTTGCAAGCTGCAGGGACCCTTCTGTATGACTGCAAGGCCCTTCCAGTTATAGTTCTTCTCACTTTTGGACCTGCACGCTATTCTTCTACCCCTTCGTTTAAGGGTCTTCCTGCAAGTTTTCCCTCATTTCAGAGAGAAGCCTGTGTTCTTCACGCGCACTGTAGCGCGCGAAGAACACAGCCATTCTCGACCGTCCATCGCACTTTTGATCTCGATCTGCGGCTGGAATCAAATGGAACCTTCGCGCGATTCGGTGCGTGCGTTCACCTCTCTTCCCAGATCTCATCTGACGGTCAGATCTCTCTCTTGACTCGCCGCGCGCTCTACCCATCTCATCCTCACCGCCGGCCTAATTTTGATTAACCTCACCCTTGCGGTGATCTCAGTCACTGAGCTGCTATTTAAGCACCTCAGTGGTGTCGCGCGCAAAGGATCGCTCCCTCCTACATCTCTTAGCGATCAATTCTTCCACTCCAGTCTCTCCTCCTCATCTAGACCCTGATTTCACAGCCACCGGCTGTGGAATCATCGCCTGCTCTCGACCCTCCTCGTCGCTAAGGACCTCGTAGCACCTGAGGACGACCCTGGAGTCTCACTAGCAGACTCTTCCCTCCGCTGGAGTCACCCTCCTCCTTTCTTCCTCCTTAGCCGCCGGCTAAGGACCCATAGGTCCCATTCTTCCTTTTAGTTTAGTTTTTAATTCTGCACAAGTAGTGTTAGATTTAGTTTGCAGTAGTTTAGAATAGATTTAGTTTTAATTGTTAGTGTTTAATGTTAGCTGTAGTTAGATTAGTCTTAGGAGTAGAATTAGTATTAGATCCCCTCCCTCACCTCCTCTGATCAGTCCAGATCAGAGGGGAAGAATCATCTGTTCACTGTTCAATTTATCTCCCTCTTCATGTTTTGTTTTTCCCATCATCCAGATTCTGATTCTTGTTTTTTCCTTTTAACGACGAATTTTTCACCAATCACCCACACATCCTGACCCAATTTCAGATCTGATGGCGCACTGCCTCAGATCTGAAAGTGGCGTCACAAGCACCATTTGGGGCTTCTCACTCATTCCATTTGTTTCATAAAAGCCCCTCTGTTTTAAATGGATTGCCTCAGTTTGTCAGAGCACTTTTGATCTGGATTTTTAAAGGATTTTTACTCTCTGAAATGTTTTGACAGATCTGACAAATTGAAGGGATTTTTGGTTTTCATTGTAGGCAAGGATTCTGAGAAGTTCTCTGGTGACAGAGAACCAATCAGAAGAGCCTTTCATAATTCTGTTTATACTTTGTTTTGAATGCATTCGCCAGCTTCCATTAAATTTCCTTAATGCATTCTTAGTCTCTTTTTGCTATTTCAGAACTGCCATGCACTATTTGTGTTGATGATCATTTCTGTATGGTGATTCTCTAACCTAAGGAGTTTTCCATACTCCTTAAGGTTGCAAGAAACTGGGATTGTGTTTCTTTGGTTTTAATTGATCGAGCTAAGTCTTCCTTCATGCTGTCTATGGCATTAGGAAGACTAACTCAATGCCATTTGAATGTTGATCTGAAAGGATGCTTCTGATAAGGTTTTTCCTAATGAGTATTTGAGCTGAATTTACATGAGATTTTCGTGAGATTTAAACCCCTTTCAGATTTGGATTTCAACTCTGTAAATTGTAGTTTGTTTTGAATTTTATCTTGTTCCCAGTTATACAGCAACATGCTGCATATAGCAGCTACATTCCCCTCTTCTCTAAACTCCCTTCTTCTCTAAATTTCCCTCTTCTCTGTAGAATACTTCCCCCCCTCTTCAAGTGGACTAACTGCAGCAGCAGTTAGCCATTTGACAGTGGCTTAAGCCACTGCCACTGTAAACAACACTAAAACAGCACATTCTTCTTTTCTCCATCTCCTCTGACAGTAGCTGCGGCTGCTGTCTAAACTCAAATAAAAACTCAATCAACTCTAATTCCCTAACTTTATACAAAAGCCTAATGGCATAGACTTATTTTAAAACTGTAAATATACCCATTCATAGTATTATAACTATAACTATAGCATATCAGTTAGATTCATAGTTATACTGTAAATATGTATAAAACCTGTACAGAAATTCGTATACATATGTAATCCATGTAAAAATATGTATATATACTAATCTATTATGTATGTATTTACTGATTTATGTATATATGTATGTACAGATTTATATTTACTGATTTAGTAGCTAAGTTAATAAGTTAGAGCAATAATCAAGTAAATAAATCTATAAACTTGGGAATATATATATATATATTAAGTAATTTAAGTTAGTCAAAGTATAATTATACCTAGTATAACTTACTGTAACTTAGTTTTAATTATAAACTACACAGAATTGCTATTTTAGCCTAAATAAAACATAAATAAATTCGTAAAAATACAATAAAAATATGTATTAAATACTTAAGTATGTAAGTTAAAACTGTTTAAGGTCAATTAGACCATTTACTAATTATTTTACAAGTAATTAACTATTTAATCACCTAAATCAACCTGTATAATCAGCCTAGTTTAGCGAATTTATTTGTATAGTAAATATATTTAAAATTCAAAATTAATTAATCAATTATGTAGTATTATGTAAATATTTTATTTACCATATTTTATTTTATTTTTTTTTATAATTTATGGCCCCCAAATCGAGGGCCAAAAACGCGCACAGACGCAGCTGCGTCTGGTTTCCAGCGCACGATGTGGCGCTGGAATAGCGCCACATCGTGGGCTGCAAATGAAACGCAGCATATAAATATAATTTATGTTATATGTTAACCAGTCGTCAAGGCGCAGGGCGCCCGATGAACTGCATGCATTGTCTGGTCCGATAACCCGATTTGTAGTGAACTCTGATATGTGATGTACGTGTGGGGCTGGGAGCCCGAGCATGCGAGTATGTCTGGCGTTGGGCTGAGGCCCTGCGCTGATACGAAAACGTAATTAAGCACTTTATCTGAGATTAGGGCGCGCTTAGTAGAGGTCTGGTCCCACCCGAAGGGTACTGTGTATCCCTCGAAAAGCGCGGCCGCTAATTAAACACATTTTACACTAAGGACTCTCCACCGCAGCCTCTGAAATACCACAGAACAAAATGAAAGGACAGACGACTTAAAAAAAAAAAAAAAGAGAACACGAGATAACAACAGAAAAGACTCTGTACATACAGCAGTAGAATAAGTAATACACATACGTATAAGTAAACCCACATAATTACTAACAGAATAAAACGACACTATAAATGTCGCTAAAGACCTCAGTTTGCTTCTTTAGGTTGTATATAGTGTTTTCTGAGATTTAGCGATGTTTATATCTGTCACTAAAACTGATATATATGTCACTATTAATAAATGACTAGTAAGTTAAGTTTTTACACTATGGTATCCTAATGTAGTATGAACTAACATATTAATGTTAATAGTATAACTTGTAAATACATAGTTTAGAGTATAATAATAGATTGTTTGATGCTTGTTCATAGTTAGTATTTTTTGCAAGCACTTCTTAGTAACTAGGTAAATAAAACATTCATTCATTCTTTAAATGTAAAGTTTCTTTTTGAATAAGAAGACAATTTTGGAGATAATCAAAGAGTGACCGAATTAAATTCAATAAATTGCCTCCCAGAGAACGACCTGGAACAAAACCAGTAAAAATTAGATAAATAAGCAAATGATAATAATGGTTGTAATGACTGGTACTCACCCATACTCACCACTATACGACATCCTTAATGTTATATTATACACCCTATACTACAACGACATGATCAACAATTATTACCAACAAACATTTACAACAACCATTTTCACAACCATCATTATTTTGGCGCCGTTGCCGGGGAGGCAACGCTCTTTGCACCAAAATTTTCTTTTTATTCTTTTGTATATAGAAATTCTTTATTTCATTCATTCATTCATTATAATTGCTTTTATTTTCCATTGAATTAATTGTGTATACATTCCTTTATTCATTTACTAATCATTTGTTTTTCCACAGCACTTGAGGAGGAGTGTCGTCTTCCTGGTGGAGTCGCTGCGCTCCAGATCCGTCTTCCTGGTGGAGTTTTGCCTCGAAGTAGCTGTAGGATTTTAGTATTAGTTTTAGTATAGATAGTTTTAGGTTTATTGATTAGGAGCAATTGTTAGTCATAAGTTGTGAGAGCTTGTTCTCACACAATTTTTGTAATAATTCTGGACTATCTGGACTTTATTTCTTTATCTTCTTAATTTCTTTCCTTACTTTTGAATTGCATATAAAATTTTTTCGGAAAAATCAAAAAAATCAAAAAGACCTCATACTTATCTAGCAGCAGCATAACCTTAGGCATCCATTTTAGGATTGCATTTCATTCCTGCTAGATTTTAATTCAAGTCAAATCTGCAATAGAAGATTGCTGGAGTCAGGTACGCATTTCTTACCTAACTCTAACTCCTGCCATATTTGCATTTGACTTAAAATTAAAGAAGACCACTACTTGTTCTGAATTTATTAAAAAGTGAAACGAGCAGCATAGAAAACACATTTTAATCACTTCAATTAAATCAAAAAGGAGATAGCAAAATTGGGTGAAACCATGTTTGAGATTTTAATCGCCTTGTGTTGAATGTTATCGTGCACACAGCACGATCACTTAAGGCCACAATACACGGGTTTCTACCTCATCTTTCTGCAACCACAGGATCTGGATTCGCACGCTCAGTCTTATCCAGATTCCCAGTGGATTTTAGAGGTCTGCACATCGCTAGGTTTATCTTAGGATACGTACAATTGTTTGAAACAATTGTTTGCGTATAACATACTTTGCGTAGCAGCCTCTAGGAAAAATTTTCTCCGATTCATTTCGATTGATTGGTCTTCTTGAATTGAGATTTTATTGGGATTCTTCTGTTTTATTGTGAACGTTAAAAATTTTTCCCATTGAGTTGGATCGAATTAGAGTAAACGGGATTTCAAAAAAAAAACCAACTCAATGGAAGGTAGGAGATCCCAAAACCCAGAACTTGTACTCCCCTTGGGTACTGCTACCCAAGCTACTGCATCATCTTCTTTGCCTTCCACTTCTAATCCGTTACCTCCCGAGGCTCAAAATCCTATTCACATTCCCACTCACACATGGGGGTACATGAAGCCCAATCCAGTAGCAAAGACTTAGAGATAGTGGCTAGTCAACTGGATAAAGTGGGCTTAATCGAGAAGAAAGTAGATGAAGTATGGAAATTTCTCTCAAAACACCCATCTTCTTCTTCTCAGTCACCAGCACAAAACACTTCTTCTAAGTTTCCCACAGGGAGGGAAACTGTGAATAACCTTTCTGTGACACAAACTGCATTACCGGATTTTCCATTTCCATATCCTTCACCGGTTGGAGGAACCTTTGTTCCTCCCTTCACTGACTTCCCTGCACCTTCTGGAGCTTCGGAGGAGCTTCATGCCATTCACAATGATCCTTTCACACAAACCTATAACCCTGGATGGCGTAATCATCCAAATTTCTCGTGGTCGGGAAATTCACAAAGACCTCCTTTTCAACAACCTTCTGCACCACCATTGCACAACCCGATCCGAGCACCACCTCCACAATCACACGAATATCCACCGCGTACCTACCAACAACCCCAACCCAGGCCCACCCAATACTCTCAATCTGGGCCTACACGAGATGACCAGTTGGGGTCTATCATGAAAGCTCTTGCTGATATGCAACAACAGAATATTGCTATGCAGCAGAGACAAGACGCGGCCTTAGCTGAGATGAGTAGCCCAGCTATCACACTTGACGGAGTCCCGTCAACCACATTCACTCCCATCCCAAGCACAACCCAACCCTAGGAACATACCTGATCAAAGGTATGTCCAACCTAGACCAGCACTGCAAGACCAAACACATGACATTTCACAACCATCATTATTTGATAATGGAGCCGTTGAGATCACTGAACTTGACAAATCTAAACCCTTTATTGTTAATGGACAAAGACTGAAACCTTTCATTGAGCCGCATGATCTCAGACTTGTCAATTCCACCATTTCGCTCCTACATTTTGAGCTACCAACTAAGTTTTCGCCTAGCTGAAGGCGTTAAACTTAGCAAACACCTACCCTTGTATATAGCTATTTTACACCTTTCTTACTCTTGCCTTTATTTGCATATAGTGTCTACCCTTGCATTCTGAGCATACATTCATTGACACACATGTCATGCATTTCACTTCCTAGCCCGACTGTTCACTCTGATCCTAGATCAGACTTAAAATCGTCCGCACAGAGATTTTATCTCCTCATTCCGACTTCCTTTCATCACCCAGTCTAGGATAGTGAAAAGCAGAGCATGCATTTGCATCCACCCTTTCATTCAATGAGGACATTGAAACATTTAAGCATGGGGGGGTGTAAATGGTAAACCATTTAAACCAAAATGCAATTGTAGACACAACTATAGTACATATAGTATTATCAAAAAAATTATATACTTCAAAAAAAAAAATTGAAAAATTTTGAAAAATTTTTAAAAATTACAAAGCTAAAAATACAAAAAAATAACAAATCAGAAAAATTCCAAAAATACAATAAGGGACATGTACTTCATTATCAAAGGAGGACATTCATTTCAAGAGGGGAGGGAGAGAAAGAAAAAGAAAAAGAAAGAAAAGATAAGTGATCTTATAGCTGAAAAAAAAAAAAATAAAAAAAAATAATAGAATAAGTGTCTATGGACATTCAACCGTTACTAGTTTGACCTGCCGGGCCATAGAAGCTTGGTACAAGCTTAGGCTTAATACACTTCGAGCCTTGACAAGATAGACCACAGTCTCTCCTAACTTTAGGATAATTCTTGTACTTGAGTCACCAGTACAGGATTCGTTGGTTTGCTTTGACTTAGGAGTCTAAGTAACCTTGGCTTTCACTACACAATGTCAGGAAAGACCACTTGAACCTAAACCTCAACCCTTGTGTTCATTAGGGAAGGTGGAGTCCTTACCTGTGCGTGCAGGTAGACTCTTTGTCCTAATCTTTAGTTTTGTGTCTAGGAGAAGCTCTTTCCAAAAAAAAAAAAATCCACCCACCAAATACAGTGCGCTCTACCAAATAAGTTCCGGAGACATACTGTTAAAAAAAAAAAAAAAAAGTCAAGTATGTTCTCCAAAAAGTCTGAAAAACTACTCTTCCACCAAAAATGTTTTCAGGGTTCAAAACAATACCCTGTTTGTCCACCAAAAAAAAAAAAAAAAAAATTCTTCTCTGAGCCACAAATACAATAAGGGTTGGGATTGAATACCATCAATTTTTGAGTCATCCGAAAGCATGAGCTGAAGTTAGGACCAACCTGGACTTAAAAAGAAGTGAAACCCCGGGAATGAGCCTTAGAATTCACCTGGTTAGTTCTGACTTATCACAAAGCACAGCCATAACTTCATAGCATTCTGAGTCTCTGTAAAAACCCCCTGAGTCCTGGAATTCGACTTAAGGTTTAAATATCAAGAATCCTTGTTGGTTGAGAGATGGTCTATGTCATTTAAGCCTCGAGTTCTGGTAGGTTATCCTCAGTAACCAGGTTCTCACAATGTCCAAAAACACAGTTGGTTTATTGAAAAAATTTTTCAGCTTAAAGATCATCATAAAACACTTAAAAATTTTTTGAAAGAAGAAAAAGATATCTTTACACACTTACCTTGCTGATACTTAAATTGCCTTACACTTCAACAGATTGTTTGCTAAGGGACTAGCAAAACGTAAGCATGGGGGTATGATGAGTGGCTACTCATCATAGCTAAAAGGCCGAAATTAAGCTAGACACTAAGCAAAACAATATCAAATTAACACATAAAAAGGGTTAAGTGTGGAAATTAAAGAAAAGACCTAAAACTTTTAATGTGTGTTAAAACCTCCTAATTAGGTCACAAAAATGAGATATTCTGAAAACTAAAGAACAAATGATGATCCATGCATCAATTGAACACATAAACAAGTTTGAAAAGATAAATCAGAAGTAAAATCAATGTCTTAAATGTTCAATTAAGCACATGTAAAAATTTGAAAGCAATTGGACATCATTTAGGCTTAGAAATAAATAGATTACAATTAGGTCCTTCATGCATTACATTTCTACCCTTCAAAACTCCTTCTTGGACCTTTTTGCAAGCTGCAGGGACCCTTCTGTATGACTGCAAGGCCCTTCCAGTTATAGTTCTTCTCACTTTTGGACCTGCACGCTATTCTTCTACCCCTTCGTTTAAGGGTCTTCCTGCAAGTTTTCCCTCATTTCAGAGAGAAGCCTGTGTTCTTCACGCGCACTGTAGCGCGCGAAGAACACAGCCATTCTCGACCGTCCATCGCACTTTTGATCTCGATCTGCGGCTGGAATCAAATGGAACCTTCGCGCGATTCGGTGCGTGCGTTCACCTCTCTTCCCAGATCTCATCTGACGGTCAGATCTCTCTCTTGACTCGCCGCGCGCTCTACCCATCTCATCCTCACCGCCGGCCTAATTTTGATTAACCTCACCCTTGCGGTGATCTCAGTCACTGAGCTGCTATTTAAGCACCTCAGTGGTGTCGCGCGCAAAGGATCGCTCCCTCCTACATCTCTTAGCGATCAATTCTTCCACTCCAGTCTCTCCTCCTCATCTAGACCCTGATTTCACAGCCACCGGCTGTGGAATCATCGCCTGCTCTCGACCCTCCTCGTCGCTAAGGACCTCGTAGCACCTGAGGACGACCCTGGAGTCTCACTAGCAGACTCTTCCCTCCGCTGGAGTCACCCTCCTCCTTTCTTCCTCCTTAGCCGCCGGCTAAGGACCCATAGGTCCCATTCTTCCTTTTAGTTTAGTTTTTAATTCTGCACAAGTAGTGTTAGATTTAGTTTGCAGTAGTTTAGAATAGATTTAGTTTTAATTGTTAGTGTTTAATGTTAGCTGTAGTTAGATTAGTCTTAGGAGTAGAATTAGTATTAGATCCCCTCCCTCACCTCCTCTGATCAGTCCAGATCAGAGGGGAAGAATCATCTGTTCACTGTTCAATTTATCTCCCTCTTCATGTTTTGTTTTTCCCATCATCCAGATTCTGATTCTTGTTTTTTCCTTTTAACGACGAATTTTTCACCAATCACCCACACATCCTGACCCAATTTCAGATCTGATGGCGCACTGCCTCAGATCTGAAAGTGGCGTCACAAGCACCATTTGGGGCTTCTCACTCATTCCATTTGTTTCATAAAAGCCCCTCTGTTTTAAATGGATTGCCTCAGTTTGTCAGAGCACTTTTGATCTGGATTTTTAAAGGATTTTTACTCTCTGAAATGTTTTGACAGATCTGACAAATTGAAGGGATTTTTGGTTTTCATTGTAGGCAAGGATTCTGAGAAGTTCTCTGGTGACAGAGAACCAATCAGAAGAGCCTTTCATAATTCTGTTTATACTTTGTTTTGAATGCATTCGCCAGCTTCCATTAAATTTCCTTAATGCATTCTTAGTCTCTTTTTGCTATTTCAGAACTGCCATGCACTATTTGTGTTGATGATCATTTCTGTATGGTGATTCTCTAACCTAAGGAGTTTTCCATACTCCTTAAGGTTGCAAGAAACTGGGATTGTGTTTCTTTGGTTTTAATTGATCGAGCTAAGTCTTCCTTCATGCTGTCTATGGCATTAGGAAGACTAACTCAATGCCATTTGAATGTTGATCTGAAAGGATGCTTCTGATAAGGTTTTTCCTAATGAGTATTTGAGCTGAATTTACATGAGATTTTCGTGAGATTTAAACCCCTTTCAGATTTGGATTTCAACTCTGTAAATTGTAGTTTGTTTTGAATTTTATCTTGTTCCCAGTTATACAGCAACATGCTGCATATAGCAGCTACATTCCCCTCTTCTCTAAACTCCCTTCTTCTCTAAATTTCCCTCTTCTCTGTAGAATACTTCCCCCCTCTTCAAGTGGACTAACTGCAGCAGCAGTTAGCCATTTGACAGTGGCTTAAGCCACTGCCACTGTAAACAACACTAAAACAGCACATTCTTCTTTTCTCCATCTCCTCTGACAGTAGCTGCGGCTGCTGTCTAAACTCAAATAAAAACTCAATCAACTCTAATTCCCTAACTTTATACAAAAGCCTAATGGCATAGACTTATTTTAAAACTGTAAATATACCCATTCATAGTATTATAACTATAACTATAGCATATCAGTTAGATTCATAGTTATACTGTAAATATGTATAAAACCTGTACAGAAATTCGTATACATATGTAATCCATGTAAAAATATGTATATATACTAATCTATTATGTATGTATTTACTGATTTATGTATATATGTATGTACAGATTTATATTTACTGATTTAGTAGCTAAGTTAATAAGTTAGAGCAATAATCAAGTAAATAAATCTATAAACTTGGGAATATATATATATATATTAAGTAATTTAAGTTAGTCAAAGTATAATTATACCTAGTATAACTTACTGTAACTTAGTTTTAATTATAAACTACACAGAATTGCTATTTTAGCCTAAATAAAACATAAATAAATTCGTAAAAATACAATAAAAATATGTATTAAATACTTAAGTATGTAAGTTAAAACTGTTTAAGGTCAATTAGACCATTTACTAATTATTTTACAAGTAATTAACTATTTAATCACCTAAATCAACCTGTATAATCAGCCTAGTTTAGCAAATTTATTTGTATAGTAAATATATTTAAAATTCAAAATTAATTAATCAATTATGTAGTATTATGTAAATATTTTATTTACCATATTTTATTTTATTTTTTTTTATAATTTATGGCCCCCAAATCGAGGGCCAAAAACGCGCACAGACGCAGCTGCGTCTGGTTTCCAGCGCACGATGTGGCGCTGGAATAGCGCCACATCGTGGGCTGCAAATGAAACGCAGCATATAAATATAATTTATGTTATATGTTAACCAGTCGTCAAGGCGCAGGGCGCCCGATGAACTGCATGCATTGTCTGGTCCGATAACCCGATTTGTAGTGAACTCTGATATGTGATGTACGTGTGGGGCTGGGAGCCCGAGCATGCGAGTATGTCTGGCGTTGGGCTGAGGCCCTGCGCTGATACGAAAACGTAATTAAGCACTTTATCTGAGATTAGGGCGCGCTTAGTAGAGGTCTGGTCCCACCCGAAGGGTACTGTGTATCCCTCGAAAAGCGCGGCCGCTAATTAAACACATTTTACACTAAGGACTCTCCACCGCAGCCTCTGAAATACCATAGAACAAAATGAAAGGACAGACGACTTAAAAAAAAAAAAAAAGAGAACACGAGATAACAACAGAAAAGACTCTGTACATACAGCAGTAGAATAAGTAATACACATACGTATAAGTAAACCCACATAATTACTAACAGAATAAAACGACACTATAAATGTCGCTAAAGACCTCAGTTTGCTTCTTTAGGTTGTATATAGTGTTTTCTGAGATTTAGCGACGTTTATATCTGTCACTAAAACTGATATATATGTCACTATTAATAAATGACTAGTAAGTTAAGTTTTTACACTATGGTATCCTAATGTAGTATGAACTAACATATTAATGTTAATAGTATAACTTGTAAATACATAGTTTAGAGTATAATAATAGATTGTTTGATGCTTGTTCATAGTTAGTATTTTTTGCAAGCACTTCTTAGTAACTAGGTAAATAAAACATTCATTCATTCTTTAAATGTAAAGTTTCTTTTTGAATAAGAAGACAATTTTGGAGATAATCAAAGAGTGACCGAATTAAATTCAATAAATTGCCTCCCAGAGAACGACCTGGAACAAAACCAGTAAAAATTAGATAAATAAGCAAATGATAATAATGGTTGTAATGACTGGTACTCACCCATACTCACCACTATACGACATCCTTAATGTTATATTATACACCCTATACTACAACGACATGATCAACAATTATTACCAACAAACATTTACAACAACCATTTTCACAACCATCATTATTTTGCCATCTCAGCAAGATATTAATGCCTAGATGATGGAAACCCTGTAGGAAATGCAGAGTAAGATGACAAAAGTAACCTGTGTTGTTACAAATCTAAATAATCAGATGGGGTTACTCCAACTCAAAGACATACAGAACATCTACCTTCCTAAGCCATGCCCAACCCTAACCAACAGAGGAACCAGTATTCGGGCAGAAATCAACACTAACATAATCAACTTCCTATTAATCCTTCACCTCAGCAACCTCCGAGGTTTTTACAACAATAAGCACCCCATCTCCTCCAAATAATAATCCAACTACACAAGCAGTTACATTGAGGAGTAGGAAAACCACCACTGATCTTGAGCCTTCACAACAACCTGGTGAAATCTCCAATCCTATGCAAATTAACTCTCAACTCCCACATTAGGAAGAAAAAGAAATACAAAAATCTCAGGAATGACTCCTATCCCTTTTCCACAAGCTATCCACCCCACCACTAATCGGAAAAAGAAATCTGAGCCCACAACTGAAGAACTCATGGATTTGTTTGGGCAAGTTTAAATCAATATCCCTCTCCTAGATGCAATCAAATATATACCTGCCTATGCCAAATTTTTGAAGGAGATCTGTACTCCCAAAAGGCAGCCTAAAAATCTAGGATAGGTGCATCTTTCAAAGATAGTAAGCTCTATCATACAGAGCAAGCTGTCTCCTAAGATGAAAGATCTAGGCACGCCTTTAATTTCAGTGATTGATGATGACACTACTTGCAATCGCGCCCTTCTTGATCTTGGTGCCTTAGTCAATATCATTCCCATGATTTTATTTGAAGAATTTTAGATCGGTGAACTAAAATGAAGTTACCCTTCAATTAGCCGACCGATCTGCAATCAAACCTTGTGGGATTGTCGAGGATGTCTTGGTCAAGGTCTAGAATTGTGTCTTCCCCACAGACTATCCTTGACATTAAGGTACCCAAATCTTTAATGAACTCTCCAATAATTCTTGGACGACCCTTTTTGGTCACTGCAAAGGTAAATATAAATTGCCATACAAGCAAAATGGATATCACCTGCATAGGCCAAACTATCACCCTTGATATTTTCAAATCCTCCAAGAGATTCCATGATGATAATTTTTTTTGAGGACTCAGATACAGAAATATCAAATTTGGTGGTGACAATGTTGATAGATACCCTTCCGGACAATAATTTTTTGAAGGAATCTAACTCAGAATTAGTGGTCAGCGAAATCTATGACTCGGAGACTTATCTTCCACAAAAAATCTCTTCTTGATGATCCCCCTGATTATTCCCCTGATCCACCCACTATTCTCTCAACCCACCCCTGCACACTAATCTCACCTATCGTTCATCATTCCCCTCCCACCCCCTTTCAACTGGACCTACCACCAGACCCGCCTAAGTTTGGCATTTATCCTGAATTAAAACCATGGCCAGACTCAGGTCACACTTACAATTTTCCAACAAATTTTGATCCCCATCTTTATACCACTCAACTTTCCAGAGATCTAGACGAAGACCCTTTTATGTGGGCATCCAAGTGTCCAACTACTTAAATGATAATTCATTTTCCGTGATACATTCACGCCTGACTGAATGGCATAAAAGATAGCACTAGATGGGAGGTAACCTGTCATTTTTTCCATCTTTCTTTTTCTTTTTCTTTTTCTAGGTTTTAACCATCCTAAACTCGACCGCCTTTCACTAAGGTGATTCCTTTTCCCTCCTAATGAATGAGGAAATTGCATATCAAAAGCATGGGGGGTGTTTTTAAATTTTGACGATCGATTTAGGATTTTCAAAACCTAAAATTATACATTTTTCTTTTGTCATTTTCCTGCATGCATAACCAAAAAAATAAAAATATTCAAAACTTTTGAAGAAATTTTGAAAATCGAGACTAAGGTTGAAAATTCACCTTGTGGTACAATGGGATTTAATCTTTAACAAACTAGGGATAAGGATATGGATTTGACTATTGGAAAACTATGGGTCTACCTATAGACTAGATCAAGTATTCTTCTTTAAATTCCACCTGAACTCGTGATAGTTCAGGTGACTTGATCTTCCTTTGTAACCTAGAAATTATTTGGCTTAGCTTCCGATTCAAAAGGTTACAATTCTGACAAAATTCTTGTGTCACATTTCACACACAAGCCAACACTTAAAAAACATTTAGACATTAGAGAAACTCCCTGTTTTGCCTTAGTAAAATCCAAAACAGATCATTGGTTTGAGTTCCCACCACTGAGAAGGAGGAAAATGCCACCTTTGAGGATGCAATGACAACATGTTACTACCTCAGCGCTACTCCATATCTATATTCCATATCCCTAGATGGAGCATTTAGGTGCAAGTTTGTATCTCAAGTGTCTTCGATGGTGCTCTACCTACAGCGTCGGAGCAAGAGCTTGAGTTCGCTTGGAGTTCTCCATTACACCGCATTGTATTTTGGTTTTGTGAGCTCCTGGGTGGTGTCTTGGATAGTACTATCCCGAAGTACCGGCACCAAAGCCCCCTTGAGGATTGGTGATGGGAATGATGATCCAGACACATCTATTATAGGATTAAGCTAAAAATAAGCATGGGGGACAAAAAAAATAATTAAAAAAGGGTTTTAAGACAAAAACACGACCTCATAAATGTTGGCATTCACAAGCATTGACACAAGGTTTTAAAGGTTTATGCAAGTTGTGATTCGGATTCAAGAGTCGAAGAAATCCTAACTACAAAAATTTCGAGTCATCTGAATTAACAAAGAGTTAATTTGAGAACTTTTGAAAGATACATTGATCTCAATTCATCTAAGTTTTGGATCCAAAAACATATCGTGATGTTTACCTTTAATAAATCCCATACCTTTCATGTTTTAATTAACCAAGGTCCTGTAATCTCTTTCTTCTCAAAAGTTGAAAAAAAATAGTTTTTCCAAGGATTCCATTTGGGAAAATATATTTTGCTAAGAGACAAGCAAAAGATAAGCATGGGAGTGTGATAAATGCTAGTTGATCATCATTCTTAAGCTCTAAAACAATCCCATCACTTAGGAATTTTATTCTGTAAATGGGTTTTTGGGCTGCATCTAGGCATAAATTAGGTTAGGCATGCATTACACATTTTGTTGTCTTTTTGATATGCATATTTGAGTGTTATGGATAAACAGATAGTTAGATCCCTAGAACCCTAGCACTCAGGAAGGAAACTTGTGAAGAAGAAGCTCAAACTAGTTGGGACTTAGCCTAATCCAGCTCATCATAGTTGGATACCAGCTCACTTGAACTAGGGTTAGCTCATCCTAGCTCCATTCAACTCATTTCAACTTAATGGTAGCTCAAGATAGCTCATCTTAGCTCACCCTAGCTCAAGTCAACTCAGATCCAGCTCAACTTAGTTGAGTTTAGCTCATCTCAGCTCCCATCAGCTCACTGGGAGCTCTAACTAGCTCAGCTAAGTTGACAAGAGTCCACCTCAGCTCAAGTTTAGCTACCTCCAGCTCTACTCAACTCAAGCCAGCTGAAGATAACTTCCCCATAGCTCAGGCCAGCTCAAGTCCAGCTCCCAGAGACTCCACTTAGATAAACTTAGTTGAGCTAAGCTACCCTAGCTACTTCAGCTAGCTAGGTCCTCCCCAGGGAGATCAGACCTAGCTTACCTCAGCATCTTTTAGCATAAGCCAGCTTACTTTAGCTTGGCTTAGCAGCTAACAAAGAACTACAAGCTAAGCCAGCTAAAGTAGCTCCTTGCCATTTTCTTTAGCAGCTATTAGCTCCTACGCAACTCCAAACAACTCTCCTTCATCTCTTCTTCAAACCCTGATTCCTCCTACTTCTCCTCTACTCACCTACTAGCTAAGCTAGATTAGCTAAGTTCTCCAAAACTTTGTCATCCACATTAGCTAACCCTTACTCCACCTACATAAGCCACATCTTTAAGTCCATCTAAGCTCCACATGAGCTACCTGACTTGGTGCCAACTCAACCACAACCCTTCACACCACCACCACCTCCAAGAGACACCATCATGTTGGCGTCAAAACCCCACTTAACTACCATTAAAATTGGCACCAACCTCCCCCTTCATCTCCACCATACAACTAACCTCCCAAGCCATCTCCACCATCCACCTATTCCCTTCTAGATGCCTCCATAGTTGGCGCCAAACTATGGTGCCTCTCCACCACCATAACCACCACCATCACAACCTTTAAGGTGGCGCCACCCATCCTACACCTTAGGATCCCCATAACCACCACTAACCACCTACCAAACCTAATCATAGCCCTCCACATGTCCACACCAACTACCCCCCTCTCCACCTCTAGATATACTGACTATATACCACCAAGAAATGGCATCCTCCCTTAGTTTTAATTCTACCCTAAGCCTACCTATAAACCACGACCAAGAAGGAGGAAGGAAGAAGATTAAGAAGGCTATCCCCTTCCTCCTTGGTGCCTTCTTCCTCTCCATTGTTCTCCTTGTGCCATGCCAAGTGGAGCAAGCTCTTACCAATGAGGACAGCTAGGCATTGGAGTAAAAACTAGGGTGGTGCACATCTACCCTTGGAGGAGAAATTAAGGTGGAAACTATCCACCTTTGGAGGAGCTAAGGCACACCACCCCTTGGACTTCAAAGGAGGGGGCCATACCTTGGATTACAGAAGAAGGAGAAGAAGGAGCTCTTTTCAACTACTAACGCAGTCGCAGTTGGAGCAAGGACTTCATCCTCTTCACCATCATCATCCAGGATTTTTGTTTTAGTTGCTTTGTAGTTTTATTTTGTAGTAGAAGCTTTCCTCTACAGCATAATTATAAAGTAGAAATCCTTTTTATATGAAGTTGTCATTTCTAATTTTCCATGCATCTTTGTTCTTGTCTTTATTAGCACCTTCACTCCCTCTTTCCAATTATCTTAGGCCTTCACCTGCCTAGGGTGAGCTTAGGAAGAGGTTATTTTTGCCACCTAGTTGCTAAGTTAGGTTTATCCTTTTTCGCTCTCAAAATTGTTGTTGCCTCGTTATTTCAAAAATCGTAAAAACTTTATATTTAAAAATTCAAAAAGAATGGTAATTTCCCACTCTCAAGCAAGAGATTTATATTTACAAAGGTTGCCTCCTTAGATGACCCTAGATGCTCCACTATCTATGTATTACAAATTTAAAAGAGAATCAGTTTTGTGCATTGCAATGACTTCTAAAACCCTAATTTTACAAATTGTAAAAAATTTTGAGAAGCTAGTCCTTTCAGAACTTCTAAATAGCTTTTTTGAAAAAAAAACCATTTATACAAAGAATTTATACGTATTTTTATCAAGGAGGTTTTATTGACAAGTTTCTTCTTAATTGTTTCTTAGTTTAGAATCCAGTATAATTATTTCACTTGCATGAAGACTTTGCAATGGATCCTTTATGAAAAGTAATAGACATTTTTAGTTTGTCAAGGAGAAGCATTACTTCTTTTCCTGAACTGTTGGATAGTTAGTTAAGGAGCCAGGCAAACTATCTTTCATTAGATCCACCAAACTTTTATGAGGTGAGAGTAGAGTGTCTATTGGCACTCCATGTCTAGTGCGAGGACTCTTAAGTTGTGGATAATTGGATGATGATACCTCAGAGTTAGTTATAGTTTTCTCTCAGTTCCTACGTGCGAACATTGTAAACTATTGAGAGCCATCAAATAAGGTAGATACGCAAAAATTGAGCTCTAATAAAACTGTGACTGGTGGATGGTTACAACCATCCTTCATAGAATCCTTGGCTGAAGGAGGGTATTAATGTCAAAGGTTAGAAGTATGCTTATCCAATCCATCTCTTCTTGATGCCAAGAATAGGCACTTACACCAAATAAGCCACATAATATCCTCTTCAATATCATCATTCCCCAATAATGACTCATAAATAAAGTTTGTATTGTGTGTGTTGAAAACAAAAAGTAAAATGGAAAAAGAAAAAAGTATAAAAAAATAAAGAAAGAAAAATATATATAGAAAAAAAGGAAGAAAAATGTGTTCAAGTTCATAGTTATGTTTTTGTGTTGATTTCATTATGTGTCAATTTCATTGAGCCAAAAATACCCATTGGGATCCACTAAGTATGACCTATACGTACCTTTTTCAATATTTCTGACTGCCCAAATAATGGCTGAAGGATTCTGACTTAGTTGTAGGGTTATCAGAACTAGAATTGGAGTGTTAATGCCATGCAAGCCCACCAAATATTAAGTGCTTCTACAAAACTGGTGAGATCGTGAGCTCTCTAAAGAAAAGATCAAAAGGTAAAAAAAGGAAAAAAAGAAAGAGAGAGAGAGAGAGTGAGCACAAACAAACTCAAAGGGAGCATAGTTTTAATCCTCTCTCTGGGTTGACTTGTTTGATGATCTGGAGTCTGTAGTACTAGGCTACGTGTAGTACCAAATGAGTGTGAGTCACCAAATATGAAACCATTTGACTCAGACTTCTACCTAAGCCAAAAAGCCAAGGTTAAATCACATATTACCTGCTATATCATCCTTAAGGGAAGAAGTTTTCCTATCTTGATAGAATTTTTACCGAAAGTCAAGTATGAACTTTAAATGTTGATTAGCTTTTCACTTGGATTCGCTGCTTAGGCTACTATCACATCATTTTCACATTTTTCTGGATTTCTAAATTTTTTGATGAAGATAAGAAGAAATCTTTTGTCAAACCCTTAATAGAAAGGAATAAGTGATCCTTTAGGGGCCGAGTTGTAATTGGCATGGATCATACATTTGCATACATTTTTCATTCTTGCACTTTCCGAGGGGCTAGCAAAAGATAGACATGGGGGTGTGACAGCAGCTTAATTTATTACCCTAATTGGCTTCATTTAGGGCTAGCTCCCTAGTAAAATCATGCATTTAGAATGTGAATATTG
Organism: Thalassia testudinum; assembly: GCA_037157565.1. Taxonomy (NCBI): domain Eukaryota; kingdom Viridiplantae; phylum Streptophyta; class Magnoliopsida; order Alismatales; family Hydrocharitaceae; genus Thalassia; species Thalassia testudinum. The sequence continues at coordinate 3,142,340 of JAZHRO010000073.1, read as the reverse complement.
CATTTAAAGTATCCATGCAGATCATATGCATTGCGATCATTTTAGGCCTAATTATCTAATTCTAGTCTTTTTTGTGTAATGTAGGTAAAGGACATAGAATGACTTGGAGCCATGCAGAATAAAAGCGGGATAGAAGATAAAGCTACAAAGCTAGGAGCTGGTTGAAGACCTAGACTTGATGAAGGAAGAAATGAAGATCTAATTAAAGAAGAAGAGAGAAAGGGACTAGGATAACCTAACCCTACCCTTAGATCTCTGGGATACCCTTATCCCAGAACCTAGTCCACCTATCCTAGACCTAAACCCAACCTAAAGCCTAATTAGGAGTTCCCTAAACTATTTAGAAGCTTCCCCAACCCAATTACACACCCACACAAATTCAGACTTAGACCAACACCTAGGCTGAATGTTGAGACACCTTCTTAGACTTCTAATCTGGAAACCCTACACCAAAATTGTTCCCAGATGCACCCTCAACCCATAAACCTGATCTGGACATCCAGAACACCTTTTGGACTTCTGACTTTACAGTATAAGACATCGAGACACCTTCCTAAACATCCAGAAGCCTTCTCCTACACACAAAAACTTCCGAACTCAGCCTTATCCTCTTGAAAGAACTTAAAATACCACCTAAATTCTATCCTACACCGGAGAACTTATCTCTTAGGTTTTAATCCCAACCTATACTATCCTCTTAGCCTAGGTTGCCTATTTTTAGAAAACCACCATCCTATCCTAGCCCTACAACTTAGATCCTAAGGTGCTTATTTAACCAACCCTAGGCATCACTCTTGATTAAATCTAAGCCATCCAAATTAGTGATCCTAGGCACTCTAGATCAACCAAAAGGAAGCCATCTAGATTCCTATACAAAGGCCTAGCCTCCAACCCTTAGAGAACCAATTAGTCTTAGTATAATTTAGGCCACCATGGTCGACGCCCTCTCTCTCCCAGCTCTCTCTCCAATCTTCTTCCCAGTGCCCTGGATCTGAAGTGTTGTCGCACTTCGCACAACTATCCCACAAGCGGCATCGCCATCTCCACCACATTTTTCTCTTCTTTTTCTCCTCCATAGTTTATTCCTTTGTTTCTTGTTATTTTCATTTTCAATCATTTTCTTACAGTTGATTTGTGAGAGAATTTCTTTATCAATAAAAATGTTCATTTGATCTGAGGAATTGTCGTTTATATATACATAAATATTTGCTTACAATGTATTTACAAAAAGCTTTTTAGCAACCGATCATGTCTTGCCAGCATTCGAATGACTCGATACTTACCAAAAAATTTATAAATGTTATTTGTTTCGGCGTAATTCTCAACTACAACAACAACGTCAAAATTCGTTTTACATGAAAAGGGCAAACAGTTTCCTAAGGTGTATGGTAGGGTTTCTAGGCCAAAGGAGGCAAACTTGGGCATCAATTCCAAAAATAGGAACTAGAGAGTAGTATCAGATGTCCAGGGAGTATGTTAGGCATCTTAAAGTCCAAAAATTGGACTTTTAAAGAACAAATTAGACATCCAATACTGAAGTAGTGCGGGCTCTGGCTTCCTGTAGCGGTTTCCTGCAAAAATCAAACATCTAGAGACACTATCTAGACGTCCAGAGGTGTGCTAGAATGTGAGTTTTGGGTTTTCTATGGTAGGTTTTGGTTCCTAAGTTGGATATCCTAAATAGGTTTTGGGCAATAGTTTCCTATAATTTCTAAAGTCATGGATGGGAATATCCTCCTCTCTCCATTGTCTTGATCTAGCTTCTTCTTCTTTCTTCTTCTTCTCTTCTTCGCCTCTTCCTTGCCTTTTTCCACTCTATCTCATATCCTGGACCACTTTATTACCTGTAAATAACAATTGAAGCATTAAATAGTAAGATAAATTCACATTATTCTACATACAATGCTATAAAATGTTGCATTGCTTGAATGCATGATATGAATGCAATATTTACAGACTAAGCTAGGTTTCTAACATTATTTAGTTGATTAAAACTTATGATTGCTACGTAATCATACCCACATGCCTAAACTTTACTAGTTCTTAACAAATGCAAGAACAAAAAATGAATGCAAGATGTACAATCCATGCTATTTACAACTCGATCGCTAAAGGATTGCTTATGCCCTTTCATAAAGGGATTGACAAAAATATTTCTTCGTCTATTCTTTCAAAAATTTAGAGAACTAGACAAATGTGAAAATGTTGTGATAGTAGCCTAAGCAATAGATCAAAGTGAAAAGCTAACCTATATTGAAAGTTCGTACTTGACCCTCGGTAAAAATTCTATTTGGATAGGCAAACTTCTTCCCTTGGAGATAACATAGCAAGTAATCTGTGATTTAACCCCAAATTTTTTGCTTAGGAAGAATAAGTTTGAGTCAAATGGTTTCATACTTAGTGGCTCACACCCATTTGGTGCTACATGTTGCCTAGTACTACAGACTCTAAATCTCTAGACTATCAAATAAGTCAACCCAGAGAGAGGATAAAAAAAGTGCTTTCTTAGTGTTCCTTTACGTTCACTCTCTCTTTCTCTTATTTTTTTAATTTATCTTCTTTTTGAGTTTTTCTCTAGAGCGCTCACAATCTCACCAGGTTTGTAGAAGCACTCAATGCTTGGTAGACTCACATACCATTAGCACTCCAATTATAATTCTGATAACCCTGCAGCCATGTTAGCATCCTTCAACTAGTATTTGAGCGATCAGAAATACTGAAAAGGTAATTAAGGGTCAAATTTGGTGGATTGCAATGGGTATTGTTGCCTTAGTAAAATTGACTCATAATGAAATCGACATATAGATGCAACTCGAACACTCCATTTTTTTTCTATTTTTTTATTTTTTTCTTTTTTTTCTCTTTTTTTTATATCTATCAACACAACACACATCACAAACTTTTATTTGCGAGGAATTATTGATAAATGCCAATTTATGATCATTCTTATGCCCTAAAATAGATTTAGCTCTTAGGATTTTAACTCTGCAAATGGGGTTTTGGGCTACATTTAGGCATCAATTAGGTTAGGCATGCATTGCATGATTTTTGTATTTATGACATGTTTATTTGAGTGTTAAGGATGAAAAGATAACCAGATCACTGAAACCCTAACATTCAAGAAGGCAACAGGTGAAGAGGAAGCTTAATTCGGCTATATCACGGTTTAATCTAGCTTATCATAGGTAGACACCAGCTCACTTGGGTTAGGTTTAGCTCTCTCAAGCTCCATTCAACTCATCTTAGCTGGATGGTAACTCAGGGTAGCTCAACTTAGCTCAAGTCAACCCAGATCCAGCTCAACTTAGTTGAGTATAGCTCATTTTATCGCCAATCAGTTCACAGGGAGCTTAAGCTAGCTCAACTTGCTTGACTAGAGTTCACCTCAGCTTAGGTCCAACTCTCTCCAGCTCCACTCAACCCTAATGAGTTGAAGATGATCTCAACGAACTCAAGCATGCTCAAGTCCAGCTCCTGGAGACTCAAAGCAGCTCAACTTAGTTGAGTTGAGCCACCTAACCTAAGCTAGCTACTCCAACTTGCTAAGTAACCTCTCAGAAGACCAGACCTAGCTCACCTTATCTCAATTCGGTAGAAGCCAACTCACTTTAGCTTGGCTTAGCAGCTAGCAAAGAAATAGCAAGCTTAACCAGCTAAGGTAGCTCCTTGCTGCTCTCTTTAGTAGCCACCAACTACAGTGCAGCTTTAGACAATTGATTCCAACTCTTCTTCTCATAACCCTAGCCCCCTCCACTATTACCCTGATCAACCTAGAATGTCTATTAATGCATGATTCTTAGTGTCACATTAGCATCATACATTGTCAATAGTGCATAACAAGCATAATCATGCATTTAGATCAAGTTGTATAAATTGTACAGCAATTGTCTCCTTTTTATGGTCAGGGACAGGGTGACTTTTATTGGGGCCTCGGATCGAAGATCCAACCATACGGATCTGATCAGGGCGACGATTGGAGTTCAACGACTCCAAGATTGCCCTAATCGGACATCCATAGCACCAGATAGAGACCGAGGAACCATAAAGATCAAGGGCCAAGATGGTGTTAATCCGCACCTCAGAAAATAAATTTGACTGCATGGATGGATTCGGATCGATGATCGCAGCCTAACGGCATGAAAATCAATCCAATCCAACACCCGTGGCACCATCTACAATACTCAAAAGATGGATGGCCAAGATGGCACCACGAGGCACCATCTCAACCACTCAACCATCCCCAAGGACCCACCTCTACCTTTCCTCTCCATCTGATCGACACTTCTCCACCATTGGATGCTCATCCAACTGCTACAAGACTGCAAGCACAAATCCTCTTTGCGACACAAAGTCCCACATAGTGTAGCGATCGAGCATGCTATATGAGCCACCGGTTGCGCGTTCGAGCCATGGCACTTCAAATTGAAGAGCGAAAGAGTAGGACTGTGAGCAAGCGGGGCCATGCGATGAGGATCGGACGGCGCTGAGCATGTAATAGCACCCATGCGTGATCAAACACGCGGCGTTGACATGTGATCGCACGCGTTTGCGTAGTGCTGACGCATGATCGCATGCGGGTGCGTGGCGTAAGCATAGGTAGTTTTAAGCCATCCAATCTCTTGATCGGACGGTTGTAAGCGTGTGGACGTGCGCATGCGTTGAAGGATGCAGAGGCAAGGAGGCGCACGGCATGCGCACAAGAAGGCCATGTTCAGGCCTTTAGTGATGGATTTATTCGTCACTAAAGGTCCCATATTAATTATTTTGAAATTAAAATATCTAAAATGCCCCCACTCCTTGCAACTATAAAAGGAAACCCCCTTCATATGAATTTTTCATCCCTTCCTTCTCTTCTCTCCATATCCAAAGCTCAAGAGAAGCTTGTCCCACACCTGGGATGTTCCTCAAGAGATAAAATCAATTTTTCGCCCCCATTCCGGTAGCGGATTCCGTGACGATGACAACGTGCTGCCTCGTTCCTGTTCCTCCTGCTTCGACCTCCTTCTTCCTGCTCTGTTCCTCATCTTCTAAGAGTTATCTCATTTGGCTCGTCCTCCAAGTGATCGTCGAGGAGGATAACTTCTCTCTCCCATTCCTTTTTCTTGCTTTCTAGTTGTAATAGTTTTCCTGCTTTTTAGTGTAATTTCTTGCTTTCTTAGTTGTACAATCATTTTGCAACTTCATGTGGATGTTTTCTCTATCTCTCTCTCTCTGATTGTTTATATTGATTCCATTGCATTGTAATTACCCTGCTCTTTAAATAAAAACAAAAAAAATATAATTGCGAATTTTGATCGACGTAGCCTCCCTGAGTTCGACCTGGGATTTCTTTTCTAGTATAAATTTTATTTATTGAACCCGAGTTCTTCGCTATTCAAACTCCTATAGCATAATCCTCTAGCGTTCAACATTTTGGCACCGTTGCCAAGGTGGCAACGATTTTCCGATCTTCTTTTCGCATTTCATGCACTTTACTGCCTTCTAACTTGCTTTATCTTGTGTTTATTGTTTTGCAAATACCTCTATCAAGGAATTGTCAAGTGGTAGATCAGAGTAAAGTGTAGTTGAAGATGACTCTAAGTGCTCCCCATTCTTCCCTCCATAGATTTCATTTCATCACATTAAATTCAAATTCCAATTAATCTAGGTGTTTGCATAAATCCTAGGATTAGTTTTGTTGTTTGTATTTCCACTCACACTCACATTCCACCCTCGCATAAAAATAAAAAAATAAAAAGATAATTTTGCAGGGTAATTCAACATACACACAACATACACCCACATTCAAGGCACTTAACCTAATTGATTTTCTTCTACTCAATAGGATTCTAATCTGTGGAACTAGTACACAATCCAACACATAAAAGAGTAGAAATCATTCTAGGTTAATCATTTTTGTGTACCTAACTCAGTGGTACAACTGTGGCCAATTGTTTGAGTTGATTGGGCTGCACCACTTCAACTAAAATCAACTCATTAAGTAGCTGCCACATAGGTTCAACTCTTAGGGATTTACCAAGCACTCCACATTATTTAAGCTTCCAAGGAAAACATCTTCACCTGTGCTTTCAAAACCTGGTGTGCCAACAAAACTTGATTGAAAATAGGTAAAGTTGAATCCTAAAAGCTACTAAGCAAGATTTGAACCCAAAAATCACCGCGTCAAAAAAAAAAAAAAATCTTGCTTGAAAACCCTGGTTGTGCACGCACTTACACATCAATCAATCATTAAGGGCACAACCCAGATAAAGGGCCCATCACATTCCAAAGCACATTCAAACCTAGCCCTAAATAAAACAGAGCAGACATTGGCCTTAAGGATTCGACTTGCTCTTCAGAGCCCAGAACAAGATTATTTTTTATTAGTCCATTTCTACTGTTCAATATGATGTCTAGCTAGGGGAGTAGAATCAAACGATCATGGCTGGGGGGTACACTAGGAACCGGAGGTGCAAGCCAAAGGAAGAACCTTCTCCCCAGTCCCTCCATCTAACTGGTTGGATTGAATGGACAGAAGTAGATCAAATTGTTTCTTTATCTCAAGATGGGTTCTAGGGGTCTGTAGGTCTTTAGGCTAGCCCACTTAAGGATAGGTTTGATTGTTTGTATTGCAGGGCACCTTTCTTCCTCCCATCTATCATGAATCATTGCACATTTTATATGCATTCCCGCTCTTTCCCTCCTATTATGAGTTATCATCAACGTGACGATTATCCTGACTTGTATTGTAATCAACCATTGACTAGTCGGGACAACTCGAATTGGGGATGCAGTTCTGGACCTCCGTGTTTTGGGTCTAACCCTAAACAACATAATTGTGATTTCTATCCTTCTCAAAGCCACATCGATTATAGATCGCCACCCTTTCATGGACAACCTAATACGATCTACAGTCAAGGAGGATACACTGATCCTTACCCATTCCCTGAATAGACTGCCTTTAGGTCATCACCACCTTTTGAACAATACAAAATGACCTATTATCAGGAAGGGTATTACGAATCTCAATTTGTTAACTCCTCTGCATTGATCTCAAACTTGCCGAAGCTTGAACCAAGTCATTTGGTTCAGGTTAACTAGGTTCAAGATAAGGTATTGGCTAACTTAAGGAATACTATACAATCTTTAGAAGCTCAACCAATACCTTGCAATGAAGAATTGGAGCCCCTGATTGAAATGATTGATGATTTAAACAAGTATTTGTTGGATTGGCTCCAAGATGTTAAGGATAAGAACCTGGGTGAGTTTTTACTTGGGAAGTTAGCAAAATTGAGAATAAGATTTGTGGTTGCTTTATTTCAATCATGGGATGATACCCAGGATGAAAACCCTCAGGAGAACCAATGTTAAAACCTGCTCAAGCACCTCTTTGGGGGGACATGTGTTACGAGGCTGAATAGATTGAATTAGAGCAACCAATTAAGGATGATATGATTTCTTCACCTAAGATCCCTGAGCTGGGGTATGAGGAAATGTATGTCTCCATGGATCATAAAGTGATGGATGATTTTGGGACGTACATTAATACAGATTTTGATTTCTTTGATTCTGAGGGTGAAGATTTAATTTGCGAAGTCTCACGTGAGTCTATAGAACATGATTTTTGTGAGATGATTGGGCCTGTGGAATTGGTTAAATCATTCGATAGCCCAATAACTGAGGAAACTGATCTTATTGGGGCTCACATGACAGATCCATAATCGCATTTTCTAGAGGATTCAATCCAATGCCCCGATTGTCAGTTATACCCCATTAAGCTTACTGACGATTCTGTTTTTGAGATAATTTGACCCAAGTCAATTATGATTCAGCCACATTTTTTAGACTTGGAAATTTTTGACGGGGTGGTTAATATGCAGGAGGTCCCGGAATTTGATATTCTGAATGAGAAGAATAGAAGCTGGGAAATTCTGATTTGGGAAGAAAACTCCGAAGGAAGTAGAAGACCACGTCTAAGGGTTCCAATTAATTTGAAATCATCAAACCAGGACCCTTACGACATTTGTTCTGAGGATGTCCAACCTAAGCACACATTCATTGATTATCCTTTTGATATCGAATTCTCTGTAACTTGACATTTTGGTCTTGGGTTGCATCCTCATAAATCGCAGACTAAACCCTGCTTGCATGCTGATTTTAGGTTTTAGGTAATTTTTATCCAGAACCTTAGATATTCTCGATCATGGGGTATGGGTCTGCACCATAATCTGGTCCACATCTATGGACATCTGCTGGCTGGTCCTAAAGTGAATCTTTTTATTCTAATTCTGACCTGCACTTCTGAATTCTCTACTTCTCTTCTTTGTATAGTGTGCCTAGCTGAAGGCACTAAATTTAACATGTATACAGTTTTTGTTTATCTCAAAGCGGACCTATCATTCACATAATTCAGGTGCTTTCTACTCTATTCCACTCTGTTTTATGTCTTTTTAATACAAAGAAGACATTGCATTAGATAGGCATGGGGGGGTGGATATTCATCCTTGAATTATTTCATCAGCTCCGTAGATTCGTTTATTTTCTTTTATTTATATTTATATATATATATATATATAAATGAATTAGGAGGGAATACTTAGACATTAGGACCTTTTAATCTTAGGAAATATTACATTAGGATCTGAACACAAAGACCCTTTAGGTCTTTGGGCTTAATCTACCCAGGTATCCACTAAAATGTAGATTTATTTTTTGAGTCCTTGCCATCCTGAATTCTATTGTAATTTGATTAAATAAGTTTAGGTGATAAGTACACGACTTATCAACCAACCCTCTGATTTGAGGGAATACTAAGTCTAAGCATCTACACATTATCTTTTCACTGACTTGTTGATCAACGATTTTAACGGAAATTAGGTAGCTAATGAACCTTCTAAAGTGACATGGCTGGCAAGTTATCGTGGGTAACAGCCCATAGGTAGGTTGTCCAGAGTCTAGTCATTGGACCATTCTCTTCTTACTGCCTTTAGGTAAATCTTAGACCAGGGAAGCCACCTACATAAAAAAAGAAGTCAAAAAGAAAAGAAAAAGAAAAGGAGAAAAGAAATAAAAAAAGAAAACAAAAGAAATAATCAACACTACGCCGCACGAGTATGGCTGGCAAGTTGTTGGTGGTAACAGCTCATCAACCGGTTATCTAGAACCCAACTCAAGAAATGCACTAAAAATTCCCAAAACACTTAGGAAGAAGTGGAGAAGTAGAATAAGCCAGAGAGATATACACTAGACTCACCCTTGTGTTGACCCCATAAAAATAAAAGTAGGGAGAAAGCTATCAGTCATAAAGATGCACCTTTAAGCCAAACTCTCTTTTTAAGGTCACCTAGAGGCATAGAAATCCAAAGTCTGCTCTAATTGTCGATCAACGAGTCTATCACATTCACAATAAGATGCTTAGAAGTTAGGGCTCTCATCAAATCTTAAGTGGGTTGAATGGCCTTAGAAAGCCACTCTTTAAACCTAAACTCAAAAATCCAAAAAAAAAAATAGAAAAGAAGAGAAAAAGCAATTTTTCTTTGAATAAGGCGAGGGCTTGAGGCGGTCTGCATTTTGGCAGATACTTTGGCACTGTTGTGTCCTTGAAAGTTCAGATCCTGAGTAAAAGAATTTCTTAATGTTGAAAATAACTTATGCCCAAGTAATCCAACCTAATTCTTTTATAAATAGCATGTAGTTTTTGCTAGGGACTAGTAAAAGATAGGCATGGGGGTGTGATGTGCATACATCTAATCAACCTAAAATGTCTATTAATGTATGATCCCTAGTGTCACATTATCATCATACATTGTAAATAGTGCATAACATGCATAATCATACATTTCGATCAAGTTGTATAAATTACATAGTAATTGTCTCCATTTTATGGTCAGGGATAGGGCGAACTTTTATCGGGGCCTCGAATCAAAGATCCAATCATACGGATCTAATCAAGGCGACGATTGGAGTTCAACGACTCCAAGATCGCCCTAATCGAACATCCATAGCACCAGATAAAGATCAAGGAACCCTAAAGATCAAGGGCCAAGATGGTGTTAATCCACACCTCAAATGACAAATCCAACTACACGGATGGATTCGAATCGACGATCGCAACCTAATGGCGCAGAAATCAGTCCAATCCGACACCCGTTGCACCATCTACAATACTCTGAAGATGGACGGCCAAGATGAAGCCACATGGCCTGGTTGCTACTCTCGTCTATAGTTCTAATATTTCTAATATTTCATCGTAGTATACTATAGAGGAGCGGTTACCAGTTTAATACAATTTGTTACTTGGAAATAAGAGTTTTCCCAAGGTCGAACTCAGGGAGCAAACTGTATTCTAGAAGTACAAAGTTTCTATTACAAAAATGAAAGAGAGAGAGAGAGAGAGATTTGCCTTGTTGGCTTTTTCTTCTCTTCTCTTCTCTTGTCTTCCTCAGTCTTCTTTCTTGTCTCTCTTCTGTTCTTCTGTACCTTTTCTTTTGCTTCTAAGTTTTCCTTCTTTCTCTTCGTGTTCTGCTTCTCTCTTCTTTTTCCTTCAGCTCTTTGTCTTCTTCCTTCTGTTCTTTTTCTTTTTTTCTTCTTTGCGGTGCCTCCTCTTCCTTCCTTCTTCTTCTTTTTCTTCAGAGCGTCGTCTGATTTTTCAATCAGACGACTTAAGTAGCCTCTGCTACAGTGTGTCCTCCTTCCTTCTTTCTTCTTCTTCTCGCAGTCCTTCTTCTTCTGCTTTGCTTCAAGCAGCCACGACTCTGGCTGCTCCTTCCTTCGTTCTCTTCTTCTTCTCTGCCTCAGCCTGCACACTTACAGCTTGGTCAGGGGCAAAACCTAACCCTACCCTCCCCCCGCGTCTCTCTCTCTCAAATTTCACTCGTAGGATAGCTCTCCCAGAGCCACCGGGTAATCGGGTACGGGTCGCGCCCGGGTCCAAGCCCACCGGCGTGCGGTGGTGGGCGAGGAGTGCAGGTCGGGCCAGGTCCGCGGGGGGTGGTCGCGGACGAGGCCGGGTAAGCGGGTGAGAGGGACCTCACCCCGTGTGCTGAGGCGATAAGCCTATAGCACTTTTTGCATTTATGCGGGTGCGCGGCCTTTAGAACTACCGAGGTGGGACTAAATGTCCCACCCCAATTTGGCTCCTGTAGCTGAGAAAGCTGCAGGCAATCGCGGCTGTGTGCGGGTCTTCCACCCCAGCTGCAGACCTGGGCAGGCGCGTGAGGGCGAGGCGCGCGTCCTGGAGTGCAAGCCTGGGTGAAGCGACGCTGCAGCTGCAGGCGGAAGAAGCTCCACCTGTTCAGCAATGGCGGCGGAGGACGGGTGACCTTTTCATAGAAATACGGCCCTTCGGCCTAATCAGACAAGCGGGGGACCTTCGCCGTGGCACGGCGAAGGTGGTGCGAGGTCTGGTAGGTCGTGGGGCAATGTGCAGGGGCTGCCCTAGGTCGGACTGTGGCTGGGGGAATGGGTTTGTTCGGGGGTCTTCAGGTGGCGAATGGCAGGAAATGAAGGGGCGGAAATGGTTCAGCGTGATGAGGCGGAGGTTTTGGGTCGGTCGGCGAGTCGTGTGGGGTGGTGGAATGATGGGAGCGAGTCGCCGGAGGTTGGCAGGAGATGGAGAAGGTGAGGGTGATCAGGCACGGTCGAAGGGTGGTTGAGCAAATTGAAGTAGGGAAAAGAAAGAGGGGAGGAAAGGAAATAACTGTACCTACCTGGAGGGACGAGAGGGGGACAGAGCAGGGCGGCATTCGTTTCGACTGTCGCCAGAGAAGAAGGTGCCCAGAGAGAGGGGGCGGTGGCGAGGAGAGAGCGGGAGAGCGCGCGCTGGGTACGGCGCGACGCGGGAAGAGCGGGCGAAGTCGGCTCTGCTGCTGGTATTGTGGCAGAGTGACGACGAGGAGGAGGAAGAACCGCCGGAGCTGGAGGGCTTCTGCCAGAGTGGGAAGAGAGGAAGGAGGGGGGTGTTTCTCCGTCAGAACCGAGCTACTGAGTGCGACAGACGGAGGCAGCTTTTATAGAGGTGAGATCAGAGAGGAGGACAGAGGGAGGCGACGTGCCTCCCTCGCCGGAGGACGTCGGAGATGGAGACCCATACCTTCCGTGCGTTCGCACGGGAGGTATGGGCAGCTGCAGAGACCATGGAGGTGTCCCTGCGACAGCAAACGTCGCAGGGAACCCCCGGTTGTCTTGGCAGAGGGTCTCCCTGACCCTGCGCGGTGCCATGCTCCGCGCAAAGTCGCCGAAGCATGGCGCTGCTCAGGGTTTTGCAGGGAGGACCCAAATGCAAAGAATGAAGAAGACTTAGGGGCCAAAATGTGAGGGTTTCAAAAGTTGAGGGTCAAAAAGTAATGGATGAGGACCAAAATGTAAAGTTGGTTAAGAAGGTCTCTTCTTAGGCTCAAGTTTTTATACATGACTAACTATGACCTAAGGATTCTAATGGTGAATTTTATTTCTAGATTAGACCTTGTTTGACTGGTCAATTTACGTAAAAACCTAAATTAAGTCATTAATTGGGCCTGGTTCTCAATGTAGGTCAAAATGGGTTCCTAAGGCCAAATTGAAGGTTCTAAACCCTAGATATTATTTTTCTATGAATTTTAGAGGGTTTATTCGATTTTTTCTTTGCCTCGAACCTCGTGAAATGAAGTGGGTTTGTTCTTAGGGTTACAGGATGTCATTTAATTCCTTGGAGTTGTTGTAGCCCTTATTGGATCAATTCATCCCACTTTTCTTCTTATTAGGTTGGTTTAACCTAAGTTTGGACCCTGAGTTACCCTATTTTCAGATTGAGTTGGTGAAATTGCATTTTTACCCCTTAGTTCTTTTTTTCTTCACAAACTCAGAATCTCTCTGAGTCAAGCCTTTCTATAGTTATGTAGGAGCTTTTTCTTGCAAATCTGGGTTAGATGGTGCTAGTTTAGGGTTTATGACGTGGTTCTCATCATGGCCCCATCTCAGCTGCCCAACTGGCCCCAAGGACCTACCTATGCCTTTCCTCTTCATCTGATCAACGCTTCTCCGCCGTTGGATGCTCATCCAATGGTTGCAGGCTTGCGTGCACAAATCCTCTTCACGACATAAAGTCCCACATAGTGCAACGGTCGAGCGCACTATGTGAGCGATTGGTCGCGTGTTCAAGCCGCGGCACTTCAAATTGAAGAGCGGAAGATCGGGCGCGCGAGCGAGTGGGGCCACACGATGAGGATCGAACGGTGTTGAGCAAGCGATAGCGCCTACACGCTATCAGATGCACGACACTGACACGTGATCGCATACGGGCGTGCAGCGCAAGCGTAGGCAGTTTTATGCCGTCCGATCTCTTGATCGGATGGCTGTAAGCACGTGGATGTGTGCATGCGTTGAAGGATGCAGAGGCAAGGAGGTGCGCGGTGCACGCACACGAAGGCCACGTTCAAGCCTTTAGTGACAGATTTATCCGTCCATCACTAAAGGTCCCATATTAATGATTTTCAAATTAAAATGTCCAAAATGCCCCCACTCCTTGCAACTATAAAAGGAGACCCCCTCCATACGAATTTCTAATCCCTTCTCTCCCTCTCCAAAGCTCAAGAGAAGCTTATCCCACACCTGGGATGCTCCTCAAGAGATAAAATCAATTTTTCGCCCCCATTCCGAAGCGAATCCCGTGACGAAGACAACGTGCTCCCTCATTCCCGTTCCTCCTACTTCGACATCCTTCTTCTGCTCCGTTCCTCGTCTTCCAAGCATTATCTCATCCGGCTCATCCCCCAAGCGATCGTCTAGGAGGATAACTTCTCTCTCCCATTCCTTTTTCCTACTTTCTAGAGTAGAATTTTCCTGCTTTCTAGTTGTAAGAGTTTTCCTGCTTTCCAGTGTAATTTCTCGCTTTCTTTTTTTTCTTAGTTGAGAAGGAATGCCATTGAATCACCGATAGAAATCCAGGAGAGCTTTTATTGATAAAAAAATAATGAAAGGCTGACATGATTGAACCCCATTGGTGTATGAGATTCCACCAACTATTGACAATCTTATCCACATTCACTGGACTCTCCTGAAACAAGCACTCATTTCTAGCTCTCCAAATAAACCATAAAATAGCCACCATAGATAACTATGGCTTATTCACCCTCAAGAAAGCTCCAGAGATCCTCCCACGTGGGAAGAGATTCCCTACACACCTTCCTCCAGACATAATCTGTAATCACACAAGTAGAAAATATATGAATGCTGGAATTGTTATGCATCCCACACAAGTGGCAGAAGTGGGTAGGGGTTCCCATTCTCCTGTGCCTCAGATCTCCAGTAATCAGGCCATCTCTTCTGCATAACCACAAAGAGATTTGTATCTTCAGTGGTACCTTCAATTTCCATAACTTTTTCCCCACCTCATCCACTTCTACCATCCTGGAAGAGTTGACAAGCTTGTCATAGGCAGCCGCTGAGGAGAACATACCCTCCCACTTGTATGTGTCATATTCCTCAGGTGTGGGTTTGAAAGCAGCAAGTTCTTGCATGAGACACTCATTTTCTACTCATGTTCTTGTTTCATGATCATTCCACATTACATTATTCAAAGACCAATTTTCAGAGGCCATGTCCCAGTAATCACATACCACAGCATTTTTATCAGAAGCAGCTGAGAAAGCAAGGGGGTACCTGTCTTTTATCACCCCATCAGGCAACCAATTTTCTAGCCAAAATTTGAAGCTTTTCCCATCACCTGAGACAGATTTGAACAAGTTCCAATTATCCGCCAAGGCACGCAACACTGATGACCAAAAAGGAGAAGGTTTGTGTGGATTTAGGTGGTTCTTCTCGTCATTGGTAGCCCCATAGCTATCCTAAATAATCTTTGTCCACATTTTTTTTCCCCTTGTAGTAGTTGAACAGCCCACTTCAAAAGCAGGGCATCAATAAATTCTTTGAAGGACCTAATACCCATGCCACCAATCTTCTTTGGCAAACAAACTAAATCCCATTTTACAGGTTGAAGGAAAGCCCCATGATGAGAATCCCCTTTCCAAAAGAATCTCTTGCACAGCACATCGAGTTCTTTCCATATTGATTTTAGGGCTCTAAGAATAGAGAAGAAAAAAATTGGAATGGATGTAATGACCGAGTTCAGTAAAATATACCTCCCACCTTTTGATAATGACTACTCCAACCCTCTAATTTCATAGCCACCTTTTCATATAGGAAGGACCAACATGCTTTCCTTAGTTTAGTGCACTTCAAAGGCAACCCCAGATATTTGACAGGCAGTGAGACCACAGGCATGCCCAAGATGGTGGAGATGTCATTCTGGATCAGTCCATTCATACCAAAGTAGACCAAGGAGGACTTGCTTCCATTAAGTCTTAGACCAGAAATCTCACCAAAAATTTTTCCCATATAATATAGCACTTGTGCTTCCCTCTTCCCCCCTTCCACAAAAAAGACAGTGTCATCCGCGTATCGGAGAATGGGAGCCAAGGCCCTATTGTTAGACATAGAATACCCCGTTATCAACCCATTAGCTGCTAGTTTGCATGCGTATCTTGCTAATGTATCCACTGCATGATTGAAGATCAGAGGGGCAAGTGGGCACCCTTGCCTTACCCTGCACTAGGGCTGAATCCAGGCTCGGCATGGATTCTTATTTATCAGAGGGGAATATGAGGCAGTCGTGATACATCTCTTCACCCATTGTATCAAAAGGGGGGGAATTTTCTCCTTTTAAGGATTTTCCACTGGTACGGCCAGGAGATTGAGCCATAAGCTTTGGAGAAATCAATTTTCCATAGAAAGGCCTTGGACTTTCGCCTGTGCCATCCCATCACCATCTCTTGCGCCATGATGAAGGATTCCTGTAAAGACCTCCCAGGAAGAAAGGCAGACTGGACAGGCATTATCAAATCATTTAGTACATCAAGCAATCTACTGGATAAAATCTTGCTGATAGTAAGATAAATAGAATTTGACAGGGCAATTGATCTATAGTCTGAAAAGTTCTCTGCACTCGACTTCTTTGGTAGCAAGAACAAGTAAGATTTATTCAATCTCTCAAACCCAAAGTTGCCCAATTCAAATTCATGGATAACATTCATCACATCCTTATTGATGACATTCCACATTTCTCTGTAAAAGAATACCTGAACGCCATCCAGTCTAGGAGCCCCCTCATTATTCAAATCTTTAATTGCTTTCAATGTTTCTTGTTTAGAAATAGGAGCAATTAGCATGGCCATCTGATCATTACTGACACTTGGGAAGTCTGCCAATGCCATCCTCCAAGAGCCCCTTTGTGTAACCTTGGCAAGCTCTTTGAAATACCTGCCAGCTCCACATCTGATTTCATTGATAGAAGTGATAGTTCTCTCACCCATTTTAATTGATGAAATGAGATTGAACCTCCTCCTAGCACTGGTCGCAAAATGAAAGAACTTTGTGTTGGCATCACCTTCCTTGAGCCATAATTGTCTAGATCTTTCACGCCAGTCCATTTCTTTTTTCAAATCCTCCTCCTCAACAACCTGCTACATCTGCTACCTTTGTTGCTGTTTCTGAGAACTCAGTGGCTTCCTGCATTCCTTTAAATCCAGATCTTTAATCACTACCAGTGCCTCCACCGTCCTTTACTCCCTGATCAGTGCCACTATCTGCCCATACTCTTTCAGCATGGATCGCATACCTGCCAACTTAGAAGCCAGTTGATGTGTGGCAGATCCCTACACATCCTTGTTCTACCACTAACTGGATAACATCTCAACAGAGCCCTCCTCCCTAAACCAAGGTTTCTTGAGTTTGAAATATGACCCAATGTCAAAATTCACCCCCTGTCCCACACAAGTGGAGTGTGGTCAGAAAAGTGCATATCAAGGCTCATAACAGATGACAGTTGGTGTCTCTCCAGCAAGCTTGGATTACCAAAGAACCTATCCAGCTTAGAGGTCTGTCCACTACCATTTCTCCAAGTGAACTCAACCCCACTGATAGGGAACTTACTGATACCCAAATTCTGCACAGCCATCTGGAAACCAGCCATAGCACTATCATTCCTACCCCCAGGTATGTCATCAGTTGAGAGAGGACAATTGAAGTCACCTCCTATGAGCCATGATACCTCCTGCACTCTTTGATGCATTGCAGACAATTCATCCCACAAGTCTGCCCTATCAGCAGTAGCACATGGGCCATAAATGCAAGAAACGTACCACTCCAAATTTCCTTGGAGATTTTGGCATCTGCAGGTGAGCACATGCCTATCACAAAGGACTTTTGTTACATTGAGACAAGACTTTCTCCACCATATGGGCATTCCACCAAACCTTCCAGCTGCTCCCTTCACCACACAATCTGCACATCCTAACTGTCTGAAGAAGTCCCATACCTGACCATTCTCCTCCTCCATGTGTGTCTCTTGGATCAGAGCACAATCAATTTCCCACTCAGAGAGATATCTACTTAGAGATGCCCTTCTCACCTTATTGCGCAGCCTACGTACATTCCAAGTTAGCACTCTCATTCCTTGCATGATTGATCCCCTGAGCCAAACAGCCCACAGACTCAACCATGATCGAGTTTGCAATAGTTTCCTCCACTATAGGGGTCAGGTTCTCCTTCCTTCTCCTTCTGAGCATGTAAGGGGAGTGACCCAGCACCCTTTTATGGTTTGACCCACTTCCAAACTTCATATCACCATGGATAGTGAACTGCACTTGGTTCACCTCCTTGAGGGCCCTGCTATCACTGCTGAGCACTATTTCCATACCTGACTTCCCCTCCTCTTTTTTACTAGGATTATCTGAATCCCTCTCTAAAACATCTGCATCATCCATAGAACCATTGCCTTTGGCCACAAGGACTTGGCTACTACATCCCAAGATAGTAACATCTTCCATAGGCATCAAATCCCTCTCTACAGAGTCCAGATGGCAATCCTTCCTCTTCTTTGATTCAGGGGCCTCATTTGATGAAATACGACCCATCAATTTAGCCTATTACACCTCCTCAGATCTAGCCATAGACGTCTTAACATAACCCTATTCTGGTAGCACAGAGACTTGCCCAACCACTGCTAGGCGAATGAACCACGAAGAGCCCCCACATCTAATAATAATCCTGCCAGGAATTGACCTAGTTTTAAGGACATTAGCCTCAATTCTACGTGATCAAATATCACCTCCTCCAATCATGACTTCAGATCCTTCACAGATAGATGCAACGCCTGCAACCATCTTGACAACAACTCCCTTAGATCTTAAATGCAGTGGCAATCCCTTGATCTCAAGAAGCACCCTCCTAGATCCCATCCTTTGGGGGGGTCGATCAGGGAGAGCCCCATTGATGGGAGAAACCATTCTCCATAGCACATTGATATCTTCAAAAGAATTCGACCAAAATCGCAACCTTTCCACATCCATCATCCCTAGACCAAATACAAGAAAACGAGATTAGGAAAGCATTGCCACCTTCTAGCCCACTAACACAGGTTGCAGGGAACTTACCAATTGTTGAAATCTCTCGATCGAGGGTTTACTTATCATGATCTCCCCAATCAAAGCACCCCTCAGCATGATCTCCGCATAAGAGATCTCCTCAGATAGTGGAATCTCCACTTCTATTGAGTGACTACAAAGCGTCAACGGTGGTGGTAGTCGGGCTCCTTCACCGCTTCTCCAACTGGACGCTGAGGGGTCATCTTTGTGTGCAGCAGCTTCACCCTAGGGCAAGAATCACACTTATGCCCTTCACCCCCACAATCTAGGCAGACGAGAGGGTTTCTACAAATCACAGCCATGTGACCCCGTTGTCTGCATCTGAATCACAAGATCTCACCATTAGCTCTCCTCTAGGGCCTTCTTGGGTTGAGATCGGTCGCCCTACCATCACGCGCTTGCCATCCCCTCTCCCTTTTCCTCCAGTTCGTTGACCTCCATGTCTTCCACTCACCCCCATCCTCAGCCCTACCCGCTTCCACGCCATTGCCGGTTACTGCTCGACGCCAAACACCTTCTATCCCTCTCTCTCTCATTTTTCCTAGATCCTCTGTAATTTTTCGCTTTCTTAGTTGTACAAACATTTTGCAACTTCAAGTGGATGTTTTCTCTCTCTCTCTCTCTCTGATTGTTTATATTGATTCCATTGCATTGTAATTACTCCGCTCTTTAAACAAAAACAAAAAAATATATAATTGCAAATTTTGATCGACGTAGCCTCCTTGAGTTCTACCCGAGATTTCTTTTCTGGTATAAATTTTATTTGTTGAACCTGAGTTCTTCACTATTCAAACTATGACAGGTTTTCCAAACCAACTCTAATAGCGTAGTCCTCCGACGTTCAATACTAAGCTAGCTAAGCTAGCTTATCTTAGCTCCACGTAAGCTCTTCACTCCATGTCCATCCACCCACCACCTTAACCTTACCTTAACCCTACCTAGACTTAACTGTAAACCACCATGATTGGAGCCGAAAACACAACACAAGCACCTCTTCAAGGTGGCGCCAACCATGTCACCCTTTCCCCCCCCATAACCACCAACCTAACCATCCATAACCACCATCTTGAACCCCCTTGAGTTGGCACCAAAAACACCCTAACACCTCTCCATAATTAGCGACAACTTGAACCCTTATAACAACCCTACACCTATCACCATAAGGCCATCTACACCCTACACCTAACCCTCCTTCTAGAAGGCCCTCTTGGCACCAAAAATTAAACACCCCTCCACCACCATAACTACCTCTTAACCTACCCTAGGTTGGCACCAACACAATCTACCAACACCTCCAAATTTGGCGCCAGCTTCCCCTTACACATCCACCATACATCCACTTATTTGACTCATCCTAACCATCCATTCTAGGTACCAAATTAACTCCCTTCTATAACCTAGGTTTGGCGCTACTCACCTCCTTAACTCCACCTCCATACACCCCTTAAGTTGGCGCCAACCAACCCTAGCCTTCCATCTCATAACGACCACTATATAACTCAATCCTAGCCTTACAACATACCCAACCAATCCCTAACCCTAGTCCCCATCTAGGGTTGGCACCAATCACTAGAAACCCCTTCACTTTGGCACCATCAAACCCTAGCCATAGGATCCATAAATACCCTCCATGAGCCATCCTAGCCATCTATCCCTTAACCATACCTACCCCTTACCCATTCTAGAAAGGCCATTAACTACCCACTTCAACTTTCACCTTTGTCTTCAGTATTCCACAATTCATCCACCATACTTCATCTACCATAGCCAACCAAGAGAAGAAGTAGAAGTGGAAGATTAAGGGGACACTCTGTCCCCTTGGTGCCTTCCCCTCTTCCCTTCTCTCTTGTGCCCACGCCAGCCAAAGGACAAGCCAAGCAGGAGGACGTCCAAAGGAGGTTCTTTAGGTTGGTTCATGTCCACCCTTAGAGGAGGTTTTCGGGTGGAATCCTTCCACCCTTGGAGGAGCTAGGCTTGCCCACCAAGGGCTTGCCAAGGAAGACATGCCTTGTAGGAGCACTTCAAGAAAAGGATTAGGAGAATTCCTTTTCAAGCCTAGGAGTAGCTGAGCTTGGAGCAAGGATCTTCTCCTCTTCACCAACATCACCAGGAGGATTTGTGTTTTCAATTTTTGTATTTTCATTTCTAGAGTAAAAGCATTCCTGTACTTGTCATCTTGTAAAACACTTTTTTCCTTAATCAAAGTTGCTTTTCCTTTTTTTTTGTTGCATTTTCTTACTTTTACCCTAGTGCACTCACACCCTCTCTCTAATTACCCTAGGTCTTCACACACATAGGGTAGGATTAAGAAGAGGATTTTCTTGTCACTTAGGTTTATCTATAGCAATTAGGCATAGTCTCTCTCTGCTTACTATTTTGTTGTTGCCCATTATTTGAAAACTCAAAAAAAAAATTCTAATATTCAAAAATCACAAAGAGAGTCGATTTCCCAATTTTGAGCAAGAGTGTTTAAAAGTGCATTTCTGCTTCCTTGGATGACCCTAGATACCATCGCTATCTAGGTTTATAGCTTATAAAATTGTTTGCAAACTGGCATGTTGCAATGAATTAAAATCCTAATCTTATCGAATCATGCTTTTTCACATCACTTTTTGGAGCTGTTGCTGGGGAGGCATGGCTATGCATTCATTCATCTCTCTTGCTTGATATGTGGATCTCATCCCCTTTTCTTTCTTTCATCTCATGTGTGCAGGCACTACAAGAAGAAGGTGGGAATTTTGGAAGCGAAATCTTGAAGTTCCTTTTCTTCCCACAGATTCAAGGTTAGTGCCATCTTTCTTGTCACATAATTATTTCTATATACTATCCAAAAACTATTAAATCAGCCTTTAAGGATAAAAAAAATAAAATTAGGTAGAGTGGTGACCTTTAAAAGCCATTGTTTGCTTGTTTGTTTAATTAACACCACTCTACTCTAAGTGTTGGTGTTTTGACTTTCAGGTCCAGACTTCTATCTGGAATTCAAAAATCAATTCCCTACACCACATGGCTTCTAAAATCTTGAAATTTCACCCAAAGATTTCAAATCTTCTTAGAAACATATGTTCCAAATATTAGAACATTTGGAGTTGTAGAGAATTTTTAAAAATTTGCTGACCATAAGGGGGCCATCTACACTGATTTCATTATTTTGTCACTGTCTGCGAATTTTTGGAATTTTTCTATTTATCCAATTTCTAAGAAATTCAATTTTATGGAATCCTTGTGAAATTCTACACAACATATAGAATAAAAAAAAATTTGATGGCCAGTGGTGTTAATGAAAAGTCTAAAATACCCATGGGTATCATTTCTAGACTTTAACACTTGCACAAAGAAAAATCTCAAAAAAATATCAAACAAATTCCTAAAATTATAAAAAAATATTTTTTGGATTCCTTGTTTGATTTGCTTCTAGTCGTGGTGTTGTTTACTCTTTTTAGATGGCTACTTAATAAGAAAAGTTGAAAAAGATTCACTGATAGTAACATTTCTATTTAAGGATTCAAATCAATTAGGGTTTCTTTCTCGTTTTATAGAACCATATTTTAAAGGAAATCTACATTCATCAATATAACTTGATTTCTCTTTGATTGTGGAATTCAACTTGCTTGAAAGCATAAAAGAAAACCCTAAAAGACATCAAGCTAAATCAAATCCTTAAAGCAGAAAAACAACAAAAACTCTGTGACAAGTTGATTTGGCATTGGACTCACTTCGTCCAATTTGCACACACGAAAAAAATTAAAATAACAGGGCATTACCCCAACTAACCCCTCCATATTCCTATGCACATTCAAATACCTAAGCCTAATTTAAAACAAGTAGTCATTTTACCACTTAAGGACTTCACCAAAATTTAGGCTTGATATCTGATATCTACGAATTACTAAGCATTCCTAATTCCTTTTAAAAAAGTGGTGATAGACATAGAGGGAAGTCAAACGATGGGTGCAGGCTTACACAAGCCCCTCATGATTTTCCCAGGACATGCTTGGGCCTAATACACCTCTTTAGTTTAGCTGGGTGATCTTAAGGAAGTAGGTTCACTTATTGATTTCTTATTTATCGGGTTCCCAAGTCTTAGGTTTCATTAAGGAGTCAACCTTAAGATAGGTTAGGCATGGTTGTTTGATTTGCACACTTTCTCTTGTCTCTCTCTTCTCTTCTTCTCCCGTTCTTCCAAGTGCATGCATGGGGGAAGGTCCCAGAATCCACATTTTGAGGGACCATTTGATTTTAACCTGTCAACTAACCCACAAGCTGACTTTCCCATCCCTAAGATCCCATATTTGGAGCTACCACAAAACCCAGAATGACTAAGTGGTCCTCAAAATAAAAATACAAACCCCTTTTCTCCTACAATCGACCAATTGGTTCGACTTCAACAAAAATAGCAGTAGTTGGCTAAGACAATCATGAACCTAGCCAACCAAAGACCGGGTCAACCACTCGGGGAACCTCTCATACCTTTTAAGGATTTCTATCATCCTTCCAATTATGAAGAGACCCGAAGTGGTTATACCCCAAGGGGATTTTGAAATTAAACTCGCCATTCTAAACCTAATCAAACATTTTCATGGTCTTCCAAGAGAGGACCTCTTTTGCCACCTCGAGGAGCTGACTTTCCTCTCTCAAACCGCTTGTTCCCGCAATGTGTAGGAAGAGGTGTGGCTCATGATACTTTTTCCTCTCCTACTAAAAGATAAAGCATCTTATTGGTATAGAACGGTTAGGCATCCTATCACCACCTAGCCATAATTAAAAGCACTTTTCTTAAAAAATTCTTTCTGATATGTCTTAGAAATGCTTTAAGATGATCAATAATGACCTTTCAACAAAAATCTGGTGAACCTCTCCAAAAGTCTTGGGAGAGATTTCATGAATTACTAAGAAGTTGCCCCCATCATGAAATTCCACGATGGCAATTAGTGTAGATCTTCTATCAAGGATTAGAAGATCAATTAAAGAGATTCGTGGATGCTTCATGCAGGGGTAATTTCCTTAATAAAGATGTTGAAAGTGCCTACCTCCTTTTTGAAGAAATGAGTGAAAACTCATTTAATATGGCCTCCATGGATACTTTTGGTAGGACCAAAACCCAAGACTTGGAGTTAATGAAATTGACTCCAAATCAACATCTGTTCAAGTCACATAGGATGATCTACACATGATAGCTCAACAACTGGATCAGATGCAAATCAACCAAAAGAAAATGGAAGAAGAGCTCACCCAAAAACAAGCTCCTTATCCTAACTCCCCTCACCTTCTAAGAAGAGAAATCTGCACAATATCAATGCTACCTCTACTGGGCAGCAATTTTCATCTAAATTTTCACAAGATCTGATGCGACTTTTCAGTTTCTGAATCAAAATCTTTTTGAACCCACCACTGAAAACATTTTATCTCTTCAGGAGTAATTTAGAAATTCGTCCAATTCTTACAATCAAAATTGGAGAAACAACTCAAATAGCTCCTGGAAAGTCCCAAATCAGATTCCTTTTCCTAACGAAAATGAATTTGGGACTTATGGACAAAACATATATCAACTTGGGCCATCCCAGAATGATATAAACACCCAAGTCATGAAGACGTTGCTGGGAATGCAAACTCAAATGACTGAAGTAACCCACATGAATACCAATTTACAACATTAACTAAAGGTTACTCCTAATCACAGACCTGCTAGCAACCTACCATCCCAACCCATGCCCAATCCAAACAATCAATGGAACCAATATCAAGGTGGATATCCCAATCAACCTATCTACCTAGCACCCCAGCATCCACTGGGTTTTAATCAAAACCAGGCTTCTCATCCTCCTAGAAACAGCCACACTGCAAATGCAGTTACTTTGAGGATCAGGAAAACTACTCATGATCCTTTGCTTGCTCAAGAAACCCACCTTAGAGTAGATCAACTCTTCCCCCTCCTCCTCTAACCATGTTCAGCAACCCACAATTGCAAAACAGACAAATCCCATATCCTCCCCACAAGCCCTTCACTCTACAAATAATAAGAAAAAGAAATTTGAGCCCATTGATAAGGAATTGATGGATCCTTTTGGCCAAGTTGAAATAAATATTCCTCTCCTAGATGCCATAAAATATGTCCCTGCCTATGCCAAATTCTAAAAAGATTTGTGTACCCCTAAAAGGTAGCCAAGAAACCTAGAAAAGGTTATTCTCCCAGAGACAATAAGCTCAGTTGTGCAGAGCAAATAACCTCTAAGAAGAAATGATCGAGGCAACCCCTGATTTAAGTAGTCATTAATGACACTTCCTTTGATTGCGCCTTGTTGGATCTCGGTGTCTCAATTAATCTCATCCCCACTGTCATTTTCGAAGAATTCAAGATTGGTGAATTAAAGCCTATCAAGGTAACACTTCAAATAGCAGATTGATATACAATCAAACTAAAGGGGACTATTGAGGATGTCATTGTCTGGGTCAAAAACTGTCTATTTGCGGTAGACGTTTTGGTCCTGGATGTAGGGTACCGGAAGCTTTAAAAAATGCCTCATAATTCTTGGAAGACCATTTTTAGCCACCACCAAAGCAAATATTGATTGTTATTTTGGAAAAATGACAATCATGTGAGGCAGTGAATCTATTACCCTAAATATTTTTCAAGTTTCTAAGCATTTCTAAGAACTAGATTTCTTTGAAGACTCAGATTTTGAGATAGAAATTTTACTAGAGGAAACAATGTAAATTTCACACATGGGTTCTTGTTTTGCTATTAATACAGTTCCTGAACAATCTAATTTAACTCACCCTCCCACCCTAACCACACCTTCTCCACTTGACTCTTCATCTAACTCCTTCCCCCTCACTTCAGCCTTGAATCACAAAGCAGAAATCATCTCGAAGCCAGGCCCCCAACTTGAGTTAAAACCCTTGCCCGAATCCCTTAAATATATTTTCCTTAGACCGAACCAAACCATGCCCATGAATATCACTTTTGGACTTACTAGGGCACTAGAGGAAAAACTTCTCCAGGTTTTGAGTCAAACCAAAAAAGCTATTGGCTGGACCCTTTCCGACCTTAAGGGTATCAATCTGTCCTATTGCACCCATAGAATATATCTTGAGGACGATTCTCGCCCCTCTCGCCAACCACAATGGCACTTGAACCCTAATATGCAAGAGGTGGTAAAAAAGGAGATAATAAAGTTGCTTGATGCTTGATACTAATCATTCTAATATATCCCATAAAGAAGCCAAATCTACTTTCACTTTTGTTTTAGCTAATTCTCACCCTTCTCTTCCCATCCACTAGAGTCCTGAGGAAAACCCTGACTCTTATCCCCAACATCTCAAGATTGAACAAAATAGACAATCCCCTAATGAAAAAGATGTTCAAGAAATTACAAAATTACTGGGGATGACTTATGAGGATCTATCTGAGGAAGCAAAGAATTTAGTTGAATCATGGCATCCTGAGGATTTTGATTTAACTGATGAAGAGGAGAAAAGCATTTCCTTAGAAGATGTAATTCAAGAGAAAGACAATTGGGATCAAATTCAGAAGTCCATAGAACTAAAAGAATTAGAGATTTTGACCAATCTAGATTCTGACCTTACTCCCCTTGGGGTTGTGATTCTAAGGAATAATGAATTTCCGTCCATTAGAGTTGAAGACTTGCATCATGAATTAAAACAAGATTTAGGCGACTAAAATAAGATTTTTGATCACCCCAGGGATACGATTGAGGATTCCGATAAGTCTGGAACTATTGAGATGGACCATTGGATCTTATTTGACTCACCTACTCGACATCCATCCATACCTAACTTGACTTGTGAAGTGGTTTCCTATACCATTTCAGACTACACTACTCAGGTTCCTCCTTTCATTTCCCATCACTTTCAGGACCCATATGATTTATTCCCCATGAACCACCCTATATCCACCTCATCTACCTTCCTCATGCATCACTTCTTAAGGTTGCCACTATCTACTTTCCACTCTGGCACCCACACTAATGTTTCTCTCTTTTGTAGCATCTCACTGCAAATAGTTTCAAGCCTGGTCACTTTATTTTTCTAACCTTTTGGGCTTGGTATTCACCATCAGCTGATCCACATTTGTGGGTCACTGATCCTTGCATTGCATGATCAGATCTTCATTTTAATCCTGACTCAACCCATTAATCTGGTCATTCATTTTTGGGTTTAGGTCCGGCAAATGACATTAAACTTAGCGCTGGCTGGGAGGCAACCCAGTACTCTTTACAGGTAGTTCTGCATCCATGCTAACATGGATTAATAATCATAGTCAGGTGATATCCCCTCCTCTTGCTTATTATATTTTGATTTTCCTGCATACATTTCAATGAGGACATTGTAATGAATAGGCATGGAGGGTGGACAATGCATGTCTTATTTTTATGTCAAAAAAAAAATATTGCATTTAGGCATAAAGAATTTTTATCAAAAAGGTTTTATTAGAGATTTATTCTTAAGTTGATTCCTAAGTTTAGAGAATCCAGTACAATTTCACACTTACACGTAGAATTTGCAAAGGATCCTCTATGAAGATCGATAGACATCTTTAGTTTGTCTAAAAGAAGTAATGCTTCCTCTCCTAAGCCCTTGAATAGTAATTAGGGAGTCAGGCAAAATATCTTCTAACAGATCCACCAAATAAGTGTGATGTGAGAGTAGAAAGTCTACTGGTGCTCTAAGGCTAGTATGAGGAATCTTAACTTCTGGATAATTAGATAATGATACTCGGAGTTAGGCATAAGTTTTTGCTCTCGGTTTCTGCATACAAATTCTTAGTGCGAATATTTTGAGACCCACCAAATAAGGCAAAAATGCAGAGAGCGGGTTGTGATAAAACTATGGTGGATGGTCATGATCGTCCTTTACGGAATCGTTGACTAAAGGAGGGTATTAATGTGAAGGTCAGAAATACGTTGTCCTATCCATTCCTTTCCCAGTGCTAAGAATAGGCACTTCCACCAAATAAGCCACCCAATGTCCTCTTGAATATCCCCAATCCCAAATAATACCTTGTAAATAAAAGTTCGTATGCTATATCGCATTGCATTAGTAGATATATGGATGCGAAAGAAAAAAAAAGAGAAAAGAAATATATATATACATATGTAAAAAAAAAGAAAGGAAAAAGAAAAAGAAAAGAAAAAAATATATATACATAGAAAAAAAATTAGAAAAAAAAAGAGAAAGAAAAAAAAATAAGTTTATTAGTTTAGAATTTATTTCAAGTGTAACGAGACAACAACACCTACCACCCTCACGATCCACCAAATACAGCCTTGACCTACTTTTTTGTATTTCTAGCTACCTAAATACGGGCTAAGGAATTATGATTTAGTCATAGAGTTATTAGAACCTAATCAAAGTGATAATGCCAGGAGAGACCACCAAATAGACTGACAAATTTGGTGAGGTTGTGAGCTCTAAAAGAAAGAAAAGAAAAGATAAGAAAAAAAAGAAAAAGAAAAAGAAAGAAAAAAAAAGAAAGAGAAAGAATGAGTACAAAGAAACTAAAGAGAGCATAGTTTCTCTGCCTCTCTTTGAGTTGAATTATTTAATAGTATGGAAATCTAGGTTCTAAAGTACTAGTCTATATGTACCACCAAATGAGTGTGAGCTACCAAATACAAATCTACTTGACTCAGTTATCTTCTACCTAACTTGAAAGCCGAGCTTAATTTACATATTATCTTATAACCCTGAGGGAAGAAGTCTGCCTATCCCAATAGAATTTTACTAGGGATCAACTACGAGCTTTAGATATAGATTGGCTTTTTCACTTGGATCCAATGCATAAGGTACAACAAAACACTTTCACGATTATCTGGATTTTTAATGTTTTGGATGAAAACAAAAGAAATAAATCTTTAGTCAAACTATCAATAGAAATCAATCATGTAGGACCACTTTGCATTTAATCAAGCATTTGCTAGAGACTAGCAAGATTTAGGCATGGGGGTGTGATTGCACTAAATCACTTGAATTAAGTTAGATTCTAGCATAACTTAGGGACAATGCAAGCATAAGCATTGTAATTTGCATAATAGTTAGTTTGTTAACTGCGTAGATAATATTATCATTTTATGACCTAAAAGAGAGATGAAATAAATTGTAGATGATTTGAGGCCGCAGATGATAGATCAAACCACACAGATCTAATCAGGACCACGACAGGAGTCCAGTGCTTTCAGAATCGTCTTGATCAGACAACCAGAGCATCATGTGTAGCCCATAGAAGAACGGAGGCCATGAAGCCAGATGATAAAGATCGAAGCCTCAGATGAACAATCCGACCACATGGATGGAAGCAGATCAACAATCGCTGTCCAACGGTGCAAAAATCAACCTGATTGGAGCTCTGTAGCACCAAATACAAAGAAGTGAAGATGGACGGTCATGATGGTGCCATGTGGAGCCATCATAGCCTCCCCTCGCCGTAGCACACTCTCTGAAGACACTTCATCAGGCACTGTGGGTCGTTGGATCGTCACCCAACGGCCACGATGCATCCACGTTGCCCACTCAATGACGCCATCATCAAATAGAAGGTTAATCTCAGCCGTTGGATCTCCATCCAACGACCGAGAGCGAAGTTGCCTAATTCCTACCCTCAACATAAAAGGCAGCACAATGCAATGGTTAGCACCTTCACCTATAAGCAGCCGATGTAGGTTCGAGTGGCACTCAACGCAAATTGGGAAAGGTGATGGAAGAGCATGCAATTGGGCCATCAAATATTGATCAACGCGTGTTGCGACTGGAGGCTCCCGCGGCCACACGCGCTAACAGACACGCGCTCAATGCACATGCTTTTTAAAAGGTGGTGTGGGTGAGTTCTTTAAGCTGACCGAGGATGAGGTGTACGATTTGCATTCGTGAGGGCATGTGCAACAGAGAGAAAAGACAGAGCGGACGTTGGGCATTGGAGAGGAGTGCACATAGTCGAGCGATCGCGATCTGATGCTCTAGAGGCCGCCACGTGTTGCCACCAAGATCAATCTGCATGTAGAGGGTGCGTTTGAGGGTGTTTTGAGTCCAAATCAGAGTCTTTGATCTCACGATCGACAGATCTGATTAGACTAAAGTTGTTGCATGGTTTTAAGGTCCAAAATACC
Organism: Thalassia testudinum; assembly: GCA_037157565.1. Lineage (NCBI taxonomy): Eukaryota > Viridiplantae > Streptophyta > Magnoliopsida > Alismatales > Hydrocharitaceae > Thalassia > Thalassia testudinum. The sequence continues at coordinate 3,112,780 of JAZHRO010000073.1, read as the reverse complement.
CTCTTTGCCCCTCATCAAAGCTATAAAAGAAGGCCCAGGGCCACCCAGTTGAAGAACATACTCCCACCATCTCTCTTCCAGATCTCTCTCCCTCTGCAACTCCGCTCCACCCTTCGTCTTGGCACTCTGAATCTGAAGTGCTACCTCGCTTCGCACAAGCATCCCACAAGCGGCATCGTCATCTATCTACCTTCTATCTTTCTCTCTCTCTCTATTTAGCATAGCAATGTCTAGTTTGAAAAACTATTTCTAATGCAATACGATTCTGATTATCTGATATCTGACATTCATATATACATATATACATATATAAATATCTATTTAAAGTGAGCTTTCTGAAAAGCTTCTATATAAATCGTGATTGCCTCCCTACAAATGACCCAGTACTCACCAGTTTTTATAAATTCATTTGTTCCGTCATGATTTGCACTACAACTATAAGATCTGATCTTTCTAACATGTCTCACATCGACGAAACAACTGCCACCAAGAAGGACCATTTTTTGCTTACATTTATTGATCAAATCTTGGAGCAATTAGCCAAACGTGATTACTACTATTTTCTCAATGGTTATTCCAACTATAATCAAGTTGTGGTCCACCCTGAGGATCAAGACAAAACTACATTCACTTGCCCCTTCAGAACCTTTGCTTCCGGAGGATGCCTTTCGATCTTTTCAATGCACCTGCAACTTTTCAAAGGTGTATGCTTGCAATTTTTTCTGACCTGGTAGGTGAATGTTTGATGTTTTTAGGGATGACTTCTCTATATTTGGAGACTCCTTTTATCTTTATCTTCAAAATCTTCAAAGGATGCTCCAGAAATGCATAGAAGTTAATTTGGTCCTCAGTTGGGAAAAAAGTCATTTCATGGTCCAAAAAGGCATCATCTTGGGCCATGGCATCTCAAAAAAGGGGACTGCAGTAGATCATGTTAAAATTGATGCTATCTCTAAGCTCCCACTACCCACTACTATTAAATAGATCCGATCTTTCTTAGGGCACGTGGGCTTCTACCGTCATTTCATTAAAATTTTTTCCCAAATCTCTAAGCCCTTAAGTTAATTACTTACTAAAGACCAACCTTTTGACTTTAATGACCAATGCCTGGAGAGTTTTAATAAGTTGAAGAAGGATGTCAAAGAGGCACCAATTTTATAGGGACCTAACTGGAATTGTCCCTTTGAGTTAATGACAGATGCCTCTAATTTTGCTATGGGGACCATTCTACGGTAAAGAATTGAGAAGAAGCTCGTTGTGATCTACGATGCTAGCAAAACTCTTGATGATGCACGATGGAATTACACAGTAACTGAAATAGAACTTCGTGCCATTATCTTTGTCCAAGAAAATTCCACTCTTATTCACTGGGGTCACATATCACTGTATACACTAACCACTCAGCACTCAAGTATCTGCTGAACAAGAAAGATGCGAAACCTTGCCTTATTCGTTAGATCCCACTGCTCCAAGAATTTTACCTAGAAATAAAGGATAAGGCGAGGTCACAAAATGTAGTGGCCAACCATCTATCTCATCTTATGATGAATGACATGTTGACCCTTCCTGATGTGTTCCCTGATGAGACCATCTTAGCTGCTAATACCCTCCCCTAGTTTGCTCCTATTGCAAACTATTTAGAAACAGAATGAATCCCTTCTGATTGGCCAAAGGGATAAGTTCTTTGCTGACATCAAATATTACTTTTGGGATGATCCTAACTTTTTCCGCATCTATGCTGATTAGATCATTCGGCGGTGTGTCCTCGACTCAGAAATTCATGATGTTCTGACACACTGTCACTCAATGGCTTGTGGTAAACATTTCTCGGGCAAGAAAATTGCAACTAAAGTCCTCACTTTTGGATTCTCCTAGCCCAACTTGCACAAAGATGCTCATTCTTTTGTTCGGTCCCATGTGCGTTGCCAAAGCATCGACAACATGAAGGAAGGACATGATGCCTCTAAATCCGATATTAGCAGTTAAAATTTTTTATGTATGGGGCATCGACTTCACGGGATTATTCATTAACTCTTGTGGGTATTTATATATACTAGTCACAGTAGACAATGTATCAAAATGGATTGAAGCAATAGCCCCACACACCAATGATCACAAGGTTGTTGTTGAATTCATCAAGAAAAATATTTTTTCTAGATTCGGCTTTCCCAAGGCCATCATCAGTGACAGAGGATCACATTTCACTCATTCTCAATTCCATCACCTTCTATCCAAATACAGGGTTAATCATAAAATTTCTACTCCCTACCACCCTGAACGAATGGCCAAGCAGAAGTTTCTAATTAGGAGATAAAAAATATTTTACAAAAGATAGTTAGGCCCCATCATAAAGACTGGTTCACTAAATTGGATGATGCTTTATGGGCCTCCTTATGACTTTTAAAACTCCTTTCGGCATGTCTCCTTTCCGTCTGATTTTTAGAAAGGTGTGCCACCTCCCAGTAGAACTAGAGCATAAGGCTTTTTGGGCGATTAAACTATTAAATATGGATTTATCTGTCGCCAGTAACCAAAGGAAGTTACAATTAACTGAATTGGAAGAATGGCATAATTTCTCTTACGAAAATGCACGGTTTTATAAAGATCGAACAAAGCAATTTCATGATAAATATATCGTTAAAAAAGATTTTGATATCAATCAACGTGTTTAGCTTTTCGACGTAAGATTAGGAATTTTTCCAGGAAAACTTAAATCCAAGTGGACCAATCCATTTATTGTCCTCAAAACTTATCCTTATGGCACTATTGACCTTTTTCATCCCAAAATGAATACTACTTTTTTTGGTTAACGACTAGTGATGAATCCATTTTAATGGACTTTTGTTATGCCTAAGTTAACTTTATTCTTGTATTTTATATTCGTTAATAACTACATTAGGTCATAAAATAATTGCATGCATCATTACTTAGGTTTGCATATATCTAATGCATTTTATAACTTATTATATATAAATAATTATTTTATAAATAAAACCTCCTCTCACGCACACGTGCGGCCAACAGTGCGCCCCCTCCTTACGCACTGCCTTCCCCTAGCAATAATTCCAATCCCTTATCCTAACGCACTGCACACTCCACGCCGCTCTTTTCTCCAACCGCAAAACAACCCATACGAGATATCTTCTCCCCCTGGCGGGGACTATCTCTGGATCATTCTCCACCGTGACGGAGGAGAGCACCATGGATCCTACGTGCACTGTGTACTCAACGTACACCATGGCTTAGGCGTACTGCACCTCTGCTCCTCCTTCTCGCTGGTCGCATGGTGACACATCCATCCTCAACACCTTCCACATCACAAACCAACCCCCCCACCAGCCATCTCCACCCACAGAGCAAACCCACTTCACCACCTTCCCCAACACAACCCATGCCACCATCATCCTCCCTTCCCCGTCACAGCAAGCCTCTCCCAAGCCACCATGTCGTCGCACCTCATCTCTCAGATGCAGCACCACCGCATCCTCTCGAGCAAAGGACCACGACCACTGCGACCCTACTGCAACAGCCACAGTGAACAACCATGCCACCATGCCACTTCCTTTTCTTCAACATGCCTGCAGCTCCACGGGAAGGAACCTAAAGTCGCTGCCCCCCCTCCTCCACGCAGGCACTCCTTTGAGCCTTCACCAACTGCTAAACTTAACGTCGAGCACTACCGAGCACCACCGAGCATCTCGCGGGCCACAGAGGTCGCGAACGGCCAAGAACGTAGAACTGCTACCTTAACCTCCACCGACGTCCTCTTCCTCCGTCCGACCACCTCTCGCTGCCCAGTCACCATCATCTTGAAGCCCTCCTCCCGGCCGACCTCCATCCGACCAACCCTCCAGTCGTCAAGCCCCTCTCCGTGCGCAAAGAAGAAAGAGAAAAAAAGCTCTATTTCTTCTCTAATTAATAATTACGTGTATTGCCATTGCCACTTTTACTATTACTTTATTTAATGAATTAATATATTGAAAGAAAACTGCATGAATATTGATGACTCCATTTTAATGGACTATTATTATGCCTAAGTAATTCAATTCTAACATTATATGTTGGTTAATAATCACATTTGTTCATTAAATAAGTGCATGCATCATTACTTGAGTTTTTATCTATTTTATTGCATTTTATAGTATGTAATTATTTTATGTTTTGTTGCAGGAATAATATCAGGAAGAAGAGGGAGGAGGATCAAATGTGGAAAAGAACAGGGGGTGGAAAGATATTCCCCCCCCCCAAATATCTCCACCAAACCCAACAAGCACCAGCTAAAATTAGGAGGGGATTTTGAAAATCCCTTGAAGGGCGGAAGAGAAAAGTTAAGAGGAGGCGAAGCATAGGAGAGGAGGGTCATCTTCTTCCTCCCCATTGAGAGGATAACCATCAACCGTGCAACCGTGCTTGCACTGTGCACCAAGCCTTCCACCGCAAATGCCCTTCACCGCACAGCCAAGCCCTTCTCTGCCTGCCCTCAGCGCGCGCGATCCACTGTCCACCACTCCCTCCAACCTGCGCCTGCAGGTGCTGCATAGTGCTCCCACTACAGGCGTGCCCCCTACACTCCCACTTGCAGCGTGCCCCCTACAGCGCCAGCTCCACTGCATCGCACCCACTGCACCGCACCCACCAGCCGCACCTGCACCTGCAGCTAGCAGACATGCATTGCATCGCGCCCCGCAGGTGCTGCACGCCAAGCGCCCACAGGCTCTCGCCGCCCTTCACCGCCCTCTGCTAGCGCTGCAGACCAACCAACCTTCACTGTTGGTGCTACACCGCACCCCACAAGTGCCCCACCTCAATCGCCCGCAGGCACTTAGTGCCCTTGCACGCTAGAAGCTACTGCACCTCACCGCACCTGCACTTGCACCCTGCTAGACTGCCTGCAAGCGCTTGCGCCCTCTCCACTACAGGTGCCCACCGCAGCGTGCCCCCCTTCAGCGCCCTTCATCGCAGGCGCTCTCACGCCATCGCTCACAGGCGTCCCTGCGCTGCACCGCCCTCAGCAAAGCACCCTGCAGACATTTCAAAGGACTACTCCAATGGCCTGCAGCACGCCTTGTGCGCACGCACGCCCAGCGTGCAGCCGTGCAGGTTGCAACAGTGGCCTCCTCCTCTAATAGGCCGGCAGCCATCCTCCTTCGCTCGGCCACTACCGGCCACCTCCGACTGCCGCGTCACTGTCGTTGCGTAGCCCTCGTCGAGGCGCACCTCCTCGTTTACTCTCGCAGCCAACCGTGCACGGCCGCACATGCATGGAAGAGAGAGGAGAAATCCTTTGTTTTCTTCCCCATTAATAATTGCATTCAATGCCATTGCCAATGATGAGAACCTCATCATGAGCCATAACTAGCTCATTTTGACCTAATACAAAGGATAAAAGCTCCTACATAACTCAAGGAAAGGCTTAACTCAGAGAATTCTGAGTTTAAGGAGAAAATAAGTCATAAGGGGTAAAAATGCAATTTTACCAGTATAATCTGCATACAGGGTAATTCAGGGTCCAAACATAGGTCAAACAAACCGAATAAGAAGGAAAGTGGGATGATCTGACAAGGGCTACAGCAATTCCAAGGAACTAAATGATAATCTGTAACCTTAAAACAAACCCACTTCAATTAAACGAGGTTCAAGGAAAAGAAAAAATGGAATAAACCCTCTAAAATTCATAGAAAAATAATCTCTAGGGTTTAGAACCTTCAATTTGGCCTTAGGAACCCATTTTGACCTACATTGAGAGCCATGCCCAATTAATAACTTAATTTGGGTTTTTGCATAAATTGACCGGTCAAACAAGGTTTAATCTAGAAATAAAATTCACCATCAGATTCCTTAGGTCCTAATTAGTCATGTATAAAAACTTGAGCCTAAGAAGAAACCTTCTTGACCAACTTTACACTTTGGTCCTCATATATTTACTTTTTGGCCCTCAACTTTTGAACCCTCGCATTTTGGCCCCTAACTTTCCTTCGTTCTTTGCGTTCAGGTCCTCCCTGCAAAACCTGCCAGCACCCTGCTCCGGCAACCTTGCGCGGAGCATGGCGCCGCGCAGGGTGAGGGGGAGGGTCTGGCAAGTCAACCGGGGGTGCCCTACGTCGTCAGCCGTCGCAGGAACACCCCCCTGGTCGCTGCAACCACCCATACCGGCCGTGCGAACGCACGGACGGTATGGGTCTCCATCTCCGGCGTCCTCCGGCGAGGGAGACACGTCGTCTCCCTCTGCCTTCCTCTCTGATTCGGCCCCTATAAATACCCCCGTCGCTCCACCGTTCTTCCCAGCTCGGATCTGATGGAGAAAACCCCCAACTTTCCTCTCTTCTCACTCCGGCAAACGCCCACCAGCTCCGGCGGTTCTTCCTCCTCCTCCTCTTCGCTCTCCCGCAATACCAGCAGCAGAGACTTCTTCCCCTGCTCTTCCCACGTCGCGCAATACCGGTGCGCGCTGCCTCTGCCCCGTCGTCACCGCCGTCCTCCCCCACTGGGCACCTTCTTCTCCGGCGACAGCAGGTACAGCCGTCCGCCTCCTCGCCCCCTTCGTCACTTTAGTTAGGTTAGAACTACTTCCCTCTATTCTCTCTCTCTTTTCCCCCTGCTATTTTTATCTAATTACCCCTCGACCGCGCCTAATCACCCTCACCTTCTCCGCCTCCGGCCATCCTTCGGCGAGTCGCTCCCATCACTCCAGCAACCCACACGGCTCGCCGACCACTGCAGAACCTCCGCCCTTCCACTTCCCCCAAATCACCCTCTGCAACTCCACCGAACAAACCCATCTCCCGACCCACAGTTCGACCTAGGGCAGCCCTTAGGCTCCGCCCCGCCGCCTGCACACCCCCCGACCACCTTCGCCGTGCCACGGCGAAGGTCCTCCGCGTTTCTGATTGGGCCGAGAGGCCGTTTCTCTGTGGGCAGGTACCTGCGCTCGTCGCCGCCATTGTTGAAGCGAAGCAGCTTCTTCACCTGCTGCCCCAGCTGCGCCACGCCCAGGTCACGCTCCCAGACAGTGCGAGGCATCTTCGCGAAGTACCAGGCTGCATGTCGAGTTGAAGCTCTCGCGCGAAGCCCCCGCGCTTCGCCTCGACTGCCGCTGCTTCCTCCGCGCAGGCACCCAAATTGGGGTGGGACATTTAGTCCCACCTCGTAACCTTTCAGAGGAGCGCGCCCGCATAAAGGCAAAAAGTGCCTTATGCTCGTTGCCTCCTGAGCACGGGGTGAGGTCCCTCTCACTCACTCGCTCGACCCGGCCTCGTCCGCGACCACGCCCCGCGGACCTGGCCCGACCCGACTTAGACTGACCTGCACCCCTCGCCCACCACGCACGCCGGTGGGCCTGGACCCGGGCGCGACCCGTACCCGGCAACCCGGCAGCTCTGGGAGAGCTTTCCTAAGAGCGGCTTCTGTGAGAGAGAGACGCGGGGGAGGGTAGAGTTAGGTTTTGCCCCTCTGATCAAGCTGTGTAAGTGTGCAGGCACAGGTGAAGAAGAACCGTGGAAGAAGACGAAGGCTGAAGGAAGGAGGAGCACCGAGCGGCATTGTAGCAGCGGCGGTTTAAGTCGTCTGATTGGAAAATCAGACGACGTCCTGAAGGCAAAGAAGGAGAAGGAAGGCGAGGCAGAGGAGGAACACAGAGAGGCCAAGTGAAGACTCTGCAGAAGAAGAAGAGCACGAGAAGAAGATCTGAAGAAAGGAAAAGAAGAAAGAAAGAAGAAGAAGAACAGGACCGCTCTGCAGAAGAAAAAGGAAGAGACGAGCAGAAACAGCTGAAAGAAGAAGAAGAACATCACCACTGCAGATAAAGAAGAAGAACAAAGGAAGAGAGCAGAAGATCTGAGAAGGAAGAAGAGGAGAAGCAAAGAGAAAAGAAGAAAAGACAACAAATTCTCTCTCTCTCTTTCTTTATTTTTGTAAAAGAAACTTGTACCCCTAGAATACAACTTGCTCCCTGAGTTCAACCTCGGGAACTCTTTATTTCCGAGTAACAAATTGTATTAAACTGGTAATCACCTCTCTATACTATACTACGACGAAATAATAAAACTATAGAGGAAGGGCGCCACCAGTCATTTGGCGCCGTTGCCGAGGAGCAACGGCTATTCTAGAGATAATCAAATTCCTGTTTTTACGTTGCTAACAATCGCTCCTTTGTTGTGCAGGAAAATACAAGAAAATTGAGAAGACAAGCAACCGCACGACAACCACTCCAAGGACAGGTAAAATTCTATCCTCTCAATCCCTAAACTCTAAAGAGGAAGAAAAGAAAAGAACAAGCAATATAGGGCTAACCTGTCTTCCATACTTAGTAACCATAAAAAGTTGCATGTTTTCAACTCATTACTCCTGCACACTATTAAGGGTATTTAAGGGCTAACACATTCTTGCTTGAGCCCTAATTACCCAACAAAGAATTAACTGGACCAAGTTGAGCCAACCTAGAATCCAACACTAGGGATTTAGAGACACACTCCTTAAGCAAGAATTGAGAAAATCCAAAAGAAGTGTGCCTAAACCATTGATTGAACATACTTATTCAGAGAAACCCTAAACAATTGGCTCTCTAAACACTTGAACCCAAAAAGAAAGGACCCAAAAGCTCTCAAAGGAACAAGAGGTAAAGTTGACCCCTTGGGTCAACCAACCTTAAAATTAGGTCACTTTCTCACTCAAAACACCTAAGAGTTCAAGTGTAACTTTAAGCACCCTGATCTTAAAGTAAAATTGGTAGACTTAAGAGGTCAAGATCCCCATTCTGGTCTACCTGGAACCGCAGTGACAAGAGAGGTCGGGTGGGGGAAACCCTGTAACCCGTGGGGACGCTCTACCGTGTAGGGGTCTTCGCGGGACTCTCCCTCTCTGGCTTCCCAGGTAATTCTCAGGTGGACGATCTTTCTGATCAAGGGGTCCATCTGCCCCGCACCTCTATAGTCACCCAACAATTTTTGGGTGTCTTGATTGGGTCCAGCACCTGCTTATCTCATCCAGTCCTTCAATATTTTGCAGGAGGTCCTTGAAACCTCCTATAGAAATTCACTCTCCCCGAAGCTAAGCCTCGGCTCCCTTGTTTTTGCAGAAATCATTCACATAGCCCCTCTTTCCTCTGATTCTGAACAAAGTCCCCTTCTTCCATTAATTCAAACTTCTGATTCTATCTTGATTCCACCACCTGATTCGAAGATGCAGCCTAATTACCTAGCAAGACTACCATGTAAAAAACCTGAATATCTGAGATCCATGAAAGATAAGATGATTGAGGATGCCCTTGAATTCCATGAAATCAAATATAAACCCTCAACACCAATAGAAAACATTCAGGTTGATGTCCCAACAACCACAGCTTTCATCATAAACTGTGCCTAGATTCTATTGACAGAAGTTACAAAAGGATCAACCCGAGATATGCTCATGACATGATACATTGAGATAGAAAAATTACACCAATCTAAATACCTTCAATGCTTGACAAATCCTGTACTTTGGGAACAACACCAAGATGCCCTTACAAAACGGGTAGAAATGATGAAATCAGTAAAACAAATTATCAACCAAAAATACCCGTATATACCAGAAACAGAGGATGAACCATCTTGGAACAGTATTAAGGAACAATCCAGTTTCCCAGATCTCGGGATTGAGGCACAAAGTGGTTGTAAAATCCCAACCCAAATAGAAGACAATGTTGAAATAGGTTGGGATATTGCAGGAGAACACAATGATGAGCCAAACTTAGACCATGAATTGCCAAGCCTAGAATTCCAAAACTCCTGCAATAATGAGATCAGAAATGAACCTTTTGAGGGTATAAATTCCGCCCCTTATTCTGATAAGGTAGCCCTCAAAGGTTATTCAGACTTAGGTTCTAATAATTCTACCCACATCCTAAGCCTAGAACCTAGATCTGAAACTTATTGGGAAGATTATGAGGCCCCTTATGAGAAAGATCAAATTTTTACAGAATATGATTCCGGGCCTCTATTTGATGAATATCCCTCTCCAACATCTTCAGAAAATCTGATCGATTTTCCAGAGAACATGCCAATTTATGATACAGAGACTGAGGAGTTGGATGAGTTGGATTTTAATTGGGTCTATCCTACCAGCTTGGAGCTTGAGCCTAGATAGAATACCTTTTCGAGCCCAGAATTGACATATAGGCTAGACCCCAATCAGGCTGTTGATTCCACATCTGATGATTTTTGCTGTGGTGGAATTCATGATCATGAATCTCATTTTCGCCAACTCTCCGACAATTTCAAATCTGACTATAATTGCGGAGAGATTCCCCTTCCTGAACACGCCAGGCCTATCTATGACCTCAGTTCCCATGACTCTAACTCCGACTCTGAGGTCCTGATTCCCGAGATCACTGATAACACAGAATCATTCCTTTTCGATCCTCAGGAACCAAAAACAGAAAATGCCAAGAGTGATTGCAACCAAGAATCCAAATTTTTTCTCGAATCCGATTTCTTTCATCCTATAGACACTCTTCCGGCATTTGATAGTTACCCAGAGGACTCTCTACAGAAAACCACCTATCATCCGTTTCTAGAAGAGCCCTCGTACATAATGGCCACCTCATCCGCACACACAGAACGGATCAAAACCTCTTCCAAACCCCGACCCGCAATCGGACTCAATTTCTATTCAGATTCACCTCTCATCGAGCCGATTGCATTTCCACATCGGGTTTCGAACATTGATCAGACTACATACCATGCTCTATCATTCTCTGATCACCCCTGTAGGGTTTCCGCGTCATTCATTGATTATTCTACGGGTCCCTACTCTGACCAGGCTGATTCAACTCAGCCAAACCCTGCATTTTCACTTCCTCATCCATCTGAGCTTCATAGTATATGGTGGGTTCCACACCTTTTTATCCACATTTATCAACCCACCAGATTGATTGGGTTTGGGCTACATCATCGGCCTGTCGATCTGAACAAGCACCTGGTTGGACCAACCAGGCTCTTAATCAAGGTGCTTGTCTTACAAAACTCCGCTGATTTCACCATCCCCTCTCCATCGCATTCCTCGCTTGGCTGAAGGCATCAAATTTAGCGCTCAACGGGAGGCAGCCCGTCATTCTCTTTGAAAACCTGAAACTTGTTCTGACACCTTTTTGCACTTGAAGTTCACACTTTAGGACAGTCGACTCCACCTCAGGTGCTTGCATCTGAGATTAGAAATCGTTCACAACAGCCACCGCGACCCATTCACTCATCAAAACATCTGTCCTAATGTATGAACTAAGTTGAATAAAAACCCCTAGGTTACAATGAGGACATTGCAAATCTTAGGCATGGGGGGGTATGAAAGTGCAAAACTTGTAAGAAAAGGTTTCAAACAAAAAACTCACATATGCGAAAAACACCATAAAAATTAAAAATTTTTCGAAAAAGAATAAGAGGAAAAGAGGAGAAGGAAATTTTGTGAAGGAGAAGGAGAAAAGAAACAAAATGAAAAAGGAGCACAAAATTATGAGAAAAGGTGATAGTCATTAGTAAGGAACTAAGGAATTAACCTAAGTTCTAGACCTCATTCAAGAAAATAACTGAAAAGTGCATAATGAGATTAGTAAGAACGCAAACCTTAGGCATTCTTGAATAGACTCTTAGTACCCATTAAGATCTGGACACTCCTCAAGAGGTTGAGGAAAATGAAAAGCTGAAGTATTAGGTCTAAGGCTTAGGAAGTATTTGGCCTCGTTAACTAATTTTTGGTTTACGGGACTTAGTAACCTAAGCACCCTAACCTCACACACAGCCTGGTTCAGTAAGCGTAAAAATCAAAATCACGCAGAAGCGTCGCAAAATTCTGAAAAGAACACCTAGAATAGGAGCGGCCGATCAGCACAAGTTGATTTGGACGAGTTCCCAGCGCGGAGAGGCGGGAAATCCCCTCGAAGATGCGTAACAAAATATCATCTCCTCGGTGCTTGTCTCTTAGGATATTCACATATCCTACTGGGGGCATGTAAGCACTCTGTTGGTTCAGATCCCATGGATGGCATTATCTCGAAATCTCAATTGCCAGGGTCTGGATTCGGCCACAGAACACCATGGATGGGATTATCTCGAAATCTCAATAGCCAGGATTCTGGGGGTTGCCATGGGCGGTGCTATCTCGAAGCATCGATCGCCAGGAACCCTTGAGGATTGATGATGGGAGCAAGGAATCTGATACAGACCGTGTTGAAATGCCAATCCTAGGCTAGAACTAAAAAGAAAAAGAGAGAGAAAACTCTCCAAACAGAAAAACTTTCTATCTCTCTCTTATAAAACACACTGCGAACTGAGCCAGGGCTAAAATCATTTCAAGCACGGGTGCTTTAACCACAAAGTCCAATAAACCTTAGGTTAGTTCTTGTGGGCCTTAAAAACCTTTGCTAAAGACTGAGGCTAAGGCTAGACAGATTTGGATCTTGATTGGTACTAGAGTACCTTTTAGGCCTATGGTCAGCATTCTAACCTAATCTAAGCTCAAATGAAAAAGCACTTATCTGAAGCTATTAAGAACTTCATGGTCTAGAACAAGGGTTGAAACCTTAAGTTTTTGCTAAGGGACTAGCAAAAGCTAGGCATGGGGGTATGATGAGAACCTCATCATGAGCCATAACTAGCTCATTTTGACCTAATACAAAGGATAAAAGCTCCTACATAACTCAAGGAAAGGCTTAACTCAGAGAATTCTGAGTTTAAGGAGAAAACAAGTCATAAGGGGTAAAAATGCAATTTTACCAGTATAATCTGCATACAGGGTAATTCAGGGTCCAAACATAGGTCAAATAAACCGAATAAGAAGGAAAGTGGGATGATCTGACAAGGGCTACAGCAATTCCAAGGAACTAAATGATAATCTGTAACCTTAAAACAAACCCACTTCAATTAAACGAGGTTCAAGGCAAATAAAAAATGGAATAAACCCTCTAAAATTCATAGAAAAATAATCTCTAGGGTTTAGAACCTTCAATTTGGCCAGAGGAACCCATTTTGACCTACATTGAGAGCCATGCCCAATTAATAACTTAATTTGGGTTTTTGCATAAATTGACCGGTCAAACAAGGTTTAATCTAGAAATAAATTTCACCATCAGATTCCTTATGTCCTAATTAGTCATGTATAAAAACTTGAGCCTAAGAAGAAACCTTCTTGACCAACTTTACACTTTGGTCCTCATATATTTACTTTTTGGCCCTCAACTTTTGAACCCTAGCATTTTGGCCCCTAACTTTCCTTCGTTCTTTGCGTTCAGAGACTTCTTCCCCTACTCTTCCCGCGTCGCGCAATACCGACGCTCGCTGCCTCTGCCCCGTCGTCACCGCCGTCCTCCCCCACTGGGCACCTTCTTCTCCGGCGACAGCAGGTACAGCCGTCCGCCTTCTCGCCCCCTTCGTCACTTTAGTTAGGTTAGAACTACTTCCCTCTATTCTCTCTCTCTTTTCCCCCTGCTATTTTTATCTAATTACCCCTCGACCGCGCCTAATCACCCTCACCTTCTCCGCCTCCGGCCATCCTCCGGCGAGTCGCTCCCATCACTCCAGCAACCCACACGGCTCGCCGACCACTGCAGAACCTCCGCCCTTCCACTTCCCCCAAATCACCCTCTGCAACTCCACCGAACAAACCCATCTCCCGACCAACAGTCCGACCTAGGGCAGCCCTTAGGCTCTGCCCCGCCGCCTGCACACCCCCCGACCACCTTCGCCGTGCCACGGCGAAGGTCCTCCGCGTTTCTGATTGGGCCGAGAGGCCGTTTCTCTGTGGGCAGGTACCTGCGCTCGTCACCGCCATTGTTGAAGCGAAGCAGCTTCTTCACCTGCTGCCCCAGGTGCGCCACGCCCAGGTCACGCTCCCAGACAGTGCGAGGCGTCTTCGCGAAGTACCAGGCTGCAGTCGAGTTGAAGCTCTCGCGCGAAGCCCCCGCGCTTCGCCTCGACTGCCGCTGCTTCCTCCGCGCAGGCACCCAAATTGGGGTGGGACATTTAGTCCCACCTCGTAACCTTTCAGAGGAGCGCGCCTGCATAAAGGCAAAAAGTGCCTTATGCTCGTTGCCTCCTGAGCACGGGGTGAGGTCCCTCTCACTCACTCGCTCAACCCGGCCTCGTCCGCGACCACGCCCCGCGGACCTGGCCCAACCCGACTTAGACTGACCTGCACTCCTCGCCCACCACGCACGCCGGTGGGCCTGGACCCGGGCGCGACCCGTACCCGGCAACCCGGCAGCTCTGGGAGAGCTTTCCTAAGAGCGGCTTCTGTGAGAGAGAGACGCGGGGGAGGGTAGAGTTAGGTTTTGCCCCTCTGATCAAGCTGTGTAAGTGTGCAGGCACAGGTGAAGAAGAACCGTGGAAGAAGACGAAGGCTGAAGGAAGGAGGAGCACCGAGCGGCACTGTAGCAGCGGCGGTTTAAGTCGTCTGATTGGAAAATCAGACGACGTCCTGAAGGCAAAGAAGGAGAAGGAAGGCGAGGCAGAGGAGGAACACAGAGAGGCCAAGTGAAGACTCTGCAGAAGAAGAAGAGCACGAGAAGAAGATCTGAAGAAAGGAAAAGAAGAAAGAAAGAAGAAGAAGAAGAACAGGACCGCTCTGCAAAAGAAAAAGGAAGAGACGAGCAGAAACAGCTGAAAGAAGAAGAAGAACATCACCACTGCAGATAAAGAAGAAGAACAAAGGAAGAGAGCAGAAGATCTGAGAAGGAAGAAGAGGAGAAGCAAAGAGAAAAGAAGAAAAGCCAACAAATTCTCTCTCTCTCTTTCTTTATTTTTGTAAAAGAAACTTGTACCCCTAGAATACAACTTGCTCCCTGAGTTCGACCTCGGGAACTCTTTATTTCCGAGTAACAAATTGTATTAAACTGGTAATCACCTCTCTATACTATACTACGACGAAATAATAAAACTATAGAGGAAGGTCGCCACCAACAAAATCAATTTTAGTTTATGATTATTTTATTATGGTGAAATTGTGACTGCATACTCATACTTGCTGATAATTACGTGATTATTGATATTCACATGTTTAACATTGGTTTTGGGATTAAAATGTGCACCAATTTTCTCTAATACATGTCTATTGGAAATTACATAAAATCATCACATATTTATTGAATATTTCAGTGAGGAGAAATTACATGTATACCCTTATATTTTTGAGTTATTGTGCATCTTTTGTCCATCGCATTTCATGTCGGATTTGATTATGGATTTCGCACTTGATTGAAAGAATACGAAATAATCGAGATTTTATTGCATCATTGCCTCCCTGTCGACATGACCTGCTCTTCTGTGAGTGGAAATTCTTATTGTAATTATTTTGTTAAGCGATTTTCCACCACTTTGTTACTAAACGACAGATCATCTTAATCACATTATTTGAAAGTGAGAACCGACTTATCAAATTGGAGTCATTGCCGGGGAGGCAACAGATGCAATAGATTCACATTATTTATTTTTGAATATTCTAAGTTGCGCAATCATCTGATCATTCTTTTATTAAGCGAGGAATCCGACACGGCGATAGTTACAGCAGAGCGACGACATTGAACCTGAACGACACGCATGGCGGAAACAATCTTTTTGGTGGACCTTGATGCCACCTGGAGGGCAACAACAGGAACATGTGGGCCTTGATCCCACGCGCATAGGCTTATGGAGAAGCCTATTTCTGATTTAGTCAGTAGATCTTAGTTAGATTTAGTTTAGATAGACATTAGAATTTAATTTCTATCTTGTGGACCCTTGTCAGGTATTTTTGGGAACGTGTTCCCAGTGCCTCTTTATTTCTTATCGCTCTTGTATGCGGGAGCGTATTTTTGGGAGCGTGTTCCCATTTATTTAGATTATAGGATTATTTGCATTGTTTGAACTGCATTTCGATTAGTTAGTTAGATTAGGTTTGTTTGTTTATTATTATTATTAAAAAAAAAATCGAACTGCCTGCTAGAAGCTGCATATCTATAGGACGACCATCTAGGACTGAATGAGCAGCATCTAGTTTATTTTTACTGCATTGCATATATTGCATGAAGAAAGCTGGAGTAAGGTACGTCTTCTCTTGAGCATCAATTACCTGTCATGCATATGCATTGAACCTAAATCTAAGACCACTAAAGTGCTTGAATCAAATTAATTCAGTGGTCACTTTAAAAACTAAGACTGCTAAGAGGTTAGACTTTAAAATCTGTGACAGAAAATTGTGTGCAAAAGGATCCTGTTTGCGAAATTTCAAAAATCAAAACACGATCGTATGTTTGCACACTTGAGACACTGTGCACCTCACACATAAGGTCACTAGATAAATTTATACCTCTCCGCTTTTGCACCACAAGGGAAGTTAGTCAGAAATAAACAAGCCTATCCACCAAGTTACTTCGGTTCCTCGTGTGTGGGCTCGATTCGAGGCTTCCATCCCTTGCGAGTAGGTTATAGGCACCAGCGAAGGTTGGCCTAGGAAGTGTAATTTTTTGCAAAACTTGTTTGGCCACCAACTAAACATTTAATTCTAAGACCTACAATCTACTAAAAGTAGACCCCATTGAATTTGCGTTTGCTTTGACAGTAGAACTCTCTAGGAAGTTTCTACTTGTATTCTGAATTCAGCTAAATCCTAAGAGAGTTAAAACTGTTTTGCTTAAAGAAATGGATTACCCTTACTCTTATCATTTAGATTATCAGAGTCAATACTTCCCATCTTTTAATTAGGATCCCATGCCCCAAGCGTATCCATCCTTTCATGGGTACATTGATAATTCATGGGATCATTCTTATTCTTATCCTGGGAGTACTAGCTTGATAACTCCCACTTTTGAGCAAAGCTTAGGAGCAAGATTTTCCAACCCTGAAATCCCTACTTCCATGCAAACACCAAACCCTCCTACCCTTCATGATTTTCCATATCGAGGTTGGATCGATACCCCTAGGCAACCAAAGCCTAAAATTGACTATCCTCCCCAACTTGATAATAGTAGCCTCTCCTCTTTTATGATAGAAATGCAAAAATAGCAAAAGGAAATGATGGAATTAATGGGAGAGATGTCGAGGAATAGTCAATAGTTAAATGAAGAACTAAGACAACTTAGCTACATGCTTCCCAATAATCCTGATCCCTACCCATACAATCATGATCATGAAAATAATTCTGAGGAACCCAATGACAATAGGGATCCAATTTTATGTAGCTATCACTTAGACTCTCCCAATGAGACACGGCCACTAGAGAAGAATGATCATAGTGATTATCCACCTGAACTATATTGGAGTCAAAAGCAAGGGAAGATGGTACCTCTTGAGGACCTTGACCCCAATGATAGTATTCTCCTTACCCCTACCAACCCAGGTCAAGGTTGTATTATTCCTATCACTTCCCCTATTGATTATTTGGTGGAATCCCATTCTACCCTTAGTGAGCCTACTCCTGACCCTCCACTTAGGGAATCAACACCTACCATTCAGCATCCTGAGGATTTAAATGCACCCAATGAAGGTGACCCTAAGGGAATAGAGGATGATCAATTTTGGTCTCAGAGATATGAAGAGTCTATTTCAAAGGATGGGGATGCCCCAATAGAGGAACCTGGACTGAAAATCTAGGATGAATCACAGGGGAATTATTTATCATTTGAGGATTTACCTCCAAAGGATATAAACAATATGGTGAAATCCAGATTCCTCCTTTCTTTTGAGAGTCATCCTCCATCAAAGCAAGAGTTGATATTAGAGGAGGACAAACAAAATAATGAGAAGTCTATGGGAGATTCTCGGGGACAAAACACGTCAATTGAGGATTTATACCCCGAGAAGAATGACGAATTCAATGATATAGGCTTGCTCCAAAATATTAAGACTGATCCACCTTTAGGAATAATTAAGGATACTGATCCAACTCCTGTCTTCATTAATGAATCACATATACACCCTAACAAAAATTTGAGTGAACTAAATGAATCCGGGGATGAGCTTAATGATAATGATTCAGATATTTTGACCCTACCATCAAAGAGTTGTAATTTGGAGTCTACCCTTGATTCAAATATGACTCCGATCATTAATGCTAGGCAAGGTAATGTACAATTTCTACAACTGTTAGGGAGTGTACACAATCTGAATCAATGTTGGAATTATACCTAACACCAACTAAGCCCACATTGGACTTAACCATTACCTTCCAACACTACAAACAACCCTTATACACCCTAACCGATCCTTGGCTCAGATCTCTGCTCATGTTCATTCTTTCTAGAGAAAATATCAGGCAGTACATCCTCGGGTAGAATGGTGAGTGTGGATTGATGCTTGTACTTTTACTCTCACCATTGAAGGGTTTGAACTAATAATGTTTATATCTTTTAAAACTCGTCCTGCTCTGGAGGATTCTTATTATCCTCCACTTATTCCATTTCGGGAGGTCCCTTTTCATATTTCGTTTATTATTCCTAGACCTCCCAAGGTAGCCAACGAGGTTCTTCGCTTTCATATCTTCTGGCGAGCATTTGGTATTACGTTGCATCATCAGCTCGCTAACATCCGTGGCTACCTATTTTCTAGGCGAGCATTGTTACGCATATTTTTAGGGCCTAACTTTTTCTGTTTGGAACCAGACTTACAGGTTCATTCTAAGTCTGGCTGCTAACAGAAAATGCAGCGCTTGTTGGGAGGCAACCCAGCGGCCTGAATAACACCATCATCAGGTGATTTCTTTCCTTTCTCCTCCTGTTTTAATTTTACAATGGGGACATTGTAGGATTTAGGCATGGGGGGGTGCATTTGCATTTTAGGAAGTATACATGCATTTAGGTTAGCATATCAAAAAAAAAAATTCTTTTCTTGAGCTGAATGGGTTAGTCCTCAGCAAAATATCTTGGTCATTGGAGGTTTTTCTTCCTGAATTATTTCTTAAGTTTAGAATCCAGTACATTTATGTCACGTGCACATAGACTTGGTAATGGATCCTTGAGGAAAACCAATAAGCATTTGTAGTCTACTAAACCCTCGGACAGTTCATAGGGAGTCAGGCATACTATCTTCTAGTAGATCCACCTCATATTTGTGAGAAGAAAGTAGAGAGATTACTGGTGCGCTAAGTCTAGTGCAAGGACTCTTAAGTTTTGAATAATTAGATGATAATACTTCAGAGTTAGGCATAGTTTTCACTCTCTATTCCTGTGTGCGTACATTGTGTGAATTCCTGAGAGTCACCAAATAAGGCAGATACACAGAGATGGAGTCTTAATAAAGCTATGACTATAGTGGATGGTTACGACCGTCCTTCATAGAGTCCTCGACTGAAGGAGGGTAATAGTGTCAAAGGTCAGAAATACACCTATCCTATCCATTCCTTCCCGGTCCTAAGAATAGGCACTTCCACCAAATAAGCCACACAATATCCTCTTGATCATCATTATCCTTAATAATGCCTCATAAATAAAAGTCTGTGTCGTATTATGTTGATTTATAAAAAAAAAAGAGAGAAAAGAAAAGAAGAAGAAAAAAAGAAATAGAAAAAAAATAAAGAAGAAACAGTTATATTACAAAAAAAAAAGGGAGAAGAAGAAAAGCGAGAAAAAAAAAGTCCAAGTTTATAATGTAACATCATTTCTGAGGCAACAGAACACCTATCGCATTCCACCAAATATGACCCATACCTACCTTTTAGTATTTCTGAACGCCCGAATACTAGTTGAGGACTCTAACTTAGTTGTAGAATTATTAGGACTTTAATTGAAGTGTGGATGTCATGTGAGGCCACCAAACAGTGAGTACAATTACGGAATATGGCGAGATTTGTGATCTCAGAAAGAGAGAAAAGAGTGAGCGCCCAGGAACATCATGAGAGCATAGTTGTGTAGCCTCTCTCAAAGTTGACTTGCCTAATAGTCTATTAATCTAGAGTCTGTAGTACTAGACTACATGTAGCACCAGATGAGTGTGTGCCACCAAATACAAATCCATTCTACTAGATATCACCTACTAAGCCAAAAGCCGGGGTCAAATTACATATTATCTTCTGCTTTATCCTCGAGGGAAGTAGTTGCCTCTACCAACAGAAATATTTTCCAAGGGTGAAGTACGAACTTCCAATGCGAATTGGCTTTTTCACTTGGATCTGTTACTTAGGCTTTTGTCACGTCACATTTGTTTAGATCTCTAAAGTTTTGAAAAAAGAAAAGAAGAAATCTTCTGATTACTTCTATTATTTTTCATTTTTGCTAGGGACTAGCAAATCTTAGGCATGGGGGTATTTGATGACTCCATTTTAATGGACTATTATTATGCCTAAGTAATTCAATTCTAACATTATATGTTGGTTAATAATCACATTTGTCCATTAAATAAGTGCATGCATCATTACTTGAGTTTTTATCTATTTTATTGCATTTTATAGTATGTAATTATTTTATGTTTTGTTGCAGGAATAATATCGGGAAGAAGAGGGACGAGGATCAAATGTGGAAAAGAACAAGGGGTGGAAAGATATTCACCCCCCCCCCCAAATATCTCCACCAAACCCAACAAGCGCCGGCTAAAATTAGGAGGGGATTTTGAAAATCCCTAGAAGGGTGGAAGAGAGGAGTTAAGAGGAGGTGGAGCACAGGAGAGGAGGGTCATCTTCTTCCTCCCCCTTGAGGGGATAACCATCAACCACGCAACCGTGCTTGCACTGTGAACCAAGCCTTCCACCGCAAACACCCTTCACCGCACAGCCAAGCCCTTCTCCGCTTGCCCTCAGCACGTGTGCTCCACCATCCACCGCTCCCTCCAACCCACGTCCGCAGGCGCTGCACAGCACTCCCACTAAAGGCGCGTCCTCTGCACTCCTGCCTACAGCACGCCCCCTCCAGTGCCACCTCCACTGCACCGCACCCACCAGCCGCACCCACACCCACGGCTAGCAGAGGCGCATTGCACCGTGCCCCGCAGGCGCTGCATGCCAAGCACCCATAGGGGCTCGCTGCCCTTCACCGCCCTCTACAGGCGCTGCAGACCAACCATCCTTCACTACTGGCACTACACCACACCCCGCAGGCGCCCCACCTTAGCCGCCTGCAAGCGCTCAGCGCCCTTGTGTTGTCGAGCCTGAGTAGGTTGTTAATATGGTGATTTTATCGTTGAAATGTGCATAGTGGTTAACCTAAATCGGACCTAACCATCTCTTTACAAATTTTTAACCTGGCCTACTTGATTTTATCTTGTCACTTTTAGGCCCAGGGTTGAACTCAGGGAAGTGGCGTACAAGTCAAGTTTCTACGCCTTTCTTACAATGAGTCTCTTCCTTTCGTTTATTGTGTTTTTGGTATTTTTTTTTCTTATTTAGATTTTTTTTCTGGTAATGTTTGTCCTTGAGGCACACCCTCAAAATTGGATTCTTGGCTTTGATCCAAAACAAAGTTTGAAAATGAGTCTTGCTATTCGCAAGGTGGAGTACCTGCAAGTCAAAGATTATCTTTTCTCTTTTATATTTTTTTTATCTTTTTACTAACAGGAAGGAAAAATAGAAATAAAGTAAATATAGTATATATATATAGGTATATATTATGTATGTAAAGGGGTGGGGCTGGAGGCGGAGATGGAGTGTAGCACGGTGTCAAGTCAATCATCATCTAGAGAGACGCAACAAACAGGATTAGGTGCCACGTGGAGTGTGGGATGGATGGTGGATGATGTGTGCGACCACGCTTTTTGTACGCGTGTATCGAGGAATATCAGCAACTGGTGCAGATATTCCCACGATATAGCGTATGGTAAATAATGTGAATATATATATATATGTATATATGTATATATGGTTATCTATAGGTATATATATGTATATAGATATATGTGTATATATATATGTATATATGTATGTATAAGTATATATATATATATTTATGTATATATATAAGTATATTGATGTATATATGTATATATATGTGTATATAGACTAATACATATTTATATAAGTACTAATATATGCATAGATATATGTAAGTATATATGTATATATATATGTATATGTATAGTAGTATATGTATATATGTATATATATATATCAATATATAAATATAAGTATATATATATGTATACAATAGAGTATATGTGTGTGTGTTTGTGTGGAAGTGTGAGTGCAGGTGTGTGTGTGCGTCGGTGTAGAGTGCTGTGAGTGTTGTGAGAGAGAGTGAGAGAGAGAGAGAGAGCAGGAGAGAGAAATGGCAGAGAGAGCATAGCCGCACTGCTAGAAGGTTGAGTTAGGTCACCTGCAGCTAGCGGGCGTTGTCTGGAGACTTCAGGCTCGCACACGGGTGCATCTGCGCAGAGAGGAGCGCGCGGGTGCAAGCGGGCGACGCGGGCGGAGACACGCGGGCGGGCGCCCACATTGGAGAGGGATAGTTGCGGCACGCCGGGTGACTGGGAAAGTGGGAAGCTTTCCGGTCAGACCACTGTAGCCACAGTGTCACGATGACTCGCGTGAACAGTGGCTACAGTGGTCGTCTGCGCTGCACAACCGGCAGTGAGCGGTGCTGTGAGTTAGTCCGGCTCGGTGCGTGCCACGGAGTGGCGTCGGCTGGTGGCTTGCTGGCGGAACCTCGCGACAGAGTGCGCGGAGGGGGGTTGGGTCTCGAGCGAAGGCGCACGATAGGGCACGCGGAGGTTTGTGGGTGCTGCTGGGGTGCTTGGCCGGCCGCTGCAGAGGCGCGTAGCAGCCGGTTGCGGGCAGGAGCAAGCATGTCAGGGCAGAGAAAGCGAAGGCGGAGAGGACCTGCAGGTGTGCGCGGAGGGCTAGGGCACCTGCAAGGGCACACGGAAGTGGCTGGGGATGCTGCTGCTACCACCAGTTCGCTGCTGCTACTACCAAGCTGCAAAGCTTTTGAGCTTCAGACCTTGAAGCTGCTCCAATGGCTGGAAGGTGCGAGAATGTAAAAAAAATGAGAACAAACCCACCACACCCACCGGCTCTTTGAAGAGCTGGGCGATGGTGGTCTCACTATGGTGGTGTGCACCACAGTGAGGGCTCCTACCTGCTGGGTATCTCCTCAGAGGAGGACCAGCGTATGGAGGGGAATGGGAGGAGAGGACGACCTGGAGAGCTGCTGGTGGGTTCCTTTTTTGCTGCTGTGACCAGGCTTTTTATTTAAGAGAAGAAGCCGTGGCTTTTTATAGGAGAAGAAAGCCATGCACGGCAGGGAATGGCAGCTGCAGGGAAGGGCTTGGTACAGAGAGGGCGTTGCAAGGAAGCATGGCATGCGGAGAAGAAGAAGATACAGCTGCGGGAAGGAGTTAAAATCAAAAAGAAAATTAAAAATGGAGATGGGAATATTGCAAAGATGCACTCGAGGAAAAAAGTAAAATGCAAGGAAACTTATTTCATTCTCCTCTCCTCTCAATTAGATGCATGCATGCATGTATTTTTACAAAATGCAACTATGGAATCCTAATATGCATAGGTAATGCTAGGAAATAGCACAAGAAGGCACTATTGCAGGCATATTTTTGCGGTGCAATCATACCCCCATGGCCATCTTTTGCTAGTCCCTAGCAAAATAGTATTTAGAAATGATCTTAAGCTGAAGATTTTCTTCTGAGGTGATATAGGTGTGTTTATTGTTGGATATTGTGAGAACCAATTGTAGAGAAGACTAGCAGTTCTTTAAGTCTCACATGACATAGATCATCTCTCAACTAACCCAGACTCTTGATATTTAAACCTTAAGTACGATTTCCAGGAGCCAGGAGGTTTTTGCCGTACTCGAGAGCTCAAGAGGTTATGGCTTGTGCTTAGTGAAGGATCAAGACTGACCAGATGAACATTAACACTCAAGCCCAGGGTTTCGCGAATCTTTAAGTACAGGTTGGTCCCAGTTTCAGCTCGTGTTTTCGGATTGACCCTTAAGAAGATGACGAAAAACTCAACTCCCATTTTCTGATTTTTGTGGCTCAAAGGAAAACAAGGTACTTGTAACCTACCCTGAAGAACTTCTTGTAGGGCGAAGACTTTACAAATATTTGTGAGATATACTGACTTATTTGCAGCATTTTTTTTTTTGAAACACGTGTCAGTATATCTCATACAACTTTTTTTTTTTTTTAAAGAGCACACTTTTTTTTCTTTTTGGTGGGAGAGTTTCTTTTTGGAAGAAAGAGTTTCTCCTAAACACAAGACTAAAACCTGGGATAAAAAGTCTACCTGCACGCACAGGTAAGGACTCCACATTCCCTAATGAACACTAGGGTTGGATCTTATGTTCACCTGGCCTTTCCTGATATGTGTAGTGTGAACCAAGTTTACTTAAGCTCTCAAGTAAAAGCAAACCAACGGATCCTATACTGGTGTCTCAGGTACAATAATACGTCCTTAGTTAGGAGAGATTCCAATCTATTTTGTCAATGCTCAAGTGAATTAAGCTGAGCCTGAGCGAATCAAGCTTCTGTGGCCTGGAAAGTCTTAAAAACAGAGGTTGAATATCTATAAACACTTATTGTATTTTTTTGTTTCAGCTTTCAGATCATTACTAAACACCATTTATTATTATATATATTTTTCTTTTTCTTTTTCTTTTTCTTGCATATTTATAAATAGGTGGTAATTGTATGATACCATAAAATACCCAGATCATATGGATGCCTATCCACCCCCCCATGCCAAACAGTGCTATGTCCTCATATGCATGCAGGGAAAGGTAGAGAAAGGATGAAAGATCGAGTAACGAGAGCTGAGGTTTAGGGTATACAGCAGGGTGGTAGGGTGGGTGGATGGTGGGTGGTGAAGAGATCGTGATAGCAGCATGAAAAGTGATGGTGGATGGTGAAAGGTCAGGCATTTCATGGGAGAAGAGTGCCCCAGGCGGATCAGAGACCAAGTCAGGAGGAAGAAATTTGCTCTCAGATTGGCCAAGAAGAGGGGCTTTTTGGATAGATGGATCCAAAAAGGAACAACCCCAGTGAGTAAGATGTGGGCTCAAGGTCCCAGTGTGGAATTGCAAATCCACCTGATTTGGCGGGAAAGAAAAGGCAATCCAGTCTTCAAGAGTGTGGACCGGCGGTGAGCAGCCCGGATATGACTCAGACCACGAGGTATGGGAAGCGGAGAAAACCTCGTCAGATGTTTGGTCAGGAGAAGGTACGGGAATAGGGAGAGATTGGGGAACGTCACAATTTGTGTTGGTCAGGTAGTCATCAGTGTTTATAGGAAATCTGCAGCAGTCCGAATAGGTCCCAAATAGTCTGATACACGCACTGACGGTCATGTCCTCGTCAGACGTGTCATCCTCGATGCAATCGCAATCAAAGTTCTTGGCTGCCTTGAAGATGTTCAGCTTGATCTTTTCAGATCCAACAGCAATCTCAATACAGCCCGACTCGCAGTCGATAAGGGCTCGGGCTGTGGCCCGAGGATGATCGAACAATCAGAAAGTGAACTAGGAACTTCCATATCTAAAACAAGAAAGTCAACAGGAAAATAGAGACTGTTGACCCTAACCACCACGTCTTCCACCACACCCTTCGGGATTTTGACAGAACGATCTGCTAACTATAACGTGACAGGGGTGGGTTTCAGATTTCCCAAGGAAAATTTTTCGAGCATGATGGTTGGTATGAGATTTATGGAAGATCCTAGATCAAGCAAGGCACGTTTAAAATTGCATTCTTCGATGCTACAGGAAATCAGCGGTGTGCTTGGATCTTTCTGCTTCGGTGGTAGGTTTGACAATATAGCACAACTTGCATGAGGCGAGAGAACCACCAGATTTTTAGTTTTCTTTGACTGTCACCTGGATGTTGTCTAGTCTTTGAAAAATCGGGTGGCAGTAGGTATGTGGTCGATAGCCTCAAGCAGGGGTACCTTGATATCTACATCCTTGAACAAATTACGCAGGTTATCAAAGGCCTGCGGATCTTTCTTTTTGCCTTTTGGCTCCCTCAATAGAGACTCAGGGAATGGGACTAATTCTGGCAACAATTTGGGTGTATCGTCCTCTTGCGAATGCGTTGCGCATCCCGAATGAGAGGGCGATGAAGAAGAAGATGGGCCAAGATTAGGTCGAGGTGGATCAACGGTCTGCTTACCACTCCTCGTAGTGATAGCATTGGACGATGCGAGTCAAGTGGGACCATACGGCGAAGGAGGGTTAGCAATGGGGACATAAGAGTGTGGTGCTGCAGCAGGATTAGCCTGAAATCCCGGTGGAATGCTTGGAGCTTGTAAAATTTGATGAATCTGTCCCTGAGAAGGTTGGACCTATGGTTGCGAACCATGGGGTACGAAGTTTCACGGGTTGGGAACAGGTTGGGCTGGAAGAGTGCCCTGAGATCGAGTTGCCATGCATAGTTGACTGATCTCAGCATTCTGTTGCGCCAAATGGTACTGAAGAGAGGTCATGTTCTCTTCATGGTGCTTTAACATATCCGTCATCATTCACATCGATTTATCAAGTAAACTTGATGCGTGTTCTGCTTGCGGTACGCAAGGGCCTGATGGCGGATTCGCCATAGGATTAGACTGGGCCCTTGGGATGATGGCTGTGGACGGTCGCATTGGTCCACCCGAGGGGTTTTAGCGCTGCGGGTTGTTGGACCATGCGAAATTCGGATGATTTCGCCACCCTGGGTTATACGTGGCAGAGAACGAGTTGTTCCCTAGGGTGCAAGCATCTTCTATGGTAGAAGACGCATCCGCATGTAAGTATGCATCCGAGCACGCAGAGGCTTGGTCCTCCGTGTCGAAATACTGGCTCACAGAAGCCAGTTCCACATGACTTACCGAGTCGCTTGGTGCGACACTCGGTAAGGAAGGTCATACAGGGTTTCTCGGGATAAGCCTGGTGTTGGAAGAATTTGGATTGTGATGAAGTGATGAAGAGGTTGTGTTTGCCAGAGATCGGGCAGGGTTGGCCAGAAGCTCGTCCAGCTTCTTGTGCACGACAGAGACTTCATCCAATTTTTATGCAATAAGGCTTAGATTAGTGGATGAATGGGAGGGCCCCGTGTCAACTTCGTGGACATTTCGGGGGTGGCTGGTACGATTAAAGGCGACAATGGAAGCATTGTTCATCGAGTTTTCACTCATATTTTCAAATAGTTCAAATGCTCCATTCTCGTCTTTATTCATAAAGTTTCCTCCGCAAGAAGCATCTGCAATCTGCTTCAAAGTCTCATTTAGCCCATAGTAGAAAATCTGGGCTATATGCCACTTAGGCAGACCGTGGTGCTGACACTTCCTGAGGAGGTCGTTATACCTCTCCCATGCCTCATGAAATTGTTTACCGTTTTGTTGCGTAAAAGAGGTGATAGCACGGCGAAGCGCATTGGTTCGCTCGATTGGGAAGAACTTCTTGAGAAACGCTATTCGCATCTCTTCCCAAGAGTGGATGGTTCTCCCAAGGGTGCGTAAACATTGCAACGCTTTATCCTGCAATGAAAACGGGAACATTTTCATGAGGACTATAGGTAACCTGACATTTCTTGGTTTAACAGTTTTAGCCAATCGGCTTAGGTCTTCCAAGTGGAGAAAAGGATCTTCACTTGCAAGACCATGAAAGTGGAAATTTATTAGGCCAATTATGTTCGGTTTCAGTTCAAAGTCGTCCCTGCCCATGGGGACCCAAATTTGTCCTATGGTCTCTATAGTAGCGAGATTCTAATAAGAGCTAAGAGACCTAGGCTCCTCCAGTTCGAGAGGGTTCTGCATTTCCTCCAATGTTTCCCGAATGGCTTCAATTCGTTCATTATACATTTCCATTTGGGCTTGGAGGCGGGTTATGGATCTAAGGCTCCACCACCTGGTGGGTTCTCAGGGCTGTTTCCTCCCTCAGGATTTGGAGGTGGGCGTGCAGCCATGTTTGTGGAGGACGATGATTCGGCTTATTTTCTAGATTTATCAGTCAATTCAAACATTTTAGGGTTTTGTGACCTCCTCCCAAACATGCACTACTGCAGGAAGATTTGGGGAGATGAGAAGGGAAAAGAGACGAGAGAAATGATGCCGCAAAGGAATACTTGATTACAAATCAGTATAATCAAATTCCTAACCTCTACAGCGTGCCCTTAGACCTAAAGATCTAAGTTACCTACTATCACGAACTACGGAACTGAATGCGAGCACCGCGGAACCACCGAGCCAGATTGAAAGGCCGTTTGCCCCAGTCTTAGACACCCGATAGCACGCGGGAACTCTCACCAGCACGTAGCCGCTACACGCAGGTAATTAGACCTCCAATCCTTAAGAAGGGTCAAGTTACTACCAGTTTTAGTTAGAGGCTTAGGGTCAAGTGCTTTTGGAATGTGAAGGGCGTTGTTTACGGGTAATGCCCAAGTGATTGATTTTCAGAGTGTGTAAAACAAGCATGCAACAGGGAACTCTCCCCGAATTGAAGTTTTTAATTGGTGAATGATTTTTAGAGTTCAGCCTTAAGTAGTATGGATTTAGGATTTCGCTGAATTACCAATTCAACCAATCTCTGGGTTTTGTGAGAATACAAGTTTTCTTTCTAAGCCCAAGAAACCCTTCTTCAATATTAGTTAGTTAATGCATGCTAAAATGCAATGGGCTACCCTAATTGGAGATTTCTATGTGTGGATGCATGAATCAGTTTTAGATTTATGTGAAAGGGAACCAAAGCACTTCAATTCAAGTGCTCCCAATCACCAGAAATGATTTCCACACACAAGGCTCAATCAACAGATAAAGAAACTCAAATTTTTGGTGTTGAAATATTCGGGATCAAATCTTATGCAAGTTGAAAAATCGTGGTGGGGCTGGAATCAACTCAATTCCAAGTCTCCCCTCCAAAAAGGTGATTCCGAATTGTAGATAAGTGAGGCAACAGAGGGGTGCAATCAATCTTTTTATTTGCCTCAAAGAATACTTCCCACGGTGAAAAATTCAAGAATCAAGATTTTCGTATTTTCGCTATGAAAAGTAGGGCTGGAAATCCCGGGGCGGTGGGAGTGAAGACAATCAATCAAACAAGTGAATTTTAATCCACTTGCCCCAAGAGATCCCAAAAAGTTTTTATAGTTTTTAGTTTTTAAATTTTTTTTTTTATTAAGGTGACAAGTTAACCCAAGTTGCTAAGAAAAGATGACCCACTTATTTGGCAATGTGTGCGAAGCTCCAATGCGGTGTCGACATCTTCACGCTCTCGTTCCCGCCTTGGATCTGCTCACGTTTTCAACTTCGTCTACTTCCTTCTCCTTGCACCAGGTTCACCTGCACACCAAAAATAGAGATACCCGTGAAGAGAGAAGAGAAAAATTGAAAGCAATTGAATAGAAACTTACTTGAAGGTGCACCTCCCCGGCAATGGTGCCAGAAAAGAGTATGTTGCCGAGCCCGAATAGGTTGTTAATATGGTGATTTTATTGTTGAAATGTGTATAGTGGTTAACCAAAATCATACCTAACCATCTCTTTACAAAATTTTTAACCTGGCTTACTTGATTTTATCTTGTCACTTTTAGGCCCAGGGTCGAACTTAGGGAAGTGAGGTACAAGTCAAGTTTCTACGCCTTTCCTACAACGAGTCTCTTCCTTTCGTTTATTGTGTTTTTGGTGTTTTTTTTCTTATTTAGATTCTTTTTTTGGTAATCTTTGTCCTTGAGGCACACCCTCAAAATTGGGTTCTTGTCTTTGAGCCAAAACAGAGTTCCAAAACGAGTCTTGTTATTCGCAAAGCGAAGTACCTGCAAGTCGAAGATTATCTTTTCTCTTTTATACTTTTTTTATCTTTTTACTAACAAGAAAGCGAAACAGAAATAAAGTAAATATAGTATATATATATAGGTATATATTACGTATATAAAGTGGTGGGGGTGGAGGTGAAGATGGAGTGTAGCACGGTGTTGAGTCAGTCGTCGTCTAGAGAGATGCAACCAACAGGACTTGGTGCCACATGGAGTGTGGGATGGATGGTGGATGATGTGTGCAACCATGCTTTTTGTACGCGTGTATCGGGGAATATTAGCAACTGGTGCAGATATTCCCGCGATACAGCGTATGGTAAATAATGTGAAAATATATATATGTATATATGTAAATATGTCTATATGTATATATGGTTATCTATAGGTATATATATGTATATATATGTGTATATAGACTAATACATATTTATATAAGTACTAAAATATGCATAGATATATGTAAGTATATATGTATATATATATATATATATGACTATATAGATATATGTATATACGGATACTAATACTACTATATGTATAGATATAAGCATATATACATATATGTATATGTATAGTAGTATATGTATATATATATATATCAATATATAAGTACAAGTATATATATATATGTACAGAATAGAGTATAGGTGTGTGTGTTTGTGTGGAAGTGTGAGTGTAGGTGTGTGTGCGTCGGTGTAGAGTGCTGTGAGTGTTGTGAGAGAGAGTGAGAGAGAGAGAGAGAGCGGGAGAGAGAGAGGGAGAGAGTGGGAGAGAGAAATGGCTGAGAGAGCACAGCTGCACTGCTGGAGGGTTGAGTTAGCTTGTTTGCAGCTAGTGGGCATCGTTTGGAGACTTCAGGATCGCGTGCGAGCGCGTCTGCGTAGAGAGGAGCACGCGGGAATGGGGAACGGAGAGGAAACGCAGCGCACAGCGCTGCGCGAAGGCTGGAGCGGGCGAAGGTAGCGGGCGATGCGGGTGCACGCAGGCGAGTGGGGCGGGCTGGCAGATGCACGCGTGCAAGCAGGCGATGTGGGCGGAGATGCGTGGGCGGGCGTGTGCACTGGTGAGGGCCGATTGCGACGCGTCGGGTGACCGGGAAAGTGAGAAGCTTTCCGGTCAGACCACTGTAGCCATAGTGTCGCGATGACTCGCGTGAACAGTGGCTACAGCGGTTGTCCACGCCACGCAACCAGCAGTGGCGGTCTATGAGTGAGGTCGGCTCGACGCGTGCGGCGAAGTGGCGTCGGCTGGTGGCTTGTAGGTGGAACCTTGCGACAGAGCGTGCGGAGGGGGGTTGGGTCGTGAGCGAAGGGGCGCGACAGGGCACGCGGAGGTCTATGGGTGCCGCTGGGGTGCTTGGCCGGCCGCTGCAGAGGCGTGCAGCGGCCGGTTGTGGGCAGGAGCGGGCGTGTCAGGGCAGAGAAAGCGAAGGCGGAGAGGACCTGCAGGTGCGCGCGGAGGGCTAGGGCGCCTGCAGGGGAGCATGGAAGTGGCTGGGGATGCTGCTGCTACTGCTACTGCTGCCGCTTAGCTGTTGCTGCTGCCAAGCTGCGAAGCTTTTGAGCTTCAGACCTTGAAGCTGCCCCAATGGTGGAAGGTGAGGGAACCTAAAAAAAATGAGAATAGACCCACCACGCCCACCGGCTCTTTGAAGAGCTGGGCGGTGGTGGTCTCACTGTGGTGGTGTGCACCATAGTGAGGGCTCCTGCCCGTCAGGTATCTCCTCGAAGGAGGACCGACTTATGGAGGGGAATGGGAGGAGACGACGGCCTGGAGAGCTGCTGGTGGGTTCTTTTTTTGCTGCCGGGACCAAGCTTTTTTTTTAAGAGAAGAAGCCGTGGCTTTTTATAGGAGAAGAAAGCCATGCACGGCCATGCTGTGCATGGCTCATGCATGGCCACGGCAGGGAATGGCAGCTACAGGGAAGGGCTTGGCAGGGTGAGGGCGCTGCAAGGAAGCATGGCGCACGGAGAAGAAGAAGATGCAGCCGCGGGAAGGAGTCAAAATCAAAAAGAAAATAAAAAATGGAGATGGGAATATTGCAAAGATGCACTTGAGGAAAAAAGTAAAATGCAAGGCCACTTATTTCATTCTCCTCTCCTCTCAATTAGATGCATCCATGCATGTATTTTTACAAAATGCAATTATGGAATCCTAATATGCCTAGGTAATGCTAGGAAATAGCACAAGAAGGCACTATTGCAGGCGTATTTTTGCAGTGCAATCACCTTGCGCGCCAAAAGCTATTGCACCTCACCGAGCCTGCACCAACGCCCTACTAGACCGCTTGCAAGCGCCCGCGCACTCTCCACTATAGGCACCCACCGCAGCATGCCCCCCTCCAGCACCCTTCACCGCAGGCACTCTGATGCCATTGCCCGCAAGCATCCCTGTGCCGCACCGCCCTCTGCAAAGTGCCCTGTAGGCACTGCAAAGGACTACTCTAGCGACCTGCAGCACGCCTTACGCGCATGCGTGCCCAGCGCGCAACTGTGCGGGCTGCAGCAGCGGCCTCCTCCTCCAACAGGCTGGCGGCGATCCTCCTCCGTCCGGCAACTGCCGGCCACCTCTGGCTACCGCATCACCACCGTTCCATAGCCCTCATTGTGGGGCACCTCCCTGTCGACTCTCGCGGCCAACCATGCACGGCCGCACATGTGAGGAAGAGAGAGGAGAAATCCTCTGTTTTCTTCCCCATTAATAATTACATTCAATGCCATTGCCACCAAAATCAATTTTAATTTATGATTATTTTATTGTGGTGAAATTGTGACTACATACTCATACTTGCTAATAATTGCATGGTTATTGATATTCACATGTTTAACATTGGTTTTGGTATTAAAATGTGCACCAATTTTCTCTAATATATGTCAATTGGAAATTACATAAAATCATCACATATTTATTGCATATTTTAGTGAGGAGAAATTACATGTATACCCTTATATTTTTGAGTTATTTTGCATCTTTTGTCCATCACATTTCATGTCGGATTTGATTATGGATTTCACACTTGATTGAAAGAATACGAAATAATCGAGATTTTATTGCATCATTGCCTCCCTGTGGACACGATCCGCTCTTCTGTGAGTGTGGTAATTCTTATTGTAATTATTTTATTAAGCGATTTTCCACCACTTTGTTACTGAACGACAGATCATCTTAATCACATTATTCGAAAGCGAGAACCGACTTATCAAATATCCCTCTATTTTTTATTAATTACGTATGGCTGGATTCTCCTCATGAATGATATTAAATAATGGATATTAGATATAGTGAACAGGCACTATCTTGTAGGAAATTAATATTTACGGGATACCTGTATCAAAATCATTATTTTACCTGGTATTATATTGTGGTGATTTTGCATGTGCACCCATACATTATTAATTAATTGTTTAGGACAAGAACTTATGTCGAAAATAAGATGCATGAATCAGCATGCACACCCATTGAGTTTCCCGAATAAATAATGCACTATTCACTGGTTTAATAGGCTAATTCTTCCTTGTGGAGATGACCTAACTAATTTCGTGGTTAGTTTTTGAATATTAAATGTTTTGAAAAGCAATTTTTCACCATGCAACAAACTATAACGACACGTCATTTCATGCTAATGTTTTTATCGAAAATGAAGATCGCTCTTTCAGCTAACATTTAAAGCCCTATTAATACCTTGAATCTCCTATCCAACACTATTGATTTAATCGACCTTCCTTTTGATGATCATTGGTGCAATTCACACCCTGCTGAATGCCGTAAAAGATAGCACTGGATGGGAGGTAACCCATCTTTTTTCCTACTTTACGTCTTTTCTTTCTTTCAGAGTTTTTGACTATCTTGATTTAGACCGCCTTCACTAAGGTGATCTTTTTCCCCTTCCTATTGCATGCGGACATGCCATATCTTAAGCATGGGGGGGTGTTTTTAAATTTTGATGATAAAAAACATTCAATTTTCTTGTTTCATTTTCTACATGCATACCCAAAAAAATAAAACTGCTGAAAATTTGTTTAGGAAATTTTGAAATCAGGACCATGGTTGAGGATTCATTTCAAGGTATAATGGGATTTCGTCACTAACAAACTAGGGACAAGGATACGGATTTGATTATTAGAATTTCTGGGTCAATCTTTAGACTAGATCAAGTATCCTTCTCTAAATTCCACTTGAACTCATGGTGATTCAGGTGACTTGATCTCCTTTTGTGACATGGAAATTACCTGGCGTAGTTTCCAATCCAAAAACTTGCATCTCTTGTAAAATTCTTGTGTCAAATTTCACATAGAAGCCAACACCTAAAAAACATTTAGAAATTAGAAAAACCCCTTCTTTAACCTTAGTGAAATTTGAAGCAGATGATTGGTTTGAGTTCCCACCGTCAAGGAGGAAAATACCTCCTTTGAGGATGCGATGTCAACATGTTACCACCTCGGTGCTGCTCTATATTTATATTCCATATCTTTAGATGGAGCATTAAGGCACAATTTTGCAGCTCAAGTGTCTTGGACATTGCTCTACCTATAGTGTCAGAGCAAGACCTTGAATTTGCTTTGAGTGCCCCTTTACACTGCATTGTGTTTTGGGGTTGTGAGCTCCTGGGTGGTGTCATGGATAGTACCATCTCGAAGTGCTAGTGCCAGAGCCCCCTCGAGGATTTGTAACGAGAATGATGATCCTAAAACATGTGCTATAGGATTAAACTGAGAATAAGCAAGGAAAAGAAAGGGTTTTAAACAAGTCAAACCCAAAGAGAGGCTCAAAACAGTGCTTTCTTAGCATTCCTTTACGCTCACTCTCTCGTTCTTTTTTTTTTCTTTTCTCTTCTTTTTGAGCTTTTCTATAGAGAGCTCAAGATCTCACTAGGTTTGTAGAAGCACTCCATGTTTCGTGGACTTACATACCATTAACACCCCAATTATAATTCTGATAACCCTACAACCATGTCAAAAGCCTTCAACTAGTATTTAGGTGGTCAGAAATAATGAAAAAGTAATTAAGGGTCATATTTGGTGGATTACAATGGGTATTTTTGCCTTATTGAAATCGACTCATAATGAAATCGACATATAGACGCAACTATGAACTCGAACACACCTATTTTCCTATTTATTTTTATTTTTTTCTTTTTTTATCTCTTTTCTTTGAATCTATCAACACAACACACAGCATAAACTTTTATTTACGAGGCATTATTGATAAACATCAGTTTATCATCATTCTTATGCCCTAAAATAGATCTAGCTCTTAGGATTTTAACTTCGCAAATGGGTTTCTGGATTGCATTTAGGCATCAATTAGGTTAGGCATGCATTGCATGATTTTTTTCTTTGTGACACGTTTATTTGAGTGTTAGGGATGAATAGATAACCAAATCATTGAAACCCTAGCATTCAGGAAGGCAACAGGTGAAGAGAAAGCATAATTCAGCTGGAACCTAGCTAAATCTAGCTTATCATAGCTAGACACCAGCTCACCTGGATTAGGTTTAGTTCTCCCATGCTCCATTCAGCTCATCCTAGCTGGATGGCAACTCAAGGAAGCTGAACTTAGCTCAAGTCAGTCCAGATCTAGCTCAACTTAGTTGAGTCAAGCTCATCCTAGCTCCAATCAGTTCATTGGGAGCTTAAGCTAGCTCAATTTAGTTGATTGGAGTTCACCTCAGCTCAAGTCCAACTCTCTCCAGCTCCACTCAACATTGATCAGCTGAAGATGATCTCAACCAGCTCAGGCTAGGTCAAGTCTAGCTCTCGAAGACTCAACTTAGCTCAACATAGTTGAGTTAAGCCACCTAACCTAAGCTAGCCACTCCAACTTGCTAGGTCACCTCAGGGATGACAAGACCCAGCTCACCTCAACTCAATTCAGTAGAAGCCAGCTCACTTTAGCTTGGCTTAGCAACTAGCAAAGAACTAGCAAGCTTAGGCAACTAAGGTAGCTCCTTGCTATTCTCTTTAGCAGCCACCAGCTACAGTGTAGCTCCAGACATTTGATTCTAGCTCCTCTTGTCATAACCCTAGCTCCCTCCCCTACTACCCTACTAGCTAAGCTATCTTAGCTTAGCTCCACATAAGCTCTTCACTCCATGGTCGTCCACCCTCCACCTTAAACTGACCTTATCCCTACCTATACTTAACCTTAAACCACCATGGTTGGTGCCAAAAACACACCACAAGCACCTATTCAAAGTGGCACCAACCATTGCACCATTTCCCCCCCCATAACAACCAACCTAACCATCCATAACCACCAACCTAACCCCCCTTGAGTTGGCACCAAAAACACCCTCACACCTCTCCATAATTGGCTCCAACTTGAACCCTTATCACAACCCTATGCTTATCCCCATAAGGCCATCTACATCCTACACCTAATCCCCCTACTAGAAGACACTCTTGGTGCCAAAAATTAAACACCCCTCCTCCACCATAACTACTTCTTAACATACCCTAGGTTGGCACCAACACAATCTATCAACACCTCCTAAAGTTGGTGCCAAATTCCCCATACAAATCCACCATTCATCCACCTATTTTACCCATCCTAACCATCCATTCTAGGCACCAAATTAACTCCCTTCTAGAACCTAGGGTTGGCGCCACCCACCTCCTTAACTCCACCTCCATACACCGCTTATGTTAGCGCCAACCCACCCTAGCCTTCCATCTCTTAACCATCACCATATAACTCAATCCTAGCCTTACAATACCCCCAACCAATCCCTAACCCTAGTCCCTATCTAGGGTTGGCACCAGCCATTAGAAACCCCTTCACTTTGGCTCCACCAACCCTAGCCATAGGATCCCATAACAACCCTCCATGAGCCATCATAGCCATCTATCCCTTAACCATGCCTAACACCCTACCCATTCTATAAAATGGCCATTAACTACCCACTTCAACCTTCACCTTGGGATTCATTATTCCACCATTCTTCAACCTTGCTCCACCTACCAAAGCTGGCCAAGAGAAGGAGAGGAAGAAGATTAATGGGACACTTTGTCCCCTTGGTGCCTTCCCCTCTTCCCTTCTCTCTTGTGCCCACACCAGCCAGAGGACAAGCCAAGTAGGAGGACTTCCAGAGGAGGTTCTTTAGGGTGGTTCACGTCGGAGGTTTCCAAGTTGAATCCTTCCACCCTTGGAGGAGCTAGGCATGCCCACCAAGGGCTTGCCATGGAAGACATACCTTGGAGGAGCACTTCAAGAAAAGGATTAGGAGAAATCCTTTTCAAGCCCTAGAGTAGCTTAGCTTGGAGCAAGGATCTTCTCTTCACCAACATCAATTTTTTTATTTTCATTTCTAGAGTAGATGCATTCCTCTACATGTCATCTTGTAAAACACTTTTCTCCTTAATCAAAGTTGCTTTTCCTTTAATTGTTTTTGTCGCATTTTCTTGCTTTTACCATAGTGTGCTTGATTAGTGTGTTTTCATACGCGAAAAGATTTGCATTGGAAATCTGTCGTTGTAGTGCGTAGAAATCTTCTACCAGATAAAATTTATACCGAAACTCAAAAGGGGGTCCCAGGTCAAACACAGGGAGTCAAACGTTTGGTTTTGAAATCCACGCTTTCAATTTTATTTATTTTTGGTGTTTTTATCTTTTGCAATTTTTTTTGGAATTTTAATAGGCAAGAGATTAGGTCAACAAAATATTTATCTTACTAATCTAATGCAAAGAATGAGAGAGAGAGAGAAACAATCAACATATATAGAAAAGAGTTTGATATAGATAATTCAAGCTAATTACAACTAGACTAGAAAGTGATAAAAGATAAAGGTGAGAAGAATCCCCCTCGACGGTCGCTTGGAGGATGATACACTCTGACGTCACTTGGAAGATGGTGGTGAGAAGTTGGAGGAAGGAGAACAATGACGGAGGAAGGAGGATGAGGTAGGACGATGTCACGATGAGGATCTTCTTTTGAAAGGTGGCGAGAGGGTGACAACGAGATGCTCCACGAACGGGTATGAGAGCCAGGAAAAATGTTTGGTTTTCTACTCTAGAGGAGCATCCCGTGCTTGGGATAAGCTCTCTCTAGAGCCTTGGAGGTGGTGAGGGAGAGGAAGGAAGAGACGAAGATGGAGGGAGGGGTGTGGGTCCTTTTACAGTGGAGGAGAGGAAGACTTCCATCCATGGGTTATAGCGACATCAAAGCTGTCATTGAAGATCTGCCCCTAAATGCCACTAAATATCTGCACACACCCCCGCTGGCACTCGTATACTGATGGGAACAACATCATGAGCCATAACTAGCTCAGTTTAGTCATTATCAAGGAATAAATGCTCCTGCATAGCTACTAGAGAGCCATAGTTCATTGCATAATCATTCTGAGAGAAAGACAAGAAAACTAAGATAAAACTACAATTTTACCATCATATCTTGAATGCAGAACAACCATGGGTTTTCCCAGGGGGTAATTAAGGGTCAAATGGTTTTAAATATCCAACAAGTGGGTTAATACAAACAGAAAAAGGTTTTTGCATGTTTTGAGAATTAAATGACTTCTGAAACATTAAAATAGACCTACTTAATTAATTGAGATTCTAATCAGGACAAAATTCACCTAAACCATCTAAAATTCATATAAAAATATTCTCTAAGGTTTGGTATCTTCAATTTGACCATTAGAACCCATCTTGACCCAAAATAGAGTCTCAGACTGACAGTTGCCCTAATTTGGATTTTCACAAAAATTGCCTAGTCAAACTAGGTCAAAACCAAAATCTAGCTTCACCATTGTATTCCTAAAGTTCAAATTAAGTTTGTATCAAAATTTGGTCCCAATCTGAGATTGTCTTGACCTTAACTTTCAAAATCCTTACAAAAAGGCCCCTATCCTTATCATCATTTTCTTCAAATAGGTCCCTGCCGCCATGAATCCTATTTGTACAAACTTCGATGACCTAAATTTGGCAAGTTCTCCTTGATTCCTTAACGAATCCCTCTTAGATTTGAAAGGGAAGTTCGTCAAGGACTTCCCTTCCTTTTGAGCCAATTCCTACGCCCTAAAACCTTCCAAATCTCTCATGTGAACGCATGAGAGATTTGGGTATCTTAGAGAATTCCTACTTCGGCAAGCTTCCCAAGCTCAAAACTCCCTCCAGAGGCCTATAAATGGACCCCCAGATCAAACTGAAGATTCCAAGCTTGATTTTGGTCGGAAACTCCCCATTATCTTCCTCTCTCTTCTGGCCGAAAGGCTCCTTGAGCTCCAACAACCTCTTCCATCCTCATTCTTCGTCCATTAACAATATCATTGATAGATTTGCCTTCCTCATCCTCCTCCGCGTCGGACCATACTAGCGGTCACTTCTATCTCCTTCATCATTGTCGTTCTCCCCCCACCGAAGTCACCTTCGTCTCCACTGCCGGTAATACCGTAACTAGTGTCGCCTCTACCCCTCTTCGTCAGCCAATCACCTAGATAAGTTTCCTAACAATTCTACTTTATACACACACCAACCACACTTCATTCCGATCGTCGTATCACACTGACCACCTTCACCTTCCCCGCTCCAACCAGACCTCTGGCAAGTCCATCTCACCCCCACAAACCACCAATCAACTTGCCAACCACCTTACGACCTTCACCGCATCATGCCCTACCAAACCCCTTTCCCTATTTGCCTTTCTGTCCACCCAAACCATCTGCCGAACACCATGCCCTCCGCACCAACAGTCTGAGGTCGTCAGACATCCTCACTCCGCCAATCACCTCCGCACCACCACGATTACGTTTGTCATCAGCCAGCGATGCTTGCTGAGTGCTTTAACACAACCGAGAGGGCTTATTCTTGGTTTTCAGGTTACAGATCTTGCCCACCATTAAAAGCAAGCTTCAAGCAAGCTTGAAGCTTGCTTCACGGTCGATAGCACCAGGCATCACACCGAGGAGACGCGGAACCATTCCAGGTTCCCTTTTTAACCATCAATTGGACCCTTTGACAAGTAGAGAACATGAATTTGATGAAGGAGCTGCTACTGCTGCTCAAAGGAAGGGTGGGACTTTAGTCCCACCTCGGAAGCTGATGACCAAGTTATAGAGCAGAAATTGTTTTTGTCCTACAGCCTTATCGCCTCAAGTACTCACAGGGGGTGAGGTCCACGCACATGCCCCTCACGTGCCTCACCCATGACACCTTACACGTGGGTTTGGCCGATCAGATAACCCACCTAGCCTAAGCACTCCTTGCTCACCACCCACGTCGGTGAGCCTAGTCCCGGGTGCACACCTGCCTATTTACTTGACTACCCCAATTGTGGCCCTGGGATGGTGGAACCTAGAGGAAGAGAGAAAGAAAGAGAGAGCAAAGGCAGGGGAGGGTTTTGCCCTATGCGACACTTAGCCAAATTTGAAAGTGCCACCCTTATGCGTGATGAGAAAAAAGAAGCCTGAGCAGAAGAAGGAAAGAAAGAGTAGCTATAAAAGAGAAGGGGCATAGAAAAGAAGAGAAGAGAAAGGGTGCCCTTTTGGCACTATAGTAGTAAGTGATTTAAGTTGTCTGACCGACTAAACAGATGTCTGAGCATCATTTGAAGTGCACTATGCACTTATCATACGTGGAATTGAATTGCTTAGTATTGATGAAATATTTGAGATAATTGTTAAGGGTAATTGGTGATTCAAATCATCATTTTACCCCATTCTTTTTGCATTATCTAACATTTAATTTCATTCATATTTGCTTCAAATTCTATTGATTATATATTTGTGTTGAATTGCAACCTTGAGAAGCATTTTTGCCAATTGCTCCCTTTGTTCGACTTCGGACTTTCATTTAAGTAATAAATTCTATTATTTTTCTTGTTGATTCGACCTATACTACACCTGTCAATTTTGAAACCCATTTCAGAGTGACTAACACATATGCGCCTCGCTAGCGTTGCTGCCACTACGTGCATCTCGTATCCGTGCCTCACGCTATCGTGACATGCGGGCACACTAACGCTGAGCTTCATGCGTTGCTGCGCACTGCAGGTGCACGACTCTCATGTGCACATGTCATGCGACCTTTGTGTAGCTGCATCCGATTAAGAATTTGGGGGGGGTTGCAGGATTCGAATCCGCACTCGTCCTTTGGGAGTGCGCTTCAAGATGAATGTGCCACCTTTGTGATTGTGTCTGGAGGATGAATTAAATGTTGAGGCAGCGGAGGCATCCCAATCATTGGATCTTGATCCAACAGCTGTGGTGAGAGGTTGCAGACAATGAGGGGCACCCATGGTTGCTGTTGGCTAGTGTTGGATGGCCTAGATGGCACCACATGGCGCCATATAGGCTGTCCAACACCAGCCAGCAGCAACCGCAGGCACATGGTACATCTGGGTTGTACATCTTCTTTCACTTGCAGAGGATGCCATGGTGCTCAAATCAAGATGATCTTTACGTTGGTGGATTATGATCGTCGCTCTGGATCCATCCGTATGGTCAAATTTTTCATCTGAAGCCCATAAAAATGTTGCATTGCCCCCTAGCCATTGATCTTCTTTGGATTGCATATGGTGCTACGAGTTTTCGATCTAGGTGATTTCAGAGGTGTACTCTGATCGTCATCTTGATTAGATCCATATGGTCAGATTGTCAATTCAAGGCTCTGGTGATAAAAGGATGCAATTAACCTAAAATATACGCAAACTTCTCCAAATGCAGAATTATGCACGCTGTGCAATATTTATTGTATGGAATGCACATCTAAGCCTAGAGCATGCATAAATAGGCATTTTATGCTTAATAAATGTCTCTACATCAGCGCTCACACACTCTCTAATTACCCTAGGTCTTCACACAACTAGGGTGAGCTTAGGAAGAGGA
This sequence comes from Thalassia testudinum, assembly GCA_037157565.1. NCBI lineage: Eukaryota > Viridiplantae > Streptophyta > Magnoliopsida > Alismatales > Hydrocharitaceae > Thalassia > Thalassia testudinum. Next base: position 3,071,302 of record JAZHRO010000073.1, on the reverse strand, counting down.
TTTTCTTATCACTTAGCTTTAGTTATAGCAATTAGGCATAGTCTTTCTCCACTTACCATTTTATTGTTGCCCGTTATTTGAAAACTCAAAAAAAAAAATTCTAATATTCAAAAATCACAAAAGGAAAGTTGATTTCCCGATTTTGAGCAAGAGTGTTTAAAAGTGCATGTATGCCTCCTTGGATGACCCTAGATACCATTGCTATCTAAGTTTATAAATTGTAAAAGTGATTGAGAATTTCCGTGTTGCAACGACTTAAAATCCTAATCTTATCGAATTATGCTTTTTGCATCAATTATTGGGGAATGATGATGCTCAAGAGGATATTGTGTGGCTTATTTAGTGGAAATGCATAGTCTCAGCACCAGGAAGGGATGGATAGGATAATTGTACTTCTGACCTTTTGCACTAATACCCTCCTTCAGCTGAGGATTCCATAAAAGACGGTCGTAACAGTCGACCATAGTCATAGTTTTATTAGAACTCAATCTTTTTGTATCTGCCTTATTTGGTGGCTCTTAGGGATTCTCACAATAATATTTGCATGTAGGAACTATAAGTGAAAACTATGCCTAACTCCGAGGTATCATTATCTAATTATCTTGAACTTAAGAGTCCTTACACTAGACTTAGAGCACCAGTAGACACTCTACTCTCACCTCACAAATGTTTGGTGTATCTAATGAAAACTATCTTTGCCTAACTCTCTAACTGACTATCCAAGGGTTCAGGAAAAAAAGCAATGCATCTCCTTGACAAATTAAAAATGTCTATTGGTTTTCATAATGGATCCATTACAAAGTATATGTGTAAGTGAAATAGTTGTACTAGATTCTAATTTAGGAAACAATTCAAGAAGAAAATCCACAATAAAACTTCCTTGATAAAAATCTTTTATGCATGAATGTAGTATGTTTAAATGCTATGTATGAATGCCCCAGATTTTTCAACAGTAACCCTTCATAGTTGCACTTCAATATTTGACCTTATTCGAGTTCACATTCAGCTTAGTTCCTAATTTTAGAATAGAAAGGTGAGTGGATGAGTCGGAAGTGGCTGTCAGGGACAATTTCTAGCCTCAATGCCGACATTGGAGGTGGAGTTGGTGATTGTGTAGCAACCATAGGACTTAATTGACCTAAATTTAGTCAGATCTTAGCATAACATAGGAATAATGCATGCATGAGCTGCATAGTTGCATCATAATTGACTTAGTTATGTAAAGAATAATGCTATTCTTATATTCTAATTGATAAATAATAATAATTGCAGATGATTTGGGGGAGCGATGATAAATCTAACAATACGAATGGACTCAGAGTGACAATCGCAATCCAATGATGCAAAAATCACCTTAATCAGAGCCCTATAGCTCCATCTACAAAGGTCAGAAGATGGACGGTCAGGATGGTGCCACGTGGCACCATCCCAATGGCTCCCCACCATGCCCTCTTTCTCTAAAGAAGCCCCCACGAGATCTGTGGGTCATTGGATCATCATCCAACTGCCACGAACACTCTACGTAGTCGGATTAGTGCACTTCACCAAGAGGAGCTTCATCTCAGCTGTTGGATTGCCATCCAATAGGAGAGAGCACGCAAGCATGAAATCAAAATTGTGACTCAAGTGCAGGTGCAGCATGTTGGTCAGATGCCTTATCGAGAGCACTAGGCTACCCATTTGAGACTCATGAAGGGGGCGCAATTGCACTCAATGTGAAGCACGTGAAGTTAGCATGTCAAATCGAGATCACGCGATGCTGGACCCACATGGCACCACATGACTCAGTGGATGACCAGCTCAGAGCACACACATGATCACACATGGGTGTATGTGGCCTCGCAATTTGACTCCATTAGTGTCATTCATTGTAGATTAGACGACCACAATTGAGTGCGAGAATTGCGCTTGCAATGCAGGCATGATGAAGGCAGCTTTGATGCACAATCAATCACATGATGGAGATCAGATGGCTGCGAGGAGGCCATGTGGTGAGTACGGATGGCAGCGCATGTTGGAGGTACAGTTTGGGTGCGAGTTGGACGCAATTTGAGCCTTTGATCAAGGATCAAACAACACTTGTTCACCAAGCTTGGTGGCATAGTTAGTAGCCCTAAAAGACCCATTTTGCCCCTCATTTTGGCTATAAAAAGTTCCCATGACCGCCCATTTCCATCACCAACTTCAACCGAGCACCCTCCCTCTCTAAGTTCACTTCAAGAGCCCTTCCTTCTCCAAGCTTCTCATTGCCCCCTTACTACCAAAGGGGTCAGTTCTACTGCTCTTTCTATTGCAATCCAAGGCTGCCAAAGCACTCCTTGCCAGAGCACCATTAGTGCCCTCATCTCTGATCTCTCCACTCTAATTTATTTCTCTCTATTATTATTCTTTTACTGCATTCATAATGTTAGCAAAAACATGTGTCGAGAAACAACGATCTATATCTAATTTTGAATCTGCTTTCCTCTATTAGAAATAAATCATGCCAGTTTTGGTTAATATAAATGAAATTTTTTTAGATAGGAATTTAGTCAGTAGCTCAGAATAGTAGAAGTAGTGCAAATGGAAGCTTACACCTTCACTTTCGTCATCTTTTTAACTCATGCGCACATTCTTCTCAAAAATAATGCAACCAGTGAATCCTATTTATGTGTTATTGAAACTGGACTACAATTTATTTTAAGCAAATAGAAAAATCAGAATTAGTTCGCAAAACACTCTTCCCTGAGTTCGATCGGGACCCACCAAGTCTTGTTGCAAATATAGTTGTTTGAATCAGAATCATGTCTATACTACAAGCTAACTTAATCAAAAGTGTGATTTTGGACTCAACAATCGGTTGTTCTTAAATTAGGGACCCTAAAGTGCAATTAGCATGATGTTCACCAATACAAAGGTTTTTTTTTCTAGGTGTTGGCAGAAATTTTTTAGTGTAAGTGTATTATCCTCCCATGCCTAAGTTCTTACATGTCCTCATGCATGAAAATAAACATAGAAAGAATCATAATAGAAACTTGTGGAAAGCATAATAAAGCATAGAAATCACCTAGAATCACATCCGGATTTTTAACAATCAGCATATTCCAACACCTATGAATGGAAAGAAATATAAAGGAAAACATGCTAAATAAAATATGCTATGTATAGTGCTGAGTTTAATGGCTATAGCTAGGCGTAAACTCAAAAGGGATATGTCAATACAGTATTGAGAATGGCAAGTAAAATGATTAGAAGTTTAATCTCATGCACCAACAACAGGCCGCAAATGTAGACCAACTATCCATGAATTCTAAGACCAAAGAGTTGAAAAGATATTATAATGATGCTTGAGAAAATCTGCAGCCAGGTGCTATAAGAGAAGGCTTGATTAATGACGGAGCCTAAAAGAAATCAAGATGAGGCATCTCAAAGAGATGGTGGAGAAGATGGGTGGTTGGGGTGTGAGTGGAGTGAAGAATGGGGGAAAAATCATATGGGTCTTAATAATGATGATAAATGGAAGGCATGACCCAACTGATGTGGTTAGATCTAGAAGTCAAGATCCAGTGATCTATCTCAATCTCTCCCAAAGGTGTTTCTTCTTGAGTATCATCCTTTTCTTTTTCTTCTTCGAGGTCATTCAATTCCACTTCCCAAGTCTCCTTGAATTCACATGATTCAGCAACATTCATAACTTCCTCAGATAACTCATCATATGTAATTCCCAATAATCTTTCAATCTCTTGAATATCTTTTTCATAAGGGGATATTTCCTCTTGCTCACTTAGATGGAATTGGGCAGTAGATTCAGTAGTGGTTTCCCCATCTGATGTCTCTTCCTTAGAATTATTTTGTAGTTCAAAATTAGTCTTCGAGACATCAATATCATCCACCTCGGGTGTCGGATCCACAAAATCCTCAATAACAACCTTAGAATCAAAAATTTGTTGTGGAACACCCAAGCCAAATTCAAACATTGCTAATTTTTATTGCTCATCCTGGATTTTATGAAGCTCTTTTCTTATATCATCATATTCTCTAGTACTAACTTCTTTTATTTCCTAAACCATCTTGATCAATTGGGTAATCTGGGATTCATTGCAAGGGATAGGTGTTTGAATTGGGTTGGGTCAGTCAAGATAATTAACCATGTTATCAAAGATTTGATCCTGTATTGAGGGCAGCTTTTGTGATCTAGTGGAGTCATGATACAGGCTATGTGGTCCTACCCATGTATCAATTATCATTGTTTCTTCTGAATTATCCTCCGAATCATTTTTCGTATCATCCAAAAAATACCCTTGGTCGGGCGTGTTTCGCGTGTTAGAAATCAAGGTTACAAGTAACCTGTCGTCGTAGTTGCAAAACACGATCAAATAAAATTTATACCGAAACTCCAAGGGAGTCCCAGGTCGAACACAGGGAGGCAACATTTACTTTATGTGAAAACCGCACTTCGTTTCGTTTCTTTTTGGTATTTTAGGGTTTTATTATTTTTTTGTATTTTTGAAATAAAAGAAAACAAGCAAATGTATCACAAGATAGAGATGTGGAACAAATATGATATATATATTACTTCCAATGTAAATTACAAAAAACTATGAAAGCATATAAAGAGAAGGAGGTGAGAGGAAATCTCCTGAATCGGCTGTTCGGTGAGACGATGGCACCTGGCGGAAGCTCGGACGAAGGAGGTGAGGAGCGAGACGACGGAGGTGAGATGCTGGAGGACGTCGGGTTGAGGAAAGCTTCGATGTAGCTCCGAAATGGAGGTGAGAAGACAGAGTTGACCTGCTACTGGAATGGAGGTGGGAGGACAGCTCCAAGGTGACCTATGAAGGGAGATGGGAAGTTGGAGTATTTGGTGGGGCAGAGGTTCACTACACTAATAGGCACCTTGGGAGCTTGAGAATAAGCTCTAATGGAGCATTGATAAGCTTGCTAGAGCTTAGGAGTAGGTGGGTGTAGAGTAGGTAGAGATGGCTTGGAAGGGAGGGGGTGTAGGTGCTTTCATAGTGGGGGAGAAGAGGCTAAAAATGGATTAAAGGCCATTTAGCGACCTCCAGACCGTCGCTGGAAACGTTGCTGTTGACAGCTCACCTCCACTCATGCCTAGTTGGCTCTGCTGGCATGCGATGAATTATCAATGGTTGTAAGTGTCGCTATAAGTCCAACTCATGCGTCGCTGTAGTCAACCTCACGCTACGTTGGTGCTGCGCTCCCTTGCCGCGCGCGCGAGCCTACGTGCTGGCACTGCACGCATGCGTGCCTATGTGCCCGTGCGCGCGCGCGCCCACATGCTGGCACTGCATGCATGCGTGCCTATGTGCCCGCACGTGCACCCACACGGCTTCGCTCGTGCAGTGCTACGTGCATGTGCTGGTGGCCTGGGCTGTGCCACGTGGCGCAGTCTGGGCCATCCATCTTCTTATTGTTGTAGGGGCTGCTATAGAGGTTGGATTGAGTCGATTTTCACGCCGTTAAGTTGTGATAGTAGACTCGAATCCATCCGCGTAGTCGGATTTATCATTTGAAGCTTCGAATTATGTCTCCTAGTCCCTTGGCCGTTGATCTTCCTCGGACTGCATATGGTGCTACGAGACTCCGATCGAGGTGATTTCAGAGGCGTTGGACTCCAATCGTCATCTCGATCAGATCTGTATTGTTGGATCATCAATCTGAGCCTTCGAAATAAATATGCTTCTCTCCTAACCACAAAAAAGACACAATTAACCTAAATTATATACAACTACTCTAAATGCAGAATGATGCATGCTATGCAATATTTATAACATGAAATGCAAATCTAAGCCTAGGAACATGCATGAATAAGCATTTTACCCTCAACAAATGTGTTTACATCAACCCTGACTTTGCTTCTTTAGCGGCTGCATAAATATCAAAATAAATCTTCTCATTGCCGCTACTCATTTACATACATCCTGAGTAGCAATCAATCCATGCATTGGCTGTAGCCAAGAAAGGGAAACCTAGAATAATGGGTGAATCACTTAGCTTTTTCAGTATATCCATGTCTAAAATAATAAAATCAACCGAAAAGCTAAGACCTTTCACTTTAATGATCACATCATGAACTACCCCATTAGTTGTGTTAGTGGAGCCATATGCCATTTTAATTGTGATAGGTGTGTGCTGCAGATCTCCAGGTCTAGTGCAATCAAATAGGGCGATAGAAATCAAACTGATTGACGACCCTAGATCCACAACGGCTCTATTGATGGTGAATCCCTTAATGGCACAAGATATGAAATATTTTCCAAGGTCGACCTTTTGGTATGGTAGAGTGGTAGAAAAAAATTCACCCATGTAAGCAGATAAAGCCACCTCTTTTGGTGTGCAAGTCTTTTTTTTTTCTTCTAACACTTTCTTTAAAGCCCCAGGAAAGGGTAAATAGGTCAAATCAAATTCAGGAGTCTTTTTCTTCTTTTTGTCCCTAGAGTCAGAGTCAGAGCTTGATACAGGTTTGGTCTTAGGATTTTTAGGTGAGCCCAAGTCAGATCGTTTGGTGGACTCTTGGCTTTTCTCTTTTTTTTAGGGGCCAAGGAATTGGCACCTAGACAATGGCACATGCGATAGATTGGAGGAGGGGTCAGAAGAATTGGTGGACAATAAGAGTAGGGAGGAGTTTGCATACAGGGATAGAAGGATTCTTGAAGTCTTTTGATTTGATACTCTTGAGATTTCACTCAATTTTCCAGACTAGTCAGCCTTTCTTCATTTTTCTTGTCAAAGTGCAACAGAAGGTTCATGATATCATCAGGGTGGTTGTGGGTTGGGTTGGACTAGGTGGTTGCCCTAAAGTGGTTTGAGTGGAATGTTGGGCAAGCCTAGATCGATCTTGAGTTTGATTTTGTCTTTGTGGATGCCATGAAATATCAGGATTGTCTCTCCACTCAGGGTTACACGAATTAGGATATGAATCAAAGTGTGTACCACCCTGAGTGGGGCTGACTATAGAGGGGGTTGAGTGAAAACCTGATGTGTAGTCCTGTACTTGTGATCCATTATTCCAATTGTTAAGTGAGATATTGATGCAGACACATCTATTTAGGTTAAAATGCCTATTCATAAATGTTCCTAGGCTTAGATTTGCATTTCATGTTATAAATATTGCATAGCATGCATCATTTTGCATTTAGAGTAGTTGTATATATTTTAGGTTAATTAGGTCCTTTTTATGGTCAGGAGAGAAGAAGATTTATTTCAGGACCTCAGATGGACGATCAAACTATACGGATCTGATCAGGACGATGATCGGAGTCTAATGCCTCCGAAATCATCTAGATTGGATTCTCATAGCATAATATGAAGTCCGCAGAAGATCAACAGCCAGGGGGAACGTGACATCCATACTAGCTTCGAATGAAAAATCCGACCATACAGATGGATTCGGAGCAATGATCGTAGTCCGGCAGCGTGGGATTCATCTCGATCTGAGCACCGTGGCACCCCCTGCAACAGAAAGAAGAATGGACGGCCTAGATGGCACCATTTGGTCCCATCCAGGTTGCCCAACATCGGCTAGCAACACCCACTCCCATCTCTCCACCATCCGCAACCTTCATTCCCAGCTGTTGGATCATGATCCAACGGCTGAGAAGCTTCCTCCACCGCATGCCAGAAGACATCTGCTCGATGCATTCAACGACTTGGCACGTTGGTTGAGGTGCTGGATTTCAACGAAGGGGTGCAGGTTCTAGACCCATGGACCACCCCCCCCCCAAATTGGCAATTGAAGGCACCGGCTGTGCGCACATAGCTCAGCACCGCAGCAACGGCTGCGTACACAGCACGGGGCTAGCATTCGAGCGTGCGTGCGTGACAAGGAGTGCACGAGGCATGCCCCAGCAGAGCGTGAGTAGTGGGGAGGGCGATTTGCACCTCAAAACACGCCTATAAGAACGCCTTCTTATGCTATTTTCTAGCATTAACTATGTATATTATAATCCTGTAGTTGCATTTGTAAAAACGCTTGCATCCATGCATTTAATTGAGAGGAGAAGAGAATGGAATAAATGGCTTGCATTTTTACATTTTCCTCAAGTGCCTCTTTACAAAAATCCATCTCTTCTATTTTTTATCTCCACTTGATTTTTATTTTTCCTACGGCTGCAACTTCTCCGCAACCTCTCCCTGCCATGCCATTCCCTGCGGCTGCCATTCCATCCCACTCCCCGCATGCTGCATGACCATGCTTTCATCTTCTATAAAGCCACGTCTTCTTCTCTTCAAACGGGGCTGGCTGCAGCAAGAAAGAAACACCACCAGCAGGCCGCCACCTTCCTCTCCTCCCTCTCCCCTCCATACGTCGGTCCTCCTCCGAGGAGAAACCCGGCGGGCAGGAGCTCACTGTGGTGCACACCACCACAGTGAGACCATCACCGCCCAGCTCTTCAAAGAGCCGGTGGGCGTGGTGGCTCTCTGTTTTCATTTGTTTTCCGTTCTCGCACTTCTAGCCATTGCTGCCGCTTCAAGGTCTGAAGCTTGAAGCAGCAGCAGCAGCTAAGCGGAAGCAGCAGCAGCAGCAGCTAAGCGGAAGCAGCAGCAGCAGCAGCGGCAGCGGCCCCCGCAGCTTCCGCGAGCGTCTGCAAGCGCCCCAGCCACTCCGCGCGTGCCTGCAGACCTTCCCCGCTTCCGTTAGTACGCTCTGTCGCCCGCCCTCCGCACCCACAACCGGCCGCTGCACACCTCTGCAGCGGCCGGCCAAGCGTCTCCCTGCCTCCCTACCAGCCTCTGCAAGCGCCCGCGCGTGCCTGCAGACTCCCCGCCTCCTTCTCCGAGCGCGCTGTCGCGAGCCTCCGCGCTCGCAGCAGGTCGACGCAGACTCCTCATCTCCTCTGCGCGAGTACGCCCCCGTGCGCCCGCGACCTCCAGACGTCGGCCGCCATCTGCAGACGACGTATCGGGCCTCCTACAGAGCTCCTGCATTCTCTCTCTCTGCCGATCTCTCTCTCTCTCTCTCTCCGCGATCTCTCCCTCTCTCTTTTTTTTTCACTTACAGCAACACACACACACCCATTCACCGACACACACACTCACACACTAATAGTAATATATATATATATATATATATATACATATACATATATCTATATATATATACTTATATATACATAGTATATCTATATAGTTATGTATACATACATATAATATAATATATATATGCATATACATATATAATATATATATATATATATATATATATATATACACATACTCATATACATATATATATATATACATATCTATATACTTATACATATACACATATATATATACATATATATCTAGATACATATATACTTATATACATATATATATATATATCTATATAGTATTATATATATATACTTATATACATATATACATAGCTATATACATATATACATACATATATATATATATATATATATCTATATATATCTATACATATATACTTATACATTTATATACATACATATGTACATATATTTTCACGTTATTTATTATACACTGTATCGCGGGGATATCTGCACCAGTTGCTGATATTCCCTGATACACGCGTACAAAAAGCGTGGTCCCATACATCATCCATCCTCCATCCACACTCCACGCGGCACCTAGTCGTGTTGGTTGCGTCTCTCTAGACGTCGGCTGACTCGACATAGTGCTACACTCCATCGTCACCTCCACCCCCACCCCTTTATATATATACTACATATAAATATATATCTATAGCTACTATATTTACTTTCTATCTGATAGCTTCCTTCTTAGTAAAAAAAGATAAAAAAAGGTATAAAAGTGAAAAGATAATCTTTGATTTGCAGGCACCCCGTCTTGCAAGTAGCAAGACGTGTTTTGAAACTCTGTTTTGGCTAAAAGCCAAGGACACAATTTTGAGGGTGTGCCTCAAGAACAAGGATTACCAAAAAAAAAACCTAAATAAGAAAAATACCAAAAACAGAATAAACGAACGGAAGAGACGCGTTTTAAGGAAAACGTAGAAACTCGACTTGAACCCCACTTCCCTGAGTTCGACCCTGGGCTTAAAAGTGACAAGATAAAATCAATTAGGCCAGGTTAAAAATTTTGTAAAGAGATGGTTAGGTCTGAATTAGGTTAACCACTATACACATTTCAACGATAAAAATATCATATTAACAACCTATCCAGGCCGACCATCATAGCTTTTCTGGCGCCGTTGCCGGGGAGGTGCGCTTTCGAGTAAGTTTCTATCCAATTCCTTTAAATTTGTCTCTTCTCTCTTCACGGGTATTGTTGTTTTTGGTGTGCAGGTGAACCTGGTGGAAGGAGAAGAAGGCTGACGAAGTCGAGGACGTGAGCAGATCCAAGGCGGGAACGAGAGCGTGAAGACGCCGACATCGCATTGGAACTTCGCACACGTTGCCGAACAAGTAGGTTTTCTTTTCTCATCAAATTAGGGTTAACTTGCCACCACACAAAAAAAAAAAAAAAAAATTTAAAACTAAAAATTAGAAAAACTTCTTGGGATTTCTTGAGGGCAAGTGGATTAAAATTCACTTGATTGATTGGTTGTCTTCACTCCCACTGCCCCGGGATTTCCTGCCTTACTTCGCATAGCGAAAATCCGAGAATCTTCATTCTTAGATTTTTCGCCGTGGGAAGTATTCTTTGAGGCAAAGAAAAAGATTGCTTGTATCCCTCTTTTGCCTCACTTATCTTTAATTCAGGATCACATTTTTGGTGGGGAGATTTGGAATTGAGTTGATTCCAACCCCACCACGACTTTTCAAACTTGCCTGTGATTCGATCCTGAATACTTCAACCCCAACAGTTTTACTTTCTTTATCTGTTGGTTGAAGCCTTGTGTGTGGATATCTTTCTGGTGATTGGGAGCACTTGAATTGAAGTGTTTTGGCTCCCTTTCACATTGATATAAAATTGATTCGCGCATCCACACATAGAAATCTCCATTTAGGGTAGCCCATTGCATTTTAGCATGCATTAACTAACTGATAATTGAAGAAGGGTTTCTTGGGCTTTAGAAGGAAAACCTGTATTTTTGCAAAAACCCGGAGATTGGTTGAATTGGTAATTCAGCAAAACCCTAAAATTCATACTACTTAAGGCTGAACTCTAAAAACCATTCGCCAATAAAAACTTCAATTCGGGGAGATTTCCCCGTTGCATGCTTGTTCTTACACACTCTTAAAATCAATCACTTGGGCATTACCCGTAAACAACGCCCTTCACATTCCAAAAGCACTTGACCCTAAGCCTCTAATTAAAACTGGTAGTAACTTGACCCTTTTAAGGATTGGAGGTCTAACTACCTACGTGTAGCGGCTACGTGCTGGTGAGGGTTCCCGCGTGCTATCGGGTGTCTAAGACTGGGGCAAACGGCCTTTCAATCTGGCCCGGCGGTTCCGCGGTGCTCGCATTCGGTTCCGTAGTTCGTGATAGTAGGTAACTTAGATCTTTAGGTCTAAGGGCACACTGTAGAGGTTAGGAACTTGACTGTATTGATTTGTAATCAAGTGTACCTTTGCGGCGTCATTTCTCTCATCCCTTTTCCCTTCTCATCTCCCCAATTCTTCCTGCGGTAGTGCATGTTTGGGAGGAGGTCACAAAACCCTGAATTGCTTGTATTGACTGATAAATCTAGAAAAAGAGCCGAATCATCCTCCTCCTCCACAAACATGGCACACACCTCCGCCTCACCACTTCGTCACAATTTCAATTCTTTCAACACCAGGCTTATCCCTGGAAACCCTGTAAGACCTTCCTTATCGAGTGTCGCGCCAAGCGACTCGGTAAGTCATGTGGAACTGGCTTCTGCGAGCCAGTATTTCAACATGGAGGACCAAGCCTCCGTGTACTCGGACACATATGCGGACACGTCTTCTGGCATAGAAGATGCCTGCACCCTGGGGAATAACCCGTTTTCTGCCACGTATAACCCAGGGTGGCAGAATCATCCCAACTTTGCATGGTCCAACAACCCGCAGCGTCGAAACCCCGCTGGTGGACCAATGCGATCGTCCGCACCCGTCATCCCAAGGGCCCAGTCTAATCCTATGGCAAATCTGCCATCAGGCCCTTGTGTACAGAAAACCAAACACGCATCAAAACCTCTTGATAAATTGATGCGAATGATGACGGAAATGTCAAAGCGCCATAAAGAAAACATGACCTCTCTTCAGCATTTGGCGCAGCAGAATGCTGAGATCAATCAACTAAGCATGGCGACTCGATCTCAGGGCACTTTTCCCGCCCAACCTGTTCCAAACCCGCAAAACTTTGTACCCTGTGGTCCGCAACCACAGGTACAACCTTCTCAGGAACAGGTTCATCAAATTCTGCAAGCTCCGAGTATTCCTTCGGGATTTCAGGTTAATCCCGCTGCAGCACCGCACTCTTATGATGATAGTGATCACATCAAGGATGACACGTCTGACGAGGACGTGACTGTCAGTACGTGTATCGAACTAATTGGAGCCGATTCAGACTGCTGCAAATTACCTGACGACTGCCTGACCAACACAAACTGTGACGTTCCCCAATCCCTCCCTATTCCTGTACCTTCTCCTGACCAGACTTCTGACGAGGTTTTCTCCGCTTCCCATACCTCGTGGTCTGAGTCATTGCCGGGCTGCTCACCGCCGGTCCACACTATGGAAGACCGGATTGCCCTTTCTTTCCCGCTAAATCAGGCGGATTTGCAAATCCACACTGGGACCTTGAGCCCACAGCTTACTCACCGGGGCTATTCCCTTTTGGATCCATCTATCCAAAAAGCCCCCCTTCTTGGCCAATCTAAGGGCCAACTTCCTCTTCCTGATCTGTTTTCTGATCCGCCTGGGACATTCTCGTCCCAGAAAACGCCAAATCTCTCACCATCCACCATTACTTTTCACGCCTCTATCACGATTACTTCGCTTTTCTCTTCACCACCCACCATCCACCCACCCTTCCACCCTGATTTAGACCCTAAACCTCAGCTCCTGTTACCCGATCTGTCGTCCGTTCTCTGCCTTTCCTTGCATGCATATGAGGACATAGCATTGTTTGGCATGGGGGGGTGGATAGGCATCCATAGGATCCGGGTATTTTATGGTATCAGACAATTACCACCTATTTATAAATATGCAAGAAAAAGAAAAAAGAAAAGAAAGAAAAAAAAAAAAAATATATATATATATATTAGTAATAAATGGTGTTTAGTAATGATCTAAAAGCTAAAACAAAAATACAATAAGTGTTTATGGATATTCAACCTCTGTTTTGAAGAATTTCCAGGCCACAGAAGCTTGATTCGCTCAGGCTCGGCTTAATTCACTTAAAGCATTGACGAAATAGATCAAAATCTCTCCTAACTAAGAACGTTTCTTGTACCTGAGACACCAGTACAGGATTCGTTGGTTTGTTTTTTCTTGAGAGCTTAAGTAAACTTGGTTCACACTACACATATCAGGAAAGATCAGGTGAACATAAGATCCAACCCTAGTGTTCATTAGGAAAGGTGGAGTCCTTACCTGTGCGTGCAGGTAGACTTTTTATCCCAAGCTTTAGTCTTGTGTTTAGGAGTGGCTCTTTCCAACAAAAAGAAACTCTCCCACCAAAAAAAAAAAAAAAAAAAGATGTTGCAAAAGAGTCAGTATATCTCATAAATGTCGGTATAATTTGTTTTTCGAAAATGGGAGTTGAGTTTTCCGTAATCATCTTAAGGGTCAATCCGAAAACACGAGCTGAAATTGGGACCAACCTGTACTTAAAAATTCGTGAAACCCTGGGAGTGAGTCTTAAGGTTCATCTGGTCAGTCTTGATCCTTCAGTATGCACAAACCATAACCTCTTGAGCTCTCGAGTATGGAAAAACCTCCTGGGTCCTGGAAATCGTACTTAAGGTTTAAATATCAAGAGTCCTGGTTAGTTGAGAGATAATCTTTGTCATGTAAGACTTAAAGTACTGGTAGTCTTCTTTACAATTGGTTCTCACAATATCCGATAATAAACACACCGATATCATCTCAGAAGAAAATCTTCAGCTTAAGAACATTTCTAAATACGGTTTTGCTAGGGACTAGCAAAAGATAGGCATGGGGGTATATGTTTGCACCTCAAAACACGCCTATAAGAACGCCTTCTTATGCTATTTTCTAGCATTAACTATGTATATTATAATCCTGTAGTTGCATTTGTAAAAATGCTTGCATGCATGCATTTAATTGAGAGGAGAAGAGAATGGAATAAATGGCTTGCATTTTTACATTTTCCTCAAGTGCCTCTTTACAAAAATCCATCTCTTCTATTTTTTATCTCCACTTGATTTTTATTTTTCCTACGGCTGCAACTTCTCCGCAACCTCTCCCTGCCATGCCATTCCCTGCGGCTGCCATTCCATCCCACTCCCCGCATGCTGCATGACCATGCTTTCATCTTCTATAAAGCCACGTCTTCTTCTCTTCAAACGGGGCTGGCTGCAGCAAGAAAGAAACACCACCAGCAGGCCGCCACCTTCCTCTCCTCCCTCTCCCCTCCATACGTCGGTCCTCCTCCGAGGAGAAACCCGACGGGCAGGAGCTCACTGTGGTGCACACCACCACAGTGAGACCATCACCGCCCAGCTCTTCAAAGAGCCGGTGGGCGTGGTGGCTCTCTGTTTTCATTTGTTTTCCGTTCTCGCACTTCTAGCCATTGCTGCCGCTTCAAGGTCTGAAGCTTGAAGCAGCAGCAGCAGCTAAGCGGAAGCAGCAGCAGCAGCAGCTAAGCGGAAGCAGCAGCAGCAGCAGCGGCAGCGGCCCCCGCAGCTTCCGCGAGCGTCTGCAAGCGCCCCAGCCACTCCGCGCGTGCCTGCAGACCTTCCCCGCTTCCGTTAGTACGCTCTGTCGCCCGCCCTCCGCACCCACAACCGGCCGCTGCACACCTCTGCAGCGGCCGGCCAAGCGTCTCCCTGCCTCCCTACCAGCCTCTGCAAGTGCCCGCGCGTGCCTGCAGACTCCCCGCCTCCTTCTCCGAGCGCGCTGTCGCGAGCCTCCGCGCTCGCAGCAGGTCGACGCAGACTCCTCATCTCCTCTGCGCGAGTACGCCCCCGTGCGCCCGCGACCTCCAGACGTCGGCCGCCATCTGCAGACGACGTATCGGGCCTCCTGCAGAGCTCCTGCATTCTCTCTCTCTGCCGATCTCTCTCTCTCTCTCTCTCCGCGATCTCTCCCTCTCTCTTTTTTTTTCACTTACAGCAACACACACACACCCATTCACCGACACACACACTCACACACTAATAGTAATATATATATATATATATACATATACATATATCTATATATATATACTTATATATACATAGTATATCTATATAGTTATGTATACATACATATAATATAATATATATATGCATATACATATATAATATATATATATATATATATATATATACACATACTCATATACATATATATATATATACATATCTATATACTTATACATATACACATATATATATACATATATATCTAGATACATATATACTTATATACATATATATATATATATCTATATAGTATTATATATATATACTTATATACATATATACATAGCTATATACATATATACATACATACATATATATATATATATATATATATATATATATCTATACATATATACTTATACATTTATATACATACATATGTACATATATTTTCACGTTATTTATTATACGCTGTATCGCGGGGATATCTGCACCAGTTGCTGATATTCCCTGATACACGCGTACAAAAAGCGTGGTCCCATACATCATCCATCCTCCATCCACACTCCACGCGGCACCTAGTCGTGTTGGTTGCGTCTCTCTAGACGTCGGCTGACTCGACATAGTGCTACACTCCATCGTCACCTCCACCCCCACCCCTTTATATATATACTACATATAAATATATATCTATAGCTACTATATTTACTTTCTATCTGATAGCTTCCTTCTTAGTAAAAAAAGATAAAAAAAGGCATAAAAGTGAAAAGATAATCTTTGATTTGCAGGGACCCCGTCTTGCAAGTAGCAAGACGTGTTTTGAAACTCTGTTTTGGCTAAAAGCCAAGGACACAATTTTGAGGGTGTGCCTCAAGAACAAGGATTACCAAAAAAAAGACCTAAATAAGAAAAATACCAAAAACAGAATAAACGAACGGAAGAGACGCGTTTTAAGGAAAACGTAGAAACTCGACTTGAACCCCACTTCCCTGAGTTCGACCCTGGGCTTAAAAGTGACAAGATAAAATCAATTAGGCCAGGTTAAAAATTTTGTAAAGAGATGGTTAGGTCTGAATTAGGTTAACCACTATACACATTTCAACGATAAAAATATCATATTAACAACCTATCCAGGCCGACCATCAGGAGGGCGAATCTTCAGTGACACGGGCCTTTAGTGACACTTGCAGCTATCACTAATGGCCCATGCGCGCCAGCAAAGGAATTGAAGGCATGGATATTTAGCGACAGAAAGGGTAGATCTTTAGCAATGTTTATGGATGTTAGTAATGACCCAGTTGCGAATTTGTTCTTCCTCCACTATAAAAGAACCTACCCACCACCATTCCAAACAATCTCTTCCTTTCTTCCTCTCACCACCTCCAAGGCTCTAGAGAGGGCTTGTCTCAAGCCTAGGATGCTCCTCTAGAGTAGAAAACCAAATAGTTTTCCCTCCCCTCATCCCCATTTGTGGAGCATCCTGTGGCCATCTTCTCACCTACTTCAGGAAGTAGATCCTCGTTGCGACACCTTCCTACCCTGCCCTCCATCCTCTGGCTCCGTCCCCATTCGCCCCGCTCCTTACCACCTTCCTTCAGGCGATGTCAGAGCGAGTCGTCCTCCAAGCGACCATCGATGGGGATTTCTCTCACCTCTTTCTATCTTTCTTTCGCTTTCGTAGTGTAGATTTTCCGCTTTCATAGTTGTAACAAACAATTCTTTATAAATAGATGATTGTTTCTCTCTCTCTCTGTTTCTCCCTCTTTCTCTTAAATTTTTGCAAGTATATTAGCTAGAATTCATCGACTTGATCTCTTGCTTGCTAAAAATACCACAAAAATTAGAAAAGATAAAAACGACCAAAAATAAATAAAAGTGAAGCGCACATTTTTATAAAAGAACCATTCGCCTCCCCATGTTCGACTTAGAACTTAGTTTTTGAGTTTTGGTTATAAATTTTATTTGATATATGCATTTTACAAGCTACGACGATGGGTCCTCCAAACACCAATTTCAAGCACACGACATGCCCTCATCATTTTGGCGCCGTTGCCAGGGAGGCAATGCTCTTTGGTTTCTTTTTCGTGTTTTTTTGCCTTACCTAACTTTTATCTCACTTTTTCTCTGATCTTACTATGATTACAGGTACTCATCTGAGGCGAGCCAGAGCAGTTAGATCGGAGAAAAATGCGGATGAAGGTTTTGTAAGTTTATCCCCACCACCCCCACCCTAGCTTTCATTCCATAACCTAATAACTCAAACCCAAATCAACTTAGGTGCATGCACAAACTCTAGGGTAGATTTTAGTTGTTTGATTGTCACTCCACTGACCTCACCCACTTGCATATATAAAAAATAAAAAAATATTCTTCTCTTGTGGGATTTAACTGAAAGCTACACACTTAACACCCACAACTTCTTATCCTAAGGCGTGCAATCACTTTGATTCTACCACTTAACTAGGATCTAACTTATGGACCCAGTACACTTCAACTCAATACACATAAGTGAGTAGAAATCTAAATAGGTTAAACATTCTTATGTGCCTTAACTAAGTGGTGCAACAGGCCAATTCGTTGAGCTATTTGGGTTACATCACTCAATTTAAAACTGATCCATCAAGTAGCTTGCCTCTTAGGGTTGATTTTTAGGGTTGAACTAGGCACTCCACATCTTTTCTAATTTCTAAAGGAATATATCATCACCAGTGCTTTCAAAACTTGGAGTGTTCTACTGAACCTTGATTGAATATACCTAAATATTAGACCCTAAAAGCAACTAAACGAGGTTGAACCCCAAAAGACACATCATCAAATAACCTTGTTTGTAAACCCTGGTTGTGCATGCATACACATTTGAATCAATCATTAAGGGCACAACCCATCTAAAGTGCCCATCATATTCCAAGAGCACAATCATCCCAAGCCTAATTAAAACTGAGTAGACATTAGCCTTAACAGTTCAGATAAAAGTAAAACCTTCTCCCCAGCTTCTTCTTCTAACTGGTTGGATTGACTGAATAAAAGTAGACCAAATCATTTATAATCTCAAGATGGGTTTGCGAGTCTGCAGGTCTTTAGGCTAACCCACCTAAGGACGAGGTTGATTGCTTGTACTATAGGACTCCTTTCTCTCTTCTGATTTCCCTACTATTCTACCATGTATGCTTCCACATCCTACACTCATTTCACATGCTATCCTCCTACCACCACTTATCCCCAAGATTATTACTATCCTGACTTGACGTGTAATTACCCATCCACTAGCTGGGATAACTTTGATTGGGGATATGAATTCAGACCTCAGTGTCTAGGGCCTAACCTTGGACAACAAGATTATGATTACTATCCTTCCCAAAGCTATAATGATTATAGATCTTGATCCTTTGATGATCAACCTAATCAAATCTACAACCATGAAAGATATGCTGATTATAGCACTTACCCTCCCCAGTATTCCACTGAATATAGGTTGCCACCATTCTTTAAACAACCTGAAATGACCTACTATCAGGGAGGGACCCGAGAACCTCAATATCTTGACTCCCCTAGATTTAACCCGAACCCACCCAACCCTGAACTGAACCAGTTGGTTTAGATGAACCAGATCTAGGATAGGGTGTTGACTAATTTGAGGAACACTATACAATCTTTAGAAGCTCAGCCAATGCCATGCACTGAAGCATTGGAGCCTATGATCAAAATGATTGATGAACTTAATCGTTCTCTATTGGATTTGCTCCAAAATGTTAGCGATAGGGATCTGGGAGAGTTTCTTCTTGGGAAATTGTCGAGCTTGAGGATGAAATTTGTGGTTGCCCTAGTCCAATCTTGGAATGATTCTCAAGATGAACCCCCTTCAGGAGAGCCAATATCTGAACCCGCTCAAGTGACTATTTGGAGAGATACATTTTCTGAGACTGGGGATGACCAGGTTGGGCTAGAGCAACCCATTGAGGATGAACTAATTGATTCACCCATTGGGGATGAACGATGGGTCCTCTGAACCCTAATTTTAATTTGTGAAACACGCCCTAATCAGATATATCAAGTACAGGGGTATTTGAGATGGTGCATTCCACAAATGATCTACCCAAATCATGAAGTAGGTCCACAGCCGCTTTCCAGATTGGCTGAGTTCAGAATGCCTCCCCAGGGTAGCAAGAGTTAGTAGAGTAGCTAGTTGATCCAAGATATGGGTCACTAGATCCACTAGGTAGGGTATTCCAAGTCTCTTGTACCTAGGAGGAGTGATACGATTGTGATTGTGCCTACTATTGTCCAATTTATTCTAGGAGCTTCGTACATTGATCCTTCCAACTCCTGTTATACTCCTGGAATTCAGCAACTTCGAACTTCAATTGGTTCTAATTTAGATAAGGGTCAAATCCATGAGATTCAAGTTTTGAGTAAACTGAGGGATAAGGAGTATGAGAATAATCATATCCCAGCTACGGATGATTAGCCTCCCAACTAGGAGGAGTCGGAATCATGGCTGGGTTGGGAGAGGGAGAACACTGAGGGTAAGAAGGATGAGTGTATGGGTTCATGGTAATTAGGGAAAAGAAGGGAATAGAGATAAGAAAAGGTCATCCTAAGGAAGACACAACAGAGGTCTTAGCAACCTTTGACCAGTTACAAGGGCTAGTGAAAACAAAGCAAAGGCGTTAGAATTAAATGTGGTCATTAGAGTTAGATGACCAGATTTTTCATTCACATTTGAATTCTTAAAGAAAATTTGTTGTAAAACCAACTGCAGATAATCCCCGTTTCCTAAGGTATCCCAACCAGTCTGATTACGAGGGCACTAAAGGGAAGGTTCTTCCTTTGGCTTACGTCTCCGGGCCCTTAATACCCCTTAGTCACGACCGTTTGGCGCTACCCAGCAAGCTTGATACTAGGTTTGGCTAAGGAAATTGAAATCACCTAATAGTTAAACAACAAATGTAGGTTAATTACAATTTTGCTTTAAGTTTTTTTTTAACCTGTCTTCAGGTTATTGAGTTGGGTGAGTGGTCAATCAAGTGATTTCACTCACCGACTAGGCAATGGACTCAATTGAGTCCAAGCTAGTGAATTGGTCTCTACAATTGTAAACCCTAAATTTGATGCCTAAGGTTCATGCACTTTATACTCAAATCAGGCAGCAGACCAAGTATTCAAATTAAAAACATTCTCCATAACACAAATAGAATTGAAATGAGATGAAATTTGGCAAGCAGATTCCCTTTTAAATCATCTTTCCAGAGAATATTTTTATAAGATTTTTACTATTTTGAGTGATTTTATATTTATTTCTAACTAACAGAGGGTTGGATAAAGCAGATTGACCCCTTGTTTGTTTTTCCCCTTGAAATAGTATCAACTCAGATCCAAAAATTTGGAAAAAAAATGCAAATTAAAGCTTGTTTGATCAGCTTTCACAGTGTGCCAGTTTGAGGTCAATTAGATCTATATGCTATTCAGAACCAATTTTTGAAGATCAAAAGAAATTGAATTTCAGTCTATTTGACCCCCTTATACTTCATGAATTTTCAAAAATTCCATAGTACAAATTTTTCAAAATGAACGATGGTATTGAAAAGTTAGTTTGAGAATTTACATTCATCCCAAATTTCAAGATTTCTGGATCAACAAATATTTAGCGCACTAAGTTTTAAATCCTTGAAAAAGCATTGGTTGAATTTCAGAAAATGGTGAAAAGGCTTTTCAAGATGATTTTGAAAGTGAATAAGCCTTTCACTTAAAATGAATATTTTTTTTCGAAATATGCAGATGTTTTTTTAATTAAAATAAAAGTTCAAAGTAAAAATTATGTGCACCTGTTGTTTTTTTACAATGGATTGGTGTGTGTGAAGATCCACACCCTCTTAATTCCTTCACACAAATAGCGAAATAAAGAAATCAAGTTAGCAATCAGTAAGAAAAATGTGTTGCCTCCCTAGCAACGACGACATTTGTTCAGTCAAAAATCGTGAGATAATTGATTTAGTTGTAGTATAGTCACAAAATTGACCAAAACAAAAATTATATAACAAGATGGTAAGTCTCGATCAAACTCAGGCATGAGTGATTGCAAATTCCAAAACATATTTCTAACTTGATTTATTGATTAGTTTAAAGAATAAACATTGATATTTGGAGGAATCACCATTTATTTGATAATAAAGAAAACCTTTATTCTATTAACATATTTACAATTGTGATAAGGATGTGCAAAACTAATTCTGGAAACATGCTTGATGATATATATATGAAATGCAAAAGAATCGAGAATAGAGATCAGAAAAGGAGGGCATCGATGGTGCTCCGATGAGGAGTGCTTCGGCAGCCTTGGAGCTTGGTTGAGATGAGAGAACACGTCTAAGAGAAGAAGAGAGGGTGGAGAACCCTTCTTCTTAGCTGTCCTTGAAGAGCCTTTGGAGAGGAGCTTTTCTTCTTGCTAGCTGTCCATGGAGCAGGAGGAGGAGTACCCTTGGAGAGGGACTATGGGGATGTCCTTGGAGATCTATGGAGGAAGAGGAAGGTGGAGTCTACGAGAACTAATGGGGTCTAAGGTTGCCATCCAAGGGGTCTTAGTAGTAGGTGGTTAAGTTGAGTTTACTAAAATAGGATGGCTAAGAATAGGTGTTTATAGAATAGTCTATATTTAGGTGGTTTCTAGAATAAAGTCAAAGAAATGTGTGCATGTGTGATTGAGTGTGCGAAAGTGTGCATGTGAGTGTTTGCATGGATGTGTGTTTGGGCGTGGGTGTGTGTGCATGGGTTTTTTTAGGTTGGGTGGTGGTGGGTCTAGTCAGGATTAGGTGAGTCTAATTGGGATGTATGTGTGTGTTTGGGTTAGGAGATCCCTAATTAGGTTCTTGGACTAGGATTTAGGTGTAGCCTAATTAGGTTAGGCTTAAAGGTGGTAGGATAGGCTTAGGAGGTGTCTAAATAGGTTTCCTAAGGTGTATAGTAGGGTTTCTAGGTCAAAGGAGGCGAGCTCTAGCTTCTAGTTCCAAAAAGCAGGAACTAAAGAGCAGTATCAGATGTCAAGGGAGTATGTCAGACGTCTTAAAGTACAAAAGTTGGACTTTTGAAGAACAAATTAGACGTCCAATATTGAAGCAGTGCGGCCTCTGGCTTCCTGTAATGGTTTCCTACAGAAATTAGATGTCCAGACACACTGTCTGGACGTTTAGAGGTGTGTTGGAATGTGAGTTTTGGGTTTTCTATGGTAGGTTTGGGTTCTTAAGTTCTTAGATGTCCTAAATAGGTTTTGGGTACTAGTTTCCAAGGGTTTCTAAGGTCATGGATGGGGATATCCTCCTCTCTCCATTTTCTTGATCTAGCTTATTCTTCTTTCTTCTTCTCTTTTTTGCCTCTTCCTTGCCTTATTCCACTCTATTTCACATCCTAGATCACTTTATTACCTATAAATAATAGTAGGAGCATTAAATAGTAAGATAAATTCCCATTATTCTTTGTACAATGCTATAAAATGATTCAATGCATGAATGCATGATATGAATGCAATATTTATAGATTAAGCTAGGTTTCTAACATTATTTAGGTTGATTAAGACCTATGATTGCTACTAATAAGTCATTTCCAGGTTGAACTTGATCATAGGGCTTTTTTAGCAATTAGGTAATTTAATTCATATTTAACTAAAGCCGACAAATGCAGTAAATTGCAATTAGCTGAACTAGAAGAAATTCATAATTCTACTTACAAAAATGCACGTATTTATAAAGGCTAAACTAAACTTTTCCATGAAAAATACTTTGTTCGGAAAGTTTTTGAACCTAATCAAGTCGCTTGGCTTTTTGACGCAAGGTTACGCATTTTTATAGGAAAGTAAAATCCAAATGGATCAGCCCTTATATCATCCTTAAAACTTATCCAAAAGATGTCGTTGACATTTTAGATCCAAAGGCAAGTATTTCCCTACAAGTCAACGGTTAACGACTAAAGTCCTACCTAGATAATTCTTCAAATCAGCATTTTGATTCACTGGATTTACATGACCCCCCAACAATGATCACTGATGCACTTCACGCTTGGCTAAAAGGTGTAAAAGACAACACTGATGGGAGGTAACCCATCATTTTTCCACCTTTCCCTTTTTATTTCTTTCTCATGTTCTGATTATCTTGATTAAGACCTTCTCCCTCAGGTGATATCTTTTTACCTTTCTTATGCATGAGGAATTTGCATATCTTTAGCATGGGGGGGTGTTTTAAATTTGGTGGATCTTTTCAGGATTTTCACAGCCCAAAAATACAAAAAGAAAATCCTTTTTGCATGCAATTTCCATAAAAATCACAAAAGCTTTTTGAGGAATTTGCAAAACATGGGACTAAGGTTGTGAATTTATTTCAATAAAGGTACAAATGGAATTTAAGGATGAATCTAAGGATCCTTTAGTTCAACCATTCAGGTCTAAAATCTTAGATTCAATCAATGTATCTCTAGAAGAAATCCTCATTAACCCCTGAAGAAACTAATCATCCTTGAGTCTATTCAGTAATTCGAATAGTACTTGACGTGGCTTTCGATTCAGAAATTTGAATTTCTATTGAAACTCAAGTGTCAAATTTTCACACGCACAAAGGCAATGAAACCCAAGCCCCAAAAACACCTAAATAAATAATTCCCCTTGTTTATCTTAAGATGAAACTTGAAACAATTTTGATTGGATGAGTCCCTACCATGGAGAAGGAAAAATCCCCTTCTAGGAAGTGATGTCAACATGTTGCTACCTTGGTACTTGCTCCATATCTATATATGGAGCACATAAGTACATCTTATGGTTCAGGTGTCTCGAACAATACTATCCTGAAATATCAAAGTGAGAGCTTGGATTTGCTAGGAGTTCCTCTCACAGTGCCACAAGGTGTCAGGTTGTATGGATCTCAGAGGTTTCTTGGATGGTGCTTTTATAGCTTTGGAGTAAGAGCCTCCTCGAGGACCGATAACGGGGACAAGGATTTCGATACAATTCTGTTAAGGTTAATCTGAGGCTAAGCATTGGGTAGACAATAACAAAAACATCAAAATATAATTTCTCTAGAAAGAAAATGTTGACCATTCACAAAGCACTGACACTTGATTTTCACCGTCACGCAAATTCTAGATCAATTTTTTAAGTTAAGGAGGTTTTTACTACGAAAACGACTGATGGGATAATTGGAATCTGATGAGGTGAATTTGTCAAATTCTTGGGAAGATAAATAGATCTTGTTTTATGCTAACTTTTGGATCCAAGGATAAATCCCAATGTTTTATCTTAAACAAATCTTGTACCTACCTTAATTTTCAAATCAGCCAAAGTCCTGTAAAAGTGTTTTCCTCAAAAATAAAAAAATAATTAGTTTTCCCTAAATACCATTTTGTAAAATAAGGACTAGAAAAAAGGTAAGCGTGGCGGTGTGATAAACACCAATTTATCATTACTTTTAAGCCTAAAATCACATCTAGTTCCAAGGTTTTTTACATTATATTTTGGTACATTTTGGTATTAGGTTGCATTTAGGCATTTAGGATTTAGGCATGCATAGCATTGTTTTCTCCTTTTTTTTTTTAATACACTTCATGTCATTGTCCGGGATGATCACACAGTTAAAATCATCTAACCCCTGGCAATGTGAAAGGCAAAATAATAGGAAGAAGATAGGAGCTTCATTCCAGTTGGATTCCAACTCAACCTAGATCAGCCCAGCTTAAGTCAGCTAGATCTAGCTCATTCCAACTCTACCTAGCTCATGGTAGTTCCACTAAACATAGCTTAGCTACTAGTCCTCAACTAGCTAAGCTAAGTCGACTGAAGAGTCTATAGCTAGCTAAGGGAAGCTCAATCACCAGCTTAAGAAGGCTCAACCTAACTCAACCTAGCTGAGCTTGTCTACTGGACCTAAGCTAGCAAACTTAGCTAGCTAGGGAGTCTTCAAGTAGATTAGCTTCTACTCTCCTCAACTTTAGACTAGTTGAGTCTATCTCAACTCAGCTCAAAATGCTCAACCTAGCTACTAGCAAAGATCTAGTTAGCTAAGCTAGTAGATGAGCTCATAGAAGGTCCACCTCAATTATAGTATTGCTACAGGCAGACTCAGATTAGCAACTCGAACTTAACCCTGGATCCTCCATTACCCTCTACTAGCTAAGCTAGCTCCACCTTAGTTCCTACTCCATAATTCATGGCCAGCCACCCATGCTATGCTCCACCTTAACCCTATCTAAGCTCCACCTTAACTTCTTTTGGCACCAACATAGCCTTAACTGCCACCCCACTTCACACCTCTTCAATTGGCGCCAACATACCCATCCCTTCAACCCACCACCACCACCTATAATTGGCGTCAAAAACACCCATAACCTCCACCATATTTTGGAGCCAACCAACCCTTCCATCACCACCATCCATTCACCACCAAACAACATCCCAACCACAAAATTTTTGGCTCCAAGAAGACCCTTTCTAGAATCCAAAAGTGGCAGCAAAATAGGGTTGCAACCCTTCATGGTGGACGGCCACCTTGGTGGCTTTTCACCACCATAACCACCTCCCTTTCCCTCCTATATATACACCTACATACCCCCCATTTCAATCCACCCTTGGCTACATACATCTTCTACCTACATCCATCATAGCCAGCTAAGGAAGAAGGGAGGAGTGAAGGTGATCAAGGGGACTCCCTTGCCCTCTTGGTGTTTATCTCCATTTCTCTCCTTCCTTGTGCCCAAGCCAAGGAGCAACCATCATCAAGGAGGATGACCAGTCAAGGACGAGGCTATGGTGGTGGGCGTCCACCCATGGAAGATCTAGAGTAGAGGAGTGATGAGCAACTGATCATGATCTCTAATTATCCCTAATTAACTAATCTTCCTAGTAAATTAGCAAGGATACAAATATATAAGGGTTAATTATAAAATAAGGGATATTTAGTAAAGGACCTTAAAATAAGTTTAAAATGATATTTTATCTTTCAATCAATATTATTAACAATCTAATTAATAATTGGACTCGAGATCTTATTAATCATTGCCTTAATTAATAAGTTAACTTAAACATAATATATACATAAGTATATAATAACTTAAGTAACTTTACTTAATTTAAAAAATTAACTTAAAAAGGTCAAAAATGTAAATTAAGGGTCTAAACATAATAGTTAACTTATTTACTAACATATATAAAAAGTTGAATAAGATCTAAGTTAAAATAAACCTTTAAAACTTAGGTTTACATTTTGGTCCTTAAAACTCATTGCAATCAGGTCCTTAATTCTCATATAGGTCCTTAAGTTTCACTGCACATAGGTCCCTATCCCTTTCTTCTTCTTCTTCAGCCGATTGGATGGCTGACAACGAAGAGTGACTCCACCGCATGATCACCGCCCTGCCGACATCATTCTTCCTTCCCCAAGCTCTTGGAGCTTGCTTTCACCACTCCATCTTCATCCATTGATCTGGATTACTCTGAAATCCTAATTTCTGGTGGGAGCTAACCTCACCGTCGTCAGAGACAATGCCAGAGGTTAAGCTCGCCAAGCTTCTTTTTCGTCCAGACTTCGCCACCTTCTTCGTCGCTATTCACTATAAATACCCCCTCACCCCTTCGATTTCTCTCAAGTTGGCTGCCTTCCCTCTTCTTCACAGCAACTGACTTCGATAAGCTATTCTCTCCACAACTCTGGCAACTCCCCATTTCATCTTTTGACTTCCTTCATCCATCCCGATTAGCTGAGGAACTTTGCCGAGGTCTGCCGCATCTTTGGACACAAGCGCTGACCAAGGAGTGCCTTTGCTTCATCCACATTCGCCCACCGGAGATCTTCCCTATTCCCCTCTGATTTCACTCATCCGTCATGAGCCTTCGATGGAGTTTCCTTTAACCCCTTCGTCCAGGTAACAGTAGGTAGGAGTAGGAGTAGGAGTAGAAGTAGTTTAGGTAGGTAGTTAGTTAAATAGTTTAGTCATAATTTCAGAGTTTAATGTTCATCTTCTTCGACTCCGACGAGCTCCTTGAGCTTGCTGGAGCTCTTGTTTTGTCTTTTAAAGTCGCTGATCACCTTCCTTTAACCCTCACAACCATTTCTAATTCATTAAAATACAAAATTGATCACTGTTTCGCCTAATTCACCTTCACCTTCAGCAGCGATTGTCGCTGTCCATGGCGACAGTAACTGAGCTTAGATTCACCTCCATAGGGTCCTGCACCACCTATTCACAATCTTAGGATCCTAAGTATCACTTCAATTTGAATAATTACCACCTATAACCTAAATGACTAAATTTATTTAAGCTCCTAAGCTCGCTGTCAATGGTGACGTAGAAGTAGTTGAATCTCTTAATTAACTATATAATTATCATCGTAGACCTTCTTTGACCTATCTCAACCACTCTTCTGATTGGGAGAGCAAGTCATGTGCCTCAACCCGCTTAAAATTCATTCACACAGTATTCACTATTTAATCTTTCGTTTAACGAATTAAAGAGAAATTAATTGTGATCCTGAGGTTCCTTGCAACCTTAGGAACCTTTTTAAATCAAAAATGGCGTGATTCTTCATTCTGCAAACACTTTTCATCTTTTTCTCGACTCACTGGAGCTCCGACGAGCTCGAACGAGTGAATTTCGACCTTCAGCCTATAGAACTTGTTGAGAAGCTCTAGAATGATATAATTTTGATTTTTGATTTGTTTGAGGTTGTTTATTTGGGATTCTATCACCTGGATCTAGGAATACTGATTTGTCTCCTCCAACTCCGGTAGAGTTGGAGAAGTCTGATAGAAGTTTAAAAGAGGCATTTGATGGATCTAAAAGCTTCAATGCAAAGCACTGAAGTTAATTATGCCTTCGAATCTCTGTAACAAACCCCTGATTACTCTGATGAGCAGATCACATTTTTAGTTCAGGCAACGAGCCTGAAACCCTAGATTCTTATGTTCAAACATCTATCTAGGGTTTGAGCATGTTCCTGGGATTGAGAAGACATTTAAAGCTTTAATTTCTTGAGAAAAGATTTAAAACAGAAAGTCAAATTTTGAAGCCTTATAGTCAAACCCGAGCTTGAAACCTTGACTCTGAGCTCAATCTGTTGAATTGAAGAGCTTAAATTAATTCTAAGATTTGTATGAATGATTTTAGAGTGAATTTGATGAGCTCTATGGATTAATTTGGTTGGTATTCAAGCACTGCCAATTTAGGTTATTTTCGAACCCAAACTGATAGCAGTGCCTTTCTGATGAGATTTGATCATAAATTTTGCCCTGATGAGCTTGTTACATTCCTTAGAGTTTGTTGGAATAGATTAAAAATGTCTTTAGCTATCTGTTGTACCTTTCAGAGTTTAAAATTTATCTCTCTAAAGCTTTTAGAGAAGTTTCAAGCTTCTCCATGTCACCTGAAGCTCTTTAGAGCTTAAAACCCACACAAGCAGATGCGGAACCATTTGCAGAGCCTGTTCAGACACTTAGATAAGCTAAAATGACCATCCTATAGACTCAGTAGGTTTAAAACCATTTCCAGCCATTATTTTACCCGTAGGAACCCCCTAATTTCACCTATCAAAGCGAAGAGGAAATTATCAACTAAACTTCAAATTGACCATGGAATCCTGTAGAGCTATCTTAGAGCTCTCCATCAAGCTTTATTTCGCTTGATTTGAGGCTCTGAGGTAGGAGTAATCTTCGTTTGAAGTTGGGTCTGGAGGGGGGAAAAATAGTCCCACACCGGAAGTTTTCAAGGGCCCACCTTAGTATAAAACTAATTTGTGTTTAAGGCATGCTAGTCATCAAGCACTTGACGTGAATCTGAAATCTGACCTTTGATCATGCGTGTGTGTGGGTGGGTGAGTGCGCCTGTGGGTGTGCGCTCGAGTGGGCGTGTGTGTACGATTGGCCCTGGGAGGGTGAGACTTGGGAGGCGTTGAGCCGGTTTAGCTTGAGAGAGAGCCAGGTTGGCTCAAGAGAGAAGAATCGAAATAAACCCCTAACGAAACCAGGCGAGGATCGAGTAGGGTCTGGTCCGACCCTGTTCTTAGGGTGTTATGTATCCTCGAAAGGACCTCGCCGCAAATCTCAAATAAATTTTTGGTTAGGAAAGAAATTTAGCCCGATTCAGCAAAAGGTTAAGAAAGAAAGAAGAGTTAAAGTGCTGAAGGCTAAGTGTCGAAGGAAAAAGAGAAGGAAGGCTGAGGAGGAAGAGGAAGAACTTGCTAAGGAAAAGAGAAGAAGAAAGAAGGCAGGCATAAGGAAATACTTAAGGAGGCTGGAACAAAAGAAGAAGAGAAGAAAGAAGAGATAGAAAGGAAAAAGAAAAGAGAACAAAAATATAAGAGAAAAAATAAAGATGAGAGAAGAAAGAAAGAGATCGAGAGAAGAAGAAAATAAGAGGAAAATAGAAAGAGGAAGAAAGAAAGAACAAAGGATTAAGAAATAAAAGAAAAGGAAGAGAAAGAAGAAAGTCTAAAGAAGTTAATTTTCTTATTACATTTTAATTTCTTTTTGTTCTTAATTATTGTATTAAGGCATATAATGACTAAACAAACTCTTCTTTGCCTTAAATCATTTGAAATAAATAGAGAATTTATATGTTTTTAATGTTGAAAATGAGAATTCATATGGGATTTTGCTTATTATTCCATTTTAACCAATTTTTAGCAAAATTCATGACTTTATAGATAACTTAAATATACCTCCTATACTTAAAAAAAATAAAAGATAACTAATGAATTTAGAATGAATTATACCTCCCAGTGAACGACATAGACTCAACTAGTAAAAATTTTCTAAAATGTTAGGTTAATTCAACCCTATACTACTAGTCGACACAACTTCGAGTTAACCTAAGTGACTTTTCTTCTACTCTTAATTAAGTAAAATTAACTTAATTAACTGAGGTTGAGGTAAGAAACGACCATTTTAATGTCGTCGTTGCCAGGGAGGCAATCCCTTAATTCACTAGAATTTAGTTTGTTTAATTGCTTAATTAGGAGGTATTTGTAATTATATTTCTATTTTTAATAACTTTTGTTCTAATTAGTTGTATTTTGTTTTGTTTTGTTTTTGTTTTCCGTCTTCTTTTTAGGTTTACCTTTGCAGGTGTTCTTAGGAGAAGGTGGGAACCTATTTTTTTTGTTTCTTCTTTTATGAGTATTTCTATACTTTTGTTTTGTTGCATTAAAAATTAAAAAATACAAAAATACATTATATCTGACTAGCAGCAACATACAATAGGTATACACTCTTAGGAGTACATTTCTGCTAGAATTTTTTCGCAAATCTGACTCAGGGAAATTTTTACTACTTTTCTCGCATTAGCGGGAAAACACGAGAAAAATCTGCATAGATCCCTGTCTTTTGAGATTTAAAAAGACCATATTTTTGTTTAAAAAGATTTAAAAAGAGGCCATTGAATTTTACTTGATATATTTTTGTAAAAGATTAACTAAAAAAAGGAAGTTAAAAATTGTGACTAAATCTGATTGCAGAATGCATGCAGGTTTTATGGCTATCATCTATTGCATGTTATTATGCACACAGTGTGATCACTAGAGTCACACGAGTCTATTTTTCTATCTCTCCTCTTTTCACCTCTTAGGGCTTTGGTCGAAGATCAACAAGTCTGTCTCACTACTAGAGCCCCGAGGAGCCATTAGTGAGCAGTCTCGATCCTAGACCTTAGACCTTTGAGCCTTAAGGTTACGCACCTATGTAGACACAGATTAGGACGCATATTTTGATACTATTACTCTATTTGTTTGTGTCAAATTATTTTTGCGTATCCTAAGAATCTCTTCTTTCCTTTGAAAGAAGAGCAAAACCCACACCTTTACGCTGTTTTGCGGGTTTTTGTGCCACTATTTTTATCAGTGGTGTGCGTGTGCATTTGCACATTATTTTCCATTTTATGGATGGGAGGCGATCCTTGCATCCGCCTCTTGCACCATCGTTGACAGGTGATCCTAGGCTAGTTGCAAATAAGCAACCAATGGTTTTCCCGTCTGATCCATCTACTTCTATGGATCAGATGCAGAATCTAAATCCCGAGATCCCTTCCTCTTCTGGTCAAGGGGAGATGCCACCTTTTGATGTTTATGAGGTGCTCTTGAACCAGAATCTTAGGATGCTTGAATAGACTAGACAGATCAATCTTTTAACGGCAGCCCTAAATAATTTATAGACTCTTCAAACCCGTCCTCCACCTCAACCTAAGGCGGGTTTTGAAATCCCTGATTTACCGATCCCTCATCCAAGGCCTCTACTTAGAGATTACTACAACCCATCTAATGCACAAGTAGAGCCTAATGTTAGGATACCTATTGGGGAAAATGATCCTGAATTGAAGCCAAACATCATTGGTCTAATCCCTCACTTTCACGGATTTGCATCTGAGGATCCATTTCAACATATAGAAGATCTAAAGAATTTATCTCAAACTCTTGGACCTCGAAATCAAAATAGGGAAATCCTACTTATGAAAATGTTCTCTTTTAGCCTTAAAGACAAAGCTGCTTATTGGTATAGAACTATTGCAAGACCAATCTCAACTTGGGATGAACTCGAATCTGCTTTTCTAAAGAAATTCTTTCCAATTGGTCGAACTAATGCTTTAAGGTGAGCTATTACTACTTTCAACCAAAACCAAGGAGAACCAATTCATGAAGCGTGGGAACGTTTTCATGAATTGCAAGGGAAATGCCCACATCATGACATCCCTCGTTGGCAACTCATGCACATCTTCTACTATGGTTTACAAGAGGGCATTCGCAATCTAGTCGATGCCTCTTGTGGAGGGAATTTCCTAAATTGCGATGCAGAATCCGCCTCAGAATTATTTGAAGGGATGGTGGAAAACTCGATCAAGAATGCATCTATGTCACAATTTATGTGGGGCGCAAACATGAATCATCAGAATCCACACAAGGGCATTCACGAGATCGGTAACCCGTCCAGTTCAAAGGATTTAGAGTAATTGCAGAAAAATTGGACAAAGTCGATATCGTAGCAAAGCATCTCGATGAGGTCAAAAATACAATGAAGACTCTTACGCCTCTCCTTGCTATTAATCCTGCGCATCTACCTATTTCGCAAATTCCTGCGAGGAGGGAATTGTGAATAATCTAGATTCTAGAGATCCATCTTCCTTGGGTTTTTTATCTACTCTTTCACCAACCCAAGGAGTGACCTTTGTCCCACAATCTTACCCACCCTTTTCCCCACCCTTTCCTATTACACAAAACACGCCATATCTTTTAGGATTACACGCCATCCAGGAAAACACTCCAAGACCAAACCCTTATTCAAATTCCAATAATCATGGATGGAGAAGCCACCCAAATTTCTTTTAGGCAGATCAAAATCAAAATCAAAGACCAAATTATCTGAATCAGACCCATTTAAATCCACCTCCATTGCCCCCTCAGCAACACAATGCGAGGCCATTTTACGTGGGTTCTCAAAACCCCGAAGGGCCAAATGGAGATACACAGCTAGACCAAATTTTAAGAGCTGTGTCTAAGAGATAGCAATAAAATGCTGAAGCTCTCACTGAGATCCATAGGCAATGTAAGGTTGAGTTGGCTGATTTATGAAATCAAATCACACTTTTGGCTGAGCCTTGTCAGCCAAGTACCCTTCCATCTTAGCCAATTCCGAATCCTAGGAATCTGCCAAATCCTAGGAAATATCAAGGCCAAGTCCATTTCCTTAATCAGGCCTTTGATTCCAATCATAACCCGTCCTTTGTACTCCCTGAAAATAATCCACCAAACCTGCATCAGCAGCCTATTTTGTATCAAAATGACCCACCTATTACTGAGAACCAAACTGACTCTACTGATCTTCTGAACTTGGTGGAAACATTTCTTGAATTACCTTAATCTTTAATATTCTACATCTCAACCTCAATCAAATCTAATCTTCACAAGATTACTCTGATCTTTTTAAGATTTTTCACAAGAATCTGAATTTGGTTCTGCGAGATCTATTCTAGGCAATTTCTGGACGAGTTGTAACCTGGTGGTTTAATCTATTTTTCTATTTTTGAATCAATTCTTTCATAGCTCTATTTTTACTATATACCTATTCTTTTTAGGAGTTCTTTACTAGGGTTTACCATAACTTAGCATTTGTACATAACTGTTTCTTATTTTTACCTTTTGATTTTCTTCTACACTTACTTTGAACTTTCACTTCATATTTTACTAATTACCTTCATTTAGTCTGACTGACCACTCTGACCTTTGGTCAGACTTGAAATCATCCGCACAGAGATCTTTGATCTCCTCTATTCGACTCCTTCCATCATCCTATACTAAATGAAGTATAATTTCTTTTTACCCTTTTCACAATGAGGACATTGATAAATTTTGGCTTGCAGGGGTGTTGAAGTGAAATTTTCACTTTAAATGTGGGTTGAAAAATAAAAAAAATATAAAAATTAAATATCCACGAAATTTTAAAAAATGGAAATTCAAAAAATGATAAAAATTTTAAAAAAATCAAAAATTTCATAAAAGTTTGAAATAATTTTGAAAAATTAATAAAAATTGGAAAATCTTATATACATAAAAAATAAAAATATATAAATATAAAAATTTGAAATTCAAAATTCATAAAAATAATAAGAGCGATATATTCATCTTTTAATAAAGAAGAAAAAGAAGAAAAAAATAAAAATATATATATTAAGAGCTTAATTTTCTTTTAGGTCAGAAATTAAAATGTATATAGAACATATGTAGAATATTTAAGAGCATTCAATTCTTAATTAGATTTTTACTTAAACATTTTGTAAAAACACACTTTTGTTTTTAAAATTTTTAAAACAAGATTTTATTTGAATTAGAAATCTTTAAATCTTTTAAAGATTTATTTTTCTATTCTTACCTAGAATTAAGAAGCTAAGTGTATTAAGATTTAAACTTAAGTTTTGGAATTAAATTATAACTTTCTAATCAATTAGATTAAGTAATACTTTTGCTTTTTGAAAATTTGATTTTATCATAAAGTTAAGAAAAAAGGTGAGATATTCAGAGTTAATTAAATAGAAAGTTAGTAGAACTTTAGTTTACAAGACTTATAGGATAAAGATAAATAACTAGACTTGGTAAATTTTATCTTGACGGATCCTATAGGAGGAAACTAAGAATTTGAAGAACCTGAGAGTGAAGGGCTTTGTTGTCCAAGCTCTGGTTTGAGAGCTAAGTAACCTAAACATCTAAATTCACACACATAAAATTGTCTTGTTAGCATTTGGGACCGTGAAAACATAGAGGTTAAGAGATCAGTTCTGAATCCTCTTTAGTCTAAAGATTTCCGCGGGGCAGTTCTTTAAAGGGTGAAGGATGTGCCACTCGCCTAGAAAAAGGATTTGGAGAATAATGATAGTAAGAAAAATGAGAAGGGGGGAAAAGAAAAAGAAAATAAATAAATAAAACACCCTGCAGTTAAGTGCCTCGTTACAAAAGGGTGCTTATGCAGTTTTTCCATAATAAATAAAAGCATCTCAATACAAATGGATGCTACCCTTTCTTCCATCAAATAAAAAGAACACCTAGCTACAAATGGGTGTTCTAACCTATAGAAAAAGTGAAAAAAATATGGAGATAAAAATATTGGGAATAAGAGACCCAGTGGTCCGTCGGGGAGATATACACAAAAAGTGTTGACCTCGGGATAAAAAACTGGTGAGGAGAAAGCAACCAAACCTGAGTAAGGCCAAGCCAAAGGCTTGAATTGGAATAATTGGGATTGGAAATTAATGTCTTAAGATCTGGATTTTTGCAACTTTGGATGCCTTTAGGAAAAATCTCTTCACTAAGCACAGATGTTTTAAAATCATAGCTACTGAACCTTGGTATTGGGCAGTGAAGCCTAAGAAATCGGGTTTTAAAGATTTTAAGTTGAGACCTAAAGGAGAAGAATTGACAAAATCCTAGGTTTAGAAGTTATTTTTTAGTGTTGTAGGCTAGTAAATTAGAGTTTTACTATAAGTTTGATTAATAATGAGTATCTAGTTAATTTTCTTAAACTTATATTGATAAAAGTCAAATATCATAAACAAAGGATCAACTTAATTCTATTGAGTTTTTGAGTTAAAATTTAATTCTCAATTCTTAAGTTTTGCTTCTCTAAAACACTCTGTATTCTAATTTAAGTTAAGAATAGTTACAAGGATTAAGAGATTTTTGAAGAATTCTAATTCTGAATAAAATTTTTGTTAACAAATTATTTTAAGTGCATTTTGAAAATATTATAAGTATAAGCCTAAGTAAGAAAATTTTCACAAGTGCCCTGTACATTAATCATTTATATTAAACTTAAAAATTTTTTAACTAAGCTTTCCACTACATGGTTACTATTTATATTAATTTAAAACCAAGTGCTTTAAATCATCATAGTCTTAGTTAATTTTTCTAGGGACTAGCAAAGCTTTGGCTTAGGGGTATGATGAGAGATTCATCATGATCTCTAATTACCCCTAATTAACTAGTCTTCCTAGTTAATTAGCTAAGGATATGAATATATAAGGGTTAATTATAAAATAAGGGATATTTAGTAAAGGACCTTAAAATAAGTTTAAAATGATATTTTATCATTCAATCAATATTATTAACAATCTAATTAATAATTGGACTTGAGATCTTATTAATCATTTCCTTAATTAATAAGTTAAGTAACTTAAACATAATATATACGTAAGTATATAATAACTTAAGTAACTTTACTTAATTTAATAAAATAACTTAAAAAGGTCAAAAATGTAAATTCAAGGTCTAAACATAATAGTTACCTTATTTACTAACATGTATAAAAAGTTGAATAAGATCTAAGTTAAAATAAACCTTTAAAACTTAGGTTTACATTTTGGTCCTTAAAACTCATTGCAATCGGGTCCTTAATTCTCATATAGGTCCTTAAGTTTCACTGCACATAGGTCCCTATCCCTTTCTTCTTCTTCAGCCGATTGGACGACTGACGTCGGAGAGTGACTCCACCGCGCGATCACCACCCTACCAACATCATTCTTCCTTCTCCAAGCTCTTGGAGCTTGCGCTCACCA
This sequence comes from Thalassia testudinum, assembly GCA_037157565.1. NCBI lineage: Eukaryota > Viridiplantae > Streptophyta > Magnoliopsida > Alismatales > Hydrocharitaceae > Thalassia > Thalassia testudinum. Next base: position 3,035,031 of record JAZHRO010000073.1, on the reverse strand, counting down.
CTCCATCTTCATCCATCGGTCTGGATTACTCTGAAATCCTAATTTCTGGTGGGAGCTAACCTTACCGTCGTCAGAGATGATGCCAGAGTTTAAGCTCCCCAAGCTTCTTCTTCGTCCAAACTTCGCCACCTTCTTCATCACCATTCACTATAAATACCCCCTCACCCCTTTGATTTCTCTCAAGTTGGCTCCCTCCCCTCTTCTTCGCTGCAGCCGACTTCAATAGGCTATTCTCTCTGCAACTTTGGCAACTCCCCATTTCATCTTCCGACTTCCTCCATCCATCCTGATTAGTTGAGGAACTCCGCTGAGGTCTGCCGTGTCTCTAGACATAGGCACCAACCAACGAGTGCCTCTGCTTCATCCACATTTTCTCGGCGGAGATCTTCCTTATTCCCCTCTGATTTCACTCATCCATCATGAGCCTTCGACGGAGTTTACTTTAACCCCTTCGTCCAGGTAGCAGTAGGTAGGAGTAGGAGTAGTAGTAGTTTAGGTAGGTAGTTAGTTAGATAGTTTAGTCATAATTTCAGAGTATAGTGTTTGTCTTCTTCGACTCCGGCAAGCTCCTTGAGCTTGCTGGAGCTCTTATTTTGTCTTTTAAAGTCGCTGATCACCTTCCTTTAACCCTCACAACCATTTCTAATTCATTAAAACACAAAATTGATCAATGTTTCATCTAATTCACCTTCACCTTCAATAGTGACTGTCGCTGTCCATGGTGACAGTAACTGAGCTTAGATTCACCTCCATAGGGTTCTCCACCACCTATTCACAATCTAAGGATCCTAAGTATCACTTCAATTTGAATAATTACCACCCATAACCTAAATGCCTAAATTTATTTAAGCTCCTGAGCTCGCTGTCAATGGCGGCTCAGGAGTAGTTGAATCTCTTAATTAACTATATAATTATCATCACAGACCTTCTTTGACTTGTCTCGACCACTCTTCTGAGTGGGAGAGCAAGTCCTGTGCCTCAACCCGCTTAAAATTCATTCACAATGTATTCACTGTTTAATCTTTCATTTAACGAATTAAAGAAGAATTAATTGCGATCCTGAGGTTCCTTGCAACCTGAGGAACCTTTTTAAATCAAAAATGGCGCGATTCTTCATTCTGCATACACTTTTCATCTTTTTCTTGACTCACTGGAGCTCCAGCAAGCTCTGGCGAGTGAATTTTGACCTTCATCCTATAGAACTTGTTGAGAAGCTCTAGAATGATATAATTTTGATTTCTGATTTGTTTGAGGTTGTTTATTTGGGATTCTATCAAGTGGAGCTAGGAATACTGATTTCTCTTCTCCAACTCCGACAGAGTTGGAGAAGTTTGACAGAAGTTTAAAAGAGGCATTTGATGGATCTAAAAGCTTCAGTGCAAAGCACTGAAGTTAATTATGCCTTCGAATATGTGTAACAAACCCCTGATTACTCTGACGAACAGATCACATTTTTAGTTTAGGTGACGAGCCTGAAACCCTAGATTCTTAGGTTCAAACATCTGTCTAGGGTCTGAACATGTTCCTAGGATTGTGGAGAAGACATTTAAATCTTTAATTTCTTGAGAAAAGATTTAAAATAGAAAGCCAAATTTTGAAGCCTTACTGTCAAACCAGAGCTTGAAACCTTGACTCTAAGCTCAATCTGTTGAATTGAAGAGCTTGAATTAATTCTGAGATTTGTATGAATGATTTTAGAGTGAATTAGATGAGCTCTATGGATTAATTTGGTTGGTATTCAAACATTGCCAGTTTGGGTTATTTTCGAACCCAAACTGATAGCAGTGCCTTTCTGATGAGATTTGATCATAAATTTTGCCCTGATGAGCTTGTTACATTCCTTAGAGTCTATTGGAATCGATTAGAAATGTCTTTAGCTGCCTATTGTACCTTTCAAAGTTTAAAATTTATCTCTCTAAAGCTTTTAGAGAAGCTTCAAGCCTCTCCATGTCACTTGAAGTTCTTTAGAGCTTAAGACCCACACAAGCAGATGTAGAACCATCTGTAGAGCCTGTTCAGACACTTAGATAAGCTAAAATGACCATCCTATAGACTCAGTAGGTTTAAAACCATTTCCAGGCATTATTTAACCCGTAGGAATCCCCTAATTTCACCTATCAAATCAAAAAGGAAATTATCCTCTAAACTTCAAATTGACCCTGGAATTCTATAGAGCTATCTTAGAGCTCTCCATCAAGCTTTATTTCGCTTGATTTGAAGCTCTGAGCTAGGAGAAATCTTCATTTCAAGTTGGGTCTGGAGGGGGGAACAATAGTCCCATACCGGAAGTTTTCGAGCGCCCGCCTTAGTATAAAACTAATTTGTGTTTAAGTCATGCCAATCGTCAAGTGCTCGACGTGAATATGAAGTCTGACCTTTGCGCATGTGTGTGTGTGTGTGGGAGACTATGCCTGCGGGTGTGCGCCCAAGTGGGCGTGTATGTGCGATTGGCCCTGGGAGGGCAAGGCCTGGGAGGCATTGAGCCGGTTTGGCTCGAGAGAGAAGAACCGAAAATAAACCTCTAATAAAACAAGGCTTGGACCGAGTAGGGTCTGGTCCTACCCTATTCTTAGGATGTTGTGTATCCTCGAAAGGACCTCGCCGCAAATCTCAAACAAATTTTTGGTTGAGAAAGAAATTTAACCTGGTTCAGCAAGAGGTTAAGAAAGAAAGAAGAGTTAAAGTGCTGAAGGCTAAGTGTCGAAGGAAAAAGAGAAGGAAGGCTGAGGAGGAAGAGGAAGAACTCGCTAAGGAAAAGAGAAGAAGAAAGAAGGTAGGCAAAAGGAAATACTTAAGAAGGGCAGGAACAGAAGAAGAAGAGAAGAAAGAAGAGATAGAAAGGAAAAAGAAAAGAGCATGAAAATATAAGACAGAGAATAAAGATGAGAGAAGAAAGAAAGAGATCAAGAGAAGAAGAAAATAAGAGGAAAATAGAAAGAGGAAGAAAGAAAGAACAAAGGATTAAGAAATAAAAGAAAGGAAGAGAAAGAAGAAAGTCTGAAGAAGTTAATTTTCTTGTTACATTTTAATTTCTTTTTGTTCTTAATTGTTGTATTAAGGCATATAATGACTAAACAAACTCTTCTTTGCCTTAAATCATTTGAAATAAATAAAGAATTTATATGTTTTTAATGTTGAAAATGAGAATTCATATGGGATTTTGCTTATTATTCCATTTTAACCAATTTTTAGCAAAATTCATGCTTTTATAGATAACTTAAATATACCTCCTATACTTAAAAAAAAAAAAAGATAACTAGTGAATTTAGAATGAATTATACCTCCCAGCGAACGACCTGAACTCAACCAGTAAAAATTTTCTAAAATGTTAGGTTAATTTGACTCTATACTACTAATCGACACAACTTCGAGTTAACCTAAGTGACTTTTCTTCTACTCTTAATTAAGTAAAATTAACTTAATTAACTGAGTTGAGGTAAGAAACGACCAAGGAGCACTTCAATGAAGGAGCAAGGAGAAGCTTTGCTAAGTCCAGGAGCATATGGACTTGGAGCAAAGACATTCTTCTTCAAAATTCATTCAGGAGATTTTCTAGTCTTTTATTTTTAGTCCTTTTCATTGTAAAAGCATTCCTCCACAAGAGTTTTGTAAAGACAAGTTTTCTCTGATATCACTATAATTGCCTTTCACCATTGTTTTATGTTTTAATTCAAGTTGTCTATTCTTCACTTAGTGCACTTCACTCCAACTTTCTAATTACCCTAGAAACACTTGCCTAGGGTGAGCTTAGAAAGAAGGATTACACTTTGTTTAGTTAGGCATAGATTTTAATTTAGCATCTCTGTTGTCCCCATTACTTTTATGAAAACCTAAACATTTCATAATCAAAAATACAAAAAATGGAGGATTTGAGTTAGTGAGAGAGAGCATCAATTTCTAACTAAAGTTGCTTCCTTGGATGAACCTAGATACTCTCGCTATCTAGGTTTAAAAAGTTAAAAGTCAATCAAGATTTACGTGTTGCAACAACATAAAAATCGCTTTTACAAAATCACATATTTCTTGCATCACCCTCCTTTAGTTCTCGTTGATTTATTTTTTTTCCAATTAGCTCCTAATACATAAATTGCTCATAACCCAAACAAATAGGGGCACAACCTCTCACAAATACCCTTCTCTTAAAAATTTGAGGAGAAGGCTGAACTTTGTAAAAAATGTCTCGAGGGTTTGAGGGGCGATGGCAGTGGCGGAGGGGATGATGAAGGATGGTGGACGTGGGGATCAAGGAGATGGTGCAAGGACTTTGAGAGGAGGTGTTGCATGCACTTTTGTCGAGTTCTAGGAGATGTGCATTGTAGTATACTCAACAAAAATGCCACAGCATTTAAATTTGTAAAATGCCCAAAATCACTGTGAGTCCGAGGTCGTTCACAGGGAACAAATATGAAATTCATGCACTAATCACAATATAGAAATAATGAGCACAAAGATAAAAATATGCAATAAGTATCAATAATAAAAACTATATTCAATAAATGACCAAATTGTATCTCAGGAAAGAAAGGGATAAAAAGAATATAAATGACTATAAAAATGGTGATGTAGATCACCAATTAATTCCCCACATTAGGAACATATCCCAAGGAAATCATCCAACCAATATCTCAATAGTGGTTAGAATCACTAATCCACATCAGATTCAGCCTCAAATTACTCCACATCATGCAATCGAGTAATCAGATCCAGGTAAGGGTGTCTAGACTCATCGGGCGTGTGAGGTTAGCGAGGAGTGGAGACAGGTGTGGGATGAGTGATGAGCGTGTATTTTCGTGATGGAAAATCAGGGTTTTGGAAAACTCATCATTGTAGTTACAAAAATCGCTACCAAATAAATTTACCGAAACTCAAAAGGGAGCCCTAAGTCAAACACGGGGAGGCGACATTTGTTTCTTTGAAAATTTGTGTTTCTCTTTGTTTCTTTTTGGTATTTTGTATTTACTTTTGTTTGGTGTTTTATGATAGTGTAGAAACAAGTAGGAATATATCTACACTAAGCTATTCTAGAAAGTAGGAAAGAACTATTCTACTTTCTAATTATAAAGGAAGAGAATCAAAAACTACTTCTAGATATATGCTTCAAAAATGTTTATTACAAAAGATTCTACACTATGAAAGCAGTAAAAGGGAAAGGGGGTAAGAAAAATCTTCTTTGTCGACTACTCGATGGATGAAGCTACGTTGATGGGGCTCGGACGAAGATGTGGAGTTGGACGAAAGAGAATGGCATCGAAAGATGAGGGGAGGACAGGCGGCGTCATCTGTTTCCTAGAATGGGGTTGAGAAGATGGCCAATGAGAGCTCCTCAAATGGTGGTGAGATGTTCAAAAATAATTTTCTTTTCTCTAGTGGAGCATTCCAAAGACTTGGGACACAGGCTCAAGGTGTGTTTAGAGCTCTAAAGTAGGTGAGGAGAGCATAGGAAGGGATGAAGAAGAATGAGTGGGGTAGTGGTCCCTTTATAGTAGAGAAGAAGAGGCTTTTCACACATGGATAATTAATGATATCTAAAAACATCGCCAAAGACCAGCTGCAGACATTGCTGAAGACCAGTGCACCCGTGCACAGCGCTCGTGCACTAGCATGCGCTGGTGCACGCTTCGCATAGACAGCATGCTATGCAGCAAGTGAATGATACTAGTGCATGCGCGTGGGAGCAAGTTAAGGACCATTCATAGCAGCAAGTGCACCACCAGCAGCATGCTATGCTGGATCTCCCATGCGCTGCATGCGCTCCACGCGCTATGCACTTGCTACTGGTGCATGCCCATGCTAGCACGTACACGGCTGTTGCTACTGGTGCATGCCCTTGGGCATCCTGCATAGCACCACTTGGCGCGATGTCAGCCATCTATCTTCTTTCCTTTGTAGGGGCTACTATAGATGTTGGATTGAGTCGATTTTCATGCTGTTGGGCTGTAATCATCGACCCAAATCCATCCATGCAATCAGATTTGTCGTTTGAAGCTCCAAACTGTGTCACCTTGCCTCTTGGTCGTTGATCTTCGTTGGATTATATATGGTGCTACGGGACTCTGTTCAAGGTGATTTCAAAGGCGTTGGACTCCGATTGTCGTCCTGATCAGATCCGTACGTTCAGATCATCAATCCGAGACCTAGAAATAGATCTCCTCTCCTGGCAACAAAAGGATGCGAATTAACCTAAAATTTATACACACTATTCTAAATGCAGAATGATGCATGCTATGCAATATTTATAATATGGAATGCATATCTAAGCTTAGGAACATGCATAAATAGGCATTTTAACCTAAATGGATGTGTCTACATCATACCCTCATGCGTATCTTTTCCTAGTCCCTAGGAAAAATCAAACTAAATGCTATGTATAAAAATAGAATTAGGACTCGATCTCTTATGGCATTAGTTGCCTATTAACAAAAGGAAATTTCAACTAAGGTCCTAAACTACGAAGACTCAACAGTGCCTAGGTGCCTGGCAAAATGTAGACCGCCGAAGTCCTCACCTTATTTTGAAAAGGTTAGATATATTTTTTTCTATTTTTTCTTCTTGTCTAATTTTTTTGGATTTTTGCGTTTAGAATTTCGGGGCAGCTTTCTACAACTACCCAACCCACACAAGACTCAAAAAGAACTTCAAGTCTAAGAATCTTAACATGAAAAAGTCATAGACTCACTAAGCGACCGTTACAATGGACTTTAGATTTCTACGACCCTAATTGACCTTAAGAGTTTCTTCCTAAAGGTTTATCTTTCAAATCGGTAGCTTTCCCCCTACTTTTTTTTTTATGGGGTCAACATAAGGGCAAACCCAGTGTATATCTCCATGATTTATTCTACGTACCTGCTTCTTCCCTAAGTGTTTTGGAAATTATTTGTGCACTTTTATGAACTGGGCTCTGGACAACTGGCCAATGGGCTGTTACCCATGGCAACTTGCCAGCCATACTCATGCGATGAAGTGTGGCTTATTTTATTTTTTTCTCTTTCTTCTTTTTTTTTGAGTATATATATATTTCTTTTTCTGAGTAGGTGGCTTCTCTGATCTAAGATTTACTCGAAGGCAATAGAATGAGTATGGTCATGTAGCTGGGCTCTGGACAATCGACAATGGGCTGTTACCCACCATAGCTTGCCAGCCATACTACCCTAGAAAGTTCATTAGCTACCTAAATTTCCATAAAAATCATCAAAAAGTGAGTCAATGCAAATAGTGTGTAGATGCTTTATTCTTAAAGTCCTCACAAATCAGAGGGTAGGTTGATAAGTCACATACTTATCACCCTAATTTATTAGCCAACTTAAAGTAAAATTAATGTGGCAAGGACTCAAGAACAAGTCCGCATTTTAGTGGACATCTAGGCTGATTAAGGTCGAAGACCTGAATAGTCTAAGTGTTCAGGTCCTAAAGTTAACAACTCCTAATGCCTAAGTGATCTTCTCCTAATTCTATTTTTTTTATTTTTAATTTTTTTAAGAAAATAAAAGAAATTCTATGGAGCTAACAAAATAATTTCAGAATTAAGTATCCACATCCCATGCCTAAATGATGCAATGTCCTCATTGTAAAAATAAAGACATGAAAAGGGTGAAATAAATAAAATATCACCTAAATTTCATGAAAATTCGGTTAGTTCCCTAGAGAACATGGAATGTACACACGTGCTAAGTTTATTGCCTTTAGCTAGGCATAATATACAAACAAAGAAGAAATTAGGAATTCACAGGTGCAGGTCAAAATTAAAATAAAAATATTGATCATAGGACCCACCAGTAGGTGTCCACAAATGTGGACCAGATTACGGTGCAAGCCTATGCCCCATGGTGGAGTAGTTCTAAGGTTCTAGATGAAAATCACCTAGAACTGAAGATTGTTGTGTTTGCGAGGCCGAGCCTGCAGTTTTGTGGTGTGCAACCCAAGTCTAAAATGTCAAACAGTGGGCAGGTCTAAATCGCTTGGTCTATTTGTCAATGTGGAATTTGACTCAAAGATATAATCAATTATGTTGTACTTAGGTTGCACGTGAAAGATATCACAGGGGTCCTAATAGAAGGTAGGTGGTTTCAGGTCAATAGGAATCCTTAAATCCAAACTTTTATCTTCCCCAAAGTTAAGTTCCCAGATCTTAAGTTTCAAATACCTATCCTCCAAGATCAAGTGTTCAGTTTCTGGGACCTCTATCATATTATTCACCCCATGTGATTCACCCAAGTCCAAAAATCGTGGCTGAATCAGAATTGACTTGGATTTGATAATTTCATGATCATCACTATACTCTTCGAGGTGTGGTAGAGGAATTGGGCTACTGATTGAATCTTCTAGTAAATGAAGATTCGGATCCTCTAAGTTAGCACCAACCGAATCAAATTCCTCAATTATAAGGCCATCAAATGGTTCATCATGCTCCTCAAGTCCATTAGTCTCACTAAAATCATTTTCCTTAACATCAAGTGAGACTTCACTCAGAGATTCCTCACCCTCATAATTAAAGAATTCTTGATCCACATTTATATATGTCTCAAAATAATTGATCATTTCCTGGTCCATGAAGACATATTTTTCTTCGCTCCCTAACCCTGGGATCTCAGGTGAGAAATCACAACAACCTCAATAGGTTATTCTAGACCAACCTGGTCATCTCCGGTCTCAGAAAATGTATCCCCCCTGATAGGCACCTAAGTGGGCTCTGACATTGGCTCTCCTAATGGGGGTTCATCCTGAGAATCATCCCAAGATTGGACTAGGGCAACCACGAATTTCATCCTCAATCTTGATAATTTCCAATTAAAAACTCACCTTGGCCCTTATCCTCGATATCTTCGAGCCAATCTAATAACGAACTATTTAGGTCATCAATCATTTGAATCAGGGGCTCCAATTCTTCATTGCAAGGTGTTGGCTGGGTTTCTAAGGATCGAATGGTGTTCCTCAAATTGGCCAACACCCTATCTTGGACCTAGTTCACCAGAGCCATATGGTTCAGTTCAGGGTTGGGTGGGTTTGGGTTAAATATAGGGGAGTCAGGAAATTGAGGTTCTTGGGTCCCTCCCTGATAGTGAGTCATTTCAGGTTCAAAAAAGGATCATGACCTATATTAAATATAATCCTCGAGAGGTTAGGTGTTATATTCATCATATCCTTCCTGATTGTATATCAGGTTGGTTTGTTCATAAGATGGCTGTGATCTATAAACAGTGTAGCTCTGGAAAGGATAATAATCATGATCATGATGTCTAGGGTTAGGTCCTGGACATTGAGGTCTGGAATCATATCCCCAATCAAAGTTATTCCGGCTAGTGGATGGGTAGTCATAAGTCGAGGTGGGATAGTAATCATCTTGGGGATAAGTGGTGGTAGGAGGGTAGGGTTGGAAATGCGAGTATGATGTGGAAGAATACATGATGAAGTAGGAGGGAAAATCGAATAGAGAAAGGTGCCCTACAACACAATCAACCAAACCTATCCTTAGGTGGGTAGCCTAAAGACATACAAACTCCCAGAACTTGTCTTGAGATGGAATAAATGATTTGGTCTACTCCCATCTGAACAATTCAACCAGTTAGAGGGAGGGGTTGGGGAGAAGGTTCTTCCTTTGGCTTGTGCATTCGGTTCCTTTGATACCCCCCAATTGTGGTCGTTTGATGCTACTCCCCTAGATAGACATCAGATGGAGTACTAGAAGTAGACTAATAAAAAAAAATCTCAGTTGGAGTCCCAAAGAGTGAGTTAATCCTTAAGGCTAATGTCTACTCAGTTTTATTTTGTCTTGGGATGATTGTGCTCTTGGAATGTGATGGGCCCATTAGATGGGTTGTGCCCTTAATGATCAGTTAATATGTGTATGTGTGCACAACCAGGGTTTGCAAACAAAGTTATTTGATGATGTGTCTTTTAGGGTTTAACCTTGTTTAGTAGCTTTTAGGGTTTAACCTTTAGGTTCATCCAATCAGGGTTAGTAGAACACTCCAAGTTTTTACAAGCATCGATTTTGATATATTCCTTTAAAAGTCAAAAAAAATATGGAGTGCCTGGTTAGTTCCTAAAAATTCAACCCTAAGTAGCAAGCTATTGATGAATCAGTTTTAAATTGAGTGGTGCGACCCAAATGGCTCAATTAATTGACCTGTTGCTCCACTTAGTTAAGGGACATAGGAATGTTTAACCTAATCAAATTTCTACTCACTTATTTGTGTATTGTGTTAAGTGTATCAGGTCCATTAGTCAGATCTTGGGTTAAGTGGTAGAATCAAAATGTTTGTGCACCTTAGGATGAGAATTTGTGGGTGTTAAGTGTCTCCTTTAATTAAATCCCACAAATGAAGAGTATTCTTTTTATTTTATGAATTTATGGGTAGGTAAGGTGAGGTAAAGTGACAATCAAACAACCAGAACTAACCTAGGGTTTATGAAAGCACGTAAGTTGATTTGGGTTTGAGTTATTAGTGTGGCGAAAAGAAATCTAGGGTGGGGGTGGTGGGGATACACTTACAGAACCTTCTAATCGCACTTTACTCCGATCTATTTTGCTTTGGCTCACCTTGAAAGGGTACCTGTAACCATAGAAGGAAAGGAGAAAAGTGAGCTAAAAAGTTAAGTAATGTGAAAAAACCAAAGAGCATTGCCTCCCCAGCAACGGCGCTAAAATGGTGAGCGTGTTTTCCTGAGTGAATGTTATGGTTTTAGAGAACCCATGGTCGTAGTCGCAAAAATCGCTACCAGATAAAATTTATATCAAAACTCAAAGTGAGTCCTGGGTCGAACACGAGGAGGAGAACGTTTGGTTTTGAAATCAGCACTTTCGATTTTATTTGTTTTTGGTGCTTTTGTCTTTTATGATTTTTTTGTATTTTTATAAGGCAATAGACCAGATCGATAAAACTTTATCTAACTAATCTACTTGCAAAATAAGAGGGAGAGAGAGAGAGAAACAATCACATATATTTTCAATATAGAGTTTGCTACAGATAGAAAATTAGAAAACTACACTAGAAAGAAAATAAAAGATAGAGAGAGATGAGAAGAGTCCCCCTTGACGGTTGCTGATGGGAACACCATCATGAGCCCTAACTAGCTCATTTTGACCTAATGAAGAGAATAAAAGCTCCTACATAACCAACTGAAGGTCATAATTCACTGAATAACCTTTCTGAGAGAAAAATAAGAAATTAAGGGTAAAACTGTAATTTTACCAATGCAGTACAACAATGGGTTTTTCAAGGGCTAAACAAAGGTCAAAGAGTCTTAATAAGATAATAAGTGGGTTGGATCAAACAGAAAAGGGTTCATGTGTACCCTGTGAATTAAATGACTTCTTGAAACCCTAAAACTGACTCACTTGATTAACCAAGGTTCTAGTCAGGATAAAATTCACCTAAACCCTCTAAAAATCATAGAAAAATATTCTCTAGGGTTTAGAACTTTCAATTTGGCCATTGGAACCCATCTTAACCTAGAATGAGGTCTCAAATAGCTATTTGCCTTAAATTGGGTTTTTGCATAAATTTCCCACTCAAATGTGGTCAAACCCAAAATCCAACTTCACCATTGAATTCCTTAGGTCCAAATTAGGTTTGTACCAAAATTTGGACCCAAGATGAATTTGCCTTGACCTAGTTTGCAGAAAGGTCTAGCTCGATTACATTTGTACCCCTATCTTTCAAAAACCCTTACAAAAAGCCCCCTAACTTATTCATCATCTTCGCAATTAGGTCTCTCCACCATTATAGCGGAGGAATCCTACTCCGGCGAGCTTTAGGTGGTGGTTTCTCCCTGATTGCTCAGAGAATCCCCTTCAAAATTGAAAGGGAGATTCTCTGAGAAAATCCCTCCAATGTGAATCTAGTTTGATGCCCTAATTTCTTCCAAATCTCTCATACGAATGCATGAGAGATTTGGGTCTCTTTTAAGTTTCCTTCTATGGCGAGCATAAATCCCCCTCCAGAGATCTACCTATGAAGCTCCAGATCCAACCGACTCCTCTAAGCTTGAATTCGACTGGAGACCCCCCTCAAATTCTTCTCTCCTCCTCCGGCTGATTCACTTGTCAAGCTTCGATGACCTTCCCTACTCTCCCACGTTGCCTGACCATAATACCAGTGGCAGGCTCTTCCTTCTTGTGTTGGTCCGTGTCACACAACACCCGCCGACGCCCTTGTCTCCCCTTCATCCTCGCCAACCGTCTCAATCTGAGCACCTTCGTCTCTGACGTCATCAGTACGCGCCCGACGCCATCTTTGTCTTCCCTTCGTCCACTATCACCCTAGATAAGTCCCCTTACCCCTCTACTTTCTTCTCCACTCTCTATCTCCCTAAATCGACCACTACCAACCTCCAACACCCTCATCTCCTTCATCTCCGACCACCACCTCTGACGAGGCCGCTCCACCACCACAGGCCATCCCATTCCTCACCGATGATTGCACAGCAAAAATACGCCTACAATTGTACCATCTTGTGCTATTTCCTAGCATTACCAGTGCATATTAGATATCCATTGTCGCATTTGTAAAAATAAACGCATGCATGCATTTATTTGAGAGGGGAGGAGAGTGAATAAAATGGCCTTGAAATTAACTTATTCCTCAAGTGCTGCCTCGCAAATTCACCATCTTTATTTTTATTTTCATTTTGGCTTTGAATTACTTTGCGACTGCAGGGCATGGCTTGATCTTCTTCGTGCCATTCTCTGCAGTAGCTCGCCTTGCCAGCCGCATGCACAGGCATGCACAGCCCAGGGCATGGCTGTGCTTGCCTCCATCCTCTTTAAAAAGGGCACGGCTATCTTCTTTGCAGGGAGCCTGGTCCAACACATACAGCAGCTCCTTCTCCAGGCTGTCTCCTCCCCTCTCACCTCCAAACGCAGCCTCTCTTCCTCCTGAGGAGACACGTTGCAGCCAGGAGCAGCTCACAGTGGTCCTTGACCACCACTGTAAGTCCCACCACCGCCCAGCTCATCAAAGAGTTGGTGGGCGTGGTGGTTCTCCTCTCTGTTTTCATCATTCCATCCATTTCCGCCATTGCCACAGAGTCAAGCTTTGAAGCTCAACCGCAGCTGCAGTAAGGTGTCGACCACTTCTCGCCCGCACGCAGGCCACCGTTTATGCTAGCACCCGACGCAACTTCTTCCGCCCGCTCGCCAGCCCGCACGTGCTGAACCGGGCGCAGCCGGTGACCCGTGCCGATAGCACACTGTAGCTACTGTTCACGCTAGAGAGCACAACACTGTAGCTACAGTGTGGTGACCGGAAAGTTTCTCACTTATCCGGTCACCGCGCGCTCTCTCTCCACGCCACTACCGCCGCCAGCCCGTCCATCGCACGCCTGCGCCTGCTCTCACGTCTGCACCCACCCGCCTCTTCGCTCGCGTTCACCTCAGCGCGCAGCGTGGTGTGCTACGGTCTGCAGCGCGCTGCGCTACACCTTCCTCCCACGCCCGCTCCCTCCAATGTGCACGCGCATCTTCGTGCCTACGTGCCTGTGCGTGGACCACCAGACGTTGGCTGAAGCCTCCAGATGGCTTAACTCACCGCGCCTCTTCCTCAGCAGATGATCTCTCCCTCTCTCTCTCTCTCTTTCTCTCTCACAGACACTCACCTCACACATACACACACACACACTCTTGTACACACATACTCTCACTTGTACATGCCTATATACACACTTATATATATATATATATACCTATATATATTTATATATATATATATATACATATTAGTACCTATACAATTATATATAAGTATATATACATACATACATACATATATTTATATATATATATATATAAATCTATATATATATACAGATACATATTTACATATATACATATATTTATATACGTATAAATATATATATATACATATATTATTACCCATACAACTAAGTATAATTATATATACATATATATATATACATATATATAGAAATATATTTATACATATATACATATATACAAATATACATACATATATACATATATATCTATAACTATAAATACATATATATATATATATCTACATATATCTATATACATAGATACTTATACTAATATATATATATACATATACACATATATATAACTATATACATATATTACTATATATATATATATCTATATATAATTATATCTACATACATATATATCTAATTATAAATATATATATTTATATATATATATATGTACATCTATCTATACATATATTTACATATCTATATATATATACATATGTATATATACATATCTAACTACATATACACCTATATAATTATAACCATATCTATATATATACATATAGATATATATTTACATATATACATATATATGTATATATTTTCATATCACTTACCACACGTTGTATTGCGGGAATATCTGCACCAATTGCTGATATTCCCCGATACACACATACAGAAAGCGCCTTCGCACACATCTTCCACCCATCCATCCTACACTCCACGCGGCACTTCGTCCTGTTAGTTGCGTCTTCCTAGACAACGATCAACTCGACACCGTGTACATGCCATTTCCACCTCCACCCCCACCCCTACATACATATATTATATATATACTATATTTACCTTATTTCTATCTCTTTCCTGCCATTAAAAAGATAAAAAAAATATACAAAAGAGAAAAGATAATCCTTCACTTACAGGTACTCAGTCTTGTGAATAGCAAGACCAGTTTCGATACCCTAATTTGGCTCATAGCCAAGAACCTTATTTTGAGGGTGTACCTAAAGGACAAAAATTATCAGAAAAAAATCTTAAATAAAAAAACACCAAAAACATAATAAATGAATGGAAGAGATTCATTGTAGGAAAGGCGTAGAAGCTTATTCACCTCTAATCCCGCTTCCTTTAGTTCGACCCTGGGCCTAAAAGTGACCAAGATAAAATCAAGTAGGCCAAGTTAAAAATTTTGTAAAATGATGGTTAGGCTCGATTTAGGTTAACCACTATACTCATTTCAACAATTAAATCACCATATTAACACAACCTATTCGGGTCTACACCAACCGATAAGTCCATAAGCATCCCCTCACTCCACTGAACAATTCCCCCCACTACACACAGCACTCCACTCACTCACGTGCCTCACCGAACACACCCACACCTTCGCACACAATGTGCCCTAAGCTCAGTCGCACAGGCATCCCTACGCCACGCCAACCACTACAGCACATTCGCCGCCCCTCGACGAAGCTTCCTAAGCAATTTGACGTGGCCACAAGGCCGTCTTGGTGATTTCAGGTACAGGCATCATCAGCCATTGGTGAGCAAGCTTGAAGCAATCTTGAGGTCGCTCCAGGCTTCGCCAACTCCAGGCCCCTGTCCTAAGCTACGCGTAACACCCTCGTACACGACTCCAGGTGCTCAATTCCAGTTTAAAGCCGTAGCAGCTGTTGCAATTGGAGGACCACCTCTGCTGCGAGCACGCACGAAGAAAGGTGGGTGGATAGTCCCACCTCGGAAAGTCTTGAGGCCGTGCACCCACATAAGTTGAATTCGTGCCTATAGTTGTTTGCCGCCAAATCACGAGGTGAGGTCCCTCTCACCCAACCAAACCGATCTCGTCCGTGCTCATGCCCCATGGACCTGGCTAACCTGACCTAACCTGCACTTCTCACCCACCATTGCACGTAGGTGGGCCTGGTCCTGAGTACATACCCAACCAAATTATCGGAATACGTGTGGCTTTGGGAGAGATAAGCCTAAGAGAGAAAGAGAGGAGAGTGCACATGGGTAAGGGGTAGGTTTTGCTGCAAGCTGAAGAGGAGGAGAAGCAAAGTTGAAGAAGAAGAAGGTGAAGCTAAGGAAAGGGCCACAGCAGAGAAAGGTAGAGAAGGAAGAAGCTGAAGGAAGAAGAAGGAGAAGCTAAGAAGGAAAGCAAAAAGCAGAAGTCAGAGCAAGCAGAAGTCAAAGCAAGAAGAAGAAGAAAGGAAGGAGAAGATAGAGAAAGGCAAAAGAAGTCAGAGAAGGCAAATGGCAGAGAAAGGCAAAGATAAAGAAAAGAAGATAGAAGCCAAAGGTAAAGAGAAAGAAGAGGAGTAGAAGTAGAAGAAGGAAGAAAGAAGAAGAGCTGCAGAAGCTAAAGACAGAAGGAGTACTGTAGCATCAGTTTAAGACATCTGATTTACAAATCAGACGTCCAATTTGAGTTTAATTCATAGACATTGAGTTCTTTAGTATTTTGTGCTCTACATTTACTCCCATATTTTTGCACTTTGAGACTGATATTATTGCATATTCCTTTAAATTCTAAATTGTGATCGTGATTTCTAAACACCAATTTTCTCCCTGTGTTCGACCTTGGACTTCAAATTCGAGTAATACAATTGTATTTGTTTTAAACACTTTCGCGGCTATATTATAATGCGATACTCTTAAAACCTGATTCAGCATGATAAACAGCTACTTGTAGGACAACTCACTCTGACGTTGCCCTAGACGAACGTGGTGAGGAGCTAGAGGAAGGAGAATGGCATTGGAGGATGGTGGGTGGGGCAAGACGACGTTGCAGTGAGGATCATATTTTGGAAGGTGATGAGAGGATGACCACAGGATGCTCCACAAATAGGGTTGAGAGGCAAGAAAAATATTTGATTTCTAGTCTAAAGGAGCATCCTGGGCTTAGGACAAGCTCTCTCTAGAACCTTGGAGGTGCCGAGAGAGAGAAAGGAAGAGATGAAGAATGGGAGGGGTAGGGGTCCTTTTATAGTGGAGGAGAGGAGGATTTTCGCACATGGACAATTAGTCACGTCCATGAACGTTGCTGAAGACTCACCGCAGGCGTCACTAAAGACCAATGCACCCATGCATGGCGCTCGCACGCCAGCATGCGCTGGCGCATGCTCTGTGCACCTGTGCTACTGGTGCACACAGAGCATGGGACACTTGCTATTGGTGCCCACCTGTGCTACTGCGCGCACTCGAGATAGCACGCGCGTGGCTTCTACTACTGGTGCATGCCCTTGGGCGGCCTGGATAGTGCCACTTGGCGCGATCTGGGTTGTCTATCTTCTTTCCTTTGTTGGGGCTGCTACAAATGTCGAATTGACTCAATTTTCATGCCATTGGGCTGTGATCGTCTACTGGAACCCATTCGTGTGGTCAGATTTGTCATTTGAACCTTCTAATTGTGTCACCTTGCCTCTTGGCCATTGATCTTCCTTGGACTATATATGGTGTTACGGGACTCTGATTATGGCAATTTTGGAGGCGTTGGACTCCGATTGTCATCTTGATTATATCTGCATGGTTAGATCATCAATTTGTGGCAATAAAATAGATCTTCTCTCCTTGCCACAAAAGGATGTAAATTAACTTAAAATTTATGCACACTATTCTAAATGTAGAATGATGCATACCATGTAATATTTATAATATGGAATGCATATATAAGCTAAGGTACATGCATAAATAGCCATTTTAACTTAAATGGTTGTGTCTACATCAATGAGGGACCTCACCCCATGTCTGAGGTGATAAGCCTTTTTCACTTTTGCCTTTTATGTGCTACACGTGCCTTATTTTCCACGATGTGGCACTAATCGGTGCCCTCTTTTCCTTTGCAGAATAGATGCAGATGTCTGTTTCAAATCAACATAGCCGCGGTAGCTTGCTTCCCCAATTGAGGCTATAGGCTAGTTCTTAGAATGAGTTCGCAGCTTCTGGAAGTGGAGCTGGGTAGTAGCACGGGTTGAGCAGAGCAGATAGAGGTAGAGATGATGCCGGCTATGGCAGAGCTTCTGCGAAGATACCTGATAACACTGCATATGGGGGTGATAATTCTGTTAAATAGGGCCCATCTTAAGAATAAAAGGCACAACATAAGTAGAATGGGAGCATTGCATGCATCATATACCAATATTGCTTATAAAACTATATTAATGGCCATTTGTGTAAGCACTTGTCAAAGCAGGTCTCAGATGAGAAATCGGACCACACAGATGGATTCAGAACGACAAACGGAGTCCAATGGACTCAAGATCGGCCAAATCTGACATCCGAAGCTCCTACAATGGGCCCAAGAAGTTCTGACCGTTGATCTGATGATCAACGACCCTCGTTGCGCCACATCACCCCCTCGCACCACGCGCTACTTCCTCCTTCAGCTGAGATCAAATCTCAGCCGTCGATCTTCAATCAGATGGCCGAGAACCGCATGCCTGCCGCTATTGCCGCGACAAAGTAGCAGGCGTAGCGCAACGGTGAGCGCACATGCCCGCACGCAGGCGACACGGGTTCGAGCCCACGGCGCGAGGAATTGAAGACGAAGAAGTGCGCGGTGAAATTAAGCTGCCCGATCAGCAGCGGGCGGCCGAGATCGCGCCACGCGGCGTGCCCTCAGATAGCCAGTGTCCACGCACGTGCGCACGCCGGGCGACGACGCCCGCGCACACACAAGCCCGAAGTGCGATCCAAGCGTGCCCAAGGGAAGATCTCAACCTCCGATCTTCGATCGGACGGCTCTCACGCAGCGGCCATGGATCAAGCGCGAAGAAGAACGGCACGGGCGTGTGACCGACGGGCTGGAGGGCTTCATCGATGCTTTTGGAAGGGTTTTAGCGACGTCCCGAGGGCTTCATCGATGCTTTTGGAAGGGTTTTAGCGACATCCCGGACGCCGCTAAAACCCCTTCTTCTTTTAGAAAGCCCTTCTCCCTATTTCAACCCCCTCCAACCACTCATTCAAGGCATTCACTTCCCTTACAACTACTCTACCCCTCTCTTAGATAGCTTTAGGCCCTCTTGTAATCGCCGGAGACGACGAGCCACCGACGGAGCCTTCTCCACCACCATGGCTACCTCGCTGCTCTCCCCCTCTCTCTCTTTTTTCCTTTCTTTTAAGCTTTCCCTTACTTATGTTTAAGCATGTATTTAATGTTGTAAGCTGTGAACTAAAGCTGCATGATTAATGAAGTTACTTTCCGTTCAGTGTTTACTTTATTTCCTATTTAAGTTGCATGATCAAGCAAAGAAACGACTCTAACCCTAATCTCTTTCTCTCTATCTCTCTCTCTCTTTTCAACCGCACCTTTCGCAAGCAAAACCCCACAATTTCCGTGACAACAAGTGAGAAGAAAAGTCCGATTTTCACGCCTCCTTGAGACCGACACTCGAACTCATCTTCGTTTCTTTACTTTAAAACCAACGTTGCAAGTGTGACTATAATGACACTTCTTAACACACGCACGGGAGCACACCAGTTTTTGGTGCTGTTGCCAGGGAGGCAACGGATTTATTTTTTCACTTCCATTCAACATCCATTCTAACATCATTTAATGCCCTGTTTTCCTTTTTACTTGATTGTTGCAGGAATTCGACGCTTGGACGGTGAAGCAACGCATCCCACGAGGGTAACAAGGGAGTAGGCGCAACAAGGATCGATAGTGAGTAATTCTTCACTCATGATTGTTTGCTAGAGTGGAAAACTAAAAAAATTGTAAAAATTGAAAAAAATTGGCGTGGTGTATGATTGCTTGACCCACATCCTTAACACATCACCCCACAAAAAATGTACACTCTAACATTCTGAATAAATTCTTGGAGTGTTCTTTTCTCTTTTTGAGTGGTGTTTGCGAAGCCACCATGAGTTGACTTGGGCCACACCACTCAACCCTAAAACCGACTCATCTAATAGAAGCTGCATGATCATTGGGATGAGTACATTAGGATTTTAGAGCCTCTACAGAATAAAAGGAAATCTACTTTCACCGAATTGTGTGCAGAATTGATGTACCCACTGAAACTTGTCTGAAAACACTAAGACATGTCAACCCTAAAAGACACTAAAGTACGGATGAAACACTAAAAGACACCACATCTTAATCCTTGCTTGAAAATCATATTTTGATAAAAGCACACACATTGAAAGTGGAAAATTAAGAGGCACCACCCCAATCAACGCCTCATCACATAACCCCAGCACAAGCACTATCCTAGCCCTTTTAAAACTGAGTAGACGTACCCTAGGCAAGACTGAGTTAAGTCTCGAAAGGTGAGGTTTTGTTCGCTGAGCACTTGGCTTTCATTCCCTTGGTAGAATCTTGTGACTAGGCTGTGGGGCAGTGTCAAACGATCGCAGTTGTGAGGTCTACGGAACTGGAGGCGCAAGCCAAAGGAAGAACCTTCCCTGCAATCCCCTCGTATTGAACCTGGCCAGATTAGCCTTGGGAAGGGGAGTCCAGTGCTTACAGACTTAATCACCCTTTTTGAGATTTCTAGGTCTCCTAAGGAATACACCATAAGGACTAGGCTTGTTTGCTTGATTGAACACATTTCTCGCATCTGTCGCTCTCCGCATCCCCTCCTGTTCTTCTCTAGTGTATGCACGGGAGACGCTCACTGCATCCCGAGTTGTTTGTTTTGGGGCAGGAATCTAGGCGACATAATTCTGTTAGGAACATGGCTGAACCTAGGGTAGATGAGGCTGAGGATCAACCCCCACCAAACACAATGGCCATCATCTAAGCCCAAATTCATGCAAACCACTGGCTTCAGCAACAACAAATCCACACCATCATGCAACCCATACAACGGTTACAGAACCCACAAGAACAAGCACCACCACCTTTCCAAGGCACACAAGGGAACCACCACTCGATGTACCACCATTTCAGGATCAACCGAGGCCCCTCCGCGATTTCTATAACCCCTTTGCTATTAGAGTCGAGCCACACCTTAGGATCCCCTAAGGGGGAGATGATTTTTAGCTGAAATCGAATGTCTTAAGTCTGATCCAGAACCACTTTCTTGGAAGCTCAAATGAGGACCCCTTCCAGCATCTAGAGGATCTCGACTGCATAGCACGAACTGTGAAACCTAGGAACATTAACCTTGACATTATCCTAATTAAGATGTTTCCCTTCTCATTAAGAGACAAGGCTTCTCACTGGCTTAGAACCCTAGGTAGACCCATCACCACATGGGAAGAACTGAGGCAAGCATTTTTAAAGAAATTCTTCCCCATAGGAAAGACCAATGCCCTCAGAAGAGCTATTACTACCTTTACACTCCACGGTGGGGAACTGTTTCATGAGGCGTGGGAAAGATTTAATGTACTCTTGAGGAAATGGCCACACCACAAAGTACCAAGGTGACAATTGGCCCAGGTTTTCTACCATGGTCTGGACAGCAACCTACGAAACTTCGTCGATGCCTCATGCGGGGGAAACTTCCTGAACAAGGATGAGGAGAGCACGTTTGAGCTCTTTGAGTCTATGAGTGAGAATTCGCTCAACAATGCCTCCATGACCCAGTTCAACAGGTCCAGTCAACCCCGTGGTGGGATTCATGAGGTACAAGCAAATTCTTGAATGGTTGACATGGACATCATAGCCAAGAAACTGGATCGAGTGGAATTGGTGGACAAAAAGATTGATGAGCTACTGAACCAGACCAGGAACCCCTTACAGACTTTCTCCCTACCAAAGGGAGTGCATAATGTTGACCTGGTCTAGCCCTTAACCCAACTGAACCTGGAACAACCCCTGACCACATTCCAGGGAGGGACCTTTGCTCCCTCAACACTTGATTACTCCCTTCCCTCTTCATCAACATCGGCTATCCTTGAAGATGTGTAAGCTGTCCAAGGTTATGCGAAACCAGACCCTTTCTCCAACACTTACAACACTGGCTGGTGTAACCACCCCAACTTTGGTTGGACAAACCAGAAACCATTGCAATTCCAAAATCAACCCAGGCCAAACCAGCAGCCACACTTGCCCCCTGTCAGCAAGGACCACCAGTTAGACCCCAATATAATCAGAATAGGGCGGCCCCTCCCCCACAAAACCAAATGGACACCCTAATAAAGATGATGGCTGACATAAACCAAAAACATCAGGAGGAAATGGCCTTGGTAAAGGGACAGTTAAGCCAACTCTTGGATTGTAAACAACAAGGATCCCTACCTTCCCAGCCACAACAGAACCCGCGAAACATAATTAACAGAGGCCATAATTCGTAAGGGTTCCAAGGTAATCCCAGGCAGGCTCACATGGTCCAGCCAGCCCCGCAAACACCCCCTGGGTTTGGTGCTTCTTCATCCTCGTCTTCTCAAGGATCAACCCATGGTCTTAATGCCTCTGCGAATGTGGTGACCTTGAGAAGCGACACCAAAACCCAGGATCCCAAATGGCCGACTCTCCCCGAGACTTCACCCGCTGAAATACCTGACTCTGAAGAGACACCAACCAAGGACCCAGAAATAGACCCAATCCACATTCAGACACCCTACCCTGAGGCCTTGGAAACAATCAAGAAAAAGAAGAATGTTGTGGAAACTGAGGAGCTTTTGGAGATCTTTAAGCAAGTACAGATTAATATTCCGCTCCTCGAAGCTGTCAAACACATCTCAGCTTACGCCAAGTTTTTAAAGGATTCCTGTACACCCAAATGTAAGCCGAGACCTTAAGCACCTAGGAAGGTTGTGCTCTCCGAACAAGCAAGTTCCGTAATATCAAGAAACCTTCTGCTGAAGCGAACTGACCCAAGAGTGCCCCTGATTTCCTGCAATATCGAGGACATGACATTTGATAGAGCGCTCCTGGACTTAGGTGCTTCTATCAATCTGATTCCAAGAACCCTGTACCACTAATTTGGTTTCGGAGAGTTGACACCAACACCTGTCACCATCCAGCTGGCTGATAGATCAGTGAAAACCCCAAAGGGAGTGGTCGAGGACGTGATTGTACGAGTCAAAGACTTTTATTTCCCGGTCGACTTTTTGGTGCTCGACATGGAAGTCCCTAAAAAATTACAGAATGCACCTATAATCTTAGGCAAACCTTTCTTAGCTACGGCTAAGGCAAACATTTATTGTGACACGAGATGTATGGAAATCGCCTTTGGAGATAGGAAAATACAATTGGATATCTTCTGGGAGACAAAGTCTTTTGATTGAGATTGCATTGAGGAACATGATCTTGTGGAAACTCTGATCGAGGAATGCCTCCCCCTTAGTTCTGTATCTGACCACCAAACCCGTAATGACTGTTCTGACCCATCACCATCACTACCCGTGGACCTCTGTAAGGTTGAGTACCATCACACAACACCATTTCAAGAGATCGATGTTGATCAACTCCCACCCTTTCCCTTTCCATCAACTGTGGTTCCACCCGCACCTGAACTTAAGCCATTGCCCGAGAATCTCAAGTATGTCTTCCTTGGACCTGACCAGACCTTCCCAGTGATTATTAATTCTCATCTAACCAAGGATCAGGAACTCAGGTTGACTGCGACCCTTCCAGAACATCGGGCTGCCATTGGTTGGACCATTTCTGACTTAAGAGGAATTAGCCCTACCTATTGCACCCATAAGATTTACCTGGAAGACGGGGCACGACCATCCCGCTAGATGCAGAGACGTTTAAACCCAAACATGCGAAAGGTCATTAAGAAAGAAATTATCAAGTGGCTTGACATCGACATCATCTATCCTATTTCCGATAGCCCCTGGGTGAGCCCCACTCAAGTGGTTCCAAAGAAAGCTGGGCTCACCGTTGTCACCAATGATCATGGCAAATCCATCCCCACCCGCACCACCACCGCATGGCGGGTGTGTATTGATTATAGGAAGCTCAATGAAGCCACTAAGAAGGATCATTTCCCCTTTCCATTCATTGACCAAATCCTTGAAAGATTGGCAGGGTAGAAGTATTTTTTCTTCCTGGATGGATATTCAGGATATAACCAAGTCGCAATTGCTCTGGAGGATCTAGAAAAGACCACATTCACTTGCCCGTACGGCACATTTGCATTCCGTTGAATGTCGTTCGGGTTATGCAATGCACTTGCGACCTTCCAGTGTTGCATGCTAGCCATTTTTTCAGAAATGGTGAGTGAATACTTAGACTTTATGGATGATTTCTCTGTATTCGGGAATTCATTTGACCATTGTTTGAGCAACTTGGAGAAAATCCTGAAATGATGTATCGAGGTTAATCTGGTGTTAAGTTAGGAAAAGAGCCATGTTATGGTTCAAGAAGGAATTATCCTCGGTCACATCGTATTGTATAGGGGCATCGAGGTAGATCGGGCTAAGGTTGATTTGATTTCCAAACTCCCTCCACCTAGCTCGGTCCAACAGATTCGCTCATTTCTGGGACATGTTGGCTTCTACCGAAGGTTCATTGAAGAATTTTCCAAGCTTTCCAAACCCTTGATCGACCTTCTAGCCAACGATGCCATATTCCACATGTCTTCTGATTGCATCCAGGCTTATCACACCCTCCGGGACTTAGTCTCCACTGCACCTGTATTTCAGCCCATGGATTGGTCCCAGGACTTTGAGATTATGTGTGATGCATCAGATTTTGCCATAGGCATTGTCTTGGGACAAAGGTAAGGCAAGAAGCCCGTGGTGATCTACTACGCGAGAAAAACGTTGGACGAGGCCCAACGAAATTATACGGTCACAGAGAAAGAGTTGCTAGCTGTAGTCTTTGGACTTGAAAAGTTTCGATCATACTTGTTGGGATCCCACATGACTGTTTACACTAACCATT
This sequence comes from Thalassia testudinum, assembly GCA_037157565.1. Taxonomy (NCBI): domain Eukaryota; kingdom Viridiplantae; phylum Streptophyta; class Magnoliopsida; order Alismatales; family Hydrocharitaceae; genus Thalassia; species Thalassia testudinum. Next base: position 3,010,520 of record JAZHRO010000073.1, on the reverse strand, counting down.
CAGCCATCCAGCACCTGTTGGCCAAGAAGGACGCAAAGCCCAGGCTCATCAGATGGATCTTGCTTTTGCAGGAATTTGACCTGGAAATCCGCAACAAGGCCGGATCGAAGAATGAGGTGGCTGACCACTTGTCTAGACTTCATCCAAACCACATTGGACCCTCCTTACCTCTATCTGACGCCTTCCCCGATGAACACATTCTGGCTGTGCAAGACAAGAGACTGCCATGGTATGTTGACTACGTCAACTACCTAGTTGTAGGACAAACCCCGCACAGCTGGTCCAGACAGCAATGGGACAGGTTCTTGGCTGAGGCCAAGCACTATTTCTGGGATGATCCCATGCTCTTTCGCCTCTGTGCTGACTAGATCATCAGGAGGTGTATCCCCGAGAACGAAGTTCAGAGTGTGCTTTCCTTCTGTCATGACCAGGCTTGTGGTGGCCACTTCTCTGGAAAGAAAATGGCTGCAAAGGTTCTGCAGTCTGGATTTTACTGGCCGTCCCTATTTAAGGATGCACACAACTTTGCCAGGACTTGCTCACGCTGCCAAACGCTGGGGACAATGACCAAGAAACATATGATGCCCCTCTAGCCCATTTTGATTGTCGAAATTTTTGACGTCTGGGGTATCGATTTTATGGGCCCCTTTCCACCATCCAATGGCTTTGAGGACATCCTAGTCTCGGTAGACTATGTTTCCAAATGGATTGAAGCCGCCGCCACCCACCGATGCGATCACAAGATTGTCATGGACTTTGTTAAGCAAAACATCTTTTCCCAGTTTGGAATACCCAAGGCCATGATCAGTGATGATGGAAGCCATTTTATCCCCCAATTCTGTGCCCTACTTAGAAAATATGGGGCGAACCACCGCATTGCTACCCCGTATCATCCACAAACAAATGGGCAGACTGAGGTCTCAAATAGACAAATCAAGAACATTTTACAGAAGACTATGAGACTTGACAGGAAAGACTAGTCCACACGACTAGATGATGCCCTGTGGGCATACAGGACTGCTTTCAAGAGCCCGATAGGCATGTCGCCTTATCGCCTGGTCTTTGGCAAAGCCTGCCATCTTCCTGTCGAATTGGAACACCGAGCTTACTGGGCTGTCAAGCAATGTAACATGGATTCCCAGTTAGTCGGTGCGTAGAGGATGCTCCAATTATCTGAGCTCGAAGAAATTCATCGGGACGCCTTTGAAAATAGTCGACTGTATAAGGAGAAAATGAAAGCCATCCACGACCGACTCATTCATAGAAAACCTTTGAGCCTAACCAGCAAGTCTGGCTGTTTGACGCTCGCCTAAAACTCTTCCCAGGGAAACTCAGGTCCAAATGGACAGGACCATTTCGTGTGGTTAAGCCTTACTCTAATGGGGCAGTTGAAATCGCTGATCCTAACAGTGGGCACACTTTTACAGTTAATGGTCAAAGATTAAAGCACATCCTGGCCTAGGTTCCCCCAAAGGAGAGTGTCACCCTCGTTGAGGGATGACACGAAGCACCGCCCAACTGGAGGCGTTAAACTCAGCACTTCCTGGGAGGCAACCCAGTGGATTCAGACTGATCCAGTATTTTACATCACTCAGGTACTATTGTTTTGAACCCCTATGCATCCATGAATTTACCAATGAGGACATTGTCCAACTTAAGCATGGGGGGTTGGTAAATTGCATAATCTTGAGCTCATTTAATTAGTCTGAATTAAAAAAGAAAAAGAATTTAGGAACTTAGGCATTAAAAACTTGTCAATAGTGGGAAATAATACAAGAAGAACTTAAACACTTAGACTTTTCGGGCCTTCAGGCTTAATCAACCCTAGTGTCCGTTCAAATATGGATTTAGCTTCGAATCCTTGCAACCTTAAAATATTCTAATCCACCTACTAAATAAGGTGATAAGTATACGACTTATCAACTCACCCTCTAACTCAGAAAAACTTTGAGCCTAAGCATCTGCACACAGTTTTTTCATAGACTCACTCCTCGGAGATTTTGATAGAAATTAGGTAGCTAATGAACTCTCTAGGATGGTATGGCTGGCAAGTTGTCATGGGTAACAGCCCATTGGCAAGTTGTCCAGAACCTAGCCACGGGACCATTTCTTCTTCATTGCCTCTAGGTACATTTGAGATCAGGGAAGCCACCTATGAAAAAAAAAACAAAAAGGAAGAAAAGAAAATAAACCACACTTCACTTCACGAGTATGGCTGGCAAGTGATCGTGGGTAATAGCTCATTGGTTGGTTGTCCAGAGCCCAGCTCAATAACTACACAAAAAGAACCAAAAAACTTAAGGAAGAAGTGGGGAATTAGTACAAGCCGGGGAGATATACACTGGAAAAATCCTTGTGTTGACCCCAACTAAAACAAACGTAGGGAGAAAGCTACCAATTGAACAAATACACCTTCAGGCAAATATATTTCCTCTTCCGGTCACCTAGGGGCGTAGAAACCCGAAGTTTGTCTAAATTACCATTGAGTGAGTCTATCACAATCTTCACACCAAGATGCTTAGCACTTAGGATTTTGACCGAGTTTTGGGTGGGTTGGGTAGCCGTAAAAAGTTACCAACCCACACTGAAATCTGAAAAAAATTCTAAAAAAATATATATATATACATATAAATATGTATAGTTATATACGTTAAAGCAAGGATTCAGGCAATTCGTATTTTGGCAGACACTCAGGCACTGCTTAGTCTTTGCAGATTAAGATCTTAGTATATTTCCTCCTATTGACAAGTAACGAACTAAGCAATTACTTCTTAAATTCTGAAAGAAAATAAAGGCTAGAATAAACCTTGCTAGGGACTAGAAAGGAGTAAGCATGGGGGTATGATAACACTGTATATGGGGGTGATAATTCTGTTAAATAGGGTCCATCTTAAGAATAAAAGGCACAACATAAGTAGAATGGGAGCATTGCATGCATCATATACCAAGATTGCTTATAAAACTGTATTAATTATGTAAGAGCTTGTCAAAGTTGGCCTCAGATGAGCAATTGGACCACACAGATGGATTCAGAATGACGAACGGAGTCCAACGGACTAAAGATCGGCCAAATCTGACATCCGAAGCTCCTATAATGGGCCCAAGAAGTTCTGACTGTTGATCTGATGATCAATGGACCTCGTTGCGCCATGTCAGCCCCCGCTCACCATGCGCCGCTTCCTCCTTCAGCTGAGATCAAATATCAGCCGTTGATCTTCGATTCGATGGCAGAGAACCGCGTGCCCACCGCTATCACCACGACAAAGTAGTGGACGTGGCGCAACGGTGAGCGTGCACGACCACATGCAGGCAACGCAGGTTCGAGCCGCGCGACGCGAGGAATTGAAGACGAAGAAGTGCGTGGTGAAATTAGGCCGCCCGATCAGCAGTGAGCGGCCGAGATCACCCCACGCGGCACGCCCTCAGACAATGAGGGCCCACGTGCGCGCGCACGTCGGGTGATGACACCCGCGCACATGCGTGCCCAAAGTGCGATCTGAACACACCCAAGGGAAGATCTCAGCCTTCCGATCTTCGATCGGATAGCTCTCACACAGCGGCCACGGATCAGGCACGAAGAAGAACGGTGTGGGAGTGTGACCGATGAGCTGGAGGGCTTCACAGATGCTTTTGGAAGGGTTTTAACGGCGTCCCAGATGTTGCTAAAACCCCTTCTTCTTTGAGAAAGCCCTTCTCCCTATTTAAACCCCCTCGAACCACTCATTCAAGTTATTCACTTCCCTTGCAACTACTCTGCCCCTCTCTTAGCTAGCTCTAGGCCCTCTTGTAATCACCGGAGACGATGAGCCATCGATGGAGCCTTCTCCACCGCCGTGGTTGCCTCGCCGCTCTCCCCCTCTCTCTCTTTTTTCCTCTCTTTTCAGCTTTCCCTTATGTTTAAGCATGTATTTAATGTTGTAAGCTGTGAACTAAAGCTGCATGATTAATGAAGTTACTTTCCGTTCAGTGTTTACTTTATTTCCTGTTTAAGTTGCATGATCAAGCAAAGAAAAGACTCTAACCCTAATCTTTCTCTCTCTATCTCTCTCGCTTTTGAATCGCACCTTTCGCAAGCAAAACCCCGCAATTTCCGTGACAAGTGAGAAGCAAAATCCAATTTTCACACCTCCCTGAGACGACACTCGGACTCATCTCCGTTTCTTTACTTTAAAATCGACGTTGAAAGTGCGACTATAACGACACTTCTTAACACATGCACAAGAGCACGTCAGTACCTGAAGCACAAGAATGGACCCTAAGCCCCAATTAAAATGCTCCTGAGCTTTTCCGTGAAGTGAGGAATGCGATTGTGGTGCTGTCGAGGTGGTTGGAGCATTGTGGTGGCCGGATGATGACATGGTGATCAGCGAAGAAGTGGGTTGTCCGGTGGGGGCCATGGAGCTTCAAAGCCCTAAATAAGTTTAGGGCCTTTGTTCGGAGGCATTTGGGGAAGGTTGTGGTGGTGTTGGCGAAGTGGTTGGTGGCCGATACTAATCGGGCGGCTTCGTCGAAGGTGTCGTCGATCATGGAGAATATAGAAGGGAAGGAGATGATATATCAGTTGAATTAGGAGAAGGGGCGAAGAATTACTTAGAGAGATAGAGGGAGAGAAAGAACCTATTTTAACGGACAAAAGGGGAGGAGTGACGTCGGCTATGATTGGCCGGCATCGAAGATGGTGAATTCTCCAGTGGGAGAGACGGCGAGGAGGAAGGGGGTCAACGGTGCCAGCTAATGTGCACTAGACATGGAAGACTTTGGGGAAGATGTTCCCTCTACCTATTGTACATGGCTGACGAGTTGATTTTCGCTTAACAAGATGATAGTTAAAATGATTTGTCGTTGTATTTCTAAGTGGGGGAAAATCAACTAATCAAAGTATTGAATTAAAATTAAACCACTCAAGAGAGCAGGTTGTGTCCACGAGGAGGCAGTGGCTATTACAAACTTGCAAGGGTCAAAAATCGATGTTCACTATTAATTTTGTCAAGAAATTGAGCCAAATCCGCCTTCAGATTAAGAAAATAAGAGATCATGCTGAAATGGCATTTATGTGAAAGAGGGAGGTCACTTGCATAAATTAGACACAATATTTAATTAATAAATTCAAAATAGAAAGAGTGGCAATGGCATGTGAATGTATAAACTAATTGGGCTTCTCCTATAGCAATACAGGGGAGGAACTTCTCAGCCGTGCATGAGAAGGAGACCAAGGCTGACGGCGAGCTTTTCGTCGGAGGAGCACCAAAGGGAGAGCTTCACATTGGTGGGTCTAGCAAGGTACGAGACGGCCTGAGGTGGTCGGGTGAGGCACAAAGGACGATGGGTAGCTGCTGCGAGTTGCAGTAGCACACGCATGGAGGTGGCACGCCCATGGGTGGGAGGCGTGCAAGGTGCTGGCGGAGGCTGTGCACACGGAGTTGGCAAAGGATGCACTAGTGCACATAGGGAAGTTGCTAAAGGAGTAGGTCGGCATGCAGGCTAGAGGTGAGGAGGGCATAGGGGCACGCACTCGTGGCTGCTGCATGCTGAGGTGTAGAACACGTGAGTGGCTGGGGCTTGGGCAGGCGGTGGTGCATGCAGCAAGGTGAGGCATGCGCTGCTGGCCGTGGCCGCTACACGCAAAGGTGCACATGAGGCTGGTGGTGGGCGCAGTGACTGTTGAGGTAGCGAGGAGGTGCATGCAGTGCGCACGAAGGCTGTGCGTGAGGAGGCACTGTGCGCGTGGTCTAAAGGCTTGTGGGTGAAGGAGGTAGCGATTGGTGGGTCTATTGGTGGTTGGAGATGTTGGGTTTGTGGGTGGAGGAGAAACAGAGGAAGAGGAAGAAGAAGATGGAGATGTTGGTGGTGGTGGTGACCATGGAAAGGGGTAGGTGCATAGTGATGAAGATGCGGAGATGGTATGCACGGTGGTGGGATTGCAAGGTTCGCGGTTGGCGGTGGGGGCTGTCACCCCGCACGCCCTTGGTGGAAAAGCTTCGCCACAGTTGAGGTCGGTGGCAGTGGAGTGAATGAGAAGCTAAGTTCTCTACGCAGTGGTGAATCAAGGTGGAGGCATACTCCGCATGGCAGACTCTCCTCCACCTTTGTAGCTATGGCTACATGGATTTCAAATGGAGCATGAGCATTGAAGGCTCCAGATCCACTTTTCACGGAGGAGGAATGCTCGCAGCTATGGTTGGAGTGAATGGCCATAGGAGGAGGAAGCTAAGCCATTCCTGCAGAAGAAGAAGAATAATAAAATAATAAAATATTATGATTATTTATGCACAAATCCTTGACTTCTATGTTAATTAAAACAATGCATGTAATGCACCTAATTGGTTACTAATCAAATGCATGCAATTCTAAGTTAATCCTAAATGCATTTGGATATGAATGCCACACATGAATTATGCCAATAAGCTAAAAATATGAATTAATCTATTTACATCCTAATGTATGTTATCTAAATGTTAAAATTAACTTAATGTCTAGGCACTTAAATACCTAAATAGCCCACAAATATGGGCTAATCAATGGTAGAGGGTGACGAAGCAGATCGAGGAGCTCGCCAGAGTTGTGGTGGAGGTGGTTGGAGGGAGAGGAGGAAGAGTTTTCTGGCCAAACCGAACTAAGGAGGATGGTTTGGAGTTGGGGTTCTTTTATAGGGCATAAGATGGAGCTCTAAGGTTGGAAGGAGGCTTGGATTGCTTAGGTTTCTAGATAGAAAAATCCCTAAAATCTCAAGTTCATCTGAGCATTAGAGCTTGATTTGAAGATCAAGAGGTAGTTCGAGAGATTAGGAATCTCCTCTAGGTCCTTCCCTCCAAATTTGGAGGTGATTGGCTTTGATTAGAGGTAGAAAACCTCCCTCAAATCTCGCTGAAGCTACATTCCCACCGCCATTGGTAGTAGGGACCTAAGTGAAGAAAACAACGAGAAGTTAAGGATCCATTTCCAAAGAATTTGAAACCTGAGGGGAATAGAGTTTAAAAGTGTTGAATGCTTCATTTGTTTCCTCATCTCTGAATGGCAATCCATTCATTTGTCTTAGTGGCGAGAGACCCTTGCCAAGTTCCACTTTATCGGCATTTCAACTATAAACTTAGAGTAGCATTGATGCAAAATCATTACTTTCTTGAAACATGCAAAGCGTTGGCTGAAGAGGGTTGGGAGCGATGAGGGAAGAATGGCGATCTAGAGAGGGTGGCTGGCATGATAACGAGGGCTGGACGACATGGAGATCTAAATAATGGCGTCGGCGAGATTATACAATAGAAGGGGCTTTTGGTCCTTTCCTTGGGAGAAATGGGGATGGTTTTAGGGTTAAGTGGATGGAAAGGAATGGAGATATAGTTTGCTTTAGATGCAGAAGGAGGGGTCATATGGCGGCAGTATGTAGGTCTCCGATCATATGCTTAGTGTGTGGTGGAGACAGACACTGAAAAGATGTATGTGCTAAGGTGGGAAGGAAGATGGGGGAGAGGGTAACATTGCTATCGAAAAAGGTTTGGGCAGGTGTCCCTCCGCCTCCTCCTCTTGCCGAACATGGACATACAATGGATGTGGAAGTTCCCATCTGAAGATGTCTGGTTAGCGGAAGTTGTCCTAAGAGGGGCATTGGTAGGGGAAGTAATGACCGGATAGACTTCCGTGGAGCGTCTCAAACAACTAGTGAGTTCTCTAGATCTTGAATCCACATCTTGGAAAATTTCCACTTTGAATGAATCTTGATTCCTCATTTTTGGTTTGGGTATGATGGATGTCGAGCAATTGCATTTTCGATCAAGTATTTTCGAAGACTTAAATGTTATGTGGAGATTAGTCTCCCCTTTTGATGGGGCTTTTCCAGATCGACCATCACAAAGGTCAAGCTTTCGATCAGGAAATTTAATGATTATGGGGATACCTCTCCACATGAGAACAAAGGAAGTTATATCAAAGATGATAGCGAGTTTTGCTACACTATCAGAAGAGGCGGAGATCGACATTTGGGAAGGTGATGCTAGATCTTTTTGGGTAAAGATTGATGTGTTCTGAGGTGGTTTGATTCTAGAGAATATTATTCTACGATGTAGGTGAACTTTGTGGCTCATCTGGTTGCTATTTACTCCAAGTTTGATCACAGCACAGGAGCAACCAAAAGAAAGGACTTTTGCTGAAGTGGTAGGGAGGGAGATGGAAGTAATGCAAGAAGACAGGGAAAGACCAGAGGGAGTTCCTAAGGCAAAGAAAAGAAAGGAATGTCATTCTCCTACTGACTGGTCGATCTTTCGCTTTTAAGTCGTTTGTAGTTTAATGTGGTGGAAAAATCGACTAATCAATTTTTAACAAGAAATAACCACTCGCAGAGGAGCGGGTCGTATCCACAGGGAGGAAATAACGTATTAAAATTTGCGCCACTTAAAAATGTTTGCTCATAGTCAATTTGGATAAGAACCAAGCCAAGATTGCCTTTAGATTAAGGTTTAAGCAAGAAACAATGCTGAAATGGCAATTATGAGAAACTATAGGATATTTTCTGCAATGCAGAGTTAATAAAATATGATTAAAATTTGGTAATGGCAGAAAATGTAAATTTTAATTGAAGGTTTCCTGTAGCAAAACAGGGGAATTTTTCCCCGTTGTCTTGCGCGACGAGGAGCCGATGACCGAGCGCAGGAAGCTCGGAGGAGGTCCCTTGGACCAAGAGCTTCGAATCGGTGGTGGCGGCAAGTCGCGCGACGGCCGGAGGTGGCCGGACGAGCTCCGGCGGAGGTGCTGCAACCGGTGAGCTCGCGCGGCTGTTGGCGTGAGATCTGCTCGCGCGCTGCTGCTGACGGCTCTGCAGGCACGGGAGGACGGGTCTGCAGGCCGTTGAGCGGGTGCGGCTGCAACTGGCGGGGGTGCGCAAGCTGCAGCAAGCGCGGGCGGGAGGGCGCTGCTGGCGGTTCTGCAGGTGCGGGGGTGAACGGCATGGATTGAAGGCGCTGTTGGAGTTCTGCAGGCGCGGTTGCTGCTGCAGGCGCAGGAGGTGGGTGCTGCAGGCTGAGGAGTGCGTGCGTGGTTTAGAGGGCGTGGAGATGGCGAAGGCTGATGGTGGGCGCGGTTGCGCTGGAGGCTGGTGGGTGATGCTGCAGGCGTGGGCGTGCACGGATGAAGGCGCAGGCGCGGGGGTGATGGTGCGGGCATGAACGGTGAGATGGGCGGATGTGGCTGTGCGGGTGCGGGTGGAGTTCAGACGGCTACGCAGGCGGGTGATCGCAGGTGAGCGGGTAGCTTCAGACGTTCGGGAAATTTTCCAGACGTCTTAAGTGAATGAGAAGGTGATTGCAGTGACGGTGGTTGCGGCGGTGGTGGTTGGTGACGACGTTGAGGGAGTTGCACGCTAAGGTGCTCACGGTAATGCAGGCAAGCTCCGGATGGCGGTGTGGCCTGTCACACCACACGCCCACGGTGGTGGAGACTCGCCGCCACGGTAGAGGCCGGCAGTGTGGAGTGGAAGAGAGAGGTTCTCTCTGCACAGTGGTGGGTCGGTGGCGGAGGCCTCCCGAGCTCGGCTGCCTCCCTCCTTTTGTAGTGGCCTGCACAAGTTTGAAATCAACCACCCGACCAGATCCACCACATCCGCTCCCCCTTGAATGGCTTCTTCACTGCATCAGCCGGGCGTTGGAGTGGCAGCCAGCCGTTCTGAAAGAAGAAGAATAAAGAAAATATTGTTAAAATATTAGGGTTATTTATGTACAGACCCTCAACTTCTATGTTAATAAAAACAATGTACCTAATTGGTTATCTAATTAGATGAATGCTATTCTAAGCTAATTCTAAATGCACTTAAGATATGAATGCAATGTATGGATTATGTAATTAGATTAAAACTATGAATTAATCTATTTACATCCTAATTTATACTAAATAAATGCTAGAATTAATCTAATGTATAGGCACTTAAATACTTAAATAGCCCACAACTATGGGCTAATCAAATACCCCCATGCCTAGTTTTTGCTAGTCCCTAGCAAAATTAAGCGAAACCTAGCACTCTAAGTAGACTAGTTAACTCACTTAGTCTTCCTTCAGAAGCATATTAAGTTCAGGTTCTAAACCCAAGGTTCCTAAGTAGTTGCTAAGTTACAGACTAGGTCGGCTAAAGATGAGTTGCAGGCACAAGTTTCCCTGATTTCTGACTCTACCCTAAAGTTTATTGATCCCTGAGATTAAAGCATCCATGCTTATGCATTGGTCCGAGTAATTTGAGTTAAAGGGAAAATTTTTTTTATATATATACCCTTTTTTTTTTTTGTTTGATTCTTCTAAGTCTCACCTCAGATCAGCTATCAACATGGTCTGTGTCGGATTCATTGTCCCCATTACCATACCTCGAAGGGTGCCTGGCTTTCGATGCTTCGAGATAGCACCGCCCATAACGACCCCAAGAACTCCTGGCAATCGACAGTTCGAGATAGTATCGCCCATGGATTTCTTAAGCGAATTTAGGCCTATGGCAATCGGCACTTCGAGATAGGGCCGCCCATGGTACCTGAACCGCGCAATGCGCTTACATGCCCCCAGTAGGATGGATATCCTAAGAGACAAGCGCCGAGGAGGTAATATGTTATCATCGCATCCTCAAGGTGAGTATATGCTTGACCTCTCCTGCGGCGGGAACTCTTCCAATCAAAATGTGTTTTCAAGCCTCTCTTAAGTCAAAATTAAGAGAACCAAATCTCTTTTCAGAAAGACGAAAATTAAGTTGATTACCAGACCAAGTGTGTGAAATTTGGATGCTTGGGTTACAAGGACCCGTAAACCAAAAGGTAGAATAAGACTCCAGGTACTACCCCACCTTTTAACTCAAACCCTAGCTTCCCTTCCTCAACCTCTTGAGAAATGGTCTGCAACTTAACTCCTACTTAAGTTTTTAAGTCCACAAAGGACCCTAAAGGTGTAAAGCTAGTAGCTCATTTATCTTCTAAAGTTTGACCCTAGAATTAACTTAGTCTACCCTAGAGTTCTGATTTGCTTAAGACTGCAAGATCTAGCCAGTTAAGCTCAAAACCTTTTTTTTTTTTTATGTGTACAAATGTATGCAATTATGCTATGTATATCCCCAAGTACACCCCCCCATGCCTAAAATCTGCAATGTCCTCATTGCATAGAAGGATATTACCTGGGTTAGAGCTGAGCTGAAAAGCCAAAGAACCTACAAATCAAGTTCAAGAATTGCAGAAATAGGCCCTAAAAATGAGCAAAGCAAAGTTGGCCTAGAAAATAGGTAACCTAGGATGTTGGTGAGCTGATGATGAATCCCGATAGCAAATGCTCGCCCAACTAAAATGGGAATGAAATCTTCCCAGGTCACCAGAAGAGGTTCTAAAGGATAAACAGGTAAAATAACCTCCAAAGGGGTAGGGGGAGGATGATAAGGATCCTCCAAAAAGAATGGGGAAGGAATGGTATAGAGATAAACCCCCATGGTAATGGACTGACTAAAGAAATCATCAATCCATACTCGATACTCCATTATAGAAAATATTGGTCTGTTAAGCCCCCTAGTCAGAACAAAAATGAGCAATTCTCTAAGGCAAGGATCGTCTAGGGCATACGAGTTACGAGGTTGTGGGATGGCCATAAGATCTAGGTTGGGTTTAATCAGCTTGGTGTCCATTCCAAACACTCTTTCTAAATCCTCAATTTCATCCCTAGCATTCCTTGCACCATCACGTGGATCTTCCTGCTCTTCATCAAGAGTCACAATTTCGCTTTCAGATATAAGTGAATCAGAGGGCGACTTCAAAGTGAATGAAGGCAGGTTGGAAGCAACAGATCTAGGGATTATCCTATCAATGTCATCCTCGGGTTTTTGTTCTTTACTCAAATCTTCCCTGGAGTCTATATGTGAATCCACATAAATCTTAGAAATTGCTTCCAAATTTTCCATCATTTTATCATGAGGAGAAATATCATCAATGGGTGTGCTAAGGAAACCTAATTTGGTCAAATTTGTGACATCCTCAGGGGCTAACTCTTCAAATAAGACATAATCACCCTTAGTGTCACTCCAAATATTGAATGTAGGTTCCCCATATAATTCGTCCTCCTCCTCATCACACAATTCATCATGTACCCGAGGTCTAGAATCATTTAATATCTCAGCAGATCCCCTAGGGTGCTCTATCTGAGGTAAATGGTTTACACTAGTAACATCAGACTCCTCAGATAGGTCCATTTCTTTAGGGTTAGGTTCCCTAAGGGTGGGTTTGAGTTCCATATCGTGATCAGAAGGGAGGGTAGGATTAACAACTTGACTTTGACCCACTTCATCAAATGTCACGAAAATACTATCATCTGGGTCAAGGTCTTCCAATGGTACCATCATTCCCTTCTTTTGACTCCAATATAATTCAGGTGGATACTCAACCTTATCATCATCTTCCTCAGGTTGCCACCTTTCTTCATCCAATGCATAGCTATTGTCATGTGTATTTTCCTCCCACCTAAAGTGTAGATCTCTCAAGGAAGTGTCATCTAATGGGGAGGTTTCAAAATCGATCCTCGAAAAGTAGCTATTCTCCCCAAAATTTCCCTCCAACTTAAAGTGTAGCTTTCCCACGGGAGATGCATCTATTGTAGAGGGGTGTACGTCATCGTCAATGGGGTAAATTGGGTGGCTAATTTCATCTCTTTCTTGTTGGCCTGCTCTCAAAGATTCTCCTAACAATTCACTCATTTCATTTTGCATTTTCTGTATTTCCATCTTCAAAGAGGAGAGGTCATTTCTATCATAAGAGAAGTCAGGCTCAAGCTTATAGTACCCAGGAGTGTTTGTCCAACCATTATAAGTTTTCAGGGAGGGTGGGTTGGGTATTTCTTTGGTATGTGGGATATTGGGCAAAGCAAATCCTGCTCCTGAGTTCTGCTCACTAATTTGGGGCTTAACTAGGCCAATACTCCTATAATAGGAGTAAAACGGATCCCAATGATTGTCATTATGTCCATCAAGGAATGGACCATCTCGGCGTCTGGGATCGAAGGATGCAGAGTGGGGGTGAGGGTGTGGGCAAGATGTGAAAGGATGAAAATCAATGTGGTCCATTCTAACTCACACTTCAATTAGAATTCCCTAAGCAAGACACAATTCAAAAAGGACCTTTTAGGTCTTTGCCAATTTAGGCTTTTGATTTTAAGTTAGATTGCAAGTGACAATACAATTTGTTCAGTCAATTTACGCGCCTATTGCCAACCTATGGTTTGCCTAAGAAGACCTAGTTGGAGCTTAGGTGTTCTTCCCTAAATTTCAAATGGTCAAGTAAATCCAAAGACGGAAGATCGAGGGATGCAAGTAGGCCTAAGCCTTCCTTTGAAGCTGTGCTTTCGAGGTGCTCCTCAACTACCCCCAAAAATCCGTGACAGGGTATCCCCCTCTTTGGATTTACAAAACCTTTGATTTCCAGTTCCGAACACTTCAGAATCCAACGAAAGGAGGGCTCTAGTCCTAGTATTTCCAAACCTAAGGAGTGTCTAGAAGCGTGCCGTGGTGCAAGTGAAATAAGTGTGCATACACCGTCAAAGATTTTGAACTTTGAATCGCACGTCAAGTTTGAAAATCAAATCCTTGGTTTTTTAAATGTCCTTCCTTTAATTAGTCCTTTTTCTAAAAAAAATGTGACCACTTGTTAGATCGCTTCAAGACAAACTTTGTGGTCTTTGCATTAAATCCTAAATGCAATTCGTGATCAAAAATAGGATGAAAGTAAGAGAATACGTACTTGCCTCCAGCGATCTTCAATGCAAAAATGCACGCAATGCAGAAAAGCAAATCTAGAGGCTGCTCATACAGACCTAAATGGTTCGTCCTAGGGCAGGCAGCTTCTAGTAGGTAGCTCGTTTTTCTCTTTTTCTATTTTTTTTTTTTTTAGAACTACTTATGCACAAGCAAATAAAAGAAATAATAAAAAATAAACCTAAATCTAAAGAAAAGGGAACAGGCTCCCAAAAATTACCCAACATGGGTCCAAAACAAAATCGGGGAACAAACCCCTCAAAATATGCCCCAGAACAAGGGTTTCAAACTAACTGTAATGAAAAATTAAGTCTACAATCTTAATTCTATTCTAATTAAACTAATGACTAAATGGTGTCTGTCGCGTCCTCATCCTTCTCCTCCATTTAAAAATGGCTCGCCCAATTCTCGTCTGGCGACGTCAAGGGTCACCTCTCACCCTGGCTGATTCTTGCACAAATTTTCTCGCACAGAAAAAAAATTAATGAATGGTCAAATCTCTATGAAATTGACAAATAATCAAAATAAAATTAGGCGAAATTATTGTATCTGTTGCCTCCCCGGCAACGGTGCCATTTGACTGGTCGATCTTTCGCTTTTAAGTCGTTTGTAGCTTAATGTGGTGGAAAAATCGACTAATCAATTTTTAACAAGAAATAACCACTCGCAGAGGAGCGGGTCGTATCCACAGGGAGGCAATAACGTATTAAAATTCGCGCCACTTAAAAATGTTTGTTCGTAGTCAATTTGGACAAGAACCAAGCCAAGATTGCCTTTAGATTAAGGTTTAAGCAAGAAACAATGCTGAAATGGCAACTATGAGAAACTATAGGATATTTTCTGCAATGCAGAGTTAATAAAATATGATTAAAATTTGGCAATGGCAGAAAATGTAAATTTTAATTGAAGGTTTCCTATAGCAAAACAGGGGAATTTTTCCCCGTTGTCTTGCGCGACGAGGAGCCGATGACCGGGCGCGGGAAGCTCGGAGGAGGTCCCTTGGACCAAGAGCTTCGAATCGGTGGTGGCGGTGAGTCGCGCGGCGGCCGGAGGTGGCCGGACGAGCTCCGGCGGAGGTGCTGCAGCCGGTGAGCTCGCGCGGCTGTTGGCGTGAGATCTGCTCGCGCGCTGCTGCTGACAGCTCTGCAGGCGCGGGAGGACGGGTCTGCAGGCGGTTGAGCGGGTGCGGCTGCAGCTGGCGGGGGTGCGCAAGCTGCAGCAAGCACGGGCGGGGGGGCGCTGCTGGTGGTTCTGCAGGCGCGGGGGTGAACGGCGTGGATTGCAGGCGCTGTTGGAGTTCTGCAGGCGCGGTTGCTGCTGCAGGCGCGGGAGGTGGGTGCTGCAGGCTGAGGAGTGCGTGCGTGGTCTAGAGGGCGTGGAGATGGCGAAGGCTGGTGGTGGGCGTGGTTGCGCTGGAGGCTGGTGGGTGACACTGCAGGCGTGGGCGCGCACGGATGAAGGCGCAGGCGCGGGGGTGATGGTGCGGGCGTGAACAGTGAGATGGGCGGATGTGGCTGTGCGGGTGCGGGTGGAGTTCAGACGGGTACGCAGGCGGGTGATCGCAGGTGAGCGGGTAGCTTCAGACGTCCGGGAAATTTTCTAGACGTCTTAAGTGAATGAGAAGGTGATTGCAGTGACGGTGGTTGCGGCGGTGGTGGTTGGTGACGACGGCGAGGGAGTTGCACGCTAAGGTGCTCACGGTAATGCGGGTGAGCTCCGGATGGCGGTGTGGCCTGTCACACCACACGCCCACGGTGGTGGAGACTCGCCGCCACGGTAGAGGCCGGCAGTGTGGAGTGGAAGAGAGAGGTTCTCTCTGCACAGTGGTGGGTCGGTGGCGGAGGCCTCCCGAGCTCGGCTGCCTCCCTCCTCCTTTTGTAGTGGCCTGCACAAGTTTGAAATCAGCCACCCGACCAGATCCACCAGATCCGCTCCCCCTTGAATGGCTTCTTCACTGCATCAGCAGGGCGTTGGAGCGGCAGCCAGCCGTTCTGAAAGAAGAATAAAGAAAATATTGTTAAAATATTAGGGTTATTTATGTACAGACCCTCAACTTCTATGTTAATAAAAACAATGTACCTAATTGGTTATCTAATTAGATGAATGCTATTCTAAGCTAATTCTAAATGCACTTAAGATATGAATGCAATGTATGGATTATGTAATTAGATTAAAACTATGAATTAATCTATTTACATCCTAATTTATACTAAATAAATGTTAGAATTAATCTAATGTATAGTCACTTAAATACTTAAATAGCCCACAACTATGGGCTAATCACCTACCATGGTGGAAACAAGGGTAGATGAGGTTGTGGAAGCGCAGCAACAGCAAAATGATCAGATGCAAGAGGGAATCCTGATGGAGAGGTCAGTGAACACTTTAGAGATGGTGGTGCATAGCAAAGGGTAGGGTTCAATTTCAAGCAATAACTCCTTTTCCTTCCATGCGCCTAAGGGTGTGAAATATGGAGTGGGTTCAATGACAAAGACTAGACAGGGACAATCACCATACAAACTCAGATTAAGGAAAAATGAGAACAAGTTGCCAGTACATTAATCTACAGTTGCTGCAATGCTCGGAATCAAGAATACTCAAGGAGCAGAGTGAGGGAAACAATAGATGAGGAGAAAAGAATCCTCACATGGAATGTGCGTGGGCTGTGCAATGGAGTTCGAAGATCATCTCTCATTCGATATTTGAGAGAATCGGAGATTGATTGCGCTCTTCTTTAAGAAATGCATCTTGAAGATGCAGGGGGATCTGTGCGGTCGTCAATGACACATGTAGGGCATGCTGAGGTGGCTGCATTGGGTGTGCATGGCAGGTTAGGAGGGCTGGCTATATGGTGGAAAAGGTCTTGATTTATGGTGGAAGATGTTATCAAGGCACGTCAAGTTATCTCCTGCATATTTCAATCAATCCAAGTATTGACGTGTGGCTGGTATCGTGTGTATATGGTCCCTGCGCTGATAATCTGAGGCAAGAATTATGGGAGGATCTTAAAATGGTGACGGAGCATGTGCGTGGAATCCTCTGGATAGTAGGGGGAGACTTCAATTGTGCCTTGATAGGCCAGGATAGAGCAAGTGGGAATGCAGACGCAACGTCACATGGATTCTAGATGATGGTACAAAATTTGGGATTAGATGAATATCCTTCCTCGAGTGTGGAGTTTAGTTGGAGAAACGACAATGGTCAGAAGTCAAAATTGGACAGATTCTTTGGAAATACGAGTCTACTGGATAGATTTTATTTATCTAGGTGGCTGGTCTTGATCGTCCATGGTCTGATCATACCCCATTGGTGTGGGATAGTGGGCAATGTTCATCAGGGGGCTCATACTTCAAATTCAGAAAATTGTGGCTGCAAGAATCGAGATATCGTAAGATGATTGAGGGGTGGTGGCATGCTAAACAGGTCAGTGGATTAGCCATAATCAGGCTTGTAGCAAAGCTGGCTAGTTTACGTGTGCTGCTAAAAGAGTATGGGATGATTGCTGGAATTCAGAGGGCGCAATGTAGACATGAAGCTTTGACAGTTGTTAATGCACTAGATTTAATTGAAAACAACAGGCCGTTAACTGAAGAAGAAAAGGATATCCGAAAACAATGGCAAGAAGTGATTATCAAAGAGGATTTGAAACGTGAGATGGATTGGCGTGAAAAATCAAGACAAGTATGGTTGAAAGAGGCAAATGCCAACACTAAATACTTTCATTTGGCTGCAAGTTCGAGAAGGGGGATCAATCTCATTTAGCTATTCAGGTTGGGGATGCTAGACTAACATCCAGGCAAGAAATTAAAGTTGCAGCAAATCAGTACTTTTGGGAAACTACAAGAGCAGCTAATAAGGGAAGATGGCAGATGGCAACATCATGGTTACCATGCATCAGAGATGAACAAGCCACACATCTGATTGCACCTATTGTTGAAAAAGAAGTCTTAGATGTGATAAATGATCTAAACGGGGAAGGGTCACCAGGACCAGACAGATTTCAAGTCTTTTTCTATAAAGAATTTTGGAGGTTGGTAAGGGAGGAGGTGATGGCCATCCTTGATGAGTTTCAAAGAGGTAATGCTGGGTTTGATAAGATCAATAGATCCTACTTGTTTCTTTTACCAAAACAATACGGGGTGGAGACTTTTTCATAATTCAGACCCATTGCGCTATATAATTCAATATACCTGATTATAAGCAAGGTGTTGGCAAATAGACTTAGGTTGGTTTTGCATGAACTTATTCAACTAATTCAGTCGGCCTTCCTCCCCAACAGATTTTTACAGGAGTCGTTCATACTAGCTCAAGAGATGGTGGTTGGGTGGTAAAAAAGAAAATGCGAAGCTTTATTGTGGAAAGTAGACTTTACTAAGGCATACGACACTATGGCATGGTCTAATCTTTGGGAGCTACTTAAGAGGAGAGGTTTCCTACCTGAGTGGATCAAATGGATGAAGCAATGCATCACCACAATAGCTTTCTCCCCATTGATTAATGGAAGACCAGGTGGAAAATGGATTCAACCCTAGCGTGGGGTTAGGCAAGGTTGCCCTCTTGCTTCACTGGTTTTCAACCTAGTAGTTGACGCTTTAGCCTACTATGCACGTAGAATGTCAGAAGCTGGGATTATTAGAGGTTACTCTATGTCGGGGAACAGAGCTCTGGCCAACGTGCTTCAGTACACAGATGACATGATTTTTTTCATGGAGGGCAACATTTGTGAGGCGTAGGCTCTATATCATATGGTAAACATATTTAGGGAGATCTCGGGGCTAAAGCTCAATGGAGATAAATCTTCTTTAGTATGTTTTGGTTTGAACAAGGAAGAACAAGGGGCACTCTCTACAACATTGACTACTCCCATTGTCACTCTCCCTATCAGGTATCTTGGGCTACCTTTGAAGTACACAAAATTAAAAAAAAAGTGATTGGAATGTTTTATTTGAGAAAATGGTAGCAAAACTTGAGAGCCGGAGTAGCAGATACCTCTCCACAGGTGGAAGGTTAATTCTCCTAAACTTGGTTATCACAGCTATACCGATCTTCTTCTTCTCTATGTTTAGAGCACCTAAGTCTATTTGGAAGCATATGGATGTGATGCGGAAACTTTTTTTTGGAAGAGAGCTTCACATGAAGGTAGTTTTCTGCAACCATTACAATAGGACCAACTGTGTGTACCTAAAGAACATGGATGCTTGGGTATCAAATCCCTCAAAGAATTCAATGATGCCCTCTTATTGAAATGGGCCATCAAACTATTTGATGGACATTGTCAGTTATGGCCGGATGTGATTAAAAATAAATATGGGGAATCAAATACTACATAGAATAGATTATTTCCAAAAAGTCCATCCCTTTTTTGGGATTCAGTTATAAATGCAGTAAGGACCAATTGGCACATGTTTCAACCGATCCTTGGAGATGGGAATTCCTTTTCTTTTTGGCATGAGGAATGGTCACTGCTGGGAGTTTTAAAAGATCGATTCCCAAGAGCATATGGAAGGGCTACAATTAAAGAAATAAATGTTGGAGGAAATTGGGACCACGTCAGGGAGAGATGGGTGATTGATGGTCTTCACAACTGTTGGCAAGGATGTAGAATGGGTCTTGAAGTGGAACGCATGCAGCAATTGTTGGATGCATTCAGGCCTACGTCAGGTGCAGATTGGTACAGTTGGCAGGGAAAATTTTCACCATCCATGGCATATGAAAAACTAATTCTTCTTGCAAGATAAGAAGAATCTAACATGATATGCAAGGGTTTATGGAAATTAAGAGTGCTTCTTAAGGTTGAAATATTTTTATGGCTACGTAGGAAGGATGGGCTAATCACAGGAGATTTAAGGCCTAGGCAGATGGCAACACCAACTCAAGTTTGCCACCTATGTGGGCTATCAACAAATAATACCAGGCATATCTTCTCAGAATGTTTGGTGACGGATTCATTGTGGAGACAAGTGTGTAGGGAATCCGTTCCAACATGGGATAGGCTATGGAGTAATATTTTGGTACGTAATAAGCCATGTTTATCTATGGCGATGGTACTATGGAGTAATTTTTTTCAAGAGAGACCAATATGTGTGTAAAATATTGTGAGGGGGTGTTGGTCTCTCATACATTTATTGGGGAAATAGTTGCAAAGCTTCTCTCTTAATTTTTTAATAAAGGCTCTCCCAGATTGCTATCATCTTCGAAAGCTTTCCTTCCATTTTCAAAAAAAAAAAAAAGAGTTTTAAAGTGTTAAATTGCAAACTAGGTCAAGATGAACTCTGATTGGACCTAAATTTTGTCCTTAACCTAATTTGAACCCAAGAAATCTAATGGTGAAGTTGGATTTCAATTTTGAGCACGTTTGACTAGGCAATTTGCACAGAAGCCCAAATTAAGGCAAAACCCTATCTTGAAACTTTGTTCAAGGTCAAAATAGGTTCAAATGGACAAACCAAGGATACCAAACCTCTTATAATATTTTTATATGAATTTTAGGAGGTTTAGATAAATTTTATCCTGACAAAAGACTCTTCAATTTAAGCGGGTTTGAAATTAGGGTTTTGTGTGCTACTACAGCTCTCGAAATGTGTAAAACCCTCTTTCTATTTGTGTTGACTGAGTTCATGGACTTTATGATCATTTGACCTCTAATTAACCCCTGAGTGACCCCATGGTTATTCTGCACTGATGATGTTATGTCAAAACTGTACAATTAACCCTTTTTATTATTTTCTTCTCAAAATTGGTTTGAGTGGAATTACTATCCTCAAGAAATTATTCAGGAGCATTTGTCACTTGATTCTGACTAATTTAAGCTATTTATGAAGAATGATGGTGTTACCATCAATGATCTTCTACGAATCTCCCAATAGGGCATAGGCAGATGGAGAGAGAGGGAGGTGGAGACAAAGGAACGGAGATGCTATTTGCTACAAGTGTAGAAAGTAAGGGCATATGGCAGCCACTTATAGGGCTCCGATTTTGTGTCTTGCATGTGGTGGCCTAGGACACAGGAGGGATACTTGCCAAACGGGGGAGGTGACGAAAACCGATGGGGACAATGCACCTCGTGACCAAGTCTGGGGGAGGACTGGCCTACCACCTCCTCTGAAGGTTTTCGATCAGGTGATGGATGTGGAGGTACCCATCGCTGACGATGTTGTGGCTGCAGAGATAGTGCTACGGGGTGCCCTAATTGGTGAGATCCCGATGGGAACCACCAGTTTCGATCAAATCTATAGATTGGTGAGTACATTGTCTCTCCTCTCTTGGATGGAAGATAGCAATGTTGAGTAGATAAAGTCTTTTTTTATTTGGGCTAGGAATGATGGATGTGGAGAAGCTTCACTTCCTTACCAGTTGCTTCGATAGTATGGCGATCATATGGTGTCTCATGTGGCCTTTCGATGGTGCTTTACAAGAGTGACCCCCTCACTGAGCAGAGGTCAAAAAGGGGTGATTGGAGGTCTGGGGTCTACCATTACATCTGAGGACATGTGGTGTCTTAGAGAAGCTGATTGTAGGGTTTGCGATGCTTGAGGAGGGTATTGAGGTGGGGCTATGGGAAGGAGATGGAAGGTTGCTAGAAGTGGATGCCAAAGTTAATCGAGGGGGCCAATATCTGAGAAGATCATTCTCCAATGTGAGGGGAGTTCATGGCTGCTACGATTGAAATTCCTCTTTTGTGAAGTAAAGGCTACCAAGGAAGATGATGAAAGGTCATTTGCAGAGGCTATCAGAGGAAGGAGTAGGATCAAATGTGATAGACCTGCCCATGAAGACCATCCAGAACCTAAGAAGTGAAAGGGGCATCATGAGTACAAGGTTATGGAGGATGAGATGGAAGGTGAGGGGCAACTTGTCAAGGTGGTGGCTGACAGTGCTAAAGTGAGGGGGGATCAATAAGCTAGTAGTGCAATGGAGGAAATTCAAGGGAGGGATCAGGGGATACATAGGAAGGGAAGGCGGTGGATTTGCTCTCATCCAGTATGCTGGGGGATTTAAAGTTTGGTTTGAGATCTTCATCGAAGGTGAAGGCAGTCAGGTCTCCTTACAAACTAAGGGGACGCTTGGTGGGAGGAGGAAAGGTGATTGATGAGAAAGCTATTGTAGCTATTTTGAATGTGGAGCGTGTCGCAAAAATGATGATGGGTGGTGACCAACTGATGGGATGAAGATCCTCACCTGGAATGTGCATGGGTTATGAGATGGCATTCAAAAGGCATCTTTGGCATGTTATTTGTAGGAGTGGGAAGTGGATTGTGCAATTCTACAAGAGACTCACCTCATAGAAGGGGATGTCTCTGTGTGGTCTTCTTTACTGCAAGTTGGTTAAGCAGATGTGTGCGCCATTACTGCGGTGGGTAGATATGGTAGTTTACTTATTTGGTGGAAGCCCTCTCACTTACAGCTAGTGGAGGAATGGATGGAGACATACCAATTGACTTGTAGTTCCAGAAAGGTCTATGGTGAGCATGATTTTTTTGTTACGTGCATCTACGGTCCTTGTGTAGCCAATCGTAGAATTTGGTTATGGGAAGAACTTGCTCATGTGGCAGCAAGAATAAATGGGAAACCTTGGCTAGTGGGGGAGATTTCAATTGCACTTTGTCTGAGGGTGATAGGGCCAGCAAAAGGTTGGACCAAGCATCAGTTGGATTTCAATTGGCTATTTCAGAGTTGGGCTTAAATGAATACCCTTCAACTGGAGCAAACTATACCTAGAGAAATGGTAACAGATTGATGTCAAAGTTGGATCAATTTTTTGGAAACTCAAAACTGCTGGAGTGGTTTCAATCCTCGATGATGGGTCTAGATTGACCATTTTCAAACCACACCCCACTATTATGGGATAGTGGTGAAGGTGCCTCTTATGGTACCTACTTCAAATTTAGGAAAAGATGGCTGAGGGAGGAGAGTTGCAGGGATATGATCTCTCACTGGTGGAACTCAAAACATGTGGATGGCTATACAACTTTTAGGTTAGCTACTAAATTGAGGGAATCAAGGAATCTGTTGAAGGAGTTTAGATGCATCTCAGAAATTATGAGGGAACAATAGTGCACGGAGGCTTTGGAGATGGTGAAGGGTCTTAATCTCAAAGAAAATTTGGGGCTAATGACTGATGAGGAGAGGAGGATTTGAAGAGAGAAATCTACTATAGGGAGAAGTCCCGACAACTATGGCTAAAAGAAGGGGATGTAGACACTAAGTATTTCCACTTGGCAACCAGTTCTTGGTAGCATTTTAATTTCATCTCTTCATTGAGATCTCGAGATCAGGTCCTAACTTCCACTAATGATGTCAAAAGGGAAGCGATCAAATTTTTTTAAGGAGTCAACTAAAACCTCGAGGAGTGCATAGTGGAGGATGGCATCTTCATATATGTTGAGAGTTGGGAATGTGGAGGGGGAATAGCTGACTACACCCATTTCTGAGCAGAAGGTGGTGGAGGCCATGCAAGCTTTAAATGCTGAAGGTTCACTAGGTCTGGATGGGTTTCAAGTATTCTTCTATAAGGAGTTCTAGCCAAATGTGAAGTCTGATGTTATGGATGTCATGAGAGAGTTTCAAGGTGGGAACTTTGGATTTGAGAGAATCAACAGATCATATCTTTTCTTCTTACGAAAGAAGCCAGGGGTAGAGAGTTTATTGGAGTTTAGACCAATTGCATTATTTAGCTCCATCTATCTAATTATTGGTAAAATTCTGGCTGATAGATTGAAGAGGGTATTGAAGGACCTCATCAGCCCAGTGCAATATGCTTTTCTTCCCAATAGATCTTCGTGAGCGTAATTTTTATGAGAAAGATTTGAGTTATAGAGAACCCATCGTCTTAGTTGCAAAATATCGCTACCAAATAAAATTTACCGAAACTCAAAGGAAGTCCCAGGTCAAACATGGGAAGGCGAACGTTTGGTTTTGAAATCGCATTTGGATTTTATTTATTTTTGTTATTTTTTTCTTTTGGGATTTCTTTGGTATTTTTATAAGACTAAATATCAAGTAAAATGATTATTATCTAGTCTAGTCTACTCTAGCAGAATAAGAGAGAGAGAGAGAATATTTCATAGATCAGGCAATGTCTATTACAACTAATTAAATCTACAATAGAGAAATGATAAAAGATAGATAGAGGTGAGAAGAATCCCCCTTAACGATCACTTGGTGGATGACTCGCTTTGATGGAACCTAGATGAAGGTGGTAAGATGTTGGACAAAGAAGAATGGAGCCGGAGGACAGAAGGCGGGACAGGACGGCTTTGCTGTGAGGATCTTCTTCCAAAAGGTGATGATAGGATGGCCACATGATGCTCCATGAAGCGGCGTGAGAAGCGAGAAAAATATTTCTTTTCTACTCTAGAGGAGCATCTTGGGCTTAGGGCAAGCTCTCTCTAGAGCCTTGGAGGTGGTGAGGGAGAGAAAGGAAGATATGAAGAGAAATGGGAGGCTTAGGGGTCCTTTTATAGTGGAGAAGAGACATCTCATGCATGGGACTTTTAATGACATTAAAGACATCACTGAATATCCACCCTAAATGTCGCTATAGCTTCCAGATCACGCACCTGCTAACACTCACAGCACTTGCAGCTATCACGCACACCTCACTATTGGATCAATGATGAACGACTGACATTGCACGAGGATCACACGCTCAACTAGTGCATTAGAGCATCAGACAGCACGCGCGGTCACACGATCCCACACAAGCATATCCGTGCTCATCCATTGTGCCACGTGGTGCATCTCATGCCACTCGATGGCCATTCAATGAATGCAATCGAATTATGCTCGCACTTGTGAAGTCAGGCACTATGGCCAAGCTTCGAACGTGTGTTGATGGCTTAAGAGTGCCTCTCATGACCACTGTGCTGTCTCGCTGGATGGTCGAGTGGAGACATTAGATGGCACGAGATCTCGACCATTGGATGGAGATCCAACAGTAAAGATCATGCATTGGAGATGGCAAGCTAATGAGAAGAGGGGCTTGAGTGCATTTAGACAATTGCAATGGTGCCATGTGACGCCATAATGGTCGTTCGTATTCTTTGTTTTGTAGTGGCACCACGGACGTTGGATTGGGTCTATTTTCATGCTATTGAGTTGTAATCGTCGATCTGGATCCATCCGTGTGGTCAGATTTGGCATCTGAGGTTCAGATTGGCACATCTTTCCCCTTGGCCTTTAATATTCCTCGGACTACATAAGGTGATACGACTTCGATCAAGGCAATTTCTAAGCTATTGGACTCCGATCGTCATCTTGATCAGATCTGTACAGTCGAATCATCAACCCGAGGCCTCGAAATAAATCTCCTCTCCTGGCCATAAAAGGACACGAATTAACCTAAAATTTATACAAACTATTCTAAATAAAGAATGATGCATGCTATGCAATATTTATAATATGGAATGCATCTATATGCTTAGGAACATGCATAAATAGGCATTTTAACCTAAATGGATGTGTATACATCAGATCTCTATAGGAGTCTTTTGTTATTGCACAGGAGATTGTGATGGGGCGGCATAGAAGAAGATGAAAGGCTTATATGTGGAAGGTGGACTTCAGTAGGGCCTATGATTCGATCTCCTGGCCCTACTTATAGGAAGTTTTAAAATGAAGGGGATTCCCATCTATTTTGATCCAATGGATGAAGAACTGCATAACAATAGCATCTTTCTCTCCATTGATTAATAGGAAACCATGTGGAACTTGGATCCAACCACAATGCAGGGTCCGACAAGGTTGCCCTTTGGCTCCCTTGATTTTTAATTTGGCTATGGATACTCTTGCTAGATTTGCTTGCAAGCTATCAAGTGCGAGCATGGTGAGAGGGTATTCGATGTCAAACTCTCGTGCCTTGGAACCGGTTCTCCAATACGTTGATGATACGGACTTCTTTGTGGAGGATGGGAGAAGGGAAGTGGAGATACTCTACATTATGGTATTCATGTTCGGGGAAATTTCAAGCTTGAAGCTTAATGGTAGCAAATCTTCATTGATCTATTTGCATGGAGGGTTAGGAGAGCGATGCGATATCTACAATTCTACACACACCAATTACAACCTTACCTTTCAAGTATTTAGGGCTACCACTGAGAGACTCAAAGCTGAAGAAAAGCGGTTGGAACGTCCTATTTGAAAAGATTGCTACTAAGCTTGAGAATTGTAGTAGTCGCTTCCTCTCAAAGGGTGGGAGATTGATCCTCAACTCCATTATCACTTCTATTCTGGTATTTTTTTTCTTTATGTTTAAATCACCAAATTCTATGCGGAAAAGATTAGATGTGATGCGTAGACGGTAATTTTGGAAAGGGGCCAAACCTGAAGGTAAATTCCTCCAACCCATGAAGTGGCAAAGGAAGTGCAGGCCCAAAAAAGAGGGAGGTATGGAGATCCATTTATTGAAAGAATTCAATGATTCTCTACTGCTAAAATGGGCTATAAAGCTCTTTGATGGGGGCTGCAAGATATGGTCTAATTTGATCTAGGACACCTACGGGATTTTGCATGTGGCAAGGGTAAGATCAAACCCAAACAGACCTTCACCATTCTGGAAGTCCGTGGCCAAGGCACTGCAAGACAACTGGTAGCATTTCTAACCGGTGCTGGGTGATGGTTCAGATTTTTCATTTTGGGTAAATAGCTGGTCTCAATTGGGGCTACTGAACGAGAGGTATCCATGTGCATTTGATGCTACTCTGGACAAATCAATTCAGTTGTAGTATGTTGGGATGCAGATTGCAATGTGTAGAAGCCTGTTGGCTACAATTTGCAGGAGGCAGGTTGATCTCACGAAGACATGGACCGACTACTGCATGATCTAGAAGCTTTTGAGCCAAATGGAGAAGTGGACAGATTTGAATGGTCTTGTGGGAGATACACATCCGCTGAAACATACAAACAAGTGTTGTGTGCTACAAATCAGTCCAATCTAGAAGAAATTGATAGACAGTGTGCATGTTTCTGGAAGTTACGCATACCCCTCAAAGTGAAAATTTTTCTTTGGTTGTGTAGGAGGGAAGGACTTATCATGGGGGAGCTACAACATAGAAGAATGGGAGTCCCACTGCAGCAGTGTCCTTACTGTGATTTCCCTATCGAAAATGCGAGACACCTTTTCTCTTCATGCTTAGTGACTGACCAACTATGGAGGTCCATTTGTGGGTATTCCCTTCCTACATGGGATGGTTTGTGGAGGGACTTTTAGATGAATGGGAAACCACATGTAATAATGGTGGCTTTGTTATAGTGTGTGTGGAGGACAAGGAATGAATTGGTGTTTAGGAGGGTGTCGATCTGTGCGAGAAAAATTGTATGGGGATGTGAATCTCTTGTTAGAGAATGGAGTGATTCTTTCGAAATACTTATAGTTAAAAATTTTTTGACAAAGAGAAAGGACTACTACCGATCACCGTAGAAGTCCAGATTTATTGAAAGATAACTACCAATTACATGTTCTCATGCTATACCTTGGCACTCAATGCTTCTTCAATGCAAATATTATCCACCCACATATTGCTCTCATTAAAGGTTACGTCATTCCTAGTTCTCCGAACTGCCCATAGGATGGTAGCCATGAGCACACGGGGCTAGTCCGCTTTCGTGAACTAGTCCCACAACATCTCCCAGTCTAGAAGCGAAGTAGAACAACACTTGCGCCACACCTCATTACTCACCAAACACATACTAAAGAGATGTCTTGCATCATCCTCCTCAAATCCATATAATAGACAGTGCATGATATCGGCCACAAACATTCTTCTCCTGAAAGACCCAGCAATCAAGCCACCCCGTCTGGTTAGCCAGAGCAAAATATGTACCTTTAACGAGATCCTTAACCTCCAAAGATGGGTGTACACTTGCTCACTCGTAACAATCTCGTAAACACTACTAGGAGCGTACACCCCTTCTTTCCAAGCAAACATATCAACTCCATCCCTTAGTTCGAAGGTTGCCAAAGCAAGTCTCATATATTCGACCTCTTCATAACTTCACATGATAGGTCTCCCACCTGTGGTAGGGATTTTCCATTCATCATTTTCATCGTGCCACATATCGGCCACCGAGGCCTATTTCATCTCTGCACTACCATGCACATGTGAATAGGTGTCAGCAAGGCAACCCAGGCCACTCCAGTCATCCTCCTAGAAACACAAATATTCACCATTGCCCAATATTGGCTTGAAGAGATTCCAACGATCCACCATAGCCTTGGACATAGATGCCCAGACTTATAGTTGAAATTTTAATAAAATTGTTCCTGACTTGCTATCGTTCTCGATAGCATTGCTTGCCTTATCAAAAAAAAGAACCCAAACAAATAGTGATAGAACAAAGAAAAGTTCATTAGAACATATCAAATAATCATGTATTTTTCATTATTAAATCCTCAACTTGTATTTTTGTTGTTTTGAAATTTTTAGGTTTTTGGAAATTTTTAGTTTTTTCAAATAATCGTGATTGATTTGAAACTAAAACGCGAAAATGATTACAATAGAATTTCAACCTTCCAAAACTCACTCCAGGTACGTGTGGCCTAGAGTAATTAGGAAGAAGTAAAAGTGCATTAAAGTAAGAGAGCTACTTGAATTAAAGTGAAACAAGAATAATGAAAGGCAGCTATATTGATTTGAAGAAAACTTTGTCTTACTACAAGTTTGTAGGGGAATGCTTCTACAATAAAATGAATACAAAATAAGAGGAAAGAGTAAAGAAATCTCTCAATATTCTGAAGGCAAAGAACTCCTTGCTCCAAGTCGAGAGGCTCCTGGACCTAGAAAGTCTCCTTCTTGAGGTGCCTCTCCATGATGTGCTCCTCCTCTTCTCCTCCTTAGGGTGGACATCCTCCACCCCTAGCCTCCTCCTTGGCTAGCCATCCTCCTAGGTAGTTTCTCCTTAGCTTGGACCAAGGAAGAAGAGAGGAAGAAGATGGCACTAGGAAGATAAGGTAGTCTTCCTAATCACCCTCCAACTCTTTATCTTCCTTAGCCGAATATACAGTAGATATGTAAGAAATTAATGTATGCAAAGGATGGGAATTGAGTGCAAGTATGGTGGTGTATCTATAGAATGGAGGAGGGTGGTGCTTACACAATGAAAGGACACCATGGGTGGTGCCACATGTAGGGATGCCTCCATTTTCCCTCCAAAAATGGAGTTCTAAAAGGTAGATTTTTTGAGGGAAAAGCCAAGGGCTAGGATAGGCTTTGATATGGAATGGAGGATGGATCAAGTGGTGGTGGTTTGAAGGGAAAAGATGGTGCCATATATAGGTGGTTATAGGTGTAAGGGTTCCTTACGCTGGCGCCACCCTTGGAGGGGTGCTGAGGATGGTGGTGGTTATGGGTTTTGGTGCCAAAAGAGAAAGGAGAAGATGGTGTTTTTTGGTGAAGTTGTGGAGCTAGGTGGTCGACCATGGTAGTAGGGAAGAATAGGAGTTAGCTTAGCTAGTTGAATTGTAGAGAATGGAGCTAGGGTTGAATAGAAGAAGTTCTTCTAGACTTCTTAGAGCTGCACTATAGCTGAAGTAGTCCTTCTGGGAGCTCAGCTACTAGCCTAGCTAACTAGTTCTTTGCTAGTAGCTAGGCTGAGAAAGAAGAGCTAAGTTGAGCTGGACTCAACTATTCTAGAGCTGGGGAGAGCTGAGTCTGATCTTCTTGAAGACTCTAGCTAACTGGGCTAGCTAGCTTAGCTCTAAGAAACAAGCTCATAAGGTAGGATGAGTCTTCATGAGCTGGCGATGAGCTACCCTGAGCTGACTGTGTGCTCTTTAGTTGACTTAGCTTAGCTAGTTGAAGACTAATAGCTAAGCTAAGTTGAATTATGCTGCCATGAGTTGGGTGGAGCTGGAATGAGTTGGATCTAGCTGGCTTGAGCTGGAATCCAGCTAAAATGAGTTGGATCTAACTAAGATCCAGCTGGAATGGGCTTTTATCTTCTTCCTAATAGTCTACCTCTCACAATGCCAAGGTTTAGGTGTTTTTCATTGTGTGATCATCCTTGAAAATGACATGAAGTGTATTAAAATAAAAATAAGGAGAAAACAATCAATGCATGCCTAAACCCTAAATGCCTAAATGCAGCCCAATACCAAAATGTAATGTGGAAAACCTAGGAACTAAATGTGATTTGAGGCTTAAGAGTGATGATAAATTGGTGTTTATCACACTCTATGCTTTTTTTTTACTAGTCCCTTAGCAAAATTATTTCACAAACCAGTATTAAGGAAAAACTAATTTTTTTATTTTTGAGGATAATACTTTTACGAGACATTGGTTGATTGAAAAGTAAGGAAGGTATGGGATTTATTTGAGATAAAACATCATGATTTATCCTTGGATCCAAAGGTTAGCTTAAAATAGGATATATGTTTCTTCCATTGAATTTAACAAATTCACCCTGTCAGATTCCAATTATCTCATCAATTGTTTTTGCAGTAAAAACCTCCTTGACCTAAGAAATCGATCCTGAATTTCCATAACGATGAACATCAAGTGCGACTACCTTGTGAAAGGCCAAAAGTTATTATTATTTTTTTATTATTTTATTATTTTTTAAAATTATATTTTGATATTTTGTTTTTGTATTCCCCATACTTAACCACAGATTAACCTTAACAGAATTGTGTTTGAATCCCTGTCCTCGTTACCGATCCTCAAGGAGGCTCTTACTCCGATCCTATAAAAGCACTATCCAAGACACCTCCGACAGCCCTACAACCTGACGCCTTGTGGCATCGTGAGAGGAACTCCCAGCGAATCTAGGCTGCCACTTTAATACTTTGAGATAGTACCATCCGACACACCTAAATTGCAAGGTCTACTTATCTACTCCATATATAGATATGGAATATAGATATGGAGGAAGCACTGTAGGGGTAACAAGTTGTCATCACTTCCTCAAAGGAGGTTTTTCTCCTCCTCCATGGTAGGGACTCATCCAATCAAAACTGCTTTAGGTTTCACCTTAAGTTGAAGATGGGAAATTATTTATTTATCTGTTTTTGGGCTTTTTTGCTTTTCATTGGCCTAGGTGTGAAATTTTTGACACTTTATTTTCAAAAGAAATTGAAATTTGTGGGTCGAGAACAAAGTCAAGTATTATTCAAAATGCTAAACAGAATCAGGGATGATCAATTTCTTCAAGGGTTAAGGAGGAATTCTTTAGGAGATACACTAATAAAATCTAAGTTTCTTAGACCCAAAGAGTCTAATTAAAGGATCTTTGGATTTGTCCTTAAGTTTTGTTAAAGATTAAATCCCATGTGTACCTTATTTGAAAAATCACAACCTTGGTCCATGTTTTTGAAATTCCCCAAAACATTTTTGAGCTTGTGTAATTTTTATGATTTTTATGAAAAATGCATGGAAAAGGAAGAATTTTTTCTATTTTTGGGTTCTGAAAATCTTGAAAAGACTAACAAACTTTAAATCATCCCCCCATGTTAAAGATATGTAATGTCCTAATGCATAAGGAATGGAAATGATATCACCTAAGTGAGGAGAGGTCAAAGTTAGGAGAGTCAAAACCTGAAGGAAGGAATGGAAAAAGGAAAGTGGGAAAAATGATGGGTTACCACCCATCCAAGGCTATCTTTTACACCTTTTCAACTAGGCATAATGTGTAGCATAGTGGGAGGAATATCGTGAAGTGGTTGGACACTTGAATGCCCTTAGCAAATAAATCTTCCTCTTGGTCCTCGGAAAGATGAGAAGTGTAAATGAGGGTACTAGAATAATATGGAAAAATGGAAAGAAGACCCGAGTTTGGCCAGGGTTTTGTCTCCGGATGCAGGCCAGGCTTGAAGGGGATCAGCTGGAAGGTCCAATGTGAAGTGGGAGTTAGAGTAGTTGGGGGTAAAGGTTGGTGATGAGGTTAGGGTGGGATGGTGAGGTGAGATCAGAGTAGAGTATGGTGACTCAGGAAGAGGGGTAAGGCTATTTGCCAGATTTATTGTGAAAGTGATGTGAAAAATACGTGGTTTGATAAAGATGCAAATTAACGTCGTTGCAACTTGTAAAATCAGAACAAATTTTAAATTTATAAACCTAAATAGTGGGAGTATCTAGGGCCATCTAAGGAGGCAATATTGACTAATTAAACTCTCTCTCTCTAACTCTCTCAAATCCTCTTTTCCTTTTTCGGTTTTTGTGAATCTATGATTTTTATGATTTTCAAATTCAGGTTAACAAAATGCAAACTATGACTAAGTAATTACAAAGAAGTGAATCCTACCTTTCTAAGCTTACCCTAGACAAGTGCACCTAGGGTAATTAGAAAGGTAGAGTGAAGTGTATTAAAGTAATTAACCAAAGCTTGAATTAAGGACAAATATAAATAATAAAAGGCACTTGAAATTGATTTAGAAGAGATGATGTCTATAAGGACTTGGGGAGCTCAATTGTGTGGAGGAATTTCAGACAATTAATCCCCAAATCTTGGACTACTTCTAGAACCAAAAATAAATACAAAGAAAAAGAAGATAGAAAAGCCTCCCAAAAGATGAAGTCACCCTCACTCCAAGTGCAGTTGCTCCAAAATTTGAAGAAGGGTTCTTCTTCCTTGAAGTGCTCCTCCTCTCTAGCTCCTCCAAGGTGGTGAACGTCCACCTTTTCTCCCTTTCCTAGCCATCCTCCAAGATGATGATCCCTAGCTCCTCTCCATGTAGATTGAAGTAGAAGTAGATACCAAAAGGGAATGGGATATCCCTTATGATGATCCGAGCCCCGCCAACTGACGAGACCTGAGTCACCGTGTGCTAACACTAGCACAAACACCCATAAGATCGCACTCACCCAACACTTAATCATAAAATAAAAAAATTTATTATTGTTGTAAATTACTTTGTCAAATGTAATTTAAATAAACAACAGCTTATACATTCAAGATATTGATAAATTGATAATTCATATTCCATTTATGGGGTGATGTTAAAAGTAAACAATCAGATCTAGAATCTTATAAAAGAAGTAAATGTGTAAATTTGATGAGTTGAAAAGATATATACATGGTTTCTTTCATTGATTAAGGAAATAATACAATCACTCCTGTTATTAATCACATCAATGTATAAATTGGGAAATTGGGTTATACTTGAAATTGCCAACTGATAGCCATCCTGGTGGTAAATGAATATGTGCATACGATGGAAGTAATAATTGAATTGAACAACCAAATGGAACTCTAATCGGCTTAAGAAAATCTTATTTCTGGAACATATCAATGCTTAAAGCGTAGAGCTTACATTTTACTCACAAATTAGAAATGTTTTTTAATTACTTTGGAAACTTGAGTTTTAAGTTTGAAAGTGCTTAGAACTTGAAATTTTACATTCCTTCATGCCCTATGTTTTCAAGTTCAAAGTCCAAGATCATTTCATTTGCATGGAGTTAAAATTGTAGGAGATTGTATTTTGAGATTGGAAATTTCTATGTAAAATTGAAGTCATCCTTTTGTGTTAATTAAGTAATACCTATTAATTAGAAAATTTTCCTAAATTAAGTATCATATACAACTGTTTTAGTCTTAACAATGTTTATAAATTGCTCTATCATTATAAACTTCGTCATTAGATCGATGGCCATACAAACTCGAACATTTTCCGATTGATGACACAATAGATCATAAAGGATCACAAATTATTCTTTAACTTGCTCTTTTAATTGTGAAAATTTGATACAAATTGGCATTAGTAAATTATGGATTCTCTATTAATTATAGCTTGCTTATGTAACCATGAAATTTATTTTGTACCAAATTCTTTTGACAGCTCACCAATAAACGTATCTTCACTATGTATATTGCGTAAGTTCTTAACCTTGATGCATTCCTACCATGTTATTTAAGATAGAATTGCATATGATAAATGAGGAAAATATTTTTGTGCATTAGTCATTTCTAGTAACTGCATCATCAAAGGACAAATTGTGAAATTGATTCATACCTGAACTTGTCAATTGGCAGTTATCCTGGTCATAAAAGAATGTATGGATATAATGGAATTAATAGTTGAATTGAATGATCTTGTGTACCCCAGGGTGACGGAGCATGGTGACTCGATGGATATATGTGTGGTGGCAGTTATCCACGCTCACGGTGAGTCATCACATATATATGGCCATCACATATTGTACCCTAGGGGTTCGTCACCTGGGGGTTCGTCATCATATATACCCCTGGTCTTAGCGTGGACTCGATGTCAATTGTGTGCATGGTTCGTCACCCTGGAATTAATAGCTGAATTGAATTGAATGTCAATTGTAGCTGCCATCCCTTTCCGCAATGACCCCAGGGTGATGGAGCATGGTGACTCGATGGATATATGTGGCCCTTCCAGCCAGGAGGGTAGGTTATATCAGTCTTGTATCACAGGAAGTTACACAAAATCATCTCATGCTCAAGATGCAGATTGACAGTTTGAGAACAATAAGAGTATGAGCAAATTGCATAAAAAGGGACTGGAAATAAAATAAATTGTAAACAAATGAACTATCAAGATAGTGCATTCTTACTGTACTCTATTACTTAAGTTACTTGTTTCGTTGTACTATACTCAGTTTTTATTAATGTGTTTTTTGTTTCCGTACTCAGGTGTACTTGGTAATTCACCAGAAGATTTCTATTGTACATCTCCTTGAACTAATACTGCGGTAAATCTTTCAGTTAGTATTCAATTTACGTTCCTTTAAATTTTGCAATATGAATTGTTTATTGGCTATGTTTGTATTTTATGATTATGTGTTCGGTGACTACAATCTTGTGGGTGTTTGTGCTAGTGTTAACACTCAGCAACTCAAGTCTCGTTTGTTGGTGGGGCTCGAGTCATCACATCCCTCTTGATTCCACCACACTTCTGTTCAAATGATGATTGTAAGTGTATTATAGTGGAGAGAATGTGTAACTAAGGATGGGAATTAGGTGGTGGTAGGGTAGGGTATTATAGGATGGGAAAGGGGGTGGTAGGGTAAGGTATTTATAAGATGGGAAGGGGGGTGGTTATGGTGCTTTTAGAGGGAAATGAAGGGGTGTGTGGATGTTTCTAGAGGGAAATGAAGGGAGGATGTTTCTGGAGGAAAAATGAAGGGGTGTTTATGGGTAGTCATGATGGGATTTTTTGGAGGGAAAAATGTAGGGCTATTTAGGTGGACTTTGGTGGAGTAGGGAGCTAGGTGGGAGGCATGAAGGACTTGGTAGCTAGCTTGAGCTAGCTAGTAGCTAAGGAGAGCTGCATGGAGCTAGCACTAGCTAGTCTGGAGTTGTAGGAAGCTAGAAGGAGTTGAGATGTAGCTGCTTTTAATGTCATAGCTCAACTTAGCTAGTTAACTGACAACTAGTAGCTATGAAAGGTAGGTTGAGCTTCCTTGAGTTGGATAGAGCCTGACTAAGCTAGCTCAGAGCTATAATGAGCTGGGACAAAGCTGCTTGTGGACTTAGCTAGCTTAACTAGCTAGTTCACAACTGGTAGCTAAGCTTGAAGGAGTTGAGTCAAAAATGAGCTGCATGAGCTAGAGTTGAGTTGACATGAACTGGCTTGGACGCTGATTGATGAGCTCGAATCCAACTAAGATGAGTTGGAATACAGCTGAGGTAAGCTAGATGAAATGGGATGAGCTTTTATCTTCTTTCTGATGTTCTGCCTTTCACATTGCCAGGGTTTAGGTGAATTATACTATATCCTCATCCCTGGCAAACAAATGGAACACACTAGAACATGAAATGATGCTAATGCATGCTTAAACCCTAAATGCATAAAATGCTAAATGCAACCTAATACCATAATTCAATCTAGGAAAACCTAGGAACAAGTGTAAGGACCTCTATTTTGATGCACCAAAATTATGCTTTTTGCTAGACTAACATTTCAGGACTATCTCCGATTAAAACGTCTTTCAAGACAAGTGTAGATAGTTACTTATGTGTATCTTTGTATCTTTATTTGAGTCTAGGACATTATTGTTAGAAACCTCAAGTAAAACTCAAAAATGGATTTTTGAGTATCTTTTCAAAACCAAGTTTTTTGGGATATTGATCGACCAAAATACTTTGATCGACCAACCAGCTTCATTAACCAATCAAATCTGCCCATTTTGGAAGTTGATAAATATCCTTTTGATCGACCAACCAAGTAAATTGACCAATCAATTAGTGATCAACCAACCACCTTAATTGATCGACCAAATTACCTTTTGATAGACTAATTAATCTTAATTGATCGACCAATTTAACTTCCTATTCAGTAAAAACTTTTAGTATAAATAAAGATCATACATAGCCCATCTACAAATAACTTTCAAAAAGTAGAGCTTCTAGTGCTTATTCCAAAGGCCTTCACGCCCCGTTCTTCACGTTCTTCAAAAGCACGATGCCTCAAACCTCTACAAAACATTCAATTTGATCTTTTATTGAGGTTCCATAGAAGTTAGTTCTATGATTCTATCTTGTTACTTTGATTTACGGATCCCAAGATTGTTGGGAAGATCCGTGGTTGTTTTTGCTTCTCTTCAAGATAAAAAGAGAAGTGGTTGTAAGAGGTTGTGGCACCCTCGTTCAGGTGATACGGTTAGTGGATTGACTAGCTTGGACTAGTTGGAAAAATCCTAAGCTGGGAGGCTTAAGTAGTGGTTTTCACCTGATTTGGGTATCCACTATAAATTAGGTGTACTCTATGCTTGAATCTCTTGTGATTTATTTTTGATATGTGTATATATTTTTTAAGGTGATACTATTCACCCCTCTCCTCTAGTATACGTTGCGATCTGAAGGATATCCTCCTACCCTCATTTGGTATCAGAGCCTAGGTTGTCTAGGAGATGTCAAAGTCGAATGTTGACATGTATGCTGAGGGTCAATCGACGGTTTGATCTTCTCTATTTGATTGAACGAACTTTGGCTATTGGAAGACTAGGATGCAGATCTTCCTGGAGTCAATGAACTACGAGGTATGGGATGTCATCACCTCAAAATACACATGCCCAATGATCAAGGATGGCGTTGCAATCACTCCAGACCAAAAGAAGTTGGCTACACACAACGTGGAAGCCATGAATGCCATATTCTACGGTCTCTCCAGAGCAGAATTTAATAGTCTCTGCATGCAAAATCGCACACGAGATATGGAGCATTCTCGAAGTTACCCACGAGGGAACATCAGAGGAAAAAAATAGAATTACGAGCTTTTCAAGATGAAGAAACGGGAGTTGATAAAGGAGATGTTCAGAAGATTCATGGACATCATAAACTCTTTACAGAATCTTGATCAAGACATCAAGAATGAAGCCCTTGTCAGAAAAATTCTTCTCTTACTCACCAGGGATTGGGAAACCAAGAGTACCGCCATTCAAGAGTCAAAAGATCTGTCCACCCTGAAACTAAACTATCTTATTAGAAGTCTAATGGCATATGAGGTTCAACTCCAATGCATGAGGGATCAAGAAGGAGAAGGATCCAAGAAGAAGACTATAGCTCTTGAAACTATTTAGGAATCTGAAGAAACTTCAAGCTTAGAAGAAGAGGAAGACATAGCCCTCCTCTCCAGAAAATTCAGGAAGTTCCTCAAAGATAAGAAGAGTTGGAGGAAGAGGAAAGAAGAAATCAAGAACGATGCAATCACTTATTACAACTGCAAAAGAAAGGGACACATCAAGAAGGACTATCTGCTTCTCAGAAAGGAGTTAAACAAGAAGACCTTCAGAAAAGATGGAAAGAAGAAAGCTTTCACAACAACTTGGGATGAGTTAGACTCAAGTTCAGAGGAAGAAGAAACCTTGGGAGAAGAAGCTCTTCTCGATCTTATGGCTCTAGAAGATAAGGTAACCTCCTTTACTGAGGTTGAATTATTAGAAGCCTTCTTTGAGATGCATGTTATAGCACAATCATTAAAACTAGAAAATGAAAACCTAGCAAAAGCATTAGGTGAAGAAAAAGCACAAAAAGGCGTACTTGATAGTCAAAACAAAGAGTTATCTGTTGAGATCACTACAATAAAATCATAGATAAACAACTTAAAGGTAGATATAGATAAACTAAAAGAAAACTCTGCTATTCTATTAAATGTTCTAGCTAAGTTCACAAAAGGAAGTAGAAACCTACATAAATTGTTAGGAACACAAGCACAAAGCACCACAAAATTTAGGCTAGGTTATATACCTAAAAATGATCATGAAGCATCTAGTTCTAGCAAAGGGAAAGGTAGCTTGCCAAAACAGGCAACACAAGCTAACCACCGTGGACCCAAACAAAAATGGGTACCAAAAAGTATATTGCGATCTTGTTTTGTAGGTTATGTAGATTATAAGAAGTGGACTTTCCAACAAACAAATAGAACACTGAAGCCACTCTATGAAACAAATCCTCACAAACACAAACCAATGACAAGAAAGAGAAGAAAGAAGATGGATAATGGACAATGGTTGTTCCAAGCACATGACCGGCGAGGAAGACCTATCCCTACAGGTCATGTCAGGAAGGTGGTATGGTCACGTTTGGGAACAACCACAAGGGTTGTATTATTTGTACTGGCCAAATTGGTATCTCTTCCACTTCTTTTGATAATGTACACTTAGTTAGCAGCTTAAAACATAATGTGCTAAGTGTAAGTCAAATTTGTGATAAAGGTTATAAAATTCTTATAAAGAAACAAAACAAATTATTATTAAAGGAAATAGACATAAGGACATTTATACTGTAAACTTAAATAAATGCGACAATCTTAAATGTCTTGTCGTATCTAATGAAGAAGCAACACTTTGGCATAGATCACTAGGTCATGTTCGCATGACAAACATTAACAAACTCATGAAATATGAACTTGTTAAAGGACTACCAAATATCAACTTCAAGAGAAGCAAAGTCTGTGATTCTTGTCAAGTTAGTAAGCAAACTAAAAATCCCTTCAAACCAAAAAGAATGGTTAGCACTTCACAACCTTTGAAGCTACTTCACTTAGACTTGTTCAGACCAACCAAATCCGAAAGCCTAAGCGGGTGTAGATATTATCTAGTCACAATAGACAACTTTTCAAGATTTACTTGGGTATCTTTCTTAAAAAGTAAAGACTTAACGTTTGATGCTTTTGGCAAATTAGTTAGAAGAATACAAAATGAAAAGGGTCTAAAGTAATTAGGATTAGTAGTGATCACGACAGAGAATTTGAGAATGAATCCTTTACAAATTTCTGTGATCAATATGGGATAAAACATGAATTTGCATTCCCTAGAGCCACACCGCAAAATGGTGTAGTAGAAATGAAAAATAGAACTTGCAAGAGTGTGCCAACACAATGCTGTGCGAGTTAAAGTTACCTCGATATTTTTAAGCAGAGGCTCTAAACATTGCTTACTATATCCAAAATGGATCACTGACTAGACTTATCCTACACAAAAGACCTTTTGAACTCTATCATGGAAGGACACCTAGAATATCCTACTTCAAGATATTTGGTTGTTGATGTTTTATACTCAATATTAAGGACAATCTTGATAAGTTTGATGGAAAAAGTTCAGAAGGAATATTCTTAGGGTACTCAACCAGAAGTAAAGCATATAGAATTTTTAACAAGAAGAATTTAGTTGTTGAAGAAACTATGCATGTATCATTTGATGAAACCTTAACTCAACCTAAAGTAACCAATGATAAGGATGAACTAGTAGATGACCCATCAAACATTCCAGAAGAAAATGTTTCTGTTGAACTTCCTAGAGATATTTCCTATGTAAAAGATCATCCAAAATAATTGGTGATAGGTGAATTGTCTAAAGGAGTTCAAACTAGATCTTCCTTTAATAGTTTAGCTTTCACTGCATTTGTTTCACAATTAAAACCCAAAAATGTCAAGGAAGCCTTTTCTGATAGTCACTAGATCAATGCAATGGAAGATGAATTGAATCAATTCAAAAGAAATAATGTATGGGAAGTTGTTCCAAAGCCTGACTCTCAAACCATTATAGGGAGTAAGTGGGTCTTTAGGAACAAACTTAATGAATAAGGAGTAGTTAGAAATAAAGCTAGACTTGTGGCCCAAGGGTATAATCAAGAAGAATGAATTGATTTTAATGAAAGATATGCTCTCGTAGCTCACCTAGAATCCATTAGGATGTTGCTAGCCTTTGCCACCATATGAAATTCAAACCTTTTCAAATGGACGTCAAAAGTGCCTTCCTAAATGGATTCATCAAGGAGGAAGTCTATGTTAAACAACCTCCAGGTTTTGAAGACGCTAAATATCCAGACTGTCTATAAACTGAACAAAGCTTTATATTGACTTAAAGAAGCTTGACAAGCTTGGTACGACAGATTAAAATCCTATCTAATTGAAAATGAATTTAAAATTGGTAATATAGATCCAACTTTATTTACTAACAGGAAAGAAGATAATTTCCTAATAATACAAATATATGTTGATGATATTGTTTTCGGTGCTACTAATGATTTGTTATGCCAAGAATTTACAAAGGCAATGCAGGATCAATTTGAGATGAGCATGATGGGAGAACTTCGGTTTCTTCTCGAACTTCAAATTGATCAGTTGTCCTCTAGAATCTTCATATCTCAAACCAAATACACAACAGAGATCTTGAAGAAATTCTCGATAGACAAAGTAAAGGGTAAAGACACTCTAATGGCAGCCTCTACTCAATTAAAAACCATTGAGACAAGTCTATAGATAAGAAATTATATAGAAGTATGATATGATCATTGTTATACTTGACTACTAGTAGACCTAATAATCTATTCTGCATCTGTTTGTGTGCTCTCTTTCAAGTCAACCCTAAAGAAATACACTTAAATGCTGTTAAAAGAATACTTAGATACTTGAACAACACATAAGACCTAGGACTTTTTTATCCAAAGTCAGACACATTAGAATTATATTCCTTTTGTGATGCTGATTATGCGGGTAGCTTTACAGATAGAAAGAGCACTAGTGGAACTTATCACTTTCTCAAAAATTCCCTAGTCTCGTAGTTCTCTAGAAAACAAAATATTATTTTACTCTCCATAATAGAAGCAGAATGCATAGCTGCAGCTCTAGCTTGTTCACAACTATTGTGGGTGAAACAAACCTTACAAGATTTTGGCCTATCCTACAAGAACAATAAAACACTATGTGACAACACTAGTGCAATCAACTTATCTAAGAATCTAGTACAACATTCTAGGACTAAACATATAGATGTTAGACATCATTTTCCTAGAGATTATGTCTTAAAAGGAGATATCAATCTAGAATTTGTTAACATAGAAAATCAACTAGTTGATATATTCACAAAACCATTACCAAAAGAGAGTTTTAATCAAATTTGTCATTCACTAGGTTTATCAAGATTAAAAGAGCTTAATTAATTTTCCTGATGAATGCATGTTTCACTGTTTAATCGCTCAATTTTGTAAATTGATCAACCATAACCCTTTGATCGATCAAAATGGACTATTTGATTGACCAAAATCTTTGGTGGGAAATCTCCCTCCAAAATTTTGACTTTTGATCGATCAATCAAAATGTTTGATCGACCAATCTGGGTGGGCGAAAATCATCCCTCCATTCTTTCAACTTTTGATTGACCAATTAATCTAATTGATCGATCACTTTTTGTTTTGATCAACCAAAAACCCTTTTTGATCGACCAAAACTGGGCAGATTCTCTTTTCGAGATTGCAATCTTTTTCCTCGGTTTGTGTTCGCAATCACTTTTTATCATGTCTAATCTATGTGATTAGTTGCCTTAAAGGTACTTATTTTACTAATCACATTCTCTATAGAACACCTCATTTTAACCCAAATCCTATTTTTTACCCTACCCCACATATATGGTCCCCACTCCACCAAACTCAACTCCACCTGACCCACTCCACTCCACCAACCATGTGATCGACCAATGACGGTGCCATCGACCATCCTGCGTGCAACACCTTCATGCATGTGTCCTTGGGCATGCGTGCTCCTTCTATGATGACCTCGCCCCTCTGTCCAACCTCCTCACACATCCTCCATCTGCATCCTCACTCTCTCCCTCGATCGACCATTTTTGGTTCGATCTTGGTACATTCTAAACCTTGAATACATCCATTTCATGGGATTTTTATTGCATTTATTATGTGCTTTGGCTTACTACTTTCATATTGAGGCGTGTTTATGTGTTTTATTGCAAAATCTCGAAGTATATGTGAGCTTATCATCTAGTCAAAAATGTTTCTTTTTGGTCTGATACACATTTGGTCGATGAAAATACCTTGGCTGATCGACCAAAAGAAAAATTTTTAGTACCTCTATCCAAGTCATTTTTGATCGACCAATCACTCTGCTTGATCACCAACGTGTTTTTGCGATTTATGAATGGCTACAAAATGCGCATGTACCTCCTTCTAGTCTCATCGTAGTGACACCTTTGATCATTTCTTCGTCACTGAGGGTGCACATGGCTCCTTTTCTTTATTCGCAAAATTTTCACTGCATGTTGGTAGACTCGTCGACTTTACTTACTTCGATTCTATATTCCCTGGCATTCACGAAAAATTTTCTTGCCACCAAATATTACGTCTTTTTGAGCGGAACATTTACTCGGGTTCCACGAATAGCTGTATACTTGATGTTGACCCCATGGATTGTCACATATTTTATGCTAATAAGAAAAATATAGGTGAGGGTTTCAACATCGAGTTGACCTCTAACGTCTATGGCATAGAGGCTCTGGTCAATGCTGGTGTTCTTTCTGAGATTCTTGGTTGTTTGTTTGTTGGTCCCATGTTTCTTGAGCTCCACTAGTAGACACAGACGGATACCGTTAGGGAGACCCTACTCAGTCCCTCTCATTTTGACTTGGGTCATCTGGCCAAGTCACCTTATTTTTGTCGTCTTCCACAATTTCTTAATTGAGTTTTTTCATGGAATTTTATGTCTAAATCTACGTCATTTGAAAACTACCCTGGTATTATGCTCATCACTCTTTGCACAATCCTTAAGAACAAGCGATTCAACTGGAACCACTTGATTCTTTATCTCATGAGCAAGCTTCCCACCAACTCCTTCCAGTTTGGGACACTTCTCTCCCATATCTTCCTACATTCAGTGTTCCGATGGATATAAACCATAAACAATTCATCACTAGAGTCACCATTTTTTACAAGATCACTTATACGAAGATGGAGCAAACACAGGGAGCCCGTGGTGAGGAAGCAGCCCATGAGCAACAGCAGCAGCAGGAACCATTAGCAGTTCCTCCTCCTCTCCCACCTTATGAGCACTTTACAGTGACATGTTGTCCTCCAGTGCGACCATCTCCATCCTTCTATGACTAGGATTGGAGCCTCTTGGATAGACAACTCTCAGGAAGGGTCTTTGTGAGTATTCAAGATGTGACAAACGGTATCTCATTGATGATGCATCGGTAGAGGGAGACAGATTTGATGATGATGCACCATGGGCATCAAGTATCAGACTACCTGAATGCTCAGAGTCAGTTCTTGGACAGACTTGGAGAGTCTGTTCATGACATTCAGCAGCAGCTTCACCGACCTCCTCGATCTCGCCGATCTACTACCATGCCTCCATCCTCTACAACACCTCCACCTCCACCTACTACTTCAACAGTAGCACCAGTAGATCAGCAGGTTACACCACCACACAGGACATCTAGGCAGCCGACACCCAGGTCATCAGCTTAGCGCTGCCTTTGTCTTGGTCAACTTGCATCTTTTGAATGATTAGATTCACTGGACCTTGAGTTGGACACTGATCTTCAGAGCACGATGGATACCTTCATGGCATCATTATATGATTAGATTATCTTTACTTAGTTCTTGTTGTTGGCATGTATAACTTAATTTTAGATGATTAGATTATCTTTACTTAGTTCTTATTGTTGGCATGTATAACTTAATTTTTCTCAAAACAATTATATTTTTATGCACTACTTATCTAGACTCTTTTCATTATGAAAATGCATGAAAATTATCTCCTTCAATTCTATATTTCTCTTTAGCTCTCTTATACTACATGATATTTCTTATGCTAAAATTACATGTTTAAGGGGAAGTTAAATGTAAAATCAATAGCAGCATGTTTTACATTTTGCTGAAACAAAAAAGGGGAGATATTATGCAAAACTATTTTCAATTTCATAATTATAATTTTGTTGTCATCAAAATGGGAGAGGATGTAAGTACCTTTGTTTTGATGCACCAAAAATATGCTTATTGCTAGACTAACATTTTAGGACTATCTTGGACTATAGCATCTTTCAAGTCAAGTGCAGATAGTTGCTAATGTGTATCTTTGTATCTTTATTTGAGTCTAGGACATTATTGTAAGGATCTCAAATAAAACTCAAATATGGATTTTCGTATATCATTTCAAAACCAAGTTTTTAGCGATATTGATAGACTAAATTAGTTATTTGATCGGCCAAAATACTTTAATCGACCAACCAACTTCATTAATCGATCAAATCAGCCCATTTTTGGAAGTTCATAAATATCCTTTTGAACAACCAACCAAGTAAATTGATCGATCAATTAGTGATTGACTAACCACCTTAACTAATCGACCAATTAAACTTAATTGATCAACCAATTTAACTTCCTATTCAGCCAAAACTTTTAGTATAAATAGATGTCGTACGTAGCCCATCTACAAACAACTTTCAAGAGAAATACCTCTCAAAAAGTAGAGCTTCTCGTGCTTATTCCAAAGGCCTCTGTGTCCCATTCTTCACGTTCTTCAAAAGACAATGCCTCTAACCTCTGCGAAAATTTTGGTTTGATCTTTTATTGAGGTTCCATAGAAGTTATTTCTGTTATTCTGTCATATTGCTTTGATTTACAGATCCCAAGATTGTTGGGAAGATCCGTGGTTATTTTTGCTTCTCTTCTGGA
The DNA here is from genome assembly GCA_037157565.1 of Thalassia testudinum. NCBI lineage: Eukaryota > Viridiplantae > Streptophyta > Magnoliopsida > Alismatales > Hydrocharitaceae > Thalassia > Thalassia testudinum. The sequence continues at coordinate 2,965,909 of JAZHRO010000073.1, read as the reverse complement.
TAAAAAGAGAAGTGGTTGTAAGAGGTTGTGGCACACTCGTTCAAGTGGTACAGTTAGTGGATTGACTAGCTTGGACTAGTCGGAAGAATCCTAAGCTGGGAGGCTTAGGTAGTGGTTTTCACCCGGTTTGAGTTTCCACTATAAATCAAGTGTACTCTGTGCATGAATCTCTTATGATTTATTTTTGATTTGTGTTTATATTTTTTAAGGCGATGCTATTCACCCCTTCCCTCTAGTATATGTTGCGATTGGCAGGATATCCTCCTACTCTCAACTAGATGTGATTTTTTGCCTAAGAATGATGATAAACTAATGTTTATCACACCCCCATGCTTATCTTTTTGCTAGTCCCTTAGCAAAATTGTTTCAAAAAAATGGTGTTAGAGAATTTTTTTTTTTCGAACATTCTTACGAGACGTTGGTTGATTTGAAAAATACGGAAGGTACGGGATTCGCTTAAGATAAAACATCAGGATTTATCCTTGGATCCAAAAGTTAGCATAAAATAGTATCTGTGTATCTTTCCAATAATTTGACTAATTTCCCCCTTCGGATCCAATTATCCCGTCAACTGTTTTTGCGATAAGAACCTCCTAGACCTAAGAAGTCAATCCAGAATTTGCATGACAATGAAAATTCAAGTGTCGATGCAATGTGATTGGCTAACTTTTTTTCTTTTTTTGAAATTATATTTTAATGTTTTTGCTATTTTCTCCCCCATTAACAATATTGTGTCGGAATCCCTATTCCCATTACCAGCCCTCGAAGATGCTCTTACTCCAACACTGTAAAAGCATTGTCCAAGACACCTCTGGGAGCCCTACAACCTAACACCTTGTGGCACCGTGAAAGGAAACTACCAGTAAATCCAGCCTCTCGCTTCAATACTTCAGGATAGTACTGTTCGAGACACCTAAACTGTAAGATTTACTTATATGTTCTGTATATAGATATGGAGCAAGCATCGAGGGGGTAACTTGTTGGTATTACTTCCTTAAAGGAGAGTTTTCTCATTCTCCATGGTAGGGACTCACCAATCAAAACTGATTTAGGTTTCAACTTAAGTTAAACATGGAATTATTTGTTTATGTGTTTTTGGGCTTTTTGCTTTTTTTGGCTTGTGTGTGTGAAATTTTTGACACTTGAGTTTCAAAGGAATTCAAATTTCTGGATCGACAACAAGGTCAAGTACTATTCAAACCACTAAACAGAATCAAGGACAACCAATTTCTTTAGGGGTTCACGAGGATTTCTTTGGGAGATAAACTGATCGAGTCTAATTTATTTTGACCTAAAATGTCTAACCAAAAGATCCTTGGAATAATCCTTAAGTTTGTAACGATTAAATCTCATGTCAACCTTGTTTTGAAATAAAGTTACAACCTTGTTCTGTATTTTGAAAATTCCTCAAAAAGTTTTGTTTGAATATGTGTGACTTTTAAAGTTTTTCTTTTTTGAGAGTGCATGCAAAAAAAAGAATTTTTTGTGTTTTTAGATTATGAAAATCTTTAAAAGACCAACAAAATTTAAGGCATCCCCCTATGCTAAAGTTCAATGTTCGCATGCATAAGGCAAGAAGATATCACCTGAGTGAGAACAGGAGGAAATCAGGATGGTTAGAACCTGAGAAAAATAGAAAAAATGCTGGGTTACCTCCCAATAAGGGTTGTCTTTTACACCTTTTTAGCTAGGAGTAGTGTGTATCAGGGCTAGAAAATCATGGAGGTAGTTGGATACTTGAAGGTCCTCATCAATCATTTTTTCTTCTTGACAACCAAATTGATAATTAGAAATGAGGGGACTAGAATGAGATGGATAAATGGAAACAAAGCTCGAGTTTGGCTAGGGTTTTAACTCTGGATGCATTCCAGGCTTGAGGGGATTAGGTGGAAGGTCCATGGGAGAGTAGAAGTTAAAGTGGTTGGGGATGAAGGTTGGAGATAAGGTTAGGGTGGCCAGGTGAGGTGAAATCAGAGTGGGGGATGGTAAGTAAGGAAGAGGAAAAGGGTTAAGGCAAGTTCCCAATTGTGACGTAATCATTGTGTCTTCGATCACTTGGTCCATTTCAAACTTCGAATCATTGAAGATTTAGTGTTCTAATGTGGTCAAAGGACAACAAGATTCAATAAACATTGTTTCTTCCACCAATTCATTCACTTCGGAATCTAAGTCATAAAAAAATTCCTGATCATGGAACCTCTTGGAAGCTTTAAAAATATCTAAAGTAAAAGTTTTGCCATTAACGTCATGAAATGCGTTAGGTTAAGTAGTTCGTTGTAGCATGCGCTTACTACCTCAATTTTAATAAGAATAATCGCACATGAGTACGAGTGTCGAATGCAGGGAGGCAAGAAATTAGATCAATTAATCACTTTAATGTCACAGAATACGTCACTTCGTCTGCTTGCGAGAAGAATAGAGAGAGAGAGAAGGGTTAGAAATCTATAGTAGAGCAATGATATCTAACTGTGCATGAAAGGTAGACATGACGAGCATAATAGATTCTAGCACAAGATGATAAAACCATATAATGAATAGGTAAAATTATTTTGCAACAACAATCCTAGAGGAAAGCTTAAAATAAACATTAAGCTAAGGAAGAACAAATGAGAAAAAATGGAGAGATGAGGTAGCCACGACAGTGGAGAGGCTTCCATAGACAGCCCGATAGCTCCGGGACCTTGCTTGGACACTCTAAAGAGGTGGAGGATGGACTTGGTAGATGATATGAAGAGATAATGTGAAATAGGAGGGGTAGGGGTCTTTCTATAGTGGAAGACAAGAGGTTTTGGTCATCTATGGTCAATAGTGACATTTAATTCGTTGCTAAAGCTCCGATGCAAGTGCTGCTAAAAGACCCAGCTCACATGCCTACTAGTGCTCACAGCTGTTGCACACGATCAAAGGTGATTCGTCCTATGCTTCATCAACAGTTGAGATGAGCCGCTGAGATCTCACACTGCTTTAAGGCATCTGGACTCGCACTACTTTAGAGGGATGAGGATCGCACACAGGTGACCGTTGGAGATGGAGCCTTTCCTGTGCATTAGATGGTGCGTCAGGCAACACATTGAACCACGTGTACAGTCGCACGTTCATCTGCATGTATCAATCCTGATCTCTCAATTGTGATCAAGCAATTCAATTTATGCTGTCACACGATGGAGTTACAGTGAATCACCGCTCGAATCCATGCCACCCTGATTGAGCGTAAGGCACTCTGCCACTGCGCTACAGCTGCAGATTATTGAGTGGATGTTGAGGTGCACGCATGTGGGTTACCACTGGATGAAGATCTTGTGGTAGAGAATGAAGCGCGACGTAGCGCGATCTCATCCCTCTGATGGTGATCCGATGGTGGTTATTGCACGTGCATGTGATAAGAGGAAGCTATGGGTCATGCTGGCGAGCGATAGATGCCAAAGCGGGCACCATGTAGTGCAACAAGGACCATTGATCATCAGATAACAATCAGAACTTCTCAGACTTGTTGTGGGAGCTACAGAGATCGCATTAAGGTGATTTTAAGTCCATTTGACTCTGTTCGTCGATCCAGATCCATTCATATGGTCCGATTGCTCATCTGAGACCTATTTCAATGTGCACTTGTACAGCAAGCCATTAAACAATAATTATAAGCAATCTTAACCTAGCATAATGCAGAATGCATGCAATGCCCCCAATCCCACTATAGCATGATATTAATATGCATGTGCTCTCAAGATTGACTCTAATTGAGGTAATTAACGTTATTATTTATAGAGCCATTGGCCATTGCTAGTAATTTCCACTTTTCCAGAATGACAATCAATATTAGCTTTTGTGATGGCCAGAAATGGTCTTCCAAGGATGATAGGGGCATTTAGTAGGGTCTCAGGTACCTTAATGTCAAGGACCAAAAAATCAACGAAAATAAATAGTTTTGGACCTTGACAATTACATCTTTGACAATCCCCCTAGGTTTAATTGTAGATCGGGTTGTCGATTGCAAAGTTACGTCAACAGGTTTCAGTTCTTCGATCTTAAATTCCTTAAATAAAATGGTAGGGATGAGACTAACAGAGGCACCTAAATCAAGCAAGGTGCAATCAAAATTGGTGTCAATAATGATAACCAAAATCAGGGGAGCACCTGGATCTTTCTTTTCGATAGGCATGTTGCTCTGTATCATAGAGCTTACTGTCTCAGAAAGGGTTACCCTACCTAGAGTTTTGGTCTGCCATTTTGGAGTACAAAGATCTTTCAAAATTTTGTCAAAAGCAAGAATATATTTGATTGCATCTAGGAGAGGGATATTAATCTCTACCTATCCAAATAATTCCATGAGTTCTTATTTGTAGGCTCAATCTTCTTTTTTCTATTGTTGGTGGAGTTTAAGGCTTGAGGGAAGGGAATGGGATTCTTGCTTTGGGAATCTTTTTGGTGTTCTTTTTCTTCTTGTGTCAGGGTGGGAGGAGAGTCAACTTGCATCTTGGATGGGTGGGTTTCATTTGTAGATTGAGAATGCCCAGGATCTTCAGTTGCCTTCCTGTTCCTCAAGGTGACTGCATTAGTGATATGATTGTTTCTAGGAGGACGTTGGGGGGGCTGATTTTGATTGAAACCCTGGGGGGTGTTGAGGTCCTGGGCACATGGAAGGATGATTGTGGTTTTTGCTTTGATACTAGTTCCTTTGATTGTTAGGGTTGGGCATGGGTTGGGATGGTAAATTTCCTACATGTGTTTGGTTTGGAGTGACTCTAATTTTATTTTGAAGATTTGTAACAACACGTATCACTTTAGACATCTAATTTTGTATTCCCTATAGGGTTTTCATAACTTGGGTGTTGATATCATTTTGAGAAGGTCCATATTGGTATTGTTTTTGCCCAAAAATCCCAGGTTGAGTTTGTTTTGGATAAGGAACATAAGTAGGAACTTTCCAAGAGAAATTCAGCTTATTCCCCCAATTTGAGTTGGAACAATTTCTAAAATACTCCTAGAGAGCGAAAATATTCTATGGGTCAAAGGTGTTAAGGTTTCCATAATCAAATGTCCCAATCAGATCAGGTGTAGCCTCATGAAAATAATTATACTCAGCTAGATTGGCACCAACATGATGCAAGTTTTCTCTTTTAAGAAGGTTAAGTAAGGGTGGAGTCAGTTTTTGTGAGTTGATTCTTCCCTCAATCTTCTTTTGGTGAATTTGCATTTGATCGAGTCTTTAAGCGATCATATGAATATCATCCTAAGTAACAAGAATAGGTTGGCTATGACTACCTATCTCATGAGCACCTAATTGTGGGTTGGTATTTCTGCCAAAGATGCTCATGGAAGTCTAATTAAATGAGTTTTCACTCATTTCCTCAAAGAGTTGATAGTCACTCTCAACATCTTCATTTAGGAAATTGCCATCGCATGAGGCACCTACAAATCTTCTTAATTGATCTTCTAATCCATGATAGAAGATTTGCACAAGTTGCTAGAGTGCTACCTCATGATGTGGGCAACTTGTTAAGAGTTCCTAAAATCTCTCCCAGGACTCATGCTAGGATTTACCAGGTTTTTCTTGGAAGGTTGTAATAGATCATTAAAGAACATTAGAATGACCAATAGGAAAGAATTTATTAAGAAATGCACTCGTGAGTTTGGGCCAAGTTCTAATGGGTCTGCCGACAGTTCTGAACCAATAGGCGGCCTTGTCCTTAAGAGAAAGAGGGAAAAGACACATAAGCCATAAATCTTCCCATACATTATGGGAATGAGTGGTTTGGGAGAGGACGTGAGTTCCTCTAAATGGCTAAAGGGATCTTCCTTAGGTAGGTCATGAAAATGTTTAATTAGGTTCAGAATAGCTCGCTTGATCTCAATGTCCCCCTCAGGAATCACCACCCAAGGTCTTTCCTCATAATTCGATGGATCATAAAAATCTTTTAGAGGAATGGTATATTCCTCGTAGGGTTGTGGGTTCTGCCTTTCGTTAGCTTGGTTCGTGACTGTCCTAGCCAACTATTGTAGATTATCTTATAGTTGAACCAAATGCTCAACCATCATTAATAAGGGATTAGGCAAGGGACCTTGGTTTTGTTCATTTAAAAGTTCTGCATTAGGAGGCATTTCAAGACTAGGGAAGTTAAGGATGGGATTGTCAAATGGCGGATTAGATTGTAGGTTTTGAACGGGAGGATTAGAGGCGGGTTGTGAGTGAGTGGCGAAAGTAGAATTTGTCCTATTTTGCATGTTTACCATTTTTTATGAAAAGATCAAGAAGGAGAATGAGAAGAAGTCAAATGTTCTGTGTAGGGGGTGAAATCAAGTGCTCCCTCCAAGTGCAGGTTTTGGGACCTGCTCCCGTGCATCACTTATGAAAGAATGGGAGGAGAGAAGAGAAAAGATAAGAGAAGTGTGCACTTCAAGGAACAAAATTCTAACAATATCTTAGGGTTGACTATAAGAACCATTGTTTTGATGCACCAAAATTTTGTTTACTGCTACACTAGTATTTCAAGACCATCTCAGATTAGAGCTTCTCTCTTGGATCAAGTTCAGATGATTACTGATTTGTATCTTTTACTTTTATTTGAGTCTAGGATATTGTAAGGAACCTCGAAAATAAAACTCAAACAAATTTTTGCTCTTCCTTGAAAATTAGTTTTTTGGGTTATTGATTGACCAATTATTCTACTTGATCGACCAAAATTGATTGATCATCCAACCAACTTAGTTAATCGATCAAACCAACCCATTTTAAGTTGATTAAAACCCTTTTGATCAACCAACAAAGCTAATTAATCAACCAATTAATGATTGATCAAATAACTTAATTGATCGACCAAATAGCAATTTCATCGATAGTATACCTCAATTAATCGACCAATTTAACTTACTTTTCAAACCAACTTTTCAATATAAATAGAGGTCGTATGCAACTCTTTTTCATAATCAACTTTCAATAGAAATAATCTCAAAAATATCTGAGCTTCTCGTGCTTCTTTCAAGAGTTTCTATGCTTCGCTATTCACGTCATTCAAAACACGTCATTTCGAATCTCTGCTGAAATTCTACTTTGACATTTTTATTGAGGTTCCACAAATATATTTATTGTTCTCGAACATTGTTGTTTTGATTAATAGATCCTAATGTATATGCATCTAAGTAACCTAAAATGTCTATTTATGCATGTTCCTAGTGTCGTAGAAGCATCATGCATTGTAATATGCAAAATATGCATCATCATGCATTTAGGTCAAATTGTACAAATTGTATAGTAATTTGCTCTTTTTGGTGACCAGGGTCAGGGTGATATTTAATCAAGGCCTCAGATTGAAGATCCAACCATACAGATCTGATCAGTGCGACGATTGGAGTTCAACAACTCCAAGAACTCCCCGATCGGATTTCTGTAGCAGCAAAAGCAGTCCGAGAAAGATCTGAGACCAAGGGGCCAGGTGGTGTAAATTTGTACTTTAGATGACAAATCCAACCGCATAGATGAGTTTGAATCGACGATTGTAGCCCCATAGCGTAAGAATCAGTCCAATCCAACATTCGTGGCACAACTTACAAGCAAGAGAAGATAGATGGCGAGGATGGCACAATGTGGCACCATCCCAGCCGCCCCTAAGTAGTCCACTCCACCTCCGAAGGCTCGACGAAGATGTGATCTTAGCCGTTGGATCGAGATCCAACGGTTGAGGGTGTGTATGCGTTAAACTCAAAACATGCCTCAAAGGGTGTCTTGGCGCTTTGGGCGAGTGCCTTTTCACAAAGTAGAGGCGCGGGTTCGAGACCACATGCATCTCAAATCGAAGGCATGGGGAGCACGCGTCAATTCAGTCGTTGGATCAGAGCGGATGATGGATGAGGGCACGACGTGTAACGATGGATGTGAACGATTCACGCACGTGCGGTCGAACGTGTGATCACATGCGTATGCGTTAGGCATGTGATGAAGGCCATGAGGTTGAGGTTGAGTGAACATGGCTGTGTGTTGAAACAAAGGAAGAGGAGGAAGCGGGCAGGCACGTGTGATTCACCCACGTTCAGCCTTTAGTGACGTCTATATCCGTGACAGAAGGCTGATGCATTTAACATTCTAAACCTTAAAAGTCATTTTTTCCCCCAACCACTACACCTATACAAAGGCCCTACGACCCCCACATTTTACTCATCCCTTCATCTCTCTCTCTCTCCTAAGCTCTAAAGAAGCTTATCCCAAACCTGGGATGCTCCTCTAGAGTAAAAATCAAAATTTTATCCACTTCTTACCCCATTCGTGGAGCACCCGTGGTCATCTTCTTGTCCTCGTTTCGGAAGTAGATCCCATGATGGCAATGCCCTGCCTTGCTGTTACGAACGCGGCTTCAAGACGATTTTTAAGACGTCTGGGAGATGGCCTAGACGTCTAACCAGACGTCTGGAACCCCTTCAAGACGTCTGGGATTCAATTTCTGCGGCGTACGAGGTTGCGTCTGCGCGCATGCGCGCGCAAACCTGCAACCGCCACCTGCTTTCCTCTTTTTCCCTCTCTCCGCCTACAGGTGCAGTGCTACGCACTCTCTCTCTCTCCCTGCGTGGCCCTATAAGGCCCTCGCCCTCTCCCTCACTCTCATCTCCTCCTCTTCCTTCTTCTTCTTCTTCCAATCGGTGCGAGAGCGAGCGAGCGGCGGCAGCAGCGGCTGCGGCAAGTGTGCTGGAGGAGGTGTTGCGCGAGGGAGGAGATGCTCCACCGTGAGGGCTTGAGCTTTCCGAGGCAGCTAGAGCCGACCGGCTGGGGAGCAGCGGGCGTGGAGTGTCGTTGGAGGGCTGCTGCAGCTCGAGCAATAGGCTAACGCGGCGCGGCGCGGTCGTGTGTCGCGGGCGGAGAGCGAGTTGAGCTCTGATTCTGGAAGTTTTTCTAGAATCAGACGTCTGGGCTTCCAACCAGACGACGGTGAAGACGTCTGGAGGACTGTCCAGACGTCTGGCAAGTAAGTTATTTCGTCCTGTTCCTTTTTCGCATGTACAGCCATGCAGCCGTTCGTTGCGCCTTCATCTGCAACCCGTCGTACTGAGAGCGAGGAGTGGATACGTGTAGGTTCTGCTCGGGAGGGCGCGAGGCTCGCCATCCAATGCGAATCGGACGTCTGGCCGCAGTGCCAGATGACGAAGAGGACTTCCAGACGTCCGGGTTGACCATCGAACGTCTGGAAACTAGGCCAGATGCCCCCGCTGGCTTCTGGATGTCTGAGGGACAACACAGAACGAAGGTACCATCTGACCCACATTTTAAGACGTCTGATTTTGGACTGTTTCGTCTTTTTTGACCCGTTTAGGGCCGGTTCAGAGTCCGTTTTCCGTATTTCGAGTTGCGTTCTTTTCGGAATAAAATCCTCTACCCGTTTACTGTAATTATATACTGTTCTGAGAAACTCCTTGTATTTGATCCTTGTGTTAGGACCCCGTCCCATTGCAGTCTCGGGGGTTGCGGAGGCGTGCGGGATTTCTGACCACGCCCCATTACTCCCGTTGTAGCTGGTAGAGTGGCTTGTAAATTTATTAGTATAATTTGTTACAATTACGGAACAATTAATAGAACCTAGGGCACTACATGAAACCTAGGAATGAGAAACTAGATTGATTGATAGATCCTAGGGTATTGCATGAAACCTAGGACTGGAAACTAGATTGAATGATAGATCCTAGGGTACGGCATGAATCTTAGGACTGGAAAACTAGTGATATGTATATAATATTGCAATCGTGGAAGGGTGGAAAGGAAATAATAGCTGCCTGTAAATTGATTTAACCGCTGCCCGTTACAAAGAAATAATATGGTTAAGAACATGGGTTGTATGAACGTAGAACTGGAACGGTGAAACCTAAATGTGCTGAGTTAAAAGAGCTGGAACCCTATGGGGAATTAGGAGTAGAACTCCTGGAAAGAGAATGGATGGAACTGAAAAGGAAAGACGTGGAAGTGTGTTGTCTACGGGGTACGTGATACCAAAGAGAGCACACATTACCTCTTAGTGCCGAGCGTAGGTAGCTGCCCCAGGGACCCGGGGTTAGGTTTGGCCACTTTGTACTGACTTGCTGGCGTAGGGAGAGCACTAGCTACCCCACGGGCCCTCGGGGTTCTGCTAGCCTCCTACACCGACTTGTTAGTCCCACTGGGCAAACCAGGGTAGTCAGGCGAGGGTGCGCGGACTGTGGAGGGGTTGGACCCCTGTTACTGAGAGGGCTCTGCCCTATACTTGTTCCGTGCTGTGCTTTGGGCGCACCCGTTAATGGAAACGACTGACCGCATGCCAGTGCGGGGTAGCTACCTGTGTGCTTATCGCACGTGCCGTAGTCACCATTACGTCTGTCAGCGACCTTGGGGTGGTTGACTGAGAGTAGGATCACCACGGGGAACTCTCCCGGCTAGGAGAGCACCACGTGCCACTTCTACTTTTCGGAAAAGACTACAATCAAGATCGTTCCCACGAGGAACATTCGAGATCAAGTGAAGGATCTGAGAAATAGATAAATTGTGAAACAATAGGAAGACGTAAATAAAGGAAGAAAGAAAATAAAACAGCTATTGTACACTTTACTGCTTCTTTAGTATTAGTTGCCACTCTACTCAGCGTTTCGCTGACGTGTTACACTAGTTACTTTTTAGGACTAGGTGTTGAGCAGCTAGGGTCAGCCGCTGCAGAGGACGCTGGGCCGAGTAGGGTCCAGTAGAGTTACCGCAGTTCTTTTGTACCCCTTTTGTTCCACTGTAGTGAGCAGTTCTTGTTACTCTCTGTACTTTTCTTTACTTGTAGTTCATGTTATGTTATAATTGTTGTTCTACTGTTGTGGTGGTACATACTGTAGTAGTTCCTTTTCTTACTGCTGTATTTTGTTACTGCTAGTTATATTCATGCTAAATGTGGTTTATTTTACTGCTCTTTTGGTTACTTCCTCGTTGGACGACTAGGTCTTGGGATTAGTCGAGTCGGTCCGGTTCTCGTGTCTCGTAGGGACTCGGGAATCGGGTCGTTACAAGATGGTATCAGAGCAAGGTCGTCCCGAGAAGTGAATCAGCTGACTGGAAAATAACCAATTCACATGTCTATAACTAGAGTAGCCACCACAACATATCTTTTGACATGAGTTCTTAGACGTCTTTCATTAGATATCGTTCCATATTGACGTGTTTCCATTTTATTTCGCGTCTCCTTGTAGGAGATGCCTCGTCGCGGGATTGGCAAGGTAGGCCGCGGGCGTGGCCGAGGACGAGGCCAGCGAGGTGGGCGGGCCGTTGTTGACGCCTCCGTGGGCCAGCCACTGCTTCCGGGCGTCCAGGCCCAGGACCTCGCCCAGCTGATACGGGACATTGTGCGAGAGGAGCTCCACCCACCGCCCCAAGCGCCTCACCCTGGGGCTGCGGAGGGGGAGTCCTCTGTGGGACCACACGACGGATGTGGCGCTGGACATGAGGGAGGGGATGGGTCGCCGCCACCCCCACCTTCCTCCGACACTTCTGTGCACGAGGCACCTTTGCCTGGAGTTGCACCAGCACCTCCACTGCAGTGCCACTTCGAGCTCTTCGGGTAGTTCCGGAAGCTGAAGCCCCCCTCCTTCAAGGGGGATGAGGACCCGACCGAGGTAGAGGACTGGCTCGAGTAGCTGGAGAAGATTTTCGACACCCTTCGCCCCCCGACGGAGTGCCGCGTGGCCTTTGCTACATACCAGCTGGAGAGTGCGGCACACAGGTGGTGGAGGGCGGTCCGGGGACAGGAGAGGGACGAGCCGACCTGGGACCGGTTCGTCACCCTCTTCTGCGATCAGTACTTTCCCCAGACGTGGCAGGACCATAGGAGGCGGGAGTTCCACACTCTCTGCCAAGGGACGATGACCGTGAGCGCGTACCACACGCGTTTCCTGGAGCTGTCCCGCTTTGCAGCGACAGCGGTAGCCACTGAGGAGGAGCCCCTTTGGAGGTTCACCAAGGGGCTCCGACCTGCGATTCGGGGGTATGTCAAACCCTTGAACTTGCCTACATTTTCGAGGGTGGTGGAGGCAGCCATGACTTACAAGGAGACCAACCCATCCGCGCGAGACACTGACGGTGGGCGAAAGAGGCCCTTTCAGCCAGACTTCTCACAGGGCCGGCGAGAGAGGAGACACGTGGTGTCCGCAGGAGAGCCATCACATTTAGCAGGGCCATCAGTGGCCTTTGGGGGCCCTCGATAGGGGCCAGTCGCCAGCACCAGACCCCCGCCCAACCGACAGCAGGGACCCACTGAGGGCGGGAGTTGGGTTCCCCTCTGTTACCAGTGTGGCCAGCCGGGCCACATCAGGAGGGACTGCCCGTCTAGGGCAGGAGGTCAGCAGATACTTCCCGCCAGAGCACTGGAGGGTGTGCAGGTCGCCACGGTTCCCAGGCGTGAGGAGGAGGACAGCAGTCACGAGGAGGGTACCGGCCAGCACCTGCCCGTCCGACGCAGAGTGTGGCTGTTTCATCTGCACCTAGAGCTGAGGGGCGTATCAACGCCCTGACACACAGGGATGCCAGAGCTTCGGGATCGGTGGTGGCAGGTATGGTTTCAGTTTCTGGCAGACTCGTTTACACACTTTTTGATTTCGGCGCTACGCACTCATTTGTCGCAGCCAGTTTCTCTGTTAGTTTGGGCCAAGACTATACGCTGCTAGAGAATCCGTTCGTAATCAGAGGTCCGAGTGGTTAGCTATTTGTAGATGAGGAGGTGTACACGGATTGCAAGGTTGCCTTTGGGGGACATAGCCTGCCAGCTGACCTGATTTTGATACAGATGGAGGACTTTGGCGTAATTCTGGGGATGGACTGGCTGTCCACTTACCACGCCTTGGTGGACTATTTTGAGAGGAAGATTACCTTCTCCATGCCAGAGTTGCCTTCTTTCGAGTTTCACGGACAGCCAGTGGACGGAGGCTTCAGGTGCATTTCGGCACTTCGGGCGGCGAGACTTTTAAGCCAGGGGTGTGAGGGCTTCCTAGCTTCTGTGGTGGCAGAGCCCAGCCCTGTGGCGAACTTCCAGAGCATCCCGGTGGTCAGAGAGTACCCTGACGTGATCCTAGACGAGTTACCAGGACTGCCGCCTGAGCGTGAGATCGAGTTTGAGATCTCACTAGTACCAGGGACCAGACCCATCTCCACCGCGCCATATAGGATGGCACCGCTTGAGCTACTAGAGCTCAAGTCTCAGTTGCAGGACCTTTTGGAGAAGGGTTTCGTGAGGCCTAGTGCGTCTCCCTGGGGAGCCCCGGTACTGTTTGTGAAGAAGAAGGATGGTATCTTACGCCTTTGTGTGGACTACCGACAGCTGAATAGGGTCACCATCAAGAACAGATATCCGCTGCCGAGGATCGACGACTTGTTTGACCAGTTGCGAGGTGCCACGGTGTTCTCCAAGATTGACTTGAGGTCTGGATACCACCAGTTGAGGATCAGGGAGGCAGACATCTCCAAGACAGCTTTCTGCACCCGGTATGGACACTACGAGTTTTTGGTCATGCCGTTTGGGCCGACCAATGCCCCCGCTGCTTTCATGGACCTGATGAACCGGGTGTTCAGACCGTACTTGGACTAGTTCGTGGTGGTATTCATTGATGATGTACTCATCTATTCTCGAGATCAGACGCAGCACGGACAGCACTTGCGGATGGTTCTGGACACACTGAGACAACGTAGGCTGTACGCCAAATATAGCAAGTGCGAGTTCTGGTTGAGGGAGGTGACCTTCTTATGTCATGTGATCTCTGGAGACAGCTTGGCAGTGGACCCAGCCAAGGTCGAGGTAGTGCTCAGGTGGGAGAGATCACGTTCAGTCACTGAGATTCGCAGTTTCCTGGGACTGGCAGGCTACTACAGACGATTCATCAGAGGTTTTTCACAGATTGCGCGTCCCAAGACACAGTTGACCAGGAAGGACGTGCCCTTCACTTGGACAGATGCCTATGAGGCGTGTTTTCAGGAGCTAAAGGAGAGGTTGACCTCGGCTCCCGTGCTCACCATCCCTAACTGTAGTGGCGGGTTCGTTGTGTACACGGACGCCTCCTTGCAGGGGTTAGTAGGTGTGCTCATGCAGAGGGTTCACGTTGTCGCTTACGCTTCGCGGCAACTGAAGCCCCATGAGCATACCTACCCTACCCACGACCTGGAGTTGGCAGCTGTCGTCTTCGCGCTGAAGACCTGGAGGCACTACTTGTACGGTGAGACCTTCGAGATTTTCACAGATCACAAGAGCCTCAGATACCATTTTGATCAGAAGGAGCTCAACATGAGACAGAGACATTGGTTGGAGCTCCTGAAGGACTACGACTGCAGCATTTCCTATCACCCGGGCAAGGCCAATGTGGTGGCTGACGCCTTGAGCCAGAAGGCGCCTGCACACTTGGCTGGTTTACAGTTACAGAGTTGGAGCCTTTTGGAGGAGGTGGGTAGTTGGCGACCCCTAGAGTTATGGGGGCACTATGGGGCAGTGACTGTGACGCGACAGACTAGGCCAGAGCTGATAGACCGCATCATCACAAGACAGATGGCCGATCCGTACATGCAGTCTCTGCACGACAAAGTACTGTCAGGAGACCCAGGGGACTTGTCTTTCATAGACCAGGTGCTGCGCCTGAGGGGACGGTTGTGCATTCCCAGAGACGAGGAGCTGTTGAGAGAGCACCTGATTGAGGTACACGATTCCAGATTCACCATACATCCCGAAAACACGAAGATGTACCATGACTTGAGACGCGAGTTCTGGTGGAGGGGGATGAAGCGGGATGTGGGTGAATTCTTGCAGTAGTGCTTAGTGTGCCAGCAGGTGAAGGCCGAGCATCAGAGGCCTGTAGGGCCGCTACAGCCGCTTCCAGTGCCAGAATGGAAGTGGGAGAGCATCACCATGGACTTGGTGGTGGGCTTACCTATTACCTAGCGAGGACACGATGCAATCTGGGTAATTGTGGTTAGACTGACGAAGACGACACGATTCTTGCCGATCCGTGTCACCTTGGGACTAGCACAGTTGGTAGAGAGGTATATCCGCGATGTGGTACGACTACATGGAGTCCCGTGGGAGATCGTATCTGACCGGGATACCCGCTTTACGTCCCAGTTTTGGGCTGAGTTTCAGCAGGCCCTGGGGATGCGGTTGAGATTTAGTACAGCTTACCACCCCCAGACGGACGGACAGTCTGAGTGCACGATACAGAAACTTGAGGACCTTTTGCGTGCCTGTGTACTGGACTGGAGGGGCTCTTGGGAGGAGCACCTGCCCCTGGCGGAGTTTGCATACAACAACAGCTATCACTCGAGCATCGGCATGGCTCCTTACGTGGCTCTGTACGGATGGAGGTGTACGGCACCCTTGAGTTGGGTTGAGGTGGGGACCAAGTGGCAGGTTGGCCCTAGGTTGATCCGGCAGAGTCAGGAGGTGGTCGAGCAGATCCACAGGTGACTCCACACTGTCAGGAGCAGACAGAAGAGCTACGCGGATCGGAGATGCAGAGTGGTGCAGTTCGAGGTTGGGGACCACGTCTTTCTTCGTGTTTCGCCCATGGAGGGCCGCAGTGGTTTGGGGTGAGAGGGAAGCTCGCGCCGAGGTTCGTGGGGCCGTTTGAGGTCCTGGAGCGGGTTGGACCCATTGCTTACAAACTCGCCCTCCCTCCTCATCTTTCTGGTGTGCACGACGTGTTCCACGCGTCCAACCTCAGGAAGTACGTAGCCAATCCCAGTCATGTACTGAGTCACGAGAGCGTCGAGGTGGGCGACAACCTGACCTACCCCGAGCGGCCAGCGCAGATTCTTGATCGAGCCGTCCGCAGTTTGAGACGAAAGCAAGTACCCCTGGTAAAGGTTTTGTGGAGGAGCCAGCGGTACGAGGAGGCTACCTAGGAGCCTGAGGCGGTAATGCGGAGCGGTACCCGGAGCTCTTCGCAGGTACGTCTTTTCGGACCGGCTTCGGTCCTCTTTGAGTTTGTTATGTTTTTATATGACATTTTCCCGCACCCTAGTTAGCGCAAGTTTTGGGGACGAAACTTCCTTTGAGTTTGTTATATTGTTACGAACGCAGCTTCAAGATGATTTTTAAGACGTCTGGGAGGTGGCCCAGACGTCTGACCAGACGTCTAGAACCCCTTCAAGACGTCTGGGATTCAATTTCTGCGACGTACGGGGTTGCGTCTACGCGCATGCGCACGCAGACCTGCAACCGCCACTCCCTTTCCTCTTTTCCCTCTCTCCGCCTGCAGGTGCAGTGCTGCACTCTCTCTCTCTCTCCCCGTGCAGCCTTATAAGGCCCTCACCCTCTCCCTCACTCTCATCTCCTCCACTTCCTTCTTCTTCTTCTTCCAACCGGTGCGAGAGCGAGCGGCGGCAACAGCGGCCGCGGCAAGTGTGCAGGAGGAGGTGTTGCGCGAGGGGGGAGATGCTCGACCGTGAGGGCTCGAGCTTGCCGGGGCAGCTAGAGTCGGCCGGCGGGGGAGCAGCGGGCATGGAGTGTCGCTAGAGGGCTGCTGCAGCTCGAGCAGTAGGCGGACGGGGTGCGGTGCGACTGTACGTCGCAGGCGAAGTGCGAGTCGAGCTCTGATTCTAGAAGTTTTTCCAGAATCAGACGTCTGGGCTTCCAACCAGACGACGGTGAAGACGTCTGGAGGACTGTCCAGACATCTGGCAAGTAAGTTATTTCGTCCTCTTCCTTTTTCGAGCGTACGGCCATGCAGCCATTCGCCGCGCCTTCATCTGCAACCCGTCGTACTGAGAGTGAGGAGTGGATACGTGCAGGTTCTGCTCGGGAGGGCGCGAGGGTCGCCATCCAACGCGAATCGGACGTCTGGCCGCAGTGCCAGACGACGAAGAGGACTTCCAGACGTCCGGGTTGACCATCGGACGTCTGGAAACTAGGCCAGATGCCCCCGCAGGCTTCTGGACATCTGAGGGACAACATAGAACGAAGGTACCATCTGACCCACATTTTAAGACGTTTGGAAGAGGTTCCAGACGTCTGATTTTGGACTGTTTCGTCATTTTCGACCCGTTTAGGGCTCGTTCGGAGTCTGTTTTCCGCGTTTCGAGTTGCGTTCTTTTAGGAATAAAATCCTCTACTCGTTTACAGTAATTATATACTATTCTGAGAAACTCCTTGTGTTTGATCCTTGTGTTAGGACCCCGTCCCATTGCAATCTCGGGGGTTACGGAGGCGTGCGGGATTTCCGACCACGCCCCCATTACTCCCGTTGTAGCTGGTAGAGTGGCTTGTAAATTTATTAGTATAATTTGTTACAATTATGGAACAATTAATAGAACCTAGGGCACTGCATGAATCCTAGGAATGAGAAACTAGATTGATTGATAGATCCTAGGGTATTGCATGAAACCTAGGACTGGAAACTAGATTGAATGATATATCCTAGGGTACGGCATGAATCCTAGAACTGGAAAAATAGTGATATGTATATAATATTGCAGTCTTGGAAGGGTGGAAAGGAAATAATAGCTACCTGTAAATTGATTTAACCACTGCCCGTTACAAAGAAATAATATGGTTAAGAACATGGGTTGTATGAACGTAGAACTGGAACGGTGAAACCTAAATGTGCTGAGTTAAAAGAGCTGGAACCCTACGAGGAATTAGGAGTAGAACTCCAGGAAAAAGAATGGATGGAACTGAGAAGGAAAGACGTGGAAGTGTGTTGTCTCCGGGGTACGTGATACCAAAGAGAGCACACATTACCTCTTAGTGCAGAGCGGAGCTAGCCGCCCCAGGGACCCGGGGTTAGGTCTGGCCACTTTGTACCGACTTGCTGGCCCTCGCGTACGCAGTACCGAGGAGAGTTACTAGTGTAGGGAGAGCACTAGCTACCCCACGGGCCCCCGGGGTTCTGCTAGCCTCCTACACCGACATGTTAGGCCCACTGGGCAAACGAAGGTAGTCAGGCGAGGGTGTGCGGACTGTGGAGGGGTTGGACCCCTGTTACTGAGAGGGCTCTGCCCTATACTGGTTCTGTGCTGCGCTTTGGGTGCACCCGTTAACGAAAACGACTGACCGCGTGCTAGTGCGGGGTAGCTACCTGTGTGCTTATCGTGCGTGCCGTAGTCACCGTTACGTCTGTCAGCGACCTTGGGGTGGTTGATTGAGAGTAGGATCACCACGGGGGACTCTCCTGGCCAGGAGAGCACCACGTGCCACTTCTACTTTTCGGAAAAGACTGCAATCAAGATCGTTCCCACGAGGAACATTCGAGATCAAGTGAAGGATCTGAGAAATAGATAAATTGTGAAACAATAGAAAGACGTAAATAAAGGAAGAAAGAAAATAAAACAGCTACTGTACACTTTACTGCTTCTTTAGTTTTAGCTGCCACTCTACTCAGCATTTCGCTGACGTGTTACACTCATTACTTTTCAAGACCAGGTGTTGAGCAGCCAGGGTGAGCGGCTGCAGAGGATGCTGGGCCGAGTAGGGTCCAGTAGAGTTACCGCAGTTCTTTTGTACCCCTTTTGTTCCACTGTAGTGAGTAGTTCTTGTTACTCTCTGTACTTTTCTTTACTTGTAGTTCATGTTATGTTATAATTGTTGTCCTACTGTTGTGGTGCTGCATATTGTAGTAGTTCCTTTTCTTACTGCTGTATTTTGTTACTGCTAGTTATATTCATGCTGAATGTGGTTTATTTTACTGCTCTTTTGGTTATTTCCTCGTTGGACGACTAGGTCTTGGGATTAGTCGAGTCGGTCCGGTTCTCGTGTCTCGTACGGACTCGGGAATCGGGTCGTTACACTTGCCCTCGATTCTTCCCACTTCATTGTCTATCCTTCGTCTTCGCTCTCGTTCCATGCGACGTCCGTCCGACTCATCCTCCAAGCAATCGTCGAGGAGGATAACTTCTCCACTTCTCTTTATCACTTTCTAGATTAGATTTCCTATTTTCTTGTTGTCGTTGTAATAACATTATCTTGACTATAAAAGTTCTTTCTTCTCTCTCTCTATATATATCCCTCTCTCTTTCTCTCTTTAGTTATAGTGCTTATATTGCAAGTAGAATAGAATCATTGTGATTATCTCACCTTTAAACAAAAATTACAAAAAAAATATAATTGTAGATTTCGAATCGGCATAGCTTTCTATTGGTAGTAGAAAACTACGCGATCAAAGTTGGATTTGAAGAAACCCATCATTGTAGTTCGATTTGCGAAGCAATCCGCCAGCAGATAAAATTTATCGAAATTCGTAAAGAAATTCTAGGTCGAACACAAGGAGGCTACGTCGATCTAAAATCCGTGATTATATTTTTTTGGTATTTTTGTTTGAAAGCGAGATAATTACAATGGAATTGATATAAACAATAAGAGAGAGAGAACAATCACTTGATATAATAATACTATTCTTACAACTAGAAAGCAGGAAATGATTATAGCTAGAAAGCGGGAAATTCTATTCTAAAAAGCGATAAAAAGAAGGGAGAGTGATATTATCCTCCTCGACGACTGCTTGGAGGATGAGCCAAATGGAGTGACACCTGGAAGACGGAGGACAGAGTGGTAAGAAGGAGGATAAAGCAGGAAGAAGT
The DNA here is from genome assembly GCA_037157565.1 of Thalassia testudinum. NCBI lineage: Eukaryota > Viridiplantae > Streptophyta > Magnoliopsida > Alismatales > Hydrocharitaceae > Thalassia > Thalassia testudinum. The sequence goes on along the minus strand of JAZHRO010000073.1, from coordinate 2,946,378 downwards.
GGGAACGAGGCAGCATGTCGTCATCATCGTGGGATCCACTTCCCGAATGGGGGCGAGAAAACTTTAGATTTGGCTCTAAAGAAGAATCTCTAGTGCGGGACAAGCTTCTCTTGAGCTTCAGAGAGGGAGAAAGGTGAAGGAAGGGATGAGAATTTCGTAGGGTAGGGGTCTCCTTTTATAGTTGCAAGGATAAGGGGAATTTGGTCATTCCATATTCGAAAACATTAAAATTAGGTCTTTATGTCGGATTTATTCGTCACTAAAGACCTGTTGTGTGCGACGTGTGCAGGTGCCTCCTCCTCTCCCACATCCTAATGCCAAGGCCACATTCTCGCAAGATCAGCCGTCCAATCTCAAGATTGGATGGCTTAAAGTCATCCTTGCCCACTTCAGCTTCATGCACCCGCATGTACGATCGGGCGTGAGGCGAGGCATCCAATTGCGCGTGTGCTCGATTGGATGATCTGGTTCATTCATAGCTGATCGCGCACGTCCACGGGAGAAAAGGCACTTCACGGCAGCCCGAACGCACCCGCTTCGCACGCATAGTGCCTTAACTGCTGCATTACGCAGTGATTTGAGGCACGGCATTGCTTTTGCATGCAACTAATCTTGGCTATTGGATCTTCATCCAACGGTCGAGATCACACGTCAGGTGCTCCTTTAGGAGTTCAGAAAAGGGAAGGCAGCCGGGTGCAGATGGTTAGGATGGTGCCATGTGGCACCATCTTGACCATCCATCTTCTTTGTGTTGTAGATGGTGCCACGGATGTCAGATTGGATCGATTTTCATGTCGTTAGGCTGCAATTATTGATTCGAACCCAACCGTGCGGTTAGATTTGTCATCTAAAGTGTGAATTGACACCATCTTAGCCCTTGATCTCAGGGCTTCCTCGAACTATATCTTGTGCTACGGATGTTCGACTAGGGCGATCTTAGAGTCCTTGAACTCTCGCTGTCGCCTTGATCAGATTAGTACGGTTGGATCTTTCGTCCGAAGCCCTGATCAAAAGTTGCCCTATCCTTGGAGATAAAAGGAGACAATTACTATACAATTTATACAATTTGACCTAAATGCATGATTATGCATATTATGCAATATTTACAGCGCATGATGCTAATATGGTACTAAGAACATGCATTAATAGACATTTTTGGCTATTTAGATGTATGACATCACACCCCCATGCCTATCTTTTTCTTGTCCCTAGCAAAAACTACATGCTATTTCTAAAAGAATTAGGATTGGATTACTTAAGCAAAAGTCATTTTCAACATTAAGAAATTTTTACTTCAGACTTGAACTTTCAAAGACACAACAGCGCTCGAGTATCTACCAAAATGCAAACCTCCTCGAGCCCTTGCCTTATTCAAAGAAGGATCTCTTTTTCTCCTTTTCCTTCTTTTCAAATTTTTTTGGATTTTTGAGTTTAGAGTTATAGAGCGGCTTTCTACGGCCACTCAACCCATCCAAGATTTGATGAGAATCCTAAGTTCTAAGCATCTTTTTGTGAAAGTGATAGACTTGTTGATTGACAATCAGAACGAACTTTGGGTTTCTATGCCCCTAGGTGACCTTAAAAAGAATTCTGTCTAAAGGCGTATCTATACGACCGATAGCTTTCTCCTTTTATTTTTATGGGGTCAACACAAGGGTGAATCCAGTGTATATCTCCCCGGCTTATTCTACTTCTCTGCTTCTTCCTAAGTGTTTTAGGAATTTAAACGTTCATTTCTTGAGCTGGGATCTGGACAACCTACCAATGGGCTATTACCCACGATAACTTCCCAGCCATACTCGTGCGGTGAAGTGTGGCTTATTTCTTTCTCTTTTCTTTTCCCCTTTTTTATTCTTTTCCTTTTAGACTTTCTTTTTTTTAAGTAGGTGGCTTTCCTAGTCTAAGATTTACCTAAAGGCAGTAGGAAAATAATGGTCCAGTGACTGGGCTCTTGACAACCTACCTATGAGCTCTTACCCATGATAACTTGCTAGCCATACCACCCTAGAAGGTTCATTGCTAACCAATTTCCATTAAAACTATTGAATAAGGAATCTGTGCGAATAGTGTGTAGATGCTTAGACTTAAAGTTCCCTCAAATCAGATGGCGGGTCAATAAGTCGTGTACATATCACCCAAACTTATTTAATAAAATTGAAATAGAATTCAAGTTGGCAAGGACTTGATAAACAAATCCACATTTTAGTGAATACCTGAGCTGATTAAGCCTAAAGACCTGAAGGGTCTTAGTGTTCAGATCCTACTATAATATTTCCTACGATTGAAAAGCCCTAATGCCCAAGTATTCTTTCCTAATTCAAATATATATATATAAGAAAACAAGTAGAATTTACAAGAATTCCACAGAGCTGACAAATTGATTCAGAAATGAATCCACCCCCCCATGCCTAGCTGATGTAATGTCTGCATTAAGAATAAAAGACATGAAAGGAAGGATAGAATGTAGAAGATATCACCTAAATATGATGCTCAGGTCAGCCTTGAGTCAGACTGTACAACTACTGAGTTTAATGCCATCAGCTAGGCGAGGTCTAGCCAAAGTAATCACAATGTGATTAGAGCAACTGTGTCTGTGATGGGTTCTAGAATAATACGGTCAATAAAAGGCTTCATACATTAATTGTTGACTTTAAATGAATTACCCATCTTTGAGTCAGAGATCTAAATGGCCCCATTTGGAAATATATGATCGATAATGAACGGGTCATTCCATTTTGACCTAAGTTTGCCAGGGAAGAGCTTAAGTCTAGAATCGAAGAGCTAAACCTTTTGGTTTGGCTCAAAGCTCTTATGGGATATCAATTGATCACGAAGAGCTTTGGTCTAACCCTTGTAGATCTTGGCATTCTCGTACGCGTCATTTCTAAGCTCCTCCAACTCAGATAATTGGAGTTTCCTGATCTTTCCGGCTAAACTCAAATCCAGATTACACTACTTGATTGACCAGAATGCCCTATGTTCAATTTCTACAGGTAAATGGCACACCTTTCCATACACCAAACGAAATGGTGATATGCCAATTAGCGTTTTGTATGCCGTACGGTAGGCCCAAAGAGCGTCCTCAAGCTTTTGAGTCCAGTCTTTACGATTAGGCCTAACTATTTTCTAAAGATTATTCTTGATCTCCCGATTGGAGATCTCGGCCTGTCCATTTGTCTGGGGATGGGAAGGTGTCGAGATTCTATGATTTACCCCATATTTTGCCAGTAAATTATACAACTGGGCATTAGTGAAGTGAGTACCACCATCGTTGATGATGGCCCTTAGAATCTCGAACCGACTGAAGATGTTCTTCTTGACGAAATCGATGACCACCTTGTGGTCATTGGTTCGGGTAGGAATAGCCCCGATCCACTTGGACACGTAATCAATAGCGACAAGAATGTACTGGTGTCCAAATGAAGGGAGGAAGGGTCCCATGAAATCGATCCCCAAATGTTGAAGATTTCGACAAGAAGAATCGAGTTTAGAGGCATCATGTCTCTCTTGATTATGCTCCTAAGTGCCTGGCATCAGGAACACAACCTCGAGAATTCTTGGGCATCCTTGAATAAAGACGGCCAATAGAATCCAGATTGCAAAATCTTTATAGCCATCTTTTTCCCGGAGGAATGTCCATCGCACGTAGATGCATGGCAAAACTCGAATATACTTTTGAATTCATTCTTTGGAACACATTGGCAAATAATCTGATCAGAGCCGATGCGGTACAGTTCAGGGTCCTCCTAAAAGTAATATTTGGCCTCAGATTTGAGTCTATCTTGTTGTTACTTGGTCTCCTTGTTGGTGCTAGAGCACCGCGATTGTTTATTTTGATGATAACAAAACACTTGTCATTTAACATTTGCACTTGGAGTCTTAGATTTTAGGTCAATTGCAAATGGAGACGTGGTTAGACGGAGTTCGATCTCGCATCCAGGATGGATTGGAGGAGCTTGACGGAGAATAGAGGAGCTTCGCGAGGAGTGATGGCTTGAAGAAGGAAGGAGATGAAGAATATGATAGATTTCCTTTCCTTGTAATCTATGTATTCTTGTTTCTTTTGTTGCTCTTTATTTTGTTACTTAGATTCATGTTAAAGAGCCTCAAAGAACCCTAATAGTAGTCTTAGGAATACCTGCACAACCCTAGGATACTTTGGTCTTCTGTAGAGAACTTAGAAAATCAAACTAGGGTTCAAACAACCTTTTCAGACATCTAATATGAAAATCAGACGTCAGATAAATATTTTTAAGACATCTGACTGTTGACTCAGACGTCCAATTATGTTTAGGCTGGCCTTAGTTAGTTTTGTCTGATGAAATCAGACATCTAGACCTCACTCCAGATGTCTTAGAAGACGTCTGATGATTTTGCTAGATGTCCAATTAGTGGACCGTTGGCTGGCTTAGCAAACACTGAGGAAAATGACCGTTGCCTCGTATTAGACGTCTGTAGAGGACCCCAGACGTCTGATACTTAACCGTTTTGCCTCGACTGACCCAAAATCTCTTCTCAGAGATTTTATAGCCGTTGCACTCTCTTGGGAATCCATTTCCGCAGAGAAGTAGGTTTCCAAACGTCCGGATATCACTCCAGACATCCTGTATGTCGTCTGATGACAATTCACTAGAACCCTATTTAGATCTGATTCAAGTCAGGAAGAAAACCCACCTAAAATTAGATGTCTGACCTTGTTCCCAGATGTCTTAAGCTGGTTTTCCAAACTTCCGATGCCAAGATCAGACGTCTGATAACCTTGGTAGTGTAATGATTAACCCTGATTTTGGCCTAATTCTCTTGGAGCTTGCACCCAACAGCTATAGAAGCCTTCCAAAGCCTTCCAAAGCCTTCCTAGAGCCTCTATAAATAGAGGAGAACCTTTGTCACTCAAACATACACCCAAGACACACATAGCAACATACTTTCCACTCTTTCGTGTCTAAGAAAAGGTCTTTCTCTCCAAGCTCAAGTTCTACATCTAGAGAGCATCAATCATTTGCGCACCCGCTCTCCTGCCATAGTTTACGAGAGCGACGAAGCGCTACCATGTGGTTCACACATCCGCTTCGTCGATGCACTTCCACCAAAGGGAAGCATCCTTACTCCTATACAAGCTTAGCTTTAGAATATCTTTGTTGGCTCTATAGGACTATTTGTACTTTTCTTTGTTATTCGGTTGGGTATTCGCTTTGCGAATTCTCATCTCCTTCGTGAGACAAAATCCTTCTCATGAAGAGAAGGGGTTTGAGGTACCCTACCCTCGTATAAAGTAGCGTGGTTGTAATTGAGGTTGTAGTACCCTCGTTTAAGTAGTACGTTAGTGGATTTGATCAACTTGGTTGATCGGAAAATCCTAACTCGAGAGGGTTAGGTGGTGGTTTTCACCCGATTTGGGTTTCCACCTAAAAATCATTGTGTACTTTGTGTGATTGTTATTTTGTGAGATTATTCCTTTTATAATTCCGCACTTTATATTACGTCACGCTGATCTCACCCCCTCCAAGTAGGGATTTACAATCCTGAGGGATTTGACCAACGACCGAATAACATACAAAGTCAGCAAACCAAAGTGTTTGGACACCTGAAACTACAAGGATAGTCTCGTTCAGAAAAGTATCGGCAATCAAAATATCCAGACAAGAAGAATCACTCAGAAGTCTCGAAAGATGATTTGCCACTACATTCTGTGCCCCAGATTTATCTTTAATTTCAAGATCGAATTCTTGAAGCAAAAGAATCCATCGAATAAGCCGGGGTTTGGCATATTTTTTGGCCACGAGATGTCTCAAGGCTGAGTGGTCGGTATATACTATGACATGAGACCCTGAGAGATAAGCCCTAAATTTCTCCAAAGCAAATACTATAGCTAACAATTCCTTCTCAATAACAGTGTAATTCCTTTGGGTCTCCTCCAGAGTTTTGCTAACGTAGTAGATGACAAAGGGCTTCCTATCAATCTTCTCACCCAAAATAGCCCCAACCGCATAATCTGAAGCGTCGGTCATGATCTCGAATGGGGCTATCCAAACTAGTGGTTGCAACACCGGAGCACAAGTGACTGCCGTTTTAAGAAAATCAAATGCCTTACGAACATGATTCATTGAATTCAAACGGTGTATCATTGGTGAGAAGGTTGCTCAGAGGTCGAGCAACCTTAGAGAAGTCCTCGATGAACCTCCTATAGAATCCCACATGATCGCACTTGTCTCGCGAGTTTGAAATCAGGGTTACAAGTAACCCCTCGTCATAGTTGCAAAACTCACAGTCAAATAAAATTTATATCGAAACTCCAAGGGAGTCCCGGGTCGAACACGGGGAGGCGAACGTTTGGTTTTATGAAATCCACGCTTCACTTTTATTTCTTTTTGGTCATTTTTATCTTTTCTAATTTTTTTGGTATTTTTAACAAGAAAGAGATTGGGTCGATAAAAACTTTATCTACTTGCAAAAATATAAGAGAGAGGAGAGAGAGAGAAACAATCATCTATTCATGAACAACTGTTTGTTACAACTATCAAAGTAGGAAAACTACATTACGAAAGCATAAAAAGATAGGAAGAGGTGAGAGAAATCCCCCTCGATGGTTGCTCGATGGATGAATCGCTCTGATGTCGCCTGGAGGAAGGTAGTGAGGAGCGGGACGAAGGAGGACGGAGCCGAAGGACGGAGGATGGGGCAGGATAGCGTCGCGGTGAGGATCTTCCCAAAGGGCGGTGAGAGGATGACCACGGGATGCTCCACGAATGGGGATGAGGGGAGGCAAAACTATTTGATTTTCTACTCTAGAGGGGCATCCCAGGCTTGGGACAAGCTCTCTCTAGAGCCTTGGAGGTGGTGAGAGGAAGAAAGGAAGAGATGGCTTGGAATGGTGGTGGGTAGGTCCTTTTATAGTGGAGGAGAAAGAACAAATTCGCATCTGGGTCATTACTGACGTCCATAAACATCGTGCAGCTGTCACTGAAGATCCGCCCTTCAAATCCTCTTGTTGGCACATGTAAACCATTAGTGACAGCTGCAACCGTCACTAAAGGCATGCATCGCTGAAGATCCGCACCCGCTTCGTTGGCGCATGCTTCACAAGCCCGTGCTCCTCGCGCATTGCGTTCGCACGCTCGCTAGCATGCGCTACGCTACTGCTGCGCACTGCTGCGTTGTGCGAGATGCGTGGCTGTGCTACGCGCGGTTGTGGCTATACGCGTGCGTTGCGCACAGCAGCGACTGTGGTGTGCACTGCTGCTGGCCGACATTGGGTGGCCTGGATGGCACCACGTGGTGCCATCTAGGCCTTCCATTCTTCTTTCTTTTGTAGAGGGTGCCACGGTGCTCAAATCAAGATGATTCCTACGCTGCTGGATTGCGATCGTCGCTCCGGATCCATCCGTATTTCGGATGTAAAATCCATCCATATGGATGGATTTTCCATCCGAAACCCTTGCAGATGTTGCATTGCCCCTTGGCCATTGATCTTCCTAGGACTTCGTATGATACTACGGTTCTTCGATCTATATGATTTCAGAGGCATTAGACTCTGATCGTCATCTTAATCAGATCCGTTTGGTCCGATCATCCATCCGAGGCCCTGAAATAAATCTTCTTCTCTCCTAACCATAAAAAACCTAATTAACCAAAAATATATACAACTACTCTAAATGTACAATGATGCATGTTATGACATATTTATAACATGAAATGCAAATCTAAGCCTAGGAACATGCATGAATAGGCATTTTAACATAAATAGATGTGTCTATATCATACCCCCATTCTTCTCTTTTGCTTGTCCCTAGAAAAATTGAACTACATGTTATGTATAAAATCAAAATTACAATTAGATCGCTTAGGCCTAAGTCGTTTATTAACAATAGAAAATTTCAACTAAGGTCCTAAGCTACGAAGAGTCAATAATACCCAGGTGTCTATCAGAATGCAGACCGCCCAAGTTCTCGCCTTATTTGAAATGGGAAGATACATTTTTTTTATTTTTCTTCTTTTCTAATTTTTTTTGTACTTTTGGAGTTTGAGAGTTCCGAGATAACTTTTTACAGCTACCCAACCCACCCAAGACTCGAAAAGGACTCTAAGTGCTAAGTATCTTGTGAAAATAGTGAAAGACTCACTAGATGGCCATTAAAATGGACTTTGGGTTTCTACGGCCCTAGGTGACCTTGCCTAGAGGTTTATCTTTTCCATCGGTAGCTTTCTCCCTACTTTTATTTATAGGGTTAACACAAGGGCAAACCCCGCGTATATCTCCCTGGTTTATTCTACTTCTCCACTTCTTCCCTAAATGTTTTGGGAGTTATTGTGCATTTGTTTGTGAGCGGGGTTCTAGACAACCGACCGATGAGTTGTTACCACAGACAACTTGCCAGCAATACTCGTGCGATGAAGTGTGGTTTTATTTTTTTTTTCTCCTTTTTTTTGTTTTATTTTTGTTTTTCTTTTTTTCTTTCATTTTTTTTTTAAGTAGGTGGCTTCCTTGATCTAAGATTTACCCAAAAGCAGTACAACGAAAATGGTCTTGTGGCTGGGCTCTAGACAATTAGCCGATGAGTTGTTACCACCGACAACTTGCCAGCCATACCACCCTAGATAGTTCATTAGCTACCCAATTTCCAAAGAAACTATCAAAAAGTGAGTCAGTGCAAAAAAAAAGTGTGTAGATGCTTAGGCTTAAAGTCTCCCCAAATCAAAGGGTGGGTTGATAAGTCGCATACTTATCATCGTAATTTATTTACCAAATTAAAATGAATTTTAATTGGCGAGGACTCGAGACTAAGTCCACATTCGAGTGAACACCCTGGCAAATTAAGCCCAAAGACCTGAAGATTCTAAGTATTCAGGTCCTATCATATCATTTCCTAAAGTTAATAACTTCCAGATGCCTAAGTTTTCTTCTCCTAATTCTTCTTTTCTATCTTTTTGAATTTTCACGTTTTTTTAAAGAAACTAAAAGAAATTCTAAGAAGTTAACAAAACGATTTCAGGATTAAGTATCCACCCCCCCATGCCTAAATGATGCAATGTCCTCATTGTAAAAATAAAGACATGAAAAGGGTGGATTAAATAAAATATCACCTGAACATCATGAGGAATCCGGTTAACTCCGTAGAGAACATGAAATATAAACACATGCTAAATTTAATACCTTCAGCTAGGCATAAAATACATATAAGGAAGAAATTGAGAATTCACAAGTGCGGGTCAGAATCAAAATAAAAATATTGATTCTCAAACTCGCCAATAGAAGATGCCCACAGAGGTGGACCAGATTATGATGTAGACTCATGCCCCAAGGTCGAGTGGTTCTTAGGTTCTGGATGAAAATCACCCAGAACCGAAGGTTGTTGTGTTTGTGGGGTCGGGCCTGCGGTTTAGTGGTGTGCAACCTAAGACCAAAGTGTCAGACAATGGGTAAAGATAGTTCAATAGGTGCGGTTGTCCACTTAACATCTAGCTCAGAAAAATAATTAGTTATTTTGAGCTTGGGTTGTATGTGAAAGATATCGTAAGGGTCCTAGTAGAAGGTAGGTGGTTTTAGGTCAATAGGAACCCTTAGATCCAAACTTGTTTCTTCCTCAAAATTAACCTCCCAAATTTTCATTTCAACATTCCTATCCTCCAACATCAAGTGCTCAGGTTCCGAGACCTCTAGCATACCGTTCACCCCATAAGATTTACCCAAGTCCAGAAATTGTGGCTAATTTAGAATTGACTTGGGTACAATGATTTCCAAATCAAAATCAATCCCTTTGGGGTGTGGTTGAGGAATAGGGCTATTGATTGAATCTTCTAGTAAATGAGGATTCGAATCCTCCAAGTTAGCCCCAACCGAATCCAAATCTTCAATAATTGGGCTATCAAATGGTTCATCAGATTCCTCAAGCCCATTTGTCTCACTAAAATCATCTTCCTTACACTCAAGTGAGACTTCACTAATAGATTCTTCACCCTCAGAATGAAAGAATCCATGATCCTCATTTATATATGTCTCAAAATTGATTCTCATTTCCTGGTTCAAAGAGACATATTTTTCCTCGCTCCCTGGCTCGGGGATCTTGGGTGAATCAATCGGTTCATCCCCAATGTGTTGCTCTAGCCCAACCTGGTCATCCCTGGTCTTAGAAATTGTATCCCCCCTGACAGGCACCTGAGCGGGTTCAGACATTGGTTCTCCTGAAGGGGGTTTATCTTCAGAATCATCCCAAGATTTGACTAAGGCAACCACAAATTTCATCCTCAACCTCGACAATTTCCCAAGAAGAAACTCACCCAAGTCCCTATCCCTAACACTTTGGAGCAAATCCAATAAAGAGCTATTCATCTCATCGATCATTTTTATCATAGGCTCCAATGCTTTAGTGCATGGTGTTGGATAGGCTTTTAAGGATTGTATGTTGCTCCTCAAGTTCTCCAACACCCTGTCTTGGATCTGGTTCGCCTAAATCAACTGGTTCGGTTCAGGGTTGGGTGGGTTTGGGTTTATTCTAGGGGAGTAAAGATATTGAGGTTCTCGGGTTCCTCCCTGATAGTAGGTCCATTCTTGGGTTGTTCAAAGAATGGTGGTGACCTATATTCAGCATAATTCTGGGGAGGGTAAGTGTTATAGTCAGCATATCCTTCATGGTTGTAGATCTGGTTAGGTTGATCATCAAAGGGTGGAGATCTATAATCATTGTAGCTTTGGGAAGGATAGTAATCATAGTTTTGCTGTCCATGGTTAGACCCTGGACACTGAGGTCCGGATTCATATCCCCAATCAAAGTCATCCCAGCCAGTGGATGGGTAATTACAAGTCAAGTTGGAGTAGTAATCATCTTGGGGATAAGTGGTGGTAGGATGATAGGATGGGAAATGCGTGTAAGAAGTGGAAGGATACATGGTGAAGTAAGGAGGGAAATCAAAAGAGAGAAAAGTGCCCTACAGTACAATCAATCAACCTTGTCCTTATGTGGGTAGCCTAAAGACCTACAGACTCCCAGGACCCGTCTTAAGATTATAAATGATTTAGTCTACTTTTATCCTATCAATCCAACCATTTAAATGGAGGGACTAGGGAGAAGGTTCTTCCTTTGCCTTGCACCTCCAGTTCCTAGTGTCCCCCCAACTAGGGTCGTTTGACGCTACTGCCCTAGCTAGACATCAGATGGACTAGTAGAAGCATATTAATCGAAAAAAATCTTAGTCTGAGTCCCAAAGAGCGAATTAATCTTTAAGGCCAATGTCTACTCAGTTTTAATTAGGCTTGGGATGATTGTGCTCTTGGAATGTGATGGGCCCTTTAGATGGGTTGTGCCCTTAATGATCTGTTAAAATGTGTGTGCGTGCACAACCAGGGTTTGCAAACAACATTATTTGATAATGTGTCTTTTAGGGTTTAACATTGTTTAGTAGCTTTTAGGGTTTAATCCTAGGTATATTCAATCAAGTTTAGGAGAACACTCCAAGTTTTGCAAGCACTGGTGATGATATATTCCTTTAGAAATTAGAGAAAAAATGTGGAGTGCCTAGTTTAGCCTTAAGAATCAACAATTAGTGGCAAGCTACTTGATGAATCACTTTTAATTTGAGTGGTGCGGCCCGAACAAATCAATCAATTGCCCTATTCGTACCATAGATTAAGGCACACAATGTCATAGCCTAATCAGATTTCAACTCACTTATTTGTTTTTAGTTGAAGTGTACCGGGTCCATAGGTTAGATCCTGGTTAAGTGGTAGAATCAAAGTAGAGTGGTGCCCCTTAAGTCGAGAGTTGTGGGTGTTAAGGTGTGTCTCTTTCAGAAAATCCCACAATCAGATAACACTTTTATTATTATTTTTTTATTTATGTGGATGGTGAGGTGCGAGGAGGTGGCAAACAAACAACCAAATCTATCCTAGGGTTTATAAAAAGCAACTAAGTTGATTTGGGTTTGAGTTATTAGGTTATGGAATGAAAAATAAGGTGGGGGTGGTGTGGGGGACACTTACAGAACCTTCATCCACACTTTTCTCCAATCTAACCACTTTGGCCCGCCTCAGAAGAGTACCTGCAATCATAGTAAGATCATAGAAAAAGTGAGATAAAAGTTAGGTAAGGTGAAAAAAAACACGGGAAAAAAAAATCAAAGAGCGTTGCCTCCCCGGCAACGGTGTCAAAATGATCGCACGTGTTTCACAATTTTGAAATCAGGGTTACAAGGAACCCATCATCGTAGTTGCAAAATGCATGGTCAAATAAAATTTATACTAAAACTCGAAAAGTGAGTCCCGAGTCTAACACGGGGAGACAAACGTTTGGTTTTGAAAAATCCACGTTTCGTTTTTATTTGTTTATTTTGTTTTTGTCTTTTCTAATTTTTTTGGTGTTTTTAACAAGCCAGAGATTAGGTCGATGCAAACTTTATCTACTTGCAAAAATATAAGAGAGAGAGGGAGAGAGGAAGAGAGAAACAATCATCTATTTATGAACAACTGTTTGTTACAACTATGAAGGCCGGAAAACTACACTACGAAAGCGTAAAAAGATAGAAAGAGGTGAGAGAAATCCCCGTCGATGGTTGCTCAGAGACGACTCGCTCTGACGTTGCCTGGAGGAAGGTGGTGAGTAGCAGGACGAAGGAAGACGGAGCCAGAGGAAGGAGGATGGGGCAGGACGGTGTCACGGCGAGGATCTTCTTCCCGAAGGGTGGTGAGAGGACAGCCACGAGATGCTCCAGGAATGGGGATGAGGGGAGGGAAAACTATTTGATTTTCTACTCTAGAGGAGTATCCCAGGCTTAGGACAAGCTCTCTCTAAAGCCTTGGAGGTGGTGAGAGGAAGAAAGGAAGAGATGGTTTGGAATGGTGGTGGGTAGGTCCTTTTATAGTGGAGGAGAAAGAAAATATTAGCATCTGAGTCATTACTGATGTCCATAAACATCGTTGTAGCTGTCGCTGAAGATCTACCCTTCAAATCCTCCTGCTGGAGTGCATAAACCATTAGTGACAGCTGCAAGCATCACTAAAGATGCGCATCCCTGACGAACTGCGCCCGCCCCGCTGGTGCGCGCATTGTGCACTACGCGCTTCACGCACCCGTGCGTTGGCATGTGCTGAGCTGCTGCTGAGTGCGGCTGTGCTGTGCGCGGTGTGTGACTGCGACTGTACGCGTGCACTGCTGCTGGCCGGCATTGGGCAGCCTGGATGGTGCCATGTGGCACCATCTGGGCCGTCCATTCTTCTTTCTTCTGTAGAGGGTGCCACGGTGCTCAGATCGAGATGATTACCACACTGCTAGACTGCGAATGTCACTCCAGATCCGTTCGTATGGTTGGATTTTCTATTGAAAGCCTGTATGGATGTCGCATTGCCCCTTGGCCGTTGATCTTCCTAGGACTTTGTACGATGCTATGGTTCTTTGATCTAGACGATTTTAGAGGCGTTAGACTCCGAGCGTCATCTTAATTGGATCCGTATGGTCTGATCATCCATCCAAGGCCCTGAAATAAGCCTTCTTCTCTCCTGACCATAAAAAGGATCTAATTAACCTAAAATATATACAACTACTCTAAATGCACAATGATGCATGTTATGAAATCTTTATAACATTAAATGCATATCTAAGCCTAGGAACATGCATGAATAGGCATTTTAACCTAAATAGATGTGTCTATATCACCACATAACCAAGAAATGATTGAATTTGTTTGATAGATAAGGGAGGAGGAAGTTTAGAAATAGCATCAACCTTAGCTTTGTCAACTTTGATTCCCTATTCAGAAATTACATGGCACAAGACGATGCCTCCTTGTGTCATGAAATGACTCTTTTCCTAGCTAAGGACCAACCTTGTTTTGATGCATCTTTTAAGGATCGTTTCAAGATTAGCTAGGAAAGAATCAGATGATTCTCCAAAAATAGATAAATCGTCCATGAAGACTTCCATAAACTCTCCCACCATGTCAGAGAATATGGCTAGCATACAACTTTGAAAAGTCGTGGGTGCATTGTATAAGCCAAATGGTATCCTACGGAAAGTAAAGGTTCCATAGGGATAGGTGAAAGTCATTTTTTCTTGATCCTCGGGATGGATAGGGACTCGATTGTATCTCGAGTAATCGTCTAGGAAACAGAAGTACTTCTTCCCAGCTAGTCTTTCAAGGATTTGATCGAAGAAGGGCAAAGGGAAATGATCCTTCTTCGTGACTGTGTTCAGCTTCCTGTAATCGATACAAACCCTCCAAGAGGAAGCTAAGCAAGTTGTGACAGATTCTTCTTTCTCATTAGTCACAACGGTAATCCTACCTTTCTTGGGAACAATTAAGATTGGATAAATGATTCTTGCATCGAGCCACTTGATAATTTCCTTCTTGACCACTTCTCGCATATTAGGGTTTAATCTCCTTTGCATTTGGCGACAAGGGCGGGATCCATCTTCCAAGAATATTCTATGATTGCAGTAAGATGGCTCAATCCCCCTAAGGTCATGAATGGTCCAACCAATTGCCTCCTTGTGTTTTTTTAAGACCTTGATTAGTTTAATCTCCTGCTCCTTAGTTAATCTGGCACTAATAATCATAGGGAGTGTCTTTTGAGGTCCCAAAAACTGATATTTCAAATTCTCAGGCAATGGTTTCAGTTTGAGCTGGGGCAGGTTTTGGATTGAAGGTAAAGATGATGCTGATGAAGATTCATTAAGAGGAAGAGGTTGAAAGTGAACAAAACAAGTAACCTCCTCAGAATGTGACGAGTTTGCCACAAGGGGTTGCTGGTCAAATCCATCACAATAGGATGAACTTTCAATTGCAGAAACTACCACACAAGTTTCAATGTTCAAGTTGTCTTCCTCAAGTTCCTCTATAAATCCACAATCCTTGAATTTGTTAGTCGCCTCAAAAATATCCAATTTCAATTTCTGATCCCCAAAGGCAATTTCCATGCTACTTCCCTCACAATTGATATTATCCTTAGCGGTAGCCAGGAACGGGCACCCCAGAATGATGGGCATGTTCATTAAATTTCAGGCACATCCATGTCAAGGACAAGAAAATCTACAGGAAAATAAAAATCCTTAACCTTGACAATAACATCTTCAATAACGCCTCGTGGATTTGTGACCAAACGGTCTGCTAACTCTAGTGTTACTGAAGTCGACCAAAGTTCACCTAATCTGAACTTCTCGTAAAGAGAAGTCGGAATTAGGTTAATGGATGCACCTAGATCCAGAAGTGCTTTATCAAAGGTGTAATCTCCGATGACACAAGAAATCAAAGGAGCACATGGATCTCTCTTTTTCTGAGGATGGTGATGCAGGATAATAGAACTAGCTTGCTCAGAGAGTACCACCTTCCTCGGAACAGATTCTCTCGACTCACGCTCTTGTATGCATAAATCCTTTAAAAATTTAGCGTAAGCCAGTATGTGTTTGATAGCGTCGAGGAGCAGGATATTGATCTCAACATTCTTGAATATATTCAAGAGCTCCTCGTTACTATCAACAAGCTTCTTCTTCCTAGGTTTAATCAGGGCCTCAGGAAAAGGAACATGAGTTAGATCTTTGGAATCAGTTTCCTGAGCCTTGATTTCTTCTTCAGAGTTCTCCTTTCTCTCCTCAGGCTCTCCAGGATTTGATAGATCAGAACAGTGTGGTTGTGGATCTTGAGTTTGTTTTCCACTCCTTAAGGTAACTGAATTAGCTGATGCATATGGGTTTAGGTCTTAGGGAGGGTTAGGAAAGATTGGAGGCACTTCATTAGCCAGAAACCCTTGATTTGAAGAAGAAGCAGAAGATGAAGGACCCTGCTCAACCACCTGAGCATGTGCTTGCGGGTCCCTCTAATTCCCATACCCTTGGGCTTGATTGCCCATATTTTGGATATTACGTGGGTTGGGTATGGGTTGAGATGGTAGAGATCCGAGTTGACGGGAATTAGCAATGAACCCGGTTTGCAAGTTGTCCAGCGAAGTTTTCATTTGCTACATAAGCTGGAGCATAGATCCTTGCATTTCTAGCATCTGTCTGTTCAAATCAGCCTGCCCTACGAGTTGACGGGCATTCCAAGTTGGCTGATTGACCTAATTTGGGGGTAGCTGAGTGTAACATGACCTTGACCCATTGGTCTTTGCGGAGCATAGTTGCTGGGTCGGAATTGGGTCAGCTACCCCAAGTTTTTCCAAGAGAAGTTAGGGTGGTTCTTCCAACCTGGATTGTAAGCATTGGAGTAAGGGTTGGACCTAATGTTCTCCTGTACAACATAGACATCCTCATGGGGTGAAGATGGAGAGAAAGAAAGGGAGGGATCAGAGAAACTAGGATCAAAGGCCCCAGTTTGGAACCCGTGGGGTTCCAAACAATGCTGGCTCACAGGTTGAGCCGCATCAAGTTGATTCACGAACTCCTGCCTAGAAGGAGCTCGCACCGAATGGAATCCTGAATTTTAGGATTGAGCGGATCGAGAATTGTTCATTGAGTTTCCATCCATCAACTTCTCCATCCTTTTAGTAACCAAGTCCAACTTATCTAGTTTATTGCAAATTAGTTCCATATCGAATGAAGGAGAGTCGTGGACTTCATTAACATTCGATCTGAGTTGTTGGGACCGGTTAAAAGTATCCATGGAGGCATGATTGATTGAATTTTCACTCATCTCCCCAAACAAATCGTGTGCACTATCTGCGTCTTTGTTGAGGAAATTACCTCCGCAAGAAGCGCCCATGTGATTTCTGAGTTGCTCGGTCAACCCGTGGTAGAAGATCTGCACGAGCTGCCATTTCGGCACCTTGTGGTGTGGACACTTCTGCAATAGGTCCTGGAATCACTACCAGGCAACATGAAACTGCTCCCCTGGCTGCTAGGTGAAGGCAATAATCTCTCGTGTTAGAACATTGGTACGTCCGACATGGAAGAATTTCTTTAGGAAAATCAATTTTAGATCATTCCATGTTGCTATCGGCCTGCCTATGGTCCTGTACCAATGAGCGGCTTTATCACTAAGAGAATGGGGAAAGAGCCTCATGATCATCTGCTCTTCATTCACATTTCGTGCCTTGGTGGTCTGGACCAAAGTGGTCAAGTCCTCCAAATGGTGAAACGGGTCTTCAGAGCCAAGGCCATGAAAGTGTTTGATCAGGCTTAACACCTGGGACTTTATTTCTACATCTCCGATAGGAATCTGGACACTGGGACATTCCTTGTAATTTGAAGGATCATAAAAATCCTTGAAGGGCTGAGCACCCTACATTCTTTGCATTTATGCCAGCTACCTTTGAGACATCTCCTGTGGATTCTGAGGTGGAGAAGGTTGTTGATTGGCCATGGGATCAATTTGGCCAAAATCCAATCTATGCCTCCTAGAATACTCTAGTGGTCCTTCCAATTGAGAATTCAATGAGCTCCTTCCCAGCATAAACTAGGAAAAGGTCAGAAGGACTGGGGATAAGAACCCTGTAGCACAACAAAACAAGCCTATCCTTAATTGGGGTAGCCTAAGGATCTACAGACTCTTAGAATCTGTCTTAAGATTATAGATGATTTACTCTACTTGCATCTAATCAATCCAACTAGTTAGAAGGAGGGACTGGGGAGAAGGTTCTTCCTTCAGCTTGTGCCTCCGATTCCTAGTGTACCCCCAGCCACGGTTGTTTGACACTACTTCCCTAGCTAGACATCAGATTGATTCGTACAAGCAGGTTAACCGTAAAAAATCTCATACTAGGCCCCAAAGAGCGAATCAATCCTTAAGGCCAACGTCTACTTGATTTTATTTAGGCCTGGGATTGTAGTGCTTATGGAATGTGGTGGGCCCTTAAGATGGGTTGTGCTCTTAATGATCAATTGAGTATGTATGAGTGCATGCACAACCAAGGTTTTCAAGAAAGATTATTTTTGATGAATGGATCTTAAGGTTCAGATCTTGCTTAAGTAGCTTTTAGGGTTGGGAATTAGGTTAATTCAATCAAGTTTCGAGGCAAACCAGATTTTCAAGCATGGGTGAAGATCTTTTTCCTTTTGAAATCAAAAGTAAAGTGGAGTGCTTGGTATTGACACAAATTGAAAACCCTAAAGGGAAGCTACTTGGTGAGTTTATTTTAGATTAAGTGGTACGGCCCAAACAATTCAAACAATTGGCCAAAATTGCACCACTAAGTTAGGCACACAAAGTGATTGACCTAGATTGATTTTTACTCTTTTATATGTTGATTTGCACGTAACGTCTCCACAAATTAGAATCAGATTGAGTAGATAAAAATCAATTAGGTTATGTGCATTGAATGTGGGTGTATGTAGTGTGTATGTTTGATTTATCCCATAAGTATCTTTTTGTTGATTTTTTTTTTTATATAAGGGTGAGATGAATGTGGGTGGAAAACCAAGCAACCAAACTAAAACTAGGATTTATGCAAACACCTAGGTTAATTGGGGTTTGAATTAATGTTGTGTAATGAAATCTATGGAGGGGGAAGAATGGGAGCACTTACAGTCGTCCTCAACTGTACTTTACTCCGATCTACTGCTTGAAGATTCCCTATTAAGGTACATGCAAAACAATAGACAAGAAATAAAGCAAGTTAGAAAATAATCAAGTGATCAAAATGCGGAAAGAAAATTGAAAGTCGTTGCCTCCCCAGCAATGGCGCCAAAATGTTGGTAGCAGAAAACTATGCGATCGAAGTTGGACTTGAAAAAACCCGTCATTGTAGTTTGATTTGCAAAGCAATCCATCAACAGATAAAATTTTACTAAAATTCGTGAAGAAATTCCAGGTCGAACACAGGGAGGATACGTCGATCGAAAATTCGTGATTATATTTTTTTGGTATTTTTGTTTGAAAGTGAGATAATTACAATGGAATTAATATAAATAATAAGAGAGAGAGGAAGATAGAGAGAGAGAACAATCACTTGATATAATAATACTATTTTTACAACTAGAAAGCGAGAAATGATTACAGCTAGAAAGAGAGAAATTCTATTCTAAAAAGCGACAAAATGAAGGGAGAGAGATATTATCCTCCTCGATGACTGCTTGGAGGACGAGCCGGACGGAGCGACACCTAAGGTAGAGGATGGAGCGGGAAGAAAGAGGATGAAGCAAGAAGAAGGGGGAATGAGGCAGCACGTCGTCGTCATCGCCGGATCCACTTTCAGAACGGGGGCGAGAAAACTTTGGATTTGGCTCTAAAGGAGCATCCCGAGTGTGGGACAAGCTTTTGTTGAGCTTTGGAGAGGGAGAGAGGTGAAGGAAGGCATGAAAATTTCGTAGGGTAGGGGTCTCCTTTTATAGTTGCAAGGATTAGGGCAATTTGGTCATTCCATATTCAAAAACATGAAAATTAGGTCTTTAGCGATGGATTTATTCGTCACTAAAGACCTTTCGTGGGCGACGTGTGCTCGTGCCTCCTCCTCTCCCACGTCTTAATGCCAAGGCCACGTTCCCGCAAGATCAGCCATCCGATCTCAAGATCGGATGGCTCAAAGTCGTCCTCGCCCGCTTCAGCTTCACACACCCACGCATGCGATATGGCATGAGGCAAGGCATCCAATTGCTTATGCGCCCGATTGGACTATCTGGACCATTCAAAGTTGATCACGCGGTCGAGATCACATGCGTCCACGTGAGAAGAGGCCCTTCACGGTGGCTCGAACGCACGTGCTTTGCACGCATAGCGCCTTAACCGTTACGCAGCGGTTTGAGGCACGATGTTGCTTCTGCCCGTGGCTAATCTTGGCCATTAGATCTTCATCCAACGACTGAGATTTCATGTCAAGCGCTCCTTCAGAAGTTGAGCGGAGGGGGGCCGGCCAGGTGCGGATGGTGAGGATGGTTCTACGTGGCACCATCCTGACCATCCATTTTCTTTGTGTTGTAGATGGTGCAAGGGATGTCAGATTTGACCAATTTTCGCGTCGTTAGGCTACGGTTATCGATCCAAACCCATCCGTGCAGTCGGATTTGTCGTCTAAAGTGTGGATTGACACCATCATAGTCCTTGATCTCTGGGTTTCCTCAAACTATATCTGGTGCTACGGATGTCCGATCAAGGCAATCTTGGAGTCGTTGAACTCTCGTCGTCGCCCTGATCATATTCATTCAGTTGGATCCTCCATCCCAAGCCCTGATTAAAAGTCGCCCTGTCCCCAATCATAAAAGGGGATAATTACTGTACAATTTATACAATTTGACCTAAATGCATGATTATGCATGTTATATAATATTTACGATGCATGATGCTAATATGGTACTAAGAAGATTCATTAGTAGACATTTTTAGCTATTTAGATGTATGCACATCACTTCCCTATGTTCGACCTGAGACTTCGTTTGAGTTTCGGTAAAAATTATTTGATTGTTCGGATTTCCTCACAAATTACACTACAATGATGGGTTTCCAAAACTCATATCTTTTTGGGACGAATTTTCAATACAATAGTTCCCAAGGTGTTGGGAAGATCCGTGTTGTTGTTGTTATTGCTCTTCTCTTCAGGGTAAAAAGAGAAGTGATTGTAAAGAGGTTGTGCCACCCTCGTTCAAGTGGTATGATAGTGGATTGACTAGCCTTGACTAGTCGGGAAAATCCTAAGCTTAGAGGCTTAAGTAGTAGTTTTCACCCGGTTTGGATTTCCACTCTAAATTCAGGTGTAACTTGTACTTGACTTTGTTGTGAATATATTTTTATTTTTACTATTTGAAAAATGTGATACTATTCACCCCTCCCCTCTAGTATACGTTCGATCCACAGCCAAACCATCACTTTGTATCAAAGTCTAGTTGTCCAGAAGATGTCAAAGTCATCTATTGACACATATGCTGAGGGACAATCAGCAGTTCAACTTCCTCTCTTTAATGGAACAAACTATGGATACTGGAAAACCAGGATGTAGATTTTCCTAGATTCGTTGGATTTCAAGGTTTGGGATGTCATTGCCTCCAAGTACACACATCCTGAGATCAAGGAGGGAGTGGCAACAACACCAAATCAAAAGAAGATGGAAATGCATAATGCAAAAGCCATGAATGCAATCTTCTGTGGGCTTTCTAGAGCAGAATTAAATCGCATCTCTGCTTGCAAGACAACCTACGAGATCTAGAGCATCCTTGAAGTCACCCACGAGGGGACATCTAAGGTAAAGGATACTAGGGTAACTCTACTAATGAAAAATTATGAGCTTTTCAAGATGAAAAAGGGAGAATCAATTAAAGAGATGTTCATGAGATTCATGGACATCATAAACTTTGTAAGGAATCTTGACCAGGAGATCAAGAATGAAGCTTTGGTAACGAAGATTCTCCGATCGCTCACCAATGATTGGGAGACCAAGACTACAACCATACAAGAGTTAAAGGACCTGTCTACCTTAAAACTAGATGATCTTATCGGAAGCCTTATGACCTATGAGGTTCAACTCAAACACATGAAGGAGCATGAAGTTGAAGGAGTCAAGAAGACTGTAGCTCTTGAAGCCAATCAACAATCGGAAGATTCCTCAAGTGAAGATGAAGATGAAGACATGGCCCTCCTCTCAAGAAAGCTCAGAAAGTTCCTCAAGAACAAAAGAAGCTAGAGAAAGAAGAAAGAAGAGGCCAAAGTAGATGCCATTATCTACTACAACTGCAAGAGTAATCAAGAAGGATTGCCCATTTCTCAAGAAGAACCCAGGAAAGAAGAAGTTTCCCAGAAGGGAAGGAAAGAAAAAGGCTTCACATCAACTTGGGATGAATTAGACTCAAGTTCAGAAGAAGAAGAGGAAACCTCTGGAGAAGAAGCTCTTCTAGGACTAATGGTGCTAGAAGATGAGGCATCCACTTTTTCACAAGATGAACTATTAGAAGCATTTTTTGAGATGCATGACATAGCTAAGTCACTAAAATTAGAAAATAAAAACCTAGAAAAAACATTAGGGGAAGAAAGAGCACAAAAAGATATGCTTACTCAAAGAAATAAAGAATTATCTAATGAAATCACCTCATTAAAATCACACATAGATAATTTAAAGGTAGATATAGATAAATTAAAAGAAAATTCTACTATTCTCTTAAATGATCTGGCTAAATTTACTAAGGGAAGTAAAAACATGCATAAGCTATTAGGAATGCAAACCCAGAGCAGCACAAAATTTGGGTTAGGCTATATACCTAAAAATGATCATGAAGCATCTAGTTCTAGCTAAAACAAAAAAAAGGTAGCTTGCCTAAACAAGTAGCATCTAACCACCGTGGACCCAGACAAAAATGGGTACCAAAAGCATTATTGCAATCCTGTTTCGTAGGTCAAGTAGATTATAAGAAGTGGACGTATCAACAAATCAATGGAACATTGAAGCCACTCTACAGATCAGCCAAACCATGACCTTACAAATGCAAACCAATGACAGGAACGAGAAGAAAGGAGATGGATCATGGATAGTGGATGTTCAAAGCACATGACCGGGGATGAAGACCTATTCCTGCAACTTCACTCCCAGGACGACGGTACAGTCACATTTGGGAACAACCACAAGGGCCATATTATTGGTACAGGCCAAATTGATAATTCTTCCACCACTTTTGATAATGTACATTTAGTTAGTGGATTAAAACATAACCTTCTAAGTGTAAGCCAAATAAGTGATAAAGGATACAAAATCACTTTCACATCAAATGGATTTAAAATACGGGATAAAGAAACAAAACAAACTCTTCTCAAAGGAAACAGGCAGAAAAATATCTACACCGTCAACTTCAACAAATGGGACAGTCTTGAATGTCTTGTCGTATCTGATGAAAAG
Organism: Thalassia testudinum; assembly: GCA_037157565.1. NCBI lineage: Eukaryota > Viridiplantae > Streptophyta > Magnoliopsida > Alismatales > Hydrocharitaceae > Thalassia > Thalassia testudinum. The sequence goes on along the minus strand of JAZHRO010000073.1, from coordinate 2,923,649 downwards.
GCAACACTTGGGCACAGACGACTAGGTCATGTTCACATGGGAAGCATTAGTAAACTTGTGAAACATGAGCTTGTCAAAGGTCTACCAAAGATCAACTTCAAGAAAAGCAAAGTCTGTGATTCTTGTCAAGTTGGTAAACAAACTAAGAACCCCTTTAAACCAAAAAGGATGGTTAGCACTTCACAACCTTTGGAGCTACTACACTTAGACTTATTCAGACCAACCAAATCCGAAAGCCTATGTAGGTGCAGATATTGTCTAGTCATAATTGATGACTTCTCTAGATTTACCTGGGTTTCTTTCTTGAAAAGTAAGGACTTAACCAGTGATGCTTTTAGCAAAATTGTTAGAAGACTACAAAATGGAAAAGGATCTAAAGTGATTAGGATTAGAAGTGACCATGGTGGAGAATTTGAGAATGAATCTTTTTCAAATTTTTGTAATCAATATGGGATAAAACATGAATTTGCTTTCCCTAGAGCTGAACCTCAGAATGGTATAGTTGAAAGAAAAAATAGGACCTTGCAAGAGTATGCCCACACAATGCTGTGCGAGTCAAAGCTACTCGATATTTTTCGGCAGAGGCTGTAAACACTACTTGCTATATCCAAAATAGATCACTAATTAGACCAATCTTAAACAAAACACCTATTGAACTCTATCATGGAAGATCACCTAGAATTTTCTACTTCAAGATATTTGGTTGTCGATGTTTTATACTTAATAATAAGGACAATCTTGATAAGTTTGATGCTAAAAGCTCAGAAGGAATATTCTTAGGTTGCTCAACTAGAAGTAAAGCCTATAGAGGTTTTAGCAAGAAGAATTTAATTGTTGAGGAAATTATGCATGTATCATTTGATGAAACATTAGCTCAACCTAAATGTTTTGCAAACAATGATGATGATGATGATCTAATAGATGACCAATCAAACATTCCAGAAGAAAATGTTTCTGATGAACTACCCAGAGATGTTTCCTATGTGAAAGATCATCCAAAAGAATTAGTGATAGGAGAATTATCTAAAGGAGTTCAATCCAGATCTTCTTTTAATACTTTAGCTTTCACTACATTTGTTTCTCAATTGAAACCCAAAAATGTTAAGGAAGCCTTCTCTGGCAATTGATGGATTATTGCAATGGAAGATGAGTTGAATCAATTCAATAGAAATCATGTGTGCGAACTTGTTCCAAAGCTTGAATTTTAGACCATTATAGGAACCAAGTGGGTCTTTGGGAATAAACTTAATGAATTAGTAGTTAGAAATAAAGCTAGACTTGTGGCCCAAGGATATAATCAAGAAGAAGGAATCGATTTTGATGAAACATATGCACTTGTTGCTCGCCTAGAATCCATTAGAATGCTACTAGCCTTTGCTACCCATATGAAATTCAAACTTTTTCAAATGGACATCAAAAGTGCATTCCTAAACAGATTCATCGAGGAAGTCTATGTTAAACAACCTCCAGGTTTTGAAGATGTTAAATATCCAGATAATGTATACAAACTAAACAAAGCATTATATGGCCTAAAACAAGCTCCACAAGCTTGGTATGACAGATTAAAATCCTATCTAATTGAAAATGAGTTTAAAATTGATAAAATAGATGCAACTTTATTTACAAAAAGAAAAGAACATGATCTCTTAATAATACAAATATATGTTGATGATATCCTTTTTGGTGCTACTAATGATCTGTTATGCCAAGAATTTGCAAAGGTAATGAAAGATCAATTTGAAATAAACATGATGGGAGAACTTCAATTCTTTCTTGGACTTCAAATTGACCACTTGTCCTCTAGAATCTTCATATCTCAAACCAAATCCACCACAAAGATCTTGAAGAAAATCTCTATGGACAAAGTGAAGGGTAAAGACACACCTATGACAGCCTCTACACGATTAAAATTTGATGAAATAGGTAAATCTGTAGATAAGAAACTATATAGAAGTATGATAAGATCATTGTTATACTTGACTTCTAGTAGACTTGATATTCCCTTTTGCACTTGTTTGTGTGCTCACTTTCAAGTAAACCCTAAAGAAATACATTTAAATGTTGTTAAAAGAATACATAGATATTTAAACAGCACACAAGACCTAGGACTTTTCTATCCCAAGTCAGACACAACTACAGGGAAGAACGATTTTTGAGACGGATGAAAATTGTCACCTATATCATGCAAACCATTGTATTCTATCGTCACGAAAGTGTGTGTCGCGTCATTGCATACACGATGATTTTTATTTAAAATTGTCATATTTTTTACTATGGTTTTAGAAACCATCATCTCATTTATTGACAAGAGTTCTTGTACCAACTATCGGCAATAAGCTCTAAACGACGGTTTGGATCACCATTGTCTACGGTATACGTAGACTATAGAGGACGGTTGTCCAACCATCATATATTTGTATAAACAATGGTTACGGTTATTTGTAGAACTGTTGTGTTTATATGTATGTTTTTTTTTTAATATAATGTTTAGGGTTATAAGATTCTATAATCTTAGAGTCTTATAACACCTTAAAACATATATAACATACAAAACACACACAATATAAGAATTGAACATACGACATGGAACATAAAACATTCAACAAATATATATATAAGCCTAATGACGAAGGTATGTCACACTATCAAAATACTAAACCAAACAAAACAAAAGATAAATAATATAAAGCTATGCCTCAGCTCCTACCCTCTATCCTGCTCCACCACCTTTGAGGTTGTCATCATCTCTACGAGGCGAGTAGTGATATGAATTGTGATCTCGACCGTTGCCCCATAATAATGCCATCATCTCTCTCATTTGCACTCTATGCTGCTCCATCTCCTTCCTTTGCTCCTCCATGAATTTCTTGCCATCTTGCCAAGCTTGAGTTTGCTAATGAAACTGAGTTGACATCATGGAGATGTGTCTGCATCTGTTGGACGATGGCTGCTGTTGCTGACCCCTTCCGCCCATACCAGCTAGGGATCATCTGACTTCTTCCCCCACTACGAACGAAGCCTCCATGCTTCAGAGGCATGGTGCTCCTAAAAGCCTCCTCAGGTGTCATAGGATGGTGCTACTGAGTGTCGAAAGCGACATCTATAGGGGGTTGGTTAAGTTCATTATTTCTCCCTACAAATTACAATAACTTATTATCATATTAAAGTGTAAAAATTTAAGTAAATAAATAAATGTTACATGTTTTGTCTGGTATGTCTCATGTATCTATGTTCACTCACCATCGGTGGTGGCCTTGCTATGAGTACCCTCATACACACCAACCCGATCGAGCATGGCATCATCATGTGAATGTGCCTATAAATATATTTCAAACATTTTAAGGTAATAGTTGTAATTAAAACTTTAATTAAAAACATAGAAGTAACAAAATAGAAATTGACGTGATACCAGGAGCAAAAGGTTCGTCCGCTACCCTAATAGCATCATAAAACTAATTACAAGTTTCTCCACTAGTTTGATCTTCAACTCCTGCTCTCATTTTATCAAGCATTTAATCGATGTCACCAGCTTCAATGTCAACAGCTATCTCATCGAAATCTATCAGAGATCATCTGTCTTCCTTTGTCTGATCCTCTTCATGAGCAATCCAGTTAGTATAATGCTTCCACCAACCATTGCAAATTGTGTGCTCGTATACAGTGTTCCTATCATGTGAATATCCATTCAAGCACCTCCTACATGGGAAAAATATCATGTCAAACTTGACTCATCTGAATGACTTCCTATTGTCATGAAATGCCCAATCAAGGAACTCTCTCACTCCATTCTTGTACCGAGAGTAATTTGAGTTCCTCAAACTAATCCAAGACTTATCCATGATAATCTACAAAAATGAAATAAAACCATCCAATAAATATAATTAATCTGATTTCATAGAAATGTTTGTATTTTGATTAAGATTTTCACTTAATAGCCCATCTTTGAAGATTTGATCACAATGTTACTTGTTACATGTAACCAATGTTTGGAGAAATTTCAGCAGCTTCTCCTCACACTTCTCCAGTGTACCTCCCAAGACTAACCTTAACTACATTCCCAATAACTCCCATTTAAGGGTGCATTCGAAACGTAGATATGATCAGTTGGTATACAAGAGAAGAGAGAAAAGATACTACTAAAATTCCTCCAAACATCGGTTGCATGTAATAAGTAACCCTAAGTTGTGATCAAATCTTCAAGGACACCCCTTTGTTCAAAACTTCTCTGAACAAAGGATGACGACTCTTATGACATGCTATAAAAACAAAGCTTCGTGAATGTAAGTGAGGTATTAGAACACTTTGCATTGTCCATATAACATGATCATAAGTGTCGACAGGAAAGTATTTTGACTCGATTATCCCCTCCCAAAACCTGTAACCTAGGGGTTAGAATACCTATTGTTTGGCTTCAAGTGTATCTAGATTTTTGCAAGTGTGTGTACCTATGAATTCATTAAAATAATAAAATTTACAATAAAAGCAAGTAATTATATACAAAATAAAAATAGATTCTTCCTTTCTTTCCCTCCTCTCCCTTCTCTCCTATCTCCCTGTCTTACCATTTCCTTTCTATTCTCTTCTCCCTACCCTTTCTCCCATCCTTCCCTTCCTTTATATTCTTCTTTATGCATCTCTCTCCCTATTCTTCATCTCATGTCTATTTATTTATCTTCTCTTTCCTCTTTTCTCCCTATCCTTCTTCTCCTTCCCTTCATTAATTCATATTCTTCTTTATTCATCTCTTTCCCTCCTCTTCCTCTCCTACTCCATCTCATTTCACTTTCCCTCTCTTCTCTCATTACTTCTTCCAAACTTCTTAAATTCATAAAAATTTTCACAGAAGAAATACATTCAAATAAACATCAAAAAAAAGGCATCAAGTTGGCATACCCCACATTCATAAAAACATTCAGGTATCATGATATCATCAAGTGGGTACGCCCCCAATTCTAAACCTAAGTGGGCGCACCCCACTTTCTATACCTAATTTAGTGGGCACACCCGACATTCATTCATAAATTAATTAACTTAAATTGATATACCTTAATTCAGCATGTGAATCGAAGAGAGGTGTCCGATGATCGACGCGAGATACATGAATCAAATTAAAAAATTTTATAAGCAAAATTTTTTTAAAAAATTACATAAATTTAATTAACAATGTTGGGAGGGGGGAAAGATGTTGGCTAGCTAGTGTATGCAGGAGGAGGGGGGGTTCGGTTGGGAGGAGGAGGAGGTGTGGGGGTTGGCTGGAGGAGGAGGGGGTGGAGGTGGGAGGGGGAGGAGGAGGACTAACTGCAGGTGGATGAGGCAGGGGGTCGACTAGAGGAGGAGGGGTTGGAGATGGCAGGGGGAGGGGGGCTCGGCTAGGAGGAGGAGTAGGAGTGGGGTGGTCACGACTGGGAGGAGGAGGAGGAGGGGGCAATCGTGGCTAGGAGGAGATGGAAAAGTGGAGGAGGAGCACGGAGAGGGCAACCAGCGGAAGTGGGAGGGGCCAAATGGGAAGGGGAGATGGCATGGCTGGTGGCAAGATGCGAGGAGGAGGGTGGAAACTTTGCCTTGTGCAGGAGCAGGATGACAAGGGGAGGGTCCTGGAGGAGGTCGGAGGAGGACAAGGAGGATGATTTTGATGGCCATGAGAGGAGAGTCATGCTCACCGAGGATGAGGTAGATGTGTGGCCAAAGGTCGTCATCGGGCTCCGCGAAGAGGAATGAATGAAAGGGGTAGGTTTTGCGGGATCGTGAAAAGTGGTGGTAATATTGGACCTTAAACGACGATTCTAAAAAAATTGTCGTCTCAAATCGAGTTAGGGTGCATCTTTACGCGCCCAAGGGGAATTTTTGGGGACGTCATACACAATGGTTTTCAATGAAATCCGTCATGTATGTCAATGCGGTTACCAATAAGATGGTTTTAGAACAGTCCTCTATAGATGTTGCTATAGAAGACAGTTCCAATAAAAATCGTCGTTAACAAAACTATCGTCTACGTCGATGCAGGGTCATCGTACACAGGAGGGGTGATGCACATGTTTCACATGTTTGAAATCGGGGTTAAGAGTAACCCATCGTTGTAGTCGCAAAATTCATTAACAAATAAAATTTTACTGAAACTCCAAGGGAGTCCCGGGTCAAAAATAGGGAGGCAACATTTACTTAATTCGAAAATCGTGCTTCATTTTGTTTGTTTTTGGTGTTTTAGCTTTAGTTTTTTTTTGTGTTTTTGAAAAAAGATGACAAGCAGAATAAATTCACAAGAGAGATGGAACAAATATGATATATATCAATCCAATGTCAATTACAATGATATATGAAAGAATAAAAGAGAAAGAGGTGAGAAGGAATCTCCCGAATCAGTTGTTCGGTGAGACGACGGTGCCTGGTGAAAGCTTAGACAAAGGAGGTAAGGAGCGGGACGATGGAGGTGAGATGCAGAAGGACATCGGGTAGAGGAAAGCTTCAGCATGGCTCCAAAATGGAGGTGAGGAGGCAAAGATGATCTGCTACCAGAATGGAGGTGGGAGGACAACTCCAAGGTGACCTATGAATGGTGATGGGAAGAGGGAGGAATATTTGGTGGGGCAGAGGTTCGTTACACTAATAAGAGCCTTGGGAGCTTGAGAGTAAGCTCTAACGGAGCGTTGGTAGGCTTACTAGAGCTTAGGAGTAGGTGGGAGTATAGTAGGTAGAGATGAAGAGGAATAGGGGGTGTAGGGGTGTTTATATAGTGGTGGGAGGAAGAGCATCCCGCACATTGACATTCAGTGACAGCTACAAGCATCACTAAAGGCCACTTGAGCTATCATCGAAGTTCCATGCCTCTTCATTCCCTTGGCTGGCGCACACAATGCCCAGGCCATTTAGTGACAGCTACAAGAGTCACTAAAGGCCCACTCTTCTGTCACTGCTAATCCCATGCCCACCGCTCACACCCATAGCTGTCCACTTGAAGAGATCACCGTTGGATCCGTCATCGTGCAGTTGGGATGCTCCCTCAGTTCGCACCCTCGCGGATTCAAACGTGCTCCTATCTCACCTTCAAGAAGATTCGATGACCGAGAGCACATCCGGTCATCTTAAACAAGTGCCCTGATTGCGCGCGTGAGATGGTGCGTTCGCGAGGAGTATCTACAGCTGCATGCAGTTTCCGCACTCAACTGTGCATCCATGTAGCCTCATCTCGGCTACTCATGCATGATCGGGCAGTCAAATTTGAGGCACTCTTCTTCTGTGGCTAATTGGTGGTGCTTGGGAGAGTCAAACCCGTGCCCTTGCTTTGCGAAGTAGCTGCTCCACCTTTGGCCAACGAGATGGATTGTTAGGTGGAGGAAGATATGGTCGCGCGTCTTGACCATTGGATGAAGATCCAACGGTCGAGATGAGGCGTTCCTTAAGCTACCTAAGGAGAAATGCTTCTTCAGCCGTGGAGCGCACATCTCATCCGTTGGATTGAGATCCAACGGCTGGGATCTCACCTTGCAGTGGGCTTGGGGACATATTGGCTCAGTTGGGGCAGTTGGATGGTGCAACATGGCGCCATCTGGGCTTTCCGTCTTCTTCTTCTTGTATAGGGTACTACAGAGCTCTAATCGGGGTGATTCTTACGTTGATGGACTACGATCGTCACTCTGAATCCATCCGTAAGGTTGGATTCTTCATCCGAAGCCTGTAAAGATGTCGCACTACCTTTTGGCCATGTAAAAAGATGAAATTAATGCACATAATATACAACTATCCTAAATGCAATGCAATGGATGTTTATGTAATATTTATATCATGATATGCATTGCTAGGCCGAGGAACTATCGTAAATAAGCATTTTACGATGAATTTATGCGTGTTTATCATACCCCCATTCTTACTTTTTGCTAGTCCCTAGCAAAATTAACGTAGATGCTATTTATAAAAGTAGAATTAGGATTCGATCTCTTAGGCAAAATTTGTTGGTCATTTTAGGAACTTTCAACCAAAGACCTGGTTACAAAGACTCGATAGTGCCCATGTGTCTTCCAGAACGTAGACTGCCCAAGTCCTCGCCTTATTTGAAAAGGGAAGATGCATTTTTTGTTTGCTTTTCTTCTTTTCTATGTTTTTTTGTACTTTTGGAGTTTGAGAGTTCCAGGATAACTTTTTACGGCTACCCGACCAGCCTAAGGCTCGAAAAGGACTCTAAGTGCTAAGCATCTGATGAAAAGAGTGAAAGACTCACTAGGTGACTGTTAAAATGGACTTCAGGTTTCTACAACCCTAAGTGCCTTGCCTAGAGGTTTATCTGTTCGAACGGTAGCTTTCTCCCTATTTCTTTTATTTATGGGGTCAACACAAGGGTGAACCCAATGTATATCTCCTCGATTTATTCTACTTCCCTGTTTCTTCCCTAAGTGTTTTGCGAGTTATTGTGCATTTCTATGAGCTGGGCTCTGGACAACCATCCAATGGGTTGTTACCCACGGCAACTTACCAGCCATACTCGTGTGGTGAAGTGTGGTTTTATTTTTTTTTCTCTTTTTTTCTTTTCAATAGGTTTCTTCCCTGATTTAAGATTTACCTAAAGGCAGTACGACGAAAATGGTATTGTGGTTGGGCTCAAGACAACTAGCTGATGAGCTGTTACCACTGACAACTTGCTAGCCATACCACCCTAGATAGCTCATTAGCTATCCAATTTCCGAAGAAACCATCAAAAAGTGAGTCAGTGCAGATAGTGTGTAGATGCTTAGACTTAAAATCCCCTTAAGTCAAAGGGTAGGTTGATAAGTCATATACTTATCACCCTAATTTATTGACCAATTTAAAATAAGATTGAGGTAGCGAGGACTCAAGACTAAGTCCACATTCAAGTGGACACCTGGGCTTATTAAGCCCGAAGACCTGAAGAGTCTAAGTGTTCAGGTCCTATCGTATCATTTCCTAAAGTTAATAACTTCCAAATGCCTAAGTTCTCTTCCCCTAATTCCATTTTTTGTCTTTTTGAATTTTCAAATGTTTTTTTTATAAGAAACTAAAAGAAATTCTATGGAGTTAACAAAATAATTTCAAGAATTGATTATCCACCCCCCCATGCCTAAATGATGAAATGTCCTCATTGTAAAAGCAAAGACATGAAAAGGGCAGAGTAAACATAATATCACCTAAATAATGTGAAAATCTGGTTAGCTCCACAAAGAACGTGGAATATAAACACGTGCTAAATTTAATACCTTTAGCTAGGCATAATGTACACACAAAGAAGAAATTAAGAATTCACAAGTGCAGGTCAGGGTCAAAATAAAAATATTGATCCTCCAGCCCACTAACAGAAGATGTCCACAGATGTAGACCAAGTTTTGATGTAGACCCATGCCCCAGGGTCGAGTTGTTCTAAGGTTCTGGATGAAAATTACCCAGAATTGAAGGTTGTTAAACTTGCGGGGCAGGCCTGTGGTTTTGTGGTGTGTAACCCAAGACCAAAGTGTCGAACAACGGGTAAAGATGGTTCAATAGGTGCAGATGTCCACTTAACGTTCAACTCAGAAAGACAATCAGTTATTTTGAGCTTGGGTTGCACATGAAAGATACCATAAGGGTCCTAGTAAAAAGTAGGTGCTTTTAGGTCAACAAGAACCCTTAAATCCAAACACATAGTTCCCTCAGAAGTAACTTCCCAGATTTTTATTTCAATAATTCTATCCTCCAACATCAAGAGCTCAGGCTCCGGGACCTCTAGCATATCATTCACCCGATATGATTCACCCAAGTCTAGAAATCATGGCTGAATCAAGATTGGCTTGGGCACAATGATCTCAGAAGTCAGCACTTCAGGGTGCGGATGAGGAATGGAGTCACTGATTGAATCATCAAGATTTGGATCCTCCAAGTTAACCCCAACCAAATCAAATTCCTCTATTATCAGGCTGTCACATGGTTCATCACATTCCTCATGCCCATTTGACTCACTAAAATCATTTTCCTCATGCTCAAGTGAGACTTCACCTAAAGATTCTTCAACCTCAGAGTCAAAGAATTGATGATCCCCATTTATATATGTCTCAAAATCATAAATCATTTCATGATCCAAGGAGACATATTTTTCTTCGTTTCCTGACTTGGGAATCTCGTGTGAATCAATCAGTTCATCCTTAAATGGTTGCTCTAGACCAATCTGGTCATCTACAGTCTCATAATATGTATCCCCCCGATAGGCGACTAAGTGGGTTCTGACATTAGCTCTCCTGAATAGGGTTCATCTTAAGAATCATCCCAAGATTTGACTAGTGCAACCACAAATTTCATCCTCAACCTCGACAACGTCCCAGGAAGAAACTCACCCTGGTCCCTATCCCTAACGCTTTGGAGCAAATCTAATAAAGAGCTATTTAGTTCATCAATCATTTTTATCATAGGCTCCAATGCTTCAGTGCCTAGTGTTGGCTCAGCTTCTAAAGATTGGATGGTGTTCCTCAAGTTAGCCAACACCCTATCCTGGATCTAGTTCACCTAAAATGACTGGTTCAGTTCAGGTTTGGGTTAAATCTAGGGGAGTCAAGATATTGAGGTTCTCGGGTCCCTCCCTGATAGTTGGTCATTTCAGGTTGTTCATAGAATGGTGATGACCTATTTTCAATGGAATACTAGGGAGTGTAGGTGTTATAATCAGCCTATATCCTTCATGGATGTAGATCTAATTAGGTTGATCATCAAAGGGTGGAGATCTATAATCTTTGTAGCTCTGGAAAGGATAGTAATCATAGTCTTGTTGTCCAAGGTTAGGCCCTAGACACTGAGGTTCGGATTCGTATCCCGTATCAAAGTTATCCTAGCTAGTGGATGGCTAATTACAAGTCAAGTCAAGATAGCAATCATCTTGGGGATAAGTGGTGGTAGGAGGATAGAATTGGAAATGTGTGTAAGATGTGGAAGGGTACATGGTGAAGTGAGGAGGGAAATCAGAAGAGAAAGGAGCCCTGCAATACAAAAATACAAGCCTGTCCTTAGGTTGGATAACCTAAAGGTCTACAGACTCTCAGAATCCATCCTAAGATTATGGACAATTTACTCTACTTATGTCCAGGCAATCCAACCAGTTAGAAGGAGGGACTAGGGAGAAGGTTCTTCCTTTGGCTTGCTCCTCCGGTTCCTAGTGTACCCTGCAACCCGGTCGTTTGACGCTACTCCCCTAGCTAGATATCCGATTGACTAGTATGAGTAGGTTAATTATGAACAATCTCAATCTGGATCTCGATGAGTGAACCAGTCCTTAGGGCCAACATCTACTCAATTTTAGTTAGGCTTGGGATGTTGGTGCTTCTGGAATGTGATGGACCCTTAATGGGTTGTGCCCTTAATGATTTTTTGAGAATGTGTGAATGTGCACGACCAAGAAGTTTTCAAGCAAGATTATTAACGATGAGGTGAGTTTTAGAGTTCGAATCTTGCTTAGTAGCTTTTAGGATTCAAATATTAGCTGTATTCAACAAAGTTTTGTGAGGCAAACCAAGTTTTGAAAGCACAAGTTCAAGTGTTTTTCCTTTATAAATCAAAAGAATATGGAGTGCCTGGCTTGACCTAAATATTGAATCCTATGGGGCAACTACAAAAATGAATTTCTTTTAAATTAGGTGGTGCGACCCAAACAATTCAATCAATCAGCTCAAATGCACCACCGATTAAGGCACATAGAAAGGTGATTAACCTCATATGATTTCTACTCTTTTATGTGTTGAATTAGTGAACCAAGTCCATAGGTTGGAATCCCAATTGAGTTTATGAAAATCAAGTTAGGTTATGTGCCACAAATGTTGGTGTATGTAGTGTGTATGTTGATTTGTCTCACAAGAAGTATCTTTTTGTTTTCTTTTTTTATATATGCGAAGTGAGATGAGTGGAGGTGGCAAACATGACAAACAATTCTATCCTAAGTAGATTTGGTCTTGGTTATGAGTGTGACGAAATGAAACTAGTAGGGGGGATGTGGGAGACACTTACAAACTACTCTACCCACACTTTACTCTAGTCTACGACACTTAGATCTCCATGTTAGGGTACCTACAAGACAATAGAATAGAGATAAGAGGGGTTAGTGCTATGTAAATGCAAAGAAGTGCAGAAAACAATAAAGTAAATTCTGTTGCCTCCCCAACAACGGTGCCAAAATGATTCATGTGTTTCGCATGTTTGAAATCGAGGTTAAGAGTAACCCATCATTGTAGTTGTAAAACTCATTATCAAATAAAATTTTATCGAAACTCCAAGAGAGTCCCAAGTCGAACATAGGGAGGCGACGTTTACTTAATTCGAAAATCACACTTCATTTTGTTTGTTTTTGGTTTTTTAGTTTTTGTTTTGTTTGTGTTGTTGATATAAGAAGACAAGCAGAATAAATTCACAAGAGAGATGGAATAAATACGATATATATCAATCCAGTGTCAATTACAATGATCTATGAAAGCATAAAAGAGAAAGAGGTGAGAAGAAATCTCCCAAATTGGTTGTTCGGTGATACGACGACGCCTAGCGGAAGCTTGGATGAAGGAGGTGAGGAGAAGGACGATGGAGGTGAGATGTAGGAGGATGTCGAGTAGAGGAAAGCTTCAGCGTGGCTCTGGAATGGAGGTGAGGAGGTGGAGATGATATGCCACCGAAATGATGGTAGGAGGATGGCTCCAAGGCGACTTATGAATGGTGATGGGAAGGGGGAGGAATATTTGGTGGGGTAGAGGTTCGTTACACTAATAGGAGCCTTGGGAGCTTGAGAGTAAGCTCCAACGAAGCGTTGGTAGGCTTGGTGGAGCTTAAGAGTAGGTGGGAGTAGAGTAGGTAGAGATGAAGAGGAATGGGGGTGTAGGGGTGTTTATATAGTGGTGGGAGGAAGAGCATCCTGCGCACAGACATCCAGTGATAGCTACACGCATCACTAAAGGCCACTCGAGCTGTCGTTGAAGATCCGCGCCTCTTCATTGCCTTGGCTGGTGCACGCACTGCGGAGGCCATTTAGTGACAGCTGCAAGTGTAACTAAAGGCCCTCACTTCTGTCACTGCAAATCTCGCACCCACCGCTCATGCCCACAACTGTCTGCTTGAAGTGATCTCCACCATGGGATCAATCATCATGCGGCTAGGATGCTCCCTTAGTTTGCGCCCTCGCGGATTCAAACGTGCGCATATCGTGCCTTCAAGAAGATCAAACTATCGAGAACGCATCCGATCGTCATAAACGAGCCCCCTGATTGCATGCGCGAGATGGCACGTTGTCGAGGAGAGTCAACGATCGTGTGCAACATCCGCGCTCAGCTGTGCATCCATGTAGCCACATCTTGGCTGCTCATGCTCGATCGAGAGGTCAAATTTGAGGCGCTTCTCTTTTGCAGCTAATTGGTGGTGCTTAGGAGAGTCAAACTTGCACCCTTGCTTTACGAAGTAGCCGCTCCACCCTTTAGCCAAGGAGACGGATTGTCGGGTGGAGGAAGATGCAATCGCACGTCTCGACCATTTGATGAAGATCCAACGGTCGAGATGAGGCCTTCCTTGAGTTACTTGAGTAGAGATGCTTCTTCAACCGTCGAGCGCACATCTAGGATCTCATCTTACGGTGGGCTTGGGGACATATTGGTTCAATTGGGGCAGCCTGGATGGTGCCACGTGGTGCCATCTGGGCTGTCCATCTTCTTCTTCTTGTGGAGGGTACTACAGAGCTCTGATTGGGGTGATTCTCACGTTGACGGACTGCGATCGTCGCTCTGAATCCATCCGCACTGTCGGATTCTTCACCCAAAACCTGTAAAGATGTCGCACTGCCACCTAGCCATGTAAAAGGACAGAATTAATGTACATAATATACAACTATCCTAAATGCAATGCAATGGATGTTTATGGAATATTTATATCATGTTATGCAATGCTAGGCCTAGGAACTATCGTAAACAAGCATTTTACAATGAATTTATGCATGTTTATCTAGGGGGCATGGAGGGTTGATATACATGACAGTTTTAATTAGAACCGTCATGTATATTATAAATAAGATGGTTATATAACTCTCGTGTATATATTCTTCTATAGACGACGGTTTTAATTAAAATCGTCACTAAATAAGCATCACCAAAACCCATTTTTCTAGTAGTGCACATTGGAATTATATTCTTTTTGTCATGCTGATTATGCAGGTAGCTTTACAGATAGAAAGAGTACTAGTGGAACATGCCAATTTCTCGAAAATTCCCTAATCTCTTGGTTCTTGATCGCACGTTTAAAATCGAGGTTAAGAGTAACCTGTCGTGATAGTTTCAAAACTCGCAATCAAATACAATTTATACCGAAACTCTAAGAAAGTCCCGGCTCAAACACAGAAAGGCGACATTTACTTTGTATAAAAATCGTGCTTCGATTTATTTCTTTTTGGTGTTTTGTGGCTTTGTTATTTTTTTATTTTTGAAATAAAAAAGAGAAGCAATCACAAGAGAGAGATGGAATCGAATATGATACATTTGCATGAATGTCAATTACAAAAATTTAGAAAACATAAAAAGATGGGGAGGTGACAATAAATCTCCCAAAGAGACTGTTCAGCAAGACAACGATGGCTGGAGGAAGCTCGGATGAAGGAGTTGGGAAGCAGGACAACGGAGGCGAGATGCAGGAGAACGTCAGGTAGAGGAAAGCTTCAGCGTAGCTCCAGAATGGAGGTGAGAAGGCGGAGTTGATCTGCTACCAAAATGGAGGCGGGAGGACGGCTCCAAGGCGACCAATGAATGGGGATGGGAAGATGGAGGAGTATTTGGTGGGGCAGAGTTTTGTTACACTAATAGGTGCCTTGCGAGCTTGAGAGCAACCATCAATAGAGTGTTGGTAGGCTTACTAAAGCTAGGGAGTAGGTGGGAGCAGAGTAGGTAGAGATGCTTTGGCAAGGGGGTGTGTAGGCCTTTATATAGTGGATGGGAAGAAGAGAATCCCACACACAGGCATTCAGCGATAGCTACAAGCGTCACTAAAGGCCGCTCGAGCTGTCGCTAAAGAGCCGCACCTCTTCATTGGCTTGGCTGGTGCACGCACTGCACAGGCCATTTAGTGACAGCTGTAAGTGTCACTAAAGGTTGCCTTTCTGTCGCTACAAATCTCGTGCCTACAGCTCACACCGGCAGCTGTCTTTGCTCGATGAGATCTTCAGCCGTTCATCTTCGATCGTGCGATGCGCACGCAGAGCGTGCCTCTTTAAAATTTAAATCATGCATCCCGCATACTCAAACATCTAATGCACCTCCTAAACATCTTATCTGTGTGCCTCAGATGGTGCATTCTCGAGGTGCATCAATGATTGCATGCAGCATCCGTTCTCAACTGTGTGTCCATGTAGCTGCTTCCTTCACCACCTGATCTTCCATTGATGGCTTAATTTCCCTCCCGCATGTGCTTCAGCGGATAAAATCTGCATGCGGGGCTTTGAACGCATGGCCGTGCATTGTGAGATGAACCATAAACTGCTATGCTGAGGATCATAATTTTCTCTACCTACGAATTAAGCTGCCACACCCACGACCATTGGATGAAGATCCAATGGTCGAGATGACACCTCGCTTGATCTGCCAAAGGCTGGGTGAGATGAGATGCTTCTTCAGCCGTGGAGCACACATCTCAGCCGTTGGATTGAGATCCAACAGCTGGGATCTGATCTTATAGCAGGCTTGGGGACGCCTTGGCTCAGGTGGGGCGACTTGGATGGAGCCACGTGGCACCATCTGGGCCATCCATCTTATTCTTCTTGCGGAGGGTGCTACAGAGCTTTGATCGTGGTGATTCTTGCATTGATGGATTGAGATCATCGCTCTGAATCCATCCATACGGTCGGATTCTTCAGTCGAAGCCCGTAAAGATGTCGCATTGCCTCCTGGACATGTAAAATGATGGAATTAATGTACATAATATACAGCTATCCTAAATGCAATGCAATGGATGTTTGTGCAATATTTATATCATGATATGCAATGCTTGGCCTAGGAACTATCATAAATAAGCATTTTAAGATGAATTTATATGTGTTTATCCTACCCCCATGCTTACTTTTTGCTAGTCCCTAGCAAAATTAACCTAAATGATATTTATAAAAGTAGAGTCAGGATTCTATTATTTAAGCAAAATTCATCGAATACTTTAGAAAATCTCAACCCCAAGACCTAATTACAAAAACTCAACAGTGCTCGGGTGCCTACCAGAATGCAAACCATCCAATCCCTTGGCTTATTTGAAAAGGGAAGATACAACTTTTTTTTTATTCTTTTCTTTTCTTTTCTTGGACTTTTTGCAGTTTGAGAGTGTCGAGATAACTTTTTACGGCTATCCAACCTGCCCAAGACTCGAAAAGGACTTTAAGTGCTAAGCATCATGTGAAAATAGTGAAAGACTCACTAGGCGGCCATTGAAACGGACTTTGGGTTTCTACGACCCTAGGTGACCTTGCCTAAAGGTTTACCTTTTTGATTGGTAGCTTTCTCCCTACTTTTATTTATGGGGTCAACACAAGGGCGAACCCAACATATATCTTCCTTGTTTATTCTACTTTCCCACTTCTTTCCTAAGTGTTTTGGGAATTATTATGCATTTTTATTAGCTAGGCTCTGGACAATCGGCCAACGGGCTGTTACCCATGACCACTTGCCAGCCATACTCGTAAGGTGAAGTGTAGCTTTATTATTTTTTTATTTTCTCCTTTTTCTATCTTTTATTTTTTTCCTTCTTTTTTCTTTTTTTTCTTTAAGTAGGTAGCTTCCCTGATCTATGATTTACCTAAAGGTAGTACGACGAAAATGGTCTTGTGGCTGGGCTCTGGACAACCAGCCGATGAGCTGTTACCACCGACAACTTGCCAGCCATACCACCCTAAATAGTTCATTAGCTACCCAATTTTCGAGAAAATCGCCAAAATGTGAGTCAGTGCAAAAAGTGTGTAGATGCTTAGACTTAAAATCCCCTCAAATCAGAGGGTGGGTTGATAAGTTGCATAATTATCATCCCAAATTATTTACTAGTTTAAGATAAGATTATTTGATAAGGACTCAAGACTAAGTCCACATTTGAGTGGACATCTGGGCTAATTAAGCCCGCAGACCTAAAGAGTTTAAGTATTTACGTCCCAAAGTATCAATTCCTAAAGTTTGCAACTCCTAATGCCTAAGTTCTCGTCTCCTAATTCTTTTTTTTTTTAAAGATGAAAAATAAAAAATTACTGTTATGGCTGACAAAAAAAGATTCATCATAAATGTCTACCCCCCCATGCTTAGCTAATGCAATGTTCTCATTGTTAAAAATGAAATCATGCAAGAGAGTAGAAGTGGAAGAATAGCACCTGGTTTTTGTGAGATTTTGGTCAGCTCGGAACAATCTTTACATGTGCTGAGTTTAGTGCCTTCAACTAGGCGATGATCGGCCCGTGGTGGTTAAGGCAAGGCAAGAGCAACCTTGTCTGAGATGGGTTCAGGGAGCATATGGTCTACAAAGGGTTTAAGACGCTATCCGTTGACCTTGAAGATATTACCTATCTTTGGGCTAGACATTTCATCCATGAACACCTCAAGACAATCTCCCACCATCTTAGAAAAGATGGCCGGCATGCACCTTTGAGAAGTCACAAGTGCATTGCAAAGCCCGAATGGCATTCTACGAAATGCAAAGGTTTCGTAGCGACATGTGGAGGTTGACTTTTCCTGGTCTTCAGGATGGATAGGGACTTGGTTATATCCCGAATAGTCATCCAGGAAGCAAAAGTATTTTTGCCCAACTAACCTTTCAAGGATTTGATTGATGAATGGCATGGGAAAGTAACCCTTTTTTAGTGGCTGTGTTCAACTTCCTATAATCAATATAGACTCTCCAAGCAGAAGCTGAACGAGTGGTGAAGGTTTCCCCTTTCTCGTTAGTTGTAACGGTTATTCCGGCCTTCTTGGGTACAATCTGAACAGGGCTAACCCACAAACTATCCAAGATTGGGTAAATAATCCTAGCATTGAGCCACTTGATTATCTCCTTCTTGACCACTTGATGAGAACGTCATCATGAGCCATAATTAGCTCATTTTGACCAAATTAAGTCAGTAAATGCTCCAATATAACTGCTAGAGAGTCACAAGTCATTGCATAATCATTCTGAATTAAAAATAAGAAACTAGGGTTAAACCTGCAATTCTACTAGATTATCATAAATGCAGTACAACGATGGGTTTTCTCAGGGGTTGAATGAAGGTCAAATGGTCTTAAAAGATAACAACTGGGTTAAGACAGACAGAAAAGGGGTTTGCGTGTGTTCTAAGAATTAAATGACTTTTGAAACCCTAAAGATAGACCCGCTTAATTAATTGAGGTTCTGATTAGGATAAAATTTGCCTAAACCCTCTAAAATTCATAGAAAAATATTCTCTAGGGTTTGGAACATTCAATTTGACCATCAGAACCCTTTTAACCCAGAAAAGAGTCATAGACAGACATTTGCCCTAATTTGAGTTTTTACATAAATTACCTAGTCAAACGTAGTCAAAACCAAAATCCAACTTCACAATTGGATTCCTTAGGTACAAATTAGGTTTGCATCAAAATTTGGACCCAAAATGAGTTTGTCGTGACCTAGTTTGCAAATTGGTTCTGTCTAATTACATTTCTACACTTAACTTTCAAAAAATTTTCAAATAGGGCCCTAACTTTATCGTCGTCCCCACAAAAAGGTCCCCGTCGTACATAACTTCTAATCCTACAACTTCAGCAACAATCAATCAAAGATTTCTCCTTGATTGATTGATGAAACCTCCTCAAAATTGAACCGGAAATTTCTCTTGAAATTCTCTTTCAATCAGACCAATTCTTGTGCTTCAATTCTTTCCCAATTTCTCATGCGAATGCATGAGAAATTTGAGTTTCCAACTTCGTCTACCTTTCAAGCTTGAAAGCTTCTCTTTCAAGCTTTAATCGACCCCCTGATACCTATATAAAGACTCCCAAGGCCTGCCCGATCCTTCCAAGCTTGAATTCGACCAAAGAAACCCTCAAATCTATTTCTCCTCCTCTGGTGACTCTCCTCGCAGACTCTTCCTCCTTGCCTTCTTCCACGTCGTGCAGCACCCGTCAGTGCCCCTATCTCATTCATCCTCGCCGTCCACCTCTCATTAGAGCAACTTTGTCTCCGGTGTTGGCCATACCTCAACCGGTGCCAACTTTGCTCCCCTTCATCTTCCTCCTCTCCTAAATGACTCTTCATCTTCCACTCTTCGTTTCCAAATATCCACAACTTCATTTCAATCGTCCACACGCCCTCTACGACTTCATTTTCCACCTCGTCGACAGACCTCCGGCAAGCCCTAGCGACTTCCACACTCGCTCAACCGTGCCGCTTCCACACTCCTCAACATCATCTCAACTCACTAATCAAAACCCTCAAGTAATTGAGGGGATTGGCCTCTCTATGACCCCCCCTAACTCACCCACTTACACACACTCTGTGAGGACGACAGGCCTCCACATCCACTCGCATGTGACGCCACCACCATAGTTGCATTCCCAGACATCTAGCGAAGCTTTTGAGCTCTTCTGATGTGGCCATGAGGCCGTGTTCATGTTTTCAGGTACCAACCTCCAGCCACCATTAACGAAGCATCCTCGAGCAAGCTTCAACTGTGTTCATGAAGCTTTAGCATCAGGGACACACCCCAGGTGAAGCGGAATACACCCAGGAAGAGGGGTAGGTAGTCAATTGGACACTTTGACTGTGTCCCAAACCTCAATTGGAAGGATCCTCCTTGTTGCTGCTGCGCGAACGAAAGGGGCATGGTTTAGTCCCACATCGGTTGCTAAAGAGCGCCCGCCAGCGCATAAATTGAATTTCTGCTAAAGGCTTATCGTCTCAGCACGCACAGGGGGTGAGGTCACCGCACTTACGCCTCACGTGCCTCATTCGCGACTCTGACCCCACGGACATGGTGTGCTCGATAACCAGCCTAACCCTAAGCACTCCTCGACTACAACCCACGCCTACAGCCCTGGTCTAGGGTGCACTCTAGGTCCAAACCCAATTACCCAATACTGTGGAAGGCTCTAGGTGATCGTGACCCTGAGAGAGAAAGAGAGCTTGCACGGGGGTAGGGGGTTTTTCTACAAAGAGTATTGGCGACACTTAGCCAATTCTAGAAGCCCCCCTCCTTGTGTGAAGAGGCTGAACAGAAGAAGAAGAAGAAGAAGAGAAGAAGAAGAGAAGAAGAGAAGAGGGAACCGCAGCAAAAATAGAAAAGAAAAAGAAGAAGAAGAAGACACAGATGAGATGCAGAAGATAAAGAGAAGTGAAGAGAAAGAAGAAGATAATCTTAGCACTGTAGCACAGGGCTACTTAAGACGTCTGATACTTTGATTGCTTATATTTGAGACATTGATTTAAGTGTTATTCGTGAGGAGTAATTGGTGATTTGAATCACCATTTTTACTCCATTCTTTTTGCATATTGATTCTGACATTACTCTTATTGCAATATTTATTCTTGATTTAAATTGTGATCTTGAGCTTTAAATTCCATATTGCTCCCTGTGTTTGACCTCGGAACCTTTTCAAGTAATAAAATTTATTTGTTTAAGCGTTATTTTGGCTATACTGCAACACGATAATCTTAAACATCGATTTAGTGCGCAAACATTTTGGCGCCGTTGCCGGGGAGCAATGAGCAATTTAGAACTCTTGATTACAATTCTTGATTCTGATTCTAAGTTGCTATATGTCTTTTGCTGTGGTTAGTTCAGGAGAGATACATTGAAGGAAGATCAGCCGCACAATAAACATGCCAGGGCAGGTAAGTTCTAACCACTCTCTCCCTTGAGCCCCTCATTCTAAAAAGGATAAAAGGAAAAAATATCAATTAGGGCAACTTGCATTCTATTCATAGATAATTCATCAAGTTGCCTGAGTTGAAACATTTTATTTGGAAAACAAATCCGGATTTGTGCACCCACTTAAAGCTTAAGGTATCTAGGGCTATCACATTCTTGTTTGAGCCCTAGGTACCACATTTGGATAAATTAAATTGGACCAAATTAGAGCCAATTAAGGATTCCAGTTTAGGATTTTTAGAGACACACTTGCTTAATCAAGAAATCATCTTCCCAAACAATGTGTGCTTAGGCCTTAATTGAACCGATCTATTCAAGCAAAACCCTAAAATCAGGCTCTTAAAGTCATTTGAACACTAAAAGAGGGACCTAAATTTTCAAGGACAATACAGGTGAAGTTGACCCACCTTGTGGGTCAACCAATCTTCAAACTAGGTCACTTTTGCACTCAACACATCTTAAAGTTCAAGTGAAATTCTAAAGCACACTTGCTCTTAATTAAAACCCATTCTGGTCTACCTGAAACATCGGTGACAAGAGATGTTGGTGGGGGAAACCCTGTAACCCGTGGGGATGCTCTATCGTGTAGGGGTCTTTGTGAGACTCTCCTTCTCTGACTACCCAAGTAATTCTCAGGTGGATGGCTTTCTGACTAAGGGGTATCATCCGCCCCGAACCTCTATAGTCATCCAAAATTTTTGGGTGTCTTGATTGGGTCCATCAAATTCTACCTCTCATCTACTCCCTCGGTGCATGTTTGGGAGGAGGTCTCTAAGACCATCCTTGAGGCCTCTTTTAATCAGTCATTCACGTCGAGGCCAAGCCTCGACCTCTTTGTTTGCGCAACAACCCAATCCTACTGATATCTCTTCCGATTCATCTGAACTTGATTCTCCTCCATCCATCATCATGGCACAATGCGCAGAAGAAAATAATCATGAAAATCAACTTTAGCACCTCAATGATCTATTCCAAGCCTTTGTGAACCCTCCATAGCATCCAATGATACGAGATCACTACAATCCCACTGCAGTGGCAATCGAACTCGAGTACAAATCCCCACTGGAGGTCCTAATATTGAACTCAAGCCCAACATGATTCATGCCATTACCAAATTCCATGGATGTAATTCTGAAGATCCTCTCTAGCAAATCAAACAACTCAATCATCTGGCCCAGACCTTCGGGTCAGCAGCTCAAAATTGAGATATTCTACTCATGAAAATGTTCTCCTTCTCTCTCATGGATAAAGCTGCTCACTGGTACCAAACCCAAACGCATCCAATCAACACCTGGGCAGAACTGCAATCCGAGTTTCTGAGAAAGTTCTTCCCTGTTAGTCGGATAAATGCTTTACAGCACCAGATCACACATTTCATACAACAAACAGGAGAACCACTTCATGCAGCATGGGATCATTTTCTGGATCTCATGCGAAAGTGCCCCCATCACGGAGTTCCTAAATGGGAACAAGTCCATTCATTTTACCAGGGACTTCGTGAGGATATTAGATTATTCGTCAATGCGACCTGCAGAGGAAACATCATGGGTCAACACGAAGACACCGTGTGGGAGTTTCTTGAGAATATGTGCGAGAACTCCATCAATAATGAATCCATGGGTATGTTCAACTGGACGAATGCTCGTGCATTGACGAATCCAAAGGGAGCACATGAGATGAAAGGCCTATCCTCTTTCGTCAACTTGGAACTGATGGCTAGTCATCTGTTTAAGGTCTCTATTGTTGAGAAGAAGGTGGATGAGCTAACTCGACATTTGCAGCAAGCGACCTCTGTGCAAAACCCATTCACACAACCACCCTTTGGCAAGGAGGCCGTGCACAACATCTATCACCAACCTTCTCAGGGGATGGACCCTTATCCACCCCTGTCTGATTCTGTCTATGGAGGAAACTCTGGATCCACCTACTCTAGTTGGGGGAACTTTGAACACTCATATTCTGATTTTCTTGAGGTTCCTCAAACCTGAGAGAACCTCAACGCCATTTAGAATGATCCATTCTCAAACACCTACCACCCTGGATGGCACAATCATCCCAACATCACATGGTCAGGTAATAATCAAAACCAGAGACCTCAATATCTACCCCAATCACAAGCTCCTCATCCATATTAGCCTCCTCAGCCTCGACCTAACCCAACTTACCAATCTGGGTCGACTCAGACAGATCAAATGACTTATCCTTCAGACTCTAGCTGACATTTATAAGATGAATGTAGCTATGCAAAAATAGCACAGAGATGAGATCATAGAGGTTCGCAATCAACTTGCTCAGATGGCAAATCCTCGCTAACCTGGTGCACTTCCTTCACAACCTCTGCCTAATTCGAATAACATGTCGATCTAGAGGCGCGTTATGAACCCAAATCCAGGCCAAGCTCACTTTGTTTATCAGGCTTCTTCTACTCCATCACCTGACGGGATGGAGGCTTCGACATCATATACGGGTTACCAATAGCAAGCACCTCTTCTACCCACTCTAAACCAAAACCAAGCAGGATTAAATTCTGTTACTACCCGCACTGGCAAAACAACACAGGACCCACCTTACCCAAGCCAAACCCAGCTTGGTAATATAAACCCTAACCCAAGGATAGTCATCCAGGACACCTCTATCCCAGATCAAGAACCTAGACCCATTCTAGAGGAACCATCTAAAGTTCCATTTCCTGAGGCCTTGACCAAGGGAAAAAGAATAACCAAAATCGTGGCACCTGGGGACCTGGTTAAGCTCTTTGAGTAGGTCCATATAAACATCCCCTTGATGGATGCGATACGCCACGTATGGGCTTACACACGATTTCTGAAAGACATATGTGCACCTAAGCGTAAGCTGCGAACCAAAGGTAGGAATCCGATTGTACCATCAGAGCAAGCTAGCTCTGTCATTTTGAGCAAACTCCCGCCTAAGGCTAAAGACCCAGGCACCCCTTTGATCTCCTGTGAAATCGGTGATATATGATTTGACCAAGCTTTATTAGACTTAGGAGCCTCCACAAATTTGATACCCACATACCTACTAGACTACTTCGAGGAATCTGAACTTAAACGACTGAAATGACTTTACAACTAGCAGACCAATCAATTAAGTCACCAAAAGGAATTCTTGAAGATGTCATAGTTAGGGTGCATGATTTCTATTTCCCAGTGGATTTCATCATTTTAGACATGGATGCTCCTGAGAATGTGAAGAATACATTGATCATACTAGGGAGACCCTTTCTGGCCACTGCTAGGGACAATATCAATTGTAAGGAGGGCCAAATTGAATTGAAATTTGGGAGCAAGACACTAAAGATCGACATCTTTAAGGCCTAACAAGGAATTAATTGCGGAGTCATAGAACAAATTTGCAATATTGAAGCAGTGGTTGACGACTTCATTGAGAACCCGACTATTTCTGATCAACCACAAGAGGATCAAAACTCGCAATTAGAGGAGCTCGAACTCAACCTAAACACACCCATAGCTCTTTCCTTTGCTCCTAACATCCATCCTAAACTACCTGCTACTGCTGAAAAGCCGATTTTGGAATTAAAGCCTCTTCCCGATCATCTCAAGTATGTCTTTTTAGGTTCCAATCAGACGTTTCCTATGATTATCAACTCCCAACTCACACCTGATCAGGAAACACACATGATTTCTATTCTCCAACAACATCGAAGAGCCATTGGATGGACTCTCGATGATCTCACTGGTATCAACCCCTCATACTGCACACACCACATCTACACTGAAGAGGGCTTACGACCATCCCGTGAAATGCAGAGACGCCTAAATCCCAATCTGCAGGATGTCATGAAAAAGGAGATTATCAAGTGGTTAGATGCAGGGATCATCTACCCGATCTCCGACAGTCGGTGGGTGAGTCCAATCCAAGTTGTGCCTAAAGATACAGGGCTCACTGTCATCACAATAGAAATCGGAGAAACCATACTGACCAGTATAGCAAACTCGTGGAGAGTCTGCATTGATTACAGAACACTAAATTCCTCCACGAAGAAGAATCATTTCCCACTACCGTTCATTGATCAGATTCTCTAGAAACTAGCGGGAAATTGATTATTCTACTTTTTCGATGGGTACTCCTGTTACAACCAAGTCGCCATCCATCCCGTGGACCAAGAAAAGACCACCTTCACCTGTCTCTTCAGAACTTACACATTTCAAAGGATGCCATTTGGTCTCTGCAATGCACCCGCTACTTTTCAGCGGTGCATGCTTGCCATATTCTCAGATATGGTAGGTGAATACCTTGATGTCTACATGGACAACTTCTCGGTATTTGGTGAATCATTTGATGATTGCCTCCTACAGTTGGTTCAGATCCTCAGGCGGTGCATTGACGTGAACTTGGTTCTTTCTTGGGAAAAAAGCCACTTCATGGTACCTGAGGGAATTGTCCTGGGACATCTTATCTCTGGAAAGAGCATCCAGGTTGACCGAGCCAAGGTGAATTTGATTTCCAAACTCCTTATGCCTATCTCGGTCAAAGACATCCGATCCTTCCTAGGGCACGTCGATTTTTACCGTCGATTCATTCCCAATTTTTTGAAAATCGCACGCCCCCTGACTAATATTCTATCTAAGGATGTCCCTTTTGAAATCACGAAGGAATGCACTCAGGCATTTGAGATCCTACATGATTGAGTTACCAAGCACCTATCCTGCAAACCCCTGATTGGTCTCAACCCTTTGAGATCATGTGCGATGCATCTGATTACGCTGTAGGTACGGTACTTGGGCAAAAAATAGATGGGAAACCTGTGGTCAATTACTACGCTAGAAAGACACTTGACAAGGCTCAACATAACTACACAGTTACTGAGAAAGAGCTGCTAGCCGTAGTATTTTCCTTAGAAAAGTTCAGAGCATATCTTTTGGGTTCCCGTATTATCATTTACTCATACCACACTACTATGAGGCATCTCCTTGCTAAGAAAGATGCGAACCTTGACTAATCCGCTAGATCTTGCTGTGGCAAGAATTTAATATCGAGATTCGCGACAAGGCGGGGAAACAGAATGTGGTAGCTAATCACTTATCCCACCTTCCTTCTGATATTATCAACCCTTCCAGACCCATTACTGAACATTTTCCCGATGAGCACCTCCTAACTATTAGTATAGGACTTCCATGGTTTGTTGATCTAGTAAACTACTTAGCATCACATCAGATACCACCTGATTGGCTAAAACCCAAGAAGGACAAATTACTTTCCGATGCCAAGTACTACTTTTGGGAAGACCCGTATCTCTTCCACATTGGTGATGATCAGATCATCCGACAATGTGTCCCAAAAGCGAAAATTCAGGACATTTTGTCCTTCTGCCATGACCAGGCATGCGATGGACACTTCTCTGGTCATAAAATCGTAGCAAATGTCCTCTAGTGTGGCTTCTATTGGCCCACGATTTTCAAAGATGTATACAATCACTATAAGGCATGCACTCGTTGCCATACCTTAGGCAACATGAACCACCGTGATATGATGCCCTTATAGCTGATTCTCGTATGCGAAATCTTCAATATCTGGGGGATTGATTTTATGGGTCCCTTCCCTTCTTGGATGGTTTCGAATACATTTTTCTCGCTATTGACTACATGTCCAAATGGATCGAAGCCATTCCAACCCGAACTAACAATAATAATGAGGTTATCAGATTCATTCATCAGAACATCTTTTCTCAGTTCGAGATTCCACGTGCCATAATCTCCGATGGAGGGACCCATTTCATGAATGCTCAGTTCAGATCACTAATGACCAAATATGAGGTGTCACACTGAATCTCTACTCCTTATCACCCCCAAACCAATGGTCTAATTGAGCTATCAAATTGGGAGATCAAGAAAACCCCCTAGGTCACTGTTCGACCTGATAGGAAAGATTGGTCATCCCGACTTCCGGAAGCTTTGTGGACTTATAGGACCACCCACAAAACCCATTAGGCATGTCTCCCTTTAGATTAGTGCATGAGAAGGCATGTCACCTCCCCATCGAATTGGAGCACAAAACCTATTGGGCAGTACAGAACTGCAATCTCGATCCTTCTAAGGCAGGAACCCACAGAAAGCATCAAATGAGCGAGATCAATGAATTACGCCACGATGCGTATGAGAATTCTCAAATTTACAAAGAGTAGGTTAAGGCCTTTCACGACAAGCACATATCCAGAAAGATCTTTTTCCCTGGTCAAAAAGTCCTCTTTGATGCCAAACTCAAATTGTTCCCAGGAAAACTCAGATCAGAATGGATTGGACCCTACCTTGTCCGGCGAATCTTTTGAAATGGAGCTGTTGAAATTAGTCAACTTAGCCACGATTCAGAACCATTTGTTGTGAATGGTTAGAGACTCAAACCATTCATTGAACTCACCGATACAAATTTGGCTGAGATATCTTTTACCCTCCATTCTCTCTAAGCTCATTGCGCCCGACTAATGGCATTAAACTCAGCGCTTAACGGGAGGCAACCCGTCATTTTGAAAAACTTGAAACCCTTCCTGACACATCTTATGCTGAACTCATATTGTACTTTAGGGTTCAAACCTCAAAACAGTCGACTCCACCTCTGGTACCCATACTTGAGCTTGAAATCGTCCGCAACAAGTCACCCCGACCCATTCACCCACCCAACACCTATTCTAATGAATGATCTAAGCTGAACTCGAACCCACCTAATTTACATGAAATATGTGATTTCATCAAAAGAAATCACATATTCCAAAAATACCAAAAAATATAAAATTTTTTGAAAAAGAATAAAAATATGAGATGAGAGGAAATTTTGGTGGCATATCAGATTTTGAGGAGAAAAAGGGAGAAGATAAAAATGTCAAAAAGGAGCACAATTTGAAAAGAAAAGAAAAAGAGATAGTCATTAGTAAAAGATTAAGGAATTGACTTAGTTCTAGACCAAATCAAAAGAAAGAAATTGAAAGGCAAAAAGTGCTAAAAGAAGCGATTAGTAGGAACGCTGACTTTAGGCCTTTCGGGCTGCAATCATAGGCTTAAAATTCAAGTACACGTTAAGATCTAGATAGTCCTTAAGAGGTTGGAAAAAATGTGAAGCTTTAGTATTAGGTCTAAGGCTCAGGGATTATTCAACCTCGTTAACTGACCTTTGGTTTGCGAGAGTCGGTAACCTAAGCACCCCAATCCACACACAGTCTGGTTCAGTGAGCCTAAGTATCAAAATTACGTAAATGCATTAAACTTGTTCTGAAAAAGTTACCTTGATTAGGAGCAGCTGATCAACACAAGTTGATTTGGACGAGTTCCCGACGCGAAGAGGTGGGAAATTCCCCTCGAAGATGCGTAATAACAAATCGTCTCCTCGGTGCTTGTCTCCTCGGATATCTACATATCCTACTAGGGGCATGTAAGCATCCTGTGCTGGTTCAGATGCCATGGGTAGCATTATCTCGAAATGTCGATTGTCAGGGTCTGGATTTAGCTACAAAACACCATGGGCGAGATTATCTCAAAATCTCGAAAGGCAGGGTTCTGGGGGTTGTCATGGGTAGTGCTATCTTGAAGCATTGATTACTAGGGACCCTGCGAGGATTGATGGTGGGGACTAGGAATCCGATACTGACCATGTTGTAAAGCTAATCCGAAGCTAAAAATAAAAAGAAAAGAGAGAGAAAACTTTCCAAAAATAAAGAAAAATTCCTCTATCTCTCTCTGACAAAAATGCACTACAAACTAAACCTAGGCTAAAAAATGTTACAAGCATAGGTGCTTTAACCATGGAGTTCAACAAACCTTAGGTTAGTTCCTGTGGGCCTTAGAAACCTTCGCGACAGACTAAGGCTAGAGCTGGTCAGGTTCGAATCTTGGTTGGTACTTGAGTACCTCTAGGCCTACTATGGGCATTCTAACCTAATCTACAAAAGGAAGCACACATCAAAGTTTTAAGCATCTAAAGTTTTATGGTCTAGAATCAAAGTTAATACCTTGAAATTTTGCTAAGGGACTAGCAAAAGCTAGGCATGGGGGTATGATGGGAACACCATCATGAGCCATTACTAGCTCATTTTGACCAAATTAAGTCAGTAAATCTCCTACATAATCGCCAGAGTCACAAGTCATTGCAAAATCATTCTGAAGGAAAAACAAGAAATTAGGGTCAAAACTGCAATTTTACCAGCTTATCATAAATGCAGTACAACCATATATTTTCTCAAGGGTTCAATGAAGGTCAAATGGTCTTAAAAGATAATAAGTGGGTTAAGATAGACAGAAAAGGGTTTGCGCATGTTCTAAGAATTAAATGATTTTTGAAATCCTAAAAGTAGACCTGCTTAATTAATTGAGGTTCTGATTAGGATAAAATTCAGCTAAACCCTCTAAAATTCATAGAAAAATATTTTCTAGGGTTTGGAACCTTCAATTTGACCATCAGAACCTGTTTTAACCTAGAATAGAGTCACAAATAGACATTTGCCCTAATTTGGGTTTTTACATAAATTACCCTATTAAACATGATCAAAACTAAAATTCAACTTCACCATTGGATTCTTTAGGTCTAAATTAGGTTTTTACCAAAATTTGAACCCAAAATGAGTTTGTCTTGACCTAGTTTGCAAATTGGTCCTATCTAATTACATTTCTACACTTAACTTTCAAAAAATTTTCAAATAGGGCCCTAACTTTGTCTTCATCCTCACAAAAAGGTCCCTACCACACAAAACTCCTAATCCTACAACTCTGGTGACAATCTATCAAGGATTTCTCCTTGATTGATTGATGAAACCTCCTCAAAATTGAACTGGAGATTCCTCTTGAAATTCTCTTTCAATCAGACCAATTCTTGTGCTTCAATTCTCTCCCAATTTCTCATGCGAACGCATGAGAAATTTGGGTTTCCAACTTGGATGACCTTCCAAGCTTGAACCAAGCTCTAATCGACCCCCTGATACCTATATAAAGACTCCTAAGGCCTGCCCGATCCTTCGAAGCTTGAATTCGACCAGAGAAACACTCAAATTCTTGTCTCCTCCTCCGGCCAATTTCCTCTTCAAGCTCTGGCGACTCTCCCTTCCTCCCCTTATTGTCTGACTGCAATAGTAGTGGCAGACTCTTCCTCCTTGCTTTCTTTCGCATCGCGCAGCACCTGCTGGTGCCCCTATCTCATTCATCCTTGCCGTCGACCTCTCATTAGAGCAGCTTAATCTTCGACGCCAGCCAAACCTCAACCATTGCCAACTCAACTCCCCTTTGTCTGCCTCCTCTCCTAAATGACTCTTCATCTTCCACTCTTCATTTCCAGACATCCACAACTTCGTTTCAATCGCTGACACGCCCCTTGCGACTTCATCTTCCACCTCGCTGGTAGAACTCCAACGAGCCCTAGTAGCTTCCACACTTGCTCAACCGTGCCACTTCCATGCTCCTCACCATTGTCTTGACTCACTAATCAAAACCCCTCAAGAAATTGAGGGGATTGGCCTCTCTATCACCCCTCCAACTCATGCACTCTCACACACAATCTATGAGGTTGACAGACCTCCACATCCACTTGCACGTGATGCCACCACAATAGTTGCATTCCCTGACATCCGGCGAAGCTCCTGAGATCTTCTGATGTGGCCATGAGGTCGTGTTCATGTTTCCAGGTTCCAACCTCTAGATGCCATTAACGAAGCATCCTCGAGCAAGATTCAGCCGTGTTCATGAAGCTCTAGCACTAAGGACACGCCCCGGGTGAAGTGGAATACACCCAGGCAGAGGAACGGGCAGTCAATTGGGCACTTTGACTACATCCCAAACCTCAATTGGAAGGATCCTCCTTGCTGCTACTGCACGTAGGAAAGGGGCATGGTTTAGTCCCACATCGGTTGTTGAAGAGCGCTCACCAGCACATAAATTGAATTTCTACTAGAGGCTTATCACCTCAGCACACACAAGGGGTGAGGTCCCCTCACGCACGCCTTGTGCGCCTCATCCACGACTCTGACCCCCCAGACCTGGTGCACCCAACAACTCGCCAAACCCTAACACTCCTCGGCTACGACCCACGCCCACAGCCCAAGTGTCGGGTGCGCTCTTGGTCCAAACACGATTACTCGGTACTATGGAAGGCCTTGGAAGAGTGTGACCCAGAGAAAGAAAGAGAGCTTGAGTGGTGGTAAGGGGGGTTTTGCTGCAGAAAGTATTGGTGACACTTAGCCAATTCTAGAAGCCTCCCTCCCTGTGTGAAGAGGCTAAACAGAAGAAGAAGAAGAAGAAGAAGAGAAGAGGGAGCTGCAGTAGAAACAGAAAAGAAAAAGAAGAAAAAGCCACAGACGAGAAGCAGAAGGAAAAGAGAAGAGAAGAGAAAGAAGAAGAAAAATCTTAGCACTGTAGCACAGGGCTACTTAAGACGTTTGATACTTTGATTGCATATATTTGAGACATTGATTTAAGTGTTATTTGTGAGGAGTAATTGGTGATTTAAATCACCACTTTTACTCCATTCTTTTTCCATATTGATTCTGATAATACTCTTATTGCAATATTTATTCTTGTTTTAAATTACAATATTGAGCTTTAAATTCCATATTGCTCCCTATGTTCGACCTCAGAACCTTTTCAAGTAATAAAATTTATTTCTTTAAGTGTTATTTTGGCTATACAACAACACGACAATCTTAAACACCGATTTAGCACGTAAACACCACTTCTCTGATATTCGGGTTTGTTCTCCTTTGCTTCTCGCGAGAAGGGCAGGATCCATCTTCCATAAAAATACGATGATTACAATAAGATGTCTCAATCCCCTTAAGGTCGTGGATGGTCCAACCAATTGCCACCTTGTTGTTCTTAAGGATCTTAGTTAACCTTGATTCTTGCTCCTTGGTCAAATCAACACTAATAATCACAGGGAGCGTGTTTTCAGGTCCTAAGAACTCATATTTCCAATTTTTGGTCAATGGCTTCAATTCAAGCTGAGGTGGGTTTAGAAGAGAAGGTAGGGAGGATGCTGAGGAAGATTCATCAGGATGATCCAGTGGAAGAGGCTGGGAATGAATAAAATCAATAGCCTCTTTGAAATGTGGCAGGTCTGCCATAGAGGGTTGTGGGTTGGGTTCGCTAAAGCTGGTGGAGTCCTCAAGTGCACTAATCGTCATACAAGTCTCAAAATCCTGATCCTCGAGCTCCTCAATGAATTCACAATCCTCAAATCCTCTTATCGCCTTAAAAATATCCAGAGTTACCTTCTTATCCCCAAAGGCGATCTCCATATTATCACTTTCACAATTTATGTTGGCCTTGGCGGTAGCTAGGAATGGACGCCCCAGAATGATGGGCGTGTTCCTCAAATCATTAGGTACATCCATGTCAAGGATGAGAAAATCTACAGGAAAACAGAAATCCTTGACCATGTCGATTACATCCTCAATAACGCCCCTCGGTGTGGTGATCGAATGATCCGCTAATTGTAGCGTTACTGAGGTTGGCCTAAGTTCACCTAACCCAAACCTCTCATAAAGAGAAGTTAGGATTAGGTTGAAGGATGCACCTAGATCCAACAGTGCCCTATGAAAAGTGTATTCCCCAATAATACATGAGATCAAGGGGGCACCTAGATCTTTCTTCTTTTGAGGAAGGTGATGCCGGATCATAGAACTTGCCTGCTCAGAGAGAACCACCTTCCTTGAAGTGGGTTCTCTTGGCTTACGCTTTTGGGTACATAGTTCTTTCAAAAATTTAGCATAAGTTGAGATATGCTTACTTAATAGAATTGAGGAGTGGAATATTGATATCTATGCTCTTTAATAAATCCAGGAGCTCCTCATTGCTATCTAGGGTTTTCTTCTTCTTGGTTTTCAATAGGGCTTCAAGGAACGGGATATGGGTGGCATTTTCAATTTTTGGTCCCTGGGCCTTATTGTCTTCTTCAATCTCCTCCTCTTCTCTCTCAAGCTCCCCAGGGTTTTGGCATCTAGAAGGTAATTTAGGGTCCTGGGTTTTCTTTCCTCTTCTCAAGGTGATAGAGTTTACAGAGGCATAAGGGTTTGGGTCTTGAGGTGGGTTAGTGAAGATTGGAGGGCCTTGGTTGGTCATGTAACCAGAAGAAGAAGATGAGGGACCCTGCTCAACCACCTAAGCATGTGCATGTGGGTCCCTTTGATTCCCATACCCTATGGCTCTATTGCCTCGATTTTTCACATTACGCAGGTTGGGTACGGGTTGGGATGGTAGAGATCTAGGTTGTTAGGTGTTAGCAATTAATCTGGATTGCAAGTTATCCAATGATGTCTTCATTTGCTGCATAAGCTAAAGCATGGACCCTTGCATTTCCACCATCTGCCGGTTTAAATTAGCCTACCTTACAGATTGTTGGGCATTCCAAGATGGCTGAGTAACCGATCTTGGGAGCAACTAGGTGTATACTTAACCTTGACCCATAGATCTTTGAGATGCATAGTTGCTAGGTCGAGTTTGGGTTTGTTGCCCCTGACTTTTCCAGGAGAAATTAGGGTGGTTCCTCCAACTTGAGTTATAAGTGTTGGAATATGGGTTGGACTTAACAATTTCCTACATTGCATATGCATCCTCATTGGACGAGGATAAAGAGAAGGAAGGATCAGAAAAATTGGGATCAAAGGCCCCAGTTTGGAACCCATAAGGTTCCGAGAAATCCTGGCTCACAGGTTGAGTCGAATCAAGTTGGTTCACGAACTCCCGCCCCATGGGAGCTCTTGAGGAATGGAATCCCTAATTCTGGGATTGAGTAGGTGTAGAAGTGTTTCCTGAATTCACAGACATCCATTCTTCCATTCTCTTAGAAACCAAGTCTATTTTATCCAGTTTATTACAAATCAATTCCATGTCAAATGAATGAGAATCCTGGATCTCATTAGCACTTGACCTAGATTGTTAGGACTAGTTGAATGCATCCATGAAGGCTTGATTAATTGAGTTCTCACTCATTTCCTCAAATAGGCTGTATGCGCTATCTGCATCCCTGTTGAGGAAATTGCCTCTGCAAGAGACATCCATGTGATTACGGAGTTACTCAACCATCCCATGAAAGAAAATCTGCATGAGTTGCCATTTCGGCACCTCATGGTGTGGACACTTCCTCAAAAGTTCTTGGAATTACTCCCAGGCACCATGAAATAGTTCCCCCGGCCACTATGCAAACGTGGTAATCACCCATCACAAGGCATTATTCCTTCCAATAGGGAAGAATTTCTTCAAGAAAGCTGACTTAAGAGTAGCCCAAGTTTCTATTGGCCTTCCTTTGGTCCGGTACCAATGTGCGGCTTTATCCCTGAGAGAGTAGGGGAAGAGCCTCATGATCATTTGCTCATCGTTCACATTCCCTGCTTTGGTGGTCTGAACCAAAGTGGTCAGATCCTCCAAATGCTGGAATGGGTCCTCTAAGCCAAGCCCATGAAAATGCTTAATCAAGCTTAAGACTTGGGGCTTGATTTCTATGTCCCAGGCGGGAATCATGACGCCGAGACGTTCCCCATAGTTTGAAGGATCATAAAAATCCTTCAAGGGCTGAACGCCCTGACCATGCATACGTTGGAACCATTGTTGCATCTGTTGCAATTCCTCCAATTGCCTCTGAATCAGCTCTTGCTGGTTCGGGGGGGGGGGGGGGGGGGAGGTTGTTCTTGATCAGCCATGGGATCTGCTTGGCTATAGCTCAACCTCTGCCTCCTAGAATGGTCTAAAGGTTCTTCCAATATAGGGTTCAATGACCTCCTTCCAAGCATACACTAGAAGGAAGTCGGAAGGACGGGGAAGAGAAGGAGCCCTACAGCACAAGAATACAAGCCTGTCCTTAGATGGGGTAGCCTAAAGGTCTAAAGACTCTCAGAATCCATCCTAAGATTATGGACGATTTACTCTACTTATATCCAGGCAATCCAACCAGTTAAGAGGAGGGATTGGGGAGAAGGTTCTTCCTTTGGCTTGCACCTCCGGTTCCTAGTGTACCCCCTAGCCGCGGTCATTTGACGCTACTCTCCTAGCTAGACATCAGATTGACTAGTATAAGCAATTTAATCATGAATAATCTCAATTTGGATCCCGACGAGCGAATGAATCCTTAGGGCCGACATCTAATTGATTTTAGTTAGGCTTGGGAAATTGATGCTAATGTGATGGGCCTTTAATGGGTTGTGCCCTTAATGATTTGTTTGAGAATGTGTGAATGTGCACAACCAAGATGTTTTCAAGCAAGATTATTAATGATAGGGTGAGTTTTAGGGTTCGAATGTTGCTTAATAGCTTATAGGATTCAAATATTAGGTGTTTTCAACAAAGTTTTGTGAGGAAAATCTTGTTTTTAAAAGCACATGTTCAAGTATTTTCCTTTAGAAATCAAGAAAAATATGGAGTGCCTGGCTTGACATAGTTATTGAATCTTATGGGGCAGCTACAAAATGAACCTCTTTTAAATTAGGTGGTGCGGCCCAAACAATTCGATCAATCGGCTCAAATGCACCACTGATTAAGGCACACAAAAAAAAATGATTAACCTAATATGATTTCTACTCTTTTATGTGTTGAATTTGTGTACCAGGTCCATAGGTCGGAATCCCGATTGAGTAGATGAAAATCAAGTCAGGTTATGTGCCACTAATGTGGGTGTATAAAGTGTGTAAATTGATTCGTCCCACAAAATGTATCCTTTTGTTTTTTTTTTAAAAAAAACATGGGTGAGATGGGTGAAGGTGGCAAATAAGACAAACAAAGTCTATCCTAGGGTTTATGCAAACACCTAAGTAGATTAGGTCTTGGTTATGAGTGTGGCAAAATGAAACTAGTGGGGGGAAATGTGGGGAACATTTACAAAGTACTCTACCCGCACTTTACTCCAGTCTACTGCACTTAGATCTCCATGCTAGGGTACTTACAAGACCGTAGATCAAAGACAAGCGGGGTTAGTGCTATGTAAATGCAAAGAAGCGTAGAAAACAATAAAGTAAATTCCGTTGCCTCCCCAGCAACGGCGCCAAAATGATCGCACGTGTTCCACACGTTTGAAATCGGGGTTAAGAGTAACCCATTGTTGTAGTTGCAAAACTCATAATCAAATATAATTGCCGAAACTCCAAGGGAGTCCCGGGTCGAACACAGGGAGACAACGTTTACCTTGTATGAAAATTGCGCTTCGATTTGTTTCTTTTTGGTGTTTTGTGGTTTTGTTTTTTTTGTGATTTTGAAATAAAAAAGAAAAGCAATCACAAGAGAGAGATGGAATTGAATATGATATATTACATGAATGTCAATTGCAATAACTTAGAAAACATAAAAAGAAGGGGAGGTGAGAAGAAATCTCCGGAAGCAGCTGTTCAGCGAGACGACGGTGCTTGGCGAAAGCTCAGACGAAGGAGTTGGAAAGCAGGATGACAAAGGTGAGATTCGAGAGGACGTCAGGTAGAGGAAAGCTTTAGCACAACTCCGGAAAGGAGGTGAGAAGGCGGAGATGATCTGCTATCGGAATGGAGGTGGGAGGACGGCTCCAAGGTGACCTATGAATGGGGATAGGAAGATGAGGAGTATTTGGTGAGGTAGAGTTTCGTTGCACTAATAGGTGCCTTAGGAGCTTGAGAGTAAGCACTAACAGAGCACTGGTAGTCTTGCTAGAGCTTGGGAGTAGGTGGGAGTAGAGTAGGTAGAGATGCTTTGTCAAGGGGGGTGTGTAGGCCTTTATATAGTGGACAGGAAGAAGAGAATCCCGCGCACATGCATTCAGCGACATCTATAAGCATCACGAAAGGTCTCTCGAGCTATTGCTAGAGATCCATGACTCTTCATTATCTTAGCTGGCGCACACACTATGCAGCCAATTAGTGACATCTGCAACTGTCACTAAAGGCTACCTTTCTATCATTGCAGATCCCACGCCCACCACTCACACCCGCAGCTGTCTTTGCTCGACAAGATCTCTATCCATTCATCTTCTATCGTGCGGTGTGCATGTAGAGCATTCCTCTCTGAAATTTGAATCGCGCACCCTGCATTCTCAGACGTTGGATGCACCTCCTAAATGTCTTATCTGTGCACATCAGATGGTGCGTTCTCAAGGTGCGTCAGCAACCACGTGCAGCATCCGTGCTCATCTGTGCATCAATGTAGCTGCTTCCTTTGCCGCCCAACCTTCCATAGACAACTTAATTTCCCTCCCGCATGCACTTAATTTCCATCGAATGCTTGGCTGTGAATTGTGAGCTGAGGCGTAAACTGCTGTGCTGAGGATCGTAATGTACTCTGCTTACGAATTAAGCTTCTGCACCCATGATCGTTGGATGAAAATCCAACAGTCAAGATGACTCCCCGCTTGATCTGCTTGAGGCTGGGTGAGATGAGATGCCTCTTCAGCCGTGAAGTGCACATCTCAACTATTGGACTAAGATCCAATGACCAGGATCTAATCTTACAGCAAGCTTGGGGATGCCTTGGCTCAGGTGGGGCAGCCTGGATGGTGCCACGTGGTGCCATCTGAGCCGTCCATCTTCTTCTTCATGTGGAGGGCACTACAGAGCTCTGATCAGGGTGATTCGCATGTTGACGGACTGCGATCATCGCTCTAAATCCATCCATACGGTCGGATTCTTCATCCGAAGCCCGTAAAGATGTCTCACTGCCTCCTGGCCATGTAAAATGATGGAATTAATGTACATAATATACAACTATCCAAAATGCAATGCAATGGATGTTTGTGCAATATTTATATTATGATATGCAATGCTAAGTGATGTAAACAAGTTTACACTACTTAAGATGTCTATTTATGCATGTTCTTAAGCATAGGATTGCATTGCATGCTATAAATATTGCATAACATGCATCATCTTGAATTTAGAGTAGTTTGAATAAAATGGAGGTTAATTGTCTCCTTTTATGTTCATGGATAGGGCAAAATTTTTATTGGGGCCTCGGATCGAAGATCCAACCATACAGATGTGATCAAGGCGACGATTGGAGTTCAACGACTCCAAGATCGCCCTAATCAGACATCTGTAGCATCAGATAGTGACCGGGGAACCCTAGAAGATCAAGGACCAAGATGATGTAAATCCACACTTAAAATGACAAATCTGACTGCACGGATGGATTCGGATCGACGATTGTAGCCTAACGGTGTGAAATCGACTCAATCTGGCATCCGTGGCTCCATCTACATCATCCAAAAGATGGACGGCCAAGATGGCACCACGTGGAGCCATCTCAGCCATCCAACTGGCCCTCAGGTCCACCGCTGCCTCTCCAAAGAGAATCCAACGCACGATCTGGGCCGTTGGATCTTGATCCAACGGTCCTAAATGCGTGTTCAAAACTTCGGCCGCTCGCCCATCCACGCGTGCATCGCAGTGGATAAGGCGCTCGGCTGCCTTCAGACGCATGTTCTATTCGCAGGGCGCGGGTGAGCGGGCACGAGTGAGCGGGTGCGAGCAAGCGTTGGATCATCATCGAACGGCTTTGCCCACCCGATAGTGCTCACGTGCTATTAGATGCGCAGCAAAGCTGTGGCATCGCACGCGATGGGGCACGCAGAGGAGGCGGGCGGAGGTGCGATCTAAGCCATCCGATCTTGCGATCGGACGACTGACATCGGCTAGACGTGCGCGTGCGTTGAGCGCGCGAGCAAGCGACCGGGCACGTGGCGCGGCCTACTACGCCCACGTTCGGACCTTTAGCGACGGTTTTATCCGTCACTAAAGGTCCTGAATTAATGTTTTAAGAGTTGTAATGACCAAATTGCCTCCACTCCTTGCAACTATAAAAGGAGACCCCTTCCATATGAAATTATCATCCTTTCCTTCTCTTCTCTCCCTCTCCAAAGCTCAAGAGAAGCTTGTCCCACACCCGGGATGCTTCTCGCGAGATAAAATCAATTTTTCGTCCCCCTTTCGGAAGCGGATCCCGCAACAACGACGACGTGCTACCCCATTCCCGTTCTTCCTGCTTCGTCCTCCTTCATCCTGCTTCGTCCAAGCGTCGTCCCGTCCAACTCATCCCCCAAGCGACCGTCGAGGAGGATATTTCTCTCTCCATTCTTTTAATGCTTTCTAGAGTAGATTTACTGCTTTCTAGTGTAATCATTTCCCGCTTTCTAGTGTAATGAACAATCGTTCTGATGATGAAATTCCATGTTTATTCTACATCTCGTTTTAGTTTTTGTTTATAATATTCTCTCTCTCTCTCTCTTCGATTTATTGTAAATAGTTGATAGTTCTAATCAATTGAATTACTTCGTGAAAAATAAAATAAATGTGAATTTTTTAAATCAAACGTCCGCC
Organism: Thalassia testudinum; assembly: GCA_037157565.1. Taxonomy (NCBI): domain Eukaryota; kingdom Viridiplantae; phylum Streptophyta; class Magnoliopsida; order Alismatales; family Hydrocharitaceae; genus Thalassia; species Thalassia testudinum. The sequence continues at coordinate 2,884,548 of JAZHRO010000073.1, read as the reverse complement.
TCCCTGTGTTCGACCCGGGATTTCCATTCCGGTATAAATTTTATTTGTTGAACACGAGTTCTTCGATTTCATACTACGACGACAGGTTCCAAAATCGAACACGTTAGCATAGCAACCCGACATTCAACATTTTGGCGCCGTTGCTGGGGAGGCGACGCTCTTTGATTTTCTTCACGTTTTCTAACTTATGAATCATTTACCTCACTTCTCTCCTTTCATATTGTGATTGCAGGTACTCTTTTGAGATGAGCAAAAGCGGTAGATTGGAATAAAGTGCTGTGGAAGGTTTTGTAAGTTACCCCCACCTCCCACCCATTAGATTTCATTTCACCACATAATAACACAAACATAAATCAACCTAGGTGTTCTTATAAACTCTAAGGTTAGATTGTTTGTTGTTTGACACCCACACCCACCCCAACCCCCACATTAAAAAAAGAAAAATAAAAAAAAATCTCACAGAGGTACACAACCTCATCTAATTTTCAAACTCAACTAGTAAACTGATCTTTAGAGCCGGTACACACATTCAAACACATAATTAAGTAGAAATCAGATTAGGTAATCACTTGTGTGCCTAATTTAGTGGTGTAACAGGCCAATTGTTTGAGTTGATTGGGCCGCACCACTTCAATTAAAATCAACTCATCAAGTAGGTGCCACTTAGGTTCAACTCTTAGGGATTTACCAGGCACTCCACATTCTTTTTAAGCTTCAAAGGAAAATATCTTCACCTGTGCTTTCAAAACCTGGTGTGCCAACAAAACTTGTTTGAAAATACCTAAAGTTGAATCCTAAAAGCTATTAAGCAAGATTTGAACTCTAAAATTCACCACATCAAAAAAATAATCTTGCTTGAAAACCACTGATTATGTATGCACACACAAATCAATCAATCATTAAGGGCACCACCCAAATAAAGGGCCCGTCACATTCCAAAGCACATTCAAACCTAGCCCTAAATAAAACAGAGTAGACGTTGGCCTTAAGGATTAGACTCGCTCTTCAGAGCCCAGAACAAGATCATTTTCGATTAGTCTATTTCTATTGTTCAATCTGATGACTAACTAGGGGAGCAGAATCAAACGATCGCAGCTGGGGGGTACACTAGGAACCGGAGGCGCAAGCTGAAGGAAGAACCTTCTCCCCAGTCCCTCCTTCTAACTGGTTGGATTGAACAGACAGAAATAGATAAAATCATTCCTTTATCTCAAAACAGGTTTTGGGAGTCTGGAGGTCTTTAGGCTAGCCCACTTAAGGACAGGTTTGATTGTTTATATTGCAGGGTGCCTTTCTTCCTCCTGTCTCTCATGAATCCTTCCACATATTACACACATTCTCGTTCTTTCCCTCCTGTTTTGAATTATCCTCAACATGACGATTATTCCAACTCGTACTGTAATCACCCTTCAGTTAGTTGGGATAACTCGGATTGGGGATATAGTTCCGGAACTCCATGTTCAGGGTCTAACCCTAAACACTTTGATTGTTATTTCTATCCTTCTCAGAGCCACATCGATTATAGATCGTCACCCTTTCATGAACAATATAATACGATCTACAATCAAGAAGGATACTCTGATCCTTACCCATCCTTAGATTGCACTGCCTTTATGTCATCACCACCTTTTGAACAATCTGAAATGACCTATTATCAGGAAGGGTATAACGAATCTCAATTCGTTAATTCCCCTGCTTTGACCCCAAACCCGCCCAACCTTGAACCAACTCATTTGGTTCAGGGTAACCAGGTTCAAGATAAGGTTCTGGCTAACTTGAGGAATATCATACAAACTTTAGAAGTTTAGCCAGTACCTTGCATTGAGAGATTGGAGCCTTTAATTAAAATGATTAATGATATGAATATGTATTTGTTGGATTGGCTCTAGGATGTTAAGGATAAGAACCCGGGTGAGTTTTTACTTGGGAAGTTAGCGAAATTGAGGATGAGATTTGTAGTTGCTTTAGTTCAGTCATGGGATGATTCCCAGGATGAACTCCCTTCAGGAAAGCCAATGTCAGAACCCATTCAGGCACCTGTTGGGAGGGACACGTGTTACGCAGCTGACCAGATTGAATTAGAGCAACCAATTAGGGATGATTCCTAGGATGAACTCCCTTTAGGAAAGCCAATGTCAGAACCCATTCAGGCACCTGTTGGGGGGGACACGTGTTACGCGGCTGACCAGATTGAATTAGAGTAACCAATTAGGGATGATCTGATTTCTTCACCTAAGATCCCTAAGCCAGGGTACAAGGAAACGTATGTCTCCTTGGAACAGAAAGTGACATTTGATTTTGAGACATACATTAATACGGATCTTGATTTCTTTGATTTTGATGGTGAAGATTCAAGTTGCGAAGTCTCACGCGAGTTTACTGAACATGATTTCTGTGAGATGATTGGGCCTGAGGAATATGATAGATCATTTGATAGCCCAATAACTGAGGAAACTGATCTTATTAAGGCTCACATTATGGATCCAGAATTGCATTTTCTGGAGGATTCAATCCAATGCCCTGATTGTCTGTTACACCCCATTGAGCTTAACGATGATTCTATTTCTGAGATAATTAGACCCAAGTCAATTTGATTCAGCCACATCATTTAGACTTGGAGATTTCAGATGGGGTGATTAATATGCAAGAGGTCCTGGAATTTGACATGCTGAATGAGGAGGATAGGAGCCGGGAAATTTTGATTTGGAAAGTAAGTTCTGGAGGAATTACAAGATTGAGTCGAAGAGTGCCTATTAAGCTGAAACCATCAAACTATGACCCTTACGACATTTGTTCTAAGGATGTCAAACCCAAGCACACATTCAATGATTATCCTTTTGAGCTTGATTTCTCTATAACCTGACTCTTTGGTCTTGGGTTACATCCTCATAAATCGCAGGCCCGACCCTGCTTGCATACTGATTTTAGGTTTTGGGTAATTTTTATCCAGAACCTGAGATATTCTCGATTATGGGGTATGGGTCTGCACTACAATTTGGTTCACATCTGTGGACATCCCCTAACAGGTCAAAAGTTTCTTATGTTTATTTTAATTCTGACCTGGACCTGTGAATTTGTTATTTCTCTTCTTTGTATAGTGTGCCTAGCTAAAGGCACTAAATTCAGCACATATACAGTTCTTTTTAGTTTTCATCTAGGAGCGAACCTGACATTCACGCAATTCAGGTGCTTTCTATGCTATTCCACTCTGTTTTATGTCTTTTTAATACAATGAGGACATTGCATTAGATAGGCATAGGGGGATGGATATTCATCTATGAAATTTTTTTTTAAAATCCATAGATTTGTTTTATTTTCTTTTATTAAAAAAAAATTGTGGAATTAGGAAAGAGAACTTGGGTTTAAGAAAATTTTCAATCTTAGGAAGTACTATATTATGATTTGAACACAAAGACCCTTCAGGTCTTTGGAGTTAATCAGCCCGTGTATCCACTAAAATGTGGATTTGTTTTTCGAGTACTTGCCAACCTAAATTCTATTTTAATTGGAGTAAATAAGTTTGGGTGATAAGTACACGACTTATCAACCCGCCCTCTGATTTGAGGGAACTGAGTTTTTAGCATCTACACACTATCTTGTCACCGACTCGTTGTTCGGTGATTCTAATGGAAATTGGGTAGCTAATGAATCTTCTAGGATGATATGACTGGCAAGTTATCGTGGGTAATAGCCCATAGGTAGGTTGTCCAGAGCCCAGTCACTGGACCTTTCTCTTTTTGCTGCCTTTAGGTAAATCTTAGACCAGGGAAGCCACCTACTTAAAAAAAAAATAAAAAATCAAAAAGAAAAGGAGAAAAGAAAGAAAAAAGAAATAAACCACACTTCACCGCACGAGTCTGGATGGCAAGTTGTCAGTGGTAACAGCTCATCGACCGGTTGTCCAGAACCCAGCTCAATAATTGCACTAAAAAATCCCAAAACACTTAGGAAGAAGCGGAGAAGTAGAATAAATCGGGGAGATATACACTGGATTCACCCTTGTGTTGACCCCGTAAAAAAATAAAAGTAGGGAGAAAGCTACCAGTTGTAAAGATACACCTTTAGGCAGAATTCTTTTTTAGGTCACCTAGAGGCATAGAAATCCGAAGTCCGTTTTAACTGCCGGTCAACGAGTCTATCGCATTCACAATAAGATGCTTAGAACTTAGGGTTCTTATCAAATCTTGGGTGAGTTTAATGGCCGTAGAAAGCCACTCTTAAACCCTAAAGATTGAAAAATCCAAAATAATTAGAAAAGAGGAAAAAGAGAAAAATAAATTTTTTTTTGAATAAGGCCAGGGCTTAAGGTGGTCTGCATTTTGGCAGATAATCGAGCACTATTGTGTCTTTGAAAGTTCAGATCCTAAGTAGTCATTTTCTTAATGACTGAAAATAAACTCAAGCCCAAATAATCCAACCTGATTCTTTTATAAATAGCATATAGCTTTTGCTAGGGACTAGCAAAAGATAGGCATGGGGGTAAGCTGTAAACATGTTTACACTACTTAAGATGTCTATTTATGCATGTTCTTAAGCATAGGATTGCATTGCATACTATAAATATTGCATAACATGAATCATCTTGCATTTAGAGTAGTTTGAATAAAATGGAGGTTAATTGTCTCCTTTTATGTTCATGGACAAGGCAAACTTTTTATCGAGGCCTCAGATTGAAGATCCAACCGTACAGATGTGATCAGGGCGACGATTGGAGTTCAACGACTCCAAGATCGTCCTAATCAGACATCTGTAACATCAGATAGTGACCGGGGAACCCTAGAAGATCAAGGGCCAAGATGGTGTAAATCAACACTTCAAATGACAAATCTGACCGCACGAATGGATTCGAATCGATGATTGGAGCCTAACGACGTGAAAATCGACTCAATACGACATCCGTGGCACCATCTACATCATCCAGAAGATGGATGGCCAAGATAGCGCCACGTGGTGTCATCTTAGCCATCCAACTGGCCCTCAGGTCTGCCGCTGCCTCTCCAAAGAGAATCCAACGTGCGATCTGGGCCGTTGGATCTTGACCAACAGTCCTGAACGTGTGTTCAAAACTTTGGCCGCCCACCCATCCACGCGCGTAGCGCAGTGGATAAGGTGCTCGGTTGCCTTCAGACGTGCATTTGATTTGCAGGGTGCGAGCGAGCCGGCGCAAGCGAGCGTCGAATCCTCATCGAACAGCTATGCACGCCCGATAGTGCTCACGAGCTATTAGACGCGCGGCGAAGATGCGGCATTGCACGCGATGGGGCGGGCAGAGGTGGTGGGAGGAGGCGCGATCTAAGCCGTCCGATCTCGCGATCGGACGGTTGAGATCGGCTGGACATGCGCGTGCGTTGAGCAGGTGGGCAAGCCAGCAGGCGCGCGCGCGCCGCCCACTACGCCCATGTTCAGACCTTTAGCAATGGTTTTATCCATCACTAAAGGTCCTAAATTAATGTTTTAAGAGTTGTAATGACCAAATTGCCCCCACTCCTTGCAACTATAAAAGGAAACCCCCTTCATATGAAATTCTCATCCCTTCCTTCTCTTCTCTCCCTCTCCAAAGCTCAAGAGAAGCTTGTCCCACACTTGGGATGCTTCTCGCGAGATAAAGTCAATTTTTCGTCCTCCTTTCGGAAGTGGATCCCGCGACGACGCTGACGTGCTGCCCCATTCCCATTCTTCCCGCTTCGTCCTCCTTCGTCCAGGCATCATCCCGTCCAGCTCATCCTCCAAGCGACCGTCGAGGAGGATATTTCTCTCTCCATTCTTTTAAAGATTTCTAGAGTAGATTTACTGCTTTCTAGTGTAATCATTTTCCCGCTTTCTAGTGTAATGAACAATCGTTCTAATGATGAAATTCCATGTTTATTCTACATCTCGTTTTAGTGTTTGCTTGTAATATTCTCTCTCTCTTATTCTCTCTCTCTTCGATTTATTGTAAATAGTTAGATAGTTCTAATCAATTGAATTACTTCGTGACAAATAAAATAAATGTGAATTTTTTAAATCAAATGTCCGCGTCCCTGTGTTCGACCCGGGATTTCCATTCCGGTATAAATTTATTTGTTGAACACAAGTTCTTCGCTTTCATACTACGACAGCAGGTTTTCAAAACCGAACACGTTAGCGTAGCAACCCGACATTCAACACTTGGCCAAGGAGCTATCATAAATAAGCATTTTACAATGAATAAATATGTGTTTATCAGTTCTCTAGAAAACAAAACACTGTTTCACTTTCAACAATTGAAGCAGAATATGCAGCTGCATCTTTAGCTTGTTTACAACTAACGTGGATGAAACAAATCTTACAAGATTTTGGCCTATCCTACAAAAACAACAAAATAATGTGTGACAATACTAGTGCCATTAACTTATCTAAGAATCTAGTACAACATTCTAGGACTAAACATATTGATGTTAGGCACCACTTTTTAAGAGACTATGTCTTAAAAGGAGAGATTAACCTAGAATTTGTTAAAATAGAAAATCAATTAGCTGATATCTTCATAAAACCATTGCCAAAAGAAAGATTCGACCTAATTTGTCTTTCACTAAGCTTATCAAGACTAAAAGAACTTAATTGATATACTTGATTGATCTATTTTACACTGTTGATTTGTCACTTTATTAAAATTGATCGACCAAAATGTTTTGATCGATCAAAGTCCTTGTTTTATTGACCAAATTTGTTTGCAGGAAATTTCCCCCCAGAAATTTGAGTTTTGATCGATCAACTTAGTTGTTTGATCAACCAATCTAGTTGGGCAGGAATTTTTCCTCCAATCAATCAAACTCTGAACGACCAATTCATGTAATTGATCGATCTTTTCTTGCTTTGATCGACCAAAACTGGGTAGTTTCACTTTTCCAGATTGTGATCTTTTCGCCTTGAATCTCTCTCCTAATCTACCTAACCGACATCGGTAACAATGGTTAGTGATGAGTCCATTTCAATGGACTATTGCTACGCCTAAGTAATTCAATTCTAACATTGTATGTTGGTTAATAATTACATTAGGTCAATAAATAAGTACATGCATTATTATTTGAGTTTTTATCTATTTTATTTCATTCTATAATTTAGTATGTAATTATTTTATGTTTTGTTGTTGCAGGAATAAATTGCAAGAGCTGAGGGGGGTGAATTAAATACTCCCCTCCCCAACAGCTGTCGACCTCAACTGAGTCTCCCGGTCGGACTCAACAGCTCCTTGTTTGCACCTCAAAACACGCCTATAAGAACGCCTTCTTATGCTATTTTCTAGCATTAACTATGTATATTATAATCCTGTAGTTGCATTTGTAAAAACGCTTGCATGCATGCATTTAATTGAGAGGAGAAGAGAATGGAATAAATGGCTTGCATTTTTACATTTTTCTTCAAGTGTCTCTTTGCAAAAGTCCCCTCTCCATATTTTATTTTCATCTTTCTTTCTTCTTCCCACGGCTTTTCTCTCCTTCCCGCGGCTGCGTCCTTCCCGCGGCTGCACTCTTCCCGTAGCTGCATGCAGCAGCCACGCAGCACCTCTTCCCGTCACGTCTCCCTGCCAACGCCGCTCCCTATAGCTGCAACTCGCACGCCCTCTCCCTGCTGCAGCCAACACGCCCCTCTCCCCTCCTCTATAAGTAGCTGCAGCTTCATCCTCGCGACGGCAGCGGTTGCAGCTGCTGAAAAAAACCCGCAGCCACCTTCCTCGCCCGTTCTCCCCTCCCATACGCCGGCCCTCCGTCGAGGAGGCACCCGACGAGCAGGAGAACCCACTGTGGTGCTCACCACCACAGTGGGAACACCACCGCCCAGCTCTTCAACGAGCAGGTGGGTGTGGTGTTTTCTTTTCTCTTCGTTTTCATCTCCACGCCATTGCTGCCGCTTCAAGCTCCGAAGCTTGAAGCAGCAGCAGCAGCAGCAGCACCCCCCACCTCCTCCGCGACCTTCCCCGCAGGCGCGCAACCCTCCGCGCGCGTCTGCAGGCCCGTTCTCCGCCTCCGTCTCCGTTCTGTCCACCTCGCAGTTGCACCCGTAGCCCGCCGCCGCGCGCACTGCAGCGGCCGGCTACGGCCTCACGCCGACCCCTACCCCCCTCCGCGACCCTCCGCGACCACCTGCAGACCTCCTCCACGCTCGCTCCTCCGCGCCATCGCCCGCTCGTCGACTTCGCGTAGGCCTGCAGAACCCTGCGCGAAGGCGCGCCCGCACCCGCCGTCTTCAGACGTCCGCCTCCGCCTTCAGACGACGCGGCGTCAGACGTCCGCCGCCGCGAGCAGACGTCTTAACTCGCTGCCATCATCCGCGCTCGCGATCTCTCCCGCCCGCTCTTTCTCTCTCTGGCGCTCTCTATCTCTCTCTCTCTGCTGATCTCTCTCTCCCGCTCTCTCTCTCTCTGCTGATCTCTCTCTCCCACTCTCTCTCTCTCACGTATTCTCTCTCTTTTTTTACTCACTCACAGACACACACTACACCAACACACACACATCTTCACCGACACACACACACACCCACACACACACTTACACTATACGTATAGTTATATATAGTAACATATATATACTTATATACATCTATATATAATATATACATACCTATATATATATATATATATATATATATATATACTTATATAGATAGTATATCTATATATTTATGTATACACACACATATATATAATATATCTATATATATATAAATATACACGTATATATATATATCTATATACTTATACATATACTTATATATATATACATATATACTCATATACATATATATATATATACATATCTATATACTTATATATATACACACATATATATATATATATATCTAGATACATATATACTTATATACATATATATATATATACATCTATATAGTATTATATATATATACTTATATACATATATACATAGCTATATACATATATACATACATATATATATACATATACACCTATATATATATATATATATATATAATACATATATATCTATATATATATATACATATATACTTATACATTTATATACATATAGATATATTTACTCATATACATACATATGTACATATATTTTCACGTTATTTACTATACGCTGTATCACGGGGATATCTGCACCAGTTGCTGATATTCCCTGATACACGCGTACAAAAAAAAAGCGTGGTCCCATACATCATCCATCCTCCATCCACACTCCACGCGGCACATAGTCGTGTTGGTTGCGTCTCTCTAGACGTCAACTGACTCGACATAGTGCTACACTCCATCGTCACCTCCACCCCCACCCCTTTATATATATACTACATATAAATATATATCTATAGCTACTATATTTACTTTCTATCTGTTAGCTTCCTTCTTAGTAAAAAGATAAAATAAAAAAAAAGGTATAAAAGTGAAAAGATAATCTTTGATTTGCAGGTACCCCGTCTTGCGAGTAGCAAGGCGCGTTTTGGAACTCTGTTTTGGCTAAAAGCCAAGGACACAATTTTGAGGGTGTGCCTCAAGAACAAGGATTACCAGAAAAAAAAAACCTAAATAAGAAAAATACCAAAAACACAATAAACGAATGGAAGAGACGCGTTTTAAGGAAAACGTAGAAACTCGACTTTAACCCCACTTCCCTGAGTTCGACCCTGGGCCTAAAAGTGACAAGATAAAATCAATTAGGCCAGGTTAAAAATTTTGTAAAGAGATGGTTAGGTCTGAATTAGGTTAACCACTATACATATTTCAACGATAAAAACATCATATTAACAACCTATCCAGGCCGACCCATCATGACTTTTCTGGCGCCGTTGCCGGGGAACTACGCTTTCGAGTAAGTTTCTATCCAATTCCTTTAAATTTGTCTCTTCTCTCTTCACGGGTAGTGTTGTTTTTTGGTGTGCAGGTGAACTTGGTGGAAGGAGAAGGAAAGCAGACGAAGTCGGGAACGAGAGCAGATCCAAGGCGGGAATGAGAGCGTGAAGACGCCGACATCGCATTGGAGCTTCGCACACATTGCCGAACAAGTAGGTTTTCTTTTCTCATCAAATTAGGGTTAACTTGCCACCACAATAAAAAAAAAAAAAATTTAAAAACTAAAAACTAGAAAAACTTCTTGGGATTTCTTGAGGGCAAGTGGATTAAAATTAACTTGATTGATTGGTTGTCTTCACTCCCACTGCCCCGGGATTTCCCGCCTTACTTCGCATAGCGAAAATCCGAGAATCTTGATTCTTAGATTTTTCGCCGTGGGAAGTATTCTTTGAGGCAAAGAAAAAGATTGCTTGTATCCCTCTTTTGCCTCACTTATCTTTAATTCAGGATCACATTTTTGGTGGGGAGACTTGGAATTGAGTTGATTCCAACCCCACCACGACTTTTCAAACTTGCCTGTGATTCGATCCTGAATACTTCAACCCCAACAATTTTATTTTCTTTATCTTTTGGTTGAAGCCTTGTGTGTGGAAATCATTTCTGGTGATTGGGAGCACTTGAATTGAAGTGCTTTGGCTCCCTGTCACATTGATATAAAACTGATTCGTGCATCCACACTTAGAAATCTCCATTTAGGGTAGCCCATTGCATTTTAGCATGCATTAACTAACTGATAATTGAAGAAGGGTTTCTTGGGTTTTAGAAGGAAAACCTGTATTTTTGCAAAAACCCGGAGATTGGTTGAATTGGTAATTCAGCAAAACCCTAAAATTCATACTACTTAAGGCTGAACTCTAAAAACCATTCGCCAATAAAAACTTCAATTCGGGGAGATTTCCCCGTTGCATGCTTGTTCTTACACACTCTTAAAATCAATCACTTGGGCATTACCCGTAAACAACGCCCTTCACATTCCAAAAGCACTTGACCCTAAGCCTCTAATTAAAACTGGTAGTAACTTGACCCTTACTGAGGATTGGAGGTCTAACTACCTGTGTGTAGCGACTACGTGCTGGTGAGAGTTCCCGCGTGCTATCGGGTGTCTAAGACTGGGGCAAACGGCCTTTCAATCTGGCCCGGTGGTTCCGCGGTGCTCGCATTCGGTTCCGTAATTCGTGATAGTAGGTAACTTAGATCTTTAGGTCTAAGGGCACACTGTAGAGGTTAGGAACTTGACTGTATTGATTTGTAATCAAGTGTACCTTTGCGGCGTCATTTCTCTCATCCCTATTCCCTTCTCATCTCCCCAATTCTTCCTGCGGTAGTGCATGTTTGGGAGGAGGTCACAAAACCCTGAACTATTTGAATTGACTGGTAAATCTAGAAAACAAGTCGAATCGTCCTCCTCCTCCACAAGCATGGCTGCACGCCCACCCCCAAATCCCGAGGGAGGAAACCGCCCTCAGAACCCACCAGGTGGTGGAGCCTTAGATCCCATAATCCGCCTCCAAGCCCAAATGGAAATGTATAATGAGCAAATCGAAGCCATTCGGGAAACATTGGAGGAAATGCAGAACCCTCCCGAACGGGAGGAGCCTAGGTCTCTTAGCTCTTATCAGAATCCCGCTGCTACAGAGACCATAGGACAAATTCGGGTCCCCATGGGCGGGGACGACTTTGAATTAAAACCAAATATAATTGGCCTAATCAATTTTCACTTTCATGGTCTTGCAAGTGAAGACCCATTTCTCCACTTGGAAGACCTAACCCGACTTGCTGAAACCGTTAAACCAAGAAATGTCGGGTTATCTATAGTCCTCATGAAGATGTTCCCGTTTTCATTACGGGATAAAGCGTCGCAATGGTTACGCACCCTTGGGAGAACCATCCACTCGTGGGAAGAGATGCGAACAGCGTTTCTCAAGAAGTTCTTCCCAATCGGGCGGACCAATGCGCTTCGCCGTGCTATCACTTCATTTACGCAACAAAACGGCGAACAATTTCATGAGGCATGGGAGAGGTATAACGACCTCCTCAGGAAGTGTCCGCACCACGGTCTGCCTAAGTGGCATATAGCCCAGATTTTCTACTATGGGCTAAATGAGACTTTGAAGCAGATTGCAGACGCTTCCTGCGGAGGGAACTTTATGAATAAAGACGAGAATGGAGCATTCGAGCTGTTTGAAAATATGAGTGAAAACTCGATGAACAATGCTTCCATTGTCGCCTTTAATCGTACCAGCCAGCCCCGAAATGTCCACGAAGTTGACATGGGACCCTCCCATTCATCCACTGATCTAAGCCTTATTGCACAAAAACTGGATGAAGTCTCCGTCGTGCACAAGAAGCTGGACGAGCTTCTGGCCAACCCCGCTCGATCTATGGCAAACACCACCTCTTCACCACTTCGTCACAATCCAAGTTCTTCTAATACCAGGCTTATCCCGAGAAACCCCGTTAGACCTTCCTTACTGAGTGTCGCGCCAAGCGACTCGGTAAGTCATGTGGAACTGGCTTCTGCGAGCCAGTATTTCGACACGGAGGACCAAGCCTCCGTGGGCTCGGACGCATATCTACATGCGGACGCGTCTACTGGCATAGAAGATGCTTGCGCCCTGGGGAACAACCCGTTCTCTACCACTTATAACCCGGGGTGGCGTAATCATCCGAACTTTGCATGGTCCAAAAACCCGCAGCGCCAAAACCCCGCGGGTGGACCAATGCGACCGTCCGCACCCGTCATCCCAAGGGTCCAGTTTAATCCTATGGCAAATCCGCCATCAGGCCCTTGCGTACCACAAACTGAACACGCATCAAGCCCTCTTGACAAATTGATGCGAATGATGACGGAAATGTCAAAGCGCCATGAAGAGAACATGACCTCTCTTCAGCACCAATTGGCGCAGCAGAATGCCGAGATCAGTCAACTACGCATGGCGACTCGATCTCAGGGCACTCTTCCCGCCCAACCTGTTCCAAACCCGCGAAATTTTGTGCCCCGTGGTTCTCAACCACAGGTACGACCTTCTCAGGGACAGGTTAATCAAGTTCTGCAAGCTCCGAGCATTCCACCGGGATTTCAGGCTAATCCTGCTGCAGCACCACACTCTTATATCCCCATTGCAAACCCTCCTCCACCGTATGATCCCACTGGACCCGCATCGTCCAATGCTATCACTACGAGGAGCGGTAAGCAGACCGTCGATCCGCCTCGACCTGATCCTGGCCCATCTTCTTCATCACCCTCTCATTCGGGATGCATACCGCATTCGCGAGAGGATGATGCACCAAAACTTGTGCCAGAATCAGTCCCATTCCCTGAGGCTCTACTAAGGGAGCCAAAAGGCAAAAAGAAAAATACGCAGGCCTTTGACAACCTACGTAATTTGTTCAGGGATGTAGAAATCAAGGTACCCCTGCTCAAGGCAATCGACCACATACCTACTGTCGCTCGATTTTTCAAAGACTACACAACACCCAGACGACAGTCAAAGAGGACTAAGAATCCGGTGGTTCTCTCGCCTCATGCGAGTTGTGCTATACTGTCAAACTTACCACCGAAGCAGAAAGATCCGGGCACACCACTGATTTCCTGTAGCATCCAAGGCTGCAGTTTTAACCGTGCCTTGCTTGATCTAGGATCTTCCATCAATCTCATACCGACCATCATGCTCAAAAAATTTTCCTTGGGAAATCTGAAACCCACCCCTGTCACGTTACAGTTGGCAGATCGTTCTGTCAAAATCCCGAAGGGTGTGGTGGAAGACGTGGTGGTTAGGGTCAACAGTCTCTGTTTTCCTGTTGACTTTCTTGTTTTAGATATGGAAGTTCCTAGTTCACTTTATGATTGTCCGATCATCCTCGGTCGACCTTTCTTGGCCACAGCCCGCGCCCACATCGACTGCGAGTTGGGCTGTATTGAGATTGCCGTTGGATCTGAGAAGCTCAAGCTTAACATATTCAAGGCAGCCAAGAACTTTGATTGCGATTGCATTGAGGATGACACGTCTGACGAGGATATGGCCGTCAGCGCGTGTATCGGACTAATTGGGACCTATTCGGACTGCTGCAGATTACCTATAAACACTGATAACTGCCTGACCAACGCATACTGTGACGTTCCCCAATCCCTCCCTTGTCCAGTACCTTCTCCTGGCCAGACTTCTGACGAGGTTTTCTCCGCTTCCCATACCTCGTGGTCTGAGTCATATCCGGGCTACTCACTGTCGGTCCATACTCATGAAGACCGAATTGCCCTTTCTTCCCCGCCAAATCAGGCGGATTTACAAATCCACACTGGGACCTTGAGCCCATATACTTCTCACTGGGGCTATTCATTTTTGGATCCATCTATCCAAGAAGCCCCTCTTCTTGGCCAATCTGAAGGCCAGTTTCTTCCTCCTAACTTGTTCTCCTACCCGTCTGGGACACTCTCGTCCCAAGAAATGCCAGATCCTTCCCCATCCACTCCCGAGCTAAAAGTGCTGCCTAATACACTCAAGTATGTTTTCCTGGGACCAAATGAAACGCTCCCTGTAATCATCAGTTCAAAATTAACCATGGAGTAGGAGTGCAAACTAACTAAGGTCCTCCTAGAACACAAGGCAGCTATTGGGTGGTCCTTATCAGACTTATCTGGTATTAGTCCCTCCTACTGCACTCATCGTATATATACGGAGGAGGAGGCTCGACCTTCACGCGAGATGCAGCGACGTCTCAACCCTAACATGCGGGAGGTCGTTAAGAATGAAATCATTAAGTGGCTGGATGCGGGTATAATCTACCCGATCAGCGATAGCCCCTGGGTGAGTCCGATTCACGTTGTGCCCACAAAGGCAGGACTCACCATCCGTGTCAATGACAGGGGCGAATCCATCCCTACACGCACTCCTACATCTTGGAGAGTGTGTGTAGATTATAGGAAACTCAATGCTGCAACCAAGAAAGATCACTTCCCGCTACCATTTATTGACCAAATCCTAGAGCGGTTAGCGGGAAATAAATTTTTCTGCTTCCTGGATGGATTCTCAGGATATAACCAGGTGGCAATAGACCCCCGAGACCAAGAGAAAACCACTTTTACCTGCCCTTTCGGCACCTTCACCTTTAGAAGGATGCCGTTCGGACTTTGTAACGCGCCAGCAACTTTCCAGAGATGCATGCTGGCGATATTTCATGACATGGTGGGTGACTTTCTCGAGGTCTTCATGGATGACTTTTCAGTCTTTGGACCATCTTTCGACGAATGTCTTGCCAACCTGACTCGCATCCTTAGGAGATGTATTGATGTAAACCTCGTGCTTTCCTGGGAAAAAAGTCATTTTATGGTGCACGAGGGAATTGTTCTTGGACATATCATATCCGATAGGGGTATCGAGGTTGACAGAGCTAAGCTCGATATCATTGCTGATTTACCTGTGCCTGGTTCTGTCAAACAAATCCGCTCCTTCTTGGGACACGTCGGTTTCTATAGGAGATTCATCAAAGACTTCTCCAAAATTTCTCGACCCTTAACTCATCTCCTATCAACCGACGTGCCCTTCGACATGGGCCCTGACTGTATACAAGCATTCACGCAGCTGCGTAATGCTGTCACCAAGGCCCCTGTTCTCCAGCCGCCTGATTGGTCCCTCAACTTTGAACTTATGTGTGACGCTTCAGACCTTGCAGTCGGAGCCATCCTGGGACAAAGACGTGATAGACACCCCTTCGTGGTATACTACGCCAGTAAGACATTGGACGAGGCCCAGCGTAATTATACTACCACTGAAAAGGAACTACTGGCAGTCGTCTTTGGGCTGGAAAAATTCCGTTCTTACCTTCTGGGCTCTCACGTTATTGTTTTCACTGATCACGCGGCCATTCGCCATCTCATGCACAAGAAGGATGCCAAGCCTAGACTGATTCGTTGGATCCTTCTGCTCCAGGAATTTGACATTGAGATTCGTGATAAGGTCGGAGCCCAGAATGTTGTGGCTGATCACCTTTCCAGACTGGACCCTGACCATATTGGACTTACTCTGCCAATTAATGAAGTTTTTCCTGATGAGCACCTATTGGCAATAAATGTGGCAAGTGGACCGTGGTATGCCGACATTGCCAATTACCTTGCTTCTGGATCTCTTCCACGTGGCTGGCCTAAAAACCAGCGCGAGCGTCTCATGGCAGAAGCAAAGTATTATTTCTGGGATAATCCACTTCTTTTTCGGATAGGTGCTGATCAAATCATCCGTCGCTGTATTCCTGACAGTGAGTTCCCCAGTGTGCTATCCTTCTGCCACGATCAGGCCTGTGGAGGCCATTTCTCTGGGAGGAAAACTGCAGCCAAGGTGTTGCAGTGCGGTTTCTTTTGGCCCTCCCTTCACCAGGACGCGCACACTTATGCCAAACATTGCACTAGGTGCCAGTCATTAGGGTCGATGGCACGTCGTGACATGATGCCCTTGCAACACATCCTAGCTGCGGAAATCTTCGACATCTGGGGAATTGACTTCATGGGTCCCTTTCCTCCATCCAACGGCTTCGAATTCATCCTCGTGGCCGTCGACTATGTTTCAAAATGGATCGAGGCTATTCCCGCGCGCCGTGCTGACCATGTTATCTCCACCCGATTCGTCAAAGACCATATCTTTGCGCGTTTTGGGATCCCTCGGGCCATTATCTCGGATGGAGGAAGCCACTTTACCCATGCTTCTTTTCGGGCACTTCTGAGGAGGTACGGAGTCCACCATCGTATCGCATCCCCGTATCATCCTCAGACGAACGGCCAGGCGGAAGTGTCGAACCGGCAAATCAAGCAGATTCTCCAGAAAACGGTTCGGCCTGACCGTAAGGATTGGTCCGACAAGCTGACTGACGCACTTTGGGCGTATCGGACCGCCTTCAAGGCCCCCCTTGGTATGTCTCCATATAGAATCGTTTACGGGAAGCCTTGTCATTTACCTGTAGAGTTGGAGCACCGCGCTTATTGGGCGGTTCGCCAATGTAACCTCGACCCAGACTTGTGTGAACGAGAAAGGAAACTCCAACTCCAAGAGCTGGAAGAGCTCCGTCGTGAAGCCTATGATTCTGCTCTAACCTTTAAACAACGCACTAAGGCTTTTCACGACAGCCATGTTCGGCGGAAGGAATTTGAGCCATCTCAGCAAGTTTGGCTCTATAATGCCCGACTCAAATTCTTTCCTGGGAAATTAAAGTCCAAATGGACTGGTCCTTTTCTGGTCTCAAGACCATTCCCCAATGGGGCCGTCGAAATTGAAGATCCCAAATCTGGGCGTAAATTTACGGTCAACGGGCAGCGTTTGAAACCCTATCTGACTCATGAACCTGCCCCCGTTGGAGAAACCGTTGCCCTGCTGGAGGGTAACTAATTCTTTGCCTCATTCTGAGTCCAGCTGGGGACATTAAATTCAGCACTTGTTGGGAGGCACCCTAACAGCACTCACCATCCACCATCACTTTTCACACCTCTATCGCAATCACTTCACTTTTCTCTTCACCACCCACCATCCACCCACCCTTCCACCCTGATCTATACCCTGAACCTCAGCTCTTGTTACCCGATCTTCCATCCTTCCTCTGCCTTTCCCTGCATGCATATGAGGACATAGCATTGTTTGGCATGGGGGGGTGGATAGGCATCCATAGGATCCGGGTATGTTATGGTATTATACAGTTCCCACCTATTTATAAATATGCAAAAAAAAAAAAAAAAATATATATATATATAATAAATGGTGTTTAATAATGATCTTGAAGCTGAAACAAAAAGGCAATAAGTGTTTATGGATATTCAACCTCTGTTTTGAAGACTTTCCAGGCCACAAAAGCTTGATTCGCTCAGGCTCGACTTAATTCACTTAAAGCATTGACAAAATAGATCAAGATCTCTCCTAACTAAGGATGTATTCTTGTACCTGAGACACCAGTACAGGATCCGTTGGTTTGTTTTTTCTTGAGAGCTTAAGTAAACTTGGTTCACACTACACATATCAGGAAAGACCAGGTGAACATAAGATCCAACCCTAGTGTTCATTAGGGAAGGTGGAGTCCTTACCTGTGTGCGCAGGTAGACTTTTTATCCCAGGCTTTAGTCTTGTGTTTAGGAGCGACTCTTTCCACCAAAAAGAAACTCTCCCACCAAAAAAAAAAAAAAAAGATGTGTGTTTCAAAATGTGTTGTAAGAGATATACTGACATGTGTTTCAAAAAAAAAAAAAAAAAAAAAAAATCAGAAAATGGGAGTTGAGTTTTCCGTCATCATCTTAAGGGTCAATTCGAAGACATGAGCTGAAACTGGGACCAACCTGTACTTAAAAATTCGTGAAACCCTGGGATTGAGTCTTAATGTTCATCTGGTCAGTCTTGATCCTTCACTATGCACAAACCATAATTTCTTGAGCTCTCGAGTATGGCAAAAACCTCCTGGGTCCTGGAAATCGTACTTAAGGTTTAAATATCAAGAGTCCTGGTTAGTTGAGAGATGATCTATGTCATGTGAGACTTAAAGTACTGGTAGTCTTCTTTACAATTGGTTCTCACAATATTCGATAATAAACACACCTATATCACCTCAGAAGAAAATTTTCAACTTAAGATCATTTCTAAATACGGTTTTGCTAGGGACTAGCAAAAGATAGGCATGGGGGTATATGTTTGCACCTCAAAACACGCCTATAAGAACGCCTTCTT
Source organism: Thalassia testudinum (assembly GCA_037157565.1). Classification (NCBI taxonomy): domain Eukaryota; kingdom Viridiplantae; phylum Streptophyta; class Magnoliopsida; order Alismatales; family Hydrocharitaceae; genus Thalassia; species Thalassia testudinum. Next base: position 2,866,008 of record JAZHRO010000073.1, on the reverse strand, counting down.
ATGCTATTTTCTAGCATTAACTATGTATATTATAATCCTGTAGTTGCATTTGTAAAAACGCTTGCATGCATGCATTTAATTGAGAGGAGAAGAGAATGGAATAAATGGCTTGCATTTTTACATTTTTCTTCAAGTGTCTCTTTGCAAAAGTCCCCTCTCCATATTTTATTTTCATCTTTCTTTCTTCTTCCCACGGCTTTTCTCTCCTTCCCGCGGCTGCGGCCTTCCCGCGGCTGCACTCTTCCCGCAGCTGCATGCAGCAGCCACGCAGCACCTCTTCCCGTCACGTCTCCCTGCCAACGTCGCTCCCTATAGCTGCAACTCGCACGCCCTCTCCCTGCTGCAGCCAACACGCCCCTCTCCCCTCCTCTATAAGTAGCTGCAGCTTCATCCTCGCGACGGCAGCGGTTGCAGCTGCTGAAAAAAACCCGCAGCCACCTTCCTCGCCCGTTCACCCCTCCCATACGCCGGCCCTCCGTCGAGGAGGCACCCGACGAGCAGGAGAACCCACTGTGGTGCTCACCACCACAGTGGGAACACCACCGCCCAGCTCTTCAACGAGCAGGTGGGCATGGTGTTTTCTTTTCTCTTCGTTTTCATCTCCACGCCATTGCTGCCGCTTCAAGCTCCGAAGCTTGAAGCAGCAGCAGCAGCAGCTAAACCGCGGCGACAGCAGCAGCAGCAGTACCCCCCGCCTCCTCCGCGACCTTCCTCGCAGGCGCGCAACCCTCCGCGCGTGTCTGCAGGCCCGTTCTCCGCCTCCGTCTCCGTTCTGTCCGCCTCGCAGTTGCACCCGTAGCCCGCCGCCGCGCACACTGCAGCGGCCGGCTACGGCCTCACGCCGACCCCTGCCCCCCTCCGCGACCCTCCGCGACCACCTGCAGACCTCCTCCACGCTCGCTCCTCCGCGCCATCGCCCGCTCGTCGACTTCGCGCAGGCCTGCAGAACCCTGCGCGAAGGTGCTCCCGCACCCGCCGTCTTCAGACGTCCGCCACCGCCTTCAGACGACGCGGCGTCAGACGTCCGCCGCCACGAGCAGACGTCTTAACTCGCTGCCATCGTCCGCGCTCGCGATCTCTCCCGCCCGCTCTTTCTCTCTCTGGCGCTCTCTATCTCTCTCTCTCTGCTGATCTCTCTCTCCCGCTCTCTCTCTCTCTGCTGATCTCTCTCTCCCACTCTCTCTCTCTCACGTATTCTCTCTCTTTTTTTACTCACTCATAGACACACACTACACCAACACACACACATCTTCACCGACACACACACACACCCACACACACACTTACACTATACGTATAGTTATATATAGTAACATATATATACTTATATACATCTATATATAATATATACATACATATATATATATATATATATATATACTTATATACATAGTATATCTATATATTTATGTATACACACACATATATATAATATATCTATATATATATAAATATACACGTATATATATATATCTATATACTTATACATATACTTATATATATATACATATATACTCATATACATATATATATATATACATATCTATATACTTATATATATACACACATATATATATATATATCTAGATACATATATACTTATATACATATATATATATATACATCTATATAGTATTATATATATATACTTATATACATATATACATAGCTATATACATATATACATACATATATATATATACATATACACCTATATATATATATATATATATATAATACATATATATCTATATATATATATACATATATACTTATACATTTATATACATATAGATATATTTACTCATATACATACATATGTACATATATTTTCACGTTATTTACTATACGCTGTATCACGGGGATATCTGCACCAGTTGCTGATATTCCCTGATACACGCGTACAAAAAAAAAGCGTGGTCCCATACATCATCCATCCTCCATCCACACTCCACGCGGCACATAGTCGTGTTGGTTGCGTCTCTCTAGACGTCAACTGACTCGACATAGTGCTACACTCCATCGTCACCTCCACCCCCACCCCTTTATATATATACTACATATTAATATATATCTATAGCTACTATATTTACTTTCTATCTGTTAGCTTCCTTCTTAGTAAAAAGATAAAATAAAAAAAAAGGTATAAAAGTGAAAAGATAATCTTTGATTTGCAGGTACCCCGTCTTGCGAGTAGCAAGGCGCGTTTTGGAACTCTGTTTTGGCTAAAAGCCAAGGACACAATTTTGAGGGTGTGCCTCAAGAACAAGGATTACCAGAAAAAAAAAACCTAAATAAGAAAAATACCAAAAACACAATAAACGAATGGAAGAGACGCGTTTTAAGGAAAACGTAGAAACTCGACTTTAACCCCACTTCCCTGAGTTCGACCCTGGGCCTAAAAGTGACAAGATAAAATCAATTAGGCCAGGTTAAAAATTTTGTAAAGAGATGGTTAGGTCTGAATTAGGTTAACCACTATACATATTTCAACGATAAAAACATCATATTAACAACCTATCCAGGCCGACCCATCACTCCTCAACAACTGCCGGTCAAAATTAGTAAAGGGATTTGAAAATCCCTTGAGAGGCGGAGAGAGGAGATAAAAGAGGGACTGCACAGGAGAGGAGGGCTTCGGATCTTCTTCCTCCCCCTTGAGGGGATATCCCCTGCGTGCACTGCGAACATTGAAGGCTTGCACTGTGCACCCACCGCCTACCACAGCCTCTACTGCAAGCACTACACCAGCCTGCACCAAGCACAGCCAAGCGCCCGCAGCTGCTGCGCCTGCCCTTGCACGCCACCTTCCATCACCCTTCCACTACAAGCCACGCCATCAACACCTCCACCGCAAGCACCCATCCACCAGCCTGCACCAAGCACAGCCAAGCGCCTTCTGCAGGTGCCGCATCTTTCACTACAGGCGCACCCTACAAGCACCCCCCTTTCCAGTGCTTTTCCGCGGCTAGCAAACTAGCGTTACACCGTGCCCCGTAGGCGTTGCACGCCAAGCACCCACAGGCGCTCATCACCCTTCACCGCCCTCCGCAGGCACTACAGGCCAACCGTCCTTCACTGCTGGCGCTACACCGTGCCCCGCAGATGCCCCACCTCAGCCACCTATAGGCACTCAATGCCCTTGCACGCCAGAAGCTACTACACCTCACCGCACCTGCACCAGTGCCCTACTAGACTGCCTACAAGTGCTTGCGCCATCGCCTTCCACCTCCAGTGCCTTGCGTGCCCTCTGCAAGCACGCTCACTACCCGTGTGCCTTCTGCCCGTAGGCGCCCCTTCAGGCCTGCAGGTCCACAGCCGTGCCTTGCACTCGCTACAAAGGACCACCACCAGCGCCTTGCGTGCACATGCACCCAATGCGCAGCCGCATGGGCTGCAGCAGTAGGGTGCCCACGCATCCACGTGCTGTTGTTCTCCTCCTCCTCCAACAGGTCGGCTGCCATTTTCCTCCACCCAGCCGTCGCGTTACCGCCGTTGCATAGCCCTCGTCGAGGCGCACCTCCCCGTTGACTCTCGCCGCCAACCATGCACGGCTGCCCATGCGAGGAAGAGAGAGGAGGAAACCTCTATTTTCTTCCCCATTAATAATTACATTCAATGCCATTGCCAAATATATATTCATATTTTATTCATGCCACGTTTCATTGATGCACTCAGAGTTTCCTAAAATTACGTTACTTGTGTTATGTGCATGATTCTACATTGAATTTCAAATCAAATTTGCATGCAAGTTGAATTTATGTGATATGCCATTACACATGCATCATATGCATATTTTTGGAGCTTAGTTCTTGACGTGAAAATTGCATAACTAACCCTAAACTTTTAAAGATATTACAAGCTCCATTTAAAATAGCATATTCCTCGCATTAAAGTCGCGAAAGTGTCTGTGAGCATTATCTTCATCTTCTCATGAATTTATTGGTCTATTCCTCCTTGTGGATACGACATTCGTTATTGTGGTTTAAATTCATATCTATGTTAATTTTTGATTGAGAGATTTCCACCACATTAATTGCAACGACATATTCTTCTATTGCTATCATAAGAATGCGAAAATCTCTCCGTCAAAATGCCACCGTTGCCAAGGAGGCAACAGACACAATAGATTCACTCATTATTTGTGAATATTCTGAGTTGCGTAGTTATCTGATCAATTTTTTTTATTTTGCGAGGAATCTGACACGGCGACAGGTGCAGCAAAGCGATGACATTGACCCTAAACGATGTGCACGGTGGAGACGATCTTTTTGGTGGACCTTGACGCCACCTAGAGGCCAGCAACAGAAACACATGAGCCTTGATCCCATGCACATAGGCTTACAGAGAAGCCTATTTTTGATTTAGTCAGTAGATCATAGTTAGATTTAGTTTAGATAGATATTAGGATTTAATTACTGTCTTTTGGACCCTTGTCGGGTATTTTTGGGAATGTGTTCCCAGTGCCTCTTTATTTCTTATTGCTCTTGTATGCGGGAGCATATTTTTGGGATTGTGTTCCCATTTATTTAGATTATAGGATTATATGAATTGTTTGAACTACATTTTGGTTAGTTAGTTAGATTACGTCTATTTGTTTATTATTATTATTAAAAAAAAAAATTGAACTGCCTGCTAGAAGCTGCATATCTATAGGACAACCATCTAGGACTAAATGAGCAGCATCTAGTTTATTTTTACTGCATTGCATACATTGCATGAAGAAAGCTGGAGTTAGGTATGTCTTCTCTTGAGCATCAATTACCTGTCATGCATCTGCATTGAACCTAAATCTAAGACCATTAAAGTGCTTGAATCAAATTAATTCAGTGGTCACTTTAAAAATTGGGACAACTAAGAGGTTGGACTTTAAAATCTGTGACTGAAAATTGTGTGCAAAAGGATCTTGTTTGCGAAATTTCGAAACTCAAAACACGATCGTATGTTTGCACACCTGAGACACTGTGCACCTCACACATAAGGTCACTAGATAAATTTCTACCTCTCCTCTTTCGCAGCACAAGGGAAGTTAGTCGGAAATACACAAGCCTATCCACCAAGTTACTCCGGTTCCTCGTGTGTGGGCTCGATTCGAGACTTCCATCCCTTGCGAGTAGGTTATAGGCACCAGCGGAGGTTGGCCTAGGAAGCGTAATTTTTGCAAAACTTGTTTGGCCACCAACTGAACATTTGATTCTAAGACCTACAATCTACTAAAAATAGATCCCATTGAATTTGCATTTGCTTTGACAGTAGAACTCTCTAGGAAGTTTCTGCTCATGTTCTGAATTCTCCTAAATCCTAAGAGAGTTAAAATTGTTTTGCTTAAAGAAATGGATCACCCTTACTCCTATCATTTAGATTACCAGAGTCAATACTTCCCATCTTTTAATCAGGATCTCATGCCCTGAGCGTATCCATCCTTTGATGGGTACATTGACAATTCATGGGATCATTCATATTCCTATCCTGGGAGTACTGGCTTGATAACTCCCACTTTTGAGCAGAGCCTAGGAGTGGGATTTTCCAACCTTGAAATCCTTACTTCCATGCAAACACCCAACCCTCCCACCCTTCATGATTTTCCGTATCGAGGTACGACCGATACCCCTAGGCAACCAGAGCCTGAAATTGACTATCCTCCCTAACCTGATAATAGTATCCTCTCCTCTTTTATGATAGAAATGCAAAAACAGCAAAAGGAAATGATTGAATCAATGGGAGAGATGTTGAGGAATAGTCAATAGTTAAATGAAGAAATAAGATAGCTTAGCTACACGCTTCCCAATAATCCTGATCCCTACCCATACGACCATGATCATGAAAATAATTTTGAGGAACCCAATGACAATAGGGATCCAGTTTTACGTAGCTATCACTTAGACTCTCCCAATGAGATACAGCCACTAGAGGACAACGATCATAGTGATTATCCACCTGAGCATTATTGGAGTCAAAAGCAAGGGAAGATGGTACCTCTTGAGGTCCTTGACCCCAAAGACAATATTCTCCTTACCCCTACCAACCCAAGTCAAGGTTATATTCTTCCTATCACTTCCCCTATTGATTATTTGGTGGAATCCCATTCTACCCTTAGTAAGCCTACTCCTGACCCTCCACTTAGGGAATCAACACCTACCATTCAGCATCCTGAGGATTTAAATGCACCTAATGAAGGTGACCCTAATGGAATAGAGGATGATCAATTTTGATCTCAAGGATATGAAGAGTCTATTTTAGAGGATGAGGATGCCCCAATAGAGGAACCTAGACTGAAAATCTGGAGTGAATCACAGGGGAATTACTTATCATTTGAGGATTTACCTCCAAAGGATATAAACAATATGGTGAAATCCAGATTCCCACCTTTTCAGAGTCATCCTCCGTCAAAACAAGACTTGATATTAGAGGATAAACAAAATAGTGAGAAGCCTAGTGGAGACTCCTAGGGACAAAACACATCAATTAAGGATTTATACCCCGAGAAGAATAACGAATTTAGTGATATAGGCTTGCTCCAAAAAATTAAGACTGATCCTCCTTTAGAAATAATTAAGGATACTGATCCAACTCCTGTCTTCACTAATGAATCACATATACACCCCGACAAAAATTTGACTGAACCAAACGAATTCGAGGATGAGCTTAATGATAATGATTCAGATATTTTGACCCTACCATCAAAGAGTTGTAATTTGGAGTGTACCCTTGATTCAAATATGACTCCGATCATTAATGCTAGGCAGGGTAATGTGCAATTGTCTACAACTGTTAGGGAGTGTACACAATCTGAATCATTGCTGGAATTGTACCTAACACCGACTAAACCCTCATTGGACTTAACCATTACCTTCCAACACTACAAACAACCCTCATACTTCGTAACCAATCCTTGGCTCAGATCTCTGCTCATGTACATTCTTTCTGGAGAACATATCAGGCCAGTACATCCTCGGGTAGAATGGCGAGTGTGGATTGATGCTTGTACTTTTAGTCTTGCCATTCAAGGGTTTCAAATATTAATGTTTATATCTTTTAAAACCCATCCTGCTTTGGAGGATCCTTGTTATCTGATGAGAACCTCATCATGAGCCATAACTAGCTCATTTTGACCCAATACAAAGGATAAAAGCTCCTACATAACTCAAGGAAAGGCTTAACTCAGAGAATTCTGAGTTTAAGGAGAAAATAAGTCATAAGGGGTAAAAATGCAATTTTACCAGTATAATCTGCATACAGGGTAATTCAGGGTCCAAACATAGGTCAAACAAACCAAATAAGAAGGAAAGTGGGATGATCTGATAAGGGTTACAGCAATTCCAAGGAACTAAATGATAAATCTGTAACCCTAAAACAAACCCACTTCAATTCACGAGGTTCAAGGCAAAGACAAAATGGAATAAACCCTCTAAAATTCATAGAAAAATAATCTCTAGGGTTTAGAACCTTCAATTTGACCTTAGGAACCCATCTTGACCTACATTGAGAACCATACCCAATTAATAACTTAATTTGGGTTTTTGCATAAATTGACCGGTCAAACAAGGTTTAATCTAGAAATAAAATTCACCATCAGATTCCTTAGGTCCTAATTTGTCATGTATAAAAACTTGAGCCTAAGAAGAAACCTTCTTGACCAACTTTACATTTTGGTCCTCATCTATTTACTTTTTGGCCCTCAACTTTTGAACCCTCGCATTTTGGGCCCTAACTCTCCTTCGTTCTTTGCGTTCAGGTCCTCCCTGCAAAACCTGCCAGCACCATGCTCCGGCGACCTTGCGCGGAGCATGGCGCCGCGCAGGGTGAGGGGGAGGGTCTGGCAAGTAAACCGGGGGTGCCCTGCGTCGTCAGCCGTCGCAGGGACACCCCCCTGGTCGCTGTAACCCACCATACCGGCCGTGCGAACGCACGGACGGTATGGGTTTCCATCTCCGGCGTCCTCCGGCGAGGGAGACACATCGTCTCCCTCCGCCTTCCTCTCTGATTCGGTCCCTATAAATACCCCCGTCGCTCCACCGTTCTTCCCATCTCTGATCTGACGGAGAAAACCCCCAACTTTCCTCTCTTCTCACTCCGGCAGACACCCACCAGCTCCGGCGGTTCTTCCTCCTCCTCCTCTTCGCTCTGCCGCAATACCAGCAGCAGAGACTTCTTCCCCTGCTCTTCCCGCGTCGCGCAATACCAGCGCGCGCTGCCTCTGCCCCGTCGTCACCGCCGTCCTCCCCCACTGGGCACCTTCTTCTCCGGCGACAGCAGGTACAGCCGTCCGCCTCCTCGCCCCCTTCGTCACTGTAGTTAGGTTAGAACTACTTCCCTCTATTCTCTCTCTCTTTTCCCCCTGCTATTTTTATCTAATTACCCCTCGACCGCGCCTAATCACCCTCACCTTCTCCGCCTCCGGCCATCCTCCGGCGAGCCGCTCCCATCACTCCAGCAACCCACACGGCTCGCCGACCACCGCAGAACCTCCGCCTACTCACCCTGATCAACCTCCGCCCTTCCACTTCCCCCAAATCACCCTCTGCAACTCCACCGAACAAACCCATCTCCCGACCCACAGTCCGACCTAGGGCAGCTCTTAGGCTCCGCCCCGCCGCCTGCACACCCCCCGACCACCTTCGCCGTGCCACGGCGAAGGTCCTCCGCGTTTCTGATTGGGCCGAGAGGCCGTTTCTCTGTAGGCAGGTACCTGCGCTCGTCGCCGCCATTGTTGAAGCGAAGTAGCTTCGACCTGCTGTCCCAGGTGCGCCGCGCCCAGGTCACGCTCCCAGGCTGTGCGAGGGCATTTCGGCAAAGCGTTAGGCTGCAGTGAGGCGAATCCCTCGCGCGAAGGCCTCGCGTAAAGCTGCGATTACCAGCTGCTTCCTCCGCGCAGGCGTGAAATTGGGGTGGGACATTTAGTCCCACCTCGGAAGGCTCTGAAGGAGCGCAGCGGTATAAAGCGAAAAAGTGCTGGAGGCTTATTGCCTCAGCACACGGGGTGAGGTCCCCTTCACCCGCCCGGTTACCCGGTCTCGTCCGCGCTCACGCCCCGCGGACCTGCCCCGAACCTCTATAGTCACCCAACATTTTTTGGGTGTCTTGATTGGGTCCAACACCTGCTTATCTCATCCAGTCCTTCAGTATTTTACAGGAGGTCCTTGAAACCTCCTATAGAAATTCACTCTCTCCGAGGCTAAGCCTCGGCTCCCTTGTTTTTGCAGAAATCATTCACATAGCCCCTCTTTCCTCTGATTCTGAACAAAGTCCCCTTCTTCCATTAATTCAAACTTCTGATTCTATCTTGATTCCACCACCTGATTCGAAGATGCAGCCTAATTACCTAGCAAGACTACCATATAAAAAACCTAAATATCTGAGATCCATGAAAGATAAGATGATTGAGGATGCCCTTGAATTCTATGAAATCAAATATAAACCCTCAACACCAATAGAAAACATTCAGGTTGATGTCCCAACAACCACAGCTTTCATCATAAACCGTGCCCAAACTCTATTGACAGAAGTTACAAAAGGATCAACCCGAGATATGCTCACGACAGGATACATTGAGATGGAAAAATTACACCAATCTGAATACCTTCAATGCTTGACAAATCCTGTACTTTGGGAACAACACCAAGATGCCCTTATGAAACGGGTAGAAATGATGAAATCAGTAGAACAAATTATCAACGAGAAATACCCGTATATACCAGAAATAGAGGATGAACCATCTTGGAACAATATTAAGGAACAATCCAGTTTCCCAGATCTCGGGACTGGGGCACAAAGTGGTTGTGAAATCCCAACCCAAATAGAAGACAATGTTGAATTAGGTTGGGATATTGCAGGAGAACACAATGATGAGCCAAACTTAGACCATGAATTGCCAAACCTAGAATTTCAAAACTCCTGCAATAATGAGATCAGAACTGAACCTTCTGAGGGTATAAATTCCGCCCCTTATTTTGATAAGGTGGCCCTCGAAGGTTATTCAGACTTAGGTTCTAATAATTCTACCCACATCCTAAGCCTAGAACCTAGATCTGAAACTTATTGGGAAGATTATGAGGCCCCTTATGAAAAAGATCAAATTTTTACAGAATATGATTCCGGGCCTCTATTTGATGAATATCCCTCTCCAACATCTTCAGAAAATCTGATCGATTTTCCAGAGAACATGCCAATTTATGATACAGAGACTGAGGAGTTGGATGAGTTGGATTTTAATTGGGTCTATCCTACCAGCTTGGAGCTTGAGCCTAGACAGAATACCTTTTCGAGCCCAGAATTGACATATAGGCTAGACCCCAATCAGGCTGTTGATTCCACATCAGATGATTTTTGCTGTGGTGGAATTCATGATCATGAATCTCATTTTCGCCAACTCTCCGACAATTTCAAATCTGACCATAATTGCGGAGAGATTCCCCTTCCTGAACACGCCAGGCCTATCTACGACCTCAGTTCTCATGACTCTAACTCCGACTCTGAGGTCCTGATTCCCGAGATCACCGATAACACAGAATCATTCCTTTTCGATCCTCAGGAACCAAAAATAGAAAATGCCAAGAGTGATTGCAACCAAGAATCCAATTTTTTTCTCGAATCCGATTCCTTTCATCCTACAAACACTCTTCCGGCATTTAATAGTTACCCAGAGGACTCTCTACAGAAAATCACCTATCATCTGTTTCTAAAAGAGCCCTCGTACACAATGGCCACCACATCCGCACACACAGAACGGATCAAAACCTCTTCCAAACCCCGACCCGCAACTGGACTCAATTTCTATTCAGATTCACCTCTCACCGAGCCGATTGCATTTCCAACTCAGGTTCTGAACACTGATCAGACTACATACCACGCCCCATCATTCTCTGATCACCCCTATAGGGTTTCCGCGTCATTCATTGATTATTCTACGGACCCCTACTCTGACCAGGCTGATTCGACTCAGCCAAACCCTGCATTTACACTTCCACATCCATCTGAGCTTCATAGTTTATGGTGGGCTCCACACCTTTTTATCCACATCTATCAACCCACCAGATTGATTGGGTTTGGGCTACATCATCAGCCTGTTGATCTGAACAAGCACCTGGTTGGACCAACCAGGCTCTTAATCAAGGTGCTTGTCTTACAAAACTCTGTTGATTTGACCATCCCCTCTCCATCGCATTTCCCGCTTGGCTGAAGGCATCAAATTTAGCGCTCAACGGGAGGCAGCCCGTCATTCTCTTTGAAAACCTGAAACTTGTTCTGACACCTTTTTGCACTTGAAGTTCACACTTTAGGACAGCCGACTCCACCTCAGGTGCTTGCATCTGAGATTAGAAATCGTCCGCAACAGTCACCCCGACCCATTCACTCATTAAAACATCTGTCCTAATGTATGAACTAAGTTGAATAACAACCCCTAGGTTACAATGAGGACATTGCAAATCTTAGGCATGGGGGGGTATGAAAGTGCAAAACTTGTAAGAAAAGGTTTCAAACAAAAAAATTCACATATGCCAAAAACACCATAAAAATTAAAAATTTTCGAAAAAGAATAAGAGAGGAGAAGGAAATTTTGTGAAGGAGAAGGAGAAAAGAAACAAAATGAAAAAGGAGCGCAAAATTATGAGAAAAAAGTGATAGTCATTAGTAAGGAACTAAGGAATTAACCTAAGTTCTAGACCTCATTCAAGAAAATAACTGAAAAGTGCACAATGAGATTAGTAAGAATACAAACCTTAGGCATTCTTGAATAGACTCTTAGTACCCATTAAGATCTGGACACTCCTCAAGAGGTTGAGGAAAATGAAAAGCTGAAGTATTAGGTCTAAGGCTTAGGAAGTATTTGGCCTCGTTAACTAATTTTTGGTTTACGGGACTCAGTAACCTAAGCACCCTAACCTCACACACAGCCTGGTTCAGTAAGCGTAAAAATCAAAATCACGCAGAAGCGTCGCAAAATTCTGAAAAGAACACCTAGAATAGGAGCGGCCGATCAACACAAGTTGATTTAGACGAGTTCCCAGCGCGGAGAGGCCGGAAATCCCCTCGAAGATGCGTAACAAAATATCATCTCCTCGGTGCTTGTCTCTTAGGATATTCACATATCCTACTGGGGGCATGTAAGCACTCTGCTGGTTCAGATTCCATGGATGGCATTATCTCGAAGTGTCAATTGCCAGGGTCTGGATTCGGCCACGGAACATCATGGATGGGATTATCTCGAAATCTCAATAGCCAGGGTTCCGGTTTTGCCATGGGCGGTGCTATCTCGAAGCATCAATAGCTAGGAACCCTTGAGGATTGATGATGGGAGCAAGGAATCTGATACAGACCGTGTTGAAAAGCCAATCCTAGGCTAGAACTAAAAAGAAAAAGAGAGAGAAAACTCTCCAAACAGAAAAACTTTCTATCTCTCTCTTATAAAACGCACTGCGAACTAAGCCAGGGCTAAAATCATTTCAAGCACAGGTGCTTTAACCACAAAGTCAAATAAACCTTAGGTTAGTTCTTGTGGGCCTTAAAAACCTTTGCTAAAGACTGAGGCTAAGGCTAGACAGATTTGGATCTTGATTGGTACTAGAGTACCTTTTAGGCCTATGGTCAGCATTCTAACCTAATCTAAGCTCAAATAAAAAAGCACTTATCTGAAGCTATTAAGAACTTCATGGTCTAGAACAAGGGTTGAAACCTTAAGTTTTTGCTAAGGGACTAGCAAAAGCTAGGCATGGGGGTTTGATGAGAACCTCATCATGAGCCATAACTAGCTCATTTTGACCTAATACAAAGGATAAAAGCTCCTACATAACTCAAGGAAAGGCTTAACTCAGAGAATTCTGAGTTTAATGAGAAAACAAGTCATAAGGGGTAAAAATGCAATTTTACCAGTATAATCTGCATACAGGGTAATTCAGGGTCCAAACATAGGTCAAACAAACCAAATAAGAAGGAAAGTGGGATGATCTGATAAGGGTTACAGCAATTCTAAGGAACTAAATGATAAATCTGTAACCCTAAAATAAACCCACTTCAATTCACGAGGTTCAAGGCAAAGAAAAAATGGAATAAACCCTCTAAAATTCATAGAAAAATAATCTCTAGGGTTTAGAACCTTCAATTTGACCTTATGAACCCATCTTGACCTACATTTAGAACCATACCAAATTAATAACTTAATTTGGGTTTTTGCATAAATTGACCGGTCAAACAAAGTTTAATCTAGAAATAAAATTCACCATCAGATTCCTTAGGTCCTAATTTGTCATGTATAAAAACTTGAGCCTAAGAAGAAACCTTCTTGACCAACTTTACATTTTGGTCCTCATCTATTTACTTTTTGGCCCTCAACTTTTGAACCCTCGCATTTTGGCCCCTAACTCTCCTTCGTTCTTTGCGTCCAGGTCCTCCCTGCAAAACCTGCCAGCACCATGCTGCGGCGACTTTGCGCGGAGCATGGCGCCGCATAGGGTGAGGGGGAGGGTCTGGCAAGTAAACTGGGGGTGCCCTACGTCGTCAGCCGTCGCAGGGACACCCCCCTGGTCGCTGTAACCCACCATACCGGCCGTGCGAACGCACGGACGATATGGGTTTCCATCTCCGGCGTCCTCCGGCGAGGGAGACACGTCATCTCCCTCCGCCTTCCTCTCTGATTCTGTCCCTATAAATACCCCCGTCGCTCCACCGTTCTTCCTAGCTCGGATTTGACGGAGAAAACCCCCAACTTTCCTCTCTTCTTACTCCGGCAGACGCCCACCAGCTCCGGCGGTTCTTCCTCCTCCTCCTCTTCGCTCTGCCGCAATACCAGCAGCAGAGACTTCTTCCCCTGCTCTTCCCGCGTCGCGCAATACCGGCGCGCGCTGCCTCTGCCCCGTCGTCACCGCCGTCCTCCCCCACTGGGCACCTTCTTCTCCGGCGACAGCAGGTACAGCCGTCTGCCTCCTCGCCCCCTTCGTCACTGTAGTTAGGTTAGAACTACTTCCCTCTATTCTCTCTCTCTTTTCCCCCTGCTATTTTTATCTAATTACCCCTCGACCGCGCCTAATCACCCGCACCTTCTCCGCCTCCGGCCATCCTCCGGCGAGCCGCTCCCATCACTCCAGCAACCAACACGGCTCGCCGACCACCGCAGAACCTCCGCCTACTCACCCTGATCAACCTCCGCCCTTCCATTTCCCCCAAATCACCCTCTGCAACTCCACCGAACAAACCCATCTCCCGACCCACAGTCCGACCTAGGGCAGCTCTTAGGCTCCGCCCCGCCGCCTGCACACCCCCCGACCACCTTCGCCGTGCCACGGCGAAGGTCCTCCGCGTTTCTAATTGGGCCGAGAGGCCGTTTCTCTGTAGGCAGGTACCTGCGCTCGTCGCCGCCATTGTTGAAGCGAAGTAGCTTCAACCTGCTGTCCCAGGTGCGCCGCGCCCAGGTCACGCTCCCGGGCTGTGCGGGGGCATTTCGGCAAAGCGCTAGGCTGCAGCGAGGCGAATCCCTCGCGCGAAGGCCTCGCGTAAAGCTACGATTACCAGCTGCTTCCTCCGCGCAGGCGCGAAATTGGGGTGGGACATTTAGTCCCACCTCGGAAGGCTCTGAAGGAGCGCAGCGGTATAAAGCGAAAAAGTGCTGGAGGCTTATTGCCTCAGCACACGGGGTGAGGTCCCCTTCACCCGCCCGGTTACCCGGTCTTGTCCGCGCTCACGCCCCGCGGACCTGGCCCGACCCGACTTAGACTGACCTGCACTCCTCGCCCACCACGCACACCGGTGGGCCTGGACCCGGGCGCGACCCGTACCCAGCTACCCGGCAGCTCTGGGAGAGCTATCGTATGAGCGGATTCTATGAGAGAGAGACGCGGGGGAGGGTAGAGATAGGTTTTGCCCTCTGATGAAGTTGTGTAAGTGTGCAGGCACAGGTGAAGAAGAACTGTGGAAGAAGACGAAGGCTGAAGGAAGGAGGATCACCGAGCGGCACTGTAGCAGCGGCGGTTTAAGTCGTCTGATTGGAAAATCAGACGACGTCCTGAAGGCAAAGAAGGAGAAGGAAGGCGAGGCAGAGGAGAACACAGAGAGACAAGCAGAAAGAGCTGAAAGAAGAAGGAGAACGCAGAGGCCAAGACAAGAACTGAAAGAAGAAGAAGAGCACGAGAAGAAGAAGGTCTGAAGAAAGGAAAAGAAGAAAGAAAGAAGAAGAAGAAGAACAGGACCGCAAGGGAGAAGAAAAAGAAAGAGACGAGCAGAAACAAGAATTGAAAGAAGAAGAAAAGCATCACTACAGATAAAGCAGAAGAGCCAAAGAGAAAAGAAGAGAAGAAGAAAGAAGCCAACAAATTCTCTCTCTCTCTCTCTTTATTTTTTGTACAAGAAACTTGTATCTCTAGAATACAACTTGCTCCCTGAGTTCGACCTCGGGAACTCTTTTATTTCCGAGTAACAAATTGTATTAAACTAGTAATCACCTCTCTATACTATACTACGACGAAATAATAAAACTATAGAGGAAGGTCGCCACCATTATTCTCCACTTATTCCATTTTAGGATGTCCCTTTTCATACTCCTTTTATTATTCCTAGACTTTCCAAGGTAGCCAACGAGGTTCTTCGCTTTCATATCTTTTGGCGAGCATTTGGTATTACATTGCATCATCAGCTCGTCAACATCCGTGGCTACCTGTTTTCTAGGCCCGCACTGTTATGCATATTTTTAGGGCCTAACCTTTTCTTTCTGGAACTAGACTTGTAGGTTCCTTCTAAGTCTGGCTGTTGACAAAAAATGCAGTGCTTGTTGGGAGGCAACCCAGCAACCTGAATAACACCATCATCAAATGATTTCTTTTCTTTCTCCTCCTATTTTAATTTTACAATGGGGACATTGTAGGATTTAGGCATGGGGGGGTGCATTTTGCATTATAGGAAGTATTCATGCATTTAGGTTAGCATATAAAAAAAAAATTCTTTTCTTGAGCTGATTGGGTTAGTCCCTAGCAAAATATCTTTGTCATTGGAGGTTTTTCTTCTTGAATTATTTCTTAAGTTTAGAATCCAGTACATTTATTTCATGTGCACGTAGACTTGGTAATGGATCCTTGAGGAAAACCAATAAGCATTTGTAGCCTACTAAACCCTTAGATAGTTCATAGGGAGTCAGGCATACTATATTCTAGTAGATCCACCTCATATTTGTGAGAAGAAAGTAGAGAGATTACTGGTGCGCTAAGTCTAGTGCAAGGACTCTTCAGTTTTGGATAATTATATGATGATACTTCAGAGTTAGGCGTAGTTTTCACTCTCGGTTCCTGTGTGCATACTTTGTGTGAATTCCTGAGAGTCACCAAATAAGGCAGATACACAGAGATGGAGTCTTAATAAAGCTATGACTATGGTGGATGGTTACGACCGTCCTTCATAGAGCACTCGGCTGAAGGATGGTAATAGTGTCAAAGGTCAGAAATACGCCTGTCCTATCCATTCCTTCCCGGTGCCGAGAATAGGCACTTCCACCAAATAAGCCACACAATATCCTCTTGACCATTATCATCCCTAATAATGCCTCATAAATAAAAGTTTGTGTCATATTATGTTGATTTATGAAAAAAAAAAGAGAAAAGAAAAGAAGAAAAAGAAGAAACAGAAAAAAGAAAAAGAAGAAACAGTTATATTAAAAAAAAAAAAGGAAGAAGAAGAAGAAAAAAAAAAGTCCAAGTTTATAATGTAACATTGTTTCTGAGGCAACAGAACACCTATCGCATTCCACCAAATATGACCCATACCTACCTTTTAGTATTTCTGATCGCTCGAATACTGGTTGAGGACTCTAACTTAGTTGTAGAATTATTAGGACTTTAATTGAAGTGTGGATGCCATGTGAGGCCACCAAACAGTGAGTACAATTACGGAATCTGGCGAGATTTGTGATCTCAAAAAGAAACAAAAGAGTGAGCATCCAGGAACATCAAGAGAGCATAGTTGTGTAGCCTCTCTCAGAGTTGACTTGTCTAATAGTCTATTAATCTAGAGTCTATAGTATTAGATTACATGTAGCACCAGATGAGTGTGTGTCACCAAATAGAAATCCATTCTACTCAATATCTCCTACCTAAGCCAAACGCCAAGGTCAAATTACAGATTATCTTCTGCTTTATCCCCGAAAGAAGTAGTTGCCTATCTTGACAGCAATATTTACCAAGAGTGAAGTACGAACTCCCAATGTGAATTGGCTTTTTCACGTCTATCTGTTACCTAGGCTATCATCACTTCACATTTGTCTGGATTTCTAAAGTTTTGAAATAAGAAAAGAAGAAATCTTCTTATTACCTCTATTATTTTTGCTAGGGACTAGCAAATCTTAGGCATGGGGGTATTTGATGAGTCCATTTTAATGGACTATTGCTACGCCAAAGTAATTCAATTCTAACATTGTATGTTGGTTAATAATTACATTAGGTCATTAAATAAGTACATGCATTATTATTTGAGTTTTTATCTATTTTATTGCATTCTATAATTTAGTATGTAATTATTTTATGTTTTATTGTTGCAGGAATAAATTGCAAGAGCTGGGGGGGGGTGAATTAAATACTCCCCTCACCAACAGTTGTCGGCCTCAATTGAGTCTCTCGGTCAGCCTCAATAGCTCCTCAACAACTGCCGGCCAAAATTAGTAAAGGGATTTGAAAATCCCTTGAGAGGCGGAGAGAGGAGATAAAAGAGGGACCTCACAGGAGAGGAGGGCTTTGGATCTTCTTCCTCCCCCTTGAGGGGATATCCACTGCATGCACTGCGAACATTGAAGGCTTGCACTGTGTACCCACTGCCCAACACAGCCTCTACTACAAGTGCTACACCAGCCTGCACCAAGCACAGCCATGTGCCCGCAGCAGCTGTGCCTGCCCTTGCACGCCACCTTCCATCACCCTTCCACTGCAAGCCACGCCATCAACGCCTCCACCATAAGCGCCCACCCACCAGCCTGCACCAAGCACAGCCAAGTGCCCTCTGTAGGCACTGCGCCTTTCACAGCAGGTGCACCCCTACAAGCGCCCCCCCTCTCTAGCACCTTCCCGCGGCTAGCAGACGCGCATTGCACTGCGCCCTACAGACGCTGCATGCCAAGTGCCCACAAGCGCTCGCCGCCCTTCACCGCCCTCTGCAGGCGTTGCAGACCAACCGTCCTTCTCTACTAGCACTACATTGTGCCCCACAGGCGCCCCACCTCAGCCGCCCGCAGGCGCTCAGAGCCCTTGTGTGCCAAAAGCTACTGCACCTCACCGAGCCTGCACTAGCGCCCTGCTAGACCGCCTGCAAGCACCTACACCATCGCCTTCCACCTCCAGCGCCTTGCATACCCTCTGTAATCATGCTCACCACTCGTGCACCTTCTGCCCACAGGCACCCCTTCAAGCTCGCAAGTCCACAGTCGCGCCTTGCAAGCGCTGCAAAGGACCACCACTAGTGCCTAGCGTGCACGTGTGCCCAGTGTGCAGCTGCGCGGGGTGCAGCAGTAGGCTGCTCGCGCATCCACGCGCAGCTGTTCTCCTCCTCCTCCAATAGGCCAGTGGCCATTCTCCTCTGCCCGGCCACTTTCGGCCACCTCCAGCTGCCACATTACCCCCATTGCGTAGCCCTCGTCGAGGCGCACCTCCCCATCGGCTCTCGCCGCCAACCGTGCACGGTCTCCCACGTAAGGAAGAGAGAGGAGAAATCCTCTGTTTTCTTCCCCATTAATAATTACATTCAATGGCATTGCCAAATATATATTCATATTTTATTCAGGCCACATTGCATTGATGCACTCAGACTTTCCTAAAATTACGTTACCTGTGTTATGTGCATGATTCTACATTGAATTTCAAATCAAATTTGCATGCAAGTTGAATTTATATGATATGCCATTACAAATGCATCATATGCATATTTTTGGAGCTTAATTCTTGATGTGAAAATTGCATAACTAACCCTGAACTTTTAAAGATATTACAAGCTCCATTTAAAATAGCATATTCCTTGCATTAAAGTTGCGAAAGTGTCTGTGAGCATTATATTCATCTTCTCATGAATTTATTGGTCTATTCCTCCCTATGAATATGACATCCTTTATTGTGGTTTAAATTCATATTTATGTTAATTTTTGATTGAGAGATTTCCACCACATTAATTACAATGACATATTCTTCTATTGCTATCATAAGAAAGCGAAAATCTCTCCGTCAGTTAGCTTCCTAAATTTTTTTATCTATTTTGCTAATCATTTTTATCTATATAAACACAAGTTTTTTTAGCATCAAACTTATTTTTTACCACCTATACCCCACTATTTGGTCCCCACATTCTATCCACCACCAAACAAAATACCCATCCGACCCTACCTCTCCTCCTCCGGCGATGATGATCGACCAAACTTCACGTCGCCTCTGGCTGTTGCCATCTCTCACACAAGGAAGCCACGCCTCTGTCGTGCATCTCCGTGCATTGCAATAACTCGCTCGAGCAACCTTTACACCACCTCCGTGCAACCTCAACCTCCAACCGTGGACACCTCTCACCGACCGTCCTCCACATCCTCGATGACCTCCCTTTGATCAATCAATCGTTGATCGGTCATGGTACACTCTAGATTGAGTTAAAATCCATTCCTTCTAGATTTTTTTCTTAAGAAATAGATATGTTATGATGTGGTCAAATGTTTTCCTTACTTCCTTATGTGATTGCTTGTGAAATCGTGTAGTATAAATGAGCAAATCCTTCATTTACATCTCACTTTTGTCGAGTCTGACCTCTTTTGGTCAACCAAATTCCTTGGTTGATCGACCAAAAGTCAATTTTTCCAGAACCTTATTCAGATTATTTTTTATCAACTAATGTAAAATTTTGATCAACCAACATGATTTCAAAACTCTAAAATGGCTACAAAATGCACACGTGCCCCTCTTCTACTCATCGTGATGGTACATTTGATAGATTTTTCATCACTGATGCCGCTCGCGACCATTTTTCTCTTTTCGCCAAATTTTCACTGCACGTTGGTAGACCTATAGATTTTGCCTACTTTGAGTCTATATTTCTAGGAATCCATGAAAAATTTGCATATCACCATATTTTACGTCTTTTTAAGCTGAACTTTACGCGGGTTCTAAGAATAGCCGCATACCCAGTGTTGACCCAATGGCCTGCCATCAATTTTATGCCAATTTAAAGAACATAGGTAAGGGCTTCAACATCGAGTTGACCTCGAACGTCGATGGCATAGAGGTTCTGGTCAATGCAAATGTTCTTTCTGAGATTCTTGGATGTTCGTCTATTGATACTACCTTTCTTGAGCTCCACCAGCAAACACAGACGGATACCATTAGGGAGACCCTGCTCACTCCCTCTTATTTTGACTTGGGTCTTCCAACCAAGTGATGAGAACCTCATCATGAGCCATAACTAGCCCATTTTGACCCAATACAATGGATAAAAGCTCCTACATAACTCAAGGAAAGGCTTAACTCAGAGAATTCTGAGTTTAAGGAGAAAACAAGTCATAAGGGGTAAAAATGCAATTTTACCAGTATAATCTACATACAGGGTAATTCAGGGTCCAAACATAGGTCAAAGCAACCTAATAAGAATAAAAGTGGGATGAGATGATCTGGCAAGGGCTACAGCAATTCCAAGGAACTAAATGATAATCTGTAACCCTAAAACAAACCCACTTCAATTCACGAGGTTCAAGGCAAATAAAAAATGGAATAAACCCTCTAAAATTCATAGAAAAATAATCTCTAGGGTTTAGAACCTTCAATTTGACCTTAGGAATCCATCTTGACCTACATTGAGAACCATACCCAATTAATAACTTAATTTGGGTTTTTGCATAAATTGACCAGTAAAACAAGGCTTAATCTAGAAATAAAATTCACCATCAGATTCCTTAGGTCCTAATTAGTCATGTATAAAAACTTGAGCCTAAGAAGAAACCTTCTTGACCAACTTTACACTTTGGTCCTCATATATTTACTTTTTGGCCCTCAACTTTTGAACCCACGCATTTTGGCCCCTAACTCTCCTTCGTTCTTTGCGTTCAGGTCCTCCCTGCAAAACCTGCCAGCACCATACTTCGGCGACCTTGCGTGGAGCATGGCGCCGCGCAGGGTGAGGGGGAGAGTCTGGCAAGTAAACCGGGGGTGCCCTGCGTCGTCAGCCGTCGCAGGGACACCCCCCTGGTAGCTGTAACGCACCATACCGGCCGTGCGAACGCACGGACGGTATGGGTTTCCATCTCCGGCGTCCTCCGGCGAGGGAGACACGTCGTCTCCCTCTGCCTTCCTCCCTGATTCGGTCCCTATAAATACCCCCGTCGCTCCACCGTTCTTCCCAGCTCGAATCTGACGGAGAAAACCCCCAACTTTCCTCTCTTCTCACTCCGGCAGACGCCCACCAGCTCCGGCAGTTCTTCCTCCTCCTCCTCTTCACTCTGCCACAATACCAGCAGCAGAGACTTCTTCCCCTGCTCTTCCCGCGCCACGCCGCACCCAGCTGGCGCCTCTCCGGCCCTCTGCTCGCCACCGCCCCTTCCCCCGGGCATCTTCTTCTCCGGCCCCTCCTCATCCTGCTAAGTAGGTAGAACTCCTCCTCTTCCTCCCCTCTTCCTTTTCCTCACTTTAAACATCTACTGTCGCCCTCGATTTCGACCAATCACCCTCACCTTCACCTCCTCCGGCGAGCCTCTCCCATCACTCCAGCATCCCACCCGGCCCGCCGACCTGCACATAATCTCCGCCTCCTCACCCTGATCCATTTCCGCCCCTCCACTTCCCCCAAATCACCCTCTGCAACTCCACCGAACAAACCCATCTCCCGACCCACAGTCCGACCTAGGGCAGCCCTTAGGCTCCGCCCCGCCGCCTGCACACCCCCCGACCACCTTCGCCGTGCCACGGCGAAGGTCCACCGCATTTCTGATTGGGCCGAGAGGCCATTTTTCTGTGGGCAGGTACCTGCGCTCGTCGCCGCCATTGTTGAAGCGAAGCAGCTTCTTCACCTGCTGCCCCAGGTGCGCCACGCCCAGGTTACGCTCCCAGACAGCGCAAGGCGCCTTCGCGAAGTACCAGGCTGCAGTCGAGTCGAAGCCCTCGCGCGAAGGTCTCGCGTAACGCTGCGATTACCAGCTGCTTCCTCCGCGCAGGCGCGAAATTGGGGTGGGACATTTAGTCCCACCTCGGAAGGCTCTGAAGGAGCGCAGCGGTATAAAGCGAAAAAGTGCTGGAGGCTTATTGCCTCAGCACACGGGGTGAGGTCCCCTTCACCCGCCCGGTTACCCGGTCTCGTCCGCGCTCACGCCCCGCGGACCTGGCCCGGACCCGACTTAGACTGACCTGCACTCCTCGCCCACCACGCACGCCGGTGGGCCTGGACCCGGGCGCGACCCGTACCCAGCTACCCGGCAGCTCTGGGAGAGCTATCCTATGAGCGGATTCTGTGAGAGAGAGACGCGGGGGAGGGTAGAGATAGGTTTTGCCCCTCTCTGATCAAGCTGTGTAAGTGTGCAGGCACAGGTGAAGAAGAACCGTGGAAGAAGACGAAGGCTGAAGGAAGGAGATCACCGAGCGGCACTGTAGCAGCGGCGGTTTAAGTCGTCTGATTGGAAAATCAGACGACGTCCTGAAGGCAAGGAAGGAGAAGGAAGGCGAGGCAGAGGAGAACGTAGAGAGGCCAAGACAAGAACTGAAAGAAGAAGAGCACGAGCAGAAGATCTGAAGAAAGGAGAAGAAGAAAGAAAGAAGAAGAAGAACAGGACCGCTCTGCAGAAGAAAGAAGAAAGAAAGAAAAACAAGAAGAACATCACCACTGCAGATAAAGAAGAAGAACAAAAGAAGAGAGCAGAAGATCTGAGAAGGAAGAAGAGGAGAAGCAAAGAGAAAAGAAGAAAAGCCAACAAATTCTCTCTCTCTCTCTTTCTTTTTTTTTGTAAAAGAAACTTGTACCCCTAGAATACAACTTGCTCCCTGAGTTCGACCTCGGGAACTCTTTATTTCCGAGTAACAAATTGTATTAAACTGGTAATCACCTCCCTCTATACTATACTACGACGAAATAATAAAACTATAGAGGAAGTTTCTACACCAGTTTTTGGCGCCGTTGCCGGGGAGCAACGGCTATTCTAGAGGTAAACATTCCTGTTTCTTTTTAGTTTCTGATAATCTCCTCTCTTTTGTGCAGCTACAGGAAATCAAGAAAACAAGCAACCGCACGACAACCACTCCGAGGACAGGTAAATTTTTTTTTTCTCTTGCTATTAACCCCTAAACTCTAAAGAGGAAGAAAAGAAAAGAACAAGCAATATAGGGCTAACCTGTCTTCCATACTTAGTAACCGTAAAGAGTTGCATGTTTTCAACTCATTACTCCTGCACACTATTAAGGGTATTTAAGGGCTAACACATTCTTGCTTGAGCCCTAATTACCCAACAAAGAATTAACTGGACCAAGTAGAGCCAACCTAGGATCCAACACTAGGGATTTAGAGACACACTCCTTAAGCAAGAATTGAGAAAACCAAATGAAGTGTGCCCAAGCCATTGTCTGAAAATACCTATTCAAAGAAAACCTGAAACAATTGGCTCTCTAAACACTTGAACCCTAAAAGACAGGACCTAAAAGCTCTCAAAGAAAACAAGAGGTAAAGTTGACCCCTTGGGTCAACCAACCTTAAATTAGGTCACTCTTTGCACTTAAAAGACTAAAGTTCAAGTGAAACCTTAAGCACCCTGATCTTAAAATAAAAATTGGTACACTTAAGAGGTCAAGATCCCCATTCTGGTCTACCTGGAACTGCAGTGACAAGAGAGGTCGGGTGGGGGAAACCCTGTAACCCGTGGGGACGCTCTACCATGTAGGGGTCTTCGCGGGACTCTCCCTCTCTGGCTGCCCAGGTAATTCTCAGGTGGACGATCTTTCTGATCAAGGGGTCCATCTGCCCTGCACCTCTATAGTCACCCAACACATTTGTGGGTGTCTTGATTGGGTCCAGCACCTTCTAAACTTACCTCTTCCAACAGTGCATGTACGGAAGGAGGTCCTTAAGACCACCCTTAAGACCTCCTTTAGAAATTCGCTCTCGTCAAGGCCAAGCCTCGACGCCCATGTTTGTGCAGCAACACCCTCACATTATTCTCTCTTCTGATTTAGAACCAAGTTCTTATTCTTCCCCCATCATGGCTCAGCCAGTTGAGGAAGAAAATAATCTGGAGCACCAGCTCCAGCGACTCAGTGACCTCTTCCAAAACTTCGTGCACCCACCACAGCGTCCTATGATGCGGGACCACTACAATCCTGCTGCGGTGGCCATTGAGCCTCGAGTCAGAATCCCGACTGGAGGACCTGATTCCGAATTAAAGCCCAACATGATCCATGCTATACCTAAATTCCATGGGCTTAATTCTGAAGATCCCTTCCAGCACATCAAACAGCTAAAGCATCTGGCCCACACTTTTGGATCAGATGCGCAAAATCGGGATATTCTTCTCATGAAGATGTTCTCCTTTTCTCTTATGGACCAGGCCGCCCATTGGTATCAAACTCAGACCCGGCCGATCAACACTTGGGAAGAACTTCAATCCGAGTTTTTGAAAAAGTTTTTTCCCGTTGGTCGGACCAACGCCTTGCGCCATCAGATTACACACTTCACTCAACAATCAGGAGAACCTCTCCATGAGGCATGGGATCGTTTTCAGGATCTCATGAGAAAGTGCCCCCATCACGGAGTTCCTAAATGGGAACAAGTCCAATCTTTTTACCAGGGACTCCGTGAGGACATCCGCCTTTTCGTCAATGCAACTTGCGGAGGAAACATCATGGGTCAACATGAAGACACCGTATGGGAGATTCTCGAAAACATGTGCGAGAACTCCATCAACAATGACTCCATGGGATTATTCGACAGGACGAATACCCGCGCAGCGACGAATCTTAAGGGAGCACATGAGGCGCAGGGCCTGTCCGCATCAGTCGACCTGGAATTAATGGCCAGTCGATTGGACAAGGTCTCAGTCATTGAGAAGAAGGTGGATGAGCTGACTCAGCACTTGCAGCGAGCCACCTCCACGCGTAACTCCTTTGCACAACCTCCTTCCACACAGGAGACTGTGCAAAACATCCTTCACCGATCTTCCCCTAGGATGGATCCATATCCATCCCCATCTGATTCTCGGATCGGAGGATCATCCGATCCTTTCTACACCAGCCCGGGGAACTCCATTCCCCCTTTCCCTGATTCTCAAGAGGTTCCTCAGACCTGCGAGGACCTCAACGCCATCCAGAACGACCCATTCTCCAACACTTACAACCCTGGATGGCGAAACCATCCCAATTTTCAGTGGGCGGGAAATTCCCAAACCCAAAGACCACCTTTTCAGTCCCGCCCACAGCCCTCTCGTCATTACCAGCCGCCTCAGCCTCGGCCCAACCCTACTTATCCATCAGGGCCAAATCAGGATCAAATGTCCCTAATCCTTCAGACTCTGGCTGACATTCAAAGAACGAATGCGGCTATTCAAAAACAGCACAAGGACGAACTTACAGAGGTTAAAACTCAACTGGCCCAGTTGGCAAATTCTCGCCAGCCAGGCACACTCCCTTCCCAACCTCTTCCTAACCCGAATAACGTGCCAACCCAGAAGCGCGTTATGAATCCAAATTTAGGCCACGCACAATGGATTTATCAGGCCCCTACTGCTCCATCTCCAGACGAGACGGAAGCTTCAACTTCTTATGCGGGATTTCAGCAGCAGCCACCCCTCTTACAAAACCCAAACCAAAATCAGGCCGGATTAAATTCTGTAACAACACGTAGTGGTAAAACAACTCAAGACCCGCATTATCCAAACCACTCCAAGCCTGATAACCATGACCCTAGGATAGTTATCCAAGATACCACTGTCCCGGATCCACAACCTGGACCTATCCTAGAAGAACCAACCAAGATCCCGTTTCCCGAGGCCTTGACCAAGGGAAAGAAGACCACCAAACCCGTGGCCCCTGAGGAGGACCTGGTCAAGCTCTTTGAGCAGGTCCACATAAACATCCCCTTGATGGATGCAATCCGTCACGTACCAGCTTACGCACGATTTCTAAAGAATATATGTACACCCCAGCGTAAGCCGCGAACCAAGGGAGGGAGCCCAATTGTTCTGTCAGAGCAAGCCAGCTCTGTAATCCTCAGTAGACTCCCACCCAAGGCAAAAGATCCTGGTACTCCCCTGATTTCCTGCAAGATAGGTGGTACCCAATTTGATAGAGCATTGTTAGACTTGGGTGCATCCATAAACCTGATACCCACATCCTTACTTGACCATCTAGAAGAATCTGAGCTAAAACCAACCGAGGTGACATTACAATTAGCAGATCGATCCATAAAGTCACCAAAAGGGATTCTCGAGGATGTTATCGTAAGAGTGCGGGATTTCTATTTCCCAGTGGACTTTATAGTCCTAGATATGGACGCACCTGAGAACCCTAGGGATACACCAATCATTCTAGGGAGACCTTTCTTGGCTACTTCTAGAGCCAACATCAGCTGTGAGGAGGGCCAAATAGAGCTTAAGTTTGGAGATCAAACACTGAAAATTGATATATTTAAGGCCCAACAAGGAATTAATTGCGGTGTCATCGAACAAATTTGTGACATCAGGACCTTGGTTGATGAATCACACTTCCAGAATGACTCGATTATGCCTCATCAACCACAGAAGGATCTTGACCCGCAAACAGAGGAGTCGAATCCAGATATGAATAACCCAGTAACTCCCACCCTTGAACCTCACATCTATACTGAACCACCCGCTGCTGCTGATAACCCCATCCTCGAACTGAAACCCCTTCCTGCTCACTTGAAATACATCTTTTTGGGTTCTAATCAGACCCTTCCTGTGATTATCAATTCCAACCTCAGTCCTGAACAGGAATCCCGTCTGATTGTTGTCCTCTAGCAACATCGCAGAGCCATCGGGTGGACTCTCGATGATTTGACTGGAATAAGTCCCTCTTATTGTACTCATCATATCTATTCAGAAGAGGGCACACAACCTTCTCGTGAAATGCAGAGACGCTTAAACCCCAATCTGCAGGAGGTCGTGAAAAAGGAGATCATCAAGTGGTTAGATGCCGGAATCATCTACCCGATCTCCGATAGTCGTTGGGTGAGCCCAATTCAGGTTGTGCCCAAGAAGGCAGGACTCACCACTATAACGACTGAGATCGGAGAAATCATTCCTACCCGATTAACCAACTCGTGGAGAGTCTGTATAGATTACCGCCGACTCAATTCCTCCACAAAGAAGGATCATTTCCCACTACCCTTCATTGATCAAATTCTCGAAAAACTTACGGGAAATAGGTTCTTCTGCTTTCTTGACGGGTACTCCGGTTATAACCAGGTGGCAATCCATCCTGAGGACCAAGAAAAGACCACGTTCACCTGCTCCTTCGGAACATACGCTTTCCGAAGGATGCCTTTCGGTCTTTGCAATGCACCCGCTACTTTTCAGCGATGCATGCTTGCCATATTCTCAGATATGGTAGGTGATTATCTGGAAGTCTTCATGGATGACTTTTCAGTTTTCGGAGCATCATTCGACGATTGCCTCCAACACTTGGTCCAGATACTCAGGCGGTGCATCGATGTGAATTTGGTTCTTTCCTGGGAAAAGAGCCATTTCATGGTGCCTGAGGGAATTGTCCTGGGACACTCAATTTTGGAAAAAGGTATCCAAGTGGATCGAGCTAAGATTAATCTGATTTCTCACCTTCCTATGCCTAGCTCGATCAGGGACATCCGTTCCTTTTTAGGGCATGTCGATTTTTATCGACGATGTATCCCTGATTTTTCAAAAATCGCGCGCCCCCTAACCACTCTTCTCTCCAAGGATGTTCCTTTCAAAATTTCCAAGGAATGCACTCAAGCATTTGAAATCCTGCGTGACCGAGTCACCCAAGCCCCGATCCTACAGTCCCCTGATTGGTCTCAACCCTTTGAGATCATGTGCCATGCATCCGACTTCGCTGTAGGAGCGGTTTTGGGGCAGAAAATTGACGGGAAGCCTGTGGTCATTTACTACGCCAGCAAAACACTCGATGAGGCTCAGCGTAACTATACGGTTACTGAGAAAGAGCTGCTAGCTGTAGTATTTGCCCTAGAAAAATTAAGATCGTACCTTCTGGGTTCCCGTGTCATCATATACTCGGATCACACAGCTGTGAGGCATCTCCTTGCAAAGAAGGACGCGAAACCTCGATTAATCCGATGGATCTTGCTGTTGCAAGAATTTGACCTTGAGATTTGCGACAAAGCGGGAAAGCAAAATGTGGTAGCTGATCACTTTCCCGTCTTCCTTCTGAAATAATTGACCCTTCCGGACCCATCACTGAACATTTTCCCGATGAGCACCTGCTGACTATTGGTACTAGCCTTCCATGGTTTGCTAATGTAGTAAATTACTTGGCATCTCATCAGATCCCGTCCGATTGGCCGAAGGCCAAGAAGGACAAATTACGCTCCGATGCCAAGTATTACATTTGGGAAGACCCGTACCTCTTCCGCATAGGTGCCGATCAAATCATCCGGAGATGTGTCCCGGAAGAGGAATTCAACAATATCCTCTCTTTCTGCCTTGACCAGGCATGCGGTGGCCATTTCGCCGGGTATAAAACCGCATCAAAAGTCCTCTAGTGCGGCTTTTACTGGCCCACACTGTTCAAAGACGCATACAATCACTGCAAGGCATGCAGTCGTTGCCAGACTTTGGGCAACATGAGCCATCGCGACATGATGCCTATGCAACCGATTCTAGTATGCAAAATCTTTGATGTTTGGGGGATTGATTTTATGGGCCCCTTTCCTGTTTCGGATGGTTTCGAATACATTCTATTGGCTGTGGACTACGTGTCCAAATGGATCGAAGCCATACCGACCCGAACCTGTGATCACAAAATCGTTCTCAAATTCATTCATCAAAACATTTTCTCAAGGTTCGGGATTCCTCGTGCAATAATCTCTGATGGGGGGACCCATTTCACAAATGCTCAGTTTAGGTCACTGATGACCAAATACGGGGTGTCTCACCGAATCTCTACTCCTTACCACCCCCAAACTAATGGTCTAGCTGAGCTATCTAATCGGGAGATCAAGAAAATCCTGCAAGTCACTGTTCGACCTGACAGGAAGGACTGGTCGTCCCGACTTCCGGAAGCATTGTGGGCCTATAGGACCGCCCACAAGACCCAATTGGGCATGTCTCCCTTTAGACTGGTGTACGGAAAGGCATGCCACCTTCCCGTAGAACTGGAGCATAAAGCCTATTGGGCAGTACGGAACTGTAATCTAGATCTTTCCAAGGCTGGGACCCACAGAAAACTCCAAATCAGCGAGATCGATGAATTACGCCTAGACGCGTACGAGAACTCGCAAATCTACAAGGAGCGGGTTAAAGCCTTCCACGACAAACACATCTCGAGAAAGATCTTTCATCCTGGTCAGAAGGTCCTACTCTTTGATGCCCGACTAAAACTCTTCCCAGGAAAACTGAGATCCAAGTGGGTCGGACCATATTTAGTCCGACAGGTTTTTGGAAATGGAGCAATCGAAATCAGTCCACTCAGCCACGATTCTGAACCTTTCATCGTGAACGGTCAGAGACTCAAGCCGTTCATTGATGTAACTTCTACTGATTTGGCTGAAGCATCTTATATCCTCCATTCCCCTTGAGCTTATTGCGCCCAGCCGATGGCGTAAAACTCAGCGCTTAACGGGAGGCAACCCGTCATTTTCCTAAAAATCCAAAACTTTTTCTGACACCTTTTTGCACTTAAGGTTCACCCTCGTAGACAGCCGACCCCACCTCAGATGCTTGCATCTGGGATTAGAAATCGTCCGCAAAAATTCAACCCGACCCATTCACGCATCCAAATTTCTGTCTTAAGGAATGAACTAAGCTAAGTAAAAACCCCCTAGGTTACAATGAGGACATTGCAAATCTTAGGCATGGGGGGGTATGAAAGTGCAAAACTGGTAAGAAAAGGTTTCAAACAAAAAAATTCACATATTCCAAAAACACCATAAAAATTAAAAATTTTCGAAAAAGAATAAGAGAGGAGAAGGAAATTTTGTGAAGGAGGAGAAAAGAAACAAAATGAAAAAGGAGCGCAAAATTATGAGAAAAAAGTGATAGTCATTAGTAAGGAACTAAGGAATTAACCTAAGTTCTAGACCTCATTCAAGAAAATAACTGAAAAGTGCACAATGAGATTAGTAAGAATGCAAACCTTAGGCATTCTTGAATAGACTCTTAGTACCCATTAAGATCTAGACACTCCTCAAGAGGTTGAGGAAAATGAAAAGCTGAAGTATTAGGTCTAAGGCTTAGGAAGTATTTGGCCTCGTTAACTAATTTTTGGTTTACGGGACTCAGTAACCTAAGCACCCTAACCTCACACACAGCCTGGTTCAGTAAGCGTAAAAATCAGAATCACGCAGAAGCGTCGCAAAATTCTGAAAAGAACACCTAGAATAAGAGCGGCCGATCAACACAAGTTGATTTGGACGAGTTCCCAGCGCGGAGAGACGGGAAATCCCCTCGAAGATGCGTAACAAAATATCATCTCCTCGGTGCTTGTCTCTTAGGATATTTACATATCCTACTGGGGGCATGTAAGCACTCTGCTGGTTCAGATTCCATGGATGGCATTATCTCGAAGTGTCAATTGCCAGGGTCTGAATTCAGCCACGGAACACCATGGATGGGATTATCTCGAAATCTCAATAGCCAAGGTTCCGGGGGTTGCCATGGGCGGTGCTATCTAAAAGCATCGATCGCCAGGAACCCTTGAGGATTGATGATGGGAGCAAGGAATCTGATACAGACCGTGTTGAAAAGCCAATCCTAGGCTAGAACTAAAAAAAAAAAAGAGAGAGAAAACTCTCCAAACAAAATAACTTTCTATCTCTCTCTTACAAAACGCACTGCGAACTGAGCCAAGGCTAAAATCATTTCAAGCACGGGTGCTTTAACCACAAAGTCCAATAAACCTTAGGTTAGTTCTTATGGGCCTTAAAAACCTTTGCTAAGGACTGAGGCTAAGGCTAGACAGATTTGGATCTTGATTGGTACTAGAGTACCTTTTAGGCCTATGGTCAGCATTCTAACCTAATCTGAGCTCAAATGAAAAAGCACTTATCTAAAGCTATTAAGAACTTCATGGTCTAGAATAAGGGTTGAAACCATAAGTTTTTGCTAAGGGACTAGCAAAAGCTAGGCATGGGGGTATGATGAGAACCTCATCATGAGCCATAACTAGCTCATTTTGACCCAATACAAAGGATAAAAGCTCCTACATAACTCAAGGAAAGGCTTAACTCAGAGAATTCTGAGTTTAAGGAGAAAATAAGTCATAAGGGGTAAAAATGCAATTTTACCAGTATAATCTGCATACAGGGTAATTCAGGGTCCAAACATAGGTCAAAGCAACCTAATAAGAATAAAAGTGGGATGAGATGATCTGGCAAGGGCTACAGCAATTCCAAGGAACTAAATGATAATCTGTAACCCTAAAACAAACCCACTTCAATTCACGAGGTTCAAGGCAAATAAAAAATGGAATAAACCCTCTAAAATTCATAGAAAAATAATCTCTAGGGTTTAGAACCTTCAATTTGACCTTAGGAACCCATCTTGACCTACATTGAGAACCATACCCAATTAATAACTTAATTTGGGTTTTTGCATAAATTGACCAGTCAAACAAGGTTTAATCAAGAAATAAAATTCTCCATCAGATTCCTTAGGTCCTAATTAGTCATGTATAAAAACTTGAGCCTACGAAGAAACCTTCTTGACCAACTTTACACTTTGGTCCTCATATATTTACTTTTTGGCCCTCAACTTTTGAACCCACGCATTTTGGCCCCTAACTCTCCTTCGTTCATTGCGTTCAGGTCCTCCCTGCAAAACCTGCCAACACCATACTCCGGCGACCTTGCGCGGAGCATGGCGCCGCGCAGGGTGAAGGGGAGAGTCTGGCAAGTAAACCGGAGGTGCCCTGCGTCGTCAGCCGTCGCAGGGACACCCCCCTGGTCGCTGTAACCCACCATACCGGCCGTGCGAACGCACGGACAGTATGGGTTTCCATCTCCGACGTCCTCCGACGAGGGAGACACGTCGTCTCCCTCCGCCTTCCTCTCTGATTCGGTCCCTATAAATACCCCCGTCGCTCCACCGTTCTTCCCAGCTCGGATCTGACGGAGAAAACCCCCAACTTTCCTCTCTTCTCACTCCGGCAGACGCCCACCAGCTCCGGCGGTTCTTCCTCCTCCTCCTCTTCGCTCTGCCGCAATACCAGCAGCAGAGACTTCTTCCCCTGCTCTTCCCGCGCCACGCCGCACCCAGCTGGCGCCTCTCCGGCCCTCTGCTCGCCGCCGCCCCTTCCCCCGGGCATCTTCTTCTCCGGCGACAGTCGATACGACTGTTGCCCGCTCCGGCCCCTCCTCGTCCTGCTAAGTAGGTAGAACTCCTCCTCTTCCTCCCCTCTTCCTTTTCCTCACTTTAAACATCTACTGTCGCCCTCGATTTCGACCAATCACCCTCACCTTCACCTCCTCCAGCCATCCTCCGGCGAGCCGCTCCCATCACTCCAGCATCCCACCCGGCCCGCCGACCTGCACATAATCTCCGCCTCCTCACCCTGATCCATTTTCGCCCCTCCACTTCCCCCAAATCACCCTCTGCAACTCCACCGAACAAACCCATCTCCCGACCCACAGTCTGACCTAGGGCAGCCCTTAGGCTCCGCCCCGCCGCCTGCACACCCCCCGACCACCTTCGCCGTTCCACGGCGAAGGTCCTCCGCGTTTCTGATTGGGCTGAGAGGCCGTTTTTCTGTGGGCAGGTACCTGCGCTCGTCGTCGCCATTGTTGAAGCGAAGCAGCTTCTTCACCTGCTGCCCCAGGTGCGCCACGCCCAGGTTACGCTCCCAGACAGCGCAAGGCGCCTTCGCGAAGTACCAGGCTGCAGTCGAGTCGAAGCCCTCGAGCGAAGGTCTCGCGTAACGCTGCGATTACCAGCTGCTTCCTCCGCGCAGGCGCGAAATTGGGGTGGGACATTTAGTCCCACCTCGGAAGGCTCTGAAGGAGCGCAGCGGTATAAAGCGAAAAAGTGCTGGAGGCTTATTGCCTCAGCACACGGGGTGAGGTCCCCTTCACCCGCCCGGTTACCCGGTCTCGTCCGCGCTCACGCCCCGCGGACCTGGCCCGGACCCGACTTAGACTGACCTGCACTCCTCGCCCACCACGCACGCCGGTGGGCCTGGACCCGGGCGCGACCCGTACCCAGCTACCCGGCAGCTCTGGGAGAGCTATCCTATGAGCGGATTCTGTGAGAGAGAGACGCGGGGGAGGGTAGAGATAGGTTTTGCCCCTCTCTGATCAAGCTGTGTAAGTGTGCAGGCACAGGTGAAGAAGAACCGTGGAAGAAGACGAAGGCTGAAGGAAGGAGGATCACCGAGCGGCACTGTAGCAGCGGCGGTTTAAGACGTCTGATTGGAAAATCAGACGACGTCCTGAAGGCAAGGAAGGAGAAGGAAGGCGAGGCAGAGGAGAACGCAGAGAGGCCAAGACAAGAACTGAAAGAAGAAGAGCACGAGAAGAAGATCTGAAGAAAGGAGAAGAAGAAAGAAAGAAGAAGAAGAAGAACAGGACCGCTCTGCAGAAGAAAGAAGAAAGAAAGAAAAAGAAGAAGAACATCACCACTGTAGATAAAGAAGAAGAACAAAAGAAGAGAGCAGAAGATCTGAGAAGGAAGAAGAGGAGAAGCAAAGAGAAAAGAAGAAAAGCCAACAAATTCTCTCTCTCTCTCTTTCTTTATTTTTGTAAAAGAAACTTGTACCCCTAGAATACAACTTGCTCCCTGAGTTCGACCTCGGGAACTCTTTATTTCCGAGTAACAAATTGTATTAAACTGGTAATCACCTCCCTCTATACTATACTACGACGAAATAATAAAACTATAGAGGAAGTTTCTACATCACCAAGTCAGCCTAATTTCATCGTCTACCCAGATTTCTTAAGCGTGTCATTTTATGGAATTTCATGTCCAAATCTACATCTTTTGACAACTACCCTGGCATTATGCTCATTACCCTTTCTGCCTTTCTTAAGAACAAGCGATTCAACTGGAACCACTTGATTCTGTATTTAATGAGCAAGCAACCCACTAGCTTCTTCCAGTTTGTTACACTTCTTTCCCACATCTTCCTACATTTCAGTGTTCCCATGGATAATAATCATAAACAGTTTATCACTAGAGTCTCCATTTTTGATAAGCTCACTTATACGAAGATGGAGCAAGCTCAGGGAGCCTATGGTGAGGATGCAGCCCAGGAGTAGCAATAGCAATAGGAACCATCAGCAATCCCTCCTCCTTTCCCGTCTTATGAGCACTTTACAGTAACATGTCCTCCTCCAGTAAGACCCTCTCCATCCTTCTACGAGCAAGAGTGGAGCCTCTTAGACAGACCTCTTTCAGGCAGGGATTTTGTTAGTATCTAGGATGTGACAAATGGTATTTCCCTGGTGATGCATCGGTAGAGAGAGACAGACTTGGTGATAATGAGACATGAGCATTAGGTATCAGACTACCTAAATGCTCAGAGCCAATTCTTGGATAGACTTAGAGAGTCAATTCATGACATTCATCGGCAGCTTCACCGACCTCCTCAACCTCGCCAATCTACTACCATGCCTCCATCCTCAGTAGCACCACCTCCTCCTACCTCAGCAGTAGCACTAGCAGATCAACAGGTTACACTGCCTCGCAGGACATCTAGGAAACTGACACCGAGATTGTCAGCTCAGCGCTGCCTATGTCTTGGTCAACCTACTTCCTCAAAGTGATCAGATTTGCTGGATCTTGAGTTGGATACAGACCTCTAGAGCATGATGGATGCCTTTAAGGCATCATTAGATGATTAGATTTAGCATTGCTTAGCTTTTGTTGGGTTATAAAACTTAATTTTCTTAGAACTATCTCATTTTATGAACTACCTATATAGACTTCTATATCATTGTTATATGCATGGATATTATCTCTCTCAGCTAAATTTTTACTTTCTTATTACATGTTGAAATTTATCTTGCTTTATTTACATGCTTTAGGGGGATTTAAATGAAAAACATAGCAGCATGTTTTACTTTTTGCTAAAATAAATGGGGTAGATATTATGCATAACTATTTCAATTTCATAATTATAATTTTGTTGTCATAAAAAAGGGGGAGAATGTAAGCACCTCTGCTTTGATTCACCAAAATTATGTTTACTACTAGACTAATATTTCAGGACCATCTCAGATCAAAGCTTCTCTCTTGGATCAAGTTCATATGGTTGCTGATTTGTGTCTTTTACTTTTATTTGAGTCTAGGATATTATTGTAAGGAACCTCAAAAATAAAACTCAAACGGATTTTCATGCTTCTTTGAAAATCAAATTTTAAGGTTATTGATCGACCAATTATTCTATTTGATCAACCAAAATGGATTTATCGACCAACCAACTTAGTTTATTAATCAAATCAACCCATTTTAGGAAGGTTATTAAAACCCTTTTAATTGACCAACCAAGCTAATTAATCGAATAATTAGTGACTGATCAAATAACTTAATTGATCAACCAAATAGCATTTTGATTGACCAATATACCTTAATTGAGTGACCAATTTAACATCCTTTTCAGATCAATTTTTAGTATAAATAGAGGTTGTACGTAGCTCTTTTTCATAATCAACTTTCAATAGAAATACCCTCAAAAATATCAGAGCTTCTCATACTTCTTTCAAGTGTTTCTATGCTTCGCTATTCAAATCATTCAAAGCACGTTGTTTCAAATCTCTGCTAAAATTTTGGTTTGGCATTTTTATTGAGGTTTCATAGATATATTTATTATTCTTCAACATTGTTGTTTGGATTAACAGATCCCAAGGTGTTGCAAAGATCTGTGTTATTGTTATTGTTCTTCTCTTCAGCGTAAAAAGAGAAGTGATTGTAAAGAGGTTATGCCACCCTCGTTCAAGTGGTATGATAGTGGACTGACTAGCCTTGACTAGTTAGGAAAATCCTAAGCTGAGAGGCTTAGATAGTGGTTTTCACCCGATTTAGGTTTCCACTCTGAATTCAGGTGTAACTTGTGCTTGACATTATTGTGAATTCATTTTTATTTTTACAGTTTGAAAAAGGTGATACTATTCACCCCTCCCCTCTAGTATATGTTCGATCCACAGCCAAACCTTCATTGACTCCTTAGAAACCTAAGACTTGGTTACTTAGATTATTAAAAAGTTAACAATGGATAGCCCTTCCTTTACTTCAACCTAACTAAGCTGCAAGAGAGCAATTGGGCCCAAGCATGTCCCACAAAAATCACTAGGGGCTTGTATAAACCTGCACTCTTTCATTTGACACGATCCCTCAGCTAAGATTAGGTTAAATCAAGGAGTTGATGTCAATTTAGAACAATCTAATAAACAAGTATCAAGCCTAATGTGGGTGAATCCTTAAGGGTCAATTTGCTGCAATTTTTAGATTAGGCTTAGGGTACTATAAGTGCACGACTTATGAAGGACGTTATGGGGGTAGTTGCCCAAATTATTTCCTATTTTTTTGTGTGCGAGAATTTGGGTGGGAGAGTGATGCCCAAGCCAAAACAAAAAGGGTTTGCAAGCAAAGATTTAATGAAAGGATTTTAGTGTTTGATACAAATTTTGTAGATTTTAGAGTTACCGCTTCTTATAGTTTCAAACAAGTTTTGAGTGCCACAAACAAATAGCAAACAAGTTGTTGGTAAAAATCAATTCCCTTAGGTTTGGTGTGGGACTAAAGAAAGAAATCAAAACCCCAAATTTGAAATCCTATGCAAGCAACTTTTAAGAAATGGATCTCTTTCTCAAATATCTTTTTATGTGGTGGTCCAAACAAGGTAGACGACACCACCATTGAATAAAATCAAACAAAGATTCTAAAATGATTTTTTTAAGACTTTGTAACTTTTTTTTTCTGGGATTTTTATCTACACTAGTGTAAAAAACTAGAAATGATATATTCAAAAAATTGCTTCTGCAGAATCTTCAAACAACCTCTGAAATTTTTAAAAATTTTGAATGTTGTAGATAGTTTTCTAAGGTTTCCAAAAATATAAATTTTGTCAAAATCTGATGAGTGTAAAAATTTATAAAATTTGTGGACAATAAGAAAATAGTAAGGAATTAGGGTTTAACCCCTCTTTAGTACATGAATTTTTTAATTTTTTTTATCAAAATCTTCTGAAATTTGGAATTTACAATCCTGACTTGAAGGGGCTTCTATGGACAGAATTTGAAGATTTTAGGGGGCCTTTCTGAGTTCGAACTTGATTTTTGAAAATGAAGACAAAAGTGTGGATTTTCAAAAATTTAACACCAATGTATTGAGGGTGGTGGAGAAATGAAGAAAACAAGCAATCAAGCTAACTTTAGGGTTCCACCACCCCAGGTTTTTCTTTTTTTTATTTTGATATTTTAAAGATTTTTTTGAGATTTTTCTTAGGCTTTTCGAGAGGTTTTGGCTAGGTACTTCCAAAAATCCGTGGGAAGACAAGATTATTTGAAGCTTCTGCTCCAAAACAACCAAATTCTCGCTTCTGCCTGATTCACACCAGGTCAAAACAAAACAAAAACTAGTGAAGACTCAAGTATGCAAGAGAGATAAATGAAGATAACTAAGCCGTGCCTCCCTAGCAACGACACAAAAAGTGATGTGAATTTTACGTGATTTGTAAAAGTGGATTTTTAAGTCATTGTACGTGTAAATCTTGATCGACTTTTAAATTTGTAAAACCTATATAGGTGAGTATCTAGGGTCATCCAAGGAGACCAAATTCTTAGTCAATTAGTTTGTTCTCTGTCTCACTCTCTCAAATCCTCAACTTGTATTTTTGTTGTTTTGAAATTTTTAGGTTTTCAAAAATAATCGAGATAACGAAAGTGATTGATTTGAACCAAAATGCGAAAACAATTACAATAGAATTTCAACCTTCCTAAACTCACTCCAGGTACATGTTACCTACAATAATTAGGAAGGAAGAAGTAAATGTGCACAAAAGTAAGAGAACTACTTGAATTAAAGTGAAACAGGAATAATGAAAGGCAACTATACTATTTGGAAGAAAACTTTATCTTACAACATGTTTGAAGAGGAATGCTTATACAATAAAATGAATACAAAATAAAAGGAAAGACTAAAGAAATCTCCTAATATTCTGAAGGCAAAGAACTCCTTGCTCCAAGTCTCGAGGCTCCTAGACCTAGAAAGGCTCCTTCTTGAGCTACTCCTCCTTGAAGTGCTGCTCTTCTCCTCCTTAGGGTGGACATCTTCCACCCCTAACCTCCTCCTTGCCTGGTTGTCCTCCAAGGTAGTTGCTTCTTGGCTTGGACCAAGGAAGAAGATGGCACTAGAAAGATAAGGAAGTTTGATATGAGAGTATTTCGCTTAATTAAGAAGTTAATAGAATGATATGTCGTTGTAATTTATGTGGTGGAAATCTCTCAATCAAAGATTAAAATAGATATCAATTTAAACCACAAAAAGGATATCGTATCCACAGGGAGAAACAACTACAATAAATCTTAGATAAGCAATAATCATATTTGTAGAAATATTCGCCAAATGGATCAATAGATATGCTCTCTGAATAAACTTGCGATTTTATGAAAAATTATGGACTATTTATATAAATTTCACATCAAACTTCAAGCTTCCAAAATCTCTAAATAACGCAAGTATAGTGGCAGAGGAAGTACTTCTTAATTGCATGCAACTATGAATCAAGTTTCAATGTGAATTGACATGTATAGAAAGAACCAATCTAATATGCGGAAATATAAGTGCATGCTTGCAAATCCACCATAATATAATAATCAAATACTTAAAATCTCACACTTCCAATGGCATTCAAATGTAAATTTTAATAGGGGGTGCACTGTAGCAAAATAGGCCATTTGAAGCCCTTATGCATGCGAGGAGGAGGAGGGATGGATGGCCGTGCGAAGCTCGGTGAAGGTTGAAGGCGTATAGGGCGTTCCAATGGTGGTGGTCTCACATCAAGAGGTGGCCGAAGTTTGCCGGACGGGAAGATGGAGGTTGTCGGCGGTGGGTTCCTTTGTGCGTGCACAAGGACTGCCGTTGACTTTTCTAATGATGTGGCGGCGCTTATGGAGTCAAGGTGAGTGTGGTGGAGTCAACGATGCGTCGAATGGAGGCTTGATGTGCGAGCTGCGTGTGGAAGTGCTAGCGTGAAGTTTGGGTTCCTCTTCTCTGTTAGCAGAGAAGAAGAAGAAGATGAAGGGCTATTGGTGCGTCGATGGTTGGACACGTGCACACAAGGGCGCGCGCAAGGCTACGAGTGTGTGGAGGTGGTAATGATGCACAGCGAAGATACTGCGGTTGCGTATGTGTGGGAAATGCGCAATCACCACGTGGTGAGTGCGCTGTTGGTGGCGTGCACGGCTGTTGTGGGTGCGCGAGGAGCGGGCAGGGGTGGCTTACTGGAACTCAGGCGGGCGTGGTTGCGCACTACAAGGTTGCATGCTGTTGAACGCACGGGCAGCATGTGGAATGCAGGCGGGCTCATGGTGGCTAATGTGGTTGCATGGTGAGGGGGTTCGCGGTGGCGCCCCTATGCACATTGAGAGGGCCACGGTGCAGGTGGCATCCACGGTGCAAGCTATCCATCACGGTTGAAAGGAAAGGGAAAAACCTCCTCCCCAGGGTCGGCCGTGCCTCTTTTTAACTCTTTTGAGTTTGTTTCTTCTGCCGAGATCCTCTCCAATAGATGGGGTGGTTTGAAGCGATTGCTGTTGGCTGCTGGTGGAAGTGTGAAGAGGCACGCGCGACTCGTTGAGGAGTTGCACATCCTATGGGAAGGAAAAAAAATAAATTGGGTTATTTTTACAATTTATCCCAAATAATGTCTGAAATGCATGTTACTATAATGGAATGTTTATATATGCATGTAAGCCTTTACTTATAAACTAATTTATTTATATATTCAAATATGCTATGTATATGCAAATATTAATTTAATAATTAGGCATTTAAGCATTTTCTTAGCCCACAATTGTGGCCTCTCATCAAACGCCCCCATGCCTAGTTTTTGCTAGTCCCTTGCAAAAGTAAAAAGTGATAGAAGTGACAAAGATTTCTTCTTTTCTTATTCCAAACATTTAGAGATCCAGACAACTGTGAAGTGATAATAGCCTAGAAAACAGATCCAAGTGAAAGGCCAATTCGCATTGGGAGCTTGTACTTCACCCTTGGTAAATATTTCTATCAGGATAGGCAAGTACTTCCCTCGAGGATAAAGTAGAAGATAATCTGTAATTTGACCCTAGCTTTTTGGCTTAGGTAGAAGATATCAGGTTAAATAGATTTGTATTTGGTGGCACACACTCATCTGGTGCTACATGTAATCTAGTACTACAAACTTTAGTTCTCTAGACGATTAAACAAGTCAACTCGGAGAGAGGCTAAATAACTATGCTCTCTTGATATTCCTTTGTGCTCACTCTTTTTCTTCTTTTCTTTCTGAGATTACAAATCTCACCAGATTTAATAAATGTACTCACTGTTTGGTGGCCTCACATGGCATTCACACTTCAACTAAAGTCCTAATAACTCTACAACTAAGTTGGAGTCCTCAGCCAGTATTTAGGCGATCAGAAATACTGAAAGGTAGGCATGGGTCATATTTGGTGGATCGCGATGGGTGTTTTTGTTGCCTCAGAAACATCGTCACGAAGATAAAACTATGAACTTGGACTCTTATCTTTTTTCTTTTCTTCTTTTTTTTTTAATCTAATTGTTTCTTTTCTCCTTTTCTACTTCTCTTTTGTTTTTGTTTTTGTCTTTTTTTTGTTTTTTTTTCAAATCAACATAACATGACACTGACTTTTTATTTATGAGGCATTATTAGGGATGATGATGGTCAAGGGGATAATGTGTGGATTATTTGGTGGAAGTGCCTACTCTCGACACCTGGAAGGAATGGATAGGACAAGTATATTTCTGACCCTTGACACTATTACCCTCCTTCAACTGAGGACTATATAAAGGACGGTCGTAACCATCCACCATAGTCATAGCTATATTAAGACTCAATCTCTATGTATCTGCCTTATTTGGTGACTCTCAGGAATTCACACAATGCACACAAGAACAGAGAGCGAAAACCATGCCTAATTCTGAGGTATCATCATCTAATTGTCCAAAACTTAAGAGTCCTTGCACTAGACTTAGCGCACCAGTAATCTCTCTACTTTCTACTCACAAATATGAGGTGGATTTACTAGAAGATAGCATGCCGACTCCCTATTAACTATCCAAGGGTTTGGTAGACTAAAAATGCTTATGGTTTTCTTCAAAGATCTATTACCCAGTCTACGTGTAAGTGACATAAATGTATTGGATTCTAAACTTAAGAAATAATTAAAGAAGGAAAATCTTTAATGACACCTCCATGACAAAGATGTTTTGCTAAGGTCAAACCATTTCAGCTCAAGAAAATAAGAGATTTTTTTTAAAAAAAAAACCTAAATGTATGCAAATATTTATAAATGCTATAAACATTCTCAGGTTATACCCCTCCATGCCTAAGATTGACAATGTCCTCATTGGAAAAAATGCAGACATAGAAGAATATCACCTGAGGAGGAGAGTGGGAGGAGCTAAGGCTTCTCAAGCCAAAGTGCGTCCAAAACCTGACCATCTGAAAGAGTAATATAAGGTTTAAGTCACTGGCCATTTACCTTAAAGCTCACACCAGAAGTAGGGTTTCGAATTTCTACAACTCCATGAGGGAAAGTATTGATAACAACGTATGGCCCATCCCAGCGGGACTTGAGCTTTCTTGGAAATAATTTAAGTCTGGAATTGAAAAGCCAGACCCACTGGCTGGGCTCAAAAGTCTTTCTAATGATGTGCTTATCATGGAAGACCTTTGTACGTTGCTTGTAAGCTTGAGAAGTTTCATAGGCTTCATTATGAAGCTCCTCAAGCTCACTTAACTCTAACATACGTGCATTTCCCGCTTTATCCAGATTTAAGTTAACATTTTTAATAACCCAATAGGCTTTATGTTGGATTTCAATGGGAAGATGGCATGCCTTTCTGTAGACAAGACAGAAAGGAGACATGCCCAAGGGAGTCTTATACGCGGTTCTGTAGGCCCAAAGAGCATCATTTAGTTTTTTAGACCAATCCTTACAATCAGGCTAACAATTTTTTCTAAAATTCGCTTAATCTCCCTATTAGACACTTCAACTTGTCCACTCATTTGGGGATGGTAAGGTGTGGCTATCATGTGGTTGACTCCCAAATTTTGTAGTAGTCTTGTGAAGTGTACGTTCTTGAAGTGAGGTCCTCCATCACTTATGATCATCCTTGGGCACCCGTACCGAGAAATGATATTAGCCTTAACAAAGCCTAAGACCACGGAATGGTCATTGGTTCATGTGGGTATGGCTTCTATCCATTTCGATACATACTCCACAGCCACAAGGATGTACTCATATCCGAAGGACACAGGAAAGGGACCCATGAAGTCAATGCCCGAAATATCAAAGATCTCAATAGGGAGAATAGGTTGCTGCGGCATCTCATCCCTTTTTCCAATGGTTCCCATTTGCTAGCAACATAGACATGCGCCCACATACGTATGTGCATCTCAAAATAGTGTGGGCCAGACTGAAGAACCTTATGGGTAGTCTTTTTCCCACTAAAATGTCCCCCACAATGGAGGTCATGGCAGAAACTCAGAACACTTGTTTGTTCTTCATCAGGGACGCAACGGTGGAAAAGCTGGTCAGGGCCTACTCTAAAAAGCTCGGGTTCCTCCCAGTGATAAAATTTAGTGTTAGCAAGAATCCTGTCTCACTTCTTCTTGTCCCAAGTACTGGGAGCAATGCCCGTGACCAAATAGTTCACTATGTCTACGAACCAAGGAGTTTTGGCCTCCACAGCCATCAGAGACTCATCAGGGAAATTCTCTTGAATATCGCCAGCAGGGTTTGATGCCTCAATAGGGATCCTAGACAGATGATCTGCTACCACATTCTCAACTCCTTTCTTATCTTTAATTTCCAAGTCAAATTCCTGGAGTAGCAAAATCTAATGAATTAGGTGAGGTTTGGTGTCCTTTTTAGCATGAAGATGCTTTAAGGCAGAATGATCAGTGAACACCACAACCTTAGATCCCAAAAGACAAGATCGAAACTTTTCCAAAGCAAATACTATAGCAAGAAGTTCCTTTTCAGTGATCGTGTAGTTTTACTGAGGATCTGTAAGGGTCTTGCTTGCATAATGCAGCACATGACGTTTGCCATCAACCCTTTGACCTAAGGCCACTCCCACTGCAAAATCAGAAGCATCACACATTAGCTCAAAAGGGAGTGTCCAATTTGGTGCTTGGAGAATCGATGCGGTAACAAGGGCTTTCCTTAAGACTTAGAAAGCCTCGCCACATCTATCATCAGAATCAAAGGAGACATCCTTCGCTAATAGGTCACAGAGTGGCTTAGAGATTTTACTGAAATCTCTAATGAAGCACCTATAAAATCCAGCATGGCCAAGGAAAGATCTAACTTGATGAACATTGGCAGGCAATGGAGCTTAGAGATGGAACCAATTTTTGCGGTGTCCACCTCTAATCCTCTCTCAGAAATCATATGCCCTAACACAATGCCCTGCTGGACCATAATGTGACTTTTCTCCAAGCTAAGCACCAGCTTTGCCTCTTCATAATGGGTTAAGACTTTATCAAGGTGTGAAAGGCATAGGTCAAACGACGAGCCATAAATGGAGAAGTCATCCATGAAAATTTCAACAAACTTGTCAATCATATCAGAAAAGATAGCCATCATACAACGTTGGAAAGTGGTAGGAGCATTACATAACCCGAATGGCATTTGGCGGAGCACAAATGTGCCATACGGACTCGTGAAGGTGGC
Source organism: Thalassia testudinum (assembly GCA_037157565.1). Lineage (NCBI taxonomy): Eukaryota > Viridiplantae > Streptophyta > Magnoliopsida > Alismatales > Hydrocharitaceae > Thalassia > Thalassia testudinum. The sequence goes on along the minus strand of JAZHRO010000073.1, from coordinate 2,821,983 downwards.
ACGCTCCTGATCGTCAGGAAAAATGGCTATCTGATTATACCTAGAGTACCCATCAAGAAAATAGAAGTACTTATTCCCCACCAGTCGTTCCAAAATTTAATCGAAAAATGGTAAGGGGAAATGGTCTTTCATGGTAGCTGTGTTCAAATGATGGTAATCAATGCAGACCCTACAACCAGTTGAGGGTCAAGTGGTCACCAGCTCTCCTTGGTCATTCTCTTCCATAATGATTCCTGCCTTTTTGGGTACTACATGAATAGGACTGACCCATTTACTATCTGAAATGGGATAGATAATCCCTGCATCCAGCCATTTCGGAATATCCTTTTTAATAACCTCCCGCATATTAGGGTTGAGCCTTTTCTGCATGTCACGGAAAGGTTTCACAGACTCGTCTATGTATATATGATGCATGAAAAGGGAGGGATCAACACCCTTAGTATCAGCAATTGACCAGGCAATTGCTTCCTTGTGCCTTTGCAAGCACTCAAGTAGAGCTCCCTCCTGTGATTCAGATAATGCAGACGAGATAATAATGGGGAGCATGTCATTAGGGCCAAGGAAAGCATATTTCAATGTGCTTAGGAGGGGTTTCAACTCCAACTCAGGAGCCTTTTGGATTGAGGGTTTAAGTTGAGATGTCCCTAACTCAGGTAGCGAATCTACCTTCACGGTCCAGGGTGAGGTTAGAGACTCTGTGTGTATCCCCAGCAACTCTTCTAATTCAGGCATTTTCCTTTCAGTTTCTTTAATAATCGGAGGATGGTCCTTAGATATGACCTTTTGAAGGGGATCTCTACATAGGAGTGCTGGAGTAGTCTCCTCAATTATTTCATCAACGACCTTAATCTGAGAACAATCTTCAAATCTGGATTGCTTGTAAGTATCAAAAACATTCAACAGAATCTTCTTGTTCCCAAAGCCCATTTTAAGTGCCCCTGATCTACAATTGATAGAGGCATTGGCTGTGGCCAAGAAGGGGCGTCCCAGAATAATGGACAGCTTTGTGGGCTTATTAAATGGGTCAGTATCTAGTACTAGAAAGTCAACAGGGAAGAAGAAGTCCTCCACTCTCACAAAGACATCTTCCAGCAATCCCCGTGGTGTCTTAAGTGATCTGTCTGCGACCTGCAGGATAACTGGACTAGGCTTTAACTTACCTCCTCCAAAAAGGTCGTAGACAGAGCTCAATAAGATGTTCACCCCCGCACCCAGATCGAGCAGAGCCTCGTCAATGTGTTGGTTACCTATAACCACTAAAATATATAGGGCCTCTGGATCTTTCATTTTGGGGGGTGTTCCATGTTGGAGAACCGAGCTAACATGGTCAAGCAGGATGACCTTGGTTTGGACCTGTTTCCTAGATTGGTGTTTTTGGGTGCACAGGTCCTTCAGAAATTTGGCATAGGATGGGATCTGTTTGATAGATTCCAATAGAGGCAAGTTGATCTGGACTTGCCTAAAAGTGTCCATAATCTCCTCCATCCTATCCTTGGCTCCAGGCGAGCCAACAAAAGATTCCCTAGGAGCAGATAGGTGCTTTGGATAGGGTACCCTCTGCTTCTAGGTAGAGGGGTCGTCATGGCGGGAGAGGGGTGGTGGAAGGATGACATCCTCATTGTGGGTGATTTCAAGTGAGGGCAAGCAGTGTGGCTCTTCCTTGGTGGAGATGGAAGTTGGGTCGGGTGTAGAAGGGGAATTCTGAGACATAACCATAGGAGTGTTATTAGGCTTGTCAATCTTCTTTCCACTCCTCGGTATGGTCACAGCTTGGGCGTGCTCCCTGAATACGACCCCCTTGCCCTTAGGGTTCTCCTCAGAAGAGCTATGCAGCTTCCCCAGATGACATGGCCTAACTGCCTCAATAAGATGACCAATTTGGGATTGCATATCAGTAATCATCTTATTCTGAGATTGAATGACCATATTCTGATGCTCTTGCATCACTTTCATCATGGCTTTAAGTTCATCCATCTCAGAGGGCTTATTCTGAGGAGGGTTTTCATAAGATGGTTGGTATATGGGTTGGGGAGGTAAGGGTCTTGTATTCCTTGGGTTAGAAGCATCACCTTGCTTCCAAGAGAAGTTTGGATGGTTCCGCCACCATGGATTATAGGTATTGGAATAAGGGTTATTGCGAGGAGGTGGGTGGAAACCTTAGGCCACATTCAAGTCAGCCTGAATCAACTCAGGGAATTGATTTGCCTGGTGGCACTCTACAGTGGCGTGCATTGTGCTTTGGCAAATGGAGCATTCTCTTGAAGCCTGAAAGATAGAGGCTGCTTGTGGGTTCACACCAGGGTTTGCTAAAAGCCTATCAATGTTTTTATTCAATAATTGAATCTGATAAGCAAATCCTAAGAAGCCCAGGCTTCATGGGCCTCTATCTTCCTCTGCAAGATTGATGGTTTTCTTTCTTGATAGGCAGAGGACAAATGTATGGAGTTGTTTCTTAATGTTTCAAATAATGCCCAGGCTTCATCCTCAGTTCTGGTCATGAAGGTTCCTGCACAGGCTGCATCGATGGTTTGCCTATGCCTTTCAGATAATCTATTATAGAACCTTTCGACCAACTGCCATCTTGGCACCTGATGGTGTGGGCATAACCTAAGAAGGTCATTAAAGTGCTCCCAAGTCTCATGAAATTGCTCCCCTTCCTGTTGAGTAAAACCCATAATCTCTCTTCTGTAATGGTTGGTCTTACTCATAGGAAAATACTTTTTCAAAAATTTTCCCTTAAGGGTGGCCCAATCATTTACCCTTGCATCGAGGGTGTGATACCAGTGCTTGGCCTTATCCTTTAGGGAGAATGGAAATAGAGTCCTCATCAAGGCTTCATCAATAAAGCCCTGGAGCTTCACCGTGGAACAGGCCTCGGTGAATTCCTTCAAATGCCGATAGGGGTCCTCCCTAGTAGTACCATAAAAGGAGGGCAACAAAGATATTGTACTGCTCTTGATCTCATGTGGATTATCCCCTATTGATCATCTCAGTGCGTGTGCAGGCTGGTTGGTTGGAATAAAATAGTCCCTCGGGGTCCGTTGTTGATTTGCTCCTTGATCAGCCCTGCCTTCTCTTTTCTCTCCTAGGTGAGCTCTCCTAAGAATTCTCTCAGGCTCAGGATCAAACACTAGACTGCCCTCAAGAGAGCGTCTACCAAGCATACAATATCAATCACAATTCAAGTTCTTATTGATTGAGTAAGTGAAACCTCCACTCCAAAGATAGGTCAAAAGGTCAAGGCTTATCCCTCCATTCCCACGTAAGTGGTATAAGAGGGGTGATGACTTGAAATCTTAACCTTCTTTGTTGCAAAGGTAGAATTGGTTGATATAGATGGCTAAACAAGTTATTCACTGCAATTGCGTGACCTAGTTCAAACTTTTAGTGCCCTAGGACCTATACTTTGCTTAGATGATACTCCCAAGTGATCAAGTGAGAAGTTACTCCAAGGACGAACAAAGGGATGCAAGTAGGGCTAACCCTTCCTTTGAGGCAATGCATATGCGGTGCCTCTTAACTACCCTTTTGTTCCTTTAAGGGGTATCCCCCTTCGTGAAGTATCAAAACACTTGGTCAAAAGATAGTACCACCACCACAAAGCATGATAGAAGGGTCTACACCGATAAAGAGATCGGTGCCTATAGCCTTAAGGGATCAAGCCTTAGTGCGGTGCCTAATGTGCGTGCTCAGTGTCAGAAGTGTGCATCACACCGCAAATCTTTTTTTATTTTTTTTGAAAATGCAGACAAGTCCCTTTGAATCAGATTAAATGTGAATTGATTTTAAGGTCGAATCTGATTATCAGTCCCACTTTTAGTTAGGCGGCCACTGAATTAGTAAATTCAATCAACTTGGTGGTCTTGAATTTTAATCTGAACGCAAATGCGTGAATAGGAGCTGGATGAAAAAGTTAGAAAGGTGTACCTGTCTCCAGCAATCTTCGTGCCAATATGCTTGCAATGCAATAATGAGATCTAATGTGCTGCTCAATCACCCCTAAATGCACACACCTAAGGGCATGCAACTTCTAAACAGTCAGCTCGATATTTTCTTTTGTTTATTTTAAAGGCAAGCAAGCAAAAAATGGAATCACGCACATAGAAAAATGTAGACCCTAGTACCAGAAGAATGTGGGGATAGACCCCCAAAAGTTCAACCCCGATTACTACAAGGGCTAGAAGATAGAAATAAAATTTGTGACGAAAGAGAATCCCCTATGAAAGCGGGATCCAGGTCTCCTGCGTCTTCTCCTCATGTGGGCTTAGCTCAAGATTGATGTCGCCGCTCTGTTGTGCCTGTCGCCCCGTCAGTTCCTTGCACAAAAAGATAAAAGGATGATCATATAATTGTGCAACTCATAATACTTAGAAATAATAAACTGAATCTTTTGCATTTGTTGCCTCCCCGACAATGGCACCATTTGATATGAGAGTATTTCGCTTAATAAAGAAGTTAATAGAATGATATGTCATTGTAATTTATGTGGTGGAAATCTCTCAATCAAAGATTAAAATAGATATCAATTTAAACCACGAAAAGGATGTCGTATCCACGAGGAGAAACAACTACAATAAATCACAGATAAGCAATAATCATATTTGTAGAAATATTCGCCAAATGGATCAATAGATATGCTGCTCTGAATATACTTGTGATTTTATGAAAAATTATGGACTATTTATATAAATTTCACATCAAACTTCAAGCTTCCAAAACCTCTAAATAACGCAGGTGTAGTTGCAAAGGAATTACTTCTTAATTGCATGCAACTATGAATCAAGTTTCAATGTGAACTGACATGTATAGCAAGAACCAATCAAATATGCGAAAATATAAGTGCATGCTTGCAAATCAACCAGAATATAATAATCAAATACTTAAAATCTCACACTTCCAAGGGCATTCAAATGTAAATTTTAATAGGGGGTGCACTGTAGCAAAACAGGGCATTTGAAGCCCTTGTGCGTGAGAGGAGGAGGGACGAATGGTCGTGCGAAGCTCGGTGAAGGTTGAAGGTGTGAAGGACGTTCCAACGGTGGTGGTCTCGCGTCGAGAGGTGGTCGGAGTTCGTCGGATAGGAAGACGGAGGTCGTCGGTGGTAGGTTCCTCCGTGCGTGTGCGGCGACTACCGTCAACTTTTCTGATGATGTGCCGGTGCTCGTGGAGTCAAGGTGAGTGCGGTGGCATCAACAGCACGTCGAACGGAGGCCCAATGTGTAGGCTGCATGTGGACGAGCCGGCATGAAGTTTGGGTTCCTCTTCTCTGTTGGCGGAGAAGAAGAAGATGAAGGGTTGTTGGCGCATCGGTGGTTGCACACACGCGCACAAGGGTGCACGCAAGGCTGCGTGTGCGTGGAGGTGGTGACGGTGCACAGCGAAGATACTACGGCTGTGTGTGCGTGGGAAGCATGTGGTAGCCACGTGGTGAGTGCGCTATTGGTGGCATGCACAGTTGCTGTGGGTGCATGAGGAGCGGGCATAGGTGGCTTGCTGGAACGCAGGCGGGCGTGGTGGCACACTGCGAGGTTGCGCACTGCTGAACACATGGGCAGCGCGTGGAATGTAGGCGGGCGCATGGTGGGTAATGCGGTTGCGTGGTTAGGGGGTTCGTGGTGGCGCCCCTGTGCACACTGAGATGGCCACGGTGTGGGCAGCGTCCATGGTGCAAGCTCTCCTTCATAGTTGAAAGGAAGGGGAAAAACGTCCTCCCTAGGGCTGGCCATGCCTCTTTTTTACTCTTCTGAGTTTGTTTCTTCCACCGAGATCCTCTCCAAAAGGTGGGGCAGTTTGAAGCGGTTGCTTTTGGCCACTGGTGGAAGCGCGAAGAAGCACACACAATGTGCTGAGGAGTTGTGCATTCTGCGGGAAGGAAAAAAAATAAATTGGGTTATTTATATAATTTATCCCAAATAATGTATGAAATGCATGTTACTATAATGGAATGTATAAATATGCATGCAAGCCTTTACTTATAAACTAATTTCTTTATATATTCAAGTATGCTATGTATATGTAAATATTAATTTAATAATTAGGCATTTAAGCATTTTCCTAGCCCACAATTGCGGTCTCATCAAAGTCTTCCTACTCACCCTCCAACTCTTCTTCTTCCTTGGTTGAATATATGGTAGATATGTTGGAAATTAATGTATGCCAAGGATGGGAATTGAGTGCAAGTATGGTGGTGTATATATAGAATGGAGGGGGGTCATGGTTACATGGTGAAAGGACACCATGGGTGGCACCACATGTATGGATGCCTCCATTTTCCCTCCAAAAATGGAGCTTCTATAAGGTAGATTTTTTGAGGGAAAAATCAAGAGCTAAAATAGGCTTTGATGTGGAATAGAGGGTGGATGAAGTGGCAGTGGTTTGGAGGAAAGAAGTGGCACCATATATAGGTGGTTATAGGTGTAAGGGTGCCTTAGGTTGGCACCACCCTTAGAGGGGTGTGATCAATGGGTTTTCGCGAGAGAAAATTTGGGTTAGGAGAAACCCATCGTTGTAGTTGCAAAACACGTTATTAAATACAACTTTTTACCTAAACTCCAAGGGAGTCCCAGGTCGAACATAGGGAGGCGACGTTTGCTTTCATTAAAATCCATGCTTCGCTTTGTTTGTTTTTGGGGTTTTAAGGTTTTGTTATTTTTTGTGTTTTTGTGGTAAAGAAATAAACAAGATAACACACAAATTGGAGAGAAGCAAATCTGATATAATGCAGTGTCATTTATTACAATAAATGGAAATATGACAAAAATAACAGATATAGAGGTGAGAGGAAATATTCCAAATCGGCTGTTTGGTGAGATGACAGCGCTTGGTGGCAACTTGAATGGAGGAGGTGAGAAGCTAGACAACGGGGATGAGATGCAGGAGGATGTCGGGTAGAGGAATGCTTCACCAAGGCATGGAATAGGGATGAGGAGGCGGAGGTGATCAACTTCCTGAATGAAGGTGAGGGGATAACCTCTAGGTCTCTAATGAAGGTGATGAGGAATAGGATGAATATTGGTACAGGGAAAGGGTTCTGCACTATTAGGTGGCCTAGGGCTTGAGAGGGAGCTCTTGGGAGCTTAGGGGGCTCTTTGGAACTCTAAAGGGAGTGTGAGTAGCATAGGAAGTGATGCCTAAGCAAGGGAGGTGTGTAGGTCTTTATATAGTGGATGAAAAGGAACTAAAAATGGACACAAGGTAATTAGCAACCGCCAGGACATCACTGTAAGTCCAGCTCAAGCGTCGCTGTAGCCACCTCACGCCTGCTCACGCTGGAGCTGTGCTAGCCTTCCATCATGCGTGCAGATCGCGCCTGTACATGTTGCTGGTGCGCGTTGGCGTGCGCATAGCTGGTGTGCTGGCATCAATTGGCATGCATCCAATTAGCGAATTGGGGGGGCTTTGCAAGTCTTGAACTCATGCCTCTCCCTTGGAGGCCAGGTCTTCAACCGATGCGACGAGTTGACCAAAGTGTCGAGATGATGCGTTCTGGGCGTGCAATGGAGGAGGGCTCTCAGCCATTGGATTTGCATCCAATGGCTAAGATTGCTTGTTGGATGGCCTTTGGAAGAACGTCGAGCGACCTTGGGTGCTTTAAATGGTGCCACATGACACCAGTTGGACCATCCACCTTTCCTTGCTTGCAAAGGATGCCACAGTGCTCAAATCGAGGTGATTTCCACATTGTCGAACTGCAATCGTCACTCTGGATCCATCTGTATGGTTGGATTCTTCATTCGAAGCTTGTAAAGATGTCGTACTGCCTCCTGGCCATATGAAATGTTGGAATTAATATACAAAATAAACAAACTATCCTAAATGCAATGCAATGAATGCTATGCAATATTTATACTATGAAATGCAATGCTATTCCTAGGAACTATCATAAATAAGCATTTTATCAAGAATTCATGCCTGTTATCATACCCCCATGCTTACTTTTGGCTAGTCCTAGCAAAATTAACCTAAAAGCTATGTATAAAAGTAGAATCGGGGTTTGATTACTTAGGAGAGATTTGTTGGTTGCTTTAGAAAATTTCAACCCAAAACCTGGTTACAAAAACTCGACAATGCTCGGGTGTCTGCCTGAATGCAAATTGACCAAGCCCTTGCCTTATTCTAAAATGTAAGATACATTTTATTTCTTCGTTTCTAATTTTTTTGGACTTCTAGAGCTTGAGAGTTTTGGGATAACTTTTTATAGCTACCCAACCCGCCCATAAATCGAAAAGGACTCTAAGTGCTAAGCATCTTGTGAAAAGAGTGGAAGACTCACTAGGCAACCGTTAAAACGGAATTCAGGTTCCTTCGACCCTAGGTGACCTTAAGAGTTTCTGCCTAAAGGTTTATCTTTCCGAACGGTAGCTTTCTCCCTACTTTTTAATTTTTCTATGGGGTCAACATAAGGGCAAACCCATTTTATATCTTCCCAGTTTATTCTACTTCCACGCTTCTTCCCTAAGTGTTTTGGGAATTATTTGTGCATTTTTATGAGCTGGGCTCTAGACAACCGGCTAATGGACTGTTACCCATGGCAACTTGCCAGCCATACTCAATGGGTGAAGTGTCGTTTATTTTTTTTCTCCTTTTATTACTTTTCTATTTTTTTTTTATTTTCCTTTTTTAGTTTTAAGTATCGTTTTTTTTTCTTTTTCTAAGTATGTGGCTTCCCTGATCTAAGATTTACCTAAAAGCAATAGAATGAGTATGGTCATGTATCTAGGCTCTGGACAACTGGCTAATGGGTTGTTACCCATGACAACTTGCTAGTCGTACTACCCTAGAAAGTTCATTAGCTACCTAATTTTCATAAAAATCACTAAAAAGTGAGTCAATGCAAATAGTGTGTAGATGCTTAGACCTAAAGTCTCCTCAAATTAGAGGGTGGGTTGATAAGTCATGTACTTATCACCCCAGTTTATTGACCAAGATAAAATAAATTTACATGGTAAGGACTTGAGACTAAGTCCACATTCGAGTGGACACCTGGGCTAATTAAGACCAAAGACCTGAAGAGTCAAAGTATTCAGGTCCCAAAGTATCAATTCCTAAAGTTCGCAACTCCTAATGCCTAAGTTTTCTTCTTCTAATTCTATTTTTTTCTTTTCTTTTATTAATAGGAAATTATTGTTATGGGATAACAAAATGATCATTTCTCAAAATATCCACCCCCCATGCTTAGCTAATGCAATGTCCTCATTGTAAAGATAAAAGCATACAGGAGGGCAGAATTGGAAGAATAGCACCTGATTTTCGTGAGATTCTGGTCATCTCCAAACAGTCTTTACAAATGCTGAGTTTAGTGCCTTTAGCTAGGTGGTGTCCTCAATCCAAAATAACTAACATTGAGGCTACAATAACATAGTTTTTGGGCTCGTTGATATGGGTCCCGGAGAGTGAAAATGGGCTTGCCAAGATGATCAAAGAAAGTGGCAAGCTGGTGGTGCAGGGAGAGCCCAAATGGTCTCCAATAGGAGTTCTGTTGGTTCAGTACAAAAGAGTGGGTGGATATTGAAATTGTGCAATGGTTGGGTAAACAAGAACAATGAGGGTTTTGTGAAGTGTTGGGGGTTTGTGGGTGCTCTAAAATAACTAACATTTCAAGAGTTTCTCCCCAAATTTCAATTTCATCCCCACAATCAAGGTGCTTAATACAACCATCCTCATCCTCATGATTCCCACCCAAATGTTGAACCTTAAACTCTAAAAATTTAGGATGAGGACATTGTTGGGTTTTAACTTGATCATGTGAATCATCCAATAAATTTCCAATTTCATGAATATCTTCCTCATCTCGGGTTGCCACAATTGGTTGTATGTCTTCATTGTCCTCAATTATCCTTGCAACCGTGTGATTTTCTTCTTGAGTTTGGGTTGAGTTAGCCATTAAAAGGTTGTCTAAGGTATGTATGGCCATTACCTCCTCTATTCTGCCAAGCTCCTCCAACAAACCACACTTAATTTTATCCTTCTTTGTGACCTCGAAAATATTAAATCATTTTATTTTATTCCTAAAGGCCATTTCAATATTTCCCGATTCACAATCAATCCTTGCCTTTGCGGTAGCTAAGAAAGGTTTTCCCAAAATAATCAGGGTGTGGTTGAGTTGTTTTGGTGCTTTCATGTCTGGGACCATGAAATCGGCAAGGTAATTCAAATTATTGACCTTGACTAAAACATCCTCCAAAAGAGCCCTTGGTTTTGTAATGGATCTATCGGCTAACTGCAAGGTTATGTCAGTGTGTTTCAGGTAGCTTAGAGCCAATTCCATATGCAGTGAAGTGGGGATCACATTAATGGAAGCGCCCAAGTCAAGGACGGCCTGGTCAAAAGTAATGTTTCCTTTTGTGCAAGAAATCAACTGGGCTCCCAGGTCTTGCTTCTTAGGGGGTAGCTTGTTTAAGATCAGTGTGCTTGTGTTATCAGACAAGACTACTCTCCTATTATTTTCAGATTCCGCTCTACACTTTTCTTTATATGAATTCAGTAAACCTTTGGCATAGGTGGGGATTGATCTGATAGCCATGAGGAGTAAAATGATTCTCAGTTTGAAAGCCTGAAGTAAGGACATCCTTTCCTCCAATTTATCCTCTAACTTTCTCCGTTTTCCCATACAGCAACAACATACTCCTAAATCAGACTCTGATGTTTTGTTGATCACATTCTTAGTTGGGAGTCTAGAATTCTTACTATGAGGCCTAATGGTGTTGTCATGGGTTTGGGTGGGTCCCTTGTCTCTACCACTCCTTAAGGTGATGGTATTTGCAGTGGCAAAATGCTATTGGTTAGTGCCTTGGGGAGGGTTGGGCAAAATAGGAGGCTCTCGGTTGATTATGGTGGGAACTTGGTTTGCTTCGAGAGGAACTGGGGTAGCCAAATAGATAGCATGAGCTTGAGCATGCAGCTCCCCACCATTACCAAACCCTTGAGGCCCAGTGCCTCGGTTCTTTACATTCCTTGGGTTTGGTACAGGTTGTGATGGTAGAGATCCGGTCTATCAATTGTTTGCACTAAGTCCAGATTGCAAGGTGTCTAGCGAAGTTTTCATTTGTTGATGAGCTGGAGCATTGACCCTGCATTTCTACCATCTTTAGGTTTAAATCAGCCTGCCCGATAGGTTGTTGAGCATTCCACATGGACTGATCAACCTGATTCGGGGTCAACTGAGTATATACATGACCTTGACCCATTGGTTTTTGCGGTACATAATTGTTGAGTCGATATTGGGTCTGCTGCCCCTGATCTTTCCAAGGGAAGTTATGGTGATTTTTCCAACCAAGATTGTAGGAATTAGAGTAAGGGTTGGACCTAACATTCTCTTGTATAGCATGAACATCCTTATAAGATGAGGATGAAGGACCAGAAAAATTGGGATCGAAGGCCCTAGTTTGGAACCCATAAGGTTCTAAGTATAGCTGGCTCGAACATCTAGCCGACTCCAGCTGGTTCACAAACTCTCGTCCCGTAGAAGCTTACGAAGAATGGAATCCGGAGCCCTAGGATCGAGTGGATCCATAAAAATTAGAGTTTCTAGACATCCACTCTTCCATTTGTTTAGAAACCAAATCCACCTTATCTAATTTATTACAGATCAATGCCATATCAAATGTATGAGAATCTTGGACCTCATTGGCATTTGATCTACTTTGTTGGGATCGATTGAAGGTTTCCATGGACGCATGGTTTAAATAGTATTTTCTCATTTCCTCAAACAAATCATACGCGCTATCTGCATCTTTGCTGAGGAAATTAACTTCGCAAGAGGCATCCACATGATTACAGAGTTGATCATTCAACCCGTGATAAAAAATCTGGACAAGTTTCCATTTAGGCACCTCGAGGTGTGGACACTTCCGCAACAGATCCTAGAATAGCACCCTGGCCCCTTGAAACGGTGACCCCCGACCGTTGGGCAAAAGTGGTAATTGCCCATCGCAATGCATTAGTTCACCCAATTGGGATGAATTTCTTCAAGAAGGCTGATTTCAAAGCTGTCCAGGTAGCAATCGGTCTTCCAATGGTACGATACCAATGTGCGGCCTTATCACTAAGTGAATGGGGGAAAAACCTCATGAGCATCTGCTCTTCATCCACATTCCGCGATTTGGTGGTCTGAACTAGAGTGATCAGGTCCTCTAAATGTTGGAATGGGTCCTCTGAGCCAAGCCCACGAAAGTGTTTAATTAAACTCAAAACTTGGGGCTTGATCTCAACATCACTGGCAGGGATCACAATGCTGGGACAATTCTCATAATTTGAAGTATCATAAAAATCCTTCAACGGCCAAGGGCCCTGACCATTCATTCATTGGAACCATTGCTGCATCTGCTGCAAATCTTCCAATTGCCTCTGAATAAGCTCCAGCTGATTGAGGGGCAAGGGAAGTGGTTGTTCATCAACCATGGGATCTACTTGGCTATAACTCAACCTTCGCCCCCTGGAATGGTCTATAGGTCCTTCCAAGTGAGGGTTCAATGACCTCCTCCCAAGCATACACTGGAAGGAAGTTGGAAGGATAGGAAAAAGGAGCCCTGCAACACAAAATTGCAACCCTATCCTTAGGTTGGTTTGCATAAAGATCTACAGACTCTCAGAATCCATCTTAAGATTACAAATGATTTACTCTACTTTTATCCGATCAATCCAACCAGTTAGAAGGAAGGGTTGAGGAGAAGGTTCTTCCTTTGGCTTGCACCTCGGGTTCCTTTGATACCCTCAACCATGGTCGTTTGACACTACTACCCTAGCTAGACATTAGATGGACCAGTATAAGTAGATTACTAGAGAACAATCACAATCTGGTCCCCGAAAAGCAAAACAATCCTTAAGGCCAACATCTAATCTATTTTCGTTAGGCTTGGGATATTTGTGCTCTTGTAATGTGATAGGCCCTTTAGATGGGTTGTGCCCTTAATGATTCATTTGAGAATGTGTGTATGTGCACAACCAAAAAGTTTTCAAGCAATATTATTGAGGATGAAGTGAGTTTTAGGATTCAGATCTTGCCTAGTAGCTGTTAGGATTCAAGTATTAGGTATATTCAACCAAATGTTCGAGCGGCAAACCAAGTTTGAAAGCACGTGTTGAAGTATTTTTCTTTATAGACCAAGAATATATGGAGTACCTAGCTTGACCTAACTATTGAATCCTATGAGGTAGCTATAGGATGAATTTCTTTTAGATTAGGTGGTGCAGCCCAAACAATTCAATCAACTAGCCCAGACGCACCACTGATTAAGGCACAAAAGGTGATTAACATAATCTGATTTCTACTCCATTTTGTGTTGATTTGTACGTGTACCGATTCCACAGGTTGGAATCCTGGTTGAGTAGATAAAATCAAGATAGGTTATGTGCCTCAAATGTGGGTGTTTGTAGTGTGTATGTTGATTTATCCCACAAGCAGAACATTTTTTTTATTTTATATATATACGGGGGCGAGATGAGTGTAGGTGTTAAACAAGACAAATGGATTCTATCCTATGGCTTATGCAAACACCTAAGTAGATTAGGTCTTGGTTATTGATGTGGCGAAAGTGAAACTAGTGGGGGGGAAATGTGGGAGAAAACTTACTAAAAGAGCGATCTTCGTTTTCGTTGAAAACTTTAACATAAAATGATGTGTCGTTGTATTAATTGCGTGGTAGAAAATCGCTTTTCAAAACATTTTAATTTTCAGAATCTAACCACGAATAGTTAGGTCGTCTCCATAGGGAGGAATTAGCCTATTTAAACTAGTAAATAGTGTCTCGTTTATTCGGGAAACTCAATGGGTGTGCATGCTAATTTGTGCGATTCTTTTTCTCACATAATTGAACGTTTTAACCAATTAATCAAGAATGTAGGTGTTTAGATGCAAAATCACCACCATATAATATTTTGTTAACAAGTGATCTTGATACCGGTAAATACTGTAAATACTGATTTCTAGACTATAACTTATTTACCATAATATCTATGCATTAAATCATTCATGTGATATATGCATATGCAAATAATTTAGATGAAGTAGAAGGAGGACTATGCAATTTCACCACAATAATGTAATGCCTAAAATAAATGAATAGGAACTTCCACAATGGCATTTAAGGTAAATATTAATTGACGGATCACTGTAGCAAAATAGGGGATTTTGTTCCGCTCGTGTGCACGCGGAGAAGGTGCGACTGGCTGCAAGAGTCGTCGGAGAAGCTAGGTCGGAGGAAAGGAACACTCCGGTCATGGTGCGGTAGCCTATGGTGGTCGGAGATGTCGCCGGCGATGAGGAAGAGGTGCGATAGTAGTGGGTCCTAAGGAGGTCGTGCGCAGGTGTCGGTTGGAGGCGTGAAGCGGAGGGGAGCAATAGTGGAGCAAGGGCATCTCAACAGTGGTGTCGACGACGAGAACGGAGACTGGAGGGGGGCTGCACGATGTGGGGCAGGCCGGCGGCTAATGGTTTCTTTAGGTGGAGTTACAGGCGGCCTGTTGGGAGGAAGAAGATGAAGCAGACTACTGGCGTCACGCACGCGGGCATGCTGGCTGGAGTGTGGGCGAGTGGCATAGTGCGCACAGGCATAAGCACGGTGCGCAACTGTGGCTGCATTAGGTCCTTCCTACCGGTGGAGAAGAAGGTGCGCAAGCAGGCTGGGCGGTGGTGCACGGCCATGCACACAGTGCGCATGGGGCCGATTGTGCGTGCCTTGGGCTGCGTATGCACGCGGCTGGAGAGAGGGATCTGTTGTATGCGCAGGCAGGTTGGAGATGGTGTAGCATGCAGTGAGGGTGGTGAGAGGTTGGTAGTGCACCGAGACCATGGTGCACGCTTCCTTCGCAGTGGTGGAGATGGAAGATAGTTCCCCGCCAGGGGGAAGGCGAATCAGACCCTCTCCTCGGTGGATGCGACTTCTTTTTGAGCCAAACTCTCCTTTTCCTTTGGCCGCAAGTATCTCCAACTACTCACGACGATCGTGAGTGGTTGGAATGGTAGATAAGCACGGGCGGTTCCTCCTTCAGACGTCTAATTGGAGCATCAGACGTCTTAAAAAAAATATAATGCCGTGAATTTGTGACAATAATTCCAGACGTCCAATCCAAGTCCCAAACGTCTTATATAAGTAAAATTCAGCTCCTGATTCTTGCACCTAACCTGCATTTATCAAATAAATTATATTATCATAAAGTATGCTATTAAATGTAAAATTGAAGCATAAAATTAAATGCAGGCCAAGGTGAATTGCCATATAACTCCTAATTAATTAACAACTAGGAACAAATAATTAAATAGTACTTAAGGTAAATAATAGTCCACAAAAGTGGACTTATCAAATGCCCCCATGCCTAAGTTTTGCTAGTCCTGAGTAAAAATGAAAAATAATAGAATTAATCAGAAGATTTCTTCTTTTCTTATTTCAAAACTTTAGAGACCCAGACAAATGTGAGGTGATACTAGCCTAGATAACAGATCTAAATGAAAAAGCCAATTTGCATTAGGAGTTCGTAATTCACCCTTGGTAAATATTGCTGTCAGGATAGGCAACTACTTCCCTCGGGGATAAAGCAGAAGATAATCTATAATTTGACCCCGGCTTTCGGCTTAGATTGGAGATATCTAGTTGAATGGATTTGTATTCCATGGCACACACTCATCTGGTGCTACATGTAATCTAGTACTACAGACTCTAGATCTCTAGACTATTAGAAAAGTCAACTCAGAGAGAGGCTAAACAACTGTGGTCTCTTGATGTTCCTGGGCGCTTACTCTTTTCTTTCTTTTCTTTCTCAAATCACAAATCGCGCCAGATTTAGTAATTGTACTCACTGTTTGGTGGCCTCACATGGCATCCACACTTAAATTAAAGTCCTAATAACTCTACAGCTAAGTTAGAGTCCTCAACCAGTATTTGGGTGATCAGAAATACTAAAAGGTAGGTATGGGTCATATTTGGTGGAACGCGATAGGTGTTCTGTTGCCTCAGAAATAATGTTACATTATAAATTTGGCCTCTCTTCTCTTGTTTTTTTTTTGTTGTTGTTTTCTTTTTTTTCTTTGTAACATAACTATTTCTTCTTTTTCTTCTTCTTTTCTCTTGTTTTCTTAAAATCAACATAATACGACACAGACTTTTATTTATGAGGCAATATTAGGGATGATGATGGTCAAGAGGATATTGTGTGGCTTATTTGGTGGAAGTGCCTATTCTTGGCACCGGGAAGGAATGGATAGGGCAGGTGTATTTCTGACCTTTGACACTATTACCCTCCTTCAGCCGAGGACTCTATGAAGGACGGTCATAACCATCCACCATAGTGATAGCTTTATTAAAACTCAATCTCTGCGTATCTGCCTTATTTGGTGACTCTTAGGAATTCACACAAAGTATGCGCACAGGAACAAAGAGAGAAAACTACGCCTAACTCTGAAGTATCATCATCTAATTATCCAAAACTTAAGAGTCCTTGCACAAGACTTAGTGCACCAGTAATCTCTCTACTTTCTTCTCACAAATATGAGGTGGATCTACTAGAAGATAGTATGCCTGACTCCCTATGAACTGTCCAAGGGTTTAGTAGACTACAAATGCTTATTGGTTTTCCTCAAGGATCTATTACCCAGTCTACATGCACGTGAAATAAATGTACTAGATTCTAAACATAAGAAATAATTCAAGAAGAAAAACCTCCAATGACAAAGGTATTCTGCTAGGGACTAACCCATTCAGCTCAAGAAAATAGATTTTTTTTTTATATGCTAACCTAAATGCATGAATGCACCCCCCCATGCCTAAATCCTACAATGTCCTCATTGTAAAATTAAAACAGGGGGAGAAAGGAAAGAAATCACCTGATGACAGTGTTATTCCGACCATTGGGTTGCCTCCCAACAAGCAGCCAGACTTAGAAGGAATCTGTAAGTCTGGTTCCAAACAGAAAAAGTTAGGCCCTAAAAATATGCCTAATAGTGCAGGCCTAGAAAATAGGTAGCCACAGATGTTGGCGAGCTGATGATGCAACGTAATACCAAATGCTCGCCAGAAGATATGAAAGCGAAGAACCTCGTTGGCTACCTTGGGAGGTCTATGAATAATAAATAGAATATGAAAAGGGACCTCCCAAAACGGAATAAGTGGAGGATAACAAGGATCCTCCAGAGCAGGATGGGTTTTAAAAGATATACACATTATTAGTTCAAACCCTTGAATGGCGAGAGTAAAAGTACAAGCATCAATCCACACTCACCATTCTACCCGAGGATGTACCGGCCTGATATGTTCTCTAGAAACAATGTACATGAGCAGAGATCTGAGCCAAGGATCGGTTAGGGAGTATAAGGGCTGTTTGTAGTGTTGGAAGGTAATGGTTAAGTCCAATGAGGGCTTAGTCGATGTTAGGCCTAATTCCAACAATGATTCAGATTGTGTATAGTCCCTAACAGTTGTAGACAACTGCATATTACCCTGCCTAGCATTAATGATCGAAGTCATATTTGAATCAAGGGTAGACTCCAAATTACAACTCTTTAATGGCAGGGTCAAAATGTCAGAATCATTATCATTTAGCTCATCCCCAGATTCGTTTGGTTCACTCAAATTTTTGTCAGGGTGTATATGTGATTCATTAGGAGTTGGATCAGTATCCTCAATTATTCCCAAAGGAGGATAAGATAATGTTTTGAAGCAAGCCTATATTACTGAATTTGTTATTCTTCTTGGGGTATAAATCATCGATTGACATGTTTTGTCCCCGAGAGTCACCCATAGACTTCTCACTATTTTGTTTTTCCTCCTTTAATAGCAACTCCTATTTTGATGGAGGATGACTCTCAAAAGAAGGGAGGAATCTGGATTTAATCATATTATTTCTATCCTCTAGAGGTAAATCCTCAAATGATAAATAATTCCCCTGTGGTTCACTCCAGATTTTCAGTCCAGGTTCCTCTATTGGGGCATCCCCATCCTCTGAAATAGACTCTTCATATCCTTGAGACCAAAATTGATCTAATTCATCCTCAATTCCCTTAGGGTCACCTTCATTGGGTGCATTTAAATCCTCAGGATATTGAATGGTAGGTGTTGATTCCCTAAGTGGAGGGTCATGGGTAGGCTCACTAAGGGTAGAATGGGATTTCACGAAATAATCAATAGGGGAAGAGATAGGAACAATACAACCTTAACCCGGGTTGGTAGGGGTAAGGAGAATATTGTCATTGGGGTCAAGGTCTTCAAGAGGTATCATCTTCCCTTGCTTTTGACTCCAATAAAGCTCGGGTGGATAATCACTATGATTGTTGTCCTCTAGTGGCTGTGTCTCATTGGGAGAGTCTAAGTGATAGCTACATAAAATTGGATCCCTATTATCATTGGGTTCCTCCGAATTATTTTCATATCAGGGTCGTATGGGTAGGGATCAGAATTACTGGGAAGCATGTAGCTAAGCTGTCTTATTTCTTCATTAACTATTGACTATTCCTCAACATCTCTCCCGTTGATTCCATCATTTCCTTTTGTTGTTTTTGCATTTCTATCATAAAAGAGGAGAGGCTACTATTATCAGGTTGGGGAGGATAGTCAATTTCAGACTCTAGTTGCCTAGGGGTATCAGTCCAACCTCGATACGAAAAATCATGAAGGGTGGGAGGGTTGGGTGTTTGCATGGAAGTAAGGATTTCAAGGTTGGGAAACCCCGCTCCTAGGCTCTGCTCAAAAGTGGGAGTTATCAAGCCAGTACTCCTAGGATAAGAATAAGAATGATCCCATGAATTGTCAATGTACCCATCGAAGGATGGATACACTCGGGGCATGGGATCCTGATTAAAAGATGGGAAGTATTGACTCTAATAATCTAAATGATAGGAGTAAGGGTAATCCATTTCTTTAAGCAAAACAGTTTTAACTCTCTTAGGATTTAGCAGAATACAAGCAGAAACATCCTAGAGAGTTCTACTGGCAAAGCAAATGCAAATTTAGTGGGATCTTGTTTTTAGTAGATTGTAGGTCTTAGAATTAAATGTTCAATTGGTGGCCAAACAAGTTTTGCAAAAAAAGATTACGCTTCCTAAGCCAACCTTCGCTGGTGCCGATAACCTACTTGCAAGGAATGGAAGTCTCGAATCGAGCCCACACACGAGGAACCGAAGTAACTTGGTGGATAAGCTTGTTGATTTCTGACTAACTTCCCTTGTGGTGCAAAAGAGGAGAGGTGGAAATTTATCTAGTGACCTTATGTGTGAGGTGCATACTGTCTCACGTGTGTAAACATATGATCGTGTTTTGATTTTTGAAATTTCGCAAACAGGATCCTTTTGCACACAATTTTCAGTCACAAATTTTAAGGTCCAACCTCTTAGCAGCCCCAATTTTTAAAGTGACCACTGAATTAATTTGATTCAAGCACTTTAGTGGTCTTAGATTTAGGTTCAATGCATATGCATGACAGGTAATTGATGCTCAAGAGAAGACGTACCTTACTCCAGCTTTCTTCGTGCAATGTATGCAATGCAGTAAAAATAAACTAGATGCTGCTCATTCAGTCCTAGATGGTCGTCCTATAGATATGCAGCTTCTAGCAGGCAGTTCGATTTTTTTTTTTTAATAATAACAATAAACAAACTGACCTAATCTACTAACTAACCAAAATGCAGTTCAAACAATGCAAATAATCCTATAATCTAAATAAATGGGAACACGCTCTCGAAAATACGCTCCCTCATACAAGAGTGATAAGAAATAAAAAGGCACTGGGAACACAATCCCAAAAATACCCGACAAGGGTCCAAAAGACATAAATTAAATTCTAATGTCTATCTAAACTAAATCTAACTAAGATCTACTGACTAAATCAGAAATAGGCTTCTTCGAAAGCCTATGCATGTGGGATCAAGGCCCACGTGTTCCTGTTGCTGGCCTCCAGGTGGCGTCAAGGTCCACCAAAAAGATCGTCTCCGCCGTGCGCACCCATCGCATTCATCGCGTGTTTTTGCACAGAAGAAAATCCACAGTTAGTAATTCAGAAAAGCTTTCAAAATAGCATAAAAATAACATAAAATTCATGAAAAAATTAATAGGCATTTTTCCTCCCTGGCAACAATGCCATTTGAAAGAGCGATCTTCATTTTCATTGAAAACTTTAACATAAAATGATGTGTCATTGTATTAATCGCATGGTAGAAAATCGCTTTTCAAAGCACTTTAATTTTCAAAATCTAACCACGAATAGTTAGGTCATCTCCACAGGGAGGAATTGGCCTATTTAAACTAGTAAATAGTGTTGCGTTTATTCAGGAAACTCAATGGGTGTGCATGCTAATTCGTGCGATTCTTTTTCTCACATAACTGCGCGTTTTAACCAATTAATCAAGAATGTAGGTGTTTAGATGCAAAATCACCACCATATAATATTTTGTTAGCAAGTGATCTTGATACCGGTAAATAATGTAAATACTAATTTCTAGACTATAACTTATTTACCATAATATCTATGCATTGAATCATTCATGTGATATATGCATATGCAAATAATTTAGATGAAGTAGAAGGAGGACTATGCAATCTCACCACAATAATGTAATGCCTAAAATAAATGAATAGGAACTTCCACAATGGCATTTAAGGTAAATATTAATTGACGGATCACTGTAGCAAAACAGGGGATTTTGTTCCCCTCGTGTGCACGCGGAGGAGAAGGAACGGCTGGCTGCAAGAGTTGTCGGAGAAGCTGGGTCGGAGGAGAGGAACACTCCGGTCGTGGTGTGGCAGCCTACGGTGGTCGAACATGCCGCCGGCAACAAGGAAGAGGTGCGTCAGCAATGGGTCCTAAGGAGGTCGTGTGTAGGCATTGGCTGGTGGTGTGAAGCGGAGGGGAGCAACGGTGGAGCAAGGGCATCTCAACAGTGGTGTCGGCAACGAGAACAGAGACCGGAGGGAGGCCGCACGACGTGGGGCAGGCCGGCAATTGATGGGTTATTTAGGTGGAGTTGTAGGTGGCCTGTTGGGAGGAAGAAGACAAAGCGGACTGCTGGCATCACGCACGCAGGCACGCTGGCTGGAGTGCAGGCGAGCGGCGCAGTGCGCCCAGGCGTGCGCAGCTATGGCTATGTTAGGTCCTTCCTGCCGGTGGAGAGGAAGGTGCGCAACCAGGCTGGGCGGTGGCATGTGGGCATGCGCATAGTGCACGCAGGGCCGATTGTGTGTGCCTTAGGCTACATACGCACGCGGCTGGAGAGCGGGATCTAATGTGTGCGCACGCAGGTTGGAGATGGTGTAGCGTGCAGTGAGGGCGGTGAGAGGTTGGCAGTGTGTAGAGACCACGGTGCATGCTTCCTTCGCGGTGGTGGAGATGGAAGATAGTTCCCCGCCATGGGGAAGGCAGATCAAACCCTCTCCTCAAAGGATGCAGCTTCTTTTTGGACCAAACTCTCCTCCTTTTCCTTCAGCCGCAAGTATCTCCAACTACTCACGACGATCGCGAGTGGTTGGAACGATAGATAAGCATGGGCGATTCCTCCTTCAGACGTCTAATTGGAGCATCAGACGTCTTAAAAAAAATATAATGCCGCGAATTTGTGACAATAATTCCAGATGTCCAATCCAAGTCCTAGACATCTTATATAAGTAAAAATGAGCTCGTGATTCTTGCACCCAACCTGCATTTATCAAATAAATTATATTATCATAACGTATGCTATTAAATGTAAAATTGAAGCATAAATTAAATGCAGGCCAAGGTGAATTACCATATAACTCCTAATTAATTAACAACTAAGAACAAATAATTAAATAGTACTTAAGCTAAATAATAGTTCACAAAAGTGGACTTATTACTTACAAATATCTCTACCCGCACTTTACTCCAATCTACCACCTTCAGCTCCTCGTTCGGGTTCCTGCAATACAGTGAATTGAAGAAGAATGATAGGTTAGAAAAATATGTAAGTGATAACACTGCACAAGGGGGTGATAATTTTGTTAAATAGGGCCCATCTTAAGAATAAAAGGCACAACATAAGTAGAATGGGAGCATTGCATGCATCATGTACCAAGATTGCATATAAAACTGTATTAATGGCCATTTGTGTAAGCACTTGTCAAAGCAGGCCTCAGATGAGCAATCGGACTGCACGGATGGATTCAGAACGACGAACGAAGTCAAACGAACTCAAGATCGGCCAAATCCGACATCCGAAGCTCCTACAATGGGCACAAGAAGTTCTGAACGTTGATCTGGTGATCAACGGCCCTTGTTGCACCACGTCACCCCTGCTCCACCGAACGCCATTCTCCCTTCAGCTGAGATCAAATCTCGGCCGTCGATCTTCGATTGGACGACCGAGAACTACGCGCCCGCCTGCAGTCACCACGACAAAGCGTGGGCGTGGCACAACGCTTAGCGTGCACGGGCGACCCAATTTCGACGCGGGTTCGAGCCGCATGGTGCATAAAATTGAAGACGAAGGAAGCGTGCGGCGAAATTGGGCCGCCCGATCAGCAGCGGGCGGCCGAGATCGTGCCACCCGGCACACCCTTAGATCGCGAGCGCCCACACACGTGCGCATGCAGGGCGATGACACCCGCGCACACGCGTGCCCGAGGCGCAATCCGAGTGCATCCAAGGGAAGATCTCAGCCGTCCGATCTTCGATCGGACGACTCTCACGCAGCGGCCGCGGATCAAGTACGAAGAAGAACGGCGTGGGCGGTTGACCAACGGCCTGGAGGGCTTCACCGATGCTTTTGGAATGGTTTTAGCGACGTCCGGGACGTCGCTAAAGCCCTTCTTCTTTTAGAAAGCCCTCCTCCCTATTTAAACCCCCTCCAACCACTCATTCAAGGCATTCACTTCCCTTGCAACTACTCTATCCCTCTCTTAGCTAGCTTTAGGTTCTTGTAATCGTCAGAGATGACGAGCCGCTGACGGAGCCTCCTCCACCGCCGTGGTTGCCTCGCCGCTCTCCCCCCTCTCTCTATCTCGTCGTTTCTTTTAAGCTTTCCTTTACTTTTGTTTGAGCATGTATTTAATGTTGTAAGCTATGAACTAAAGCTGCATGATTAATGAAGTACTTTCCATTCAGTTGTTTATTTTAATTCCTGTTTAAGTTGCATAATCAAGCAAGAAACAACTTTAACCCTAATCTCTCCCTCTCTCTCTCTATCTCTCTCTCGCTTTTCGAACCGCATCTTTCACAAGCAAAACTCTGTACTTTCCGTGACAACAAGTGATAAGCGAAATCTGATTTTTACGCCTCCCTGAGACCGACACTCGGACTCACCTCCGATTCTTTACTTTAAAACCGGCGTTGCAAGTGCGACTATAATGACACTTCTTAACATACATGCACAAGCGCTCGTCAGTTTTTGGCGCCGTTGCCGGGGAGGCAATGGATTTGTTTTGTCACCTCCATTCCACATCCATTCTCACATCGTCTAATTCCTTGTTTCCTTTTAACTTGATGGTTGCAGGAATTCGGCACTTGGACAGCGAAGCGACGCATCCCACGACAGTAACAAGGGAGTAGGTGCAACAAGGACCTATAGTGAGTAATTCTTCACTCATGATTGTTTGCTTGCGTGAAAAAAAAACTAAAAAAAATTGTAAAAATTGAAAAAAAATTGGCGTGGTGAATGATTGCTTAACCCACATCCTTAACACATCACCCCACAAAAAAATGTACACTCTAACATTCTGAATAAATTCTTGGAGTGTTCTTTTCTTTATTTTGAGTGGTGTTTACGAAGCCACCGTGAGTTGACCTGGGCCGCACCACTCAACCCTAAAATCGACTCATCTAATAGAAGCTGCATGATCATTAGGATGAGTACATTAGTGTTTTAGATCCTCTACAGAATAAAAGGAAATCTACTTTCACGAATTGTGTGCAGAACTTGACGTGCCCACTGAAACTTGTCTGAAAACATTAAGACATGTCAACCCTAAAAAGCACTAAAGTAAGGATGAAACACTAAAAGACACCACATCTTAAAAATCCTTGCTTGAAAACCATGTTTTGATAGAAGCACACACCTTGAAAGTTGAAAATTAAGAGGCACCACCCCAATCAACACCTCATCACATAACCCTAGCACAAGCACTATCCTAGCCCTTTAAAACTGAGTAGACATGCCCTAGGCAGGACTGAGTTAAGTCTCGAAAGGCGAGGTTTTGTTCGCTGGGCACTTGGCTTTCATTCCCTTGGTAGAATCTGGTGACTAGGCTACGGGGCAGTGTCAAACGACCACGGTTGTCGAGTCTACGGAACCGGAGGTGCAAGCCAAAGGAAGAACCTTCCCTGCAATCCCCTCGTAATCAACCTGACCAGATTAGCCTTGGGAAGGGGAGTCCAGTGCTTACGAACTTAATCCCTTTGTGAGATTTCTAGGTCTCCTAAGGAATACACCATATGGACTAGGCTTGCGTGCTTGATTGAAACACATTTCTCGCATCTTTCGCCCTCCGCATCCCCTCCTGTTCTTCTCTAGTGTATGCACGGGAGACGGTCACTGCATCCTGAGTTGTGTGTTTTGGGGCAGGAATCTAGGCGACACGATTCTATTAAGAACATGGCGGAACCTAGGGTAGATGAGGCTGAGGATCAACCCCCACCAGACGCAATGGCCATCATCCAAGCCCAAATTAATGCAAACCACCAGCTTCAGCAACAACAAATCCACACCATCATGCAGGCCATACAACGGTTACAGAACCCACAAGAACAACCACCACCACCTTTCCAAGACATACAATGGCAACCACCACTTGATATACCATCATTTCAGGATCAGCCGAGGCCCCTCCACGATTTCTATAATCCCTCTGCCATTAGAGTCAAGCTGCATCTTAGGATCCCCGAAGGGGGAGATGATTTTGAGTTGAAACCGAATGTCTTAAGTCTGATCAAGAGCAACTTTCATGGAAGCTCAAATGAGGACCCCTTTCAGCACCTAGAGGATCTCGACCACATAGCACGAACCGTGAAACCTAGGAACATTAGCCTTGACAGTGTTCTAATCAAGATGTTTCCCTTCTCATTAAGAGACAAGGCTTCTCATTGGCTTAGAACCCTAGGTAGACCCATCACCACCTGGGAAGAACTGAGGCATGCATTTTTAAAGAAATTCTTCCCCATAGAAAAGACCAATGCCCTCAGAAGAGCTATTACTACCTTTACACTCCAAGGTGGGGAACAATTTCATGAGGCGTGGGAAAGATTTAATGAACTCTTGAGGAAATGCCCACACCACAAAGTGCCAAGGTGGCAATTGGCCCAGATTTTCTACCACTGTCTGGATAGCAACCTACAGAACTTTGTCGATGCCTCATGCAGGAGGAACTTCCTAAACAAGGACAAGGAAAGCGTGTTTGAGCTCTTTGAGTCTATGAGCGAGAATTCACTCAACAATGCCTCCATGACCCAGTTTAACAGGTCTAGTCAACCCCATGGTGGGATTTATGATGTACAAGCAAATTCTGGAATGGTTGACATGGACATCATTGTCAAGAAACTAGATCGAGTGGAATTGGTGGACAAAAAGATTGATGAGCTACTGAAATAGACCAGGAACCCCTTATAGACTTTCTCTCTAGCAAAGGGAGCACATAATGTTGACCTGGTCTAGCCCTTTACCCAACTGAACCTGAAACAACCCCTAGCCACGTTCCAGGGAGGGACCTTTGCTCCCTCAACACTTGATTAGTCCCTTCCCTCTCCATCGACATCGGTTATCCTTGAAGATGTGCAAACTGTCCAAGGTTATGCAAAACCTGACCCTTCCTCCAACACTTACAACACTGGCTGGCGTAACCACCCCAACTTTGGTTGGACAAACCAGAAACCACCGCAATTCCAAAACCAGCCCAGGCCAAACCAGTAGCCACACTTACCCCCCTATCAGCAAGGACCACTAGTTAGACCCCAACATAATCAGAATAGGGTAGCCCCTCCTCCACAAAACCAAATGACACCCTAATAAAGATGATGGTTGACATGAACCAGAAACATCAGGAGGAAATGGCCTTGATAAAGGGATAGTTAAGCCAACTCTTGGACTGTAAACAATAAGGATCCCTACCTTCTCAGTCACAACCGAACCCGCGAAACATAATTAACAGAGGCCCCAATTCACAAGGGTTCCAATGCAACCCCGAGCAGGCTCACATGGTCCAGCCAGCCCCACAAATACCCCCTGGGTTTGGTGCTTCTTCGTCCTCGTCTTCTCAAGAATCAACCCATGGCCCCAATGCCTCTGCAAATGCGGTGACCTTGAGAAGCGGTACCAAAACCCAGGATCCCAAATGGCCTACTCTCCCCGAGACTTCACCCGCTGAAATACCCGACTCAGAAGAGGCACCAACCAAGGACCCAGAAATAGAACCAATCCACATTCAGACACCCTACCCTGAGGCCTTGGAAACAATCAAGAAAAAGAAGAATGTTGTGGAAACTAAGGAGCTGTTGGAAATCTTCAAGCAAGTACAGATTAATATTTCGCTCCTTGAAGCCGTCAAACACATCCCTGCTTACGCCAAGTTTTTAAAGGATGCCTGTACACCTAAGCGTAAGCCGAGACCTCAAGCACCTAGGAAGGTTGTGCTCTCTGAACAAGCAAGTTCCGTAATATCAAGCAACCTTCCGCTCAAGTGAACTGACCCAGGAGCACCCCTGATTTCTAGCAATATCGAGGACATGACATTTGATAGAGCGCTCCTGGACTTAGGTGCTTCTATCAATTTGATTCCAACAACCCTGTACCACCAATTTGGTTTTGGAGAGTTGACACCAACCCCTGTCACCATCCAGCTGGCTGATAGATCAGTGAAAACCCCAAAGGGGGTTGTCGAGGACGTGATTGTACGGGTCAAGGACTTCTTTTTCCCAGTCGACTTTTTGGTGCTCGACATGGAAGTTCCTGAAAAATTATAGAACGCACCTATAATCTTAGGCAGACCTTTCTTAGCTACGGCTAAGGCAAACATTGATTATGACACGGGATGTATGGAAATCGCCTTCGGGGACAGGAAAATGCAATTGGATATCTTCCAAGCAACAAAGTCTTTTGATTGTGATTGCGTTGAGGAAAATGATCCCGTGGAAACTCTGATCGGGGAATGCCTCACCCTCAGTTCTGTATCAGACCACCAAACCCGTAATGGCTATTCTGACCCGTCACCATCACTACCCGTGGACCTCTGTAAGGCTGAGTACCATCACAAGACACCATTTGAGGAAATTGATGTTGATCAACTCCCGCCCTTTCCCTTCCCATCGACTGTGGTTCCACCCGCACCTGAACTTAAGCCATTGCCCAAGAATCTCAAGTATGTCTTCTTGGGACCTCACCAGACCTTCCCAGTGATTATTAATTCTCATATAAACAAGGATCAGGAACTCAGGCTGACTACGACCCTTTCAGAACATCGGGATACCATTGGTTGGACCATTTCTGACTTAAGAGGAATTAGCCCCACCTATTGCACCCATAAGATTTACCTGGAAGATGGGGCACGACCCTCCCTCCAGATGCAGAGACGTTTAAACCCAAACATGCGAGAGGTAGTTAAGAAAGAAATTATCAAATGGCTTGACGCCGACATTATCTATCCTATCTCCGATAGCCCCTGGGTGAGCCCCACTCAAGTGGTTCCAAAGAAAGCTGGGCTCACCGTTGTCACCAATGATCATGGCGAATCCATCCCCACCCGCACCACCACCGCATGGCGGGTGTGTATTGATTATAGGAAGCTCAATGAAGCCACTAAGAAGGATCATTTCCCCTTGCCATTCATTGACCAAATCCTTGAAAGATTGGCAAGGCAGAAGTATTTTTGCTTCCTGGATGGATATTCAGGATATAACCAAGTCGCAATTGCTCCGGAGGATCAAGAAAAAACAACATTCACTTGCCCGTATGGCACGTTTGCATTCCGTCGAATGCCGTTCGGGTTATGCAACGCACCTGCGACCTTCCAGCGTTGCATGCTAGCCATTTTTTCAGAAATGGTGGGTGAATACTTAGAGGTCTTTATGGATGATTTCTCTGTATTCGGGAATTCATTCGACCATTATCTGAGCAACTTGGAGAAAATCCTGAAACGATGTATCGAGGTTAATCTGGTGTTAAGTTGGGAAAAGAGCCATTTTATGGTTCAAGAAGGAATTGTCCTCGGTCACATCGTATCGCATAGGGGCATCGAGGTAGATCGGGCTAAGGTTGATCTGATTTCCAAACTTCCTCCACCTAGCTCGGTCCGACAGATTCTCTCATTCCTAGGACATGTTGGCTTCTACCGAAGGTTCATTAAAGACTTTTCCAAGCTTTCCAAACCCTTGACCAACCTTCTAGACAACGATGCCATATTCCACATGTCTTTAGATTGCATCCGGGCTTATCACGCCCTCCGGGACTTAGTCTCCACCGCACCTGTACTTCAACCCCCAGACTTGTCCCAGGACTTTGAGATTATGTGTGATGCATCAGATTTTGTTAAAGGCACTGTCCTAGGATAAAGGCAAGATAAGAAGTCCGTGGTGATCTACTACATGAGCAAAACGTTAGACGAGGCCCAACGAAATTATACGGTCACAGAGAAAGAGCTGCTCGCTGTAGTCTTTGGACTTGAAAAGTTTCGATCGTACTTGCTAGGATCCCACGTGACGATTTACACTGACCATTCAGCCATCCGACACCTGTTGGCCAAGAAGGATGCAAAGCCCAGGCTCATCAGATGGATCCTGCTTTTGCAGGAATTTGACTTGGAAATCCGAGACAAGGTCGGATCGAAGAATGTGGTGGCTAATCACTTGTCTAGACTTCATCCAGACCACATTGGACCCTCCCTACCTTTATCTGACGCCTTCCCTGATGAACACATTCTGGCTGTGCAAGACAAGAGAATGCCTTAGTATGCTGACTACGTCAGCTACCTAGTTGTAGGACAAACCCCGCACAGCTGGTCCAGACAGCAACGGGATAAGTTCTTGGCTGAGGCCAAGTACTATTTCTGAGATGATCACATGCTGTTTCACCTCTGTGCTGACCAGATCATCAGGAGGTGTATCCCCGAAGACGAAGTTCAGAGTGTGCTTTCCTTCTGTGATGACCAGGCTTGTGGTGGCCACTTCTTTGGAAAGAAAACAGCTACAAAAGTTTTGCAGTCTGGATTTTACTGGCCGTCCCTATTTAAGGATGCACACAACTTTGCCAAGACTTGCCCACGCAGCCAAACACTAGGTACCATGACCAAGAAAGATATGATGCCCCTCTAGCCCATTTTGATTGTCGAAATCTTCGACGTTTGGGGTATCGATTTTATGGGCCCCTTTCCACCATCCAACGACTTCAAGTACATCCTGGTCTCGGTAGACTATGTTTCCAAATGGATTGAAGCCATCGCCACCCGCCAATGCGATCACAAGACTGTCATGGACTTTGTTAAGAAGAACATCTTTTCCCAGTTTGGAATACCCAAGGCCATGATTAGTGATGGTGGAAGCCATTTTATCCATTCCCAATTCCATGCCCTACTTAGAAAATACGGGGTGAACCACCACATTGCTACCCCGTATCATCCGCAAACAAACAGGCAGACTGAGGTCTCAAATAGACAAATCAAGAACATTTTACAGAAGACTGTGAAACCTGATAGGAAAGACTGGTCCACACGACTTTATGATGCCCTATGGGCATACAGGACTACTTTCAAGACCCCGATAGGCATGTCACCTTATCGTCTAGTCTTTGGCAAAGCCTGCCATCTTCCTGTCGAATTGGAACACCAGGCTTACTGGGCTGTCAAGCAATGTAACATGGATTCCCAGTTAGCCGGTGTGTAGAGGTTGCTCCAATTATCTGAGCTCGAAGAAATTCGTCGGGACGCCTTTGACAATAGTTGACTGTGTAAGGAGAAAATGAAAGCCATCTACGACCGACTCATTCACAGAAAAACCTTTGAGCCTAACCAGCAAGTCTGGCTGTTTGACACCTGCCTAAAACTCTTCCCGGGGAAACTCAGGTCCAAATGGACAGGACCATTTCGGGTGGTTAAGCCCTACTCTAATGGGGTGGTTGAAATTGTTGATCCTAACACTAGGCACACTTTTATAGTTAATGGTTAAAGATTGAAGCACTTCCTAGTCCAAGTTCCCCTAAAAGAGAGTGTCACCCTCGTTGAGGGATGACACAAAGCACCGCCCAGCTGGAGGCATTAAACTCAACGCTTCCTAGGAGGCAACCTAGAGGATTCAGACTGATCTGGTATTTTACGTCACTCAGGTACTATCTTTTTGAACCCTTATGCATCCATGTACTTGCCAATGAGGACATTGTCCAACTTAAGCATGGGGGGGTGGCAAATTACACAATCCTAAGCTCATTTAATCAGTCTGAATAATAATAATAATAATAATAATAAATTGAACTTAGGAAGAAAACTTAGGCATTAGAAACTTGTCAATACTGGGAAATAATGCAAAAAGAACTTAAACACTTAGACTTTCCAGGCCTTCGGGCTTAATCAGCCCTGGTTTCCGTTAAAATATGAATTTAGCTTCGAGTCCTTGCAACCTTAAGCTATTCTAATCCACCTACTAAATAAGGTGATAAATATACAACTTATCAACTCACCCTCTAACTCAGAAAAACTTTCAGTCAAAGCATCTGTACACATTTTTGTACAGACTCACTCGGAGATTTTGACAGAAATTGGGTAGCTAATGAACTCTATAGGGTGGTATGGCTGGCAGGTTGTCATGGGTAACAGCCCATTGGCAGGTTGTCTAGAACCCAGCCACGGGACCATTCCTTCTTCATTGCCTCTAGGTACATTTGAGATCAGGGAAGCCACCTACGAAAAAGAAAAAAAGAAGAAAAGAAAATAAACCACACTTCACCGCACGAGTATGGCTGGCAAGTGATCGTGGGTAATAGCCCATTAGTCGATTGTCCAGAGCCCAGCTCAATAACTGCACAAAAAGAACCAAAACACTTAAGGAAGAAGCGGGGAAGTAGTACAAGCCGGGGAGATATACACTGGAAAAATCCTTGTGTTGACCCCAATTAAAATAAACGTAAGGAGAAAGCTACCAATCGAACAAATACACCTTCAGGCAAATATATTTCCTCTTTCGGTCACCTAGGGAAGTAGAAACCCGAAGTCTATCTGAATTACCATTAAGTGAGTCTATCACAATCTTCACACTAAGATGCTTAGCACTTAGGGTTTTGACCGAGTTTTGGGTGGGTTGGGTAGCCATAAAAGGTTACCAACCCACACTGAATTCCGAAAAAATTCTAAAAAAAAAAAAATATATATATATATATACATATACATGTGTATAGTTATATACATTAAAGTAAGGATTCGGGCGATTCATATTTTGGCAGACACCCAGGTGCTGCTTAGTCTTTGTAGATCAAGATCTTGGTATATTTCCTTCTATTGACAAGTGACGAAGTGTCTAAGCAATTACTTCTTAAATTCTGAAAGAAATAAAGGCTAGGATAAACCTTGCTAGGGACTAGCAAGGAGTAAGCATGGGGGTATGATAACACTGCACAAGGGGGTGATAATTCTGTTAAATAGGGCCCATCTTAAGAATAAAAGGCACAACATAAGTAGAATGGGAGCATTGCATGCATCATGTACCAAGATTGCTTCTAAAACTGTATTAATGGCCATTATGTAAGCACTTATCAAAGCAGGCCTCAGATGAGCAATCGGACTGCACGGATGGATTCAGAATGATGAACGGAGTCCAACAGATTCAGGATCGACCAAATCCGACATCTGGAGCACCTACAATGGGCCCAAGAAGTTCTGACCGTTGATCTGGTGATCAACGGTCCTCGTTGCTCCACACCACCCCTGCTCCACCGCACGACACTCCCTTTAGCTGAGATCAAATCTCCATCGTCGATCTTCGATCAGATGGCCGAGAATCGCGTGCCCGCCCGCAGTCGCCACGACAAAGCGTGGGCATGGCGCAACGGTTAGCGTGCACGCCAGCACGCACATGACGCGGGTTCGAGCCGCGCGGTGCGTAAAATTGAAGACGAAGGAAGCACACGGTGAAATTGGGCTGCCCAATTAGCAATGGGCAGCCAAGATTGCGCCATGCGGTGAGCCCTCAGATCGCGAGCACCCATGTGCGCGCGCACGTCGGGAGACGATGCCCATGCACATGCGTGCCCGAGGTACGATCCGAGCGCATCCAAGCGAAGATCTCAGCCATCCGATCTTCGATTGGACGGCTCTCATGCAGCGGTCGCGGATTGAGCACGAAGAAGAACGGCACAGGCAGTTGACCGGCGGGCTGGAGGGCTTCATCGATGCTTTTGGAATGGTTTTAGCAACGTCCCGGACGTCGCTAAAGCCCTTTCTTCTTTTAGAAAGCCCTCCACCCTATTTAAACCCCCTCCAACCACTCATTCAAGGCATTCACTTCCCTTGCAACTACTCTACACCTCTCTTAGCTAGCTTTAGGTTCTCTTATAATCGTTGGAGACGACGAGCTGCCGATGGAGCCTCCTCCACCGTCGTGGCTGCCTCACCGCTCTCCCCCCTCTCTCTCTCTCGTCCTTTCTTTTAAGCTTTCCGTTACTTTTTTTTGAGCATGTATTTAATGTTGTAAGCTATGAACTAAAGCTGCATGATTAATGAAGTACTTTCCGTTCAGTTATTTATTTTAATTCTTGTTTAAGTTGCATGATCAAGCAAGAAACAACTCTAACCCTAATCTCTCCCTCTCTCCTTCTCTATCTCTCTCTCGCTTTTCGAACTACATCTTTCGCAAGCAAAACTCCGCACTTTCCGTGACAACAAGTGATAAGCAAAATCCGATTTTTACGCCTCCCTGAGACCGACACTCGGACTCACCTCTGATTCTTTACTTTAAAATCGGCATCGCAAGTGCGACTGTAATGACATTTCTTAACATACACGCACAAGCACACGTCAATAAGTAATGCAGAGAAACATGAAAAAAGAAAGCAAATTCCATTGCCTCCCCAGCAACGACGGCAAAATGATCAACCGATTTTCGCAAGAGAAAATTGGGGTTTGGAGAAACACGTCACTGTAGTCACAAAACACGTTATCAAATACAATTTTTTACCGAAACTCCAAGGGAGTCCCAGGTCGAACACAGGGAGGCGACATTTGCTTTCATTAAAATTTGCGCTTTGCTTTGTTTGTTTTTAAGGTTTTTAGGTTTTATTATTTTTTTGTGTTTTTGTGGTAAAGAAATAAACAAGATAACACAAAAAGTGGAGAGAAGCAAATCTGATATAATGTAATGTTGTTTATTACAATAAATGGAAATATAACAAAAATACAAGTGATAGAGGTGAGAGGAAATCTCCCAAATCAGTTGTTTGGTGAGACCACGGCTCTTGGTGGTAGCTTGAATGAAGGAGGTGAGAAGCTAAACGATGGGGATGAGATGCAGAGGATGCCGGGTAGAGGAATGCTTCACCAATGCACAGAATGGAGATGAGGAGGTGGAGGTGATTGACTTCCCGAACAGAGGTGAGGGGATAGCCTTTAGGTATCCTATGAAGGTGATGTGGAACAGAATGAATATTTGGTAGACGGAAAAAGTTTCTGCACTATTAGGTGGCCTAGGGCTTGAGAGAGAGCTCTTAGGAGCTTTGTGGCAACTTGAACGGAGGAGGTGAGAAGCTGGACGATGGGGATGAGATGGAGGAGGACGTCAGGTAGAGGAATGCTTCACCAAGGCATGGAATAGGGATGAGGAGGTGGAGGTGATCAACTTCCTGAACAAAGGTGAGGGGATAACCCCTAGGTCTCCAATGAAGGTGATGAGGAATAGGATGAATATTGGTAGAGGGAAAGGGTTCTTCACTATTAGGTGGCCTAGGGCTTGAGAGGGAGCTCTTGGGAGCTTAGGGGGCTCTTTGGAACTCTAGAGGGGATGTGAGTAGCATAGGAAGTGATGCCTAAGCAAGGGAGGTGTGTAGGTCTTTGTATAGTGGATGAAAAGGGGCTAAAAATGGACACAGGGTAATTAGCGACCTCCAGGACATCATTGTAAGTCCAACTCAAGCATCATTGTAGCCACCTCACGCTGGCTCACGCGTGAGCTGAGGTAGCCTTCCATTACCAATGCGGATCATGCTTATGCGCACCGGCGTGCACTGTCGTGCTAGTGGCTAGTGCGTTGGCCCTACACTAGCATGCATCCAATTAGTGAATTGCGGGGACTCCACAGGTCTCAAACCCACTCCCCCCCTTGGAGGTCGAGTCTTCAACCAATGAGCCAAGCTGACCGAAGTGTCAAGATGATGTGTTGTGGGCATGTGGTGGAGGGCTCTCAGCCGTTGGATTTGCATCTAATGGCTAAGATTGCTTGTTGAGTGGCCTTTGAAAGAACGTCGGGTGACCTTGGGAGCTCCAGATGGTGACACATGGCACCATCTGGATCGTCCACCTTTCCTTGCTTGCAGAGGATGCCACGGTGCTCGGATCAAGGTGATTTCCACGCTATCGGACTGCAGTCGTCGCTCCGGATCCATCCATTTGAGATGTTGCACTGCCTCCTAGCCATTTGAAATGTCAGAATTAGTATACAAAATACACAAACTACCCTAAATGCAATGTAATGAATGTTATGCAATATTTATACTATGAAATGCTATGCTAGGCCTAGGAACTATCATAAATAACCATTTTATCATGAATTCATGTGTGTTTATCAGGGTGCCAAGGGCGGTGGTGGTTGTAGGATTTGGTGCCAAAAGAGAAAGGAGAAGATGGTGGCTTTTGGTGAAGTTGTGGAGCTAGGTGATCGGCCATGGTAGCAAGTAAGAGTATGAGTTAGCTTAACTAGCAGATGAGTAGAGGAAGGAGCAAAAGTTGAATAGGAGGAGCTATTCTGGACTTCATGGAGATGCACTATAGCTGAAGTAGTCCATCTGGGAGCTTAGCTACTAGCTTAGCTAACTAGTTCTTTGCTAGTACCTAGGCTAAGCAGGAAGAGCTGAGTTAAGTTGGACTCAACTATTCTGGAGCTAGGGAGAGCCGAGTCTGATCTTCTTGATGACTCCCTAGCTAGCTAAGCTAGTGATGAAGCATGTTTTCGCAATATAAAATCAAGATTTCAGAAAACCTGTCGTCATAGTCACAAAAATCACTACCAGATAAAATTTATACTGAAACTCCAAGGGAGTCCCAGGTTGAAAACAAGGTGGCGAATGTTTGGTTTTGAAATCCGCACTTTCACCTTTTTTTATTTTTGGTGTTTTTGTCTTTTATGATTTTTTTCTATTTCTATAGGCAAAAGACCAGATTGACAAAACTTTATCTAACTGATCTATTTGCAAAATAAGAGAGAGAGAGAGAAGCAATCATCTTATATGTTCAAATAAAGTTTTCTATAGATAATTGAGAAATTATAACTAAACTAGAAAGTGATAAAAGATAAAGGTGAGAAGAATCCCCCTCGATGGTCGGTTGGAGGCAACTCACTTTGACGATGCCTCTGACGAAGGTGGAGGGAAGCTGGATGAAGGAGAATGGTGTCGCAAGAAGGAAGGGCGAGACAGCATCGTAGTGAGGATCTACTTCGCGAAGTGGTGAGAGGACGGCCACGGGATGCTCCACGAAGGTGGATGAGAAGTGAGAAAAATGTTTGATTTTCTACTCTAGAGGAGCATCTCAGGCTTGGGCAAGCTCTCTCTAGAGCCTTGGAGGTGGTGAGGGAGAGAAAGGAAGAGATGAAGAAGAATGGGAGGAGTAGGGGTCCTTTTACATTGGAAGAGAGGAGGCATTTCATGCATGGGACATTTAGTGACATCCATAAACATCGCTGAAGAATCGCCGCAAGCGTCGCTACAGCCCCAGCTTACACTCGTGAACACTAGCGCTCACGCGGCCCCAACTACGCGTGCATGGTCGAAGGAGCTGTTTAATCCGGATCGAATGGCTAAGGATGTGTGAAGATAGCACCTCTTGATCATGTTGGATGGCGTGTGGGATTCCGTGTGCCATCTTGTGTACCAACTGCGTTGATCTTATCGTGCCACGTGGAGGAGCCGGTGCCATTTGATGAAGATAGTGCAGCTCTAATCAATTGGAGCTCATAGCGGTGCATTGAAATCCCACGGGCGAGGCTCAAACTCATGCTCGTGGGTTGTAAATACCTTTTGCAACCAAAGCGTTGTGGGCACTTTTGTGTCGAGAGGATGCTTTTGCGGGCATGGTGAGGAGTTGATCTAAGCCATTGGATGCAAATCTAACAGCCGAGATTAAAGCTACTTTGATGACAGGGTTAATGTTGGCAACATGGTGAACATAGGGCCATTGGATGTCAATCCAGTAGTCCTGATCACACGGTGGAAATGCCTTTGAGGAGGGTCAGCTGCTGAGGGTGGATTTGGGCGACTGGGATGGCGCCAGATGGCGCCATTCTGGCCATCCATCTTCTTTGCTTTGTCGATGACTCCACGGATGTCGAATTGGATTGATTTTCATACCGTTGGGCCGCAATCGTCAATTCGAATCCATCCGTTGGCTGGATTTGTTGTTTGAGGCTTTGAATTGCATCACTTAGCCCCTCGGCTATTGATCTTCCTCGAACTGCACAATGTGCTACAGGACTTCGATCAAGACATTTTCAGGGGAGTCGGACTCCATTCGTCGTCCTGGTCAAATCCATACGACCAGATCATCAATCCGAGGCCCCAAAATAAATCTCCTCTCTTGGCCACAAAAGGATGCAAGTTAACCTAAAATTTATGTAAACTATTCTAAATGAAGAATGATGCATACTATGCAATATTTATAATATGAAATGCATCTCTAAGCTTAGGAACATGCATAAATAGGCATTTTAACCTAAATGGATGTGTATACATCAACTAGCTTAGGTCTAGCAAACAAGTTCAACTAGGTTGATCTAGGATGAGTCTTCATGAGCTGGTGATGAGCTACCCTAAGCTGACTGTGGACTCTTTAGCTAACTTAGCTTAGCTAGTTGAAGTTTAGTAGCTATGCGAAGTTGAGTGGAGCTACCATGAGTTCAGTGGAGCTGGAATGAGCTAGATCTTGCTGGTTTGAGCTAGAATCTAGCTAAGGTGAGCTGTTGGATATAGCTGGAATGGGCTTTTATCGTCTTCTTCCTAATAGTTTACCTTTCACATTTCCAAGGTTTAGGTGTTTTTCATTGTGTGATCATCCCTGACAATGACATGAAGTGTATTAAAACAAAATAAGGAGAAAACAATGCAATGCATGCCTAAACCCTAAATGCTTATATGCAACCCAATACCAAAATGTAATGTGGAAAACCTAGGAACTAGATGTGATTTTAGGCTTAAGAGTGATGATAAACTAAAGTTTATTAGATATATAATTGAATTTTTCATTCTAGTTCCCATCATAGATATGTTTTCTTGATTTTTGCTATTATCGCTGCATTCTTGAGAGGATGGTAGCTGGGGCTAGTGTCATTTATCACAATTCCTTTTCATAAGATATTTAAATTTCAAACTGTTTGTTAAGCTGGATATCCATTTAAAAGAGTATTTTGCCCAAGAAAGCTATTCCTTTGAATTTCAAATGGGAAGTATAAATAGGTAACTCAGCATGGAATATAAATCTTGAAAGATAGTAATATGTTTAGATGATATCGTACTTGTTTTCATCCCTACTATTCTCATCTTCTTCCCCGACCTTAATCATGAAAAATTTTTCTTAGACTCAACTATAACGAGGGCATGATATGAAGCCATAAGATAGAAGAGTCTCACAAAAGTTTCTAATCCAAAATCAATAACGAGTGCTTTACATTTAATAGAATGTCACAATATACTAATCGTTCAATTCTCAACATAGATAATTAAGGTTATTAGGTTTAATTAATAGCATAAAGAAAAGATTTAGGTTTACTTGATTTGTTAAATTGTCGTTAATTGTAGTATAGGATCAAGTTAGCCTATATTTTAGATTTAAATTCATTTAACTGGTTGAGTTCAGGTCATTCATTGGGAGGTATTTAAATTAATTAATTCACCATTTTTATTAACAATTAAGTAATAACTTTATTAGTTACAATATATGTTAAGCTCAGGAAGAATTGCATACAAAATTTGAACTTTAAAGGGCCGCGGTGGTGGAGAGGGCTCTGTTGGTGACTCGTCGTCTTCGGCGATTACAAAAGGGCTTAAAGGTAGCTAGGAGGGGGTAGAGTAGTTGCAAGTGGAGTGAATGCCTTGAATGGGTGGTTGGAAGGGGTTTAAATAGGGAGAAGGGCTTTCCAAATGAAGAAGGGGTTTCAGCGATGTCTGGGACGTCGCTAAAACCCTTCCCAAAATGCCAATGAAGACCCCTGCCCGCCGGTCGCTCGCCCGCAGCCGTGCTTCCTCTCTCCCAATCTGTGTGCATGTGCCACAAGACGTTCAATCCTAGATTGGATGGCTGGGATCTCGTGCGAGGCACTCACCTGGATCGTGCCCTTGTGCCTGCGTCATCGCGCGCGTCTGGCCAGGGTGCATCTGCGGGCACCACATCTCGCGATCTCATCTATCCACTGCTGATTGGGCAACCCAATTTCGCCCGCACGCGTCGCCGTCTCTGAATTTCAGCTCCGCGCGACTCGAACCCGCGTCGAGTGAGCGCAGGCATGCGCTCCAACCGCTGCGCTATGCCCGCTGCTTTGTCATGGCGAGTGCGAGTGCACGCGCGGTTCTCAGCCGTTCGATCAGAGATCGACAGCTGAGATCTGTCCTCCGGGTGCGGGCGGCGATCTGGATGCGGTGAGCGAGTGCCACGTGGCACGTTATGGGCCGTTGATCATCAGATCAATGGTTAGAACTTCTTAGGCCCATTGTAGGAGCTCTGGATGTCGGATTTGGCCGATTTCGAGTCCGTTGGACTCCGTTCGTCACTCTGAATACATCCGTGTAGTCCGATTGCTCATCTGAGGCCTGCTTTGACAAGTGCTCATACAAATGGCCATTAATACTGTCTTATAAGCAATCTTGACGCATGATGCATGCAATGCTCCCATTCTACTTATGTTGTGTTATCTATGCCTTTTATTCTTAAGATGGTCCCTATTTAACAGAATTATCACCCCAAGATGCAGTGTTATCATAGCTTTCTTCCTTACTTTCAAGTTTTTATGGGGTCAACACAAGGGCAAACCTAGTGTATTTCTCCCTAGTTTATTCTACTTCCCCACTTCTTCCCTATGTGCTTGGTAATTATTTATGCATTTTTGTGAGCTGGGCTCTAGACAACCGGACAATGGGACGTCAAACCCACAACAACTTGCCAGCCATACTCGTGTGTTGAAGTATGGGTTTTCTTTTCTTTTTTAGTATTATTTTTTTTCTCTGAGTAGGTGGCTTCCCTAATCTAAAATTTACTTAAAGGCAGTAGAAAGAGAATAGTCATGAGGTTGGGCTCTGGACAATCGGCTAATGGGGCGTCAAACCCATGACAACTTGCCAGCCATACCACCCTAGAAAGTTCATTAGCTACCTAATTTCCGTTAGAACTTCCTAGAAGTGAGTCAGTATAAATAGTGTGTAGATGCTTTAGACTTAAAGTTCCCTCAAATCAAAGGGCAGGTTGATAATTCATATACTTATCACCCCAATTTATTAGCCAAATTGAAATAAAATTAACATGGTGAGGACTTGAGAAACAGATCCACATTTCAGTGGACACCCAGACTGATTAAGCTCGAAGACCTGAAGAGTCTAACTGTTCAAGTCCTATCATATCATTTCCTAAAGTTAATAACTCCAAATGCCTAAGTTCTCTTCTCCTAATTCTATTTCTTCTTTTTTAAAATTTTGATTTTCTTTTATAAATAAGGAGAAGATAAATAAAAGAATCCATGGAGCTGACAAAAATGATTCAAAATCGAGTATCCACCCCCCCATGCCTAGCTAATGCAATATCCTCATTGTAGAAATAAGGACATGAAAATGGCAGAATAAGCAGAATATCACCTGAATTTTGTGATAGCTTTGATCAGCTCTGTAGAGAAAGTGGAATATGGACACATGCTAAGTTTAGTATCTTCAACTAGGCATATTATACAAATAAAGAGAAGAAATTAAGAACTGAGAAGTGTGGATCAAGATAAGAATTAAAAGATTGATCCTCTAACCCACAAGCAGAAGATGTCCACAGATGTGAACCAGATTATGGCGTAGACCCATGCACCAGGGTCAATTGGTTCTAAGGTTCTCGATAATAAAAATCCAGAATCAAAGATATTTCAACTTGTGGGGCTGGGTCCACAGTTTGGCAGCATGCACTCAAATCTAAATGTGTGGACAAAAGGGAGATCAAAGTAAATAAGAGTGTTTACCTACTTGGAATTCTGCTCAAGAAGGTAGTCCATTATTCGATATTTCATTTTCACGTCCTCAGAAAAAATGTCATAAGGGTCCTAGTAGAAAGTAGGTGGTTTGAGGCAAATAGGAACCCT
This sequence comes from Thalassia testudinum, assembly GCA_037157565.1. Lineage (NCBI taxonomy): Eukaryota > Viridiplantae > Streptophyta > Magnoliopsida > Alismatales > Hydrocharitaceae > Thalassia > Thalassia testudinum. The sequence continues at coordinate 2,781,561 of JAZHRO010000073.1, read as the reverse complement.
CAAATCAATGCTTCTATTTCCCCTGGAGTTGGCTTCCCAAAATTTCAGTTCCAAATTCCTATCCTCCAAAATTAAAGTTTCCAGGACCTCGCAAGTGTTATCAATCCCATATAAAATATTCAAGTCCAAAATTTATGGCTGAATCAGAATTGACTTGAGCTTGGTGATCTCAAGATCATCATTATATTCTTTAAGGTGTGGTTGAGGAATGGGGCTATTGATTGAATCTTCCATTAAATCAAGATTTTTATCCTCCGAGTTAGCCCCAACCGAATCAAATTCCTGAATTATAGGGCCATCAAATTATTGATCAAGTTCCTTTGCCCATTTGTCTTACTAAAATCATCTTCCTTAAACTCAAGTAAGACTTCACCTCAAGATTCTTCACCCTCATAGTCAAAGAATTCTTGATCCTTATTTATATATGTCTCAAAATAATCTATCATTTCTTGGTCCATGGAGACATATTTTTCCTTGTTACCTGGCTCAGGGATCTTGGGTGAGAAAATCACATCATCCTCAATCGGTTGCTCTAAACCAACCTGGTCATCCTCAGTCTCATAAATGTGTCCCCCCCCGACAGGTGCCTGAGCAGGTTCTAATATTGGCTCTCCTAAAGGAGGTTCATCTTGAGACTCATCCCAAGATTGGACATGAGCAACCATGAATTTCATCCTTAATCTTGATAATTTCCTAAGTAAAAACTCACCCGAGTCCTTATCATTATCATCTTGGAGCCAATCCAATAAAGAACTATTAAGCTCATCAATCATTTTGATCATAAGCTCTAATGCTTCAGTGCAGGGTGTTGGCTAGGTTTCTAAAGATCGTATGGTGTTCCTCATGTTAGCCAACATCGTATTTTGGACCTAGTTCACCTAAATTGAATGGTTCAATTCAAGGTTGGATGGGTTTGGGTTCAATCTATGGGAGTCATTATTAAGGTTCTTAGGACCCTCCCTAATAATAGGTTGTTTTGGGTTGTTCAAAGAAGGGTGATGACTTATATTCAGTATAATCCTAGGGAGGTTAGGTTGATAAACACCAGTTAACCATCATTCTTATGCCTTAAAACAAATCTAGCTCTTAGGATTTTAACTCCACAAATGGGTTTTTGGGCTGCATTTAGGCATCAATTAGGTTAGGCATGCATTGCATAATTTATTATGCTTTTGACACGTTTATTTGATTGTTAGGGACAAATAGATAAACAAATCCCTAAAACCCTAGCACTCAAGAAGGGAACTGGTGAAGAGGAAGCTCATTCTAGCTGGGACTCCGCCAAATCCAGCTCATCATAGTTGGATACCAGCTCACTTGAGTTAGGGTTAGCTCCATTCAGCTCATCTTAGGTGAATGGTAGCTCAAGCAGCTCATCGTAACTCACCCTAGCTCAAGTTAGCTCAGACTCTGCTCAACTTGGTTGAATCTAGCTCACCTTAGCTCCAATCAGTTCATTGGGAGTTCTAGCTAGCTCAACTAAGTTGTTAGGAGTCCACCTCAACTCAGGTCTAGCTACTTCCAGCACCACTCAACTCAAGTCAACTAAAGATGACCTCATCTAGCTCAGGCCAGCCCAAGTTCAGCTCCTAGGGACCCCATTCAGCTCAACCTAATTGAGCTAAGCCATTTAACCTAAGCTAGCTACTCTAGCTAGCTAGGTTATCTCTGGGAAGATCAGACCCAACTCACCTCAGAGCTCACTTTAGCTTGGTTTAACAGCTAGCAAAGAACTAGCAAGCTAAGCCAACTAAGGCAACTGATTACTGTTCTCTTCAATAGCCACCAGCTCTAGTGCAGTACCAAACAGTTCTTCATCAGCTCCTCTTCCCAAAACCCTAGCTTCCTCCTACCTCTTCCTCTACTCAATTACTACCTAAGCTAGCTTAGATAGCTTAGCTAAAATATCCACTCCATGGCCATCTGCCACCTACCTAAACCCTAACCTAAATCCACCCTAACTCTACTACTATCCACCAGCAAAGCTAGCTACCTAACTCCACCTATAGTTGCGCCACATCCATGTACCCCTTCACATCACCACCTCCAAGAGCCACTACAAAAGTGGCGCCAACTTTTCCCTCCAAAAACCCTTCACATCACCACCATCCATCTCTCTTAAACCCATCTCCACCATCCAGCTAACCCTCCTTCTAGAAAGTCATCTTGGAGCCAAAGATAAGCACCTTTTCACCACCATAACCACCTCCTAACCACCCTATGTTGGCACCAAAATACCCTACACACTTCCCTATAAGTTGGCACCAACATCCACCATAATCCTAACCCTACACCTAACCTTATGGCCAAATCATAGCCCTCCCTTTTGGCTCCAACTTCTAGAACTTAGAGTTGGCACCAACATCAACCTAACCACACCTAAACAACCACCTAACACACCCACTCATGTGGCACCATTAAACCCCAACCCTCCATCTCCTAACCACCATCATATAACCCCATCCTAGCCTTACAACACACCCAACCAACCCTTAACCCTGTTGGTGCAAGGCACCATGATCGTCAATTTTTATGATAACAAAACCCTTGTGTTTTAACATTTGCATTTGATGTTAAGATTTCAAGATAATTACAAATGGATACAAGTGTGAAGGACCACAGAGCTCGCGTCCATGGTGGATTGGAGGAGCTCGTTGGAGGAGAAGGAGCTTTGCGAGAAGCGAAAGCTTGAAGAAGGCATGAAGAGAAGAATAGGATAGATTCTCAATTCTTGTTCTTTGTATCTTTATTTTGTTTCTCTTTATTTTCTTTCTTAGATGCATGTTAAAAAGCCTCAAAGTATCAACACAATAGTCCTAGGAACACTTGCACAACCCTAGGATACTTAGATTTTTTTTAGAGTACTTAGAGAAACTAAAAAGGCTTCAAACAACCATTTCAAACTATAATCATAAAAAATGACATCTGATAATAAATTTAAGACGTCTGAATGTTGAATCAGACGTCTGATCACTTAGGTTGGAGTTAGTAGGTTCTGTCTGTTGAATTCAGACGACCAACCCATAGTCTGGACGTCAAATGTCTTGGCCATACATCCAATTAGATGATCGTTGGCCTTAGCGACCTATTCTTAGAGGATTAACTTTAATCTGACCTATTATTATATTTTAGACGACCAACATGCTACCCAAACGTCTAATAAATAGATGTTTAACCTCGTTTGATGCCAAATCACCTATGTCTGAGATTATAGCCATTAATCACTTTTGGGAATCAGTTCCCACAGAGTTATTAGTTTCTAGACGTCCAGACCTAGTGCTAGACATCTTGTATGTCATCTGATGGTTTTACACTAGAACCCTATTTAGGTTTGAACCAAGTCAGGAAGGAAACCCACCAGAAATTAGACGTCTGACTTAGTTCCCAGGCGTCTTACGAGTGACTTCCAGACGTTTGATCATTTTCCCAAATGTTTGATGACCCTGTTAGAATCATTAATGGTTCTGATTGCTGCTTGCCTTGCCTTGGGATGAACCCCAACGGCTACCTAAAGCTTCTAAGGCCTTCCAAAGCCTTCTTAGGCCACCTATAAATAGAGGAGTAGCCCTCCCTTGTTTGCATAAACCAAGCAACACATTGCCACATCTTTAGTGTCCATTTGATCTTGAGAAGAATCCCTAGCTCTCTAAGCTTTAGTTCCACATCTTGAGAGCTTCATCTTCGCTACACACCCGCTCTCCCATCCTCACATTCGAGAGTGTCGCCTGTGCCTTTGCATGGATCATGCACCTACGTCATCAAACCGTCGCACTTCCACCAAAGGGAAGATCCTTTACCTATAGTAGCTAGATTTAAGTACTTACTTTGTTGGCTCTATAGGATTGTTGCATTTTATCTTTGTTAATTGGTTAGGTATTCACTTTGCGAATTCCCGTCTCCTTCGTGAGATAAAAGCCTTCTCGTGAAGAGAAGGGATTTGAGGTACGCTACCCTCGAGTTCAACTAGCATGGTTGTATAGAGGTTGTACAACCCTCATTTTAAGTAGTACGTTAGTGGAGTTTGATCGACTTGGTTGATTAGAAAATCCAAACTCGAGAGGGTTAGGTGGCAGTTTTCACCTAGTTTGGGTTTCCACCTAAAAATTACTTATGCATATTGTGTGATTACCTTTTTTGTGAGATTGCTTATTTTGTTTCCGCATTTTATATTTTATCACTCAAATCTCACCCCCTCCCATAGGGATTTACAAACCCTAGTTCCTACCAAAAGATGGTGCCAGCCATCAAATACCCCTTCATTTTAGCTCATTCAATCTTAGCCCTAGGATCTCCTAACCACCCTCATAAGCCTATCCTGACCCTACACATTCCCATTACCACTCCTATATATACCCCCTACCTACCACCATTAACCCCCATCCTTTGGCTTCATTAATTCCACCATTAATCCACCTTATAGTCGGCTAAGAGAAGAAGAAGAAGAAGATTAAGGGGACACTCTGTCCCCATGGTGCCTTCCCCTCTTCCCTTCTCTCTTGTGCCCCCACCAAGTAGAGTAGCCAGGCATGGTGGACCTTAGGAGGAGGTCTTGAGGGTGGTACACGCCACCCTAGGAGGAGGTCTTATTGGTGGATATCTTCCACCCTTTGAGGAGCAAGGGCACACCTGATGAGAACCTCATCATGAGCCATAACTAGCTCATTTTGACCCAATACAAAGGATAAAAGCTCCTACATATCTCAAGGAAAGGCTTAACTCAGAGAATTCTGAGTTTGAGAAGAAAACCAGTCATAAGGGGTAAAAGTGCAATTTTACCAGTATAATCTGCATACAGGGTAATTCAGGGCCCAAACACAGGTCAAAACAGCTTAATAAGAATAAAAGTGGGATGAGATGATCTAGTAAGGGCTACAGCACTTCCAAGGAACCAAATGATAATCTGTAACCCTAAAACAACCCACTTCAATTCACAAGGTTCGAGGCAAAGTAAAAATAGAATAAACCCTCTAAAATTCATAGAAAAATAATCTCTAGGGTTTAGAACCTTCAATTTGGCCTTTAGAACCCATTTTGACCTACATTGAGAACCATGCCCAATTAATAACTTAATTTGGGTTTTTGCGCAAATTGACCGGTCAAACAAGGTTTAATATGAAAATGAAATTCACCATCAGATTCCTTAGGTACTAATTAGTCATGTATAAAAACTTGAGCCTAAGAAGAAACCTCCTTGACCGACTTCAGACTTTGGTCCTCATATATTTACTCTTTGGCCCTCAACTTTTGAACCCTCGCATTTTGGCCCCTAACTCTCCTTCGTTCTTTGCAATCAGGTCCCTCCTGCAAAACCCTGCCAGCACCATGCTCCGGCGACCTTGCGCGGAGCATGGCGCCGCGCAGGGTGAGGTGGGGGACCTGGCAAGTAAACCGGGGGTGCCCTGCGTCGTCAGCCGTCGCAGGGGCACCCCCCTGGTCATTGTAGCCCACCATACCGGCCGTGCGAACGCACGGACGGTATGGGTTCGTGTTCCGACCATTCTCCGGCGAGGGAGACACGTCGTCTCCCTCCGCCTTCCTCCCTGTTTCATCCCTATAAATACCCCCTGCTGCTCCACCGACCAGGGTAGCCTGGATCTGACGGAGAAATCCCCAACTTCCTTCTCTTCTTTCTCCGGCAGACGCTCACCAGCTCCGGCGGCTTCCTCCCCCACCACCTCTTCGCTCTGCCGCAATACCAGCAGCAGAGACTTCCTCCCCTGCTCTTCCCGCGCCACGCCGCACCCAGCTGGCGCCTCTCCGGCTCTCTGCTCGCCGCCGCCCCTCTCCCTGAGCATCGTCTTCTCCGGCGACAGTCGATACGACTGTCGCCCTGTTCCTCCCCCTTCGTCCCTGCAAGTAAGCTAGAGCTACTCCCCTTCTCCTCCTCTTTCTTTCCCCGCTTTCAATTTAGTCAATTAAGCCCTCTACCGACCCTGTTCACCCTCACCCTCTCCGCCTTCGACCACCCTCCGGCGAGCCGCTCCCATCACCTCAGCGACCCACACGGCTCGCCGAACACCGCAGAACCTCCGCCTTCCTCCCTGTTTCATCCCTATAAATACCCCCTGCTGCTCCACCGACCAGGGTAGCCTGGATCTGACGGAGAAATCCCCAACTTCCTTCTCTTCTTTCTCCGGCAGACGCTCACCAGCTCCGGCGGCTTCCTCCCCCTCCACCTCTTCGCTCTGCCGCAATACCAGCAGCAGAGACTTCCTCCCCTGCTCTTCCCGCGCCACGCCGCACCCAGCTGGCGCCTCTCCGGCTCTCTGCTCGCCGCCGCCCCTCTCCCTGAGCATCGTCTTCTCCGGCGACAGTCGATACGACTGTCGCCCTGTTCCTCCCCCTTCGTCCCTGCAAGTAAGCTAGAGCTACTCCCCTTCTCCTCCTCTTTCTTTCCCCGCTTTCAATTTAGTCAATTAAGCCCTCTACCGACCCTGTTCACCCTCACCCTCTCCGCCTTCGACCACCCTCCGGCGAGCCGCTCCCATCACCTCAGCGACCCACACGGCTCGCCGACCACCGCAGAACCTCCGCCTCCTCACCCTGATCCTCTTCCGCCCCTCCACCTCCCACCAAACGCCCTCTGCAGATCCACCGAACACACCCACTTCTTCGCTCACAGTTTGACCTAGGACGACCTGTTGGCTCCATCACGCCCCCTGCAGACCCCCTGACCACCTTCGCCGTGCCACGGCGAAGGTCCCCCGCCTGTCTGATTTGGCCGAGAGGCCGTTCTTCTGTGACCAGGTGACTCGCCCGCCGTCGCCATTACTGAGCAGGCAGAGCTCCTTCACCTGCAGGTGCAGGCACGCCTTCGCCCAGGTTCGACTCCCAGGTTGCGCAGGGAGTCTCCGCAAAACGTCCCAGGTTCGCAGATGGGGCGAAGGCCGCGCGGGAAGCCACGATCGCCCACTGCTCCCTCCGCGACGGGCGCTCAATTGGGGTGGGACATTTAGTCCCACCTCGGAACTTCTCGGAGGCGCGCGGACGCATAAAGGCAAAAAGTGCCTTATGCTGTCTGCCTCCTGACCACGGGGTGAGGTCCCTCTCACCCGACCCGGCCTCGTCCGTGACCACGCTCCGCGGACCTGGCCCGACCCGATTAAACCGACCTGCACTCCTCGCCCACCACCGCACGCCAGTGGGCCTGGACCCGGGCCTGACCCGAACCCGATTACCCGGTAGCTCTGGGAGAGCTTTCCCAAGAGTGGTTTCAGAGAGAAAGAGAGACGCGGGGGGGGGAGGGTAGAGTAGGTTTTGCCTCTTGACGAAAAACTCTGAAGTGTGCAGGCCAAAGAAGAAGAAGAAGACCCGCGGAAGAAGAAGTGCAGGCGAAGAAGAAGGAGCTGCACTGTAGCAAATGCACAGTTAAGTCGTCGAAGCACCGGGTCAGACGACGGAAAGTCAGCAGCCAGAGCAGGAAATAAGGCAGGCTGAAGAAGAAGGAAGAGCAACGGCCAAAGCAGAAGAAGAAGAAAGGAAGACTTAGTAGCTGAAGGCAGAAGCTCTGCAGCCATAAAGAAAAAAAAGGGAAAAGAGAAAGGGTCACCACGATTGCAGAAGAAGAAGAAGAGAGGTCAAGGCAGAAAACCAAAGAAGAAGAATATCACCTCTGCAGAACAGAGAGAAAGAAGAAGATCTAAAGAAAGAGAGAAAGAAGAGCATCCCCCTCTGCAGAACAAAGAGAAAACAACAAATTCTTTCCCTCTCTCTTTCTTTTTGTAAAAGAAACATGTATATCTCTAGAATACGACTTGCTCCCTGAGTTCGACCTCGGGAACTCTTTCATTTTCCGAGTAAAAAAATTTATATTTGAAATGTTGGTAATAACCGGCTTTACTACAACGTTATAACAAAACCAAAAAACCTCAAACCCGGTTGCCGCCCCGTTTCATTTTTGGCGCCGTTGCCGGGGAGCAACGGCTATTCTAGAGGTAAACATTCCTGTTTCTTTTAAGTTCTGATAATCTCCTCTCTTTTGTGCAGCTACAGGAACTCAACAAGACAAGCAACCACACAACCACTCCGAAGACAGGTAAATCTTTTCTCTCACTATTAACCCCTACACTCTAAAGAGGAAGAAAAGAAAAGAACAAGCAATATAGGGCTAACCTGTCTTCCATACTTAGTAACCATAAAAAGTTGCATGTTTTCAACTCATCACTCCTGCACACTATTAAGGGTATTTAAGGGCTAACACATTCTTGCTTGAGCCCTAATTGCCCAACAAAGAGTTAAATGGACCAAGTAGAGCCAACATAAGGTCAAACATTAGATTTCAGTAGAGACACACCCCTTAATCAAGAATTGAGGAAATCCAAAAGAGGTGTGCCCAAGCCATTGATTGAAAATAATTAACAAGAAAAATCCTAAACAATTGGCTCTCTCTAAACACTTGAACCCTAAAAGAAAGGACCCAAAAAGCTCTCAAAGAAAACAAGAGGTAAAGTTGACCCCTTTGGGTTAACCAACCTTAAATTAGGTCACTCTTTGCACTTAAAAAGACTAAAGTTCAAGTGAAACCTTAAGCACCCTGATCTTAAAATTGGTAGACTTAAGAGGTCAAGATCCCCATTCTGGTCTACCTGGAACCGCAGTGACAAGAGAGGTCGGGTGGGGGAAACCCTGTAACCCGTGGGGACGCTCTACCGTGTAGGGGTCTTCGCGGGACTCTCCCTCTCTGGCTGCCCAGGTAATTCTCAGGTGGACGATCTTTCTGATCAAGGGGTCCATCTGCCCCGCACCTCTATAGTCACCCAACACATTTTTGGGTGTCTTGATTGGGTCCAGCACCTTCTAAACTTACCTCTCCCAACTGTGCATGTACGGAAGGAGGTCTCTAAGACCACCCTTAAGACCTCCATTAGAAATTCGCTCTCGTCAAGGCCAAGCCTCGACGCCCGTATTCGTGCAGCAACACCCTCACATTATTCTCTCTTCTGATTCAGAACCAAGTTCTTCTTCTTCCCCCATCATGGCTCAGCCAGTTGAGGAAGAAAATAATCTGGAACACCAGCTCCAGCGACTCAATGACCTCTTCCAAAACTTCGTGCACCCACCACAGCGTCCTATGATGCGGGACCACTACAATCCTGCTGCGGTGGCCATTGAGCCTCGAGTCAGAATCCCGATTGGAGGACCTGATTCCGAACTAAAACCCAACATGATTCATGCTATACCTAAATTCCATGGGCTTAATTCTGAAGATCCCTTCCAGCACATCAAACAGCTAAAGCATCTGGCCCACACTTTTGGATCAGATGCGCAAAATCGGGATATTCTTCTCATGAAGATGTTCTCCTTTTCTCTTATGGACAAGGCCGCCCATTGGTATCAAACTCAGACCCGGCCGATCAACACTTGGGAAGAACTTCAATCCGAGTTTTTGAAAAAGTTCTTTCCCGTTGGTCGGACGAACGCCTTGCGCCATCAGATTACACACTTCACTCAACAATCAGGAGAACCTCTCCATGAGGCATGGGATCGTTTTCAGGATCTCATGAGGAAGTGCCCCCATCACGGAGTTCCTAAATGGGAACAAGTCCAATCTTTTTACCAGGGACTCCATGAGGATATCCGCCTTTTCGTCAATGCAACCTGCGGAGGAAACATCATGGGTCAACATGAAGACACCGTATGGGAGATTCTCGAAAACATGTGCGAGAACTCCATCAACAATGACTCCATGGGATTATTCGACAGGACGAATACCCGCGCAGCGACGAATCTTAAGGGAGCACATGAGACGCAGGACCTGTCCGCATCAGTCGACCTGGAATTAATGGCCAGTCGATTGGACAAGGTCTCAATCATTGAAAAGAAGGTGGATGAGCTGACTCAGCACTTGCAGCGAGCCACCTCTGCGCGTAACTCCTTTGCACAACCTCCTTCCACACAGGAGACTGTGCAAAACATCCTCCACCGATCCTCCCTTGGGATGGATCCATATCCATCCCCATCTGATTCTTGGACTGGAAGATCATCCGATCCTTTCTTCACCAGCCGGGGGAACTCCATTCCTCCTTTCCCTGATTCTCAGGAGGTTCCTCATACCTGCGAGGACCTCAACGCCATCCAGAACGACCCATTCTCCAACACTTACAACCCTGGATGGCGAAACCATCCCAATTTTCAGTGGGCAGGAAATCCCCAAACCCAAAGACCACCTTTTCAGTCCCGCCCACAGCCCTCTCATCACTACCAGCCGCCTCAGCCTCGGCCCAACCCTACTTATCCATCAGGGCCAAATCAAGATCAAATGTCCTTAATCCTTCAGACTCTGGCTGACATTCAAAAATCGAATGCGGCCATTCAAAAACAGCACAAGGACGAGCTTACTGAAGTTAAAACTCAGCTGGCCCAGTTGGCAAATTCTCGCCAGCCAGGCACACTCCCTTCCCAACCTCTTCCTAACCCAAATAACGTGCCAACCCAGAAGCGCGTTATGAATCCAAATTTAGGCCACGCTCAATGGATTTATCAGGCCCCTACTGCCCCATCTCCAGACGAGATGGAAGCCTCAACTTCGCGTGCGGGATTTCAGCAGCAGCCACCCCTCCTACCAAACCCAAACCAAAATCAGGCCGGATTAAATTCTGTAACAACACGTAGTGGTAAGACAACTCAGGACCCGCATTATCCAAACCACTCCCAGCCTGATAACCATGACCCTAGGATAGTTAGCCAAGGTACCGCTGTTCCAGACCCACAACCTGGACCTATCCTAGAGGAACCAACCAAGATCCCGTTTCCCGAGGCCCTGACCAAGGGAAAGAAGGCCACCAAACCCATGGCCCCTGAGGAGGACCTGGTCAAGCTCTTTGAGCAGGTCCACATAAACATCCCCTTGATGGATGCAATCCGCCACGTACCAGCTTACGCACGATTTCTAAAGAATATATGTACACCCCAGCGTAAGCCGCGAACCAAGGGAGGGAGCCCAATTGTTCTGTCAGAGCAAGCCAGCTCTGTAATCCTTAGTAGACTCCCACCCAAGGCAAAAGATCCTGGAACTCCCCTGATCTCCTGTAAGATAGGTGGTACCCAATTTGATAGAGCATTGTTAGACTTAGGTGCATCTATAAATCTGATACCCACATCCTTACTTGACCATCTGGAAGAATCTGAGCTGAAACCAACCGAGGTGACATTACAATTAGCAGATCGATCTATAAAGTCACCAAAAGGGATTCTCGAGGATGTTATCGTGAGAGTGCGGGATTTCTATTTTCCAGTGGACTTTATAGTCTTAGACATGGATGCACCTGAGAACCCTAGGGATACACCAATCATTCTAGGGAGACCTTTCTTGGCTACTGCTAGAGCCAACATCAGCTGTGAGGAGGGCCAAATAGAGCTTAAGTTTGGAGATCAAACACTGAAAATTGATATATTTAAGGCCCAACAAGGAATTAATTGCGGCGTCATCGAGCAAATTTGTGACATCAAGACTTTGGTTGATGAATCACACCTCCAGAATGACTTGAGTATGCCTCAGCAACCACAGAAGGATCTTGACCCGCAAACAGAGGAGTCAAATCCAGATGTGAACAACCCAGTAACTCCCACCCTTGAACCTCACATCTATACTGAACCACCCGCTGCTGCTGAAAACCCCATCCTCGAACTGAAACCCCTTCCTGCTCATTTGAAATACATCTTTTTGGGTTCTAATCAGACCCTTCCTGTGATCATCAATTCCAACCTCAGTCCTGAACAGGAATCCCGTCTGATTGTTGTCCTCCAGCAACATCGCAGAGCCATCGGATGGACCCTCGATGATTTGACTGGAATAAGTCCCTCTTATTGTACTCATCATATCTATTCAGAAGAGGGCACACGACCTTCTCGTGAAATGCAGAGACGCTTAAACCCCAATCTGCAGGAGGTCGTGAAAAAGGAGATCATCAAGTGGTTAGATGCCGGGATCATCTACCCGATCTCCGATAGTCGTTGGGTGAGCCCAATTCAGGTCGTGCCTAAGAAGGCAGGACTCACCACTATAACGACTGAGACCGGAGAAATCATTCCTACCCGATTAGCCAACTCGTGGAGAGTCTGTATAGATTACCGTCGACTCAATTCCTCCACGAAGAAGGATCATTTCCCACTACCCTTCATTGATCAAATTCTCGAAAAACTAGCGGGAAATAGGTTCTTCTGCTTTCTTGACGGGTACTCCGGTTATAACCAGGTGGCAATCCATCCTGAGGACCAAGAAAAGACCACGTTCACCTGCCCCTTCGGAACATACGCTTTCCGAAGGATGCCTTTCGGTCTTTGCAATGCACCCGCTACTTTTCAGCGATGCATGCTTGCCATATTCTCAGATATGGTAGGTGATTATCTGGAAGTCTTCATGGATGACTTTTCAGTTTTCGGAGCATCATTCGACGATTGCCTCCAACACTTGGTCCAGATACTCAGGCGGTGCATCGACGTGAATTTGGTTCTTTCCTGGGAAAAGAGCCATTTCATGGTGCCTGAGGGAATTGTCCTGGGACACTCAATTTCGGAGAAAGGTATCCAAGTGGATCGAGCTAAGGTTAATCTGATTTCTCACCTTCCTATGCCTAGCTCGATCAGGGACATCCGATCCTTTTTAGGGCATGTCGGTTTTTATCGATGATTTATCCCTGATTTTTCAAAAATCGCACGCCCCCTGACCACTCTTCTCTCCAAGGATGTTCCCTTCGAAATCTCCAAGGAATGCACTCAAGCATTTGAAATCCTGCGTGACCGAGTCACCCAAGCCCCGATCCTACAGTCCCCTGATTGGTCTCAACCTTTTGAGATCATGTGTGATGCATCCGACTTCGCTGTAGGAGCGGTTTTGGGGCAGAAAAATGACAAGAAACCTGTGGTCATTTACTACGCCAGCAAAACACTCGATGAGGCTCAGCGTAACTATACAGTTACTGAGAAAGAGCTGCTAGCTGTAGTATTTGCCCTAGAGAAGTTCAGATCGTACCTTCTGGGTTCCCATGTCATCATATACTCGGATCACACGGCTGTGAGGCATCTCCTTGCAAAGAAGGACGCGAAGCCTCGATTGATCCGATGGATCTTGCTGTTGCAAGAATTTGACCTCGAGATTCGCGATAAAGCGGGAAAACAAAACGTGGTAGCTGATCACTTGTCCCGTCTTCCTTCTGAAATGATAGACCCTTCCGGACCCATCACTGAGCATTTTCCCGATGAGCACCTACTGACTATTGGTACTAGCCTTCCATGGTTTGCTAATATTGTAAATTACTTGGCATCTCATCAGACCCCGTCCGATTGGCCGAAGGCCAAGAAAGACAAATTACGCTCCGATGCCAAGTATTACATTTGGGAAGACCCGTACCTCTTCCGCATAGGTGCCGATCAGATCATCCGGAGATGTGTCCCGGAAGGGGAAGTCAACAATATCCTCTCTTTCTGCCATGACCAGGCATGCGGTGGCCATTTTGCCGGGCATAAAATCGCATCAAAAGTCCTCCAGTGCGGCTTTTACTGGCCCACACTGTTCAAAGACGCATACAGTCATTGCAAGGCATGCAGTCGTTGCCAGACTTTGGGCAACATGAGCCATCGCGACATGATGCCTATGCAACCGATTCTAGTATGCGAAATCTTTGATGTTTGGGGGATTGATTTTATGGGCCCCTTTCCTGTTTCGGATGGTTTCGAATACATTCTGTTGGCTGTGGACTACGTGTCCAAATGGATCGAAGCCATACCGACCCGAACCTGTGATCACAAAATCGTTCTCAAATTTATTCATCAACACATTTTCTCAAGGTTCGGGATTCCTCGTGCAATAATCTCTGATGGGGGGACCCATTTCACAAATGCTCAGTTTAGGTCACTGATGACCAAATACGGGGTGTCTCACCGAATCTCTACTCCTTACCACCCCCAAACTAATGGTCTAGCTGAGCTGTCTAATCGGGAGATCAAGAAAATCCTGCAAGTCACTGTTCGACCTGACAGGAAGGACTGGTCGTCCCGACTTCCGGAAGCATTGTGGGCCCATAGGACCGCCCACAAGACCCAATTAGGCATGTCTCCCTTTAGACTGGTGTACGGAAAGGCATGCCACCTTCCCGTCGAACTGGAGCATAAAGCCTATTGGGCAGTACGGAACTGTAATCTGGATCTTTCTAAGGCTGGGACCCACAGAAAACTCCAAATCAGCGAGATCGATGAATTACGCATAGACGCGTACGAGAACTCGCAAATCTACAAGGAGCGGGTTAAAGCCTTCCACGACAAACACATCTCGAGAAAGATCTTTCATCCTGGTCAAAAGGTCCTACTCTTTGATGCCCGACTCAAACTCTTCCCAGGAAAACTGAGATCTAAGTGGGTCGGACCATATTTGGTCCGACAGGTTTTTGGAAATGGAGCAATCGAAATCAGTCCACTCAGCCACAATTCTGAACCTTTCATCGTGAATGGTCAGAGACTCAAGCCGTTCATTGATGTAACTTCTACTGATTTGGCTGAAGCATCTTATATCCTCCTTTCCCCTTGAGCTTATTGCGCCCAGCCGATGGCGTAAAACTCAGCGCTTAACGAGAGGCAGCCCGTCATTCTCTTTGAAAACCCGAAACTTGTTCTGACACCTTTCAGCACTCGAAGTTCACCCTTGTAGACAGCCGACCCCAACTCAGATGTTTGCATCTGGGATTTGAAATCGTCCGCAAAAAAAAAAAAATTCAACCCGACCCATTCACTCATCCAAATTTCTGTCTTAAGGAATGAACTAAGACCCCCTAGGTTACAATGAGGACATTGCAAATCTTAGGCATGGGGGGGTAGGAAAGTGCAAAAACTTGTAAGAAAAGGTTTCAAACAAAAAAATTCACATATGCCAAAAATACCATAAAAATTAAAAAATTTTTCGAAAAAGAATAAGAGGAAAAGAGGAGAAGGAAAATTTTGTGAAGGAGAAAAGAAACAAAATGAAAAAGGAGCACAAAATTATGAGAAAAAGTGATAGTCATTAGTAAGGAACTAAGGAATTAACCTAAGTTCTAGACCTCATTCAAGAAAATAACTGAAAAGTGCACAATAAGATTAGTAAGAATGCAAACCTTAGGCATTCTTGAATAGACTCTTAGTACCCATTAAGATCTGGACACTCCTCAAGAGGTTGAGGAAAATGAAAAGCTGAAGTATTAGGTCTAAGGCTTAGGAAGTATTCGGCCTCGTTAACTAATTTTTGGTTTACGGGACTCAGTAACCTAAGCACCCTAATCTCACACACAGCCTGGTTCAGTAAGCGTAAAAATCAGAATCACGCAGAAGCGTCGCAAAAATCTGAAAAGAACACCTAGAATAGGAACGGCCGATCAACACAAGTTGATTTGGACGAGTTCCCAGCGCGGAGAGGCGGGAAATCCCCTCGAAGATGCGTAACAAAATATCATCTCCTCGGTGCTTGTCTCTTAGGATATTTACATATCCTACGGGGGGCATGTAAGCACTCTGCTGGTTCAGATTCCATGGATGGCATTATCTCGAAGTGTCAATTGCCAGGGTCTGGATTCGGCCACGGAATACCATGGATGGGATTATCTCGAAATCTCAATAGCCAGGGTTCCGGGGGTTGCCATGGGCGGTGCTATCTCGAAGCATCGATCGCCAGGAACCCTTGAGGATTGATGATGGGAGCAAGGAATCTGATACAGACCGTGTTGAAAAGCCAATCCTAGGCTAGAACTAAAAAGAAAAAGAGAGAGAAAACTCTCCAAACAGAAAAACTTTCTATCTCTCTCTTACAAAACGCACTGCGAACTGAGCCAGGGCTAAAATCATTTCAAGCACGGGTGCTTTAACCACGAAGTCCAATAAACCTTAGGTTAGTTCTTGCGGGCCTTAAAAACCTTTGCTAAAAGACTGAGGCTAAGGCTAGACAGATTTGGATCTTGATTGGTACTAGAGTACCTTTTAGGCCTATGGTCAGCATTCTAACCTAATCTATGCTCAAATAAAAAAGGCACTTATCTAAAACCATTAAAAACTTCATGGTCTAGAACAAGGGTTGAAACCTTAAGTTTTTGCTAAGGGACTAGCAAAAGCTAGGCATGGGGGTATGATGAGAACCTCATCATGAGCCATAACTAGCTCATTTTGACCCAATACAAAGGATAAAAGCTCCTACATATCTCAAGGAAAGGCTTAACTTAGAGAATTCTGAGTTTGAGAAGAAAACCAGTCATAAGGGGTAAAAGTGCAATTTTACCAGTATAATCTGCATACAGGGTAATTCAGGGCCCAAACACAGGTCAAAACAGCTTAATAAGAATAAAAGTGGGATGAGATGATCTAGTAAGGGCTACAGCACTTCCAAGGAACCAAATGATAATCTGTAACCCTAAAACAACCCACTTCAATTCACAAGGTTCGAGGCAAAGTAAAAATAGAATAAACCCTCTAAAATTCATAGAAAAATAATCTCTAGGGTTTAGAACCTTCAATTTGGCCTTTAGAACCCATTTTGACCTACATTGAGAACCATGCCCAATTAATAACTTAATTTGGGTTTTTGCGCAAATTGACCGGTCAAACAAGGTTTAATATGAAAATGAAATTCACCATCATATTCCTTAGGTCCTAATTAGTCATGTATAAAAACTTGAGCCTAAGAAGAAACCTCCTTGACCGACTTCACACTTTGGTCCTCATATATTTACTCTTTGGCCCTCAACTTTTGAACCCTCGCATTTTGGCCCCTAACTCTCCTTCGTTCTTTGCAATCAGGTCCCTCCTGCAAAACCCTGCCAGCACCATGCTCCGGCGACCTTGCGCGGAGCATGGCGCCGCGCAGGGTGAGGTGGGGGACCTGGCAAGTAAACCGGGGGTGCCCTGCGTCGTCAGCCGTCGCAGGGGCACCCCCCTGGTCATTGTAGCCCACCATACCGGCCGTGCGAACGCACGGACGGTATGGGTTCGTGTTCCGACCATTCTCCGGCGAGGGAGACACGTCGTCTCCCTCCGCCTTCCTCCCTGTTTCATCCCTATAAATACCCCCTGCTGCTCCACCGACCAGGGTAGCCTGGATCTGACGGAGAAATCCCCAACTTCCTTCTCTTCTTTCTCCGGCAGACGCTCACCAGCTCCGGCGGCTTCCTCCCCCTCCACCTCTTCGCTCTGCCGCAATACCAGCAGCAGAGACTTCCTCCCCTGCTCTTCCCGCGCCACGCCGCACCCAGCTGGCGCCTCTCCGGCTCTCTGCTCGCCGCCGCCCCTCTCCCTGAGCATCGTCTTCTCCGGCGACAGTCGATACGACTGTCGCCCTGTTCCTCCCCCTTCGTCCCTGCAAGTAAGCTAAAGCTACTCCCCTTCTCCTCCTCTTTCTTTCCCCGCTTTCAATTTAGTCAATTAAGCCCTCTACCGACCCTGTTCACCCTCACCCTCTCCGCCTTCGACCACCCTCCGGCGAGCCGCTCCCATCACCTCAGCGACCCACACGGCTCGCCGACCACCGCAGAACCTCCGCCTTCCTCCCTGTTTCATCCCTATAAATACCCCCTACTGCTCCACCGACCAGGGTAGCCTGGATCTGACGGAGAAATCCCCAACTTCCTTCTCTTCTTTCTCCGGCAGACGCTCACCAGCTCCGGCGGCTTCCTCCCCCTCCACCTCTTCGCTCTGCCGCAATACCAGCAACAGAGACTCCCTCCCCTGCTCTTCCCGCGCCACGCCGCACCCAGCTGGCGCCTCTCCGGCTCTCTGCTCGCCGCCGCCCCTCTCCCTGAGCATCGTCTTCTCCGGCGACAGTCGATACGACTGTCGCCCTGTTCCTCCCCCTTCGTCCCTGCAAGTAAGCTAGAGCTACTCCCCTTCTCCTCCTCTTTCTTTCCCCGCTTTCAATTTAGTCAATTAAGCCCTCTACCGACCCTGTTCACCCTCACCCTCTCCGCCTTCGACCACCCTCCGGCGAGCCGCTCCCATCACCTCAGCGACCCACACGGCTCGCCGACCACCGCAGAACCTCCGCCTCCTCACCCTGATCCTCTTCCGCCCCTCCACCTCCCACCAAACGCCCTCTGCAGATCCACCGAACACACCCACTTCTTCGCTCACAGTTTGACCTAGGACGACCTGTTGGCTCCATCACGCCCCCTGCAGACCCCCTGACCACCTTCGCCGTGCCACGGCGAAGGTCCCCCGCCTGTCTGATTTGGCCGAGAGGCCGTTCTTCTGTGACCAGGTGACTCGCCCGCCGTCGCCATTACTGAGCAGGCAGAGCTCCTTCACCTGCAGGTGCAGGCACGCCTTCGCCCAGGTTCGACTCCCAGGTTGCGCAGGGAGTCTCCGCAAAACATCCCAGGTTCGCAGATGGGGCGAAGGCCGCGCGGGAAGCCACGATCGCCCACTGCTCCCTCCGCGACGGGCGCTCAATTGGGGTGGGACATTTAGTCCCACCTCGGAACTTCTCGGAGGCGCGCGGATGCATAAAGGCAAAAAGTGCCTTATGCTGTCTGCCTCCTGACCACGGGGTGAGGTCCCTCTCACCCGACCCGGCCTCGTCCGTGACCACGCTCCGCGGACCTGGCCCGACCCGATTAAACCGACCTGCACTCCTCGCCCACCACCGCACGCCAGTGGGCCTGGACCCGGGCCTGACCCGAACCCGATTACCCGGTAGCTCTGGGAGAGCTTTCCCAAGAGTGGTTTCAGAGAGAAAGAGAGACGCGGGGGGGGGAGGGTAGAGTAGGTTTTGCCTCTTGACGAAAAACTCTGAAGTGTGCAGGCCAAAGAAGAAGAAGAAGACCCGCGGAAGAAGAAGTGCAGGCGAAGAAGAAGGAGCTGCACTGTAGCAAATGCACAGTTAAGTCGTCGAAGCACCGGGTCAGACGACGGAAAGTCAGCAGCCAGAGCAGGAAATAAGGCAGGCTGAAGAAGAAGGAAGAGCAACGGCCAAAGCAGAAGAAGAAGAAAGGAAGACTTAGTAGCTGAAGGCAGAAGCTCTGCAGCCATAAAGAAAAAAAAGGGAAAAGAGAAAGGGTCACCACGATTGCAGAAGAAGAAGAAGAGAGGTCAAGGCAGAAAACCAAAGAAGAAGAATATCACCTCTGCAGAACAGAGAGAAAGAAGAAGATCTAAAGAAAGAGAGAAAGAAGAGCATCCCCCTCTGCAGAACAAAGAGAAAACAACAAATTCTTTCCCTCTCTCTTTCTTTTTGTAAAAGAAACATGTATATCTCTAGAATACGACTTGCTCCCTGAGTTCGACCTCGGGAACTCTTTCATTTTCCGAGTAAAAAAATTTATATTTGAAATGTTGGTAATAACCGGCTTTACTACAACGTTATAACAAAACCAAAAAACCTCAAACCCGGTTGCCGCCCCGTTTCAACACCTACCTAGGGCATGCCTAAGAAGACACCAACTTGGAGGAGCTTTTCAAGGAAGGAGAAGAAGAACTTCTTTTCAAGCCCAGGAGCAGTTGAGCTTGGAGCAAGAAGCCTCTCCCCTTCACCATCATTACAGGAGGATTAATGTCTCCTTTTTCAAATTTTTGTATCCTGAATTCTAGTAGTAGAAGCATTCCTCTACTAGTGTTTTTGTAGACACCTTACTCCATATATAAAGTTGCCTTTTCTAAAATTCTTGTTTCATTTTAATTATTGCTTTTACCATAGTGCCTTCACGCACTCTCTCTAATTACCCTAGGTCTTCAAGTACCTATGGTGAGTTTAGAGAGTAGAATTGCTTGCCACTTATGTTTTAATTTGAGCAAGTTAGGTGTAGTCTCTTTCCCACTTTAAATTTCGTAATTTCCCATTATTTCAAAATCAAAAAAATCTTATATCCAAAAGCCTAAAAAGAAAGTTGATTTCCTTTTTGTCAAGCAAGATTTTTGAAAGTGCATTCTCGCCTCCTTGGACGACCCTAGATACCACCGCTATCTAGGTTTATAAATTTTAGAAGAGATTGCAAATTAGTGTGTTACAACAATTTAAAAATCCTAATTACAAATCATGCTTTTCTTCATATCATAGGTTTTATAATCATCATATCCATCTTGATTGTAGATTGAGTTGGTTTGTTCATAAGAGTGCGATGATCCATAATCGGTGTAGCCCTAGGAAGGATAATAATCATAATCATAATCATGATGTCCAGGGTTAGGTCCTGGACATTAAGGTCCGAAGTCATATCCCTAATCAAAGTTATCCCAACTAGTGGATGGGTAGTCATAAGACGAGTTGAGAAAGTAATCATCTTGGGGATAAGTGGTGGTAGGAGGGTAAGATTGGAAATGTGTGTAGGATGTGGAAGGATCCATGGCAAAGCACGAGGGAAAATAGAGGAGAGAAAGGTGCCCTACAGTACAATCAAACCAAACCTATCCTTAGGTGGGTAGCCTAAAGACCTAAGACTCCCAAAAATCATCTTGAGATGAAAGAAATGATTTGGTCTACTTCTATCCGATCAGTCCAACTAGGTGAGGGAGGATTGGGGAGAAGGTACTTCCCTTAGCTTTCTCCTCAGGTTCCTTTGATACCCCCCAACTACAGTCATTTGACACTACTCCCCTATCTAGACATCATATGGACCAGTATAAGTAGACTAATCGAAAGCAATCTCAATCTGGGACCTGAAGAGTGAATTAATCCTTAAGGCCAATGTCTACTTGGTTGTAATTAGGCTTATGATTATTGTGCTCTTGGAATGTGATGGGCCCTTTAGATAGGTTGTGCCCTTAAAAATCAATTTCAATGTGTGTAAATGCACAACCAGTGATTTTCAAGTAAGATTATTTTTAGATGAGGTGAATTTTAAGGTTTGAATCTTACTTAGTAGCCTTCAGGATTCAACTTTAGGTACATTCAAACAAGGTTTAGTTGGCACGCCAGGTTTTGAAAGCACTAGTTCAAATATTTTTCTTTAAAACTTAAAGGAATATGGAGTGCCTGGTTCTGACCTAACAATTAAATCCTAAGGAGTAGCTACTGGATGAATTGATTTTAAATCAAGTGGTGCAACCTAGACAGATCAATCAAGTGGTTGAATGCACCACTAATTAAGGCACACAAATAATTTTAGCCTATTCTGATGTTTAATCACTTATTTTTATAGTGTGTTAAGGTGTACCAGGTCCTTAGGTCAGATCCTCGATTAAGTGATTGAATCAATCAAAAATGGTGTGCTGTAGGTGTGTGTGGGTGCATTGGGTGCGTAAATTTTTAAGCAAATCCCACAATCAAATCATTTTTTTTGTAATATGCGGGGGTAAGATGGAGTGAGGTGGCAAGCAAACAGTACAATCTAACCTTAGGGTTTATAAGAGCTCCTAGGTTGATTTATGTTTATGTTATTTATATAATGGAACGAAATCTAGGGGGTGGGTGGTGGGGATACACTTACAGAACCTTCGTCAGCACTTTTTTCCAATCTAACTGCTATGGCCTACCTCGAAAGAGTACCTACAATCATAGCAAGTTCAGAGAAAAAGTGAGATAAAAGTTAGGTAAGGAGAAAAACATAGAAAAACCAAAGAGCATTGCCTCCCAAGCAACGGTGTCAAAATGGTCGGTGAGAAATCGAGTGTGGAAAATATGCGTCATAGTATATGTAGAAATATCGCTACGAGATAAATTTATAACTGAAGCTCGAGGTGATCCCCAGGTCGAACACAAGGAGGAAAACATTTGGTTTTGAAAATCTGCATTTCGATTTTATTTGTTTTTGGTGTTTTTATCTTTTGCAATTTTTTTTGTATCTTTATAAGGCAAGAGATCAAGTCGATAATATCTAGCTAATCTACTTGCAAAATAAGAGAGAGAGAGAGAATAGCAATATTTATCTAAACAGAGTTTGCTACAAGTAAGAAATTACAACTACACTAGAAAGAGAATAAAAGATAGACAGAGGTGAGAAGAATCTCCCTCAATGGCTTCTTGGAGGATGACTCGCTTCAACGATGGCTGAATGAAGGTGGTGAGAGGCTGGACAAAGAATGGAACCAAAGGATAGAGGATGAGGTAGGATGGCATAGCAACGAGGATCTACTTCTGAATCGGGGTGAGAGGACGACCAAGGGATCCTCCATGAAAGAGGTGAGAAGCAAGAAAATATTGTAGTTTTCTACTCTAAGGAGTATCCGGGGCTTGGGGCCAGCTCCTTAGAGCTTCTGGAGGAGGTGAGGGAAGAAGAGGAAGAGATGAAGATGAATGGAGGGGTGTAGGCCTTTTTATAGTGGAGGAGAGGGGTTGTATTACATGCATGGGTTTAATGGGGGTGCATGGGACATGCATGCATGTCCCACGCACCCGATTGAGCATCTATGATGCGTACTAGGTGTTGGAATGCTGGTTGGAGCTATTGATGCACGCGGATCAGTCGAGGAGCATTGGATCGCTGATGGACGGTGCAATCACCCAATGATCACGAGATTGAAATCGTGTGCAACGTGCTGGAGCTTCACGCATGCAAGGTTGGACAATCGAGGAGAATTCATGGTTGTTCGATGCATGATGAAGGGTTGAGGAAGCACGTGAATTAGTGCTTCAAATCGGGCCACGACCCTACGTACTATTACTAACGTGATCTCATGTGTACGCAATCGAGGGAGTCCACAGCCCTTGGATCATAGATGGAGCATCCAACAACGATCTTCATCAGGGCCGCACAATCAAGATCGTGCGATCTTGATTCAAATTGGATGCGTCTATGGAATAAGGAGGCAGCATGGGGTCTTGAACCAGCGCCAATGGCTTGAGAACGCCTCTTCCAACCGCTCTGCTACAGAGGCCCAAGTGTCAACTTTACAAATTTCCCACAATGATGGTCGTGTGATCTTAGCCACTGGATTTTAGAGGTGCCTCCAACGTGCGATCTTAGTTGTTGCATGCCGATGGCTTGAGAGCGCCTCTTCCAACCGCTCTGCTACAGAGGCCCAAGTGTCAACTTTACGAATTTCCCACAACGATGGTCGTGTGATCTTAGCCGTTGGATTTTTATCCAACGGCTAAGATCACACGACCATCGTTGTGGGAAATTCGTAAAGTTGACACTTGGGCCTCTGTAGCAGAGCCGTTGGAAGTGGCGCTCTCAAGCCATCGGCATGCAACAACTAAGATCGCACGTTGGAGGCACCTTTAAGGAAGAAGGGCGGGCGACGTTGGGCGATCTGGATGGTGCCACATGGTAGTATCTAGATCGTCCATCTTCTTTTGCTTGCAAAGAATGCCATGGTGCTCAAATCAAGATGATTTTCGCATTGTCGGACAGTGACTGTCGCTCCGGATCTATCCGTATAGTTAGATTTTTCATTTGAAGATCCAAAATGTATCAGCCTATCTCCTGGCCACAATAATTCATGAATTACTATACAATTTATGCAAATCATCCTAAATGCAATATGATGACTGTTATGCATTATTCACAATGCTAAATGCAATGTTAATCAAAGGAACTAACAAAAGTAGGCATTTTATCAGGAATATATGTGTATTTATCATTGGTTTAATGGGTGGGCATACTTTTCGAGGAACTACCACCCATTGCTGGGCTAAATCAACCCTACTAGATAAACCCTAGTTTTATTTAATTGTGGATGTTAGCCTATTTTTGGGCCCAATTCAATCCCACATAAACTCACACCCACCCGAGCCCACACACATGCACATGCAGACATGCAACCATGCACGCGCACATTATATGCTCAATAGTTGCACCAAGCGCTAACGACCGAAACACTTCAGTGCAAGATTACTTAAATAGGTGTGTGGCGCTCCATGCTTCCATGATGTGGTTCTTTATCAGCTGAGCCTCCTTCACACCAGCATCTCTGACTGGAAATTTCGAACGATGATTGCTGCCAGCTCAGATCACCATTTGACTTGATTCAAATCTCAATCAAGAGCTCTTGAATCTTACTTTCTAATTTTATACTAAATTTGGACTTTGGATCAGAATTGATCCAAGGATTGGTTTGATGAACGTAGCACTGTTCACATGCCTGGAAACATACTTCAGAGGTGAAATTTTAGGTCAATTATCATGAGATAAAATTAAGTCTCTTAATTGAGAGTAAAGGAAAGCTTATCAAGTCATTCCGCATGGAATGAAAGAAGTTTTAGGATCAAAAGGCACTTCAGAAGCTCCTCAAGCTTCAGAGCTTCAGACTTGACTTACGGGACATGAAATTTAAGAAGAAACAACTCAATAGAGAGATTAATATGTATAAAGGAGATCTAGGTTAGTTTGCGAGAAGATTTGTGACCATTCTGGACAGAATCTGAGTTTAAAACTCAACAAGAACATGTAGAATCACTTTGGGTTTAGTTATGAACCCAAAGCACATAGAAACTTGAATCTTAATAAAATCTCACTTAATTTCGATCAAACTGGTTCTAAATGATTCTAAATGATTACAGGAACTCAATTCACCCTTCAATTACAAGATTAATTCTCGAATACCTCAATTACAGCTCCAGGTTGACTAATGAAGGTTGAAATTTGACTTTCTCAATTAAAGTGATTCCCATTAAGTTGAAAGCGAACTAGACTAAATTTGATGCAAGGAATCTATTACACACACCAAAATCAAGTTTTGAAGACTCCATGATGAATTTTGAGCTCATTGCGAGAGCTCTGAAAGTGGGTTGTTCGGTGGAATGAACAAGAGGTTGTTAGAGCTAACAAACATTCATAACAAACTCTTGAAACCATACTCAAGATTTATGACTTAGAATTCCATTCTAAACTTCAACAACAATGCTGCTTCAACTTCACCGAAGTTGGAGGAGATGACTCTGAATGAACACAATCAGTCTTTAAATCACAACTCAAGATAATGGATTTTTATTCTCTCAATAACAAAAGATGATCTGGAGCTTTACATGATCAATCGAAGGCTGAATCACTTGATTTTGTTCGTTGGAGCTCACTGGAGCTCCGATGAACTACGATTTAACAGGACTAAAGATCAAATCTTCACCAATTGCCAAAAGAAAGACATCATAGTGTTCCTGAAGTCACGAAGAACCTCAAGAACAGGTCAATTACAACAATTGAAGAAGATTCACAAGATTAAATTAAGAAATCATGGTAAATCTTATCTTGAGTTCTAACAAACTCAAGATAGGCTCTCTCACTCAATTGAGTGAGGGGAAATGCTATCTATGAGTAGGTGAAGGTGATTAGGTAATTGATTAGGTGAATAGAACTCGTCTGAGCTGCCATTGACAATGTGCTCAGAATTTGAAATGGAATTTGGGCATTTGTGATTGAATGAGTAATTGATCAAATTAAGATGATAAACAAGGCCCTCGTGGAATGATAAGGTGATGTGGGACCATGAATGGATGTGATTTTAGCTCAAATCCCACCGCCATAGACAGCGGAGGAGATCTGGTGACAGTGGAGTGGATCTAAGCGATTATGTGATTAAAACATGCAATTGATGGACTAGAAGTGATCATGAACAAGTAAAGAACGTGATTCATGTGATTAAAAGACCAAATAAGTCTTCGATCAAGCTCAAAGGAGCTTACCGAAGTCAGAGAAGATGGAATGAGGAAAGCATTAAAACTACTCTAAACTAACAATCTAAGAATGTTAATCTAATCTAATCTAATCTAGGAATCTAAATCTACTATTACCTAGACAAAATGGGTCAGAGATCTCCATCGAAGTCCATAATGAAGGAGGAAATCAAAGGGAGGAAGAAAGAAGTCTGGTAATGGAAGAATACATGATGTAGAGTGTTGCTGACATCGTGGCCTCGTCTGGAGACGTGGTGGAGGATGATGGAGGTTGGGCATGTAAGTACCTCTATTTTGTTGAAACAAAATTATGTTTTATTGTGAACTAATCTTTCAAGATCACACTCGCACAAAACAAGTCAATTATCCTCCATGTGGATCAAAGTGAACATTATCTTTAGTCAATGTAATTCTTTTATATTTCTTGAGTCTAGAATTCCTATAAGGAACCTCAAGATTAAAGACAAACCTTTCTAAATTGTAAAATAAACATCTAGATAGTATTGATCGACCAAAATATTAGAATTGATCGATCAAAATAAGAATATTGATCAACCAAGTTAGTCTAACTGTCAAATCCTATTTTCCAGCAATTGATCGACTAATTAAGTTAATTGATCAACCAAAATGAAAATTGATCGACCAATTTGGTTCAAATGATTTTTCTCTACATTCCAAAAATGCTCCATTTTCACTTATAAATAGGTCTCCACACCCCTCATTTCAAAACACACTTTCAAAGAGAAATTAATATAGAAAAACCACTCTCGTGCTTTCTCTCCAAGTGCTTCTATGCTTTTATTTCCATGCTCTCCAAAGCACGTCAATTTGAACCTCTACAAAAGTCTGGTTTGACTTTCCTTAGGGTTCCATAGGATTATATTATTTTATTTTACTTGTTTCTTTGATTACGAATCCCAAGCTATTAGGAGAAATCCATTGTTGTTGTTATTTTTGCTTCCCTTCAGGATTAAAAGAGAAGTGGTTTGTAAGAGGTTGTCCCACCCTCATTCAAGTGGTATGTTAGTGGATTGACTAGCATTGCCTAGTCTAGAAAATCCTAAGTTGGGAGACTTAGGTAGTGGTTTTTACCTAGGAAGGGTTTCAACTATAAATCTTTGTATATATTGTGAGATTATTTTTTGTGCCATATCCTTTTTTACAATCAATATCACTCTTGATTTTGTGTTTGGGGCCAAGTAAGATCCGCAGGCAACCCTCTCAAGGCAATGGTTGTTCCCCTCAAAGAACGATGGGAGTTGGAGGTCGCCGAACGTCAAACGAATAGCCTATTCAGAACTCTTGTTAGGGAAGAGGGCTAAGGAGTTGTGCAATCGAGATAAGAGGTGGTGTGGGGTACTTATAGGTGGTGGTGAAGGCCAAGGGGGAGGTATCTGGATAGGAACGTGTCTAGGTTCGACATAACCACCGACGTCGTCTCCGATTCCTGTTAGCTTAGTCACCTAAGAAAGTTAGGATTAAATGGACATCCAGTCCATTGGATGAGGTGGAGGTGAACTTATAAACGATGGCCATGGCGGTGGCTTTTCGACATAGGATGGGCAGTCATCATGCGATGTGGAAATCGAACATCATCTGCCTTCCAAAAGGAAGAAGAAGAAGAGGCTATGCATAGGGACTTGTTCGCAAATAGTGAAGGGCTTATTTGGAATAAAAAGGACTCATGTGAAATGGAAATTAAGGGCATAAATATAAACAATGATTTTTAAGGCTTAATTTATTTATTTTTCAACTTTTTATATAGAATCATATATGATGCAAATAATATATTTGTGCTTTGAAATTACACTTTTGCCTTTTTTAGTTGTATTTATTTAAATGACTAACTTAATTAGGTTAATTAAGTTAAATTAATACTTAATATATAATTAATGATTATTATTTTGAATCCTATTATTAATTAAACTTATGTTAAGATTAATTAAGCCTTAATTATGTAATGTTAGCTTATTTTACTGGTCCTTACTACTTTACCCTTAAGTTATAATTAATCATGTATTTATGTTATTCTTAGGTAATTAGCTATGAAATATAGCTAATTAGTGTTAATTAGCAGCCATGATGAGTCTCTCATCATATACCTCTATGTTTTGATCCACCAAAAGATTTCTTTTTTAATTAAGGATCTTCCATCTCTGCAAACAAAAGGTGGTGAGCATCAAAAGTTGACTACAACATAGAAATATTAGCCAAAATTGGACATGTTAAGTTTGTAATTCCTATTTTAATCCCTTGAGATCTTACGAATCCTCTACCTCACATTATGATTCATTGTGACAAAAATAAAACCACAATAAACCACCCCTAAGCTTTCTATCTAGAATATATTAATAATTTATTTCACATAATGCAAGTTTACTACTAAACCTTGTATTGTATCTAGAGGCTTTAAATGGGACAAATAAAAACAACACCAACTCTATTCCTATCTCTTCTTATTCACCATACGCAATATTCAAGTCTATCCCTATCTCTTTTTGCTTCATCAATTTGAACTAGAACAAAACTTCTTGGCAGTAGTGTTCATTATTCATGAACTGGTGCTAACTGCATCCTTTGAAACAATTAATGACTTTATAAATGATGATGCAAATAAGTAAGGCATTGTTGGACTAGGATTCTTCTCCTTACATGTCATGTTTTACGGAAATAGGCATTGTGCCCATATTAAAGTGAACCATTTCAGAGGCACTGGAAAACATGAAATTATAGTAAACAATTTCAGAGACACCTGAAAATGTGAAACTAGAGTACCCTTTATTATCCCACTTTAGAATTAGTAAACAAATGAAGCACCTCATTTATCAATCGAAGGACCAGTGTGGTTGTTGATGTGCGAGAGTCATCGTTTAAAGTATAGCGTCGTAGTAAAGTGACAAAAATCACAACATTTAAATTTATAAGTGCTTGAAAATACAAGTGAGTCTGAGGTCATTCATAGGGAGTAAATATGAAATTCATGACACTAATCGCAATATAGAAATAATTAGTGCAAAGATATGCAATGAATAAAATCTACTCAAAATGATATTAATAGTAACAATTGTATCTCAAGAAATAATGGGATAAAAAGAATATGAAAGAACTATAAAAATGGTGATTTGAATCACCACTTAAATCCCCCATTTAAGCACATCCCATTGAAATCAGCCACTTAAATTTTGCTACAATGGTCATGAACCACTTATTCTTAAATTCCACGCCAGTACAGATCTCAATATTTCAACAGTACTCCACAGTGATTCAAGATCAGATGTCGGCCACAGAGGCCAAATGCCTTAAACTCTTAAGGCCTCAGAACAAAGCACAAGGACTTAGCAGAGCTGCAAGCATAGGGCTAGAGCACTAAGCCTTAGAGATGCCTAAATATTAAGCATATAGGCATGCTTCTCAAGGCAACAGGGCACGAATCCCAATGCAAAACCACGCCTAAGCTCATGCTCGGGCACATGTTCACGAGTGCATATGAGCGAGCATGTATGTTGTTATAATGCTTTATCGAGCTTTTTAGATGAGTATAAGTCAGTTGCGTTGTAGTATAGGTGACTAAGCGTTGATAACAAATAAGAATTTTATTACTCGAAAACCTAAGTATCATAGGTCGAACACAGGGAGCAAATGAAATTTATTCATTAATCTCAATAATGTTATTGAACACTTAGAGTTACTCAAAACTTAATTCGGAATATAAATGCAAGAATTTAAGAATCAATTATAACAAAAATAGAAAAATTGGACATCTGATTCTATAATCAGATGTCTTAAAAAGATATTTCTTTTTAAGCTCTTATTTCCTTCTCCTTCTTGAGTCTTCTCATTTCTGCTTTCTTTCTTTCTTCTTCACTTTTCTTCTTCATCTCTTTAGTTATGCTCTTTCTTATGTTCGTCTGTCTTGTTCTTCGTTTACTTCTCTTCTTCTTTCTTTCTTCTTTCTTCTTCAGCCGCACCTCTGCTACAGTGCTGCTCCTTCCCTTGGCTTTTGCCTTCCTTTTTCTTCCTTTTCCTTCCTTGCCTTGATTTCCTTCTTTAGCCTTTTCCTTAGACTCTCCTCTTTTTCTTCTTCTCTTTGGCCTTCCTTCCTTCTTCCTTTCTGCAGCTAGGTATCCTTCCTTCCCTGCTCAGCTTCGCCTTAGCTGCGCCTTCCTCTTCCTTCTTCTCTTCTTCTTCCCTACACAACACCACGTAGCAAAACCTACCCCCTACCCTCCCCGTGTCTCTCTCGCTCTATTTCTCTCTTCGGTACGTTCTCCCAAAGTCGGGCAATCGGGTTGGGTATCGCACGCCCCGGGTCCAGGCGCACCGACATGGGTGTGATGTGCAAGGAGTGCTAGGTTTAGGTAAACGGGTCGGATGCCAGATCTGCGAGGGCAGGTCACGGATGAGGCGTGAGGGCGTGGGACCTCACCCCTATGTGACTTGAGGCAACTAGCGCAAAACACAAATTCAATTTATACTACATACCTGCGCTAAAGATTTCCGAGGTGGGATTAAAGTGTCCCACCCGCTTCGCTCATGTGCCCGCAGGGTCTCACCTTCAATTGCCATAGCTGCAATTGCTCTCCAGCCAATTGCCTAGCTGCGTGGATGCCCATGACCAATCCACACGTCCTAGAGCACAACACCTGGGTGGATGCGGCCTGGAGCGACCTTGCAACCTTCTTGCTTCAGCGTCAATGGCGGAAGGGAGGTCGACCTACATTTCACTTAATACGACCTGTCGGCCCCATTAAAACACCTGAGGAGCTTCGCCGTGTCTTGGCGAAGGTGGGACGGTGGGTGGCAGGCAAAGGGGTGGCCTAGGCATGCATGTCTAGGTCACCTTGTGGCCGTGCCTATGGGTTTGGTCGGGGGACGTTTAGGGAGGTGACGGTGGTCGATGGATGGGCGGAAGGTGATCAGTGGACTATGGTGGAGTAAGTGAGGTATCTGGCGAGGTGTGTGGAGGTGTGGAGCGGTGGAGGCACCTCGCCGATGGGCAGCCGGAGATGGAGAAGATGGTGGTGGACAGTGGCTGCGAGGGGTCGAAAGGGAAAATAGAGAGAGGGGAATTTAAGAGGGGATAGAGAGGAGTAATTCTAACCTAACTAAGTGGACAAAGGGGGAGAGGTGGCTACTGGCTGTACCTATTATCGCCGAAGAAGACGATGTCCAGGGGAGGGAGAGCGGCGATGACGAAGGGTCTAATGGTGCACGCGTAGGTGTTGCGTGATGCAAAGGAAGATGGTGAGGGAAACTCTACCACTAGTAGTGTGGTAGACTAATGAGAAAGAGGAGGGAGGCTCATCGAAGCTCGCTAGACTTCTTGATCGGAGGAGAAGAAGATGAAATTGGGGTGGATCTCTGGCCAAGTCAAGCTGAAGAGATGCGGCTGAGGTTGAGGATCCTTTTATGGATGCTGGTAGGGGCTCTTTTTCTTGGAAGACAAGCTTCCAAGCAAGAGAGTCCTCATTGGAGAAGGAATCCATTGGATACCCAAATCTCTCAAGCCTTCACACGAGAGATTGGGTGCAAATCAGAGATTGAAATTACACTCAAATGGAAGGGAATTCCTCAGAGAATCTCCCTTCCAGATCTAGGAGGAGATCTCTGAGGAATCAGGGAGTACTCCCCCTCCATTCCTCGTCGGAGTAGGATTTCTCCCCATTAATGGCAGAGGGACCTGATTGTAAGAGTGCCGAGGAAGTTAGGGTAGTCTGCACAAGAGTTTTCAAAAGTTAGGGGCCAAAATGTAATTGGGTGGACTATTTTGCAAAGTAGGTCCAAATGACCTCCCCTTAGATCCAAATTTTGGTAAAAACCTAATTTGGACCTAAGGAATCCAATGATGAAGTTGGATTTTAGGTTTGACCATGTTTGACTGGACATTTTACACAAAAACCTAAATTAGGTCAAACAATGAGTGAGACCCCAATCTAGGTCAAAAGAGGTTCCAAAGGCCAAATTGAAGGTTCTAAACTATAAGTGATATCCTTCCATGAATTTTGGAGGGTTTAGTTGATTTTTATTATGACCAGAACCTTATTGAATTAAGCGGGTCTATTTTAGGGTTACAGAATGTCATTTAATTCTTGGATTGCACAATAACCCATTTCTGACTGAACCAACCTACTCTTTATCTTATTTAG
The DNA here is from genome assembly GCA_037157565.1 of Thalassia testudinum. Lineage (NCBI taxonomy): Eukaryota > Viridiplantae > Streptophyta > Magnoliopsida > Alismatales > Hydrocharitaceae > Thalassia > Thalassia testudinum. Next base: position 2,749,923 of record JAZHRO010000073.1, on the reverse strand, counting down.
AACATTTGAACTATGTTTTGCCTCTGAGAAATCCCGTTTATGTACTACAATGGTAAAATTGTAGTTTTAACCTTTGTTTCATGTTTTCTTCTCGGAACATTAATTCCTTGAATTAGGTCCTTCTCCAGGTTATGTAGGAGCTCTTATTCTCTTTCATTGGACAAACTGAGCTAGTTAGGGCTCATGATGAGGCTCTCATCATATGGAATAGGGAACCTGACCCCCAGTGTTCATGGGAGATAAGCCCTGAACACAAAATTGACTTATACTAATTTGGAAGCCTTTCCACTCATGAGGTAGGACTAAGTTCCCTCCTCCTTCACATGCTAAAGGTCTGTGCCACCTTCGAATTGAGGTTGACACTAAGCCATTCTTCTCAAATTGGAAGCATGTTGCCTTTGTGGTGTTGTTCTACATCTATTGGGAGTAGTAGCAGGATCGAAGGACTACAGATGGCAGCTACTTGAGGCAACGATGAACAACGCTAGAGAGATGTCCGACAATGACCTGAAAAGATGAAAACAGGGGTTAGGCCCTAATTAACATGTTAAGGAGAGTCGCCGAAGGATAGCGCACATGTTGTTGGTGGTGTTTTGATGAATGGAGGTCGGTCGTGGTCGAACGACGTCGGAGGAGATGGCGGAAGGATGGGTTGTCCGATGGGGCAAATGAATGGATGAAGCTTCGAATTGGGAGAGGGCTTTTGGTCAATGGTGGATGGGGAAGCTTCTAGTAGTGGTAGCATAGAGTTTCATGGTCTGTAATGGTGTGGTGGCTTCGCCGGAGGCATCGCCGTCATTGGAGAAGACGAAGGGGGAGGCACATGAATGGCCATCGAATTGAGGTTTAAAGGGTCTAAAACTAAGATGGGGAGAGAGAGGGAATGAGGTAACCTAAACTACAGATGAAAGGGGGAAAAGTGTTGGTACAAGGGCGCCACGATCGTTAATTTTGATAATAACAAAACACTTGTGATTTAACATTTGAATTTGAGTTTATGAGTTTTCAAGATAATTGCAAATGGATACAAGTGTGAAGGAGCTCAAGCTTGCATCCATGGCGGATTGAAGGAGCTTGATGGAAGAGAAGGAGCTTCGCATGGAGTAAGAGCTTGGAGTCAAGAAGAATAGGATAGACATTTTGTTCTATGTATTTTATTCTTGTCGTTATGTTCTTTTATTTCTTCGATGATTGTTAAAGAGCCCAAAAGTATCATACCATAGTCTTAGGATCACATACTCAACCCTAGGATACTTATGCAAACTCTTAGAAAACTTAGAAAACATAAGTAGGCATCAGACAACTTGATCAGACGTCCAATCTGGACATCAAATGTCTGATCTTAGACTTTAAGACATTTGACTATTTGATCAGACATCCAGAACATGTAGGCTAGAAACCTACACTGTCTACCGATTTCAGACATCCAACCCTTAGTCCAGACATCTTAGAAGATGTCTAAGGACCTTGCCAGACGTTCAACTAGTGGACCGTTGGCTTATCTTAGAGGATTAACCCTTATTTTCAGACGTCCATAAAGCATCCCAGACGTCTGATAAATAGACGTTAGGCTAATATCTAACCCTAATTACTTTTTGTCAAACCTAATAGCTATTTGAGCTTTGGAAAATTCATTCCTGCAGTGATTTGTGTTTCCAGACATCCAGACCTATTGCTAGACGTCTAATCTGTCATCTATGCAACTTAACACTAGAATCCTGTTTTGATCTTGACAAACAAGAAGGAAGCCTATTTAGAATTAGACGTATAATTAGATTCCCAGACGTCTTAAAACACCTCTTTAGACGTTCATCTTGATCTAAACCTATCTAGAAGATCCACTCTTCAAGATCAGATGGCCAATCTTTAGATCAAACGATGGCCAAGACATCTGACCTTAGAATCAAACGTCTGATAACCCTGCTAGAATCATTAATGACCTTGATTTCGACCTGTTTTTCCTTAGGTTTATTCCCAATGGCTACTTAAACCTTACAAGTCCTTCTAAACCCTTCTTAGGGACTCTATAAATAGAAAGGCACTCTTCCTTTGTAAAACACACCAAGAGAACACTACTTCCACCATTATTGTGTTCAAAAGAAGAAAGGAATCACCTAGAAGTGTTGTTACTCTTCAAACCCTTATCCACATTCTTGAGAGCATCATCCTTGCTGTGCACCTGCTCCCCTGCCTATGAATATGAGAGCACCGTAGTGCCATTGCATGGTTCACACAACCCGTGTTGGTAGCCAACACACTTCCATCTATGGGAAGTTTCTTTTTCCTATAGTAGCTAGATTAACATTAGTGCTTTTTGTCTTTATAAGACTATTGTAATTTCCTTTTTTGGTTGGGTATTCACCTTGAGAATTCCCATCTCCCTCATGAAAGAAAATACTCCTTGCGAAGAGGAGGGGTTTTGAGGTTACGCTACCCTCGAGTATAAAGCAGAGTGGTTGTAAGAGGTTGTACTACCCTTGTTAAACTAGTACGCTAGTGGATTTGATCGACTAGGTCGATCGAAAAATCCTAAGTCAAGAGGCTTAGGTGGTGGTTTTTACCCGGGTTTGGGTTTCCACCTAAAAATCCCTTGTGTACTTATGATTTCATTTTTGTGAAATTGTTTGTATTATATTTCCACATCTTATTTTTTTTATCATGCAAATCTCACCCCCCCCTCCATTAGAACCTTCAAAAATATCTGCACCCGCTTGACCTACCGGTGCTTTAGGAGGCAAATTCTTCGATGATGAGGGAATAAGGAAGAGAAGGGTAGAGAGTCTTCGCTTTGGTCGGCTAGAGGCGGATCAAGAAAAGGAAGAGGGAGACACTCCCAATTTCTCTGTTGAAGATGACAAAAGAGGAGGAAGAAGAAGTGTTTTGGCCAAAAACCTAGCTAAGGAGAATGGTCAGGGATCGGAGCCTCTTTATAGAGATCTAGATCAAGCTCAGAAGCATGGGAAGGGCTTAATTTGGTCACAAAATCAAGGAAGAAGACCATTTGATTTTATTGAGCTTGTCCGAGCTCTAGAGATCATTTCACAGTCTTTGATTTGGCTCGAGTGATTAGGAATTACTTGAGGATTAATCTGTCCAATTTTAGGGAGATTTGGCTTTGATTTGAGAGAGAAAACCTCCCTCAAATCTCGCTGCTGAGCTCGATTTCACACCAGTGGTGGTAGGGACAAAAATGAAGCAAATGGAAAATATTTAAGGACCCATTTGCAATAAATTTGAAAGTTAGGGGCTTAGATGTGAAGAATAGAGAATTTAGGGAGTAAATTGCAAACTAGGTCAAGATGGACTTTGATTGGGCCCAAATTTTGGCCTTAACCTAATTTGGACCCAAGGATCTAATGGTGAACTTGGATTTGAGTTTTGACCATGTTTTATTGAGCAATATGCACATAAGCTCAAATCAAGGCAAAATCCCGTCGAATATTCTATTCAATATTAAAATAGGTTCAGATGGTCAAATCAAGAGTACCAAACCTCTTAGAATATTTTTCTATGAATTTTAGGAGGTTTGGATGAATTTTATCCTAACTAGAACCTCTTCAATTCAAGTGGGGTTGAGAGTTAGGGTTTTGTGTACTGATTCGATTTTCGAAATGCGTGAAACCCTATTTTTGTTAGTGTAGACCCACATTTTAGTCTTTAATGCTTAATTGACCTTCGATTAACCCTTGGTTGACCCGATAGTTATTCTGCATTTGTGATGTGATGTTAAAACTATAGATTTAGTCATGTTTTATTGGTTTCCCCTCAAAACATATCTAAGTGGAATTACGATCCTTAAGTGATCATTTAGAAGCGTTTATCTCTTGATTCTAACTAATTCAAGTTAGTTATGGCTAATGATGGTGTTACCATCATACCCCCATGCCTAACTTTTGCCAGTCCCTAGCAAAATCCCATGGAAAGAACTAGCTCTCTAGACTATGCTTTGATGTTCATATGCCTAATTTGTGCCACTCTATAGAAATTAGATCGAAATACCAATAATAGGCCTAGAGGTACTCAAGTACCAACCAGGATCCATACCTGACCAACTTCAGCCATGGGTCTGTCACAAAAGCTTCTAAGGCCCATAAAAACTGCTTAGAGGTTCGTTGACCCCAGAGGTTAAAGCACCTGTGTGTAGTCATATCAAATCCAGGTTCAGTTTGCCAATTCATTTTGATAAGAGAGAGATAGAGAAGGATTCTTCATTTTGAGAGTTTTCTCTCTTTTCATTTTATATTTCCTTAAATCCAACCTCAGATTGGCCCTAAACAAAGTCTGTATCAGATTCCTTATCCCCACCATCTATCCTTGAAGGGTCCCTGAATTTCGATGCTTTGGGATAGCACCACCCATGGCAATCCCCAGAACCCTGGCTTTCGACACTTCAGGATGTGTCACCCTTGGTGTTTTGTAGCTAAATTCAGGCCCTAACAATCGACATTTTTGGATAACCCCGTCCATGGCACCTGAACCAGCACAAGGTGCTTACATACCTCCGATAGAATATTTATGTATCCTAGGAGACAAGCACCAAGGAGATGATATGTTATTATGCATCTTCAAGAGAAGTATTTTTCATTCCACGTCTCCACACCGGGAACTTGTCTAATCAACTTGTGTCTTCGAGCCACTCATAATCTAGATCTTTGAGATGACTTTTCAGAACAAAGCTTTGTCAATCACACTAAACCTGACTAGTGTGTGATTTTTGGGTGCTTAGGTTACCAAGTCCCGTAAACCAAAGGGCAGGAAATAGAGCCGAATAATTCCTAAGCCTTAGACTTAATACATTAGCTTCACACTTTCCTCAACATATTGAGGACTAATCTGTATCTTAACGAATACATGAGTGTTTAAGCCCTAAAATAAGCCCAAGAGGCCTGATCAGTACTCATACTAATCTCCTTATCTCTAGCACTTTAGGAATTAATCCTTGTTTTGATTTGGTCTAGAACTTAAGTAGATCCCATAATCAATTGCTAGGACTATCTCTTTTCTTTCTATTTTTTCTCCTTTTGACATTCTTTGTATTTCCTCCTCAAGAAAGATTTTCAATCAATTCTTAAACTTTTCCTCCCCTTTCTCCAATTTTTTTTATTTTAATATCTATTTTTTGTAAGAACCCCTTAGAGAATTAAAATTCCATTTGTTTTTCACTTTAACACCCCCCATGACTAAGTTTTGTATTGTCCTCATTGTAAACTAGCTGGGTACAAATTCAGCTTAGGTCAAGATTTAGAACAGAGCCAAAGGGTGGGTGAACTGGTCGAGATGACTGTTGCAGACGATTTGTAGCTTTGATACAAGTATCAAAGGTGAACTCATTGTTCTAAAGTTAAACCCTAAAGTACAATAGGAGTACAGCTCAAAAGGATGATTAGAAGGGTCTTGAGTTTTTGGAATGACATGTTGCCTTCCATTAACTACTAAATTCAATGCCTTCAGCTGAGTAGAAGGTGGTCAAGGAGAAGGGGTGGTTAGATTGGAGGAATTTTGTAGAACAAGCACCTTGATGAGTAGCCTGGTTGGTCCAATCAAGTGCCTGTTCAGATCAATAGGATAATGATGCAAACCAAACCTAATCAGTCTAGTTGGTTGGTGGATATGGATCAATAAGTGTGGAGCCCACTAGATGCTTTGTGGCTTGAAAACATGTGGAAATGCAAATCTAGGGTTTGGCTGAATCGGCTCTGCCTGATCAGAGTAGGGGTCCTCAAATGATAACAGATCTATGAAAATGTAGGAACCCTTCTAATGGGATTAGAGAAGGATAAGATATGATTGTTGGTCTGATCAATGTCCATTTCCCGATCAAAGGATGGAGGTGAATCATATGTAACCAGATTAGAGTTAGAGTAGAAATTGATGCAGGTGGCGAGTTGGGGTTGGGATCAGGTTCTGAAAGGCTTTGTATGAGGTGTGGCTGTTTCAAGTTCCAAATCATCCACCTCATAATCATAATTAAAGAATGAATCATGGATACTAAGTTCGTAAACTGACTCATAATCATCTAGAAACAATGGTTCTTCAAAATCAGAGTATGATTCGAAATCATCAGAGAAATTGCGACAATCAGCTTCTGAACCTGATTTAAGATCGAAGTTTCTACCACTGAACAAATCATGATGCATGGAGTCAACAACCTAACTTTGGCCTAACTTGGTCTCAGATTCCAATCATAAAGCGGTGTCTTTGTTAGGCATAGGCTCAGATTCTAGGAACCTAAGGTAGATCCATTCAAATCCCAACTCTTCAAACTCCTCTGTTTCAGTATTGTAAATTGATTTGACTTCTAAAAAATTAATTCATTCTTCTGAGGAGTCTAGAGAGGTATACTCATCAAATATGGGCCTAAAATCATAATTCAGATCTAAAATGTGGTTCTCATCATATTGGGCCTCATGATCATCCCAAATAGGCTCAGGTCTGGATTCTAGGTCAGAGGTAGGAATTGAGTCACTAGAATCTGGGCATGGTTCTATTGGGATGTCAAAATCACTCTCGAGAACTACCTTAATAGGATAAGGTGCAGGAATTACATCCTCGAGAGGTTCTGAGTCAGGTTCATCACAGGTGTTTAAGAAATCAAGGCATGATGGACCTGCTTCATGGCTCTCTTTGGCTGGTTCATAATCAAGAACACCTACAATTGGATCCATCTAACCCATATTTTGATTAGTTATGTCATTCTGCATAAAATTTGAATTTGATTCCATTTGGATTGGGGGTCAACAACAACCTTCATTTTTTAACATGAGCTCTAGGAAATCATATTGATCCTCAACATTACTCGAAGATATCTCATCAATTTTTGAATTTTGATATGGGTATTTCTAATCAATGGCTAGGTGTAACGTATTTAGCATATACCCAGGTTTCTCAATGAGACCCTGGTGTATTTCCTAAAGTGGTGGATTTGTCAGACATTGTATATACTTACTATTATGTAGTCTCCACAATTCACTATATTCTGATAAAAGATCATCCTGGGTTGAACCATGTATCATTTGTGTAAACATCATTCCGGCACGGTTCATAATTAGGGTCATTGTTTCTGGTACATTAACCTAAATGTTCCTAGATGGATCTGAGGTTTTGTAATACTCGCCATGATGTCTAAGAGCAGCCTCTTTCAATTTTTCCTTGATACTCATACGGGATTCAGGTTTCCTAAACATTCTTCCTATGTTGTCAGGTTGCATTTCCAAAATCAGGTGGTGGATCAAGATGTAGAATTGAATTCAGGTCCAGATTAAATTGATCAAATTAGATCAAAATTTCCCCAAAGAAGATCAACTCTATTGGGAGCCTCTAGATCAAACCTAGGGACCTTTCCTGTGTATGTGCACTATAGAATAGATGAGGGATTGGATGTGTATTGGACCCAATCAAGGCACCCAAAAAATTTGGATGACTAAGGTTGTTTTGAGGCAGATGATACCACTGAATTAGAAATCCACACACCTGAGAATTACTTGGGCAGCCAGGAAGGTAGAGTCCTGCAATGACCCCTACACGGTTGAGCATCCCCACGGGTTACAGGGTTTCGCCCACCTGACCTTCCTTGTCACTGAGAATCCAAGTAGACAGGAATGTCTGAATTGAGACCTAACCAATTTTAGCCCTAATTGTGCCTTGAATTTCACTTGATTAAGAAATTAATTGAAATTATGATCTAATTTGGAGGTTGGTTGGTCCTCAGGGTGAACCAACTTCACCTAACCTACCCTAAGAGTTAGGATGAATTACGAGTTAAGACCCAAAATCACCCTAAATTGACTCTCAGGTTATTAGGTTCCAAATTTTAGGGTTCAAGTGAATTTAGAGCCTTGATTTTAGAGTTCTCTTGAATAGATTAGTTCAGACAAGGGCTTGGGTAGCACACAAATACGGGAGGGTCAATTTTCTTTATTTTAGGTAAATGTGTACTAACACTTCAAAACCCTAATGTAGAAACCCTAATTGGCTCTATTTCCAAGTCCAATTTGATCTCAAATATGCCACCTTAGACCCAAACAAGATTGTGAATAATCCAAAATGTTGAGAAAATTTAGTGCAAATCCCTAATAAGTTCAAGAAATCAGGATGGGGATCTCTAATACAAATCGTCTCAACTTCAGTCAAATTTCAAATTTGCAAATAAGGAAATACTTTGCCTTTAAATGATCTTACTAAGAAGATATGGCAAGTGGATCTTAATTTATTTTGTTTCCTTTTTCTCTTTCCCAAGATTAGGAGGTTTATTTAGGGAAGATGAGAAAATTTACCTGCCCCTAGAGTGATTGATTGAGAGGAAGATCTCTTCGTGATGTACCTTGCAAAACACAACAAAATAGATGGGGCAAGTTATAAATCAAATTAATCAAGAAAGATAAGACTAACAGTGAATTGCGTGTTGCACCTCGGCAATGGTGCCAAAATGTTGATGTGCGAGAGTCGTCGTTTAAAGTATAGCATCATAGTAAAGTGACAAAAATGGCAACATTTAAATTTATAAGTGCTCAAAAACATAAGTGAGTGTGAGGTCGTTCACAGGGAGCAAATATGGAATTCACGGCACTAATTGCAATATAGAAATAATGAGCACAAAGACATGCAATGAATAAAATCTACTCAAAATGATATTAATAGTAACAATTTTATCCCAAGAAATAATGGGATAAAAAGAATATGAACCAAAAAAGTGGTAATTTGAATCACCACTTAAATTCCTCATTTAAGCACATCCCAATGAATTCAGCCACTCAAATTTTGCTACAGTGGTCATGAACCACTTATTCTCAAATTCCACGTCAGCACAGATCTCAATATTTCAAGAGTACTTTATAGTTATTCAAGATCAGACGTCTTAAACTCTTAAGGCCTCAGAACAAGGCACAAGGCCTTAGCAGAGCCGCAAGCACAGAGCCAGAGCACCAAGCCTCAGAAATGCCAAAGTATTAGCATATAGGCACACTTCTCAAGGCAACAGGGCATGAATCCTAATACAAAACCTTGCCTAAGCTCATGCCTGGGCACGCACTCATGAGTGCGTGTTAACAAGCATGTATGTCCACGTGTGTATGGAGTAGGGGACCCAACACCCAATGTTCTGTAAGTACCTCTATTTTGATGCACCAAAATTATGTTTATTGCAAGACTAATATTTTAGGACTATCATGGATCAAAGCTTCTCTCATGGATCAAGATCAGATGGATGTTGATCTGTGTGTTTTAGTTTTATTGAGTTTGGGATATTATTGTAAGGAACCACAAAATAAAACTCAAATGGATTTTCGCGCTTTTCTCTAAAAATCAGTTTTTAGGGTTTTTGATCGACCAATAAGACTAATTAATTGACCAACCAATTTAGTTAATTGATCAAACCAACCCATTTTAAGAAGTTGATTAATACCCTTTTGATCAACCAATTAAGCTAATTAATCGACCAATCAGTGATCGATCAAATAACTAGATTGATCAACCAAATATAATTTTGATTTACCAATCTACCTTAACTGATAGACCAAATTCATTTCCTTTTTAGGTCAAACTTTTAGTATAAATAGAGGTCATACACAACTCTTTTACACATAACTTTCAATAGGAAATCCTCTCAAAAGAATAGAGCTTCTCGTGCTTCTTTAAGTGCTTTTGTGCTTCGATTTTCATGCCTTTCAAAGCACATCATTTCAAACCTCCACTGAAATACTAGTTTGATTTTATTGAGGTTCTATAGTTCTACCTTGTTCTCTTACATTTTTGTTTTGATTAATAGATCCTAAGTTTTTTGGGAAGATCCATTGTAGTTTTTATTATGCCTCTCTTCAAGTTATAAAGAGAAGTGTTCATAAAGAGGTTGTGCCACCCTCGTTCAAGTGGTATAGTAGTGGATTGACTAGACTCGACTAGTCAAGAAAATCCTAAGCTGAGAAGCTTAGGTAGTGGTTTTCACCTTGTTTGGGTTTCTACTATAAATCCAAGTGTAATCTATGCTTGATTCTATTGTGGATATATTTTTATTCATAATAATAATTCTTTTTAAGTGATACTATTCACCCCTCTCCTCTACTATACTTTATGATCCACAGGCAACCCTCATTTGGTATCAGAGCATTGTTATCCAGAAGATGTACAAATCAACTATTGACACGTATGTAGAGGGTCAATCAGCAGTTTGACCTCCATTATTTGATGGAATGAACTATTGTTATTGGATGACCAGGATGCAAATCTTCTTGGACTCAATGGACTTCGAAGTATGGGATGTTATTGCCTCCAAGTATACACGCCCAAACATCAAGGAGGGTGTGGCAGTGACTCTGGGTCAAAAGAAGATGGCAACACATAAGGCGAAAGCCATGAACGCAATCTTCTGTGGGCTTTCCAGAATAGAGTTCAACAAAGTCTCTGCCTGCAAGACAACCTACGAGATTTGGAACATCCTCAAAGTCACTCACAAAGGAATGTCAAAGGTAAAAGAAACTTGTATAAATTTACTAACTCAGAAATACGAACTTTTCAGGATAAAGAAAGGTGAAACCATAAAGGAGATGTTTATGACATCCACGGATATTATAAATTCATTATGATGGCTCAATCAAGACATGAAAAATGAAGTCTTGGTAAAGAAGATCCTCCGATCAATCACCAGCGACTGGGAAACAAAGAGCACAACCATACAGGAATTAAAATATTTGTCTACACAAGAACTAGACAATCTTGTTGGAAGTCTGATGACTTACAAAGTTCATCTCTAACACATGAAGGAACATGAAGAAAGAGTCAAGAAGAAGACCATAGCTTTCGAAGCCAATCAGCATTCTGAGGATTTGTCAAGTGAAGACGAGGAGGAAGACATAGCCCTCCTTTGCAGAGTTCAAAAAGTTCCTCAAGAATATGAGGATGTGGAAGGAAGAAGAAAGAAGAATCAAAACCAGACACCATCATCTGCTACATCTACAAGAGAAAAGGACATATCAAAAAGGATTGTCCACTTCTAAAGGAGTTAGAAAAGAAGAGATTCCCCAGAAAGGAAGGGAAGAAGAAGGCTTTTTCAGCGACATGGGATGAATTAGATTCAAGATTGGAAGAAGAAGAAACCTTCGGAGAAGAAGCTCTTCTAGGACTAATGGCTCTAGAAGATGAGGTAACCTATTTTTCATAAGATGAACTATTAGAAGCATTTTTTGAGATGCATGATATAGCTAAGTCACTAAAATTAGAAAATAAAAACCTAGCAAAAGCATTAGGGGGAGAAAGAGCACAAAAAGATACGCTTACTTAACAAAATAAAAAGTTATTTGCTGAAATCATCTCTTTAAAATCACGTATAGACAATCTGAAGGTAAATATAGGTAACCTAAAAGAAAATTCTACTATTCTCTTGAATGATCTAGCTAAATTCACTAAAGGAAGTAGAAACTTGCATAAGCTATTAGGAACACAAATCCAGAGCACCACAAAATTTGGGTTAGGTTACATACCTAAAAACGACCATGAAGCATCTAGTTCTAGCCAAAACAACAAGAAAGGTAACTTCCCTAAACAGGTAACATCTGCTAACCACCGTGGACCCAAACAAAAATGGGTACCAAAAGCACTTTTGCAATCTTGTTTCGTAGGTCAAGTAGACTATAAGAGATGAATGTAGCAAGAGACAAATGGAAATCTGAAGCCAATCTATAGATCAACTAAATCAAGACCTTACAAACCAATGATAGGATCGAGAAGAAAGAAGATGGATCATGGACAGCGGATGTTCCAAGCACATGACTGGAGAGGAAGACCTATTCCTACAACTCCACCACCAAGAAGGTGGTACGGTCACATTTGGGAACAACCGCAAGGGCCGTATTATTGGTACTGGACAAATTGGTAATTCTTCCACTTCTTTTGATAACGTACATTTAGTTAGTGGACTAAAACATAATCTTCTTAGTATAAGTCAAATATGTGATAAAGGATATAAAATCACTTTCACTTAGAATGGATTTAAAATATGGGATAAGGAAACAAAACAACTATTCTTAAAGGAAACAGACAAAAAGATATCTATACTATCAACTTCAACAAATGTGACAGTCTTGAATGTCTTGTCGCATCCGACGAAGAAGCAACACTATGGCATAAATGATTAGGTCATGTTCACATGGGAAACATTAGCCGACTTGAGAAACATGAACTTGTCAAAGGTTTGTCAAAGATCAACTTCAAGAAAACCAAAGTCTGTGATTCATGTCAAGTTGGTAAACAAACCAAAAATCCTTTCATACCAAAAAGGATGGTTAGCACCTCTCGACCACTGGAGCTACTTCATTTAGACTTATTCAGACCAACCAAATCCAAAAGCCTAAGCATGTGCAAATATTTCTCTCAATTTACTTGGGTATCTTTCTTAAGTAAAGACTTGACTATGGATGTTTTTAGCAAGCTTGTAAGAAGACTACATAATGAAAAATGATCTAAAGTAATTAGTATTAGAAGTGATCACAAAGGGGAATTTGAGAATGAATCCTTTTCTAATTTCTGTGATCAATATGGGATAAAAGATGAATTTTCTTTCCCTAGAGCTGCAACTCATAATGATGTAGTTCAAAGGAAAAATAGGACACTACATGAGTGTGCCCACACAATGTTGGGCGAGTCAAAGCTGCCTCGATATTTTTGGGCAGAGGCTGTAAACACTGCTTGCTACATCCATAATAGATCCCTAATTAGACCTATCCTAAACAAAACACCTTTTGAACTCTATCATGGAAGAATACCTAGAATTTCCTACTTCAAGATATTTGGTTGTAGATGTTTTGTACGTAACACCAAAGACAACTTGATAAGTTTGATGCTAAGAGCTCAGAAGGAATTTTCTTAGGTTATTCAACTAGAAGTAAAGCCTATAGAGTTTTCAACAACAAGAATTCAATTGTTGAGGAGACTATGCATGTAGTATTCAATGAAACACTATCTCAACCTAAATCTTCTGCAAATGATGATGATGACCTAATAGATGACCCATCAAACATTCCAGAAGAGAACATTTCAGATGAAATACCTAAAGATATTTCATATATGAAAGATCATCCAAAAGAATTGGTGATAGGAGAATTGTCTAAAGGAGTTCAAACCAAATCTTCCATCAACACCTTAGCTTTCACAGCCTTTGTTTCTCAATTAGAACCCAAAAATGTTATGGAAGCCTTTTCAGACAATTGTTAGATTATTGCTATGGAAGATGAGCTTAATCAATTCAAAAGAAACCAAGTATAGGAACTTATTCCAAAGCCTGACTCACAAACCATTATAGGAACCAAATGGGTCTTTAGGAATAAACTTAATGAATCAGGAGAAGTAGTAAGAAATAAAGCTAGACTTATGGTTCAAGGATATAATCAAGAAGAAGGAACAGATTTTGATGAAACATGTGTGCCTGTAACTTGCGTAGAATCCATTAGAATATTGCTAGCCTTTTCCGCCCCTATGGAATTCAAACTTCTTCAGATGGATGTTAAAAGTTCCTTTCTAAACGGATTTATCAAGGAAGAAGTCTATGTTAAACAACCTCCAGTTTTGAAGATGCTACATATCTAGAATATGTATACAAATTAAATAAAGAATTATATGGTCTAAAACAAGCTCCACGAGCTTGGTAAGAAAGATTAAAAACTTATCTAATTGAAAATGAGTTTGAAATTGGTAAAATAGATCCAACTTTATTTACAAAAAGAAAAGAAAATGATCTTAATAATACAAATTTATGTAGATCATAACATTTTCGGTGCTACTAATTGTTTAAGCGAATTCGTCGAGATTTAGGAAAATGCGTTGTAGTATAGGACAAATGTGCTCAAATCAGTTAAATTTGTAACTTAGATTCAAAAAGAGTCCGAGGTCGAACACAGGGAGCAATTTAGGAGCAATTCATCTTCACAAATAACAATTCTAAGAACAATATAAGCAATTATAACTAGAAGAATGATAAAAAATGATATATAAATAAAACTAAGTATCTTTGTGCAAAAAGATTGGGTTAAAATGGTGATTCGAATCACCAATTAACACTTTAAATGTTAAGCTTCAAATATCTCAAATTTGTCAATAGTAATTATCAACCAATATTCCACGTCAACCAGATGAAATAACCCAACAAAACCAAGGCACCAGTAGATATCAGATGAATGCTCAAGGCCTTTAGATGCCTCAAGTGCTCAAGAGGATCAGCTCAACAAAGAGGCAAAGGCCTCTTCTTCCTTCCTTCAAGCTTCAAGAGAGGCAAGGAATAGTACAGCACCAACAAAGGCACGAAAGCCTCCCAGCAGCTAAGTAAAGAGAGGGCACAGTAGAGGGCAAACCCCCCTCTCTCTTCCTTTCCTTCTCTTCTTTCTCTCAAAGACCCGAGGCTATCCGGGTTATCAAGCGGGTAACCAAATCCAGAACAGGGTGCAGGCCTACAGGCATGGTCGCTGACAGATCGATTTTCCACTTTTGATTGAGTTTCGCAAATGAAATAATGCGTTGTAGTATTTAAGTGATGGAAAAATTAACTAATCAACAATAAAATTAACCACTCACAGAAGAGCAGGTCATGTTCACAGGGAGACAATTATGCAATAAATTCTCGATTATTTCATATTCTTTCGGTCAAGTGCGAAATCCCTAGTCAAATCTAACATAAAATGCGATAGAAAGAAGATTCACAATAACTCAAAAATATAAGGGTATATGTGCAGTTTTCCCTCACTGATATCTTTAATAAATATATGATGATTTTATGTAATTTTTAATTGACATATACTAGAGAAAATTGGTGCACATGTTAATCCCAAAATCAATCTTGAAATAGGTGAATAACAATAACGTGCAATTATCAGAAAGCATAAGTGTGCATTTGCAATTTCACCATAATAAAATAATCATAAATGAAAATTAATTTCTGGTGGCAATGGCATTAATGTAATTTTTAATCAACTTCAAAATAGAGCTTTCACTCTCTCTCCTCCTCGCATGAGAGATGGAGCACCGGTGATGGAGCTACTATGGGGGAAGGTTGACCGATGCGTGGGGATCACGATGACGATGACAGAACAGTGAGAGGTGGCCAGAGGTGGCCAGCGGGCGGAGGAGAGCCACCGGCCTGTTGGAGGAGAAGGTAATAGTCATGCATCTGGCTATGCTCAGGTGCACGCCTGCATGGCACTGGTGGCGAGGGCAAGCGCTTGCGGGAGGGGGGGAGCCTGCTTACGAGGAGCACTGGTGAAGTGAGGGCACGTGCCTGCAGGTTGCTTGGTGAGGTCACGGGCGGAGGTGATGGTGCTGCAGAGGGTTTTCTACGCAGGTGCATGAGCGGGCTAGAAGGGGGAAGCGCCTGCGGGTGCGGGTGGGCCGGTGCTAGCGCCTGCAGCGGCGTGGGTGAGGCAAGGCAGGTGCTTGCAGGCTACTCGAGGGGTGTTGTGCGGGTACAGCCTGGTAGGTGCGGGGGGAACGCTTGCGCTGGAAGAGGAAGCGCCGGCGAGCGTGGCCTAGCAGGGGCTCTAGAGATGGGTGCGGCCTGGCAGGGGTGCACAAGGAGGAGAAGGAACGGGCGCCTGTAGGCTGGAAGGTGATTTGGCACGGACGCGTGAGGGCGGTGAGGCTATGCAGCACCTACGGGCTGGTTGGAGGGCGCGGTGGGCGGTGTGCGCCTGCAGTGGAAGGGCGATGGAACATGAAGCAATTGCAGGCGCGGGCACAGGCTGAAGGGCAGGATGGGGTGCTTGGTGCACAGTGCACGCGGTGGTTCATAGGGTTCACCCTCTCCACGGTGGAGAAGATGGAGCAGTTCCCTGCAAAGGGGAAGATGAAGATCCTCCTCTCCTTTCTCCGCCTCCTTTTTAACTCCTCTCTCCCCGCGTGCGTCAGTTAAGGGATTTTCAAATCCCTTAGCTATTTTTGACCAGCGGCTATTGAGGGTGCCCAGAGAATGGGGAAAGGAAATGCCACTAGTTGTTTGAAAGGGTAATTTACCCTCTCCTCCTTATTCTTTTGCCAAATATTCTTCCTGTACATAAAAAGAACATAAAATCATTACATATTAAGTTATAGAATACTATAAAATAGATGTAAACTTAAATCATGATGCATGCAAACATTCTATAACTTAATGTAGTTATTAAAAAACCTAAAAGGTACAATTAAAGTTACTTAGGCGTAATATTAGTCCATTAAAATGGACTCATCAAATACCCCCATGCCTAAGATTTGCTAGTCCCTAGCAAAAATGAAAAATAATAGAAGTAATCAGAAGATTTCTTCTTTTCTCATTTCAAAACTTTAGAGATCCAGACAAATGTGAAGTGATGATAGCCTAAGTAATAGATCCAAGTGAGAAAACCAATTCGCAGTGGGAGTTTGTACTTTACCCTTGGTAAATATTGCTATTGGGATAGGCAACTACTTCCCTCGAGGATAAAGTAGATGATAATCTGTAATTTGACCTCAACGTTTGGCTTAGGTAGGAGATATCGAGTTGAATGGATTTGTAATTGGTGGCACACACTCATCTGGTGCTACATGTAGTCTAGTACTACAGACTCTAGATTTCTAGACTATTAGACAAGTCAACTCAAAGAGAGGCTAAACAACTGTGCTCTCTTGATGTTCCTGGGCACTCACTCTTTTCTTTCTTTTCTTTCTGAGATCACAAATCTCGCCAGATTTAGTAATTGCGCTCACTGTTTGGTGGCCTCACATGGCATCCACACTTCAATTAAAGACCTAATAATTCTACAACTAAGTTAGAGTCCTCAACCAATATTTGGGCGATCAAAAATACTAAATGGTAGGTATGGGTCATATTTGGTGGAACGCGAAAGGTGTTCTATTGCCTCAGAAACAATGTTACATTATAAACTTTGACTTTTCTTTATATATATATATATATCACTGTTTCTTTTTTTTTTCTTTGATGAATATAATACGACACAGACGTTTATTTATGGGGCATTATTAGGGATGATGATGGTCAAGAGGATATTGTGTGGCTTATTTCGTAGAAGTGCCTATTCTCGGCATCGGGAAGGAATGGATAGGACATGCATATTTCTAACCTTTGACACTATTATCCCCCTTCAGCCGAGGACTATATGAAGGACGGTCATAACCATCCACCATAGTCATAGCTTTATTAAGACTCCATCTCTGTGTATCTGCCTTATTTCGTGACTCTCAGGAATTCACACAAAGTACGCACACAGGAACAGAGAGTGAAAACTACGCCTAACTCTGAAGTATCATCATCTAATTATCCAAAACTTAAGAGTCCTTGCACTAGCCTTAGCGCACCAGTAATCTCTCTACTTTCTTCTCACAAATATGAGGTGGATCTACTAGAAAATAGTATGCCTGACTCCCTATAAACTGTCCAAGGGTTCAGTAGACTACAAATGCTTATTGGTTTTCCTCAAGGATCCATTACCAAGTCTACGTGTACGTGAAATAAATGTACTGGATTCTAAACTTAAGAAATAATTCCGGAAGAAAAACCTCCAATGACAAGGGTATTTTGCTAGGGACTAACCCATTCAGCTCAAGAAAAGAGGAATTTTTTTCTTTATATGCTAACCTAAATGCATGAATACTTCCTAAAATGCAAATGCACCCCCCCATGCCTAAATCCTACAATGTCCCCATTATAAAATTAAAACAGGAGGAGAAAGGAAAAACATCACCTGACAACGGTGTTATTCTGATCGCTGGGTTGCCTCCCAACAAGTGCTGCATTTTCTGTCAGCAGCCAAACATAGAAGGAACCTGTAAGTCTGGTTCCAAACAGAAAAAGTTAGGCCCTAAAAATATGCGTAACAGTGCGGGCCTAGAAAACAGGTAGCCATGGATGTTGGCAAGCTAATGATGCAATGTAATACCAAATGCTCGCCAGAAGATATGAAAGCGAAGAACCTCGTTGGCTACCTTGGGAGGTCTAGGAATAATAAACAGAATATGAAAAGGGACCTCCCGAAACGGAATAAGTGGAGGATAGCAAGGATCCTCCAGAGCAGGATGGGTTTTAAAAGATATACACATTATTAGTTCAAACCCTTGAATGGCGAGAGTAAAAGTACAAGCATCAATCCACACTTGCCATTCTACCCGAGGATGTACTGGCCTAATATGTTCTCCAAAAAGAATGTACATGAGAAGAGATCTGAGCCAAGGATCAGTTAGGGAGTATAAGGGTTGTTTGTAGTGTTGGAAGGCAATGGTTAAGTCTAATGAGGGCTTAGTCGATGTTAGGTCTAATTCCAACAATGATTCAGATTGTGTATACTCCCTAACAGTTGTAGATAACTGCATATTACCTTGCTTAACATTAATGATCAGAGTCATATTTGAATCAAGGGTAGACTCTAAATTACAACTCTTTGATGGCAGGGTCAAAATATCTGAATTAGTATTATTAAGCTCATCCTCGAATTCATTTGGTTCACTCCAATATTTGTCGGGGTGTATATGTGATTCATTAGGAGTTGGATCGGTATCCTCAATTACTTCTAAAGGAGGATCAGTCTTAATATTTTGGAGCAAGCCTATATCATTGAATTCGTTATTGTTCTCGGGGTATAAATCCTCAATTGACGTGTTTTGTCCCTGAGAGTCTCCCATAGACTTCTCATTATTTTGTTTGTCCTCCTTTAATATCAACTCCTATTTTGATGGAGGATGACTCTCAAAAGAAAGGAGGAATCTAGATTTAATCATAATCCTCTGGAGGTAAATCCTCAAATGATAAATAATTCCCTCGTGATTCACTCCAGATTTTCAATCCAGGTTCCTCTATTGGGGCATCCTCATTTTCTGAATTAGACTCTTCATATCCCTGAGACCAAAATTGATCTAATTCATCCTCCATTCTGTTAGGGTCACCTTCATTGGGTGCATTTAAATCCTCAGGATACTGAATGATAGGTGTTGATTCCCTAAGTGGAGGGTCAGGAGTAGGCTCACTAAGGGTAGAATGAGATTCCACCAAATAATCAATAGGGGAAGTGATAGGAACAATACAACCTTGACCTGGTTTGGTAGGAGTAAAGAGAATATTGTCATTGGGGTCAAGGTCCTCAAGAGGTACCATCTTCCCTTGCTTTTGACTCCAATATAGTTCAGGTGGAAAATCACTATGATCGTTGTCCTCTAGTGGCCGTGTCTCATTGGGAAAGTCTAAGTGATAGCTACATAAATTGGATCCCTATTGTCATTAGGTTCCTCAGAATTATTTTCATGATCATGGTCGTAAGGGTAGGGATAAGAATTATGGGGAAGTATGTAGCTAAGCTGTCTTATTTCTTCATTTAGCTGTTGACTATTCCTCAACATCTCTCCCATTGATTCCATCATTTCCTTTTGTTGTTTTTGCATTTCTATCATAAAATAGGAGAGGCTACTATTATCAAGTTGGGGAGGATAGTCAATTTCAGGCTCTGGTTGCCTAGGGGTATCGGTCCAACCTCGATACAGAAAATCATGAAGGGTGGGAGGGTTGGGTGTTTGCATGGAAGTAGGGATTTTAGTTTGGGAAATCCCACTCCTAGGCTCTGCTCAAAAGTGGGAGTTATTAAGCCAGTACTCCCAGGATAAGAATAAGAATGATGCCATGAATTGTCAATGTACCCATCAAAGGATGGATACGCTCGGGGCATGGGATCCTGATTGAAAGATGGGTAGTATTGACTCTGATAATCTAAATGATAGGAGTAAGGGTAATCGATTTCTTTAAGCAAAATAGTTTTAACTCTCTTAGGATTTAGCAGATTCAGAATACAAGCAGAAACTTCCTAGAGAGTTCTACTGTCAAAGCAAATGCAAATTCAATGGGATCTTATTTTTAGTAGATTGTAGGTCTTAGAATTAAATGTTCAATTGGTGGCCAAACAAGTTTTGCAAAAAATTATGCTTCCTAGGCCAACCTTCACTGGTGCCTATAACCTACTCGCAAGGGATGGAAGTCTCGAATCGAGCCCACATACGAGGAACCGAAGTAACTTGGTGGATAGGCTTGTTGATTTCAGACTAACTTCTCTTGTGGTGAAAAGGAGGAGAGGTATAAATTTATCTAGTGACCTTATGTGTGAGGTGCACAGTGTCTCAAGTGTGCAAACATACGATCATGTTTTGATTTTTGAAATTTTGCAAATAGGATCCTTTTGCACATAATTTTCAGTCACAGATTTTAAGGTCCAACCTCTTAGCAGTCCCAATTTTTAAAGTGACCACTGAATTAATTTGATTCAAGCACTTTAGTGGTCTTAGATTTAGGTTCAATGCATATGCATGACAGGTAACTGATGCTCAAGAGAAGACGTACCTTACTCCAGCTTTCTTCGTGCAATGTATGCAATGCAGTAAAAATAAACTAGATGCTGCCCATTCAGTCCTAGATGGTCGTCCTATAGATATGCAGCTTCTAGTAGGCAGTTCGATATATATATATATATATATATATATATATATATATATATATATATATAATAATAATAATAATAAAAAACAAACAGACCTAATCTAACTAACTAACCAAAATTCAATTCAAATAGTTCAAATAATCCTATAATCTAAATAAATGGGAACACGCTCCCGAAAATATGCTCCCGCATACAAGAGCAATAAGAAATAAAGTGGCACTGGGAACACGTTCCCAAGAATACCCGACAAGGGTCCAAAAGACTGAAACTAAATTCTAATGTCTATCTAAACTAAATCTAACTAAGATCTACTGAATAAATCAGAAATAGGCTTCTCCGTAAGCCTATGTGTGTGGGATCAAGGCCCACGTGTTCCTGTTTCTGGCCTCTAGGTGGCGTCAAGGTCCACCAAAAAGATCGTCTCCGTCGTGCACGTCGTTCAGGTTTAATGTCGTCACTCTGCTGCACCTCTTACCGTGTAAGATTCCTCTCATAAAAAAAATGATTAGATGATTGCACAACTTAGAATATTCAAAAATAATAATAACGTGAATCTATTGCGTCTGTTGCCTCCCCGGCAACGGCACCATTTGACGGATTGATTTTCCGCTTTTGATTGAGTTTCGCAAATGAAATAACGCGTTGTAGTATTTAAGTGGTGGAAAAATCGACTAATCAATAATAAAATTAACCACTCACAGAAGAGTGGGTCGTGTCCACAGGGAGGCAATTATGCAATAAATTCTTGATTATTTCGTATTCTTTCGGTCAAGTGCGAAATCCCTAGTCAAATCCGACATAAAATGCAATGGAAAGAAGATTCACAATAACTCAAAAATATAAGGGTATGTGCGCATTATCAGAAAGCATGAGTGTGCATTCGCAATTTTTCCATAATAAAATAATCATAAATGAAAATTAATTTCTGGTGGCAATGGCATTAAATGTAATTTATAATCAACTTCAAAACAAAGCTTTCACTCTCTCTCCTCCTCGCGTGAGAGATGGAGCACCGGCGATGGAGCTGCTATGGGGGAAGGTTGACCGACGCTTGGGGATCACGATGATGGTGACAGAACGGCGAGAGGTAGCCGGAGGTGGCCAGCGGGCGGAGGAGAGCCGCCGGCCTATTGGAGGAGAAGGCGACAACCATGCATTTAGCTGTGCTCCGGTGCACGCCTGCAGGGCACCGGTGGCGAGGGCAAGCGCCTGCGGGAGGGGACGCGCCTGCCTGCGAGGAGCGCTGGTGAAGCGAGGGTGCGTGCCTACAGGTTGCTTGGTGAGGGTGCAGGAGGACGTGATGGCACTGCAGAGGGTTTTCTGCGTGGGTGCGTGAGCGGGCTGGAAGGGGGAAGCGCCTGCGGGTGCGAGTGGGTCGGTGCTAGCACCTGCAGGGGTGCGGGTGAGGCAAGGCGGGTGCCTGCAGGCTGCTTGATCGGTGCTGTGCAGGTGCGGCTTGGCAGGTGCAGGGGGAACACTTGCGCTAGAAGGAGGAAGCGCCTGCGAGTATGGCCTGGCAGGGGCGCTAGAGATGGGTGCGGCCTGGCAGGGGCACGCAAGGTCGATAAGGAGCGGGCACCTGCAGGCTGGAAGGTGATTTGGCATGGACACGTGAGGGCAGTGAGGCTGTGCAACACCTGCAAGCTGGTTGGAGGGCACGGTGGGCGGTGTGCGCCTACAGTGGAAGGGTGATGGAAGATGAAGCAACTGTAGGCGCGGGCACAGGCTGAAGGGCAGGATGGGGTGCTTGGTGCACAGTGCACGCGGTGGTTCACAGGGTTCACCCTCTCCACGGTGGAGAAGATGGAGCAGTTCCCTACAGGGGGGAAGATGAAGATCCTCCTCTCCTTTCTCCGCCTCCTTTTTAACTCCTCTCTCCCCACGTGCGTTAGTTAAGGGATTTTCAAATCCCTTAGCTATTTTTGATCGGCGGCTGTTGAGGGTGCCCGGAGAATGGGGAAAAGAAATGCCACCTGTTGTTTGAAAGGGTAATTTACCCTCCCCTCCTTATTCTTTTGCCAAATATTCTTCCTGCACATAAAAAGAACATAAAATCGTTACATATTAAGTTATAGAATACTATAAAATAGATGTAAAGTTAAATCATGATGCATGCAAACATTCTATAACTTAATGTAGTTATTAACAAACCTAAAAGGTATGATTAAAGTTACTTAGGCGTAATATTAGTCCACTAAAATGGACTCATCAGTCGCAAGCAAGCAGTGGGCTCGAGTAGGCAAATGTGCGAGTGAAGGGGACCCGACCCCCGTGACTTGGTCGAGGGGTCAGGGGAAGGATTTCCTTATATGCCACTCACTCAGTTGCAGATCCCATGATGTGGGACAATCTGGCTCTCCCTTGCATCACGTGCGGGAGCTAGTGAAGATGCCTCCAATTGAGGTAGCATGTGCAGTCGAGGGCTTCAATTGAGGACCTGAGATATGCCTAGAGTCAACCGCTTCACCTGGTTGCATTTTCTGGAAGCTACGTGGTCGGAGGATGCGACGACGGCGGTAGAGGTCCGGTGGAGTACCTGAAAGCACGAACATGGCCTTGTGACCAAGTCACCAAGTCAAACAGGCTTAGAAGCTTCGCCATGAAGCGACAAGTGCAACGGTGGGTGCAGCGTGTGGTGAGAATGAAGGTGGAGGCCTGACGACCTCGAGACGACAGTGTGGAGGTGAGGGTGGTTGGGGAGGTGCTGCAGTGCATGAAACATGAAATAGGTTGAGGGCTTTTGTAGAGGGTGGCACGGCAAAGCTTGTGGAGGTGGCGGCGGTGAATTTGGTGAAATGTAGCGTGCGGTGCATTTGGTGAAATGTAGCGAGCTGGAGGCCATGCTGGAGCATTGCTAGAGGCGAGAAGATGATGGCGTGGCGGGTGGTGTAGTGGTCATGCGTATGTTGTAAGTGTAGGAAAAGGGAATGAGAGAGAAAGGAAGGAATAGAGGGACTTATGGGGGAAGTAGGAGGATGGAGGGCGCCGGCGTTGGCAAGCTAGAGCCGAAGAAAATGAGGTCCGGCGATGTAGCAGTGATGACAAAGAGGCAGGAAGCAATCCCTCTTTGGCGGGAGAGATGCGGAGGAGGCAGAGGAAGGTAGAGGGTCGTCCAATTTGATGGTTGGACAGCTAGAAAAGGAAGACGGAGAGGGATCGTCGGAGCGGAGTCTATGGGTGGCCGGAGAAGGGAGGAAGAGGGGTTTCTTAGGCCAAAACTCGCTAAGGAGGTGAGGAACTTGATGTAGAGCCTTTTATAGGCCTTTAGGAGGCCCTCCAAGCTTGGAAACCAAGCTTGCAAGCTTCAAGGATCTCACACTCTCAGATACCCTTCCTTTCCAATCGTTCGTATCAGCTTTTGGGAAGAAGTTAGGATTCATGGCCAGTCTCAATTCGAAGGGAATTCCACAAGGAATCTCTATGTCAATTTTGAGATTGATTGATTGAGAATCGAGCGAGAAAATCTCGCTCAAATCTCAATGGTGAGCTCCAACTTACTCCTAATGGCTATAGGGACCTAAATGTGAAGATGACAAAAAACTCAGGGACCTGATTGCAATGAATTTGAAAGTTAAGGGTGAATATGAGAGAAAAAGGGTGACTGGACTAAAATGCAAACTAGGTCAAGATGATCTCTAATTGGACACAAACTTTGGTACAAACCTAATTTAGACTGGAGGAATTTGATGGCTAAGTTGGATTTCAGTTTTGGCCAAGTTTGACCAGGCAAATTGCGTAGAAACCTAAATTAGGGTAACTTTCTATCTGAGACTCTGTTCTAGGTCAAAATGAGTTTCAATGGTCAAATCAAGGGTACCAAGCCTTATAGAATACTTTTCTATGAATTTTAGAGGATTTAGATGGAATTTATTCTAACCAAAAGTTCTATTTTTAAGTGGGTCTGAAATTAGGATTTCAGGTGCTATTTTGACTCTCGAAGTGCGCAAAATTTCATTTCTGTCTGCATGAACCCACTTATTTGATTTTAATGCTCTTTTGACCTTTAATTCACCCCTAACCAACCCATTGGTTATTCTGTGTTCATGATATGCTATTAAAATTACAAAATTAACCCTAGTTTCTTGTTCTCTTTTCAAAACAAAATATGGTGGAGATATAACCCTCAGATGAATATGTAGGAGCTTTTATCTTTCATTCCAGACTAAAATGGGCTAGTTAGGGCCTATGATGGTGTTCCCATCATACCCCAATGCCTTGATTTTGCTAGTCCCTTAGCAAACATCTTGTGGATCAGACCAAGTCTATAGGTCAAATGTAACCGTCAAGGTACCTTACTAAGCTACAACTCTAAAAATCAAATCAGAATATCAACAATAGGCCTAGAGGTACTCAACTATCAGCCAAGATCCAAACCTAACCAGCTTTAGCCTGAGTCTACCACGAAGGTTTCTAAGGCTAGCGAAAAGTGCCCAGAGGTTCATTGAACCCAGCAATTAAAGCACCCATTTATAGATGTAACATATCCAGGTTCAGTTTGCTAGTGCATTTTTGTAAGAGATAGAAGGTTTTTCATTTGGAGAGTTCTCTCTCTTTTCTTTTTATTTTTCCCTAAATCTAGCCTCGAATTGGCCCTAAACATGGTATGTATCGGATTCCTTGTCCCCACCATCAATCCTCGAAGGATCCTTGGCAATCACTGCTTCGGGATAGCACCCCCCATGGCAACCCCCAGAACCCTGGCTTTTGAAACTTATAACTAAATTTAGGCCCTGGCAATCAACATTTTAGAATAATCCCTCCCATGCCACCTGAACTAGCACAAGGTGCTTACATGCCCCCGGTAGGATATTTAGATATCCTAGGAGACAAGCACCCAGGAGATGATATGTTATTAAGTATCTTTGAGGGGAATTTCTCACCTCTCTACACCGAGAACTCATTCAATCAACTTGCATTATGGAACCGCTCCTAAGCTAGATCTTCGAGATGACTTTTCATAACAGAACACTTTTGGTAGATTTTTCTTTGTTAAGAGCACTGAACCAGACTAAGTGTGTGATTTTGGGTGCTTAGGTTACCAAGTCCCACAAACCAAGGGCAAGCAACGGGGCCGAGTAATCCCTAAGCCTTAGACTTAATACATCAGCCTCGCACTTTCCTCAACCTCTTGAGGATTAATCCGGATCTCAATAAATACTTGAGTGTTTAAACCTTAGCATAAATCCAAGAGGCCTAAGGTCGGTATCCACCACTAATTCCCTAAGTTTTAGCCTTCCAAGGCTTATTTCATCATCTAATCCAACCTAGAAGTTAGGTAGGTTCCATATTCAGTTTCAAAGGACTAACTCTTTTTCTTTTCCTTTTGCTTGCTCCTCTTTCTCTTTCTTTTCTTTTCCTTCCCTCTCTTTTTTTCAATCAGCTCAAAATGACCTCTCCTTTCCTCTTTTTTTTTTTGATGAAACCCTTCCATGCATTGATTTCACAGTGTTTTGCACTTTAATACCCCCCATGCCTAAGATTTGCAATGTCCTCATTGTAAATTAGGTGGGTTCAAATTCAGCTTAGATCATACATTAGAATAGTGTCAAAGGGTGGGTGAATGGGTCGGGATGACTATTGCGGACAATTTCAAGCTTTGATACGAGTATCAAAGGTGGAATCAGTTGTTCTAACGGATGAACCCTAAAGTTTAATATTAGTTTAGCAAAAGGATATGTCAAGAAGGTTTGGAGTTTTTCAAAAGATGATGGGTTGCCTCCCATTAAACACTAAGTTTAACGCCATCAGCTGGGCACAATGAAGCTCAAGGAGAATGGAGATCAAAATATACTACAGCCAAGTTTGAGTTGGTAAGTTCGACGAACGGTTTGAGTCTCTGTTTATTCATAACAAAAGGTTCAAAATCAAGGCTATGTTCAATGATTTCAGCAGCTCCATTTTCGAATACTTGTCTCACAAGAAATGGTCCAATCCATTTAGATCTAAGTTTGCCTGTGAAGAGCTTGAGTTTGGCATCAAAGAGTAGTACTTTCTAACAAGGATGGAAGGTTTTTCTTGAAATGTGCCTGTTATGGAAGGCTTTCATCCGCTCTTTGTAGATTCACGAGTTCTCGTATGCATCATTGCATAGTTCCTCGATCTCGCTCAATTGTAACTAGCGGTGTAATCCAACCTTCACAAGATCTAGATTGCACTTTCGTACTACCCAGTAAGCTTTATGCTTCATTTCTACAGGGAGGTGACATGCCTTCCCGTACACAATTTTGAAGGGAGACATGCCTAACTGGGTCTTATGGGTGGTCCTATAGGCCCATAAGGGTTCCGGAAGGTAGGTAGACCATTCCTTCCTATCAGGCCGGATAGTAACATGAAGGATCTTCTTAATCTCCCGATTTGATAGTTCAGCCAATCCATTACTTTGGGGGTGATACGAAGTCGAGATTCGGTGTGACACCCCATACTTTGTCATCAGGGATTGGAAGTGCACATTTGCAAAATGAGACCCACCATTGCTGATGATGGCTTTTGGAACCCCAAATATGGAAAAGATGTTCTCCTGAATGAATCAAAGAACAACTTTATGGTTACTTGTTCTAGTGGGGATGGCTTTAATCCATTTAGAGACATAATCAATAGTGAGTAAGATATATTCAAAGCCATTTTATCCTGGAAAGGGTCCCATAAAATCAATTCCCCAGATGTCAAAGATCTCGCACACAATGATTGGATTCAAAGGCATCATATCACGTGGGCCCATGTTGCCTAAGGTCTGACAACGAACGCATGTCCTACAATAAGTTTGTGCATCTTTGAACACTGTGGGCCAGAAAAACCCACACTGAAGGATCTTTGCTGAGGTTTTTTGACCAGAGAAATGGCCACCGCAGGCCTAGTCATGACAGAATGAGATAACATTATTGACCTCGTTGTCAAGAATGCATCTCTGGATTACCTGATCATTGCCAATATGGAAGAGATACGGTTCTTCCCAAATGTAGTACTTGGCATCGGAAATCAACTTGTCCCGCCTGGAAGTTGCCCAATTTGGTGGGACTTTCCCCGTAACCAAGTAGTTTACTATGTCAACAAACCAGGGAAGTTCGTTAATGGCCAATAGATGTTCATCTGGAAAATGCTCGGTAATAGGTCTAGATGGGTCAATGACCAAAGAAGGTGAGACAAATGGTCAGCTACCACATTCTGCTTTCATGGGTTGTTGCGAATTTCAAGATCGAATTCTTGCAAAAGCAAGATCTAGCATATTAATTTTGATTTCACATCCTTCTTCGTGAGTAAGTGCCTCACTGCAGTGTGATCGAAGTATATAATGACATGGGAACCCAAGAGGTATGATCTGAATTTCTCTAAGACAAACACTATAGCCAGTGACGTGGTCTCGTGCGTGTGTGTTAAGAGGTGTCGTTACAGTTGCACTTGATACGTCGGTTTTAAAAGAAGTAAACGGAGGTGAGTCCGAGTGTCGATCTTAGGGAGGCGTGGAAATCGGGTTTTGTTTACCACTTGTTGTCACGAAAAAGGTGGAGTTTTGCTTGCGAAGGAGACGATTTTGAAAAGCGAGAGACAGAGAGAGAGTTTAGGGTTAGAAAGCTCTTGGTTTTGATCATGCACTTTAAACAGAAATTAAAATGGTGACTAAATGGAAAATAATTTCATTAAACATGCATTCATAGTTCATGGTTTACAACATTAAATACATGCTTCAACAAAAGTAAATGAAAGCTTAAAAGAGAGAGAGAGAGGTAGAGAGAGAGTGGAGAGCAACGAGGCAGCCACGGCGGTGGAGGAGGCTCCGTCGGCAGCTCGTCGTCTCCGACGATTACAAGAGTGCCTAAAACTAGCTAGGAGAGGAGTGGAGTAGCTGCAAGTGGGAGAGGATGCCTTGAATGGTGGTAGAAGGGGGTTTAAATAGAGTTAAGGGCTTCCTAAAAGAAGAATGTGCTTTAGCGACATCCAGAACGTCGCTAAAACCGCTTCCAGATACGTCGGTGAAGCCCTCCTGCCGCCGGTCAGCTGCCCGCCCCTCTCTCTCTCCAATCGCGATCCATGGACGTTGAACGAGAGCCGTCCGATCGAAGATCGGATGGCTGAGATCCTCCTGCGCCCACGCTGAGATCGCACCTCGGGCGCGCGTGCGTGAGCGCGTTTCCGCCCGACGTGCGCGCGCTCGTGGGTGCTCGGGAGCTGTCATCGTGCCGCGTGGCGCGATCCTGGCCGCCCGCTGCTGATCGGGTGGCCCAATTTTGCCGCGCCCTTCGCTCGCGCTTGATTTCCGCTCCATGCGATTCGAACGCGCGTCGCTGCGATGCGGGCGTGCGCGCTAGCCGTTGTGCCACGCCCGCGCTTTGTCGCGGCGACCGCGGGCGAGCGCGTAGATTTCGGCCGTTCGATCGAAGATCAACGACCGAGATTCATCCTTGGATGGCTTGAGGGCGTCCGAGCGGTGGGGCCGGGGCGACATGGTGCTTTCTGGGCCGTTGATCTCCAGATCAACGGTCAGAATTTCTTAGGCCCATTGTGGGAGCTCCGGATGTCGGATTTGGCCGATCTTGAGTCCGTTGGACTCCGTTCGTCGTTCTGAATCCATCCGTGCGGTCCGATTTCTCATCTGGGGCCTGCTTTGACACATGCTTTACACAAATGGCCATTAATGCAATTTATAAGCAATCTTGGTATTTGATGCATGCAATGCTCCTATTCTACTTTATGTTGTGCCTTTTATTCTAAAGATGGGCCATATTCAACCTAATTACTACCCCCTTGCGTGGTGTTATCATACCCCCATCCTTACTCCTTGATAGTCCCTAGCAAGGTTTATTGTAGCCTTTATTTCTTTGGAGAATTCAAGAAGTAATTACTTAGGCACTTCGTTACTCGTCAATAAGAGGAAATATACGAAGATCTTAATCTACAGAGACTAAGCATCGCCCGGGTGTCTTCCAAAATATGAATCGCCTGAATCCTTGCTTTGTATATATAACTATACATATGTATACATATATATCTATATATGTCTTTTTAGAATTTTCGGAATTCAGTGTGGGTTGGTAACTTTTTACGGCTACCCAACCCACCCAAAACTCGGTCAAAACCCTAAGTGCTAAGCATCTTGGTGTGAATGTTGTGATAGACTCACTTAACGGTAATTGAGACAGACTTCGAGTTTCTACTCCCCTAGGTGACCGGAAAAGAAAATAAATTTTTGCCTGAAGGTGTATTTGTTCGATTGGTAGCTTTCTCCCTACGTTCATTTTACTTGGGATCAACACAAGGATTTTCCAGTGTATATCTCCCCAGCTTGTACTACTTCCCCGCTTCGTCCTTAGGTGTTTTGGTCTTTTTTTGTGCAATTATTGAGCTGGGCTCTGGACAACCGACCAATGGGCTGTTACCCACGATCACTTGCCAGCCATACTTGTGCGATGAAGTGTGGTTTATTTTCTTTTTTCTTTTTTTTTTTCGTAGGTGGCTTCCCTAATCTCAAATGTACCTAGAGGCAGCGAAAAAGAAATGGCCTGTGGCTGGGTTCTGGACAACCTGCCAATGGGCTGTTACCCACGACAACTTGCCAGCCATACCACCCTAGAGAGTTCATTAGCTACCCAATTTCTGTCAAAATCTCCGAGAAGTGAGTCTGTGCAAAAATGTGTGTAGATGCTTAGACTCAAAGTTTTCCTGAGTTAGAGGGTGAGTTGATAAGTCGTATACTTATTACCTTATTTATTAGGTGGATTAGAATAGCTTAAAGTTACAAGGATTCGCCGCTAAATACATATTTTAATGGACACCAGGGCTAATTAAGCCTGAAGGCCTGAAAAGTCTAAGTGTTTAAGTTCTTTTTGTATTATTTTCCACTATTGACAAGTTTCTAATGCCTAAGTTTTTCTTCCTAAATTCAATTTTTTTTTTTTGATCAATTAATTTATTCATTCAGACTGATTAATTAAGCTCAAGATTATGCAATTTACCATCCCCCCATGCTTAAGTTGGACAATGTCCTCATTGGCAGATGCATGGATGCAGAAGCGTTCAAAAAGATAGTACCTGAGTGACGTAAACTACCAGATCAGTCTAAATCCGCTGGGTTGCCTCCCAGGAAGCGCTGAGTTTAACGCCTCCAGCTGGGCGGTGCTTGGTGTCAGCCCTCAACAAGGGTGACACTTTCCTTGGGGGGTACCTGGGCCAGGAAATGCTTCAATCTTTGACCATTGACTGTAAAGGTGTGCCCGGTATTAAGATCGGCGATTTCGACTGCCCCATTGGAATAGGGTTTGACCACCTGAAATGGTCCTGTCCATTTGGACCTAAGTTTCCCTGGGAAGAGTTTCAGGCGTGCATCAAATAGCCAGACTTGTTGGTTTGGCTCAAAGGTTTTCCTATGAATGAGTCAGTCGTGGACGGCTTTCATTTTCTCCTTATATAGCCGACTATTGTCAAAGGCGTCCCGACGAATTTCTTCAAGCTCAGATAATTGAAGAGTCCTTTGCGCACTAGCTAACTGGGGATCCATGTTACATTGCTTAACAGCCCAGTAAGCCCGGTGTTCCAATTCGACAGGGAGATGGCAAGCTTTGCCAAAGACCAAGCGGTAAGGTGACATGCCTATCGGGGTCTTAAAAGCGGTCCTGTATGCCCACAGGGCATCATCAAGTCGTGTGGACCAGTCTTTCCTATCAGGTCTCACAGTCTTCTGTAAAATGTTCTTGATTTGTCTGTTTGAGACCTCAGTCTGCCCATTTGTTTGTGGATGATACGGGGTGGCAATGCGATGGTTTACCCCGTATTTTCTAAGTAGGGCACGGAACTGGGAATGGATAAAATGGCTTCCACCATCACTGATCATGGCCTTGGGTATTCCAAACCGGGAAAAGATGTTCTTCTTTACAAAGTCCATGACCGTCTTGTGATCGCATCGTCGGGTGGCGACGGCTTCAATCCATTTGGAAACATAGTCTACCGAGACCAGGATATACTCGAAGCCGTTGGATGGTGGAAAGGGGCCCATAAAATCGATACCCCAAATGTCAAAAATTTCGACAATCAAAATGGGCTGAAGGGGCATCATATCTTTTTTGGTCATTGTCCCTAGTGTTTGGCATCGTGAGCAAGTCTTGGCAAAGATGTGTGCATCCTTGAATAGGGACGGCCAATAAAATCCAGACTGCAAAACTTTTGCAGCTGTTTTCTTGCCAGAGAAATGGCCGCCACACGCTTGGTCATGACAAAAGGAAAGCACACTCTGAACTTCATCTTCGGGGAGGCACCTCCTGATGATCTGATCAGCACAGAGGCGAAACAACATGGGATCATCCCAGAAATAGTGCTTGGCCTCAGCCAAGAACCTGTCCCGTTGCTGTCTGGACCAGCTGTGCGAGGTTTGTCCTATAACCAGGTAGTTGACATAGTCAGCATACCATGGCATTTTCTTGTCTTGCACGGCTAGGATGTGTTCATCAAGGAAGGTATCAGATAGAGGTAGGGAGGGTCCAATGTGGTCTGGATGAAGTCTTGACAGGTGGTCAGCCACCACATTTTTCGATCCGGCCTTGTCTCGGATTTCCAGGTCAAATTCATGCAAAAGCAGGATCCATCTGATGAGCCTGGGTTTTGCGTCCTTTTTGGCAAATAGGTGCTGGATGGCTGAATGGTCGGTGTAGATAGTCACGTGGGATCCCAGCAAGTATGATCAGAATTTTTCCAGTCCAAAGACTACAGTGAGCAACTCTTTTTCTGTGACCGTATAATTACGTTGGGCCTCGTCCAACGTTTTGCTCGCGTAGTAGATCACCACGGGCTTCTTGTCTTGCCTTTGTCCCAGGACAGCGCCTATGGCAAAATCTGATGCGTCACACATAATCTCAAAATCCTGGGACCAGTCTGGGGGTTGAAGTACAGGTGAGGTGGAGACTAAGTCCCGGAGGGTATGATAAGCCTGGATGCAATCAGGAGACATGTGGAAAGTGGCGTCGTTGGCTAGAAGGTCGGTCAAGGGTTTGGAAAGTTTGGAAAAGTCTTTGATGAACCTTCGGTAGAAGCCAACATGTCCTAGGAAAGAGCGAATCTGTCGAACCGAACTAGGTGGAGGAAGTTTGGAAATTAAATCAACCTTAGCTCGATCTACCTCGATGCCCCTATGCGAAACGATGTGTCCGAGGACAATTCCTTCTTGAACCATAAAATGGCTCTTTTCCCAACTTAACACCAAGTTAACCTCGATACATCGTTTCAGGATTTTCTCCAAGTTGCTCAAACAATGGTCGAATGAATTCCCGAATACAGAGAAATCATCCATAAAGACCTCCAAGTATTCACCCACCATTTCTGAAAAAATGGCTAGCATGCAACGCTGGAAGGTCGCGGGTGCGTTGCATAACCCGAACGGCATTCGACGGAATGCAAACGTGCCATACGGGCAAGTGAATGTGGTCTTTTCCTGATCTTCCGGAGCAATTGCGACTTGGTTATATCCTGAATATCCATCCAGGAAGCAAAAATACTTCTGCCCTGCCAATCTTTCAAGGATTTGGTCAATGAATGGCAAGGGGAAGTGGTCCTTCTTAATGGCTTCATTAAGCTTCC
This sequence comes from Thalassia testudinum, assembly GCA_037157565.1. NCBI lineage: Eukaryota > Viridiplantae > Streptophyta > Magnoliopsida > Alismatales > Hydrocharitaceae > Thalassia > Thalassia testudinum. Next base: position 2,716,948 of record JAZHRO010000073.1, on the reverse strand, counting down.
TATAATCAATACACACCCGCCATGCGGTGGTGGTGCGGGTGGGGATGGATTCACCATGATCATTAGTGACAACGGTGAGCCCAGCCTTCTTTGGAACCACTTGAGTGGGGCTCACCCAGGGGCTATCAGAGATAGGGTAGGTGATGTCAGCGTCGAGCCACTTGATAATTTCTTTTTTAACGACCTCCCGCATGTTAGGGTTTAACCGTCTCTGCATCTGGCGGGAAGGTCGGGCCCCGTCTTCCAGGTAAATCTTGTGGGTGCAATAGGTGGGGCTAATTCCTCTTAGATCTGAGATGGTCCAACCAATGGCGGCCCGATGTTCTGAAAGAGTTGCAGTCAACCTTAGTTCCTGATCCTTGGTTAGATGGGAATTAATAATCACTGGGAAGGCCTGGCCAGGTCCCAAGAAGACATACTTGAGATTCTCGGGCAATGGTTTAAGTTCAGGTGCGGGTGGGACCACAGTCGATGGGAATGGAAAGGGCGGTAGTTGATCAACATCGATTTCTTCAAATGGTGTCATGTGATGATACTCAGCCTTACAGAGGTCCACAGGTAATGATGGTGACGGGTCAGAACTACGGGTTTGGTGGTCTGAGACAGAACTGAGGGTAAGGCATTCCTCGATTAAAGTTTCCACGGGATCATGTTCCTCAATGTAATCACAATCAAAAGACTTTGTTGCCCGGAAGATATCCAATTGCATTTTCCTGTCTCCGAAGGTGATTTCCATACATCCCGTGTCGCAATCGATGTTTGCTTTAGCCATAGCTAAGAAAGGTCTGCCTAAGATTATGGGTGTGTTCTGTAATTTTTCAAGGACTTCCATGTCGAGCACCAAAAAGTCGACTGGGAAATAGAAGTCATTGACCCGTACAATCACGTCCTCGACAACCCCCTTCGGGGTTTTCACTGATCTATCTGCCAGCTGGATGGTGACAGGGGTTGGTGCCAGCTCCCCAAAACCAAATTGGTGGTACAAGGTTGTGGGAATTAGGTTGATAGAAGCACCTAGGTCCAGAAGTGCTCTATCAAATGTCATGTCCCTGATGTTGCAGGAAATCAGGGGCGCTCCTGGGTCAGTTCGTTTGAGTGGGAGGTTGCTTGATATCACGGAACTGGCTTGCTCAGAGAGTACAACCTTCCTAGGTGCTTGAGGTCTCGGCTTACGCTTGGGTGTACAGGCATCCTTTAAGAACTTAGCGTAAGCGGGGATGTGTTTGACAGCTTCTAGAAGCGGAATATTAATCTATACTTGTTTAAAAATTTCCATCAGCTCCTCAGTTTCCACAATATTCTTTTTTCTCTTGATTGTTACCAAGGCCTCAGGATAGGGTGTCTGAATTGGTTCCATGTCTGGGTCCTTGGTTGGTGCTTCTTCTAAGTCGGGTAAAGTCTCGGGGAGAGTCAGCCATTTGGGATCCTGGGTTTTGGTGCCGCTTCTCAAGGTCACCGCATTCGCAGAGGCATTGGGGCCATGGGGTGATCCTTGAGAAGATGAGGATGAAAAAGCGCCAAACCCAGGAGGTGTTTATGGGGCCGGCTGGACCATATGAGCCTGCCCGGGGTTTCCTTGGAACCCTTGCGAATTGGGGCCTCTGTTAATTATGTTTCGCAGGTTTGGTTGCAGTTGGGAAGGTAGAGATCCTTGCTGTTTACAGTCCAAGAGTTGGCTTAACTGTCCCTTTACCAAGGCCATTTCTTCCTGATGTTTTTGGTTCATGTCAGCCATCATCTTTATTAGGGTGTCCATTTGGTTTTGTGGGGGAGGGGCCGCCCTATTTTGGTTATATTGGGGTCTAACTGGTGGTCCTTGCTAATAGGGGGCAAGTGTGGTTGTTGGTTTGGCCTGGGCTGGTTTTGGAATTGCGGTGGTTTCTGGTTTGTCCAACCAAAGTTGGGGTGATTACGCCAGCCGGTGTTGTAAGTGTTGCAGAAAGGGTCAGGTTTTGCATATCCTTGGACGGCTTGCACATCTTCTAGAATAGCCGATGTTGATGAAGGAAGGGAGTAATCAAGGGTCGAGGGAGCAAAGGTCCCTCCCTGGAACGTGGTTGGGGGTTGTTCCAGGTTCAGTTGGGTGAAGGGTTGGACCAGGTCAACATTATGTGCTCCCTTTGCTAGGGCGAAAGTCTGCAAGGGGTTCCTGGTCTGGTTTAGAAGTTCATCAATCTTCTTGTCCACCAATTCCACTCGATCCAACTTTTTGGCAATGATGTCCATGTCAACCATTCCAGAATTTGCTTGCACCTCATAAATCCCGCCACGGGGTTGACTGGACCTGTTAAACTGGTTCATGGAGGCATTGTTGAGCGAATTCTCGCTCATAGACTCAAAGAGCTCAAACGCGCTCTCCTCGTCTTTGTTTAGGAAGTTTCCCCCCCATGAGGCATCGACGAAGTTCCGTAGGTTGCTGTCCAGACCGTGGTAGAAGATCTAGGCCAATTGCCACCTTGGAACTTCATGGTGTGGGCATTTCCTCAAAAGTTCATTGAATCTTTCCCACGCCTCATGAAATTGTTCCCCACCCTAGAGTGTGAAGGTAGTGATAGCTCTTCTGAGGGCATTGGTCTTTCCTATGGGGAAAAATTTCTTTAAAAATGCATGCCTCAGTTCCTCCCAGGTGGTGATGGGTCTACCTAGGGTTCTAAGCCAATGAGAAGCCTTGTCTCTTAATGAGAAAGGGAACATCTTGATTAGAACAATGTCAAGGCTAATGTTCCTAGGTTTTACTGTTCTTGCTATGCGGTCGAGATCTTCTAGGTGCTAAAAGGGGTCTTCATTTGAGCTTCCATGAAAGTGGCTCTGGATTAGACTTAATACATTAGGTTTTAGCTCAAAATCGTCTCCCCCTTCGGGGATCCTAAGGTGTGGCTCGACTCTAATGGCAGAAGGGTTATAGAAATCACGGAGGGGTCTTCGCTGGTCCTGAAATGGTGGTAAATCAAATGGTGGTTGTCCTGGTATGTCATTGAAAGGTGGTGGTTGTTCTTGTGGGTTCTGTAACCGTTGTATGGCTTGCATGATGGTGTGGATTTGTTGTTGCTGAAGCCGATGGTTAGCATTGATTTGAGCCTGGATGATAACCATAGCATCTAGTGGGGGTTGATCTTCAGCCTCATCTACCCTAGGTTCAGCCATGTTTTCAACAGAATTACGTCACCTAGATTCCTGCCCCAAAACACACAATTCGGGATGCAGTGAGCGCCTCCCGTGCATACACTAGAGAAGAACAAGAGGGGATGCGGAGGGCGACAGATGCGAGAAATGTGTTTCAATCAAGCACGCAAGCCTAATCCTTATGGTGTATTCCTTAGGAGACCTAGAAATCTCACAAAGGGTGATTAAGTCCGTAAGCACTGGACTCCCCTTCTCAAGGCTAATCTGGCCAGGTTGATTACGAGGGGATTGCAGGGAAGGTTCTTCCTTTGGCTTGCGCCTCCGGTTCCATAGACCCCACAACCACGGTCATTTGACACTGCCCCGCAGCCTAGTCACCAGATTCTACCAAGGGAATGAAAGCCAAGTGCCTAGCAGACAAAACCTCACCTTTTGAGACTTAACTTAGTCCTGCCTAGGGCACGTCTACTCAGTTTTAAAGGGCTAGGATAGTGCTTGTGTTTAGGGTGATGTGATGAGGCGTTGATTGGGGTGGTGCCTCTTAATTTTCCACTTTCAAAGTGTGTGCTTCTAGCAAAACATGATTTTCAAGCAAGGATTTGTTAAGATATAGTGTCTTTTAGTGTTTCATCCTTACTTGAGTACTTTTTAGGTTGACGTGTCTTAATGTTTTCAAACAAGTTTCAGTGGGCACGTCAAGTTCTGCAAACAACTTAGTGAAAGTAGATTTCCTTTTATTTTGTAGAGGCTCTAAAACCCTAGTGTACTCATCCTGATAATCGTGCAGCTTCTATTAGATGAGTCAGTTTTAGGGTTGAGTGGTACAGCCCAGGTCAACTCACGGTGGCTTCGCAAACACCACTCAAGAGAAAAAGAAAAGAACACTCCAAGAATTTATTCAGCATATTAGAGTGTACATTTTTTTGTAGGGTGATGTGTTAAGAATGTGGGTCAAGCAATCATTCACCACGCCAATTTTTTTTCCAGTTTTTATAATTTTTTTAGCTTTTTCACGCAAGCAAACAATGAGCGAGAGGGTACTCACTTTCGATCCTCGAGGTGCCTACTCCCTTGCTACCGTCGTGGAATGCGTCGCTTCGCCGTCCATGCACCGAATTCCTGCAACCGTCAAGTAAAAAGGAAAATAGGGCATTAGACGATGTGAGAATGAATGTGGAATGGAGGTGATAAAACAAATCCGTTGCCTCCCCGGCAACAACGCCAAAAACTGACGTGGTCTCGTGCGTGTGTGTTAAGAGGTGTCGTTATAGTTGCACTTGATACGTCGGTTTTAAAAGAAGTAAACGGAGGTGAGTCCGAGTGTCGATCTCAGGGAGGCGTGGAAATCGGGTTTTGTTTACCACTTGTTGTCACGAAAAAGGTGGAGTTTTGCTTGCGAAAGAGACGATTTTGAAAAGCGAGAGATAGAGAGAGAGTTTAGTGTTAGAAAGCTCTTGGTTTTGATCATGCACTTTAAGCAGAAATTAAAATGGCGACTAAACGGAAAATAATTTCATTAAACATGCATTCATAGTTCATGGTTTACAACATTAAATACATGCTTCAACAAAAGTAAATGAAAGCTTAAAAGAGAGAGAGAGAGAGAGAGGTAGAGAGAGAGTGGAGAGCGACGAGGCAGCCACGGCGGTGGAGGAGGCTCCGTCGGCGGCTCGTCGTCTCCGGTGATTACAAGAGTGCCTAAAACTAGCTAGGAGAGGAGTGGAGTAGTTGCAAGTGGGAGAGGATGCCTTGAATGGTGGTAGAAGGGGGTTTAAATAGAGTTAAGGGCTTCCTAAAAGAAGAATGTGCTTTAGCGACATCCAGAACGTCGCTAAAACCGCTTCCAGATACGTCGGTGAAGCCCTCCTGCCGCCGGTCAGCTGCCTGCCCCTCTCTCTCTCCAAGCGCGATCCGTGGACGTTGAACGAGAGCTGTCCGATCGAAGATCGGACGACTGAGATCCTCCCGTGCCCGCGCTGAGATCGCGCCTCGGGCGCGCGTGCGCGTGTGCGTTTCCGCCCAGCATGCGCGCGCATGTGGGTGCTCGGGAGCTGTCATCACGCCGCGTGGCGCGATCCTGGCCGCCCGCTGCTGATCGGGTGGCCCAATTTTGCCGCGCCCTTCGCTCGCGCTTGATTTTCGCTCCTCGCGATTCGAACGCGCGTCGCTGCGATGCGGGCGTGCGCGCTAGCCGTTGCACCATGCCCGCGCTTTGTCGCGGTGACCGCAGGCGAGCGCGCGGATTTCGGCCGTTCGATCGAAGATCAACGGTCGAGATTCGTCCTTGGATGGCTTGAGGGCGTCCGAGCGGTGGGGCCGGGGCGACATGGTGCTTTCTGGGCCGTTGATCTCCAGATCAACGGTCAGAATTTCTTGGGCCCATTGTGGGAGCTTTGGATGTCGGATTTGGCCGATCTTGAGTCCGTTGGACTCCGTTCGTCGTTCTGAATCCATCCGTGCGGTCTGATTTCTCATCTGGGGCCTGCTTTGACACATGCTTTACACAAATGGCCATTAATGCAATTTATAAGCAATCTTGGTACTTCATGCATGCAATGCTCCTATTCTACTTTATGTTGTGCCTTTTATTCTAAAGATGGGCCATATTCAACCTAATTACTACCCCCTTGCGTGGTGTTATCAGCCAGCAGCACTTTCTCCATAATCATATAATTACACTAAGCCTCGTCTAATATCTTGCTGGCGTAGTAGATGACCATGGGTTTCCCATCGATTTTCTACCCTAACACTGCTCCCACTGCATAGTCAGACGCATCGCACATGATCTCAAAGGGTTGAGACCAATCAAGGGATTGCAGGATTGGTGCTTGGGTGACTCGATCACGCAGGATCTCAAATGTGTGAATGCACTCACTCGTCATCTCAAAAGCCTTATCATTTGAGAGGAGGTTGGTCAAGGGGCATGCAATTTTGGAAAAATCAGAGATAAACCGACGATAGAAACCCATGTGCCCCAAGAACAACCTGATATCTTTGATCAAGTTAGGTACAGGGAGTTTGGAAATCAAATTAACCTTGGCTTGGTCAACTTGAATACCCTTCTCAGAAATAAGATGTCCCAGGATGATGCCTTCTGGAACCATAAAGTGGCTCTTTTCCTAAGAGAGCACTAGGTTCACATCAATGCATCTTTTGAGGATTTAGACCAGATGTAGGAAGCACTCATCAAAAGATTCACCAAATACCGAGAAGTTGTCCATGAATACTTCAAGGTATTTACCTACCATGTCAGAGAATATGGATAGCATGCACTGCTAAAAGGTGGTGGGTGCATTGCATAGCCCAAAAGGCATCCTACGGAATGCATTCGTACCATAGGGACAGGTAAAGGTGGTCTTTTCCTGATCCTCTAGACGAATGGCCACCTGACTGTATCTAGAGTACCCATCCAAGAAACAAAAGAATCAATTTCCCGCCAATTTCTTAAGAATATGATCAATAAATGATAGTGGGAAATGATGTTTCTTTGTGAAGGCATTCAGTCTTTTATAATTAATTTGCAATGCGGGTTGGGATGGTCTCTCCAGATTCAGTGGTGATAACGGTGAGCCTTGCCTTCTTAAGCACAACCTGAATCATGCTCACTTAGCGACTGTCAAAGATCAGGTAGATGATCCCAACATCTAACAACTTGATGATCTCTTTCTTCATGACCTTCTGCAAATTGGGGTTAAGTCTTCTCTGCATCTCATGGGATGGTCGTGATCCCTCCTTAGTGTAAATACGAAGTATGCAATATGAGGGACTGATGCCAGTCAGATCATTGAGAGTTCAACCAATGGCTCTTTGATGCTACTGGAGAACAAAAATCAGCTTCATTTCCTGATGAGATGTGAGTTGAGAATTGATGATCACAGGAAACATTCTATTGGAACCCATGAATATGTATTTGAGATGATCGGGAAGAGGTTTCAACTCCATGACTGGGTTATCAGTAGCAAAAGGTGGTTCGGGATGGGCCTCAGAAGATAAGTTGAGAGCTATGGGTGGATCTAGGTCAGTGCTAGGCTCCTCTATTTTTGGGACATGATCTGCTTGGGATTGAGGATCAGGGGTAATCAAATCTTCCTCAAGAAGTGGATCCTCAATCACAGAACCGATGTCACATACTTGCTCTATTACCACACAATTAATTCCTTTTTGGGACTTGAATATATCAATTTTCAATGTCGTGTTCCCAAATTTTAACTCAATCTAGCCCTCTTCACAGTTAATGTTTACCATAGCTGTGGTTAAGAATGGTCTTCCTAGAATAATTGGTGTATTATTCAAATTCTCAGGAGTATCCATATCTAATACAATAAAGTCTACTGGGAAGTAGAAATCACGAATCTGAACCAAAACATCCTCAAGAATTCCTCTAGGTGACTTGATAGATCGGTCTTCTAACTACAAAGTCACCTTTGTTAGTTTGAGCTCAGTTTCCTCCAAATGGTCTAGTAGGCATGTATGTATCAAGTTTATGGAGGCTCCTAAATCCAATAATGCTCGATCAAACTATAAATCATCAATTTTACAGGAAATCAAAGGGGTGCCAGGATCTTTTTCTTTTTACAGGAGCTTGCTCAAAATGATTGAGCTGACTTGCTCAAATAATACAATCGGGCTCCCATCTTTGGTTAGCAGCTTACGCTTAGGTATACATAAGTCCTTTAGAAATCTTGCATATGCCGGTACGTGGCAGATCGCATCCATCAAGGGGATGTTTATCTAAACTTGCTCAAAGAGCTTGACTAGATCTTCCTCAATAGCCACGGGTTTGGGTTTTCTCTTTCCTTTGGTCAAGGCCTCAAGAAATGGAACCTCTATAGGTTCCTCTATAATTGGTTTAGGTTCTGGATCTGGGATAGGGGTGTCCTGGATAACCAACCTAGGGTTAGGCTCTGAACTACTAAGCTTAGAGTGGCTCGGATAAGGTGGATCCTGAGTTGTCCTGCCACTACAGGTGGTAATAGAATTTAATCTTGCCTGGTTTTGGTTTGGGGTTGGTAGAAGTGGTGGTTGCTGCTGATATCCTGAGTATGATGTTGAAGCCTCCATCCCGTCAGGTGATGGAGCAGAAGGGGGCTGATAAACATAATGTGCTTGGCCCTGATTTGGGTTCATAATGCGCCTCTAGTTCGGCACATTATTCGGATTTGGCAGAGGTTGTGAAGGAAGTGCACCAGGCTAGCAAGAATTCACCATCTCTATGAGCTGATTACAAAACTCTGTGATCTCATCTTTGTGCTCTTTCTATATAGTTGCATTCATCTTTTGAATGTTAGCCAGGGTTTGAAGGATTAAAGACATTTGATCTTTCCGTGTCAGCCCGGATTGGTAATTCAGACTAGGCCTAAGCTGAGCAGGCTGATATGGGTGTGGGGCTTATGGTCGGGGCTAGAATTGAGATCTTGAATTTTGATTGTTCCCTGACCACACAAAATTAGGATGATTTCTCCATCCAGGGTTATAAGTGTTAGAGAATGGATCATTCTAGATGGCGTTGAGGTACTTGCAGGTCTGAGGAACCCCAGAGAAGTCAGAATATGAGGGTTAAGAGTTCCCCTAACTTGAGCAGAAAGTTCCGAAGTGTCCTCCGAAACAAGGGTTAGACGAGGGTGGATATGAGTCCATCCCCTGAGAAGAGTGGTGATAGATGTTATGCACAGCCTCCCTACTAGAGGATGGTTGCGCAAATGAGTTCTACTATGCTGAGGTGGCTCTCTTCAAGTGTTGAGTCAATTCATCCACCTTCTTTTCGATAATCAAGACCTTGTCCAGGCAACTGGCCACTAGTTCATGATGGACGAGTGCAGACATGCCTTGGGTTTCATGTGCCCCCCAGGTGTTCATCAATGCATGGGAATTCGTCCTGTCGAACATACCCATGGATTCATTGTTGATGGAGTTTTCACACATATTTCCAAGATCTCCCACATGGTGTCCTCATGTTGACCCATGATGTTGCCACCACAGGTTGCATTGACGAATAATCTGACATCTTCACGAAGTCCATGGTAAAAATACTGGACTTGTTCCCATTTAGGAACTCTGTGATGGAGGAACTTTCGCATAAAATCCAGAAAGCGATCCCACGCCTCATGAAGTGGTTCTCTTGCATTCTGAGTAAAGTGTGTGATCTGGTGCCTCAGAGCATTTGTTCGACCAACGGGAAAAAGCTTTTTCAGAAATTCGAATTGAAGTTCAACCCATGTGTTGATTCGACGAGTTATGGTTTGGTACTAGTGGGCAGCCTTGTCCATGAGGGAGAAGGAAAACATCTTCATGAGCAATATGTCTCGACCATGAGCAGTTGTCCCGAAGGTCTAGGACAGGTGCTTGAGTTATTTGACATGCTAGAAGGGGTCTTCGGAGTTCAACCCATGAAATTTAGGGATAGCATGAATCATGTTGGGTTTGAGTTCAGTATTAGGTCCCCCAACGGAGATTTGAACTCTAGGGTCAATTGCCACCATAGCGGGATTGTAATGATCTTGCATCATAGGACAGTGCAATGGATTCATGAATGCATGGAATAGATCGTTGAGGTGCTAAAGCTAATTCTAGAGATTTTTTTCTTCTTCTGCTAGGTATTCCATGGCTATGGATGAAGGAGATATAGGCTCAGCTGAATCAGAAGAGGTATCAATCTGGTCGGGAGGTAGTACAAACAAGTTAGTCGAGGCCTAACCCCGACGAGAGTGAACAGCTAATGGAGGCCTCAAGGGTGGTCTTAAGGACCTCCTCCCAAACATGCACTAGCAGAGTAGATGAGGGATAGAATGTTTGACGAACCTAATCAAGGCACCAAATATGCTTGGATGACTACGGAGGTTCAAGATGAATGATACCTCTTGATCAAAAAGTTGCTCACCCGAGAAGTAATTGGGTAACCATAAAGGGTGAGCCCCGCACACGATAGAGAGTCCCCATGGGTTACAGGGTTTCCCCCACCGACCTTCCTTGTCACCACAGATCACAATAGATCGGAATGAGCGACTTGACCTCTTAAGTCTACCAAATTTTTAAATTTGAATTGAGGTGCTTAGAATTCCACTTGAACTGTAGAGTTGATTTGTGCTTGGTGACCTAATTTGAAGATTGGTTGACCCACAAGTTAGATCAACTTCACCTGACCTGCCCTAAGGTTATTAAGACCCAATTTAAAGTTTCAAGTGGATGATTAGAGCTTGATTTTTAGGTCTCCTTGATTAGATCAATTCAAGCAAGGGTTTAGGTAGCACACAATGTGGGAAAGTCAATTCTTATTATTTCAGGCAAGTGTGTTTCTCAACCCTAAGATGGAAACCCTAATTTGGCTCTTTCTGGTCCAATCAATTTTTTCCAAATTTGGCACCTAGGGCTCAATCAAGAAGGTGAATAGCCCTAGTGATGATGAAAATGGTTGTTGGTGATAATTGTAATGATTATTGTTATGATCATGTCGTTGTAGTATAGGGTGTATAATATAACCTTAAGGATGTCGTATAGTGGTGAGTATGGGTGAGTACCAGTCATTACAACCATTATTATCATTTGCTTATTTATCTAATTTTTACTGGTTTTGTTCCAGGTCGTTCACTGGGAGGCAATTTATTGAATTTAATTCGGTCACTCTTTGATTATCTCCAAAATTGTCTTCTTATTCAAAAAGAAACTCTACATTTAAAGAATGAATGAATGTTTTATTTACCTAGTTACTAAGAAGTGCTTGCAAAAAAATACTAACTATGAACAAGTATCAAACAATCTATTATTATACTCTAAACTATGTATTTACAAGTTATACTATTAACACTAATATGTTAGTTCATACTACATGAGGATACCATAGTGTAAAAACTTAACTTATTAGTCTTTTATTTATAGTGACATATATATCAGTTTTAGTGACAGATATAAACGTCGCTAAATCTCAGAAAACACTATATACAACCTAAAGAAGCAAACTGAGGTCTTTAGCGACATTTATAGTGTCGTTTTATTCTGTTAGTAATTATGTGGGTTTACTTATACGTATGTATATTACTTGTTCTACTACTTTATGTACAGTAAGTTTTTCTATTCTTGCTATCTCTTGTGTTCTCTCCTTTTTTTTTAAGTCGTCTGTCCTTTCAATTTCTTCTGTGTGGTATTTCAGAGGTTGCGGTGGAGATGGGGTTAGGATAATGTCCTTAGTGTAAAATGTGTTTAATTAGCGGGTGCGCTTTTCGAGGGATACACAGCACCCTAGGGTGGGACCAGACCTCTACTAAGCGCGCCCTAATCTCAGATTAGGTGCCTTAATTACGTTTTCGTATCAGCGCAGGGCCTCAGCCCAACGCCAGACAATACTCGCACGCTCGGGCCCCCGGCCCCACACACATATCAGAGTTCAGCACACATCGGGTAATCGGATCGGAAATACGCGCAGTGTTTCGAGGGCCCTGCGCCTTGATGACTGCTTCAACTGTAGCATAAATTATATTTATATGGCTGCGTTTGGTTTGTAGCACACGATGTGGCGCTATTCCAGCGCCACATCGTGCGTTGGAAATCAAACGCAGCTGCGTCTGTGTGCGTTTTTGGCCCTCGATTTGGGGGCCATAAATTATTTAAAAAAATAAAATAAAATATGGTAAATAAAATATTTACGTAATACTACATAATTGATTAATTAATTTTGAATTTTAAATATTTTTACTATACAAATAAATTCGCTAAACTAGGCTGATTAAGGTGATTAAATAGTTAATTACTTATAAAATAATTAGTAAATGGTCTAATTGACCTTAAACAGTTTTAACTTACATACTTAAGTATTTAATACATATTTTTATTGTATTTTTACGAATTTATTTATGTTTTATTTAGGCTAAAATAGCAGTTCTGGGTGTTTAAAATTAAAACTAAGTTACAGTAAGTTATACTAGGTATAATTATACTTTGACTAACTTAAATTACTTAATATATATATATATTCCCAAGTTTATAGATTTATTTACTTGATTATTGCTCTAACTTATTAACTTAGCTACTAAATAAGTAAATATAAATCTGTACATACATATATACATAAATCAGTAAATACATACATAATAGATTAGTATATATACATATTTTTACATAGATTACATATGTATATGAATTTCTGTACATGTTTTATGCATATTTACAGTATAACTATGTATCTAACTGATATGCTATAGTTATAATACTATGAATGGGTATATTTACAGTTTTAAAATAAGTCTGTGCCATTAGGCTTTTGTATAAAGTTAGGGAATTAGAGTTGATTGAGTGTTAGTGTTCAATTAAGACAGCAGCCACAGCTACTGTCAGAAGAGATGGAGAGAAGAAGAATGTATTTAGTATGTGTTGTTTACAGTGGCAGTGGCTTAAGCCACTGTCAAGTGGCTAACTGCTGCTGCAGTTAGTCCACTTGAAGAGGGGGGAAGTATTCTACAGAGGAGAGGGAAATTTTGAGAAGAAGGGAGTTTAGAGAAGAGGGGAATGTAGCTGCTAGATGCAGCATGTTGCTGTATAACTGGGAACAAGATTAAATTCAAAACAAACTAAACATTGAAGAGATGAAATCCAAATCTGAAAGGGGTTTAAATCTCACGAAAATCTCATGTAAATTCAGCTCAAATACTCATTAGGAAAAACCTTATCAGAAGCATCCTTTTAGATCAACATTCAAATGGCATTGAGTTAGTCTTCCTAATGCCATAGACAGCATGAAGGAAGACTTAGCTCGATCAATTAAAACCAAAGAAACACAATCCCAGTTTCTTGTAACCTTAAGTAGTATGGAAAACTCCTTAGGTTAGAGAATCACCATACAGAAATGATCATCAACACAAATAGTGTATGGCAGTTCTGAAATAGCAAAAAGAGACTAAGAATGCATTAAGGAAATTTAATGGAAGCTGGCGAATGCATTCAAAACAAAGTATACTCAGAATCATGAAAGGCTCTTCTGATTGGCTCTCTGTCACCAGAGAACTTCTCAGAGTCCTTGCCCACAATGAAAACCAAAAATCCCTTCAATTTGTCAGATCTGTCAAAACATTTCAGAGAGTAAAAATCCTTTAAAATCCAAATCAAAAGTGCTCTGACAAACTGAGGCAATCCATTTAAAACAGAGGGGCTTTTGTGAAACAAATGGAGTGAGTGAGAAGCCCCAAATGGTGCTTGTGACGCCACTTTCAGATCTGAGGCAGTGTGCCATCAGATCTGAAATTGGGTCAGGATGTGTGGGTGATTGATGAAAAATTCGTCGTTAAAAAGGAAAAAACAAGAATCAGAATTTGGATGATGGAAAAACAAAACATGAAGAGGGAGATAAATTGAACAATGAACAGATGATTCTTCCCCTCTGATCTGGACTGATCAGAGGAGGTGAGGGAGGGGATCTAATACTAATTCTACTCCTAAGACTAATCTAACTACAGCTAACATTAAACACTAACAATTAAAACTAAATCTATTCTAAACTACTGCAAACTAAATCTAACACTACTTGTGCAGAATTAAAAACCTAAACTAAAAGGAAGAATGGGACCTATGGGTCCTTAGCCGGCGGCTAAGGAGGAAGAAAGGAGGAGGGTGACTCCAGCGGAGGGAAGAGTCTGCTAGTGAGACTCCAGGGTCGTCCTCAGGTGCTACGAGGTCCTTAGCGATGAGGAGGGTCGAGAGCAGGCGATGATTCCACAGCCGGTGGCTGTGAAATCAGGGTCTAGGTGAGGAGGAGAGACTGGAGTGGACGAACTGATCGCTAAGAGATGTAGGAGGGAGCGATCCTTTGCGCACGACACCACTGAGGTGCTTAAATAGCAGCTCAGTGATTGAGATCACCGCAAGGGTCAGGTTAATCAAAATTAGGCCGGCGGTGAGGATGAGATGGGTAGAGCGCGCGGTGAGTCAAGAGAGAGATCTGACCGTCAGATGAGATCTGGGAAGAGAGGTGAACGCACGCACCGAATCGCGCGAAGGTTCCATTTGATTCCAGCCGCAGATCGAGATCAAAAGTGCGATGGACGGTCGAGAATGGCTGTGTTCTTCGCGTGCTACAGTGCGCGTGAAGAACACAGGCTTCTCTCTGAAATGAGGGAAAACTTGCAGGAAGACCCTTGAACGAAGGGGTAGAAGAATAGCGTGCAGGTCCAAAAGTGAAACAACTATAACTGGAAGGGCCTTGCAGTCATACAGAAGGGTCCCTGCGGCTTGCAAAAAGGTCCAAGAAGGAGTTTTGAAGGGTAGAAATGTAATGCATGAAGGACCTAATTGTAATATATTTATTTCTAAGCCTAAATGATGTCCAATTGCTTTCAAGTTTTTACATGTGCTTAATTGAACATTTAAGACATTGATTTTACTTCTGATTTATCTTTTCAAACTTGCTTATGTGTTCAATTGATGCATGGATCATCATTTGTTCTTTAGTTTTCAGAATATCTCATTTTTGTGACCTAATTAGGAGGTTTTAACACACATTAAAAGTTTTAGGTCTTTTCTTTAATTCCCACACTTAACCCTTTTTATATGTTAATTTGATATTGTTTTGCTTAGTGTCTAGCTTAATTTCGACCTTTTAGCTATGATGAGTAGCTACTCATCACCTAGGTACCTTAAATCCCTAGTAGGTGCAAAAATATAGATCGGGATTGTCTAAATCAAATCAGGCAAGTCATGGTGATTAATTTTAACTATGGAGTGCGAGTTGATCCTAATTGATTTTCTTTTTTAGCTCTTTCCAGAAATAGGGGTTTAAGAAGATGGAAATAAGATTACCTGCCCTTGGAGTGGCGATTATGCGACTGATTTTCTCCATGTACCTCGCACCAACACAGTAAAACAGATAAAGCAAGTTAGGATCGAATCAAAAATTGTAATAACTGAAATTGAACCATGCATTGTTCCCTGGCAATGGGCCAAAATGTTTAAGTGAATTCGTCAAGATTTAGGAAAATGCGTTGTAGTACAGGACAAATGCGCTCAAATCATTTAAATTTGTAACTCAGATTCAAAAAGAGTCTGAGGTTGAACACAAGGAGCAATTTAGGAGAATTCTTCACAAATCACATTTCCAAGCAAGATATAAGCAATTATAACCAAAAGAATGATCAAGAATGATATATAAATAAAACTAAGTAGCAATGTGCAAAAAGATTGGGTTAAAATGGCGATTTTAATCACCAATTAACCCTTTGGTTGTTAAGCTTCAAATATCTCAAATTTATCAACAGTAATTATCAACCAATATTCCACGTCAACCAAATGAAATAACCCAACAAAACCAAGGCGCTAGCAAATATCAAATGAATGCTTAAGCCTTCAGATGCCTTAAGTGCTCAGGAGGATCAGCTCAACAGAGTAGCAAAGGCCTCTTCTTCCTTCCTTCAAGCCTCAAGAGGGGAAAGGCATAGCACAACACTAATAGAGGCACGAAAGCCCCCGAGCAACTAAGTATAGAGAGGGCACAACAGAGGGCAAAAACCCCCCTCTCTTTCTTTCTTTCCTTCTTTCTCTCAAAGACCTGAGGTTAGCCGAGTTATTGGGCGGGTAACCAGACCCAGAACAAGGTGCATGCCCACGGGCGTGGTCACAGGAGAGTAGTGGGCTCGAGTAGGCAGATGTGCGAGTGAAGGGGACCTGACCCTCGTGACTTGGGCGAGGGGTCGTGGGAGGGAATTCCTTATATGCCACTCACTCAGCTGCAAATCCCACGATGCGGAGGAAGCAGAGGAAGGTAGAGGGTCGTCCAATTTGATGGTTGGATGGCTGAAAAAGGAGGATGGAGAGGGGTCACTGGAGTAGAGTCTATGGGTGGCTGGAGAAGGGAGGAAGAGGGCTTTCTTAAGCCAAAACTCACTAAGGAGGTGAGGAACTTAATGCAGAGCCTTTTATAGGCCTTTAGGAGGCCTTCAAGGCTTGGAAACCAAGCTTTCAAGCTTCAAGGATCTCACGCACTTAGATATCCTTCCTTTCCAATCGTTCGCATCAGCTTTTGGGAGGGAGTTAGGATTCATGGACTATCTCAATTGGAAGGGAATTCCTCAAGGAATCTCTCTTTCAATTTTGGGACTGATTGATTGAGAATCGAGTGAGAAAATCTCGCTCAATTCTCAACGGTGAGCTGCAGCTTACTTCTAATGGTAGTAGGGACCTAAATGTGAAGATGACGAAAAAATCAAGGACCTAATTGCAAAGAATTTGAAAGTTAAGGGTGAATGTGAGAGAAAAAGAGTTTGACTGAACTAAAATGCAAACTAGCTCAAGATAATCTTTGATTGGGCCAAATTTTGGTATAAACCTAATTTGGACTCAAGGAATCTGATGGCGAAGTCGGATTTCAATTTTATTCAAGTTTAACTGGGCAAATTGTGTAGAAACCCTAATTAGGGCAACTTTCTATCTGAGACTCTGTTCTAGGTCAAAATAAGTTCCAATGGTCAAATCAAGGGTACCAAACCATATAGAATAATTTTCTATGATTTTAGAAGGTTTAGATGGAATTTATTCTAACCAAAACCTTTGTTATTTAAGCAAGTAAGAAATTAGGTTTTCAGGTGCTGTTTTGACTCTCCAAGTGCGCGAAAACCCATTTCTATTTGCATGAACCCACTTATTTGATTTTAATGCTCTTTCGACCTTTAATTCACCCCTAACCAACCCCTTGGTTTTTATGTGTTCATGATATGATGTTAAAATTACATAATTAACCCTGGTTTCTTGTTCTCTTCTCAAAACATAATATGGTGAGGATATAACCCTCAGATGAATTTGTAGCAGCTTTTATCTTTTATTCCGGAATAAAATGGGATAGTTAGGGCCTATGATGGTGTTCCCATCACTAATGATCTGTTATGCCAAGAATTTGCAAAGGTAATGCAAGATTAGTTTGAAATGAGAATGATGGGAGAACTTCGATTCTTTCTCAGACTTCAAATTGACCAGCTATCGTCAGGAATCTTCATATCACAAACCAAATACACCACAAAGATTTTAAAGAAATTCTCCATGGACAAAGTAAAGGGAAAAGAAACACCTATGGTAGCTTCTACACAGCTATCAAAAATTGTATAGAGGCATGATAGGAACATTATTATACTTGACTGCTAGTAGACCTGATATTCTCTTTTGCACTTGTT
Organism: Thalassia testudinum; assembly: GCA_037157565.1. Classification (NCBI taxonomy): domain Eukaryota; kingdom Viridiplantae; phylum Streptophyta; class Magnoliopsida; order Alismatales; family Hydrocharitaceae; genus Thalassia; species Thalassia testudinum. The sequence goes on along the minus strand of JAZHRO010000073.1, from coordinate 2,699,687 downwards.
TGTGTGCTCGCTTTCAAGTAAACCCTAAGGAAATACATCTAAATGCTGTTAAAAGAATACTTAGATACTTAAACAATGCACAAGACTTAGAGCTTTTCTATCCAAAGACAGACACATTGGAACTATATTCCTTTTGTGATGCTGACTATGTGGGTAGCTTTACAGATTGAATGAGTACTAGTGGAACGATCAAGTTCTTGAAAATTCCCTAGTCTCTTGGTTCTTTAGAAAACAACACACTATTTCACTTTCAACAACCGAAGCAAAATATGTAGCTGCTTCTTTAGCTCGTTCACAACTATTGTAGATGAAACAAACGTTATAAGATTTTGGCCTATCCTACAAGAATAGAAAAATATTGTGTGACAACACTAGTGAAATAAATTTGTCCAAGAATCTAACTCAACACTCTAGGACTAAACAAATTGATGTTAGATACCACTTTCTAAGTGATTATGTCTTAAAAGGAGAAATTAACCTAGAATTTGTTAAAACAGAAAATCAATTAGGTGATATCTTCACAAAACCATTGCCAAAGGAAAGGTTTAACCTAATTTTCCATTCACTAGTTTTATCAAGGCTAAAAGAGCTTAATTGATCTATTTGATTGATATGTTTTTTATTGTTGATCAATCAATTTTTTAAATTGATCGACCAAACCTCTTTGATCAATCAAAATCCTTGATTGATCGACCAAATTCTTGGGTGGAAAATTTTCCTCCAAATATTTGAGTTTTGATCGATCAAATTAGTTATTTAATCGACCAATCTGATTGGGCAGGAATTTTCCATCCAATTGTTTGAACTCTGATCGACCAATTAACTTAATTGATCAATCATTTTCTATTTTGATTGACCAAAACTGGGTGGATTCACTTTTCAAGTTTGTAATCTTTCTACCTCGAATCTCTCTCCTAATCATCCTAACTTACCTTCATCACCTTGATTAGCTACCTAAAATGCATTTACCTATTTTGCTAATCAACTCTTCTATAAAACACAATCGTTTTTACCACCAAATCATTTTTTTTAATAACCTCTCCCCGCCTTTTGGTCCTCACACCTTCTCCACCACCAAACAAACTTCACCACCCGACCCCACCTCTCCTCCTCTGGTGACGATAATCAACCAACCTTCACACTGCCACCGACCATCGTTGTTCCTCACGCAAGCAAGCCACGCTGCCTACGTGCATCCTCCATGCATGCAACAACATGCTCAATGCCTCCTCCACACCAAACCTCTCCGCGCGACCTCAAGCATCTTGCACGAACCAATCGTGCACACCTCTCACCAGCCATCCTCATCTCCATCTCCATCCTCGCCATTCTCCCTTGATCAATCATGGTACACTCTAACTTAAATCAAATCCACTTCTTTTAGGATTTTCTTTGACTATGAGATGTGCTATGAGTAGATCTGATAGTATTGTTGATTATTTGCTTGTGAAATCTTGTAGTATTTGTGAGCTTATCACTAGGAAACAAACCTGATTTTTCGCGTCTAAACACTTTTGGCCGACCAAAAGTCAGTTTTTCCAGAACTCTGTCTGGTTCATTTTTGATAGACCAAAAATCCTTATTTGATCAGCTAATGTGCAATTTCAATTCTGTTATGGCTCCAAAACGCGCACGTGCCTCCTCTTCTGCTCATCGTGATGATACGTTTGATCAGTTTTTAATCACTGAGGCCACTCATGACCATTTTTCTCTCTTAGCCAAACTTTCACCACATGTTGGTAGACCAGTCGATTTTCTTTACTTCGAGTCTATCTTTCCTGGAATCCACGAAAAATTTGCATATCCCCAGATTTTACATCTTTTTGATCGTAACTTTTATGTGGGTTCCAAAAATAGCCGCATACTCGATGTTGACCTAATGGCTTGTCACCTATTTTATGCTAATTTGAAGAACATAGGTGAGGGCTTCAACATCGAGTTGACCTCAAACGTCTATGGCATGGAGGTTTTGGTCAATACGGATGTTATTTCATAGATTCTTGGTTGTCTATCTGTTGGTCCTACCTTTCTTGAGATTCACCAGCAGACACAGATGGATACCAATAGGGAGACCTTGCTCACTCCCTCGCATTTTGACTTGGGTCGTCCAGCCAAGTCCCCTTATTTTCGCTATCTTTCATGATTTCTTAATCATGTATTTCTTTGGAATTTTATGTCCAAATCCACTTCATTTGAGAACTACCCAGGCATTATGCTCATTACTCTTTATGCCTTTGTTAAGAACAAGCAGTTCAACTGGAACCACTTGATTGTGTATTTAATAAGCAAGAAACCCACTAGCTTCTTCCAGTTTAGGACACTTCTTTCCCACATCTTCCTACATTTCAGTGTTCCCATGGATATTAATCATAAATAGTTTATCACTAGAGTCTCCACATTTGATAAGTTCACTTATATAAAGATGGAGCAAGCTCAGGGAGCCCATGGTAAGGATGCATGCCAGGAGCAGCAGTAGCAGTAGGAACCATTAGTAGTCCATCCTCCTTTCCTGCCTTACGAGCACTTTACCACGATCTATCCTACTCCAGTGCGACCCTCTCCGCCCTTCTATGAGCAGGAGTGGGGCCTTTTGGACAGACCTCTTACAGGCAGGGATTTTGTCAATATACAAGATGTGACAAATGGTATTTCTTTGACAGAGAGAGATAGACATGGTGATAATGAGACATGGGCATCAGGTATCAAAATACCTAAATGCTCAAAGCCAGTTCTTAGATAGACTTAGAGAGTCTATTCATGGGATTCAGCAGCAGCTTCACCGACCTCCTCGTCCTCGCCGATCTACTACCATGCCTCCATCATCAGCAGCACCTCCTCCTCCTACCACTGCAACAGCACCAGCAAACTAGCAGGTTACACCTCCTCGCAGGACATCCAGATAGCCGACACCGAGATCGTCAGCTCAATGCCTCCTATGTCTTGGCCAACCTGCCTTAGAGAGATCTGACTCGATGGACCTCGAGTTAGATACAGACCTCCAAAGCACGATGGATGCCTTCATGGCATCATTAGACGAGTAGCTTTAGCATCAGTTTCTATTTTGCTTAGCTTCATTGGATTGTAAAACTTTATATTTTGTGGACTACTTTTTTTGCTCTACTTATCTAGACTCTTTTATATTGTTGTTATATGCATGGATATTATCTCTCTCAGATATATTTTACTCTCTTGAAATTGCATGTTGAGATTATTGTTGCTTCTTTTACATGATTAAGGGGGAGTTAATTGAAATTGATAGCAGCATGTTTTACTTTTTGCTAAAACAAAAAGGGGAAGATATTATGCATAATTATAATTTTGTTGTCATCAAAAAGTGGAAGAATGTAAGCACCTCCATTTTGATGAACCAAAATTATGTTTATTGCAAGATTAATATTTCAGGACTGTCACGGATCAGAGCTTCTCTCATGAATCAAGATCAAATGGATGCTAATCCGTGTCTTTTACTTTTGTTAAGTCTAGGATATTGTTGTAAGGAACCTCAAAAAAAAACTCAAATGGATTTTCGTGCTTGTCTCTAAAAATCAGTTTCTAGGGTTTTTGATCGACCAATAAGACCAATTGAACGACTAAATTGATTGATCAACCAACCTAGTTAATCGATCAAACTAGCCCATTTAAGGAAGTTGATTAATACCCTTTTGATCGACCAATTAAGCAAATTAATCGACCAATCAGTGATTGATCAAATAACTAGATTGATCGACCAATCTACCTTAATTGATGGACCAAATTCATTTCCTTTTCAGTTTGAGTTTCTAGTATAAATAGAGGTTGTACGTAGCCCTTTTACACATAACTTTCAATAGAAAATCCTCTCAAAAGAATAGAACTTCTCATGCTTCTTTAAGTGCTTCTACACTTTAACTTTTTCCCCTTTCAAAGCACATCATTTCAGACCTCTGCTGAAATGCTGGTTTGATTTTATTGAGGTTCCATATTATACATTATTCTTTTACATTGTTGGTTTGATTAACGGATCCCAAGTTGTTTGAAAAGATCCTTTGTAGTTGTTATTGTGCTTCTCTTCAGGTTATAAAGAGAAGTGATTGTAAAGAGGTTATGCCACCCTCATTCAAGTGATACAATACTTGATTGACTAGCCTCGACTAGTTAGGAAAATCTTATGTGGAGAGGCTTACGTAGTGGTTTTCACCCTGTTTGGGTTTCCACTATAAATCCTAGTGTAATCTGTGCTTGATTCTGTTGTGGATATATTTTTGAATCATAATAATAATTATTTTAAATGATACTATTCACCCCTCCCCTCTATTATACTTTATGATCCACAGGCAAGCCTCATGTTCATGGGCGATAAACCCTGAACACAAAATCGACTTATATTTCTTTGGAAGCCTTTCCATTCACAAGGTGGGACTAAGTTCCCTCCTCCTTCACACACTGAAGCTCTTCGCTGCCTTCGAATTGAGGTTGCTACTAAGGTGCTCTACCCAAATTGGAGGCATGTTGCCTTCATGGTGTTGTTCCTCGTCTGTTGGGAGTACTAGCAGGAGCAGAGGAGTGCAAACGGCAGCAACATGAGGTGGCAATGAACAGTGGTGAAGAGATGTTCGGCAATGACCTGAAAAGATGAAAACTGGCTCTAATCCCTAATTAACACGTTCAAGAGAGTCACCTGATAAATGCCAGTTTATCATCATTCTTATGCCCTAAAACAGACCTAGATCTTAGGATTTTAACTACGCAAACGGGTTTTTGGGCTGCATTTAGGCATCAATTTGGTTAGGCTTGCATTGCATAATTTATTATGTTTTTGACACTTTTATTTGATTGTTAGGGACGAATAGATAATTAGATTGCTAAAACCGTAGCACTCAAGAAGGCAACTAGTGAGGAAGAAGCTCAATCCAACTGGAACTCAGCCAAATCCAGCTCATCATAGCTGGATACGAGCTCACTTGGGTTAAGGTTAGCTCCTTTAAGCTCCATTCAGCTCACCTTAGCTGAATGGTAGCCCAGGGCAGCTCATCTTAGCTCACCCTAACTCAAGTTAGCTCAGACCCTACTCAACTTAGTTGAGTCTAGCTCACCTTAGCTCCAATCAGTTCATTGGGAGCTCTAGCTAGCTCAACAAAGTTGACAGGAGTTCACCTCATCTCAAGTCCAGCTACTTCCAGCTCCACTCAACCCAAGTCAGCTGAAATGACTTCATATAGCTCAGGCCAACTCAAGTCCAGCTCCTAAGGACTCCACTTAGCTCAACCTAGTTGAGCTAAGCTATCTTAGCTACTCCAGCTAGCTAGGTCCTCCCCAGGAAATCAGACCCACCTCACCTCAGCATATTTCAGATAACCCAGCTAAAGTAGCTCCCTGCAATTCCCTTCAGTAGCTACCAGCTCCAGTTCAGCTCCAAACATTCCTTCCTCAACTCCTTTTCCCTAAACCCTAGCTCAATTCCACCCCCTCCACTACTCAACTACTAGCTATGCTAGCTTAGCTAGCTTAGTTTAGCCTTCCACTCCATGGCCATCCACCACCCACCTAAAACCTTAACCTAGCTCCACCTCAACTTGGCTACTAGCTCCACCTAAAAACAACTCCATATCCTTCTCCTTTTGGCGTCAACCACCAACCTCCACACCTTTTTACAACACCACTAACATGGCGAGATGCGTGTGTTTAGAAGAGTCGTTATAGCTTGTGCTCGCAACGTCGGTTTTAAATGATGAAATGGATGTGAGTCCGAGTGTCAATCTCAGAGAGGCCTGAAAATAGGATTTTTCTTGTCACTTAATGTCACGGAAATAACGGGTTTTTGCTTGCGAAAAAGTCATGGGTGAAAAACAAGTGAGAGAGAAAGAGAGAGAGAGAGAGAGAGAATAGGGCTAGAATTTCTTCATTCACACATGCAACTTTAAACATAAAAAAGGGCAAGTAGCTAGATAGGGAACAACTTCATTTAACATGCAACTTTGGTTTTACAATTACAACACTAAATAAATGCTTAAACACAAGTAAAGTAAACCTTAAGATAAAGAGGGAAAGAGAGAGAGAAGGTGGCGAGGCAGCCACAGCGGCGGAGGGGGGCTCCGTCGGTGGCTCGTCGTCTTCGACGACTACAAAGAAGGCTAATGGTGGCTAGGAGTGGGGTAGAACACTTGCAAGTGGAATTGAATGCCTTGAATGGGTGGATGGGTGGAGTTTATATAGGCAAAAGGTCTTTCCAAATGAAGGAGGGGTTTTAGTGACATTCGGGACGTCGCTAAAACCCTTCCCAAAATGTCGGTGAAGCCCCCTGCCCGGCGGTCGCTTGCGCGTGCACGTGCTTCCTTGCGCACAATCCGTGTGCGCAGCTTGAGAGCTGTCCAATCGTGGATTGAACAACTGATGTCGCTTGTGGGGCGCGCGCCTGGATCACACCCACGCTCCTTGCGTCATCGCAGGCATCGGCCTTGGACGTGCGAGATCGCACCGCATCGCTTCATCCGCGCCGTCCGCTGCTGATCGTGCGATGGAATTTCCCCAGTGAGCACCTTCACCTTATGATTTCCGTGAGGTGCGATTCGAACCCGCGTCGCTGCGCGGGTGTGCGACGGTCGACAGCTGCGCTGCATCCGCTGCTTTGTCACGGCGAGAGTGGGCACGTGGGCAGCTCTCAGCCGTTCGATCAAAGATCGACAGTTGAGATTCATCCTCCTAGTGAAGGCAGAAGCGAGAGGCGGTCTAGATGCAGCGAGCGGGCACCACGTGGTGCACCATGGGCCGTTGATCATCAGATCAACGGTCAGAACTTCTTGGGCCCATTGTAGGAGCTCCGGATGTCAGATTTGGCCGATTTCAAGTCCGTTGGACTCCGTTTGTCACTCTAAATCCATCCGTGTGGTATGATTGCTCATCTGAGGCCTGTTTTGACAAGTACTAATACAAATGGCCATTAATACTATTTTATAAGCAATCTTAATGTATGATGCATGCAATGCTCCCATTCTATTTATGATGTGTTATCTGTATATTTTGCTCTTAAGATAGACCCCAATTGATAGATTTATCACCCCACGATACAGTGTTATCATACCCTCATGCTTACTCCTTGCTAATCCCTAGCAAGGTTTATTCTAGCCTTTATTTCCAGTCAGAATTTAAGAAGTAATTACTTGGACACTTCGTCACTTGTCAATAGGAGGAAATATACTAAGATCTTAATCTACAAAGGCTAAGTAGCGCTCGGGTGTCTGCCAAAATATAAATCGCCTAAATCCTTGCTTTAATGTATATTTTTTTTTTTCTTATTTTTAGATTTTTTTGGAGTTAAGAGTGTGTTGGTAACTTTTAACGGCTACCCAACCCACCCAAAACTCGGACAAAACTATAAGTGCTAAGCATCTTGGTGTGAAGATCATGATAGACTCACTCAACGGTAATTTAGATAGACTCCGGGTTTCTATGCCCCTAGGTGACAAGAAGAGGAAGTGTTTTGCCTGAAGGTGTATTTGTTCGATCGGTAGCTTTCTCCCTACGTTTGAACACAAGGATTTTTCCAGTATATATCTCCCTGACTTGCTCTACTTCCCCGCTTCTTCCTTAAGTGTTTTGGTTCTTTTTGTGCATTTACTGAGTTGGGCTCTGGACAACCGACCAATGGGCTGTTACCCATGATCACTTGCCAGCCATACTCGTGTGGTGAAGTGTGGTTTATTTTGTTCTCTTTCTTTTCTCCATTTTTCTTTTGTTTGGTAGGTGGCTTCCCTGATCTCAAATTTACCTAGAGGCAATGAAGAAGAGCTGGTCCCATGGCTGGGCTCTGGATAACTTGCCAATGGGATGTTACCCACGACAACTTGCCAGCCATACCACCCTAGTGAGTTCATTAGCTACCTAATTTCTATCAGAATCTCCGAGGAGTGAGTCTGTGCAAGAATGTGTGTAGATGCTTAGACTAAAAGTCCTTTTGAGTTAGAGGGTGAGTTGATAAGTCGTATACTTTATCACCTTATTTAGTTAGTGGATTAGAGTAGTTTTAGGCAACAAGGATTTGAAGCTAAATCCATATTTTAATGGACACCAGGACTGATTAAGCCTGAAGTCCTGAAAAGTCTAAGTGTTCAAGTCCTTTCCGTATTATTTCCCACTATTGACAAATTTCTAATGCCTGAGTTTTTTTCCTAAATTCAATTTTTTTTTTAATTTTAATTTTATTCTATTCAAATTGATTAAATGAGCTCAGGATCATGCAATTTACCACCCCCCATGTTTAAGTTGGGCAATGTCCTCATTGACAAATATATGGATGCAACAGGGGTTTGAAAAGATATTACCTGAATGAAGTAGAATACCTGATCAGTCTGAATCTTCTGGGTTGCCTCCCAGGAAGTGCTGAGTTTAACGCCTCCAGCTGGGCGGTGCTTCGTGTCATCCCTCAGTGAGGGTGACACACTCCTTTTGGGGGAACCTAGGCTAGGAAGTGTTTCAATCTTTGACCATTGACTGTAAAAGTATGCCCAGTGTTTGGATCAGCGATTTCAACCGCCCCATTGGAGTAGGGCTTGACCACCCTAAATGGTCCTGTCCACTTGAACCTGAGCTTCCCTAGAAAGAGTTTTAGGCAGGCATCGAAAAGCCAGACTTGCTAGTTAGGCTCAAAGGTCTTTCTATGGATGAGTCAATCATGGACGGCTTTCATTTTCTCCTTATACAGTCGACTGTTCTCAAAGGCATCCCGATGAATTTCTTCGAGCTCAGATAGTTGGAGCGTCCTCTGCACACCGACTAACTGGGAATCCATGTTACACTGCTTGACAGCCCAGTAAGCCTGATGTTCCAATTCGACAGGAAGGTGGCAGGCTTTTCCAAAGACCAGGCGATAAGGCAACATGCCTATCGAGGTCTTGAAAGCGGTCCTGTATGCCCACAGGGCATCATCCAGTCGTGTGGACCAGTCTTTCCTGTCAGGTCTCATAGTCTTCTGTAGAATGTTCTTGATTTGTCTATTTGAGACCTCAGTCCACCCATTTGTTTACGGATGATACGAGGTAGCGATGCAGTGGTTAACCCCGTATTTTCTAAGTAGGGCACGGAATTGGGAGTGAATAAAATGACTTCCACCATCACTGATCATGGCCTTTGGTATTCCAAATCGGGGAAAGATGTTCTGCTTAACAAAGTCCATGACAGTCTTATGATCGCATCGGCGGGTGGCGACAGCTTCAATCTGTTTAGAAACATAGTCTACCGAGACTAGGATGTACTCAAAGCCATTGGATGGTGGGAAGGGGCCCATAAAATCAATACCCCAAATGTCGAAGATCTCGACAATCAAAATGGGCTGAAGGGCTATCATGTCTTTTCTGGTCATGGTCCCCAGTGTTTGGCAGTGAGAACAAGTCTTGGCAAAGTTGTGTGCATCCTTAAATAGGGAAGGCCAGTAAAATCCGGACTGCAGAACCTTCGCAGCCATTTTCTTTCCTGAGAAGTGGCCACCACAAGCTTGGTCATGACAAAAAGATAGCACACTCTGAACTTCATCCTCAGGGATACACCTCCTGATGATCTAGTCGGCACAGAGGTGAAATAGCATGGGTTCATCCCAGAAATAGTGCTTGGCCTCGGCGAAGAACTTGTCCCATTGCTGTCTGGACCAGCTGTGCGGGGTCAGTCCTACAACCAGGTAGTTGACATAGTCAGCATACCAAGGCAGTTTCTTGTCTTGCACAGTCAGAATGTGTTCATCGGGGAAGGTGTCGGATAAAGGCAGGGAGAGTCCAATGTGGTCTGGGTGAAGTCTGGATAAGTGGCCAGCCACCACATTCTTTGATCCAGCTTTGTCGCGGATTTCCAAGTTAAATTCCTGCAAGAGCAGGATCCATCTGATGAGCCTGGGCTTCACGTCCTTTTTAGCCAAAAGGTGCCGAATGGCTAAATGGTCAGTATAGATGGGCACGTGGGATCCCAGTAGGTAAGGTCGGAATTTCTCAAGTCCGAAAACTACATCGAGCCATTCTTTTTTTGTGACCGTATAGTTTCGTTGGGCCTCATCCAACATCTTGCTCAAGTAGTAGATCACCACGGGTTTTGATGAGTCCATGTTAATGGACTAATATTATGCCTAAGTAACTTTAATCGTACCTTTTAGGTTTGTTAATAACTACATTAAGTTATAGAATGTTTGCATTCATCATGATTTAAGTTTACATCTATTTCATAGTATTCTATAACTTAATATGTAATGATGTTACGTTTTTATGATTGCAGGAATAATATTTGGAAAGAACAAGGGGGGTAATAAATTTCCCCAACACATATTCGGTGCCAGCCGCAACTCCTCCCACACATTTATCAAATCTTCCACCTCCCTCCCTCAACAACTGAGGCCAAATTTAGAAAGGATTTTTGAAAATCCCTGGAAGGGCAAAGGAGAGGAGTTAAGAGGAGGCGGAGAAAGGAAAGGAGGGGGGGATCATCCAAGGACGGTGTAACTCATGTGCACTGTGCACCAAACCACCTTCCGCACCCGTAGGCGCGCGCTCATCTCCAGTCGCCTCTCCAGTCACCGCACAAGCGCTAGCAGCCGTTCCAGCCAACGCCCCATCCTACATAGCACCTGCACCCCGGCAAGCGCTCTGCCTACCACCAAACCCGCGCCTCAACCTCCACCACATTCAGGCGCACCACCAGGCGCCCGCTCCACCTTTCCCGCTCCTGCAAGCGCGCCCTTCTCCAGCGCCCACCTTCACAACCGCATGCCAGCACCCATCTCCTACACCGCCCGCCTTCACCCTCCAGCCGCACTGCAACACGCCTGCTCCCTCCTCCAACGCACTAAGTTATCCACCAGAGCACTTCCCCTCTCTGCAGACTGCCCTAGCCACCTGCAAGCACTCTCTCCTTCTCCACCGCTCATCTCTAGCCGCCACCGCAGGCACTTTGCCTATATGCACCACCCGCGCTCTCAGGCACGCGCTCTTCTGCAAGCACCCACCCGCACGCCCGTAGGTGTCCAACGCCCATCTCCAACTGCGCCTGAAGGAGCTGCGTGCCTTCACCACTACCAGGCCCGCACCTGCAGACACCACAGCGCCCCCCCTCCACAGGCACTGCACAGCCCCAGGAACCACACCGCACCCCTCCTCCAATGCCCTACACAGCCACATTTCCCCACAGGCGCACCTCCTCCAGCATTCTTCTCCTCCATTAGTTGGCCATCTCCATCAACGTCGCAACCTCCATCGGATCAGCCTCGTCTTAGCCAACCTCCCTTGCGCGTTAACAGCCCCGCTGACGCTCCTTCCCTCACACGAGCAAGAGAGAGAGAAAATGCTATATTTTTCATTCAATTAAAAATTACATCTAATTCTATTGCCACCAGAAATTAATTTTTGATTTATTATTATTTTATTGTGGAAAAATTGTGCATGCACACTCATACTTTCTGATAATTGCATGTTATTGTTATTCACCTATTTCAAGATTGATTTTGGGATTAACATGTGCACCAATTTTCTCTAGTATATGTCAATTGAAAATTACATAAAATCATCATATATTTATTGAATATTTCATTGAGGGAAAATTGCACATATACCCTTATATTTTTGAGTTATTGTGAATCTTCTTTCCATCGCATTTTATGTCAGATTTGACTAGGGATTTTACACTTAACTAAAGGAATACAAAATAATCGAGAGTTTATTGCATAATAGCCTCCCTATGGACATGACCCGCTCTTCTATGAGTGGTTATTTTTATTTTTGATTAGTCAATTTTTTCACCACTTAAATACTACAACGCATAGCGAAAAGTTGACCTGTCAGGTTTCTTATCTTGTCTTTGTCCCAGGACAGCGCCTATGGCAAAATCTGATGCATCACACATAATCTCAAAGTCTTGGGACCAATCTGGGTGCTGAAGTACAGGTGCTGTAGAAACTAAGTCCCGAAGGGTGTGATAAGCTTGGATGCAATCAGAGGTCATGTGGAATATGGCATCATTGGCCAAAAGGTCGGTTAAGGGTTTGGAGAAGTCTTTGATGAACCTTCAGTAGAAGCCAACATGTCCCAGGAATGAACGAATCTATCGGACCGAGCTAGGTGGAGGAAGTTTGGAAATCAAATCAACTTTGGCCTGATCCACCTCAATGCCCCGATGCAATACAATGTAACCGAGGATGATTCCTTCTTGAACCATAAAATGGCTCTTTTCCCAACTTAACACCAAATTAACCTCGATACATCATTTCAGGATTTTGTCCAAGTTGCTCAAATAGTGGTCGAATGAATTCCCAAATACAGAGAAATCATCCATAAAGACCTCCAAGTATTCACCCACCATTTCTGAAAAAATGGCTAGCATGCAATGCTGAAAGGTAGCAGGTGCGTTGCATAGCCCGAACGGCATACGACAAAATGCAAACGTGCCATATGGGCAAGTGAATGTGGTCTTCTCTTGATCTTCAGGAGCAATTGCAACTTGGTTATATCCTGAATATACATCCAGGAAGAAGAAATGCTTTTGCCCTGCTAGTCTTTCAAGGATCTGGTCAATGAATGTTAAGGGGAAATGATCTTTCTTGGTTGCTTCGTTGAGTTTCCTGTAATCAATACACACCCGCCATGCGGTGGTGGTGCGGGTGGGGATGGATTCGCCATGCTCATTGGCAACAACGGTGAGCCTGGCTTTCCTTGGAACCACTTGAGTGGGGCTCACCCAAGGGCTATTAGAGATGGGGTAGATGATGCCGGCGTCAAGCCACTTGATAATTTCTTTCTTAACGACCTCTCGCATATTTGGGTTTAACCGTCTCCGCATCTGGCGGGAGGGTCATGCCCCATCTTCCAGGTAAATCTTATGAGTGCAATAGGCATGGCTAATTCCTCTAAAGTCTGAAATGGTCCATACAATGGCAGCCCGATGTTCCGAAAGGGTCGCGGTCAACCTGAGTTCCTGATCCTTGGTTAGATGAGAGTTAATAATCACAGGGAAGGTCTGGTCAGGTCCCAGGAAGACATACTTGAGATTCTTAGGTAGTGGTTTTATTTTGGGTGCGGGTGGAACAACAATCGAAGGGAAAGGGAAAGGCGGGAGTTGATCAACATCAATCTCCTCAAATGGTGTTGTTTGACGGTAATCAGCCCTATAGAGGTCCATGGGCAGCGATAGTGACGGGTTAGAACAGTCGTTACAGGATTGGTGGTCCGAGACAGAACTAAGGGTGAGGAATTCCTCAACCAAAGGTTCCACGGGATCATGTTTCTCAACACAATCACAATCAAAAGACTTGGTCACCCGGAAGATATCCAATTGCATTTTCTTATCTCCGAAGGTGATTTCCATAGATCTCGTGTCACAATCGATGTTCACCTTAGCCGTAGCTAAGAAAGGTCTACCTAATATTATGGGTGCATTCTGTAGTTCTTCAGGGACTTCCATGTCGAGCACCAAGAAGTCGACCGAAAAATAGAAGTCCTTGACCCGTACAATCATGTCCTCGACAACCCCCTTTGGGGTCTTCACAGATCTATCAACCAGCTGGATGGTGACAGGTGTGGGTGTCAACTCTCTGAAACCAAATTGGTGGTACAAGGTTGTTGGAATCAAATTGATGGAAGCACCTAAGTCCAGGAGCACTCTATCAAATGTCATGTCCCCGATATTGCAGGATATCAGGGGTGCTCCTGGGTCAGTTCGCTTGAGAGGAAGGCTGCTTGATATCACAGAACTTGCTTGCTCGGAGAGCACAACCTTCCTAGGTGCTTGAGGTCTTGGCTTACGTTTGGGTGTATAGGCATCCTTTAAAAACTTGGTGTAAGCCGGGATGTGCTTAACAGCTTCGAGGAACAGAATATTAACCTAAACTTGCTTAAAGATCTCCAAAAGCTCCTCAGTTTCCACAACACTTTTCTTCTTCTTGATTGTTTCCAAGGCCTCGGGGTAGGGTGTCTGAACATGGATAGGCTCTATTTCTGGGTCCTTGGGTTTCTCCAGTGCCTCTTCTAAGTCGGATGTTTCAGCTGGTGAAGTCTCAGGAAGAGTCGGCCATTTGGGATCCTAGGTTTTGGTGCCACTTCTCAAGGTTACCGCATTCGCAGAGGCATTGGGACCATGGGTTGATCCTTGAGAAGATGAGGATGAAGAAGCACCAAACCTAGGGGGTGTTTGTGGGGCTGGCTGGACCATGTGAGCCTGCCTGAGATTGCCCTAGAACCCTTGCGAATTAGGGCCTCTGTTAATCACATTTTGCAGGTTCGGTTATGGCTGGGAAGGTAGGGATCCTTGTTGTTTACAGTCCAATAGTTGGCTTAACTATCCCTTTACTAAGGCCATTTCCTCCTGATGTTTCTGGTTCATTTCAGCCATCATCTTTATCAGGGTGTCCATTTGGTTTTGTGGGGGTGGGGCCACCCTATTTGGATTATATGGGGGTCTAACTGGTGGTCCTTACTGATGGGGGCAGGTTTGGCTGCTGGTTTGGCCTGGGCTGGTTCTAGAATTGAGGTGGTTTCTGGTTTGTCCAACCAAAGTTGGGGTGATTACGCTAGCCAGTGTTGTAAGTGTTGGAGAAATGGTCAGGTTTAGCATAACCTTGGACAACTTGTACATCTTCAAGGATAACAGATGTCGATGGGGAGGGAAGAGAGTAATTAAGGGTTGAGGGAGCAAAGGTCCCTCCCTGGAACGTGCTCAGGGGTTGTTCCAGGTTCAGTTGGATTAAGGGCTGGACCAGGTGATGAACACACATGAATTCAAGATAAATTACTTATTTTTGATAGTTCCTAGGCTTAGCATTGCATATCATGTTATAAATATTGCATAACATCCATTGCATGGCATTTGGGATAGTTGAATATTTTATATGTTAATTCCTCCATTTTATATGGCCAGGGGGGCAATGCGACATCCATACAGGTTTCAGATGAAAAATCCGACCGTACGGATGGATCCAAAGCGACGATTGCAGTTCGGCATCGCGAGAATCATCTTGATCTGAGCACCGTAGCACCCTCTACAAGAAGAAGATGGACAGCCCAGATGGTGCCACGTGGTGCCATCCAAGCCGCCCAACACTGGCCAACAGCATCACCCAACTCCTTCTTCATCCGCGCCCTTCAATCCTAGCCGTTGGATCAAGATCCAACGGCTGGGAGGCAGACGCACCAAACCACTCCATGCGACACAAGGGGAGGATTGCTGCAATGGTGGAAGCGTTGGTTTACAAAGGAGGGGCGCAGGTTCGAATCCCCGCAGACCCTCCAATTCGCAATTGGGCGGGCACTTGGAGTGGAGCGGCAGTGGCAGCGCCAGTGCAAGGTATCACGCACACAAGCGCATAGCACACGCGCACAAAGCTGCGCACGCGCGATCAGCACGCGTGATGAGCGGGGTAGGCGGCGCGGGCGCAAGGGCGGTTGGCACCAGCTTTTAACGACAGCTGGGCTGACCTACAACGATGCTTACAGCCGTCGCTATTTCATTGCAAGCCAGCAGAGCCAGCTATGGGCGTTGTGGAGGTGAGCAGTCTACAGCAACGTTTCCAGCGACGATCTGGAGGTCACTAAAGGTCCTTTAATCCATTTTTACCCTCTTCTCCACCACTATAAAAGGACCTTCACCCCCTCCATTCCAAGCCATCTCTACCTACTCTAATCCCAAATACTCCCAAGCTCTAGCAAGCCTACCAATGCTCCATTAGAGCTTGTTCTCAAGCTCCCAAGGTGCCTATTAGTGTAGCAAACCTCTGTCCTACCAAATATTCCTCCAACTTCCCATCTCCCTTCATAGGTCACCTTGGAGCCATCCTCTCACCTTCATTCTGGTAGCAGATCAACTCCATCTTCTCACCTCCATTCTGGAGCTACACTGAAGCTTTCCTCAACCCGACGTCCTCTAGCATCTCACCTCCGTTGTCTCGCTCCTCACCTCCTTCATCCGAGCTTCCGCCAAGCACCGTCGTCTCACCGAACAACCGATTCGGGAGATTTCCTCTCACCTCCATCTCTTTTTATGCTTTCATAGTAGATTGTAATTGACATTGGCTTGATATATATATCATATTTGTTCCATTTCTATCTTGTGATTCATTCTACTTGTCTTTTATTTCAAACATACAAAAAAAAACAAAACCCCAAAATACCAAAAAGAAACGAAACGAAGCATGATTTTCAATAAAGTAAACGTCGGCTCCCTGTGTTCGACCCAGCACTCCCTTGGAGTTTCGGTATAAATTTTATTTGATCGACGTGTTTTGCAACTACGACGACAGGTTACTTGTAACCTCGATTTCTAAAATGCAAAACACGACGCAACCACCAGGTCATCATTGTGAGCTCCCTTTGCTAGGGAGAAGCTCTATAACGAGTTCCTGGTCTGGCTTAGTAGCCCATCAATCTTTTTATCGACCAATTCCACTCGATCTAATTTCTTGGCAATGATGTATATGTCAACCATTCCAGAATTTACTTGTACCTCATAAATCCCACCAAGGGGTTGACTGGATCGGTTAAACTGGGTCATGGAGGCATTGTTGAGCGAATTTCGCTCATAGACTTAAGAGCTCAAACGCACTCTCCTCATCTTTGTTCAGGAAGTTCCCCTCGCATGAGGCATCGACAAAGTTCCGTAGGTTGCTGTCCAGACCGTGGTAGAAGATCTAGGTCAATTGCCACCTTAGTATTTCGTGGTGTGGGCATTTCCTCAAGAGTTCATTAAATCTTTCCCATGCCTCATGGAACTGTTCCCCACCCTGGAGTGTAAAGGTAGTAATGGCTCTTCTAAGGGCATTGGTCTTTCCTATGGGGAAGAATTTCTTTAAGAATGCATGCCTCAGTTCTTCCCAGGTGGTGATGGGTCTACCTAGGGTTCTAAGCCAGTGACATGCCTTGTCTCTCAGTGAGAAGGGGAACATCTTAATCAAAATAATGTTAAGGCTAATGTTCCTAGGTTTCACAGTTCGAGCTATCTGGTCAAGATCCTCTAGGTGCTAGAAGGGGTCTTCATTTGAGGTTCGATGGAAGTGGCTTTGAATCAGACTCAAGACATTTGGTTTTAGCACAAAATCATCTCCCCTTTCAGGGATCCTAAGGTGCCACTCGAATCGAATAGCAGAAGGATTGTAGAAGTCGCGGAGGGGCCTAGGTTGGTCCTGGAATGGTGATAGATCAGGTAGCGGTTGCCCTTGCGAGCCTTGGAAAGGTGGTGGTGGTTTCCCTTGTGGGTTTTGCAACTGGTGTATGACTTGCATGATAGTGTGGATCTGTTGCTACTGAAGCCGGTGGTTTGCGTTAATCTAGGCTTGGATGATGGCCATTGTGCCTGGTGGGGGTTGGTCATCAACCTCATTTACCCTAGGTTCAGCCATGTTTCTAGCAGAATCAGGTCGCCTGGATTCCCATCCCAAAACAAACAACTCGGGATGTAGTGAGCGTCTCCCGTGCATACACTAGAGAAGAACAGGAGGGGATGCGGAGAGCGAAAGATGCGAGAAGTGTGTGTATGATAAACGCCAGTTTATCATTGATGTAAACACATTTACACTACTTAAGATGTCTATTTATGCATGTTCTTAAGCATAGGATTGCATTTCATGATATAAATATTGCATAACATGCATCATCCTGCATTTAGAATAGTTTTTTTTTTTTTTTGAAAGAAAGGAATGCTATCGAATCACCGATAGCAAACCAGGAGAGCTATTATTGATAATAAAAAAATAATTTACAAGTTCGACTCCCAGTACTGTATGAGCCTCCAGCAAAAATTTACAATGTTTTCCACATGAGCTGGGGTCTCCTGAAAAACACACTCATTTCTAGCCCTCCATACCACCCACAGAACCGCCACCATATGTATATAAGGCTTATTCCCATCTACCAGACAGCTCCACAAATTTCCCCAGGTGGGTAAGGACTCATTGCATACTCTCCTCCAAACATAATCAGTGATAGCACATGAAGAGAAGATATGATCTGTAGAATCATTATGCAACCCACACAAATAACAAAACTGGGTTGGGGTCCCCATCCTTCTGTGCCTCAGATCTCCAGTAATCAAACCATCCCTCCTGCACAGCCATAAGAAAATTTGTAACTTTAATGGTATTTTTAACTTCCAAAGCTTTTTCCCCATTTCTTCATCTTCCGCCATCCTGGAGGACATTATCAATTTGTCATAGGCAGCCGCAGTAGAAAAATTACCTTCCCATTTGTATGTATCATATTCATGAGGCATGGGTTTGAAAGCAGCAAGCTCTTGCATGAGACGTTCATTCTCTACGCGTGTTCTTGTTTCATGATTATTCCTCCCGCCAATATTTAACAGCCACTGCTCCGAATCCACATCCCAATAATCAGCTACCACTGCATTTTTATTTGCTGCAGCAGCATAAGCAAGGGGGAACCTATCTTTAAGCGTCCCTCCGTGCCCCCAATTCTCCAGCCAAAACTTAAAGCTTTTTCCATCACCTAAAACAGATTTGAAAAAGTTCCAATTTTCCTTCAAGGCACGCACCACAGAAAGCCAAAACGGGGATGGTTTATGTGGGTTAAGACGATTTATCTCATCATTGGTACTCCCATAATTGTCCTGAATAATTTCTGTCCAAGTTTTTTTTCCCCCCTGCAGTAACCGAACAGCCCATTTCAATAGTAAAGCTTCATTGAATTCCTTAAGGGAACTGACACCCATGCCTCCCAGCTTCTTTGGTTTGCAAATTAACTCCCATTTTAAGGGTTGAAAGAAAGCCCCTTTATGGGAGGCCCCTTTCCAAAAGAATCTTTTCCGCATCACCTCCAGCTTTTTCCAAATAGAATTTGGAGCTCTCAGGACAGAGAAGAAGAAAACAGGAATCGATGTGACAACAGAATTCAGTAATATATACCTCCCCCCTTTTGATAAGTATCTACTGCTCCAGCCCTCCAATTTTGTAGCTATCTTTTCAAAGAGGAAAGACCAATCTGCTTTCTTCAGCTTAGAACATTTCAAAGGCAGACCCAGATATTTAATCGGTAGTGGCACCACAGGTGTACCAAGAGTGGCAGAGATCTCATTCTGTAAACCATCATTCATCCCAAAATAGACCAGGGAAGATTTACTTCCATTCAATCTGAGCCCAGAAACCTCTCCAAACAATTTAACCATATGTAACAAAGCCTGCGCTTCTCTCTTCCCCCCTTCTACAAGAAAAACAGTATCATCAGCATACTGAAGTATAGGAGCTAGAGCCCTATGATTAGACATTGAATACCCCCTTATAAAACCATCCACAGCCAATTTGCAGGCAAACCTAGCCAAAGTATCCACCGCAAGATTAAAAATTAGAGGGGCAATAGGACAACCTTACCTTACTCCACATTGGGGCTGAATCCAAGAACGGCACGGTTTACCATTTATCAATGGGGAAAAAGAGGCTGTCGTAATGCATCTCTTCACCCATTGAATCAATAAGGGTGGAAATTTCCTCCTTTTAAGGATCTCCCACAAGTATGACCAGCAGATAGAATCATAGGCTTTTGAGAAGTCTACTCTCCATAAGAAAGCCTTTGATTTTCTCCTTTGCCACCCCATTACAATTTCCTGCGCCACAATGAATGACTCTTGTAACGATCTCCCAGGAAGAAAAGCTGATTGAACAGGCATAATCAAATCCTTTAAAACCTCCCGCAATCTGTTAGCAATAACCTTACTAATAATAAGGTAGATGGAATTTGATAACGCAATGGGTCTGTAATCAGAAAAACTTTCTGCACTTGATTTCTTGGGCAACAAAAACAGGTAGGATTTGTTTAGCCTCTCAAAACCAGAGTTACCCACTTCAAACTCATGGATGACCTTCATTACATCCACCTTAACAACATTCCATAACTCTCTGTAGAAAAACACTTGAACACCATCTGGACCCGGAGCCCCTTCATTATTTAAATCTTTAATGGCCTCTAGCACTTCCTGTTCAGAAATAGGGGTCACAAGCATGCCACTCTGTTCATTATTTACACAAGGGAAATCCATTGCTACCATCCTCCATGAACCTCTTGGAGTTGCCTTGGAAGCTTCTTTAAAAAATTTTGTTGCTTCAGATCTGATCTCCTTAACCGAGGTAATATTTCTTTCTTCAACTTTAATAGATGAAATAAGGTTGAATCTCCTTCTAGCACTGGCCGCAAGATGGAAAAATTTTGTGTTCGCATCACCCTCTTTAAGCCAAAGCTGTCTGGATTTTTCCCGCCAATCCATTTCAATTTTCAGGTCTTCATCCCTCACAATTGCTTGCATTTGCTGCCTCAATTGCTGCTCCTGTTGGTCCAAATTCAGCCTGCACTCTTTCATATCTAAATCCCTGATGACTCTCAAGGCTTCCTTCCTCTTCTGGTCTCTAATCAGGTTCACAGCCTGCCCATATTCTTTCAACATTTCACGCAGACCAACCAATTTCGCAGCCAACTGCTGTGTGGCAGTGCCTTGAACAACCTTGCTCTGCCACCACTGAGAAACCATTTGCACAAAGCCTTCTTCCCTAAACCAAGATCTCTTGAGTTTGAAATATGACCCCGTGTCTGCATTCACCCCACTGTCCCAAACCAAAGGTGTGTGGTCAGAGAACGGTCTATCAAGGCTCAAAACAGCTGATAACTGAAAACTCTCTAACAAACTAGGACTGCCAAAGAACCTGTCCAATTTGGAAATCTGTCCACTTCCATTCCTCCAAGTATATTCCACACCACTGATGGGAAATTCAGTCAAGCCCATGTTCTGCACAGCCAATTGGAAGCCTGTTGAAGAACTGTCCATTCTCCCATCTGGATTGTCATCACCAGAAAGATAACAATTGAAATCACCCCCTAACAGCCATGGAGTCTCTTGCACTCTTTGATGCATTGCACAAAGTTCCTCCCACAAGCCAACCCTCTCTGCTGCCACACAAGGACCATAAATACATGATATAAACCATTCCATATCACCTTGGGGAGATTGACACCTGCAGGAAATTAAGAACCTATCACGAAAAATCTCAGTTACTGAAATGGCAGACTTTCTCCACCAAAAAGCCATACCACCAGACCGACCAGCAGCACCCTTAGCCACAATATCACTATGGCCAGATTGTTTGAAACAGTCCCATTCTTGACCATTCTCCCTCTCCAAGTGAGTCTCTTGTAAAAGGGCACAGTCTATCTCCCATTCAGAGAGATATCTACAAAGAGAAGCCCTTCTTTGCTTGTTGCGTAGCCCACGCACATTCCACGACAAAACTCTCATTTCTCACTTGAAAGATCCCCATTGACCTTGCAGCCCACATATTCTACCATAATAGATTTAGCAATATCTTGCTCCACAATAGGATGCTCCTTTCTTCTCCTTCGCAGCACATATGGAGATCTGCCCACGCCTCTCTTTTGTTTGGACCCACAGCCATACTGCAAATCAGTTGGAGTAGCAAACTGTAACTGGTTCTGCTCTTTAAGCCTCAACTCCCTTTCTAAACTGCCCAATTCCACACTGCAATTCATCTTAGACTCTACCAAATCAGTCTCAGTAACCTCTAAACAATCACCCTCTTTGACTATCAGAGCTAATCTATTTTCAGTAGGTGTTGCAGCATCTTCCATCAGGTCCTTCTCAGCCATAATACAATGGCAGTCCTCCCTCTTTTTGGGCTCAGGAACCTCAACTGCAGGAGGACTCAGGTGCTGCATCTGGTTTGGTTCTTTAAGCCTCAACTCCCTTTCTGTACTTCCCAACTCCATACTGCAGATCATCTCAGAATTTGCCACTTCATTCTCAGCAACCTCCAGACAGTCACCTTCTTTGCCTATCAACACTGATCTAATTTCAGCAGGTGTTGCAACATCTTCCGTCTGATCCTTCTCAGCCATAGCACAATGGCACTCCTGATCATTCCAACATTATTGCACCAGATCCCATCAGAACTCCGAAATTAAGCATCCTTGGGTGAGAGTAGTACTAGGTTGGGTGACTTCCTGGGAAGTCCTCATGTTGCGGCCAATTTTTTGGGGGAAGTGGAGAGGCAAGGAGGATGGGCGATCGACGATGGAGAGGGCGAGTGGTGGGCGATCGGCGATGGGCGGAGCGAGGTAGTGGGGCGAATCCATCCAGGGTGGGCGCAGAAGATGAATGGAAGACGTGGAGATCAAGGGCCTGGAGGAGAAGAGAGCGGTTGTGGCAGGAGAGGTTTTTTAGGTCGTCTGACCGTTCTCAAAGACGTCCTTGGAGGCGGAAGAATGGTGATGTTCTCTGCTTCAGATGCAGACAAAGGGGGCATGTGGCTGCGATATGTAAGAATGCTCAGATCTGCTTGGAGTGCAGGGGCGAAGGACACAAAAGCTATTTGTGCCCTAGGAGGTTCCCTTTGCGACAATGGCGGGCAGTCTCACGTCCTGTTTGGAGGGTCAAAAATGAACCTCGGCCGCCACCACCACCGATTTTGGGCAGGCATACAATTGAAGTTGAGATCCCATCTATGAAAGAGATCTCGGCTGCAGAGATCACACTGAGAGGTGCTTTGATTGGGGAGATCATGTCAGGTAGGCCTTCGATCGAAATGCTTCAGAACCTGGTACTTTCCTTAGATCTTTTGTCTGCGGGCTGGAAAGTTGCTCTATTATCCCCTTCTCGATTCTTGGTGTATGGTTTGGGCATGCTGGATGTTGAGCGATTAAGATTTCGTTCAAGTATCTTTAAAGATTTCATTGTGATCTGGAGAATGGTCTCTCCTTTTGATGGGGCACTATCTGAACGGCCTCCACAAAGAGTGTCCTCCAGGAGGGTCATCCTTGAGATCTCTGGACTACCACTGCACCTGCGGGTAAAGGGTGTTGTCTCCAAGATGCTAGCAGGTTTTGCATCAATCTGTGATGGTTCTGATGTTCTGATTGGAGAAGGAGACATTAGGTCGTTAAGAATTGAGGTGGAAGTTGCTAATGCTGGTTCACTTCCAGATTCGATCATTATCAGATGTGGGGGCACCTCTTGGCTTGTTAGGTTAGCTATTATTGGGCAGGTTGATTGCTGTCAAGATAATTCTCCTAAGGAGAAACCAATGTCTGGAACCAAAAATGAGGTGAGCAAACAATGTGATAGCTGTGGATGCAACCCTGCAGCTGAGGCTTCTGATCTCACAAAGAGGAAGGAGTGCCACTGTGCTATGGGTGAGAAGGATCAGATGGAAGATGTTGCAACACCTGCTGAAAATAGATCAGTGTTGATAGGCAAAGAGGGTGACTGTCTGGAGGTTGCTGAGACTGAAGTGGTAAATTCTGAGATGATCTGTAGTATGGAGTTGGGCAGTACAGAAAGGGAGTTGAGGCTTAAAGAACCAAGCCAGATGCAGCACCTGAGTCCTCCTGCAGTTGAGGTTCCTGAGCCCAAAAAGAGGAAGGACTGCCACTGTGTTATGACTGAGAAGGACCAGATGGAAGATGTTGCAACACCTGCTAAAAATAGATTAGCTCTGATAGTCAAAGAGGGTGATTGTTTAGGGGTTTCTGAGACTGTTTTGGCAGAATCTGAGATGAACTGCAGTGTGGTATTGGGCACTTTAGAAAGGGAGTTGATGCATTTAGAATAGTTTGAATAAAATGGAGGTTAATTGTCTCTTTTTATGTGCTTGGATAGGGTAAACATTTTATCGGGGCCTCGGATTGAAGATCCAATCGTATGGATTTGATCAGGGCGACGATTGGAGTTCAACGACTCTAAGATCGCCCTAATCAGGCATCTGTAGCATCAGATAGTGATCGGGGAACCCTAGAAGATCAAGGGCCAGGATGGTGTAAATCCACACTTCAAATGGAAAATCCAACTGCACGGATGAATTCAGATCGATGATCGCAGCCCAACGACGCAAAAATCAAGTCAATCCGACATCCGTGGCACCATCTACAACATCCAGAAGATGGACGGCCAAGATGGCACCACGTGGTGCCATCCCGGCCGCCCAAACGGCCGCATACATTTTCTGAAGACCTCGCACCCGCACCCTCTCCGCCGTTGGATCTCGATCCAACGGCTGCGGTCTGCTGCGCCTAAAAGCGCCCGCTCGACCATCCGCGCCTCCTAGCGCAGCGGTCGAGTGCGCTTACGCGAGCTGCAGGCACGGGTTCGAACCGCAGCAAAGGGGAGGAAGGCGCGAGCGAGCGAGCACTGGCGGGCGTTGGATGTTGATCGGACGGCCGTCTGCGCTAAATTGAGATCACGCAAGATTGAAAGCGCGGCAAGGATGCGGCATCGCATGCGCCGGGCGGGCGTGCAGCAGCGGGCGATCACACATTCTAAGCCGTCCGATCTCGCGATCAGAAGGCTAAGAATTAAAGAACGTGCGTAGGCGTTGCAGAAGAGCGCAATTGAGGAGGCACGCGTGGGTGCGGGTGCTACGCCCACGTTGGGGCTTTAGTGACGGATTTATCCGTCACTAAAGACCCCTCATTTATTATTTTAAAGTTGTAATGACCATTTTGCCCCCACTCCTTGCAACTATAAAAGGAGACCCCCTCCATACAAAATGCTCATCCTTTCCTTCTCTTCTCTACCTCTCCAAAGCTCAAGAGAAGCTTGTCCCACACCCGGGATGCTTCTCGTGAGATAAAGTCCAAATTTTTGTCCCCCTTCAGAAGTGGATCCCGCGACGACGACGGCGTGCTGCTCCGTTCCCGTTCTTCTGCTTCGTCCTCCTTCGTCCAGGCGTCATCCCGTCCGGCTCTTCCTCCAAGCGACCGTCAAGGAGGATTTCTCTCTCCCTATTCTTTTTACTTCTTTCTAGTATAGATTTACTACTTTCTAGTGTAGTTCTACTCATCCTCCAAGCAATCGTCGAGGAGGACATTTCTCCCTCCACTATTTTAATGCTTTCTAGAGTAAATTTATCTCTTTCTAGTGCAATTGTTTTATGCTTTCTAGTTGTAATGAATAATCTCCTTAATGATAAATTCTTTATTTATTCTACATCTCATTTTCATTTCTATGTGTTACATTCTCTCTCTCTCTTACCCTCTCTCTCTCTTCTATTTATTGTAAATAATTAGATAGTTTTAAAATGAATTACTTCGTGACAAATAAAAAGAAATGCGTAGTTTTTAAATCAAACGTCCGCCTCCCTGTGTTCGACCCAGAATTTTCATTTCGGTATAAATTTTATTTGTTGAACACGAATTCTTCGCTTTCAAACTACAATGACTGGTTCTCCAAAACCAAACACGTTAGCGAAGCGATTCGCACGTTCAACATTTTGGCGCCGTTGCCGAGGAGGCGATGATCTTTGATTTCTCTTCGCGTTTTGTAACTTACAAATCATTTACCTCACTTTTCTCCTTTCTTATTGTAATTGCAGGTACTCTTTTGAGATGAGCAAAAGCGGTAGATTGGAGTAAAGTGCTGTCGAAGGTTTTGTAAGTTATCCCCCATTCTTTCCCCCTCCATAGATTTCATTCGCCACATTAAATCCAAATTCCAATTAACCTAGATGTTTACATAAATCCTAGGAATAGTTTGGTTGTTTGGATTCTCACTCACATTCATTCCACCTTCATTTATATAAAAAAAAAACAAAAAGATAATTTTGTGGGGCAATTTTCAACAAACACACAACGTACACCCACATTCAAAGGCACTTAACCGAATTGATTTGTTTCTACTCAACCGGGTTCTGATCTGTGGAACCGGTACACATAAAGCAACACATAAAAGAGTAGAAATCAGATTAGGTAATCATTTGTGTGCCTAATTAAGTGGTGCATCAGGCCAATTGGTTGAGTTGATTGGGCCACACCACTTTAATTAAAATAAACTCATCAAGTAGCTGCCAATTAGGTTCAACTCTTAGGGATTTACCAAGCACTCCACATTCTTTTTAAGCTTCAAAGGAAAACATTTTCACCCATGCTTGTAAAACTTGGTGTGCCAATGAAACTTGATTGAAAACACCTAAAGTTGAATCCTAAAAGCTACTAGGCAAGATTTGAACCTTAAAATTCACCACATCAAAAATAATCTTGCTTGAAAACCATTGGTTGTGCATGCACACACAAATCAATCAATCATTAAGGGCATAGCCCATTTAAAGGGCCCATCACATTCCAAAGCACATTCAAACCTAGCCCTAAATAAAACAGAGTAGACGTTGGCCTTAAGGATTGGACTCGCTCTTCAGAACCCAGAACAAGATTATTTTCGATTAGTCTGTTTCTACTGTTCAATTTGATGTCTAGCTAAGGGAGCAGAATCAAACGATCACGGCTAGGGGTACACTAGGAACCGGAGGCACAAGCCGAAGGAAGAACCTTCTCCCCAGTCCCTCCTAACTGGTTGGATTGAATAGACAGAAGTAGATCAAATCGTTTATTTATCTCAAGATGGGTTTTGGGAGTCTGTAGGTCTTTAGGCTAAACCATTTAAGGACAGGTTTGATTGTTTGTATTGCAGGGCGCCTTTCTTCCTCCTGTGTATCATGAATCCTTCCACATATTACACGCATTCCCGTTCTTTCCCTCCCGTTGTGAATTATCCTGACTCGTACTGTAATCAACCATCAGTTAGTTAGGATAATTCGGATTGGGGATACACCTCCAGACCTCCGTGTTTAGGGTCTAACCCTGAACACTTTGATTCTGATTTCTATCCTTCTTAGAGCTACATCGATTATAGATCGTATTTCTTTCATGAATAACCTAATACGATCTACAATCAAGAAGGATACACCGATCTTTACCCAACCTCTGATTTCACTGCCTTTAGGTCATCACCATCTTTTGAACAATCTGAAATGACCTATTATCAGGAAGGGTATAACGAATCTCAATTCGTTAATTCCTCTGCATTGATGTCAAACCCGCCCAACCCTGAACCAACTCATTTGGTTCAGGTTAACCAGGTTCAAGATAAGGTTCTGGCTAACTTGAGGAATATCATTCAATCTTTAGAAGTTCAGCCAATGCCTTGCATTGAGAGATTGGAGCCCCTGATTGAAATGATTGATGATTTAAACAAGTCTTTGTTGGATTGGCTCTAGGATGTTAAGATAAAAACCCGGGTGAGTTTTTACTTGGGAAATTAGCAAAATTGAGGATGAGATTCGTGGTTGCTTTGATTCAATCATGGGATGATTCCCAGGATGAACCTTCTTTAGGAAAGCCAATGACAGAACCTGCTCAGGCACCTGTTGGGGGGGACATGTATTATGAGGCTGACCAGATTGAATTAAAGCAACCAATTAAGGATGATATGATTTCTTCACCTAAGATCCCTGAGCCGGGTTACGAGGAAACATATGTCTCCTTGGAATAGAAAGTGACAAATGATTTTGGGACATACATTGATACGGATCCTGATTTCTTTGATGGTGAAGATTCAAGTTGCGAAGTCTCACACGAGTTTTCAAAACACGATTTTTGTGAGATGATTGGGCCTAAGGAATCTAATAGATCATTTGATAGCCCAATAATTGAGGAAACTGATCTTAGGGCACACATTACGGATCCAGAATTACATTTTCTGGAGGATTCAATTCAATGCCCTGATTGTCAGTTACACCCCGTTGAGCTTATTGATGATTCTAATTCTGAGATAATTAGACCCAAGTCAATTTTGATTCTGCCACATCATTTAGACTTGGAGATTTCAGATGGGGTGATTAATATACAAGAGGTCCTGGAATTTCATATGCTGAATGAGGAGGATAGGAGCTGGGAAGTTCTGATTTGGGAAGTTAATTTTGGAGTAAATGGAAGATTGAGCCGAAGGGTTCCTTTTAAGCTGAAACCATCAAATTAGAACCCTTACGACATTTGTTTTGAGGATGTCAAACTCAAGCACACATTCAACGATTATCCTTTTGAGCTTCAATTCTCTATAACCCGACCTTTTGGTCTTGGGTTGCATCCTCATAAATCGCAGGCCCGACCCCGCTTGCATTCTGATTTTAGGTTTTGGGTAATTTTTATCCAGAACCTAAGATATTCTCGATTATGGGGAATGGGTCTGCACCACAATCTGGTCCACATCTGTGGACCTCTTTTGATAGGTCAGAGGATTCTTCTGTTTATTCTGATTCTGATCTGCACTTGTGAATTTTTCATTTCTTTTCCTTGTATAGTGTGCCTAGCTGAAGGCACTAAACTCAGCACATATATAGTTTTTCTTAGTTTTCATCTCGGAGCGGACCTGACATTCACGCAATTCAAGTGCTTTCTACGCTTGTCCACTCTGATTTATGTCTTTTTAATACAATGAGGAAATTGCATTAGATGGCATGGGGGGGTGGATATTTATCTTTGAATTCATTTGTCAGCTCCATAGATTTATTTTATTTTCTTTTAAAAAAAAAAATTTCGGAGTTAGGAAAGAGAATTTGGGTTTAAGAAAATTTTCAATCTTAGGAAATGCTACATTATGATTTGAACACAAAGACCCTTCAGGTTTTTGGACTTAATTAGCCCGTGTATCCACTAAAATGTGGATTTGTCTTTGAGTCCTCACCATCTTAATCCTATCGTAATTGGAGTAAATAAGTTTGGGTGATAAGTACACGACTTATCAACCCGTCCTCTGATTTGAGGGAATTCTGAGTTTTAAGCATCTACACACTTTTTTTGCACTGACTCATTATTCGGCGATTCTAACAAAAATTGGGTAGCTAATGAACCTTCTAGGGTGATATGGCTAGCAAGTTATCGTGGGTAACAGCCCATAGATAGGTTGTCCATAGCCCAATCACTGGACCTTTCTCTTTCTCCTACCCTTAGGTAAATCTTAGACCAGGGAAGCCACCTACTTAAAAAAAGAAAAAAGAAAAAAAAATCAAAAAGGAAAGGAGAAAAGAAAAAAAAGAAATAAGCCACACTTCGCCGCACGAGTATGGCTGGCAAGTTGTCAGTGGTAACAGCTCATCGACCGGTTGTCTAGAACCCAGCTCAGTAAATGCACTAAAAATTCCCAAAACACTTAAGAAGAAGCGGAGAAGTAGAATAAACTGAGGAGATATACACTAGATTCACCCTTGTGTTGACCCCGTAAAAAAATAAAAGTAGGGAGAAAGCTACCAGTTGTAAAGATACACCTTTAGGCAGAATTCTTTTTAGGTCACCTAGAGGCATAGAAATCCTAAGTCCGTTTTAATTGCCGGTCAACGAGTCTATCATAATCACAATAAAATGCTTAAAGCTTAGGATTCTCATCAAATCTTGGGTGAGTTGAATGGCCGTAGAAAGCCACTCTTAAATCCTAAAATTTGAAAATCCAAAAAAATTAGAAAAGAGTAAAAAGAGAAAAAGAAATTTTTCTTTGAATAAGGCGAGGCTTGAGGCGGTCTGCATTTTGGCTGATACTCGGGTACTATTGTGTCTTTGAAAGTTCAATTCCAAAGTAGACAATTTCTTAATGATTGAAAATAACTCAGGTCTAAATAATCCAACCTAATTCTTTTATAAATAGCATATAGTTTTTGCTAGGGACTAGCAAAAGATAGGCATGGGGGTATGATGTAAACACATTTACACTACTTAAGATGTCTATTTATACATGTTCTTAAGCATAGGATTGTATTTCATGATATAAATATTGCATAACATGCTTCATCTTGCATTTAGAATAGTTTGAATAAAATGGAGGTTAATTATCTCCTTTTATGTGCTTGGATAGGGTAAACATTTTATCGGAGCCTCGGATCGAAGATCCAATCGTATGGATGTGATCAGGGCGACGATTGGAGTTCAACGACTCCAAGATCGCCCTAATCAGGCATCTGTAGCATCAGATAGTGATTGGGGAACCCTAGAAGATCAAGGGCCAGGATGGTATAAATCCACACTTCAAATGGCAAATCCGACCGCACGGATGAATTCGGATCGACGATCACAGCCCAACGACACAAAAATCAAGTCAATCCGACATCCGTGGCACCATCTACAACATCCAGAAGATGGACGGCCAAGATGGCTCCACGTGGCTCCATCCCGACCGCCCAAACGGCCGCATACATTTCCTGAAGACCCCACACCCACTCCCTCTCCACCGTTGGATCTTGATCCAACAGCTGTGGTCAGCTGCGCCTAAAAGCGCCCGCTCGACCATCCGCGCCTCGTAGCATCGCGGTCGAGCGTGGTTACGCGAGCTGCGGGCGCAAGTTCTAACTGCAACGAAGGGGAGGAAGGCGTGGGCGAGCGAGCGCAGGCGGGCATTGGATCTTGATCGGACGGCCATCTACGCTCAATTGAGATCACGCGCGATTGAACGCGCGGTAAGGACGCGGCATCGCACGCGTCGGGCGGGCGATCACGCATTCTAAGCCGTCCAATCTCGCGATCGAACGGCTGAGAATTAAAGAACGTTCGGGGGCATTGAAGAAGAGCGCAGATGAGGAGGCGCACGTGGGTGCGGGTGCTACACCCACGTTGGGGCTTTAGTGACGAATTTATCTGTCACTAAAGACCCCTCATTTATTATTTTAAAGTTGTAATGACCATTTTGCCGCCACTCCTTGCAACTATAAAAGGAGACCCCCTCCATACGAAATGCTCATCCCTTCCTTCTCTTCTCTACCTCTCCAAAGCTCAAGAGAAGCTTGTCCCACACCCGGGATGCTTCTTGCGAGATAAAGTCCAAATTTTCGTCCCCCTTCGGAAGTGGATCCCGCGACGACGACGGCGTGCTGCTCCGTTCCCGTTCTTCTGCTTCATCCTCCTTCGTCTTGCTTCGTCCTCCTTCGTCCAAGCGTCGTCCCGTCCGGCCCGTCCTCCAAGCGATCGTCGAGGAGGATTTCTCTCTCCCTATTCTTTTTACTGCTTTCTAGTATAGATTTACTATTTTCTAGTGTAGTTTTGCTCATCCACCAAGTGATCGTCGAGGAGGACATTTCTCCCTCCATTCTTTTAATGCTTTCTAGAGTAAATTTATCGCTTTCTAGTGCAATTGTTTTATGCTTTCTAGTTGTAATGAACAATCCCCTTAACGATAAATTCTTTGTTTATTCTACATCTCTTTTTGATTTCTATGTGTAATATTCTCTCTCTCTTACCCTCTCTCTCTCTTCTATTTATTGTAAATAATTAGATAGTTTTAAATTGAATTACTTCGTGACAAATAAAAAGAAACGCGTAGTTTTTAAATCAAACGTCTGCCTCCCTGTGTTCGACCCGGAATTTTTATTTCGATATAAATTTTATTTTTTGAACACGAATTCTTCGCTTTCAAGCTACGACAGGTTTTCCAAAACCAAACACGTTAGCGTAGCAATTTGTTACATTCAACAATCATCATTCTTATGCATTAAAATAAACCTAGCTCTTAGGATTTTACTCCGCAAATGGGTTTTTGGGTTGCATTTAGGAATGCATTGCATTTTTTATTATCTTTTTGATGTGTTTTTGTGAGTGTTAGGGATTAACAAATATACAGATCCCTAAAACCCTAGCACTCAAGAAGGCAACTGGTGAGGGAGAAGCTCTCACCAGTTGGAACTCAGCTTGATCCAGCTCACCATAACTGGAATTCAGCTCACCTGAATTAGGGTTAGCTCATCCTAGCTCCATTTAGCTCATCTCAGCTGAATGGAAGCTCAAGAGAGCTCATCTTAGCTCACCCTAGCTCAGGTCAGCTCAAATCCAGCTCAACTTAGCTAAGTCTAGCTCATCTCAGCTCCCATTAGTCCACAGGGAGCTCTAGCTAGCTCAGCTGAGTTGACTAGAGTTCACCCCAGCTCAAGTCCAGCTACATCCAGCTCCACTCAACTCCAGCCAGCTGAAGATAACTTCATTCCAGCTCAGGAAGCTCAAGTCCAACTCCCAGGGACTCAGCATAGCTCAACTCAGTTGAGCTAAGCTACCTTAGCTGCCTCAACCAGTTTGATCCTCCCTGGGAGCACCAGACCCAGCTCACCTCAGCTCATTATGGTAGAAGCCAGCTCACTTTATCTTGTCTTAGCAGCTAGCAAAGAACTAGCAAGCTAAGCCAGCTAGAGTAGCTCCATGCCAGCCTCTTCAGCAGCTGCCAGCTCCAGTTCCAGCTCCAGACTTCTCCTCCTCAGCTCCTCTCTTCAAACCCTAGCTCCAATACCTCCTCCTCTACTCCATAGCTAGCTTAGCTTAGCTTAGCTTAGCTAGCAGCTAGCTCCTTGGCCATCCACCACCTTCAACTCAACCCTATCTAGCTCCACCAACTTAAGCCCTACCTAAGCTAGCTATCCTACTCCAAGTTGGAGCCACCTCTTCACCCCATCATCACCACCAAAAGGCACCAATTCTGGTGCCAAAACCTAACCCTAACTACCCCCCTTTTTGGCGCCAACATCCACCCCTACATCCACCATACACCTAACCCTACAACCCATCCTAGCCACCCACCTACCCCTCCCTCTAGAACCCTACTTGGCACCACCTAAGCCCCCCTTCTAGAAGCCATTTTGGCACCAACTTCATGGGGTGCCACTACCCATAACCACCCCCTAGGTGTCCCTTGGGTTGGCGCCAATTGCCCTTAGCCATAAGATCCCCAACCACCTCCATCTTCCCATCTTAGCCCTCCATTTCAAGAGTCACCTTAGCCCCCTTCCTACTCTATATAAACCCACCACCTACCACCATTTTAGAGCACCCTCCATTAGTGTGTTTTTCTACCTATACCCACCTACACCTACGGCCAAGAAGAAGGAGTAGAGAAGAAGATTAAAGGGGCACATCACCAGCCCCTTTGGTGCCTTCTTCTCCCCACTCTCTTCAACTTGGGCCACGCCAAGGAGGAGGACTTTTCTACTTCAAGGAGGACTACCAGGCAAAGGAGAAGGACCTAGGGTGGACGACTAAGGGTGGACGTCCACCCTTAGAGAAAAGCTTAGGGCATGCCCCCTTAGGACTTGCTTTGGAGGACATCACCTTGGTAGAGCATAGCAAGGAAGGAGTAGGAGGACTCTTTTCAAGCTCGGGAGCTACCATGCTTGGAGCAAGAAGCCCTCTTCTTCACCAACAATTCAAGAGGACTTGTGTTTTATTTTATTTATTACAATTCTCTAGTAGTAGAAGCATTCATCTACTAGGTTTTTCTGTAAAATACTTTCTCATTAATCTAGTTGCCTTCTTTGAAATTTGTTTTAGTTGCATTTTGATTACTGTGATTCTAGCACTCTTCACTCCCTCTCTCTAATTACTCTAGGCCTCCACATGCCTAGAGTGAGCTTAGGAAGAGGAATTACTTGTCACTTAGGTGTTAGCTTAGTGATCGTAGTTGTTATTTACTTTTTCGCCAACAACTCGTGTTTTCCCTCGTTATTTCAAAACCCTAAAAAAATGATATAGTTGAAAAGACAAAAAAGAAATGTGATTTCTATTTCCAAGAAAGAGACCTGAATTTTGCAAACATATTGCCTCCTTGGACGACCCTAGATACCCCACTATCTAGGTTTATAAATTTAAGAGTTTATCGATTTTGCGCATTACAACTATGTATTTTACAAACCACGTAAAATTCGTATCAGTGTACAACCAAGCAACCAAGCCTAGTCCTTATGGTGTATTCCTTACGGGACCTAGAAATCTCCAAAAGGGTGATTAAGTCTGTAAGCACTGGACTCCCCTTCTAAAAGTTAATCTGGCCAAGTTGATTACGAGGGGATTGCAGAGAAGGTCCTTCCTTTGGCTTACACCACCGGTTCCATAGACCCCACAACCATGGTCGTTTGACACTGCCTCGCAGCCTAGTCACCAGATTCTACTAAGGGAATGAAAGCCAAGTTCCCAGATTCTACTAACGTCGTTTGATTGGGGTAGTGCCTCTTAGTTTTCCACTTTCAGTGTGTGTGCTCCTATCAAAACATGATTTTCAAGCAAGGATTTTTTTCTTAAGATGTGGTTTCTTTTAATGTTTCATCCTTACTTTTGTGTTTTTTTAGGATTGACGTGTCTTAATGTTTTCAGACAAGTTTCAGTGGGCACATCAAGTTTTGCACACAATTCAGTGAAAGTAGATTTCCTTTTGTTGTGTAGAAGCTCTAAAACCCTAATGTACTCATCCTAATGATCATGCAGCTTCTATTAGATGAGTTATTTTTAGGATTGAGTGGTGCTGCCCAAGTCAATTCAAGGTGGCTCGTAAACACCACTCAAAAAAAAGAAAGAACACTCCAAGAATTTATTCAGAATGTTAAAGTGTCTTTTTTTTTTTTTGGGTGATGTGTTAAGGATGTGGATCAGGCGAACATGCACCACGTCAATTTTTTTCAATTTTAAATTTTTTTTTTAATTTTTAAGAAAGCAAACAACCATGGGTGAAGGAATACTCACGACCGGTCCTTGTTGCGCCTACTCCCTTGTTACTATCATGAGTTGTGCTGCTTCGCAGTCCAAGCATCGAATTCCTGCAACCATCAAGTAGGAGACAAGGTGTTAGACGATGTGAGCATAGATGTAAAATGGAAGTGACAAAACAAATCCATTGCCTCTTCGGCAACGGTGCCAAAAATTGACGTGGTGGGATGCGTGTGTTTAGAAGAGTTGTTATAGCTTGCACTCGCAACATATGTTTTAAATGATGAAATGGACGTGAGTCTGAGTGTCGATCTCAGAGAGGCGTGAAAATTGGATTTTTCTTGTCACTTAATGTCACGGAAATAACAAGTTTTTGCTTGTGAAAAAGTCGTGGGTGAAAAACAAGTGAGAGAAAAGGAGAGAGAGAATAGGGTTAGAATTTTTTCATTCACACATGCAACTTTAAACATAAAAAAGGGCAAGTAGCTAGATAGAAAACAACTTCATTTAACATGCAACTTGGTTTTACAATTACAACACTAAATAAATGCTTAAACACAAGTAAAGTAAAGCTTAAGACAAAGAGGGAAAGAGAGGGAGAAGACAGCGAGGCAGCCACGGCGGTGGAGGGGGGCTCCATCGGCAGCTCGTCATCTCCGACGACTACAAAGAGGGCTAATGGTGGCTAAGAGTGGGGTAGAACACTTGCAAGTGGAACTGAATGCCTTAAATGGGTGGTTGGGTGGAGTTTATATAGGCAAAAGGTCTTTCTAAATGAAGAAGAGGTTTTAGTGACGTCCGGGACGTCACTAAAACCCTTCCCAAAACGTTGGTGAAGCCCCCTGCCAGGCAGTCACTTGCGCACACGCGTGCTTCCTCGCCGACAATCCGTGTGCACGGCTTGAGAGCCGTCTTATCGCGGATCGGATGGCTGATGTCACTCGTAGGGAGTGCACCTGGATCGTGCTCACACTCCCACGTCATTGCGGGCATCGACCTTGGACATGCAAGATCGTGCCGCGTCGCTTCATCCGCGCCTTCCACTGCTGATCGTGCAGTGGAATTTCCCCAGTGTGCGCCTTCACCTTCTGATTTCCGTGAGGCGCGATTCGAACCCGCGCCAGCTGCACGAGTGTGCGACGGTCGATCGTTGCGCTACGCCCACTGCTTTGTCGCAGCGAGAGCAGGCGCGTGGGAGGCTCTCAGCCATTCGATCAAAGATCGACAGCTAAGATTCATCCTCCTGGTCAAGGCAGAAGCGAGCGGCGGTCTGGATGCAGCGAGCGGGCACCACGTGGTGCACCGTGGGCCGTTGATCATCAAATCAACGGTTAGAACTTCTTGGGCCCATTGCAGGAGCTCCGAAAGTCGGATTTGGCCGATTTCGAGTCCGTTGGACTCCGTTCGTCGCTCTGAATCCATCCATGTAGTTTGATTGCTCATCTGTGGCCTATTTTGACAAGTACTTTTATAAATGGCCATTAATACTATTTTATAAGCAATCTTATTGTATGATGCATGTAATGCTCCCATTCTATTTATGATGTGTTATCTGTACATTTTGCTCTTAAGATAGACCCCAATTGACAAATTTATCACCCCACGGTGTAGTGTTATCAACCATGTCCAAAGGCCACCAAGAAGTTGGCAACAAAATCTTCCCTCCAAAAACCCTCCTTATCTCCACCTTACACCTATGCTACCTAGCCATCCTAACCCTACACCTACCCCCCTTCTAGAACCCTAAACTTGGTGCCAATTCCACACCACCCTAACCACCATATAAGTGGCACCAAAACCACCACCAACACCCCTTCATTTGGTGCCACTTAACATCTACCCTTGATCGCACAACCACCACCACATGGAATCATCCTAGCCCTTCACAGATCCCATGCCACTTAACCCTCTTAAACCCACCTTAAGTTGGTGCCAAAAGCCTAATTAACCTACATCTGCTTGGTGCCGAACTAACACCAACATATCCACCCTCCATCCACTTCACAACTACATCCTAACCCTCCATTCTCCAAACCAACCACCAACACCTTAACCCTCCTATGGTTGGTGCCATTAATGGTGCCTCTCCACCAATGTAACTACCACCCACACACCTCCTCCGTTGGTGCTAAATAACCCTAGGCCTGAGATCATCTAAGCACCCTCATAAGCCCATCCTAACCCTACACATCACCTATGCCTACATCCCCATCACCACTCCTATATATATCCCCTACCTACCATTATTAATCCCCATCCTTGGCTACATTAATTCCCACTTATATACACCTATATTCGGCCATAGGAAGGAAAGGAGAGAATAAGATTAAGGAGGCTATCCCTTGCCTCCTTGGTGCCTTCTTCTTCTTCCCTTCTTCCTTGGCCTAAACCAAGGAGCAACATCACCAGGAGGACAGTCAGGCAGAGGAGATGACCTAGGGTACATGCCTACCATAAGAGGAGGTCTTGTGGGTGGAAATCTTCCACCCTTGGAGGATCAAGGGCATGCCCACCTAGGGCTTGCCAAGGAAGACACCAATTTGGAGGAGCTTTTCAAGGAAGGAAAAGGAGGACTTCCTTTCAAGCCCAGGCGCAGCTGAGCTTGGAGCAAGAAGCCTCTCCCCTTCACCATCATCACAAGAGGATTAGTGTTTTTCATCTTTTGTATTTTTATTTCTACTAGTAGAAGCATTCCTCTACTAGTGTTTCCTTTGTAAAACAACTCTTCCTTTTTATAAAAAGTTGCCTTTATAAAATTCTTGTTGCATCTCTATTAGTTAATTATTCTAGCACTTTTCACTCTCTCTCTCTAATTACCCTAGGTCTCCAAGTGCCTAGGATCAGCTTAGAGAGAAGATTATCATGCCTTGTCACCTTAGTGTTAGCATTAGCAATTTAGGTGTAATCGTTTTCCCACTTTCAATTTCATAGTTTCCTATTATTTCAAAACTAAAAAAATCTTATATCCAAAAAACTAAAAAGAAAGTTAATTTCCCTTTTGTCAAGCAAGATTTTTAAAGTGCATTCCCGCCTCCTTAGATGACCCTAGATACCACCACTATCTAGGTTTATAAATTTTAAAAGTGATTGCGAATTAGTGTGTTCTAATTACAAATCATGTTTTTCTTCGCATCATCGCCGAAGGACAATAAGCATGTTGGTGGTGGTGTTTTGATGAATGGAGGTCGATCGTGGCCACACGACATCGGAGGAGATAGTAGAAGGATGGGTCATTCAATAGGGCAAATGAATGGATGAAGCTTCAAATTGGGAGAGGGCTTTTGGTCTATGGTTGATGGGGAATCTTATGGTAGTGGTAGCGTAGAGTTTCATGGTCTGTGATAGTGTGGTGGCTTCACCGGAGGCATCGTTGTCGTTGGAGAAGACGAAGGGGGAGGCACGTGAACGGCGGTCGAATTGAAGTTTGTAGGGTCTAAAACTAAGATGGGGAGAGAGAGGGAATGAGGGAACCTAAACTACGGATGAAAGGGGGGAAAGATCCATGCCCGCTTGACTTGCCAACATCAGAGGATGTGAATTCTCTAGTGATGAAGGCAACAAGGAAGAGAGGGGTAGAGAGACTCCTCTTTGGCCAGCTAAAGGTGGATGAAGGTGAGGAAGAGGGAGACGCTGTCAATTTCTCCGTTGGGAGGCCATAGGAGGACGGAGGGTGGTATCGCCAGAGCTGAGGTCGGAGATGGCCAGAGAGAAGGAGGAAGAAGTGTTTTGGCCTAAAACCTAGCTAAGGAGAATGGTCAGGGATCGGGGCCTCTTTATAAAGCTCTAAATTGAGCTCAAAAGCACGGGAAGGGCTTGATTTTACCGTGAAATAAAGGTAGAAGACCCCTTGATTTTCTTGAGCTCCTTCAAGCTCTAGAGATCTTCTCGGAGTCTTTGATTTGGCTCGAGCAATTAGGAATTGCTTGAGGATTAATCTCTCTAATCTTGCAGAGATTTGGCTTTGATTTGAGGGAAAAAACCTCTCAAATCTCGCTGCTAAGCTCAATTTCA
Organism: Thalassia testudinum; assembly: GCA_037157565.1. Lineage (NCBI taxonomy): Eukaryota > Viridiplantae > Streptophyta > Magnoliopsida > Alismatales > Hydrocharitaceae > Thalassia > Thalassia testudinum. The sequence continues at coordinate 2,661,468 of JAZHRO010000073.1, read as the reverse complement.
CACCAATGGAGGCAAGGACCAAAATGAAGAAAATGATAAAATGTTAGGAACCCATTTGCAATAAATCTGAAAGTTAGGGGCTTAGATGTGAGGAATAGAGATTTTAGGGACTAAATTGTAAACTAGGTCAAGATGGACTCTGATTGAGCCTAAATTTTGGCCTTAACCTAATTTTGACCCAAGAAATCTAATGGTGAACTTGGATTTGAGTTTTGACCATGTTTTATTGGGAAATTTGCACAGACGCCTAAATTAGGGCAATATCCCGTCTGATATTCTGTTCAAGGTCAAAATAGGTTCAAATGGTCAAATCAAAAGTACTAAACCTCTTAGAATATTTTTATATTAATTTTAGGAGGTTTATAGGATTTTTTCATAACCATAATCTCTTCAATTCAAGTGGGGTTGAGAATTAGGGTTTTGTGTATTGATTCGGTTCTCGAAATGCGTGAAACCCTATTTTTGTCAATGTAGACCCACCTTGTAGTCTTTAATGCTCAATTGACCTTTGATTAGCCCTGGTTGACCCCGTGGTTATTCTACATTTGTGATGTGACATTAAAGCTATAGATTTAGCCCTATTTTATTGATTTCTCCTTAAAACAGATCTGAGTGGAATTACGATCCTCAGGTGATCATTTAGGAGCATTTATCTCTTGATTCTTACTAATTCAAGTTAGTTATGACTAATGATGGTCCTACCATCAGTGGTGGTAGGAGTAACATCTTCAGAGAACTACAATAATTGAAATATTTAGCAACGAGAACATGAAACATTCAACTAGGTTGCAAACTAAATTACACTTTTGGATGAAAATTATGATCCAATCATGAAGACATCTCAATTTCATAGAATATGTTGAAACTTGCATTTATCATCTGACTCTAATTTGGTTACTTTTATCTAAATTGCTAAATAAATTCAAGTAAATTTCATCTAGTTTTGGACCTTCCATATAAGCACAAAAACTCCAGTTGACGTTCTGCCAGACATCTCCAATTTTGGACCATGTGGTATTTTTCTATTCATGTCGGTCGACAAGTTTAAGTTGCAAATGAAAGTTTAGATCAATAAACCAAATCTGGAAATGATAAGTAAATAAAATAAAATTCCCTCCACAAATCTGGCACTGACAAGTAAAGAAAATAAATTTTCTAATATACGCAAAACATAAATCAACCTTCAAAGCAAGGAAATTTTGATTCAATCCTACAATGCATATGCATTTGTTCATCAGTCTTAAATCCTATAATCCCTTCCCTTACTTCTCACCCACCTTACCACAACATTCCATCAAACGCCAAACCTGCACCACCACCTCACACTGATTGCGTAGCAATCATAGGTCTTAATTGGCCTAGATTAAGCTAGGACTTAGCATAAGTTAGGGTTATTCACGCATACATATGCATTGTCTGCATCTTTACTGCTTTCCTTTAGCTATGCATGAAATATGTTATAATGTGTTGATTAAGTGCATTATGTCAATTGCAAGCAATAAGCTGATCAGGAGCTGATCTGAAGCTGGATTAGGAATAACAGGAGTTGTAGCAGAGCTGGAACAGAAGGCCTAGTTTAGATGTAGGAATAATAATGTAAGGGGGTTAAAAGTTTGCTATTCTATTAAGTAGAAATAAAGCAGTAAAATGTGAAGAGCTTAGGTCCATCCTAACCCTAGGATAGCCTAGAGACTTCCCCAAGCCTTAGCCACCCTTAGATTAGGTCACAACACCTTAGGAAGCCCTAAAACCCTAGTTCCAACCCTTATCTGGACGTCCAGATAAGTTATAGGATGTCCAGGACCCTTAGCCAACTCTCCCACACTTCAAACCCACTTCTGCAGTGTTATTGGACGTCCAGGCACTTTGTCAGACGTCCAATTTCTGCAGAATACCCAAAACAGAACCCGAAATCCTTCCTGACTCTGATTGGACGTCCAAACAACAAGTCTGGACTTCTGATTTTTGAGTATAAGACGTCTGCTTATATTATTAGATGTCTGATACTGCTCTCCAATTCCTATTTTGAGATTTAAGCCTTGATCTTGGATCTCTAGGTCCCTAAACCCAATTCCAACCCCATAGGAACCTAATTTAAGGTTCCCTAACCCTAGTACACCACCTCTAGACCTCCCTAAGGACCTAATTAGGTCCTCACTAAACCTAATTGACTTGGATCTTAGTCAATTCCATCAGCCTATTCAATTGGACTCATTAAGTCCAATTGAGCCCTGATCTCAGCACACACTATCCAATTGGACTCAGTGAGAGTCTAATTGACCTAGACCTGACTTAATTGAGTTTTTTTACTCTCAATTAAGTTTTCACACACCCAATTAAACTTGTATTAGTTTAATTGCACTTTACCTTAGTGAATTAGGGTTTATAACCCTAATTTGAGACATACCTTGACCTATACCCACTAGAACCTAAACTAATCAACCTAGCCACCTATGTTTCGACCCACACACACCATCCACACGAAAATGCCTAGCCTAGAGTTCTCTAGAACTCTCTACCATGTGTGGTTGCCTTGGTTGCCAAAAATAGCAACCAAGAGCCATTCAATTTTTAGATCCACATTTGGTGGATCTAAAAACCACCATCCACCCTCTCTCTCTCACTCTCCCACGAGCTCCCACCATAGGCCTCTCTAGAGAATTCCATAACTCTCTAGAAAGCTTCCCTTAGGTCTATAAAAAGACCCCTTAGGTGGCCATTTGCACCCATTCACTTCCTTGGCATCCATTCCACTTAGAATAGCCACTTCCATCTCCACTCCACCTCCACAAGTTGAGCACCACCATGGAGGCCACCATCTCCACTCCAGGAAGTTGGATCAGCTCTCCAACCTCTCTCCAAGGGCCGGCCTAAGTTCCATTGGCCGCCCCTCCTTCTCTCAACCACTCAAAGGCCATCGGAGACCACCCCTGAATGCCCTTCCATTCTGCTAGATTTATATTATGCTCTTCGTATATTTACTGCATTTATTTACTGCTTAGTAGTGTAGTCTTACTTCTCCCCCAATGATGCATGCGAAATTCCCCCATCGATTCTTGTATGCGATCATTTTCTGGTAGCTATATTTAATTTTCAAGCATTTATGTACAAGCTTTCCTCTAGATTCCTTGTGCAACAACTCCCAAATGAATGAATGAAAACACATTTATATATATATATATATATATATATCTGTTTGAAATCACCATGAGCTTAATGATTGCTATTATCTTTTGCGTGATTAATGTTGCCTGTTTCTAACTCTTAATATTCTTGCAGCTAAGCATGTCGTACGTAAATACGTAATAATCACGAACCGGCATGCGATTCTAAACAAAGTAGAGTAGCAAAAAGATCGATTTCAAAAGTAAAAGCAACGCCTCCCAGAGACGAATGACCGGGACTCAAGTCTCGTTATCTTTAGAAATCAATTTTTGACGAACATTTTTGCTCGACTATACTACGATTTCCGACGACTTCCAAATGCGCGAAAATGGCTTTTTGTCACACACCTTACCCCCACTACAACATTTCATCAAACACCTAGCCTGCACCATCCAAACCCCCCCTTCCATTGTAGCATTTTGTTAAATAGTACACCTTGAGAGACGATCAACACATACCGAGAGAAATCGAGAGACATATCGAGTGGGAGATCTTGAGTGTAGATCTAACCACAGGTTGATCTCAAAACCTAACCGAGCAAAAGATTTGAAAGAGATCCCATCTTTTAAGATCCGAGTTTAATAAGATATGAGAGATCTTACTTGTGAGAGTGAAAGATCAAGAGATTAGAGATAGAGAGAGATCGAAGAGAGATCCAAGCAAACTTGAGCGAAATCTAGAGAGCCATGTAAGGACGAGTGGGAGAGACCTTCTCTTATTGGAGATCATCAAAAGAGAGGCGTGGAGAGATCATCGAGAGGAAGCAGTGACATATGTAGAGGTGGAGATGACAAAAGGCATCACAAGCTTTGGAGAGTCAAGGGAATCGATGACCTTTGAGTTATAGCTTCAGAGAGGAGGTAAGGGTTAGGGAGAGGAAGTCGGAGAGTGAAACTGTGGTGAAGGGAGATGGATGAGATGAATGGTGGAGAGCAGGGTGGAGGCAATTGATGATGAAGGAGGAAGAGGATGCATTGAAGGGGGTGTTTGGGGTCACGCTGGGGTGGGGTGTTGTGTTTGGGTTAAGGGGGATAGGGTTTGGGGTCAGGTAGATTAAAATGCAAAAAGGGAAAAAGAAAGAAAATGAGTGTGGTTATAAACCATAAGAGTAGTGACATTTAATGAGTTTATAGCAACACATTTAAAACATTGTTATAATCACTCTGTTGGTGTAGGTAATTAATTTTGTAGTGATTTACAGTCAGTGTCTTAGATTGGATTTACACTGTCTGGTTTTGTATATGTATTATTCTATATTCTCATAGAAATGTACTCAATATTAGTCTCCAATGAAAAAGCAAAAGACGAGGAGACCAACGGTGAAGATCGAATTCGAAACGGACATACGTGCTAACTAGTGTGCAAGAAAAATGAAAGAAGAGGAAAATAAAAGAAAAAGATATTAGAGAGAGTGACAGAGAGCAGAAGAAAAAAATGCAAGAGATCACTTACCATAAAAAATCCAACAAAATAAAAATAAAATCATAGGAGTAGCTACTACAGCTGCTCCATGATGATTCATAAAAATTGCTAGTTTATAACTCTCATGTTGCTATGTGAGTGCAAAAGCCAATCACTACAAGAGTGCAAAAGTCAACCATATGAAAGTTTAACATGATTTTCAATTGGTGCATCTTAGTTTTTGATCAATGGAAGACTATTCCGCATGAAATCGCAATTTAAGCATAGATAAGTCATAGTATAGCACGAAAATACGTCAAAACAAATAAATATAACGAGATGGTGAGGCCCAGTCGAACTTAGGGAGTTAGAAAAACATCTTGATGTAAATACCGATTTAGAACTAACTAAAGCTAGAATAATTAGATATATATATATGAAGAAAATTTATTCAGATCAGATTGTTCAAACTAGAACTAGAACTCAAAATAATTACTAGAACTACTGGAAATGAAAATAGCTATCTAGTTCTACTAGAACAAGGGCACCAAGGGTAGTCCTTGGTGGCCTTTAGAGAGGTTGAGGAGAGCAGCAACAATGCACCAAGGTGGTCTTGATGGATTCTTCAAAGGAAGATGGAGCTTGGAGATGTCTAGAGATGGCTGGAGGGAGAGATGTGTTGACTAGAGGATGAGATGCCTTCAGATGGGGGCTCTGGGGTCCTTTATATAGCCAAAATGAGGGTCAAAGCAGGTATTTTTCCCTCAAAATCGTGCATCAGCCTTGGATCAATCAAATCCATCGATCGGGAGAGCAACAGATCAAATCAAGCCTCAAAAGAACCTCTATCGTGCCTTAAATGTATGGATTTCACCAAGTGCTGACACGTGGCAGCCGCTGAACCCTCAGATCTTGATCGTGGGCTCACACTTCTCCGCTCCACCACCTTTGCATCTCAAAACATGTGCGCTCACGCTAAATTCTCCTCAACTATCCGATCTTACGATCGAACGGCTTAAAGGCATGCTCCACACCACCTTATCAGATTATCGTACAACGGCACGTGGACACGTGCGTGCATCTGCACGTATGCCATACCACTTGATCCAACATCCACCCCATATGCCACATGTTTGCTTCCGCATCGCTCAATCGCCATCGTGTGGTCCAATTAGAGCACCTCACGCTTCACGACTCGAATGTGCATCTTTGGCTTTTGAACATAGGTGCTCTCCATTGTGCTGCGGCCGCAAATTCTCTCGACGATGCTTCAAGGGTCTTGCTCTCTCAACCATTGGATGATGATCCAACGGCTGAGATAGACTCTCACTTGATTAGGCATGGTAAGGAGGGCGACGTTGGGCTCTTGTGGCCGTTGGATGGCGATCCAACAATCTACAAGGTGCGTAGAACATTCTTCAGTGGATGGGGGCGACAGCCTTGGGTGACTATGATGCCGCCACATGATGCCATCATAGTCACCCAATGCTACCGAGGCGCCATCGTAGCTGTCCATCTTTTTTGCTTCGTAGGTGGTGCTGCAAGGCTCCGATCGAGTTGACTTTTGATCCATTGGACTACAATTGTTGATCCAGATCCATTTGTGCAGTTGGATTTGGCATCTAAGGTTTGGATTTTAGCTGCCTTGCTTCTTGGCCTTTGCTCTTTCACAATCTTCATAAGATGCTACGAAGTCCGATCAAGATGATCTCGGAAGCGTTGGACTCCCATCGTCGTTCTGAACATATTCGTCGGTTGGATTCAACATCTGTGACCGTAAATTACCTACATTTATTATTACCTCTCAATTAGAACATATATAGCATTATTATTTACAAAGCTAACAAATCAACTATGATGCAAAATATAATCCTTACGCAAGTGCTATTCCTAAGTTAAGCTAGGATCTAACTTAATACAGGTAGATTAGGACCAATGATTGTTGCGAAATCATACCCCCAATACTAAATCTTGCTAGTCTCTAGCAAATGCAAGACTAAATGCATTCTATCAAGAGTTTGACTAGAGATCTATTTCTTTTGTTTTCATCCAAAAATTTTGAAATTCAGATAATCGTGAAAGTGTAGTGTTGTAGCCAATGCAAAAGGTCCAAGTGAAAAGCCAATCCACATCTAAATCTCATACTTAACCCTTAGTAAAACTCTATTGGGATAGGAAAACTTCTTCTCTTGGGGATATAAAATAATCTCTAATTTAGCCCTGGCTTTTGACTTAGGTAGAAGATGTCTGAGTCAAGTGGATTTGTACTTGGCAGGCATGTGGGAAGAAGGAGGGATTTTGGAAGTGAAAGCTTGAAGTTCCTTTTCTTCCCATAAATCCAAGTTAGTGATTTCTCACTTGTCACATAATTGCTCTTAAAACAACCAAAAAATACTAAACTAGGCTTTCAGGATCATAAACATTTAAATAAAGTACAGTGGTGTGTTTAAAAATTCATTGGTTGCTTGTTTGAATCATTTAACTCCATTCTATCTTAAGTGTTGGTGTTCTGATTTTCGGGTCCAAACTTCTATCCAGATTTCAAAAATCACTTCTCGACACCACAGGTCTTCTAAAATCTTGAAATTTCACCCAAAGATTCCAAATCAAGTCAGGAATATTTGTGCTAAATTTCAGAGCAATTGGAGTTGTAGAGAATTTTAAAAAATTTGTGGACCACAAGGGGGTCATCTACTCTTATTTCACTGTTTTGTTACTATCCGTGAATTTTAGGAATTTTTCTACTTATTCAATTTTTTGAAATGTACATTTCTAGAATCCTTGTGAAATTCTACACATCATATAAAATCACAAAAATTTTTGGTAGCCAGTGGTGGTACTAAAAAGTCCAAAATACCCACTAGTATCATTTCTGGACTTTGGCACTAGCACAAAGAAAATTATTTAAAAAATATCAAACAAATTCTTAAAATCACAAAAGAAAAATTTTCGGAATCCTTGTTTGATTTTCCTTCCAGTAGTGGTGTTGCTTGCTTTGTTTAGATCACTACTTAAAAAGAAAAGCCTGAAGCAATTCACTAATAGTAACATTTCTGCTTAGGGATCAATTCAATTAGGGTTTCTTTTCATTTTTAGAGACCCACATTTTAAAAGGAAATCTACATTCACCAATAAAACTTGATTTCTTTTTGTTTGTAGATCTCAAACTTGTTTGAAAGCTTAAAAAGAGAACCCTAAAAGATACTAAGTTAAATCAAATGCTAAAAGCATAAAAACAACAAAAAAATTGTGTGACAACTTGAAATTGACATTAGAATCACTCTTTACAATTTTTGCACACTTAATTTGAAATAACAGGGCATTACCCGAATCAACTCCCTTGACATTCTCGTGCACAATTAGACACCCAAGCCTAAATTAAAACTAGTCATTTGACCACTTAAGGACTTCACCAAAGCTCAGGCTCGATATCCAATATCTAAGAATTACTAAGCTCTCCTAATTCCTTTTGAAACACATAGCAACAGTCTTAGAGGGAAGTCAAACAATGGGTGCAGGTTTAAACAAGCCCCTGGTGATTTTTCCAGGACATGCTTGGGCCCAATCCACCTTTTTAGTCTAGCCGGGTAATCTTAAGGAACTAGGTTCTCTTATTAGTTTCTTCTTTATTGGGTTCCCAAGTCTTAGGTTGCATGAAGGAGTCAACCTTAGGATAGATTAGGCCTGGTTGTTTGACTTGCGCACTTTCTCTCATCTCTCTCTTCTCCACCCCTCCCGTTCTTCCATTAAAATGTGTGCACGGGCAACGGTCCCAAAATCCACATATCGAGGGATCATTTGATTTTGCCCCCCGCACCAAAAGATCTTTGTTTTCTTCTTCTTCCGCTATTTTTAATATGGAAAACCATTCAAAAAACTCTGCTTCCACATCCCAACCCGAACCTAACCAGTCAGCTAACCCACAAACTGACTTCACCAACCCTAACCTCCCATATTTGAAGCTACCACAAACCCTGAATGGCCAAGTGGCTCTTTAAATCCAAATACAAACCCCTTTTCTCTTATGGTCAACAAATTGGTTCAACTTCAACAAAACCAACAACAATTGGCTAGGACTGTCACGAACCTAGCCAATTAGAGATTGGGTTAGCCACTCAGGGAACCTCTCGTGCTGCCTAAGGATTTTTATGATCCTTCTAGTTATGAAGAGAGACCCAGAGTGGTTATACCCAAAGGGGATTTTGAAATTAAACCTGTCATTCTAAACCTAATCAAACATTTCCATGGTCTTCCGAGAGAGGACCCCTTTTGCCATCTCAAGGAGCTAACTGTCCTTGCTCAAACCACCCATTCCCACAATGTGCAGGAAGAGGTGTGGCTCATGAGACCTTTTCCTCTCTCTCTAAAAGACAAAGCATCACATTGGTTTAGAACGATTGGGCATCCTATCACAACCTGGCCCTGGTGTCGGACCCGGTTAGGTTGTTAATATGATGATTTTATCGTTGAAGTGTGTATAGTGGTTAACCTAAATCAGACCTAACCATCTCTTTACAAAATTTTTAACCTGGCCTACTTGATTTTGTCTTGGCCACTTTTAGGCCTAGGGTCGAACTCAGGGAAGTGGGGTTACAAGTCGAGTTTCTATGCCTTTCCTACAACGAATCTCTTCCATTCATTTATTGTGTTTTTGGTGTTTTTCTATTTAGATTTTTTTCTGGCAATCTTTGTCCTTGAGGCACACCCCCAAAATTGGGTTCTTGGCTTTGAGCCAAAATAGGGTTCCAAAATGGGTCTTGCTATTCGCAAGATGGGGTACCTGCAAGTCGAAGATTATCTTTTCTCTTTTATATATTTTTTTTATCTTTTTATGGGCATGCAAGAGAAATAGAAATAAAGAAAATATAGTATAGATATATATGTATATACTATATATGTATAAAGGGGTGGGGATGGAGGCAGAGATGGAGTGTAGTACGGTGTCGAGTCGGTCGTCGTCTAGAAAGATGCAACCAACAGGACAAAGTACCGTGTGTAAGGTGTAGGATGGATGGTAGAAGATGAATGCGAACACGCTTTTTGTACGCGTGTATCTGGGAATATCAGCAACTAGTGCAGATATTCCCGCGATACCACGTATGGTAAATAATGTGAAAATATATATATATATATGTATGTATATATGTAAATATATCTATACGTATATATGGTTATAAATATATAGGTATATATACATGTATATAAATATAGGTGTATATATATATGTATATATATATATAAGTATATGTATATATGTATGTAGCTATATAGGTATATATGTATATGTATATATATATATGTATGTATTTATATGTATATGTATGTATATGATATTATATAGATGTATATGTATATATATATGTATATATGTATATAGTAATATATGTATATATAGATATGTATATATATGTATATATGTATATATAGTTATATAGATATAAATGTATATATGTATGTATATTTATATATATATATATCTGTGTGTGTGTAAGTATACGTATATATATGTATGTATAAGTATATGTGTATATATATGTATATATATATATGCATATAGATGTATATATATATGTGTGTGTATGTATATAGACTAATACATATTTATATAAGTACTAATATATGTATAGATATATGTATATTTATATATATATATATATGTACATAAGTATATGTATATATGTAAATATATATGTATATATATATATAAGTATGTAGATATATGTATATATATATGTATGTATACTAATACATAAGTATATAAGTACTACTATATGTATATATATATATATATATATTTATATATATATCAATATATATATGTATACGTATATATATATATATGTATATAATAGTGTATAGGTGTGTGTGTGTATGGAAGTGTGAGTGTATGTGTGTGTGCGCATTGGTAAAGAGAGAGTGAGAGAGTGTTGTGAGAGAGAGTGAGAGAGTGAGAGAGAGCGGGAGAGAGTGAGTAGCCGCCCGCTTCCTGCTGGAGTGAAGATGCGCGGTTAAGACATCTGTGCGCTCAGGGCGTCGTCTGGAAGACCCACGCGCCGACTGGAGCTTCACGCGCACGCGCAAGCACATATGTGCGCAGAGAGGCTTACGCTGAAGGGCGATGGACGCAGAGAGGACCGCAGCGCACAACACTGCGCGGAAGGGCTAGAGCGGGTGCTGGCAGGCACTCATGGGCAAACAGAGCAGGCGACGCGGACGGGTGCGGGCGACATAGACGCGCGGGCGGGTACAGGCGACATGGGGGTAGACGTGTGCACAGGCAAACGGCGGTAACGGCGCGTCGGGTGACCGGTAAAGTGAGAAACTCACCGGTCACCCCACTGTAGCCACAGTGTTCCGCAGAAACGCGTGAACAGTGGCTACAGTGGTCGGGCGAGCCACGCGACTGGGAGTTGCAGGTGCTGTGAGTGCGGCCAGCTCGCGGCTGGCACGCGTGGGCTGGCGTGCGAGGAAGAAGATCTACGCCGGCCAGTTGCAGGCACGGAGAAGCTCGCGACAGAGCGCGCGGAGAGGGAGGCAAGGGCCCCAGCAAGCACGTGCGGTGGCCTGCGGGTGCTGTTGGGGTGCGCAATGAGGCTTGGCCGGCCGCTACAGTGGCGCGCGATGGCCGGCTGCGGGCGGGAACGCGAATGCAGTGCGAACAAGCGGGAGGCGAGCGCGTCTACAGGCGCGTGCGGAAAGGTGAGGGCGGCCTGCTGCCGCCTTGCTGCTGCTGCCTTGCTGCTGCTGCTGTGGGGCTTAGCCAGCTGCTGCAGGGTGTGCGGTGGCCGGTTGAGCTTCACAGCTTGAAGCTTGCGGTAATGGATGAAATGGCATGGAAGGTGAAAACAGGGAGGAAGGGCACCATGCCCACCGACTCTTTGATGAGCTGGGCAGTGGTAGTCTCACGGTGGTGGTTGTGCACCACCATGAGGTGCTCCTGTCCGTCGGGTGTCTCCGAGGAGGGCTGGCGTATGGAGGGAGAGGGAGGAGAGGATGGTGGCCTGGAAGGAGAAGTGCTGGGTTTTCTGGCATTGGACCAGGCTGGTTGAAGAAGAAGAAACCGTGGTCTTTTTAAAGAAGAGGAAGAGCATGCACAGCCATGCCCTAGCTGTGCATGGCTCACATGCGGCTGCAGGGAGAGGCTGGTATGGCTTGGCAGGGAGAGCATGAGCAGGGAATGGCGCGAGGAGAAGAAGTTGTTCCATGCAGCCGCGGGGAAGATTTCAAAATCAAGTGAAATAAAAAATAAAAAGATGGTGAATTTGCAAAGATGCACTTGAGGAAAAATGTTAATTGCAAGGCCACTTATTTACTCTCCTCTCCTCTCAATTAAATGCATGCATGCATGTATTTTTACAAATGCGACTATGGAACCCTAATATGCACTGGTAATGTTAGGAAATAGCACAAGACGGCGCAATTGCAGGTGTATTTTTGCGGTGCAATCATACCCCCATGCCTATCTTTTGCTAGTCCCTAGCAAAATAGTATTTAGAAATGATCTTAAGCTGAAGATTTTCTTCTGAGGCAACATAGGTGTGTTTATTGTTGGATATTGTGAGAACCAATTGTAGAGAAGACTACCAGTACTTTAAGTCTCACATGTCATAGATCATCTCTCAACTAATCAGGACTCTTGATATTTAAACCTTAAGTACGATTTCCAGGACACAGGAGGTTTTTGCTGTACTCAAGAGCTCAACAGATTATGGCTTGTGCTTAGTAAAGGATCAAGACTGACCAGATGAACATTAAGACTCAAGCCTAGGGTTTCACGAATCTTTAAGTAAAGGTTGGTCCCAGTTTCAGCTTGTGTTTTCAGATTGACCCTTAAGAAGATGACAGAAAACTCAACTTCCATTTTCTGACATTTCTGGCTCACAGGAAAACAGTTTACAGACATTTGCGAGATATATTGACTTATTTGCATCCTTCTCTTTTTTTTTTTTTAAACACGTGTCAGTATATCCCTTACAACATTATTTGGAGGAGTACACTTTTCTTTTTTTGGTGGGAGAGTTTCTTTTTGGTGGAAAGAGTTTCTCCTAAGCACAAGACTAAAACTTGGGATAAAAAGTCTACCTGCGTGCACAGGTAAGGACTCCACCTTCCCTAATGAACACTAGGGTTGGATCTTATGTTCACCTGGTCTTTCTTGATATGTGTAGTGTGAACCAAGTTTACCTAAGCTCTCAAGTAAAAGCAAATCAACGGATCCTGTACTGGTGTCTCAAGTACAAGAATACGTCCATAGTTAGGAGAGATTCTGATCTATTTTGTCAATGCTCAAGTGAATTAAGCCCGAGCCTGAGTGAATCAAGCTTCTGTGGCCTGGAAAGTGTTCAAAATAGAGGTTGAATATCCATAAACACTTATTGTATTTTTGTTTCAGCTTTCAGATCATTGCTAAACACCATTTATTTTTTTTTTTTTTTCCTTTTTCTTTTTCTTGCATATTTATAAATAGGTGGGAACTGCATGATACCACAAAATACCCAGATCCTATGGATGCCTATCCACCCCCCATTCCAAACAATGCCATGTCCTCATATGCATGCAGGGAAAGGTAGAGAAAGGACGAAAGATCGGGTAACGAGAGTTGAGGTGCAGGGTATACAGTAGGGTGGTAGGGTGGGTGGATGGTGGGTGGTGAAAGATCTGGCATTTTCTGGGATGAGAGTGTCCCAGGCGAAACAGAAAATAAGTCAGGAGGAAGCAGTTGGCCCTCAGATTGGCCAAGAAGAGGGGCTTCTTGGATAGATGGATCCAAAAGGGAATAGCCCCTGTGAGTAAGATGTGGGCTCAAGGTCCCAGTGTGGAGTTGCAAATCCGCCTGATTTGGCGAGAAAGAAAGTGCAATCCGGTCTTCGAGTGTGTGGACCGATGGTGAGTATCCCGGAGATGACTCAGACCACGAGGTAAGGGAAGCAAAGAAAACCTTGTCAGAAGTCTAGTCAGGAGAAGGTACGGAAATAGGGAGGGATGGGGGAACGTCACAATATGTGTTGGTCAGGCAATCATCAGTGTTTATAGGTAATCCACAGTAGTCAGGATAGGTCCCAATTAGTCCGATACAGGCACTGACGGCCATGTCCTTGTCAGACGTGTCATCCTCGATGCAATCGCAATCACAGTTCTTGGCTGCCTTGAAGATGTTAAGCCTGAGCTTCTCAGATCCAACGGTAATCTCAATACAACCCGACTTGCAGCCGATAAGGGCGTGGGCTATGGCCAAGAAAGGTCAACCAAGGATGATCGAACAATCAAAAAGTGAGCTAGTAACTTCAATATCTAAAACAAGAAAGTCAACAGGAAAATAGAGACTGTTAACCCTAACCACCACGTCTTCCACCACACCCTTCGGGATTTTGATAGAACGATCTACCAACTGTAACGTGATAGGGGTGGGTTTCAGATTTCCCAAGGAAAATTTTTTGAGCGTGATGGTCGGTATGAGATTTATGGAAGATCCTAGATCAAGCAGGGCATGGTTAAAACTGCAGCCTTGGATGCTACAGGAAATAAGCTGTGTGCCTGGATCTTTCTGCTTCGGTGGTAGATTTGACAGTATAGCACAACTCGCATGAGGCGAGAGAACCAGCGGATTCGTAGTTTTCTTTGACTGTCGCCTGGGTGTTGTGTAGTCTTTGAAAAATCAGGCGACAGTAGGTATGTGGTTGATAGCCTCGAGTAGGGGTACCTTGATTTCTACATCCCTGAACAAATTATGCAGGTTATCAAAGGCCTACGTATCTTTCCTTTTGCCTTTTGGCTCCCTCAGTAGAGCCTCAGGGAATGGGACTGATTCTGGCAACAATTTGGGTGTATCGTCCTCTCGCGAATGCGATGCACATCCTGAATGAGAGGGTGACGAAGAAGACGGGCCAGGATCAGGTCAAGGCAGATCGACAGTCTGCTTGCCGCTCCTTGTAGTGATAGCATTGGACGATGCGGGTCCAGTGGGATCATACGGCAGAGGAGGGTTCGTAATAGGGACATAAGAGTGAGGTGCTGCAGCGGGATTAGCTTGAACTCCCGGTGGAATGCTCGGAGCTTGCAGAATATGATGAACCTGCCCCTGAGAAGGTCGTACCTGTGGTTGAGGACCACAAGGTACGAAATTTCATGGCTTTGGGATAGGTTGGGCAGGAAGAGTGCCCTAAGATCTAGTCGCCATGCGTAGTTGACTGATCTTAGCATTCTGCTGCACCAATTGGTGCTGAAGAGAGGTCATGTTCTCTTCATGGTGCTTTGACATATCCTTCATCATTCGCATCAATTTATCAAGAGGACTTGATGCGTGTTCAGTTTGCAGTACGCAAGGGCCTGATGGTGGATTTGCCATAGGATTAGACTGGGCCCTTGGGATGACAAGTACAAACAGTCGCATTGGTCCACCCGCGGGGTTTTGGCGCTGCGGTTGTTGGACCATGCGAAATTCGGATGATTTTGCCACCCTGGGTTATAAGTGGCAGAGAACGGGTTGCTCCCCAGGGCGCAAGCATCTTCTATGCCAGAAGACACATCCGCATGTAAGTATGCGTCCAAGCACACGGAGGCTTGGTCCTTCGTGTCGAAATACTAGCTCGCAGAAGCCAGTTCCACATGACTTACCGAGTCGCTCGGCTCGACACTCAGTAAGGAAGATCTTAGGGGCTTTCTTGGGATAAGCCTGGTGTTGGAAGGGTTGGGATTGTGACGAAGTGGTGAAGTGGGGGTGCTTGCCATAGAACGGGTGGGGTTGGCCAGAAGCTCGTCTAGCTTCTTATGCACGATTGAGACTTCATCCAGTTTTTGTGCAATAAGGCTTAGATCAGTGAATGAATGGGAGGGTCCCGTGTCAACTTCGTGGACATTTCGGGGCTGGCTGGTACGATTAAAGGCGACAATGGAAGCATTGTTCATTGAGTTTTCACTCATATTTTCAAACAATTCAAATGCTCCATTCTCGTCTTTATTCATAAAGTTCCCTCCGTAGGAAGCGTCTGCAATCTCTTCAAAGTCTCATTTAGCCCATAGTAGAAAATCTGGGCTATATGCCACTTAGGCAGACCATGGTGCGGACACTTCCTGAGGAGGTCGTTATACCTCTCCCATGCCTCATGAAATTGTTCGCCGTTTTGTTGCGTGAAAGAGGTGATAGCACGGCGAAGCGCATTGGTTCGCCCGATTGGGAAGAACTTCTTGAGAAACACTGTTCGCATCTCTTCCCAAGAGTGGATGGTTCTCCCAAGGGTGCATAACCATTGCGACGCTTTATCCCACAATGAAAATGGGAACATTTTCATGAGGACTATAGGTAACCCAACATTTCTTGGTTTAACCGTTTCAGCCAGTCGGGTTAGGTCTTCCAAGTGGAGAAAAGGATCTTCACTTGCAAGACCATGGAAGTGAAAATTTATTAGGCCAATAATGTTAGGTTTCAATTCAAAGTCGTCCCCGCCCATGGGGACCCGAATTTGTCCTATGGTCTCTGTAGTAGTGGAATTCTGATAAGAGCTAAGAGACCTAGGCTCCTCCCGTTCGAGAGGGTTCTGCATTTCCTCCAATGTTTTCCGAATGGCTTCAATTTGCTCATTATACATCTCCATTTAGGCTTGGAGGCGAGTTATGGGGTCTAAGGCTCCACCACCTGGTGGGTTCTGAGGGCGGTTTCCTCCCTTGAGATTTGGGGGTGGGCGTGCTGCCATGTTTGTGGAGGAGGAGGACGATTCAGCTTCTTTTCTAAATTTATCAGGCAATTCAAACAGTTCAGGGTTTTGTGACCTCCTCCCAAACATGAACTACCGCAGGAAGAATTGGGGAGATGAGAAGGGAAAAGAGATGAGAGAAATGACACCGCAAAGGTACACTTGATAACAAATCAATTCAATCAAATTCCTAACCTCTACAGTGTGCCCTTAGACCTAAACATCTAAGTTACCTACTATCATGAACTACGGAACCGAATACGAGCACCGCGGAACCACCGGGCCAGATTGAAAGGCCATTTGCCCCAGTCTTAAACACCCGATAACACGCGGGAACCCTCACCAGCACGTAGACGCTACACACAGGTAATTAGACCTTCAATCCTTAGTAAGGGTCAAGTTACTACCAATTTTAGTTAGAGGCTTAAGGTCAAGTGCTTTTAGAATGTGAAGGGCGTTGTTTACGAGTATTGCCCAAGTGATTGATTTTCAGAGTGTACAAAACAAGCATGCAACGGGGAAATCTCCCCGAATTGAAGTTTTCAATTGGTGAATGGTTTTTAGAGTTCAGCCTTAAGTAGTATGGATTTTAAGATTTCGCTGAAATACCAATTCAACCAATCTCCAGGTTTTGAGAGAATACAGGTTTTCTTCTAAGCCCAACAAACCCTTCTTCAATATCAGTTGGTTAATGCATGCTAAAATGCAATGGGCTACCCTAAATGGAGATTTCTATGTGTGGATGCACTAATCAGTTTGAGTTTATGTGAAAGGGAGCCAAAGCACTTCAATTCAAGTGCTCCCAATCACCAGAATGATTTCCACACACAAGGCTCAACCAGAAGATAAAGAAAATTAAATTGTTGGGGGTTGAGGTATTCGGGATCGAATCTTAGGCAAGTTGAAAAGTCATGGTGGGGCTAGAATTAACTCAATTCCAAGTCTCTGCACCAAAAAGGTGATCCCGAATTGTAGGTAAGTGAGGCAAAAGAGGGGTGCAATCAATCTTTTTGTGTTTTCCTCAAGGAATACTTCACACGGCGAAAAATTCAAGAATCAAGATTCTTGGATTTTTGCTATGCAAAGTAAGGTGGGAAATCCCGGGGTGGTGGGAGTGAAGACAATCAATCAAACAAGTGAATTTTAATCCACTTGCCCCAAGAGATCCCAAGAAGTTTTTCTAGTTTTTTTTTTTTAGTTTTTAGTTTTTTTAATGTGACAAGTTAACCTAAGTTGCTAAGAAAAGAAGACCTACTTGTTCGGCAACGTGTGCGAAGCTCCAATGCGGTGTCGACGTCTTCACGCTCTCGTTCCCGCCTTGGATCTGCCTATGTCTCTGACGTCGTCTGCATCTCTTCTCCTCGCAACAGGTTTACCTGCACATCAAAAAAACAAAAACACCCGTGAAGAGAGAAGAGAAAAAATGAAAGTAATGGAATAGAAACTTACTTGCAGGTGCACTTCCCCGACAACGACGCTAGAAAAGGTGTGGTGTCGGACCCGGTTAGGTTGTTAATATGATGATTTTATCGTTAAAGTGTGTATAGTGGTTAACCTAAATCGGACCTAACCATCTCTTTACAAAATTTTTAACCTGGCCTACTTGATTTTATCTTGCTCACTTTTAGGCCCAGGGTCGAACTCAGGGAAGTGGGGTTACAAGTCGAGTTTCTACGCCTTTCCTACAACGAATCTCTTCCGTTCGTTTATTGTGTTTTTGGTGTTTTTCTATTTAGATTTTTTTCTGGTAATCTTTGTCCTTGAGGCACACCCTCAAAATTGGGTTCTTGACTTTGAGCCAAAACGGGGTTCCAAAACGGGTCTTGCTATTCGCAAGACGAGGTACCTGTAAGTCGAAGATTATCTTTTCTCTTTTATATATTTTTTTTATCTTTTTATAGGCATGCAAGAGAAATAGAAATAAAGTAAATATAGTATAGATATATATGTATATACCATATATGTATAAAGGGCTGGGGATGGAGGCGGAGATGGAGTGTAGCACGGTGTCGAGTCGGTCGTCGTCTAGAAAGACGCAACCAACAGGATGAAGTGTCGTGTGTAAGGTGTAGGATGGATGGTGGAAGATGAATGCGAACATGCTTTTTGTATGCGTGTATCGGGGAATATCAGTAACTGGTGCAGATATTCCCGTGATACCACGTATGGTAAATAATGTGAAAATATATATATGTATGTATATATGTAAATATATCTATATGTATATATGGTTATAAATATATAGGTATATATACATGTATATATATATATAGGTGTATACATATATGTATATATATATAAGTATATGTATATATGTATGTAGCTATATAGGTATATATGTATATGTATATATATATGTATGTATTTATATGTATATGTATGTATATAGTAATATATGTATATATAGATATATGTAGCTAGATATGTATATATATGTATATATGTATATATAGTTATATAGATATAAATGTATATATGTATGTATATTTATATATATATATGTGTGTGTGTGTGTGTGTAAGTATACATATATATATGTATGTATAAGTATATGTGTATATATATGTATATATATATATATATGTATATAGATGTATATATATATATGTGTGTGTATGTATATAGACTAATACATATTTATATAAGTACTAATATATGTATAGATATATGTATATTTATATATATATATATATGTATGTATATAAGTATATGTATATATGTAAATATATATGTAAATATATATATATAAGTATGTAGATATATGTATATATATATGTATGTATACTAATACATAACTATATAAGTACTACTACATGTATAAATATAATATATATATGCATATATATGTATATATATATATAAATATATGTATATATATATCAATATATATATATATATATGTATATAATAATGTATAGGTGTGTGTGTATGGAAGTGTGAGTGTATGTGTGTGTAAGCGTTGGTAAAGAGAGGGTGAGAGAGTGTTGTGAGAGAGAGTGAGAGAGAGAGAGAGTGGGAGAGAGAGAGCAGTCGCGCGCTTCCTACTGGAGTGAAGACGTGCGGTTAAGACATCTGTGCGCCCAGGGCGTCGTCTGGAAGTCCCACTCGCCAACTAGAGCTTCGCGCGCGCGCGCAAGCGCGTATGCACACAGAGAGGCTTACGCTGGAGGACGATGGACGTGGAGAGGTCCGCAGTGCATAGCACTGCGCGGAAGGGCCGAAGCGGGCGCTGGCAGGCGCGCGTGGGCGAAGAGAGCGGGCGACGCAGACCCGCGGGCGGGTGCAAGCGACGTGAGCGGAGACACGCGCACGGGCGAATGGCGGTAGCGGCGCGCCGGGTGACGGGTAAAGTGAGAAACTCACCGGTCACCCCACTGTAGCCACAGTGTTCTGTAGAAACGCATGAACAGTGGCTACAGTGGTCGGGCGAGCCACGCGACCGGGAGCTGCAGGTGCTATGAGTGCGGCCGGCTCGCGACTGGCGCACGAGGAAGAAGGTCTGCACTGGCCGATTGCGGGTGCAGAGAAGCTCGCGACAGAGAGCGTGGAGAGGGAGGCGAGTGCACCTATAGGCACGCGCGGAAAGGTGAGGGTGGCCTGCTGCCGCCTTGCCGCTGCTGTTGTGGGGCTTGGCCGGCTGCTGCAGAGTGTGCGGTGGCCAGTTGAGCTTCACAGCTTGAAGCTTGCAGTAATGGCTAAAATGGCGTGGAAGGTGAAAACAGGGAGGAAGGCCACCACGCCCACCGGCTCTTTGATGAGCTGGGCGGTGGTGGTCTCACGGTGGTGGTTGTGCACCACCGTGAGGTGCTCTTGTCCATCGGGTGTCTTCGAGGAGGGCCGGCGTATGGAGGGAGAGGGAGGAGACGACGGTGGCCTGGAAGGAGAAGTGCTGGGTTTTTTGGCATTGGACCAGGCTGGTTGAAGAAGAAACCGTGGTCTTTTTAAAGAAGAGGAAGAGCATGCACAGCCACGCCCTGGCTGTGCATGGCTCACATGCGGCTGCAGGGAGAGGCTGGTATGGCTTGGCAGGGAGAGCATGAGCAGGGAATGGCGCGAGGAGAAGAAGTTCCATGCAGCCACGGGGAAGATTTCAAAATCAAGTGAAATAAAAAATAAAAAGATGGTGAATTTGCAAAGATGCACTTGAGGAAAAATGTTAATTGCAAGGCCACTTATTTACTCTCCTCTCCTCTCAATTAAATGCATGCATGCATGTATTTTTACAAATGTGACTATGGAACCCTAATATGCACTGGTAATGTTAGGAAATAGCACAAGATGGTGCAATTGCAGGTGTATTTTTGCAGTGTAATCAGGCCCCAATTAAAAAGCGCTTTTCTTAAAAAATTCTTTCCGATAGGTCATACAAATGCTTTACATCAATCAATAACAACCTTTCAGCAAAAATCTGGTGAACCTCTCCATGAGTCTTGGGAGGGATTTCAAGAACTTCTCAGAAGTTGCCCCCACCATGAAATTCTGCGATGATAGTTAGTGCAGATCTTCTATCATGGATTAGAAGATCAATTAAAAAGAATCGTAGATGCCTCATGTGGGGGTAATTTCTTTAATAAAGATGCTGAATTGTCTACCTCCTCTTTAAAGAAATGAGTGAAAACTCATTTAATTTGGCTTCAATGGACACTTTGGTAGAACCAACAACCCAAGACTTGGAGTCAATGCAATTGACTCCAAATCCACATCTATTACAGTCACTTAAGATGATCTACACATGATAGCTCAACAAATAGATCATATGCAAATCAACTAGAAAAAAATGGAAGAAAATCTCACCCAAAAACAAGCTCCTTACCCTAACTCTCCTCACCTTCTCAAAAGAGAGAATCTTCACAATATCAATGCTACCTCTACTAGGCAACAATTTTCTTCTGATTTCTCACAAGTTCTGCTAACTGGGACTTTTGATTACATGAATCAAAATCTTCTTGACTCCACCACCAAAAACATCTCTGCTCTCTAGGAGTAATTTAGAAATCCAATCAATATTTACAATCAAAATTGGAGGACCAACCCGAATCCCTCCTAGAAAGCCCCAAATGAGGTTCCATTTCCCAAACAAAATCAATTTGGGAATTATGGGTAAAATTTATATCAACCCGGGCCATCCCAGGAAGATATCAACACCCAGGTCATGAAGACTCTACAAGGTTTGAAGAATCAAATGATGGAAGTAACCCGCAGGATAACCAACTTGCAACATCAAGTTAAGGTTACCCTTGATCATAGACCTGTTGGCAATCTACCATCCCAACCCATGCCCAACCCTAATAATCAACAAAATCAGTATCTAAGTGGATATCCCAGTCAACTTATCTACTCAGCACCTTAGCACCCGTCGAGTTTTAATCAAAATGAAGCCCCCCGTCCACCTCCCAGAAACAACCATACTGCAAATGCAGTCACTCTGAGGAACAAGAAAACCACTCATGATCCCTTGTCTGCTCAAGAAACTACCTAAAAGAAAAATAGATCAACTCTTCTCCCTCTTCTTCTAACCTCATTCAGGAACCCAAAAATGCATAACAGGCACCTTTTCCACAAGCCCTACACTCTTCACAAACTAAGAAAAAAAAAATCTGAGCCCACTGATAAGGAATTGTTGGATCTTTTTTGGAAAGTAGAAATCAATATCCCTCTCCTAGATGCGATAAAATACATTCCTGCCTATGCCAAATTCTTGAAAGATTTGTGTATCCCAAAAAGGTAGCCTAGAAACCTAGGAAAGGTGATCCTTCCAGAGATAGTAAGCTCAGTTGTGCAAAGCAAGCTACCTGTAAAAAGAAAAGATCCAGGCACCTACTTGATTCAAGTGGTCACTAATGACACTTCCTTTGATCACGCCCTATTCGATCTCGGTGCCTCAATTAATCTCATCCCCACTGTTGTTTTTGAGGAATTCAAGATTGGTGAATTAAAGCCTATTGAGGTAACACTTCAACTAGCAGACCGATCAACAATTAAACCCAAGGGGATTGTCAAGGATGTAATAGTATGGGTAAAAAATTGTCTCTTTGTCATAGTCTTTTTGGTCCTGAACATAGAGGTACTGATAAACACACATGAATTCATGATAAAATGCTTATTTATGATAGTTCCTAGACTCAGCATTGCATATCATGTTATAAATACTGCATAACATCCATTGCATGGCATTTAGGATATGTGTATATTATGTACATTAATTCTTCCATTTTACATGGCCAACAGGTAGTGTGACATCTTTACAAGCTTCAGATGAAGAATCTGACTGTACAGATGAATCCGGAGCGATGATTGCAGTCCGTCAACACGAAAATCATATCGATCAGAGCTCTATAGCACCCTCTACAAAAAGAAGATGGACGGTCTAGATGGCACCACGTGGTGCCATCCAGACTGCCCAACATGAACCACAGCCGCCCCAACACTCACGCATGGAGGGATCTCAGCCGTTGGAACTCAATCCAATAGCTGAGAGGCACTCTACACAGCGCGGCCACATGATGTGCATACATCTAAATAGATAAAAATGTCTATTAATGCATGTTCTTAGTACCATATTAGCATCATGAATTGTAAATATTGCCTAACACACACAACCATGCATTTAGGTCCAATTGTACAAATTGTATAGTAATTGTCTCCTTTTATGGCCAGGGACAGGGCAACTTTTAATTAGGGCCTCGGACCGAGGATCCAAACGTACGGATATGATTAGGGCGATGACTGGAGTTCAATGACTCCAAGATCACCCCTATTGGATATCTGTAACACCAGGTATAGTTCGAGGAAGCTCAGAGATCAAGGGCCAAGATGGTGTCAATCCGCACTTCAGACAACAAATCCGAATGCAAGATGGGTTCGGATCAACGATCACAGCCTAACGGCACGCAAATTGGCCCACTCCGACATCCATGGCACCATTGACAACACACAGAAGATGGACGGTCAAGATGGCACCATGTGGCACCATATCGACCGCCTAAACCGACCCAGCATAAGTCTGAAGACCCATCGCGCTCTCACTCTCTCCTCAATGCAAGATCAAATCTAGGCCGTTGGATCTTGAGCCAATGGCCACAAGCGCATGCACCTTGGACGAGCCCACGACCAACTCTCGGCCTTGGCGCATTGGTCGCACCTTATGCTTAGAAGTAGAAGTCGCAAGTTCGAGCCTTACCGAGCGGCTCAATTTAGCCGGGGAGCTGGGCGCGTTGATTCCGGTCGTCAGATGAAGATCGTGCGTACGAGGAGTAGAGACGTGGTGCGTGGAGATGCTTTGGATCATGTACGCGCACGATGACACGCTTCTACACGCTCCATCACACGCACGGGCACCGCAGCGAAGAAGATGAAGCGGGCGAGGAATGACTTTAAGGCGTCTAATCTTGAGATCAGACGATTGATCTTGCAAGAACGTGGCTTTTATGTTGAGGCATGGGAGAGGAGGAGGCACACGCAGCATGCGCACACGTCGGCCATGACAGGTCTTTAGTGACGAATAAATCTGTCACTAAAGACCTGATATTAATGTTTTTGAATATGGAATGACCAAATTGCCCCCAATCCTTGCAACTATAAAAGGAGATCCCTACCCTACGAAATTCTCATCCTTTCCTTCATCTCTCTCCCTCTCCAAAGCTCTAGAGAAGCTTGTCCCACACCCGGGATACTTTTTTAGAACCAAATTTGAAGTTTTCTCGCCCCCATTTTGGAAGTGGATCCCGCGACGACAACGATGTGCTGCCTCATCCTGCTTCTTCCTGCTTCATTGTTCTTCTTCCCACTCCATCCTCCATCTTCCAGGCGTCGCTCCATCTGACTTGTCCTCCAAGCAGTCATCGAGGAGGATAACATCTCTCTCCCTTCTTTTTATCGCTTTCTAGAATAGAATTTCCCTCTTTCTAGCTGTAATCATTTTCCATTTTCTAGTTGTAAAAGTAGTATTATTATATCAAGTGATTGTTCTCTCTCTCTCTTAGTGTTAATATCAATTCCATTATAATTATTTCACTTTCAAACAAAAATTTCAAGAAAAAATATAATCGCGAATTTTAGATCGATGTAGCCTCCCTGTGTTCAACGCAGAATTTCTTTACGAATTTCGATTTTAAATTTTATCTGTTAACAGATTGCTTTGCAAATCAAACTTCAACGATGGGTTTTTCAAACCCAACTCCGATCGCGTAGTTTTCCACTATCAACATTTTGGCGTCATTGTCGGGGAGGCAATGATCCTTTATTTTCTTTCCGCATTTTGTGCACTTAATTATTTTCTAACTTGCTTTATTTCTCGTCTATTGTTTTGTAGGTACCTCAACAAGGAATCTTCAAGCAGTATATTGAAGTAAAGTGCAGTTGAAGACAATTGTAAGTGTTCCCCATTCTTCCCCCTCCATAGATTTCATTTCACAACATTAATTCTAACCCCAATTAACATAGGTGTTTGAATAAATCCTAGGGCTAGTTTGGTTGCTTGGATTTCCACCCACATTCATCTCACCCTCGTAAAAAAAAAGAAGTTAACAAAAAGATATTTCTTATGGGATAAATCAACATATACACTAGATACACCCACATTCAAGGCACATAACATAATTGATTTTTATCTACAAAATCGGGATTCTGATCTGTGAAACCGGTACACGTGAATCAACATATAAAAGAGTAGAAATTAGTCTAGGTTAATCATCTTGTGTGCCTAACTCAGTGGTGCAATTTTGGCCAATTGTTCAAGTTGTTTGGGCTGCACCACTTAACCTAAAATCAACTCACCAAGTAACTTCCCTTTAGCATTTTCAATTTTGGTCAATACCAGGCACTCCACTTTACTTTTTGATTTCAAAAGGAAAACGATCTTTACCTGCGCTTGAAAATCTGGTTTGGCTCTGAAACTTGATTGAATTAACCTAATTCCAAACCCTAGAAGCTACTTAAGTAAGATTTGAACCTTAAAATCCACTCATCAAAAATAATCTTGCTTGAGAACCCTAGTTGTGCACAGACACACATATTCAATTGATCATTAAGGGCACAACCCATCTTAAGGGCCCACCACATTCCATAAGCACTACAATCCCAGGCCTAAATAAAGTCAAGTAGATGTTGGCCTTAAGGATTGATTCACTCTTCAGGGCCCAATCTAAGATTGTTTATGATTAACCTGCTTGTACCAATCAATCTGATGTCTAGCTAGGGGAGTAGCGTCAAACGACCGCAGCTGGGGGGTACACTAGGAACCAGAGATGCAAGCCAAAGGAAGAACCTTCTCCCTAGTCCCTCCTTCTAACTGGTTGGATTGATTGGATGCAAGTAGAGTAAATCATCTATAATCTTGAGACGGATTCTGAGAGTTTATAGATCCTTAAACTACCCCACTTAATGACAGGCTTGTTTTGTTGTGCTGCAGGGTTCTTATCCCCAAACCTTCTGACCTCTTCCAAGTTTATGCTGGTGATGGGAACACCATCATGAGCCATAACTAGCTCATTTTGATCCAATTAAGTCAGTAAATGCTCCTACATAACTGCCAGAGAGCCATAAGTCACTACATAACCATTCTAAGCGAAATACAATAAAATAGGGTTAAAACTATAATTTTACCATCACATCATGAATGCAGTACAATCATGGGTTCTCCCAGGGGGTAATTGAGGGTCAAATGGTCCTTAAAAACTAACAAGTGGGTTAGAACAAATAGAAAAGGGTTTGCACGTGTTTTGAGAATTAAATGACTTTTGAAACCCTAAAAATAGACCCGTATATTTAACTGAGGTTATGGTTAGGATAAAATTCCATCTAAAATTCATAAAAAAATATTCTCTAGGGTTTGGAACCTTCAATTTGACCATCAAAACCTGTCTTGACCCAAAATAAAGTCCTAGACTGATATTTGCCCTAATTTGGGTTTTTACATAAATTACCTAGTCAAACGAGATTAAAACCTAAATTTAACTTCACCATTATATTCCTTGGGTTCAAATTAGGTTTGTATCAAAATGTGGGCTCAATATGAGATCATCTTGACCAAATTTGCATTTTGGTCCAGTCAGACTCTTTCTATCTCATTCAGACCCTTCACTTTTGAATTTCCTTACAGATTGCCCCCAACTTCTTTGTCTTCTTCACAAGTAGGTCCCCATGCCATTTTTGGAAGGTAAAACCTTCACCGTCGAGTTTCGAGCAAGGATTTCTCACTCGATTCTCAATCAATCCTTCTCAAAATTAATACGGGGATTCCTAGGGAAGTTTCCTTCCATTTGAGCCATTCCTTGGGCTCTAAGTCCTTCCCAAAAGGTCATGCGAACCTTTCAAAGGTTCGGGTATCCATTGTTGCAACCACCTTCCAAGCTTGAAAGCTTCTTTCCAAGCTTGGAAGGGCATCCTATGGCCTATAAAAGAGACCCCAGGGCACGACTGTGCTCTTCAGCAAGTTTTGGCCGAAGAAACCCTCATTTTCTCCATCTCCGGCCACCTTCAAACTTAGCTCCGGTGACCCCTCTCCACTCGCCTCCTCCGGCTGTCCAACCATCAAATTGGACAATCGAATATCCTCCCTTCGTCTTCACGAGCCTCTCCTACCAACGAAAGGTCGTGCCTCTACCTCAGTCGATGTCGTCGCCTTGTCGCACCATCCTCCTTCTCCGGCTCCGGTCGACCAACACTGGAGCCCTTCGTCTCTCTATCACATCCCTAAGTTCCTCCGTAACTCTCTCTCTCACTATACACTATACTTTCTTTTCCTACTCTCACAACACATGCACAACCACTGATTCTCCCTCAACACCGTCACCTTCTTCCACTCTGATGACGCTCCAATGACGCCTATCCACCGCGCCACTGCACGAATCTAGCCGCTACCACCCCCATCAGCTCCACCATGACTCCACGAACAAAATCCCTAACCTAATTCCACCTATTGCTCACCCAAATGCACCCTCGAACAACCCACCTACTCATAGTTGTTTCCGTCACCGTCAGGCCGCCACCCTCACTCTCACCACACGCTGCACTTGCCACTACACAATGAAACTACAAGCTATCTGACATGGCCGAGAGGCCCTTTTTCTTGAGTTTTAGGCCTTCAGCCGTCATCGCCATTACCGCAGAGCTTTGAAGGAAGCTTGCAGCTTCATCAGGCATCTGTAGCTCTAGGCGCCAACTCCAGGTGATGTGGATTAGCCTCAGGCATCCTCCCAGGTCCTTGATTGGGGGCGTGAACCTTAGCAGCTGCCTTAATTGGAAGGCATTCCAACCGCAGACGCACGAGAAGAAGAGGCACTATCTCTAGTGCCACATCGTTAGCTAAGGAGCACATTGCGGCGCATAAATTGATTTTGTGTTTAAGGCTTATTGCCTCAGACACTGGGGGTGAGTCCCCGCTCACCTGTACCTTGCCCGTGACTCGTCCCCCACAGGCCTAATGCAGATTCGACCCGCCTAACCCGTTCCACTCCTCGGTTGCGATCACACCACAGCCTTGGACCCAGGTTTGCTCTAGGTCCGAAACCTGAATACTCAGAACTGTGGAAGGCTCTGGGAGAGCGCGACCCAAAGAGAGAAAGAGAGATAGTGCGCGGGGGCAGGGAGGTTTTGCTACAGGAGTAATGACTGACACTTAGCCGTTTGAAGGATCTTCCCCCTTTGCATGAAGGAGAACTGAGAAGAAATAAAGAAGAGGAGAAGGCCTGAGCACAAAAGAAAAGAGAAGGAGAAGAGTTGAAAAATAGAAGAAGAAGAGAAGACAAGGCAGGAGCAACACAGAGAAAGAAAGGAGAAGCAAAGAAACCCTTAAGTCTCTAAACAACACTGTAGCACAGGCAGCTTAAGCCATCTGATACATTTGATTGCATATATTTGAGGCTCTGATTTAATTGTTATTTGTGAGGAGTAATTGGTGATTCAAATCACCATTTACTCCATTCTTTTTGTACATTCATACCTGACATTATTCTTATTGCAACCTCTTATATTTCTGATTCAAATTGCTATCTTGAGTTTTGAATTCCATATTGCTCCCTGTGTTCGACCTCAGACTTTAAATTCGAGTAATAAATATTATTTATTTTCGAAGCAATTTCGGCTATACTATAATGCAGTTTTCAACCTTGATTTTGCTGCGACAACAGCTGGGAAGGTCATTAAATCCCCGATTGGAAGGACCATTAAAGAATTTTAGGAGGCGTAGATGGGGTTTTGGCCAAATTGATCCCATGCCGATCAACAACCTCCTCTGCCTCAGAATCCACACGAGATGTTTTAAAGGCAGCTGGAACAAATGCAAAGAATGCAAGAATAGTTCCAGAGAATGCAGGGCGCTCAGCCCTTAAAGGATTTTTATGATCCTTCAAATTACAGGGAATGTCCCGACATCTAGATTCCAGTTGGAGACGTAGAAACCAAGCCCCAGGTGTTAAGCCTAATCAAATATTTCCATGGGCTTGGCTTTGAAGACCCGTTTCAGCATTTGGAGGACTTGACAACTTTGGTCCAGACCACCAAGGCACGAAATGTCAATAAAGAGCAGATGATCATGAAGCTCTTTCCCACTCTCTCAAGAATAAAGCCGCTCATTAGTACAGGACCATCAAAAGATCGATCGCAACATGGAAAGATCTGAAATCGACTTTCCTAAAGAAATTCTTCCCTATCGAACGTACCAATGCTCTGAGACAGGCGATTACTACCTTCACCTAGCGGCCAGGGGAGCAGTTTCATGTTGCCTAGAATCGATTCTAGGACTTACTGTGGAAGTGTCCAGACCATGAGGTGCTGAAATGGCAGTTCATGCAGATCTTCTACCACGGGTTGACTGAGCAACTCAAAAATCACGTGGACGCTTCTTGCAGAGGCAATTTTCTCAACAAAGACATAGATAGCACGCACAATTTGTTTGAGGAGATGAGTGAAAATTCAATCAATCATGCCTCCATGGATACTTTTAACCGGTCCCAACAACCTAGATCGAATGTTAATGAAGTCCACGACTCTCATTCATTCGATATGGAACTGATTTGCAATAAACTAGATAAGGTGGACTTGGTTACTAAAAGGATGGAGGCATGGATGACTGGAAACTCAATGAACAATTATTGATCCACTCAATCCTAGAATTTGGGATTCCATTCAGTGCGAGCTCCTTCTGGACAGGAGTTCGTGAATCAACTTGATGCGGCTCAACCTGTGAGCCAGCATTCTTCTGAAACCCACGGGTTCCAAACTGGGGCCTTTGATCCCAATTTCTCTAATCCCTCCCTTTCTTTCTCTTCATCCTCACCTTATGAGGATGTCTATGCCGTACAAGAGAACGTTAGGTCCAACCCTTACTCCAATGCTTACAATCCGGGTTGAAGGAACCACCCTAACTTCTCTTGGAAAAACCCAGAGTAGCAGACCCAATTTTGACCCAGCAACTATGCTCCACAAAGACCAATGGGTTATGGTCATGTTTACAATCAGCTACCCCCAAATTAGGTCAATCAGCCAGCTTGGAATGCCCGTCAACTTGTAGGGCAGGTTCATTTGAACCAACAGATGGTAGAAATGAAAGGATCTATGCTCTAGCTTATGCAGCAAATGAAAACTTCACTAGACAACTTGCAAACCGGGTTCATTGCTAATTCTCATCAACCTGGATCTCTACCATCTCAACCTGTACCCAACACACGTAATATCCAGAATCCGGGCAATCAAGCCCAAGGGTACAAGAATCAGAGGGACCCGCACGCACATGCTCAGGTGGTTGAGCAAGGTCCTTCCTCTTCTACTTCTTCTTCAAATCAAAGGTTTCTGGCTAATGAAGCCCCTCTAATCTTTTCTAACCCTCCTCAAGACCTAAACCCGTATGCATCTGCTAATTCAGTTACCTTGAGGAGTGGGAAACAAACTCAGGATCCACAACCACACTGTTCTAATCTACCAAATCCTAGAGAGCCTAAGGAGAGAAAGGAGAACTCTGAAGAAGAAATCAAGGCTCAGGAACCTGATTCCAAAGATCTAACTCATGTTCCTTTTCCTGAGGCCTTGATTAAACCTAGGAAGAAGAAGCCTGTTGATAGTAATGAGGATCTTTTGAATATATTCAAGAATGTCGAGATCAATATCCCACTCCACGATGCTATTAAACACATACCTGCTTACGCTAAATTTTTAAAGGATTTATGCACATAGAAGCGTAAGTCGAGGGAATCTGTTCCGAGGAAGGTGGTACTCTCCGAGCAGGCTAGTTCTATTATCCTGCATCACCTTCCTCAGAAAAAGAGAGATCCAAGTTCTCCTTTGATTTCTTGTGTCATTGGAGATTACACTTTTGATAGGGCACTTCTGGATCTAGGTGCATCTATTAACCTAATTCCAACTTCTCTTTATGAAAAGTTCGGATTAGGTGAACTTCGACCGACTTCAGTAACGCTACAGTTAGTAGACCGTTCGGTCACAAATCCATGAGGCATTATTGAAGATGTTATTGTCAAGGTTAAGGATTTCTATTTTCCTATATATTTCCTTATCCTTGACATGGATGTACCTTAAAATTTAAGGAACAAGGCCATCATTCTTGGGCGTCCGTTCCTGACTACCGCCAAGGCCAATATCAACTGTAAGAGAGGTAGCATGGAAATCACCTTTGGGGATCAGAAATTGAAATTGGAAATTTTTAAGGCAATTAACAAATTCGAGGATAGTGGATTTATAGAGAACTTAAGGAGGACAACTTGAATATTGAAACTTGTATGGCAGTTTCTGCAATTAGAAGTTCCTCCTGTTGTGATGGATCTGACCGGCAACCCTCTGTGGCAAACCCGCCACATTCTGAAGAGGTTATTGATTTTGTTCACTCTCAACCTCTTCCTCTTAATGAATCTTCATCAGCATCATCCTTACTTTCAATCCAAAACCCGCCCTAGCTCAAACTGAAACCATTGCCTGAGAATTTGAAATATCAATTTTTGGGACCTCAAAAGACACTCCCTATGATTATCAGTGCCAGATTAACTAAGGAGCAGGAGATTAAACTGATCAAAGTCCTAAAGGAACACAAGGAGGCAATTGGTTGGACCATTCATGACCTTAGGGGGATCGAACCATCTTACTACAATCATAGAATATTCTTGGAAGATGGATCCTGCCCTTCTTGCCAAATGCAGAGGAGATTAAACCCTAATATGCGAGAAGTGGTCAACAAAGAAATTATCAAGTGGCTCGACACAGGAATCATTTATCCGATCTCTGATAGTCCTTGGGTAAGTCCCATACAAATTGTTCCCAGGAAAGTCGGGATTACCGTGTGACTAACGAGAAGGGAGAATCTGTCACAATTCGTTCAGCTTCCTCTTGGAGGGTTTGTATCAATTACAAGAAACTGAACACAACCACGAAAAGGATCATTTCCCTTTGCCCTTCATCGATCAAATCCTTGAAAGACTAGCCGAGCAGAAGTACTTCTGTTTCCTAGACAGTTATTGGGGATATAATCGAGTCCCTATCCATCCCAAGGATCAGGAAAAAATGACTTTCACCTGTCCCTACGGAACCTTTGCTTTCCGTAGGATGCTAGTCAGCTTATGCAATGCACCAGCGACTTTTCAAAGGTGTATGCTAGCCATATTCTCTGACATGGTGGGAAAGTTTATGGAAGTCTTCAGGGATGATTTCTCTATTTTTGGAGAATCATTTGATTCTTTCCTGGCTATTCTTGAAATGATTCTTAAAAGATGCATCAAAAAAAGATTGGTCCTTAGCTAAGAAAAGAGTCATTTCATGACACAAGAAGGCATCATCTTGGGTCATGTAATCTCTGAACAGGGAATCAAAGTTGACAAAGCTAGGGTTGATGCTATTTCTAAACTTCCTCCTCCTACATCTATCAAACAAATTCAATCATTTCTTGGTCATGTGGGATTCTATAGGAGGTTCATGAAGGACTTCTCTAAGGTTGCTCGACCTCTGAGCAACCATCTCGCCAAAGATACGCCATTTGATTTCAATGAATCATGCCGTAAGGCATTTGTTTTCTTAAAACAGTAGTCACTTGTGCTCTGGTGTTGCAACCACCGATTTGGACAGCCCCATTTGAGAGCATGACTGATGCTTCTGATTACGCAGTCGGGGCTGTTTTGGGTCAAAAGATTGATAGGAAGCCCTCTGTCATTTACTACGCTAGCAAAACTCTAGACGAGGCCCAGAGGAATTACACTGTTACTGAGAAGGAATTGCTAGCTGTAGTATTTGCTTTGGAGAAATTTAAGGCTTATCTCTTAGGGTCTCATGTCATAGTATATACCGACCACTTGACTTTGAGACATCTCTTGGCCAAAAAGGATGCCAAACCCCAACTTATTCGATGGATTCTTCTGCTTCAAGAATTCGATCTTGAGATCAAAGATAAATTCGAGGCACAGAATGTGGTGGCGGATCATCTTTTGAGACTTCTAAGTGATTCTTCTCATCCAGATATTCCAATTGCTAATACTTTTCTGGACGAGACTATCCTTACAATATCAGGTGTCCAAACCCTGTGGTTTGTTGACATTGTAAAATATTTGGCTGTTGATCAAATCCCCCAGGATTGGACTAAGCAATAACGAGATAGGCTTAAATCTGAGGCCAAATATTATTCTAGGAGGACCCTGAACTATACCACATCGGCTTTGATCAGATTATTCGCCAATGTGTCTCGAAGAATGGATTCAAAAGTATACTCAAGTTCTGCCATGGATCTGCGTGTGGTGGACATTTCTCCGAGAAAAAGACAGCTGCAAAGAATTTGCAATATGGATTCTATTGGCTGTCTTTATTCAAGGATGCCCAGGAATTCTCGAGGTCGTGTTCCCAATGCCAGGCACTTGGGAGCATAATCAAGAGAGACATGATGCCTCTAAACTCGATTCTTCCTATCGAAATCTTCGACATTTGAGGCATCGATTTCATGGGACCTTTCCTCCCTTCATTTGGACACTAATACATTCTCGTCGCTGGTGATTACATGTCTAAGTGGATTGAGGCTATCCCCACCCAAACCAATGACCACAAGGTGGTCATCAATTTCGTCAAGAACATCTTCAGTCGGTTCGAGATTCCGAGGGCCATCATCAGTGATAGTGGTACTCACTTCACTAATGACCAGTTTCATAATTTACTGGCAAAATACGGGGTAAATCATAGAATCTCCACACCTTATCATCCCTAGACAAATGGACAGGCCGAGATCTCCAATCGGGAGATCAAGAATATTCTTTAGAAAACTGTTAGGCCCGATCGTAAAGACTGGACTCAAAAGCTTAAGGACGCTCTTTGGGCCTACCGTACGGCATACAAAATACCTATCGGCATGTCACCATTTTGTCTGGTGTATGGAAAGGCGTACCATTTACCCATAGAAATTGAACATAGGGCACTCTGGGCAATCAAGCAGTGCAATCTGGATTTGAAGTTAGCCGGAAAGACCAGGAAACTCCAACTATCTGAGTTGGAGGAGCTTAGAAATGACGCATACGAGAATGCCAAGATCTACAAGGC
This sequence comes from Thalassia testudinum, assembly GCA_037157565.1. Taxonomy (NCBI): domain Eukaryota; kingdom Viridiplantae; phylum Streptophyta; class Magnoliopsida; order Alismatales; family Hydrocharitaceae; genus Thalassia; species Thalassia testudinum. The sequence goes on along the minus strand of JAZHRO010000073.1, from coordinate 2,627,698 downwards.
TCGGACCAAAGCTCTTCATGACCAATTGATATCTCGCAAGAGCTTTGCGCCAAACCAAAAGGTCTGGCACTTTGATTCTCAACTTAAGCTCTTTCCTAGCAAATTTAGGTCAAAATGGAACAACCCGTTCATCATCGATCAGATATTTCCAAACAGGGCCATTCAGATCTCTAACCCAAAGATGGGTAATTCATTTAAAGTCAATGGTCAATGTCTGAAGCCTTTTATTGACCATATTATTCCAGAACCCATCTCAGACACAGTTGCTCTAATCACATTGTGATTACTTTGGCTGGACCTCGCCTAGCTAATGGCATTAAACTCAGAAGTTGTACAGTCTGACTCAGAGCTGACCCGAGCATCATATTCAGGTGATATCTTCTACATTCTAACCTTCCTTTCATGTCTTTTATTCTCAATGCAGACATTGTATCATCTAGGCATGGGGGGGTGGATTCATTTCTGAATCATTTTGTCAGCTCTGTGGAATTCTTGTAAATTCTACTTATTTTCTTATATCAAAAAAAAAATTGAATTAGGAGAGAATACTTGGGCATTAGGACTTTTCAATCTTAGGAAATATTACAGCAGGATCTGAATACTAAGACTCTTCAGGTCTTTGGGCTTAATCAGCCTAGGTATCCACTAAAATGTGGATTTGTTTTCGAGTCCTTGCCATCCTAAATTCTATTTCAATTTGATTAAATAAGTTGGGGTGATAAGTACACGACTTATCAACCTGCCCTCTGATTTGAGGTAACTTTGAGTCTAAGCATCTACACACTATTCGCACTGACTCGTTGTTAGATGGTTTTAATAGAAATTAGGTAGCTAATGAACCTTCTAGGGTGGTATGGCTGGCAAGTTATCGTGGGTAACAGCCCATAGGTAGGTTGTCTAGAGCCCAGCCATTGGACCATTCTTTTCCTACTGCCTTTAAGTAAATCTTAAACCAGGGAAGCCACCTACTTAAAGAAAAAAATGTCCAAAAAGAAAAGAAAAAGAAAAGGAGAGAAAAAAAAGAAAACAAAAAGAAAAAGAAAAGGAGAGAAAAAAAAGAAAACAAAAAGAAATAAGCCACACTTCACTGCATGAGTATGGCTAGCAAGTTATCGTGGGTAACAGCCCATTGGTAGGTTGTCCAGATCCCACTCAAGAAATGCACATTTAATTCCTAAAACACTTAGGAAGAAGCGGAGAAGTAGAATAAGCCGGGGAGATATACACTGGATTCACCCTTGTATTGACCCCATAAAAAATAAAAGTAGGGAGAAAGCAACCGGTCGTATAGATACACCTTTAGGTAGAATTCTTTTTAAGGTCACCTAGGGGCATAGAAACCTGAAGTTTGTTTTAATTGCCGATCAACGAGTCTATCACATTCACAAAAAGATGCTTAGAACTTAGGATTCTCACCAAGTCGTGTGTAGGTTGAGTGGCCATAGAAAGCTACTCTGAAACCCTAAACTCAAAAATCCAAAAATAAAATTAGAAAAGAAGAAAAAGAGAAAAAGAGACCCTCCTTTGAATAAGGCGAGGGCTTGAGGCGGTCTGCATTTTGGCAGATACCCGGGTGCTGTTGTGTCTTTGAAGCTCACGTCCTAAGTAAAAATTTCTTAATGTTGAAAATGACTTTTGCTCGAGTACTCCAATCCTAATTCTTTTATAAATAGCATGTAGTTTTTGCTAGAGACTAGCAAAAGATAGGCATAGGGGTGTGATGTGCATACATCTAAATAGCCAAAAATGTCTATTAATGCATCTTCTTAGTACCATATTAGCAACATACATTGTAAATATTGCATAACATGCATAATCATGCATTTAGGTCGAATTGTACAAATTGTATAGTAATTTTCCCCTTTTATGGCCAAGGACAGGGCGACTTTTAATCAAGGCCTCGGACTAAGGATCCAACCATACAAATCTGATCAAGGCAATGACTGGAGTTCAACAACTCCAAGATCGCCCCAATCGGACATCCGTAACACCAGATATAGTTTGAGGAAGCTTAGAGATCAAGGGCCAAGATGGTGTCAATCCATACTTCAGGCGAGAAATCTGAATGCACGGATGGGTTCGAATTGACGATCGTAGCCTAACAGTGTGAAAATTGGTCCAATCCGACATCCGTGGCACCATCAAAAACACAGAAGATGGACGGTCAAGATGGCACCACGTGGCACCACCTCGATTGCCCAAACCGGCCCAGCAGAAGTCTGAAGACCCGCTGCACTCTCACTCTCTCCTCAAAGCAAGATCAAATCTAGGTCATTGGATCTTGATCCAATGTCCACAAGCGTGCATGCCTTGGACGAACCTACGACCAACTCTCGACCTTGGCGCATTGGTCGCACTTTATGCTCGGAAGCAGAGGTCGCAGGTTCGAGCCTTGCCAAGTGCCTCAATTCAGCCAGGGAGCAGGGTGCATTGACTTCGGCTGTCAGATGAAGAATGTGCGCTTGAGGAGCAGAGACGTGGCGCGTGGAGATGCTTTGGATCGCGTACTCGCACAATGACGTGCTTCTGCACGCTCGATCGCATGCACGGGCGCTACAGCGAAGAAGATGAAGCAGGCGAGGAACGACTTTAAGCCGTTCGATCTTGAGATCTGACGGCTAATCATGCGAGAACATGGCTTTTGCATTAAGGCGTGGGAGAGGAGGAGGCGTGCGCGGTGCGTGCACACGTTGCCCATGATAGGTCTTTAGTGACGAATAAATCTGTCACTGAAGACCTGATATTAATGTTTTTGAATATGGAATGACCAAATTGCCTCCAATCCTTGCAACTATAAAAGGAGAGCCCTACCTTACGAAATTCTCATCCCTTCCTTCATCTCTCTCCCTCTCCAAAGCTCTAGAGAAGCTTGTCCCACACCCGGGATGCTCCTTTAGAGCCAAATCCAAAGTTTTCTCGCCCTCGTTCTGGAAGTGGATCTTGCGACGATGACGACTTGCTGCCTCATTCCCTCTTCTTCCTACTTCATCCTCCTTCCCTCTCCAATCTCCGTCTTCCAGGCATCACTCCATCTGGCTCGTCCTCCAAGCAGTCATCGAGGAGGATAACATCTCTCTCCCTTCTTTTTATCACTTTCTAAAATAGAATTTCCCGCTTTCTAGTTGTAATCATTTCTCGCTTTCTAGTTGTAAAAATAGTATTATTATATCAAGTGATTGTTCTCTCTCTCTCTTGTAGTGTTAATATCAATTCCATTGTAATTATCTCACTTTCAAACAAAAATCCCAAGAAAAAATATAATCGCGGATTTTAGATCAACATAGCTTCTTTGTGTTCGACCCAAAATTTCTTTACAAATTTCAGTTAAATTTTATCGGTTGACGAATTGCTTCGCAAATCAAACTTCATCGATGGATTTTTCAAACCCAACTCTGATCGCATAATTTTCCGCTATCAACACCGCACCAACCTCCACTCGACAAATCAAGGCTTTGGCACATTGGTGAAGACAAGCGCTCACAAACCGCAAGTGTGAGTTCGAGCCACGATGGGGGGAGGCGATCTCGCGAGCACGGGCGCAATCGAACTGTGCCCATTGGATGGCCGTCAAGCTGCAGAGAGGGAGGCAACGTGGTGCAAACAAACCCATGCGATCTGCACGCATTCGATCACGCACCGACCGACAGGCAATCTGACGCGCCATGGAGCATGCGATCTAAATACATGATCCCCGCGCCATCTCAACCGTTCGCCTGTGATCATGCATTGGTGACGCGTGAGTTCGCGGGTGAGTGCGTGAGTTGGCGCAACCTTCAGCGATAGCCTGGCGAACCTTTAGTGATGCTTACACCCGTCACTAATTGCTCGTAGGCACAAGGCCAACTGTGGGTGTGAGTGGTAGGGGCGCGATCTTCAGCAACAGCTGCAGGGGTCTTTAGTGACGGTTGCATCTATCACTACAGTCGTCTACAAGAATTTCTTCTTCTTTCCCCCACTGTATAAACACCCCTACATCCCTCCTTCCTCTTCATCTCTACCTACTCTACTCCCACCTACTCCTAAGCTCTAGTAGCCTACCAAAGCTCCCTTAGAGCTTACTCTCAAGCTCCAAAGGCCTCCTATTAGTGTAGCATTCCTTTATCCCACTAAATATTCATCCCTCATCCCATCACCTTCAAAGGTCGCCTTGGAGCCATCCTCCCACCTCCATTTTGGTAGCAGATCACCTCCACCTCCTCACCTCCATTTTAGAGCCTCAGTGAAGCATTCCTCTACCCGGCATCCTCCTGCATCTCACCACCGTCGTCCTGCTCCTCAACTCCTTCATCCAAGCTTCCGCCAGGAGCCATCATCTCGCCAAACAGCCGAATCGAGAGATTTCTTCTCACCTCTCTCTTTTTATGGTTTTGTAGATTATTGTAATAGACAATTGTGCAATATATCATATTGTTTCATCTCTCTTGTGAATTTAGTCTACTTGTCTTTTTATTTCAAAAACACAAGAAATAACAAAACCTCAAAGTACTAAAAAGAAACAAAACGAAGCACGATTTTTAAGGTAAACGTTGCCTCCCCATGTTTGACTCAGGACTCACATTTTGTGTTTTGGTTATAAATTTTATCTGATAGGCATGTTTTGTGTGCTACAATGACGGGTCCTCTAAACCCTAATTTTAATTCGCGAAACACTCCTCGATCATTTTGGCGCCGTTATCGGAGAGGCAACGAAATTTGCTTTCTTATTTTCTGCAGTTCTTTGCATTTACATATTATTAACCCTGCTTATCTCTGATCTACTATCTTGCAGGTACCCTAGAATGGAGATTCAAGTGTGGTAGACCGGAGTAAAGTGTGGGTAAAGTAATTTGTAAGTGTCCCCCACATTCCCCCCCACTAGTTTCATTTCGCCACATTCATAACCAAGACCTAATCTACTTAGGTGTTTGCATAAACCCTAGGATAGAATGTGTTTGTCTTGTTTGTCACCTCCACTCATCTCACCCTCGCATATTATAAAAAAAAAAAACAAAAAGATACTTCTTGTGGGACAAATCAACATACACACTACATACACCCACATTTGTTGCACATAACCTAACTTGATTTTTATCTACTCAATCATGATTCTGACTTGTGGAACTGGTACACCAATTCAACACATAAAGGAGTAGAAATCATACTAGGTTAATCACCTCTTTGTGTGTCTTAATCGGTGGTACATTTAGGCTAGTTGATTGAATTGTTTGAGCCACACCACCTAATCTAAAGTCATTTTTTATCGGCCCCATATGATTCAATATTTAGGTCAAGCAAGGCACTCCATATTTTCTTGATTTATAAAGGAAAAACACTTGAACTCGTGCTTTCAAAACTTGGTTTGCCTCACAAAACTTTATTGAATATACCTAATATTTGAATCCTAAAAGCTACTAAGCAAGATTCGAACCCTAAAATTCACCTCATCCTCAATAATCTTACTTGAAAACATTTTCGTTGTGCACATACACACATTCTCCAACAAATAATTAAGGGCAGAACCCATTAAGGGCCCATCACATTCCAAAAGAACCAATATCCCAAGCCTAACTAAAATTGATTAGATGTTGGCCATAAGGACTGATTTGCTCTTCAGGGCCTAGATTGAGATTGTTCACAATTAACCTGCTTATACTAGTCAATCTGATGTTTAGCTAGGGGAGTAGCATCAAACGGCCGTGGCTGGGGGGTACACTAGGAACCGGAGGTGCAAGCCAAAGGAAGAACCTTCTCCCCAGTCCCTCCTTCTAACTGATTGGATTGCCTGGACATAAGTAGAGTAAATCATCCATAGTCTTAGGATGGATTCTGGGAGTCTGTAGACCTTTAGGCTACCCAACCTAAGGATAGGCTTGTATTATTGTGCTGCAATGTCCCTTTTCTTCCCCATCCTTTCGACGTCCTTCTAGTGTATGCTTGGAAGGAGGTCATTGAACCCTAGATTGGAAGGACCTTTAGACCATTCCCGGAGGCAGAGGTTGAGCTTTAGACAAGCAGATCCCATGGCTGATCAACAACCACCTCCCCACCCCCAAACCAGCAGGAGCTAATTTAGAGGCAGTTAGAAGAATTGCAGCAGATGCAGCAATGGTTCCAATGAATGAATGGTCAGGGCGCTCGGCCCTTGAAGGATTTTTATGATCCTTGAAATTATGAGGATTGCCCCAATGTTGTGATCCTCACCGATGATGTTGAGATCAAGCCCCAGGTTTTGAGTCTAATTAAACACTTTCATGGGCTTGGCTCAAAGGATCCATTCCAACATTTGGAGGACCTGATCACTCTAGTTCAAACCACCAAATCGCGGAATGTGGATGAAGAATAGATGCTCATGAGGCTTCTCTCCCATTCACTCAGGGATAAGGCCGCACATTGGTATCATACCATTGGAAGACCGATTGCTACTTGGACAGCTTTGAAATCAGCCTTCCTAAAAAAATTCTTCCCAATTGGGCCAACCAATGCATTGCGACGAGCAATTACCACTTTTGCCCAGTGGCAGGGGGAACCATTTCATGGGGCCTAGGAGAGATTCTAGGATTTGTTGCGGAAGTGTCCACACCACGAGGTGCCTAAATGGCAACTTGTGTAGATTATTTATCACGGGTTGAATGATCAACTCCATAATCATGTGAATGCTTCTTGCGGAGGCAATTTCCTCAACAAAGATGCAGATAGCGCATATGATTTGTTTGAGGAAATGAGTGAAAACTCTTTAAACCACTCCTCCATGGAAACCTTCAACCAATCCCAACAAACTAGATCAAATGACAATGAGGTCCAAGATTTTCATACATCTGATATGGAATTGATCTACAATAGATTAGATAAGATGGATCTGGTTGCTAAACGAATGGAAGAGTGGATGTCTGGAAATTCTAATTTTTCTAGATCCACTCAATCCTAGGGATCGGGATTCCATTCTTCGCAAGCTCCTACAAGACGAGAGTTTGTGAACTAGTTGGAGTCGGCCCGACCTTCGGGCCAACTCTTCTCAGAACCTTATGGGTTCCAAACTGAGGCTTTTGATCCCAGTTTTTCTGATCCTCCTTCATCCTCATCTTATGAGGATGTTCATGCTATGCAAGAGAATGTTAGGGCCAACCCTTACTCGAATTCCTACAATTCTGGTTGGAATGTATATACTCAGTTGCCCTTCAATCAAGTTAATCAGTCCATGTGGAATGCTCAACAACCCACCGAGCAGGCTGATTTAAACCTGAAGATGGTAGAAATGCAAGGGTCAATGCTCCAGCTCATTCAACAAATGAAAACTTTGCTGGATACCTTGCAATCTACACTTGGTACAAATAACCAACAACCCGGATCTCTACCATCACAACCTGTACCAAGCCCAAGGAATGCATAAAATCGAGGCACTAGGCCTCAAGGGTTTGGTAATAATGGGGAGTCGTATGCTCAAGCTCATGCTATCTATCAGGCTACCCCAGCTCCTCTCGGAGCAAACCAAGTGCCTACCATAATCAACCAGAAGCCTCCTATTTTGCCCAACCCTCCCCAAGGCACTAACCCACAGCATTTTGCCACTGCAAACACCATCACCTTGAGGAGTGGTAGTAGACACGAGGGACCTACCCAACCCCATGCCAACACCATTAGGCCCCGTATCAAGAATTCCAGACTCCCAACTAAGAATGTGATCAACAAAACATCAGAGTCTAATTTGGGAGTATGTTGTTGTATGGGCAAACAGAAAAAGTTGGAGGAGAAATTGGAGGAAAGGAAGTCGTTACTTCAGACTTTCAAATTGACAACCATTTTACTCCTTGCGACTATCGAATCAATCCCCACCTAGATCATAGGTTTGCTGAATTCATATAAAGCTAATCGTAGAGCAGAATCTAAAAACATTAGGAAAGTAGTCTCGTCTGATAGCACAAGCACACTGATCTTAAACAAGCTACCTCCTAAGCAGCAGGACCTGGGAGCCCCACTGAATTCTTGCAGAATAGGAAACATCACTTCTAACTAGGCCCTTCTCGACTTTGACGCTTCCATTAATGTGATCCCCACCTCACTGCACATGGAATTGAGTCTAGGCTACCTGAAACACACTGACATAACTTTGTAGTTAGCCGATAGATCCATTATAAAACCAAGGGGTATTTTGGAGGATGTTTTAGTCAAGGTTAATGATTTGCATTACCTTGTTGATTTTATGATCCTAGATATGGAAGAACCAAAATAGCTCAACCACACCCTGATTATTTTGGGAAGACCTTTCTTGGCTACCGCCAAGGCAAGGATTGATTGTGAATCGGGAAATATAGAAATGGCCTCTGGGAATAAAATGAATCGATTTAATTTTTTAAGGTCTCAAGGAAGGATAAAATTAAGTGCGGCTTGATGGAGGAGCTTGGCAGAATAGAGGAGGTAATGGTCACACATACCTTAGACAAACTTTTAAGGACCAACTCAACCCAAACTCAGGAAGAAAATCACACAGTTGCAGGGATAATTGAGGATAATAAAGACATACAACAAACTGTGGCAACCAGAGATGAGGAAGATATTTATGAATTTGGAAATTTGTTTGATGATTCACATGATCAAGTTAAAACCCAACAATGTCCTCATCCTGAATTTTTAGAGTTTGAGGTTTAACTTTTGGGTGGGAATCATGAAGTTCAGGATGGTTGGATTAAGCACCCAAATTGTGAGGATGAAATTGAACTTTGGGGAGAAACTCTTGAAATGTTAGATATTCTAGAGTACCCATAAACCCCCAACTCATCACCAAACCCTTATCATCCTTTTTCACCCAACCATTGCACAAATTCTATATCCACCCACACCTCCTCTACACTAAATCTACAATACTCCTATTGGAGACCATTTGGGCTCTCCCTACACCACTAGCTTGCCACTTTCATTGATCATCTCTTTGGCAAGCCCATTTTTACTCTCTGGGACCCATATCTAGGGGCTCGAAAACTTTGTTATTGCAGCCTAAATGTTAGTTATTTTTGATTGAGGACCTCGCCTAGCTGAAGGCACTAAACTCAACACATGTAAAGATTATTCCAAGCTGACCAGAATGTCACAGAGACCAGTTGCTATTCTTCTACTTCTACTCTCCTACATGCTTTCATTTTTAACAATGAGGACATTACATTAGCTAAGCATGGGAGGTGAATATTTCTTATGAATCTTTTTGTCAGCCATAACAGTAATTTCCTATTTTTCATCCTTAAAAAAAAAAAAGAATTAGGAGACGAGAACTTAGGCATTAGGAGTTGCAAACTTTAGGAATCGATACTTTAGGACCTGAATACTTAGACTCTTCAGGTCTTCGGGCTTAATTACCTCGGGTGTCCACTCGAATGTGGACATAGTCTCAAGTCCTCGCCAAGTAATTCTATTTTAAACTAGTCAATAAATTGGGGTGATAAGTATACGACTTATCAACCCACCCTATGATTTAAGGAGACTTTAAGCCTAAGCATCTACACACTTTTTGCACTAACTCACTTTTCAGCAGTTTCTTCAAAAATTGGGTAGCTAATGAACTATCTAGGGTAGTATGGCTAGCAAGTTGTCGGTGGTAACAGCTCACCGAGCAGTTGTCCAAAGCCTAGCCACAAGACCATTTTCTTCGTACTACCTTTAGGTAAATCGTAGATCAGGGAAGCCACCTACATAAAAAATAATAATAATAAAGAAAGAAAAGAAAAAAAAATAGAAAAGGGAGAAAATAAAAAATTAAACAAATAAAATCACACTTCACCGCACGAGTATGGCTGGCAAGTTACCGTGGGTAATAGCCCATCGGTCGGTTGTCTAGAGCCTAGCTCATAAAAATGCACAATAACTCCCAAAACACTTAGGGAAGAAGCGGGGAAGTAGAATAAATCGAGGAGATATACACTGGGTTTGCCCTTCTGTTGACCCCATAAATAAAAGAAGTAGGGAGAAAGCTACCGTTCAAAAAGATAAACCTCTAGGCATGGTCACCTAAGGTCGTAGAAACCCGAAGTCCGTTTTAACAGTCGCCTAGTGAGTCTTTCACTCTTTTCACTAGATGCTTAGCACTTAGTGTCCTTTTCGAGTCTTGGGTGAGTCAAGTAGCCGTAAAAAGTTATTCCGGAACTCTCAAACTCCAAAAGTCCAAAAAAAATTAGAAAAGAAGAAAAATAAGAAAAAAAAATTATGTATCTTCTCTTTTCAAATAAGGCGAGGGCTTGGACGGTCTACATTCTAGTAGACACCCAGGCACTGTTGAGTTTTTCTAATTAGGTCTTGGGGTTGAGATTTTCTAAAGCAATCGATGAATTTTGCCTAAATAATCGAATCTTGATTCTACTTTTATACATAGCATTTAGATTAATTTTGCTAAGGACTAGAAAAAAGTAAGCATGGGGGTATGATAAACACACATGAATTCATGATAAAATGCTTATTTATGATAGTTCCTAGGCTTGGCATTGCATATCATGTTATAAATACTGCATAACATCCATTGCATGACATTTAGGATAATTGTATATTATGTACATTAATTCTTCTATTTTACATGGCTAGGAGGTAGTGCAACAGTTTATAGGCTTCGGATGAAGAATACGATCGTATGGATGAATCCTGAGCAACGATCGCAGTCCATCAACGCGAAAATCACCCCAATCAGAGCTCTGTAGCACCCTCTACAAGAAGAAGAAGATGGATGGTCCAGATTGAGCCACATGCTACCATCCAGACAGCCCAACATGAACAACAGTCGCCCCAACACTCACGCATGGAGAGATCTCAGTCGTTGGATCTCAATCCAACGGCTGAGAGGCGCTCTACACCGCGCTACCGCACCACCCTCCACTCAACAAACCACGGCTTTGGCACATTGGTGAAGACAAGCACTCACAAACTGCAAGCACGAGTTCAAGACACGGTGGGGGAGAGGCGATCTTGCAAGCACGAGCGCAATCGAGTTGCACCCGTTGGATGGCCATCAAGCGGCAAAGAGGGAGGGCTCATGGCATAATCTGACTCGTGTGATCTACAGGTATTCGGTCACGTGCCAACCGAAGCCCAATCTGATGTACCATCGAGCACGCAATCTAAATGCACGATCCCTGCACCATCTCAACTGTTCGCCTTTGATCCAATGGCTGCCATTGGTTTACGCCTGATCCAACCATGAGCGGGCGAGTGCGTAAGTTCACGCAACCTTCAGCGACAGCCTGGCAGACCTTTAGTGACACGTACAGCCATCACTAATTGCTCGTAGGCGTAAGGCCAGTTGCGAGAGTGAGGGGTAGGGGCGCGATCTTCAGCGACAGCTGCAGGGGTCTTTAGTGACAGTTGCAGCTATCACTACAGCCATCTACATGAATTTCTTCTTCTTCCCTCGACATATAAACACCCCTACACCCCCCATTCCTCTTCATCTCTACCTACTCTACTCCCGCCTACTCCTAAGCTCTAGTAGCCTACCAAAGCTCCATTAGAGCTTACTCTGAAGATCCAAAGGCCTCCTATTAGTGTAGCATTCCTTTATCCCACCAAATATTCATCCCTCATCCCAGCACCTTCATAGGTTGCCTTGGAGCCGTCCTCCCACCTCCATTCTGATAGCAGATCACCCCCGCCTACTCACCTCTATTCTAGAGCCTCGGTGAAGCATTCCTCTACCCGGCATCCTCCTGCATCTCACCTCCGTCGTCCCGCACCTCAACTCCTTCATCCAAGCTTCCGTCAAGCACTGTCGTCTCGTCGAACAGCCAATTCAAGAGATTCCTTCTCACCTTTCTTTTTCTATGCTTTCGTAGATTATTGTAATAGATAATTGTGAAATATATCATGTTTGTTCCATCTCTCTTGTGAATTTATTCTGCTTGTCTTTTTATTTCAAAAACACAAAAAAGATAAAATAAAACCTCAAAATACCAAAAAGAAATAAAACAAAGAGTGGTTTTTAAGCAAGGTAAACATCGCCTCCCCGTGTTCGACCCGGGACTCACATTTCAAGTTTCGGATATAAATTTTATCTGATAGACGCATTTTGCGAGCTACGACAATGGGTCCTCCGAACCCTAATTTTAATTCGCGAAACACTCCTCGATCAGGTACCAAAAGCTTTAAAGAATTCCCCATAATTCTTGGAAGACCATTCTTAGCGACCGCCAAAGCCAATATTGATTGTGACTCTGGAAAGATGAAAATCATTCGTAGTGGTGAATCTATTACCCTAGATATTTTCCAAGCTTCTATAGGTTTCCAAGAACCAGATTTCTTTGATGACTCAGATTTGAAGATTGAAAATTTAGTGGAGGAAACAATGCAAATTTCACACCTGGGTTCCTACTTTGCAATTCACACGGTTCCTAAACAATCTAATTTAACCCACCCTAACCATACCTTCTCCATCTGACTCTTCATCTAACTCTCTCCCTCTCACTTCACCCCTCACTCCACAAGCAGAAATGATTTCAGAGCTGGGCCCTCAACTGGAATTAAAACCCTTTCCCGACTCCCCTAAATAAGTTTTCCTGGGTCCAAACCAGACCATGCCTCTAATTATCAATTCTGAACTTTCTGAGGCACAAGAGGAAAAACTTCTCCAGGTCTTGAGCAAAACAGAAAAGCTATTGGGTGGACCCTTTCTGAGCTTAAGGGAATTAATCTATCCTATTGTACCCATCGAATTTATCTTGAGGACGATTCTCGCCCCTCTCACTAACCACAAAGGCACTTGAACCCTAATTTGCAAGAGGTGGTAAAAAAAGAGATTATAAAGTGGCTTGATGCTGATATTATCTACCCTATTGATAAACACCAGTTTATCATTATTCTTATGCATTAAAATAAACCTAGCTCTTAGGATTTTGCTTCGCAAACAGGTTTTTGGGTTGCCTTTAGACATAAATTAGGCTAATCATGCATTGCATTCTTTTTTGTGTTTTTTGACATCTTTACTTGAGTGTTAAGGTTAAACAGATATTAAAACCATCAAAACATTAGCACTCAAGAATGAAGAAAGTGGAGAAGTCCAGATCAACTAAACCCTAGCTAGATCCAGCTCATGCCAGCTAAACATATATTCACATTGGTTAAGTTTAGCTCATTCCAACTCCATCTAGCTCCATCCAGCTCATATTAGTTGGATGGTAGTGTTGGGGAAATCGTAGATCACGTTTTCGATATGAAGGAAATGTGTCGTAGTATAGTCACGAAGTACAATCCAACAAAGATATTGTTTTATAAAAATAACGAGACTTAAGTCCCGGTCATTCATCTCTGGGAGGCGTTGCTTTTCCTTTTGAAATTGATCTTACTCTACTTTGTTTAGAATCGCATGCCAGTTCGTGATTATTACATATTTAGGTATGACATGCTTAGTTGCAAGAATATTAGGAATTGAAAACAGGCAACTTGAATCACACAAAAAGAATGACAATTATTAAGCTCATGGTAATTTCAAACATATAGAGACAAATATATATATATAAATGCAATTTCATTCATCATTGGAGAGTTGTTGCACAAGGAAATCTAGAGGAAAGCTTATACATGAATGCTTAAAAATTAAACCTAGCTACCAGAAAACGATTGCATACAAGAATCGATGGGGGGATTTCGCATGCATCATTGGGGGAGAAGTAAGACTACACTACTAAGCAGTAAATAAAAGCAGTAAATATATAAAAAGCTAAGCTACTAATCTAGCAAAAGGAAGGGCATTCGGAGGTGGTCTCCGATTGCCTTTGAGTGGCTGAGAGAAGTAGGAGGGGTGGCCAATGGAGCTTAAGTCGGCCCTTGGAGAGAGGTTGGGGAGCTGATCCAGCTTCCTGGCGTGGAGATGGTGGCCTTCATGGTGGTGCTCAACTCGTGGAGGTGGAGTGGAGATGGGAGTGGCTAGCCTAAGTGGAATGAATGCCAAGGAAGTGAATGGTGGTGCTTGGCTACCCAAGGGGTCTTTTTATAGACCCAATGGCTTCTCTCTAGAGAGGTGTAGAACTCTCTAGAGAGATTTCAAGAGTGGCCGACCACATGTAGGTGGAGATGGTCTATGAGATCCAAGAATTGTGGATCTCAATTTGAATTCCAACCAAGTGGCGCCATCTCAAGAGCTCTCTAGAGAATTCTAGAGAAGTGTGTGTGCGTGAATGGTGTGTGTGTGTGTGTGTGTGTGTGTGTGGTCATGCTCTATGTGGCTAGGTTCTTAGGTTAGGTCCTAAGGGGTTTGGGTAGGTGTAGGTCTTGAATTAGGGTTACAAACCCTAATTGCTAAGGGGAAAATGCAATTAAACTTAACCTAAGTTTAATTGAATGAGTGTGAACCTAATTGAGAGTATAATAACTCAATTAGGTTGGGTTTAGGTCAATTGGACTCTCACCAAGTCCAATTAAACTTGTGTGGGTTGAGATCTAAGCTCAATAGGACTTAATGAGTCCAATTGACTTAGGTGAAGGTAACTGACTTTGATCTAAGTCAATTGGGTTTCGTGAGGACCTAATTAGGTCCTTAGGTAGGTCTAAAGGTGATGTACTAAGGTTAGGACACCTTAATTTAGGTTCCTATGGGGTTGGGATTAGGTCTAGGGAGATAGAGATCCAAGATCAAGACTTGAATCTCAAAACAGGGACTGGAGACCAGCATCAGACATCCAATAATAGGATTAGACGACTTATACTCAAAAATCAGAAGTCCAGACTTTAGTTCTGGACGTCCAATTTGAGTCAGGGGGGAAATCAGGGTTCTATTTTGGGTACTCTGCATAAATTGGACGTCTGACAAAGTGTCTAGACGTCCAATAACACTACAGGAGTGGGTTTGAGGTGTGCATGAGATGGCTAAGTGTCCTGGACATCCTATAACTTATATGGACGTCCAGATAAGGGCTGGGACTAGGGTTTTAAGGCTTCCTAGGGTGTTGTGACCTAATCTAAGGGTGGCTAAGGCTTTGGGAAGTCTCTAGGCTATCCTAGGGCAAGGATGGACCTAAGCTCTTCACATTTTACTGCTTGATTCCTACTTAATAGCATAGCAAACCTTTAACTCCCTTACATTATTATTCCTACATCTAATCTAAGCCTTCTGCTCCAGCTCTGCTGCAACTCTCGTTATTCTAGATCCAACTTCAGATCCTGCTCCAGATCTAGCTCCAGATCTACTTATTGCCTGCAATCAACATAATGCACTTAATCAGCACATTATAACATTATTTCATGCATAGCTAAAGAAGGTCAATAAAGATGCAGATAATGCGTATGTATGCATGAATAACCCTAACTTATGCTAAGTTCTAGCTTAATCTAAGTCAATTAAGACCTATGATTGCTGTGCAATCATACCCCCATGCCTAAATCTTGCTAGTCCCTAGCAACTGCAAGACTAAATTATTTACAGCAAGGGTCCCTAAGGGACTGATTATTTTATCAAGTGTATGCGTAGAGATTTTTCACCTTTTTGTTTTCATCCTATGCTCTAGAAATCCAGACAATCGTGAAAGTGTGGCTATGTAGCTTTTGCAATGGATTCGAGTGAAAATTAATATACCTCTAAAGCCTATACTTGACCCCTAGTAACAATTCTAGTGGGATAGGCAGACTTCTTCCTTGGGGTATTCAAGATATTCTATGAATTCCACCCCGGCTTTAGGCTTAGGTAAAGAATCTTTGGGGGCTAAGATTGTATATTTGGTGGCTCACTCTAACTTGGTGCTACATAGAGACTAGTACTACAGAATCTAGATTCCCAGATTACTAAGTAACTCAACTTAGAGAAAGATGAGAAAAACTATGCTCTCTTTGATTCCTTTGTATTCATTCTCTCTTACTCTTTTTCTTTCCTTTTCTTAGAGCTCACAACCTCACCAGATTCACATATATGACTTGTATTTGGTGGTCTCACTAGTCATTAACACTTTAATTGAGTTCTCATAACCCTAACACTAAGTCAGAATTCCTTAGCTAGTATTCGGACGATCAGAAACACAAGGAAAATAGGTTAAGGCCATATTTGGTGGATCTCAATTTTATTTGGTGGTATTGCCTCGATGAAATAAACACTAAATATTCATTCTTTGCTTTGCTTTTTCTTCTTTTTCTAATTTTTTTTCAGTTTTTCTTTCTTTTCATCATTCTTTTTCTTTTTCTTTTTCTTTTTTTTTTTCAACATAACATAACTGGCATACACCCATGAACTTTATCGAGGAGGCATTATTAGGGATTGGTGGTACTCAAGAAACATTGGGTGGCTTATTTGGTGGAAGTGCCTACCCACGGCACCGGGAAAGACGGATAGGATAATGTATTTCTGACCTTGACATCAATACCCTCCTTCAGCTAAGGATTCCGTAGAGAATGGTTGTAACCATCCACCATAGCCCTAGTTTTATGAAAACTCGCTCTCCGCGTATTTGCCTTATTCGGTGGCTCTAAAAATTTCGCACAAAAATATATACGCGGGAACCGAGAGCACAAGCTATGTCTAATCTCAGAGTATCATCACCTAATTATCTAGGATTCTAGATTCCTCGCACTAATCTTAGAGCACCAATACACTCTACTCTCATCTCACACTATTTGGTGGATTTTTAGAGGAAAATCTACCTGACTCCCAAAACACTGTCCAAGGGTTTAGAAAAAGAAGCACTGCTTCTTCTCGACAGACTGATGACATTTGTCAGCCTTCACCGTGAATCCATTGCAAATTCTACATGTGTGTGAAAAGTTGTACTGGATTCCATATTACATGAATCAACTAAAGGATAAAATCCCTAATGCATTCTCTTAATAAAATAATCTTATTCCTGAATGCAATATCTATATATGCTATAAACATGTAACCTCATATAATTTGTACTTCGTGAATTTCCCGTATCAAGTTACAATCAGCTTGACCCTAAATTTAGAACAAAAGGTGAGCGGGTGAGTCGGAAGTGGCTGTTGCAGACGATTTCTAGCTCCAATGCGAGTACTGGAGGTGGAGTCGGTTGTTCTTTTATTTAGGTTCCTAAAGTACATTTTACATGCAGCTCCGAGGTTTTCCTAAATGTTGGCATAAAAATTTTTCAGTTTTGTTGTATCTACCCCCCCATGCCTAAGTTCTTGCATGTCCTCATGCATGAATATAAAAGAAAATAAATCTGACAGAGGATGAGTGGGTAGAAGTCACCTATAATTGCTCCTGAAATTATATTCAGCTCCGACCAACCTGTTAACATGCAATATACAAAGGGGACATATGCTAAAGCAAAAATATGCTATGTATAAAAATGGTGTATAGATGATGGTGGAATGTGGAGTGAATGGTATTTATACGTGCTGAGTTTAATGCCTCCAGCTAGGCGAGCACTCAATCATACATCCTCACTCAGATGAACAATCTCATCAGGTGAAGGAGGTTCCTAGGCCAAAAATGGCTTGAGGCGCTGGCCGTTTACCGTGAATATATGCCTAGATTTTGGGTCCTTGATCTGGAATGCCCCATTAGGGTATGGCTGCATCACAACATACGGGCCTGTCCATTTGGACTTAAGCTTCCTCGCAAACAGTTTCAGCCGTGAATCAAATAACCAGACTCGCTGGTTGGGCGTGAATACTTTCCTCCGGATGTGGCGGTCGTGAAAGGCCTTGGTCTTGTCCTTGTATATTAATGCATTCTCATAGGCCTCCCGTCGGATTTCTTCTAATTCGCTGAGCTGGAGTTTCCATTCTCGACCTCCTGCATCGAGGTCAAGGTTGCATTTCCGCACCGCCCAAAAGGCACGGTGTTCCAACTCTACAGGAAGGTGACAGGCCTTGCCATATACCATGCGATATGGTGACATTCCGAGTGGGGCCTTGTATGCAGCCCGATATGCCCAGAGTGCATCAATTAATTTGTCGGACCAATCCTTCCTGTCTGGTCTAACCGTCTTCTGGAGAATCGCTTGATTTGACGGTTAGACACCTCAGCCTACCCATTGGTCTGCGGGTGATACGGTGTGGCTATGTGGTGATGTACCCCATATTTCTTTAATAAAGACCTAAAATGGGCGTGGATGAAGTGGCTTCCCCCGTCGCTAATCAAAGCGTGGGGTATTCTGAATCTCGAAAAATATTTTGCCGTACGAAAGAAATGATGGTCTTGTGGTCAGCCCATCTCGCCAGGATGGCCTCAACCCACTTCGAGACATAATCAATGGCTAGCAATATGTACTCGAAGCCATGCAAGTTCGGAAAAGGGCCCATAAAATCGATGCCCCAGATGTCGAACACTTCTACGACCATGATGGGTTGGAGTGGCATCATGTCTCTCCTGGTCATAGAACCGATCGACTGACATCGTTTGCAGTGTTGGGCATAATCGTGTGTATCTCTGAAGATGGTTGGCCAGAAAAATCCCGACTGCAAAATTTTTGCAGTGGTTTTCCATCCTGAGAAACGGCCACCACACGCATCATTGTGGCAGAAAGATAACACACTGGGGATCTCAGAGTCTGGGATGCATCTGCGGATAATCAGATCTGCTCCAATGCGGAAGAGCAGTGGGTCATCCCAAAGATAGTATCTCGCCTCTGCAATGAATTTGAGTTTCTGGTCTTTGGATAGGTTCGCGGGAATTTTGCCTGCGGCAAGGTAGTTCGCTAAATCTGCATACCAGGGGAACTCAACAGAATGAATTGCCAAAAGTGATTCATCTGGAAATTGTTCATGGATAGGCAGGGAATAAGGAATGTGGTCTGGGTCCAATCTGGATAGGTGATCCGCCACAACATTTTGCTTTCCGGCTTTGTCGCGGATCTCGATATCAAATTCCTGCAATAGAAGGATCCATCTAATGAGTCGTGGTTTGGCATCCTTCTTTGCCAACAAGTGCCGGAGGGCGGAGTGGTCAGTGAAGATGATGACCTTGGACCCTAATAAATATGATTTGAATTTCTCCAACCCGAATACTACTGCTAGCAATTCTTTTTCGGTGACAGTATAATTGCGCTGAGCCTCATTCATCGTCTTGCTAGCATAGTATATGACAAAAGGTTGTTTCTCCCGTCGCTGGCCTAAAATAGCACCGACGGCAAAATCAGAAGCGTCGCACATCATTTCAAAATCAAGTGACCAGTCGGATGGTTGGAGAATCGGGGAGTCGGAAACAGTGCTTCGTAAAGTCTCGAAGGCGCTAAGACACGACGTATTAAATTCAAAGGGGACACCGGTAACCAGGAGATTCGTCAAAGGCCGTGCAATTTTTGAAAAATCACTTATAAATCTCCGATAGAAGCCGACATGGCCCAAGAATGATCTAATCTGCTTGACCGAGCTAGGTGGTGGTAAGTGGGAGATAATCTCTGATTTAGCCCGGTCGACCTTGAGTCAATTTTTGGAGATCCTGTGCCCTTGTACTATGCTATCCCTCACCATGAAATGGCTTTTCTCCCAAGATAGTACTAGGTTTACCTCAATACATCGTTTCAAGATCTTGGTGAGGTTATCAAGACAAGACACGAAATCATCTCCGAAAATAGAGAAATCATCTATGAATACCTCCACATAATCCCCAATCATGTCAGAGAAGATAGCCATCATACAACGCTGAAATGTCGCTGGTGTGTTGTAGAGGCCAAAGGGCATCCGCCTGAAGGCAAATGTTCCAAAGGGGCATGTGAATGTGGTCTTGTCTTGATCTTCCGGGCTAATTGCTACCTAATTATACCCGAAGTATCCATCCAGAAAGCAGAAGAAATTGCGTCCGGCTAGCCGTTCCAAGATCTGATCGATGAACGTCAAAGGAAAGTGATCCTTCTGGGTAGCCATGTGCAGTTTCCTGTAGTCAATGCAGACCTGCCAAGATGTTGCAGTCCAGGTCGGGATGGATTCGCCCTTATCATTTTTTATGATGGTGAGTCCTGCTTTCTTGGGCACTATCTAAATCAGACTCACCCACTAGCTGTCTGAGATTGGATATACAATGCCTACATCCAACCATTTGATGATCTCCTTCTTAACAACCTCTAGCATATTCGGGTTTAGCCGTCTTTAAGGTTGTCTCGAAGGTTTCACCCCCTCATCCGTGTAAATGTGGTGAGTGCAATACGAGGGGCGAATACCGCGGAGATCAGCAACACTCCACCCGATAGCAGCCCTATGGTCTTGAAGTGTAGAAATTAATTAATGCTCCTGTTCTTGGGTTAAGTGGGCATTAATAATGACTGGATATGTCTCACTTTCGCCCAAGAACACGTACTTGAGTGAGTCAGGTAAGGGCTTCAATTCAATTACGGGTGGGTCAGAATCAAAACTGAGTGGGAGAAGTAGAATCGAGGGTGGGAATCTGCTGATCCATGTACGCATGAATTCTTGCTGAGTCGCTCCCTGTGAAATCGATTGTGACTGCGTTAACAGGAAACCCGTTAGTTGTAGTCACGTCTTCCTGTAATAACAGGGGCGATTCAGTAATATATGGATCAAGATAGCTGGATTCAAGGGTGCTGTGGTCAGAAGCACACCCCAAACAGTCAGATCCTCGGGGAGATATGTGTAATGCAGTGGTTTCAATCCCATGTGGATCGAGGTCCGAGAACCCTGATAGTGTAGATAAATGAGACATTGGGTCATCACAAAGGAGCCCAATGTTACCACAGTAAGCCGAATCTTCGTCTTCACCATCCTCCTCTATTCGATCACAATCGATGTTCTTTGCTGCCCTGAATATGTCTAGTCGAAGTTGCTCATTGCCTAAGGCAATCTCCATACACCTGGATGCACAATCGATGTTCGCTCGGGCTGTCGCCAGAAATGGGCTTCCCAAAATAATTGGTGCATCGCGGAGATTAGGAGGAACTTCCATATCGAGAATGAAAAAATCTGCAGGAAAGCAGAACCCGCGGACTTTCACGATCATGTTCTAAACCACCCCCCTCGATGTTTTGACTGATCTGTCAACCAGCTGAGTCGTAACCGAGGTGGGTTTCAACTCCCCAAATCGAAATCGGTCAAATACGGTGGTGGGAGTTATGTTGATGGACGAACCCAAATTTAGAAGGGCCCGATCAAATGGGGAATCCTGCAAGAAGCAGGATATGAGTGGGGTACCAGGGTCTTTCTTCTTCAGCGGTAGGTCAGCTAGAATCACGACACTAGCTTCTTTCGACAATAACGCCTATCGTCCAATTCTCGACTATCGCTTCGGGGTACAGTAGTCCTTGAAGAACCTAGCGACAGCTAGAACGTGATCGATAGCCTCGAGGAGGGGGGCCTGAATATGTACTTCCTTAAACATCGATTTCAGGTCCTCGAAATTCTGCTTGTCCTTTTTCCGTACTACATGTCGTGTCAAAGCCTCAGGAAAAGGGACGGGAATCTCAGGGTTAAGTGGCCTCTTACCCTTATCTACCGCAAGTGGCTCCGGAGATGATGAAGGAGTAGAATCTGCCTACAGCGAAGGGTGGGAGAAATCAGAACCCGCCTGCCTAGGTGGTGGGGTCGAATGTCTTTCTTCCGCTCCACAATGAGACAGCGTGTGCATCGGCTTGCTGTCCATGAGGTGGTGGGGTTGCGGATGGGGCAGAATACACGGGATTCTTCAAAGGCGGCTAGCCTTGCACGTAACCGGGTGGTGCAGGAGGCACCTGTAGTATGGTGTGTGCCTATCCCTGCGGTGCCTGAAACCTAGGTGGGGCACCCTGGTTCTGCACATATCGAGGATTCGGGACAGGTTGGGAGGGCAAGGCTCCCTGAGTCCTATGCTCCTGCAACAGCTGTTTTTGTGTGTTCTGAATGGTCTAAATCTGATCGGCCATCGCCTTCATAATCTACAATCTATCTTGTGTAGACTTCCTCATCGATTCTTGCAGCTCCTCTTTCAGCGCCTCCAAAGGGTCAGCCCGCTTTGGAGGGTGGTTGGTAGCTTGGTGCAGCAGCTGGTATAATGAGCAAGGTTGTTGCTGCTAAGTCGGGAATGGCTGCTACCTAGGATACGTGTTTTGCACATTCCCGTATTGCCTAGTCTGGTAGTGTGGATCTTGATGTGGTCTCTGTGAATTACCAGACCAGGAGAAGTTCGGATGCTGGCACCAACCAGAGTTATACATCTCTGAATATCGGTTATTACGCCCATATCCTTGGATAGCGCTGACATCCTCGTAGGCCGAAGATGTCTGAGACGTATATCCGTCAAGGGGATACGCATTATAATCTACGGGTGGTGCATAACCCTGGTCGTAAGGTGCCAGATCTGGATTATTCATAGGATCCTGATATGCGAGATCTCATAAATACAGAGAAGATGCATCCCGAGTGAGTAGATTAACTCGAGCAGGTGGCGCTCAAGGTGCATAGGAGGATCCTGCAGCGGTAGAGCTCGAGTCGGATTGACCTTGACTGATCTGGTCAATCTTCTTCTCAATTAGGTTTATTCTATCCAGCTGCTTGACGATGATATCCATGTCAGCTCCAATAGAATTGGTGTAAGCCTTGTGGACACAAACCCGCTGCTGATCAGGCCGCTGGAACTGGTTCATAGATGTGGCATTCATCGAGTTTTCCGCTAATGATTCGAACAGCTCAAATGCGTTGTTCTCGTCTTTTGCGAGAAAATTCCCGCCGCTAGATGCATCGGCCAGATATGGATGTGTGTCATCTAGCCCATGGTAAAAAATCTGGGCTAAGTGCCATCTGGGTATACCACGATGCGAGCATTTCCGTAGAAGGTCATGAAATCTATCCCATGCTTCATGTAATTTCTCCCCAGCTCCCTGGGAGAAAGTCGTGATTGCACGCTGCATTGCATTTGTTTGACTGTTGGGAAGAATTTTTGCAGGAATTCATGTCGTAATTCCGGCCAGGTTCCAATTGGCTTCCCAATAGTCTTGAACCAGTATGAAGCTTTGTCCCTCAGCGAGAACGGGAAAAGCTTCATCAGAACAATCCCGAGATCAATATTCCTGGGTCGGATCATTTCAGCGAGTCGACTCAGGTCCTCAAGGTGCTAGAATGGATCTTCGCTTGAGTTCCCATAGAAATGAGTGCTGATCAACCCAATTACATTGGGCTTGAGCTCAAACGTGTCTCTGCCTGTGGGAATTCTGACTAGTGGTGCGACGATTTGCGCAGCTGGGTCGTAGAAATCCCACAGTTGTTCTCCTCGTGGCGGGTGCTGCATCCTGTCAAGCACCGTCAGAATGCAATCCATGCTCTGTTGATGCCGCTCCTCAGATTCGGCGACTCGAGCTTCCAGACGAGCCATCGGGTCCAGATTCTCAATGTCCTGACCCGGTCTAGGTCCAGGTCCAGGATTTGCCATGGTGGCTCTTAGAGTAGAAGAAACAGGGGGAGAAGATGGTCCGAGTCCTTGGGAGTGGCTCCCAAGGTTCAACCAAGTGAGGTCGAAGTGACCTCCTTCCATGCATACATCACCCAACCCCTGGGTTGGTGTAGCCACGTAGGACAAGGCTAAGGCCCTGTCAATCAAATGGTCCTTATAGATCAGGTGACCAGATTTTTCGTTAGGGATTTAAATTCCTGAAGATAAGTTCGTCGTACAACCGACTGAAAGTGAATCCCGTCTCTCAAGCTAACTCATCCAGTCTGGTTACGAGGGGACTAAGGGGAAGGTTCTTCCTTTGGCTTACGCCTCCGGTTCCGTTCACCCCCGAGCTGCGGTCGTTTGACACTACCCCATAGACTTAGTCACCAGGTTTGGCAAGAGAGATTAAACTCACTCAGTAGTACGACAACGAACTCAGGTTGATTTCGTATTTTAAAATTAATTTTAACCCGTTTTCTTCAGTGGGGTTTGTGGTGAGTGGCCCACAAGGTGACCAAGCTCACCGGCTAACTAGACTTGATTAAGTCTAAGTTAGCCCAACGTGTGGTCTCTAGTTGTAACCCTAAGGATTTAACCTAAGTTGCATGCACTTCTAGGGTTTTTCTCTGTTTCAGCAGACCAAAAAAATAATGTTGATTTCCTGATAATAATTGGAATCAAATTAATTTGAAATTTTGCAAGTAGATTCCTTTTTCATTTATTTTTTCAGAGAATATTTTTTTAGAATTTTTTACTATTTCAACCGAATTTTAGGGAATTTTGAATATCAGAGGGTCAGATTTGGAACTTTGACTTCTGGTCGGTTTTTCACTTTGAAATAGTACCAAATGATCTTTAAAAATTAAGGAAAAATATGGAAAATAAAGCTAATGAGATCAGCTTTCAAACTCCACCATTTTTAGTCAAAACAGATTCGTGGATTGCTCGAAATCACTTTTTGAAATTTAAAAATTTTGAATCTGGGTCAATCTGACCCCCGTGCACTTCTCAAATTTTTAAAAATTTTATCCTTGGAATTTTTTCAAAGTAACAGTGGCATTTGAAATATGATTTGAAAATGAGGGTTTAGCCACAATTTCAGAATATTTCGCTAATGAATTTTTCAGCAATCAAATTTTTTAGATTTGAAATCTGACCAAAAATCAGAAGATAGTGGAAAAGCTTTTAAAGAGGTTTGAATTTGAAATTCAAGCCTTCCACCAAAAAGAATTTTTTTTTTCTTTTTCAAAACTTTTGCACTTTTTTCTTTCAAAAAGAATTTTTCAAAAGATTCATAGAAAATATCTTTTTTTTCTTTTCAACTAACCTAGATTCGAAAGGAAACCTAATCTAGATTGTTTTCAAAATTTTTCTTTTTGATTTTTTTTTCTTTTTCACAAAAATGAGAAAAATCTTTTTTTTTTTACAAAAGAGATTACAGAAAGTAGATCTAATCCTAGGGTTCAAAAAATAAACCTAATCCAAGATAGATGATGTGCACCTGATTTTTCTTTACCGCGCTCGATGTGTGCCCAGACCCCGTTTTTCTTCTGTTTTTCCTGCACATCAAAAACAAAGTAGAGGCAGATTTGTCAGTGATAGATTAAAAGATTGAAATCAAGAAAAATGACGTTGCCTCCCCGGCAACGGTGCCATTTTGTTGGGGAAATCATAAATTGTGTTTTTGATATGAAGGAAATGTGTTATAGTATAGTCGCGAAGTACGATCCAACAAAGATATTGTTTTATAAAAATAACGAGACTTGAGTCCGGTCGTTCGTCTCTGGGAGGCATTTCTTTTACTTTTGAAATAGGAGCCATTTCTTTTACTTTTGAAATCGATCTTACTGTACTTTGTTTAGAATCACATGCCAGTTCGTGATTATTACGTATTTATGTATGACATACTTAGTTGCAAGAATATTAGGAATTGGAAACAGGCAACTTGAATCACACAAAAAGAATGACAATTATTAAGCTCATGGTGATTTCAAACATATAGAGACAAATATATATATATATAAATGTAATTTCATTCATCATTGGAGAGTTGTTGCACAAGGAAATCTAGAGGAAAGCTTATACATGAATGCTTAAAAATTAAACCTAGCTACCAGAAAACGATTGCATAGAAGAATCGATGGGGGTATTTCGCATGCATCATTGGGGAAGAAGTAAGACTACACTACTAAGCAGTAAATAAAAGTAGTAAATATATGAAAAGCTAAGCTACCAATCTAGCAGAAGGAAAGGCATTCGGAGGTGGTCTCCGATGGCCTTTGAGTGGCTGAGAGAAGGAGGGGCGGCCAATGGAGCTTAGGCCGACCCTTGGAGAGAGGTTGGGGAGTTGATCCAGCTTCCTGGCGTGGAGATGGTGGCCTCCATGGTGGTGCTCAACTCGTGGAGGTGGAGTGGAGATGGGAGTGGCTAGCCTAAGTGAAATGAATGCCAAAGAAGTGAATGGGGGTGCTTGGCCACGCAAGGGGTCTTTTTATGGACCCAATGGCTTCTCTCTAGAGAGGTGTAGAACTCTCTAGAGAGAGTCCAAGAGTGGCTGGCCACATGTGGGTGGAGATGGTCTATGAGATCCAAGAATTGTGGATCTCAATTTGAATTCCTCTTGGTTGCTAAATTTGGCAACCAAGAGGTGGCACCATCTCAAGATCTCTCTAGAGAATTCTAGAGAAGTGTGTGTGCATGAATGGTGTGTGTTTCTGTGTGTGTGGTCGTGCTCTATGTGGCTAGGTGGCTTACGTTAGGTCCTAAGGGGTTTGGGTAGGTGTAGGTCTTGAATTAGGGTTACAAACCCTAATTGCTAAGGGGAAAATGCAATTAAACTTAACCTAAGTTTAATTGAATGAGTGTGAACCTAATTGTGAGTAGAATAACTCAATTAGGTTGGGTTTAGGTCAATTGGACTCTCACCAAGTCCAATTAAACTTGTGTGGGTTGAGATCTAAGCTCAATTGGACTCAATGAGTCCAATTGACTTAGGTGAAGGTAATTGACTTTGATCTAAGTCAATTGGGTTTGTTGAGGCCTAATTAGATCCTTAGGTAGGTCTAAAGGTGATGTACTAGGGTTAGGACACCTTAATTTAGGTTCCTATGGGGTTGGGATTAGGTCTAGGGAGATAGAGATCTAAGATCAAGACTTGAATCTCAAAACAGGGACTGGAGACCAGCATCAGACGTCCAATAATAGGATCAGACGACTTATACTCAAAAATCAGAAGTCCAGACTTCAGTTCTGGACGTCCAATTTGAGTCAGGGGGGAAATCAGGGTTCTGTTTTGGGTACTCTACAAAAATTGGACGTCTGACAAAGTGTCTAGACGTCCAATAACACTACAGGAGTGGGTTTGAGGTGTGCGGGAGATGGCTAAGTGTCCTGGACATCCTATAACTTATCTGGACGTCCAAATAAGGGCTAGGACTAGGGTTTTAAGGCTTCCTAGGGTGTTGTGACCTAATCTAAGTGTGGCTAAGGCTTGGGGAAGTCTCTAGGCTATCCTAGGGCTAGGATGGACCTAAGCTCTTCACATTTTACTGCTTTATTCCTACTTGATAGCATAGCAAACCTTTAACTCCCTTACATTATTATTCCTACATCTAATCTAAGCCTTCTGCTCCAGCTCTGCTGCAACTCTCGTTATTCTAGATCCAACTTCAGATCCTGCTCCAGATCCAGCTCCAGATCTGCTTATTGCCTACAATCAACATAATGCACTTAATCAGCACATTATAACATTATTTCATGCATAGCTAAAGAAGGGCAATAAAGATGCAAATAATGCATATGTGTGCATGAATAACCCTAACTTATGCTAAGTTCTAGCTTAATCTAGGTCAATTAAGACCTATGATTGCTGCGCAATCAGGTAGCACAAGATAGCTCAACCTAGCTTACCCTACCTCAGCTAACCTCAAATCCAGCTCAACTTGGTTGAGTCTAGCTCATCCTAGCTCCACTTAGTCCACAGAGAGCTCTAGCTAGCTCAAGTAGGTTGACATCAGTCCACCTCAGCTTAAGCTTAGTTCACCTCAACTCCAACCAACTCATAATAGCTAAACTCTAAGCTAGCTGAACTACTACTTGTTAACTAGTAGCTTAGCTAGCTCTAGAGTTCTCATCAGAGGCAATTCCAACTCAACCTAGCTCCAACTAGGTTGAGGAGAGCTCAACTGAGCTCAACTACCCAAGCTTGGCTACTTGCATAAGAACTAAGTAGCTGAGCTCAGTAGTTAAGCTCCCCTTGAAGCTGCCTCAGTAATCCCAGCTCCAGCATAGCTTCCATCAGCTCTAGAGTCTTCTCTCCCAGCTCCTCCTTCATGGAACCCTAGCTCCTCCACCTTTACTTTACTAGCTAAGCTAGCTTAGCTAGCTTAGCTAAGCTAGCAGCTCTGCCTAAAAATCCATGGTCATCCACTCCACCTTAACCCCAACTAACCCTAACCTAACCCAATTCTTTTTGGCCCCAATCCACCATAACCACCACCCTAAACATCCCTTCATGTTGGCACCAAAAAGCCCTAGACATCCCTTCATGTTGGCGCCAAAATGAGCCTCCATCCTAGCCCTACACCTTACCCTATATGCCTATCTAAACCCTACACATAACCCCCTTCTAGAACCCTAAGATGGCACCACCTAATAGCCTTCTAGAAGGCCCATTTTGGCGCAAACTCTAAGGGGCACCAAAGCCATAACCACCCCCCCTTGTGCCCGCTCACTTGGAGCCATTTATTCCTATCCCTAGGATTCTTAACTACCATCCCAAATCCCATCCTAGCCATCTATTCCATCCATGCCAACCCCCCCTCCTCCCTACTCTATATATACCCACCTAACTACCCACATTGTCATCATCCTTGGTGCATATATTCTACCTACATTCCACCTATATCCAACGTCCGAGGAAGAAGAAGAGGAAGAAGAAGATCAAGGGGACACCCTGTCTCCTTGGTGGCTTCAACCAGATCTTCTTCTTCCTTGTGTCACCACCATACCAAGGAGGAAAGCCAGGCAAGAAGGACATCCAGAGGAGGAGGTTCTAAAGGTGGTCCACGCCACCTTAGGGAGGAGTTCTTGGAGTGGAAAGTCATCCACTCTAGGAGTGAGAAGCACGCCCACCTAAGGTTTGCTTGTGGAGGACGTCCAGGAAGGAGAGAGGAAATCCTTTTAGTCCTAGGGCAACCAAGATTGGAGCAGGAGTTCTAGGTAGCATCATCACCATCATCAACATCTTTTAAGTTTTCTTCTACTTTTTGTTATTTAGTTGCATAGTAGTTTAGTCCTAGATTTCAATTTGGGTGAAAATTACAAGTGGAGATTCTTTTCACTTGTGAGTTTTCCAACCCCATTGTAAAACTCTTTTAATTAAGAATCATTCTTCTACTTTTGGTTTTAAAGGCTTGTGATTATTTTGTGGCTTATTTCTTCATTGCACTAGGCCTTTCATGCTTACGGTGAATTGGAAGGAGTAAGGCACTAGTTTCCTTGCAATTTCCATAGCTTAAATTTCCATCATTCTCTCCGCATTTGTTTTTTCCCTATTCAAAACCAAAAAAAAAAATTTCATATTTCAAAAACCTTAAAAAAAGAAGTTAATTTCCAAAAGATCAAGCGAGAATTTTGGTGAAAGCTTTCTTGCCTCTCTAGGGACGACCCGGATACTTACCTAAGTAATTGGATTTTACAAATTTAAAAGTGATCTAAATTGCGTGATACGACTTAAAAACCCGCTTTTATAAATCACA
Organism: Thalassia testudinum; assembly: GCA_037157565.1. Classification (NCBI taxonomy): domain Eukaryota; kingdom Viridiplantae; phylum Streptophyta; class Magnoliopsida; order Alismatales; family Hydrocharitaceae; genus Thalassia; species Thalassia testudinum. The sequence continues at coordinate 2,598,697 of JAZHRO010000073.1, read as the reverse complement.
CATTTTAGCGATCACCTATTTCTGACAGCTCCTGGGTTAGTCCCACACAAGTAGTTCCTAAAAAGGCTGGACTAACAATTGTCACTAATGAACATGGGGAAAATATAGCCACTAGGACCACTTCTTGGTGCATGTGCATCAATTATAGAAAATTGAACACCGCCACCAAGAAGGACCATTTTTCGTTCCCTTTTATTAATCAAATCTTGGAGCGATTAACCAGACGTGATTACTACTATTTTCTTGACAATTGTTCCAGTTATAATCAAGTTACAATCCATCCTGAGGATCAAGACAAAACTACATTCACTTGCCCCTAGGGAACCTTTGCTTTCAGAAGGATGCCTTTCGATCTTTACAAGGCACCTACGACTTTTCAAAGGTGTATTCTTGTAATTTTTTCTGACCTAGTAGGTGAATGTTTAGAAGTCTTTATGGATGTAATGGGAACACCATCATGAGCACTATCTCATTTTGACCTAGAAAAGAGAACAAAAGCTCCTACATAACCAAGTGAAGGGCCTAACTCAGGGAATAACTGGTTTGAAAGAAAAGTAAGAAACAAAGGATAAAACTGTAATTTTACCATTGTAGTAAAACAACAGGATTTCTCAGGGGTTAAACATGGGTCAATTGGTCTTAACAAGATAAAAAGTGGGTTGGTTCAATCAGAAAAGGGTTAATGTGAGATCTGGGAATTAAATGACTTCTTGTAATCCTAAAATAGACCCACTTAACTTAACAAGGTTTTGGTCATGATAAAATTCAACTAAACCCTCTAAAATTCATATAAAATATCCTCTAGGGTTTAGAACCTTCAATTTGGCCTTTAGAACCTATTCTGACCTAAATAGGGGTCCTAGTTAAACATTTGCCCTAAATTGGATTTTATGCAAAATGTCCAATCAAACATGGTCAAACCTAAAATCCAACTTCCCCATTGGATTCTTTGAGTCCAAATTAAGTTTATACCAAAATTTTGACCTAAGGAGAGTTCACCTTGACTTACTTTGCAAAACAGTCCAACCCAATTACTTTTATGCCCCTAACTTTTGAAAACCATTGCAAAGACCCCCTATCCTCCTTGTTATTCTTTGCAATTAGGTCCCTCCACCATTACAGCGGAGGAATCCTACTCCGGCAAGGATTCAAGGGGGAGTTCTCCTTGATTCCTCAGAGACTCCCTCTCAAATTTGAAAGGGAGATTCTCTGAGGAATTCCCAATCATATGAACACAACTTCAACCCTTGATTACCACCCAATCTCTCATGCGAACGCATGAGAGATTTGGGTATCTTTCACCTTCCATGTCCAGCAAGGATGCCCATGCTTGGAAGCTTGCCTTCCAAGCACAAGGCCCTCTGCCTGCGACTATAAAAGACACCCCAAGTCCTCCCGACCATCCTAAGCTTGTTTTGGCCGAAGAATTCCCCAAAATTCCTCTCTCCCCTCCGGCCAAAAAGCCTGCAAGCTCGAGCAACTTCTCCTCCCTCTTCTTGTCGCTCTGCCACCATACCAATGGCAGAGTCATCTCCACCTCCTTCTTCTGCGTCGCGCCATACCTGCACCCACATCTATCTCTCTCTCATCATCCCCACCTCTCCATCTCAGGGTCTTCATCTTCGGCAACGGCAGATATGCGCCGTCTTCCCCTCTGCCTCCCCCTTCATCCAACCACTCTTAGATAAGTCCTCTTCCCCTACTCTTCATTTTCCCCCTCTTTATTTCTATTTTCACCCCTCAACAACCACAGACCACCACCACCTTCTCCACCTCCGGCAGACCTCCAGCAAGGTGCATCCACCACTCCACGCACCCACACACCTCGCCAACTACCTCAGAAGCTCCGCCACCTTCCACTGATCATCTTCCCCCTCTCCATCGACCACCACATGCTCCATACACTGCCCCCGAACAAACCCACCTTCACGGCCACAGAACAACCTAGGCACGCATGCCCAGGCCGTCCCGCACCACAACAGCACCTGAGCCACCTTTGCCATGTCACAGTGAAGCCTTCTTATCATTTTGATAGGGCTGTGAGGCCGTATTTGTGTTGACAGGGTCTGATCCCTATCCGCCATTGGAGGAGCGAAGCTTGCTCGCAAGCTTGAATCAGGCAGAACCACTCCAGGTTCCAGACGTGCGGAGCTCCTTTACGAACGAATTGCACTAGGCAATTGGAGTCCCAGCATTCGCAGCTGCAGCAATTCAGTGCGACATCTCTTGTGGGTGCGCACGAAGAAGCGGGTGGGACTCTTAGTCCCACCTCGGGCATTTTCAAGCGAATTGAATGGTATAAGTTGTAATTGTGTCAGGGGCTTATCGCATCCTGACTCGGGGCGAGGTCCCTCTCACCTACTCTCGCCTCGTCTGCGATTCACTCCTCCGCGGACCTAGCAGCCTGACCCGATTACCGTACACTCCTCGCACATCACCCATGTCGGTGCACCTGGTCTCGGGCGCACTGACCCAACCCGTTTACCCAAGAAAGGCTCTGGGAGAGTGAGCCTAAGAGAGAAAAGAGAGAGTTCGTGGGGGAGGGTAGGGGTAGGTTTTGCACTTGATTACAAGGAAGGGAAGAAGGAAGAGGACCCTGAAGGAGGAAGCTGAAGAGAAGGAGCTGCAGAGGACACTAAGGAAAAAGGCTAAGGAAGGAGCAGGCACGGTTGAAGAAGAAAGCTGAAGAAAGAAGAGAAGCCAAGAGAAGGAAGAAGAAGACAAAGGAGAAAGAAGCCACAGACAAGGGAAGAACCAAAGCCAAGGAAAGAAAGAAGAAGAAGAAGAGGGCTTGGCTGAAGTCAAAGAAAGAGAAAGAAGAGCAAAGAAGAAGACATCAGAGGAAAGAAAGAAGAAGAAGAGAAAGCCCAAGCCTGAAGCATCTGATTTTTACATCTCTATTCATATTTTTGAGCTTCTATATACATTGAAACTATTTCTATTGCTTCATAATTTGATTGAACATCACATTTTATCAAATTTAAGTTGCGTTCTTAGTTTTTAAAATCCCAATTTGCTCCCCGTGTTCGACCTCGGATTCATAGTTTTTCAAGTAATAAACTTTCATTTGTTTTTCGAAGAGATTTCAACTATACTACAATGCAATATTTACAAACCCGATTTCGCTCTCACATAAACAGGATGACTTCTCTATATTTGGAGATTCTTTTGATCTTTGTCTTAGAAATTTGGAAAGAACTCTCCAAAAAGGCATAGAAGTTAACCTGATCCTTAGTTAGGAAAAAAGTCACTTCATTGTCCAGGGAGGAATTGTCTTGGGCCATGTTATTTCCAAAAAGGGAATTGCAGTAGATTGAGCTAAAATTGTTGCTATCTCCAAGCTCCCTCCGCCCCCTTTTGTAAAATAAATATGTTCCTTTTTGGGGTATATGGGCTTCTACCGCCATTTCATTAAGAATTTTTGCCAAATCTTCAAGCCCTTAAGTCAATTACTTACCTTGACAATACATCCTCAATAACGCCTCTCGGATTTGTGACTGAACGGTCCGCTAACTACAGCGTTACTGAGGTCAGTCGAAGTTCACCTAATCCGAACTTCTCATAAAGAGAAGTCGGAATTAGGTTAATGGATGCACCTAGATCCAAGAGTGCCCGGTCAAAACTGTAATCTCCAATAACACATGAAATCAAAGGGGCACCTGGATCTCTCTTTTTCGAAGGAAGGTGATGCAGGATAACAGAACTAGCCCGCTCAAAGAGTAACACCTTCCTCGGAACATCTTCCCTCAGCTTACACTTTTGGGTGCATAAATCCTTTAAGAATTTAGCATAAGCCGGTATGTGTTTGATAGCATCGAGGAGGGGGATATTGATTTCAACATTCTTGAATATATTCAAGATCTCCTCGTTACTATCAACAGGATTCTTCTTCCTAGGTTTAATCAACGCCTCAAGAAAAGGAACATGAATCAGATCTTCAAAATCAGGTTCCTGAGCCTTTATTTCTTCTTCAGAATTCTCCTTTCTTTCCTTAGGCTCACCAGGATTTTCTTAACTAGAGCAGGGTAGGTGTGGGTCCTAGGTTTGCCTTCCACTCAAAGTAACGAAGTTGGCAGATGCATACGGGTTTGGGTCTTAAGGAGGATTAGGAAAGATCGGAGGGGCTTGATTAGCCAAAAACCCTGGATTTGATGAGGAAGCAGAAGAGGAAGGACCCTACTCAACCACCTGAGCATGTGCGTGTGGGTCCCTCTGATTCCCCTACCCTTGGGCTTGATTGCCCGGATTCTATATGTTTCGCAGGTTGGGTACGGGTTGAGATGATAAAGATCCAAGCTAACGGGTGTTAGCAATGAGCCTGGTTTACAAGTTGTCCAGTGAGGTTTTCATTTGTTGCATGAGCTGGAGCATAGATCCTTGCATCTCTACAATCTAACAATTCAAACCAGCCTGCCCTACAAGTTGACGAGCATTCTAAACTAGCTGATTGACTTGATTCGGGTGCAGCTGAGTATAAACATGACCCTGACCCATTGGTCTTTGTGGAGCATAGTTGCTGGGTCGGAATTGGGTCTGCTACCTCGAATTTTTTCAGGAGAAGTTAGAGTGGTTTCTCCAACCAGAATTATAAGCATTGGAATATGGGTTGGACCTAACGTTCTCCTATACAGCATAGGCATCCTCATAGGGCGAGGTTGGAAAGAAAGAAAGGGAGGGATCAGAGAAACTAGGATCAAAGGCCCCAGTTTGGAACCCGTGGGGTTTTGTGCAATGCTGGCTCACAGGTTGAGCCGCATCCAGTTAATTCATGAACTCCCATCCAAAAGAAGCTCACGAAGAATGGAATCCCGAATTCTGGGATTGAGTGGATCGAGAATTGTTTGCAGAGTTTCCCACCATCCACTCCTCCATCCTTTTGGTAACCAGGTCCACCCTATCTAGTTTATTATAAATCAGCTCCATATCGAATAAACGAGAGTCATGGACCTCATTAACATTCAATCTGGGTTGTTGGGAACAGTTAAATGTATCCATGGAGGCATGATTGATTGAATTTTCACTCATTTCCTCAAACAAATCATGCACACTATTTGTGCCTTTGTTGAGAAAATTGCCTTAGCAAGAAGCGTCCACGTGATTTTTGAGTTACTTAATCAACCCATGGTAAAAGATCTGCACGAGTTGCCATTTTGGCATCTCGTGGTGTGGACACTTCGCAATAAGTCCTGGAATCACTCCCAGGCAACATGAAACTGCTCCCCTGGCCACTAGGTGAAAGTAGTAATCACTCGCCTTAGTGCATTAATATGCCTGACTAGAAGAAATTTCTTTAAGAAAGCCGATTTAATATTGTTCCAAGTTGCTATCGACCTTCCTATGGTCATGTACCAATGAGCAACCTTATCTCTAAGAGAGTAGCAAAAGAGCCTCATGATCATTTGCTCTTCATTCACGTTTCATGCTTTGGTGGTAAGAACTAAAGTGGTCAAGTCCTCCAAATGCTGAAACAGGTCTTCAGAGACAAACCCATGGAAATGTTTGATCAGGCTTAATACTTAGGGCTTGATTTCAACGTCTCTGGCTGGAATCTGGACGTTAGGACATTCCCCATAATTTGAAGGATTATAAAAATCCTTCAAGGGCTGAGCACCCTGCATTCTCTGGAACCATTCTTGCATTCTCTGCATTTGTTCCAGCTACCTTTGAAACATCTCTTATTGATTCTGAGGCAGAGGAGGTTGTTGATCTGCCATGGGATCAATTTGGCTAAAATTCAATCTACGCCTCCTAGAATGATCTAATGGTCCTTCCAATCGGGGATTCAATGACCTCCTTCCAAGCATAAACTAGGAAGAGGTCGGAAGTACTATGAATAAGAGCCATGCAACACAACAAAACAAGCCTATCCTTAAGTCGGGTAGCCTAAGGATCTATAGACTCTCAGAATCCATCTTAAGATTATGGACAATTTACTCTACTTGTATCCAGTCAATCCAACCAATTAGAAGGAGGGATTAGGGAGAAGGTTCTTCTTTTGGCTTGTGCCTTCAGTTCTTAGTGTACCCCCCAACTACGGTCGTTTGACGCTACTCCCCTAGCTAGACATCAAATTGACTAGTACAAGCAGGTTAATCGTGAACAATCTCAATCTGTGCCCTGGAGAGCAAATCAGTCCTTAAGAACAACGTCTAATCAATTTTAACTTAGGCTTAGGATTGTAGTGCTTAAACAATTGGCCTTAATGCAACTCAAACAATTGGCCTTAATGCACCACTGAGTAAGGCACACAAGTGGTTACCTAATCTGATTTCTACTCAATTATGTGTTTGGGTGTGTGTACCAGTTCCAAAGATTGGTTGACCGGTTGAGTTTGAAAATCAAAAGAGGTCGTGTACCTCTGTGAGATTTTTTTTTAATTTTTAGTTTACATACAGAGGGTGACATGGGTGGAGGTGGAAATCAAACAATCAAAACTAATCCTAGGGTTTATGAGACACCTAGGTTAATTAGGGTTTGAATTAGGGTTATGAAATGAGCTCTACGAAGAGGGGAAGAATGGGGAGCACTTACAACTATCTTCAACTACACTTTACCCCTTTCTACAGCTTAAAGATTCCTTGTTGAGGTACCTACAAAATAATAGAAAAGAAATAAAAGCAAGTTAGAAAATAGATAAGTGTGCAAAAATGCAGAAAGGAAATCGAGATTCGTTGCCTCTCCGGCAACGGTGCCAAAATGTTGAAGTGAAGAATTGACATAAAAAGGGTTGAGTTTTGAAAACCCATCGTTGTAGCTTGATTTGCGAAGAAATCCATCAACAAAATAAATTTTACCAAAACTTGAAAAGAATTCTAGGTCGAACACAGGGAGACTACGTCGATTTGAAATCCGCGATTATATTTTTTTTTGTAATTTTTGTTTAAAGGCGAGATACTCTCAATGAATCGAAGCTAAACTAGAGAAAGAGAGAACAAAACACTTTTATAAAATGGATAATGTTTTTACAACTAGAAAGTGGGAAATATTACAATGAGAAATTAATCGATAATTCGCAGTTTAAAAAGATATTCACTGTAGTATATTTGAAATCACCGCGAAAACGATTATCAATTTTATTTACTCGAAATTCAAAAATATTCCGAGGCCGAACTCAGGGAGCAAATTAGTATCTTAGAAGCAGAAAATCACAATCTCAAATTTTACTTGAAAGATAATATTCAATAATAATGCAATGTATATAAAGGCTAGAAAGTAAAAAGAAATAGATTTTTCTCTTTTCTTCCTTCTTCTCTTCTCTCTTTCTTTTTCTTTGCTTTCTCTCTTCCTTCTCTTCTTTCTCTGTCTTTCCTTTCTCAGACGTCTGATTCTGTGAATCTGATGTCTTAACTAGTGATTGCTACAGTGCTTTTTCGCCTTCTCTTTCTCTCTTCTTTCTTCTTCTTTGCGACTGTGCTTCTTCAACCTTCTTTCTCTCTTCTTCTTTCTCCTCTGTTGCAGCTTCTCTCTGCCTTTGCTTTCTCTCTTCCTTTCTCTACGGCTGCCTCTTCTTCTTCTTCTTTCTTCTGCTCTTGCTTCACCTTTTTTCTGCCCTTGCTTTGTCCTTGGCTTCTGCTTCTTCTCTTCTTGAGCCGCTGCACCTCCTCCTTCTTCTTCTTCTTCTTTCTTTTGCTCCTGCTTCTCTTTGCCTTTGCTTTCTCTCTTCCTTTCTTTGCGGCTGCTTCTCTACTGTGCCTCCTCCTTTTTCTTCTTCCGCAGCTCCCTCTTCTTCTTCCCTGCGCACACACAGGAGCAAAACCTAGCCCCTACCCTTCCCCGTGAACTCTCTCTCTATTTCGCTCTTAGGCTCGCTCTCCCAGAGCCATCTCGGGTAAATGAGTCGAGTCAGCGCACCCGGGACCAGGCGCACCGGTGTGGGTGGTGCGCGAGGAGTGCACAAGTAATCGGGTCAGGCTACCAGGTCCGTGGAGGTGTGGGTCGCGGATGAGGCGTATGGGATGAGTGGGACCTCACCCCGTGTCAGGAGGCGATAAGCCCCTAACACTTTTTCAATTTATGTCGCGCCTCCCGCTTCAAAGCTTCTGAGGTGGGACTAAATGTCCCACCTTCTTATCTCGTGCGCCCACAGTAAGTGACGCGCTCGATTGCAGCAGATGCAGTGCCCTGGGACTCCAATTGCTGGCATGAAGGGTTCGCGAAGGGAGCCCGCGCACCTGGGACCCTGCTTCCTGAGACCTAGAGCAGTAGGTGAAGGTTGCAAGCTTGCTTCAAGCCCACTCTAATGGCGGCCGGGGTCAGAACCTGTCAACACAAATACGGCCTCACGGCCCTATCAAAACACTCAGAAGGCTTCGCCGTGACACGGCGAAGGTGGCCCGGTGGGTGGCGTGGCTCGAGGCAGCCTGGGCGTGCGTGCCTAGGTCGTTATGTGACCATGGTGATGGGTGTGTTCGAGGGAAGAATGTGGGACGTGTGGTGGTCAATGGAGAGGGGGGAAATGATCAGTGGAAGGTGGCGGTGGTTCTGAGGGGTTTGGCGAGATGGATGGAGGCATGGAGCGGTGGGAACACCTCGCCGATGATCTGGTCGGAGGTGGAAACGATGGTGGTGGTCAGTGGCAGTTGAGGGGTCAAACGTGTGAATTAAAAGAGGGGAAATGAAGAAGGGGAGAGGAGGAACTTATTTAGGGTGTTTGTAGCGAAGGGGGGATGTGTAGGGCAAGCGGTGCATATTTGCCGTCGCAGGAGACGAAGACCCTGAGATGGAGAGGTGGCGATGAAGGGGAAGTCAGAGAAGCTCGTGCGGGTATGGCGCGATGCGAAGGAGTGAGGCGGAGATGGCTCTGCCACTGGTACAATGGCAGAGTGACGAGAAGAGGGAGGGAGAGTCACAGAAGCCTGCAGGAAGATGGCCGGAGGAGGAGGAGATGAAATTGGGGGGTTATCTTTGGCCAAAATAGGCTTGGGAGGTGCGGAATGATCTGGGCTTCCTTAAATAGGCACGAGCAGGAGGTTATTCTCAAGGAGGTGGCCAAAAAGTCATCGTCAGAGGCATGGATGGAGGGGAACCCATACCTCTGGAGCATTCGAACAAGAGGTATGGGGCGATTCAGGGCATGGGGAGCTGCTTAGGCAGCAAGGGTGTCGCAGAGGACTCCCCTTTCAAATCTGGGAGCAGCTCCCCATGGAAACGAGGAGAAAACCTTCTCGCAAAGTCACCGGTGGTATGGGTCCCTGCTGCAATGGCAGAGGGACCAAAATGAAGAAAGTGATAAAAAGTTGAGGGGTATTTGCAAGGGTTTCCAAAAGTTAAGGGTCAGAATGTAATTTGGTGGACCAATTTGCAAAGTAGGTCAGGATGACCTTCCCTTAGATCCAAATTTTGGTACAAATATAATTTGGACCTAAGGAATCCAATGGTGAAGTTGTATTTTAGGTTTGACCTCGTTTGACTGGACATTTTGCATAAAAACCTAAATTAGGTCAAATATTGGGGTTGGTCCCCAATCTAGGTCAAAATAGGTTCCAAAGGAAAAATTGAAGGTTCTAAACCCTAGGGATATTTTCCATGAATTTTAGAGGTTTTAGTTAATTTTTATCCTGCCTGAAACCTTGTGAATTAAAGTGGGTTTATTTTAGGCTTATAGAATATTATTTAATTCTTAAATTTCACAATAACCCTCTTCTGACTGAACCATCCCACTTTTTCTCTTATTAAGCTCAATTGACCTATGTCTAGACCCTGAGAAATCCCGTTGATGTACTGCAATGGTAAAATTATAATTTTACCCTATTCTTCAGGTATTCTTTTTAGATCAGTATCCCCTGAATTAGGCCTTCCTTTAGGTTATGTAGGAGCTTTTGTTCATTTTATTAGATCAAAGTAAGCTAGTTAGGGTTCATCATGAGGTTCTCATCATACCCCCATGCCTAGCTTTTGCTAGTCCCTTAGCAAAATTTAAAGGTTTTAACTTATGTTCTAGACCATGAGTTTCTTTCACCAATTATGATAAGTGCATTTTCTTCTTTTTCCTCTGTGTTTAGGTCAAAATGCCGACAATGGGCCTAAAGGTACTATAGTACCAACTAAGATCCGAACCTGACCAACTTTTGCCTCGGTCCTCCGTGAAGATTTTTAAGGCCCATAGGAACTACCCTAAGGTTCATTGGACTCCATGGTTAAAGCACCTGTGCTTAAGACATATTTTAACCTTGGTTTAGTTTGCAGTGCGTTTTTGTAAGAGAGAGACAGAGGATTTATTTGTTTAGAGAGTTTCTCTCTCTTTTCTTTTTATTTCTAGCTTCGGATTGGCTTCTCAACACGATCTGTATCGGATTCCTCATCCCCATCATAAATCCTCAAAGGTCCCTGGCAATCGATGCTTCATGATAGCACCACCCATGGTGACCCCAGAACCCTGGTTTTCGAGATTTTGAGATCATCCTGCCCATGGCATTCCGTGGCCGAATCCAGACCCTGGCAATCGACATTTCATGATAATGCCACCGATGGTATCTGAACCAGCAGAGTGCTTACATGCCCCCAGTCAGATATGTAAATATCCTAAGAGACAAGCACCGAGGAGATGATATGTTGTTACACATCTTCGAGGGGAATTTCCCATCTCTCCGCACCGAGAACTCGTCCAAATCAACTTGTGTTGATCGGCTGCTCCTAATCTAGACAACATTTTCAGAATATAAAAATACTTTTTGCATGATTTTGATTATTATGCACACTGAACTAGACTGTGTGTGGATTGGGGTGCTTAGGTTACCGAATCCCACAAATTGAAGGTCAGTTAATGAGGCCAAATACTCCCTATGCCTTAGACCTAATACTTAAGCTTTTCATTTTCCTCAACCTCTTGAAGATATCCAGATCTTAGCAGGTACTAAGAGTCTGGCCAAAATGGCCTAAGGTCAGCATTCTTGCTAATCTTTTTGTGTCTCTTTAGCACTTTCTCTTTACTTTTCTTAATGTGGTCTAGAACTTTGGTTAATCCCTTAATTTCTTACTAATGACTATCTCTTTCTTTTTCATTTTGTGCACCTTTTTGTCTTTTTGCTCTTTTTCTCCTCCTCATGATTATGTGGCTCACAAAATTTGCTCTCCTCTTCTCTTTTTTTTTTTTTGTTGAAACCTTTTCTTGATATGAGTTTTCATACATTTTCCACTTTCATACCCCCCCATGCCTAAGATTTGTACTGTCCCCATTGTAAATTAGGTGAGTTTGTATTAGCTTGGTTCATTCATTAGGATAGGTGTTGGGTGAGTGAACGGGTCGAGGTGACTGTTGCAGACGATTTCTAAACTCGGGTACGGGTACCGAGGTGGAGTCGACTGCCCTAATGGATGAGCCCTAAAGTGTAATATGAATTCAGCAAAGAAATGTTAGGAAAGGTTTCAGGTTTTTCAAAGAATGACGGGTTGCCTCCCGTTAAGCACTGAGTTTTACGCCATCGGCTGGGCGTAATGGGCTCAATGAGAATGGAGGATAAAGGATGACTCAGCCAAATCTGTATTGGTCGTGTCAATGAACAATTTGAGTCTCTAACCGTTCACGACAAAGGGTTAGGAATCATGGCTGAGTGGACTGATCTCAACGGCTCCATTTCCAAAGATTCGTCGGACTAAATAAGGTCCGATCCACTTAGATCGTAGCTTCCTTGGGAATAGTTTTAATTGGGCATCAAAGAGTAGGACCTTTTGACCAGGGTGAAAGATCTTTCTTGATATATGCTTGTCGTGAAAGGCTTTAACCCACTCTTTGTAGATTCGCGAGTTTTCATACACATTGAGGCGTAATTCATCAATCTCACTTATCTAAAGCTTTTTGTGGGTTCCAACCTTAGAAAGGTCTAAGTTGCAGTTTCGTACTGCCCAATAGGCTTTATGCTCCAATTCAACAGGTAGGTGACATGCCTTCCCATACACCAGTCTGAAAGGAGACATGCCTAATTGGGTCTTGTGGGCGGTCCTATAAGCCCACAAAGCTTCTGGAAGCCGGGATAACCAATACTTCCTATCAGGTTGAATAGTAACCTGAAGGATTTTCTTGATCTCCCAGTTTGATAGCTCAGGTAGACCATTAGTTTGAGGGTGGTAAGGAGTAGAGATTCGGTGTGATACCCTGTATTTGGTCATTAGTGACTTGAACTGAGTGTTTGTGAAATGGGTCCCTCCATCAGAAGTGATCGCACGTGGAATCCCAAACCGTGAGAAGATGTTTTGGTGAATGAATTTGATAAGGACTTTGTGATCATTGGTTTAGGTCGGAATGGCTTCGATCCATTTGGACACGTAGTCAACAGTGAGTAAAATGTATTCAAAGCCGTCCGAGATAGGTAAGAGTCCCATAAAATCAATCCCCCAAATGTCAAAAATCTCGCATACCAGAATCGGTTGTAAAGGCATCATGTCACAATGGCTCATGTTGCCCAAGGTCTGGCAACGGTTACATGCCTTACAATGATTGCATGCATCCTTGAAAATTGTAGACCAGTAAAAGCCACACTGGAGGACTTTTGATGCAGTTTTGTGCCCAGAAAAATGGCCACCGCATGCCTGGTCATGGCAGAAAGAGAGTGTCTTTGATTTCCACTTCCGTGACACACCGTCGAATAATTTGATCAGCACCAATACAGAATAAATATGGGTCTTCCCAAATGTAATACTTGGCATCGAAGCGCAATTTATCCTTCTTGGCCTTCGGCCAATCAAACGGGATCTAATGTGATGCCAAGTAGTTTACTATGTCAGCAAACCATGGAAGCCCGGTATTGATAGTCAGGAGGTACTCATCAGGAAAGTGTTCTGTAATGGGTCCTGAAGGGTCAATGATCTCAGAAGGAAGGCGAGACAAGTGGTCAGCTACCACGTTCTGTCTTCCCGCTTTGTCGTGAATCTCGAGGTCAAATTCTTGCAACAGCAAGACTCATCGAATTAATTGAGGTTTCGCGTCCTTCTTTGCAAGGAGATGTCTCACAGCAGTGTGATCCGAGTAAATAATAACATGGGAACCCAGGAGGTAAGATCTGAATTTTTCAAGGGCAAGTACTACGGCTAGCAGCTCTTTCTCAGTAACAATGTAGTTACGCTGAGCCTTGTAAAGTGTTTTGCTAGCGTAGTAAATGACCACAGGTTTCCCATCAATTTTCTGCCCCAAAACCTCTCCTACAGCAAAGTCAGATGCATCGCACATGATCTCAAAGGGTTGAGACCAATCAGGGGACTGTAGGACTAGGGCTTGGGTAACTCGGTCACGGAGGATCTCAAATGCTTGAGTGCATTCCTTGGAGATTTTGAAAGGTACATCCTTGGAGAGAAGAATGGTTAGGGGGCACGCGATTTTTGAAAAATCAGGGATGAATCGATGGTAAAAATCGACATGCCCCAGGAAAGATCGGATGTCCCTGATCGAGCTAGGCATAGGGAGTTTAGAAATCAAGTTAACCTTGGCTCGATCAACTTGGATGCCTCTCTCCAAAATCAAATGTCCCAGGACGATCCCCTTAGGCACCATGGAATGGCTCTTTTCCCAGGAAAGAACCAGATTCACATCAATACATCGCCTGAGTATTTGAACCAAGTGCTGGAGGCAATCGTCAAATGATGCCCCAAATGCTGAGAAGTCATCTATGAAGACTTCCAGATAATCGCCTACCATATCAGAGAATATGGCAAGCATGCACCGCTGAAAAGTCACGGGTGCATTGCAAAGACCGAAAGGCATCCTTCGGAAAGTGTATGCCTTGAAGGGGTAAGTGAACGTGGTCTTCTCTTGGTCCTCTAGATGGATTGCCACTTGGTTATAATTGGAGTACCCGTCAAGAAAGCAAAAGAACCTATTTCCCACTAGCTTTTCAAGGATCTGATCAATAAACGATAGTGGGAAATATTCCTTCTTCGTGGAGGAATTGAGTCTTCTGTAATCTATGCAGACTCTCCATGAGTTGGCTATACAGGTCGGTATGACCTCTCCGATTTCATCATGATGGTGGTGAGTCCTGCCTTCTTAGGCACAACCTGGATTGGACTCACCCATCGACTGTCGGAGATCGGGTAGATGATCCCTACATCTAACCACTTAATGATCTCCTTTTTCATGACCTCCTGCAAATTAGGGTTCAAACTCTCTGCATGTCACGCGAAGGTCGTGCGCCCTCTTTGGAATAGATCTGGTGTGTGCAATAAGAGGGGCTTATGCCAGTCAAATCATCGAGAGTCCATCCAATGGCTCTACGATGTTGCTGGAGAATAGTAATCAGACGAGATTCCTTGTCAGATGTGAGTTTGGAGTTTATAATCACAGGAAACATCTGATGGAACCCAAAAAGATGTATTTCAGATGATCGAGAAGGGGCTTGATTTCCAAGATGGGATTATCAGCAGCAACGGGTGGCTCAGAGTGTGTGAGGAGCAAGGGTCAGAGTTATGGGTGTATCTAGATCAGGTTCAAACTCCTCTAATTGCAGGTTTTGATCTTCTTGTGGTTGATTAGGGTTAATCAGGTTGTCCTCAATATGTTGCTCATCAACCACGGCTTTGATATCACATATTTGCTCTACAACACCACAATTAATCCCTTGTTGGGCCTTAAAGATGTCAATCTTAAGAGTTTGGTTCCCAAATTTCAATTCTATTTGGCCCTCTTCACAGCTTATGTTGGCCCTAGCAGTGGCCAAAAAAGGTCCCCCTAGTATACTCGGTGTATCCCTTGGGTTCTCAGGTGCATCCATATCTAGAACTATGAAATCTACTAGGAAGTAGAAATCCCGTACCCTAACAATGACATCCTTGAGTATTCCTTTAGGTGACTTGATGGATCGATCAGCTAACTACAATGTCACCTCTGTTGGTTTAAGCTCGGACTCTTCAAGATGGTTAAGGAGGGATGTAGGTATTAGGTTTATGGAGGCACCTAGGTCTAACAATGCTCTATCAAATTGGGTTTCACCAATTTTACATGAAATCAGGGGAGTGCCTGGGTAATTTGCCTTGGGTGGGAGTTTACTCAAGATTACAGAGTTGCCTTGCTCTGACAGTATGATCGGACTCCCACTTTTGGTTCGTGGCTTACGCTTGGGTGTACACACGTCTTTCAAGAATCGTGCGTAAGCTGGTACGTGGTGGATTACATCCATCAAGGGGATGTTTATCTGGACCTATTCAAAGAGCTTGATCAGGTCCTCCTCAGGAGCCACGGGTTTGGTTATCCTTTGTCCCTTGGTCAAGGCCTCGGGAAATGGAACCTTGGTTGGTTCCTCTAGAATAGGTCCAGGTTCTTGATCTAGGACAGGGACATCCTGGATAACTATCCTAGGGCTTGGGTCACTACCAGGCTTGGAGTGGTCTGGATAAGGTGGATCTTGGGTTGCTTTACCACTAGGGTTGTTACAGAGTTTAATCCTGCCTGGTTCTGGTTTGGGGTTGGTAAAATGGGTGGCTGCTGTTGATAACCCACATAAGATGTTGAAGCTTCCATCCCGTCAAGTGATGGAATAGAAGGGGCCTGATAAATCATGTGTGCATGGCCTGGATTTGGGTTCATAACGTGCCTCTGGGTCGGCACGTTATTTGGGTTTGGCAGAGGTTGTGAAGGAAGTGTGCCTGGTTGGCAGGAATTCGCCATCTAGGCGAGTTGGTTGCGGACCTTTGTGTTCTCATCCTTGTGTTGTTTTTGTATTGCCGCATTCATTCTCTGAATGTCAGCCAGTGTTTGAAGGATAAGAGACATTTGATCTTGGTTTAGCCCAGATTGATAGGTAGGGTTGGGCCGAGGCTAAGGCGGCTGATATGGACGAGGGGCTTGTGGATGGGGTTGATAAGGTAATCTTTAGGTCTGAGAATTTCCTGCCCACTAGAAGTTGGGATGATTTCGCTATCCAGGGTTGTAGGTGTTGGAAAATGGGTCATTCTGGATGGCGTTGAGGTCCTCGCAAGTATAAGGAGCCTCAGGGAAGTCAGAGTATGGGGGTTCAAAGTTCCTTCAACTGGAATAGAGCAAATCGGAGGTCCCTCCAATCCTGGAGTCAAATGGGGGTGGATACGGGTCCATCCTCGGAGAAGATCGATGAAAGATGTTTTGCACATTTCCCTCGCGGGAGGTGGCTGTGCGAAAGAGTTCTGTGCAAAGGTGTCTCGTTGCAAATGCCGAATCAGCTCATCCACCTTCTTCTCTATGATAGAGACCTTGTCCAACTGACTGGCCATTAGTTCCAAGTTGATGGATGCGGACAGGCCCTGTGTCTCATGTGCTCCCTTAAGATTCGTCGATGCGCGGCCATTCGTCCAGTCAAATAAGCCCATGGAGTCATTGTTGATGGAGTTCTCACACATGTGCTCGAGAATCTCCCACACCGTGTCCTCATGCTGACCCATGATGTTTCCTCCGTAGGTTGTATTGACGAATAAACGAATGTCCTCATGGAGTCCCTGGTAAAAAGACTGGACTTGTTCCCATTTAGGAACTCCGTGATGGGGGCACTTTCGCATGAGATCCAAGAATCGGTCCCATGCCTCATGAAGAGGTTCTCCCATCTGTTGGGTGAAATGAGTAATCTGATGGCGCAAGGCATTTGTTTGACCAACAGGAAAGAACTTCAAAAACTCAGACTGAAGTTCATCCCATGTGTTGATCGGATGAGTCTGAGTTTGATACCAATGAGCAGCCTTGTCCATGAGGGAGAAAGAGAACATCTTCATGAGTAGAATATCCTAGTTTTGTGCATCTGACCCAAAGGTCTGGGCCAGATGCTTGAGCTGTTTAATATGCTGCAACGGATCCTCGGAGTTAAGCCCGTAGAATTTTGGTATGGCATGAATCATATTGGGCTTTAGTTCAGAATCAGGACCTCCAGCCGGGATTCGAACTCGAGGCTCGATTGCCACCGTAGTGGGATTATAGTGATCTTGCATCATGGGACGCTGTGGTGGGTTCATGAAGTTTTGGAAGAGATCATTTAGGCACTGAAGCTGGTGCTCAAGATTATTTTCTTCTTCAACAGGTTGTGCCATGATGGAAGAAGAAGGAGAACTCGATTCTGAATCAGAGGAAAGGTCTATGTGGTGAGATTGCTGGACAAACAAGGGTACCGAGGCTTGGCCTCGGGGAGAGTGGATTTCTAAAGGAGGTTTTAAGGACCTCCTACCAAACAGTGAGATTAGAATGTGCTGGACCCAATCAAGACACCCAAAATATGCTGGGTGACTATAGAGGTTCGGGGCGGATGATACCCCTTAGTCAGAAAGGTTGTCTACCTGAGAAATACCTGGGCAGCCAGAGAGGGAGAGTCCCACGAAGACCCCTACACGGTAGAGCGCCCCCACAGGTTACAGGGTTTCCCCCACCCAACCTCTCTTGTCACTGAGATTCTAGGTAGACCAGAATGGGGACCTTGACTTCTTAAATCTACCTCTTTTAGTTAAGATCAAGGTGCTTAGGATTCCACTTGAACTTTAAGCCTTTTGAGTGCAAAGTGACATAATTTTAAGGTTAATTGACCCAAAGGATCAACTTCACCTCTTTGTTCTTTTGAGTGCTTCTTAGGTCCTTTCTTTTAGGGTTCAAGTAGATTAAGAGCCTGATTTTCTTAGGGTCTCTCTTGGATAGGTCTTTTCAAACAAGGCTTAGGCACACCTTTTTTTGAAATTTTTGATTCTTTGCTTAAAAGAAGATTTGTCTTTAAAACCCTAGCTTGTAATCCTTAGGTTGTCTCTAGTTGGTCCAATTTAGTTGCCTCAAAAATTGTATCTAAGGCTCAATCAAGAAGGTCTTAGCCCTAGTTACCTTAAGTGGATGTGCAATTAAAATGTGTTGAAAGTAAAAACTAGGCAACTCTTGTGGATTACTAAATATGGAAACAGGTAGCCCTAGATTGATTTTTCTCTTTGTTTCTCCTTTTCAGATTTTGAGGGATTAAGAGAGAGGGTTAATAAAAGGTTACCTGTTCCCTGGTGTGGTTGTTGTGCGGCTACTCTTCTCTCAGATTTTCCTGAAATAATCACAACAAAAGAGAGAAATTAAATTAGTAATGAATCAGAAATTGTGATCAAAGCTTCTAAAATACCCATTGCTCCTCGGCAACGGCGTCAAAAATAACCGATAATTTGCAGTTTAAAAAGATATTCGTTGTAGTATATTTGAAATCATCGCGAAAACGATTATCAATTTTATTTACTCGAAATTCAAAAGTATTCCGAGGTCAAACTCAGGGAGCAAATTGGTATCTTAGAAGCAGAAAATCACAATCTCAAATTTTACTTGAAAGATAATATTCAATAATAGTGCAATGCATATAAAGGCTAGAGAATAAAAAGAAATAGATTTTTCTCTTTTCTTCCTTCTTAACTTCTCTCTTTCTTCTTCTTTGCTTTCTCTCTTCCTTCTCTTCTTTCTCTGTCATTCCTTTCTCAGACATCTAATTATGTGAATCTGACGTCTTAACTGGTGATTGCTACAATACTTTTTAGCCTTCTCTTTCTCTCTTCTTTCTTCTTCTCTACGGCTGTGCTTCTTCAGCCTTCTTTCTCTCTTCTTCTTTCTCCTCTGCTGTAGCTTCTCTCTGCCTTTGCTTTCTCTCTTCCTTTCTCTGCGACTGCCTCTTCTTCTTCTTTCTTCTGCTCCTGCTTCACCTTTCTTCTTCCTTTGCTTTGTCCTTCGCTTCTTCTTCTCTTCTTGAGCAGCTGCACCTCCTCCTTCTTCTTCTTTCATCTGCTCCTGCTTCTCTCTACTTTTGCTTTCTCTCTTCCTTTCTCTGCGGCTACCTCTCTACTGCGCCTCCTCCTCCTTCTTCTGCAGCTCCTTCTTCTTCCCTATGCACACATAGGAACAAAACCTCACCCCTACCCTTCCCCGCAAACTCTTTCTCTATTTCACTCTTAAGCTCGCTCTCCCAGAGCCATCTCGGGTAAATGGGCCAGGTCAGTGCGCCCGAGACCAGGCGCACTGGCATGGGTGGTGCGCGAGGAGTGCACAGGTAATCGGGTCAGGCTACCAGGTCCGCGGAGGTGTGGGCCGCGGATGAGGCATATGGGATGAGTGGGACCTCACCCCATATCAGGAGGCGATAAGCCCCTAACACTTTTTCAATTTATGTCGCGCCTCCCGCTTCAAAGCATCTGAGGTGGGACTAAATGTCCCACCTTCTTCTCGCGTGCGCCCACAATAGATGACGCACTTGATTGCAGCAGATGTAGTGCCCTGGGACTACAATTGCTAGCGTGAAGGTTTCACAAAAGAAACCCACACACCTGGGACCCCGCTTCCTGAGACCTGGAGTAGTAGGTGAAGGTTGCAAGCTTGCTTCAAGCCCACTCTAATGGCGACTGGGGTCAGAACCTGTCAACAAAAATACGATCTCATGGCCCTGTCAAAACACTCAGAAGGCTTCATCGTGACACAGCAAATGTGGCCTGGTTGGTGGCGTGGCGCGGGTGGCCTGGGCGTGCGTGCCTAGGTCATTCTATGACCATGGTGATGGGTGTGTTCGGGGGAAGAATGTGGGACATGTGGTGGTCGATAGAGAGGGGGGAAATGATCAGTGGAAGGTGGCAGACCTTCTAAGGGGTTTGGCGAGATGGATGGAGGTGTGGAGCAGCGAGAACACCTCACCGGTGATCTAGTAGGAGGTGGGAATGATGGTGGTGGTCAGTGGCAGTCGAGGGGTCGAATGTGTGAATTAAAAGAGGGGAAATGAAGAGGGGGAGAGGAGGAACTTCTCTAGGGTGTTTGGAGCGAAGGAGGGATGTGGAGGGCGAGTGGCGCATGTTTGCCATCACCGGAGACAAAGACCCTGAGATGGAGAGGCGGCGACGACAAGGAGGTCAGAGAAGCTTGCGTGGGTACGGCGCAATGCGGAGGAGTGAGGCGAAGATGGCTCTGCCACTGGTACAGTGGCAGAGTGATGAGAAGAGGGAGGGAGAGTTGCCGAGGCCTACGGGCAGATGGCCGAAGGAGGAGGAGACGAAATTGGGTGGTTATCTCTGGCCAAAATAGGCTTGGGAGGTGCGGAATGATCTGGGCTTCCTTAAATAGTCATGGGCAGGAGGTTATTCGCAAGGTGGCAGCCAAAAAGTCATCACCGAAGGCATGGTCGGAGGGGAACCCATACCTCTCAAGCGTTCGAACGAGAGGTATGGGGTGATTCAAGGCATGGGGAGCTGCTCAGGCGGTAAGGGGTGTCGCAGAGGACTCCCCTTTCAAATCTGGGAGCAACTCCCCATGGAAACAAGGAGAAAACCTTCTCGCAAAGTAGCCGGTGGTATGGGTCCCTGCTGCAATGGCAGAGGGACAAAAATGAAGAAAGTGACAAAAAGTTGAGGGGGTATTTGCAAGGGTTTCCAAAAGTTAAGGGTCAGAATTTAATTTGGTGGACCAATTTGCAAAGTAGGTCAGGATGACCTTCCTTAGATCCAAATTTTGGTACAAATCTAATTTGGACCTAGGGAATCCAATGGTGAAGTTGTATTTTAGGTTTGACCTCGTTTGACTGGACATTTTGCATAAAAACCCAAATTAGGTCAAATATTGAGGTTGGTCCCCAATCTAGATCAAAACAGGTTCCAAAGGCCAAATTGAAGGTTCTAAACCCTAGGGGATATTTTTCCATGAATTTTAGAGGTTTTAGTTGATTTTTATCCTATCAAAAACCTTGTGAATTAAAGTAGGTTTATTTTAGGCTTATAGAATGTTATTTAATTCTTAAATTTCACAATAACCCTCTTTTGACTGAACCATCCCACTTTTTCTCTTATTAAGCCCAATTGACCTATGTCTAGACCCTGAGAAATCTCGTTGATATACTGCAATGGTAAAATTACAATTTTACCCTATTCTTCAGGTATTCTTTTTAGATCAGTATCCCCTGAATTAGGCCTTCCTTTAGGTTATTTATGTAGGAGCTTTTGTTCATTTTATTAGATCAAAGTAAGCTAGTTAGGGTTCATCATGAGGTTCTCATCAGAAAGTAGTAAAATCTATTATAGAAAGTAGTAAAAGAGAAGGTGGAAAGAAGTTATCCTCCTCGTCAGCTGCTTGGAGGAAAAGCTGGAATGAGCGACACCTGGAAGACAGAGAGTGAGATGAATGAAGGAGAATGAAGCAGGAAGAACTGGGGGTGAGGCAGGATGTCGTCGTCATGGGATTCACTTCCAGAATGGGGGCGAGAAGATGACCATGGGAGCTCCACGAACAGGAAGAGAAGTGGACAAAATTTTTGCTTTTAACTCTAGAGGAGAATCCCAGGTTTGAGATAAGCTTTTTTAGAGCTTTGGAGAGAGAAGAGAGGTAAAGGAAGGGATGAAAAAGAAGTGGAGGTCGTAGGGCTATTTATAGGTGAAGAATGGAGGGGCAATTAGGTCATTTCAAGTTGAAAACATTAATTTCAGTATCTTTAGTGACGTTTATGTGCATCACTGTAGCTTAATCGTGGGTAAAGGTACGTGCGCACGCACCACCCGTTCAACTTCAGCTCATGCAATGCCTCATCACGATCACATGATCCCAGCTGACCGATCGCGAGATCGGACAGCTTAGATCACGCATTGTCGCTTCTTCTTCAGTGCCTTCACCTGCCAGCATGTGATGGAATGTTGGATCGCACGTCATCGCTTGCATACGTAGGCCAAAGCATCTCCACATGCCACGTCGCCTGCCATCGAATGTCCGCTTGCCATCCAACGGCTCAATTGAGCCAGTTCCGCACGTTTGCTTGATTTGAAGCAAGGAGTGCTTTGAACTCGTGCCTGTTGGTTGTGAGTAGTGTGGCTGACCAATACGCCAAGGCCACCACTTCATCAAGTTACCATCCAAAGTGCGTGCGCCCATGCCATTGGATCAAGATCCAACAGCCCAAATCTAATCATGCACGCAAGGAGAGAGAAGGCGAGGCAGGTCCTCACCATTCAATTAGGTCGATTTGGGTGGCTGAGATGGCGCCACGTGGCACCATCTTGGCTCTCCATCTTCACATGCTTGTAGGTGGTGCCACGGATGTCGGATTGGACCGATTTTCATGTTGTTGGGCTGCAATCGTCAATCCAAACCCATCTGTGTGGTTGGATTTGTCATTTGAAGAATGGATTTACACCACCTGGCCCCTTGACCTCTAATCTTTCTCGAACTGCATCTGATGCTACGGAAGTTTGATTGGGGCGATCTTGGAGTCGTTGAACTCCGATCGTCACCCTAATTAGATTCGTATGATTGGATCTTCAATCCGACGCCCCGGTAAGATATTGCCCATCCCTGACCATAAAAAGGAAAAATTAACCTAAAATTTATACAACCTAACTTAAATGCAAGATGATGCATGTTATGCAATATTTATAATGTATGATGCAGCTATATGCCTAAGAACATGCATAAACAGACGTTTATGTGATATAAATGTGTTTATATCAATGATGCACAATAGAATTACATAGTTACTAAAAAAGAACTTCTTTCCATTGTCTTTGCCCTTGAAAAATTTCTCTCGTATCTGTTGGGGTCACATGTCACAGTATACACCGAACACTCAGCACTTAAATATCTGCTAAACAAGAAGGATGCGAAACCTCACCTTATCCATTGGATCTTGCTGCTGATGATAACATCATCATCAACCATAACCAGCTTTAATTAGTTAGAATCAAAAGGCAAATGCTCCTACATAACCGCTAGATAGTCGTAATTCATTTCATATTCTTTTTGAGAGAATGCATTAAAATAGGGTTAAATCTGCAGTTTTAACAAAAGATCATAAGTTCATAGTAATCATGCAGTTTTCCAGGTGTTAATTAAAGGTCAAATGGTCATAAATGTCTAATAAGAGGGTCCATGCAAACATAAATGGGTTTTTCATGCATTTAGAGAATTAACGGACATCCAAAACACTAATTTCAGATCCACTTAAATAATAGAGGTTCTGGTTAGGATAAAATTCATCTAAATCTTCTAAAAATCATAGAAAAATATTCTATATGATTTGGTTTCCTTGATTTGACCATTGGAACCCATTTTGACCTAAAACAGAGTCTCAGATGAATAGTTGCCCTAATTTGGGTTTCTTCATAAATTGCCTAGTCAAACTTGGTCTAAACCAAAATCTGACTTCACCATCAGATTTCGTGAGTCCAAATTAGGTTTGTACCAAAATTTGGGCCCAATCAGAGATCATCTTAACCTAGTTTGCATTTCAGTCCAGTCAGACTCTTTTCTATCTCACACCTACCCCTAACTTTTGAAATTCTTGCAGACAATTCCCTAAGTTTCTCATCATCTTTGCAAATAAGTCCCTATTGCCATTGGTTTGAACAGAAGCTACACCGCTGAGATTCGAGCGAGGATTTCTCGCTCGATTCTCAATCAATCAGTCCCAAAATTGAAAGGGAGATTCCTTGAGGAATTCCCTTCGAAATGAGATTGTCCATGGATCCTACTTTGCTCCGAAAATCTCATGAGAATCATTTGAAATCAAGGGTTTCCCTTTTGTGTGTAAGTCCCAAGCTTCCAAACTTGGTTTCCAAGCTTGGATGGTCGTTCTAATGCCTATAAAGGGTTCCCTATTGCATGGCCGACCTCCTTAGCTTGGTTTGGAGGTTGAAATCTCTGTCTTCCCTTCTCCTCGACCTCCATCTCCACCAACTCCAGTGACCCTCTTCGACCACCTTCTTCGCCTGCCATCACAGACAATAGCCAGTGGGAACTTCTTCCTCTCATTCCCTCACGTGTCGCAATACCAGCAAGCGTTGCCTACCTCCCCTCATCGTCGCGGCTTCACCCACCGGAGAATTCATCTTCCCTACATCCAGCCATCACACCAATGTGGGAATTCCCCAGTTTTGTCTAACTAGCTTAGGTTAGTTAGGTTTCCCTCTCCCTCTAATCTCATTTCCCTCTTTTAATCCTTGATTCAACCACCGACACCACCACACGCCGTCATCTTCTCCATCTCTAGCCACATCTCCAGCGAAGCCTCCACATCTCCACAGGCCACCAAACACCTCACCGTCAACTCTAAAAGCTCTACTATATGCCTCTGATAAATGCCAGTTTATCATCATTCTTACGCATTAAAACAAACCTAGCTCTTAGAATTTTACTCCGCAAATGGATTTTTGGGCTGCATCTAGGCATAAATTAGGTTAGGCATGCATTGCATTTTTTATTATGTTTTTAATGTGTTTTTGTGAGTGTTAGGGATAAACATATTGCCAGATCCCTAGTACCCTAGCACTCAGGAAGGCAACTGATGAAGGAGAAGCTCTCACCAGCTGGAACTCAGCTTGATCCAGCTCACCATAGCCAAAATTCAGCTCACCTAAATTAGGGTTAGCTCATCCTAGCTCCATTCAACTCATCTTAGTTGAATGGCAGCTCAAGAGAGCTCATCTTATCTCACCCTAGCTCAGGTTACCTCAGATCCAGCTCAACTTAGCTGAGTCTAGCTCATCTCAGCTCCCATTAGTCCACATGGAGCTCCAGCTAGCTTAGCTGAGTTGACTGGAGTTCACCCCATCTCAGGTCCAGCTACATCCAGCTCCACTCAACTCCAGCCAGCTGAAGATGACTTCATTCCAGCTCAGGAAGCTCAAGTTCAGCTCCCGGGGACTCAGCTTAGCTCAACTCAGTTGAGCTAAGCTACCTTAGCTGCCTCAACCAGCTTGATCCCCCCCGAGAGCACTAGATCCAGCTCACCTCAGCTCATTATGGTAGAAGCCAGCTCACTTTAGCTTGGCATAGCATCTAGCAAAGAACTAGCAAGCTAAGCCAGCTAGAGTAGCTCCATGCCAGCCTCTTCAGCAGCTGCCAACTCCAGTTCAAGCTCCAGACTTCTCCTCAGCTCCTCTCTTCAAACCTTAGCTCACATTACCTACTCCTCTACTCCATAGCTAGCTAAGCTAGCTTAGCTTATCTTAGCTTAGCTAGCATCCAACTCCTTGGCCATCCATCACCTTCAACTCAACCCTAGCTAGCTCCATTAACTAAGCTCACCTAAGCTAGCTATCCTACTCCAAGTTGGCACCACCACCATCACACCCCTTCACCCCATCACCACTACAAAAAGCCACCTATTTTCCCTCCAAAATAACCTCCTAGAACCCTTCCCTTTTGGCTCCAACTTTCCCTCCAAAATTCCCTTCATCTCCACCATACACCTCTTCTTAAATCCATCTCCACCATCCACCTAACCCCCCTTCTAGAAGACCCTAGGTTGGCACCAAAATGGTGGTGTCTCTCCACCACCAAAAGCCACCAACACCACCATAGCCACCCCCTTAACACCCCTTGAGTTGGCGCCAATTACCCTTAGCCATAGCATCCCCAACCACCTCCATCTTCCCATCTTAGCCCTCCATTTCAAAAGTCACCTTAGCCCCCTTCCTACTCTATATAAACCCACCACCTACCACCATTTTAGAGCATCCTCCATTAGTGTTTACTTCCACCTACATCCACCTATAACTATGGCCAAGAAGAAGGAGTAGAGAAGATTAAAGCGTCACATCACCAGCCCCTTTGGTGCCTTCTTCTCCCCACTCTTTTCAACTTGGGCAACGCCAAGGAGGAGGACTTTTCTACTTCAAGGAGGACGGCCAAGCAAAGGAGAAGGACCTAGGGTGGACATCCACCCTTGGAGAAAAGCTTAAGGCATGCCCCCGTAGGGCTTGCTTTGGAGGGCATCACCTTGGCGGAGCTATAGAAGGAAGGAGCTGAAGATCTTTTCAAACCTGGGAGCTACCAGGCTTGGAGCAAGAAGAGCTTCATCCTCTTCATCACCATCATCATCTAAAGGATTTGTCTTTATTTTGTTTTCAATTTGTCTTTTTTTTGTAGAAGCATTCATCTACTAGTAGACAATTTCCTTTAGTATAAAAAAGAAGTTGCCTTAATTTCTTGTTGCACTCTTTCTTTTTGCATTACCTTGCTTTATCTTTAGTATAGTTGCACTCCTCGTTTCTAATTAACCTAGGCCTCCATGTGCCTAGGTTGAGCTTAGAAAGAGGATAATTTTTGTCACTTAGATTAGCATAGTAGGTGTAGTAATTTTTCTCGCCAACAACTTCGCATGTTGCCTTAATTTCGAAAACATAAAAATGATATATTGAAAAAAGACCAAAAAGAAAGTTGAGATTTATATTCCAAGCAAGTGATTTAATTTTTGCAAACTTGCCTCCTTGGACGACCCTAGATACCCCACTATCTAGGTTTATAAATTTAAGAGTTGATCGGTTTTGCACGTTACAACGACGTATTTTACAAATCGCATAAAATCTGTATCACTTTTTGGCGCCATTGCTGAGGATTTCAAGATCAAACCAGCCATTCTAAACCTTATCAAACATTTTCATGGTCTTCCAAGAGAGGACCCTTTTTGTCATCTCGAGGAATTAACTGTCCTCGCTCAAACCACTCGTTCCTGCAATGTGCAGGAAGACATGTGGTTAATGAGACTTTTTCCTCTCTCTCTTAAAGACAAAGCCTCTCATTGGTTTATAACGGTTGGGTGCCCTATTACCACCTAGCCCTAATTAAAAAGTACTTTTCTAAAAAAAAATTTTCTGATCTGTCGAACGAATGCATTAAGAAGATCCATAACGACCTTTCAGTAGAAAATTGGTGAACCCCTCCACGAAGCCTAGGAAAGATTTCAGGAACTTCTAAGAAGTTGTCTCCACCATGAAATTCCACAATGGTAGTTAGTGCAGATCTTCTATCATGGATTAGAAGATCAATTGAAATAATTTGTAGATGCCTCATGTGGGGGCAATTTTCTTAAGAAGGACGCCGAAAGTGCCTATCTCCTCTTTGAATAAATGAGTGAAAATTCATTTAACATGACTTCAATGGACACTTTTGGCAGATCACAAAACCCCAGACAAGGAGAATTGACTCCAAATCCACCTATGTTCCAGTCACTCAAAATGATCTATATATGTTAACTCAATGACTGGACCAGATGCAAATTCACCAAAAGAAAATGGAAGAAAAGCTCATAAATAAACAAGCTCCACACGCTCACTCTCCACACACTAACCCCTCACACATTCTCTGAAGAGAAAATCTACACAACATTGATGCCGCATCTGTTGGCCAGCAATTTCTGGCTGATTTCCCACAAGATTTGACCGGGAATTTTGATCAAAATATTTTTGATCCCACCTCATAAAATATTTATGCTCTCCAGGAGCAATTTAGAACCCCCTCCAACACTTCCAATCAAAACTGGAGGACTAACCTGAATCACTCCTGGAAAAACTCGAACTCGATTCCTTTTCCTAAGCAAAACTATTTTGGGAATTATGGGCAACCTTTGTATCAACCTGGACCATCCCAGGACGACATTAATAATCAGGTCATGAAAACTCTGCAAGGAATGCAGACTCAAATGACAGAAGTAACCCACATGATTACCAACTTGCAACACCAAGTTAAGGTTACTCCTGATCATCGACCTATTGGAAATTTACCTTCCCAACCCATGCCCAACCCAAATAATCAAAGGAATCAGTTCCAAGGTGGATATCCCAGTCAACCCATTCAACCAGCACCTCAGCATCCACCAGGTTTCAATAATAGTCAAGCTTCCCGTCCTCATCCTAGAAACAACCAGACTGCAAATGCAATTACTTGGAGGAATGGGAAAACCACTCACAATCCCCTTCCTGTTAAAGAAACCCACTTTAATGAAACACAGATTAACTCTTCCCTATCTCCCCCTCCTATTGTTCAGGAACCAATTAATGCAAAACAGGGAAACCCTGCTCCATTTCCACAAGCCCTCCACTCTTCAAATAAGAAAAAGAAGAAATCCGAGCCCACTGAGAAGGAATTAATGGATTTATTTGGGCAAGTAGAAATTAATATCCCTCTCCTGGATGCCATTAAATACATCCCTACCTATGCAAAATTCCTAAAAGATTTATGTACTCTAAAAAGGCAGCCCAGAAATTTAGGAAAGGTGATCCTTCTAGAGACAGTCAGCTCAGTTGTGCAGAGCTGACTGCCTCTTAAGAGAAAAGATCCCGGCACCCCCCTAATTCAAGTTATCATTAATGATACCTCATTTGATCGCACTTTGCTGGTTCTTGGTGCCTCAATTAATCTTATCCCTACAGTTGTTTTTGAGGAATTTAAGATCGGTGAATTAAAGCATGTTGAGGTTACTCTCCAATTAGCAGACCGATCTACAATTAAACCAAGGGGAATTGTTGAGGATGTTCTTGTCCAGGTCAAAAATTGTCTATTCGTAGTAAACTTTTTAGTCCTGGGCATAGAGGTACTAGAAGCACTAAAGTTTGCCCCCATTATTCTTGGAAGACCATTCTTAGCCACCGCTTGCGCAAATATTGATTGTGATTCTAGAAAGATGAAGATCATGTGTGGCGATGAATCTATAACCCTAGACATTTTTCAAGCTTCTAGGTGGTTCCAAGAACCAGATTTCTTTAATGATTCAGATTCAGAAATAGAAAACATTGTGGAGGAAACTTTGCAGATTTCCCATTTAGGTTTCTGTTTTGCCATCAATACCATTCTTGAACAATCCACTTCTTCTCACCCTTCCACCCTAACCACACGTCCAGCTAACCTTCCAGCTGACCCTTTCACTCTCACCTCACCACTAACCCACAAAGCAAAAACTCTTTCAGAGCCGGGCCCACAATTGGAATTAAAACCTTTGCCCAACTCCCTTAAATATGTCTTCCTGGGTCCTAATCTGACCCTGCCCCTGATTATAAATTCTGGATTTACCGGGGCACAAGAGCACAAACTTCTCCAGGTTTTGAGTAAATATCAAAAAGCTATTGGCTGGACCATTTCTGATCTTAAGAGAATTCATCCGTCCTATTGTACGCATTGTATATATTTAGAGGACGATTCTCGCCCCTCCCGCCAACCACAAAGGCGCTTGAACCCTATTATGCAGGAGGTGGTAAAAAGGGAGATTATTAAGTGGCTGGATGCTGATATCATCTACCCCATTTCTGACAGCTCCTAGGTTAGTCCAACACAAGTTGTGCCCAAAAAGGTTGGACTAACAGTTGTCACTAATGATAATGGGGAGAATGTAGCCACTCGAACTGCTTCTTCTTGGTGCGTGTGTATTGATTACCGAAAATTAAACACCGCCACCAAGAAGGACAATTTCCCACTCCCCTTTATTGACCAAATCTTGGAGCGGTTAGCCGGACGGGATTTTTACTATTTTCTGGACGGTTATTCCAGCTATAATCAGGTAGCGGTTCATCCTGAGGACCAGGAAAGAACAACTTTCACCTGCCCCTTTGGAAACTTTGCTTTCCGAAGGATGCCCTTCGGTCTTTGCAACGCACGTGCGACTTTTCAAAGGTGAATGCTTGCAATTTTTTCAGACCTAGTAGGTGAATGTTTAGAAGTCTTTATGGATGACTTCTCTATTTTTGGAGATTCTTTTGACCATTGTCTCAAAAACCTTGAAAGAACTCTCCAAAAATGCATAGAAGTTAATCTGGTCCTTAGTTGGGAAAAAAGTCATTTCATGGTCCACGAAGGTATTGTCTTGGGCCATGTTATTTCAAAACAAGGAATCGCGATAGATAAAGCAAAAATAGATGCTATATCTAAGCTCCCACCGCCCACTACTGTCAAACAAATCGGATCCTTTTTTGGTCATGTGGGTTTCTATCGTCGATCTATACAAAATTTTTCCCAAATCTCCAAGCCCTTAAGTCAGCTTCTCACTAAAGACTAGCCATTTGATTTTAATGATAAGTGCTTGGAGAGTTTTTTGAGGTTGAAGAAAGAGGTTACTGAGGCACCAATATTGCAGGGACCTGATTGGAATAGTCCCTTTGAATTAATGACAGGTGCCTTAGATTTTGCTGTAGGGGCCATTCTAGGGCAAAGAATTGGCAAGAAGCCCGTTGTGATCTATTATGCTAGCAAAACTCTTGATGATGCACAACGGAATTACACGGTTACTGAAAAGGAACTTCTTGCCATTGTATTTGCCTTAGAAAAATTTAGATCTTATCTGTTGGGGTCACATGTCACTGTATATAACGACCACTCAACAATTAAATATTTGCTAACAAAGAAAGATGCGAAACCCCTCCTTATCCGTTGGATTCTGTTGCTCTAGGAATTTGACCTGAAAATCAAGGATAAGGGATCACACAATGTAGTGGCTGACCATCTCTCTCGTCTTATGACGAATGACATAATGACCCCGCCAAATCAGTTCCCCGATGAAAGCATTTTAGCTACTACAACCCTCCCTTGGTTTACGCCCATCGCAAACTACTTAGCAACAGAACGAATCCCCGCTGATTGGCCAAAAACAAAATGGGATAAGTTCTTTGCTGATATTAAATATTATTTTTGGGAGGAGCCCAACCTTTTCCACATTTGTGCCGATCAGGTCATTCGACGATGTGTACCCGATTCTGAAATCCATGATATTTTGACACATTGTCACTCAATGGCCTGTGGCGGACACTTTTTGGGCAAGAAAACTGTAGCTAAAATCCTTAATGCAAGATTTTATTGGCCCAGCTTGCACAAAGATGCTCATGACTTTGTTCGATCCTGTGTGCATTGCCAGAGCATCGGCAACATGACTCTGAAGGATATGATGCCTCGTAGGCCTATTTTAGAGGTTGAAATTTTTGATCCTGTTTAGGACATCAACTTCATGGGACCGTTCATCAACTCTGGTGGGTATTTATATATATTAGTTGTAGTCGACCATGTTTCAAAATGGATAGAAGCAATACCCACCCGCACTAGTGATCACCGTGTGGTTGTCGAACTTCTTAAGAAAAATATTTTCTCAAGATTTGGCATACCAAAAGCCATTATCAGTGACGGAGGCTCACATTTCACCCACTCACAATTCCGTCACCTTCTTTCTAAATATGGGGTTAATCATAAAATTTCCACACCTTATCACCCCCAAACAAATGGCCAGGCTGAAGTTTCTAATCGGGAAATTAAAAATATTTTACAAAAGACGGTCAGGCCCGACCGTAAAGATTGGTTCACCAAATTGGACAACGCTTTATGGGCCTACCGTACCGCTTTTAAAACCCCACTCAGCATGTCTCCCTTCCGTCTGATTTTTGGGAAGGCATGCCATCTCCCAGTAGAGCTAGAACATAGGGCTTTCTGGGCAATAAAATAATTCAACATGGATTATCTGATGTCGGTATCCATAGAAAATTACAATTAACTGAATTGGAAGAATTACGTAATTTTTCCTATGAAAATGCAAGGATTTATAAAGACCAAACAAAGAAATTTCATGATAAATATATTGTTCGGAAACACCTTGACGTTAATCAACGCGTTTGGCTTTTCAATGCGAGATTACGTCTTTTTCCTGGCAAATTGCAATCTAAATGGACCGGCCCCTTTATTGTCCATAAAATATATCCATACGGCGCTGTTGATCTTTTTGATCCAAAAACTAATTCGACCTTTCAAGTCAACGACCAACGTTTAAAGCCCTATTTTTATCATACGCTTAAAATTTCGTCTGAATCTTTTAATTTTACTGAGCCAGCCACCCTTGATCACTAATGCACACTACGCTTAGCTAAATGGCGTAAAAGATAGCACTGGATGGGAGGTAACCCATCATTTCTTTTCCTGTTTTCCCTTTCTCTTCTTTTTCCAGGTTTTGATCATCCTAAACCCGACCGTTCTTCACTAAGGTGATCCCATTTCCCTCCTAATGTATGAGGACATGGCATATCTTAAGCATGGTGGGGGTGTTTTTAAAATTTGACGATCGATTTAGGATTTTCAAAACCTAAAAACATGCATTTTTCTTTAGTTATTTTATTTTCCTGCTTGCATACCCAAAAAAATAAAAATGTTGAAAACTTTTTGAGGAAAAATTTTTGAAATCGGGACTAACGTTGAAAAAATTCACTTTTGGGTACAATGGGATTTAATCTTTAACAAACTAGGGATGAGGATGCGAATATGATCATTAGAATTTCAGGGTCTATTTTTAGACTAGATCAGATATCCTTCTCTAAAATTCTACCTAAACTCATGATAGTTCAGGTGACTTGATCCTATTTTGTAATATGGAAAGTATTTGGCTTAGTCTCTGATTCAAAAACTTGCATTTCTTGAGGAACTTCTTGTGTCAATTTTCACACACAAGCCAACACTTAAAAAACAACTAAAATTTAGAAAATCTCCCTTGTTTGGACTTAGTAAAAGTCTGAAGTAGATCATTGGTTTGAGTTCCCACAGCCGAGAAGGAGGGAAATGCCTCCTTTGAGGACATGATGTCAACATGTTACCACCTCGGCGCTACTCCATATCTATATTTCATATCTTTAGACAGAGTATTAAAGTGCATTTTAGCAGCTCAAGTGTCTTGGACGGTACTCTACCTATAGCGTCAGAGCAAGAGCTTGAGTTTGCTTAGAGTGCCCCTTTACACCGCATTGTGTTTTGGGGTTGTGAGCTCCTGGGTGGTGCCATGGACAGTGCTATCCCGAAATACTGGTGCCAGAGCCCCCTCGAGGATTGGTAAAGGGAATGATGATCCCAACACATCTGTTGTAAGACTAATCTAAAAATAAGCATAGGGGAGAAAAAAAAAAGAGAATAAATAAATAGATTAACACGCCCCTATAAATGTTGGCTTTGCACAAGCATGGACACAAGGTTTTAAAGGATTTTGCAAGTTGCGAATCAGATTCATGAGCCAGAAAAATTCTAAAAATAAAAAATTTCAAGTCATCTGAATTAACAAGGGGTTAATTTGTAAATTTCTGGTGGATATATTGATCCCGTTTTGTCTAATGGTTAAATCCAAAAATAAATCCCGATGTTTATTCTTAACAAATCCCGTTCCTCCTGTGTTTAGATCAACCAAGGTCCCTTAATCTTTTTCTCCTAAAAATTTGAAAAAATTAGATTTCCCAAAAAATTCTATTTTCCAAAAAAATTAAAGTTTTTCTAAGAGACTAGCAAAAGATAAGCATGGGGGTGATAAACGCCAGTTTATCATCATTCTTATGCATTAAAACAAACCTAGCTCTTAGGATTTTACTCCGCAAATGGGTTTTTGGGTTGCATTTAGGCATAAATAAGGTTAGGCATGCATTGCATTTTTTATTGTGTTTTTAATGTGTTTTTGTGAGTGTTAGGGATAAACAGATTGCCAGATCCCTAGTACCCTAGCACTTAGGAAGGCAACTGATGAAGGAGAAGCTCACACCAACTGGAACTCCGCTTGATCCAGCTCACCATAGCTAGAATTCAGATCACCTGAAATAGGGTTAGCTCATCCTAGATCCATTCAGCTCATCTCAGCTGAATGGCAGCTCAAGAGAGCTCATCTTAGCTCACCCTAGCTCAGGTCAACTCAGATCTAGCTCAACTTAGCTGAGTCTAGCTCATCTCAGCTCCCATTAGTCCACATGGAGCTCGAGCTAGCTCAGCTGAGTTGACTGGAGTTCACCCCAGCTCAGGTCCAGCTACATCCATCTCCACTCAACTCCAACCAGCTGAAGATGACTTCATTCCAGCTCAGGAAGCTCAAGTTCAGCTCCCGGGGACTCAGCTTAGCTCAACTCAGTTGAGCTAAGATACCTTAGCTGCCTCAACCAGCTTGATCCTCCCTGGGAGCACCAGACCCAGCTCACCTCAGCTCATTATGGTAGAAGCCAGCTCACTTTAGCTTGGCTTAGTAGCTAGCAAAGAACTAGCAAGCGAAGCCAGCTAGAGTAGCTCCATGCCAGCCTCTTCAGCAGCTACCAACTCCAGTTCAAGCTCCAGACTTCTCCTCAGCTCCTCTCTTCAAACCTTAGCTCACATTACCTACTCCACTACTCCATAGCTAGCTAAGCTAGCTTAGCTTAGCTTAGCTAGCATCCAACTCCTTGGCCATCCACCACCATCAACTCAACCCTAGCTAGCACCATCAACTAAGCTCACCTAAGCTAGCTATCCTACTCCAAGTTGGTGCCACCACCATCACACCCCTTCACCCCATCACCACTACCAAAAGCCACCTATTTTCCCTCCAAAATAACCTTCTAGAACCCTTCCCTTTTGGTGCCAACTTTCCCTCCAAAATTCCCTTCATCTCCACCATACACCTCTTCTTAAATCCATCTCCACCATCCACCTAACCCCCCTTCTAGAAGACCCTAGGTTGGCACAAAAATGGTGGTGTCTCTCCACCACCAAAAGCCACCAACACCACCATAACCACCCCCTTAACACCCCTTGAGTTGGCGCCAATTACCCTTAGCCATAGCATCCCCAACCACCTCCATCTTCCCATCTTAGCCCTCCATTTCAAGAGTCACCTTAGCCCCCTTCCTACTCTATATAAACCCACCACCTACCACCATTTTAGAGCATCCTCCATTAGTGTTTACTTCCACCTACATCCACCTATAACTATGGCCAAGAAGGAGTAGAGAAGATTAAAGGGGCACATCACCAGCCCCTTTGGTGCCTTCTTCTCCCCACTCTCTTCAACTTGGGCCACGCCAAGGAGGAGGACTTTTCTACTTCAAGGAGGATGGCCAAGCAAAGGAGAAGGACCTAGGGTGGATGTCCACCTTTGGAGAAAAGCTTAGGGCATGCCCCCTTAGGGCTTGCTTTGGAGGGCATCACCTTGGCGGAGCTATAGAAGGAAGGAGCTAAAGATCTTCTTTTCAAGCCCAGGAGCTACCAGGCTTGGAGCAAGAAGAGCTTCATCCGCTTCATCACCATCATCATCTAAAGGATTTGTCTTTATTTTGTTTTCAATTTGTCTTTTTTTTGTAGAAGCATTCATCTACTAGTAGACAATTTCCTTTAGTATAAAAAAGAAGTTGCCTTAATTTCTTGTTGCACTCTTTCTTTTTGCATTACCTTGCTTTATCTTTAGTACAGTTGCACTCCTCGTTTCTAATTAACCTAGGCCTCCACGCGCCTAGGTTGAGCTTAGAAAGAGGATAATTTTTGTCACTTAGATTAGCATAGTAGGTGTAGTAATTTTTCTCGCCAACAACTTCGCATGTTGCCTTAATTTCAAAAACATAAAATGATATATTGAAAAAAGACCAAAAAGAAAGTTGAGATTTATATTCCAAGCAAGTGATTTAATTTTTGCAAACTTGCCTCCTTGGACGACCCTAGATACCCCACTATCTAGGTTTATAAATTTAAGAGTTGATCGATTTTGCGCATTACAACGACATATTTTACAAACCACGTAAAATCCTTATCAGCCTCTGACCAAAAGCCCTCTCCTATTTTACCGTTTCATCCACCCAAACTCCCCGTCGATCAACCCACCTTCACACGACCTCCTCCGACTCTAACACATAGCCACACTCACTCACAAGCCACAAAACACCCACCACCACATTCACTGTGCTTCGGCGAGGCTCCTGAGGTTATTTAATGTGGTTGTGAGGCCGTTCTTTGGCATTTCTGGCGTTCGCCATCATTCTCCACCACCGCCATCCTCTCTGACGACAACCATAGTCCTCCGGTCATGTTCTTCATCAAATTCATCTCCAGGTCGCATGCAACTCCTCCAGGCACCACTCCAGACCCTCAATTGAAGATCACATCCACAGCAACACCTCCTATTCGATGAAGCTTCATCTGCTGCTGCTATGCGAAAGAAGGGGACTAAGATAGTCCCACCTCGTGCTGTGAAAGGCTTGTCATAGAGTATAAATGTTTTTTGTTCATAGGCTCTATAGCCCAGTACACGGGGGTCGGCTCCCCATTACCCGCACACCCACTTAACCTGCCTATGCACTCCTCACCTGCAACCCACGCAAGTAGGCCTAGACACTGTTTGAGACCCGATAACCCGAGTATATGGATCCAACTATGAGCCTGGGTTTGAGAGAGAAAGAATAAAGGAATTTGTGAGAGAGCCGGGGGGGTTTGCTCTCTAAACCTTAGTCCCTTGTGCTGAAAAGCCTAACACTTAGGCTCTATGAAGGAGAAGAGAAGAAGAAGAAGGAGACGGCTTAAGAAGAGAGAAGGCAGAAGAAGAAGAGAAGAAGCAAAAGGAAAAGACTCTAAAGAGTGCTGTAGCAGGGCCACACTTAAGCTGTTTGATTTGAGAAACCGATGTCTAATTACTGTAGTGTTCGAGCTACTGTTGGGTTATTTGAATAAATTGAGATGCATGCTTAAATGTGGATCTAAAAGGTGATTTAAATCACCACTTTTTAGGATCATTTCCATTCTTTTTGTCTCACAGAATTCTTGTAGTACTCTTGAATTTCATTTGAGTAGATTGTTATTCATTGAATATCTCTATTTTGTGCTTTGATTATGGTGCTCATTTACATGCAATTATAGATTAGCTCGTGAATTCCATATTTGCTACCTGTGTTCGACCTTGGACTTCATTTCTTGATTTCTAGTTTATAAATTTTATCTGTTGATCGAGCTATTTAGGAGGCTTTGCTACAACGACAAAACATTAAACTCCTATTTAGTCGCATTAACAGCTGCTCCAGGAATTTGACCTGGAAATCAAGGATAAGGCGGGATTGCAAAATGTAGTGGCCAATCATCTCTCTCATCTTATGATGAATGATATGTTGACCCCCCTGATAAATTCCCTGATGAGACAATCTTAGCTGCCAATACCCTCCCTTAGTTTTCACCTATTGCAAACTAATTAGCAATAGAACAATTCCCCTCTTATTGGCCAAAAACCAAAAGGGATAAGTTCTTTGCTGACATTAAATATTAATTTTG
Source organism: Thalassia testudinum (assembly GCA_037157565.1). Taxonomy (NCBI): domain Eukaryota; kingdom Viridiplantae; phylum Streptophyta; class Magnoliopsida; order Alismatales; family Hydrocharitaceae; genus Thalassia; species Thalassia testudinum. The sequence goes on along the minus strand of JAZHRO010000073.1, from coordinate 2,562,018 downwards.
GGAGGAGCCCGACCTTTTCCACATTTGTACCAATCATGTTATTCAACGATGTATCCCCAATTCAGAAATTCATGATATTCTGACACATTGTCACTCAATGGCCTGTGGCAAACATTTCTCGGGTAAGAAAACTGTAGCTAAGGTCCTTAAATCTAGAATCTTTTGGCCCAGCTTGCACAAAGATGCTCATTCCTTTGTTCAATCCTGTGTGCATTGCCAAAGCATCGACAACATGACTCAGAAGGATATGATGCCCCTAAATCTAGTCTTAGAGGTTGAAATTTTTGATGTATGGGGCATCAACTTCATGGGACCGTTCATCAACTCTTGTGGGTATTTATATATACTAGTCGTTGTCAACTATGTATCAAAGTGGATAGAAGCAATACCCACACACACCAATGATCATAAAGTGGTCATTGAATTTATTAAGAAAAACATTTTCTAGAGATTCGGCATTCCTAAGACCATCATTAGTGACAGAGGCTCACATTTCACTCACTCTCAATTACGTCACCTTCTTTCTAAGTATGGGGTTAACCATAAAATTTTCACTCTTTACCACCCCCAAACAAATGGCCAAGCGAAAGTTTCTAACTGGGAGATAAAAAATATTTTACAAAAGACGGTTAGGCCTGAACGTAAAGACTAGTCCAATAAATTGGACGATGCTTTATGGGCCTACCGTACCTCTTTTAAAACTCCGCTGGGTATGTCTCCATTTGGTCTGACTTTTGGAAAGGCATGCCATCTTCCGGTAGAACTTGAACAATAAAAAAATTAAAGATGGATTTATCTGAAGCTGGCACCCACAAGAAACTGCAATTAATCGAATTGGAAGAATTACATAATTTCCCTTATGAAAATGTGTAGATTTATAAAGATCGAACAAAGAAGTTCCATGATAAGTATATCGTTCAGAAACACTTTGACGTCAATCAACACGATTGGCATTTTGATGCCCGATTGTAAATTTTTCCTAAAAAATTAAAATCCAAATGGACTGGCCCGTTTATTGTCCTCAAAACATATCCATATGGCACTGTTGATCTTTTCTATCCCAAGACACAATACTTTTCAAGTCAACAACCATCATTTAAGGCCCTATCTCGATAATACTCCAAATCTTCCGTCCAACATGCTTGATTTAACCAACCTACCCACTACTGATCATTGATGCAATTCACGCCTGGCTAAATGGCGTAAAAGATAACACTAGATGGGAGGTAACCCATCATTTCTTCTGCTTTTCATTTTTCTATATTTTTTCAGCAGTTTTGCCTATCCTGATTTTGACCACCTTCACCAAGGTAATCCCTTTTCCCTTCCAATTACATGCGGGCATGCCATATCTTAAGCATCAGGGGGTGTTTTTAAATTTTGACAATCAAATCAGGATTTTCAAAACCCAAAAACATGCAATTTTCTTGTTTTATTTGTTGCTTGCATACCCAAAAAAATAAAAATGTTGAAAACTTTTAAGGAAATTTTGAAATCGGGACTAAGGTTGAACATTCACTTTTGGTACAGTGGGATTTAATCTTTAACAAACTAGGGATAAGGTTACGGATCTAATTATTAGAATTTTAGGGTCTACCTTTAGACTAGATCAAATATGCTTCTCTAAAATTCCAGCAAAACTCATGATAGTTCAGGTGACTTGATCCCCCTTTGTAACATGAAAAGTATCTGGCTTAGTTTCCGATTCAAAAACTTGCATCTCGTGAAAAATTTCTTATGTCAAAATTCACACACAAGCCAACAACTAAAAAGCAATTAGAAATTAGAAAAACCCTTTGTTTGGCCTTAGTAAAAGTCCAAAGTAGATCATTGGTTTTTGTTCACACCGCCAAGGAGGAAAATGCCTCCTTTGAGGACGCGATGTCAACATGTTTTTTTTTTTTGAAACAGAAAGGAGAGCTATCGTCCAGCGATAGCAGTCCGGAGTAGTATATTATGTGCAAAGGGAGATTACAAAAAGGATCCCCAAGACTATATGAGGGACCAGCACTCTCTTACAATATTCTCACAACATACCGGCATCTCCTGAAAAAGTCTCTCATTCCTTGCCTTCCAGACACACCAAATAGAAGCAGCCATGTGGACATGTGGTTTCCCTCTCACCTCAAACCCATGCCACATAGAATCCCATTCTGGTAAAGGCTCCAAACAAATTTCTCTCCTGATGACATCAGTGGTAAGGCAAGAAGAGAAGAGGCGATTTACATTATCAGTGCTCATCTTACATAAAAAACACACATGATGATCAGTACCCAATCTTCTGTGGCGTAGATCACTTGTGATTAACCCATCCCTCCTGCACAGCCAAAGGAAGATTTGTACCTTGAGAGGAATTTTTAACAACCATATCTTCTTATCAATGGAATCATGTCTCCATCCCTCTTCAAAATTTAGCATTCTGTTATACCCAGATTTGACACTATAAATCCCATCCCACAGATATCTGTCCTCCGTTCCAGGCCTAGGTCTGAAATTTTCAAGGTCTAATAAAAGCCTTCTCTTCTCATCCCATAACCAGGTAGTTCTTCTACTGCTACTAGATTCCAATCATCCAGAATCCAACTGCTGCTGCTGTAAGACCAGATCTTACTAACCATAGCATTCTTGTCAGCTGCTACATTAAAATCTCTCAGATATAGCTCCCTCAAGACCCCCAATTCAGACCATTCCTCCTTCCAGAATCTGAAAGACCTGCCATCTCCAAGTGATGGTTACAGCAGATGGAAGTGATCAGCCAAAGCCTTAGTTACCGATTTCCAGAAAGGTGATGGACAGTTTGGCTGAAGTCTGGAAAATCCGCTGTTGAAAGCTCCATATCTATCTCTAATCAGATCAAACCACGGTTTCAGATCACCTTGCAGCAGCTTAACAGCCCATTTGAGCAGCAAGGCATCATTAAAGTGCTGCAAGGACTTGATCCCAAGACCACCCAGCTCCTTAGGATAGCAGATTTGATCCCATTTGAGAGGCTACAAGAAGCTGCCCTTGTGTCTAGCTCCCTTCCAAAAAAATCTCTTCCTCATCACATTCAATCTTTTCCAAACGGATCTTGGTGCTTTGAAAATGGAGAAGTAGAAAACAGGGATGGAGGTGATCACCGAATTGAGCAAGATAAGCCTTCCACCTCTGGATAAGAATCTGTTGTGCCAACCATCAAGTTTCATTGAGATCTTGTCAAAAAGGCAATTCCAATCACTTCTCTTCAACCTGGAAAACCTCAAAGGCAGCCCAAGATATCTAATAGGAAGACTGATGCGGGGAGTCATCAAGATGGTTGCTAAGGCCTCTTGCTCCACCTCAAATAAACCAAAGCAGACCAAACCAGACTTGTCCCTATTTAACCTCAGTCCAGAAAGCTCACCAAAAATATCAACCAAGTAATGCAAAGCCAACGCTCCATCCATGGATCCTTCAACAAAAAAGACAGTATCATCTGCGTATTGAAGAATGGGAGCCAGACTGTTCCTGCAAGAGAGTGAATATCCTCTAACAAGACCCACTTCAGAAAGCTTACAAACAAACCAGGCTAAACTATCAACTGCCAAAATAAATATCAATGGGGCCAGGGGGCATCCTTGCCTGATGCCACATTGAGGCTGGATCCATGCACCACAGGGTTTCCCATTTATTAGAGGGGTAAAGGAGGCCGTGGTAATACATCTCTTAACCCAAGCTATCCAAGTAGGGGGAAAGCCCCTTCTTTTAAGCACATCCCATAAATAAGGCCAGCTGATTGAGTCATAAGCCTTACGAAAATCAACCTTCCACATGAAGGCCTTGCATCTCCTCTTATGCCAGCCACAAACCATCTCTTGGGCCAATATAAAAGATTCTTGTAGGGATCTACCCGGGAGGAAAGCAAACTGAGCAAGATGGATCAAATCTTGCAGTAAAGGCCTCAATCTATTAGCCAGGACCTTTTCGATCACCAGATATAAGGAGTTAGAAAGAGCAATGGGTCTAAATTCCTGAAAAGATTCAGCACCCGGAGTTTTAGGCAAAAGAAACAGATAAGATCTATTAATTCTTTCAAAGCCAAAATTGCCACTTTGGAATTCTCTAATTACCCCCATAACCTCTGAGCCCACAATGTCCCATAGTTCTTTGTAGAAGAAAACCTGGATTCCATCAGGACCAGGCAATCCCTCACAATTAAGATCATTAATAGCCTTCAATACTTCAGCCTCTGAAATAGATTCAATCAGGATGGCCCCTTGATACTCATTAATCCATGGCAAATCATTTGCTGTCATTCTCCAGTTGCCCCTACCTGCAGCTCTTGAAGATTCCTTGAAGTATCTGACGGCCTCAGTTTTGATATTAGATAAGGAGGTAATTCTCTACCCCTCTACAACCATTGATGAGATCAGATTTATTCTCCTCCTAGAGCTAGCAGCCAAATGAAAAAATTTGGTGTTTGCTTCCCCCTCACTTAGCCATAGCTGTCTAGATCGCTCCCTCCAATCCATCTCCAATTTCAGGTCTTCTTCAATTACCACCCCCTGCCATCTTCTTCTGTCAGAAAGATCAAGTTCAGATAGATGGTCCACAGCTTCCTTGGTATCCAATTCCTGAATTTTCAGCAAGGCCTCATGACGCTTCTGTTGTCTAAGAACTGAGACAATATCTCCATACTCCTTCAGCATGCCTTTCAGATCCTTAAGTTTAGAAGCCAGTCTGGAGGTGGCTGTGCCCTCACCCTGCTGTGACCTCCACCAGCTGGCAAGCATGTCTCTGAACCCTATTTCCCTCAGCCAAGATCTCCTAAATTTAAAACAGGAACCAGCCACCACCTGCTCACCATTATCCCACATCAAAGGTGTATGGTCAGAAAATGGACGTTCAAGACCACATACAAATGACATCTGGAAGAGATCCAATAGCTCAGCATTCCCAAAAAATCTGTCAATCTTGGACATGAGCCCATTGCCATTCCTCCAAGTGAATTCAGCCCCCAATGATGGAAATTCGCACATCCCCAAGGCCTGGACCATCAACTGAAATCCTATGGAGGAGCTGTCGACCACCCCATTAGGTCTGTCACTCCCCCCTAAAGTACAATTAAAGTCACCTCCAACAAGCCAAGCCCCCCACCTACAAATTCTACAGCCAGATTCCAGTCCTCCCACAGTTCCTGCCTCCTGTTAGGATCATTTGGCCCATATACACCAGTCACAAAGAAGACACTGTCCCCCTGGCCTCTCATGAATCTACAGGTCAGAAGGTGCCTAGCCATGGAAACCTCCTGTAAGCACAGCATCTGCTTCCTCCACCAAATGGCAATTCCCCCAGATCTGCTAATGGAATTGACCACCACAAGGTCATTTGCAGATCCTGCCCTCATCTCTTCCCATTCCCTATCAAAAGCACAGTCAAGGTGTGTCTCCTGAAGAATGGCACAGTCGATTTCCCATTCACGCAGATATCTAATTAGCGACCCCCTCCTGCTTCTATCGTGCATCCCACGCACATTCTAGCTCAAGATCATCATTTGGGAATCAAGTCTGTCCCCTTCACAGCTGCAGAAGTCCTGCTAACCTTCATCACAGCTGCAATGACTGATTCATCAACCTTTTGTGTGAGAGTGTGCCTTCTTAATCTTAGCTTATAGGGAGGTTTCCAACTCCTAGCAAAAGGAGTCTTTAACTTCAAATGCACAACTTCAGCCACAGAGAGCAAGTCTGCAAATTCACAGGACTCACAGAAGGGTCCACCATATCTGAGGTAACATGCGCATTAATCACATTCATAATCATCCCTTCATCAGACTCACCCAGATGGGTTTTCAGATTCTCACTCACAACTTCATTTGATAAACTCATTTCCTTTCCATTAGCATCCATCACTGCAGCTGCCTCTTGGACCAGGGGTACATCATCTACAATGTCCTGAACTTCAGACCTCATCTCCATAATTCCCAAGCACCCCTTCTCATCTATCAGTTCCCTCTCTCCCGAACATTCTACCACCACCTCCTGACAGTCACCATGTGGTTGTAGGGAAGGGGCTTTGGACTTCAGCACCTCAGCACAGGAGGGGAGGTCTTGGATCAGAGACACATTAGCCACACCTGCCAGAGCTTCAATCCTTGTCTCTACATCCCCCAGGCTCCCTACCCCATCCCCCAATTCCCTGCCTTTAGAACATTCTACCATCATATCCTGATTAGCACAATTTGGATGCAAGGGAGGAGTTTTAGATTTCAGCACCATAGCATAAGAGGGGGCACGAAGTTTAGAGACAACCTCTCGAGCTGCCACAATAAAATTCAGAAGGAGCATCCAAGAACTGTCCCCACATCTGAGGATCAGTTTATCAGGAATGGCACCAGCCCTGAAGACCTTTACCCTCACATTCAGAACACTGGCATCCCCTTCAGTCAGCCCAACAGTAGCATCCACAGCCACAGATGCAAACCCAGCTATCATGTTTTCCACCACCTTCCTAGATCTCAGATGTAGAGGCAGACCTCTGATCTCAAGAACACCAGACCTGGCGGCTGATCTCTGAGGGGGACGTTCAGGCAAAGATCCATCAAAAGGGGATACCAACCGCCAAATCTCTAAAGGTGATGTCAACATGTTACCGCCTTGGCGCTACTCTATATTTATGTTTCATATCTTTAGATGGAGCATTAAGGTGCATTTTTGTAGCTCAAGTGTCTTGGACGGTTCTCTACCCATAGCATCAGAGCAAGAGCTTGAGTTTGCTTGGAGCACCCCTTTACACCGCATTGCGTTTTGGGGTTATGAGCTCCTAGGTGGTGTCATGGACAGTACTATGTCAAAGTACTAACGCCAGAGCCCCCTCAAGGATTGGTAATGAGAATGATGATCCCGACACATCTGTTATAAGACTAAGCTAAGAATAAGCATGGGGGAGACAAAAAAAAAAGTCTTAAACCAAAATCATGACCCTATAAATGTTGGCTTCTCACAATCACAAACACAAGGTTTTAAAGGATATTGCAAGTTACAAATCGGATTCAAGAGCCGGAGAAATCCTAACTACAAAAGTTTCGAGTCATCTAATTTAACTAAGGGTTAATTTATGAATTTTTGAAGGATATATTGATCCCGATTCGTCTAATTTTTTGGATCCGAAAATGAATCCCAATGTTTATATATAACCAATCCCATACCTCCCGTGTTTTAACCAACCAAGGTCCCATGTTTTCCTTAATAAAGTTGAAAAAATTAGTTTTCCCAAAAATCCTATTTTGTGAAATTTGTTTGCTAAGAGACTAGCAAAAGATAAGCATGGGGGTGTGATAAATGCCAATTTATCAACATTCTTATGCCCTAAAACAGACCTAGATCTTGGGATTTTAACTCCGCAATGGGTTTTTAGGTTGCATTTAGGCATCAATAAGGTTAGGCATGCATTGCAAAATTTGTTGTGTTTTGACACGTTTATTTGAGTGTTAGGGATGAGTAGATAATCAGATTCGTAAAACCTTAGCACTCAAGAAGGCAACTGGTGAAGAAGAAGCTCAATCCAGTTGGAACTCAGCCAAATCTAGCTCATCATAGCTGGATACCAGCTCACATGGGTTAGGGTTAGTTCCTTTAAGCTCCATTCCACACATCTTAGCTAAATGGTAGCCCAAGGCGGCTCATCTTATCTCACCCTAGCTCAAGTTAGCTCAAACTCTACTCAACTTAGTTGAGTCTAGCTCACTTTAGCTCCTATCAGTTCACTAGGAGCTTTAGCTAGCTCGATTAAGTTGACAGGAGTTTACCTCAGCTCAGATCTAGCTACTTCCAGCTCCACTCAACTCAAGTCAGCTAAAGATGACTTCATATAGCTCAGGCCAGCTCAAGTCTAGCTCCCGGGGATTCCACTTAGCTCAACCTAGTTGAGCTAAGCTATCCTAGCTACTCCAGCTAGCTCGGTCCTCCCCGGGAAAATCAGACCCAGCTCACCTCAGCACATTTCAGCTAAGCCAGCTAAAGTAGCTCCCTGCAATTCCCTTCAACAGCTACCACCTCCAGTTTAGCTCTAGACATTCCTTCCTTAGCTCCTCTTCCCAAAACCCTAGCTCCATTCCACCTCCTCCTCTACTCAACTACTAGCAAAGCTAGCTTAGCTAAGCCTTCCACTCCATGGCCATCCACCACCCACCTAAAACCTTAACCTAGCTCCACCTCAACTTGGCTACTAGCTCCACCTAAAGACACCTCCACACCCTTCTCCTTTTGGCGCCAACCACCAACCTCCACTCCTCTTCACACCACCACCACCAAAGGCCACCAAGAAGTTGGCGCCAACATCTTCCCTCCAAAAACCTCCCTTATCTCCACATTACACCTAAGCTACATAGCCATCCTAGCCCTACACCTACCCCCTTCTAGAACCCTAAACTTGGTGCCAACTCAACACCACCCTAACCACCCCTTAACCACCATATAAGTGGTGCCAAAACCACCACCAACACCCCTTCATTTGGTGCTACTTAACATCTACCCTTAATCCCACAACCACCACCATGTGAAATCATCCTAGCCCTTCACAAATCCCACGCCACTTAACCCTCCTAAACCCACCTTAAGTTGGTGCCAAAAGAATAATTAACCTACATCTACTTGGCGCCAACTAACATCAACATATCCACCCTCCATCCACTTCACAACTACATCCTAACCCTCCATTCTCCAAACCAATTTCCAACAGCTTAACCCTCCTATGGTTGGCAGAAATAATGGTGCCTCTCCACCAACATAACCACCACCCACACACCTCCTCCCTTGGCACCAAATAACCATAGCCTAGGATCATCTAAACACCCTCATAAGCCCATCCTAACCCTACACATCACCTACGCCTACGTCCCCATCATGACTCCTATATATACCCCCTACCTAACACCATTAATCACCATCCATGGCTATATTAATTCCTACTTAAATACACCTATATTTGGTCATAGGATAAAGAGGAGAGAAGAAGATTAAGGAGGCTATCCCTTGCCTCCTTGGTCCAAGCCAAGGAGCAACATCACCAGGAGGACGACCATGCAGAGGAGAAGACCTAAGGTACACACATACCATAGGAGGAGGTCTTGTGGGTGGAAATCTTCCACCATTGGAGGATCAAGGGCACTCCCACCTAGGGCTTGCCAAGGAAGACACCAATTTGGAAGAGCTTTTCAAGGGAGGAGAAGGAGGACTTCTTTTCAAGCCCAGGAGCAGCTGAGCTTGGAGCAAGAAGCCTCTACCAATTCACCATCATCACAGGAGGATTAGTGTTTTTTGTCTTTTGTATTTTTATTTCTAGTAGTAAAAGCATTCCTCTACTAGTGTTCCTTTTGTAAAACAACTCTTCCTTTTTATAAAAGGTTGCCTTTCTAAAATTCTTGTTGCATCTCTATTAGTTAATTGTTCTAGCACTTTTCACTCTAGTTACCCTAGGTCTCCAAGTGCCTAGGATGAGCTTAGAGAGAAGATTATCTTGTCTTGTCACTTGAATGTTAGCATTAGCAATTTTGGTGTAATTGTTTTCCCACTTTCAATTTCGTAGTCTCTTGTTATTTAAAACCAAAAAAATCTTATATCCAAGAAACCTAAAAAGAAAGTTCATTTCCTTTTCGTCAAGCAAGATTTTTAAAGTGCATTCCTACCTCCTTGGATGACCCTAGATACCACCACTATCTAGGTTTATAAATTTTAAAAGTGATTGCAAATTAGCGTGTTACAATGATTTGAAAACCCTAATTACAAATCATGCTTTTCTTCGCATCATCATTAGAGGACAAAGAGCATGTTGGTGGTGGTGTTTTGATGAATGGAGGTCGATCGTGGTCGGACAAAGTCAGAGGAGACGGCGGAAGGATGGGTTGTTCGGTGGGGAAATGAAGGGATGAAGCTTAGAATTGGGAGAGGGCTTTTGGTCTATGGTTGATGGGGAAGCTTCTAGTAGTGGTAGCGTAGAGTTTCATGATCTATGATGGTGTGGTGGCTTCGCCAGAGGTGTCACCGTCGTTGGATGAGACAAAGGGGGAGGCATGTGAACCACGATCGAATTGAGGTTTGAAGGGTCTAAATCTAAGATAGGGGGAGAGAGGGAATGAGGGAACCTAAACTACGGATGAAAGGGGGGAAAGATCCGTGCCTGCTTGGCTTGCCGGTGTTGAAGGAGGTGAATTCTTCAATGATGAGGGTGGCAAGGAAGAGAGGGGTAGAGAGCCTCCACTTTGGTCGACTAAAGGCAGACAAAGGTAAGGAAGAGGGAGACACTCCCAATTTCTCCGTTGGGAGGCCATAGAAGGATGGAGGGTGGTATCACCAGAGCTGAGGTTGAAGATGGCCAGAAAGGAGGAAGAAGAAATGTTTTGGCCTAAAACCTAGATGAGGAGAACAGTCAGAGATCAGGGCCTCTTTATAGAGCTCTAGATTGAGCTCAGAAGTATGGGAAGGGCTTCATTTTGCCATGAAATAAAGGTAGAAGGCCCCTAATTTTCTCAAGCTCCTCCGAGCTCTAGAGATCTTCTCAGAATCTTTGATTTGGCTCGAGCAATTGGGAATGGCTTGAGGATTAATCTCCCTAATTTTGGAGAGATTTGGCTTTGATTTAAGGGGAAAAACCTCTCTCGAATCTCACTGCTGAGCTCGGTTTCACACCGATGGTGGTAGGGACCAAAATGAAGAAAATGATAAAAAGTTAGGGACCCATTTGCAATAAATCTAAAAGTTAGGGGCTTAGATGTGAGGAATAGAGATTTTAGGGACTGAGGGCGTATATGTATTATTCTATATTCTCACATAAATGTACTCAATATTAGTCTCCAATGAAAGAGCAAAAGGCAAAGAGGCCAACGGCGAAGATCAAATTCAAAATGGACATACATGCTAACTAGTGTGCAAGAAAAAACAAAAGAAGAGGAAAATAAAAGAAAAAGAGATAAGGGGGAGAGAGTGACTGAGGGAGGAAGAAAAAAAATGCATGAGATCGCTTACCATCAAAAATCCAACAAAATAAAAATAAAATCATAGGAGCAACTACAACAGCTGCTCCACGGTGATTCATAGAGATTACTAGTTTATAACCCACGTGTTGCTATGGGAGTGCAAAAGCTAATCACTGCAAGAGTGCAAAAGTCAATCATAAGAAAGTTTAACATGATTTTCAATCGGTGTATCTTAGTTTTTGATCAGTGGAAGACTGCTCGATGTGAAATCGTAATTTAAGGATAGATAAGTTGTAGTACATGTGAAAATATGTCGAAAAAAATAAATATAACGAGATGGTGAGTCCTGAAAGAGAAGTTTTCGCTTAAACAAGATGATCACAATAAAATGATAGTGTCATTATATATTACGTGGTTGAAAACTCTCAATCAACACAATTTCAATTAAACCACTCGTAGATGAAGCAGGTCATGTCCACAAGGAGGCAATGCCTATTACAACTCGCAAGAATCAATAATTGTTGTTCACAAATGATTTCATCAAGAAGCCAAATCAAAACCTCTTTCAGATTAAGTAAACAACAAGAGCTAATGCTGAAATAGTATTTATGAGAAAGAGGGAGGTCCTTTGCATAAACTCACTATAATATTTAATTAATAAAATTAAAAATCAAAAGTGGCAATGGCATTAGATGTAAAAACTAATGCAACCTAAGACAAGGGAAATCTTCCCCTTGTGCGTACGTGTCGAAGAGCTGATGGCGAGGGATGAGGAGCTCGAGGAAGATTGTCGTCGTCGAGAGCTACGTGTGGGTGGTGACGGCATCGACGATGGTGGTCGAAGGTGGCCAGCCAAAGCTAAGGTGGTCACCAGTGATAAGGCTCTCTGGCTGACGAGATGGTGGCTAATCGGTGCAGTTGAAGGTGTGGCTGTGCTCGGGGGGTCGAGATGAGTCCGTTGGAGGTGATGGTGCGAAGCTTCGTTAAAAGAATCTATGGCTACGAGGAGGAGGACCGGCAGTAGTGTTGGGTTCCTTCTGTTGGTGGAGAAGGAGAAGACGAAGAAGAAGAGGAGGAAGAAGAAGCTAGCATTGGGGGGTATGTGGCTGTGAGGGCACGCGTAGTGAGGATGGGCACTAGACGTGCATGCGCGGAGATGCACGTGCAAGGAGGGTGGCGTGCAAGGTGCTGAAGCGGTGTGTTGGAGGTGGTTGGTTGCTACACGCAGTGGGTGGCATGGATGGCGTGTGCAAGGGCGCACGAGGGCACGCACAAGGGCGTGGTGAGTGGCTGATGGTGGGCGTAATGCATGTGGTGGCCCGATGTGCTACTGCTGAAGGCAAGAGGAGCTAGAGGCGATGGTCGCGGTGAAGATCTGTGGAGGGCTGGCTGCTCACGAGGAGGAAGGTGTCGAGCCGTCAAGTCTTCAGACATCTAGGAACCTTCCCAGACGACTTAACCAGAGGGGATGGCGCACAATGGTGAAGATGAGAAGATGGTATGGGTGATGAGGATGACCGTAGATAGGGGTTTAACATAGTAAAGATAATTGCATGGCTCAGAGGCACAAACGCATGGTGATGGTCAAGCTCGCCGGATTGGCGCGGCGATCTGTCACCTCATCGGCCCACAGTGTGGTGGCTCTCGACCTTGGAGACGCACAATGGTGGAGTGGAGGTGAGCTTGAAGCACTTCACGTGGTGGAGTCAGGGCAAAGTCTCCCCAAGCATGGCAACCTCCTACTCTCTTTTGAAGTTGCAGCTGCTTGAATTTGGAGCGTCAAGATCGGCATTCTCCGCTCCTCTTCACTACAGCCTTCATTCCATGCGTTGCGTAAGCTGCAGCAGGCGTTGAAGAAGAAAAAAAGTGGATTAATAAAATAAGAAAAAGAAATGGTGGCTTATTTATCTATAAGTCCTCACAAACAATGTTAATTCAAATACATGCATGTAATGCACCTAATTAGTTAACTAATCAAATGCATGCCATTCTAAGTCAATTCTAAATGCATTTAAATATGAATGTGTTGACGTGTTACTCGATCATGTTTTAACAGTTAATTACGTTGTAGTATAGGTGATCAAGTGTCGTCAACAAATAAAAATTTTATTACTCGAAAACCTAAGTATCCGAGGTCGAACACAGGGAGCAATTGGAATTTATTACTAATCTCAAGAATGTAATTGAACACTTAAATTACTCAAAACTTAATTCAAATATAAATGCATGAGTTTGAAAATTAATTGTGGTAAAAAGAAGAAATTGGACGTCTGATAATGGGATCAGACGTCTTAAAAATGTGTTTCCCTTCTCTTATTTTTCTTCTTCTGATTTTCTTCCTTTCTTCTTCTTTGAGCTTCTTCTTTCTTTTCTGCAGTGCCTTACTTCTTTCTTCCTATTTTCTTCTGCAGTTACTTTCTCTCTACGGGTCTTCTTCTTTTTCCTTGGCTCTGCTTCCTTCCTTGGTTCTGTTTGCCTTCAGTTCCTCTTCTTCTTCAATTCTTCTACTCTTTGTCCTTGCTTCTTCTTTTCTTTTGGTAGAACTTCCTTCCTTCTTCTTCAGTTCAGTTTCCCTTGGCATTTCTTCTTCTTTTTTATCTTGCCTTTCTTCCTTGGTAGAGCCTCCTTCCTTCTCTCTTCCTCTGCTTGCAGCGGCTAAGTGTTGGCTTCCTCCTTATTCCTTCCTTCCTTGCATAGACCATAGCAAAGCAAAACCTAACCCTCTACCCACACCCGTGCATCTCTCTCTCTGTAAACCACTCATCAGCACGCTCTCCCAGAGCTGGGTAAACGGGTCGAATCGCGCGCCCGGGGCTAGGCGCACTGGCGTGAGGGTGGTGCGCGAGGTGTGCTTAGGACAGGGTCAGGTCGGGTCGCGCCAGATCCGCGTGGTGAATTCGTGGGCGAGGCGCAGTGAGATAGGTGAGGGACCTCACCCCAAGTGCATTCGGAGGCAACGAGCGTATATGACAAAAACAATATAAACCACTCCACCTCTTTGTAACTTCACGTTGTGGGACTAATGGTCGCTGCCTTCGCTCACGCTCCCGCAAAAGTCCATGCCTTCAATTCCCACAGCTGTGGACTTTGCAGCGCCTCTTGCAGGAGCAGAAGTCTTCGTAATACCTCCCCGAGTCAGCTGCTCCTGGAGCCCTGCAGTCCTGTGACCTGGAGCAAGCTTGGAGCTTCTTCAAGTTACTGTCAATGGTGACCGGGCCGTGAAATCTGTCAAACACAAAAAGAGCCTCGCGGCTTAATCAGATCACCGGGGGACCTTCGTCATGTCACGGAGAAGGTGAAACGCTAGGTGGCAGGTCGCGGGGCAACCTAGGCATGCGTGCCTAGGTCACCCTGTGGCCGGATGGATGGGTGTGTTCGGGGGACTGTTGGGTAGGTGTAGAGGGTCTATGGATGGGCGGAGGTTACTCAGTGAGGTGAGGTGGAGGTTATGTGATGGTCGGCGAGGCGTGTGGGGCTGCGGAGCGACAGGAGCGTCTCGCCAGAGGGTGGCCGGAGATGAGGAAGGAGGTGCTAAACAACGACGATCGAGGGATGTTTGATGAAATAAAATGAGGGAGATGAAAGAGGGGATAGAGGAGAATGGTTTTAACCTAACTAAAGGGACGAAGGGGACGAGGAGGCGGACGGCAGTACCTGCTGTCGCTGGAGAAGAAGACGTCCAGTGGGGGATGACGGCGGTGACGACAGGGCTAGGGCAGCGCTCGCGGGTGTTGCGCGATGCGGAGGAGGATGAGGAGGACGACTTTGCCACTGGTTTTGTGGCAGAGCGAAGAGGAAGAGGAGGGGGGCTCGCCGGAGCTCGCTGGACCTCTTGGCCGGAGAAGGAGAGGAATTTGAGGTGGAATTCCGGCCAAGTCGAGCTGAGGAGGTGAGACCGGAGTTGGGGTTTAATTTTTAGGTGATGGCCGTGCTTCTGGTGCGTGGAGGGCAAGCTTCGAGCCACCAACGTCTCACCGGAGATGGAAGGTGGTTAGATACCCAAATCTCTCGTGCGTTCGCACGAGAGATTAGGTGCAAATTTGGGATCATGATCGGGCTTAGAGGGAAGGGGATTCCTCAGAGAATCTCCCTTCCAATTCTGGAAGGAGATCTCTGAGGGATCAGAGAGTATCCCTTCTGTCTTCTTCACCGGAGGATTCTCTCCCCAATAATGGCGGAGGGACCTGATTGTAAGATTGGCGAGGAAGCTAGGGGGGTTTAAGTGATGGTTTTCAAAAGATAGGGAGCAAAATGTGATTGGGTGTACTAAACTACAAAGTAGGTCAAGATGACCTCCCCTTAGGTCCAAATTTTGGTAAAAACCTAATTTGGACCTAAGGAATCCAATGGTGAAGTTGGATTTTAGGTTTGACCATGTTTGAATGGACATTTTACGTAAAAATCCAAATTAGGTCAATTGATGAGCTAGGACCCTAATCTAGGTCAAACTAGGTTCCAAAGGCCAAATTGAATGTTCTAAACCCTAGCGGATATTTTTCCATGATTTTTAGAGGGTTTACTTGATTTTTATCCTGGCCAAAACCTTATTGAATTAAGCGGGTCTATTTTAGGGTTACAGGATGTCATTTAATTCTTGGATTGCACATGAACCCATTTCTGATTGAATCAACTCACTTTTTATCTCATTTAGACCATTTAACCTATGCTCTGTCTCTGAGAAATCCTGTTTATGTACTGCAATGGTAAAATTACAGTTTTAACCTTAATTTCATGTTTTCTTCTCAGAACACTTATTCCTTCAATTAAGCCCTCTTCTAGGTTATGTAGGAGCTTTTATTCTCTTTATTAGGTCAAAATGAGCTAGTTATGGCTCATGATGAGGCTCTCATCATACCCCCATGCCTAGCTTTTGTTAGTCCCTTAGCAAAATTTCAAGGTTTTAACTTCCATTCTAGACCTTGAGTGTCTGTCATCAATTATGATAAGTGCTTCTCTTTTTCTTTTGTGATTAGGTCAGAATGCCGACAATAGGCCTAGAGGTATTCAAGTACCAACCAAAATATGGACCTGACCCGCTTTAGCCTCAGTCCTCTGCAAAGGTTTCTAAGGCCCACAGAAACTAACCTAGGGTTTGTTGGATTCCGCGGTTAAAACACCCGTGCTTGAGACATTTTTAGCCTAGGTTCAGTTTTGCAATGCATTTTTGTAAGAGAGAGACAGAAGATTTATTTGTTTGGAGAGCTTTCTCTCTCTTTTCTTTTTATTTCTAGCTTCGGATTGGCTTCTCAACATGGTTTGTTGTTGAAGGCGACTGGCTCGATCGTGTTTTAACAGTTATTGCGCCGTAGTATAGGTGATCAAGCATTGTCAACAAATAAAGATTTTATTACTCGAAAATCAGAGTATCCGAGGTCGAACACAGGGAGCAATCGAAATTTACTGCTAATCTCAAATTTAATTGAACACTCTAATTTACTCAAAACTTGAATTCAAAAATGAAAGTATGCGGTTAAAAAGTAATTATGACAAAAGAGTGAAATTGGACGTCTGATCTTGTGATCAGACGTCTTAAAAATGTTTTCCCTTTTTCTTTTGCTTTCTTTCTTCTACAGTCTTCACTTTGCCTTTCTTCTTCTTTCTTTGTAGTCTCTCTTCCTTCCTTCTCTTCTCTCTTCTGCGAAGGCTTCTTCTTCCTTGGTCTCTTCTGTCTCTTCTCTTCAACTCTTTCTTCTCCTTCTTCTCTTCTCTTTTCTGCTAAGGCTTCTTCTTCCTTGGTCTCTTCTCTTCTTCCCACCTTTGCTTCTTTTCTCTTCTGTCTTCTTCTTATTTCTGTCTGCAGTCCTTCTTTCTTCCTTCTCTTCTCTACCTTGCTCAGCCTCATCTTCTTCCTTCTCTTCTCTTCTTCAACGCTCAGCCTACCTGCACAGAGAGCAAAAACCTACCCTATCCCTCTACCCGCACGTCTCTCTCTCTGTAATTCACTCAAAGGACGCTCTCCCAGAGCCGCAAGTAATCGGGTTGGATTTCGCACCCGGGACCAGGCGCACCGGCGTGAGGGTGATGCGCGAGGTGTGCTCAGATAGGGTCGGGTCGGAGCCCGCCAGATCCGCGAGGTGAAACTGCGGACAAGGCGAGGGCTAGGTGAGGGACCTCACCCCTGTGCATTCGAAGGCGAAGAGCTAATAACACAAAATCACTTTATACCTCTTCAGCCGCTTGTAACTTCACGATGTGGGACTATTAGTCCCGCCTTCTTTCGCTCGCGCCCGCGGAAGACCTTCATGCAATCACCATAGCTGCGGCCTCAGTTGGTGTTGATTACTGGATCAGATGGCTTCGCAATGCTTGCCCGAGTCCACTGCACCTGAAGCCTGGACGTCCTGAAGCCTGGAGCTGCTCCGCGTCACCGTCAATGGCAGCAGAGGCTTCGATCTTGTCATGCATGAATACGGCCTATCGGCCTAATCAAACCACCTGCAGACCTTCGCCGCGGCACGGCGAAGGTGGTGAGCCATGAAGTAGGCCGCAGGATGGCCTAGGCGTGCGTGCCTAGGTCAACCTATGGCCGGAGGTGTGGGTGTGTTCGAGGGACTGTGGTGGAGGCGTAGAGGGATGGTGGATGGGCGGAGGTTGTTCGGTGAGGTGAGGCGGAGCCTCTGAGTTGGTCGGCGAGCCGTGCGGAAGTGTGGAGCGACGGGGGCGACTCACCGAAGGTTGGCCGGAGGGATGGAAGATGGCGGTGGTCAGCAACGGTCGAGGGTCGATTGATGAAATAAGGTGGGGGGAATGAAAGAGGGGATAGAGGAGAATAGTTTAAACCTAACCAAACGGACGAAGGGGGATGGAGAGGCGGACAGCTGTACCTGCTGTCGCTGGAGAAGCTGCCCAGTGGAGGAAGACGGCGGCGACGACGGGGCTGAGGCGGCGTGCGCAGGTATTGCGCGACGCGAAGGAGAATCAGGAAAATGTCTCTACCACTGGTTTGGTGGCAGAGCGAAGAGGGAGGGGAGGGGGGCTTGCCGGAGCTCGCTGGACCCTTGGCCGGAGAAGAAAGAGAAGAATTTGAGGTGGAAGTCCGGCCAAGTCAAGCTAAAAATGAGCGGCCGGGTTTGGGGGTTCTTTTATAGGCATTGGGCCGTGTGTTCAGAGCTTGGAGGGCACGCCTTTCTCTCTGACGGCTCGCCGGAGAAGGAAAGTGGGTGGATACCCAAATCCCTCGTGCGTTCGCATGAGAGATTGGGTTCACACCAGAGATCGTGATTGGCCTTAGATGGAAGGGAATTCCTCAGAGAATCTCCTTCCATTTCTGGGAGGGGATCTCTAAGGAATCAGAGAGTATTCCCTCTCTAATCCTCGCCGGAGAAGGAATCTGTCCTAACAATGGCAGAAGGACCTGGTTGCAATGGTGGCGAGGAATTTAGGGGGCTCTCTGCGATGATTTCAAAAGATAGGGACCAAATTATGATTTGGGTGTACTAAATTGCAAAGTAGGGTAAGATGACCTCCCCTTAGGTCCAAATTTTTGTACAAACCTAATTTGGACCTAAGGAATCCAATGGTGAAGTTGGATTTTAGGTTTGACTATGTTTGTCTGAACATTTTGCATAAAAACCCAAATTAGGTTAATTGATGAACTAGGACCCTAATCTAGGTCAAACTGGGTTCCAAAGGCCAAATTAAGTATTTTAAACCCTAGAGGATATTTTTCCATGATTTTTAGAGGGTTTACTTGATTTTTATTCTGATCGGAACCTTGTTGAATTAAGCGGGTCTGTTTTAGGGTTACCAAATGTCATTTAATTCCTAGATTGCACATGAACCCATTTCTGATTGATTCAACCCACTTTTTATTTCATTTAGACCATTTGACCTATGTTTTGCCTCTGAGAAATCTCGTTTATGTACTGCAATGGTGAAATTGCAGTTTTAACCTTTATTTCATGTTTTCTTCTCAGAACACTTATTCCTTCATTTAGGCCTTCTACTAGGTTATGTAGGAGCTTTTATTGTCTTTATTGGGTCAAAATGAGCTAGTTATGGCTCATGATGAGGCTCTCATCATCTGTATCGGATTCCTCGTCCCCATCATCAATCCTCAAGGGTCCCTGGCTATCGAGATTTCGAGATAATCCCACCCATGGCAACCCCCAGAACCCTGGCTTTCGAGATTTCGAGATAATCCCGCCCATGGCGTTCCGTGGCCAAATTCAGACCCTGGCGATCGACATTTCATGATAATGCCGCCCATGGTATCTGAACCAGCAGAGTGCTTACATGGCCCTAGTAGGATATTTAAATATCCTAAGAGACAAGCACTGAGGAGATGATATGTTGTTACGCATCTTCGAGGGGAATTTCCCGCCTCTCCGCACTGGGAACTCGTCCAAATCAACTTGTGTTGATCGGCCTCTCCTAATCTAGGTGACTTTTTCAGAACATTAAATGCTTTTGCATGATATGGATATTTAGGTGCACTGAACCAGACTGTGTGTGAATTTGGGGTGCTTAGGTTACCGAATCCCGCAAATCAAAGGTTAGTTAACGAGGCCGAATACTTCCTAAGCCTTAGACCTAATACTTAAACTTCGCATTTTCCCCAACCTCTTGAGGATTATCTAGATTTTAGCGGATACGTGAATTTTTAAGCTAAAGAATCTAGCCCAAGAGGACTAAGACCAGCGTTCCCACTAATCTCTTGTTATGTCTCCTTAGCACTTTTCTTTTATTTATTTTCTTGATCTGGTCTAGAACTTCAGTTAATTCCTTAATCTCTTACTAATGACTACCTCTTTTTTCTTTTTCATTTTGTGCTCCTTTTGTCATTTTTGCTCTTTTTCTCCTCCTTATGATTATGTGGCTCACAAAATTTCCTCCCTCCCCCCATTTTTTTTTGTTCTTTTTCATAATTTTTCAATTTTTTGTGTTTTTGACATATGTGACTTTTTTTTTGTGTAAGAATCCTTCTGACTTTTTTCTTGGTTCTATATGTATGCACTTTATCACCCCCCCATGCCTAAGTTTTGCAATATCCTCATTGTAAATGGAGGGTGTGAAATAGTGTTGAGGTCAGGGACTTAGAACAGGATACATCGGGTGAGTGAATGGGTCGGAAATGACTGATGCGGACGATTTCAAGCTCTGGTACGTGTACCAAAGGTGGGATCAACTGTCTAAGGCTAAACTCAAGGTTCAATGGACGTGGAGTACAAACAGATCATCAGATGGGTCTCTGTTTTTGGAATGATGGGTTGCCTCCCGTTAAGCGCTAAATTCAATGCCTTCAGCCAAGCGGAAAATGGGGTTGAGAGGGAGTGGTTAAATCAGCGAAATTTTGTAAAACAAGCACCTTGATTAAGAGCCTGGTTGGTCCAACCAGGTGCTTGTTAAGATCAGTAGGCTGATGATGCAACCCAAACCCAATAAGTCTGGTGGGTTGATAGATGTAGATCAACAGATGCGAAACCCACCATATGCAATGTGGTTCTAATGGATATGGAAGTGAAAACTCGGGTTTAGGCTGTCGAATCAGCCTGGTCAGAGTAGGGTTCCGAAAAATAGTCAATGTATGGTGTGGAAACCCTACAGGGGTGATCAAAGAATGATGGCTCCTGATCAATACCCGATACCTGGTATAGATATGGAGTTGAATCATCTGCAAACAGCTCAGTGAGAGGTGAATCGAAATAGAAATTGAGTCCGGTTGCAAGTCGGGGTAGAGAACAAGTTTTGATTGGTTCTGTATATGTGGAGTAGGTGGCTTCAAAGAGAATTGGCTTGTTATAATCAGGAAGCAGATTTTCTCTGATGTTATGGTCAAATTCGAAATCGTCGGAGAATTTGCGAAAATCAAAATCGGAATGAGATTCAAGATCATGAGTTCCACCACCATAGAATAAATCATATGTTGTAGATTCAGTAGCCTGACTGGGGTTTAGCCTAAATGTGAATTCTGAGCTTAAAAAGGTGTCCCTATCAGGTAGAAGCTTAGGTTCAAAGCTAGTAGGGCAGACCCAATTGAAACCCCACTCGTCCAACTCAGTTTCTATATCGTAAATTGGCATGACTTCCGAAAAATCGATTAATTCCTCTGAGGATGTTGGCGAGGGATATTCATCAAATAAAGGCCCGAAATCATATTCTTCATTAAAAGATGGATCTTCCTCATATGGGGCCCTGAAATCTTCAAAATAGGTTTCAGATCTAGATTCTGGGCTTAGGATGTGGGTTGTATCACTAGAATCTAGGTCCGAATAACCTTCGAGGGTCACCTTATCAGAATAAGGGACGGACTTTACACCCTCGAGAGGTTCAGTTCTACTTTCATTATTGCAGGAGTTTTGTGATTCTAAGCCTGGTGATTCATTGTCTAGAGTAGGCTCAACAGTGTGTTTTCCTGCATTTGGAGCTTCCCAACCTTCTTCAATATCAAGCACATTGTATTCTATCTGGGTTGGGAATCCACAACCATTTTGTGCCTCGAATCCGAGATCAGATTGATCCTCGATGTTGTCCCAAGATGGTTCATCCTCTGTTTGTGATATATACGGGTACTTCTGGTCAATAATTTGTTTTACTAATCTCATTATCTCTTCCCATTTTTCAAGACTATCTTGGTGTTGCTTCCAAAGTCGAGGATTTGTCATACATTGGAGGTATTCAAGATTGTGCAGTTTTTCTATCTCAATGTATCCAGTAATGAGCAAGTCACGGGTTGATCCTTTTGTGGCTTCTGCTAATAGTACTTGGGCACAAGTTATGATAAAGGTTGTGGTTGTTGGGACGTCAACCTGAACGTTTCCTACCGGTGTTGAGGTTTCTTCTTTTTCATAGAATTTCATGGCATCCTCAATCATTTTATCCCTCATGGATCTCCGATATTCAGGTTTCTTGAATGGTAGTCTTAAATGGTTTGGCTGCATATTTGGATCAGGTGGTGGAATCAAGATGTAGAATCAGAGTTTGAATCAAGATGTAGAATCAAGTTATGAAGCGATTAGATCTGAATAATGAGTCCCACTGAAAATGTGTGTGTGTGCTCTAAAGAGAAAAGATGAGGGACTGGAGATGTTTTTGACCCAATCAAGACACCCAAAGATGTTTGGATGACTATGGAGGTTCGAGGCGGATGGTACCCCTGGATCAGAAGATCGTCCACCTGAGAATTACCTGGGCAGCCAGAGAGGGAGAGTCCCGCAAAGACCCCTACATGATAGAGCATCCCCACGGGTTACAGGGTTTCCCCCACCCGACCTCTCGTCACTGAGATTCCAGGTAGACCAGAATGGGGACCTTGACCTCTTAAGTCTACCTCTTTTATTTCAAAGGTGCTTTAGGGTTCTCACTTGAACTTTTAGATGTTTTGATGTTGTGACCTAATTTGGAGGTTGGTTAACCCAATGGGTCAACTTCACCTGACTTGTCCTATAGATGGCAGAATGATTCTAGGCTTGGAGCCTAGTGATCACCCTGATTTGACTCCCAGGTTATTAGGTCCAAGATTTTAAGATTCAAGTGATTTTAGAGCTCAATTTTTCTTAGGGTTTGTCTTGTTAAGATCTCTTCACTCAAGGGCTTGGGTAGCACACTGATGCGGGAGGGTTTATTTCCTTTTATGCTGGCATGTGTGACTAGCACTTCAAGACCCTATTACAGAAACCCTAATTTGGTTCTATTTTCAATCCTCTTTTTCTTTTTGAAAAGGTTCTCTTTTGACTTAAAAGCAAGAAGTGTGTTGTCCGCCGAGATTAAGCGTGATTTCTATTAGGCACATGAATTTGTGGGATAGAATCTAAAAAAAATGCTCCAACTTCAAGAAGATTTGAAAAATTTTCGCAAAATTAGGAAATGTTTGCCTTAAAATGGTGATTACTATAGAAAGAAGGCAATTGATTCCTAAATTAATTTTCTTCCTTGTCTTTTAAAGCATAGGGGATAGTTTAAGGAAGAAAAGAAATTACCTACCCTGGAGTGGTTGACTTGCGGGAGGGATTTTCTTGTGAAATACCTGCAAGATCACAACAAAGCAAAGTAGGGCAAGTTAGTGTTCAATATGATAAAAAGAATGTAGAGACTAGTGATAAATTGCGCGTTGCTCCCCGGGAACGGTGCCAAAATGTTGACGTGTTATTCAATCGTGTTTTAACAATTAATTACGTCGTAGTATAGGTGATCAAGCGTCGTCAACAAATAAAAGTTTTATTACTTGAAAACCTAAGTATCCGTGGTCGAACACAGGGAGCAATTGGAATTTATTACTAATCTCAAGAATGTAAGTGAACACTTAAATTACTCAAAACTTAATTCAAATATAAATGCATGAGTTTGAAAATTAATTGTGGCAAAAAGAAGAAATTGGACGTCTGATCATGGGATCAGACGTCTTAAAAATGTGTTTCCATTCTCTTTTTTTTCTTCTTCTGATTTTCTTCCTTTCTTATTCTTTAAGCTTCTTCTTTCTTTTCTGTAGTGCCTTGCTTCTTTCTTCCTATTTTCTTCTACAGTTACTTTCTCTCTACGGGTCTTCTTCTTTTTCCTTGGCTCTGCTTCCTTCCTTGGTTCTGTTTGCCTTCAGTTCCTCTTCTTCTTCTTCTTCAATTCTTCTACTCTTCATCCAACGATTGAGATAGATTCTCACTTGATTAGGCGCAGTGAGGAGGGCGACGTAGCGCTCTTGTGGCCGTTGGATGGCTATCCAACAGTCTACAAGGTACATAGAACATTCTTCAGTGGATGGGGGCGGCGGCCTTGGATGGCTATGATGGCACCATGTGGCGCCATCGTAGCCGTCCACCTTTTTTGCTTTATAGGCGGTGCTGTAGGGCTTCGATCGAGTTGACTTTTGCTCCATTAGACTGCAATCGTTGATTCGGATCCATTCATGCGGTCGAATTTGGCATCTAAGGTTAGGATTTTAGCCACCTTACTTCTTGGCCTTTGCTCTTTCGCGATCTTCATAAGATGCTACGGGCGTCTGATCAAGATGGTCTTGGAAGCATTGGACTCCCATCATCGTTCTGAACAGATTCATACCATTGGATTCATCATCCGTGGCCCTGAATTACCTGCAATTATTATTACCTCTCAATTAGAACATATATAGCATTATTTTTCACAAAGCTAACAAATCAACTATGATGCAAAATATAATGCTTATGCATGAGTTATTCCTAAGTTGAGCTAGGATCTAACTTAATTCAGGTAGATTAGGACCTATGATTGCTGCGCATCATACCCCCATGCCTACATCTTGCTAGTCCCTAGAAAATGCAAGACTAAATGCATTCTATCAAGAGTTTGACTAGAGATCTATTTCTTTTGTTTTCATTCAAAAATTTAGAAATTCAGATAATCGTGAAAGTGTAGTGTTGTAATCTATGCAACGGGTCCAAGCAAAAAGCCAATTCACATCTAAAGCTCGTACTTGACCCTTAGTAAAACTCTATTGGGATAGGCAAACTTCTTCTCTCGAGGATGTAAAATAATCTCTAATTTAGCCCTATCTTTTGGCTTAGGTAGAAGATGTCTGAGTCAAGTGAATTTGTATTTGGTGGCTCACACTCTTCTGGTGCTACATAGAGACTAGTACTACAGAATCAAGATTTCCATACTACTAATAAATCAACATAGAGAGAGGCAAAAATACTGTGCCTTCTTTAGTTCCTTGTACTCATTCTCTCTCTCTTTTCTTCTTTTTTTTCTTTTCTTTTTCTTTTCTTTTTTTTCTTTTTGAGCTCACATCTCACCAAATTTGTAAATATGTTTGGTGTCTCTCATGGTATTAACACTTCAATTAAGTTCTGATAACCCTACAACTAAGTCAAAATTCTTCAACCAATATTCAGGTGGTCAGAAATATAGGAAAAGTAGGTTAAAGCTATATTTGGTGAATCGTAAGGGTAGTAAGTATTGCTGCCTCAACATGCTTAACATGAAAGGAATACAACGCAACGGTTTTTTTTTTCAGACTTTTTATCTTTTTCTATATATTTTTTTCCAAAAGTTGTTCTTTTTTCTTTTTCTTTCTTTTTTTTTCACATATATATGTACCAACACAATGTAATGTAACATGGCATACGCACTTTATTCACGAGGTATTATTTGGGATTGGTGATATTCAAGAGGATATTAGGTGGCTTATTTTGTGGAAGTGCCTATTCTCGGCACCGGGAAAGGCACGGATGGGACTGTGTATCTCTAACATTGACATTAATACCCTCCTTCAGCCAAAGATTCCATAAAGGACAGTCGTAACCATCCACCTTTGTCCTAGTTTTATTAGAACCCACTCTCTATGTATTTGCCATATTTGGTGGCTCTCAAAAATTCACACAAGAATTTGTACACAGGAACTAAAAGTGAAAACTATGCCTAACTCCGAGTATCATTTTCCAATTATCCAGAAATTAAGATTCCTCGCACTAGACTTACAACACCAGTAAACTCTCTACTCTCACCTTGCAATTATTTGGTGGCTCTACTAGAAGATGGTTTGCCTGACTCCCTAATTACTGTCCAAGAGTTTAGGAAAAGAAGCAATGCTTCTTCTCAACAAACTAAAATTGTCTATTGGTCTTTACAGTGGATCCATTACAAATTCTATGTGCAAGTGTGAAATTTTACTGGATTCTAAGTTCAGGAATCAACTAAAAAATAAATCCCTAATAGAACCTCTTGATAAAAATATGTTTCCTAAGGTCATACAGAAATTTATTTTTCAATTTATATGTACAACCCCCCCAATGCCTAAGTTCCTACATGTTCTCATGCATGAATAAGAGAATAAAGTATCATAGGGCGTACGTGGATAGAAATCAGCTGGAATTATTCCTAATTCATCATTTAGTTCATGCCAACACTACAATAATGATCATAATATGCATAATAATATGTACAAATGAAATATACTATGTATAGAAGATATCTATATATGTCTAAGTATTGAATTTAATGCCTCTAGCTGGGCAAAACTTCAATTACACACCCTCGATAAGATTAATAACTTCATCAGTAGGAGGAGGTTCCTAGGCCATAAATGGCTTAAGGCGCTGGTCATTTACCACAGAAATATGCCCAGATTTTTGGTCCATAATTTGGACTGCCCCATTAGAATATGGATGGATCACTAGATACATGCCAGTCCATTTGGACTTGAGCTTTCTCGCAAAGAATTTTAGTCGTGAATCAAATAATCAGACCTACTTGTTAGGAGTGAATTCTTTCCTCTGGATGTGGCGGTCATGAAAATCCTTAGTCTTATCATTGTATATCTTTGCATTCTCATAGACTTCTCACCAAATTTCTTCTAATTTACTGAGCTGGAGCCTCCTCTCATAACCTCCTGCATCGAGGTTAAAATTACACTTCTCTACCGCCCAAAAGGCACAATCTCCAAGTTAACAGGAAGGTGACAGGTCTTTCCATACACCATACAGTATGGTGACATTCCAAGCAGGGCCTTGTACACAGTCCGATATGCCCAAAGTGCATCAATCAATCAATCAGACCAATCCTTCCTATCGGGTCTAACCTTCTCTTGAAGAATCAGCTTGATTTGACTATTAGAAACTTCAGCCTGCTGGTGTAGACACATCCATTTAAGTTAAAATGCCTATTTATGTATGTTCTTAAGCTTAGATGTGCATTAAATGTTATAAATATTGCATAACATGCATCATTCTGCATTTAGAATAGTTTGTGTATATGGTAGGTTAATTACATCCTTTTATGGCCTGGAGAGGAGATTTAATTCAGGCCCTCAAATTAATGATCTGATCATACGAATCTGATCAGGATAACAATTAGAGTCCAACGCCTCCGAAATTGTCTAGATCGGAATCCCGTAGCACTGTATGCAGTCTGAAGAGATCAATGGCCAGGGGAAATACAACATCCTTACAAGCTTCGGATGAAAAATCCAACCATACAGATGGATCCGGAGCAACGATCTTAGTCCAGCAATGTGGAAATCATCTCGATCCGAGCACCGTGGCATCCTCTACAAGCGAAAGAAGATGGACGGCCTAAATGGCACCACGTGGTGCCATCTAGGCCACCCAACACCGACCAGCAGTCTACCCAATGCTTCCTCTTCATTCACATCATCCATTCCTAGTCGTTGGATCTTCATCCAATGGCCAAGAAGTCGTCTCCACCTCACGCCCTTGCTCCTCCTCGGGACAAACTCGTAGGCTTGGCACATTGGTCTTGAGGCACGTTCACAAAGGGGTGCAAGTTCGAAACACACAAAGCCCCCCAATCCTCCAATTGGACATTGAGGGTGCACCTACCAGTGCACACGTGCAGACGTACCCGCACCAACCCACACACCCGCATCGCACAGCATACGCGAGCACGCGACATGGCCGTGTAATGGGTGCGCGAGCACAGCTACAAGCAAGCATGCGTTGGTGCAGATCTTTAGCAACAGATGGGTGGATCTTTAGCAACGTTTACGGACATCACAAATTACCCATGTGTGACTAAGCCCTCCATCCTCCACTATAAAAGGACCCATACCCCTCCGTCCACCATCATCTCTTCCTTTCTCTCCATTAGTGTTGAAAGGGATCTAAATAGGATTAAGATTAAGTTATCATCATTGTAATGCAAAATCCTCAATCGATCTCTCAACAAATACAATTTATAACTCGAAAATCTAGAAATGAAGTCCAAGGTCAAACACAGGGAGCAAATAGGAATTCACATGCTAATCTCAATTAAAATATAAATGAGCATAATAAATGAAGCACTATAAAGATATTCAATGAATATTAATCTGTCACATTAAGTATTCAATGAAGATCAATGTATCTAGAGATAAAAAGATACCTAGAACAAAGCAATGGTGATTTAAATCACCAATTATTAGCTTAAAAACATATATATCAATTACTCAATAATGTCAAATAAATGAACAGTAATCAGATGTCCAATCTGAGAATTAGACGACTTAACTGTCGCCTACTACAGTGCTTCTCTCTGATGTTCTTTTCTTCTTCTCCTCTCCTTCCTCTTTTCTTCTTCACAGCAACCTTCTCCTTCTTCTCTTCTTTCCTTCACAAAGCCTCCTTTTCTTCTTCAATTCTTCTTTCTTTCTCATGCACAAGCAGAGCAAACCCTTCTCAATGGCTAAGTGTTGTAATCCCTAAAGAGCAAAACCCCCTACCCCTCTCTCTCTTTTCTTTCCTCCTTTCCCTTTCTTTTTCTCTCAAACCAAGCTTATCGGGTATTCAGGTCGCGTACTCGAGTCTAGGGCTGCGGGCATGAGTGTCACAGCCGAGGAGTGAGAGGCTAGCCAAATCATGTCGAGTGTGGGTAAGGTGAAGGGACCTCACCCCGTGTGTCTTGAGGCAACCAGCCGTAAGCACAAAATCAATTTATTCGCAGCCGACACCTCTTCACTTTTTGATGTGGGACTAGACCACGTCCCTTCTTCATGGGTGCCTACAACTGCAGGTCTCATCCAATTGATGGCGAAGGAGCGGTCAACGCTCCCAATTTAGCACCTGGGTAGGTGCTTTGAAGTCCTTTATGTCACCTAGAGGTGGCTTCTGGAGCAAGCGCTGCAAGAACACCTACTTCAAGGTTGAGTGAAGCTCCGTCAATGGCTGCTGAAGGTTCTATACCTGAAATCATGAATAAGGCCTCTCAGCCACGTTAAAATAGTTCATAAGCATTGCTGAATCTCGATGAGTGTAGTGGCAGTGGTTTCATGGTGATTGGTGAAGCGTAGAGGTCGGACGAACTCGAAGATGGTGGTGCGGCAGTGGGTTGGTGATGAGTCCATTTTAATGGACTAATAGTAAGCCTAAGTAATTCTCTTTTAACAATTTAGGTTTGTTAATAACTACACTAAGTTATAGAATAATTGTATGCATCAGGATTTAATTTCATAACATTCTATGACTAAGTGTGTAATGATTATGTTCTTTTTATTTGCAGGAATAATATTCATGAAGAATAAGGGTTGGGGAGCAATTTTCCCCAACAACCGGCAGGCCTTTTCCCTTTCCTACAGCTAGTGTAACTCTTCTCCAACGCCCACCGGTTGAAAACAGAAAAGGGATTTGGAAATCCCAGGATTGGCGCACGCGGGGAGAGAGAGGAGTTAAAGAGAAGAGGTGGAGAGAAGAACGGGAATCATCTTCCCCCTGCAGGGAACGGCTCTCTCTTCTCCACTGTGGAGAGGGCGAGCACTGTGCCGCTCCTTCTCTACCTCAAGCAGTAGCACCGAGCGCCTCTCCCAACCGCGCGCCTTCACCAGCTGCAGGCAGTTCTCCAGTCAACCGCACGCACACGCGCCACACACCGCCCCCACCTTCCTGCAAAGAGCCATCACGCCTCCACCGCACAGCACACACACACCGCTCCACCTCCAGCCGTGCCCAGAGGTGCTCCCAACCGCGCGTCCACTGCAGGCGCACCTCCCTGCAGAGCACCATCACGCTACCCCTGCCCGCGCGCCTTCCTCCTGCCGCTCCAGCTCCCTCAGAGCGCCATCCCGCCTTCGCAACCTCCCGCAGGAGCTCTCAACTGCGCGCCACTCCTCCCTGCAGAAGGAGCTCACGTGCTCTCTGCCTGCAGCGCACCATCCAGCGCGCCCCATCACTCCAACGCTGCAGGTGCTCATGCCCTGCAGCGCGCCTCTGCCCGCTCCGCCCTCTCCAGAACCAGCGCGTCCTCCTTCCTGCCGTTCAACGCACCCTCAATAGCAGGCGCTCTCTACCCGCCTTCACCCCACAGTGCCCGCACGGCCATCAGCAGGCGCGGCACAGCTCGCCCGCGCCCACAGGCGCTAACTGCAGACGCCGCGCCCGCACGAGCAGACTCGCGCCACAGCCATGGCCACTGTAGCAACCTTCGCCGGTCCTCATCTCCTCCGCTGGCCGGCCGCCTCCGGTCGTCGCCGTCGACGCCGCTGCCACCATCGGAGAGCCCCCTGCCTCCTGGTGCTCTCTCTCTTTCGTGAGGAGGAGAGAGAGCAAATGCTCTATTTTCTCCACCATTAAAATTTACAGAAAATGCCATTGTCAAGTTACTATTCATTTATTTTCTGAATTAATATATTGCTGCACAATTTACGTGGACACCCCTTGCTTAATTCAAAATTACATATAATTGATTTCTCCTTCTAAATGACATACAATCTGAGATATTAATTATAGTGTTATTAGTTAGGAGATTAACATTAACATTGTTTGTTATTACCAAGCTCATTATTTAGAATATTATATTGTGGTAATTTTGCATATGCACCCTCATCTTCTTGATTAATTATCTATATTGCAAATTTATGTGAGAAAAAGAAAAGTACAAAGTAACATGCATATCTATTGAGTTTCCTGAATAAACGTGACACTATTTATTAAATTAAATAGGCTAATTCCTCCCTGTGGAAACGACCTAACTATTTGTGGTTAGATTCTGACAATTAAAATGTTTTTGAAAAGCGATTTTCTACCACGCGATTAAATACAACGATACATCATTTTATGATAAAGTTTTAAACAAAAACGAAGATCGCTCTTTCAAATGGCACCGTTGCTGGGAAGGAAAAATGCCTATTAGTTTTTCAGGAATTTTATGTTATTTTTATGCTATTTTGAAAGTTTTTCTGAATTATTAACTGTGAATTTTCTTCTGTGCAAAAAACACGCGACGAATGCGACGGGCGCGTACGGCGGAGACGATCATTTTCATGGACCTTGACGCCACCTGGAGGACGACAAAAGGAACATGTGGACCTTGATCCCACGCATTTAGGCTTACGGAAAAGCCTATTTCTGATTTAGGCAGTAGGACTTAGTTAGATTTAGTTAGATAAACATTAGAATTTAAATTACTGTCTTTTGGGCCCTTGTTGGGTATTTTTGGGAACGTGTTCCCATTTATTTAGATTATAGGATTATTTTAACTATTTTAAACTGCATTTCAGTTAGTTAGTTAGATTAGGTCTGTTTGTTATTATTATTTAAAAAGAAAAAAATCGAACTGCCTGCTAGAAGCTGCATATCTATAGGACAATCATCTAGGATTGAATGAGCAGCATCTAGTTTATTTTCTTTATTGCATTGCATTCATCACTGCACGAAGAAAGCTGGAGTAAGGTACGTCTTCTCTTGAGTATTAATTACTTGTCATGCATATGCATTGAACCTAAATCTACGACCACAAAAGTGCGTGAATCAAATTAATTTAGTGGTCACTTTTAAAAAAAATTGGGACTGTTAAGAGGTTGGACTTTAAAATCTGTGACTAAAAATTGTGTGCAAAAGGATCCTGTTTGCAGAATTTCAAAAAATCAAAACACGATCGTATACTTGCACACTTGAGACACTGTGCACCTCACACATAAGGTCACTAGATAAATTTCTACCTCTCCTCTTTTGCACCACAAGGGAAGTTAGTCGGAAATCAACAAGCCTATCCACCAAGTTACTTCGGTTCCTCGTGTGTGGGCTCGATTCGAGACTTCCATCCCTTGCGAGTAGGTTATAGGCACCAGCGAAGGTTGGCCTAGGAAGCGTAATTTTTGCAAAACTTGTTTGGCCACCAACTAAACATATAACTCTAAGACCTACAATCTACTAAAAATAGATCCCGTTGAATTTGCGTTTGCTTTGACAATAGAACTCTCTAGGAAGTTTATATTCTGAATTTTGCTAAAGCCAAAGAGAGTTAAAATTGTTTTGCTTAAAGAAATGGATTACTCTTACTCCTATCACTCAGATTATCAGAGTCAATACTTCCCATCTTTTAATCAAGATCCCATGCTCCGAGCGTATCCATCCTTTGATGGGTACATTGATAATTCATGGGATCATTCTCATTCTTACCCTGGGAGTACTGGCTTGATAACTCCCACTTTTGAGCAGAGCCTAGGAGTGGGATTTTCCAATCCTGAAATCCCTACTTCCATGCAAGCACCCAACCCTCCCACCCTTCATGATTTTCTGTATCGAGGTTGGACCAATACCCCTAGGCAACCAGAGCCTAAAATTGACTATCCTCCCCAACCTAATAATAGTAATCTCTCCTCTTTTATGATAGAAATGCAAAAATAACAAAAGGAAATAATGGAATCAATGGGAGAGATGTTGAGGAATAGTCAACAATTAAATGAAGAAATAAGACAACTTAGCTACACGGTTCCCAATAATCCTGATCCCTACCTATCCGATCATGATCATGAAAATAATTCTGAGGTACTTAATGACAATAGGGATCCAATTTCATGTAGCGATCACTTAGACTCTCCCAATGAGACGCGGCCACTAGAGGACAACAATCATAGTGATTATCCACCTGAACTATATTGGAGTCAAAAGCAAGAGAAAATTATTATTCCTATCACTTCCCCTCTTGATTATTTGGTGGATTCCCATTCTACTCTTAGTGAGCCTACTCCTGACCCTCCACTTAGGGAATCAACACCTATCATTCAATATCCTAAGGATTCAAATGTACCTAATGAAGGTGAGCCTAAGGGAATGGAGGATGATCAATTCTGGTCTCAGGGATATGAAGAGTCTAATTCAGAGGATGAGGATGCCCCAACAGAGGAACCTGGACTGAAAATTTGGAGTGAATCATAGGAGAATTATTTATCATTTGAGGATTTAGCTCCAGAGGATAGAAATAATATGATTAAATCCGGATTCCTACTTTCTTTTGAGAGTCATCCTCCATCAAAACAGGAGTTGATATTAGAGGAGGACAAGCAAAATAATGAGAAGTCTATGGGAGACTCTCGGGGATAAAACACGTCATTTGAGGATTTATACCCCGAGAAGAATGACAAATTCAATGATATAGGCTTCCTCCAAAATATTAAAACTAATCCCCCTTAGAAATAATTGAGGATACTGATCCAACTCCTAAGGAATCACAGATACACCCAGACAAATATTCCAGTGAACCAAATGAATCTAGGGATGAGCTGAATGATAATGATTCTTACATTTTGACCCTGCCATCAAAAAGTTGTAGTTTGGAGTCTACCCTTTATTCAAATACGACTCCGATTATTAATGCTAGGCAAGATAACTTGAAGTTGTCTACTACTGTTAGGGATTGTACACAATCTAAATCATTGTTGGAATTGGACCCAACTAAGCCCTCATTCGACTTAACCATTACCTTCCAACACTACAAACAATCCTTAAACTCCCTAACCAATCCTTGGCTCAGATCTCTGCTCATGTACATTCTTTCTGGAGACTATATCAGGCCACTACATCCTAGGGTAGAATGGCGAGTATGGATTGATGCTTGTACTTTTACTCTCGCCATTCAAGGGTTTGAACTAATTATGTGTATATCTTTTAAAACCCGTCCTACTTTGGAGGACCCTTGTTATCCTCCACTTATTCTATTTCGAGAGGTCCCTTTTCATATTCCGTTTATTATCCCTAGACCTCCCAAGGTAGCTAACGAGGTTTTTCGCTTTCATATCTTCTGGCGAGCATTTGGAATTACATTGCATCATCAGCTCGCCAACATCCGTGGTTACCTGTTTTCTAGGCCTGCACTGTTACGCATATTCTTAGGGCCTAACCTTTCTGTTTGGAACCTGACTTACAGGTTCCTTATAAGTCTGGCTGCTAACAGAAAATGCAGCACTTGTTGGGAGGCAACCCAGCAAACTGTGTCAGGTGATTTCTTTCTTTTCTCCTCCTGTTTTAATTTTACAATGGGGACATTGTAGGATTTAGGCATGGGGTAGTGCATTTGCATTTTAGGTGCATTCATGCATTTAGGTTAGCATATATAAAAAAAAAAAGTTCTCTTTTCTTGAGCTGATTGGGTTAGTCCCTAGCAAAATACCTTTGTCATTGGAGGTTTTTCTTCTTGAATTATTTCTTAAGTTTAGAATCAAGTACATTTATTTCACATGCACGTAGACTTGGTAATGGATCCTTGAGGAAAACCAATGAGCATTTGTAGTCTACTGAACCCTTGGATAGTTCATAGAGAGTCAGGCATACTATCTTCTAGTAAATCCACCTCATATTTGTGAGAAGTAGAGAGATTACTGGTGCGCTAAGTCTAGTGCAAGGACTCTTAAGTTCTGGATAATTAGATGATGATACTTCAGAGTTAGGCGTAGTTTTCACTCTCTGTTCCTGGGTGCGTACTTTGAGTGAATTCCTGAGAGTCACCAGATAAGGCGGATACACAGAGATTGAGTCTTAATAAAGCTATAACTATGGTGGATGGTTACGACCGTCCTTCATAGAGTCCTCAGCTGAAGGAGGGTAATAGTGTCAAAGGTCAGAAATACGTCTGTCCTATCCATTCCTTCCCGGTGCCGAGAATAGGCACTTCCACTAAATAAGCCACACAACTTCCTCTTGACCGTCATCCCTAATAATGCCTCGTAAATAAAAGTCTGTATCGTGTTGTGCTAATTGAAAAAGAAACAAAAACAAGAAGAAATAATAATAAAAAAAAGGAAGAAAGAAAAGAAGAAGAAAAAGAAGAAATAGTTATATTACCAAAAAAAAAGTCAAAGTTTCTAATGTTTCTGAGGCAACAGAACACCTATTGCGTTCCACCAAATATGACCCATACCTACCTTCTAGTATTTCTGATCGCCTGAATAATGGTTGAGGACTCTAACTTAGTTGTAGAGTTTAGGACTTTAATTGAAGTGTGGATGTAATGTGAGGCCACCAAATAGTGAGTACAGTTTCTAAATCTGGCAAGATTTGTGATCTCAGAAAGAGAAAGAAAAGAGAGTGCCCAAGAACATCAGGAGAGCACAGTTATGTAGCCTCTCTCAGAGTTGACTTGTCTAATAGTCTAGAGAGCTAGAGTCTACAGTACTAGACTATATGTAGCACCAGTAGAGTGTGTACCACTAAATACAAATCCATTCAACTTGTTATCTCCTACCTAAGCCAAACACCGGGGTCAAGTTACAGATTATCGTCTACTTTATCCCCGAGGGAAGTAGTTGCCTATCTCAACAGAAATTCTTGCCAAGGGTGATGTACAAACTCCTAATGCGAATCGGCTCTTTCACTTGGATCTGTTACCTAGGCTATCAACACTTCACCTTTGTCTGGATTTCTAAAGTTTTGAAGTAAGAAAAGAAGAAATCTTCTAGTTACTTCTATTATTTTTATTTTTGCTAGGGACTAGCAAATCTTAGGCATGAGGGCATTTGATGAGTCCATTTTAATGGACTAATAGTAAGCCTAAGTAATTCTCTTTTAACAATTTAGGTTTGTTAATAACTACACTAAGTTATAGAATAATTGTATGCATCAGGATTTAATTTTATAACATTCTATGACTTAGTGTGTAATGATTATGTTCTTTTTATTTGCAGGAATAATATTCATGAAGAATAAGGGTTGGGGAGAAATTTTCCCCAACAACCGGCGGGCCTTTTCACTTTCCTACAGCCAGTGTAACTCTTCTCCAATGCCCACCGGTTGAAAACAGAAAAGGGATTTGCAAATCCCAGGATTAGCGCACGCGGGGAGAGAGAGGAGTTAAAGAGAAGAGGTGGAGAGAAGAACGGGAATCATCTTCCCCCTGCGGGGAACGGCTCTCTCTTCTCCAGTGTGGAGAGGGTGAGCACTGTGCCGCTCCTTCTCTACCTCAAGTAGTAGCACCGAGTGCCTCTCCCTACCGTGCGCCTTCACCACCTGCAGGCAGTTCTCCAGTCAACCGAGCGCACACGCGCCACACACCTCCCCCACCTTCCTGCAAAGCACCATCACGCCTCCACTGCATAGCACACACACCGCTCCACCTCCATCCGCGCCCGCAGGTGCTCCCAACCACGCGTCCACTGCAGGCGCACCTCCCTGCAGAGCGCCATCACGCTACCCCTGCCCGCGCGCCTTCCTCCTGCCGCTCCAACTCCCTGCAGAGTGCCAACCCGCCTTCGCAACCACCCACAGGCGCTCTCAACCGCGCGCCACTCCTCCCTGCAGAAGGCGCTCACGTGCTCTCTGCCTGCAGCGCACCATCCAGCGTGCCCCACCGCTCCAACGCTGCAGGTGCTCATGCCCTGCAGCGCCTCTGCCCGCTTTGCCCTCTCCAGAACCAGTGCCTCCTCCTTCTTGCCGTTCAGCGCACCCTCAACAGCAGGCGCTCTCTACCCACCTTCACCCCACAGCGCCCTCACGGCCCACAGGCGCTAACTACAGACGCCGCGCCCGCACGAGCAGACCCGCGCCACAGCCGTGGCCACTGCAGCAACCTTCGTCGGTCCTCATCTCCTTCGCCGGTCGACCGCCTCCGGCCATTGCCGTCGATGCTGCTGCCACCATCGGAGAGCCCCCGTCCTCACCGTCCTCCTGAGCATCGCAACTGCTCCGCCGGTGCTCTCTCTTTCGCGAGGAGGAGAGAGAGCAAATGCTCTGTTTTCTCCACCATTAAAATTTACAGAAAATGCCATTGTCAAGTTACTATTCATTTATTTTC
Organism: Thalassia testudinum; assembly: GCA_037157565.1. Lineage (NCBI taxonomy): Eukaryota > Viridiplantae > Streptophyta > Magnoliopsida > Alismatales > Hydrocharitaceae > Thalassia > Thalassia testudinum. Next base: position 2,525,690 of record JAZHRO010000073.1, on the reverse strand, counting down.
TGAATTAATATATTGCTGCACAATTTACGTGGACACCCCTTGCTTAATTCAAAATTACATATAATTGATTTCTCCTTCTAAATGACATACAATCTGAGATATTAATTATAGTGTTATTAGTTAGGAGATTAACATTAACATTGTTTTTTATTACCAAGCTCATTATTTAGAATATTATATTATGGCAATTTTGCATATGCACCCTCATCTTCTTGATTAATTATCTATATTGCAAATTTATGTGAGAAAAAAAAAAGCACGAAGTAGCATGCATATCTATTGAGTTTCCTGAATAAACGTGACACTATTTATTAAATTAAATAGGCTAATTCCTCCCTGTGGAAACGACCTAATTATTCATGGTTAGATTCTGACAATTAAAATGTTTTTGAAAAGCGATTTTCTACCACGCGATTAAATACAACGATACATCATTTTATGATAAAGTTTTAAACGAAAATGGATATCGCTCTTTCAGTTGGTCGATGGGAGTTTTGAGTGGTCGAGAGGATGAAATAGGAGAGGGGTTTTGTGCGGGGATGAGTGATGGAGCTTTTGGGAGCGTCGGCAAGGCGTACGAAGGTGTGAGGTGAGCGAATACCTCACCAAAGGGATGGCCAGAGATGGAAGAGATGACGGTGAATGGCGAAGTCGGGGTTAGTTTTTGGGTTTTTGATAAAGGGAATGATAAGAGAGGAAGAAAGGGTCCTAATTACCTACTTTAAGGGTCGAAAGGGATAGAAAGGACACAGACTTTGGCTGGCCAGTGCCGTGGAAGCAAAGTTCTCCAGAGGGGGGCGGCGGCAAAGACAAGGAGAGGAAAGCCCTCGCTTTGACTTGTGAGGTGCGGAGGAAGATGAGGAAGAGGATGGGCAAGCCAATTTGGCCGTTGGCTACACCGAGGAAGACAGGGAAGGAGGCTGTTAGAGCTTGGTTGGAAAGGGGCCAGAGATAGGGTTTGGAAAAGGTTTTTGGCCCCAAACCTTACTAAGGAGCATGGCCTTGCGACCTAGTTTGTCATGCGTAAAGCACGTGTTTGCTAGGAAAACGCATCGTAGTATAGTGCGTAATACGATCCAACAAAGATATTTGTAAAAAGATAACTAGACTTGAGTCCCGATCGTTCGTCAATGGGAGGCGTTTGTTCTACTTTAGAATTTGATCTTATACCACTCTACTATGTTTAAAATCGCACGTCGGTTTCCAATCTCTTGATTAAGATTTCACCACTTCTATTATGAACCCTGATTACATGCGCGTGTGTTAAATAAATCACAAAGGTGAAAGTGTGAGTTTCTATGCGCACGATTCTAGTGAGGTGGTGACTATTACAGAAAATGCGTCTATCGTTAGATTTTCTACATTTTCAGGAAACGACATGCTTGTTGCGGAATAGATAAACAAGTGAAAATAGGCAACTTGAATCACGCAAACAGGATGGCAATCAATAAGCTCATGGTGATTTCAAAACATAGACATATATATGTAGAAAATATATTTTTCATTCAAACTTGTTAGGCCCACTGGGCAAACCAGGGTAGTCAGACGAGGGTGCGCGAACTATGGAGGGGCGAGACCCCTGTTTTGTTCTGAGGGGCTAGACCCCTGTTATTGAGAGGGCTAGGCCCTATACTGTTCCGTGCTGTACTTTGGGTGTACCCGTTAGCAGAAACGACTGATCGCGTGCCAGTGTGGGTTAGCTACCCGTGCGCTTATCGCGCGTGCCGTAGTAACCGCTACCTTGGGGTGGTTAATTGGGTGTAGGATCACCACGGGGGACTCTCCCGACCAGGAGAGCACCACGTGCTCCTTCTACTCTTCGAAAAAGACTGCAATTAAGATCGTTCCCACGAGGAACATTCGAGATCAAGAAAGAGATCTAAAAATATAAACCAATGGGTAAAAAGGAATAACTTGTAAAATAAGATAATTGGAATAGGTAGTTTACCTGTTAGCTTTTACTGTTTTAATTAGTTGGTTACCACTCTACTCAGCGTTTGCTGACTTTGTTACTCATAACCCTTTTTCAGGTCCAAGTGTTGAGTAGCCCGAGTCACCGGCTGCAGAGGGTGTTGGGTCCAGTCGAGCCCAGCAGTAGTTTCCTGTTATAGTACTTTCTTTGTTAGTGAGTTCAAACTCTTGTACCTTTTACGTTTATGTACTTTGTTTCTGTTTTACTGTTGTGGTGGTGAAATGTACTATTAGCAGCTTTTACTTCCTTTACTGCTTGTATTCTTTTTACTGTTAGTTACTTAGCATAGTGAATTTGGTTTACTTTCCTGCTTTTTGGTTATTTCTTGTTGGACGACTGGGACTTGGGATTAGTCGAGTCTAGCCGGTCTCGGGTCCTGTAGGGATTCGAGAATTGGGTCGTAACATAGAGAGTTCTAGAGAACTCTAGGCTAGGTATTTTCATGTGGATGGTGTGTGTGGGTGCGTATGGGTGTGTGTGGGTCGAAACTTAGGTGGCTTGGTTGATTAGGTTAGGTTCTAGTGGGTTTAGGTCAAGGTATGTCTCAAATTAGGATTATAAACCCTAATTCACTAAGGTAAAGTGCAATTAAACTTAATACCAGTTTAATTGGGTGTGTGGAAACTTAATTGAGGGTAAAACAACTCAATTAATTTAGGTCTAGGTCAATTGGACTCTCACTGAGTCCAATTGGACAGTGTGCACTGAGATCAGGGCTCAATGGACTCAATGAGTCCAATTGAATAGGCTGATGGAATTGACTAAGATCCAAGTCAATTAGGTTTAGTGAGGACCTAATTAGGTTCTTAAGGAGGTCTAGAGGTGATGTATTAGGGTTAGGGCACCTTAATTTAGGTTCCTATGGGGTTGGAATTGGGTTTAGGGACCTAGAGATCCAAGATCAAGGCTTGAATCTCAAAACAGGAACTGGAGAGTACTATCAGACGTCTAATAATAGTGTCAGACATCTTATACTCAAAAATCAGAAGTCCAGACTTGTTGTCTGGACGTCCAATCAGAGTCAGGAAGGATTCAAGGTTCTATCGTCGGTATTCTGCAGAAATTGGACGTCTGACCAAGTGTCTAGACGTCCAATAACACTACAGAAGTGGGTTTAAGGTGTGCGGGAGTTGGCTAAGGGTTTTGGACATCCTATAATTCATCTAGACATCCAGATAAAGGTTGGAATTAGGAGTTTAAGGTTTCCTAAGGTGCGGTGACCTAATCTAAGGGTGGCTAAGGCTTAGGGAAGTCTCTAGGCTATCCTAGGGCTAGGATGGACCTAAGCTCTTCACATTTTACTGCTTTATTCCTACTTAATAGAATAGCAAACCTTAACTCCCTTACATCATTATTCCTACATCTAATCTAAGTCTTCTACTCCAGCTCTATTGCAACACCCGTTATTTCTGATCCAGCTTCAGATCCTGCTCCAGATCCAGCTCCTGATCAGCTCCGATCAGCTTATTGCCTGCAATCGACATAATGCACTTCATCAGCACATTATAACATTATTTTATGCATAGCTAAATTAAAGCAATAAAGATGCAGATAATGCTTATGCATGCATGAATTACCCTAACTTATGCTAAGTCCTAACCTAATTTAGGTCAATTAAGACCTATGATTGCTGCGTAATCAGGCCCTTTTATAGGGCTTAGGTGAGCATTCCAAGCTTGGAAACCAAGCTTGGAAGCTTGGAAGCTTCACACACAAGGAAACTCAAAACTTCAAAGGATTTGCATGAGGAATTGAGTAGGAATTGGAGCCCAAGATGCGACTCGGATTGTAGGAAAATCCTTCCTGATTCTTCCTTCCAAATTTGGAAAAGTTTGGCCGTGAAATTAGGGAGTAATCCTTGATTGAAGGTTGTCGATAAGTGGGTTTAGGGGTTGAAGGCGACGAGGACCTGTTGGTGAATAAAATGATGAAGTTAGGGGCATATTTGCAAGGATTTCAAAAGTTAGGGGCCTATGTGTCAGAGAAAAGAGTCAAACAGAACTAAAATGTAAACTAGGTCAATGTGATCTCTAACTGGGCCCAAATTTTGGTACAAACCTAATTTGGACCCAAGGAATCTAATGGTGAAGTTGGATTTATGTTTTGACCAAGTTTGACTGGGTAATTTATGCAAAAACCTAAATTATGGCAATTATCTGTCTAAGACTCTATTTTATGTCAAAATGGGTTCCAATGGTCAAATCAAAGGTACCAAAACTTATAGAATATTTTTATATGATTTTTAGAAGATTTAGGTTAATTTTATCTTGAGCAGAACCTCAGTTAATTAAGTAGGTCTGTTTTTAGGGTTTCAGATGTCATTTAATTCTCAAAACGTGTGAAAACTCATTTCTATCTACACGAACCCACTTATTAGACATTTATGACCATTTGACCTTTAATTAACCCTCAGGAAAACCCATGATTATTCTGCATTTAGGATATTCTGTTAAAACTATAGTTTTACCCATGTTTTCATGTTTATCTCTCAAAATGGATTTGCAGTGAATTATGGCTCTTTGGTGGTTATGTAGGAGCATTTACCTGTTGATTACGGCTAAATAGAGCTAGATATGGCTAATGACGACGTTATCATCATGCCCCCATGTCTAACTTTTGCAACTCCCTTAGCAAAATCTTATGAAATGAACTTGAATTCTAGACCATGCTTTGCAGTTCAGAGTCCTGATTCTTTCTTGTTTTTAGAAATTAGGTCAGAATGCTAATAGAGGGCCTAGAGGTCCTCAAGTACCAACCAAGATCTAGACCTGACTATCTTTAGCCTCAATATGCTACGAAGGTTTCTAAGGCCCACAAAAACTATCCTAAGTTCTGTTGAACCCAGCGGTTAAAGCACCCGTGCTTGTAACATGGTTAGTCCCGGTTTAATTTGCAGTGCATTTTTATGAGAGAGATAAAAGAATTTTTGCATTATTTGAGAGTTTTCTCCCTCTTTTTCTTTTCTTTATTTCTAGCTTCAAATTGGCTCAAAAACATGGTCTGTATCAAATTCCTAGCTCCCACCATCAATCATCATAGGGTCCCTAGCAATCGATGATTCAAGATAACACCGCCCATGGCACTCCCAAAACCCTTACTTTCGACACTTCGAGATAGGGTTGCCTATGATGTTCTGCAGCTAAATTCAGGCCCTAGCGATTGACATTTTGGGATAATCTCGCCCATGGCACCTGAACCAACATAAGGTTCTTACATGTCCCTAGTAGGATATTTAGATATACTATGAGACAAGCATTGAGGAGATGGTATGTTATTGCGCATCTTCGAGGGAAATTTCCTACCTCTCCATGTCGAGAACTCATCCAAATCAATTTGTGTTGATAAGCTGCTCCTAATCTAGGTAGCTTTTTCATAACAGAATAAACACTTTTGTGAGATTTTGATTATTAAGCACACTGAACCAAACTTGTGTGTGGATTAGGGTGCTTAGGTTACCGAGTCCTGCAAACTAAAGGTTAGTTAACGAGGTCGAATAATCCCCAAGCCTTAAACCTAATATATAAGCTTCGCATTTTTGCCAACCTCTTCAAGATTATCCGGATTTTTACTGATACTTGAATGTTTAAGCCCTAAAACAAGCCCAAGAGGCCTAAGATCAGCACTCATACTAATCTCCATATCTCTCTATTATTCTAAGACTTAATTTTTTCTTTTTATTTGGTCTATAACTTACGTAGATTCCATAATCATTTACTAATGCTTACTTTTTGTTTCAAATTGTTTTACTCCTTTTTGACATTTAAATCACTTCCTTTTATCCTCCTCAAGAATGATATGCAATGAATTTCTCAAAATTTCCACCCTTTTCTCCATTTTTTATTTTTCAATTTTTATTTTTTTGGTTTTTTGAATGAGTAATTTTTTTGTGAGAACCCTTCAAAAACTTGAATTTTTATGTGTTTGCACTTTAACACCCCCCCATGCCTTGTGCGAGATGAGTACTGACAATGTAAATCACCTCCTTTCTTCTTGCCTTGTCACTGATGCCATCTGGAGAAAAATTTGTTAGGAGCCTTTACCAGAGTGGGATTCTATCTAGCATGGGTTTGAGGTAAGAGGGAAGCCACATGTCCACATGGCTGCTACTATTTGGTGTGTATGGAAGGTAAGGAATGAGAGACTTTTTCAGGAGATGCCAGTATGTTGTGAGAGTATTGTAAGAGAGTGTTGGTCCCTCATACATTCTTGGGGATCCTTTTTGTAATTTCTCCTGTGTTGCATATAATATACTGCTTCAGACTGCTATCGTAAGACGATAGCTCTCCTTTTTGTTTCAAAAAAAAAAAACACCCCCCCATACCTAAGTTTTGCAATGTCCTCATTGTAAATTGAAGGGTATGGAATTAGTTGGGTTCATGGGTTAGAACAAGATCAAAAGGGTGGGTGAACGGGTCAGGATGACTGTTGCGAACGATTTCAAACTTTGGTATGAATACCAAAGGTGGAGTCGGCTGTTCTAAAACTGAACTTAGAAGTGTAGTAGACGTGAAGCTCAAAACGATAATCAGAAGGGTCTTGGGTTTTTTTGGAATGATGGGTTGCCTCCCGTTCAGTACTAAATTCAATGCCTTCAGCCAATCAGAAAGTGGTCATAGAGAAGGAGTGGTCAAATCAGCAGAGTTTTGTAGAATAAGCACCTTGATCAAAAGACTGGTTGGTCCAACCAGGTGCTTATTCAGATCAACAGGCTGATGATGCAGCTCAAACCCAATCAATCTGGTGGGTTGATGGATGTGAATCAGTAGATGTGGTGCCCACCAGATGCTGTGAGACTCAAGAAGATATGGAAGTGAGAATCTAGGGTTTCGCTAAGTCGAATCAGCCAGGTTAGAGTAGGGATCCTTAAATGAAAAGGAGTCAGTGGAGGATGTAGGAACCCTACAAGAATGATCAGAGAAAGATGGGACGTGATTAGTGGTTTGATTGATGTTCGAAACCTGATTGAAAGATGGAGAATCATATGCAACCAGATCATCAAGAGGACAATCAGAGTAGAAGTTGATTCTAGTTATGGGTCAAGGTTGGTTTCGGGTTCAAGAAGGTTCTGTATGTGATGTAGAAGAGGTGATTTCTTTCAAAACTATGTGTGTTGAGGGATCCTCTAGAAAGGTTTCAAAGGTAGGTTCATCTAAAGAGTCCCTATAAAGGCCATCAAAATCAAAGGTAAATGCTTGAAGAGAGTTTATAGGATCATAAAAATCTAAGTCAAGAAAAGATTCGAACTCTGGATTGCAGACACTCTCGACACTTGTTTCTGATTCCTGAAGATCAAAAAGGAATGATTCCATCTCAATGGAACCTGATTTTGAATTAGTGATCTCGGGATCAGGGACCTCAGAGTCAAAGTCGAAGAATGGATCATGGATGCTAAGGTCGTAGCTTAGTTCATAATTATCAGGAAACAAAGGTTCTCCGAAATCAGAGTAAAATTCGAAATCGTCGAAGAACTTGCGAAGATTGTGTGTTCTGAACATGATTCCAAATCAGGAGTTCCACCATAAAGAAAATCAAGATGTGGAGAAGTAACAACTTAACTTGGATATAACCTAGTCTTAGAATCCGAACTCAAAAAGGTGTCCTTATTAGGCATGGGCTTGGGTTCTTGGCTCCTAGGGTAGACTGATTGCGCAGCAATCATAGGTCTTAATTGGCCTAGATTAAGCTAAGACTTAGCATAAGATAGGGTTATTCATGCATGCATACACATTATCTGCATCTTTACTGCTTTCCTTTAGCTATGCATAAAATAATGTTATAATGTGCTGATTAAGTGCATTATGTCGATTGCAGGGAATAAGCTGATCAGGAGCTGGATCTAAAGCTGGATCAGGAATAACGGGAGTTGTAGCAGAGCTGGAGCAGAAGGCTTAGTTTAGATGTAGGAATAATAATGTAAGGGGGTTAAAGGTTTCTATTCTATTAAGTAGAAATAAAGCAGTAAAATGTGAGAGCTTAGGTCCATCCTAGCCCTAGGATAGCCTAGAGACTTCCCCAAGCCTTAACCACCCTTAGATTAGGTCACAACACCCTAGGAAGCCCTAAAACCCTAGTTCCAACCCTTCTCCGGACGTCCAGATAAGTTTTAAGACGTCCAGGACCCTTAGCCAACTCCCACACACTTCAAACCCACTTCTGCAGTGTTATTGGACGTCCAGACACTTTGTCAGACGTTCAATTTCTGCAGAATACCCAAAACAAAACCCGAAATCCTTCCTGACTCTGATTGGACGTCCAGAGAACAAGTCTGGACTTCTGATTTTTTAGTATAAGACGTCTGATTCTATTATTAGACGTCTGATACTGCTCTCCAATTCCTGTTTTGAGATTAAGCCTTGATCTTGGATCTCTAGGTCCCTAAACCCAATTCCAACCCCATAGGAACCTAAATTAAGGTGCCCTAACCCTAGTACATCACCTCTAGACCTCCCTAAGGACCTAATGAGGTCCTCACTAAACCTAATTGACTTGGATCTTAGTCAATTCCATCAGCCTATTCAATTGGACTCATTGAGTCCAATTGAGCCCTGATCTCAGCACACACTGTTCAATTGGACTCAGTGAGAGTCCAATTGACCTAGACCTAACTTAATTGAGTTGTTTTACTCTCAATTAAGTTTCCACACACCCAATTAAACTTGTATTAAGTTTAATTGCACTTTACCTTAGTGAATTAGGGTTTATAGCCCTAATTTGAGACCTACCTTGACCTAAACCCACTAGAACCCAACCTAATCAACCAAGCCACCTAAGTTTCGACCCACACACACCATCCACATGAAAATATCTAGCCTAGAGTTCTCTAGAACTCTCTACCATGTGTGGTTGCCTTGGTTGCCAAAATTAGCAACCAAGAGCCATTCAATTTTTAGATCCACATTTGGTGGATCTAAAAACCACCTTCCACCCTCTCTCTCTCTCTCTTCCACGAGCTCCCACCATAGGCCTCTCTAGAGAATTCCATAATTCTCTAGAGAGCTTCCATTGGGTCTATAAAAAGACCCCATGGGTGGCCATTTGCACCCATTCACTCCCTTGCCAATTGCTCTCCATTGGTGCCATTCACGCCACCTCCACTTAGCCACTCACTCCACCTCCATGAGCTCACTACCACCACCATGGAGGACACCATGCCGGGATGCTGGATCAACCCTACTTCTCTCCAAGGGTCGGCCTAAGCTACATTGGCCGCCCCTCATTCTCTTCTCGACCACTCCAAGGCCATCGGGGACCACCCTTGAATGCCCCCTATTCTTCTAGCTCTAGATCATGCTCTTCATAATTTTTATTGCTTTCATTTACTGCTTAGTAGAGTAGTCTTACTTCTCCTCCAATGATGCATGCGAAATCCCCCCGTTGATTCTTGTATGCAATCGTTTTCTGGTAGTTAGATTTAATTTTAAGCATTCATGTATAAGCTTTCCTCTAGATTTCCTTGTGGAACAACTCTCCCACGATGAATGAAATTGTGTTATATATATATATATATATATATATATATATATATATATATATATATATATATATATATATATATATATATATATATATATATATCTTATGTGTTTGAAATCACCTTGAGCTAAATGATTATCATATTTGCGTGATTTAAGTGCATGTTCTTTAACCGCCTATATATACCGCACCAGCATGTCGTTTAAATAAAGTAGAGTGGCTTTAAGATCAGTTTCAAAAACAAAAACAACGCCTCCTAGAGACGAACGACCGGGACTCAAGTCTCATTATCTTTAAAAATCAAATCTTTGACGAATGTTTTTGAGCGACTATACTACGATTTTCGACGACTTTCAAATGCGCGAAAATGGCTTTCTGTTAAATGGCGCCGTTGCCAAGGAGGCAACGTCATTTTTCTTGATTTTGATCTTTTAATTTATCACTGACAAGTCTGCCTCTACTTCGTTTTCGATGTGCAGGACAACACGGAACGAAAACGGGATCTACGCACACACTGAGCGCGGCGAAGAAAAATCAGGTGCACATCATCTATCTTAGATTAGGTTTCTCTTTCTGAACCGTAGAAGTAGATTTACTTGTTGCAATTTCCTTTGAAAAAAATTATTTGTGAAAAAAAAAAAATTGTCTCATTTTCGTGAAAAAGAAAAAAAAATCAAAAAGAAAAAATTTGAAAAAATCTAGATTAGGTTTTCTTTCGAATCTAGGTTGTTTTGCAAAAAAGAAAAAAAAGAGATTTCCGTTTGAATCTTTTGAAATCTTTTTTTAAAAAAAATAAAAAAAAAGTGCAAAATATTTTTTTTAAAAAAATGCATTTTTGGTGGAAGGCTTGAATTTCAAATTCAAACATCTTCAAAAGCTTTTCCACCACCTTCTGATTTTCGGCCAAATTTCAAATCTCACTTGAAAATTCGATTGCCGAAAAATCTGTTAGCGAAAAATTTGGAAATTCGGCAAAACCTTCAATTTCAAACTATCTTTCAAATTCCACCATTACTTTGAAAACACTCCAAATATAAAATTTTTAAAAATTCGCGAAGTGCACGAGGGTCAGATTGACCCAGATTCAAAAATTTTCAAATTTCAAAAAGTGATTCCGAGAAATCCGCGAATCTGTTTTGACTGAAAACGGTGGGGTTTGAAAGCTGATCTAATTGGCTTTATTTTCCATATTTTTCCTGAATTTTTGAAGATCATTTGTTACTGTTTCAAGGCAAAACACCATCCAGGGGTCAAAGTTCCAAATATGACCCCCTGATATTTAAAATTCCCTAAAAGTTCGATTGAAATAGTAAAAATTCCAAAAAAATATTCTCTGAAAAACTAATTGAAATAAGAATCTACTCACAAAATTTCAAATTAATTGGATTCCAATTATTATAAGAGAATCTACATTATTTTTGTGATCTATTGAAATAAAAAAAAAACCCAAGAAGTGCATGCAACTTAGGTTGAACCTTTAGGGTCACAACTAGAGACCACACTTTTGGCTAACCTAGACTTAATCAAGTCTAGTTAGCCGGTGAGCTTGGTCACCTTGTGGGCCACTCACCACAAACCCCACTGAAGAAAACGGGTTAAAAATAATTTTAAAACACGAATTCAACCCGAGTTCGTTGTCGTACTACTGAACGAATTTAATCTCTCTTGCCAAACCTGGTGACCAAGTCTGCGGGGTAGTATCAAACGACCGTGGCTCGGGGGTCAACGAAACCGGATACGTAAGCCAAAGAAAGAACCTTCCCCTTAGTCCCCTCGTAACCAGACTGGCTGGGTTAGCTTGAGAGGCGGGATTCACATTCAGTCGGTTGTACGATGAACTTACCTTCAGGAATTCAAATCCCTAACGAAAAAATCTAGTCACCTAATTTATAAGGACCATTTGATTGACAGGGCCTTAGCCTTGTCCTGCGTGGCTACACAAACCCAGGGGTTGAGCGGTGTATGCACGGAAGGAGGTCACTTCGACCTCACTTGGTTGGACCTTGGGAGCCACTCCCAAGGAGGCGAGTCACCTCGCCCGAACCATCTTCTCCCCCCATTTCTTCTACTCCAAGAGCCACCATGGCAAATCCTGGACCTGGACCTAGACCGGGTCAGGACATTGAGAATCTGGACCCGATGGCTCGTCTAGAAGCCCGGGTCGCTGAATCTGAGGAGCGGCATCAGCAAAGCATAGATCGTATTCTGACGGCGCTTGACAGGATGCAGCACTTGCCACGAGGAGAACAACTGCAGGATTTTTACGACCCAGCCGCACCCATCGTCGCACCGCTAGTCAGAATTCCCGCAAGTGAAGACGCATTTGAGCTCAAGCCCAATGTAATTGGGTTGATCAGCACTCATTTTTACGGGAACTCAAGCGAAGATCCGTTCCAGCACCTTGAGGACCTGAGTCGACTCGCTGAAACGATCCGACCCAGGAATATTGATCTCGGGATCGTTCTGATGAAGCTTTTCTCGTTCTCTCTAAGGGACAAAGCTTCATACTGGTTCAAGACTATTGGGAAGCCAATTGGAACCTGGCCGGAATTACGACGTGAATTCCTGCAAAAGTTCTTCCCAATCGGTCGAACAAATGCAATGCGACGTGCAATCATGACTTTCTCCCAGGGAGCTGGGGAGAAATTACATGAGGCATGAGATAGATTTCATGACCTTCTCCAAAAATGCTCGCATCATGGTATACCCAGATGGCACTTGGCTCAGATTTTTTACCATGGGCTAAATGACACACATCGGTATTTGGCCGATGCATCTAGCGGCGGGAATTTTCTCGCAAAAGACGAGAACAACGCATTTGACCTGTTCGAATCATTAGGGGAGAACTCGATGAACGCCGCATCTATGAACCAGTTCCAGCGGCCTGGTCAGCAGCAGGTTGGTGTCCACGAGGCTCACACCGATTCTATTTGAGCCGACATGGATATCATCGTCAAGCAGCTGGATAGAATGAACCTGATTGAGAAGAAGATTGACCAGATCAGTCAAGGTCAATCCGACTTGAGCTCTGTTGCCGCAAGATCCTCTTATGCATCCCGAGCCCCACCTGCTCGAGTTAATCTACTCACTCGGGATGCACCTTCTCCGTATTTACGAGATCCCGCATATCAGGATCCCGTGAATAATCCAGATTTGGCACCCTACGACAAGGGCTATGCACCACCCGCAGATTATAATGCGTATCCCCTTGACGGATATACGTCTCAGACATCTTCGGCCTACGAGGACGTCAGCGCTATCCAAGGATACGGGCGTAATAACCCGTACTCGGAGACATATAACCCTGGTTGGCGCCAGCATCCGAACTTCTCCTGGTCTGGTAACTCACAGAGACCACATCAAGATCCACACTATCAGACCAGGCAATACGGGAATGCGCAAAACACGTATCCTAGGTAGCAGCCATTCCCGCCTCAGCAGCAGCAACCCCACTCGTTATACCAGCCGCTGCACCAAGCTTCCAACCACCCTCCAAAGCGGGCTGAACCTTTGGAGGCACTGAAAGAGGAGCTGCAGGAATCAATGAGGAAGTCTACACAAGATAGCTTGCAAATAATGAAGGCGATGGTTGATCAGATTCAGACCATACAAAATATGCAGAACCAGCTGTTGCAGGAGCATAGGACTCAGGGAGCCTTGCCCTCCCAACCCGTCCCAAATCCTCGATATGTGTAGAACCAAGGCACCCCACCTAGGTTTCAGGCACCACAGGGACAGGCACACGCCATACTACAGGCGCCTCCTGCACCACTCGGTTACACGTAAGGCCAGCCGCCTTTGCAGAATCCTGCGTATTCTGCCCCATCCGCTCCCCCACCGCCTCATGGACAGCAAGCCGATGCACACGCTGTCTCATTGAGGAGCGGAAGGAAGACATTCGACCCACCACCTAGGCAGGCGGGTTCTGATTTTTCCCACCCTTCACCGCAGGCAGATTCGACTCCCTCAGCATCTCAGGAGCCACCTGTGGTAGATAAGGGTAAGAGGCCACTTAACCCTGAGATTCCCATCCCTTTTCCTGAGGCTCTGACACGAAATATAGTACGGAAAAAGGACACGCGGAATTTCGAGGACCTGAAAGCGATGTTTAAAGAAGTGCATATTCAGGTCCCCCTCCTCGAGGCTATCGACCACATTCCTACTGTCGCTAGGTTCTTCAAGGACTACTGTACCCCGAAGCGACAGCCGAGAGTTGGACGACAGGCGGTACTGTCGAAAGAAGCTAGCGCCGTGATTCTAGCTGACCTATCACCAAAGAAGAAAGACCCTGACACCCCACTCATATCTTGCTTTTTGCAGGATTCTCCATTTGATCGGGCCCTCCTAGATTTGGGTCCGTCCATCAACTTAACTCCCACCTCCGTATTTGATCGATTTCGATTTGGGGAGTTGAAACCCACCTCGGTTACAATTCAGCTGGCTGACAGATCAGTCAAAACACCAAGGGGGTGGTTGAGAACGTGATCGTAAAAGTCCGCGGGTTCTGCTTTCCCGCAGATTTTTTCGTTCTCGATATGGAAGTTCCTCCTAATCTCCGAGATGCACCAATTATTTTGGGTCGCCCATTTCTGGTGACAGCCCGAGCGAACATCGATTGTGCATCCGGGTGTATGGAGATTGCCCTAGGTAATGAGCGACTTCGACTAGACATATTCAGGGCAACAAAGAACTTCGACTGTGATCGAATAGAGGAGGATGGTGAACATGAAGATTCCGCTTACCGTGGTAACATTGGGCTCCTTTGTGACGACCCAATGTCTCATTCGTCTTCACTATTAGGGTTCTCGGACCTCAATCCACACGAGATTGTAACTACTGCATTACACATATCTCCCCGAAGATCTGACTGTTTGGGGTGTGCTTCTGACCATAGCACCCCTGAATCCAGCTATCTTGATCCATATATTACTGAATCGCCCCTGTTATTGCAGGAAGACGTGACTATAGCTAACGGGTTTCCTGTTAACGCAGTCACAACCGATTTCACAGGGAGCGACTCAGCGGGAATTCACATGCACACGGATCAGCAGATTCCCACCTTTGAGTTTGCTCCTCCCACTGCCATTTTTGACTCAGACCCACCCGTGATCAAATTGAAGCCCGTACCCACTCCACACTTTCTTATAGCTAGACTTTTTGGAGTAAGGGTGCACAATCAGCTGGTTCGTATCTCCGGACCACTAATTCTGGGAGCATACGAGCATATCTTTCTCTTAATCTTAGCCGGCTCCTATGCTAGAAATGACACATCTGATTGAGTGCTCGCCCAGCTGGAGGCGTTAAACTCAGCACATATAGATACCATTCGCCCCACATTCCACCATCATTTATATATAACCATTTTTATACATAGCATATTTTTGTTTTAGCATATTTTCCTTTTATATTGCATATTAACAGGTTGGCCGGTGCTGAATACAATTTCAGGAGCAATTACAAGTGATTTCTACCCATTCTCTGCCTACAGTATTTATTTTCTTTTACATTCATGCATGAGGACATGCAAGAACTTAGGCATGGGGGGGTAGATATAGAAAAACTGAAAAAAAATTTTGTGCCAACACTTAGGAAAACCTCGGAGCTACATGCAAAACATACTTTAGGACCTTAAATAAAAGAACAACCGACTCCACCTCTAATGCTCTCATGGGAGCTAGAAATCATTCGCAACAGCCACTTCTGACTCACTCGCTCACCTTTTGTTCTAAATTTAGGGTCAAGCTGATTGTAACCCAATACAGGAAATTTACGAAGTACAAATTATATGAGGTTACATGTTTATAGCATATATAGATATTACATTCATGAATAGGATTATTTTATTAAGAGAAAGCATTAGGGATTTTATCCTTTAGTTGATTCCTGTAATCTGGAATCCAGTACAACTTTTCACACACACGTAGAATTTGCAATGGATTCACGGTGAAGGCTGATAAACGTCTTCAGTCTGTTGAGAAGAAGCAGCGCTTCTTTTCCTGAACCCTTGGATAGTGTTTTGGGAGTCAGGTTGATTTTCCTCCAAAAATCCACCAAATAGTGTGAGAAGAGGGAGAGTGTATTGGTGCTCTAAGATTAGTGCAAGGAATCTGGAATCATAGATAATTAGGTAATGATACTCTGAGTTTAGACATAGTTTTCGCTCTCGATTCCCGCGTATACATTTTTGTGCAAATTTTTGAGAGCCACCAAATAAGGCAAATACGCAGAGAGCGAATTTTCATAAAACTAAGGCTAAGGTGGATGGTTACAACCATTCTTTACGGAATCCTCGGCTGAAGGAGGGTATTGATGTCAAGGTTAGAAATACACCGTCCTATCCGTCTCTCCCGGTGCCGTGAGTAGGCACTTCCACCAAATAAGCCACCCAATGTCTCTTGAGTACCACCAATCCCTAATAATGCCTCCTTAATAAAGTTCATGGATGTATAGCAGTTGTGTTATGCTTAAAAAAAAAAAATTAAAAAAAATGAGAAAAAGAAAAATAAAAAGAATGATGAAAAAAAAATTAGAAAAAGAAGAAAAAAAGTAGAAAAGAATGAATATTTAGTGTTATCAAGGCAATACCACCAAATAAAATTGAGCTCAACCAAATATGACCTTAACTTATTTTCCTTGTGTTTCTGACCACCTGAATACTGGCTGAGGAATCCTGACTTAGTGTTAGGGTTATGAGAACTCAATTAAAGTATTAATGCCTAGTGAGACCACCAAATACAGATCCTATGTGTGAATCTGGTGAGGTTGTGAGCTCTAAGAAAAAGAAAGAAAAAGAGCAAGAGAGAATGAATACAAAGGAATCAAAAGAGAGCATAGTTTTTCTCGTCTTTCTCTGAGTTGAGTTACTTAGTAATTCGGGAATCTGGATTCCATAGTACTAGTCTATATGTAACACCAAGTGAGAATGAGCCACCAAATATATAATCCTTTCTCTCATAGATTCTCTACCTAAGCCCAGAGCCAGGGTGAAATTCAAAGAATATCTTGAATACCCTGAGGGAAGAAGTCCGCCTATCCCGCTAGAATTTTTACTAGGGGTCAAGTACAGGCTTTAGAGGTGTATTAGTTTTCACTCGAATCCATTGCAAAAGCTACATAGCTACACTTTCACGATTGTCTGGATTTCTAGAGCATAGGATGAAAACAAAAGGGAGAAAAATCTCTATGCAAACACTTGATAAAATAACCAGTCCCTTAGGGACCCTTGCTGTAAATAATTTAGTCTTGCATTTGCTAGGGACTAGCAAGATTTAGGCATGGGGGTATGATTGCGCAGCAATCATAGGTCTTAATTGGCCTAGATTAAGCTAAGACTTAGCATAAGATAGGGTTATTCATGCATGCATACACATTATCTACATCTTTACTGCTTTCCTTTAGCTATGCATAAAATAATGTTATAATGTGCTGATTAAGTGCATTATGTCGATTGCAGGGAATAAGCTGATCAGGAGCTAGATCTAAAGCTGGATTAGGAATAACGGGACTTGTAGCAGAGCTGGAGCAGAAGGCTTAGTTTAGATGTAGGAATAATAATGTAAGGGGGTTAAAGGTTTCTATTCTATTAAGTAGAAATAAAGCAGTAAAATGTGAGAGCTTAGGTCCATCCTAGCCCTAGGATAGCCTAGAGACTTCCCCAAGCCTTAGCCACCCTTAGATTAGGTCACAACACCCTAGGAAGCCCTAAAACCCTAGTTCCAACCCTTCTCTGGACGTCCAGATAAGTTTTAAGATGTCCAGGACCCTTAGCCAACTCCCGCACACTTCAAACCCACTTCCGCAGTGTTATTGGACATCCAGACACTTTCTCAGATGTCCAATTTCTGCAGAATACCCAAAACAAAACTCGAAATCCTTCCTGACTCTGATTGGACGTCCAGAGAACAAGTCTGGACTTCTGATTTTTTAGTATAAGACGTCTGATTCTATTATTAGACGTCTGATACTGCTCTCCAATTCCTGTTTTGAGATTAAGCCTTGATCTTGGATCTCTAGGTCCCTAAACCCAATTCCAACCCCATAGGAACCTAAATTAAGGTGCCCTAACCCTAGTACATCACCTCTAGACCTCCCTAAGGACCTAATGAGGTCCTCACTAAACCTAATTGACTTGGATCTTAGTCAATTCCATCAGCCTATTCAATTGGACTCATTGAGTCCAATTGAGCCCTGATCTCAGCACACACTGTCCAATTGGACTCAGTGAGAGTCCAATTGACCTAGACCTGACTTAATTGAGTTGTTTTACTCTCAATTAAGTTTCCACACACCCAATTAAACTTGTATTAAGTTTAATTGCACTTTACCTTAGTGAATTAGGGTTTATAACCCTAATTTGAGACCTACCTTGACCTAAACCCACTAGAACCCAACCTAATCAACCTAGCCACCTAAGTTTCGACCCACACACACCCACACACACCATCCACATGAAAATATCTAGCCTAGAGTTCTCTAGAACTCTCTACCATGTGTGGTTGCCTTGGTTGCCAAAATTAGCAACCAAGAGCCATTCAATTTTTAGATCCACATTGGGTGGATCTAAAAACCACCTTCCACCCTCTCTCTCTCTCTCTTCCACGAGCTCCCACCATAGGCCTCTCTAGAGAATTCCATAATTCTCTAGAGAGCTTCCATTGGGTCTATAAAAAGACCCCATGGGTGGCCATTTGCACCCATTCACTCCCTTGCCAATTGCTCTCCATTGGTGCCATTCACTCCACCTCCACTTAGCCACTCACTCCACCTCCACGAGCTCACTACCACCACCATGGAGGACACCATGCCGGGATGCTGGATCAACCCGACTTCTCTCCAAGGGTCGTCCTAAGCTACATTGGCCGCCCCTCATTCTCTTCTCGACCACTCCAAGGCCATCGGGGACCACCCCTAAATGTCCTCTATTCTTCTAGCTCTAGATCATGCTCTTCATAATTTTTATTGCTTTCATTTACTGCTTAGTAGAGTAGTCTTACTTCTCCCCCAATGATGCATGCGAAATCCCCCCGTTGATTCTTTTATGCAATCGTTTTCTGGTAGTTAGATTTAATTTTAAGCATTCATGTATAAGTTTTCCTCTAGATTTCCTTGTGGAACAACTCTCCCACGATGAATGAAATTGCATTTTATATATATATATATATATATATATATATATATATATATATATATATATATATATATATATATATATATATATATATATATATCTTATGTGTTTGAAATCACCTTGAGCTAAATGATTATCATATTTGCGTAATTTAAGTGCCTGTTCTTTAACCACCTATATATTACGCACCAGCATGTCATTTAAATAAAGTAGTGCGGCTTTAAGATTGATTTCAAAAACAAAAACAACGCCTCCTAGAGACAAACGACCAGGACTCAAGTCTCGTTATCTTTAAAAATCAAATCTTTGACGAACATTTTTGCGCGACTATACTACGATTTTCGACGACTTTCAAATGCGCGAAAATGACTTTCTGTTATAGACCCAATCAATTCTCAACTCATCCAACTCCTCGGTTTCTATATCATAGATTGGCGTGACTTTCAAACAATCAATTTGTGTCTCTGAGGTGGTTGGAGAGGTGTATTCATCAAATACAGGACCAAAATCGTATTCTAGATTCAAAATTTGATTCTCATCACAATGGGCCTTATAATTATCCCAAATAGGCTCGAATCCAGATTCTAAGTTAATGGTAAGGGTTGGATTACTAGAATCTAGGTTGGGCTCTATTGGAATGTCAAAATCATTCTCGAGAATCACCTTAATAGGATAAGGCTTAGGATTTGCATTCTCAAGAAGTTCTGTTTTAATCTCATCATCACAAGTGTCGGGGAAATCTAAGCTCGATGGACCTGCTTCCTAGTTTCCTAGGGCCGGTTCAAAATTGAGAACACCTACAATTGCATCCTCCCAGCCCATCTCAAGATCAGGAATGTCAATTATTATGAAATTTGAATCTGAATTCATTTGGGTTGGGGGTCCACAACAACCTTGATTCTTGAACCCAGGATTTGGAAAATTATGTTGATCACTAGAATCACTCCAAGATGTTTTATTAACTTCTGACAGGTATTTTTGATCAATGGTTCTATATAACTTATTCAGCAATTCTCCCCGTATTTCCAAAAATCTATGGAAATCTTCTGGAAATGAAGGATTTAACCAACATTGCAGACAATCGTTGTTGTGTAATTTCACCAATTCCATGTGTTCTACTAAGAGATCATCCCAGGTTGAACTGTGGTTCATTTATATCCATATTATCTCCACACAGTTCGCGATGTGGTTCATTATTTTCTGAAATTTATCCTGAATGTCTCTCTTAAAATATTCCTCGTGGTGTCTATAAGCATCCTCAATTATTTTGTCTTTGATGGTCATTTGGGACACAAGTTCTTAATCACTTTTCCTAACCTGTCAGGTTGCATTTTCAAATCAGGTGGTGGAATCAAGATGTAGAATCAAACTCAGGATCAGATTGGAACTTGATTAGATCTGAAAGAAATTCCCAAGAAGATCTAATGAGGTCTCTTAGGTCAAAAACCTAATGACCTTTCTGTGTATGTGCTCTATAGAAAAGATAAGGGATTGGATATTATTGAACCCAATCAAGGCACCGAAAGATTTTTGGATGACTAAGGCTGTTTCGAGGCAGATGATACCTCTGAATCAGAAATCCGCACACCCGAGAAATACCTAGGAAGCCAGGAAGGGAGAGCCCCGCAAAGACCCCTACATGATAGAGCATCCCCATGGGTTACAGGGTTTCCCCCACCTGACCTTCCTTATCACTGCGGTTCCAAGTAGACCAAAATGTTTGAACTTAAGACCTTAAGTCTACCAATTTTATCCTAATTAGTGCCTTGAATTTCACTTGATTAGAAGTTGATTTGACTTGTGACCTAATTTGGAGGTTGGTTGTCCTACAAAGTAGACCAACTTCACATGACCTGCCCTAAAAATGGCAGAATGAAATTTAGGTTAAGACCCAGAAATCACCCTAAATGACTCTCAGGTTATTAGGTCTAAGATTTTAGGGTTCAAGTGAAATTAGAGCCTGATTTTAGGTTTCTATTTGATTAGATCTTTTCAAATAGGGGCTTGGGTAGCACACAAATGAGGGAGAGTTTATTCTCTTAAATGCAAGCAAATGTGAACTAACATTTCAAAATCCTAGAGTAAAAACCCTAGTTGGCTCTATTTCAAGTCCAATTAAATTTCAAGATGTACACCTTGGACTTCAAACAAGAAGGTGAGTAGTCCAAGATGCTTAGAACTTAAGCATAATCCCTAATAGGTATAGGAAATAGGGTAGGCATCTCTAAAAAAAATTGTCTCAAGCTTCAATCAGGTATGAATTTTTTTCACAAATCAGGAAACTTGACTTTTGAATGGAAATTACTATGAAAATAAGGCATGTGATTCCTAGTTAGTTTTGTTTCCTTTTCTCTCTTCCAAGAATTAGGAGATTAAGGAAGAAGAGAGATTACCTGCCCTTGGGAGTGGTTGTTTTACGTGGAAGATCTCGTGATGTACCTCACAAAATCACAAGAAAACAAACAGGGCAAGTTAGTGCTCAGATATAATCAAAAATAGCACAAAGAATAGAGGTGAACTGCACGTTGCTCCCCGACAATGGTGCCAAAATGTTGAATGGGCTCTTTCTAGGAGTTTAAATAAATCTCATTGTAGTAAAGTCTCCTAAATAGCTCTTCTAGAGTAGGTGAGTTTAAATGCACCTCCAAGGCTCTAGAGAGAGTTTGTCCCAAACTCGGGATGCTCCTCTAGAGTAGAAAACCAAATCTTTTTCCCACCTCTCATCCCCCTTCGTGGAACATTCCGTGGTCGTCCTCTCACCACCTTTCGAAAAGAAGATCCTCGTTGCGATGCTGTCCCATCCCATCCTCCATCCTCCAATGCCATTCTCCTTTGTCCCGCTGCTCACTACCTTCGTCCAGGTGCCGTCAAACCGAGTTGTCCTCCAAGCGACCGTCGAGGGGGACTCTTCTCAACTCTATCTATCTTTTACTGCTTTCTAGTGTAGTTTTCCGCTTTTCAATTTGTAGCAAACTCTTTAGATATATATATTGATTGTTTCTCTCTCTCTCCCTCCCTCTTATTTCGCAAGTAGATTAGTTAGATAAAATTTTGTCGATCTGATCTCTTGCTTTATTAAAATACCAAAAAAATCATAAAAGATAAAAGCAACAAAAACAAATAAAACCAAAGTGCGGATATCAAAACCAAATGTTCGCCTCCCCATGTTCAACCTGAGACTAATTGCGCAGCAATCATAGGTCTTAATTGACCTAATTAGGCTAGGACTTAGTATAAGTTAGGGTAATTCATGCATGCATAAGCATTACTAGCACATTTACTGCTTTCTTTTAGCTATGCATAAAATAATGTTATAATGTACTGATTAGGTGCATTATGTCAATTGCAGGTAATAAGCTGATCAGAAGCTAGATCTGAAGCTGGATCTAAAGATGGATCTGAAGAACAAAGAATAATTGGTGTTGCAGCAAAGCTAGAGCAGAAGACCTAGATTAAATGTAGTAGATAATAATGTAAGGGAGTTAAGGTATGCTATTCTATTAAGTAGGAATAAAGCAATAAATTGTGAAGAACTTAGGTCCATCCTAGCCCTAAGACAGCCTAGAAGCTTCCCCAAGCCTTAGCCACCCTTAGATTAGGTCACCGCACCCTAGGAAACCTTAAAACTTTAATTCTAGCCTCTATCTGGACATCCAGATGAATTATAGGATGTCCAGAACCCTTAGCCAACTCCCGCACACCTTAAACCCACTTCTACAGTGTTATTAGATGTCCAGACACTTGGTTAGATGTCCAATTTCTACAAGATACCCAAGACAGAACCTAGAATCCCTCTTGACTCTGATTGGATGTCCAGACAATAAGTCTAACACTATTATTAGACGTCCAGAACTACCCTCCAGACCCTGTTTTGAGATTCAAGCCTTGATCTTGGATCTCTAGCTCCCTAAACCCAATTCAAACCCCATAGGAACCTAAATTAAGGTGCCCTAACCCTAGTACATCACCTTTAGACCTTCCTAAGGACCTAATTAGGTCCTCACTAAACCTAATTGACTTGGATCATGGTCAATCTCTTCAGTCTATTCAATTGGACTCATTGAGTCTAATTGAGCCCTGATCTCAGGACACACTATCCAATTTGACTCAGCGAGAGTCCAATTGACCTAGACCTAACTTAATTGAGTTATTTTACTCTCAATTAGGTTTCCATACACCCAATTAAACTTGTATTAAGTTTAATTGCACTTTGCCTTAGTGAATTAGGGTTTGCAACCCTAATTTGCGACCTAACCTAGACCGAAACCCATTAGAACCTATCCTAACCCACCTAACCACTTAGGGCACGACCACACACACACACACACACCCATTCACGCACTCCCACACCACCTAGAGTATTCTAGGACCTTCCAAAGGTAGTGCCACCTTGGTTGCCAAAAATAGCAACCAAGGATGAGTCTTCTCTTAGATCCACTTTTGGTGGATCTAAGAACCACCCTCTCTCTCTCCTTGGACGGCCACACTTGGAGCTCTCTCGAGAGAGTTCCACACTTCTCTAGAGAGTCTCCCTTAGGTATATAAAAGGACCTAAGGGGTTGCACTTTGCAACAATTCACTCTTGGCTCCATTTTAGCTTAGCTTCATTCCACCTCCACTCCACCTTCACGAGTAGCTTCACCATGGCCACCACCATCTCCACGCCAACATGTTGGATCACCTCTTCAACCTCTCTCCAAGGGCTGGCCTAAGCACCATTGGTCGCCCCTCCTTCTCCTCTCAACCAAGTTAAAGGCCATCGGAGCCCACCTCTGAATGCCCTTAGTTCTGATAGATTAGATTATAGTTCTTCATAGTTTTACTGCTTTATTTACTGCTTAATAGTTAGCTCTAAATTCTCCCCCAATGATGCATGCATAATCCCCCCTTAGATTCATGTATGCAATCATTTTCTGTTAGCTAGATTTATGTTTTCAAGCATTCCTCTATAGGCTTTCCATGATCTTTATGTTGCAAACATCATCATGAATCAATGAAAATATTTTTCTATATATATATATATATATATATGAGAAAATCACCATGAGCCTTGTTGCAATATTTTTGTGTGATTGAAGTTGTCTGCTCTTAATTACTATCTATTGCAACTAGCATGTCGGTACCTGAAAATATCAAGGATCTAACTATTAATGCATTTTCCATAAACAGCTACCATATAACTAGAATCGTGCGTACTGAAACCCACACTTTCACATTTGTCATCTACCTAACACATGCGCACGAAATTAGGGTTAATAATGAAAGTAGCCGAACATTGATCCGACAATTAGAAACAAGTGTACGATTTTAAGCAAGTAAAGTAATCGAGATCGATTTCAAATATGCATTTCCATAAATGCCTCCCAAAGACAAACAACCGGGACTCAAGTCTCGTTATCTTAGAAATTATTTTTGTTGATCGTATTTCGCAACTGTACTACGATACATTTTTGATTAAATACGTGATCTACGATTCCAACAGGGACCCCTTTTGAGTTTCAGTTATAAATTTTATCTTGTAGCGATTTTTGCAACTACAATGACAGGTTCTCCCAAAACCTTAATTTTCACTCGCGAAAACCCGCTCATCGTCTTCCCATTGGTCTGTGGGTGATACGTGGCGGCAATGCAGTGATGTACCCCGTATTTCTTCAATAACGATCTTAAATGAACAGGGATGAAGTGATTTCCCCCATTGCTAATCAAAGCGTGGGGAACTTTGAATTTCACAAAAATAAGCTCCCGAACAAAGGGTATAACGATCTTATGATCAACTCATCTTTCCACAACGACTTCAACCCACTTTGAGACATAATCAACTAGAAGTATGTACTCAAAGCCATGCGAGTTTGGAAAAGGACCCATAAAGTTGATGCCCAACACATCGAACACTTCTACAACCAGAATGGGTTGGAGAGGCATCATGTCTCTCTGGGTCATAGAACCGACCGACTGACATCGCTTGCAGCATTTCGCAAACTCGTGTGTATCTTTGAAAATGGTTGGCCAAAAATAACTCGACTGCAAAATCTTCACAGCAATTTTTCGATCGGAAAAATGACCAACACAAGTGTCGCTGTGGCAAAAAGATAGCACACTCAAAATCTTAGAGTCAGGGAGGTATCTTCTAATGATCTGATCAGCCCAAATGCAAAAGAGCAAGGGGTCATCACAACAGTAAAACTTGGCTTCTGAAATGAATTTGAGTTTTTGGTCCTTGGATAACCCTAGAATCTTGCCTGCGATAAGATAGTTTGCAATATCAGCGTACCAAGGATACTCAACAGAATTTATAGCCAAAAGAGACTCATCCAGGAATTGATCTGAGATAGGTAGGGAATATTGGACATGTTCTGGGTCTAGTCGAGCCAGGTGATCCGCCACAACATTATGAGCTTCGACTTTGTCGCAGATCTCAACATCAAATTCCTGCAAAAGAAGGATCCATCTGATAAGACGGGGTTTGGCATCCTTCTTTGTCAATAAATGCCGGAGGGCGGAATGATTAATGAAGATAATCACTTTTGACTCGAGTAAGATCTAAACTTCTCCAATCTGAATATTACTGCTAGCAGTCCTTTTCTAGTAATTGTATAATTGCGTTGAGCCTCATTCAATGCCTTGCTAGTGTAGTAAATTACGAATGGATGGCACTCCTGATGTTGGCCTAGAACGGCTCCGACAGCAAAATTAGAGGCGTCACACATCATGTCGAAGTCGAGAGACTAGTCGAGTGGTTGGAGAACAGGTGAGTTAAATTCAACGCTTCATAAGTTCTCGAAAGCGCTGAGACACGAGGAATTGAAGTTAAAGGGGACATCGGCTACCAGATGATTCGTCGAAGGATGAGTAATTTTTGAGAAATCTCGAATGAATGAATCTTCGATAAAATCCGACGTGCCCTAAGAATGATCTGATCTGCTTGACTGAGCTAGGTGGAGGTAATTGAGAAATGATTTCAGATTTAGCTCAGTCAACCTCGAGTTCGTTAGAAGAGATCTTGTGGCCTAGTACAATGCCATCCCTCACCATTAAATGGCTTTTCTCCCATGAAAGTACTAGGTTAACTTCTATGAACCTCCTTAGGATCTTTGTGAGGTTATCAAGACAAGACGAGAAATCATCTCCGAAAATGGGGAAGTCATCCATAAATACTTCTACATAGTACTCAATAATATCAGAGAAAATGACCATCATACAACATTGAAATGTCACCGGTGCGTTACAAAGGCCAAAGGGCATCTGCTTAAAAGAAAATGTTCCAAAGGGACAAGTAAAAGTTGTCTTGTCCTGATTTTCTGGGTTGATTGCAACTTGATTATACTCAAAGTATCCATCCAGAAAATAAAAGAAACTACGCCCGGCTAACCTTTCTAAGATCTAATCAATAAAAGGTAAAGGAAAATGATCCTTTCTGGTAGCCATGTTCAATTTCCTATAATCGATGCAAACCTGCCACGAAGTCGCAGTACGAGTTGGGATGGATTCTCCCTCATCATTCTTGATTACGGTGAGTCTTGCTTTCTTGGGCACAAGTTGAATAGGACTCACCCACTAGCTATCGGAAATAGGATAAATAATGTCTACATCCAGCCATTTAATGATTTCTTTCTTGACAACCTCTAGCATATTTGGGTTCAGTCGTCTCTGAGGTTGTTTAGAAGGTTTCACCCCCTCATTCGTGTAGATATGAAGAGTGCAATACGAGGGATGAATCCCACGGAGATCAGCAATGCTCCACCCGATAGCAGCCCTATGTGCTTGTAATACAGAGATCAATTGATGCTCTTGTTCTGGGGTCAACTCAGCACTAATAATCAACAAGTATGTCCCACTATCACTCAAAAACACATACTTGAGTGAATCAGGTTAGGGCTTCAACTCAATTACAGGTTGGTGGGTAGCAAATTTGTGCATGGGAGGAGAAGAATCAATAATGGAAATCTGATGATCCTGACTTTCATAAGCGTTGACGGGAAATCTACTTGTCGTGGTCACACCATCCTACCTCAACAGGGGCAAATTAGTACTTGGCAGGATAGGATAATCAGGATCTAGGGTGTTGTGATCAGATGAACACCCCAGACAATCAGATCCACAGGATGAAATGTGCATGTCATTAACCTCAGTCCCATGTGGATCAAGATCCAAAAACCATGACAATGAAGATGAATGTGACATTGGGTCATTGCAAAGGAGCCCAATGTTTCCACAGAAAGCTGAGTCTTCATCTTCACCATCATCCTCTATTAGATCACAGTCAAAGTTCCATGATGCCCTGAATATGCCCAGTTTAAGTTTCTCATTTCCTAGGGTTATCTCCATACACCTAGATGCACAGTAAATGTTCGCTTGGGTTGTTGCCAAAAATGGGAGGCCCAGAATGATTGGTGCATCACAGAGATTAGGAGGAACCTCCATATCGAGAATGAAAAAGTCCGCTGGAAAGTAGAATCCATGGATCTTTACGATCACATTTTCAACCACCCCCTTGATGTTTTTACTGATTGGTCAGCCAATTGTATGGTAACTGAGGTGGATTTCAACTCCCTAAATCAGAATCAATCAAATACTGTAGTGGAAGTTAGGTTAATGGATGAACCCAAATCAAGAAAGGCCTGATCAAATGGAGAATCCTGCAAAAAGTAGGAAATGAGTGGAGTGCTAGGGTCTTTCCTTTTAGGTGGCAGGTCAGCTAGAAACACGATGCTAGCCTCTTTTGACAATACTGCTTGTCCGATTTTCTGTTATCGCTTTGGAGTACAATAGTCCTTGAAGAACCTAGCGACAGCGGAGATGTGATCTATTGCATCGAGGAGAGGGATCTAAATGTGAACCTCTTTGAACATAGTTTTCAGGTCCTCAAAATTCCATGTATCCTTTTTTCGGCCTAAATCTCATGTTAGAGCCTCGGGAAAGGGACGAGAATCTCACGGTTTATTGGTCTTTTGCCCTTGTCTGTAGTAGGTGGCTCCTGAGAGGAATAAGGTGGTGAGCCATCCTGCAGTAGAGGGTATGAACAATCATGACCCGCTTGCCTAGGTGGTGGGTCCTATGTAGTCTTTCCACTCCTCAAAGTGACAGCCTTTGCATCGACGTACTGTCCATGAGGTGGAGGAGCGAAAGGGGCAGAATAGGTGGGATTTTGCAGTAGAGGTGGCTGATTTTGTCCATAACCAAGTGGTGCAAGAGGTGTTTGTAAAACAACATGTGCCTATCCTTGTGGTGCCTGGAACCTAGGTGGAGCACCCTAGTTCTGCACATATCTTAGGTTAGGGACAAGTTGGGACGACAAGGCTCCCTGTGATCTATGCTCCTACAGCAGTTGATTCTGCATATTCTGTATGCTCTATATCTAATCGGCCATAGCCTTCATAATTTGTAAATTATCATGAATCAATTTTCGTATTGACTCTTGCAATTCCTCTTTTAATGACTCCAAATGGTCAGCCCGCTTTGGAGCGTAATTGGTAGCTTGGCGCAACTGCTAATAAATAGAGCATGATTATTGTTGAGACGGGAATGGCTGCTACCTTGGGTATGTATTTTGCGCATTCCTATATTATCTAGTCTGGTAGTGTGTATCTTGATTTGGTCTTTGTGGGTTACCAGACCAGGAAAAGTTAGGATGCTGGCGCCAACCAGGATTATACTCTTTGAATACGGGTTATTACGCCCATAACCTTGGATAGCATTGACATCCTCGTAAGCCGAAGATGTTTGAGATGCATATTCATCAAAGGAATACACACTAGAATCGTCATGGGGTGCGTAACCCTGATTATATAGTGCCAGATCCAAATTATTCATGGGTTCCTTATATGCAAGATCCCATGAAGATGGAGAAGATGGAGCTTGGAGATGTTTAGAGATGGTTGGAGGGAGAGATATGCTGACTAGAGGACGAGATGCCTTCAGATGGGGGCTCTGGGGTCCTTTTTATAGCCAAATGAGGGTCAAAGCAGGTATTGGGCCCTCCAAACTGTGCAATAGCCTTGGATCGATCAGATCCATCGATTGAGAGATCAATGGATCAAATCGCACCTCAAAATAACCTCTATCGTGCCTTAAACGTGCGGATTTCACAGAGTGCTAACACGTGGCAGCCACTGGACCCTCAGATCTCGATCGTGCACTCACACTTCTCCGCTCCACCGCCTTCACATTTCAAAATGCGCACGCTCACGCTCAATTCTCCTCAGTCGTCCGATCACATAAAAGCACGCTCCGCACCACCTTATCAAATTGGCGTACGATAGCACGTGGACACACACGTGCATCTGCGCATATGCCACACTGCTTGATCCAATGTCTCCCCTTTGCACCACGCGTTTGCTTCCGCACCGCTCGTTCGCCATTGTGCGGTCCAATTGCAGTGCCTCACATTGGAGCGCGAATTTGGCCACGCTTCGCGACTCGATCGTGCAT
Source organism: Thalassia testudinum (assembly GCA_037157565.1). NCBI lineage: Eukaryota > Viridiplantae > Streptophyta > Magnoliopsida > Alismatales > Hydrocharitaceae > Thalassia > Thalassia testudinum. Next base: position 2,496,690 of record JAZHRO010000073.1, on the reverse strand, counting down.
CTTTGACTTCTAAATGTAGGCGTTCTCTGATGTGTTGCAGCTGTGGATGGTCGCAATGATGCTTCAAGGATCTTGCGCTCTCAGTCAGGGATGAGGATCCAACAACTAAGATAGACTCTCACTTGATTAGGCGTGGTGAGGAGGGCGACTTGGTGCTCTTGTGGCCGTTGGATGGTGATCCAATGGTCCACAAGGTGTGTAGAGCATTCTTCAGTGGATGGGGGCGACGACCTTGGGCAGCTAGGATGGCGCCATGTGGCACCATTGTAGGCATCCATCTTTTTTGCTTTGTAGATGGTGTTGTAAGGATCCGATCGAGTTGATTTTTGCACCGTTGGACTGCGACCATTGATCCGGATCCATTCATGTGGTTGGATTTGGCATCTAAGGTTCGGATTTTTGCCACTTTTCTTCTTGGCCTTTGCTCCTCCATAATCTTTATAAGATGCTACGAAAGTCCGATCAAGACGATCTCGGAAGTGTTGGACTCCCGTCGTCGTTCTAAACAGATCTATACGATTGGGTTCATCATATGCGACCCTGAATTAACTACAATTATTATTACCTCTCAATTAGAACATAATATAGCATTATTATTCACAAAGCTAACAAATCAACGATGATGCAAAATATGATGTTTATGCATGCGTTATTCCTAAGTTCAGCTAGAATCTAACTTAATTTAGGTAAATTAGGACCTATGATTGCTGCACAATCAAAGACCAACACACTGTGTGTTGCAAAATGCATTGCCTAATATATCTTAGTTTTTAACATGTGGAAGAAAAGAAACACCGATTGAAAATCAAAACACACCACGTGGTACAAAATGTATTGCTCTATGTATTTTGATTTTCAATCGATGTCTTAGATTCTCGTAGAAATATACTCCATATTGGTCTCTAATGAAAGAGAAGATGAGGAGGTCGTTAGCGAAGACAGAATTTGAAACGAACGTATATACTAAACAATGTACCAAAAAATTTGAAAGAAGTAAAAAAAAAAAAGGAAAGATAAGAGAGGGGGGGTTGTGGGGAGAGAGTGAGAGAGGGCACTATAGTAAGGTAAAGAAAATAAAAAAAAGAGTAAATCTACGATTCCATGAACAGTGCCCATCCGGCGGGCATTCATTAGATACTAGTTTTTAACCTGTACGTTGTTGTGGGAGTGCAAATGCCAATCACTACGAGAGTGCAAGAGTCAATTATAAGAAAGTTTAACATGATTTTCAATCAGTGCATCTTGATTTTCAATTAATGGAAAACCAACATATCACATGTTGCAAAATGCATGGCCCGATGTATGTTAGTTTTCGACCCGTGGAAAAAAGGAAACACCAATCAGAAATTAAAACACACTGCACACTGCAAAATGTATTACTCGTTGTATTTCTATTTCCAATTGGTGTCTTAGATTCTCTTACAAACATACTTACTATTGGTCTCTAATGAAAGAGCACAAGATGAAGAAGTTAATTGCGAAGATGGAATTTAAACGGACATACGTGCTAAACAATGTACAAAAAAATTGTAATAAAAAAAATGATGAGAGAAAGAGAGGGGGGAAATGGGGGAGAGTGAGAGAGGGCAATGTAGCAAGGCAAAAAAATGAAAAAAAAAATCTACAGTTCAATCAATAGTGCCCATCCACGGGCCTTCATTAGATCTAGTTCTTAACTCGTACATTACTATGGTAGTGCAAAAGTCAATCACTACAGAAGTGTAAAAGTTAGTCATATGCAAGTCAAAAATAATTTCAATCGGTGTATCTTAACTTTCAATCAGTGGAAAATTAAGACACCATGCATTGCAAAATGCATTACTCGGTGTATCTTAGTTTTCGACTGGTAGAAAAAAATAAACACCAATCGAAAATCAAAATACATCATGCGTTGCAAAATTTAATGCTCCATGTAATTTTATTTTCCAATTGGTATCTTAGTTTGAGTTTATAATGTCTGATTTTGTATATATATTATTTCGTATTCTCGTAGAAAATATACTTAATATTAGTTTTCAATGAAAAAGTACAAGATGAGGATATCTATGGTAAAAATAAAATTTAAAATAGAGGTATGCACTATATAGTGTATAAGAAAAATAAAATAAAAGCAAAAAAAAATTAAAAAATTGAGACAGAGAGGGGGAAAGAGCCCATGAAAGGAAAAAAGAAAAAGACAAGTTGAGAGACATACGATGTACCAAAGGTAAAAAAAAAAAGAAAAAAAAAAGTGAATGGTGAGGTAAATAGTACATCACATATCTACTTCTTATGTCAAATCACTTATATTAATTTTTAACCTACATGTTGTTGTAGAAGTGTAAAAGTCAATCACTATGAGAGTACAAAACTCAATCATATGAAAGTCTAATATAATTTTCAATTGATGTATTTTGATTTTTTTATCTATGGAAAGCTAATATATCGTACGTTGTAAAGTACATTATCTGATGTATTTTGATTTTCGACCGGTGGAAAAAAAGAAACATCGATCGGAAATCAAAACACACAACATGTTATAAATTATATTGCTCGGTATATTTTAATTTTCAATTGATGTATTAGATTAAATTTATGTTACCTGATTTTATATATATATTATTTTATATTATTGTATAAATATATTTAATATCAATATCAAATGAAATAACATAAAATAAGGAGATCAACAGTAAAGATAGAATTTAAAATGAAAATACGTGTTAAATAGTATGAAAGAAAAATAAAATAGAATAAAAAATAAAAAGATGAGAGAGTATAGGCATATGGTGGAGGAAGAGGGAAAGGGACTTTAGAGCCAGCACTGTAGCAAAAGAAAATGAAAAAAATGAAAAAATTTCTATAGTGAAATGAATAATAGACTATTCCCGCACGACGATTCACTTTATTGATCGAGGATAGAGATAGAGACAGAGATGGATTGGATAGATGAATATCACGGTCAACCATGCCGATTTCTGTCTCGAAGAGTTAAAATAAACATTCGTAAAATTCTACGATTGATTCTCCAAAGGTTCCTTGCATGCCAAGAAATATAGCCTACTCTGTCGGCATCAGCCTATGGAGACGTCTATGGACCGGTAATCTTCAAAGAAGCATTGTTCTGCAACTTGTTTACTCACAATTTCCACGAAGACCACCTCGATTAAAATATAAAGTCAAACCTATACCCTGATTAGTAAGGGGATAATCAGGAAAAATTTTAAGAAAAATAAAAGTAAGAAAGAACCAACAATATGAGATGTTCTGATATTTAATTGATTTAATTATCTTATCAATGAATTGAAAATTTTGCATTTGGTAGGATGAATTATTTGATGGAATAAAGAGTAGGATGTGAGTTAAAAAGTATAAAAATTGATCAAAGTTGATGCAAGAATGTGTGATTCATATTTGTTATATATTTTTAGGTAAAAAAAGTATGTATATATGTTAGAGTCAATAATAAATTATTTTTATATAGATGTAAATCACTTAAATTATCTTTAAAATCACTTTACACTGGTATAAAGTACTTTGCAATAGTACAATCTTCTTTTGTACTAGTGGAAAATTAACTTTCACCTTTAAAATAATTTTACACTGATGTAAAATAAGATTACACTGTGCAATCTTACTTTAACTAATTTACACCATCAATCTCACTTTGTTGCACCATGCAAAGGAAGATTGCACCGATGTAAAATTAAATTCTAAGTGTTTCTTCACCTATGAGAAGCTATTTTACACTTGAAAAGTAATTTTTCACCTTAACATTTAGGATTTAGTTTTTAGTGTTTAGGATTTAAATCATAAACTCTAAGGTAAAAAATCACCTTAAAGTAAAAAATTATTTCTCATACGTGAAACCACTTTCGATAAACCTAAGCCGTAAATCCTAAATCTTAAATATTAAATCCTAAACTCATAAGTCAAAATAACTTTCCACAGGTACAAAATCATTTTGCACAGGTGAAACTACCCGTGGAATAATTTTACACTGGTGTAAATGAGATTACACCGGTGCAAAGATACTTTAGAATAATTTATCACCGATGCAAAATTATTTTGCACCAACGTAAAATCACCTAAAATAATTTATCACGGTGCAAAGTAGTTTATCATCGGTGTAAAATTATTTATCACCTATTCATTTTAGTTTAAAGTGGTGTGGTAATTTGCTTAATTATAATAAGACTCACCACGTAAAAAACCTTACGTTCTTTTATTTCCTTACATTAAATATCAATTATCAAGTAATCTTACATTCACAGTACTTTGTAAAGTACGAGAACAAGATCCACAAATTTCTCTACATCATTTTTTACATCTCTATTTGTATTTCCCTAATTTTTTTTGCTAAAAGGTAAAAGTTTTAAAAAAAAGCAATGGATGAATAATTCTACGCTTAATCAATTTTCTTACCTTTTTTTCATGAGAAATGACATAAAATACACTTTTTTGACCTATTTTAAATTTCCCATAAATTTAGATAATATCCTCAACGAACTAAATCTCCATGTAGCTTTCAAATGACTCAAGCACGTATCTTCAATCCGTAAATTTTTATCTGTCACTTACACCTACCAAATCAAATAATGATTCACTGGAATCAATAAAAAATGAAATGGAGGATTGCCCGTAAACCATCCACAAAAATTAACCTAAATATATCATGATAAAATATATAAATTATGATGAATAAATAAAGATGTGGTAATATTCATCTTTATTTTTAAATATAATAATTATTTTATAATTTTTTTAAAAATATCATCGATTTTAATTATTCATTACCATTTCTTTTAAAATTAACGACTATTGTTTTGATTTATCGTTATATATCTGTTAACGACAAATATAATTGTCGGTTTAATAAAAATATATTTTTTATAAATTTTTTAAACCTTCAACAGAATACACACATACACTCCCACCCATTCTTCCTCTTCCATCTTGGCTCCCCGACTCCTCTCCTCTCCGATCGCCTCGACTTCGATCGCCATCGCCGATCCCTCTACCTCCCCTCGACCTTGACCACCACCGCCAATCCCTCGACCTCCCCTCGACCGCCACCGTCAATCGCCTTGACCTCCCCTCGACCTCGACCGATCGCTACTGCCGCTCCTCGCTCTCACATTGCCAATTGCCTCAACCTCCCCTTGATCGCCACCGCCGTTCCCTCGACCTCCCCTCGATCGATCGGATCCCTAGATCATATTCCTCCTCGACCTCCGCTTCATGTTTAAATAGATTGAGTTGATTTGCTTTCTAGTGTAGACTACATCAATTTCCATTGTTTGGCTGTTATCACTGAGTTTACAATTTAGGTTTTAATCTTATTCAACCTGGTCCGTTTAAATCCTAGTTAGTGGTTATGTGGATGTTATTTATGTTTGAATTTTAGTTAAATTTAAGAATAGATGCATGACTCACAAGGATGGAGTTATATCCTATAATGTAGTTTCATATTGATATCATTATGTACGGTGCTCTGACTGCATTTCTTGATTTACAATTTCCTTCATCTAAGCTTGATTATTCAATAGGATATCATTCTAAATCATCTTCTAGTCCCTCTGATTTCAGGTTTGGTCCTGTAAATTTGTTTTGGAGCACTTGCTATGACAAAGCAATTACGTTATTCCTGCCATGTCTCAAAGGTTTTGTGGATTTTGCAAATGCCAGAGACGAGGAGAATAAAATATCTCCAGAGAAATGTTTTAAGCTCCCCTATAAGTAAGCTGATTTTTAAGTCTCATGTTATGTGATGACCTTTTATATGTTTTTGTGTGCTCTACTTTTTCTATTTATTTTGCAGCAGTCTAGAAATCACTTTCATATGATTTCCATGCATTATTGAAGCCCTGTCGTTTCCATCAAATGGGCCTTATTTATATAAGACTATTATGCATGTGCTTTCCTAAGGAATTGGATGATTACTTGAGACCATCTTTAATTGAAGAAGTGTTTTACTGTTCAAAAAACAAGAAATAACTCTACAACGAGTCCACCCACGACTCTCTGTCGTTTATATAAGGTATTATTAACATAATGAATCCCATCCAAAACACCACAATCTTCCTCTCAAGCCGAAGAATCCACAATAAGACCATCGGATGTGTTGTCTCTGTAGTCTGGAAAGTAATCAAATATCACTGGCTGATTATTCTGCTCCCAAAAGCTTCCTTCCAAGAGCATCCTCGGAAGGACATGTGCATTCTACACGTTATGATAAACATTTGACCCATTAGTGCTCTGGCCTTGTGTGGTTTTAGATCCCTTGTCTAATGCCCTTGTTCTTTTTTGCAATTTCAGAAAATAAAATATTTGGAGCAAGCGGTTTCCAACTTTTAGAAGAGGTTTTGTAACTTTGTCTAGTAGCATGGTTAGGGGATTGCTGAGTTGTCAACTTGAATGGTCTGAATGGTTTTTGATAAAATAGCTATATTGGGTCTGTGAATTGCAATGATTCTAGCATTTGGAGGCATTTGATTCTTGAATTAGGTTGAATTCAAGACGATAGAAAGTTTCTTTTGGTCATTTAACAAAGGTAGATGCTCGCCTCTATTCTACTAGAAGAAAAATAGTCATACTGCTTTATCTGCTCCCAAATGTAAAAGATCTGTTGGCATTGCTCAACATGCTATCAAGAAAGTGATCAACCCTACTTAATTTTTATCATTTCCCTTTGTTTAAAAGAATTCATTACATATATCTGCATTTGCAATGGAACTTCTATGGCCAAATGTGTTTTTTTCAACTTTTCAGTGTGCATCTATGGTATTCTTTTGTTAGTCCATTGCTTCGTAGCACCTTCCATAATATAACCAGTTACCACGAGTTATTTAACCTGTTAAAACCCCCTCCAGAAACTCGTTAACCCCTATTGAAGTCCATCGCCTCCTTGTTAACTATCTTGGAACTCGACTCTCTCGCAAGCAAAGAAGCTGGAATAATCACTATCCAGTTCTTACCAAATCTGAAGGCTGGACTTAAAAGAGAAATCAGAACTTTAATATTTTGTTCATCAGCTACAGCTTTTGAAATCAATGATTTACATGGTCTAAACTGCTGGTACACTTATCCCACTTATTGTCCACAAAAAGAGTTCTGTCTTGTGTGGTTCCTTATAGGACTATAGGTTGCATGCAATCGTGTGGCCAGCTCTTTTCGAGCCCAAAAGGAAGGCAGGCTCCTTCTATGAGAATAAAAGGGCTTCTCTAGGATGTCCATTAATTGGATATAATATCCAATACTCAATCTGGGTACAAGATGATGAAAAGATACAAAGAAAATGTGTACTTGTGGAAAATGAGCAGAAAAGCAACCAACTTGAGGCCGACAAAGGCCTAATGACATTTTATCCAATGGGAATGATTGAAATTGGATGTGTAGGATAGTTGAATGTATCTCACCAAGATGCTCAAAACCCTATGAAGTCCCTTGGTCTATAGTTGTTCCTCAACACAAATAGGTTTGGTTCTTGTTGCATGTTCTAGAGTTCCAATGTTGCATCTATGGAATTCCTTGTGGCAATGATGATGCTTGTCCGCAACTCCCACTGCTTCCTTTGTCATGATAAAGGCATGCAATGCAACATCCATCAATTCTTTAGAAATGGGCTTGCAGACTATATTTAAGCCATCAGCAAGCCAAAACTTGGTCTTCTTCCTGGTGATCAGGAATCCCCTAATGAGGCATTGCAAGTTCGCATGACGTCCCTACTCCATCATGGGTAAGATTGCATGACATGGTTGAAATGAACCTTTTTCATTTTGTTGCCAACGTAAAACTTGTATATTCACATTCAACGTGATTTAATTAGTTCTACATTCTCATTTGCAATAAAAAATCTAAGCATCCAAATTCTCCCTACTTTTTTGTGAAGTGAAAAATCTAAGGAACAATGGACATCTCCACTCAGTACTTCACAGTTCTATTCTAATTTTTAAGTTCTATTTCTTCTTTCTCATTGTGTTAGATAGTATAATAGACTTTCAAAAAAAGTCATGAAGCTTTACAATTATGAAATTCATGAAGCTTTATAGTTGAGTTTATTCTTATTAAAACACAATAGGGATTTCTGAATCAATTGTTTCCACTAATGGTTGTATGGAAAACATGATAGCTTAATTTGCTAGTTAAATGTTTTTGCATTTGAAGAACTAAATGCAGTGCCTATATGTTTCGAAGTGGAACTACATTCTGATGATGACTCTTTTTTTTTCTCTTTTCCAATAAATTAACTGATGTTGCAATTATTAATTGCTTTCATGATTCGGATTAGGGTTGTTGGGCGATTTTGTATTCTCCTTTAGGTGGGAAACTTCGGCGAGGATGGCTAGCCGCCTGAGGGGGCCCGGCGACCGTGTCGCCGGCTCTGATGGATGGGCGGTATGGCATTCGCGGTCTTGGCGAAGAAAGGAGCGAGGCGCCCAGGCGTCTGGTGGAGCTGGGACTTTGGACAAAAGGGGTTCTCATGGTGGTTGGGGTCGGAGTCGTAGGGAAGTGATCTGTTTCAGATGTTGGCTCTAGGGGCACCTAGCGGCGATGTGCCGTCGGCCGATGCTTTGTTTGGCTTGCGGAGGCTTTAGTCACAAGTGGGACTCCTGCCTAACGTCTCGTGGTGGTCTTGGGGGCAGGTTGCGCACTGCACCTTGGTTTCCTAAGGGTGAGGCGCAGCTGCCTCTTCCCCCCCCCCCCTCCAACTTTCGGGGAGCACACTATGGATGTGGAGATTCCCCTGAGCGAGGACGTTAAGGTGGCGGAGTTGGTCTTGCGTGGAGCCTTGATTAGGGAAGTGATGATGGGTACTCTTTCCTTGGAAAGAGTTCAACAATTGGTAAGCTCTCTTTCCCTCTTGACTGATGCTTGGAAAATTGCGGTTAGCTCTCCATCGCGGTTTGTGCTTTTTGATGTGGGGGTGATAGATGTCGAGCAGCTATGTTTTCAGACCAGCAATTTGGGTGGATTATCAGTGATGTGGCGTTTGGTATCCCCCTTTGATGGTTCCTTGCCTGAGCGACCCCCTCAAAGAGCTGCTCCCAGGTCTGGTTTTCTTGATATCAGAGGCCTGCCTTTGCATCTGAGGTCTAGAACGGTGGTGGAAAATATGGTCGCTGGGTTTGCGTCTGTGGCTAAGGATACTGACATTGGTCTGATTGAAGGAGATGCCAGTGTTCTGAAGGTGAGGGTGGATGTCTTTAGGGCTAGATCTATTCCTGATAAAATGATTCTCAGGTGTGGGGGCAGCTCTTGGATGCTCCTGTTGAAATTTCATGTGGCGAACAGGGGTGTGGAGTCGAGTCACCACCCCCCCTCTTATGTTGAGGTGCTGCAAGCCAGAGTTGGTTCTTTACAACCAAACTGTGTTAATCAAGAGTTGGTGGCAGAACACACTAAAAATGTGGAAATGGAAGATGGGGTAGGGAGCTTGAGGGTTGAGGAGCTGATGACTGAAACTCTGGAGGGTGGGGGTGGGATACGTCTGATCCAAGATGACTCTACAGTGGTGGTTAAAGAAGGGGAGGAGGTAGATGGGATAAATGAAGCTGTGGCTGAGGACTTGAAAGCTCCTGCTAGTGCTCCTGTTGGGTCTGATATGGTAGATCCCCCTGTGAACTCCTTTGACTTGTAGTATAGCTCTCCTGTGGCTGATGACTTGCACTTGAAGTCTAAGACTCCTTCTACCTCTGGTCTTGGGAAACCTCCTTACAAGCTGAGGATAAGAAGAAATACTCCTACACAAAAAGTTGATGAGTCTATCATTGCAGCTGTGATGAAGGTTGGCAAAGCCTTTGCTGCTAAGAAGGGGACAGATCAGACATCCAAATGAGGATACTTGGAATGTGCGTGGGCTGCGTGACAGAAATAGGAGGGGGTCCTTGCTTAGATATTTGCGAGAATGGGAGATTGATTGTGCTTCAAGAGATGCATATTGATAGTGAATCTGACAAGGCATGGGAGGAGATGAGAGATGGTCTTGCAAATGACATTGTGGTGATCAATTCTAATGGCAGATTTGGGGGAATTGACATCTGGTGGAAGAAGCATGTGCTGCGTTTGGAGGAGGTTTCTTTGGCTAGGCACCTATTGACTTGCAGGTTCAAAAGAGGCCAGGGGGACAGTGATCTCTTTGTGACAGGTGTGTATGGTCCTAGTGACCCTAACAGAAGACAGGAGCTGTGGGAGGATTGGAACTTAGCTGCAGATTTTGTGAATGGGGTGGTCTGGCTTGTTGGAGGGGACTTCAATTGTGTTTTGGTGGGGAGTGACAGACCTAATGGGGTGGTGGATAGCTCTACCACTGGCTTCCAGCTGATGGTCCAAGCTTTGGGCTTGTGTGAATTTCCCTCCTCGGGCTCTGAATTCACTTGGAGGAGTGGTAATGGGCTCATGTCCAAGATTGATAGGTTTTTTGGCAATGCTGGGCTGCTGGATCTCTTCCAATTGTCCTTTGTTTGTGCTCTTGAATGTCCCTTCTCTGACCATACACCCTTGGTCTGGGACAATGGGGAACAAGTGTTGGCTGGATCCTACTTAAAGTTTAGGAAGTCATGGCTGAGGGAGCCAGGGTTCAGAGATATGTTTGCTGGTTGGTGGAGGGCTCAGCAGGTTGAAGGCACGGCTACCTTCAGGTTTAATTCCAAGATTTTGGCTTTGAAAGGAATGTTAAAGGAGTATGGTGATGTTATCTCTGTTCCCAGGCATCAAAAACGTCGAGAGGCCTTAATGAAGATTCAAGAACTGGATGCCAAGGAAGCCTTTGCTCAGCTGTCTGAGCTGGATTCTGCTGACAGAAAGAAGTGGCAGGGGGTGGTGGCTGAAGAAGACCTGAAACTGGAGATGGATTGGAGGGAACAGTCAAGGCAGCTATGGCTGAGTGAGGGGGATGCAAACACTAAATTCTTCCACTTGGCTGCCAGCTCTAGGAGAAGAGTTAATTTAATCTCATCTATTGTTAAAGAGGGACAGAGAGTTACCTCCATATCTGATATCAGAGCTGAGGCTGTTAGGTACTTCAAGGAGTCTTCAAGAGCTGCTGGTAGAGGCTGTTAGAGGATGGCAGCTAGTGATATTCCTAGAATTACAGAGATTCAGGGGTCTAGCCTGATTGAATCTGTGTCTGAAGCTGAGGTCTTGAAGGCCATCAAGGATCTCAATTGTGAAGGATCACCTGGTCTTGATGGGATCTAAGTTTTCTTCTACAAAGAATTATGGGATATTGTGGGCACTGAGGTTATGGAAGTGATCAGAGAGTTTGAGAGTGGCAACTTTGGCTTTGAAAGAATTAATAGATCCTATCTTTTTCTTTTGCCAAAGACTCTAGGAGCTGAATCTTTTCAGGAGTTTAGACCTATTACCTTCTCTAACTCTTTGTACTTGGTGATTAGCAAGGTCCTGGCCAATAGATTGAGGCATGTTTTGCAAGAATTGATCCATCCAGCTCAATCAGACTTCCTCCCCGGTAGATCTCTATAAGAATCCTTTATCATGGCCCAAGAGAAGATTAAGGCTTTTCTTTAGAAGGTTGACTTCCGCAAAGCTTATGACTCCATCAGTTGGCCCTATCTTTGGGAAGTGCTTAAAAGAAGAGGCTTTCCCTCTACTTGGATTCATTGGGTGAAAAGATATATCACCACTGCCTCTTTCACCCCTTTGATAAATGGGAAGCCTTGTGGGTCTTGGATTCAGCCCTAATGTCGAATCAGGCAAGGATGTCCCCTTGCACTCCTGATTTTCAACCTGGCAGCTGACAACTTGGCCTGGTATGCTTGTAAGCTTGCTGAAGCAGGTCTTATTAGAGGGTACTCATTGGCTTGCAAGAGTAATTTGGCTCCCATTCTTCAATATGCAGATGATACGGTTTTTTTTGTAGAGGGGTCTATGGATGAAGCACTAGCTTTGTATCATATGGTCAATATCTTTGGTGAGCTCTCTGGCCTGAGGCTGAATAGGGATAAATCTAGTATGGCTTACTTTGGCTTACCTGAGGAGGAGCAAGGTGCTTTAGTTGCTGTTTTGAGGACCACCCGCATCAGTCTTCCTATTAAATACTTGGGGCTACCTTTGAGATGCTCTAGAATGAAAAAGAGAGATTGGAGTTGCCTCTTTGACAAAATTTCAGTGAAATTGGATGGCTGGCATAGCAGTTTCCTCTCCAAAGGTGGAAGACTTATCTTGCTCAACTTTGTGATCACTTCCATCCCTGTTTTCTGCTTTTCCATATTTAAAGCATCTAACTCCATTTGGAAAAGGTTGGATGTATTGAGAAAAAGGTTCTTTTGGAAGGGAGCTAAACATGGGGGCAGATTCCTGCAGCCACTCAAATGGGAGCAGATCTTCCTACCAAAAGATAGGGGTGGACTTGGGATTAAGTTTCTGAAACACTTCAATGATGCTTTGCTACTTAAGTGGGCAGTTAAGCTCTTGCAAGTAGACCTAAAACCAGGGACTGCCCTGATCAGAGATAGCTATGGTGCTTCCAACAGTGTGTTGTCCAGGCTTTAGCCAGTAGTCCTTTCTGGAAATCAATGACACAAGCTTTGGTTGATCACTTCCACCTGCTGCAGCCAGCTCTTAGGGATGGCAGGTCCTTCAGCTTCTGGAAGGAGGGTTGGTCAGGGATGGGTGTCCTGAAGGAGCTCTATCCAAGGGCCTTTGCTGCAACATCTGATAAGGAGGCTACTGTCAGCAGGGTCTGGTCTTGTAGCAGCTGCAGCTGGAATCTGATTGAGGAGGAATCCAACAGGAGGGGCACCCGGCTGTGGGAAGAAAGGAGGAAGCTAATTTTAGACCTTGAGAGCTTTAAGCCAAGGCCTGGAGTGGAGGATAAGTACCTTTAGGAGGGGATTTACAATGTGCAAAGTGGCTACAACAGAATTTTAAACCATGAAAGTGGGTGGAGCTGCGACTTCATTGATAAGAAGATCTGGCTTCTGAAAATTCCCTTTAAGGTACAGATATTTCTTTGGCTATGTAGGAGAGATGGATTGATCACAGGTGATCTGCAACATAGAAGGTTGGGTCTGATCATCATGTTTGCTACTTATGTGAGATGCACACTGGCAATGCAAATCATATCTTCTCTTCTTGCCTTATCACTGATGCTAATTGGAGGACATGTCAGGAGTCGCTACCAGATTGGGATTCCATCTGGCATGGGTTTGGGATGAGAGAGAAGCCACATGTACGCATGGCTGTCACTCTCTGGTGTGTGTGGAAGGGGAGAAATGAGAGACTTTTTCAAGAGAGACCGGTGTGCTGTGAAAGAATTGTAAGAGAGTGCTGGTCCCTCATACATATATGAGGATCTCTTTTGTAATTCCTCTTACTTGTTTATATAATATACCGTTTCGGATTGCTATCGTAAGACGATAGCTTTCCTTTCTGTTTCAAAAAAAATTAATTTCTTTCGGTGTCTAAATTAAAAGCTATAATGTGAAACCTAAATATGCTACACATCAAGTTGAAAGGTGAAAGGCCTACCTAGTAAAAAAGCTTTTAGCAAGGTTCCTTTAGCTCCCTTCTCTGACTTGTGATATTTTTTAAGGACCTAAGCAGATGAAGATTTGATGCATTTATGCTTTGGTTGCCCTTTTTGTTTGTGCAGTATGGTTCCTTTTGGGGTTGTGCATGGAGCAAGATGGTTAGGACTAGATGAACCTATGTTGTATGTTGAAGAAGAATATGCAAGTAGCTGGTGATCCACATTTTCTCCCATTTTATGTTTTGCATGCAGTTAGTTGGTGTGAGGTAGTCACAAGTAATGGTCATCCTAATCTGGTAGAAGTGATGAACAAAGCATTGAGAATTGTTGCATCTTTTTAGTTGCTTAATGGGAATGTCAGATAATTAGTGGGTGATATGTCGTTGATAATGGAGATGATACAGGTGATAAGCAAGCGTTGATGGAAATGGGATGTATCTTGTTAATTCTACCAACATTGTTTGGATGTAATAGGGCCTTAACAATCTTAAGTTTCATGTAATTTGGATGCTTCTATATCTTCCTTCATCAAGAGGTTTGCTTATTCAAAAACTTGAGTCTGTTAATGAAATTGAAGCATCTGAACAAATGAAAATTTTAAGATATGCCCAAGAGGATATCAACTCTTAAGGATGCCCATCAAGAGGATGCCCATCAACTCTTAAGGATAGAGGAGAAAAGAGGTTGCTTGGGAAGGTATGTGAAGAACTCTTTTTCTTTCCTGAAAATGGTATGTGAAGAATTAGAGTAAGTTGTTGGGGGATATGAGTCCATCCAGCAACGTAGAGCATGCTCCCTTTTGAGCTTACTTGTGTGGGAGGAATGTTGAACATACAAACCACCACAGAGATGAAGTAGGCTTTATAAAAAGACAAAAAAGTGAATATCTGGCCATTTGACTTTTGAGTTCTCTTTCTGGAGAATCACTGAAATGTCTTGTTCAATTTGCTTCTGGCACACTAGAATTACAGTTGGTCAAAACTGTAAACATGATTGCTTTGGCTTGGTTGAAATTACCTACAACACTCTAGAACTATAATCACTACAAGGAAGGTGATTCAATTTGAAAAGTAGATTGGTACCTTATAGTTTAAGGCTTAAAACACAAAACAATGGATGTAACGTCCAAATAATTCTTAGAATAACATGTACCATACAGTGCTACATTTCATCTTTTGTGTCACTGCAGGACTATGCATTCAATGTCTTGTAGGGAATCTGCATCCTTGGTCAGTCCACAAATGTAGTTGAAACCATCTGATACATATGTTGGTCCATATGAATGGTAGAATATATATATACATTTATGGTATATAACCATATTTGTGGTTGTCTCTTCTAAACCCTTGATTAAAAAAAGTTTCTTGTCTGGTTGCTGAAGAAGAGGGACGAGAGATACTCTTGAGCATGGAGAGGGAACCTCTTCATAATTCCTTGAGAGCAAACTTTGAAAGCAAGCACAAGCATCATATATCTATGTATTCACAATCAATAGGGAGGTCAAAAGACATCATGCTGGACATTGTGTTGCCACCAAATCTACCCACCTGCATATCTTCCTTTAACTGAGATCAGAAATTCACTGACATGGGCGTTTGGCACTTGAGGTAGAATAGGTTCAATGTTGTAATTTTAACCTTTTTTTATGTAAGTTAAGAATTTAACATTTTGTTGCTTTTCAAAAAAGAATTTAACATTTTGTTATCTTCAGATGCGAGCTAGACTACCTGGAGGCCACTTCAGGATGTTGAATGAGAAGTTATATACATGTAGGTAACTTTGCGATCATATCTAATCTTTTGTAAAATAATTTTATGCCATTTGAAATGTTTTTTTTCTGATGATATATATCATATTCAACAAATTTAACATTATATGCAATGGTCTTCTTGAGTGTCTGTGTTGTAAAGTGAATCCTTTTATCTAAAGTGTTGGTTTCATTTTGTTGATGCTCCGAGGAAATTCTGGATTTATTGAGACATGGGATCAAGAACAATCCTAGTTTTCTGGTTGATATATTCCATTTGTACATTTTGTTAATGTCAATTGCAGTAAACAAGAAGTTGACCTCTCTTGTATTTTAATGAGATCTTACATATATCAAAGCATCTAAATACCATATCAATGCATTCCAATCCTTCAAAAATGGTGGAAACAGTGTTTTAGCAGCTGGTGCACAAAGAAACCGTAGTTGCTCTTAAACAAGCTTGTGGAATTGCCACTAGTTGAGAAAGGACAAGAGCTAACTATGCTCCCTCCCAAGCAAAAGTGTACATTTTCTTTCTTTCTTAACTATCCCTTACAACAGGGTTTCAGAAGTCAACAACAGTCCAATTTGCTTTATGGAATTATGTCAAACTAGTTTAGAATCCAGCAGACTGAATCAAATCAAAACTTTTAGTAATCACATTAAATAATCAACTCAAATTCGATAAGATAAAATTATATCCAGTTGCAATCAAACTAACAATCTATTGTATATATTGGTAGATTTTGGTCAACCAACCTTCTTGTATGGAATTGTATCAGACCTAGCTTCAACCATTTCTTTCTTGTGTCATCTTTCTATTACATGTGCCGAAGCAAAGCTGAGTTCCAGGGGGAGTCTCTTTCCTTTGTAATCTACCTCGCACAAGAAGGGATTCCATGCAATACTAATATAATTTATCTTCTCTCTTGATTTATAGTTACCAGAGCAAAGTGGCCTTCTGAGGACAATATATTCAAGATACCACAGTAAAATTCGATGGTACAAATTTCTTACTATGGTCAGCTTTCTTCATGGCTTCTATGAATTCCACAAACTCATCTACTTCGTAGTGCGTATGAAAGAGGACAACATTGAAGGAATATATGACACCCTGAAGAAATGTGCTGTCATTAGCAAATCAGCCGGAGGAATTGGTGTTTCCACCATTGACTTTTTCTATTTATAGTTCTTTTGATAATAGCGTCTTGAATAAGTTCAATTTATTATCTTAGCTTCTGTATCTACAGGAAGGCTCTACTTGATTGATTTTGAGTATGGGTCATATAGTTATAGAGGCTATGATATTGGAAATCATTTTAATGATTATGCGGGCCTTGACTATGTGTACAACTTGTAAGATCTTTCATTGATGCAGTGTAATTTATTTCTTTACATAAAATCCATGGTCAACTCTGCCTATGTTGAGGTTTGTGTACCTTTTCATTGCCGGTCCCAAGCCCAGGTAAAGGAGGGTTGCGTTAGGTAGCTGACAGCCAGCGTAAAATTTGTCGGATCTTTAAACATGGATTCTAGCAAACACTTTGATTTCGTTGGGATGCTCCCTACTTGCGACGCGCTGCATCGACGCTCAAGTGTAGTGACAAATGAGCAAGGGTTCTCGCATGAGAAACGCATGCGAGTAAAGAAGTTAGTTCTACTACATCGTCACCCGGACGTAGTCCAAAATGAGCAAGGGTTCTTGCATGAGGAACTCATGCGAGTAAAGAAGTTAGTTCCGCTACATTGCCGCCCGGATGTAGTCCAAAATGAGCAAGGGTTCTCGCATGAGGAACGCATGCGAGTAAAGAAGCTAGTTCCACCACTTCGTCATCGAAGTGTGTCACAATGTATGCTGAGATTCGGTAGTTGGAATATTGGTACCTTGACCAGCAAGTTCATGGAGATTGTGGATACAATGATAAGGAGAAGGATTCAAATTCTTTACCTTCAAGAGACTAAGTGGGTTGGTAAAAAGCAAAGGAAATCGAGAGAATAGGTTTCAAACTTTGGTATTCAGGAAAGGACAAAGGTAGAAACGGCGTGGGTATTATAATTCATAAGGATTTGAAGGAGAGCGTGGTTGAGGTTAAGAGATTGGATGATCGAATTATTTTGATAAAATTAATCTTAGAAGAAGAGATCTTGAATGTCATTTCAGTTTATGCACCTCAAGTTGGTCTAGAGGAAAGAATAAAGAACAAATTTTGGGGAGAGCTTGATATGATAATTCAAGGAATCCCACAGACTGAAATGATTTGCTTGGGTGGAGATTTAAATGGGCATGTGGGAAAAGATGCTTTAGAGTATGCAGGAGTGCATGGAAATCATGATTTTGGTGTTAGGAATGAAGAAGGGAAGACGTTCCTTGATTTTGCTATGGCTTATGATCTTTTCATAGCAAATACTTTTTTCAAAAAACGGGAACAGCATTTGATTACCTATAAAAGTGGCTTAACGAGAATGCAGATCGATTGCTTTGAGAAAAAGGGATCGTTTATCTTATAAGGATTGCAAGATTATTCCAGGGGAGAGTTTAACTGCTCAACATCGTCTTTTGGTGTTGGATGTTCATTTGAAGAAGGCAAAGAAGAGAAAATTAGTGTCTAAGAATTTGAGAGTTAAATGGTGGAATCTTAAGAAAGAGCAAGTGAGATTTAAAGAGAAGATGATGCAATAAAAGGCTTGGGATCTTGATGGTAGTGCTGATGAAATGTGGTTAAATATGGCAAACTGTATTAGGAAGGTGGCAAAGGAGGTGTTAGGCGTGTCTAAAGGAGGTGTTCCAGGACAAAAGGAGGCTTGGTGGTGGAGTGAGGAAGTGCAGGAGAAGCTTAAAATTAAAAGAGCCTGTTTTAAAGTCTTATATCGAGATAAGACCGATGAAAATATGGAAAACTACAAAAGAGCAAAGAAAGATGCAAAGAAAATTGTTAGTGAAGTAAAAGCAAAAGCTTGGGAGTATTTTTATAAGAAACTTGATTCTAAAGAAGGTGAAAAAGATATTTTTAAGTTAGCTAAAGCAAGAGAGCGGAAAGCAAAGGACCTTACACATGTAAGATGCATCAAGAATGAAGAAGGGTGCTTATAGCTAGTGAGGATATAAAGACAAGATGGAAAAGATATTTTCATAAGCTTTTTAATGAAAAACAAAAGAATGATATCATCTTAGGGGAGTTAGTTAACTCTGAAGAGTATGTGAATCGATCTTGTTATCGAAGGATACAAAAGAAAGAAGTAGAGGAGGCTCTGAAGATGATAAAAAGTGGGAGGGTTGTTGGGCCTGATGATATTCCCATATAGGCGTCTGGAGAATGACGGGAGAACGGGGTATAACTTAGCTCACAAATTTATTTAATACTGTGTGGAGAGGCAAGAAGATGCCAGAGGAATGGAGGAAAGGTTTTGTGGTACCTTTATACAAGAACAAAGGTGATATACAAGATTGTTCCAACTATAGAGGTATTAAGTTGATGAGTCATACGATGAAACTTTGGGAAAGAATAATTGAAAGAAGGGTGAGGCAAGTCTCTATGGTAACTGAAAATCAATTTGGCTTTATGCCAGGCAGGTCTACTATTGAGGCAATACACCTCTTGAGACGTATGATGGAGACTTACAAAGTGAAGAAAAAGGATTTACATATGGTTTTTATTTATTTGGAGAAGGCCTATGATTCTGTCCCAAGAGATATCTTGTGGAGAATTTTGGAGAAGAGACAAGTGCCAATTATATATATCAACCTCATTAAGGATATGTACTATGGAGCTATAGCTTGTGTAAAGGCTAAGGATGATTTGACAGACTACTTTGATATCTCCATTGGTCTGCATCAAGGTTCGACTTTAAGCCCTTATCTTTTTGCCTTGGTTATAGATGAGTTGAAGCATATCCAAGTTGAGGTGCCTTGGTGTATGCTTTTTGCTGATGACATTGTGTTGGTTGATGAGACAAGAGATGGAGTGAACAGAAAACTTGAGCTTTGGAGAGAAGCCTTGGAAGATAAAAGATTACGCATAAGTAGGACGAAGACTGAGTATATGGAATGTAAGTTTAGTAGTAGAGGGAACAACGAAGGGATTGATGTAAAAATTGGAGAAGAGTGCATTCCAATGAAAGATATTTTTAAGTACTTGGGATCCATTTTCCAACATGATGGTGGAATTGATGGTGATGTTACACATAGAATTAATGCAGGGTAGTTGAAATGGAGGGATGCTTCTGGTGTTCTCTGCGATAAGAAGGTTCCTTTAAAAGTCAAAGGAAAATACTATCGAGCTGTGGTAAGACCAGCCATGTTGTACGGTTCTGAATGCTGGGCTATAAACTATAGGCATGTACAGAAGATGTCTGTGGAGAAATGAAGATGTTAAGGTGGATGTGTGGTCATACAAGAAAGGACCGTATTTCAAATGAATTTATTAGAAATAGGGTTAGGGTGGCACCGATAGAGGATAAAATGAGAGAGGCCCGTCTAAGATGGTTTGGACATTTACAAAGAAGGCCACTAGATGCTCCAGTTAGGAGATGTGAGAAGTTGGGGGCTGAACCTGCTAAGAGGGGGCGAGGAAGACCAAACAAGTGTTGGAAGGAAACTATTAAGTATGACCTTAATTACTTTAATTTAAGTCCTAAAATGACTGAAAATCGATCTGTGGAGGCAAAGAATCCATATAACCGACCCCACTTAGTGTGGGAAAAGGTTTGGTTGTTGTTGTTGACATAAAATCCATGGTCACTTTGTTCATTGTCACAAGAGGCTAACTGAATATCCCTATTTGTGTATCAAGATATCCAGATAAGGATATGTAAAGCCATTTCTTCCAAAACTACTTGCAACGTAATGAACCTCAGAAGGTATATTTAATGCTTTAGTAGAACACTTTGAGATTCAACTAATGGATAGATAACAGCTCTTGATGCTGTTTGCATCTTATGATGATCTCACTTCTAGGCTTTTGACAGAGATCTTGAAGTTCTTTATATCGAGACAAACGCTTATGCACTGGCGTCTCACATATGTTGGGCCTTATGGGGTCTAATTCAGGTGCCTACTCTATACCCTCTTTGTAGGATTAAGAAATAGGTGCAGCTTATATTTTAGCTTCTTGAAAATTTTGGAACTCATTTCCAGTTTTCTCATACTTGCAGGCAAAAGTTTCTCCAATCGATTTCATTAGAGAAAATCTGCTATATTTCGTTTGTTATTGATGGGCAATGTGCTTGTTGATGCAAAAGCTAAGAGATTTACACATTGAGTTGAATGGAGGGTAATGTTGGTTAGCCTGATTTTTAGTTAATGGAGGGTAATGGTGGTTCAGTTATTTTCTTTGTACCTATGTAGGAGGGGTGCGGAAGTCATTTTACTTAGGTAGGAGGGGTGGGGAAGCATTTCTTGACTTAGAATATATGCTGTAATGAAACTTGTCTACAATGTTTTAGGGGTATTTTCTATAAAGTTTTGATTGAAAATTTTTAATTTGTGAGGAATATTTTGGTAGATATTGTAAAATAATTTTCCATTTTATAGGTAATCAAAGTAAATTATTAGTGTGATACATTATAAGTATATAAAAGATAATTAATAATTTTTTGTATTCTCCTTATATTGTACCAAAT
The DNA here is from genome assembly GCA_037157565.1 of Thalassia testudinum. NCBI lineage: Eukaryota > Viridiplantae > Streptophyta > Magnoliopsida > Alismatales > Hydrocharitaceae > Thalassia > Thalassia testudinum. The sequence goes on along the minus strand of JAZHRO010000073.1, from coordinate 2,475,853 downwards.
TAATCGTTAGCATATTCTTTACTAGGCGACAAAAAAAATCATTGTTAAAAGAATATATATATAACGAAAATATTCATTGCTAAATTTAAAGTATGTAACGATTTTAGTGATAATTTTATTCGTTGTTTGAATTTGACATTGAATATATTATTCGTTGCAGATTTAACAATAACTCATATAGCAATGAATATGGTGGCGAATAAATTATTTATTGACAGGTCATATAACGACGATTTATTCATCATCATCTTTATAAAATATTCCTCACCTTTGACCATTTTTGTTGTAGTGATATTACACTCAAGATCACAAATCAAAACAATAGTCCTAATTACTTGCATCACAACCACCTAAAAGGGAATGGCAATTTGGACCAAAAATGCACAACAAACAAAGGCCATATCACAACATCCATGAACCCATTCTTGCAGCCCATGTCACAATAGGAACCCAACAATCCCATGGGAGGGGTGGAACTAATTAATTATCCGCTTATAGGCCTAATTCTGGAATGGGTTGACATCGGAATTGATGAAGGCAAACATAGAACAAAACCCCCAATTTCACTGCCAAACAAGGCCACAGGGTCGATATGTCTGACCTCACGTCCATAGGCTACCTTTGCTTGAGGGATAACTCTTATCCAGTGATAGGTTTTGGTGAGATAGCTTAGTAGCAGTGTTTGGTTCAGGAAATGAGATGAGTGGTAATTCTAAATAATTGGTTTGTTGACATTATGTTAGTGAGTAATATTTTAATGTAATGTTATGTAAGTTTGATATGCTGATGTGATGTGGTAATTATATATGCTGATGTGATGTGGTAATTATATATTAACACCCTATTTGGTTGCTGGGTTAGGGAGTTAACTCGACTCCTGTCAACTTATAACTCACGGGCTGTTAACCTGGTCGTAGCCTATGTCAACCCACCTCTTTGTAACCCGCCCCCCATGCAGAATAGCAATTAACCCACTATTTGTCCGATGGTGAGCCATTGCTCCGTTGCCTTAATTGCACGATGAGTTACCCTAATCGTTGCTTTGCAGCCCACATTCCACGGCACCAAGAAGCTTCGTTGCCATAATCGCGTCCGATGACGAGCCACTACTGCTTCTCTCATCGGCGTCACCATCCCCCTTTAGCCTTACCGTCTTTGAAAGGCAATCTGAAAGGGGCGTTCCCATCGGTGCGATGAGAAAGGGGATGGTGGAAAGCATGGATTTCATTGATTTATCGCTATCAAAAATGTTGTTGTACACATTTCTATTCAATTTTCTTCTTTGTTTGCTTGATAGTTAACATTTTTTTATTTTTGTCCTGAAAAGAAGTTTGTAGGGTTTCTGAGTTCCTTGGTTCTTCGATCTTGAGTTTGCCTCATTGGGCATTTACTGCTAGGGTTTTTGGTACTTGTTACTATTGTCGTCTTTGTTATCATCAACGATTGAAGTAGGGTTTGCGTCTTCAATTTTCGATATGAAGGTCAATGAAGTTTGGCGATGCTGCTATTTGCGATGGCAGCTTTTGGATTTTTTGTTTCCTTGTGCAATGGGTTGAATCTTTGTGTGGGTCATCTTTATTGACTGTCAACCTTTTCAAAGGTGTTGCCATATCCAAACAGGTCTACATTGTGTTATTGTGTTGGATATGATCTATCCTTCACTTGTCTGAGTAAATGTGAGTAGTTGTTTCATGAGGTCTCTTCCTCCTACCTTTTTCCCTATGTTTTGTCTCATCATAAGGGTATGGCAGCCCATAGTGTTGGCATTAGTTTCCATAAAGGATGTGTGTTGAGGTGGGTGGAGACATCCACTCCAAAGTGTTGGTATTACTTTGGTCAGTATGGGAGGGTACCCTAGCCCTGCATCCTCTCATTGTGGCAGCGTCCGACGCGTAAATCGCGTTTTAAAAGATGATTTAGTTGTAGTATAGTACAAAATACGTTGACAAATAAATTTATAAGAACCAGTGAGTATCGGGTCGTTCGCAGGGAGGCAATCTCGATTTTAATGGAAACTTTTCAATAAAACTAATTCTAAATATATATATATGTATGTATGTATGTATGTATATATGTATAGAGCAAATATCCAAAGAATCAGAATTTTATTGCAATTAAATAGAGTTTTTCTCAATGGAAAATGCTAATAGAAATAGATAGATAGTTAGAAAGAGAGAGGGAGAGAGGGAGAGATAGAGATAGAGAGAGATAGATAGAAGGAGGCAGAGAGACGACGCTACTTGTAGGATACTTGTACAAGATGTGGCAGCACCTCAGATCCAAAGCGCCGAGACGAAGGTCGAAGCAAAGTTGCAGAGGGAGAGCTTGGTCTGGAGAGAAAGAGTTGCATGAAGTTGATGATCCATAAAGGGGGGCCTTGGGTCTTCTTTTATAGGTTTTATGGAGGGCAAAAAGGGTATTTACCCTTAAACTCGTGTAACAACTCCCTTATGATTAGATCCATCGATTGGGAGATCAACGGATTAGATCTGGCCTCAAAACACCTTCAAACGCACCTCCATCGCGCGGATTTAACCTCTGATCGACACGTAGCACGCTCTGGCACATTGGAAGATGACTGCACGGCTCCACTGCTTCCACGCGTACACTCGCCTGCTCCTTTCTTCACGCACGCTCGCCTGCTTCTCCTTCACGCACGCCCACATGCCTCATTTTAGCATCGCAACCTTGATCGTTCGATCTTACGATCAGACGGATCAGATTCACGCTCACGTGAGCTTTGAATTTAGTTCGCATGCCAATCACTCAGTCGTCTGCCTTTCCATCACTTTGAAGAAACGTGTGGGATCGCGCGTTAAACACGTATTGGATCCCACGTTCTGCCATGACGCGCTAAGATCACGCCATGTGTTCTCATCCATGCCTTCCCCACTTGAGATCTGACGATCAAGAATGCCCATGCCTCCCCGCTTTCCTGATTTGAGCACCGCGCGGATCGAACCCACGATCTATGCTCACAATTAAGTGCTCTAACCAATGCACTGAGGCCGCATTTGTGTTGCGTTTTCATTTTAAGGCAACTTATTTTTGCCGTTGGATGAAGATCCAACGGCCGAGATCTTCTTTCCTTTGATGAGGCGTGATGAGATCAGCGACGTGGATGCATCGTGGCCGTTGGATGGCCATCCAATGGCCCACAATGCGCAAGTAGTGGCCTTCAAAGATGGAGCGGCAATGAAGGGTGGTTGTGATGGTGCCACGTGGCACAATCATGGTCGTCCATCTTCTTTTCCTTGTATCTGGTGATGTAGACCTTCAATCGGGTTGATTTTTGCGTCGTTGGACTGCGATCGTTGATCCGAATCCATTCGTATGGTTGGATCTTTCATCTGAGGCTCAAATCTTTGTCCTCTAGCTCCATGGTCTCTGTTCTTCTATGGACTGCACACGATGCTTTAGTTGTCTGATAGAAACGATTTCGGAAGCATTGGACTCCCATCATTGTTCTAATCAGATCCATTTGCGATTAATCTGTCATTCATGGCTTTAAATCATTTGCGATTAATTTCATCTCTATATGACTAATAAACTAGCTATTATGCAAATTACGATGCCTATGAATGCATTATTCCTAAGTTATGCTAGAATCTAACTTAATTCAGGTGATTTAGGTTTTATGATTGTTGTGTAATCAGGCAGCATTGACCCTTCTTTATGGGAAGGTATCCAATCCAGGTTGAGAATGAGGCATCTATATAAATGGCTCCTTTCCTCCTTGATGCCATCACTTGGGTGGTCTTGCTACTATTCGTTGAGGAGGAAGAAGACGGTAAGTCCTCCCATTTCCATAGTCCCTACCAAATGGCAGGCATTCTGATGTTTTGGATAATTGTCTTTATATTTATTTATGTGTGTAGGTGAGAAAAGCGCAGAGAGTGTTGCTCTTCTGCGATAGGTGAAGGACCACCATAAGAACCTGACAACAAGATTGTTGAGAAGGTAAGATATTTGGTGCTTCTACAGGTAATTTGATCCATGCCTTTCTTGTTTGTGTGGAAATCATTATGTTTTCACATATATTTCTGTAGTACAATGGCAGTAGATGTCACTTGTTCATAAAAGTTAAATGCCTATCTTGCAAAATTAGACTGAGTATTAACTTGAGTTTGGTTTGAAGGTAATAACTTTTGAACTTGATTGCATTCAAGTGGGAGAGGTTGAAAGAAGATGTCCGATATGTGATGTTATGAGTAGCAACTGAGATGTTTATAAGTAGAGATTTAACGATTATACCTCAATTATTTTAGATTTTTATGAGTGCAACTGAGATATGCCATTCTTCATGATAGTTTTTTGAGCATAGCTTTTCTTTTTTGTTATTTCAATTGATTATCATTCTTTCCCAATGGGGTGGCAGATTGAGAGAGATTGCTACTTGCTTGTGTACTTTGGGGGCTCTTGTGAAAGAGCTCCTGATGTGAAGATTTGGCTGTAGAGATACATTGTCTGTGAAATCCTCTATTTTCTTTGTTTTTCTCTTGTAGATTTTTATGTGTGTGTGTGTATTTTTTTTTTGAAGTTCTTATTTTTCTCTTCTCTAGTTTTTGGGCATCATACCACATCAGTGGTGAGAAAATTGGCATCTCATGGAATTGCCTTTTATTGACATGTTAATTGCAGGATGGGCATTGGGAACCTCTAGTTATTGCAGACAAGGAACCAAATGCCCCTATGTGAAATCCAATCCTACTTAAGCTTCCTTCTAATGAGCTACTTCTTTTTTATAAAATTGGCCAAACAGTGCAAAAGTGAGTTCCTTGTTTAGGCCCATGGCTTTTCCCTGCTATAAATGATAATATCTCAGGATCTAGATAGTTCTCATTATTTCCATTATTCTATATATCCCATCCAAACAACCATTTTCTGCATATTATGTTCTTCACTTCCATGTGTTTAAATTTTCTTCCCTCATATTTTCTGTTAACTACATCTCAGTGAATTATTGGAGTCGCATTACCTTCCAACTTTCTAACTTCAATTATTTATGTAGGTTTCTAACAATTGTTATTCCCCTTTGATGCAGGTTTCTAACCACTGATATGTTCATCTCTAATGTTATCTATTATTTAGGAGTTATATTATTTAGATTGGTTATTACTTATCTTCTATAACCTAAGATTCACCTTATTGTTAATATCTTTGATTTTCGATTCTACCAATATCTTCTTCATTGGTTCTACTACTTTCAACTAAATTCCATCTCTTGAATATTTCTACTCATAAATTACTTGTCTAGTTAGGTTTGCAGGCATAGAATTACTTGTAGTTAGTAATTTACCCTTTTACGAAGTTGTTCTCCTTTTGTGCTAATAATAAATTTTCATCTAAGTGCTATGTCATTTTCTCGTTGGTCCTATACACAGACCCTTTGAAAATATTCTATACACGGAATTACATGATTGGTTTTAGAGCTGATGAAATGGTTTTCAAGCAACACCTACTTGTTGATGCTTAATCAATTTTCTATAACTACCTTTTTACGCACTCGTTACCCAATTTATTTTCTTATTGGTTTGCACGCTATATCAAGTTTCCTATGTTCAACTTTTATAGGTGAATCCGAACCATTTACATTGTCTGCATTTACTTAAGCCAATGTATATTCCAGTTCATACCATTATACTCAATTTTGGTACTTTCTTTCTTATTCAAATTTGTTTTCCTTATTATTCAACGTACGTTGTTAAGACAACCCATCTTTAACATTAATTCTGTTCTCAATTATGTATTGACAACTTTATGAAGGTCATTATGTAATGATAACACCTCTCACAAATAACTTATGTTATATTCGAGAGGTCTTCTAAGCACACATTTTTTAGGTCATTACGACAATTCAGGCCTTCTCTCTATAAGTTTACAAGATAATCGTGGCTTATCAAGCATCAACAACCTACACGTTACTTTAATTAAGTTCTTCAGCACCTTTCATATGGAAGACATAGTTTCTATTTTTTCTTATAATGTACTACTTTCAATTTTGTAAATGATGTCATGATGTGAAAATTTTCCCGTGTAAATTTTTAACAACTTGTAATATATACAGTGCTTTCAATAAAATCAAATTTTCAAATATTCTTATAACTTTCCCCTTTCAATTCCATTTAAGTGTATCTTTCCTATCGTAGATGATGTTTAATGAAGGGATTCAAAATTTCAATTATATACTCAATCCATACAATTTCCGTTATGATTATTTATATCGCTAAGTTTCTCATTCACTTTATGATACCTAAAGATATAACATCATGACAACTTATTTTCCCCTCTATAATTGTCATTTTTACACCTAATTTTAGAACATAATATCACATATATTTTTATCCAATAGTACACACCATTTCTATCTTCTACATATACATTCTCCACATCCTTTTCAAACTCAATTAATCACACTTGAACAGACAAAATTACTTGTATTCTTTTGTCAATGTAACATTGTAGACGATTAATTCTTATTCATTGATGTAAAAATCAATTATATATGCATATCAATTTTTAATTCCATTATATAAATACTTCTACTACTAAAATAAGTTCGATAACATTTAACTTCAATTTCACATTCATTGCTAATATTTAAATATTCTAATACTTCATCTTCCCCTATTTTTCATTATCATTCCATAAGAATTTTAAAAGTTACATGTACACATACCCATATCTAGAAAGATAAGGATATAATTTGGCAAATGATATATTTTAAAATAATACATTCAACATCCTCCTTTTAAGAAAATATAAAATAACATAACTTACAACTTATTCCATAAACTTATTTCACAAATCAAACACAACTTTCTATGTTGACGAATATCTTGCTAAACGAAGTTTATAAAGTTGAATAAATTAGTTCATGATGTATTTTGAAATTTATGCCTTACTACTATATACTCAAGTCTGAAAAAAAAAAACAAAAATTATTTACAACTCCATAACATTGATAATGGGCAAAAACATCATTTGCCATTATCTCCCTCACATAAAATTACATTACATACTACTTATTCCACCAATTTATTTTGCTCACAAAATACCTAATCAGAATAATTTAACTTTATTCCTCATCTTATTCCACTAAGCAAATACCCAACTGGAATAACTCTACTTTATTCCACATCTTATTCTATTAACCAAATAACTAACCGGAATAATTCTACTTTATTACACCACTTATTCCATTAACCAAACATTTCAGGTGAAATAACTTTACTTTATTCCTTTACTTATCTACTACCAACCAAACACCAAAATACATTTATCACATCATTTATTCTACTCTTTCAATTTATTTCACAAATTTATTTTAATTAGCAATCGGGTCCTAATAGTTTTTATTTTAAAATAAATAAATTTTCATATATATTAGTGTTTATATAGTGGTTGATAGGCGCTAATGTTAATATGATAAAATAAATATTATTCTACCCATTTGAGAGATTATTTACTGAGATATTTTTCCAAAAGGATATTCCACCCTGTTATCTCTCAACCGAGTGGGATTAGTCATGGGAGAGACGACTTGAATGTGTGAACGGATGAGGATAGATTTATGACACGCGTTAATTGAAGGTATCGGTCGTGCAGCGTTATCATCAACGATCCTATTTTCCCAATAAACTCCATCTCAACCATGAGATGGCTCACAAGAGGACAAAGGTGTCTTGTCCGGCTGTAGCAGAGGACAGGTATATTTTCCAACCAGTTAATTTTCTGGCGAAAAGACATCAAGGAACAGTAACCACCATCTATTTTATATTTGTTGCTCCGCTCCTTGGCTGTAATAAATCCACAGTTCGATCTCCGTCCCTGATCACGCACCTAGCGATCTACATGCAATCTCAGATCCATATCCGGTCTCAGCTAATATTCCTTGGTCTGTCAAAGAGGAGATGCAGCTGGTTTGTATACCCTTCCTACCAATACACCACGAAACAGGAACTCTTTTCTATTCATCTTTGTTTAATATATACTATGTTTTAGCCGTAGAGCTAGCATCGTTCCGTGCTCTATTGCTTCCACATGGATTTCCTTTTTTTTCTTTTTCCAGCACTGGGGCTTTCACTGCCGCATCATTTTCTTTTGGAGCCATCTGATCTTGGGCCTTCTCAATTCTTATGGTTCCTTCAATTTAGCTTGTACATCTTTAACCATGTAGTTTCCTTATCCTCAGAAAATTGTGGTTAGAGTGAGCTACCAAGATGATAAGGGAAAACAAAAGCTAATGAAGACGACTGCCTCGTTTTCAGGTAATTAAATAAACACCACTGCTCTTGGTGTTCAACTTAATTTTTAGCTCCCAATCTTGAGTTTTTTGCATTTACTTCTATTTAATCATGTAGGGATCACTTCAATCAGCATAGAGGACAAGAAGCTAATTGTGATAGGTGAAATCGATCCGATCAAACTTTTAGAGAAGTTGAGAAAGCTCTGCAACGCTGACATAGGTACAATGGGATCATTGGAGGAACCAAAGAAGGAGAAACCAAAGAAAGAGGAATCGAAGAAGGATGAGCCTAAGAAAGAGGAGACGGAAAAGGACCCCAAGAAACAAGAAGAGAAGATGAACAAGTATTTTGTGGAGATGGCTAAGGCTTACGAGTCTTTCAATCATAATAGAAACTACACAACTCTTTATATTGTCCACAACGCAGAGGAGAACCCCAATTCATGTGTTACATGTTGACCTGATTTACATAGCATTTCAGCCGATGCAAGTGCTCTGCTACGAACAGATAGTTTTGGACGTGCATTTGCTTGTGGGTGGAGTTGTAAATTGCCTATGGATGTATTAATTTTGCAGGAATTACATGGTGTTTGGAATTTATAGGACTCTGAATGATGGTGCTATATAGTTACTTCAGTTCGTCCTTTCTTTCATCTACATGATCATCCCTTTTTTGAGCAAAAATTCTTGATCATCTAAGTGTATCCCTTGGTTAAAGCATTTTGAAATAGGCTCGATGGTTTCAAGTTCATTTATATTTACAGTGCATACATCGATCAAAACAAAAGCTTTCTTTACAGATTTTCTTTTCTTTTTTGATTTTGAAGATAAGTGTTCCATTAGTTAGGGAAGAACCAGATACAAAAGGACGCAGTCCAGTATCAAAAAGGGAGGAAAGAGAATTCGCACACCCTTGCGAAGAGATGAAGGTTTATTACAACAATTGGTACCTACATTGACGGTCATGAACATCGGTATAGGTCAAAAACACTATTACTATTTCTCATGGGATCTACTTCGACAGTCATTTTTGGCATTGTGTTAAGGGGGTGTCGCTGAAGGATATTACGATGGTAAAAACCATCGGTGCTACACCTAATGCTACAACAACAATCAACTTTGCAAGGGTGCACAAATTTGCATTTATACCAACGACAATGATTTTTACCATTGGTGTAGATTTTATCTCTGATGATTGTTTATGTTAAAGTAATGCTATATGATCACCATCAAAAAAAATTGAGCATAGCTAACAATTTTATTTTGTCATTACAATTGTCTGAGTAGATCTTTCATGTAATATCTATTAATATCCCTACTAAAACATACACCTTCAAGTACTTATTTCTTTTAAACATAATCTATATGATATGCATAAATTCAATTTCCAATATAGGTACTCATAAAGTCATCTAACTTAATTAATACAAATCAACCAAATAATCTCCAACAACAATTTACAAATAAAAATATTAAAATCAAAAGAATTCAACATAACTAAAAGGTGATTCATTGTCACCCACTTGAAAATATGATCATATTTCAAACACCGACGGTAGCAAACACCTAACACCTTAATCTCCCACAAAAAAAGAAAACAAAAATCCAAGTATATTTTTTAATCCTATGGCTATAAGGAATTTGTATTTAGATTGAGGTCTCATACCTCCTACAAAGCTTATATTTGGTTCCTTTTCACGTGGTCATGCAATTCATACCCTATTCTAATAATCAACACCTTAAGTACAACTAACAAAAATATAAAATATGTATTCTAATATATCGACAAACCAAAGAAAAGAAGGTGCTAATACATTACATCTAACACTTACACTAGCTTTGCTTTTTCATCGTCACCCTTCCTTAAACTAATACATGATATAATTATATCAATAAGAAAATCATTTTTTTGTACAAGTTAAAAACTCTACTCTTAATTTTGATTTAACACAAATAAATAGCATGATCTATGTCTTTTCCACACTTTATACACATCTATGTTATTTTGCTTAATAATTAACTAAACATTCGAGGACAAAATAACATTTCCCCAAAATTCAAAATATAAATTGCATGACCGTCATGAAACACATAAGAAATTAGCGTCATGTAATTATTTATCATTCTATTACACTTCATGTCTACATCCTTGTTTAGAGCGCTGGATCGGTATTTAAGAGTGTTGTGTTGTACAGTTGAAAAAGCATTTAAAATAAATGTAATTTTATTACTTAAATATATTCTGAAGTCGAACACAGGGAGCAAATGGAATTCACGCACTAATCTCAACAATAAATGTCAATTGAATACATAATATTACTCAAAATCTAATTAGGAGTGTAAAGCATGAGTATATGAAGAGTAAAAATAATTGTAGATAAAATAATGGAGAGCTTATGAAAATTGGACGTCTGATTTTGCAATCAGACGTCTTAAAAGTATTGTGCAACAGTGCCTGATTTCTCTTTCTTTGATTCTTCTCTTCTTCTCTTCCTTCTACCTTTGGTTCCTTCTTCAGCTTCTTCCTTCTTCTCTATCCTCTCCTTTCTTTTATGCCTGACCTCCTCTTCTTCCTTTGCTTCTTCCTGACTTTTCCTTTCTTCTACCTTAGCCCTGAGCTGCGCTGGCCTTCTCTTCTTCTTCTTCTTCTTCTCTGCCTTCAGCCTTGCTCTTTCTCTGGATTCGACTAAGTGTCGAAGGTAAACTCCTCAGAGCAAAATCCCCCTTCCCCTGCATAGCTCTCTTCTCTCTTTCTCTCTTTTCTATTTCAGAGCTGCTCTCCCAGAGCCTTTAACCGGTTGGATAATCGGACCTAACGAAGACCTGGGTACAGGCTCACCGGCGTGTGTGGTGAGCGAGGAGTGAACAGGTCGGGTAATCAGGTTGTGGCCAGATCCACATGGGCAGTGCCGTGGATGAGTCTGTGAGAGGGGGTGAGGAGGACCTCACCCTCCGTAAAATCAAGTTATGCGACGTCGGGCAGCTTTTCACTTCCGAGGTGGGACTAAATGCCCCACCTTCTTCTGCGTGCACAGCAACAAGGTGACTTCCTCAATTAGCAAGGCTGCAGCTGCTCTCAACTCCAATCAAAGGCCTAGATGTGTGCGCACCTCAAGTCCACACCTCCTGGGACTATTACCTGGAGCAGCAGCACCTAGAGCGTAGCTTCAAGCTCGGCAGTAATGGCGGCCAGTGGTTGGATACCTAAAATTGTAACGACCCGGTTCCCGAGTCCCTACGAGACACGAGAACCGGACCGACTCGACTAATCCCAAGACCTAGTCGTCCAACGAGGAAGTAACCAAAAGACAGTAAAATAAACCACATTCAGCATGAATATAACTAACAGTAAGAAAGTACAGCAGTAAGGAAAGAAACTACTACAGTAGGTACCACCACAACAGTAAAACAGCATTTATCATATAACAAGAACTGCAGGTAAAGAAGGTACAGCGGAAACAAAAACTACTCACTAGAACAGAAACAAAAAGAGTACAAAAGGCTGTGGTAACTCTACTGGACCCTACTCGGCCCAGCGTCCTCTGCAGCCGCCGACCCTGGCTGCTCAACACCTGGTCCTGAAAAAGGTAACGAGTGTAACACGTCAGCAAAACGCTGAGTAGAGTGGCAAACTAACTAAAGGCAACAGTAGAGTGTACAGTAGCTGTTATGTTCTATTACTTCCTTTATTCAATTTTTCTAACTATTTCATTTATTTCTCAGATCCTTTACTTGATCTCGAATGTCCTCGTGGGAACGATCTTGATTGCAGTCTTTTCCAAAAGTAGAAGTAGCACGTGGTGCTCTCCTGGCCGGGAGAGTCCCCCGTGGTGATCCTACCCTCAGTCAACCACCCCAAGGTCACTGACAGACGTAACGGTGACTACGGCACGCGCGATAAACGCACAGGTAGCTAGCCCGCACTGGCACGCGGTCAGTCGTTTCCGTTAACGGGTGCGCCCAAAGCACAGTACGGAACCAGGGCAGAGCCCTCTCAGTAACAGGGGTCCAACCCCTCCACAGTAACCAAACCGGGGCCTTGCCCCTCCACAGTCCGCGCACCCTCGCCTGACTACCCTGGTTTGCCCTAGTGGGCCTAACAAGTCGGTGAAGGAGGCTAGCAGAACCCCGGGGCCCGTGGGGTAGCTAGTACTCTCCTAACACTACTAGCTCTCCTCGGTACTACGTACACGAGGGCCAACAAGTCGGTACAGAGCGGCCAATCCTAACCCCGGGTCCCTGGGGCGGCTGGCCCCACTCTGCACTAAACAGGTACAGGTACTCCCCTTGGTGCTGCGTACCCAAGAGACAGTACAAACTACATCTCAGTTCCATTCCTTTTTCTTTCCAAGAGTTCCACTCCTAATTCCCCGTAGGGTTCCAGCTCTTTATCTCAGAACATCATATGTTTCACTTTCCAGATTCACGTTCTCAAAATCCATGATCTCAACATGTTTCTTTATTCATAACAGGCAGCTGTTAATTCAAATTACAGGCAGCTTTATATTCCTTTCCATTTTTCCAAGACTGCAGTATTATACATTCCACTAGTTTTTCCATCCTAAGATTCATGCCACATCCTAGGATCTAACATACAACTAGTTTTCCAGCCCTAAGATTCATCCATCACCTAGGAGCTATCATTCCTAGGATTCATGCAATGTCCTAGATTCTAGTTATGGTTCCATACTTTAATAGATTTTAAAAATAACTTAAGCCACTCTACCAGGTACAACGGGAGTAATGGGGGCGTGATCGGGAATCCCGCGTGCCTCCGCGACTCTCAAGACTGCAACTGAACAAGATCCTGTCACAAGGATCAAACACAAGGAGTGTCTCAAAACAGTGTATAGCTACTGTAGATGAGTAGAGGAATTAATTCTGAAGAGAACGCAACTCGAATCGCGGAAAACGGAGCCCGAACGGGCCCTAAACGGGTCGAAAAAGACGATACTGTGCAAAATCAGACGTCTGGAACTCCTTCCAGACGTCTTAAAAAGTGGATCAGAGAATTACCTGTTCAGCGTGGTTTCCCAGACGTCCAGAAGTCTGCGGGGACGTCTGCCTAGATCCCAGACGTCCGATGGTCCCTCCGACGTCTGGAGGTCACTCCCGCCGTCTGGTACAACTTCCAGACGTCTGATTCGCAAAGGATGGCGAATCAGCGAACCTGCGCACAGCCAACCCCCCTCCCTCAGTACGGTCAGTCGACAAGAAGGAAGAAAGCGGAAACTCACCTTTCAGACGTCTGTATGATCTTACAGACGTCGACCTTGCCGTCTGGCTATCAACCCAGACGTCTGATTCTGGAAATTTTTCCAGAATCAGAACCCTGCTCGGCCTCCGCTCGCGACGCCGCCCGCGTCGCACCTCGCGCGTCTGCTGCTCAGCCCGCAGCAGGTCCCTCTCCGCGTCGCTCCGCGCCCCCTGCGCCCTCCGCCAGCCGGCCAAGCCGCTCCGGCGAGCTCGCCCTCACGGCAGAGCTCCGCCCTCGCACGCCGCACCTCCGCGCTCACTGCGGCCGCCGCTGCCGCCCTCGCGTCCGCTCGCTCTCGCGCACAGGAAGGAGGAGGAGACGGTGGAGACGCGCCCCTTTTTAACGCCGCGCGGAGAGGAGAGAGAGAATGCGGCAAGCCGCCTGCAGCCGCAGAGAAAAGAGGGAATATGCGGTCTGCGCGCTCAGGCGCGTAGGCGACTCGCGTGTGTCGAAAATAACGGATTTCCAGACGTCTTGAAACTATCCCAGACGTCTTATCAGACGTCTGGTTGTGATCCCAGACGTCTTGTCCGACGTCTGAGCCACCTCCCAGACGTCTTAGAACACGTCTGGGGCACACATTCGTTACAAAAATCAAGAACAAGGGCCTTATGGCCGCATCAGAATGTTCAGCATGGTCACTGTGGCACGATGAATGTCATGGTGGTCATGGCGAGGAGCGAAGGTGGCTGGGGTGGCGTGTCTAGGGTTCACTATGTGCGTATGTGTGGGTGTGTTCGGTGGAGTGTTTGGGTGGTTGATGGAGAGATTGGAGTGAGGGGATATAATCAAGGAGATGAGGTGGAGGTCGTAGGGTGGTCGGCGAGGTGAATGGAGGTGTGGAGCGACGTGAGCACCTCGCCGGATGTATCGCCGGAGATGGAGAAGGTGACGGTGGTCAGTGGCAACAGTGGGTCATTTTGGGAAATAAAGAGAGGGAAAGAAAGTGGGAGAGAGAGAGAGTAAGAAAACCTACTTTTAAAGGACGAAAGGGATAGGGGATCCACGTCGGTATGGTTGCCGACCATGGGGAAGACGAAGCTCCATAGATGAGGTGGCGGCGAAGACGGGGCAGAGGCGACGTTAGCCGGTGTTGCGTGACACGGAGGACTGAGAGGAAGACAACCTGACCACTGGTATTGTGGTTGGGCGACGAGAGCGAGGGACAAGCCACCGGAGCTTGCAGAGATTATGGTCGGTGAGGGAGAGAAGAATCGAGGGGGAACTAACCAAAATTCAAGCTGAGGAACATCGATTGGGTCTAGGGAGCTTTTAAATAGGTCTCTGAGGAGGTTTTGTGCTTGGCAGTCAAGCTTCCAAGCAAGGAAGTGTCGTCGACGATGCAATTTCTTAAGAGACCCAAATCTCTCGTGTTTGCATGAGAGATTGGGAAACAATTAGGGCATCAAATTGGGTTCATATTGGAGGGAATTTATTAGAGAATCTCTCTTCCATTTTTTTTTTTTTTTGAAAGGATGAGGAATGCTATCGGGGACGATAGCAGACCGGATCTCCTTTCTAATTTTGGAGGGGATTCTCTAAGCAATCAAGGATAAACCTCCTTTCAAAGCTCGCTGAAGTAGGATTCCTCCGCTATAATGGTGAAGGGACCTATTTACAAAGACGATGAAGAAGCTAGGGGGTTAAATGTAAGGATTTTTGAAAGTTAGGGTTAGAAATGTAATTAGACAGGACCTTTCTGCAAACTAGGTCAAGATGAGTTCCCCTCAGGTCTAAATTTTGGTAGAAACCTAATTTGGACTTAAGAAATCCAATGGTGAAGTTTGATTTTGGATTTGATCATGTTTGAATGGATAATTTATGTAAAAACCCAATTTAGGGTAAATATCTATTTGAGACCCCATTCTAAGTCAAGATGGATTTCAATGGTCAAATTGAAGGTTCTAAACCCTAGATAATATTTTTATATGATTTTTAGAAGATTTAAATGAATTTTATCCTAACCAAAACCTTGGTTAATGAAGTGAGTCTTTTTTAGGATTTCAAGAAGTTATTTAATTCACAAAACTCACACAAATTCTTTTCTGTTTGATCCAACCTACTTGTTATCTTGTTCCATGAACCTAAATTAATATAATTACACTACAAAATTGAGCTAGCAGAAAAAAAAAAGTAAAAATCAAACATAATCCATCAATAAAGTTAAGAAAGATGAGCATATTGTCATCCATTTGCTTCATAGAGTCACATCCCTTGTAGCTACATAGCTACTTTTGCATATCTAACCAAACTCGATTCAGTCGCATATCTATAAAGAAAGGCTCCATCAATTAACACTCTATGACCAATTTACTCTCAAAATATATAAAAATCACTAGGAAGTGAAAATCTTTTTTTTTGCTAGGTGAACCTAATAGATATACACCAACCAATAAAGTTGAAGACTACAAAAATGTGCCAAAATAATCTCCCCATCAAACAAATGAACCAATTTGTAGTGTAATATAAATAGAGCAGCACAACAAGCTACTTATCTAACTAATCATACTTCAAGATTAGATTGCACATAATCTAAAGAAGGTATGCTTGATCCTTACATCCTCAAATATGCTTCGAGTGACAGCATCAATGGTCAAACAGGCTTGAAATAGGTTCTAGGACTACAACCAAATAAATGAAGATACCTTTCCTACACCTAATTATAAACAGGAAGGAAGCATGATAAATTTGACAAGTATTCATTGCTGATAAAGTCAAACTTATTATTGGATAAGTCATGGTCAAAATATAAAAATCCCACTTGTTCTAGCTCTTTTCATAAATCTGCACAGAAACACAACTAAAAAGTTTATATCTAAGAAAGAAAATGAGTAGATTCTTCTTTCTTTTGCATGGGGAAGATCATAAGATCAACACATTCGAAAAGTGTGTCCTTAGAAGGACAACATTTTCAACCTTCCCAAGTTTTTAAGTACTAATGTTCTGCAACCACCTTGGTTTATGATTGCTAAATATCATTAGGAGGCCCATGGATACAAGAAAATGTATAGGTATTCACTAGCTAATTAGTGATCAAGGGCACTTCTAATAGCTTTAACTTCCAAAATCGAACTCTATCTACTAAATATCATGTTCTGCTCTTACAACTTTCTCTTCCACTCGCTGATCTTGGTCCTCCTTACCTGTAGAATTTACAGGTCCCAATCAAGTTGTACAAAGAATGAAGATCAGAATCCAAAAGATCAAAAAAGATCAAGAATTTCATAAACACAGACAGTTACCCTCTCTGCTATGCTGCAAGGATGTGTAGCACAGCCTCTCTTTTCTCGTAGTTTCCAAGGAGCAGCAGCTTGGAATGCAATGAACTCCAAACTCGAGCCATTATTTCTCAACTCTCCACTCTAGAAATCAGTCAAGATCGTAATATTCATAAGAAAATGGTACCACTGTGATTAAACAGAGTCCTCAGGTTGAAAAGTACTCGAGTCTTAACAAACAGTTCTCCTCTTACTCTCTTACCCCCCTTAAAGCAATCAGATAGCATAACGGAATCCTCCCAAGAGGCCAAAGTCGTGAGCATCATGGCTCTCCTCAGTGCTATCGTCACTTCCACCTTTGTCATTGATCTCTGAGATCTGAGACATGAAACTAGATGAAGCTGACAGAGAAGGGAAGCATATCTGATCTTCAATCTGTTCCCACTGAAACCTATTAAAAGCCATCATCTAGTATTTCATAAATTTTACATAGTCTACAATCAATGTAGATTCTAATCTTTTTCAAATAATGGCAGCCATGTTTAAACATACTCATTATTTCACCACTAAATAAAAGACATTACTCATGGGTAAGATTCCATATAATATTATAAAAACCTCTCTGGTTTAACTTCTGAAATGTTTTTAGTAAATGTTTTTCTTTTGTTTTGCAGTAGTAGAATCTGAAGCTTTAACTTCTAAAATCCAACTCTATCTGTACAGCTCCAACACCCATTGTCCATCATCCATCAGCTACAATCAATCTTCATCCATGTCCAAGTAAGAGCAGCTTCATTCTTCCATAAATTCATATCTAAATCAAGTTGGAAAAAATAATTGCTCCAAGAAAATCACTGAATGCCATGGCAAGAAAACAAATGGCTATCAACTGAATGATCTTCAGGCTTCAGTGCATGAGGGGCCTAGCTTGGGGGCAGGTTTTCTCTTGCTGCTAATGTTTGGTCCACCCAGTAGTGGGAAATCATCATCCTTGAGAGTAAGCTTGGAAATGCTTAAATAAAGGAAAGAGTGGGTCCATTTCCTCTTCTTAAAGTGTTCCAGGCAGGTTCCCATCCTTGTCCACTACATAGTTGTAACAGTTCTCCATAGCGTCAGAGTATCAAGATCTTCAAGTAAAATAGATAAAATATAGAATCCAAATTTAGAAACTTGGATAAATTAAAAAAGAACTTATCTTTTGTGCGCACACCAATATACAGTGTTACGACCCGATTCCTGGATCCCTACAGGACTCGAAATCGACACACCTCGACTAATCCCAAGATCTAGTCGTCCAACAAGATGTAACCAAAAGTAGGAAAAATAAACATTCACACATGTAATATAACTAAGTAGAAGAAAAGTACGAAGCATTAAAGAAGGTAGAACAATCTCAACACGTAGTACATGCCACCACAACAGAAAATGTAAAAGAAATAGAGGTAACAGGAACAGTAAACTAAGTGTCCATTACTCACTACAACAATAGGAAAGTGAAAGAGCTGAAAGAACTACGGCTGTGCTCGGCTGGGCCCAGCACCCTTTGCAGTTGGAAGCTCGGGCTGCTCAACTCTTGGTCATAAATAGTTTTATGAAAAGACAGAGTCAGCGAACGCTGAGTAGAGTGGTGTTTATATTACTTAAGTACAAGTATAATAAAAACAACAGATTTATTTTTTATTTCTATTTATCTCATTTATGTGTATCTGTTTCATCTATTTCTCAAAGTATCTAGATATTTCTTGATCTTGCATGTCCCTCGTTGGAACGATCTTGATTGCAGTCTTTTTCATAGAGTAGAAGGTGCACGTGGTGCTTTCCTGATCGAGAGAGTCCCCGTGGTAGTCCTACACCCAATCAACCACCCCGAGGTCACTATTAAGATGTAGCGGTGACTACAGCATGCGTGATAAGCGCACAGGTAGCTATCCCGCACTGACACGTGGTCAGTCGTTTCCGCTAGCAGGTATGCCAAAAGTACAGCACGGAACAGTATAGGGCCTTGCCCTCTTAGAACAGGGGTCTCGCCCCTCCACAGTTCGCACACCCTCGTCTGACTACCTCGGTTTGCCCAGAGGGCCTAACAAAGTCGGTGTAGGGCGGCTAGCTGAACCTCGGGTGATAAACGCCAGTTTATCATTATTCCTATGCATTAAAACAAACCTAGCTCTTAGGATTATGCTCCGCAAATGGATTTTTGGGTTGCATTTAGGTATAAATTAGGTTAGGCATCATTGCATTTTTTATTGTGTTTTTAATGTATTTTTGTGAGTGTTAGGGATAAACAGATTGCCAAATCCCTAGAACCCTATCACTTAGGAAGGAAATAGGTGGAGAAGCTTAAACTAGCTGGAACTCAGCTTGATCCAGCTCACCATAGATGGAATCCAGCTTACTTGGATTAGGGTCAGCTCATCCTAGCTCCACTCAGCTCATCTCAACTGAATGGTAGCTCAAGAGAGCTCATCTTCGCTCACCCAAGCTCAGGTCAGCTCAGATCTAGCTCAACTTAGCTGAGTCTAGCTCATCTCAGCTCCCATTAGTCCACAGGGAGCTCTAGCTAGCTCAACTGAGTTGACTGGAGTCCACCCCAGCTCAGGTCCAGCTACATCCAGCTCCACTCAACTCCAGACTACTGAAGATGACTTCATTCCAGCTTAGGAAGCTCAAGTCCAGCTCCCGGGGACTCAGCTTAGCTCAACTCAGTTGAGCTAAGCTACCTTAGCTACCTCAACCAACTTGATCCTCCCCGGGAGCACCAGACCCAGCTCACCTCAGCTCATTATAGTAGAAGCCAGCTCACTTTAGCTTGGCTTAGCAGCTAACAAAGAACTAGCAAGCTAAGCCAGCTAGAGTAGCTCCATGCCACCCTCTTCAGTAGCTGTCAGCTCCAGTTTAAGCTCCAGACTTCTTCTCTTCAGCTCCTCTCTTCAAACCTTAACTCACATTACCTACTTCTCTACTCCATAACTAGCTAAGCTAGGTTAGCTTAGCTTAGCTAGCATCCAGCTCCTTGGCCATCCACCACCTTCAACTCAACCCTAGCTAGCTTCATCAACTAAGCTCACCTAAGCTAGCTATCCTACTCCAAGTTGGTGCCACCAGCATCACACCCCTTCACCCCTACCAAAAGCCACCTATTTTCCTTCCAAAATAACCTTCTAGAACCCTTCCCTTTTGGCACCAACTTTCCCTCCAAAATTCCCTTCATCTCCACCATACACCTCTCCTTAAATCCATCTCCACCATCCACCTAACCCCCCTTCTAGAAGACCCTAGGTTGGCGCCAAAATGGTGGTGTCTCTCCACCATCAAAAGCCACCAACACCACCATAACCACCCCCTTAACACCCTTTAAGGTGGTGCCAACTAAGCCTAGCCCTAGGATCATTCTAACCACCCATAACCACCACCAAACTCCATCCTAACCCTCCACCTATTCACGCCAACTACCCCCCTCTCCACCTCTATATAAACCCACCATATCACCACATAAAGATCATCCTCCATTAGTGTTTAATTCCACCTACATCCACCTACACCTAAGGCTAAGGAGTAGAGAAGAAGATTAAGGGGGCACATCACCAGCCCCTTTGGTGCCTTCTCCCCACTTTCTTCAACTTGTGTCACACCAAGGAGGAGGAGCATTCTACTTTAAGGAGGACCACCAGGCAAAGGAGGACCTAGGGTGGACGTCCACCCTTGGAGGAAGATAATTGAAGGTGGTATCTTCCACCTTGGAGGACACCATCTTGGAGGAGCATAGCAAGGAACTAGAGCTTGAAATTCATCTTAGAGGACTAAATTGACCCTTGGAGGACACCATCTTAGAGGACTAAATTGATGAAACTACGAATTCGTAGCTATACATAGTATCCATCTTAGAGGACCCCTAAGTTTCATTTTAGAGGAAAACATGTTTCATCAATTTAGGCTTGCTATATAGGACTTAAGTTTTCTATAGTTAATACCAATTCTGTCATCTATATTTGGCGTTCAGGCTGAGGGGCCGTATCAAACGACCAGGCGCGGGTTTGTACAAGCACCTGGGGACTTTCTTGGGAAATGCTTGGGCCCAAACCTCCCCTAAAGCAACTTTGCTAGATTTATTGATAGAATGGGTGTTCACTGTTGATTACTTATTTCCTAAGTAGACCAAGTCTTAGGTTAATTTCTAGGGAGTCACAATTAAGTTAGGTCTAGAATTTGATTGCTTGTGTGCACACTTCTCTCATCTCTATCCCTCCCCCCTCCCATTCTTCCATTTTATGCATGGGCGACGGTCTCAAAATCCACACTTGGAAGGACCATTTGATTTCGCCCCCTACGCAAAAAGACCAATTTTTCTGTCTTCTTCTAAAAATATGGAAAATCAACAAAACAGGTCCACTAACCCTTCCACTTCCACCTCTAATCCCACCTCTAACCCCACTAATAACCCTAATTCTGACCCTTTCACCTACAACCCCCCACCTTTGACTTTCCACCTAGGAGCTTGTTAATTAGACAATTTAGTGTCGTTGCAACACGTAATTCCGCTTTCGCTTTTTAAATTTATAAGACCTAGATAGTGGGATATCTAAGGTCATCCAAGGAGTCAAGTTTGCAGAAATTAAATCTCTTGCTTGGAAAATAAATCTCAACTTTCTTTTTGGTGTTTTAAAATATTTAACTTTTGTTTTGAAATAACTAAAGAGACATAAAATTGATGGTGGGAAGATGGCTAACACCTAAATTTACTAAATTAGAACCTAAGTGACAAGTAATTCCTCTCTCTAAGCTTACCTAGGTAGGAGGGAACCTAGACTAATTAGAGAGAGGGTGTGATTACACTAAGGTAAAAGTAAAAGAAAATAATTAAGAAAAGGCAACTTTACTCAAGGAGAAAAAATGTTTTACAAACCCTAGTAGAGGAATGCTTCTACTACTAGATAATTGCAACAAATAAAATAAAACACAAATCCTCCTGAATTGTTGGTGAAAAGGGGAAGCTCCTTGCTCCAAGCTTAGTGGCTCCTAGGCTTGAAAAGGGCTCCTCCTCCTTCCTTGCTATGCTCCTCTAAGATGGTGTCCTCTAAGGTGGAAGCTACCACCTTCAATTGTCCTCCTCCAAGGGTGGATGTCTACCCTAGGTCCTTCTCCTTTGCCTGGCCATCCTCCTTGAATTAGAATGCTCCTCCTCCTTGGCGTGACACAAGTTGAAGAAAGTGGGGAGAAGTCACCAAAGGGGCTGGTGATGTGCCCCCTTAATCTTCTCTACTTCTTAGCTGTAGGTGTAGGTGGATGTAGGTGGAATTAAACACTAATGGAGGATGATCTTTATGTGGTGATATGGTTGGTTTATGTAGAGGTGGAGAGGGGGGTAGTTGGCGTGAATAGGTGGAGGGCTAGAATGGAGTTTGGTGGTGGTTATGGGTGGTTAGAATGATCCTAGGACTAGGGTTAGTTGGCGCCACCTTAAAGGGTGTTAAGGGGGTGGTTATGGTGGTGTTGGTGGCTTTTGATGGTGGAGAGACCACCATTTTGGTGCCAACCTAGGGTCTTCTAGAAGGGGGGTTAGGTGGATGGTGGAGATGGATTTAAGGAGAGGTGAGATGAAGGGAATTTTGGAGGGAAAGTTGGCGCCAAAAGGGAAGGGTTTTAGAAGGTTATTTTGGAGGGAAAATAGGTGGCTTTTGATAGTGGTGATGGGGTGTGATGCTGGTGGCACCAACTTGTAGTAGGATAGCTAGCTTAGGTGAGCTTAGTTGATGGAGCTAGCTAGGGTTGAGTTGAAGGTGGTGGATGGCCAAGGAGCTGGATGCTAGCTTAGCTAGCTATGGAGTAGAGGAGTAGGTAATGTGGGCTAAGGTTTGAAGAGAGGAGCTGAGGAGAAGTCTGGAGCTTGAACTAGAGCTGGCAGCTACTGAAGAGGGTGGCATGGATCTACTCTAGCTGGCTTAGCTTGCTAGTTCTCTACTAGCTGCTAAGCCAGGCTAAAGTGAGTTGGCTTCTACCATAATGAGCTGAGGTGAGCTGGGTCTGGTGCTCCTGGGGAGGATCAAGCTGGTTGAAGTAGCTAAGGTATTCAACTGAGTTGAGCTAAGCTGAGTCCCCGGGAGCTGGACTTGAGCTTCCTAAGCTGGAATGAAGTCATCTTCAGTAGTCTGGAGTTGAGTGGAGCTGGATGTAGCAAGACCCGAGCTGGGGTGAACTCCAGTCAACTCAGTTGAGCTAGCTAGAGCTCCCTATGGACTAATGGGAGTTGAGATGAACTAGACTCAGCTAAGTTGAGCTAGATCTAAGCTGACCTGAGCTAGGGTGAGCTAAGATGAACTCTCTTGAGCTGCCATTCAGCTGAGATGAGCTGAATGGAGCTAGGATGAGCTGACCATAATCCAAGTGAGTTGGATTCCAGCTATGGTGAGCTGAATTCCAGCTATGGTGAGTTGGATCAAGCTGAGTTCCCGCTAGTTTGAGCTTCTCCTTCACCTGTTGCCTTCCTGAGTGCTAGGGTTCTAGGGATCTGGCAATCTATTTATCCCTAACACTCACAAAAACACATTAAAAACATAATAAAAAATGTAATGCATGCCTAACCTAATTTATGCCTAAATGCAACCCAAAAACCCATTTAGGGATAATAATCCTAAGAGCTAGATTTGTTTTAATGCATAAGAATAATGATAAACTGGCGTTTATCACACCCCCATGCTTATATTTTGCTAGTCTCTTAGCAAAACTTTAATTTTTTGGAAAATGAAATTTTTAGGAAATCTAATTTTTTCGACTTTTGAGGAGAAAAAGATTAAGGGACCTTGGTTGATCTAAACACAGGAGGCACGAGATTTGTTCAGGATAAACATCGGGATTTATTTTTGGATCCAAAAATTAGACAAAACAGGATCAAAATATCCTCTAGAAAATTCATAAATTAACCCCTTGTTAATTCATATGACTTGAAATTTCTATTTTTAGGATTTTTCTGACTCTTGAATTTGATTCGCAACTTGCAATATCCTTTAAAACCTTGTGTCCGTGCTTGTGAAAAGCCAACATTTATATGGGCGTGTTTTTGGTTTAAAACTTTTTTTTTCTCCCTCATGCTTATTTGTAGCTTAGTCTTACAACAGATGTGTCGGGATCATCATTCCTGTTACCAATCCTCGATGGGGCTCTGGTGCTAGTACTTCAGGATAGCATTGTCCATGACACCACCCAGGAGCTCACAACCCCAAAACACAATGCAATGTAAAGGGACGCTCCAAGCAAACTCAAGCTCTTGCTCCGACATTATAGGTAGAACACAGTCCAAGACACTTAAACTGCTAAAATGCACTTTAATGCTTCGTCTAAAAATATGAAATATAGATATGGAGCAGCGTCGAGGCGGTAACATGTTGACATCGCATCCTCAAAGGAGGCATTTTCCTCCTTCTCGGTGGTGAGAACTTAAACCAATGATCTGCTTCAGACTTTTACTAAGTCCAAACAAGGGAGTTTTTCTAATTTTTAGTTGTTTTTAAGTGTTGACTTGTGTGTGAAATTTGACACAGGAAGTTTCGCAAGAAATGCAAGTTTTTGAATCAGAAACTAAGCCAAATACTTTCCATATTACAAAAGAGGATCAAGTCACCTAAACTATCACGAGTCTAGATGAAATTTTAGAGAAGGATATCTGATCTAGTTTAAAAATAGACCCTGAAATTCTAATGATCAGATCTGTATCATCCGTAGTTTGTTAAAGATTAAATCCCATTGTACCAAAAGTAAGTTTTCAACCTTAGTCCCGATTTCAAAATTTTTCCTTAAAAAGTTTTCAGCATTTTTATTTTTTTGGGTTTGCAAGTAGGAAAATAAAATAACTAAAGAAAAATGCATGTTTTTAGGTTTTGAAAATCTTAATCGATCGTCAAATTTTAAAAACACTGGGTCCCGTGGGGTGGCTAGCTCCCTCCCTACACTAGTAGCTCACCTCGGTACCACATACGCGAGGGCCAACATGAGTCAGTGTAGAGTGGCCAATCCTAACCCTAGGTCTCAACCTAAGGGAGGCTAACTTCGCTCTACACTAAAAAGGGATAGTTGCTCTCCTTGGTACCGCGTACACAAGGGCCAGCACACTTCCCATCTACATTCCAGATTTCCATTCATCCACAGGAGTTCTACTCCTAATTCCCCGTAGAGTTCATCTCATTTATCCAAGTTCAGATCTCATGTCTCATAATTCGTTCCTCATCCATATACAGGCAGCTTGTGTTTTCATAATTCAATTCTCAATAACATGCAACTTGTGGTTTCACAGGCAATTTCTCAATTACATACAGGCAGCTCGTATTTTAGAATGCATCTCGTAATTATATTAAAGGCATTTGCTATCAATTTATCTTGACCATGCATTTACGTAAACAGTACAGCTCAAACAGGCTCATTCTTTTCTACCCTAGGGTTCATTTCATATCCTAGAGTTCAATCTGACTATTCCAACCAAGTACATTCTTATTTAAATATTAACAACTGAGTTAAACCACTCTACCGGGTATCACGGGAGGAATGGGGGCCTGTGCCGCAGATCTCGTCTTCGCGGACCCTGAACACGCTATCGACTGGTAACCTGTACCAATGACAAATGTACATTAGACAAACTCAAAACAGTAGATACTTAACATGAATACATAGAGGAACTTGAGTGGAAAATGATGGTACTTCATTTATGAAAATCCGATTCCATTTGGGCCTTAAATAGGCCAAAAATGCAGTTACTGATCAAAATTAGATGTCTGGGACTAATCCTAGATGTCTTAAAAGATGTCAAAAACTCACATTTTGTTTCCTACAGCTGATTAGACATCCAAACTCCCTCTGCGACCATCTGGGGACAGTTCCAGATGTCGGACAAGGTCTCCGGTCATTTGGAAGCACCTTTGGACGTCTGGTGATGTGATCAGACGTCCAAAAGTGCTTGGGAAAGCGTACCCCATGCCTTCCCAAAGCTTGCCCTGCGTAAGAAAATGCAAGCATGGTTTCAACCCAACAACTCCTGCGTTGAGATCTTCTACATGGCGGAAATTAATGCAGGAACGTACTTACCTCGCATGATACGTTCTCTCAAACGTCTAGCCTTAGCTCCAGACATCCAGGTGCCTCGCCAATTGTTTGGACTACACTCCAGACATTTGATACTGGAAAATTTCCAGTATCAAAACCTCCTCGTAGCTCGCTCCCTCGCACCTTCGCCCGCGGTGGCAGCTCTAGCCGTTGCAGGAGCTTGAGTAGCTCCTCGCCGATGTCCTCTCCTCTCCTACGAGCTCCTCCTTGAGCTCCAGCGAGCTCTCGCGGTTGTCTTCCTCCCCCCCTACTCTCACTCCCTCGCACTCTCTCGCTCTTGCTCCTCCCCGCTCTCCCCTCGCTGGTGGCTCTCCTTCCTTACTGCGGCTCCAGCGAAGGCGGAGAGAAAGGTGGCTATCGCAAGAGAGGTGGAGGTGGTGGTGGCTGCGGTGTGAGGAGAGGAGAGGAGAAGGGAGGGGGTATATATATAGGAGAGGGTTAGGGTTTAGGTAAAGGGTGAAGGAGAGAGAGTCTCTGCACGTCGCCCACGCGCAGAGTGCACCACGCAGTACGAAAAACTCACTTTTAGACGTCCGAAAACGTGTCCAGACGTTTGGACAGACGTCAGACTGAAACTCCAGACATCTTAAATGGCTAAAAAGGTAACGGGTCATTACATACAGTGTGTGCACTTCCTAGATCTCTCGTCAAGGACATAGCTCAGACCTCAGTCCTCTTAAAAGAGAAATTTCTTCAGCTAATAAAATCATTTCCAGAAAATAGCTAATAAAGTCCCATCTCCCTTGCAATGTAGAGACCAAAGCCCAAGCAAGAGTGCCAATTGAAAATAGAACAATATGAAACAGTACTACTTAACTACTATGCGCACACCACAAAGGTGTGTGCACTACCAAAGCTAGCCAAGGAAATATTTCCAAACATTAGCCCTTATTGTCATGAACTAGTAGCAAAGCATGATTTAAACAATTCTTCATGCTATACCAACACTTCATCATTCCGTCATATCTATCTTGAATAAATGATAGACAAGAAGAGCTTTTTCTCCAACATAATTAGAATAACCATTGCACTTCCAATCAAGAAAGTATCGAGTATAATAAATAAAAAATAAAATCCAAGTTCAGAAGATTAGACAAATGATAAGAGGACTTATCTTTTGTGCACACACCAATATATGGTGTGTGCAAGTCCCAAATCCCTCGCCAAGAGCATAGCCTAGACCTCAGTCAAAAAAGAGAGACTTCTTTAGCCAACAATAACAAATCCAGAAATCAGCCATAAAATTCCATTTCCTTTGCAATGAAGAAACTAGATCCAAAGCAAGAGCCCCAGATGGAATAAAATAATATTGAACTATACTTAATTGTTGTGCACATACCACGACAAGGAAACAAGTCTAGACATAAGCCCAAATCATCAAGCAACCCTTCATAGATAGAAAGAATTTTTTTTTAAACAACAAAAACAACAGATAATTGCTGAAATGCAAACCCCTCTGATACAATGATCATTCCTAGTTGAAGAAAATGCCTCATGCCAAAACTACTAGATAATAGAAGCTCTTCCAAGAATTAATAGGAATAATTTCTTACAAGGGGAGGGGGAGAAAAAACAAATCCACACTCTTTCTATGGGAACGCAAAATAGGAAGTAGATTTGATATGGTTCCATGTAACATTAAAAAGTAAGTCAACTCAAATGCACAAATGCAACAATAATCACACAGGAGACTATACCTCCCCAATAGTAGCAGAATCAAAACCTAATCACAACATGATGAAAGATGGCTCTCACATCCTATCTCACAGTGTATGATAACTAATCATAAGTCCATTTGTGGAAGAAGAGATGGTGTGGCCTGGATTGGATATATTAAGTTTAAGAGCAGTTCTTGGTTATCATCTACAGTGAATGCCAACTTTAGCTATTGTTTGAAACAGAGGATATTATCTACTTGTCTAGGCTCGTGGTAGATTTAAGCCAATAAAAAGAGATGTAGGAATCATGCATGATATGAAAATGAAAGGTGGAAGCACCCTGAACAATTCTAGTGAATTTGACATTTAATTATTCCTAAAAATCCAGGTTAGGTTGATGGAAGTCCCAGTTTCCTAGATACCATGATATATTAGGATTTTTTTTCCAGTTATAAGATCTTCAATTTGAAGACAACAACCAATTAAAATACAGGTCTTGGTTGACACAAAGGAGCATTAAAATTGTAAATGGATTCCATTTGCATTTCATGAAGAAAAGTAATATTCAATAAACACTTCAGGAACCTGTATAAACATTTCATGAAGAAAAGTAATACTTATCTTGCAAAAATCAACCATATTCAATAAAAACATGGCTAAACTCCAATACATATTCAAGACTACAAGGAGTCCAAAGTTTCTTTCAAAAAAATTGTAAATGGGAACCTAAGAAAGAGATTTAAGTTTTGATATATAATTTTTGACATCGCAGTAATAGCTGGAATACCAGTAGATAAAGGTTGTTGACCCAAGAAAAGCAACAAAGTATGTCACTCTTAGTCGATTTATGATAGCTTCAACCTCAGAGGGAGAATAGAGATGATAAGTGGGAGCTACTTTTGCAATGTCAACATTGTTGGGAGTTGCCTGTTCAAGAAACAATTGCTTATTATTAATCACCATTGATGTAATATACTTTGATTGTATAGTAGTTACATTCAGCTCTTGCATTACCTTTTCTTCCATAACCTATTTCAAGATAGAGAGGGCTATTGATTCAGCTTCCTGGAGGATCAAGTCCTGCATGGATGTTGACGGTTCTTTTAAAAGGATAGACTAAGCCAAGTTTCTTTATGGGCAACTAATTTCCACGTTTTCACAGATAATAGCATGTATGTGAGTGAAAACCAGAACCATTTAAAGGATATGTCCTTCACTTTATGTCTTCAGCAAGAACCAATGTACCTTGTATTGCTCTTGCAAAGAGCTGTCAGCTCCTTCTAAACCAGAACCAATTGCTTTTGCATTGCACTGCCGAAATGTGCCAAAAGGATCCATGTAGTACCTGCATTCGACAATAAGAGCTCTAGCTAAAGCATAAAAGTAGTAAAGTTCCTAAGACCTGATTTAACTATTAAGACAAGGTTTCTTATATGTCATCTCTACATGTCCTAATTCATCATCTTTTCCATCAATGCTTCTCCCAAAATGGCCTAAGGGTAACCCATTTGAGTGGTCTAATTGTTCAGTAAATGGATAGACTCCCAACCAAAACACCAGGGTTCAAATCTTACCTTACTCAAAAATGGCTTAATGGTGGCAAATTCCCATGGTACATGGTGATGTATGAAAATAGCTTTAGCAGATGCAGCCCCACAATTGTATACTAATATGCCCACCTAGAAACCACTAACCATTTTACAGTTCCCAGGAAATCATTCTAAGCTAGAGTACTGTCAGGGCTTTGCTTCATTGGTGTGGTAGGTGACCAATTCATTCCACAAGATTGACATGCTTAATCTCCCAAAATACACAATTTTAACTTTTCAAGAGCCTATCTCTTGCTTGCTTCATATTCTTTCAGAAAGAGAGCAATTAACTTTAAATGTTAAATTATCATACTTCCTATGCAAAAAATTTTTGACTCAAAATGATGCAAGAAGCTACTAACTAGAATTCCCATCCCTTCCACTTCTTAATCCAACAGAAGAAGGTAATTCTTCTAGGGACCAATCAATCGCTTGCTTCAATTTTTTCCTTAAAGAAAGGATTAAAAGTTAAACACGAAATTATAGTACTTTCTATGTTGAAAATTTTCAACTCAAAATGATGCAAAAAGCTACTAATTAGAATTCCCATCCCTGCGCTTAATATACTGAAAGAAGGTAATTTTTCTGAGGGCCAATCAATGCATACAAGCAGGTAGATGAATCAGAAGATAGCCCCTTAATGCCAATAAAGTGTCACACACTGCCATAGGAGTTAATAAGGTCTAGAGACATTAACAAAGAACTGTGGTGATCCTAAAGCTAGAAAAAAATGTCTATGCAATGATTGTTAGGAACTCCATAAAACCTTAATTAGGCCATTCAAACCCAGGCACAACCTCCAAACAAGCAAGTTTGTAAAAATGCCAAAAGAAGCAAAGGCTGATGTCTTGGAGACCTAACAGAAATAACAAATTGGCAAATATTGGTATTCTCAAATAAAATCCTAAAAAGAAAAAGGGTATGATCATGATTCAAAAAAAAGAACTTACAAGCTTGGCCCATTCTCGTCATGTCCAGCAATCAACAGGGACACTCCAAATGGCCGAGACTTCACATGAGAAAATTAATTATGAAGTGCTAATGATAAATAATAGATGCCAACCCATGCAAGGGCATAAAACAAATATAGTGGGAAGATCATCCCTATAACTTACAAGAATCAACAGAAAAACACACAGATATAACATAACAGGTATTGTTATCTCCAAACTATTAATACTGCCAAACCAGGAAGTGAATAAGTTCCCATCTCATCAAGAGCAAGGTTTTTTTTCCTTGGAAAGAAGAGGCAGACTATTTTAGCAGACTTTTCTTCTTTTTGTTTACTTCTCCAAGACATGCCTTCATGTAGATTCGCTAGAGGATTCATGGCCCCAAAGCAATGGGTCAATCCTGCATTCCCAAACCACTAACATTTCCATGACATATAACTTAACAAAGTGCCGAGTACTCATGCATTTCATATCATTTTCTTCACAACATATGGATCACTAAATCTTTCAAAAAGAAGTATCACTAAACCCACAACTAACTGTCTAGCCAACTAGGAGTGAAGTATGGAAGGCCAACAACAACAACAAAAAATCCTTTTCTCGCACTAAATGAGGTTGACTACATGGATTTGTTACCTTGATTAGATCTATATTGAGCCAATTCTAGGCTTAAATTAAAGTAATTAAGGTCATGCTTACTAGTTTCCTTCCTACATTTGTTTGATCTTCCAATCCAATGCCCTTACTCTTTCTACCTCAACAATATTGTTAGTCCCTAAATGGTATTTCCTTCATTATGAAGCCAATCTTTCGATGGTGGATCCTTTTTGAGGTTCTTTACAACAATGAGGTCCTCGATTTGCCTTCCAGAAAGAGTGAACGATTCCTACATTCACTTGAAAGCCATCACCCCCACCAAAAACCAACACATTTTTGCCACCACTATCACTAAAGTGTACTGCCTCTAGTTCGTTATAGTTCCAACTTAACCCACCACTACAACATTATAACCAGTTTGACCATTTGCTAAAAATTTATGGCTTGTAGTAGATGCCCACTTAGCACATTCTCTATTCAAACTTGTAATGAATTGGTGAGATGGTATTTGCGACCAGGAAAAAACACCCAATATTTGTTGGAGAGAATCAAGTAGATCACCACCCTAAAAGTGGGGAATAAGAGACACAAAAAGGGAAAAGTAGGAAAATAAGAGGCCATTACCCTACATGGGTACAAAGGGCTAGACGAGAAACATAAAAGAAAATGACACAAGAAACCTCAATTGGAGGCACACCTAAAATGTACAACCTGCTGCAGCATAGCAAACGAACCATGGTTTGTGCTTTATTAACCAACTACCATATAACTTTGGGGATGGACATTGAGCAGTCAAGCGTAACTCAAGGCCTTTCTTCTCTTTGGCATGAACTACAAACAGTAACTTGCCACCAGTTGCTTAAAGAACCGCATTGCAGAGGCTAAAAAACTGGAATCCATTGTCTGGGGAAAAGCCTTGATGAATTTTATACATCCTTATGACTGTTTTAGTGGAATTTAAAGTGATCTAAGTAGTAGGAATTTTTTATTTGGCAAGGCTAAGAATGCCAGAGGGATGGAAGAAAAGTATTGTGATGCACGTGTATAGGCTAATAAACATAGCATTCAAGCCAAAGCTTACATTCAAGACTTTACAATAAAATATTGAAAGGAAAATAGGATAAATATGATGCCACAATCACAAAGAGATACCTGAATTATCATTCTAACTTATTAAAATTGGGTTAGGATATGAGTTGAGCCCCAGCCAAGCTAGCCTATGTGCTACTCTATCTAAAATAAACTAAGTGCAAAAAAGATCAGAAAATTTCATGGCATATCATTGATAACTCTAGTAGAGAACTACCAATGATAAAGTAGAGATTAGGCACTATAATCTACCAGTCAATCAGATGTTTCCATTATTATTTGAGAAATCTAAAAGATTAGAATGAATGGAGTTGTGCGTAACTAATGAATGAATCAAAATGCTCCCTAAAGAGTTTACACAAGGAGATTCCTTTTGTCTTGGGTCACTGCATATATTTTTTTTCTTTATTTTTGAAAGGAAAAATGATAGTCTATACTGACTAAAGGTGACTTGTAAAAATACGAGTTTGAGTAATGACATTGGCAACCATCTCAATACCTATTTTTCCTGAATAAGAAACCTTTGATGATAGGATATTCTATTATCTAATGGAAAATAGTATCAACTTTAAGAGTTTTCAAGGGTATCTAGATCCTTGCAAAAGCTCTGAAACTCACTACCCAATAAGAAAAAAGAAGGCACCTCCATGGAAACCATTGGATTTGGATTGCAATAATACAAAAACACAAATATTGTCACATTCAAATATTCCCATCCCTATTGTTTTGGTACATTTGTTAATGATCTTCAAGATTAGATTTTTACTGAAAGAAATTACTATCTCAATGTAAAGCACATCTAATTGAGCAGCATTGGAGTCATTACCACCATAAACATCATGCATGCTGAGTGCAATTCTCATAACATTTTCACCTGGTTGATTTCTTTTAAATTTAAGAGAATTTCTTGACATTCCATCTTAAAATTGAACAAAACCTATTTATCCCTCCAATGATGAATGCCATGACAATCACTTGCACTATCCAAATCTATCATCCTCAATTCTACCCTTTGGGAAAATTCATTCCTCTTATCTATTATACTAAGAAAAACACATTATATTCCTTGTTTTAGGGAGTGAAGCAATGCACCGAACTTAAGAAGCTTTCATGTTGTCAAGCCTGACACTAACCTGCAAAAGACCAACACAAATTTGGGCAAAAAAAGGAGTTTCTAAAAGACATGAGTGGAATTTAAAAAAAATGGACACATATTTTAGACCAAAAATTTATGTTTCTCTCTAAGGAATGGAGCAAAATTTGAACAAAATTGATAAACTAATAAAACTTTATGTGAAAAGAGTAGTAGTATATTCATCCAAACTAAAAGGCAATAACAAGCATAATCTCCCAAAATTTCAAAGAAACAAAATTATTTTAGCATTAAAAATTCAAAGGAAATCATTAAAATCCCCATGCTGTTTAGAAAAAGGACAAAAGATGTTGTCAAACCCTAAATAGTTGGTTGCTTAGAACTTCAGACTTGAAGAAATTAACTCACCTGCTTGGGTGATTTTCTTAGTTTGTTCTTTACTGGCACCTTTTCTAAGGAAGTTTTGGGAGGAAGTCAAAGCAAAAAACTGGAGGCAATTTTCTGAGCACTATTCTATCTAGAAATGCTCAGAAGTAGGGGATTTCAAGCCTTTTCAAAATCATTGTAGTTGCTATATGGCATGTCTGGAGGATGGATTTCCTAAGCTCTATGGCATGTTTAGAGGATGGATTTCCTTAGCTATATGGCATGTTCCAGCCTCAACAACTTCCCGTAGCTTCCTTAAATGGATGGATTCAGACGATGTTCATATCAAGGCAACAGATGGATGGCTACTCTAAGGTAGACTGGAAGTTCACAAGTGCCACTTTCTAAGTAAAACCCTATTTTCTCCTTTTAGGAATTTCCACAAACAAGTGGTAGGCACTGCACATTTTAAAAACTATCCCGAGCAAGCATGCAAACAAATTCCCCTCCCAGTCGACCACCCAACGAAATTAGAATACACGAGTTTAATGGGACTTATTGATTGCAAAAAACATAGGGAAATGACATAAACAGAGACTGTGAGAATTTCAATCCAATTAAACAATGTACCTTGGAAGAGCTTATTCATATGCAAGCAAATTTGAAGCACCGAACACTCATGTCGAAGGGAGAAGGCATCGAATTTGGTGATTTGGTAGGTAAGATATTGATCGATCAAGAACGTCCCCCTGTGAGATCAATCTCCATTCACAAGACACTGCATACATGATCATGAATCACATAAAAAAAAGTTCATCATCAAAGCGTAACTTAAACCCTAAATCGAGATCACAAAATGAACATGAATATCATGACAGGTCGAGAGAAAGATTGAGTTGGAGATCTCAAGTGCAAACCTGACCATTAGTTTCATCCCAAATCCCAACCAAGCAACAAATCTAAAAGAGATCCCATCTTCAAGATCTAAGGCAAGTTCGATCAGATCTATGCAATCGAGTGAGAGGGATCGAGTGGAAGTTTGAGTGACACTTGGAGATTTGAGATCAGATCTGAGTGGAAGGGAGAGATCTCTTGTTAGCAATCATTGAGATAGGTGTAGCTTTGGATCACATTCGCGAGGGTTGAGAAGATCCACATGGTGTGAGATCAATCGATCTGCACAATTTTGGAAGGGGGTTGGTGGACACAGTCGATCAGTCGATGTGTATGTGGGGGATTTGGTTAGGGTTTGCGATCCAGGTTGAGAGGGTTTGGTATGTAGATCTAGAGAGAATGTCAAGAGCAAGGAGGTGACATATGCCGAAGGAGATGATGGCAAGATGGAAGGTGTTGCGAGCTCAGGAGAGTAGAAGATGGTGGAGCATAGACACTGTGGAGTGAGTTTATGATTTAGGATTTTGGTGTTAACTTTTAAGAGGTCTCGGTTAACCCTTCAAGATTAGACCATCGGTGTAGATATATATCTAATACCAACGAAATAATCAACCCTACATTGATAAGTAATTTATGTTGGTTATGTATTTTTTTTTTGCAGGGGTTGCTCCCCGAAGCAATGAGGAAACTCCATCAGGATAGAGGCAAACAAAACTACAACACAAGAATTACGTTTACTCGAGATCCCCAATATGATGTATATCTCTTCTTTTTGATTATATGGTCACTTTAAAATTTGAGTGTTCTAAGATTCCTAAAATATTACTTGAGCAAGTAATTATTTTTTTGTAGTCACATCATAAATTGATTTCTTGAGACAACCACATGTTTAAGAACAAATAAAAGTTCGATGATAAATCCAAAATTTCCATCAGAACTTGAAAAGTATTTTTTTCTTATTTTCTAGGTTACGTGTTAGCTTTGGCTGTCTCTCCTCTCTAAGCCTTCCATTATGCCTATAACCTCATCTCCTTGATCAAATTCTCCACACCACTTATAACCATAAATGTCAAGCAAAAAAAAGGTTGAAGATTAGAATCATTATCACACCCATAACTTGTCCTTTTTCTACACTTTGCCAGAATCTATATGCTTGTTAAAACATGACAACCTCCCTAAATGGACAAGCCTATTTATTTACTTAACTTCTATAATGATTTCCTAAGCATTTAGATAAAGATATACGATTACATGATAGAAGATAGATAGTTGGAGATG
Organism: Thalassia testudinum; assembly: GCA_037157565.1. Classification (NCBI taxonomy): domain Eukaryota; kingdom Viridiplantae; phylum Streptophyta; class Magnoliopsida; order Alismatales; family Hydrocharitaceae; genus Thalassia; species Thalassia testudinum. Next base: position 2,440,526 of record JAZHRO010000073.1, on the reverse strand, counting down.
CATAAGATATATGTTAGCTTATCTTCGATCACCACTATTCCTCTATGATTATTATCATCCATTTACGTGTTAATGGTAGAGCACTTTTCACACATCCTTTTCCTTTTCTCATCAAAGTTGTAACGTGTATGTGAACACTTTGTAAGTGTGAGCGGAGCCTAAAGGATCAAGCATACACTAGAGGGGGTTGAATAGTGTAGTATCTATTTAAACTTTAACTTTAAAACATTCACCACAGATCAAAATAATATATGCACAAACCATAGAAATGTTACCTAATTTTAGAGTGGAAACCCTTTTGGGTAAAAATCACTACCTAAGCCTTCCATCTTAGGATTTTTCCGACTAATTGACGCTAGTCAATCCACTAACACATACCACTTGAACGAGGGCAGCACAACCTCTTATAGAATGTCTTCTCTTACACCTGACAAAGAGAAGAATGGAACTTCCAATCCAACTTGGAATCCCAGATCAAGACAATAGAAATAAAATAATATAATAATATTACTGTGGAACCTGTTACAACCCGATTCCCAAATCCCTACGAGACACGAGAATCGGACCAACTAGACTGATCCCAAGACCTAGTCGTCCAACGAGAAAGTAACCAAAAGAGCAGTAAAATAAACCACATTCACTATGTATATAACTAACAGTAACAAAATACAGCAGTAAAGAAAAGAACTACTACAGTATACACCACCACAACAGTAAAGAAATAAACAGGTACATAAATACGATGCTTACAATAAAAGAGTACAGTGGTAACAGAAAATACTCACTACAACAGAAGGAAAAGTACAGTGGGTACTACACAAGTAAAACTACTGGGCTCTACTAGGCTCAGCACCCTTTGTAGCTGCCGGCTCTGGCTGCTCAACACCTGGTCCTGAAAAGGTGACAAAGGTGACACGTCAGCGAAATGCTGAGTAGAGTGGCAACCAAAAGCTAAGAAAAACAGTAAAGTGGACAGTAGCTTTTATATTTTTAATCTCTTTCTTTATTTTCTGTTTACTCATTATTGAGTTATTCCTTAGATCTTTCTCTTGATCTCGAATGTTCCTCGTGGGAACGATCTTGATTGCAGTCTTTTCCGAAAAGTAGAAGTAACACGTGGTGCTCCCTTGGCCGGGAGAGTCCCTCGTGGTGGTCCTACCCTCAGTCAACCACCCCAAGGTCGCTGACAGACATAACGGTGACTACAGCACGCGCGATAAACGCACGGGTAGCTACCCCGCACTGGCACGTAGTCAGTCGTTTCCGTTAACGGGTGCGCCCAAAGCACAGCACGGAACCAGTATAGGGCAGAGCCCTCTCAGTAATAGGGGTCCAGCCCCTCCACAGTAACCAAATAGGGGTCTTGCCCCTCCACAGTCCGCGCACCCTCGCCTGACTACCCTGGTTTGCCCAGTGGGCCTAACAAGTCGGTGTAGGAGGGCTAGTAGAACCCCGGGACCCGTGGGGTGGCTAGTGCTCTCCTTACACTAGTAGCTCTCCTCGATACTGTGCACACGAGGGCCAAAAGTCAGTACAAAGTGGCCAGACCTAACTCCGGGTCCCTGGGGTGTTTAGCTTCGCTCTGCACTAAATAGGGGGACAGTCGCTCTCCTTGGTACTCCGTACTCAAGGGCTAGCTCACTTCCCCAATTATATTCCATTCACTTCTCATGAAATCTACTCCTAATTCCTCGTAGGGTTCATGCTCATTTTTCTTTAACTCAGCCAATTTAGGTTTCATCATTTTAGCTTTATATTCATATAGCTCATGTTCTCAACAGTAATTATCCATTCATAAACAAGCAACTGTTAATCAATTACAGGCAGTTATCATTTTCCTTTCTACTTTTCCAAGACTGCAATATATATTCAATATAGTTTTCTAGTCCTAGGATTCATGCCATATCCTAGGATTTATCATTCAATCTACTTTTTCAGTCCTAGGATTCATGCAATACCCTAGGATCTATCATTCAATCTAGTTTTTCAATCCTAGGATTCATGCAATACCCTAGAATCTGTTAATTATTTCACAAGTGCATAATTTTTGATAAATAATTAAAGGGGGCCACTCTACCCGCAAAATCGGGAGTACTGGGGGTGTGATCGCAAGCCCGCGCACCTACGCAACCCCCAGAGCCGCAACGGAATGAGGTCCTAACACAAGGATCAAGTGCAAGGAGCTACTTAGAATAGGATACAATTACTGTAAATAGGTAGAGGAACTAAATCTGAGAAGAACGAAACTTGAAACGCGGAAAATGAACTTCGAACGGACCCTAAACGGGTCAAAAATGACAAGTCTACCCAAAATCAGACGTCTGGAACATCTTTTAGACGTCTTAAACGATGGCTCAGGTCATACCTTGATCCTGCGCGGTCCTTCAGATGTCTAGAATCCTGCTGAACCGTCTGGACTTAGTTTCCAGACGTCCGACTGTCACTCCGGATGTCTGGAGACCCTCTCCGTCGTCTGGTGCTGTGCCCAGACATCCGATCTGTGTGGGAGGGCATGCCTTTGCGCCTTCCCGAATGAGACCTGCACACATATGCGACCGTCCTCAGCATGAAACGAAGCAGAACCCTTCGGCGGAACGGCTACATGGCCGTACACGCGAAAGAAGGGAAGGAAAAATATCGTACCTTTCAGACGTCTGGACCTTCCTCCAGACATCTCCTGCATTGTCTGGACGTATGTCCAGACGTCTGATTCTGGGAAATTTTCCCAAAATCAGGACCTCCTCGCCCTCCGCCTGCTGCGCACGGTCGTGCCGCGCCGCGCTCGCCTGCTGCCTGAGCTGCAGCAGCTCCTCCCCAACACCACGCTCCTGCTGTGCACTCGCTGGCCGGCCCTGGCTGCTTCGACGAGCTCTCACCCTCGCGATCTAGCTCTCTCTCCCTCTCGCAGCAACCTCTCCTCCCCACGCACTCACAGCAACAGCTGCTGCTGCCCTCGCTTGCTCACTCTCTCGCTAACAGGAAGAAGAAGAAGAAGAAGGTGGTGGAGTGAGGGTGAGGGAGAGGAGAGGGGGTATTTGAAGGTTGTCGTGGGGAGAGAGAGAGAAAAAGATGGCTACGCCTGCAAGGAGGAAGGAAAGAGAAGAAAGGAGGGCTGCGGTTTAGTCTGCGCGTGCATGCGCGTAGACGCGAACCCGTACGCCGAAAAAATTAAATTCCAGACATCTGGGAAGGTTTCTAGACGTCTGGGAAGGTTTCCAGACGTCTGACCAGACGTCTGGACCAATTCCTAGACGTCTTAAACGACATTTGATGCCGAGGTCATAACAGAACCTCAGAAATATTAAAGAACAAATCGAACTTTCATGAATTGTAAGAAAGCGAGTGTGCTTTAGATTACAGTAGTTGTAGGCACAGAGGTGCGAAAGCACTGGAGAGAGAGTAGACATTTTTCTCGTAGAAAGCTCTTGAGGTATGTTTTAGAGAGGGGGGGTCGTCGGACCTATTTATAGGCACTTTTCGACATTTCTGGAAATACAAGTTTGGTCGATCAAAATAAAGTTCGGTCGATCAAAAAGGTATTTCATTGATTAAATAATTATATTGATTGATTCAATGTTGATCGATTAAAATGAAAAATTGATCGACTTTGAGATTTCAAAAGAAATTCGACCATTGGAGTAAATTTGATCAATTAAATAAAATACGTTGATCAATCAAAATGAAATATGACCATTAGAGGTATTTGATCAATTAGAACAATTAATTGGTTGATCAATGCTTGGTCGATCAAAGGGATAAGTTGGTTGATTAACAATAGGGAAAATGATTTTTGTGAAAAAGAAAAGCTTACGTTTGTTTTTCTTTTTGTGGTTCTGTACATATTTCTAGACTTAATAAAATTTGAAAAGGTCTTCAAGATAATCTTCAAGTCAAGTCCTTTTCTTCTTTGATGATAATGTATCCATACAATAAATTTGACTTAACCTATAATGATTAGTCTATAATAAAAATATAATTTTGTTATGTCAAAACAAGGGTATTAAGAATCTCTCCCTTTTTGATAATAACAAAATTATAATTATTTATGCATGGTGTATAATCAAATTTTAATTATTTCTCCCCCTTTGTTATTAAGAAAGAGTAAAGTAATTAATTCAGCAATTAGATCATGCTCCCCCTTATTGAAATGTTAATGCAATTCATAACATGTTGCTATACAATAGAAATAAGAGTAGATTTCAATAAGCAAGATAAGAAAAATTATTCTAAGAATATGATATCTCAAAAAGATACTGCAGTGCTTATATAAAAGTACTACAAAGCAAGATAAATATGATGTCCATACATGGAAGATAGAAATAAAATATAATGTACTACCAGCCAGAACAAGTAAACAAATCATCAATTTAGTTATAACAAAACAACAATTATCAATCAAAGTTTAGTAAATCTTGTTAAGCCTAAGTCTCACTATAAATCTTTCTTTTGCTAGTAGTTTTGTGAAGATATCAGCTAATTATTTTTCTGTTTGAATGAATTCTGAGATTATTTCCTTCTTTAGGGAATAATCTCTAAGAAAGTGATGTCTAAGATCTATATGTTTTATCCTAGAGTGTTGAATGGGGTTCTTGGACAAGTTTATAGCACTAGTGTTATCACAAAAAATCCTAGTATTTTCAAAATTTAGTCCAAAATCTCTAAGTGTTTATTTCATTCAGAATCTGTGAACATGCTAATGACGCAGCTATGTACTTAGCTTCAATTCCGGATAGAGAAAGACTATTTTGTTTCTTGCTGACCCAAGATACTAGGGCATTTCTGAGAAATTGACACTTTCCACTAGTACTCTTGTGATCAATCTAAATTCCTACATAATTAGCATCACAATAGGAGAGTAAGTCAAGTGTGGCTGATTTAGGGTAGAACAGACCAAGATCAACGGTGTTGAGTAGGTATCTAAGTATCCTTTTTAATGCACTTAGATGTGATTCTTTAGGGTTTACTTGAAATCTAGCACATAGAAAAGTACTAAACAATATATCAGGTCTGCTAGCAGTCAAGTAAAGCAGGGATCCTATCATGCTTTTATATCATTTTTTATCTACACACTTGACTCAACTCCTTTGAGATGAGTAGTGGTAGCCATTGGTGTATCTTTTCCTTTTGTTTTATCCATTTTGAACTTCTTTAGAATCTCTTTTTGGTACTTTGTTTGTGAAATAAAGATTCCATCTTACAACTGATCAATTGTAATCCTAGGAAGAACTTTAATTCTCCCATCAGGCTCATCTTGAATTGATCCTGCATAACTTTCTCAAACTCTTGTCACAAAGGATCATTAGTAGTACCGAAGATTATGTCATCAACATAAACTTGGATTAAAATTAGTCGATTGTCTTTTCTTTTGGTAAACAGAGTTGGATCTACTAAACTGATTTTAAAGTCATTTTCTATTAAGTAGTTTCTTAGCCTTTCATACCAAGTTCGAGGAGCTTGTTTAAGTCTGTATAAAGCTTTTTTAAGTTTGAAAATATGACCAGGATTACTAGTACTTTCAAAGCTAGGAGGTTGTTTCACATAGACTTCTTCTTTTAGAAACCCATTTAAAAATGCACTTTTGACGTCCATTTGGAATAGTTTGAATCCCATATGAACAGCAAAAGCTAGTAACATTCTAATGGATTCTATTCTAGCTACAGGAGCATAAGTTTCGTCAAAGTCTTCATTCCTCCTGATTGTAACCTTGAACCACAACTCTAGCTTTGTTTCTTACAACCTTTCCTGTTTCATCAAGCTTATTCCGAAAGACCAACTTTGTTCCAATGATAGATTGAGATTCAGGTGTAGGAACTAATTTCCAAACATCATTTCTTTCAAATTGATTCAACTTTTCTTGCATAGCTATAATCTAACATTCATCAGTAAATGCTTCATTCACATATTTTGGTTCTAGTTGAGATATAAATACGCTAAGTGCAAGGTTATTAAAGGATGATCTAGTTTGAATTCCCTTTGAGACCTCACCAATCACTAAATCTTTAGGATGATCTTTGGTGTAGATTAAGTCTTTAGGAAGTTCACTAAAGATGGTGTCTTTAGGTATATTTCAAGGGTCATCTAAGGGTTGATCATCATCTTTAGTTGATGCGTTATCCAATTGATCTGATTCATCAAAAGACACATGTAGAGTCTTCTTCAACTGCCAAATTCATTTTATTAAGGACTCTGCAGGCTTTACTTCTAGAGGAGTATCCTAAAAAGATTCCTTCCTTACTTTTTGCATCAAACTTATTCAGGTTTTCCTTTGTATTCAATATGAAACATTTGCAACCAAATAATTTAAAGTAGGAGATCTCAGGAGTCTTATCAAAGTAGAGTTCAAATGGTGTTTTCTTAAGGATGGGTCTAATGAAAGCCTTATTTTGGATATAACAAGCAGTGTTTATAACCTCAGCCTAAAAATACCGAGGTAGCTTTGACTCACACAGTATAGTGTAGGCACACCCTTGTAGGGTTCTATTCTTTCTTTTTACAATACCATTTTGAGGAGCTGCTCTAGGAAAAGCAAATTCTTACTTTATTCCATAAGTAGAGCAGAAATCTTGAAATTTTTTATTTTGAAATTCTCCTCCATGATCATTCCTAATCCTAATGATGGGTAGTCCAGATTCTATTTAAATTCTCTTGGATAGTTTTCTAAATTCCTCAAAGGTAGAATCTTTAGTTCTTAAAAACAATACCTAAGTAAATCTGGAGAAGTCATCAACTATGACAAGACAATTTTTACACCCATTTAGACTTTTAGACTTGGTTGGTCTGAAAAGATCTAAGTGAATCAACTCAAGTGGCTTGGAAGTACTAACCATGTTTTTCGATTTGAAACAGGTTTTATGCATTTTTCCAAGTTCACAGGATGAACAGAGATTCTTCTTTCTGAAGGAAATCTTAGGCAACCCTCGTACTAAGTCGTGTTTCACAAGCTTGTTTATATTTCACATGTGAACATGACTGAGTCGCCGATGCCACAATATTGACTCATCATTTGATGAAACCAAACAATTAAGATCGTTGCATTTATCAACGTCAATAGTGCAGATGTCTACTGATCTGCCTCTAATCAAAAGGATTTCCGTAGAATTTTTATCCCTAATTTTAAAACATTTTGCAATGAAAATAACTTTAGAGCCTTTATCGCATATCTGAATTACACTAAGTAGATTATGTTTTAGGCCACTTACAAGATGAACATTATCAAAGGAAGTTTTAGAATTACCAATTCGACCAATACCAGTAATATGACCCTTGTGCTTGTTGCCAAAGGTGACTGAACCACCTTCCTTCCAGTTGAGGTTGATGAACAGGTCTTCTTCTCCTGTCATAAGCTTTGAGTAGCCGTTGTCCATAACCTATCTTCCTTTTCCTTGGACCTGTCATTGGTTTTCATCTGTGAGGCCTAGTATTTTTTCTTACTGCTACAAGGTGTCCATTTTTTTGATGGTAGACCCAGTCTGAGTACTTATTAGTCCTTTAGATTTCCCTGCAAAACAAGATTGCAGATCTCTTTTTGGTACCCATTTTCTTTTGCCTCCAGTTTTGTTAGCAGGTGCCTATTTAGGGCGTGGACCTATTCTTGGCCTTAGGACTAAGGGAAATTTGTCTATTGGTTTGTGAAGTTGATGCTTCACAATCATTACTAGGAATATATCCTAACCTAAATTTTTTGGAGGTTTGGGTTTTTGTGCCTAATTGCTTTTCCAAGTTAGCTCTTCCTTTGGTGAACTTAGCCAGGTCATTTACTAGAGCAACGGATTTTTGTTTTAGTTTTCCTAATTCTATTTGAAGTGTCAACATGAGCTTTAAGTGTGGTGATTGCTTGTGATAGTTGTTGATTTTGAGATTCAACACTACTCAAATTAATTTCTTCGTCTAGATCTTTTATCAATTTCTTATTAGTTATTCTAAGTCCTCTAGCTAGATCATACAGCTCATAAAATGCTCCTAATAATTCGTCAAAAGTAAAAGATGATACCTCATCTTTGATTGCCATGAGACTGTAGAGAGCTTCTTTGCTTTTTTCTTCTGAGCTTGTGTTTTCTTTTTCTGAACAGATGAGGAGTGCTATCGAAGACGATAGCAGACCGGGAACATTTTATTTATGAGACTTTTAAAAAACAATTAGAAGAAATCAATCCACTCCTTTACAAACCCCCAACACTCCCTAACGATGTTCCCTACATTTATTGAGCCCCCTCTAAACAATCGCTCATTACGAGCATGCCACACACTCCACATAACACCAGTCATCTTCACATGAGGCTTTCCTTTCATCAAGAGATTTCTCCATAAGTCGTCCCATGTGGATATAGATTCCCCACAAATGCCCCTCCAAATCTGTTCAGTCACTAAGCAAGATGAAAATAGATGCACCCTACTATTCATAGGGAAGTTGCACAAGGGACAATTTTGAGTAGGAGCTCCCAATCTTCTACATCTCATTTCACCATCAATAATTCCATCACATCGACACAGCCACAAGAAGATCTTTATTTTTAATGGAATCTTCAAAAACCAGATTTTTTCGCAATCCTTGTCCTCCCTTGTTGGTTCTACATTCGTACATCCAACCAGTCGCTTGTACTCATTTGTTAGAGTGAAGATTCCATGCTTCCACCTAAAACAGTCCACATCACTCATCGGTTGGAAATCTTTCGGGTTTGCCAGCAGACGCTTCTGCTCAACCTGCATTCTACCTCCCTTAGGCAAACCATCACCAGCAATATTCCATCTACAGTTCACACTATCCTAGCAATCGTTAACCGAAGCCCTACTGTTCGGAGCTGCAGCAAAAGCCCTTGGATATGTCTCGCTTAGATTGCCCAAACTCGACCACCTATCTGTCTAGAAAGAAAAGTCTCCCTTCTCCCAAAATAGGAGCAAAGTTAGCCCAATTGTCTTGTATTGCTCTCCACACAAACTTCCAGAATGGTGAGGGACGTTGAGGAGGAGATGTCCACAGCTGCACTTGTGAGAAACCATGAGCCTCCTTGACTAACTGCGACTAGACCTTCCCATCATCCTTGGTCAGCTTCACTGCCCATTTCAATAGCAGAGCATCATTGAATTCTTTCAGAGATTGGATCCCCAACCCTCCCTGTGAGTGAGGACTACACAGCTGCTGCCACTTCAAAGGATGCAAGAATCTACCTTCACCCTTTGCACCCTTCCAAAAAAAGCACTTCCACATCACATCCAACCTTTTCTAGTCTGCCTTCGGAGATCTGAACACAAAGAAAAAGAAAACTGGTATTGAGGAGATGACTGAATTGAGAAGTATCAATCTTCCTCCCTTGGATAAAAATCTACTACTCCAGCACTCGAACTTAGCAGTAACCTTTTCAAATAGAATGGCCCCATCACTCTTCAATTTATTATCTCCTAAGGGTAGGCCCAAGTACCTTACCAGCAGTGTGGCAATGGGAGTATGTAGGATGGCTAATATTGCTTCACACTCTTGACTTGACATACCAAAGCAAATCAAAGATTCTTCGCACCATTCAACTTAAGCCCCGAAATCTCGCCAAATATAGTTATCATTATGGAAAGGGTCTCTGCCTTACATTTCCCCCTTCTACAAAAAATACTGTATCATCGACGTATTGCAGAATTGGTGCAAGCACCCTAGAATTGGACATAGAATAGCCCCTCACCATGCCTGTGTTGGCCAGCTTGCAAGTAAATTGAGCCAAGGTGTCGATAGGTAGGTTGAAAATTAAAGGGGGCCAAGGGACACCCTTGTCGTACTCCACATTGAGGTTGTATCCAAACCCTGCATGGCCTCCCATTAATCAGAGGTGAAAAGGATGAGGTAACAACACATCTTTCCATCCACTGTATCCAGAGCGATGGAAATCCTCTCCTCTTAAAAATCTCCCATAGGTAAGACCACACAATTGAGTCATATGCTCTACGAAAGTCCACCTTCCACATGTACGCTTTACTTCTTTTTCTACGCCACCCAGCCACCATCTCCTGCACCACTATGAATGACTCCTGTAGCGATCTATTTGGAAGGAAGGCCAATTGCACTGGGCTAATTAAGTCTGACAAGACTCTTTTCGATCTATTTGCCAACGCTTTACTAATTATCAAGTAGATCGAGTTTAAAAGTGAAATAGGTCTGAAATCTGACAATCTCTCTGCCCCATTATTCTTCGGCAGTAAGAACAAGTATGATTTATTTATTCTCTCCATGCCTGAATTGCCACATTGGAACTTTTTGATAACATCCATAACATCTCCTTTAACCACATGCTAGAATTCCTTGTAGAAAAAAACTTGAAACCCATTTGGGCCTGGAGATCCCTCAACATTTAAACCAGCCATAGCCTCCATCACTTTTTGATCTGTGATGGGCTCTGTTAATTGTCTAGCTGCCAAGTCCCCTACATGGGAAAAATTTGATGCTGCCAGCCTCCACCCTCCCCTTTCTAATGATCTGGTGGCTTCCCTAAAATGTCTGATTGCCTTCCTTCTAATATCATCAGGGGAGGTTAGCACAAGATCAACTGTCTTCAATGAGGAGATGAAGTTCACCCTCCTTCTAGAGCTCACTACCATATGAAAATACTTCATATTTGTGTCCCCCTCCTTCAACCTCAACTGCCTTGATTTTTCTCTCCAATCAACTTCTCTTGCCAGGTCCTCAGCCTGGACAACCCCTTGCTAGAATTTTCTCTACCCCATCTCTTCATCTGTCAACTATCCGTCATTCTTTCTTTCATCTAGCATACACAGCTTAGACAGAGCCTCGGTCCTCCTCTGATATCTCAAAATCTCAACCGTCTTCCTATACTCCTTGAAAATATATCTCAGGTCCCTCAATTTACCAACCAACTGATAAGTTGCAGAGCCTTCAACCTGCTTGTGCTCCTACCAATGGTTGACTATTTCTTTAAACCCATGCTCTTTAAGCCAAGACTTTCTAAATTTGAAGTATGTACCTGTGAATGACCCCTCCCCACTATCCCATAGCAAGGGGGTATGGTCCGAGAAGGGTCAATCCATTCCTATTACAGATGAAAGTTGAAATTTCTCCAGCAACTCTGCACTAGCAAAGAACCTATCCAACTTTGAGACCAACCCATTACCACTTCTCCAGGTATATTCTGCCCTGGCTGTTGGGTATTCGCTCAGTCCCAATTTAGACACAACCAGCTGGAACCCAAGGGAGGCTCGATCCACCCTCCTATTCCCTCGATCATTCTCAGAAAAAATGCAGTTAAAATATCCACCCACAAGCATGGTACCTGATATAGACACATCTATTTAGGTTAAAATTCCTTCTCATGCATGTTCCTAGGCTTAGATTTGCATTTTATGTTATAAATATTTCATAGCATGTACCATTCTGCATTTAGAGTAGTTGTATATATTTTAGGTTAATTGTGTCCTTTTTGTGGTCAGGAGAGAAGGAGATTTATTTCAAAGCCTTGGATTGACGATTCGACCATACGAATCTGATCAGGACAATGATTGGAGTCCAACGCCTCCGAAATCGCCTTGATTAGAGTCCCGTAGCACCATATGTAGTCCGAGGAAGATCAACGGCGAAGGGAATAGGTGACATAATTTGGAGCTTCAAATGACAAATCTGATTGCGCGGATGGATTCAGGTCGACGATCGCAGCCCAACGGTGCAAAAATCGACTCAATCCGACCTCTGTAGCAGCCCCTACAACAGAAAGAAGATGGACGACCCAAATTGCACCACGTGGTGCAACCCAGGCTGCCCATGCGCATGCATGTGCCACCGCATGCGAATAGCAGCGCGGGTGTGTGTGCGTGCATGGAGGCACGCACATGCAGCGGCAGCGCACGTAGAGGTGCATGACACGGGAGCGTGGAGCACCTGCCAGTGTAGCGGCGGGTGGGTGCATGGGCTGTCTTCAGCGATGTTTGTGGCGGATCTTCAGCAATGTTTACGACTATCACTAAATGTTCTGTATACGAATTTGATTCTTTCCTCCACTATAAAAGGACCCCTACCCTCCCATTTTTCTGCATCTCTTCCTTTCTTCCCCTCACCACCTCCAAGGTTCTAGAGAGAGCTTGTCCCAAGCCCGAGATGCTCCTCTAGAGTAAAACAAATAGTTTTTTCCTCCCCTCATCCACATTCGTGGAGCATCCCGTGGCCATCCTCTCACCACCTTTTGGGAAGAAGATCCTCGCCACGACGCCGTCCTACCCCATCCTCCGTCCTCCAGCTTTGTCCTCCTTCGTCCCGCTCCTCTCCACCTTCCTCCGAGCAACGTCAGAGCGAGTCATCCTCCAAGCAACCATCGAGGGGGATTTCTTTCACCCCATTTTATCTTTTTACGCTTTCGTAGTGTAGATTTTTCCTGCTTTCGTAGTGTAACAAATAGTTCTTGATGAATAGATGATTGTTTCTCTCTCTCTCTCCCCCCCTCTCTCTTATATTTTTCAAGTAGATAAAGTTTTCATCGACTTAGTCTCTTGCTTGTTAAAAATACAAAAAAATTAGAAAAGATAACAAATAAAAGAGAACACACGGATTTCATAAAACCAAACGTTCGCCTCCCCGTGTTCGACCCGGGACTCACTTTTCGAGTTTCTGTATAAATTTTATCTGACCATGAGTGTTACGACTTGGTTCCCGAATACCTACAGGACACGAGACCGGACTGACTCGACTGATCCCAAGACCTAGTCGTCCAACGACAAAGTAACTAAAAAGCAGGAAAGTAAACCACATTCACTATGCTAAGCAACTAACAGTAACAAAAGTACAACAGCAAAGAAGTAAAACTACTACAGTACACACCACAACAACAGTAGAAAAGCAAACGGGTACAGGAATATAAGGTACAAAATGTAAGAGTACAGAAGCGTAAAAACTACTCACTACAACAGAAAAGGAGTACAACAAGAAGCTACAACTACTGGGCTCTATTGGGCCCAGCACCCTCTACAGCAGTGGGCTCTGGCTACTCAATACCTGGACTTGAAAAGGGGTGAGTACAAAATGTCAGCGAACGCTGAGTAGAGTGGCAACCAACTAACTAAAGCAGTAAAGGTGAATAGGTAGCTGTTGTTCTTTCAATTTCTCTCCTTCTTTAACTAATTATTCTTTCTTTCACCACTTGGTTTATTTATTAGGTTTCTTTCTTGATCTCGAATGTTCCTCGTGGGAACGATCTTGATTGCAGTCTTTTCCGAAGAGTAGAAGTCGCACATGGTGCTCTCCTGGTCGGGAGAGTCCCCCATGGTGGTCCTTGATGAGTCCATTCTAATGGACTATTATTACGCCTAAGTAATTCTCTTTTAACATTGTATGTTTGTTAATAACTACATTAAGTTGTAGAATGATTGCATGCATCATTATTTAAGTTTACATCTATTTTATCGCATTCTATAACATAGTATGTAATTAGTTTATGTTTGCAGGTCCCGCAACAGTGCACTCGTTACATCTTCTCCACTTAATCTATCCATCCGGCTAATAATCGAGAAGAAGAGGGAGGAGGATCAATGGGGGAAAAGAATAGGGGGAGAAAAGATATTTTCCCCCATAAATTTCTCAACCTACGGCAGGCCATCAACAACCTCACCAATAGCACCGACCATGTTTAGTAAGGGATTTGAAAATCCCTTAACTTGCGTCGGGGAGGAGATAAAAAGAGAGGATCATCTGTTCTTCAGAGGATCTTCATCTTCCCCCTGCATGGAACTGCTCCACCGCGTGCACTGTGCACCAAGCACCCCATCTTGCCCTTCGGCCTGTGCCCCCGCCTGCAATTGCTTCATCTTCCATCGCCCTTCCACTGTAGGCGCACACCGCCCACTGCACCCTCCAACTAGCCCGCAGGCACTGCACAGCCACACCGCCCATAGCACCCCCCCTCCACAGGCGCTGCACTGCCTCACCAGTGTCTCCAGCCAGAGCTGCTCCAGCTAGCACCCCATCTTGCATCTGCCACACCCACATAGCACCCGCACCCCCGTAGGCGCTAAGCCTGCCACCAGGCCCGCGCCTCAGCCTCCACCGCCTTCAGACACACCACCTCTCCCGTAGGCGCTCGCCCTCGCCACTAGCGCCCTGCAGGCGCGCACCCGAGCGCAGCCAGACATGCGGTTGCGGCTGTCGCCTTCTCCTCCAATAGGTCGGAGACCCTCCTCGCCCGCCGGCCACCTCTGGCCACCTCTCGCCGTTCTGTCACCATCATCGTGATCCCTACGCACCAGTCAACCTTCCCCCATAGCAGCTCCGTCACCGGTGCTATCTCTCTCGCGAGGAGGAGAGAGAGTGAAAGCTCTATTTTACCTTCAATTAAAAATTACATCTAATGCCATTGCCATCGGAAATTAATTTTTATTTATTATTATTTTATTTTGGCAAAATTGCAAATGCACACTCATACTTTCTGATAATTGCACGTTATTGTTATTCACCTGTTTCAAGATTGGTTTTGGGGTTAACATGTGCACCAACTTTCTCTAGTATATGTCAATTGAAAATTACATAAAATCATCATATATTTATTGTAGATTTCGGTGAGGGAAAATTGCACATATACCCTTATATTTTTGAGTTATTGTGAATCTTCTTTCCATCGCATTTTATGTTAGATTTGACTAGGGATTTCGCACTTATCCGAAAGAATACGAAATAATTGAGAGTTTATTGCATAATTGCCTCCCTGTGGACACGACCCGCTCTTCTGTGAGTGGTTATCTTTATTGTTGATTAGTCGATTTTTCCACCACTTAAATACTACAATGCGTAGCGGAAAATCGACTCGTCAAATTGGCGCCGTTGCTGGGGAGGCAACTGACGCAATAGATTCACGTTATTATTTTTTGAATATTCTGAGTTGCACAATCATCTGATCATTTTTATTATTGTGCAAGGAATCTGACACGGCGACAAGTGTAGCAAAGCGACGACATTGACCCTGAACGATGCGCACGGCGGAGATGATCTTTTTGGTAGACCTTGACGCCACCTGGAGGACAGCAACAGGAACATGTGGGCCTTGATCCCACACACAGGCTTACGGAGAAGCCTATTTCTGATTTAGTTAGTAGATCTTAGTTAGATTTAGTTAGATAGACATTAGAATTTAAATTCTATCTTTTGAACCCTTGTTGGGTATTTTTGGGAATGTGTTCCTAGTGCCACTTTATTTCTTATCGCTCTTATATGCGGGAGTGTATTTTCGGGAGCGTGTTCCCATTTATTTAGATTATAGGATTATTTGAACTGTTTGAACTGAATTTCGGTTAGTTAGTTAGATTAGGTCGGTTTGTTTATTATTAAACAAAAAATATTCGAACTGCCTGCTAGAAGCTGCATATCTATAGGACGACCATCTAGGATTGAATGAGCAGCATCTAGTTTATTTTGACTGCATTGCATTCATTATTGCATGAAGAAAGATGGAGTAAGGTACGTCTTCTCTTGAGCATCAACTACTTGTCATGCATATGCATTGAACCTAAATCTAAGACCACTAAAGTGTTTGAATCAAATTAATTCAGTGGTCACTTTAAAAATTGGGACTGCTAAGAGGTTGGACCTTAGAATCTGTGACTGAAAATTGTATGCAAAAGGATCCTGTTTGCAAAATTTTAAAAATCAAAAACACGATTGTATGTTTGTACACTTGAGACACTGTGCACCTCACACATAAGGTCACTAGATAAATTTCTACCTCTCCTCTTTTGCACCACAAGGGAAGTTAGTCGGAAATCAACAAGCCTATCCACCAAGTTACTTCAGTTCCTCATGTGTGGGCTCGATTCGAGACTTCCATCCCTTGTGAGTAGGTTATAGGCACCAGCGAAGGTTGGCCTAGGAAGCGTAATTTTTTGCAAAACTTGTTTAGCCACCAATTGAACATTTAATTCTAAGACCTACAATCTACTAAAAACAAGATCCCGCTGAATTTGTGTTTGCTTTGACAATAAAACTCTCTAGGAAGTTTTTGCTTGTATTCTGAATTTTGCTAAATCCTAAGAGAGTTAAAATTGTTTTGCTTAAAGAAATGGATTACCCTTACTCCTATCAGTTAGATTATCAGAGTCAATACTTTCCATCTTTTAATCAGGATCCCATGCCCCGAGCGTATCCATCCTTTGATGGGTACATTGACAATTCATGGTATCATTCTTATTCTTATCCTAGGAGCACTGGCTTGATAACTCCCACTTTTGAGCAGAGCCTAGGAGCGGGATTTTCCAATCCTGAAATCCCTACTTCCATGCAAACACCCAACCCTCCCACCCTTCATGATTTTTCGTATTGAGGTTGGACCGATACCCCTAGGCAACCAGAACCTGAAATTGACTATCCTCCCCAACCTGATAATAGTAACCTCTCCTCTTTTATGATAGAAATGCAAAAACAACAAAAAGAAATGATGGAATCAATGGGAGAGATGTTGAGGAATAGTCAACAGTTAAATGAAGAAATAAGACAACTTAGCTACATGCTTCCCAATAATCCTGATCCCTACCCATACAATCATGATCATGAAAATAATTCTGAGGAACCTAATGACAATAAGGATCTAATTTTATGTAGCTATCACTTAGACTCTCCCAATGAGACACGACCACTAGAGGACAACGATCATAGTGATTATCCACTCGAGCTTTATTGGAGTCAAAAGCAAGGGAAGATCGTACCTCTTGAAGACCTTGACCCCAATGACAGTATTCTCCTTACCCTTACCAACCAGGGTCAAGGTTGTATTGTTCCTATCACTTCCCCTATTGATTATTTGGTGGAATCCCATTCTACCCTTAGTGAGCCTACCCAAGACCCTCCACTTAGGGAATCAACACCTACCATTCAATATCCTGAGGATTTAAATGCACCCAATGAAGGTGACCCTAAGGGAATGGAGGATGAATTAGATCAATTTTGGTCTCAGGGATATGAAGAGTCTATTTCAGAGGATGGGGATGCCCCAATAGAGGAACCTGGACTGAAAATCTGGAGTGAATCACAGGGGAATTATTTATTATTTGAGGATTAGAATAATATGATAAAATCCAGATTCCTCCTTTCTTTTGAGAGTCATCCTCCATCAAAGCAGGAGTTGATATTAAAGGGGGACAAAAAAAATAATGAGAAGTCTATGGCAGACTCTCGGGGATAAAACACGTCAATTGAGGATTTATACCCCGAGAAGAATGACAAATTCAATGACATAGGCTTGCTTCAAAACATTAAGACTGATCCTCCTTTGGGAATAATTGAGGATACTGATCCAACTCCTAATGAATCACATATACACCCCGAAAAAATTCAAGTGAACCAAATGAATCTGGGGATGAGCTGAATGATAATGATTCTGACATTTTGACCCTGCCATCAAAGAGTTGTAATTTGGAGTCTACCCTTGATTCAAATATGACTCCGATCATTAATGCTAGGTAGGGTAATATGCAGTTGTCTACAACTGTTAGGGAGTATACACAATCTGAATCATTGTTGGAATTAGACCTAACACCGACTAAGCCCTCATTGGACTTAACCATTACCTTCCAACACTACAAACAACCCTTGTACTCCCTAGCCGATCCATGGCTCAGATCTCTGCTCATGTACATTATTTCTGGAGAAATATCAGGCCAGTACATCCTCGGGTAGAATGGCAAGTGTGGATTGATGCTTGTACTTTTACTCTCGCCATTCAAGGGTTTGAACTAATAATGTGTATATCTTTTAAAACCTGTCCTATTCTGGAGGATCCTTGTTATCCTCCACTTATTCTGTTTCGAGAGGTCCCTTTTCATATTCCATTTATTATTCCTACACCTCCCAAGGTAGCCAACGAGGTTCTTCGCTTTCATATCTTCTGGCGAGCATTTGGTATTGCATTGCATCATCAGCTCACCAACATCCGTGGCTACCTGTTTTCTAGGCCTGCATTGTTATGCATATTTTTAGGGCCTGACTTTGTCTGTTTGGAACCAGACTTATAGGTTCCTTCTAAGTCTGGCTGCTGACAGAAAATGCAGCGCTTGTTGGGAGGCAACCCAGCGGTCGGAATAACACCGTGTCAGGTGATGCTTTTCCTTTCTCCTCCTGTTTTAATTTTACAATGGGGACATTGTAGGATTTAGGCATGGGGGGGTGCATTTGCATTTTAGGAAGTATTCATGCATTTAGGTTAGCATAAAAAAAAAATTCCTCTTTTCTTGAGCTGATTGGGTTAGCCCTAGCAAAATACCTTTGTCATGGGAGGTTTTTCTTCTGGAATTATTTCTTAAGTTTAGAATCTAGTACATTTATTTCACGTACACGTAGACTTGGTAATGGATCCTTGAGGAAAACCAATAAGCATTTGTAGTCTACTGAACCCTTGGACAGTTCATAGGGAGTCAGGCATACTATCTTCTAGTAGATCCATCTCATATTTGTGAGAAGAAAGAGAGATTACTGGTGTGCTAAGTCTAGTGCAAGGACTCTTAAGTTTTGGATAATTAGATGATGATACTTCAGAGTTAGGCGTAGTTTTCACTCTCTATTCCTGTGTGCGTACTTTGTGTGAATTCCTGAGAGTCACCAAATAAGGCAGATACACAGAGATTGAGTCTTAATAAAGTTATAACTATGGTGGATGGTTACGACCATCCTTCATAGAGTCTTCGGCTGAAGGAGGGTGTTGAATAATTATGAATCGCTACGCTTACGTGTTTGGTTTTGGAAAACCTGTCGTTGTAGTTCGAAAGCGAAGAATTCTTGTTCAATAAATAAAATTTATACAGAAAAGAATTCCGGGTCGAACACAGGGAGGCTACGTTGATCAATATTCGCAATTATATTTTTTAGGATTTTTTTTTTTGATAAGCAAGGCGATATAATTACAATGGAGCTATCAGACTAAAAGAAAGAGAGAGAGAGAGAGAAAGAGAACATGCATTCAATATTCCAATTGTTTATATAATCAAACTAAATAAAAGTTACACTAGAAAGCGGAAAATCAATTACACTATAAAGTAGGAAAATTCTACACTAGAAAAGCTGTAAATAAGAATAGGAGAGAGAAGTTATCCTCCTCGACGATTGCTTGGAGGACGAGCCGGACGGGACGACGCCTGGATGAAGGAGAATGAAGCAGGACGAAGGAGGACGAAGCAGAAGAACGGGAACGGAGCAGCACGCCGTCGTCGTCGCAGGATCCACTTCCGAAGGGGAATGAAAATTGGACTTTATCTCACAAGAAGCATCCCGAGTGTGGGACAAGCTTCTTTTGAGCTTTGGAGGGGTAGAGAGGAGAAAGAAGGGATGAAAATTTCGTATGGAGGGGGTCTCCTTTTATAGTTTCAAGGAGTGGGGGCAAAATGGACATTACAACTTCAAAATAATAAAAGAGGGGTCTTTAGTGACGGATAAATCCGTTACTAAAGCCCTCAACGTGGGAGTCGTGGGCGGCTCGCGCGCGCCTCCTCGCCTGCTCGCGCGCTCAATGACTTGCGCACGTTCATCGATTTTCAGCCGTCTGATCGCGAGATCGGACGACTTAAGATGCGTCTCCGCCCACTGCGTTGCGCGCCTGCCCGCGTGCGATTGAGCGTCCGCCTGCGCGTTCAATTGCGTGTGGACACTATCGGGCGTGCGTGGCCATCCGATCTCCATCTGATGCTCCACCCGCGCCCAATCGCCTACGCCATCCAGCCCCTCGCCGCGGCTTGATCCCGCGCCTGCCGCTCGCGAAAGCGAGCTCGACCACTGCGCTATGGGGTGCGGATGGTCGAGCAGACGCTTTTAAGCGCGAGCAACCACAGCCGTTGGATTAAGATCCAATGGCGGAGAGCAATCGGGCATGGGGCCTTCACAAGATGCAAGCGACCGTTTGGGCCGCTGAGATGGCACCACGTGGCGCTATCTTGGCCGTCCATCTTCTGGAAGTTGTAGATGGTGCCACGGATGTCGGATTGACTCGATTTTTGTGTCGTTGGGCTGCGATCGTCGATCCGAATTCATCCGTGCGGTCGGATTTATCATCTGAAGTGCAGATTTACACCATCCTGGCCCTTGATCTTCTAGGGTTCCCGGGTACTATCTGATGCTACGGATGCCTGATTAGGGCGATCTTGGAGTCGTTGAACTCCAATCGTCACCTTGATCACATCCATACGGTTGGATCTTTGATCCGAGGCCCCGATAAAATGTTTGCCCTGTCCAAGCACATAAAAGGAGACAATTAACCTCCATTTTATTCAAACTACTCTAAATGCAAGATGATGCATGTAATGCAATATTTATATCATGAAATGCAATCCTATGCTTAAGAACATGCACAAATAGACATTTTAAGTAGTGTGAATGTGTTTACATCATACCCCCATGCCTATCTTTTGCTAGTCCCTAGCAAAAACTATATGCTATTTATAAAAGAATTGGTTGGATTATTTGGACTTGAGTTATTTTTCAATCATTAAGAAATTGTCTACTTAGGAACTGAACTTTCAAAGACACAACAGTGCCCGGGTATTAGCCAAAATGCAGACTGCCTCAAGCCCTCGCCTTATTAAAAGAAAAATTTCTTTTTCTCTTTTTCTCTTTTCTAATTTTTTGGATTTTCAAATTTTCGGGTTTAAGAGTGGCTTTCTACGGCCATTCAACTCACCCAAAATTTGATGAGAACCCTAAGCTTTAAGCATCTTATTGTGATTGTGATAGACTCGTTGACCGGCAGTTTAGAACGGACTTCGGATTTCTACGCCTCCAGGTGACCTAACAAGAATTCTGCCTAAAGGTGTATGTTTACAACTGGTAGCTTTCTCCCTACTTTAATTTATTTATTTATTTATTTTTTTCGGGGTCAATACAAGGGTGAATCCAGTGTATATCTCCCCAGTTTATTCTACTTCTCCGCTTCTTCCTAAGTGTTTTGGGAATTTTTAGTGCATTTTCTGAGCTGGGTTCTAGACAACCGGTCGATGAGGTGTTACCACCGACAACTTACCAGCCATACTCGTGCGGCGAAGTGTGGCTTATTTCTTTTTGTTCTTTTCTCCCTTTTTTTTTTTTAAAAAAAAAATAGATGGCTTCCCTGGTCTAAGATTTACCTAAAGGCAACAAATAGATAAAGGTCCAGTGACTAGGCTCTGGACAACCTACCTATGGGCTGTTACCCACGATAACTTGCCAGCCATATCACCCTAGAAGGTTCATTAGCTACCCAATTTCCGTTAGAATCGCCGAACAACGAGTCAGTGCAAAGAAAGTGTGTAGATGCTTAAAACTCAAAATTCCCTCAAATCAGAGGGCGGGTTGATAAGTTGTGTACTTATCACACAAACTTATTTATTCCAATAGAATTAAGATGGCAAGGACTCAAAGACAAATCCACATTTTAGTGGATACACAGGCTAATTAAGTCCAAGACCTGAGGGGTCTTTGTGTTCAGATCCTAATGTAAAATTTCTTAGGATTGAAAAGTCCTAATGTCCAACTAATCCTTCATATTTTTTTTTTAAAATAAGAAGAGAGACAATTTATATGGATTTCACAAAGCTGACCAAATAATTCAAGAATGAATCCACCCCCCCATGCCTAGCTGATGCAATGTCATTGAAAAAGAGACATGAAAGAAAGGGTAGAATATGAAAGATGTCACCTGGATATGAAGCTCGTTTCAGCCTTGTGTCATATGTACAACTGCTGAGTTTAATGCCGTCAGCTAGGCGAAGTCTAGCCAAAGAAGTCACAGAATGGCTAGAGCAACAGAGTCTGAGACAGGTTCTGGAAGATTACGGTCAACAACAGGCTTCAAACGTTGACCTTTGACTTTAAAGGTGTTACCCGTCTTTGGGTCAGAAATCTGAACGGCACCATTAGGAAAAATCTGATCAATTATGAATGGGCCATTCCATTTAGATCTAAGTTTACCAGGAAAGAGCTTAAGTTTAGAATCAAATAACTAGACCTTCTGGTTTGGCTCAAAGCTCTTGCGGGGAATCAATTGATCATGTAGAGCTTTGGTTCGAGCCTTGTAGATCTTGGCATTCTCATAAGCATCATTTCTAAGCTCCTCCAACTCAGATAGTTGGAGTTTCCTGGTCTTTCCAGCTAGATTCAGATCTAAATTGCATTGTTTGATTGCCCAGAATGCCCTGTGTTCAATCTCTACGGGTAGATGGCACGCCTTTCCATACACCAAACGGAATGGAGACATGTCGATGGGCGTTTTATATGCCGTATGGTAGGCCCAAAGAGCGTCCTCAAGCTTTTGAGTCCAATCCTTGCGATCAGGCCTAACCGTTTTTTGCAGAATGTTCTTGATCTCTCGATTGGAGATCTCGGCTTGTCCATTCGTTTGGGGATGGTAAGGTGTGGAAATTCGATGGTTAACCCCGTATTTTGCCAATAAATTTCGGAATTGGGCATTAGTAAAATGAGTGCCACCATCACTGATGATAGCCCTCGGAATCCCGAACCTACTGAAGATTTTTTTTTGACAAAATTGATGACCACCTTGTGGTCATTGGTTCGGGTGGGAATTGCCTCAATCCATTTGGATACATAATCAACAGCAACAAGAATGTACTGATGTCCAAATGAAGGGATAAAGGGTCCCATGAAATCGATGCCCCAAACATCTAAAATTTCTACAGGAAGAATAGGGTTTAGGGGCATCATGTCTCTCTTAGTTATGTTCCCGAGTGACTGACATCGAGAACATGACCTTGAGAAGTCCTGGGCATCCTTGAATAAAGACAGCCAATAAAAGCCAGATTGCAAGATTTTTGCAGCCGCCTTTCTCCCGGAGAAATGTCCACCACACCCAGATGCATGGCAGAACTCGAGTATACTATTGAATTCATTCTCCGATATGCATCGGCGAATAATCTGATTAGAGTCGATGCGATACAGTTCAGGGTCCTCCCAAAAGTAGTATTTGGCCTCAGATTTGAGTCTATCTCGTTGTTGCTTGGTCCAATCCTGGGGGATTGACCAACGGCCAAATAGTTAATAATGTCAGCAAACCATGGGGAGTGGACACCTAAAACTGTAAGAATGGTTTTGTCTGGAAAAGTGTCAGCAATCGGAATATCTGGACAAGAAGAATCACCTAGGAGTCTCGACAAATGATCCGCTACCACATTTTGCACCCCGGCTTTATCCTTGATTTCAAGATCAAATTCTTGAAGAAGAAGAATCCAACGAATAAGCCGGGGTTTAGCATCCCTTTTAGCCAAGAGATGTCTCAAGGCTGAGTGGTCGGTATAAACAATAACATGAGACCCCAAGAGATAAGCCCTGAATTTTTCCAACGCAAATACTACAGCTAATAATTCCTTTTCAGTAACAGTGTAATTCCTCTGGGCTTCATCCAGAGTTTTACTAGCGTAGTAAATGACAAAGGGCTTTCGGTCAATTTTCTGACCCAGGACAGCCCCGACCGCGTAATCAGAAGCGTCGGTCATGATCTCAAATGGGGCTGTCCAAATTGGTGGTTGCAAAATTGGAGCACAGGTGACTGTCGTTTTGAGAAAATCAAATGCCTTTCGGCATGACTCGTCAAAAACAAACGGTGTTTCTTTAGTCAGAAGATTGCTCAAAGGACGAGCAACCTTCGAGAAATCCTTGATGAATCTTCAATAAAATCCCACATGGCCAAGAAATGATCTGATTTGTTTAACAGATGTAGGAGGAGGAAGTTTAGCGATAGCATCAACCTTAGCTTTGTCCACTTCAATTCCCCGTTCAGAGATTACATGACCCAAAATGATGCCCTCTTGGGTCATGAAATGACTCTTTTCCCAGCTAAGGACCAGTTGTGTCTTGATACATCGCTTAAGAATCATTTCTAAATTAGCCAAACAAGAGTCAAATGATTCTCCGAAAATAGAGAAATCATCCATGAAGACTTCCATAAACTCTCCCACCATGTCGGAAAATATGGCTAGCGTACACCTTTGAAAAGTCGTAGGTGCATTGCATAACCCAAAAGGCATCCTACGAAAAGCAAAGGTTCCGTAGGGACAGGTGAAAGTAGTTTTTTCCTGATCCTCGGGATGGATAGGAACTTGGTTGTATCCCGAGTAGCCATCAAGAAAATAGAGGTACTTCTGCCCGGCTAATTTTTCCAAGATTTGATCAATAAAGGGTAGGGGAAAATGATCCTTTTTAGTGGCTGTGTTCAGCTTCCTGTAATCAATACAAACTCTCCAAGAGGAAGCTGAACGAGTTGTGACAGGTTCTCCTCTCTCATTAGTCACAACAGTAATCCCAGCTTTCTTTGGAACAATCTGAACGGGACTTACCCAGGGACTGTCAGAGATTGGATAAATAATTCCTACATCGAGCTACTTGATGATTTCCTTTTTGACCACTTCTCGCATATTTGGATTCAATCTCCTCTGCATCTGGCGAGAAGGGTAGGATCCATCTTCCAAAAATATTCTATGATTACAGTAAGATGGCTCGATCCTCCTGAGGTCATGAATGGTCTAACCAATTGCCTCCTTATGTTCCTTTAGGATCTTAATCAATTTAATCTCTTGCTCCTTTGTCAATTAGCACTAATAATCACAGGGAACTTATTCTGAGGTCCTAACAATTGATATTTTAAATTCTCGGGCAATGGTTTCAATTCAAGCTGGGGTGGGGTGATGATTGATGGTAGGGTAGATGCTGAAGATTCAATAAGAGGAAGAGGTTTTGAGTGAACAAAATCAGTAACCTCTTCTGAAGATGTCAGATCAGAGGGTTGTGGGTCAAATTCATCAACCAAAGAGGAACTTTCAATTGAAGAAACTGTCAAACAAGTTTCAATATTAACATTATCCTCATCAAGTTCCTCAATAAATCCACAATCATCAAATTTGTTGATTGCCTTAAAAATATCTAATTTCATTCGTTGGTCCCCAAAGGCGATTTTCATGCTACCGCTTTCACAATTAATGTTGGCCTTTGCGGTAGCCAGGAATGGACGCCCCAGAATGATGGGTGTGTTCCTCAGATTATCTGGTACATCCATGTCAAGGACAAGGAAATCTACAGGAAAATAGAAATCCTTGACCTTAACTATAACATCTTCAATAACGCCTCGCGGGTTTGTGACCGAACGGTCTGCTAACTGTAGTGTTACTGAAGTTGGCCGAAGTTCACCTAACCCAAACTTCTCATAAAGAGAAGTCGGAATTAGGTTGATGGATGCACCGAGATCCAAAAGTGCTCTATCAAATGTGTAATCTCTGATAACGCAAGAAATCAAAGGAGTACCAGGATCTCTCTTTTTCTGAGGGAGGTAGTGCAGGATAACAGAGCTAGCCTGCTCGGAGAGTACCACCTTCCTTGGAACAGATTCTCTCGACTTACGCTTTTGTGTACATAATTCCTTTAAAAATTTTGCGTAAGCCGGTATGTGCTTGATAGCATCAAGGAGCGGAATATTGATCTCAACATTCTTAAATAAATTCAGAAGCTCCTCATTGCTATCAACAAACTTCTTCTTCTTTGCTTTGGCTAAGGCTTCAGGAAAAGAAACATGAGTCAGATCTTTGGAATCAGGTTCCTGAGCCTTGATTTCTCCTCTAGAATTCTCCTCTCTCTCCTCAGATTCTTCAGGATTCAAAAGATCAGAATAGTGTGGTTGTGGATCCTGAGTCTTCTTACCGCTCCTCAAAGTGACAGAGTTTGTAGAAGCGTAAGAATTTGGGTCTTGGGGAGGGTTAGGAAAGATTGGAGGGGCTTGATTGACCATGAATTGTTGATTAGCAGAGGAAGAAGATGAGGAACCCTGCTCAACCACCTGAGCATGTGCGTGCGGGTCCCTCTGATTTATGTACCCTTGGGCTTGATTGCCCGAATTTATAATGTTTCGCGGGTTGGGTACGGGTTGGGATGGTAGAGATCCGGGTTGACGAGAGTTAGCAATGAGCCCGGATTGCAAGTTGTCCAGCGAGTTTTTCATTTGCTGCATGAGCTGGAGCATAGATCCTTACATCTCTACCATTTGATGGTTCAAATCAGCCTGCCCTACGGGTTGACGGGCATTCCAAGCTGGCTGATTGACCTGATTCAGAGGCAACTGAGTATATACTTGACCCTGACCCATTGGTCGTTGCGGAGCATAGTTGCCGGGTCGGAATTGGGTTTGTTGCCCCGGATTTTTCCAAGAGAAGTTAGGGTGGTTTCTCCAACCTAGATTATAGGCATTCGAGTAGGGGTTGGATCTAACATTCTCTTGTACAGCACAAACATCCTCATAGGGTGAGGATGGAGAGAAAGAAAGGGAAGGATTAGAAAAACTGAGATCAAAGGCCCCAGTTGGGAACCCATGGGGTTCCGAGAAATGCTGACTCATAGGTTGAGTCGCATCGAGTTGATTAACAAACTCTCGTCCAGAAGGAGCTCGTGAGGAATGGAATCCCGAATTTTGGGATTGAGTGGATTGAGAGTTGTTCATAGAATTGCCAGCCATCCACTCTTCCATTCTTTTAGCAACCAAGTCCACCTTATCAAGTTTATTACAAATCAATTCCATATCAAATGAATGAGAGTCATGGACTTCGTTGACATTTGATCTGGGTTGCTGGGACCGGTTAAAAGTATCCATGGAGGCATGATTAATTGAATTCTCACTCATTTCCTCAAATAAATCATGTGCACTATCTGCATCTTTATTGAGGAAATTGCCTCTGCAAGAAGCATCCACATGGTTTCTGAGTTGCTCATTCAACCCATGATAGAAGATCTGCACGAGTTGCCATTTCGGCACCTCGTGGTGTGGACACCTCCGCAATAAGTCCTGGAATCGCTCCCAGGCCACATGAAACTGCTCCCCCAGCCGCTGGGTAAAGGTAGTGATTGCCTGTCTCAAAGCATTGGTACGACCGACTGGGAAGAATTTCTTCAGAAAGGCCGATTTCAACTCATTCCAACTTGTAATTGGTCTTCCTATTGTCCTATACCAATGCGCGGCTTTATCCCTAAGAGAGTGGGGGAAGAACCTCATGATCATTTGCTCCTCGTTAACGTTTCGAGCCTTGGTGGTCTGGACCAAAGTGGTCAAATCTTCCAAGTGCTGAAACGGATCTTCGGAGCCAAGCCCAGGATAATGTTTAATCAGGCTTAACACCTGGGGCTTGATTTCTACGTCACCGGCTGGAATCTGGACGCCGGGACGTTCCCCGTAATTTGAAGGATCATAAAAATCCTTCAAGGGCTGAGCGCCCTGCATTCTCTGGAACCATTCCTGCATTCTCTGCATTTGTTCCAGCTGTCTTCGAAATTCTTCCTGTGGATTTTCAAGCAGAGGAGGCTGTTGTTCGGCCATGGGATCAAATTGACCAAAATCTAACTTGCGCCTCCTAGAATGTTCTAACGGTCCTTCCAATCGGGGATTCAATGACCGTCTTCCCAGCATAAACTAGGAGAAGGTCGGAAGGACTAGGGATAGGGACCCTGCAGCACAACAAAACAAGGCTGTCCTTAAGTGGGGTAGCCTAAGGATCTACTGACTCCCAAAACCAGCCTTAAGAATGTAAGTGATTTACTCTACTTACGTCTATTTAATCCAACCAGTTAGAAGGAGGGACTAGGGAGAAGGTTCTTCCTTTGGCTTTCGCCTCCGGTTCCTAGTGTACCCCCCAACCGCGGTCGTTTGACGCTACTCCCCTAGCTAGACATTAGATTAATCAGTATAAGTAGGTTAATAAAAAATAATCTCAGACTAGGCCCTGAAGAGCGAATCAAACCTTAAGGCCAACGTCTACTCAATTTTATTAAGGCCTGGGATTGTGGTGCTTATGGAATGTGATGGGCCCTTACAATGGGTTGTGCCCTTAATGATTGATTGAGATTTGTGTAAGTGCGTGCACAACCAGGGTTTTCAAGCAAGATTATTGATAATGCATGAATTTTAATGTTCAAATCTTGCTTAAGTAGCTTTTAGGGTTTCAAATTAGGTGAATTGCAATCAAGTTTCTAGGCAAACCAAGTTGTAAAACACGTGTGAAGATTGTTTTCCTTTAAAATCAGAAAGAAAATGGAGTGCCTAGAATATACCTAGATTGAAAACCCTAACGAGGAGCTACTTGATGAGTTGGTTTTAAAATAAAGTGGTGTGGCCCAAACAACTCAAACAATTGGCCACAAATGCACCACTAAGTTAGGCACTCAAAAATGGTTAACCTAGAATAATTTCTACTCTGTTATGTGTTGCTTTGTGTGTACCGGTTCCACAGATCAGAACCCGGTTGAGTAGAAAACAAATCGAGTTGATCAAGTGCCTTGAATGTGGGTGTTTGTTGTGTGTTTGTTGGAAATTACCCCACAAGATTATCTTTTTATTATTTTTTTATGAATGAGGGTGGAATGAATATGAGTGAAAATTCAAACAACCAAACTATTCCTAGGATTTATGCAAACACCTAGGTTAATTGGGATTTGGATTTAATGTGGCGAATGAAATCTATGGAGGGGGAAAAAATGGGGGAGCACTTACAGTTGTCTTCAACTACACTTTACTCCAGTCTACCGCTTGTTGATTCCTTGATGGAGGTCTCTGCAAAACAATAGACACAAAAGAAAGCTAGTTAGAAAATAAATAAAGTGCAAGAAATGCGAAGGAAAGATCGGAAATCGTTGCCTCCCCGGCAACGGCGCCAAAATGTTGAACGATTACGAATCGCTACGCTTACGTGTTTGGTTTTGGAAAACCTGTCGTTGTAGTTCGAAAGCGAAGAATTCGTGTTCAACAAATAAAATTTATACCGAAAAGAATTTCGGGTCGAACACAGGGAGGCTACGTTGATCTATATTCGCAATTATATTTCTTAGGATTTTTTTTTTTGATAAGCAAGGCGATATAATTACAATGGAGCTATCAGACTAAAAGAAAGAGAGAGAGAGAGAGAGAAAGAGAGAGAGAGAAAGAGAACATGCATTCAATATTCCAATTGTTTATATAATCAAACTAAATAAAAGTTACACTAGAAAGCGGAAAATCAATTACACTATAAAGCAGGAAAATTCTACACTAGAAAAGCTGTAAATAAGAATGGGAGAGAGAAGTTATCCTCCTCGACGATTGCTTGGAGGACAAGCCGGACGGGACGACGCCTGGACGAAGGAGAACGAAGCAGGATGAAGGAGGACGAAGCAGAAGAACGGGAACGGAGCAGCACGCCGTCGTCGTCGCAGGATCCACTTCCGAAGGGGAACGAAAATTGGACTTTATCTCGCAAGAAACAACCCGGGTGTGGGACAAGCTTCTTTTGAGCTTTGGAGGAGTAAAGAGGACAAAGAAGGGATGAAAATTTCATATGGAGGGGGTCTCCTTTTATAGTTGCAAGGAGTGGGGGCAAAATGGACATTACAACTTCAAAATAATAAAAGAGGGGTCTTTAGTGACGGATAAATCCGTCACTAAAGCCCTCAACGTGGGCGTCGTGGGCGGCTCGCGCGCGCCTCCTCGCCTGCTCGCGCGCTCAACGGCTTGCGCACGTTCGTCGATTTTCAGCCGTCCGATCGCCAGATCGGACGGCTTAAGATGCGTCTCCACCCGCTGCGTTGCACGCCCGCCTGCGTGCGATCGCGCGTCCGCCCGCGCGTTCAATTGAGCGTGGATGCTATCGGGCGCGCGCGACCGTCCGATCTCCATCTGACGCTCCACACGCGCCCAATCGCCCACGCCTTCTAGCCCCTCGCCGCAGCTCGATCTCGCACCTGCCGCTCGCGAAAGCGCGCTCGACCACTGCGCTATGGGGCGCGGATGGTCGAGCGGACGCTTTTAAGCGCGAGCGACCACAGCCGTTGGATTAAGATCCAACGGCGGAGAGCGATCGGGCGCGGGGCCTTCACAAGATGTTGGGCGGCTGAGATGGCACCACGTGGCGCTGTCTTGGCCGTCCACATTCTGGAAGTTGTAGATGGTGCCACGGATGTCGGATTGACTCGATTTTTGTGTCGTTGGGCTGCGATTGTCGATCCGAATTCATCTGTGCGGTCGGATTTATCATCTGAAGTGCGGATTTACACCATCCTGGCCCTTGATCTTCTAGGGTTCCTGGGTCACTATCTGATGCTATGGATGCCTGATTAGGGCGATCTTCGAGTCGTTGAACCCCAATCGTCGCCCTGATCACATCCATACAGTTGGATCTTTGATCCGAGGCCCCGATAAAATGTTTGCCTTGTCCAAGCACATAAAAAGAAACAATTAACCTCCTGATAGCGATGGCGTGAAGAGATAACCGGGTTTTATTGTTATGTCGTTGTAGTATAGCCAGTTATTGCCATCATTTCAAATATATAATTTTTTACTCGGAAAATAAAAGAGTTCCCGAGGTCGAACTCAGGGAGCAAGTTGTATTCTAGGGGTACAAAGTTTCTTTTACAAAAATATAGATAGATAGAGAGAGAGATGAAAATTTGTTGGCTTCTTCTTTCTCGTTTGTCTTCTTCTTTCTTTTCTCTTCTCTTTGGCTTTTGGTTCCTTTATCTCCTTGTGGTCTTCTTCTTCTTTCTATCTTCTTTATCTGCAGCAGTGGGTGATGTTCTTCTTCGTCAGTTCTTGTTTCTGCTCGTCTCTTTCTTTTTCTGCTCCCTTGCGGTCCTGTTCTTCTTCTTCTTCTTTCTTTCTTCTTTTCCTTTCTTCAGACTTTCTTCTTCTCGTGCTCTTCTTCTTCTTTCAGTTCTTGTCTTGGCCTCTCTGCGTTCTCCTCTGCCTCGCCTTCCTTCTCCTTCTTTGCCTTCAGGACGTCGTCTGATTTTCCAATCAGACGACTTAAACCGCAGCTGCTACAGTGCCGCTCGGTGATCCTCCTTCCTTCAGCTTTCGTCTTCTTCCACGGTTCTTCTTCACCTGTGCCTGCACACTTACACAGCTTGATCAGAGAGGGGCAAAACCTATCTCTACCCTCCCCCGCGTCTCTCTCTCATAGAATCCGCTCATGGGATAGCTCTCCCAGAGCTGCCGGGTAGCCGGGTACGGGTCGCGCCCGGGTCCAGGCCCACCGGCGTGCGTGGTGGGCGAGGAGTGCAGGTCAGTCTAAGTTGGGTCGGGCCAGGTCCGCGGGGCGTGAGCGCGGACGAGACCGGGTAACCGGGCGGGTGAAGGGGACCTCACCCCATGTGCTGAGGCAATAAGCCTCCAGCACTTTTTCGCTTTATACCGCTGCGTTCCTTCAGAGCCTTCCGAGGTGGGACTAAATGTCCCACCCCAATTTCGCGCCTGTGCGGAGGAAGCAGCCGGTAATCGCAGTGTTACGCGAGACCTTCGCGCGAGGGCTTCGACTCGACTGCAGCCTGGTGCTTCGCGAAGGCGCCTTGCGCTGTCTGGGAGCGTAACCTGGGCGTGACTCACCTGGGGCAGCAGGTGAAGAAGCTGCTTTGCTTCAACAATGGCGGCGACGAGCGCAGGTACCTGCCCACAGAAAAACGACCTCTCGGCCCAATCAGAAACGCGGAGGACCTTCGCCGTGGCACGGCGAAGGTGGTCGGGGGGTGTGCAGGCGGCGGGGCGGAGCCTAAGGGCTGCCCTAGGTCGGACTGTGGGTCGGGAGATGGGTTTGTTCGGTGGAGTTGCAGGGGGTGATTTGGGGGAAGTGGAGGGGCGGAAATGGATCAGGGTGAGGAGGCGGAGATTATGTGCAGGTCGGCGAGCCGTGTGGGATGCTGGAGTGATGGGAGCGGCTCGCCGGAGGATGGCCGGAGGCGGAGAAGGTGAGGGTGATTGGTCGGAATCAAGGGCGACAGTAGATGTTTAAAGTGAGGAAAAGGAAGAGGGGAGGAAGAGGAGGAGTTCTACCTACTTAGCAGGACAAGGAGGGGCCGGAGCGGGCGACAGTCGTATCGACTGTCGCCGGAGAAGAAGATGCCCGGGGGAAGGGGCGGCGGCGAGCAGAGGGCCGGAGAGGTGCCAGCTGGGTGCGGCGTGGCGCGGGAAGAGCGAGGGAGAGCAACCCTGCAGAGCGACGAGGAGGAAGAGGGGAGGCCGCCGGAGCTGGAGGGCTTCCTGTCGGAGTGGGAAGAGAGGAAGTGGGGGTCTTTCTCCGTCAGGACCGAGCTGGGAAGAACGGTGGAGCGACGGGGGTATTTATAGGGACCGAATCAGGGAGGAAGGCGGAGGGAGACGACGTGTATCCCTCGCCGGAGGACGCCGGAGATGGAAACCCATACCGTCCGTGCGTTCGCATGGCCGATATGGTGGATTACAGCGACCAGGGGGGTGTTCCTGCGACGGCTGACGACGCAGGGCACCCCCGGTTGACTTGCCAGCCCCTCCCCCTCACCCTGCGCGGCGCCATGCTCCGCGCAAGGTCGCCGGAGCATGGTGCTGGCAGGTTTTGGCAGGAGGGACCTGAATGCAAAGAACGAAGGAGAGTTAGGGGAAGAAATGTGAGGGTTCAAAAGTTGAGCGCCAAAAAGTAAATATATGAGGACTAAAGTGCAAAGTTGGTCAAGAAGGTTTCTTCTTAGGCTCAAGTTTTTATACATGACTAATTAGGACCTAAGGAATTTGATGGTGAATTTTATTTCTAGATTAAACCTTGTTTGACCGGTCAATTTATGCAAAAACTCAAATTAAGTTATTAATTGGGCATGGTTCTCAATGTAGGTCAAAATGGGATTTGAAGGCCAAATTGAAGGTTCTAAACCCTAGAGATTATTTTTCTATGAATTTTAGAGGGTTTATTGTATTTTTACTTTACCTCGAACCTCGTGAATTGAAGTGGGTTTGTTTTAAGGGTACAGATTATCATTTAGTTCCTTGGAATTGCTGTAGCCCTTGTCAGATCATCCCACTTTCCTTCTTATTTGGTTTGCTTGACCTGTGTTTGGACCCTGAATTACCCTGTATGCAGATTATACTGGTAAAATTGCATTTTTACCCCTTATGACTTGTTTTCTCCTTAAACTCAGAATTCTCTGAGTTAAGCCTTTCCTTGAGTTATGTAGGAGCTTTTATCCTTTGTATTGGGTCAAAATGAGCTAGTTATGGCTCATGATGAGGTTCTCATCACCTCCATTTTATTCAAACTACTCTAAATGCAAGATGATGCATGTAATGCAATATTTATATCATGAAATGCAATCCTATGCTTAAGAACATGCATAAATAGATATTTTAAGTAGTGTAAATGTGTTTACATCAGAGGGTAATAGTGTCAAAGGTCAGAAATATACCTGTCCTATCCATTCCTTCCCGGTGCCGAGAATAGGCACTTCCACCAAATAAGCCACACAATATCCTCTTGACCATCATCATCTTGAATAATGCCTCATAGATAAAAGTCTGTGTCGTATTATGTTGATTTATATTATAAAAAAAAAAGAAAGAGAAAAGAAAAGAAGAAAAAGGGGAAACAGAAAAAGAAGAAATATTTATATTACAAAGAAAAAAGACGGCCCAAGTTATAATGTAACATTATTTCTGAGGCAACAGAACACCTATCGCTTTCCACCAAATATGACCCATACCTACCTTTTAGTATTTCTGATCGCCCGAATACTGGTTGAGGACTCTAACTTAGTTGTAGAGTTATTAGGACTTTAATTAAAGTGTGGATGCCATGTGAGGCCACCAAATAGTGAGTACAATTTCTAAATCTGGCGAGATTTGTGATCTCAGAAAGAAAGAAAAGAGGGAGTGCCCAGGAACATCAAGAGAGCACAGTTGTGTAGCCTCTCTCAGAGTTGACTTGTCTAATAGTCTAGAGATCTAGAGTCTACAGTACTAGACTATATGTAGCACCAGATGAGTGTGTGCCACCAAATACAAATCCATTCAACTCAATATCTCCTACCTAAGCCAAACGCCAGGGTCAAATAACAGATTATCCTCTGCTTTATCCCTGAGGGAAGTAGTTGCCTATCCCGACAGCAATATTTACCAAGGGTGAAGTACGAACTTCCAATGCGTATTGGCTTTTTCACTTGGATCTGTTACTTAGGCTATTATCACGTCACATTTGTCTGGATCTCTAAAGTTTTGAAATATGAAAAGAAGAAATCTTCTGATTACTTCTATTATTTTTCATTTTTTTTTTTTGCTAGGGACTAGCAAATCTTAGGCATGGGGGTACTTGATGAGTCCATTCTAATGGACTATTGTTACACCTAAGTAATTCTCTTTTAACATTGTATGTTTGTTAATAACTACATTAAGTTGTAGAATGATTGCATGCATCATTATTTAAGTTTACATCTATTTTATCACATTCTATAACATAGTATGTAATTAGTTTATGTTTCATGCAGGTCCCGCAACAGCGCACTCGTTACATCTTCTCCACTTAATCTATCCATCCGGCTAATAATCGAGAAGAAGAGGGAGGAGGATCAATGGGGGAAAAGAATAGGGGGAGAAAAGATATTTTCCCCCATAAATTTCTCAACCTACAGACGACCATCAACAACCTCACCAACAGCGCTGGCCATGTTTAGTAAGGGAATTGAAAATCCCTTAACTTGCGCCGGGGAGGAGATAAAAAGAGAGGATCGTCGGCTCTTCGGAGGGTTTGCATCTTCCCCCTGCGGGGAACCGCTCCACCACGTGCACTGTGCACCAAGCACCCCATCCTACCCTTTAGCCTGTGCCTGCACCTGTAGTTGCTTCATCTTCTATCGCCCTTCCACTGCAGGTGCACACCACCCACCGCGCCCTCTAACCAGCCCGCAGGCACTGCACAGCCACACCGCCCACAGTGCCCCCCCACCGCAGGCGCTGCACTGCCTCACCAGCGTCTCCAGCTAGTGCCCCATCTTGCATCTGCCGCACTCGCATAGTGCCCGCACCCCCGCAGGCGCTCTGCCTGCCACCAGGCCCGTGCCTCAGCCTCCATCGCCTTCAGACTCACCTCCTCTCCCGCAGGCGCTCACCCTCACCACCAGCGCCCTATAGGCGCGCACCCGAGCGTAGCCAGACATGCGGCTGCGGCTGTCGCCTTCTCCTCCAATAGGTCGGTGGCCCTCCTCCTCCCGCCAGCCACCTCCGACCACCTCTCGCTGTTCTGTCACTGTCATCGTGATCCCCATGCATCGGTCAACCTTCCCCCATAGCAGCTCCGTCACCGGTGCTCTCTCTCTCTCGCGAGGAGAGAGAGTGAAACTCTGTTTTACCTTCAATTAAAAATTGCATCTAATGCCATTGCCACTAGAAATTAATTTTTTATTTATTATTATTTTATTGTGGCAAAATTGCGAATGCACACTCATACTTTCTGATAATTGCACGTTATTGTTATTCACCTGTTTCAAGATTGGTTTTGGGATTAACATGTGCATCAATTTTCTCTAGTATATGTCAATTGAAAATTACATAAAATCATCATATATTTATTGAAGATTTCGGTGAGGAAAAATTGCACATATACCCTTATATTTTTGAGTTATTGTGAATCTTCTTTCCATTGCATTTTATGTCGGATTTGACTAGGGATTTCGTACTTAACCGAAAGAATATGAAATAATTGAGAATTTATTGTGTAATTGGCTCCTTGTGGACACGACTCGCTCTTCTATGAGTGGTTATCTTTATTGTTGATTAGTCGATTTTTCCACCACTTAAATACTACAACGCGTAGCAGAAAATCGACTCGTCAGTCCAATACCCAGTCAACCACCCCAAGGTCAAGGACATACGTAATGGTGACTACGGCACGTGCGATAAGCGCATGGTTAGCTACCCCGCACTGTTACGCAGTTAGTCATTTTCGTTAGCGGGTGCGCCCAAAGTACAGCACGGAACCAGTACAGGGCCTAGCCCTCTTAGTAACAGGGGTCTAGCCTCTCTCAATAACCAAACAGGGGTCTAGCCCCTCCACAGTCCGCGCACCCTCGCCTAACTACCCTAGTTTGCCTAATGGGCCTAACAAGTCGGTGTATGGCGGCAAGCTGAACCCCGAGCCCCGTGGGGTGGCTAGCTCTCTCCCTACACTAATAGCTCTCCCCGGTACAGTGTACACAATGGCCACAGAGTCGGTGCAAAGTGGCCAAACCCACCCCGGGTCTCAACCCGAAGGCGGCAAGCACCCCTCTACACTAAGAGGTAACATGCACTCCCCTTGGTACCACGTACTCAAGAGGTAGCACATTTCCCGTCGCATTTTCATGTCCATTCCATATATTTCCAATAGCTCAACTACTATTTCCCCATGGGGTTCATGCTCATATTCCTCATGTCATTTCATACCAGGTTTCATCATTTCTATTTCCCTTCTCAGGTTATACACATGCCACTGGTAACTCTATCATTCACATTTCCATATTCAGGTTATTCACAGGTAGCTTGTGTTTCCAACATTCACCTTTCCATTTCCAAATTATATACAGGCAGCTCATATTATGTGTGTGACAGGAAGTTACATACAACAGTTAACAAGTACTATATATTTCACAGGCAACTGTTATTCATTTACAAGCAATTGTTATCATTCTATCTACTCATTCACGACTACAATCCATTCATTCAATACAAACATTTCCAATATTTCTAGCCCTAGGATTCATGCCATACCCTAGGTTCTAATTATTCGTTCCACACATGCATTCAGGTTTCTATTTAAATTAAGTGAAGCCATTCTACCAGTAAACCCAGGAGTAGTAGGGGCTTGAACGGTAGGCACACGTGCCTTAGCAAGCCCCAAACCCGCAACGGAAACAAGTCCTATCATAAGGATCAATCACAAGAGAATACTCAGAATAGTATAGAAAGTTTTCTAACAAGTAGCGGAAACCATACGGGAAACATCGGTATCTTAATTACGGAAAACAGACCTCAAATGGACCCTAAATGGGTCAAAAACAATGTTCCTGACTCAAATCAGACGTCTGAAACAACTTCCAGACGTCTTAAAAGAGTCCAGTGCCATACCTTAAGTCCCGCGCCACTCCTTAGATGTCCAGGAACTCCACTGGAGCATTTGGACCTAGTTCTAGACGTCCGACCACCTCTTTGGACGTCTGGAAGAGCTTCTTGTCGTCTGGTAGGTCGCCCAGACGTCCAAATTGCATGGGAGGGTGTGTCCTGCGCCTTCCCGAAGTGAAACCTACGTGAATCCACCAAATCTCCTCAAAAAGGCATGCAACAGTGCCTCGGTAGAGTGGCCTGCATGGCTGTATCCGCAAAGAAGACGTACCTTAGCGAAGTCTACTCCTTAGACGTGTGTAACCTCCTCCAGACGTTGGCTACGTCGTCTAGACGTCGCTCTAGACATCTGATTCTGGGAAAATCCTAGAACCAGAACCTGCTTCTGCCCTCTCGTGCTATGTATGGTCGTGCTGCGCCCTCTCGCCTGCTGCTCCGGCTGCAGCAGTGTCGGGGAGGACCTCCCCGACTCACTCCTCCTCCTTGTGCACGTGTCGCTCTGGTCGTGCACTCGTTGGTGAGATCCCACGCGAGCTCACAAGCCCAACTCCTCTCCCACTCATGCGGCTCTTCCTCTCCTTCTCGTTCTACTCCCGCGCTCTCACTCGCTTTGCTGTGCTTGCTGGTGGGAAGGAGGAAGGAGGCTAGGAAGTGGGGTGGAACGAGAGAGAGGAGGGGTTTATAAGGGTGAGGTTTTAGGGTTTTCGCTGGGAGCTGAAGAGAGAGAGAAGACAGAGGAAAACGAGGGGCACTGTCTACGCGCAGCACGCACGCAAACATGAGTTCATACCCAAGATTTTTGATTTTCGGACGTTTGGGAATCTAGACGTCTTACAAGACGTCTGACCCTCAATCCAGACGTCTTACGTAAAGTCCGGACGTCTTAAAAAGACTTAACAGCACGGGTCTTAGCATCATAATAAACTCAAAAGAAGTTTTGTCCCCAAAACTTGAGCTAGCTAGGGTGCGGAAAAAGAACAACATACACATAATAAACTCAAAGAGGACCAAAGCCGAATCGAAAAGACGTACCCTCAAAGAGCTCTGGGTACCGCTCTTGCATCGTCGCCTCAGGCTCCCTGGTAGCCTCCTCATACCTCTGGCTCCTCCACAAGACCTTCATTAGGGGTACCTGCTTCCGTCTCAAACTCTGGATGGCTCTGTCTAGTATCTGCACTAGTCGCTCGGGGTAGGTCAGGTCGTCACCCACCTCGACACTCTCGTGGCTCAGAACGTGACTGGGATCAGCGACATACTTCCTGAGGTTGGACACGTGGAACACGACGCGCACACCAGAAAGCTGGGGAGGAAGGGCAAGCCTGTAAGCAACGGGTCCTACCCGCTCCAAGACCTCAAAGGGCCCCACAAACCTCCGCGCGAGCTTCCCTTTCACCCCAAAATGCTGCAGGCCCTTCATGGGTGAAACACGAAGGAAGATGTGATCCCCAACCTCAAACTACACCTCTCTGCGCTTCCGATCGGCATAGCTCTTCTGTTTGCTCTTGATAGTGCGAAGCTGTCTGTGAATCTGCTCAACCACCTCCTGACTCTGTCGGATCAGCCTGGGGCCAACCTCCCACTTGGTCCCCACCTCAACCCAACTCAAGGGTGCAGTACACTTTCGTCCGTACAGAGCCTCGTAGGGTGCCATGCCGATGCTCGAGTGATAGCTGTTATTATATGCAAACTCTGTCAGGGCAAGTGCTCCTCCCAAGAGCCCCTCTAGTCCAGTACACAGGCACGTAAAAGGTCCTCAAGCGTCTATATCGTGCACTCCGACTGTCTATCCGTCTAGGGGTGGTATGTCGTGCTGAACCTCAACCGTGTCCCTAAAGCCTGCTGAAACTCAGCCCAAAACTAGGACGTAAAATAGGTATCCCGGTCGGATACAATCTCTTACAGAACTCCATGCAGACGTACCACGTTAGGAATATACCTCTCTGCCAACTGTGCTGGTCCCAAGGTGACTTAGATCGGCAAGAAATGTGTTGTCTTCTTCAATCTATCTACAATCACCCAGACTACATCGTGTCCTCGCTGGGTAACGGGCAAGCCCACCACCAAGTCCATGGTGATGCTCTCCCACTTCCACTCTAGCATTGGAAGTGGCTGCAACGGTCCTGCAGGCTTCTGATGCTCAGCCTTCACCTGCTGGCACACCAAACACTACTGTACGAACTCACCTACATCCCACTTCATTCCCCTCCACCAAAAGTCACGCCTCAGATCATGGTACATCTTTGTGTTCCCAGGATGTATGGTGAACCTAGAACCGTGTGCCTCAGTTAGGAGCTCTCTCAACAACTTCTCGTCCCTGGGAGCACACAACCGTCCCCTCATGCGCAGCACCTCGTCAGTAAAGGGAAGTCTCCAGGGTCTCCTGACAGTACTCTGTCACGCAACGACTGCAGGTACGGGTCTGCTATCTGTCTTGTGATGATGTGGTCTATTAGCTCTGGCCTCATCTATCGTGTCACAGTCACTGCCCCACAGTGCCCCAGTAACTTTAGGAGTCACTAACTACCCATCTCCTCCATGAGTCTCCAACTCTGAGTCTGTAAACTGGCCAAGTGGGCGGGCGCCTTCCGGCTCAAGGCGTCACCCACCACATTGTCCTTCCCCGGATGGTAGGAAATGCTGCAGTCATAGTCCTTCAGGAGTTCTAACCAACATCTCTGTCTCATGTTGAGCTCCTTCTGGTCAAACAAGTACCTGAGGCTTTTATGATCCGTGAATATCTCAAAGGTCTCATTGTACTAGTAGTGTTTCTAAGTCTTCAGCGCGAAGACGACAGCTGCCAGCTCTAAGTCATGGGTAGGGTAGCTAGGCTCATGGGGCTTCAGTTGCCGTGAAGCGTAAGCGACAACATGACCCCACTGCATGAGCACACCCCCTAACCCCTACAAAGAGGCATCCGTGTACACAACGAACTCGCCACTGTTGTCCGGAATGGTAAGCACAGGAGCCGAAGTCAC
This sequence comes from Thalassia testudinum, assembly GCA_037157565.1. Lineage (NCBI taxonomy): Eukaryota > Viridiplantae > Streptophyta > Magnoliopsida > Alismatales > Hydrocharitaceae > Thalassia > Thalassia testudinum. The sequence continues at coordinate 2,400,730 of JAZHRO010000073.1, read as the reverse complement.
CCTCTCCTTCAACTCCTGAAAGCACGCCTCACAAGCGTCTGTCCAAGAAAAGGGCACGTCCTTCCGAGTCAACTGTGTCATAGGATGTGCAATCTGCGAGAAACCCTTGATAAACCGCCGGTAGTAGCTTGCTAGTCCCAAGAACTACGGATCTCTGTCACTGTATGTGGTCACTCCCACCTGAGCACTGCCTCTACCTTGGCTGTGTCCACAGCCAAGCCATCCCCCAAAATCACATGACCTAGGAAGGTCACCTGCCTCAACCAGAACTCGCATTTGCTATATTTGGCATACAACCTACGTTGTCTCAATGTGTCCAAAACCATCCGCAAGTGCTGTCCGTGCTGCGCTTGATCCCGAGAATAGATGAGCACATCATAGATAAATACCACCATGAACTGATCCAGATATGGTATGAACACCCGGTTCATCAAATCCATGAAAGCAGTAGGGGCGTTGGTCAGCCCAAACGGCATGACCAAAAACTCATAGTGTCCGTATTGGGTGCGGAAAGCTATCTTGGAGACGTCGATCTCCTTGATCCTCAACTGGTGGTAGCCAGATCTCAAGTCTATCTTGGAGAAGACCGTGGCACCTCGCAACTGATCAAACAAATCACCAATCCTCGGCAACGGATAACTGTTCTTGATGGTGACCCTATTCAGTTGTTTGTAGTCTACACAAAGGCATAGGGTACCATCCTTCTTCTTCACAAATAATACTGGGGCTCCCCATGGAGATGCACTGGGCCTCACAAAGCCCTTCTCCAGAAGGTCCTGCAACTGGGACTTGAGCTCTCGCAGCTCAAGTGGTGCCATCCTGTAAGGTGCTGTAGAAATGGAGCTGGTCCCTAGTACCAGTGAGATCTTGAACTCGATCTCACGCTCAGGCGGTAGTCCTGGCAGCTCCTCTGGGAACACGTCGGGGTACTCTCTGACCACCGGGATACTCAGAAAGTTTGCCACGGGGCTAGGCTCTGCCACTACACAAGCCAGAAAGTCCTCACACCCTTGGCCCAAAACTCTTGCCGCCCGAAGTGCAGAAATGCACCTTAAGCCTCCGTCCACCGGTTGTTCGTGAAACTCAAAAGAAGGCATCTCCGGTATGGAGAAGACGATCTTCCTCTCAAAACAGTCCACCAAAGCATGGTAAGTGGACAGCCAATCCATCCCCAGAATCACGCCAAAGTCCTCCATCTGTATCACAATCAGATCAGCGGAAAGGCTGTGTCCCCTAACACTGACCTCACAGCCTGTGTAAACCTCCTCAGCTACAAACAGTTGACCACCCGGACCTCTGATCACAAACGGATCCTCTAACAACACACAGTCCTGTTCCAAACTGACAGCAAAACTAGCAGCAACACACAAGTGTGTGACACCTGAATCAAAATGTGTGTAAACTAGCATGCCAGAAACTGTAACCATACCTGCCACCACTGAACCTGAAGCTTTGGTGTCTCTGTGTGTCAGGGCATTGATACGCCCCTTAGCTCTCGATGCGGAAGAAGCAGCCACACTTTGCATCGGACGGGTAACCACTAGCCGGTACCCTCCCCTCGACTGCTGTCCTCCCCCACGCGGCTAGGAACTACGGCCTCCTGCTTATCCTCTAGCGCTCGGTGCGGGGAGCATCTGTTGACTTCCAGCCCTAGACGGGCAGTCCCTCCTGATGTGGCCTGGCTGGCCACACTAGTGGCAAAGGGGAACTCGACTCCCGTCCTCGGTAGGTCCCTGCTGTTGGCTGGGTGGGGGTCCAGTGCTGGCAGCTGGTCCCTGTTGGGGCCCCCCAAAGGCCACTGATGGCCCCGCAAAGCGTGATGGCTCTCCTGCGGATGCCGCATGCCCTCCTTGAGCTCTTCTGACTCACCTGGTACGACGGTGAAAATGTCGTCCCGTGAAAAACTCCCCCTCTGTACCCTCAGAAGAGAGATGAGGGGGTGGTGGAGTGGGTGGAAGCTGAAATTCTTCTCGAACAACCTCTCGGATCAATTGGATGAGGTCCTGGGACTGTACACTCAGGTGGAGAGAAGGGGTAGCACGTACTCCAAGCTCGACATGTCTGCCCCTGCGGCCTCGTCCATGGCCACATCCATGGCCCGTCTCGGGAATTCTTTGACGAGGCATCTCCTGCAAGGAGACGCGGAAGATAGAACAGAAGACATCAACTCTAGTGAACTTCAGGGAAAGAACCTCAGGACAGAAGTCAAAAGGGCATGTTGTGGTGGTTACTCTAGTTACAAGCACGTGAATTGGTTATTATCAAGCTAGTTGGTTCACTTCTCGGGACAACCTTGCTTTGATACCATCTTGTTACGACCCGATTCCCGAATCCCTACAGGACACGAGACCGAACCGACTCAACTGATTCCAAGACCTAGTCGTCCAACGAGAAAGTAACCAAAAAGTAGGAAAGTAAACCACATTCACTATGCTAAGCAACTAACAGTAACAAAAGTACAACAGCAAAGAAGTAAAACTACTATAGCACACACCACCAGAACAGTAGAAAAGAAAACGGGTACAGGAATATAAGGTACAAAATGTAAGAGTACAGAAATGCAAGAACTACTCACTACAACAGAAAAGGAGTACAACAAGATGCTACAACTACTGGGCCCAGCACCCTCTATAGCTGTGGGCTCTAGCTGCTCAACACCTGGACCTGAAAAGGGGTTATGAGTACAAAACATCAGCGAGCGCTGAGTAGAGTGGCAACCAACTAACTAAAGCAGTAAAGGTGGATAGGTAGTTGTTTTTTCAATTTCTTTCTTTCTTTAACTAATTATTCTTTCTTTCACCACTTGGTTTATTTATCAGGTTTCTTTCTTGATCTCGAATGTTCCTCATGGGAACGATCTTGGTTGCAGTCTTTTCCGAAGAGTAGAAGTCGCACGTGGTACTCTCTTGGCCGGGAGAGTCCCCCATGGTGGTCCTACACTGAGTCAACCACCCCAAGGTCATGGATAGATTTAACGGTGACTACGGCACGTGCGATAAGCGCACGGGTAGCTATCTCGCACTGACACGCGGTCAGTCGTTTTCGTTAGCAAGTGTGCCCAAAGTACAGCACGGAACCGGTATAGAGCTTAGCCCTCTCAGTAACCAAACAGGGGTCTCGCCCCTCCATAGTCCGCGTACCCTCACCTGACTGCCCTAGTTTGCCTAGTGGGCCTAATAAGTCGGTGTAGGGCTGCTAGCTGAAGCCCAGGCCTCGTGGGGTGGCTAGCTCTCTCCCTACACTAGTAGCTCCCCTCGGTATAGTGTACACGAAGGCCACAGAGTCGGTGCAAAGTGGCCAAACCCACCCCGGGTCTCATCCCGAAGGTGGCAAGCACCCCTCTACACTAAGAGGTAACATGCGCTCCCCTTGGTACCACGTACTCAAGAGGTAGAACATTTCCTGTCGTATTTCCATGTCCATTCCATATATTTCCAGTAGCTCAACTACTATTTCCCCGTAGAGTTCATGCTCATATTCCTCATGTCATTCCATACCAGGTTTCATCATTTCTATTTCCATTCTCAGGTTATACACATGCCACTGGTAACTCTATCATTCACATTTCCATATTCAGGTTATTCACAGGTAGCTCGTGTTTCCAACATTCACCTTTCCATTTCCAAATTATATACAGGCAGCTCATATTATGTGTGCGACAGGAAGTTACATACAGCAGTTAACAAGTACTATATATTTCGCAGGCAACTGTTATTCATTTACAGGCAATTGCTATCATTCTATCTACTCATTCACGATTGCAATCCATTCATTCAATACAGACATTTCCAATATTTCTAGCCCTAGGATTCATGCCATGCCCTAGGTTCTAATCATTCGTTCCACACATGCATTCAGGTTTGTAATTAAATTAAGAGAAGCCACTCTACCAGTAAACCAAGGAGTAGTGGGGGCTTGAACGGTAGGCACACGTGCCTCAGCAAGCCCGAAACCCGCAACGGAAACAAGTCCTATCACAAGGATCAATCACAAGAGAATGCTTAGAATAGTATAGAAAGTCTTCTAACAGGTAGAGGAAACCATACGGGAAACATCGGTATCTTAATTGTGGAAAACAGACCTCAAATGGACCCTAAACTGGTCAAAAATAGCGTTCCTGACTCAAATCAGACGTCTGGAACAACTTCTAGATGTCTTAAAAGAGTCCAGTGCCATACCTCAAGTCCTGCGCCACTCTTCAGACGTTTAGGAACTTTGCTGGACCGTCTGGACCTAGTTCCAGACGTCCGACCACCTCTCTGGACATTTGGAAGTGCTTCTCGTCGTCTGGTAGGTCACCCAGATGTCCAAATTGCATAGGAGGGCGTGTCCCGTGCCTTCCCAAAGCGAAACCTGCACGAATCCACCAAATCTCCTAAAAAAGGCATGCAATAGTGCCTTGGTGGAGCGGCCTGCATGGCCGTATCCGTAAAGAAGATGTACCTTCGCGAAGTCTACTCCTCAGACGTCTGTAACCTCCTCCAGACGTCGGCTACGTCGTCTAGACGTTGCTCCAGACGTCTGATTCTGGGAAAATCCCAGAACCCGAACCTGCTTTCACCCTCTTGCGCCGCACGTGGCCGCGTCGCACCCTCTCACCTGCTCCTCTGACTGCAGCAATGTCGGGGAGGACGTCCCCAACTCATTCTTTCGCCTTACGCACGCGCCGCTCCAGCCGTGCACTCGCTGGCGAGCTCCCACGCAAGCTGGCAAGCTCAACTCCTCTCCCTCTCACGTGGCTCTTCCTCTCCTTCTTGCACCACTCCTGCACTCTCACTCGCTCTACTGCGCTCGCTGGAGGGAAGGAGGAAGGTGGCTGGGAAGTGGGGTGGAAAGAGAGAGAGGAGGGGTTTATAAGGGTGAGGTTTTAGGGTTTTCTCTGGGAGCTGAGGAGAGAGAAGATGGAGGAAAATGAGGGGTACTGTCTGCGCGCAGCACACACGCTGACGCGAGTTCGTATCCAAGATTTTCGTTTTTCAGACATCTGGGAATGAGTCCAGATGTCTTACAAGATGGCTGACCCTCAGTCTAGATGTCTTACTAGACGTTTGACCTAAAGTTCGGACGTCTTAAAAAGGCTTAACAGCACGGGTCTTAACGATGAGTTTTTCAACTACGACAACGGGTTACTCATAACCCCGATTTCTAACTCACGAAACACATGTGACCATTTTGGCACCCTTGTCACACGGGCACGCGTGATACACGCCGCTGCGCTTGCGTGTGCATTATCTCACTTTTTCTTTGATCTTACTGTGATTGCAGGTACTCATTCGAGGCGTGCCAAAGCAGTAGATTGGAGAAAAGTGTGGATGGCGGTTTTGTAAGTTTATCCCCACCACCCCCACCCACTATTTCATTTCACTACACTAATAACTCAAACCCAAATCAACTTAGGTACTTTTTATAAACCCTAGGATAGATTTGGTTGTTTGTTTGCCACCTCCACTCATCTCACCCTTGCATATTATAAAAAAAATTATTCTTCTCTTGTGGGATTAACTGAAAGCTACACACTTAACACCCACAACTTCTTATCATAAGGCGCACAATCACTTTGATTCTACCACTTAACCAGGATCTGATTTGTGGACCTGGTACACTTCAAATCAATACACATAAGTGAGTAGAAATCTAAATAGGTTAAACATTCTTGTGTGCCTTAACTAAGTGGTGCAATAGGCCAATTGATTGAGCTGTTTGGGTTGCACTACTCAATCTAAAACTTATCCATCAAGTAGCTTGCCACTTAGGGTTGATTCTTAGGGCTGAACCAGGCACTCCACATTATTTTTGATTTTTAAAGGAACATATCATCACCCGTGCTTTCAAAACTTGGAGTATTCTACTAAACCTTGATTGAACCAACCTAAGAATTAAACCCTAAAAGCTACTGAACAAGGTTAAATCCTAAAAGACACATCATCAAATAACCTTGTTTGAGAACCCTGGCTGTGCACGCACACACATTTTAATTGATCATTAAGGGCACAGCCCATTTAAAGGGCCCATCACATTCCAAGAGCACAATCATCCCAAGCCTAATTAAAACTGAGTAGACGTTGGCCTTAAGGATTGATTCACTCTTTGGAGCTCAGATTGAGATTTTTTTCGATTAATCTGCTTCTGCTGGTCCATCTAATGTCTAGCTAGGGGAGTAGTGTCAAACGACCGTGGCTGGGGGGTACACTAGGAACCAGATGCACAAGCCAGAGGAAGAACCTTCTCCCTAGTCCCTCCTTCTAATTGGTTGGATTGGCCAGATAAAAGTAGACTAAATCATTTATAATCTCAAGATGGCTCCTGGGAGTCTGTAGGTCTTTAGGCTACCCACATAAGGACAGGGTTGATTGATTGTACTGCAGGGCACCTTTCTCTCTTCTGATTTCCCTCCTTACTTCACCATGTATCCTTCCACTTACACGCATTTCCCATCCCATCCTCCTACCACCACTTATCCCCAAGATGATTACTATTCTGACTTGACTTGTAATTACCCATCCACTAGCTGGGATAACTTTGATTGGTGATACGAATCCGGACCTCGGTGTCCACGGTCTAACTCTGGACAACAAGACTATGATTACTATCCTTCCCAGAGCTATGATGATTATAGATCTCCACCCTTTGATGATCAACCTAACCAGATCTACAACCATGAAGGATATGCTGATTACAACACTTACCTTCCCCAGAATTATGCTAAATATAGGTCACCGCCATTCTTTGAACAACCTGAGATGACCTACTATTAGGGAGGAACCTGAGAACCTCAATATCTTGACTCCCCTAGAATGAACCCAAACCCACCCAACCCTGAATCGAACCAGTCGGTTCAGGTGAACCACATCCAAGATAGGGTGTTGGCTAACTTGAGGAACACCATACAATCTTTAGAAGCCCAGCCAACACCAAGCACTGAAACATTGGAGCCTATGATAAAAATGATCGATGAGCTGAATAGATCTTTATTGGATTTGCTCCAAAGTGTTAGGGATAGGGACCTGGGTGAGTTTCTTCTTGGGAAATTGTCAAGGTTGAGGATGAAATTTGAGGTTTCCCTAGTCAAATCTTGGGATGATTCTCAAGATGAACCCCCTTCAGGAGAGCCAATGTCTGAACCTGCTCAGGTGCCTGTTGGGGGGGATACATTTTCTGAGATCGGGGATGACCAGGTTGGGCTAGAGCAACCCATTGAGGATGAACCGATTGATTCACCCGAGATCCCCAAGCCAGGGAGCGAGGAAAAATATGTCTCTTTGAACTAGGAAATGACAATCGATTTTGAGACATATATAAATGAGGATAATGGATTTTTTGATTCGGAGGGTGAAGAATCTCTTACTGAAGTCTCACTTGAGCGTAAGGAAGATAATTTTAGTGAGACAAACGGGCTTGAGGAATCTGACGAACCGTTTGATAGCCCAATTATTGAAGATTTGGAGTCGGTTGGGGCTAACTTAGAGGATTCGAAGCCTCATTTACTAGAAGATTCAATCAATAGCCCCATTCCTCAACCACACCCCAAAGGGATTGATTTTGATTTGGAAATCATTGTACCCAAGTCAATTCTGAGTTAGCCATGATTTCTAGACTTAGGTAAATCTTATGGGGTGAACGGTATGCTAGAGGTCCTGGAGCCTGAGCCCTTGATGTTGGAAGATAGAATTGTTGAAATAAAAATTTGGGAGGCTAATTCTGAGGGAACTTTGATTTTGGATCTAAGAGTACCTATTATCCTGAAACCACCTACTTTCTACCAGGACCCTTATGATATCTTTCATGTGTAACCCAAGCTCGAAATAACTGATTTTTTTCTGAGCTAGATGTTAAGTGGACAACCCACCTATTGAACCATCTTTACTTGTTGTCCGACACTTTGGTCTTGGGTTGCACACCACTAAACCACAGGCACGACCCCGCAAACACAACAACCTTCGATTCTGGGTGATTTTCATTCAGAACCTAAGAACCACTTGACCATGGGGCAAGGGTCTGCTGATGAAGTTCTGATACCAATTGTAGGATCTAAAATATGGAATAAGTATATGGCTACGCGCACAAAAATACTTTAGCACAATGTTAGTAATAACAAAAAGATTTGCACAAAATACAATCACAGAAAATGGCATAATATGTATAGTGGTTCCCCTCCCTTGGGTACTCCACTACCTAAGCCTCCCAGCTTAGGATTTTTAACCTGATTCTCTCAACCCTGAGATAATCAATTGACTAAACTGAGGTAATTAATGGGTTACCTCAACCCAAGTACAACAACGGGTTTGTTACAACCCAATGAGCAACAAGCTCAAATACAAAAGAAGTACAGGTGTAAGACAAAAATAATCTTACAACTAGAACCTAAGCCTCTCAACAATAATTAAAAGATGATACCAATTTGAGAGCCTAGAATGAATGTGAATTCCTTGACAATGTGTGAAGAAATCACATCGATGTGGTTGCAAGTCTGTAGAGAGATTGAGAGCAGCAAACTATTTCCTCTCTTGAATATGTGGTGGAAAAATGTGAAATATATCTCTAGGAATTTTCCTTGTATTTCTAATATTTCTTGTGTGCAAACAAAGAGTCCTAGGGTCATTTTATAGAGTTTAGGACCTAGAATACTCATCTACTAGACGTTGGGAATTAATTCCCAACGTTCATATTGTTGGAATTAATTTTCTAGCCATTCAGTTTTGAGCCAATGGCTACCTGGTACCGGTACTAAAGTACCTGTACTGGTACTTGTTGCTTCCAGATTTGGGTTTCAAACTCTTAATACAAATCTGTAACCCACTTGTACCGGTACTAATCATTAGTACTGGTACTCATGACTTCCAGTACCGGTACTGATCATGAGTACCATTACTTGCAGGGTACAGGTTTATTTCTTGACAAAACCTAAACCTGTAAGTCACATGTACCGGTACTAAACTTTAGTACCGGTACTTATGGGTTAACAAATACCTTTTTTAAGTGATTTAATCAATTACGTTCTTTGAAAATGATCACAATATTAATCCTAATTTATCTCTAATTATTTTTATGATCTAAGTTACATTCATTTGTTAAGAGGCATACATTCTATAAATAAGAAGTCTAAACTAAAAAACTAAAGGTCGAAGATGATCTTCTTCACTTCGACTCATCCTTGTCATCTTGCCTCCTCCTTGTCATCATCTTCTCTTTCTCATCATCATGTCTCCATCACTTCCTGTTTGCCTTGATTTTCACCTAAATCTGAAAAGCACTCAATTGCAAACATTAATCCATAATAATTTTGTTAACACCAAAACAAGATGTGAAACAAGGTTCCAACAATCTCCCCCTTTTTGGTATTGACAAAACTATCTTGCAAATAGATAAAATAATTTTTAGGAATGTTATATGAAGGAAAACTTTTAATTAAATCCTCCCCCTCAATATATGCTCCCCCCTAAAAATATTACTATTTGCCCTTTATCTTTCTCCCCCTTTTTGTCAATCACAAAAAAAAATGAAGAAATATCATACCATAAAATTTACCAATAGTAGAATGATGAATGTGGGTACCAAGCTCCGTTAGGCCATCGTTCGTGGTCTTCATTCAACCTATAGAAAGGTTGAAATGTTTCGTTGTGTGCCTTGAACACCCACTGATCTCTTTGATCTATTCCTGCAAAATAATGTAAAATTTGTTTCCTAGGTACCCATTTTCTTGTGGGTCCTTTAGAGTTAGCACCTTTCAAATTCTTGGATTTATAGATCATTTTAGTGTTAGATCTATAATTCTTAGGATTCTTGACCTTTTGATAAATCCATGCATGTCTAGGTGCATGTGATTTATTTTGTGTGTTTTTCTTATTATTGAACTTGGCTTTTAAATTATTACAAAATTCCATATTCAGCCTAGTTGTTGTTTTTAAATTATTCAAAGTGTCCTCAAAGTGTTCATAAATATCTTCTAATTCTACTATTTTTACATGTAATTGATTGTTAGTTTCTTTGGACATATCTAATTCTATTTCTAAACAAGATTTCTCTATTTCTAGAGTGCTATAACTATCATGCAAAACCTTATTTTCTTTTTTAAATGACTTAGCTTTATGATATAGCTCTTCATATACTTCTAATAATTCTTCAAATGAAAAATCAGGGTTTACCTCTTCTTCTGTATCTTCTGAAGTTGCAACAAGACAGAGGTGTGCGACCTCGTCTACGTTCGATTCACTGGAGTCGGTGTTCATGTCAGAGTCGCTATCATCCCATGTCGCTTTAAATGCTTTCTTCTTCTTCTTCTTCTTCTTGAGCTCCTTTGTTTCTTTCCTATTGTCCTCCTTCTTGTTTAAGGGGCAATCCTTTCGCAAGTGGCCCTTTTTCTTGCACTCATAGCAAATAATATTAGTTGAAATTTTATTGACTTGCTTACCTTGTTTCTTGAGAAATTTCTGGAATTTCTTAGTAAGCATCTCCATTTCTTCATCTTCGGATTCTGAGGTTGTTGAGTCCGAGTCCTCCTTAATTGCTCTAAAAGCAATATTCTTCCTTTTGCTAGACATCTTTTCCTCCTCGTTCTTCTTCATGTTTTCTAACTGGACTTCATATGCCATGAGGCTTCCAATTAACTCATCTAAGGAGAGAGTAGAAATATCTTTTGCCTCTTGGATGGCTGTGGTCTTTGGAGACCAATCACTTGGAAGAGATCTCAAGATCTTCCTTACAAGCTGCTCCTCCTTCAGCTTGACTCCTAGGTTCTTAATGGGGTTAACAATTTCCCCAAACCTTGTATACATATCCTTGATTGCTTCGCCTTTCTCCATCCTGAAACACTCATAATTTTTTGTTAGAATAGAGATATGAGTTTCCTTTAACTTGTTTGTACCTTTGTAGGTGACCTCGAGAGTGTACCAAATTTCATATGCGGATTCGCATGCTGAAATTCAGTTGAACTCTTCCCTTGACAACGCACAATAAAGTGCATTCATTGCCTTTGCGTTGCCCATGATCCTTTTCTTCTGATCCGTTGTCCATGCTACTCCTTGTGGCTCTGGATCTGAGTACTTCTCCCGAATGAGGGTCCAAGCCTCCTCATCTATTGCTTTAAGGAAGACTTGCATCCTCCTCTTCCAATATCCGTAGTCCGTCCCATCGAAATAGGGAGGACGGATCGACGATTGTCCTTCCGTGCGCCTTGAGGTTGATGCCATCGCGAGCAAGAGTTTTTACTTCTTCTCGCTACCCGCTCTGATACCAATTGTAGGATCTAAAATATGGAATAAGTATATGGCTACAAGCACAAAAATACTTTAGCACAACGTTAGTAATAACAAAAAGATTTTCACAAAATACAATCACAGAAAATGACAATATGTATAGTGGTTCCCCTCCCTTGGGTACTCCACTACCTAAGCCTCCCAGCTTAGGATTTTTAACCCGATTCTCTCAACCCTGAGAATATCAATTTACTAAATCGAGATAATTAACGGGTTACCTCAACCCAAGTACAACAATGGATTTGTTACAACCCAATGAGTAACAAGCACAAATACAAAAGAAGTACAAGTGTAAGACAAAAAGAATCTTACAACTAGAACCTAAGTCTCTCAACAATAATTAAAAGATGATACCAATTTGAGAGCCTAGAATGAACGTGAATGCCTTGACAATGTGTGAAGAAATCACATCGATGTGCTTGCAAGTTCGTAGAGAGATTGAGAGCAGCAAACTATTTCTTCTCTTGAATATGTGGTGGAAAAATGTGAAATATAGCTCTAGGAATTTTCCTTGTATTTCTAATATTTCTTGTGTGCAAACAAAGAGTCCTAGGGTCATTATAGAGTTTAGGACCTAGGATACTCATCTACTAGACGTTGGGAATTAATTCCTAACGTTCATATTGTTGGAATTAATTTTCTAGCTGTTCAGTTTTGAGCCAACGGCTACCTGGTATCGGTACTAAAGTACCTGTATCGGTACTCGTTGCTTTCAGATTTGGGTTTCAAACTCTTAACACAAATCTGTAACCCACTTGTACTGGTACTGGTCATTTGTACTGGTACGTGTTACCTCCAGTATTAGTACTGATCATGAGTACCGGTACTTGCAGGGTACAGGTTTGTTTCTTGACAAAACCCAAACTTGTAACTCACATGTACTGGTACTAAACTTTAGTACCAGTACTTGTGAGTTAACAAGTACCTTTTTTAAGTGATTCAATCAATTACGTTTTTTGAAAATGATCGCAATATTAATCCTAATTTATCTCTAATTATTTTTATGATCTAAGTTACATTCCTTTGTTAAAAGGCATACATTCTATAAATAAAAAGTCTAAACTAAAAAACTAAAGGTCGAAGATGATCTTCTTCACTTCGACTCATCCTTGTCATCTTGCCTCCTCCTTGTCATCATTTTCTCTTTTTCATCATCATGCCTCCATCACTTCCTGTTTGCTTTGATCTTCACCTAAATCTGAAAAGCACTCAATTTGAAACATTAATCCATAATAATTTTGTTAACACCAAAACAAGATGTGGAACAAGGTTCCAACATCTGCACCATAATCTAGTCCATGTCTGTGGACATCTTCTGCTGGCGGGTTTCAGGATCAATATTTTTATTTTGATTCTGACCTGCACTTATGAATTCTCAATTTCTTCTTTGTATGTATGTTATGCCTAGCTGAAGGCATTAAACTTAACGCGTGTGTATACACTCTTATCTCTGCGGAGCTGACCGGATTTTCACGACACTCAGGTGATATTTTGTTTACTCTGCCCTTTTCATGTCTTTATTTTTACAATAAGGACATTGCATCATTTAGGCATGGGGGGTGGATACTTAATCCTGAAATCATTTTGTTAACGCCGTAGAATTTCTTTTAGTTTCTTTAAAAAAAAAATTGAAAATTCAAAAAGATAATAAAAAGAAGAATTAGAAGAAGAGAACTTAGGTATTTGGAAGTTATTAACTTTAGGAAATGATACGAGAAGACCTAAACACTTAGACTCTTCAGGTCTTCGGGCATAATTAGCCTTGGTATCCACTCGAATGTGGACTTAGTCTTGAGTCCTCGCCAATTCAAATTTATTTTTAATTTGGCTAATAAATTGGGATGATAAGTATGCGACTTATCAACCCGCCCTTTGATTTGGGGGGACTTTAAGCCTAAGCACCTACACACATTGTTTGCACTGACTCACTTTTCGGCGGTTTCTTCGAAAATTGGGTAGCAAATGAATTATCTAGGGTGGTATGGCTGGCAAGTTGTCGGTGGTAATAGCTTATCGGCTAATTGTCTAGAGCCCAATCACAAGACCATTTTCATTGTACTGCTTTTAGGTAAATCTTAGATCAGGGAAGCCACCTACTTAAAGAAAAAAAAATAAACAAAAAGAAAAATAAAAAAATAGAAAAAGGAGAAAAAAAAATAAAACCATACTTCACCGCACGACTATGGCTGGCAAGTTGTCGTGGGTAACAACCCATTGCTGGTTGTCCAGAACCTAGCTTACAAAATAATGCACAATACTTCCCAAAACACTTAGGGAAGAAGTAGGGAAGTAGAATAAACCGAGGAGATATACATTAGGTTCGCCCTTGTGTTGATCCCATAAATAAAAGAAGTTGGGCGAAAGCTACTGGTCGAAAAGATAAACCTTTAGGAAAGGTCATCTAGGGTCGTAGAAACTCGAAGTCCGTTTTAACGGCCGCCTAGTGAGTGTTTCACTATTTTCACAAGATGCTTAGCACTTAGAATCCTTTTCGAGTCTTGGGTGGGTCGGGTAGCCGTAAAAAGTTATCCCCGAACTCTCAAACTCCAAAAGTATAAAAAAAAAGAAAAGAAGAAAAAAAAAATGTATCTTCCTTTTTCAAATAAGGCAAGGACTTGGGTGGTCTACATTCTGGCAGACACTCGGGTACTGTTGAGTCTTCGTAGTTTAGGACCTTAGTTGAAATTTTCTATTGTTAATAAATGACTTAGGCCAAAGCGATCTAATCCTAATTTTGATTTTATACATAGCATGTAGTCTAATTTTTCTAGGGACTAGCAAAAGATAGGGATGAGGGTAAGATATAGACACATCTATTTAGGTTAAAAATGCCTACTCATGCATGTTCCTAGGCTTAGATTTGCATTTCATGTTATAAATATTGCATAGCATGCATCATTCTGCATTTAGAGTAGTTGTATTTATTTTAGGTTAATTGCATCCATTTTGTAGTTAGGCGAGAAGGAGGTTTATTTCGGAGCCTTGGATTGACGATCCAACCGTACGGATTTGATCATGACGATGATTGGAGTCCAATGCCTTCGAAATTGCCTTGATCAGAGTTCCGTAGCACCATATGCAGTTCGAGGAAGATCAACGGCCAAGGGACTAGGTGATGTAATTCAGAGCTTCAAATGACAAATCCGACCATGCGGATGGATTTGAGATGACGATCGCAGCTTAACAGTGTAAAAATCGACTCAATTCGACCTCTGTAGCAGCCCCTACAACAGAAAGAAGATGGACGGCCTAGATCGTGCCACGTGGTGCAACCCAGGCCACCCATGTGCACGCACGTGCCATCGCACACGCACAGCAGCGTGGGTGCACGCACGTGCGCGCAGAGGCACGCACGCGCAGCGGTAGCGCAACAGCGGTGGGTGCATGGGTTGTCTTCAACGACGTTTGCAACGGATCTTCAGCGACGTTTATGACTGTCACTAAATGTCCTGTATACGAATTTGATTCTTTCCTCCACTATAAAGGGACCCCTACCCCTCCCATTTTTCTTCATCTCTTCCTTTCTTCCCTTCACCACTTCCAAGGCTCTAGAGAGAGCTTGTCCTAATCTCGGGATGCTCCTCTAGAGTAAAACCAAATAATTTTTTCCTCCCCTCATCCCCATTCGTGGAGCACCCTGTGGTCGTCCTCTCTCCGCCCTTCGGGAAGAAGATCCTCGCCGCAACGCCATCTTGCCCCATCCTCTGTCCTCTAGCTCTGTCCTCCTTTGTCCCGCTCCTCACCACCTTCCTCCGGGAGACGTCAGAGCGAGTCGTCCTCCGAGCAACCATCAAGGGGGATTTCTCTCACCCCATTCTATCTTTTTACGCTTTCGTAGTGTAAATTTTTCCCGCTTTCGTAGTGTAACAAACATTTCTTGATGAATAGATGATTGTTTATCTCTCTCTTTCTCTCCCCCTCTCTCTTATATTTTTACAAGTAGATAAAGTTTTCATCGACCTAATCTTTTCCTTGTTAAAAATACAAAAAAATTAGAAAAGATAAAAAAGACAAAAAACAAATAAAAGAGAAATGTGGATTTCATAAAACCAAACGTTCGCCTCCCCGTGTTCGACCCGAGACTCACTTTTCGAGTTTCGGAATAAATTTTTTCTGACCATGAGTTTTGCAACTACGACGACGGGTTACTCGTAACCCCTATTTCTAACTCGCAAAACACGTGTGATCAGTACCCCTTCTACCCTACCTGACATTTGATGCTTCTCCTGCCACAGATTGTTTCTCAAGCTATCGACACACTGGCCATAAACACAAGAAATTATCAAGTCTTGATCATCCCCCATCGATTTGAACCTGCAAGAGATTTGATACCGACCCTTCCAGACCTTTTTCAGTTGTAGTCTAGAAGTCTTCCACCACATAGCCAGACCTCCAGACCTTCCTTGCGCATCCACAGCCCTGACATCCGCTTGACCAGATTGGAGTAGTAATTGCCACATTGAATCACATCCTCCTTCAATATGTGTTTCTTGTAGTAGTGAACAATCCACTTCCCATTCACGAAGGTATCGAGCCAAGGAGGCCCTTCGCACCCCATCATGCATCCCACACACATTCCATGTGATAATTTTCATCACCTAAGTCATTTACCCCCGTGCTGCCCTCTTGCCCTCTTCTCAACCTTCAAGACTATTGTTATCATCTCTTCATTGAATTTCTGACCACCATCTGCTGTCCTTTTCCTGAGTTTGTATGGAGAGCGCACCATTTTTCCCTTAGAGGACGATCCCACTCCATAGCATAGGCCTTTTGGAGCCTCAAAAGAGAAAGGGTCTAAATTCTATGATGAACCCCTTCGATCAGCCTCCTATCCCTGCAGACCCGAATTCACTACCATAAGTTCCCTCCCCTTAAACGCATCTTGCACCATCGCTTCTTCATGCGTTGATTGGTCCATACCCTTCATCTCTTCATTCGATACCTCATTAAAATGAAGCTCTTTTCTCTTCTTAAACTCCGATCAGTCAGACTTGAGTGACCTGCAATCATTGCTATTGTTCTGAACCATGACTGCCTCCGCAGGCGACCTCTACGCCTTCTATTTCTGCTCCTCAATTCGATAGAGGGAAAACTTTAAGCGAAGGAGCCACAAGCTCTCGCCACATCTGAGGATGATTTGTCTAGAATCGGCCCCCCCTCACCACATTCACCTCAACCTTAATCAACCTCCCATCACCCTCACATAAACCCACCTTTGCATTCTCTGTCAGGATAGTGAAACTTGCGATCGCCCCAGCCACCACCCCATTGCTCTGCAGGTGTAGAGGGAGTCCCCAGATCTCCATGATTTCCTTTTGTTCTCCGCCCTTCGAGGAGGATGATCCTGTAATGCCCCATCAAACAGCGTCACCAGCCTCCACATAACAGTCAAGCCTTCAAACACACTAGTGCAAAATTGAAGACCTTCCACATCCAACATGCCTAAATCAAACAACACAAACTGAGACTCACCCAAGTATGCTAATTTCCACCCCTGAGAGGACAATGATAGGGATCTTACCAGGTTTTGAATTTTCTTGTATGTGTATGTTCCCATCATAATCTCACCGATTAGGGCACCCCATATTGCGATCGCCGTTGCCATAATGTCCTCAGTTTGAGGGACTTCCACATCATAAACCTGCCCTAGGCCGACCGGAGGTGGTGGCGGCAGGGCCCCTTTCACTCCTTGGCTACAATGTTGTCCACCTCCATTCCGATCCTTCATCCCCAACCTTCTGCAAACATCCTACTTGTGGCCCCAACACCCACATGCCATACAGAGTGTCGGGGATCTACACACAATCTCCATATGCCCCCATCTTCTACACTGAAAGCAAACAATCTCTGCATTCCCTTCTCACTGCCTCCTCCAAGTGTCACCCACCCCATGAGCCGCACGAGGGGTTTCCCTAGCTTCCTCAATCCTCTCTCTCTGGTGCCATCTCCTAGATCTCCACACCCTCCAGCCATAGTCCTTCTCCCTAACCATAGCCCCCCTCCTCTTTACATCTCTCCCTTCTTCTGAGCTTGTGTTACTGTCGTCCTACGTGACTTGCAATGCTTTCTTCTTTGCATCGTGCTTAGGGAATCTCCGGGTCTTCTTTTTTCCATTCTCCTTTTTGGGTTGAGGGCATTCCTTTCTCATGTGCCCTTTCTTCTTGCAGTTATAGCAATGAATGAATTTTCTTGAGGCTCTTCTTTCTTCTTCTTTCAACTATTTTTGTTCTTTAGGAACCTCTTGAAGTTTCTGGAGAGAAGAGCTATATCTTCTTTATCTTCCATATCAGAATCTTCTATGTTGGTGTTTGCTTTGAGAGCAAGATCATTTTTTTTTCTTTCCTTCGCCTTCATGCTCCTTTATGTGCTCAAGTTGGCATTGTAGGCCATTAAATTGCCTATGAGATCATCCAACTAGAGTACTGAAAGATCCTTTGATTCCTGAATTGTTATTATTTTTGTGTCATAGTTGCTTGTGAGAGATCTGCGTATCTTTTGAACCAACACTTCATTTGGGACTATTTGATCTAGGTTCCTCAGAGAGTTGATAATATCAGTGAATCTTGTATACATTGGCTTAATGGTCTCCCCGTTTTTCATATGAAAGAGTTCGTATTTTTTAGTAAGGAGATTAACTAGAGTCTCCTTTACCTTTGAAGTCTCTTTGTGAGTGATTTCAAGGATATTCTAGATCTCTTATGCAGTTTTGCATGCTGAGACTCTGTTAAATTCCTCCTTGGAAAGACTGCAGAATATGGCATTCATGGCGATGGCGTTGTGCGTGGCCATCTTCTTTTGGTTTGCAGTGATGGCTACTCCTTCCTTCTTTCCTGGTCTGGTGTATTTGGATGCAACCACGTCCCAGACTTCATAATCCATTTATTCCAAGAATATTGCATTCTGGTCTTCTAATAGCCATAATTTATGCCATCAAATAGAGATTGACCCTCAGCATATACTTCCAAGGAGTTTGACATCCTGGTTGGAGTATAGCTTGGCTCTGATACTAGATGTGAGTGTGCATGGAGCCTAAAGGATCAAGTATAGGATAGAGGGGGGTGAATAGTGTAGTATCTATTTAAAAATTTAACTTCAAAACATTCACCACAGATCAAAAGGATATATGCACAAACTAGAGAAATGACACCTGATTTTAGAGTGGAAACCCTTCCAAGTAAAAACCACTACCTAAGCCTCCCAACTTAGTATTTTTCGGACTAGTCGATGCTAGTCAATCCACTAACACGTACAACTTGAATGAGGGTGCACAACCTCCTATAGAGTGTCTTCTCTTACACCTGACAAAGAGAAGAACAATGGGACTTCTAATCCAACTTGGAATCCCAGATCAAGAACAACAGAAATAAAACAATATAACAATATTCCTATGGAGCCTCAGAAATATTAAAGAACAAAACTAAGGGTATTAACACATCCATTGCCATAAATTTGACTTAAGCTGTAATGGTTAGTCCACAATAAAAACATAATTTTGTTATATCAAAACAAGGGTATTAACACACTTGTATTCATACATCTCTATAGGATTAAATTTGCAAAATCTATTCCAATATAAGGTAGCATCAAACACATTGGTCAATTTATGTTCTTGCAATTATCTATTATTAACGTACTTTCCTAGATTAAATCTAGAAGGAAATCTACTTCTGAATAATTTTTTTCACTTCTTATGTATTGTCATTTGGATGTAGACCATAATTTGTGGCTTTGGTTGCAGACCATCAGCTGCATGGTTTCGAGAGTGTTTGGGCATGGATAATTTGGAGTTGTATTCCATGTAAGACATAGCTACTTTAATTGCATTAGTAAGTGGATTTTGAAATTAAAATGCTCCCAAGTGTTAAGTGGAAGCATTGATATGTGCCACAATGATATCAAGCCACAAAATCTTATGGTTCATCTCTTAATATGGTATTCATGTTGGTACATTTTTCTTACTTTAATAGAAAAAAAACCTCTTATTAGGAATTGAACTTTTGGAAATGAGATTCTTTTCCATTGCAATGCCAATAACAAGTAGGATTTTTTTCCATTATGTTCTTTTACATGTTCTTCTTTGTAGTGTGACTATGAAGTTGGTTGTTGTTCTTTCTTTGGGGGAGTGGGTGGGACCTAGTTTTGTGTGGCTTTCAAACCACATCGTCTTGTGCCTATCATATTTACCTTTATTTTTAATGGATTTGCATGACTACTGAATGTCGGTAGTCTTCCTATTTTCTTTTAAAAAATGTTAATAGATTATAATTTTCCTAAGGTATTGGTTTGAGTTTTTATATAATATAAACAACTAACACCTTTAGTTGTAGGAGTGGGTGGTTTGTTTGCTTGTGACTGTTAAGGTACCGGTGTTGTGCTTTGTCAAATGAGTGTTTGTTTGCATGAAACTAGTTTTGGTTGTTGAGCTTGTTGAACACATTCTTGTGGGAAACTATATTGTCTTGTGATAGATTTTTGGAATTATTGATAAAAAAACCTCATTTAGTATTTCTTCCTTTTTATTAAAAATTATTTTCCACATTTTCTTAATGTCTCTCAGGTCCCTTGTTTTTCTTTAATGATATTATGAGATTGGTATCTCCCATATAGAGAAGTATTGTAACTCATGAAAAAAAAATAGGGAGTCAATATATGTTTTTGGCATTCCTATTTGGCATTTGAATTTTTCTTTCGGAAATAATTTGTATGTTTTGGTGTGATAAGACAATCTTTCTTCTATACAGTGTTGAACCAAAGTGTTAGTGGAATTCCATTAAAAGGCTAGTCTCTAACTGTAAGTATCATTTCTACTTTGTAGAATTTAGCATAAAACTATGCTTCTTTTATAAGTGCTCTAAGAAGTGATATAAGAACAATTTACAACATTTATAGTCTAGAGCTCACTTGATTGAAATGAGGCAATTTGTGTTTTTATGTAGATAATTTCCTTATGGAATGCAACGATTTCTGTTGTATGTGACATTAAGAAATTGTTATGAAGGTTTTGCTTTGTATTGCTTTGGATGTTACCAGGTCACTTGTCTTTGTAATCTTCTCACATAACTTGAGTATGAAATAAAATGTGAAGTTGTGAATGTCTGTGTGTATTTTATTGCTTTATGCTTTTTCATCTACAAATTGGATGGTGTTTCTGACCTTGAATTTTAACATTACAAGACGTTCTTGTTGCAATTGAAGTACTTGTCCCATTATTTTAAGTGCTAGTTCTTTTAATTACTAGCTTTCTGAAAGGATCATTTTTTTTTTTTAAATCTTTATCCCTAAATCTCATGTCAAGAGATTTTCACCAACAAAGCTTGTCCTTAAGAAGGGAGAAAATTTTTGGTAGTTTTCTTTTTTTTCTTTTTTTTTCCTTTCTTTTTTGGGTGTGTGTGTGTTTATGTAGTTAAATAGTTATTACTTCTTTAAGTTATTTATCTTGATTTTGATAGTTATCCATATTATCTCTTTTATGGATGTTCTGGTTTCTTTTGCACGATTATTTCATAGTTGCAGCTCTACTACAAATTGTGATGATATAAATTTGGGTTGTGAAAGAAGAGTCTTAGATTTCCTTGAGAGTGGATCAAGAAGGCCTTTTTCGAAGCCTATTGTAGGGGATAACAAAATGTCCAAGGCGGAGAGTTCTTTTCACAACTTTTTCTATTATCCAAGTATTGCAATTAAACAGAGATGGAAAGAAGGGCATTTCTTGGAATTCTTTCGAGGGAATGGTTTGAATGTGATGAAAGTTGCACCTAAGAGTGCCATTAGATTTTACACATATGAGATGTGGAAAAATATCATTGTTAGCAGGAAAAGGGAGTAAAAGAGTGATATTTGTGCATCTAGTCACCTCATTGTTGGTAGCCTTGTTGGTGTAGTAGCATAGACCTATATTTATTCCATGGATCTGATAAAGAAACGATTGCAAACTCATGTTTGGGGAAAGGTTCCGAAACTTTCTACTTTGTATTGAGACATATGGATCCACGAAGGGCCTCAAGCATTTTATAGAGGAGTTATTCCCTCCCTTATTGTCATCATTCCTTATTGAAATCGTCTTGGACAACCGGGTTTTAGTTTGCTATAACGTTGTAGTATAGCCGGTTATTACCAACATTTCAAATATATAAATTTTTTACTCGGAAAATAAAAGAGTTCCCGAGGTCGAACTCAGGGAGCAAGTTGTATTCTAGAGATATACATGTTTCTTTTACAAAATAAAGAAAGAGAGAGGGAAAGAATTTGTTGTTCTCTTTGTTTTCTCCTCGTGATGTTCTTCTTTCTTTCTTTCTTCAGATCTCCTTCTTCTTCTTTGTTCTGCAGAGGTGATGCTCCTCTTTCTTTCTTTCTTCAGATCTCCTTCTTCTTCTTCCTTGGTTTCTGTCTTGGCCTCTCTTCTTCTTTTTCTGCAGTCTCTTCTGTGAAGGTTTCTTCTTCCTTGGCTCTGCTGTAATTCTTCTCTGCAGCCTTTCCTCTTCTGTAGAGTTTCTTCTTGTTTCTCCTCCCTACGGCTAAGTGTCAGCTTCTTCTTTTCTTTTTCAGCCAGGGACGTCACCCTTCCTTTCTTCTTTTCCCTTCAGGCCGTCGTCTGATTTCCAAATCAGACGACTTAACTACCTGTTGCTACAGTCAGCTTCCTTCTTCCGCGGGTCTTCTTCGCCTGTGCCTGCACACTTCAGAGTTTTTCGTCAGAGGCAAAACCTACTCTACCCCCCCCCCCCCCCCCCCCCGCGTCTCTCTCTCTCTCTGAAACCACTCTTGGGAAAGCTCTCCCAGAGCTGCCGGGTAACCGGGTTCGGGTTAGGCCCGGGTCCAGGCCCACCGGCGTGCGTGGTGGGCGAGGAGTGCAGGTCAGTCTTAAGTCGGGTCGGGTCGGGTCGGGTCAGGTCCGCGGGGCGTGAGCGCGGACGAGACCGGGTAACCGGGCGGGTGAAGGGGACCTCACCCCGTGTGCTGAGGCAGTAAGCCTTCAGCACTTTTGCATCTTATGTCGCTGCGGCTCTTCAGGCGTTTCCGAGGTGGGACTAAATGGCCCACCTCAATTGCGCGCCCGCAGCGGGGAATTCAGCAGGAGATGGCGGCGTCACGCAAAGCTTTCTTCCTTAGCTGCGAACCTGGTGTTTTGCCAAAACTCCTCGCAAGGCCTGGGAGTTGAATCTGGGCTTGGCGCTGAGCGTGGCGCACCTGTAGCTGCAGGCGGAAGCAGTTCCTCCTGCGCGTCAATGGCGGCGGAGGTCGGGTGGCATGTTCACAAGAAAACGGCCTCTCGGCCTAATCAGAAAGTGCCAGGAGCTTCGCCAGGGTGCGGCGAAGCTCGTGTGGGTGGTGGCGAGGCGCGGGGCGGCGTGCGAGGGCTGCCCTAGGTCGGACTGTGGGTCGGAGGATGGGTCTGTTCGGTGGGGTTGCAGAGGGTGATGTGGGGGGAGTGGCAGGGCGGAGGTTGATCAGGGTGAGGAGGCGGAGGTCCTGCGGTGGTCGGCGAGCCGTGTGGGTCGCTGAGGTGATGGGAGCGGCTCGCCGGAGGGTGGTCGGAGACGAAGGGGGTGAAGGTGGTCAGGGTCGGTCGAGGGCTTAATTGAATAAATTGAAAGCGGGGAAAGAAAGAGGAGAAGAAGGGGAGTAGCTCTAGCTTACTTGCAGGGACGAAGGGGGAGGAACAGGGCGACAGTCGTATCGACTGTCGCCGGAGAAGACGATGCTCAGGGAAAGGGGCGGCGGCGAGCAGAGAGCCAGAGAGGCGCCAGCTGGGTGCGGCGTGGCGCGGGAAGAACAGGGGAGGAAGTCTCTGCTGCTGGTATTGCGGCAGAGCGAAGAGGTGGAGGGGGAGGAAACCGCCGGAGCTGGTGAGCGTCTGCCGGAGGAAGAAGAGAAGAAAGTTGGGGATTTTCTCCGTCAGATCCAGGCTGCCCCGGTCGGTGGAGCAACGGGGGGTATTTATAGGGATCAAACAGGGAGGAAGGCGGAGGGAGACGACGTGTCTCCCTCGCCGGAGGATGGTCGGAAACAAGAACCCATACCGTCCGTGCGTTCGCACGGCCGGTATGGTGGGTAACAACGACCAGGGGGGTGTCCCTGCGACGGCTGACGACGCAGGGCACCCCCGGTTTACTTGCCAGGTCCCCCACCTCACCCTGCGCGGCGCCATGCTCCGCGCAAGGTCGCCGGAGCATGGTGCTGGCAGGTTTTGCAGGAGGGACCTGATTGCAAAGAACGAAGGAGAGTTAGGGGCCAAAATGCGAGGGTTCAAAAGTTGAGGGCCAAAGAGTAAATATATGAGGACCAAAGTGTAAAGTCGGTCAAGGAGGTTTCTTCTTAGGCTCAAGTTTTTATACATGAATAATTAGGACCTAAGGAATCTGATGGTGAATTTCATTTCCATATTAAACCTTGTTTGACCGATCAATTTGCGCAAAAACCAAAATTAAGTTATTAATTGGGCATGGTTCTCAATGTAGGTCAAAAAGGGTTCTGAAGGCCAAATTGAAGGTTCTAAACCCTGGAGATTATTTTTCTATGAATTTTAGAGGGTTTATTCTATTTTTACTTTGCCTCGAACCTTGTGAATTGAAGTGGGTTGTTTTAGGGTTACAGATTATCATTTAGTTTCTTGGAATTGCTGTAGCCCTTGCTAGATCATTTCATCCCACTCTTATTCTTATTAAGCTGCTTTGACCTATGTTTGGGCCCTGAATTACCCTGTATGCAGATTATACTGGTAAAATTGCATTTTTACCCCTTATGACTTGTTTTCTTCTCAAACTCAGGATTCTCTGAGTTAAGCCTTTCCTTGAGATATGTAGGAGCTTTTATCCTTTGTATTAGGTCAAAATGAGCTAGTTATGGCTCATGATGAGGTTCTCATCACTTATGCAGGAAATGATCTTGTAGCCTATGAAACTTTAAAGGACTTATCGAGAAAACATATCTTGAAAGATAGTGAGCTTGGTCCTCTTGTACAGTTGGGTTGTGGAACTATTTATGGAGCACCTAAAGCAACTTGTGTATACCCATTGCAAGTCGTTAGAATAAGAATGCAAGCATAGAATACCACAACCAGTGAAGCATACAAGGGAATGTTCGGTGTATTTCAGAGGACATTTAAAAATAAAAGGTTTTCTGGATTCTGTAAAGGAATTTTTCTAAATCTTCTCAAAGCATCCCTTCTACAAGCATCACTTACCTGGGTTACGAGGCCATGAAGAAAACTCTTGACCTTGATTGAAGGATGGATTAAGAAGGGAAGATGTTTGCATACACCTGGAAGGTTGTCTTCGATTCACCCAACTGCCAGTCCTTTTTCCCTTTGGTGTGGATGGCTTGCCAAGAATTTGGAGATGACTTTTGAAGGTCATCAGACAGTAGTGGGTTAGCTCGTATTGATTAGCTCTGGTATCAAATTTAGTGTTTACAAATTGATTGTGGCTATAGTCTTGTACACAAATAGAAAGGTGGTCCTATTAGGTCTCAGTTTTTGGTTATATTATGCGGCTCCACTCGTTATAGAGATGATTTAGCCAAAACCATCCCTTACTTTACCCTGTATAAAGCATATGGCATTGCTTCATATCTATATCTCTTTCTAAAAGAAATTTTAGGTTTTTGGAGATGACATGCTATTAAAACATGGAGGCTTAGAGATAAAACTATTGAGAATTGTAAGATTATTTGTTGTTTATGTGGAGCTCATCCTACAAGAATTCTTTTGCCCTTTGTTGGGTTTTTAAGGAAGCAATCTAGAACATGTCATTTAGCATGATAATGGATCTTTTCACATTCATTGTATTTCCATAAAAGCAAAGAAGATATTTTTTCCAGTCGTAAAAAAAAATGTATACTTGGTGAAGACTTATACACTATTATAAATTTGGCATTGTCCAATACATGAGTATGTCAAATTTTATTAATGCCAAGATATTTGCTTTGATCTCTTATAACCTAAATTTAATAAATGATTCTCAATAAGCTCTACTTTTCTAGCATTGATTTTGGAACATTTTGGTGTATATGGAGAAGGGGAATTCAAGTGATATTACGGGTATGTCTTCATAAAATAAGGGATCAAGCTTTAATTAATTTACTTTTTTTATTGGTTAGGCATAAATTCCACAAATGCTCACTATTGTGTCCTGTAGGTTTGAACATTTTTGTTGATAATAATTAGTTTTTGTGGCAAATATATATGTTGCTATATGTATGATTTAGAGGCAAAATAAAATTATGTCATTTTTTTTTTGTCAAACAATGACTAGCATTAATGGCAAAAATATTTGCCTCTGCATAGATGATCTGATCCTTCTCCACCACAATAGACATTCTACACTACAAGAAAACAATGCTTTTAAGACGGTTGCAAGTAATGATAAACTTTACGTCTTGATTTTTTGTAACAAAATTAATATGATATTTGCAAATACATCAACATTATCTTTTATGCTTGATAAGAAATGTCACAATCTCGAAAAAAAAGAGGTATGCATCTTGGCATCCATTTTTCTGAAACAAAAACTGCACTTCCCTCACAACTGCCTGCTTTACCCCAAAATAGCTCGATCTGAAATCCCTAAAAACCTCACCCCACACTCAATCAATCTACGTACTATTTCCAAAACCTTACACCCTCTCGACTCCATCCTCGTCGACCTTGATTACTCATCGCCAACCACGCCACCCCTTTCAGCCTTCTACAATGGTCTCCATGGATGGTCTCCCCCAACTACATCACGAGGCGCAATTTCTTTAGGTTCATTAATGACTAAAACACGAAGACTCATGAGGAAGACCTTCATGCAATGTGGGCCTTCACTTCTTTGCCAAGAAGCGAAACATTAAAGGAAGAGGAAGAAGAGGGGGCATGTCTTCTTCCTCTTCTTTGAGGGGGGATAACCAAGAGTGGAGGCTCTCCTTTGGTGGCTCTCAATCAAATAATTGATTGATCTTCAATTATTGGAGTACCCCTCTTTATATAGAGAGTCCCAATCTTAGGGTTTAAAGAAATCTTGTTTCTCTCAAATTCCAAAAATGTGGTTCACTACACCTCTTTCTATTTAGAGAAAATTCTAGCATTGATCATTACAAAAAAGCCCTTGGTGATTCTATAAATACTAACTAATTATATATTTCTATTATTTGAAGCATATAATTAATTTCCTACTTTTTCTACAATGCTAGTTGTTGTGTTTTGTTGTAGGGAGATCTTGAAGACAATCCAAAGTTTGTTTATGATCAGGATCACTTTAGATCAAAGGTTTCAATCAAATATTGATCTAATTTGATTTTAATAATCATTTCTCAAGTCTTCAATTGAGGTATTAATAGGGAAAGAAAGCCAAGCCCACCAGAGGCGGACCCATGAGGCACGTAAGCCCAAACAAAGTCTAAGAACATAGCTACCCTAACCTAAAGATAAGAGAAGCACTCCTTCAACTAGATCATGGCATTGCTATCTCAGGTGAACCACCCAAGGTCGGCCAGCAAGTGTAGCCATGTTAGAACACCAAAGAGAGACCAACTGGCCCATGGGAGACCGCCAAGAAGACTAACACCTATTGCCCGGCATTATGCCGATCTTAACGGCACCAGCAATGTAGAAACCAAGGTGACAACACGATGATAAGCATAAAAACTCACTTTTAAAGGATATAGAAATCATTGTAGCATAAATTTTTAGCTATCAACAAATACTGTATAGTTAAGTGGTTTGGGTCAAACATAGGAAGAGAAATGGTGAATTTATTTTGTGTCTTTCACTTTTTTTTTACATTTTTAGATGGTTACAAGGGAGGTGAGGAGATGGGTAGAAAGATCAACTAATAGGGAAAGGGGGTGACAAGGATAAAGTGGCAAAATATATCAAATAAAAATCTTCATTTCCACATCATGTTCTATCTATTACAAGAATAGAAAAATTGAGGCATCTAAAGATAAAAATATAAAGACAAGGAAGAAGGAGAAGGAAAGAGAAATGGTGGAGCAATAGTCCACAAGAAGCTATCGTCGTCCAGATGAAGTTGAGGAGAGAGCCAGAGAGAGGATGGCGAGGAGAGCACCTTGGCGTAAAGGAATGAGGAGGATAAGAGGATGGCTAGGGAGGTGAGGTAGATGAGTTCTAACCTACGGCGATGACCATAGAGGAGAGCTTATGGAGGTGGAGAATGGTGGTCAGAGTAGAATGGAGAGGAGAATATATGAGATGCTTTTAGTGGTAGTGGTCCTAGCTTTTTATAGGTAGTGCAAATTAATGTAGGACATAGGATTAAATGGAGGGTTAGGATGTGTTGGATGTCTTAAGCTTTAAAGAGGGCCTTATAATGGAGATCTAAAGGTAAAGAATGGATGCAAGGGGGCTAGCCATGGAACACTCTAGAATAACCTAGAGTGGCTGGTAAGAGAGGGTGAATGAGGACATTACATGGAGGGTTGGATGGTGGAGATACTAAGTGTGCTTTGACTAAAAATAGGAAGTGAGTGATGGCCCTTGGAAGTTTTTGTTTACTAAAAATAGGTGGTTTCTTAGTGGCCATTGGATGAAAGATAGGGGGGGAGTAGGAAGGCCATTAGGAGGCTTAGGACAAGGCTAATTTTAGAATAGGTTGTCTTGGGTTTGAAAGGATAAGAAGGTTGAAAGGTTTGATAAACACCAGTTTATCATCATCCTTAATATACATTTACATCTTGTTCCTATGATGTTGACAATTGCATTTCATTTAGTATGCATTTGCATTTAGGATTTAGAGCATGCATTAGCATTTCTTTTACATTATCTTATGTAGTTACCATTTGATTGTTAGGGATGAATACTTTGGAGATCACATAAACCCTAGCAAGCACAAGCACAAGTGAAAAGATAGAAGCTCTAGTAGTTAGATCCCATCTCAACTTAACTGGATCCAGCTCAATCCCAGCTCAACTCAGCTAGCTAAACTAGTTGTGAAGCTCTCGGACAACTCTTCAACAACCTCACTAAGCTCAAAGGCAGTTATGTCAACTTGAGAAAGCTCCTTTTAGCTCATCTTCTACTTAGCTAAGCTACTAGCTAGCTTAGCTAGCTCCTCCACTACCCCATCTCCTATCCTACTCCCTCTCCACCTAACTGGTCATCCACCTACACATAAACCACCAACCTTGGCACTTAAAATCTTCCTTGGCACCTCTTCAATTTTGGTGCCAAGAAGATCTCCAAGGCACACTTTCACCATGGTGCCAACCATTCTTCCTTAGTACCCTTTCACATGGCTCCGAGGAAGCTTCCTAACTACCCATTTAATGGTCATCCACCACTGCCACTACCACCTTCAAGTTGATGCCAAGGCCACCTCCTTTGGCACCTCTTCACTTGGCGTCAAAATAGCCTCTGAGGGTAACACCATCATTCGTCATAACTAACTTGAATTAGTTGAAATCCAGTGATAAGTACTCCTAAATGATTATCCGAGGATCATAAATCCATGCCTAAGTGATTTGAGAAGATAAGAAAATAGTATTAATTCTGTTGTTTTACCATCTCATCATTAATGCTGATTAACCAAGGGGTTAATTAAGGGTTAATTCAAGGTTAAATGAACTTAAAAGATGAAGAAGTGGGCTCACATTGATTGAATCAGGGTTTCATGCATTTCGAGGATTAAAATATCACTAAAAACCCTAATTATCAGCCACACTTAAATTGAAAGTGTTATGGTAGAGATAAATTCAATCTAAACCTCCTAAAAATCATTAAAAATATTCTAAGAGGTTTGGAGCCTTTGCTTTGACCATCTAGACCCATTTTGACCAAAAATAAAGATTCAGATGGGAATTTACCTTAATTTGGGCTTCTATGTAATTTACCCAGTCAAACGCGATCACAACTCAAATACAAGTTCACCATTAGATTACTTGGGTTTAAATTAGGCTAACACCAAAAATTGGGCCTAATTAGAATCCATTTTGACTTAGTTTGTATTTAAGTCCCCAAATCTGTATCATTTACACCTAAGCCCTTAACTTTCGAGTTTCTTACCAAGACACCCCTAACTTCCTCATCTTCTTCACGATTAGGTCCCTGCCACCTGCAACTCCCAAACAATAGGTCAACCCATCAATACCGACTTTGAGTTGATAAAAGAGGTATCAAATCTCCTTTAAATCCCTCCAGAATTGGAGGGATTAATATTCAGACGGTGGAGTATCAAATCAACCAAGTCTCAGATCCTGATTTAGAGCAAGCAGCTCCAACGAAGCTTGCATTTTATAGATTTGGAGTTGCCAAAATCATGAAGAATCTTAATGAATTCTTGGCATTTCAGGGCCAATTCCTCCCTTATATATGTCCTAGAGTGATTCCATGAGTTTGTTAGCCAGGTTTACGGCCAAAAAGGCTCTAATCCCCTTCCTCCAGCCACCTCCAACCTAAGCTCTGGTGAGCTTCCTTGATTTCTTTCTTCAACCACTCAACAGACAATTCAAGAGGCCCATCCTCTTCCTCTCTTTCTTCCACTTCTCGCGTACCAAAGCAGAAGCTTTCTCCGCCTTCATCCTCCCTGTTCTTCCTCACCAGAGGATTCACCTTCCTCGCGTTCGACGAGGCAAGTCGATGCAAAACTCTTCCCCTTTTCGACTAATAGCTTAGGTCTTCCTCTCCCCCTTCTTCTTTAGCTTAGGTTTAGGACCTTAGAACCTAGTGTAGACCCACACTATCTCAATCCTTCTTCATCATCTCCATCTTTGGCACGAGCTCTAGCGAGCTCCTACTGCATCCATAGTCCACCAAATGTGACACCATCACCACCCACACCTTCCCCTCATCCCAAAGATCAAAAGCTCTAAGTTTGTGGGAGCTTTTGACCTCTGGAGACCTCCATCCACCAAACCAATCCAACGCCTGTTACTCTGATGTCGCCCAAGCTCCAAACACTACCGAACACCTGAACTCCACCACCACCACATTCCTTGAGATACAGGGGAGATCCTGAGCTTTCTAACTTGGGCTTGCAGCCCATATTCTGACTTCTAGGTACCCGTCGGAGCTAAGCCTATTGTAGCCATTGTCCACCATTGTTCGTCAACCTCAAGCATCGTTTCCACCTTTAGGCACTGTAGATCCACTCCACAAAGCCACCTACTATGCCAATTGAAGAAGAAACAACATTAGCAACTACGATCGAAGAAGACATCTGCTTCTAGCACGCGCAAAGAAAGCCTGGGAGTTTAGTCCCTCATCGAAGCACAAAATTTGAAAATGTGTATTTATTGAATTGTGTGTGTAGGCTATTCGCCCAAGACACGGGTTTGGGTCCCAATTTCATAAGCTTATGCACTCAGCCCAGTCACCCACACTGTGCAAGTCGGATTTAATCCTATGCTCTGAACCAGATTGACTTTGACCTGGGTTTGAGAGAGAGGAATTGTGAGAGGAGGTGGAGAGGGGTTTTGCCCTTGAGAACTATGCCCAGGGACTTAGGCACATTTTGAGGTGCTTTGGAGTTAAATGCTTAAGTCATCTGTGGGCTTGAATTAAATAGTTAATTGAGGCTATTGTTGCCCTTTGAGAGGTTGATCTTGAGTTGGAAATTGAGCTAAGTGTTGAATGATTAAATGGTGGTCTTAACCATTACTTTTTGAGCTCTTGATTATATCTTTGTTATTTGACTTCTGAGATACAATTTGAGTATTTCTTGAATATATTTGTGATTGACTATTCATTGCATATTATTTTTTATCGTTGAATATTGTGCTCATTTATATTATTCGATTAGTGGATTGAATTTCAATTTTGCTCCCTGCGAATGACCTCAGAACTCATACATTTTTCGAGCACTATAAATTTTAAATGTCGATATGATTTTCGTCACTATACTATGATGTGATTTTCTAAACTACGACGAATACCATTCAACAGCCCTGTATGCATCCCTGCATGGCCAACCATAATGGCTTCTAGAAGTTGCGATCTTGGTGCCAAAATCATCCCTATCTCCACCATTCACACCACCATAACTACCTCCAAGTTGGCGCCAAACCTACTCCTTACACATCCCTTCACTTGGTGCCAAGATGACCCATAACCACTCCCTCATAAGCCATCCACACCACCTACTTATGGTGCAAAAACCCCCCCTTCATCTCCACCATCCAACCACCATTACAAGGCCATCCTAGCCCTTCATGTCCATGCCAACTCATCACCTTCTAGAAGCCCATTTTAGCACCACCCATAGGTACCTCTTCACCCCTCAACCAACACCTAAAAGGCCTATTCTACCCTCCAACCACCACGTACTCCAAGCCTATAAAAAGACCCCCCATCCCTACCATTTTGAACATCCTTGGCAAGAATAAATTCTTCCCATATTTCCATTTCATATTCACAGCCAAGGAGGAGAAGAGAGGTGACCAAAGGGAACACCTACCTTGCCCCTTTGGTGTTCACCTTCTCCTATCCTCTTCCTTGGTTCCATGCTAAGGAGATTATCACCTTCTGGAGGATGGCCAGGCAAGTAAGAGATAAGGTGGAGGACATCCACCTAGGGAGGAGAAGCACTCAAGGAGCAAGGAGCATCCTCTTCAGGCCTAGGAGCTACTGAGTCTAGAGTGAAGATATCTTCAAGCATTTTAGGAGAATCTTCATTTTCCTATCATCTTTATTGTAGTAGTTTAAAGCATTTCTCTACTTGGGGATTAATTATGTGGTTCCATTCACACAATTGTGCTCCTATGCACTTTTGTAGACTCCACTACATTTCTTAAATTCCAAAGTGCATTTCCATATCTTGTTGTCTTTATTTTATGTGCTTTAGATTCTAGTTTTTCTAGTAGCTTTAGTGCACCACTTCTCCTTTCTAATTACCCTAGGTGCACTTGCTTAGGGTGATCTTAGAAAGGTAGATTTTATCCTGATCACCTAAGCGTAGTCAATTCATCTTTTCGTGCCTTGATTATTTCAATACTCTAAAAATTCACAAAACCAAAATACAAAAAGTGCAGATTTGAGTAGGGGAGAGAAAGAACCATCTATCTGACTAACAATTGGACTCCTTGGATGACCCTAGATGCCACCACTATCTAATAATATAAATTTAAAAGTCGATCTGAATTATGCATCTCAACAACACTAATTACATCAATTAACAAACTGCGTAAATCTCGTATCACTTTTGGTGTCGTTGCTGGGGAGGCACAGCTTAGTCTTTTATTTATCTCTCTCTTGCTTAATTAAGTCTTCATGAATTTTTGTTTGATTTTGGCTAGGTTCAAATTCAGAGTGAGAGCGGGAATCAAATTCACTTGGAGAGGAAGCTTCAAGTTACCTTTTCTTTTTCTTTTGAAGTGAAAAGGAATGCCATCGAATCATCGATAGCAAACTAGGAGAGCTTTTATTGATAAATAAATAGCAAAAAAGTTACGTGAGTGAACCCCATTAGTGTATGAGATTTCAACAATAATTGACAATATTATCCACATTCACTGGACTCTCCTGAAACAAGCTCTCATTTCTAACTCTCCATACCGACCATAGAACTACCACCGTGGGCAAATATGGCTTATTCACCCTCAAGAAGGAATTCCAAAGACTCTCCCACGTGGGAATAGATTCCCTACACACCTTCCTCCAGACACAATCTGTAATCAAGTTACCTTTTCTTCGTGATTTTCAGGTTACCCGCCAAAACACCCTTATAAATCTCATCACAAATCACAAAAAATCCTTTAAAATATCAAAAATCATAAAAAAAAGAAAAATTTAGGGTGGTGGAACCCTAAAAACCAATTATATTCTTATTTACATTGATTTTACATTACTTTGATCATATTGGTGTCTAATTTTTGAAAATTCAAACTTCTATCTTGATTTTGAAAAATTGAGTTTGGGTACTTAAGAGCTTCCTAAAATCACCAAACTTTACTCAAGAAATTCCCTTTGAGTTATGGACCTTGAGTCCAAATTTCAGAAAGTTTTGACAGGTAGAAAAAATTTAAAAATTCTTGGACTAAATAAGGGTCAAACCTTGTTTCCTTACTATTTTCTTACTATTGGTGAATTTTTAAAATTTTTCTACTTATCAAATTTGGATATACTTTATATTTCTAGAAATCTTGAAAAATTCTCTGTGTCATATAAAATTCTCAAAATTTTTTGATGTCATTTGTGGTTTCTATAGAATCATTCTTCTGAATCTATCATTTCTACCTTTTGATATCAATAAGAAAAATTCCAAAAAAATATCAAATAAATTTCTAAAATCTCAAAAAAATTATTTTTGGATTCCTTATTTGATTTCCCATCATTTGGTGGTGTTGGTTTCTTTTTTAGACCACCAACCTTAAAGATTTTGATAATAAAGTGATCCATCTAGGAGTTGCAGGATTTCAATTTCTAGGATTTGATTTTCTCTTTTTAGTCCCATATTCAATTAAAGGAATTGATTCTCACCAATGTAACTGGTTTCCTTCCTACTTGTGGAACTTCATAGATTTGTTTTAAAATATAAAAAGAGAAAATCTTAAAACTCACAAAAATTTTATCAAAATCCTAAAATCCTCTCACACAAATCTTGTCTTCAAAACCTGATTGTTTTAGCTTTGGGCATCACTTCTCGACCAAATTTCGCACACATAAAAAAGAAAATAATTGGGCATTACCCCAATGAATGCCTATCACATTCCTTGGGCATTCGAGCCTCCTAGACCTAATTAAAACTTGTCGCAATTTAACCCCTAAGGTTTCATCAAACTTATTCTTGATATCTAAGTCTTAAGATCTCTTTAGTTGATGTCAATTTGTTCATCCAAATCTGGTGTTAGATTGAGGGGTTGTGTCAGAGACCAGGCGTGGGTTTATACAAGCCCTTAGTGATTTTCTTAGGACATGCTTGGGCCCAACCCTCCCCTTAATCAGTCTAGTCAGATTAGTTGAGCGAACGACTATTAGCTACTGATTTCTTATTTCCTAGGTAACTAAGACTTAGGTAATTCTAGGGAGTCATCCTTAAGTTAGGTATAGAATTTTGTTTGCTTGGTGATTAGCCCATATTTGTGGGCCATTTAAGTATTTAAGTGCCTAGACATTAAGTTAATTTTAACATTTAGATAGCATACATTAGGATGTAAATAAATTAATTCATATTTTAGCTTAAGTGCATAATTCATGTGTGGCATCCATATCTAAATGTATTTAGAATTAACCTAGAATTGCATGCATTTGATTAGTTAATTAATTAGGTGCATTACATACATTGTTTTAATTAACATAGAAGTTAAGGAGTTATGTATAAATAATCCTAATTATTTTATTATTCTTCTTCTCCTTTTGCAGGTAACCGCTCCCCCTTCGCCTCCTCCTCCTGCACATTCACTCTTCTAGCATTCACTCGACGATGGATCTCCTCCGGCCTATTTGAATTTCAAATCCTCGTAGCCACAGCTACAAAGGAGGAGGAACGACTACCATTCAGAGGAGGCCTCCATCCCCACTCATCACTGTGTAGAGAACTTGTTCTCATTAGCTCCACTACCACCGGGCAACCGCAGCAGAGCTTTACCACCGTGGGTGTGCGGGGTGACAGCCCGCACCGCCATCGTAGAGCTTCGCACTACAAACTCACCGTGCAACAGCCTGACCACCAACTCCACACCCCCCACCACTTTCTCCTCTATTTCTCTTCCACCTAAAAAAAAAACCCAACTTCACTCGTCGTCGCCCAACTCATGCAGCAGCTGCAACTGCAGCAACAGAGCGCAGCCTCCGCAAGCCACCCACTGCACTGCCCCTCACCTTTAGATGGGTGCACCGCATGCACCTCCACACAGCCCTGTAGAAAGATCATGTGCAGCAAGTCCTTCGCTGGCTCCCTATGCAGCTGCACGCACGCACCCACGTGCTTGCCGCACGCATCACCAGCAGTAGCTCTGCTCGTGGTTAGAGCGCGCTATGCCTCCGCCTACGCCTCCCGTGCTGTGCGCAGCAGAACCAACCCACTGCATGCCTGCACAGCCTCCGCGCCCCCCTTGCTGCACCTCCACCCGTAGCCACTCCAAGCACTGCTCTAGCAACAACAGAGCACTCCCCCCACTGACCCTCACCTTTAGCCCACGCGCGCAGAGGGCGCGCTACTCTAGCAGCTCCTTTAGCGTGCAGCGTGCGTCCTCCAGCACCTCCAACGGCCATGTGCATGCCTAGCAGCGCAACCACCTGTGCGCCACGCAGCAGGCCGACGCACAATCGCCAGCCTCTCCCCCTGTGAGCGCCCACCGCCAACCACCTTTGGCCATACCTCCTACGCCATCGCGAAGGCCTCGCTCCGGCCGACCTTTTCCCAGAGTAGCTCCTCAAACGAACCTCTCTCCCGTGCGTGAGGAGGAGAGAGGTAGAATCCCCTATTTTAGTTTACATTTCTATTTACGGAAATTGCCATTGTCATGAATCATTTTTTGATTTCTTAGATTAATTAAATTGTAGTGAAATTACAACTTTATGCTTATTCTTCTAGATAATTGTTAAGCCTTTATGATTCATCTCGATATGCATTACAATTAATTTTGAATTACATTTTAGTTTGCATGCAAGTGAAAAGTACATGATATACCCTTGCACATGGATAATTTTCTTACGTGAAAATTACGTCAACAACCCTTGACTTCTCCATAAATTTAAGGTTTACATTCAGAGCGACATATGCATTGTTTGATTTAATGAATATTTCACCGAACTCGATTTCTACCTAATTGTGAGTTTAAATCGGTCATTGCCTCCCTGTGGACACGACTCGCTCTCCTGTGAGTAGTTTAATTTTAATTCTAATTGTTTTGATTAGTCATTTTTCCACCACTTAGAAATACAATGATAAATCTTCTTAATCATAATTTTCGAAAGTGAAAAATCAACTCGTCACCCATCACGTGTGATGTTGCATCATCACGCATGTGTGTATTCAACACTCCTCCATGCATCGTGTGGCAGCTTTATCACCGTCTGATCGCAATCGCGTGGTCCAATTTTATGCACCTCACGATGAGGATAATTTCGCCCCTCCATGCATCTCGAAAGGGCACTCTTGCTTTGCATAGGTCACTCGACCAATGTGTTGCGTGCGCATTTGTGTCACGCTCTTGATTTTACGCTTGCGTGCTCTCAACAGTTGGATGACGATTGATGGCTTAATTCTCAACACAGTTAATTAAGGTTATTAGACTTAATTAATCATGTAAAGAAAAGACTTAGATTAACTTGATTAATTAAATTATGATCTGTAATCATAGTATAGGGTCAAGCTAGCCTACATTTTAGATTTAATTTCAATTAACTGGTTGAGTCCTGGTCATTCATAGGGAGCAAATGTGGAATTCACACATTAATCTTCATTTAAGATAGATGAGCACAATTAATTGAGCACAAAATAGATATTCAATGAATACAACTTGTCATGTTGTAATTCAAATGATGATGAGATAAAAAGAATAAAGAGAATCTAAAAGGTGGTGATTTAGATCACCAATTAGGTCCTCTAATTAAGCATGCATCTCATTTTCAAGTTATTCAAATAATCAATTCCTTCAAATGATTTAATCAAATGTTAACTCAGTACTTAAATCATTCAATAGTGCTCAGAATCAACTTAGATCAGACGACAGAAATATAGCATCAGACGACTTAAGTGTCAACAGAGCACAGTGCCTCACAGAAGGCACACAAGCACAAGGCTCTTCAGATAGCCTTCTCCTTTTCTTCTTCTTTTCAATGCTTTCTTAAGCCTTTCCTTCCTCAAGCATAGGCACGGCCTTTCTTCTTCAGAGGCTAAGTATGGAGAGCCTCTCTCTTCCTCATCACAGGGGCATCTTCCTCAGAGAGCAAAACCCATCCCCTCCTCTCACAAATCTCTCCTATATTCTCTCTCAAACCTAGGTATAGGTTAGGGTAATCAGTCGAGTAAACAGATCCTTAGATTTGGTCAAACGCGTGGGCGTGCATCGCAGGTGAGGCGTGTGTGGGTTCGTGAAGCAGGGACTCGATCCATAGTGCTTAGGCAATAAAGTGGGGGCACAAATTCAACTTATACTGCGTTGGCTGCTGGTAGATCCAATATGTGGCACTAAAAGGGCCACCCTTTCTTTGCATAAATGATGCAGCCGATGCTTCGCTCGATTGCAGCTGCTGGTGGCTTCACGTCTTCAATTGGAGCTGCAACTAGATACGTGGATGTAGTCTGCGTCTTCTACAAGTGAACTTTGGCCTTGAGCTCATCAGAGTATTGTGGACTTGGTCGAAAATGATGGCGGCAACGGGGGCAAACAGTGATGACCTGAAACATAAAGAATGGCCTTGCGGCCATGTTAAAGCATCTCAAAAGCTTCGCTTGAGGACGGCGAAGGTGATGGCGGGGTCTGAGTGTTGTGGGAGTGCGTGTGGTGGTTAAGCAAGGTCAGCGAAAGTGTTCAGAGGTGGGTGTGTTTGGTGGGGAGTTTGAGAGGCCAATCCCCTCAATTGTTCGAGGGGTTGTGGTCGTGGAGGGATGACGGAGCTTTTGGGACCGTTGGCGGGTGGTTTGGTGGTCTGTGGTGGTGTGGAGGCCTTGCCAAAGCTTGGCTAGACATGGAGAAGACAGAGGGCGAGTGATGGCTTCGGTGGTTGAAATAGAAAGGAAAGGATCTAGGGAGATTAAAGAGGAGAAAATGGAGAGGATAAGACCTAATTAGCGGATGAACGGGGAGAGATGGCGTTGGCTATGATTGGCTAGCACCGTGGAAGATGAATTCTCCGGTGGTGGAACGGTAAGGAAGAAGGGGTTCTGGACGCTCCTGATTTGGTCGTCGAGGAGCAGAAGAAGGAGATGAAGATGATCCCTTTGTCTATGGTATGTGGAAGAGGGAGAAGACCAAGTTTGGAGGAGCTCACCGAGGCTACGGTTGGAGGCAACTGGACAGAGGAATTTTTGAAGAGATGTGGCCTAAACCAAGCTAAGTTAGGTTTGAGGATCAGGAGCTTTTATAGAGCTCTAGACTGAGCTCTAGATTAGGAAATAATCCCAATTTGCTTGCTTAGGAATCAAGAAGCACCCACTAATCTCGTGGGTTTGCTAGGTCAATCAAATGTGATTTGGGATCCAAGACTGGTCCCAATCAATTCTCCATGGTGTGAACATCAATCCCACCAAATTTGGTGGGATTTGATGAAGATTTGAGTGGGTTTAGGCGAGGTCAAAATCGACCTGGAGGTCGGTTGACCTCCAATGGTGGCAGGGACCTACTTGCAAAGAATATAACAAACCTAGGGGGCTATTTGGAAGGATTTGAAAAGATGAGGGGTGATGGGGGCACATTTCGTGAATTAAAATTAGGGTTTGGAGGACCCGTCGTCGTAGCTCATAAAATGCATCTATCAAATAAAATTTATAATCGAAACTCAAAAAGTGAGTCCCGGGTCGAACACGGGAAGGCGAACATTTGGTTTTGAAAATCCACGTTTCCCTTTTATTTCTTTGTATCATTTTTTATCTTTTCTAATTTTTTTAGTTTTTAGCAAGCAAGAGATCAGGTTGATGAATTCTAGCTAATCTACTTGCAACAATATAAGAGAGAGAGGGAGAAAGAGAGAGAAACAATCATCTATTTATAAACGAATGTTTGTTACACTACAAAAGCGGGAAATCTACACTACGAAAGTGTAAAAAGATAGAGAGAGGTGAGAGAAATCCCCCTCGACGGTCGCTCGGAGGGTGACTCGCTCTGACGTCGCCTGGAAGAAGGTGGTGAGGAGTGAGATGAACGGGGATGGAGCCCGAGCAAGGAGGGCGGGGCAGGACAGAGTTGCTGCAAGGATCTTCTTTCCGAAGGGAGGTGAGAAGATGGCCATGGGATGCTCCACGAAGGGGGATGAGAGGTGAGAAAATGTTTGGTTCTACTCTAGAGGAGCATCCCGGGCTTGGGATAAGCTCTCTCTAGAGCCTTGGAGGTGGTGAGAGGAAGAAAGGAAGAGATGAAGAAAAATGGGAGGGGTAAGGGTCCTTTTATATTGAGGAAAGAATCAAATTCGTATACATGACATTTAGTGACGGTCATAAATGTCGTTGAAGATCTGGCGCAAACATCACTGAAGATAGCCCACACACCCACGCTGTTGCTGCATTGGCATGCGCTTCGCGTGCCTTTGCACGTTATGCACTTGCATGCACTACCGCTGCGCACATGCATGCACACCTATGCTGCTGCACGCGTGCAGTGGCGCATGCATGCAAATGGGCGGCCTGGGTTGCACCATGTGGCATGATCTAGGCCATCCATCTTCTTTCTATTATAAGGGCTACTACAGAGGCCCGATTGAGTCAATTTTTGAGTCGTTGGGCTACGATTGTCGACCCAAATCCGTTCGCGCGGTTAGATTTGTCGTTTGAAGCTCCGAATTACGTCACCTAGTCCCTTGGCCGTTGATCTTCCTCGAACTACATATGGTGCTACGGAACTCCAATCAAGGCGATTTCGGAGGCGTTGGACTTCGATCGTCGTCCTGATCAGATCTGTATGGTCGGATCATCAATCTAAGGCTCCGAAATAAATCTCCTTCTCTCTTGACCACAAAAAGGATACAATTAACCTAAAATATACACAACTACTCTAAATGCAGAATGATGCATGCTATGGAATATTTATAATGTGGAATGTAAATCTAAGCCTAAGAACATGCATAAATAGGCATTTTAACCTAAATAGATGTGTCTATATCAAGGGGCTAATTAAAAGAGAAAGAGTCTGATTGGACTAAAATGCAAACTAGGTCAAGATGAACTTTGATTAGGCCCAAATTTTGGTATAAACCTAATTTGGACCCAAGAAATCTGATGGTGAAGTTGGATTTTAGTTTTGACCAAGTTTGACTAGGCAATCTACATAATAACCTAAATTAGGGTAGAACTTTGTCTGTGACTCTGTTTAAGGTCAAAATAGGTTCCAAAGGTTAAATCAGGGGTACCAAAGGTCAAGGAATATTTTTCTATGAATTTTAGAAGGTTTAGAAGAATTTTATCCTGAATAAAACCTCAATAATTCAAGTGGATTTGAAATTAGGGTTTTGGGTGCTGTATCAGTTCTTAAAGTGCGTGAAACCCTGTTTCTGTCTGTGTAGACCCTCTTATTAGACTTTAATGCTCATTAGACTTTAGATTAACTATTAGAAAACCCCGTGGTTACTCTGCTTTCATGATATAATGTTAAAACTATAGAATTAACCTTAATTTAGTGTATTCCTCTCAAAATGGATGTGTAGGGAATTATGACTCTTAGGCGATTATGTAGGAGCATTTGTCACTTGATTTTAATTAATTAAAGCTATTTATAGCTCATGATGATGTTATCATCACACCTCATGCCTAGCTTTTGCCAGTCCCCTAGCAAACTCTTATAGAAAGAACTAGAATTCTAGACCATGAATTGATGTTCAGATGCCTGATTTGTGTTATTCTTTAGAAATTAGGTCAGAATACCAACAATAGGCCTAGAGGTACTCAAGTATCAATCAAGATTTAGACTTGACCAGCTTCACCCTGAGTCTGTTGCGAAGGTTTCTAAGGCCCACAAAAGCTACCCAGCGGTTAAAGCACCCATGCGTAGAAAGTAGCATGTCTAGGTTCAGTTTGCCAATGCAATTTTGTAAGAGAGAGATAGAAAGATTTTTATTTGGAGAGCTTTTCTCTCTTTTCATTTTATTTTTCCCTAAATCCAACCTCAAATTGGCCCTAAACATGGTCTGTATCGGATTCCTTATCCCCATCATCAATCCTCGAAGGGTCCCTGGCTTTTGATGCTTCGGGATAGCACCACCCATGGCAACCCTCAGAACTCCTAGCTTTCGACACTTCGAGATAGTATCGCCCATGGCATTTCGTAGCTAAATTTAAGCCTTGGTAATCGAACTTTTGGGATAATCCCACCCATGGCACCTGAACTAGCACAATGTTCTTACATACCCTCGGTAGGATATCTAGATATCCTAGGAGACAAGCATCGAGGAGACGATATGTTATTACGCATCTTTGAGGGAAATTTCCCACCTCTCCACACCGTGAACTCATCCAATCAATTTGTGTGTCGAGCCGCTCCTAAGCTAGATCTTCGAGATGGCTATCAGAACAAAACACTTTTGGCATGATTTTTCTTTATTAAGTACACTAAACCAGACTTTGTGTGTGATTTTTGGGTGCTTAGTTTACCAAGTCCCGCAAACCAAAGGGTAGGCAATGGGGCTGAATAATCCCTAAGCCTTAGACCTACTAAATTAGCCTTGCACTTTCCTCAACCTCTTGTGGACTAATCCAGATCTTAACGGATACATAAATGTTTAAGCCCTAAAACAAGCCCAAGAGGCCTAAGATCAACACTCATGCTAATCTCCTTCACTTTTTCATTTCAGAACTTAATTTTTCTTTTCATTAGGTCTAGAACTTAAGTAATTCCATAATCAAGTGCTATGACGATCATTTTTGTTCTTGCTTTTTGCTCCTTTTTGACATTTGAATTTTTCTCCTCTTTTCCTTCTCAAGAAAGATTTGCAATTTAGTTAAAAAAATTTCCTCCCTTCCTCCAATTTTTTCTTTTTTCTCATTTTTTTTATTTTTTATCATTTTTAAATATGTATTTTTTTTGTGAGAATCCCTCAAAAAATTGAATTTCCATATGTTTGCACTTTAACACCCCTTCATGCCTAAGTTTTGCAATGTCCTCACTGTAAACCAGGATGATACAAATTTAGTTTGGTTAAAAGTTTAGAATAAAATAAAAGGGTGGGTGAACGGGTCGTGATGACTATTGTCAACTATTTCAAGCTTTGATACAAGTACCAAAGGTGGAGTTGGCTATTCTAAAACTAAACTTAAAAGGTGCAGTAAGAGTGTAGCTCAAAAGATGATTAGAAGGGTCTCGGGTTTTGGGAATGACGGGTTAACTCCCATTAAGTGCTAAATTCAATGCCTTCAGCCGAGCAGAAGGTGGTCAAGGAGAAGGGGTGGTCAAATCAGAAGAGTTTTGTAGAATAAGCACCTTGATCGATAGCCTAGTTGGTCCAACTGGGTGCTTGTTTAGATCAACAGGCTGATAATGCGGCCCAAATCCAATCAATCTAGTGGGTTGATGGATATGAATCAAAAGATACAGAGCCCACCAGATGCTTTGATGCTCAAACAGATATAGAAATGTGGATTGCAAGTTTGGCTGAGTGGGCTCAGCCTGATCAGAGTAAGGATCCTCAAAAGAAAATTGATCTGAAAAGGATGTAGAAACCCTACTGATAGTGTCAAAAAAGATGGAGGAGAATTTGATAAGAAGTGATTATCAATCTGATCAATATCCGACACCTACTCAAAAGATGGAGGAGAATCATATGCAACTGGATCAGAGAGAGGTGAATCAGAGTAGAAGTTGATTCTGGTGGCGGGCTTGTTGGGATCAGAATTTGGAAGGCTCTGTATGTGTATCAGAAGGTGTGGCTTCTTTGAGGTCTAAATCATTGGCCTCAGCATTAGAATCAAAGAGCAGATCATGGATGTTGAGGTTGTAAATTGGTTCATTATCATCAAGAAACAACGGCTCTCTGAAATCAGAGTATGATTTGAAATCATCAGAGAATTTGCAAAGATTAGTTTCTGAACCTGATTCCAGATCGAGATTTCCACCATAGAATGAATCATGCTTTGTAGAATCAACAACTTGACTTGGATCTAACCTAATTTCAAATTTGAAGCTCAAAAAGGTGTCCTTATTTGGCATGGGCTCAAGTTCTTGGCTCCTAGGGTAGACCCAATCAAATCCCAACTCTTCCAACTCCTTTGTTTCTATATCATAAATCAGTTTAACTTCTGAAAAATTAATTTGTAATTCTGAGGAGTTTGGAGAGGTGTACTCATCAAATATAGGCCTAGAATTATAGTCCAGATCTAAAATCTCATTAAATTGGGCCTCTTGATCATCCCAAATAGGATTGAATCTAGATTCTAGGTCAAAGGTAGGAATTGGGTCACTAGAATCTGGACTAGGTTCTATTAGGATGTCAGAATCATTCTCAAGGATAACCTTAACAGGATAAGGTTCGAGAATTACATCCTCGAGAGGTTTTGATTCGAGTTTACTACGTGTCTGGGAAATCAAGGCATGATGGACCAACTTCAAGGCTCTTTAAGGCTGGTTCAGGATCAGGAACACTTGCAATCGGATCCTCCCAACCCATGTC
The DNA here is from genome assembly GCA_037157565.1 of Thalassia testudinum. Taxonomy (NCBI): domain Eukaryota; kingdom Viridiplantae; phylum Streptophyta; class Magnoliopsida; order Alismatales; family Hydrocharitaceae; genus Thalassia; species Thalassia testudinum. The sequence goes on along the minus strand of JAZHRO010000073.1, from coordinate 2,357,290 downwards.
AAGATCAGGTGTGTCATTTTGCACATAGTTTGAATTAGATTCCATTTGAGTTGAAGGTTCACAACAACCTTGATTTTCAAACCCGGGATTTGGGAGATCATTTTGATTTTCAACACTATTCTCATCAATTTCTGACTGTTGATTTGGGTAAATTTGATTGATGGCCTATTTCAACATAATTATCAAGTTCTCCCGTTTCTCAAGGTCATCTTGGTGCTTTTCCCAAAGTCGTGGATTTTTCATACATTGAAGATACTCAAAATTATGTAATCTTTCTATTTCAATGTATCCTATCATGAGAATATCCCGAGTTGAACCATTTTTCATTTGTGTCAATATCAGTTGAACACAATTTGTAATGAAGGTTATTGTTGCTAATATAGTAACCTGAATCTTGCTAACTAGATTTGAGGTTGTCATAATCCTCATAATGTTTAAGGGCAACCTCAATCATTTTCTCTTTTATGGTCATTTGGGATTCAGGTTTCCTACAAATTCTTCCTAAATTGTCAGGTTGCATTTTTGAATCAGGTGGTGGATCAAGATGTAGAATCAAACTCAGGTTCAGATTTGCAGAGATCAAATTAGATCAGAAATCCCCAAGAAGATCAATTCTAAGGAAAGCCTTTAGGTCAACAACCTAGAGACTTTCCTGTGTATGTGCTCTAAAGAATAGATAAGGGACTAGATGTGAATTAGACCCAATTAAGGCACTCAAAGATTTTTGGACTAAGGCTTGTTTCGAGGTGGTTGATACCTCTGAATCAAAAATCCACACACCCGAGAAATACTTGGGCAGCCAGGAGGGGAGAGCCCCGCAAAGACCCCTACACGATAGAGTGTCCCCACGGTTACAGGGTTTCCCCCACCTGACCTTCCTTGTCACTGCGGTTCCAAGTAGATCGGAATGTATGAATTGAGACAACTCTACTAATTTTAGCCTAGTTTGTGCCTTGGATTCCACTTGATTAGAAGTTGATTCAATTTGTGACCTAATTTGGAGGTTGATTGGCCTACAAAGTAGACCAACTCCACCTGACCTACTCTAAAAGATGGCGAATGAAATCTGGGTCAAGAGCAATAATTGGCTTAAGAATAAAATCTTGGTCAACTCCACCTGCCCTATGATGGTTGAGCAATTAGCTCAACTTCAAGCAAACCAACAACAGTTGGCTAGGACTGCTGTGAACCTGGCCAACCAAGGGCAAAACCCGCCACCCCCTCAGCAGCCTGTCGTTCCTCTTAAGGATTTCTATGATCCTTCCAATTACAAGGACAGACCAGAGGTGGTCATACCAGATGGGGACTTTGAAATCAAACCTGCTATTCTAAACCTAATCAAGCACTTCCTTGGCCTTCCAAGGGAAGACCTGTTCAACCACCTTGAGGAACTTACGCTCCTCTCACAAATGATCCATTCTCACAATGTGCGAGAAGATTTATGGATGATGTGGTTATTCCTTCTTTCCCTCAAAGACAATGTTGCTTACTGGTTCAGAACCATAGGCAAACCTATTACCACTTGGCCTCAAATTAAAAGAGCTTTCCTAAAAAAATTCTTCTCCATTGGTAATACTAATTCATTGAGAAGATCTATTATGAACTTCCAACAAAAACCTGGCGAGGCTTTACTTGATGCTTGGGAATGATACCAGGATCTTTTAAGAAGTTGCCTACACCACAAGGTTCCTTTATGGTAGCTCATGCAGAACTTCTATCATGGATTAGAAGATCAAGTCTGATGTTTCGTCGACGCCTTGTGTGGCGACAACTTCCTTAACAAAGATGCTGAGAGTGCCTATGAGCTATTTGAAGAAATAAGTGAAAACTCATTTAACCACACTTCCATGAACACCTTTGGCAGAACTACAAACTCGCAGTTTAGTGATCATGAGATAGGCACTCAATCCATCCCATTACCCAAGATGATCTTCAAATGATCACCCAGCGACTTGACTAGATGCAATTGAATCAAACGAAGATTGTGGAAAGACTTACCACACCCAACTAGGCTCCACAACTAACCCCTCCTAACATTCTGAAGAGAGAAAACTTGCATCATATCAAGGTTGTCCCTGCTGAGTATAACTATTTTTCTGAGTCTTCACATGGTTTAGCTGGGAGTTACAATTATCCAAATGCCAACCCAACCCAGCCACTGAGAATATTTTTGCCCTCTAGGAGCACTTTATAAACCCTTCCAACTTAAATTGGAGGAACTACCAGACTCACTCTTGGACCAATCCTGTTCCCTCCTAAAAACAAAACCAATTTGGAGGTTATGGGAAAAATCAGACTTTTTATCAACCTAGGCCATCCCAAGAAGACATCAATGGCCAGGTTATGAAAACCCTGCAAAGGATGCAAAGTCAAATGTCAGAGGTAACCTGTGTTTTTACAAATCTCCACAATCAGATTGGGGTTACTCAAACCCAAGGACCTGTAGGAAATCTACCTTCCGAGCCCATGCCCAACCTTAACAACCAGAGGAACCACTACCAAGGTGGGAATCTTCTTACTTGTTTTTCTGTCATCTTTGTTGTAGTAGTTTAAAGCATTCCTCTACTTGGAGATTACTTGTGTGGTGCCATTCACACAATTGAGCTCCCCAAGTACTTTTGTAGACTCCACTACTTCATTTCTTAAATTCCAAAGTGCATTTTCATATCTTGTTGTCTTTATTTTATGTGCTTTAAATTATAGTTTTTCTAGCAGCTTTAGTGCACCACTTCTCCTTTCTAATTACCCTAGGCACACTTGCCTAGGGTGAGCTTAGAAAGGTAGATTCTACCTTGATCACTTAGGCATAGTCAATTCATCTTTTCCTGCCTTGATTATTTCAAAAATCTAAAAATTCACAAAACCAAAATACAAAAGGAAGTGCAGATTCGAGTAGGCGAGAGAGAGAACCATCTATCTGACTAGCAATTGGCCTCCTTAGATGACCCTAGATACCACCACTATCTAGGAATATAAATATAAAAGTCGTTCGGATTTATACATCTCAAGGACACTAATTACATCAATTAATAAACTATGTAAATCTCGTTTCAAGGTTGCCTTGTGTCCTCTTTGTCTTTATTCCTTCTTCCTTGTCTTTATTCTTTATTGAGCTCTCTTATTTCTTGATTATTTAGCCTCTTGATAATTGCTTCTCCCCTATCGGATTATTCCTTCCATTTCCTGCATTATTCACAAATGATCATAATTAGATACAATTATTCATAAAATACTTATATGCCCTAGTTATGCTAGTATGCCTAGAATGTTGTTTTTTCAACCTAAATGATTACTTTTACTTAGGAACTAATCCTAGTTTAAGCATGATAGGAACATAAATTAGACTATTATCAATACCCACGCCTACATTTAGCTAGTCCCCTAGCAAAACAATATTAAAATTATTTGAAAAGCTAAAAAGTGAGTTTGAGTTAAGGCATATTGGAAATCTTGACATCATCAAATCAAAAGAACTGTATCCAAAACCTTAACTACAAGGATACAACAGTTCTCAAGTACTGACCTGAATAAAGATTGCCTAAATCCAATTAGATATTTTATTAGCTTTAGCTTTGGGTCTCAAGAGCAGCTTTTTATGGCTTTGTCAACCCACCCAAAGGTTTAAATTGATTTTAAATCTTAATCATTCTATGTGTGAAAAAAAAGTAACTCATCAATTCGGAAACCTTATTGAACTTAAGATTTCAACAAGGTAAAGAATATCACTTCACTCTATTGGACATCATTTTTGAATCTGTCTTGCTAAGAACCGGTAGCTTTCTCCCTACCCTTTTCTATCTTAGAGTCAACATAAAGGCAAACCCAATGTATATCTCCCCAGTTGAACCATTTGGTCTCTTATTGCTATAACTTATTCTTTTTGGATTTTTGGGCTATTTTGACACATATTTTATTTGAACTCTTTTTCCCTTTCTTTGTTTTTATTTTCTTCCTCTTACTACTTTATTTATTTTCTCCTTTTTTCACTCATTTTTCTAGGTAGGTGGCTTCCTCTGAATCCCATTCACAAGCATTTCCTAGACGAAGGCTTGGAAAGGTAAAGATGTAAAGCTAGGATCTGGACATCCTACAATTAGGGGCGAGCCCAGTATAACATGCCAGTCATACCCACAAGGGTCAATTGACCCTCAATCGAAGCCCTCTTGAGTACTTAGTTTTCAACAGGAGATCACCCAAAAGACAAGTCAGTGCATAAGTGCTAAGATAGATTGCTTAATCCTCTTAATCTTTTCAAATCAGAGGGTAGGAAGATAAGTCACACACTTATCACTCCCTTGACTCAATACTTTAGCTTCTAAAACCTTGTTTAAGGACTCAAGAAATAAGTTCTTATTTACGTACATACTTGAGATAATTAAGTCGAAAAAGCTACTTGAAGAGTCTAGGTGAAAAGATTTTGGTTATACGCTTATTAAGACTGGTGAATTGTTAATATCAAAATTTTCCATTCTTTGAAAACTAAAAACTCTAAAAACACCAATTTTTATTTTCTTTTTGCAATTTCTTTTATAAATAGGAAAAATAGAAAATTTGATTAGTGCTGATGAATAAACTTAGAAATAGATATAACCACCCCCCCATGCGTAAGATTTACAATGTCCTCTTTGTATAAAATATGCATGTGAAAGGTGAAATAGAAGGCACTTGTGCGGCGTAATGGACTTGGGTTAGTGCAAATATGGAAAAAAGGGTGTCTTTACAACCTGTAGGGTATACTAGGTTGCATCCTAGGAGTGCTAAGTTTATGGCTTTTAGTCAGGCAAAGACCTTATAAAGAAGAAATCAACAATTTAATAGAAAGGGTCAGAATAAAAAGAGGGATCTGGTCATGAGGGTTCAAAATCAAAGGTCCGCAGATTCGAATGAGATTGTGGAGCAGTCCCATCCCTAAAGGATGGGAACTATGTAAGTGGTGGGTCACATATGCCCATGTTCTTTCATCACTTGTTCTTTGGGCGTGCAATGTTGACCTTGGTTTAGATGAATGCAACCCAAATCTAAAGTAACTGACATTGGAGATGAAGGCCAAGTAATCAACTCGTGTCCCTTGAAGTATCCAATCCACCAAATGTTTATAAATCAAATCATATTTGTGTTGCAGATTCTGGAATCAATAGAGTCGTTAGAAGAATCCATAATTTTATCAAGGACCCTAAAATCAAGTATTAGATCTCTCTCTAAATGACAGTCCATTGCTTCTTCAATCATGATTTCTTTGCTTATCTCCTTACATTCATTAGACCTCAAAAGACTTCTAGTACCTTCAACCTCTTGAAAATCAAACTTAGTTTCTAATGTTGAAGTTGAGATAGGGTTGATTTTCATCTCGTCATCCAAATCAATTTCAGATTCTTTCCTGTGGCCCTCCTTTAAAGTTGTAATGGGGCTTTCAGATGATTCAAACTCAAGACATTTATAATTAAAAGCCGACTCCCCATCCTAAATCATGGATATCTCTCCCCCTAACTAACTTTTCTCCTTGGGATCAAAGTTGGGTTCAAAGACATCGACTCCAATTTCATTATTAACAGTTTCAAATTAATCCACATTCATGTAGCAATTTTGGTTTTCCTCATCCACCTTGTGATCAAGATCCATGGGATCCTCACTGACATTTTCAAATTTATTTTCTAGCACTAGGGAAAAGGGAATAGTAATGGTGTACTAAACTAGTTTTGGACAACCAGCTGTAGTCCAATCGACCTCCGTATGGCCTTGTTTCATGAATTTCACAAAATGAGTATTTGTAATCATTTCTCTTTGTCCTTCCTCATCCAATTGTTGGAATATCTCTATCATTCTAGACTTCATTTCAATTAATTTTTGATTCTGTTTATAAATCTCCAATTGAAGGTTATCATGAATGGATTGGGTATCATTGGGTTTCCCTTGGGTTTGCTAGAGAGGTTGGATTTTGGTGGGTGAATTCGTTGTAGGACAAGAGCTTGGGTATGGGGTGGAACTATGGTTAATGGGATCTAACTTAGTTCTACTCCATAGGAATTGGTCTCTATATTTTCTTTTGCCAAATCAAGGCCTCCATTAGGTGAATCAGAGTCATTTGATTTCCATTTTTCTAATATCCTTTCCAATCCATTGGTCATGTAGGAGAGATCCTCATATTCAGATGACCTATCTTACTTATTGTCCTAGTAAGGGTAGGGGTCCTGGCGGCCTCCTAAATTATAGGTCTTATTATGGGATTAGTCATCAAGGGATAAGGACCTCAAATAAAATCATTGTAAGGAGGATTAAAGTTATTACTAATGAACCTAGGGTTTGAATCATATCCCTGGGAGGAGGGGGTGGGGCTATCCCAATAGAAGGGTAGTGCAGGTTAGGTGAAATTCAGATAGGAATTGAGTTGATGTTAGGGATAGGATGGATACCCTAGGTACCTATAATCTGAGGTATATCCCCAACTTGGAGAAGGGATATCCCAAGTAGACTATGGATAAGGTCTACTTAGGTGAGAATATAAATCATGTTGGGGGTAGGCATTAAAATCCATGGTTTAGAAGAAATGGAAGGATGCGAAGAGAATAGGAGAGAGAAACCCTTGCCCACATAATACAAGCACAAAAGGACCTAGCGCTAAAATGTGACCTTACAAAAGACCTAAAACTTTGAAAAGATCGAGATAAAAATGCACAAAATTAGACTCACCCACCCAAGTAGTCTTGGCCATATTAAATATGAGGGGACTAGAGCGAAGGTTCAGCCAAATTAGTACTAGGCTCCTTTGTACCCACTAACCACGGTCGTTTGGCACAACCACGCAAGCATAGACACCAAGATTTCCCCAAGTAGATAAGCTAATTCAATGCACCTTAACGTAGGTTCCCAAAGATTAGAGTTGTGAAGTCCTTAGGGCCAATCTCTAATAAATTTTAATTATGGTTTGGGATTGTGAAAGTGCTTTGATAAATGCCAGTTTATCACCATCCTTAATATTCATTCGCTTCTAGATCCTAGGGTTTTGATAATTGCATTGCATTTAGCATGCATTTGCACTTAGGGTTTAGAGCATGCATTAGCATTTCTTTTACATTACCTTATGTAGTTACCATTTGATTATCAGGGATGAATATTTTGGAGATCACATAAACCCTGGCAATGTGGAAAGCATAGGCATAAGTGAAAAGACAAAGGCTCTGGTAGATGGAACCTAGCTCACCTCAGTTGGATCTAGCTCAATTCCAGCTCATCCAAGCTCCATTGTAGCTAAATTCAGCTCAGAAAGGCTCCTTCTAGCTCGTCTTATACTTAGCTAAGCTACTAGCTAGCTTAGCTAGCTCTTCCATTACTCTAGCTCCTACCCTACTCCCTCTCCACCTAATGGTCGTCCACCTACATTGTAACCATCACCAATTGGTGCCAAAATAAGACTCCTACACTTCCCTTCAATTGGTGCCAAAACCAACATCCTTGGCACCCTTTCATGTGGCGCCAAAACCAACTCCCGTAACACCCTTTCACATGGCGCCAAAATATCCTCCAATGCACCCCTTCACCATGGCACCAAGGAAGCTTCCTAACCACCCCTCCATGGTTGTCCACACTACCTTCTAGAAATCCCCATTTAGGTGCCACTTAAGACCCTCCATCTCCACCATTGAAACAACAATACACCTCATCCAAGCCGCCCATCTCCATGCCAATTTTCCAACCTTCTAGATGTCCCATTTTGGTACCGACCTTAGGAGTCTCTTCACCCTTCAATTGGCCACCAAAGGATCCATTAACCCTCCAACAACCACCTGCTCCAAGCCTATAAAATGACCCCCATCCTACCATTCCAATCCATCCTTGGCTAAGCACAAACTCTTCCAATATTCTACCCATAGTGGCCATCCAAGGAGGAGGAGAAAAGAAGGTGATCAAAGGGAATACCCTTTTCCCTTTGGTGTTCACCTTCTTCCATCTTCCTTGGCTCCACGCCAAGGAGCACATCATCTAAAGAGGATGGCCAAGCAGGGAGGAGCTAAGGTGGAGGACATCCACCTTGTGAGGAGAAGTATTCAAGGAGCAAGGAGGATCCTCTTTAGGCCTAGGAGCTGCTGAGTCTAGAGCCACGATATCTTCAAGCAATTTGGGAGAATCTTCTTACTTGTTTTTTTGTCATCTTTGTTGTAGTAGTTTAAAGCATTCCTCTACTTGGGGATTAATTGTGTGGTGCCATTCACACAATTGAGCTCCTGATGTAAACACATTTACACTGCTTAAAATGTCTATTTATGCATGTTCTTAAGCATAGGATTGTATTTCATGATATAAATATTGCATAACATGCATCATCTTGCATTTAGAGTAGTTTGAATAAAATGGAGGTTAATTGTCTCCTTTTATGTGCTTTGACAGGGCAAACATTTTGTCGGGACCTCGGATCAAAGATCCAACCGTATGGATGTGATCAGGGCGACGATTGGAGTTCAACGACTCTAAGATTGCCCTAATCAGGCATCCGTAGCATCAGATAGTGACCGGGGAACCCTAAAAGATCAAGGGCCAGGATGGTGAAAATCTGCACTTCAGATGACAAATCCGACCGCATGGATGAATTCGGATCGACGATCGCAGCCCAACGACACAAAAATCAAGTCAATCCGACATCCGTGGCACCATCTATAACTTCCAGAAGATGGACGGCCAAGATAGCGCCACGTGGTGCCATCTCAGCCGCCCAAACGGCCGCTTCATCATGTGAAGGCCCCGCGCTCGATCGCTCTTCGCCGTTGGATCTTAATCCAACGGCTGTGGGCGCTCGCGCTTAAAAGCGTCCGCTCGACCATCCGCGCCCCATAGTGCAGTGGTCGAGCACGCTTTCGCGAGCGCCGAGCGCGGGTTCGAGCTGCGGTGAGGGGCTGGAAGGCGAGGGCAATCGAGGCGCGTGGAGCATCAGATGAAGATCGGACGGCCGTGTGCGCCCAATAGCATCGATGCGCGATTGGACGCGCAATCAGACGTGCGGGCGGGCGCGCAATGCAGCGGGAGAAGGCGCGACTTAAGCCGTTCGATCTCGCGATCGGACGGCTGAGGATCGCTGGACGTGTGTGGACGTTGATGAGCGAGTAGCCGAGGAGGCGCGCGTGGGCGGGGAAGCTACGCCCACGTTGGGGCTTTAGTGACGGATTTATCCGTCACTAAAGACCCCTCATTTATTGTTTTGAAGTTGTAATGTCCATTTTGCCCCCACTCCTTGCAACTATAAAAGGAGACCCCCTCCATACGAAATTGTGATCCCTTCTTTCTCCTCTCTACCCCTCCAAAGCTCAAGAGAAGCTTGTCCCACACCCGGGATGCTTCTTGCGAGATAAAGTCCAATTTTCGTTCTCCTTCGGAAGTGGATCCCGCGACGACGACGGCGTGCTGCTCCGTTCCCGTTCTTCTGCTTCGTCCTCCTTTGTCCTGCTTCATTCTCCTTCGTCCAGGCGTCGTCCCGTCCGGCTCGTCCTCCAAGCAACCGTCGAGGAGGATTTCTCTCTCCCTATTCTTTTTACCGCTTTCTAGTATAGATTTACTGCTTTCTAGAGTAGTTTTGCTCATCCTCCAAGCAATCGTCGAGGAGGACATTTCTCCCTCCATTCTTTTAATGCTTTCTAGAGTGAATTTATCGCTTTCTAGAGTAATTGTTTTATGCTTTCTAGTTGTAATGAACAATCTCTTCAATGAAAAATTCCTTGTTTATTCTACATCTCATTTTGATTTCTCTGTGTAATATTATCTTTCTCTCTTACTCTCTCTCTCTCTTCTATTTATTGTAAATAATTAGATAGTTTTAAATTGAATTATTCTGTGACAAATAAAAAGAAACGCGATGTTTTTAAATCAAACGTCCGCCTCCCTGTGTTCGACCTGGAATTCTTTTTGGTATAAATTTTATTTGTTGAACATGAATTCTTCGCTTTCGAACTACAACGACAGGTTTTCCAAAACCAAACACGTAGCGTAGCATTCTCAAAACCGTTCAACAACTCCCCAAATATTTTATAGACTCCACTACTTCATTTCTTAATTCCAAAGTGCATTTCCATATCTTGTTGTCTTTATTTTAAGTGCTTTCAATTCTAGTTTTTCTAGTAGCTTTACTACAACACTTCTCCTTTCTAATTACCCAAGTTGCACTTGCTTAGGGTAAGCTTAGAAAGGTAGGTTCTATCTTGATCACCTAGGCGTAGTCAATTCATCTTTTCATGCCTCGATTATTTCGAAACTCTAAAATTCGCAAAATCAAAAAGTACAAAATCATACAAGTGTCGATTTGAGTAGGCTAGAGAGAGAACAACTTTTTGACTAACAAATTGGTCTTCTTGGATGACCCTAGATACTCACCATATCTAGGTTTACAAATTTTAAAAGTCGATCGATTTTATGCATTACAACGATTTAAAAACCTGCTTTAACAAATCGTGTAAAGTCTGTATCATGCTTGGGAATGTGCTGGGGCTTCTTATCTGTTGTGCCCCTTAATTATTTGATCAAAAGTGTGTGGTGCACAACTAAAGTGCTTTCAAAGAAGACTTTTAAGATGAACTTTTTTAGAATTGAAGACTTGTTAGGGTAGTTGTTAGGATTTGAATTTTTATGGATTCAAACCAGGTTTTCTGTGGAACACAAGGTTTTTGAATTAGGGGTGGATATATTTTTCCTTTAAGATGTAAAAGTAATGTATGCCTAGTCAAATCCTAAAATAAACCATACAATCAGATAGGTTCTACAATAAGTCGATTTTATTCTTGATGAGTGGTGTGGCCTAATCAAGAAAGGATATGGCTTCTGAGCACCACTTAGTTAAGAATTAAAAATTATTTTTTCAAAATTTTCTGACTATTTAATAATTGTTTATAAATTTTTAATGCTTTAGTGTCAAAAAATTAGGAAATGCCCCTTGGCACTAAAAATCCAAAATAGTTAGATTCTGTGGTAAAAAGTTTTCAAAATTTTTCCAGTAGTTTCTAACTTGATGGTCAAATAGATGGTAGTGATTTCAAGTCAAATAGATGAATAGAAAAACATCAAAAATTTTATCAGGATCTCTCAGAATTGATTTTTGAAATTTGAATTTTAAATGAGTTTTTCAGAAATGTAGCTTTTTAAATATAGATCAAAAGCACATCCACAGGTGAGATTTTTCTTTTCAAAATTTTTTCAATTTTTCTTTTGAAAAATAATGAAAACAATCAAATCTTACCTAAGATTTAAATGAAAACCTAGGTGGACAAGAAAAGATTTTTTTTTTTCTATTTTGCTAATGAACCTAACCAAGGGATGAGAGTATTTACCTATAGTCTTCTATGTTGAGTCAGGAGCTAGAATTAGCCATTCCTTTCTTGTAGCAGCTTCATTGCTGCTTTCCTGCACAACACAAAGTCACAAAGGCAAATATGTATTAGACACTTATTAAAGAAAGGAAAATGTGTAGAAACAAATACTCTCTCCGTTGTCTCCTCGACAACGGCGCCATTAGATATGCATAAAAACCCGCTTTTAAAGGATATAAAAAACATCGTAGTGTGGATTTTTAGCTATCAACAAATACCGAACTACAGTTAAGTGGTCTAGGTCGAACACAAGGAGGCAAATGACAAATCTTATTTTGGGTCTTTAACTTATTTTTCTTTTTACATTTTTAGATGGTTAAAAGGGAGGTGAGGGGATGTGTAAAAAGATCAACTAATAGGGAAAGGGGGTGAGAAGGATAGAGTGGTAAAATATATCAAATAAAAATCTTCATTTCCACATTATGTTCTAGCTATTACAAGAATAGAAAAATTGAGAATCTAAAGATAAAAACATTAAGACAAGGGAGAAGGAGAAGGAAAAGGAATTGGTGGAGCAATAGTCCAAAATAAGTTGTTGTTGTTAGAAAGAAGTTGAGGAGAGAACTAGAGAGAGGAGGGTGATGAGAGCACCTTGGTGTGGAGGAATGGGGAGGAGAGGAGGACAGCTATGGAGGTGAGATAGATGGGTTCCAACTTAAGGAGACGACCATAGAGGAAAGCTTATGGGGGTGGAGAATGCTAATGAAAGAAGTTATGAGATGCTTTAAGTGGTAGGGGTCCTAGGCTTTTTATAGATAATGCAAATTAATGTGGGTTATAGGATTAGATGGAGGGCTAAGATGTGTTGGATGTATTAGGTTTCAAAGAGAGCCTTAGGATGGAGATTTAAAGATGGAGAGCGAAGGCAAGGCGTCGGCCATGGAACACTCTAGAATAACCTACAGTGGCCGGACAAGTGAGGGTGGATGTGGATCTTAAATGGAGGGTTGGATGGTGGAGATGAATAAGTGTGTTTTGGCTAAAAATAGGAAGTGAGTGATGGCCCTTGGATGCTGTGTGTAGGGTTTAGATGGAGTCAATTTTTGTTACTAAAAATAGGTGATTTCCTAGTGGACATTAGATGAAAGATGGAGGGTGCATGGTAGGAAGGCCATTAGGAGTCTAAGGAGAAGGCTGATTTTAGAATAGGTTGTCTTTGGTCTAAAAGGATAGGAAGGTTGAAAGGTTGCCATGTGTTCTCCTTGTCTTTATTCCTCCTTGGTTGTCTTTATTCTTCATTGAGCTCTCTTTATTTCTTCATTATTTAGCTTCATGACAATTGCTTCTCCTCCAACTAGTGTCTTGACAACTCCTCTGATTATTCCTTCCATTTTCTAAATTATTCACAAATGATCATAATTAGATACAATTATGCATAAAATATGTATATGCCGTAGTTATGCTAGTATGCCTAGAATGCAGTATTATTATTCTAAATGATTGCTTTTTCTTAGGAACTAACCCTAGATTAAGCATGATAGGAACATAAATTGGACTATTATCACACGAGAATCGAAGTAGCAGTGCAGGAATTGAGGCATTAGCATAAAGAGCGAGGCAATGGAACTGAGGATGAGGTAACTTGCAAGGCAATAGTGCTCCATAAAGGACAAATGATTATTGACCTTTGTAAGTGGAAAAAATCCTTAATAAAAAGGGTTTGTGTAGTAAAAAAAAGGGGGGACTTCTCCTCATCTTGCATTACGCCAATCTCTACTGGATAACTGAGGGTTAGATCCCCTCCCTAGATGTACACTCATGTAGTGGAACTGGGTCACTAAATGCCTGTTCTTTTTCCTCATTCACAGTCAGCAACATTCCCATCTCTTACACTCCTGTTATGCTCCTTACTCTCGATTACTTGGTGTTGTGTGTGGGAAATGAAAAAAAGAGACAAGCCCTACCAGGCAAGGAACACGATCCCCACCTAATCTTCTCTTAAGTGTGTTCTTAATAGCATTGAAGTGCCCCTCATTCAAGAACTGTCCAAATTGGCATCTAGTGCTCACTGAAGACTTAGTGCCACCGTTTAGGGAAAGAAACCCACGAATGCCCCCTTTAGGAGGAAGGGTGGTACCTGCATGCATGAGGAATAAGCGTTGTTGTTATGACCCGAACACCCCACCCTAGTAGGGACTCGAGCTGATTCGTTAAACACCCAAGATCAGGTCATCCATCGCATACACATAGAATAAATAAGTCATTCCCAACACATTACACCACATAAAATATAAACAATAGGAATAAACTAATCAGGAAAAATATTATTTAGAATATTCATAACCATCATAGATATGGATACTAAATTGAAAAGAATGAATCAAGTATCTAGAGAACTAATAAATACCATGGAAACTGAGTAGAAGGAAAACTCTGACTATAACTGTAACTACCAATTGCAATGCTGTGCTCAGACCAACACCGTCAACTCCTACAACTGTAGAGCTTGGCTGTAATTCTCTATGACATGAGTACAAAGTCCACAGTAAACGTCAACGAACGCTAAGTAGAGTAGCAAAAATAATGGAAAGATAACAAGTTAAACAAATACGAAAAACAAGGCAAGTAGGTATTGTTCTCATTTATTTTAATTTATCTTTTATTAATTCCATTATTTGTGCCTTGCCACAATTTTAGTCATTTTCTATCCAAATTAGTTTCCTCGGAAGGCATAAGGAGATCTAGCTTCGATATCCTAGATGATAGATTGCATACAACTCACCCCTTAGTTGAGGGGATGACCCGTATCCACTCTATCACTTAGTTAATCGCCTCAAGGTCTTAGCTAACAAGGTGAAGTGGTGACTAAGGCTTGTGCGATAGACATGCAGGAAGCTACCCTACACTGGCACACACCCAGTCTTTTCCACTACAGGATACAAGAACAAAACAACTCAACCTCTAATAATAGCAAAGCATACCCAACACCTTGCTACTCAGTTGGCCAAAACGGCTTGTCAAATGAGTCGCAGGGAGGCTAGCTCACTTGCTGAGCCAATATCTTCCCCTAATAGGTATAGCTGGCCTCGCCATTGATACCGGGCACGAGTACAGACTTCGATGAACATCATAGATTCCCAGTTTCAATTAACCATCATCAACTTTTTCCATCATATTTCATAAGAAACATTATAATTTTTGCATTTGTTTGATTGATTCTATTTCTTTGGTTCCCAAATCATTTTCCACACTACATTATTCATAGGTCTTTATTCATATTCAAGATCATTATTTTCAGTGGATTATACAAGAAACTCATGCACCACAATTCATTAATCGAACATTCATAGTCATTTAATTTATCATTTGTAGCCAATCATTTAACTAGTATCAATTTTCATTTATGAATTACGTGGTTCAAGTACCCAAGAATTCATGAAATAAGACATTGAGACTCAATACTCGGTGATAAGACAACATATTTCAACATAGGCAAAAAAAATCACAAATAATTTACTGGTGTCAAAAGGAGAATCAAGGGATACTCTACCTAGGATCATCGGGGGTCACGGTGACTCTGAAAAATTCATTGGAGTCTCCTCAAATTTCACGCATGCTCCCGATGTCCATCTCTAATTAAGACTAGAATAATATGTCAAAATGTAAATAACAAGAGACTCAAGGATATAATTGTAATTTACCACTTCAGATGGAAAATTAGATCTCACCAGGCTAGAGTACGCCTTGATGTAATTTCAATGGTAGGTGGCTTGTCTAAATCAGACTTTGAATGGTATGTGAATCAAACAATCAAAGTGGATGTTATTAGGGACTTAATTGCAAATCCAAAAACTTATAATCTTTTCAATACTTGAATCCCAACCCCTCCACTTCTTCACATCTTCGTTTTCCCCTGCATGCTACTGTTCATGCGTGTAGCATCAACGCCTATTGGAAGCACACTAGCCTTTCTCCCCCATTAACATGCGTGAAACGAGTTTCGTTAAAAACCATGTCGTAGTATAGTCGAATCGCGCAAATGAACCTTTAAGATTTATAATTCTTGAAATAGAGAGTATTCCAAGGTCGTCTCTAGGGGAAATCTAATGCGCAAAAACCACTATCTAATTAATTACAATTGAACTTTTATTAAAGGTTGATTTTTAAAATGAACAAGTTTAAAATTACACTTAGTTCTATGAATAAAGATACGAAATACAAACTCACATGTAAAAGTTATTTAATGCTTAATGAAATAAATTAATCAAGTGTGAATGTAACTAAACTCTGAATGATCAATTATCAAGAGTATTTAAGCAAGAAATTGCAAAAAAAAACTTATTCAAAGCCAAATATCAAGCTGAATCCACAAAAAGTTCAAGTCAGTCCCTGGATCCTTGCAATTAGGTCCCTGCAAGTATTTTTCCTTGCGATTTCATCCCCGCTAGCAGCATGGAAGAAGAACTCCTTCTCGTTGATGATGGCTATAGGGGTTGACTTTATGGTGGTCGTGGGAGAGCTTGAGGGCATGGCACCCCTGACTGGGGGTTGCAATGTGAAGCCCATGCCCTCATGAAACTTCACGTGAAGCTTTGGGCTTTGGGGATGGTTGGAGGTGGTTGCCGATGGCATGGGAGACTGCGATAGTGGGGTTAGTCAGCCAGCAGTGGAAGGCATGGAAGCTCTCAACCAAAGGGTCGAGAAGCTTCACCTTGGCTTGCTGGAGGTGTTGTTGGTGTTGATTTTGTGTGACGAGGGTGGGAGAAGGTCCACAAACGCGAGGAAGTAGGCGCCGGTGATGGGTGTCCAGTGGAGAGGTGGGTAAGTCAAAGCTTGAAATCAATTGGGGGCTTTTGTTCATGGCAATGAGGTGGAGCTTCGAAGGTGGACGGTGGTGAGCGGAGGTGTTTGGTGTGACTTGGAGGAGGTCGCCGGTGAGTACGCCAACCATGGAGAAGACGATGGCATCGGCGACAAGCTTCGGGTTGAATCCTAAATTTAAAGAGCCAAATAAGCTTCGGGTTGAATCCTAAATTTAAAGAGCCAAATCTATACTAAAAAGGGAGGGGAAGAATAGAGCTACCTAAGAGAGAAAAAAGACGATAGAGGGCATCTGACGTTGGCAGGCCGAACGCGAAGAAGACGTCAGCGATAGGAAGGTGGTTGGAGCTGATGAAGGGGAAATAGGTCATGTTCTTTGAGGGGAAGTACAATGAGTGAATGGGGAAGAAAAGCCCTCTACCTATTGTACGTAAAAGTAGCCAAAGGATGAGGTCGAAGAAGCTCCATGATGCTTGTTAATGGCATCAGTGAGGAAGAAGAGGAGGAGGATTGATGCCAAAAATCGCACGAAGAAGCTCATAGAAGAATGACGAGGCTTTATGGTTCTCGTTCGTGAAGATGAGGCCCATTCATGGCGGAGATTGGAGGCCTTCAAGCATGCTCTAGTGAGGATTTCAGATGCGATTCGAGGATGCTATAGATGGCAACAATGAGTGATTCCTACGTCAATGGATGTAGGAATGATCGAGCTGTCATCCCACCAAATTTGGTGGGATTTCACTGTAAGGGACGCAAAAATCATGCTAGAATCATGTTGTTGTTGCTGCCACTGCATTGGAGAAGAAGACTTGTTGAGGAAGATGCTCGCAAGGATCTTTTTGTAAAATATTTCGAGACTTAGGGGTTTTTTGCAATAATCAAAAACCAAAGGAGTAAATTACATACTTGGTCAAGATGGAATCTAATTGGGCTCAAAATTTATGGGTAACCTAGCTTGGACCCAAGGAATCAAATGGTGATATTGATTTTGGGTTTTGATGAAGTTTGATTGGTCAATTTATGATTTAACTCAAAATGTATCAATTACCCGCCTTGGTCTCCGTTTTAAGTCAATTTGGGCTCATTTTGTAAAATTGAATGTTCTAAACATTATATAATATTTTTCAATGATTTTTAGAAGGTTTAGATTACATTTATTTAGATCAAAACTCTTTATATTAAAGTAAGGCCAAAATTAGGATTTTATTAATTATAATTTGGCTTTTATTTCATAAAATCCTTACACTACAACATAAATGACTTTTGTTGTCGGTTCAAAATTGATGGCAAATCCATTATAACTGACGGCAATAAGCGATGCCATTAATACCGTCGCTGTTTAGATTTGCCGTTGGTTACAAGGATAATCCGACGTGGAAATAATGTATGATCATCGGACAAATTAAAGCTTTCGACGTCATTTCATAACCGACGGCAATTATTTTTGCCGTCGGTTATTTAACCATCGACGGTATATGTAAGTCACTTCTTCGCACATTTACGCACCCTTTTTGTCTTTACCTCATCATTAAGCCAGTTTACCATTGCTTATCTAACCAACGGTAAAAATATTATTACTATCACTTATAATTAGCACCGACGGCATAAAGCTACTTTTTGATTTACCTTGGTACGTTTTTTAACGTTGCTTATTTAAATAAGCGATGACAAAAATTTTACTATCGTTGCTTATATGCCGTTGCATATTTAAGTGAGTGATGGTATATAGGTGACGGTAAAAATATTTTTATCGTCGCCTATTTGAATAAGCGACAGCAAATGTATGGGTATTTTTTTTATTACCAGCGGAAGAAAACTACCTACTATAGGTACTTAAAAGTCATGCTTTTATAGAAAAGCAAGTAATGCAAATGAACAGAAATTTATATTTCATTAATATAAAATGTAGTACATTAAAAGTTTGAAAAGGAAATATTTACATAAGAAAAGAAAATGGATAAAAATCAAAATGCAGCTGCCCCAATGCCACCTCCACTACCCATGGAGTTGTCGTCGTCTCGTCTGGAGCTGCTGGGATTCATAGAAGATGGATGCCCTGACTGACCCTTATTCTGAATAAGGGCTATAAGCTGCTGAAGCTTATCATACATCGCATTCATCTTGTTCTTCATCTTTGCCTCTCTCTTCTCCCTCTCCTCATCTCATCTCTGTAATTATATTTCATTAATATAAAATGTAGTACATTAAAAGTTTGAAAAGGAAATATTTACATAAGAAAAGAAAATGGATAAAAATCAAAATGCAGCTACCCCAATGCCACCTCCACCACCCATGGAGTTGTCGTCGTCTCATCCGTAGCTGCTGGGATTCATAGAAGATGGATGCCCTGACTAACCCTTATTCTGAATAAGGGCTATAAGTTGCTGAAGCTTGTCATACATTGCATTCATCTTGTTCTTCGTCTTTGCCTATCTCTTCTCCCTCTCCTCATCTCGTCTCTGTAGTGGGTCAATCTTTGATGCAACTACTCGACAACACTAGATGAGACGACACCTTTCCTCCCATACCAAGTCAATAACAAGTATGCCCTCCTTGCACTACGAACGAAACCACCGTGGTCCGGTGGCATCACTCTCCTAAATGCCTCCTCTGGATCCAAAGGCTGTTGGACACTGTCGGAGGTCTCGTCAGTGATGAGATGTACTAATTGTATCATTTGATCCTAAATGTATTAAAAAATATTATTGTAATATATATATTTACAAAGTTATAAATTTTTTGAGTTTAGGAAGCTTACGTGTTTCTCGTATTATGACTCATGAATCCACTTACGAGCACCCTCAGCTACTCGCTTACTGTGGGTGACCTCGTAGATTTTCATCCTCGTCATTTCCATCCCATCATGTGTAGCAAACTGAAAAAATAAAAATGATACAATTAAGTTCAAATAAATTAAAAATTAAGTAATATTTAATTGAAAAGTAATTTCAATCCTTACATAACGGCTCCTGACTGTCTCGATGCTCTTTCGACCCAAACAATGGGTCTGTGGTGGAGCTTTAGCCCTACTTACTATTTCTTTTTGCTTACTCCTGTAGACATACATAATAATATTTTTTATGAATTTAAGATATATGAAATTAATAGAATAATTTCTAATCATTTATAAACCTCCATCTTTGGATTCATCCAATGCTCGCATGCCTTCTTCCAATCGTCAGGCATGACATCAAGAGGAGCTTCACACATTGCCTCTTTGGGTAAACTATGACATCAGGAGGAGCTTCACGCATTGCCTCTTAGGGTGAACTCTTGTTCGAGGACCACTAAATGCAAAATATAAATTGTTAGAAATAATATAAGAAATTATGTATATAATAAAAATGAAAATGTTTAAAAAATCTTACGTTCCTCTTGGTCTTCGTCCTCCAATCCCTATGGATTTTGGAGATGTGTTTAAGGATATATCGAGAGGCATTGGGGTCGTCACCCCAATCGTAACTTTGCTACATTAATTTTAAAAATATATATGTCAATGTTACTTTAAAATAAATTTAAGATAAAATTATAAAAGAAATAACTTTTGTAAATAAAATTACCTCCAACTGACGGATGAGCTGCCTCTTCAGTTCTGCAGGCACCTTCCTCCAGTTGAAGTAGGAAATGGACATAATGGACTTAACAATTGTGCCCACTCAACTGATAAAGCCCGGGTAATCCTCTGCCTCACCTGTGGATCATAGCCTAATTGTTAATCTCATGCCTTCGGGGATATGCTTGAGGTCTAGATTTTTTGTCTTCCCTTGCCCTCTTCTTAATCTACCTATGTAAACATTAATCATATTCATTATATATTTATGAAGGAATTTAATTTACTTCTTAAAGAGATATGATTTCTTACTCAAACCTATGTCCACCGGTGAGTGATCGACATGAACTTGGGACGTACTCCCCACCCTCTCATCCTGTGTCTCCTCACCCTCCTCTCCCTCCTCATCCCCCTCCTCCTCCCCCTCACTGTCATCTGATCCTCCATAATATGGATCATCCTCTACTCGATTTGGGAAGGTCTGAGCAATCTCTTTCACCTTTCCCTTCCCCCCCGCTTGTAGTAAACGTGTCATCTCCCCAAGTCGTACAAAACGTGACTGGGGTGGTGTCTAAACCTGCCGTGATGGGGGTGGTTGAGCCTGCTGTGGGGGTGGCATAGAGGGCTGTGTCTTAGGAGGACCCTTTCTTCTAGGTTTTTTCTTAAATAACTTCATCTGTAACAAGTAAAAAATGTGATAATTAATATAGTTATAAATCATTAATATATAAATCATTAATGAAAAAAGTTTGCTAAACGTAAAAAAATTCATTTAAATAGAAATGAAATAAAGCAAAGAAATTGTTACTAACCTTAAACGTCAACATCTATTGCAAATAAATGACCTTCTTCTGTTAATTCTTGGTCTGCTTTAGATTGTGCATCAAAATGATTGCACGGTACTATTCTTATGAGTATAACCCATCTCCTTTGGCAATTATCTGGAATATAAAAAACTTGTGCTGCTTGACATGCCAATGTAAATGGTTCATTAGACTGAAAAATTTGACGATTAGGATTTAAACTCAAGAAATTGTGTTTCTTATAAATTTTGAAATCGGTGCCCTCTTTAAAAATATCAAACCAATGACATTTTAATAGGATAACCCTACGATCATATCTGAAGTTGATCTCCACAATTTCTTTGATTTTACCATAGTATTCATCGAGACCTGTGGAAAGATTTGAATCAACAACTCCGACCTATTGTGTAACCTTCCTATCATCAATTTCTTTTATTCTGAATCTGAACCCATTTATTATATACCTAGAGTGGTAATGTACATAATGTAATGGTGAATCGGCAATTACATCAAAATCTAGTACCCAACGTGGGTCCTTATCATCTTTCAATTGATGAAATCGATCTTTAAACCAATCTAAGAAGCAAAATTTATTTGTGCTTGAAAGAGGAATTGTTCGAATTCCTCGTAAAATGGATCAATTTCAGGAATTTATTTTAAAATATATAGATGCGTGCAATGTCTATCATTTTCTGAAATAGCCTTGTACTCCGTATGAAGAATCAAACTTCCTCTGATATCAAAAATTGACAAACATTATTCATCATTGTCATTGTATTCCCCTCCATAATTCCTTTGAAATTTATTAAAGTGGTTGTCTATTTCATTCATGTATATAGACGTAAAATTAATACATTCCTCCATGAGATAGCCTTCTACAATTGATCCTTTCGGACAATTGATCCTTCTGGCTTTGCTTTGTTCAAAACATAATCTTTAAGATTTCAAAAACCTCTTCATAGGATATATCCATCTAAATTGCATAGGTCAACCTATTCTTACTTCATTTGCAAGATGCAGCATGAGATGAACCATTACATCAAAGAAGGTTGGGGGAAGAATCTATTCCATCTTACAGAGAGTAATGACTATTTGTTTATCCCAGTATTCCAGCGTATCATTCTGTAGCGTCTTCGAACAAACAGCTTTGAAAAACTTGCTCATCTCTGTGATTGAATCAACAATTGGCTCTTGCAGTATTCCCCGTATCTCCAGTGGAAACAATACTTGCATATAAATGTGTGAGTCATGACTTTTCAAACCAGATATCTTTTTTGGCGCTTCATTCACACAACGAGAAAGCTGCGAGCAAAATCCATCTGGCACCCGAATTTCCTTTAAGAAAGAGAGTAGTCTACTCTTCTAGTCTTGATTCAAGTTGTAAATAGCAGGTGGGAAGTAGCCATCATCGTCATTAATATGTAGCTCTGGACATATCCCCAAAGTCTTCATGTCTTTTCTTATTTTCACAATGTCCTTTGGATCATCGGTCAAATTTAATACGTCTAAGATATTATCCATCACATTCTTTTCGATGTGTATAACATCTAATTATGACGTATTCTAAGATCTTTTTAGTATGGCAGCTCTAAAAAGAAAATGCTTTTCTTTCGAAATCCAGAATTCCTCGTGGCCATCTGGTCTTATTTGAATGGTTGACCCAACCGTATCTCGCCCATTTCTTGTAATCTCTCCATTATAACCTGACCCGGCAACCAGATAGAATCTGTACTAAGTTTATGTTTTGGACTTTTATTTGAATACAGACACGCTCTGCCATCAAATTTACTCATGAACTGTGACGTTCTCCATCTATGTTCAATAGGTAGAAATCTGCGATGTCCTAAGTAACAGAATTTCTTACTTTCTGACAGTCGTAGGTGATGAGCATCTTC
Source organism: Thalassia testudinum (assembly GCA_037157565.1). NCBI lineage: Eukaryota > Viridiplantae > Streptophyta > Magnoliopsida > Alismatales > Hydrocharitaceae > Thalassia > Thalassia testudinum. The sequence goes on along the minus strand of JAZHRO010000073.1, from coordinate 2,334,939 downwards.
CATACAGACTAGGTAAGCAAGGTTTCCTTTAGTTCTCCAACTTGACAAATTTGCGTACGTCAGGAAGTTGTTTATGGTCCACAACAATGCTGCATGCATATTATAAAATTCTTTCTTTTCTACATCATATGTCTTCACGCCAATGAACCACAACTGTTTCAGTTCATCGATTAATGGTTGGAGATAAACATCTATTGCATTTTCTAGTTGTTTTAGACTAGGGATTAATAGGGTTAGCATCATGAATGACGATCTCATACACAACCAGGGAGGTAAGTTATAAGTGACCATTACCACTGGCCATATAGAGTACGACGGGTACATACTCTTAACTGGATTGAATCCATCTCTTGCAAGACCCAACTACATGTTCCTTGCTTCTGAAGAGAATGAATTGTTTCTTTCGTCAAATCTCTTCCACTCCTTTGAATCAGTAGGATGACGTATTTTTCCATCTTGAGATTTACAATCCTGATGCCATGTCATCCACGGTGTAGTTTTAGTTGATATAAAAAAGGTGTTGAAGCCTAGGTGTCAGTGGGAAGTAACGAAGAACCTTCTGAGGTTGTTTCCTCTTGCTTTCATTTTGACCTTTCTTATATCTCTGAAGTCCACATTCAGGACAATTACTCAAGTTTGCGAATTCATTTATGAAAAGAATGTAGTCATTTAGACATGCATCGATCTTCTAATAGTCCAAACCAAGCTTACGAATCTATTTCCTTGCCTCATACCATGAAGCCAGAAAATCATTAGGGTTATTCAATAGCTCAGTAATAAACTGAAGTATTTCTAACATGAATTTAGCACTAGCTTTATTCATAACCTTCAGTTAAAATATCTTCAACAAAAATGACAACTTAGAGATTTTCGTAACACTGGGTTCAATAGGATCCTCAGTAGTCTCAACAGCAACATAGAACAAATCACAACTGAACGGATCTTCCTCATCTGTATTTATATCCTCTCCTGCTCTCATCTCATTCAACATGTCTTGTATTTCTTCACCTCTACTATCACTAATTTCCTCGTCGATCTCTTCGTCAATAGTGTTCTCATTGTTTATGACTTTCTCAGTCAACTCCTCTCCATGAGCTACCCAAGTAGTGTAATGCTGCCACCACCCATTACGAATGCAGTGCTCAAGCATAATATTAAGGTTATGCAATGAACCATTTAAACATCTTCTACATGGGTAGAAGATATTCTCAAATTGACCTCCTTGCCTGAATATCTCCCTATCGTCATCAAAGGCCCAATCTAGGAATGAAATTACTCCATCCTTATATCTGGTGTAATCTGAACCTCGCAATCCAATCCAAGTTTTATCCATTGTAACCTAAAATTGAATGTAAACAAATCACTTATTATGAAGGGAAAGGACCAAATGATGTGTATCTTGATTAAGATTTTCACTTTATTGCCCATCCTCAAAGATTTAATCACAACTTAGGTTTTCTCGTTACATGTAACCTTACTGCGATGAAATTTTAGCAGCATCTCTCCGCACTTCTCCAATATACCCCCCAATACTAACCTTAGCTAGATTTCCTTTAACACCCAATTTAGGGCATCGCAGGAAACTAGATAAGATCAGTTGGTATACCAGAGAAGAGTAGGAAGAAGCAATTGAAATTTCACCGCAGAAGGTTATATGTAACGAGCAAAATTAAGTCGTGGTCAAATCTTTAAGGAGCTTCTTTAGTTCGGTACTTCACCAAACTAAAGTCGATCAAGTCTTATGGCATACTACAAAGACAACCCATCATGCATGTGAGGTATACATACACTTCCTGCATTGTCCGTATAACATAATCATAAGTCTCAACGGGCAAGTAATTTGAACATATTTTGACTCGGAGGACTTTTACCTTAGGGGTTAGAATGCCTAATGTTTGGCCTCGCGTGCAAATATCTTCTTTAGCAAGTGTGTGCATCTAAAATAATAATAATTATTATAAAGAAATTGACATAGACATAAGCAATCATCTGATAAGAAATAAAATTATTTTTATTAAATGCTAGAAAGAAATGTACAATAAATCAAATAGAACTACAAAATGGATGACGTAGCTTCGGAATAATAAATTATATGAACACAAGATCAAATGCCTTCCTGGGTGATAGCTTGAGCAATTGAAAGTTGTTTTAATTTGTCTATTAGAGTTTGGGCAATGCTTGAGAGATTTGAATGAAGGTCTATGATTGGTTTTGAGGTGATTTTAATACCTGATGTGATTTTCCTCCTTCACATTGTCTGTAGCGTAAGGAGGGGAATCAATTAGGGTTTCTAGGATTGGATTGAATTCTAGATATATTACATATTATTTATGACAAGTTAGAATGGAGATTTACTGTTTTGAATCAGATTTGGGATGAACACTTTCATCACCTAGGTCTGAGCTAGTTTATGGATTTCAAGTATTCGTTTAAAGGGTTAAGGTGTTGACTAAGGTTCAAAAATGGTTCAAAAGCTTAGATGGAGTTTAAATGGACTTTGAAGGTTCAAAAATGGTTCAAGGTTTAAAGTGTTTCCAATTCCTCTCCCTCCCTTTGCCCCTTACCTAACCAAATCCTAACATAACCTAACCAAAGCCCAACCTAACCCTAAATCCCCAACCAACCAATACATTTAACATTAAAGAATTTTAAAATTTTTGACAGAGTTTCCCCTTAAATTTTAAGTTTTTCATAAACCTGCATATCAAAATAATAGACATAATAAAAGTGGGCACACCTCACAATAAAAGTGCATCACACAAAAACATAAAGTGCACAAAAGTGGGCACACCCCACCATACATTCAAACAAATGACATTATGTGGGTACACCCCACCATACATTCACACAAATGACATTATGTGGGCACACCCCACATCTAATATAATCCTAAAATATCATAAAAATAAAATTAAAGAAATGAAATTATGCCTCCGATGTACTACAACCTCTGAGCGTGACCGTCACCAACAATCTGTAAATTCAATAACGCACAATAAATTAAATAATAAATCATTATGTAATTAATAACTTAACATATTAATTTGATATAAGGAAAGTAAGATTAGAAGGGGATGAAGAGGAGGGTGGAAGTAAGAAGGAGAGGAGGATGGGGGAAGGCGTAGTAGCAGGAGGAGAAGGAGGAGGAGGAGAGGCGGCAGGAGGGGGTGGCAGGAGGGTGGTAGGGTGGAGGTGGAGGCCGACAGGAGGGGCTCAGGCTGAAGGAGGAGGAGGAAGAGGGGATCGGGGAGGATGAGGGGGGCAGCAAGAGGAGGTCAAGAAGGAGGAGGAGGCGGCAGGAGGGGTCAGGGAGGAGGAGGAGGGGGTCAAGGAGGAGGAGGAGGGGCAGCAGGAGGGGGTGGCAGGAAGGAGGTAGGGTGGAGGAGGAGGCCAGTAGGAGGGGGTTGGCGTAGAGGAGGAGGTTGGCAGGAGGGGCCAAGGAGGAAGAGGAGGAGAAGGAGGGGGTCGAGGAGGAAGAGGATGGGCAACAGGAGGGGGGTGACTGGCGGGGGGCAGGGTGGAGGAGGAGATCGGCAGGAGGTGGTCTGGGTGGAGGAGGCTGGCACGAGGGGTTGGGAGGAAGAGGAGGACGATAAGAGGGGGAGGAGGAGGAGGAGGAGGGTGTTGGGGAGGAGGATTACCTAATTGAAGAAGGCGAAGGAGGAGGGCATCATGGACAGGAAGGAGGTTGCCGAGGATGGCGAGGAGGATGACAAGCAGCGGGTCGAAGGAGGAGCAAGAGGAGGGTGTCGGGGAGGTTACCTAACGAGGAGGAGGAGGGGGAAGCGTGCATTAGGTTTTAGGGGAAGACGATGAACAGTGATGGGGAGGTCGGCCACAGGCGATAGATGACCTGATATATGTGGTTGGTTATATTATAAACTGACGCCAAAGGATCATTTCAGTTCACCCTCGTACATGCCTAAAATTTTGGCTGCTAAATATAACCTATCTTTCACCGTTAGTTCTTACACTAATCGATGGTATAGGTGACGAATCCCGTGCAAAATTTAAGTAAAAGATCACATAAATCCACCCCATCAATAAAATATAACCAACTTTTTACCTTCGCTTATGTAATCAACCGATGGTAAATGAAAGTATAACTTGATCTTTACCGATAGTTTGGATGGATATTGTAACTGACCTTTCATCGTCGCTTTTTCATTTAATCAACAGCAAATATTCCATTATAAGATGTCTGGAAAAAGTGTCAGATGTCTAATACTAAGTTGATTTTTTTCCTATTTTCACAAGATCGAAATAGGGTTTTAAATAAGTTATCCAGACGACAGGTCGGACGTTTGACATTATGTCGAACGTCTGGAAAGATAAATCATTATGGAAATGGATTTATAACAATCCTTTGCTGTCACTTATTACAGAAACTGATGGTATTAATAGTTTTACCGTTGTTCATGAAATAAACTGATGGCAAAATATATTTGTCATTGCTTACTACAGCGACGACGAATATTAATGACAACTGCCCATCCAATCACTTTTGTTCAACCGATGGCCGGTTGAGTACAGGCCTTCACTGTCACTTATAGTAATAAGCAATGGCAAATATAATATTGCCATCGGTTTTATTAACCGACGAAAATGAACCGATAGCATAACCCTTTTTTCTAGCAGTGTTAAATATTTCAATGCAAGCCCACTTATTTTCATTTTAAACTTATTTTACCTTAGATTAATTTTAAGTTCACCCCTTGGTTACTTTGCATTTATGTTTTCCTGTTAAATAGTAGAATTAACCTATTTTTATTCGTACCCTCCAATTCTTGATATTCTTTAGTTAGATCCTTTTAATGATTAATTAGGTGAATTTAGCCTTAGAACTTAGCTAAAATAAGCATATGTAGAGGATGATAGTGCTACCATCATACCCCCATGACTACCATTTGTTAGAGCCTTAGTAAATTCTTAAAGTATAGCACAGAATTACAACTCAAAGGGTATTTTTGACATTCAGCTCATTTAAAAATAATGATAATTTGTTAAACTTGGTCAGTCTTTAGTACAAACATAAGTGCTATTGTGCCTAGGACTTTAGACAGCCCAGTTCCTCAAAACACTTAGATCTAACAACTCAAATTAATTGCACTTGACTCTTGATTTTTAAACACAGGGGCACATAGTTCAGGTTGGTCTTAGTTGCACTCTTAGTTTTGTTGTTATCAGGGTTAGAACATGTGTAGTGGAAGTGAATTGTGTTAAAGGTCCTAAGTGTGAAATTAATGACCTATTGGACTCAATTGGCTGCTCCAACATGAATTGGCAACTTTCTAGCTTGCAACGGGGTCAAGCTTAGGGTATATCTCCCCATAAAAATAAAATAAAGTCTAGCACCGTATATATTGTCTTTCTTTTTCATTTTTTTCTATGTTTTTATTTTTTTTTATGTGGTGCAAGTGTGTGAGGCATTCATGAGCCTTTTGGGGTGGTGAAGATAGGTACACTGCTTACTAAGACTTACGTATACAAGCCCCACCAAAATAAAATTAACTGCCTGCACCTTATTAGGGAAGTGGATCTCCATCCTTCAAGGGTTGGATGCTATAAGAGAGTTATTTTCTAAATTTACCTAACTCTAATGTTTTATTAACTTTCTCAGGTCCTAAAACTCAATCCATGCATGTGAGGTTGTATTTTGGTTCTTCAAACTTCTAGACCAAAAATGACAAAGAAACCAATTTAAACACTCGTGCCCCTTAGTCTAAGAGATCAAATTTTCGGACTTTACTCAGTAGGGAAAATTAAGTCATGCTTAGTCAAGAATATTTTGCCCGAAAATTCTAAGGTCGAGGATATGGGTGTCTTGATACTAGACTAGAGCACAAACAACTTTTAGACTTGAACAAGATTAATAAATTAATAATTCAGCACATTTTCTTCTTCCTTTTCACCATTAAAAAGATTTGTAATTCAATTCATAAAGAGTCTCCCTCCTTTCGTCAAATTTTTTTTTTTATGGAAATCTTTCAAAGAAAATGAATTCTCAATTAGTTGCACTTTAAAACCCCTCCATGCCTAAGTTTTGCAATGCCCTCATTGCAAAAGGATGGGTTTGAATTTAGCTTTGTTCATATTTTTAGAACAGGTTTATAAGGGTGGGTGGGTGGGTTGGAAATGGTTGTTGCGGATGATTTCAAGCTCCAAAGTAAAAATTGGAGGTGGAGTTGACTGTTCTGAAAAATGAATCTCAAAGTGCAATAGGAGTTTTATTCAAGAAAGATATGAAATTTCTCAGGTTTTTTTAAAATGACGGGTTACCTCCCATTAAGAACTAAATTTAATGCCTTCAATCAAGTAGAAAATGGTCAGGAGGAAGGGGTGATCAGAGTGCAGGAGTTTTGCAGAACAAGCACCTTGATGATTAACCTGGTCGGGCTGACCAGGTGCTTGTTTAGATCAACTGGCTGATTGTGCAGACCAAAAGCAATAAGCCAGGTGAGTTAAAAAATGTGGATAATTAGGTGTGGAGCCCACCAGGTGCAATTTGGTTCAAGAGGATTTCGAAATGAAAAGTGATGGTTTGCCTGCCTTGGTTCAGCCAGGTTAGAATAGGGATCCTCAAATGATAACGGATCAGTGAAAAATATAGGAACCCTACTTATGGGATCAGAAGTGGTTAGCAATTGTCTATTAGTTTGATCAATGTCCCACTCATTGTCAAACTGAGGTGGAAAATCAACTCCAACTAGATTGGAATGAGATGATTCGGGATAAAAATGGATTCTGGTGGAGTAATGTAGTGGAGATTAGTTGCTGAGAGTCTTAAGTAACCATTTCTGGATGGTGGTCTCCTGATCAAGTGGTGCTATTGCTTTGAGCCCCAAATCAATGACCTCAGAATCAGAGTTAAAGAATGGGTCATGGACATCAAGGTCATAGATTGAGCTATAATCATATGAAAATAAGGATTCTCCTAAATTAGAATAAGGTTCAAACTCAGCATCAACATAGGAGAATTCGAGAATAGAACATGGGTGAAAAGATTTTTTTGAACCTAAATCAGAATTACGATCACCACCACAACAAGAATCAAAATTCCCATAGTTATCAACCTAAGATTGGTCTAACCTAGATTCTAGTTTGAAGCTAATAAGGATATCCTTATTAGGCATAGGATTGGGTTCAGGGTATCTAGGATAGATCCAATCTAATCCTAACTCTTCAGATTCCTCTAATTATGTATCATAAATTTGTTCCAATTCAAATTAGTCAATATGCTCTTCTTAGGAATTTGGAGAGGTTTCATCAACAAAAATAGGCTCATAAAAATGATGATAATTTGAATATGAGATTATATCCTCATTAAATTGAGCCTTATTATCATCCTAACAGGTTATGGTCTATATTCTAGGTCAAGTGTAGGAATTGGGTTACTAGAATCTAAATTTAACATAGTTGGGATGTCAGAACTATGCTCAAGGAAGACTTTACCAAGATAAGGTGTAAGAGTTATATCCTCGAGGAAATCAGAATTGACATCATCACAGGTGTTTTGAAATTCCAGTTGAGTTGAACCAGCTTCAAACATTTTGGTTGCTGGTTCAAAATCAAGAACACTTGTTATGGAATCCTCCCAACCCAATAGTTTATTTTCTATATCAGATAATTCCTTATGCACAAAATCATCATTAGGTTCTAATTCGGTTGGGGATTCAACATAAAATTTCCCATTCTTGAACCTGTGTTCGGGGAAATATGATTTATCCTCAAAATTATCCCAAGATTCATAATCAAGGTCTGGGTATCTTTCATTAATTAGCTCTTCTAATTGATCTTACAGATCCTCGCGTTGTTTGAAGAAATCTTGGTAATTTTCCCATAGTTCAGGATTTAAAAAATATTGTAAACCCTCATTTCTATGAAGTCTTCTCACAGCAATCATTTGTTCTAAGAGGGTTTCCTGGGTCGAACCACATGATATCTAGGTTGCAATCATTTGGATGTGGTTCATAATGGGGTCCATAATGTTTAGTTCACTACCTTGATCTCCGCTAAAAGGGGTTGAGGTTTTGAAAAAATCTTCTTTATGTTTAATAGCATCCTCAATCATTCGATCTTTCATGCTCTTACAGGTTTCAGGGCTAGTGGACATTTTCTTAATTTTCAGGTTGACTTCTAAGTAAGGTTTTGAAATCAAATCAAGTGTTGGCTCAAAAGATGAATCGAGTTCAAGTTTAGAGTGACTAGAAGTTGATTAGGTTAGAACTCACACAAGACAATCGAGGCTTGACCCCGATTCAGATTAAACTCTAATAGAGTCCTTAAGGTGAGTCTTAAGGACCTCCTCCTATGCATGTACTAAAGAACATATGATAGGGACTGGATATGAATTGGACTCAATTGAGGCACCCAAAATAATTGGATGACTATGGCTAATTCGAGGTAGATGGACCGCTTGATCAAAAATTCACTCGCCCTAAGAATTACTTGGGCAGCCAGGAAAGAAGAGTCTCGTAAAGATCCCTACATGGTAAAGCATTCCCATGGGTTACAGGGTTTCCCCTACCTAACTTTTCTTGTCACTGTGGTTCCAAGTGGACTAGAGACGTGTGAGTTAGGCCCTAAACTCTTCCAATTTTAGGCTTAAATGTGCATGTGCCTTGGTTATCACTTGATTTTAGAGATAAATTCACCTGTGACCTAATTTTAGGTTGATTAGGTTGCAATGCAACCTAACTTCACCTGACCTATCCTATGGATTCAAGGATGAAAATTCATGTTAACTATCTTGAACCACCCTGTTTAGTAAAATAAACAGGTATCAAGTCACAAGTTTTAAGGTTCAAGTGATCTTAGAGCCTTGATTTTAGGGTTTGAGTTTTTGAATAACTTCAATCAATGGCTTAGGTTGCATAGGATCTGGAATGATATTTTCCTTTAAGCTTGATAATTGTGTTCTAACACTCCATAAAGCCTAATGGTTCAACCTTAATTTGCTCTAGATGAAGTCTAATTTGATTTAATTAAATGCACACCTTGGACTCAAGTAAGAAGATGTTAGTCAAAGGTGTGCTAAAATTAAGCACAAGTCCCTACTAGGCACAGGAATTAATAGGTTGTGTCCTAATCTTATTGACCTCTTCAAAAAATGAGGTTTAAAGGATAATCAAGAAATACTTGCCACAAATGATATGTTCTACGAAAATAAGGAAAGGGTGCGATCCTAACTATTTTTTTCATTTATATATATATATATAGAAATGGGAATTAAGTAATGGTGACACTATCAACCGTCATAACTAGCTTAATTTAGTCAAAATCCAGTGATAAATGCTCCTTAATGTTCATCAAAAGATCATAATTCTATTCTGAGTTGGGTTTGAGAAAAAGAGAAAATAAGTTAATTCTGCTGTTTTAACACCTAGTTATAATTTCAGGTTAACTAAGGGGTTGATTAGGGCTTAATCTAAGGTCAAATGAGCCTAATTTCCCAAGGAGTGGGCCTGAGGTGACTGAATCAGGGTTTTCTGAGATTTGCAGATTATTTTATTAATAAAAGCCCTAATTTCAGCCTTACTTCAATTAAACAGGTTCTAGTAGAAATAAATGTCATCTATCACTCTTAAAAATCATTGAAAAATATTCTATGAGGTTTAGAACCTTCACTTTGACCAAAGGAACCCATTTTGACAAAAAATAGACTTAAGTAGGAAGTTGTCTATTTTGGGATTTACTATAAATTAACTAGTCAAACTACATCAAAACCCAAATCTAAGGCCACCATTATATTCCTTGGGTCCAAATTAAGTTAAACCCAAAGTTTGAGCCCAATCAGAGGCCATCTTGACTCGGTTTGCATTTTAGCGCATTTGCTTCTATTTCTTACAGAAAACCCCCTATGTTTCAAGGTTCCTTCATTCAGGCCCCTATCTTTCATTTCTCTTGCAAAATAACCCCTCCTATCTTCTTTCTCAGTCTAAAAGAGGAAAGAGTAGCAATGGCAGCAACTCAAAACAACCCATCTGATGAGAGTCACATCATGAGCCATAATTAGCTCATTTTGACCTAATAAAGAGAATAAAAGCTCCTGCATAACTTAGAAGAAGGCTTAATTGGAGGAATAAGTGTTCCGAGAAGAAAACATGAAATAAAGGGTAAAACTGCAATTTTACCATTGCAGTACATAAATGGGATTTCTCAGAGACAAAACATAGGATAAATGGTCTGAATAAGATAAAAAGTGGGTTGATTCAATCAGAAATGGGTTCATGTGCAATCAAGGAATTAAATGACATCTGGTAATCCTAAAACAGACCTGCTTAATGCAACAAGGTTCCGATCAGGATAAAAATCAAGTAAACCCTCTAAAATTCATGGAAAAAAGTCTCCTAGGGTTTAGAATATTCAATTTGGCCTTTGGAACCTAGTTTGACCTAGATTAGGGTCCTAGCTCATCAATTGACCTAATTTAGGTTTTTACGCAAAATTTCCAGTCAAACGTGGTCAAACCTAAAATCCAACTTCACCATTGGATTCCTTAAGTCAAAATTAGGTTTGTACCAAAATTTGGACCTAAGGGGAGGTCATCTTAAACTACTTTGCAAATTAGTACACCCAATTACATTTTGGTCCCTATCTTTTGAAAGCCATTGCATAAACCCCCTAACTTCCTCTCCAGCCTTACAAGCAGGTCCCTTTGCCATTATTGGGGAGAAATCCTACTCTGACAAGGAATAGAAAGGGAATACTCTCTGATTCCTTAGAGATCTCCTCCCAAATTTGGAAGGGAGATTCTCTGAGGAATTCCCTTCCATTTGAACTCAATCCTGATCCCTGATTTGCACCCAATCTCTCGTGCGAACGCACGAGAGCTTTGGGTACATAATAGACTTCCATCTCCAGCGAGGATTCCCACGTTTGGAAGCTTGTCTTCCAAGCACAGGAGTCCCTGCCTGTGCCTATAAATTAACCCCCAACTCCGGCTGCACCTCCTCAGCTCGACTTGGCCGGAATTCCACCTCAATTTCCTCTTCTTCCCCTCCGGCCAAGGGATCCAGCGAACTCTGGCGAGCCCTCGTCCTCTTCCTCGTCGCTTTACCACAATACCAGTGGTAGAGCTGTCCTCCTCGTCCTCCTCCGCATCACGCAGCACCCGCGTGAGCTTCCCTAGCTTCGTCGTCGCCGTCATCTTCCTCCACTGGATGCCTTCTTCTCCGACGACAGCAGGTACTGCTAGTCGCCCTCTTTCCCCCTTCGTCCACTTAGTTAGGTTAGAACTGTTTGCCTCTATCCCCTCTTTCATTTCCCTCATTCTATTTCACAAAACGCTCCTCGACTGCCGCTGTCCACCGCCATCTTCCTCATCTCCAGCTACCCTCTGGCGAGATGCTCCCATCACTCCGCAGCCCCACACATCTCAGCAACCACCGCATAACCTCTGCCATACTCCACTGAATATCCTCCACTCATCCCCAGGCTGCCTACACCGCCACAACTACCCCCCGACCAAACCCATCCGTCCGGCCACAAAGCGACCTAGGCACGCACGCCTAGGCCGCTCCATGGCCTACAACCTACCACCTCACCTTCGTCGTGACACGGCAAAGGTGCTCCTGTGGTCTGATAGAGCTGCAAGGCCCTTTTTGTGTTAGGCAGGGTTTGAGCTCCAGCCGCCATTAGCGATGACTCGAGGAGGTTGCACGCTTGTTCCAGGCTGCAGTGCTCCAGGATTCTAGGTCCAGCAAACTCAGGGAGGTCTTGCGCATCCAGTTGTTCCAGCAAGTGGCGCTGCGAGGCCTGTAGTGCTACAATTGGAGAACGATCTCCTGCGGGCATGCGAGAAAGAGCGGTGGAACAATAGTCCCACCTCGGTAAGTCGTGAGGCACGTGAGTAGCTTAAATTGATTTTGTGATATTCTCTATTCGCCTCGAGAACACATGGGGTGAGGTCCCTCACCTATACATGTGCCTCGTCTGTGAGCTCATCACGCGGACCTGGTGACTCGACCCGATACCCTCCTGTGCACTCCTCTTGCACCACACCCACGCCGGTGCGCTTGGACGTGGGTGTGCGACCCGACCCGATTACCCGGCTCTGGGAGAGCATGCTGAAGAGTGATACACAGAGAGAGAGAGAGATGCGGGTGTGGGTAGAGGGGTAGCTTTTGCTCTCTTCAGTTTGTGCAGGGAAGGAACTGAAGAAGGAAGTAAAGACTTAGCCGCTGCAAGTGAAGGAGAAGAAGAAGGAAGGGAGCTCCGCAGAGGAAAAAGAAAGGCAAGGCAGAGGGAAGAGGCAAAGCCAAAGAGAAGAGGAAATGAAGAAGAAAGAAGAAATAAAGAAAGGGAAAGACAAGTAGAAGAAGAAGAGAAGGTAGAGCCAAGGAAGGAAGAAGACCCGCAGAGAAAAGGAGAAAGAAAATAAGAAGAAAGAGGCAAGGCAAGAGAACTGCAGTGAAGAAACACGGAAGAAGAAGCACAAAGAAGAAAGGAAGAAAATCAGAAGTCAGAAGAAGAAGAGCAAGAACAAGATAGGAGAAAACATCTTTTTAAGATGCCTGATCCCATGATCAGACGTCCAAATTCCTTATTTTTTCCACAATTAACTTTTAAACTCATGCACACATATTTTGAATTAAGTTTTGAGTAATTAAGTGTTCAATTACATTCTTGAGATTAGTAATAAATTCCAATTGCTCCCTGTGTTTGACCTTAGATACTTAGGTTTTCGAGTAATAAATTTTTATTTATTGACAACGCTTGATCACCTATACTACGACGTAACTAACTGTTAAAACATGATCAAGCCACGTTAACATTTTGGTGCCATTGTCAGGGAGCAACGCGCAATTTATCACTAGTCTCTACATTCTTTTTATCATATTGAACACTAACTTGCCCTACTTTGCTTTGTTGTGATCTTGCAAGTATTTCACAAGAAGGTCCCTTCCGCAAGTCAACTACTCCAGGGTAGGTAATTTCTTTTCTTCCTTAAACCATCCCCTAATCCTTGAAAGACAAAAGGAAGAAATTAATTGAAGAATCAATTGCCTTCTTTCTATAGTAATCACCATCTTTAAGGCAAACGTTTCCTGATTTTGTGAAAATTTTTTCAAACCTTCTTGAAGTTGGAGTGATTTTTTTAAATTCTATCCCACAAAATTCATGTGCCTAATAGAAATCACGCTTAATCTCTACGAACACACTTCTTGTTTTTAAGTCTAAAGAGAACCTTTTCAAGAAGAAAAGAGGATTGGAAATAGAACCAAATTAGGGTTTCTACAGTAAGGCCTTGGAGTGCTAGTTCACACATGCCTATATAAAAGGAAATGAACCCTCCTGCATCAGTGTGCCACCCAAGCCCTTGATTGAAGAGATCTAAACAAAACAAACCCTAAGAAAAATTGAGCTCTAAAATCACTTGAATCTTAAAATCTTGGACCTAATAAACTAGGAGTCAAATTAGGGTGATCCCTAGGCCCCAAGCCTAGAATCATTCTGCCATCTATAGGACAGGTCAGGTGAAGTTGACCCCTTGGGTCAACCAACCTCCAAATTAGGTCACAACATCAAAACATCTAAAGTTCAAGTGAGAACCCTAAAGCACCTTTGAAATAAAAGTGATAGACTTAAGAGGTTAAGGTCCCCATTTTGGTCTACCTGTAATCTCAGTGACAAGAGAGGTCGGGTGGGGGAAACCCTGTAACCCGTGGGGACACTCTACCGTGTAGGGGTCTTTGCGGGACTCTCCCTCTCTGGCTGCCCAGGTAATTCTCAGGTGGACGATCTTCCGATTTAGGGGTATCATCCGCCCCGAACCTCCATAGTCATCCAAACGTCTTTGGGTGTCTTGATTGGGTCAAAAACATCTCCAGTCCCTCATCTTTTCTGTTAGAGCACACACATACATTTTCAGTGGGACTCTTTATTCAGATTTAATCATTTCATAACTTGATTCTACACCTTGATTCAAACTCTGATTCTACATCTTGATTCCACCACCTGATCCAAATATGCAGCCAAACCACTTAGGACTACCATTCAAGAAACCTAAATATCGGAGATCCATGAGAGATAGGATGATTAAGGATGCCCTAAAATTCTATGAAAAAGATGACAAAACCTCAACACCAGTAGAAAACATTCAGGTTGATGTCCCAACAACCACTACCTTTATCATAACTTGTGCCCAAGTACTATTGGCAGAAGCCACAAAAGGATCAACCTGTGACTTGCTCATCACTAGGTACATTGAGATAGAAAAATTGCACAATCTTGAATACCTTCAATGTATGACAAATCCTCGATTTTGGAAGCAACACCAAGATCTTGAAAAATGGGAAGAGATAATGAGATTAGTAAAACAAATTATCGACCTAAAATACTTGTATATACAACAAATAGAGGATGAACCATCTTGGGACAACATCGAGGATCAATTTGATCTCGGGTTTGAGGCACAAAATGGTTGTGAATTCCCAACCCAGATGGAGTACAATGTGCCTGATATTGAATAAGGTTGGGAAGCTCCAAATGCAGGAAAACATAATGTTGAGCCCACTCTAGACCATGAATCACCAGTCTTAGAATCTCAAAACTCCTGCACTAATGAGAGTAGAACTGAACCTCTCAAGGGTGTAAATTCCATCCCTTATTCTGGTGAGGTGACCCTCGAAGGTTATTTGGACCTAGATTCTAGTGATTCAACAAACATCTTAAGCCTAGAATCTAGATCTGAAACCTATTTTGAAGATTTCAAGGCCCCATATGAGGAAGATCAATCTTTCAATGGAGAATATGAGTTTGGGCCTCTATTTGATGAATATCCCGCTCCAACATCCTCAGAGGAACTAATCGATTTTTCGGAAGTCATGCCAATTTACGATACAAAAACTGAGGAGTTGGACGAGTGGGGTTTCAATTGGGTCTATCCTACCAGCTTAGAACCAGGTAAGGACACCTTTTTAAGCTCAGAATTAACATATAGGCTAGACCCCAGTCAGGCTACTGAAGCTACAACATATGATTTATTCTATGGTGGAACTCACGATCTTGAATCTCATTCGGATTTTGATTTTCGCAAACTCTCCGACGATTTCGAATCTGATCATAACATCGGAGAAAATATGCTTCCTGATTATAACAAGCCAATTCTCTTTGAAGCCACCTCCTCCACATATACAGAACCAATCAAAACCCGTTCTCTACCCCGACCCGCAATCAGACTCAATTTCTATTCCGATTCACCTCTCACTGAGTCGTTTGCAGATGCTTCAACTCCATATCTATACCAGGTATCAGGTATTAATCAGACTGAAAAACAACAGCCATCATTCTCTGATCACCCCTGTAGGGTTTCCACACCATGCATAGATTATTTTTCGGAACCCTACTCTGACCAGGCTGATTCGACTCAGCCTAAACCTGAGTTTTCACTTCAATATCCATCCGAGCCACATTGCATATGGTGGGTTCCGCATCTGTTGATCTACATCTATCAACCCACCAGACTTATTGGGTTTGGGCTGCACCATCAGCCCACTGATCTTAACAAGCACCTGGTTGGACCAACCATGCTCTTAATCAAGGTGCTTGTTTTACAAAACTCCGCTGATTTGACCACTCCCTCCTCACCCCATATTCCGCTCGGCTGAAGGCATTGAATTTATCACTTAACGGGAGGCAACCTATCATTTAAAAAATAAAGACCCGTCTGATTATCCATCTGTACTCCACATCCATTGCACCTTGAGTTTAGCTTTAGATAGTTGATCCCACCTCTGGTACACGTACTAGAGCTTGAAATCTTCTACATCAGTCATTTCCGACCCGTTCACCCACCCGATATATCCTGTTCTAAGTCCTTGACCTCAACACTATTTCACACCCTCTATTTACAATGAGGACATTGCAAAACTTAGGCATGGGGGGTGATAAAGTGCATACATACAGAACCAAGAAAAAGTCAGAAGGATTCTCACAAAAAAATTCACATATGTCAAAAACACAAAAAAAAAGAAGAAAAATTATGAAAAAGAATAAAAAATGGAGGAGGGAGGAAATTTTGTGAGCCACATAATCATAAGGAGAAAAAGAGCAAAAATGACAAAAAGGAGCACAAAATGAAAAAAAAAGAGAGATAGTCATTAGTAAGAGATTAAGGGATTAACTGAAGTTCTAGACCAGATCAAGAAAAATGAAAGAAAAGTGATAAGGAGACATAAAAGGAGATTAGCAGGAACACTGGTCTTAGGCCTCTTGGGCTAGATTCTTAGGCTTAATAATTCATGTATCCGCTAAAATCTGGATAATCCTCAAGAGGTTGGGGAAAATGCAAAGCTTAAGTATTAGGTTTAAGGCTTAGGAAGTATTCGGCCTCGTTAACTGACCATCAATTTGCGGGATTCGGTAACCTAAGCACCCCAATTCACACACAGTCTGGTTCAGTGCGCATAAATATCAAAATCATGCAAAAAGCGTTTCAATGTTCTGAAAAAGTCACCTAGATTAGGAGTGGCCGATCAACACAAGTTGATTTGGACGAGTTCCTGGAGCGGAGAGGTGGCAAATTCCCCTCGAAGATGCGTAACAACATATCATCTCCTCGATGCTTGTCTCTTAGGATATTTAAATATCCTACCGGGGGCATGTAAGCACTCTGTTGGTTCAGATTTCATGGGCGACATTATCACGAAATGTCGATCGCTAGGGTCTGAATTCGACCACGGAACACCATGGGCGGGATTATCTCGAAATCTCGAAAGCCAAGGTTCTAGGGGTTGCCATGGGCGGTGCTATCTCGAAGCATCGATAGCCAGGGACCCTTGAGGATTGATGATGGGGACGAGGAATCCGATACCGACCGTGTTGAGAAGCCAATTTGAAGCTAGAAATAAAAAAGAAAAGAGAGAGAAAACTCTCCAAACAAATAAATCTTCTGTCTCTCTCTTACAAAAATGCACTGCAAATTGAACCTAGGCTAAAAATGTCTCAAGCACGGGTGCTTTAACCGCGGTGTCCAACAAACCCTAGGTTAGTTTCTGCCAGCCTTAAAAACCTTTATGGAGGACTGAGGCTAAAGCGGGTCAGGTCCGGATTTTGGTTGATACTTGAGTACCTCTAGGCCTATTGTCGGCATTCTGACTTAGACACAAAAGAAAAAGAAAAGTACTTATAACTGATGACAGACACTCAGGGTCTAGAACAGAAGTTAAAACCTTGAAATTTTGCTAAGGGATTAGCAAAAGCTAGGCATGCAGGCATGATGAGAGCCTCATCATGAGCCATAACTAGCTCATTTTGACCTAATAAAGAGAATAAAAGCTCCTGCATAACTTAGAAGAATGCTTAATTGGAGGAATAAGTGTTCCGAGAAGAAAACATGAAATAAAGGGTAAAACTGCAATTTTACCATTGCAGTACATAAACGGGATTTCTTAGAGACAAAACATAGGTCAAATGGTCTGAATAATATAAAAAGTGGGTTGATTCAATCAGAAATAGGTTCATGTGCAATCCAAGAATTAAATGATATGTGGTAACCCTAAAACAGACCCGCTTAATGCAACAAGGTTCTAATCAGGATAAAATCAAGTAAACCCTCTAAAATTCATGGAAAAATATCTCCTAGGGTTTAGAACTTTCAATTTGGCCTTTGGAACCTAGTTTGACCTAGATTAGGGTCCTAGTTCATCAATTGGCCTAATTTAGGTTTTTGCACAAAATGTCCATTCAAACGTGGTCAAACCTAAAATTCAACTTCACCATTGGATTCCTTAAGTCCAAATTAGGTTTGTACCAAAGTTTGGACCTAAGGGGAGGTCATCTTGACCTACTTTGCAAATTAGTACACCCAATTACATTTTGGTCCCTATCTTTTGAAAGCCATTGCATAAACCTCCCTAACTTCCTCGCCACTCTTACAAGCTGGTCCCTCCGCCATTATTGGGGTGAAATCCTACTCCGATGAGGAATAGAGAGGGAATACTCTCTGATTCCTCAGAGATCTCCTCCTAGATTTGGAAGGGAGATTCTCTGAGAAATTCCCTTCCATCTGAACTCAATCCTGATCCCTGATTTGAACCCAATCTCTCCTGCGAACACACGAGAGATTTGGGTACCTAACAGACTTCCATCTCCGGTGAGGATTCCCACGCTTGGAAGCTTGTCTTCCAAGCATAGGAGTCCCTGCCTGTGCCTATAAATTAACCCCCAACTTCGGCCGCACCTCCTCAGCTCGACTTGGTTGGAATTCCACCTCAATTTCCTCTTCTTCCCCTCTAGCCAAGGGGTCTAGCGAGCTCCGACGATCCCCCCTCATCTTCCTCGTCGCTCTACCACAATACCAGTGGCAGAGCTGTCCTCCTCATCCTCCTTCGCGTCGCGCAGCACCCGCATGCGCTTCCCTAGCTTCGTCGTCGCCGCCGTCTTCCTCCACTGGACGCCTTCTTCTCCGGTGAAAGCAGGTACTGCCAGTCGCCCTCTCGCCCCCTTCATCCACTTAGTTAGGTTAGAACTGTTCACCTCTATCCCCTCTTTCATTTCCCTCATTCTATTTCACAAAATGCTCCTCGACTGCCGCTGTCCACCGCCATCTTCCTCATCTCCGGCAACCCTCCAACAAGACGCTCCCGTCACTCTGCAGCCCCACACGTCTCGCCAACCACCGCATAACCTCCACCATACTCCACTGAATATCCTCCACTCATCCACAGACCACCTACACCGCCACAACTGCCCCCCGACCAAACCCATCTGTACGGCCACAGAGCGACTTAGGTGCACAGGCCTAGGCCACTCCACGGCCTGCCACCTACCGCCTCACCTTTGCCGTGACACGGTGAAGGTGCTCCTGTGGTCTAATAGAGCCGCAATGCCCTTTTTGTGTCAGGCAGGGTTCGAGCTCTAGCTGCCATTAGCGGTGACTCGAGGAGGTTGCACGCTCGTTCCAGGATGCAGTGCTCCAGGGTTCTAGGTCTAGCAAACTCAGGGAGGTCTTGCGCATCCAGTTGTTCCAGCAAGTGGCGCTGCGAGGCCTGCAGTGCTGCAATTGGAGAACGATCTCCTGCGGGCGCAGGAGAAAGAGCGGTGGAACAATAGTCCCACCTCTGTAAGTCGTGAGGCGCATGAGTAGTTTAAATTGATTTTGTGATATTCTCTATTCGCCTTGAGAACACATGGGGTGAGGTCCCTCACCTATACACGTGCCTCGTCCATGAGCTCATCATGCGGACTTGGTGACCCGACCCGATATCCTCCTAAGCACTCCTCGCGCACCACACCCACACCGGTGCGCTTGGACCTGGGCACGTGACCCGACCCAATTACCCGGCTCTGGGAGAGCGTACTGAAGAGTGATACACAGAGAGAGAGACGCGGGTGTGGGTAGAAGGGTAGGTTTTGCTCTCTTCAGTTTATGCAGGGAAGGAACTGAAGAAGGAAGCAGGGACTTAGCCACTGCAAGTGAAGGAGAAGAAGAAGGAAGGAAGCTCTGCAGAGGAAAAAGAAAGGCAAAGTAGAGGGAAGAGGCGAAGCCAAAGAAGAGGAACTGAAGAAGAAAGAAGAAATAAAGAAAGGGAAAGACAAGCAGAAGAAGAAGAGAAAGCAGAGACAAGGAAGGAAGAAGATGACCCGCAGAGAAAAGAAGGAGAAAGAAAATAACAAGAAAGAAGCAAGGCAAGAGAACTGTAGTGAAGAAATAAGGAAGAAGAAGCACAAAGAAGAAAGGAAGAAAATCAGAAGTAAGAAGAAGAAGAACAAGAACAAGATAGGAGAAAACATGTTTTTAAGATGCTTGATCCCATGATCAGACGTCCAAATTCCTTATTTTTGCCACAATTAACTTTTAAACTCATGCATATATATTTTGAATTAAGTTTTGAGTAATTAAGTGTTCAATTACATTCTTGTGATTAGTAATAAATTCCAATTGTTCCCTGTGTTCGACCTCGGATACTTAGGTTTTCGAGTAATAAATTTTTATTTGTTGACAATGATTGATCACCTATACTACGACGTAACTAACTGTTAAAACACGATCAAGCCACGTTAACACCATCATCACCAACTCTTGATTGAGGAATTAACCCCACAATTCTTCGCCAAATCCCACCAAACTTGGTGGGATTGTCAATAAAATCATGGCCGATCCATTGAGCCATGTCGTGAGGTCAAATTTGGAGAAAATCGTCATCGATGAGCCATGAAATGCGTGACCCATAGTTTCCAAAGTTTGCAAGCTAAACTTGCAAATTTTGGCTCATTTGATTTGGAAATCTCTTCTATAAAGAGGCCTTGACCTCCTCATGTGCAAGGTGTGCATGACTTGGCTGAATTTCCTCTCTTCTTTATCCACGACGGCTAAGCTCTGCCACACCTCGAAGCCTACTCTTCCCCCTTCCTCGCCTCTTGCCACATACAATAGGCAGAGGGTTGTGCCTTCCCATGCTTCCACGAAGCTTCACATGAAGCTTGAGCCCCTAATTCCTCCTCATCGCTCCAATCTTCGTCCTTCTTCTTTCTCACCAGTGGCATCTTCGACGAACCCTATCCCTTTACCCTTTAGCAAAATTAGGTTAGGGCTCTTTTGTATCTTCTTCTCAATTAGATCTAGGGAACTTATTGGATCTATTCTTCACCTCCTTCTTCTTTGACATCGTTCGCCGCCTTCACCTCCACCTTCATCGTCTAGCCCTCTTTGCCTTCCTATGATCTAATTGACTTGGACAAAAGGATCTCCACACCTCCACAAGCATTTTTCCCAAGTTAATTGACCCATACATCCACACCTACACCCTTAACCATTACCATCGATGGAGCTTCTTCAAAGCTTCACCGTCAGCCACACATACACACCATCACACATAATTTGGTTAGGGCTTTGCTCTGGTGAGTAGCGTTAGAGCTTTTGGTGGATTTAATTGGGGCTGAGGGCCCATGTGTACATATGTAGGTGATCACCAGATTGGACTTCGTCTCCATTGCCGAACGACTGTCTCCAGCAGCTTCTAGATGAGGGTACCACCCTCATCTCACGTGGACTTAGTAGAAGAACACATCTTGGTTGTGGATTTCCAATCCCACAGTTGGCTAGCAATCGAAGACTTCATCCTCGCAATTGCCAAACAAAGAAGATGAAGAAGAGGAGTCACGATTATTGCCACATCGTTGAGAACGGTGGCTGAGGTTGAGTTAATAAGGGAACCTACCCCCTTATTGCTCACCCAAGCAACAGAGGGTCGGGTTCCCGTATCAACTCACACACATGTGCCTGCACACACACAGGTGTACATGGGTCAGGTATTAGGTCGATTTTGCCTTGGGTTCTGTGTGCAGTTGGATTTGTTTTGTATGAGGCCTTGGCCGAGTTTTAAGGCTTGTTTGAAGACGTCTGAAGGCTACGTGTTAGATGTCTGATGGCTGTAAAGAAGTTTTAAGTGTTAAGGGTTCCCTTTCTTAGTTGAAAAGCAAACTTTTTACCCTTAAACACTTCATTTATTTTTGAAGATTGAGAGCTCAAGTTTTTATTTATTTGAGATTGACATTCATTGTAGATTCTATTCCTTTTTATATCAAATTATTATGCTCATTTTATATTCAATCAATTAGTGGTTGATTATGATTATTTGCTCCTTGAGATGACCTCGAACTCAATTCGAACTTGTAAATTTAAGTGTTTTCACTGCTTTAGTCACTGTACTATGACATGTGTTTTAAACTTGAGTTTAGTGCAACAAAATTAAGGAATAAAAGAGAAGTAAGTTACCTGCCTGTGGTGTGGTTGTTCTGTTGATGAAATGGTAGGCCCAGTTGGAGTAATCCCACAACTAAGCAGGTCCGGTCCAAGAAAACCAACAACCATAGCAGAGGCAAGTTAGTTAGAAAAAATAAATATTCACAATTAAAACAAAAGAGAATAAATACAACAAATACGTATAGAATAAAATAAAATAAAATAAAATATATACAATGATAGTGGTAAGCACATGTTGCTCCCTAGCAACGACACCAAAAAGTATTGAGCACAAAATAAATTTGTTGAAAATCATGTCGTAGTACAGTTAAATCGAGCAAATTGACCTTTACAATTTATAATTCTCAATAGAAAGTATTCCAAGGTCATCTCTAGGAGTAATCTAATGTGAAAAAATCACTATCTAATTAATAACAATTGAACTTGTATTAAAGGTTAATTTTTAAAATGAACAAGTTTAAAATTGCACTTGGTTTTACGAATACAAATACGAAATACAAACCCACGTGCAAAAGTTATTTAATGCTCAATAAAATAAATTAATCAAGTGTGAATGCAACTAAACACTAAATGATCAATTATCAAGAGTATTTGAGCAAGAAATTGCAATAAAAACTTATTCAGAACCAAATATCAAGCCAAATCCAGCAAAATTGCAAATCAGTCCTTGGATCCTTGCAATTAGGTCCCTACAAAGTATTTTTCCTTGCGATTTCATCCCTACCAGCAGCATGGAGGAAGAACTCCTCATCGATGATGGTTGTAGGGGTTGGCTTTGTGGCGGTCGTGGTAGAGCTTCAGGACATGGCACCAGTGGCTAAGGGTCGCAATGCGAAGCCCATGCCCACATGAGCCTTCACGTGAAGCTTGGGTCTTTGGGGACGACCGGAGGTGGTTGCTGGTGGTGTGGGAGACGATGGTAGTGGGGATAGCCAGCTGGTGGTGGAAGTCATGGAAGCTCTAAACCGAAGGGTCGAGAAGCTCTACCTTGGCTTGCTGGAAGTGTTGGCAGTGTTGATTTGGTGCAATGAGGGTGAGGGAAGGTCGGCGAACATGAGGAAGGAGACATAGGTGGTGGGTGTCCAGTGGAGAGGTGGGCGCGTCGAAGCTTGAAATCAATTGGGTGCTTTTGTTTGTGGCGACGTGGCGAAGCTTTGGAAGAGCCTAATCTAGATTATAGGAAGAGTGGAGCTCGATCTTAGAGTTGGGGGCCTTTGTTGATCACATGGTTTGGGAGTAATCACTCCCTAAACTTTGTCGAAAATCATGGAGGGGAGATTGGTCGGCTCCTGTTGATGGAGAAGACGGCTGACATCATCATGACCTTAGTCAGGGACCATGATGCAAGAAAAATGGACCTAGTTGTAATAATTTTAAAAATTAAGGGCCTAATTGTAAAGTAGGCCAAGACAAAGTCCAACTGGTCTCATGCTTTTAGGATAACTTAAGTTGGATCCAACGAATCTAATGGCGATATCAATTTTGGGTTTTAATGAAATTTATTTAATAAATTTACGATTTAACCCAAAATGTATTAATTACCTGCTTTGGTCTCCATTTTAGGTCAATTTGGACTCATTTTGTAAAATTGAATGTTTTAAATCTTATAAAATATCTTTCAATAATTTTTAGAAGGTTTATTTTACATTTATTTCCATTAGAACCCTTTAAATTAAAGTGAGGTCGAAATTAAGATTTTATTAATTGAAATAAAATTTGTAAATAAATCAATACATGCCCACTTATTTTAATTTTAAGCTTATTTGACCTTAGATTAATTTTACATTCACCCCTTGGTTAATCTGCTCTTATTTTTTCTTGTTAAAATAACACAATTAGCTTATTTTTATTCATACCCTCCAATTCTTAATGTTCTTTTGTTATACCCTTTTAATGATTAATTAGGTAAATTTAGCCTTAAAACTTAGCCAAATTAAGGTAGATATAAAGGATGATGGTGCTACCATCATACCTCGCCAATGATCATCTCCCCGCTGGCCACGCTTCTAGTTGACGACCCCAATGGACTTGCCAAGCCTCCTTCGTTAGCCTCCCTCTCTGCCATCCTCCTTTGGTGATGGATACAAGTGGTTGCACCCATCATCCACCATCATTCCCATGAGTGCACCGACATCGAACGACCACCGACAAGTGTGGTCGTTTACGCCATCCTCTCTTCCTCCTTTCTCCCCCCTTTCGCTCTTTGGTTCTCTTCTTCTTCACACATGCACACATATAAGCCATTAATGGAGAAGAAAATGAACTCACCTTTAACCTTGCGTCATTGTCGTAGATGCCATTGCTGCGACCTCCTCTCATGTGGTGTGGAGGGGAAGAGGACGGTGGAGAGGAAGGATGGATGTGGGGTGAGGCCTAGGGAGGGTAGAGAGAGTTTACCTTTTCTCTTTTCTCTCCCTCTTATCTCTCTCTCTCTTTCTCGAACACATGTTGAAAGCATGGGAAAACAATGGCTGGTGCTACGAATTTCCTTACGTTTAGGTTTTTGTGGATTATTTATATTTGAAGGAGAGAGAAGTGAGGGTTATAGATGGAAGATTTTAGGAATAATGAGTATTAACAAATTTCCACCTTTGTAATTATGTGCTCATCGCATAATTATGACAAAGGATATCTGAATTTCTCAAAATTTGTCTTGTTAGAAAGCTTGTAATGAGAGGAACCTAATAGTGCCAATTATGGTCCCATTCATGCAAAATTTCCCTAGGATTGACCAGAGTTGACCAAAATTCAAAATTTTTTATTTTTGGGTTACACGAATCCGATTTACGTCCAGCAAGCATTGATAGGTTCATCCACGCACGCCTAAACTAACTCTGTGGTCGGATTTAAATTTTGGGATGTAATAGTTGTGAACCTCCCTCTTCTTCCCGACCTTCCCGCGGCAGTTGCCACGGATGGTCAACTGCCATGAGGGATTTCGCCTCAATGCCCGAGCAATAGAAGGGAGGACCCCACTTCTACATCTTCAGTCCAACCACACGTCATGCCAAGGTCATTGGCTTGGTTGATCCTGGGCCACAAATTAATGCTAGCGGTCGCTTGGCCTACCTGCTTGAGTCTGGCAACTATTTAGACAAGGCCCTTATGGCCACTACTATTCGCATCTAACAAGGGGTTATCACCCCTACTCGTGCTCTTTTAGGGCACTCGGGCCAAGTGGCACCTGCCAAGGGTCGTGTAGCTGACCAAACCACCCGAGAATCACTCGAATGAGGAGCCCTTGGCTCAACCTTGTAATGTTCCTCAACCGAAGAGGACAAGTGACCACAGGGAGGTGCCACCCAGCATTTTCCACTAATGCCGCCAAAGATAGACAGTCGAACGCGTGACGTAAGGGTTTGCATGGGTGTGAATTTGATGTAATTAAATGTGTTGTCATTGCAGTTTATCAAATCTTGAACCACTTAATCATTTCAAAATTTATTATTATGTGAAACACAAATTGGATTTTAAGTTAGGTTTGGTGAATCCCAATCGATATACGAGGAGGTGAAATGTGGCTCTTTGTTTTGAAATCTGCTTAGGTCAATTTTATTTTATTTTTGGTGTTTTGGACAATTGTAATTTTTTATCTTTTGTTTAAGTAAAAATGACAAAGAAATATTGGATGAAGCTAAATATTATTTTTTTCTTTTTTCCTTCTATAATTTTCTTTATTTTGTCTTTTGATGGTTACTGTAACGACCCGGTTCCCGAGTCCCTACGAGACACGAGAACCGGACCGACTCGACTAATCCCAAGACCTAGTCGTCCAACGAGGAAGTAACCAAAAGACAGTAAAATAAACCACATTCAGCATGAATATAACTAACAGTAAGAAAGTACAGCAGTAAGGAAAGAAACTACTACAGTAGGTACCACCACAACAGTAAAACAACATTTATCATATAACAAGAACTGCAGGTAAAGAAGGTACAGCGGAAACAAAAACTACTCACTAGAACAGAAACAAAAGGGGTACAAAAAGGCTGTGGTACTCTACTGGACCCTACTCGGCCCAGCGTCCTCTGCAGCCGCCGACCCTGGCTGCTCAACACCTGGTCCTGAAAAAGGTAACGAGTGTAACACGTCAGCAAAACGCTGAGTAGAGTGGCAAACTAACTAAAGGCAACAGTAGAGTGTACAGTAGCTGTTATGTTCTATTACTTCTTTTTTTTTTCACATCTTTCAATTTTTCTCACTATTTCTTTTATTTCTCAGATCCTTTACTTGATCTCGAATGTCCTTGTGGGAACGATCTTGATTGCAGTCTTTTCCAAAAGTAGAAGTAGCACGTGGTGCTCTCCTGGCCGGGAGAGTCCCCCGTGGTGATCCTACCCTCAGTCAACCACCCCAAGGTCACTGACAGACGTAACGGTGACTACGGCACGCACGATAGACGCACAGGTAGCTAGCCCGCACTGGCACGCGGTCAGTCGTTTCCGTTAACGGGTGCGCCCAAAGCACAGCACGGAACCAGGGCAGAGCCCTCTCAGTAACAGGGGTCCAACCCCTCCACAGTAACCAAACCGGGGCCTTGCCCCTCCACAGTCCGCGCACCCTCGCCTGACTACCCTGGTTTGCCCTAATGGGCCTAACAAGTCGGTGAAGGAGGCTAGCAGAACCCCGGGGCCCGTGGGGTAGCTAGTACTCTCCTAACACTAGTAGCTCTCCTCGGTACTACGTACACGAGGGCCAACAAGTCGGTACAGAGCGGCCAATCCTAACCCCAGGTCCCTGGGGTGGCTGGCCCCACTCTGCACTAAACAGGTACAGGTACTTCCCTTGGTACTGCGTACCCAAGAGACAGTACAAACTACATCTCAGTTCCATTCCTTTTTCTTTCCAGGAGTTCCACTCCTAATTCCCCGTAGGGTTCCAGCTCTTTATCTCAGAACATCATATGTTTCACTTTCCAGATTCACGTTCTCAAAATCCATGATCTCAAACATGTTTCTTTATTCATGACAGGCAGCTGTTAATTAAATTTACAAGCAGCTTTATATATATTCCTTTCCATTTTCCCAAGACTGCAGTAATATACATTCCACTAGTTTTTCCACCCTAGGATTCATGCCATACCCTAGGATCTATCATACAATCTAGTTTTCCGGCCCTAGGATTCATGCAACACCTAGGAGCTATCATTCCATATATTTCTCATTCCTAGGATTCATGCAATGCCCTAGGTTCTAGTTATGGTTCCATACTTTAACAGATTTTATTAATACTTAAAGCCACTCTACCAGGTACAACGGGAGTAGTGGGGGCGTGATCGGGAATCCCGCGTGCCTCCGCGACTCTCAAGACTGCAACCGAACGAGGTCCTATCACAAGGATCAAACACAAGGAGTGTCTCAGAACAGTGTATAGCTACTGTAGACGGGTAGAGGAATTAATT
This sequence comes from Thalassia testudinum, assembly GCA_037157565.1. Taxonomy (NCBI): domain Eukaryota; kingdom Viridiplantae; phylum Streptophyta; class Magnoliopsida; order Alismatales; family Hydrocharitaceae; genus Thalassia; species Thalassia testudinum. Next base: position 2,307,829 of record JAZHRO010000073.1, on the reverse strand, counting down.
CTGAAAAGAACGCAACTCGAATCGCGGAAAACGGAGCCCAAACGGGCCCTAAACGGGTCAAAAAAGATGATACTGTGCAAAATCAGACGTCTGGAACTCCTTCCAGACGTCTTAAACGGTGGATCAGAGAATTACCTGTTCAGCTTGGTTCCCCGGACGTCCAGAAGCCTGCGGGGACGTCTGTCCTATACCCCAGACGTCCGATGGTACACACGGACGTCTGTAGATCACTCCCGCCGTCCGGTACAACTTCCAGACGTCTGATTCGCAAAGGATGGCGAATCAGCGACCTGCGCATGGCCAACCCCCCCTCCCTCAGTACGGTCAGTCGAGAAGAAGGAAGAAGAAAGCGGAAACTTACCTTTCAGATGTCTGTATGATCTTACAGACGTCGACCTTGCCGTCTGGCTATCAACCCAGACGTCTGATTCTGGAAATCTTTCCAGAATCAGAACCCTGCTCGGCCTCCGCTCGCGACGCTGCCCGCGTCGCACCTCGCGCGTCTGCTGCTCAGCCCGCAGCAGGTCCCACTCCGCGTCGCTCCGCGCCCCCTGCGCCCTCCGCCGGTCGGCCAAGCCGCTCCGGCGAGCTCGCCCTCACGGCAGAGCCCCGCCCTCGCACGCCGCACCTCCTCCGCGCTCACTGCGGCTGCCGCTGCCGCCCTCGCGCTCGCTCGCCCTCGCGCTCAGGAAGGAGAAGAAGGAGGAGACGGTGGAGACGGGAGGGGAGGCGCGCCCTTTTTAAGGCCGCGCGAGGAGGAGAGAGAAGGTGGTTGCAGCGCGCCTGCAGCCGCAGAGGGAGAGAGAGGAGGAATCGCAGGTCTGCGCGCACAGGCGCGCAGACGAATCTCCCGTGCGAACATAACTGTTTTCCAGACGTCTGTAAACGATCCCGGACGTCTGGTCAGACGTCTGGATGTGATCCAAGACGTCTTGTCCGACGTCTGGGCCACCTCCCAGACGTCTTAAAAGGCGTCTGGGGCACGCGTTCGTTACAGTTACAAGAAAATGAGAATGACTATGAAACTATACAAGACACTAGTTTTGGATGTTTTTGTCTTGCGATTTTTTTTTGTCATTTGCTAAGAAGGAAACATAAAGGGAATTCTAACTAAAACTCAAAACTTTCATTACTTGCGAAAGGCATTATGTACATGATGCGAGATTTGCATGATTTTAAAAATGGGAGTTTTAATGTCATTGTAATGCGCAAAACTGATCGACTTTTAAATTTATATTCCTAGATAGTGGTGGTATCTAAGGTTGTCCAAGGAGGTCAATTTGTTAGTCAAATAAGTGATTCTCTCTCTTGCCTCTCAAATCAACACTTCTCTTTTTGTATTTTGATTTTTGTAAATTTTTATGTTTGGAAATAAGCGGGATACGAATGGAAAGAAAGAACTACGCTAAAGAACTACACCTAACAACTAGAACCTAAGTGATAAGAGAAGTCTTCTCTTCTAAGCTCACCCTAGGCAAGTGCACCTAGGGTAATTAGAAGAGAATTGTGATGCATTAAACTAAATAAAGTTTCTACTTGAAATTAAAAATTCAAGAATGAAGAAAGGCACTTTACTATTAAGAAGAATTGTTTACAAAGTACTTAGAGAGCTCAACTAACCAGAGGTTCCACTTAGTTAATCCCTAAGTAGATGAATGCTTAAGAGGAATTAAAATGCAACAAAATGAAAGACAGAAAATTCTCCCAAGTAGTTGAGGCAGCCTTCGCTCCAAGAATGGTGGATCCCAAACTTGAGGAAGACTTCCTTCTAGCTCCTTGAGTTGCTCCTCTCAAAGGTGGACATCCTTCACCCTTCTTTCCTCCTACTTGGCCATCCTCCTTAGTGAGGAGCTTTCTCCTTGGTATGGGACAAGGAAGGAAAGAGAAGAAGAAGAATGCACCAAGGGAGCAGGTAGGTTGCTCCCTTAATCTTCTTCTCTCCTCCTTTCTTGGCCGTGTGATGTATAGTGGCTATAGGTGTTTGATAGGAAGAATTGTTGCTTGCCAACGATGTGACTAGCTAAGGTGGAGCTACGGTTTTGAGGCAGAAGAGCTGGAGGAAGTAGTCTTGAGCTACATTGGAGCTGGTGGTTGCTGAAGAGAACTGTAAGGAGCTACCTTAGTTGGCTTAGCTTGCTAGTTCTTTACTAGCTGCTGAGCCAAGCTAAGATGAACTGGCTTCTGCTAAAATGTGCCAAGGTGAGCTGGGTCTGGTCTTCCCGGAGATTACCTAGTGAGTTGGAGTAGCTAGATTAGGTCAAGTAGCTTAGCTTAACTAAGTTGAGCTGAGTTGAGCCTCTGGGAGCTGGACTTGAGCTGGCCTGAGCTGGTTGAGGTCATCTTCAGCTGACCAGGTCTAGCTAGTAGCTAGTCCTAGTCAGGTTGAGCATCCAGTGAACTGTTCTAGGTTGGAGGAGTTGGAATGGAGCTAGGATCAGTTGTCTTGAGCTAGTTTGAGCTGCCATCCAGCTAAGTTGAGCTTGATGGAGCTGAGGTGAACTAGCTAGAGCTACCATTCAGTTGAGATGAGCTGAATGGAGCTAAAGATAAGTTGATCCAGCTAGAATGAGCTAGGATCTAGCTGGAATGAGCTGGATCTAGCTAGGATCCAGCTGAAATGAGCTTCTTCTTCATCTTTTGCCTTCTTAAGTGCCAAGGTATGTGAGATTTGACTTTCTATCTATCCCTGACACTCAAGTAAACACATCAAAAATACAGCTAAAATGCAATGCATGCCTATCCTAGGTAAATGCCTAGATGCAGCTTGAAAACCTATTTGCGGAGTTAAAATCCTAAGATCTAGATTTGTTTTAGGGTATAAGAATGATGATAAATTGGTGTTTATCAGCAAAACTCTAACAAACTAGCAACATAAGCGAAATTAAAACTAAAGCTACTACAACTCAACTATAAAACTATTTACAAGGACTCAAGGAAACAAAAAATTAATGGGAATGACGACAATTATGAGAATGACACGATGGGTCCTTTCCCAAGAGATTAGGAATAGGCTTAGGATTGGAAATGTGGGTGGAGTGAAGGTGGTAGTGGTGATTATGATGGCAGTAATTTTTATAATGAAAAATGCCATGGATAAATAGAGGGGGGTGAATAGTGCGGGAAATAAAATAGATACACAATAACAACATAAGACAATCCTACATGACAAATCACCGCATGAGACAATAATTTTTAGGTGGAAACCCAACCTGGGTAAAAACCACCACCTAAGCCTTGCAACTTAGGATTTCCCAATTGACCTAGTCAATCAAATCTACTATACGTGCCACTTAAAATCAAGGAGAGCACAACCTCAATACTACCACACTACTTTAGACTGTGGATAGTGTACCTTAAATCCCTCTTCTTTACGAAGAGAATTTTGTGTCACGAAGAGATGGGAATTTGCAATGCAAATACCTAAAAAAAATAAATAATGCAAAAGACCTATAGAGCCACAAATATAAGTTAACACTAAGCACCTTGATGACACCAGTTTATTATCATTCATAGGCTACTACTACACTTAGTTCCTAAGTTTCAGCATTTGCACTAGGGTATTAGGCTACATTTAGTATTTAGGCATGCATCGTTAGGTTTTCTTTTCGTTTTATGTACTGATACACTTATTTGATTATCAGGGATGAATACATAGTAGAAAACAGTTAAGCCTTGAAAATGTGAAAGGTAGAAGGATAAGAAGAAGATAGAAGTTCATTCAACTAGATCCAAGTTCATTCCAGTTGGAACCTAGCTCAACCCAACTCAACTTAGTTGGAGCTAGCTCATTTTGAGCTCCTCCAAGCTCATTGCAGCTCAACTTTACTAAGCTTAGCTACTAGTTGTAACATTCTGAACTCGAATTTCCGAGTCATTTCAAACTAAGCATGCCAAGACAAACCCGTCGACACTTTTCGTATGCAAATCGGAGCCTATATGAACTAAAAATGCGTAATCTGATTGAAAACCCATGTGTTTTTCATTTTTGCAATCTGCACCTTAGATTAACGATCTGAAAGTAAAGTCAACTTTCTGGTGTTGCGAGGAATTTTACGGTATGTTTTATGTGGTGATCGGGCCTTAGATGCGTGAAATGTGTGTGAACTGCGGGTAAAGTTGTGTGCGATCCACCTTAGGGATCATATTTTGCAAACGACCTCCATTTTAAAATTTGTAAATTTTATCGAATTCTTTAGTTTGTAATGACTCCAAGGGTATATGTTCCGTGGGAATCGAAGTCCGTTTGATCCTGTCACGAGAATGCACATTGTTATAAATAGAAAAAAAAGAAAAAATAATACTCTTCTTAATCCTAATCCTTTCTAATTTTAGTTTATTCTCCTAAACCCCTACCACCTCTCTCTCTCCTCTCTATTTCCCTATAACTAAACCCGACCCTCTAGTTTCCCACATGCACAAAAATATAAAAATTGAGAGAAAGACGAAGAGAGAGAGATCAAGAGAGAGAGAGAGAATGGAAGAAAGAAGAGAACACTTCTCCTTCGACCCACATCCTCTTCCTCTGTCCCTTCCCTTCCACGCTGACGAGGCAAGTTCGTGGACATTGCAGGAGGGGTCGTTGGCCGAACGGTGGTGGTCGGTGGTGCCCGCAGTGACTAGGAGAGGGCATGTGACCATGCTACAAGCGAGACAACAACAACCCATGCATGGGTTCTTATGGTGAGAGAGAGAAGGACAAAGGGAGGTCGAGGAGGGCTCTACGAGGTCAGCTAAGATTGGGTGGTGAACGGCGATGGTCACCAAAGATGAGATTGGCAGGGTGCATGTAAGTTCGTTGTGTGTGCATGGTGGGTTGCATGGAGAGAAAGAAGAGGGAAGGAGAGACCGAGGAGAGGAGTTCAAGTCGTTGGAGGGCATTGATAAGCGTGGGTTTGACCGGGTTGTGTTATATCGTTGTAGTAAAGCCGGTTGTTACCAACGTTTTCATATAAAATTTTTTTACTCGGAAAAATAAAAGAGTTCCCGAGGTCGAACTCAGGGAGCAAGTTGTATTCTAGAGATATACAAGTTCTATTACAAAAATAAAGAGAGAGAGAGAGATGAAAATTTGGCTTCTTCTTCTTTTCTTCTTTCTTCCTCTTTGTCTTTGGTTCTTCCTGTTCTTCTTCTTCTTCTTCTTCTTCTTTTTCTTCTACTTTCTTCAGATCTTCCCCTCGTGCTCTTCTTCTTCTGTTCTTCCTTGTTTCCTTTCTTTCTTTTTCGTCAGATCGTCTTCTTCTTTTCTTGCTTCTTGCTTCTCTTCATTCCTTCTTCTTCTTTGTCTTCACCTGCCTTGACCTCTCTTTTTCTTCTTTCGCGATGGCCGTTGCTCTTCCTTCTTCTTCAGCGGGTCTTCTTCTTCTTTGGCTGCTGACCTTTCGTCGTCTGCCCCGGTGCTGAGACGACTTAACAATGCCTTCGCTACAGTGCAGCAGCTCCTTCTTCTTCAGCGGGTCTGCTTCTTCTTCTTTGGCCTGCACACTTCAGAGTTTATTCGTCAAGGCAAAAACCTACTCTACCCCCCTCCCCCGCGTATCTCTCTCTCTGAAATCACTCATCGGAAGCTCTCCCAGAGCGCTACCGGGTAATCGGGTTCGGGTCAGGCCCGGGTCCAGGCCCACCGGCGTGCGTGGTGGGCGAGGAGTGCAGGTCAGTCTAATCGGGTCGGGCCAGGTCCGCGGAGCGTGGTCACGGACGAGGCCGAGTCGGGTCGGGTCGGGTGAGAGGGACCTCACCCCGTGGTAACTAAGGCAAAAATCTTCTTCTTTTCTTCTTTCTTCCTCTTTGTCTTTGGTTCTTCCTGTTCTTCTTCTTCTTCTTCTTCTTTTTCTTCTACTTTCTTCAGATCTTCCCCTCGTGCTCTTCTTCTTCTGTTCTTCCTTGTTTCCTTTCTTTCTTTTTCGTCAGATCGTCTTCTTCTTTTCTTGCTTCTTGCTTCTCTTCATTCCTTCTTCTTCTTTGTCTTCACCTGCCTTGACCTCTCTTTTTCTTCTTTCGCGATGGCCGTTGCTCTTCCTTCTTCTTCAGCGGGTCTTCTTCTTCTTTGGCTGCTGACCTTTCGTCGTCTGCCCCGGTGCTGAGACGACTTAACAATGCCTTCGCTACAGTGCAGCAGCTCCTTCTTCTTCAGCGGGTCTGCTTCTTCTTCTTTGGCCTGCACACTTCAGAGTTTATTCGTCAAGGCAAAAACCTACTCTACCCCCCTCCCCCGCGTATCTCTCTCTCTGAAATCACTCATCGGAAGCTCTCCCAGAGCGCTACCGGGTAATCGGGTTCGGGTCAGGCCCGGGTCCAGGCCCACCGGCGTGCGTGGTGGGTGAGGAGTGCAGGTCAGTCTAATCGGGTCGGGCCAGGTCCGCGGAGCGTGGTCACGGACGAGGCCGAGTCGGGTCGGGTCGGGTGAGAGGGACCTCACCCCGTGGTAACTGAGGCAAACAGCATAAGGCAGTTTTTGCCTTTATGCGTCCGCGCGCCTTCGAGAGGTTCCGAGGTGGGACTAAATGTCCCACCCCAATTCTCTCACGCCTGCAGCAGGGATGGTGCTTCCAATTGCATCAGCTGTTGAGGCGCACAGCTCCAATTGAGGGCCAGGGTGTGTGCGCGAGACTCTTTCGCGCTGGCCGTGGCTTTTCAACCTGGGATATCTCGGCTTGGAGCAACCTCGAGCAGGCTTCGAGCTTCCTCGCCAATGGCGGTCAAGGCCTGGAACCTGAAATCAATAGAACGGCCTCTCGGCCAAATCAGACAGGCGGGGGACCTTCGCCGTGGCACGGCGAAGGTGGTCAGGGGGTTTGCAGGGGGCGAGATGGAGCTGTCAGGTCGTCCTAGGTCAAACTGTGAGCGAGGGAGTGGGTGTGTTCGGTGGGTCTGCAGAGGGTGTTTGGTGGGAAGTGGAGGGGCGGAAGAGGATCAGGGTGAGGAGGCGGAGGTTCTGCGGTGGTCGGCGAGCCGTGTGGGTCGCTGAGGTGATGGGAGCGGCTCGCCGGAGGGTGGTCGGAGGCGGAGAGGATGAGGGTGAACAGGGTCGGTAGAGGGCTTAATTGACTAAATCGAAAGCGGGGAAAGAAAGAGGAGGAGAAGGGGAGTAAGTCTAACTTAACTGCAGGGACGAAGGGGGAGGAACAGGGCGACAGTCGTATCGACTGTCGCCGGAGAAGATGATGCTCAGAGAGAGGGGCGGCGGCGAGCAGAGGGCTGGAGAGGCGCCAGCTGGGTGCGGCGTGGCGTGGGAAGAGCAGGGGAGGAGGTCTCTGCTGCTGGTATTGCGGCAGAGCGAAGAGGTGGAGGGGGAGGAAGTCGCCGGAGCTGGTGAGCGTCTGCCGGAGAAAGAAGAGAAGAAAGCTGGGGGTTTTCTCCGTCAGATCCAGGCTGCCTTCGTCGGTGGAGCGGCGGGGGGTATTTATAGGGTTGAAGCAGGGAGGAAGGCGGAGGGAGACGACGTGTCTCCCTCGCCGGAGAATGGTCGGAATACGAACCCATACCGTCCGTGCGTTCGCACGGCCGGTATGGGGGGCTACAATGACCATGGGGGTGCTCCTGCGACGGCTGACGACGCAGGGCACCCCCGGTACACTTGCCAGGTCCTCCACCTCACCCTGCGCGGCGCCATGCTCCGCGCAAGGTCGCCGGAGCATGGTGCTGGCAGGGTTTTGCAGGAGGGACCTGTTTGCAAAGAACGAAGGAGAGTTAGGGGCCAAAATGCGAGGGTTCAAAAGTTGAGGGCCAAAGAGTAAATATATGAGGACCAAAGTGTGAAGTCGGTCAAGGAGGTTTCTTCTTAGGCTCAAGTTTTTATACATGACTAATTAGGACCTAAGGAATCTGATGGTGAATTTTATTTTCATATTAAACCTTGTTTGACCGGTCAATTTGCGCAAAAACCCAAATTAAGTTATTAATTGGGCATGGTTCTCAATGTAGGTCAAAATGGGTTCTAAAGGCCAAATTGATGGTTCTAAACCCCAGAGATTATTTTTCTATGAATTTTAGAGGGTTTATTCTATTTTTATTTTTCCTCGAACCTTGTGAATTGAAGTGGGTTGTTTTAGGGTTACAGATTATCATTTGGTTCCTTGGAAGTGCTGTAGCCCTTGCTAGATCATCTCATCCCACTTTTATTCTTATTAAGCTGTTTTGACCTATGTTTGGGCCCTGACTTACCCTGTATGCAGATTATACTGGTAAAATTGCACTTTTACCCCTTATGACTTGTTTTCTTCTCAAACTCAGAATTCTCTGAGTTAAGCTTTTCCTTGAGATATGTAGGAGCTTTTATCCTTTGTATTGGGTCAAAATGAGCTAGTTATGGCTCATGATGAGGTTCTCATCATACCCCCATGCCTAGCTTTTGCTAGTCCCTTAGCAAAAAAAACTTAAGGTTTCAACCCTTGTTCTAGACCATGAAGTTTTCAATGGTTTTAGATAAGTGCCTTTTTATTTGAGCATAGATTAGGTTAGAATGCTGACCATAGGCCTAAAAGATACTCTAGTACCAATCAAGATCCAAATCTGTCTAGCCTTAGCCTCAGTCTTTTAGCAAAGGTTTTTAAGGCCCACAAGAACTAACCTAAGGTTTATTGGACTTCGTGGTTAAAGCACCCGTGCTTGAAATGATTTTAGCCCTGGCTCAGTTCGCAGTGCGTTTTGTAAGAGAGAGATAGAAAGTTTTTTCTGTTTGGAGAGTTTTCTCTCTCTTTTTCTTTTTAGTTCTAGTCTAGGATTGGCTTTTCAACACGGTCTGTATCAGATTCCTTGCTCCCATCATCAATCCTCAAGGGTTCCTGGCGATCGATGCTTCGAGATAGCACCGCCCATGGCAACCCCCGGAACCCTGGCTATTGAGATTTCGAGATAATCCCATCCATGGTATTCCGTGGCCGAATCCAGACCCTGGCAATTGACACTTCGAGATAATGCCATCCATGGAATCTGAACCAGCAGAGTGCTTACATGCCCCCCGTAGGATATGTAAATATCCTAAGAGACAAGCACCGAGGAGATGATATTTTGTTACGCATCTTCGAGGGGATTTCCCGCCTCTCCGCGCTGGGAACTCGTCCAAATCAACTTGTGTTGATCGGCCATTCCTATTCTAGGTGTTCTTTTCAGATTTTTGCGACGCTTCTGCGTGATTCTGATTTTTATGCTTACTGAACCAGGCTGTGTGTGAGATTAGGGTGCTTAGGTTACTGAGTCCCGTAGACCAAAAATTAGTTAACGAGGCCGAATACTCCCTAAGCCTTAGACCTAATACTTCAGCTTTTCATTTTCCTCAACCTCTTGAGGAGTGTCCAGATCTTAATGGGTACTAAGAGTCTATTCAAGAATGCCTAAGGTTTGCATTCTTACTAATCTCATTTGCACTTTTCAGTTATTTTCTTGAATGAGGTCTAGAACTTAGGTTAATTCCTTAGTTCCTTACTAATGACTATCAACTTTTCTTATAATTTTGTGCTCCTTTTTCATTTTGTTTCTTCTCTCCTTCACAAAATTTTCTTCTCCTCTTTTCCTCTTATTCTTTTTCGAAAAATTTTTTAATTTTTATGGTATTTTTGGCATATGTGAATTTTTTTTGTTTGAAACCTTTTCTTACAAGTTTTTGCACTTTCCTACCCCCCCATGCCTAAGATTTGCAATGTCCTCATTGTAACCTAGGGGGTCTCAGTTCAGGGTGAACTTCGAGTGCTGAAAGGTGTCAGAACAAGTTTCAGGTTTTCAAAGAGAATGACGGGCTGCCTCCCGTTAAGCGCTGAGTTTTACGCCATCGGCTGGGCGCAATAAGCTCAAGGGGAAAGGAGGATATGAGATGCCTCAGCCAAATCAGTAGAAGTTACATCAATGAACGGCTTGAGTCTTTGACCATTCACGATGAAAGGTTCAGAATCGTGGCTGAGTGGACTGATTTCGATTGCTCCATTTCCAAAAACCTGTCGGACCAAATATGGTCCGACCCACTTAGATCTCAGTTTTCCTGGGAAGAGTTTGAGTCGGGCATCAAAGAGTAGGACCTTTTGACCAGGATGAAAGATCTTTCTCGAGATGTGTTTGTCGTGGAAGGCTTTAACCCGCTCCTTGTAGATTTGCGAGTTCTCGTACGCGTCTGTGCGTAATTCATCGATCTCGCTGATTTGGAGTTTTCTGTGGGTCCCAGCCTTGGAAAGATCTAGATTACAGTTCCGTACTGCCCAATAGGCTTTATGCTCCAGTTCGACGGGAAGGTGGCATGCCTTTCCGTACACCAATCTAAAGGGGGACATGCCCAATTGGGTCTTGTGGGCGGTCCTATAGGCCCACAATGCTTCCGGAAGTCGGGACGACCAGTCCTTCCTATCAGGTCGAACAGTGACCTGTAGGATTTTCTTGATCTCCCGATTCGACAGCTCAGCTAGACCATTAGTTTGGGGGTGGTAAGGAGTAGAGATTCGGTGAGACACCCCGTATTTGGTCATCAGTGACCTAAACTGAGCATTTGTGAAATGGGTCCCCCCATCAGAGATTATTGCACGAGGAATCCCGAACCTTGAGAAAATGTGTTGATGAATGAATTTGAGAACGATTTTGTGATCACAGGTTCGGGTCGGTATGGCTTCGATCCATTTGGACACGTAGTCCACAGCCAACAGAATGTATTCGAAACCATCCGAAACAGGAAAGGGGCCCATAAAATCAATCCCCCAAACATCAAAGATTTCGCATACTAGAATCGGTTGCATAGGCATCATGTCGCGATGGCTCATGTTGCCCAAAGTCTGGCAACGACTGCATGCCTTGCAATGACTGTATGCGTCTTTGAACAGTGTGGGCCAGTAAAAGCCGCACTGGAGGACTTTTGATGCGGTTTTATGCCCGGCAAAATGGCCACCGCATGCCTGGTCATGGCAGAAAGAGAGGATATTGTTGACTTCCCCTTCCGGGATACATCTCCGGATGATCTGATCGGCACCTATGCGGAAGAGGTACGGGTCTTCCCAAATGTAATACTTGGCATCGGAGCGTAATTTGTCTTTCTTGGCCTTCGGCCAATCGGACGGGGTCTGATGAGATGCCAAGTAATTTACAATATTAGCAAACCATGGAAGGCTAGTACCAATAGTCAGCAGGTGCTCATCGGGAAAATGCTCAGTGATGGGTCCGGAAGGGTCTATCATTTCAGAAGGAAGACGAGACAAGTGATCAGCTACCACGTTTTGTTTTCCCGCTTTATCGCGAATCTCGAGGTCAAATTCTTGCAACAGCAAGATCCATCGGATCAATCGAGGTTTCGCGTCCTTCTTTGCAAGGAGATGCCTCACAGCCGTGTGATCCGAGTATATGATGACACGGGAACCCAGAAGGTATGATCTGAATTTCTCTAGGGCAAATACTACAGCTAGCAGCTCTTTCTCAGTAACTGTATAGTTACGCTGAGCCTCATCGAGTGTTTTGCTGGCGTAGTAAATGACCACAGGTTTCTTGTCATTTTTCTGCCCCAAAACCGCTCCTACAGCGAAGTCGGATGCATCACACATGATCTCAAAGGGTTGAGACCAATCAGGGGACTGTAGGATCGGGGCTTGGGTGACTCGGTCACGCAGGATTTCAAATGCTTGAGTGCATTCCTTGGAGATTTCGAAGGGAACATCCTTGGAGAGAAGAGTGGTCAGGGGGCGTGCGATTTTTGAAAAATCAGGGATAAATCGTCGATAAAAACCGACATGCCCTAAAAAGGATCGGATGTCCCTGATCGAGCTAGGCATAGGAAGGCGAGAAATCAGATTAACCTTAGCTCGATCCACTTGGATACCTTTCTCCGAAATTGAGTGTCCCAGGACAATTCCCTCAGGCACCATGAAATGGCTCTTTTCCCAGGAAAGAACCAAATTCACGTCGATGCACCGCCTGAGTATCTGGACCAAGTGCTGGAGGCAATCGTCGAATGATGCTCCGAAAACTGAAAAGTCATCCATGAAGACTTCCAGATAATCACCTACCATATCTGAGAATATGGCAAGCATGCATCGCTGAAAAGTAGCGGGTGCATTGCAAAGACCAAAAGGCATCCTTCGGAAAGCGTATGTTCCGAAGGGGCAGGTGAATGTGGTCTTTTCTTGGTCCTCAGGATGGATTGCCACCTGGTTATAACCGGAGTACCCGTCAAGAAAGCAGAAGAACCTATTTCCCGCTAGTTTTTCGAGAATTTGATCAATGAAGGGTAGTGGGAAATGATCCTTCTTCGTGGAGGAATTGAGTCGACGGTAATCTATACAGACTCTCCACGAGTTGGCTAATCGGGTAGGAATGATTTCTCCGGTCTCAGTCGTTATAGTGGTGAGTCCTGCCTTTTTAGGCACGACCTGAATCGGGCTCACCCAACGACTATCGGAGATCGGGTAGATGATCCCGGCATCTAACCACTTGATGATCTCCTTTTTCACGACCTCCTGCAGATTGGGGTTTAAGCGTCTCTGCATTTCACGAGAAGGTCGTGTGCCCTCTTCTGAATAGATATGATGAGTACAATAAGAGGGACTTATTCCAGTCAAATCATCGAGGGTCCATCCGATGGCTCTGCGATGTTGCTGGAGGACAACAATCAGACGGGATTCCTGTTCAGGATTGAGGTTGGAATTGATGATCACAGGAAGGGTCTGATTAGAACCCAAAAAGATGTATTTCAAATGAGCAGGAAGGGGTTTCAGTTCAAGGATGGGGTTTTCAGCAGCAGCGGGTGGTTCAGTATAGATGTGAGGTTCAAGGGTGGGAGTTACTGGGTTGTTCACATCCGGATTGGACTCCTCTATTTGCGGGTCAAGATCCTTCTGTGGTTGATGAGGAATACTCAAGTCATTCTGGAGGTTTGATTCATCAACCAAAGTCTTGATGTCACAAATTTGCTCGATGACGCCGCAATTAATTCCTTGTTGGGCCTTAAATATATCAATTTTCAGTGTTTGATCTCCAAACTTAAGCTCTATTTGGCCCTCCTCACAGCTGATGTTGGCTCTAGCAGTAGCCAAGAAAGGTCTCCCTAGAATGATTGGTGTATCCCTAGGGTTCTCAGGTGCATCCATGTCTAAGACTATAAAGTCCACTGGAAAATAGAAATCCCGCACTCTTACGATAACATCCTCGAGAATCCCTTTTGGTGACTTTATAGATCGATCTGCTAATTGTAATGTCACCTCAGTTGGTTTCAGCTCAGATTCTTCCAGATGGTCAAGTAAGGATGTGGGTATCAGATTTATAGATGCACCTAAGTCTAACAATGCTCTGTCCAATTGGGTACCACCTATCTTACAGGAGATCAGGGGAGTTCCAGGATCTTTTGCCTTGGGTGGGAGTCTACTAAGGATTACAGAGCTGGCTTGCTCTAACAGAACAATTGGGCTCCCTCCCTTGGTTCGCGGCTTACGCTGGGGTGTACATATATTCTTTAGAAATCGTGCGTAAGCTGGTACGTGGCGGATTGCATCCATCAAGGGGATGTTTATGTGGACCTGCTCAAAGAGCTTGACCAGGTCCTCCTCAGGGGCCACGGGTTTGGTGGTCTTCTTTCCCTTGGTCAGGGCTTCGGGAAACGGGATCTTGGTTGGTTCCTCTAGGATAGGTCCTGGTTGTGGGTCTGGAACAGCGGTACCTTGGATAACTATCCTAGGGTCATGATTATCAGGCTGGGAGTGGTTTGGATAACGCGGGTCCTGAGTTGTCTTACCACTACGTGTTGTTACAGAATTTAATCCGGCCTGATTTTGGTTTGGATTTGGTAGGAGGGGTGGCTGCTGCTGAAATCCCGTACGAGAAGTAGAGGCTTCCATCTCGTCTGGAGATGGAGCAGTGGGGGCTTGATAAATCCATTGAGCTTGGCCTAAATTTGGATTCATAACGCGCTTCTGGGTTGGCACGTTATTTGGGTTAGGAAGGGGTTGGGAAGGGAGTGTGCCTGGCTGGCGAGAATTTGCCAACTGGGCCAGCTGAGTTTTAACTTCAGTAAGCTCGTCCTTGTGCTGTTTTTGAATGGCCGCATTCGATTTTTGAATGTCAGCCAGAGTCTGAAGGATTAAGGACATTTGATCTTGATTTGGCCCTGATGGATAAGTAGGGTTGGGCCGAGGCTGAGGCGGCTGGTAGTGATGAGAGGGCTGTGGGCGGGAATGAAAAGGTGGTCTTTGGGTTTGAGAATTTCCCGCCCACTGAAAATTTGGATGGTTTCGCCATCCAGGGTTGTAAGTGTTGGAGAATGGGTCGTTCTGGATGGCGTTGAGGTCCTCGCAGGTCTGAGGAACCTCCTGAGAATCAGGGAAAGGGGGAATGGAGTTCCCCCGGCTGGTGAAGAAAGGATCGGATGATCTTCCAGTCCAAGAATCAGATGGGGATGGATATGGATCCATCCCAGGGGAGGATCGGTGTAGGATGTTTTGCACAGTCTCCTGTGTGGAAGGAGGTTGTGCAAAGGAGTTACGCGCAGAGGTGGCTCGCTGCAAGTGCTGAGTCAGCTCATCCACCTTCTTTTCAATAATTGAGACCTTGTCCAATCGACTGGCCATTAATTCCAGGTCGACTGATGCGGACAGGCCCTGCGTCTCATGTGCTCCCTTAAGATTCGTCGCTGCGCGGGTATTCGTCCTGTCGAATAATCCCATGGAGTCATTGTTGATGGAGTTCTCGCACATGTTTTCGAGAATCTCCCATACGGTGTCTTCATGTTGACCCATGATGTTTCCTCCGCAGGTTGCATTGACGAAAAGGCGGATGTCCTCACGGAGTCCCTGGTAAAAAGATTGGACTTGTTCCCATTTAGGAACTCCGTGATGGGGGCACTTCCTCATGAGATCCTGAAAACGATCCCATGCCTCATGGAGAGGTTCTCCTGATTGTTGAGTGAAGTGTGTAATCTGATGGCGCAAGGCGTTGGTCCGACCAACGGGAAAGAACTTTTTCAAAAACTCGGATTGAAGTTCTTCCCAAGTGTTGATCGGCCGGGTCTGAGTTTGATACCAATGGGCGGCCTTGTCCATAAGAGAAAAGGAGAACATCTTCATGAGAAGAATATCCCGATTTTGCGCATCTGATCCAAAAGTGTGGGCCAGATGCTTAAGCTGTTTGATGTGCTGGAAGGGATCTTCAGAATTAAGCCCATGGAATTTAGGTATAGCGTGAATCATGTTGGGCTTTAGTTCGGAATCAGGTCCTCCAATCGGGATTCTAACTCGAGGCTCAATTGCCACCGCAGCAGGATTGTAGTGGTCCCGCATCATAGGACGCTGTGGTGGGTGCACGAAGTTTTGGAAGAGGTCATTGAGTCGCTGGAGCTGGTGTTCCAGATTATTTTCTTCCTCAACTGGCTGAGCCATGATGGGGGAAGAAGAAGAACTTGGTTCTGAATCAGAAGAGAGAATAATGTGAGGGTGTTGCTGCACAAACATGGGCGTCGAGGCTTGGCCTTGACGAGAGTGAATTTCTAAAGGAGGTCTTAAGGGTGGTCTTAGAGACCTCCTTCCGTACATGCACAGTTGGGAGAGGTAAGTTTAGAAGGTGATGGACCCAATCAAGACACCCAAAAATGTGTTGGGTGACTATAGAGGTGCGGGGCAGATGGACCCCTTGATCAGAAAGATCGTCCACCTGAGAATTACCTGGGCAGCCAGAGAGGGAGAGTCCCGCGAAGACCCCTACACGGTAGAGCGTCCCCACGGGTTACAGGGTTTCCCCCACCCGACCTCTCTTGTCACTGCGGTTCCAGGTAGACCAGAATGGGGATCTTGACCTCTTAAGTCTACCAATTTTAAGATCAGGGTGCTTAAGGTTTCACTTGAACTTTAGTCTTTTTAAGTGCAAAGAGTGACCTAATTTAAGGTTGGTTAACCCAAGGGGTCAACTTTACCTATTGTTTTCTTTAAGAGCTTTTAGGTCCTGTTTTTTAGGGTTCAAGTGTTTAGAGAGAGCCAATTGTTTAGGATTTTTCTTGTTAATTATTTTCAATCAATGGCTTGGGCACACCTCTTTAGGATTTCCTCAATTCTTGATTAAGGGGTGTGTCTCTACTGAAATCCTAATGTTTGACCTTATGTTGGCTCTACTTGGTCCATTTAACTCTTTGTTGGGCAATTAGGGCTCAAGCAAGAATGTGTTAGCCCTTAAATACCCTTAATAGTGTGCAGGAGTGATGAGTTGAAAACATGCAACTTTTTATGGTTACTAAGTATGGAAGACAGGTTAGCCCTATATTGCTTTGTTCTTTTCTTTTCTTTCTCTTTAGAGTGTAGGGGTTAATAGTGAGAGAAAAGATTTACCTGTCTTCGGAGTGGTTGTCGTGTGGTTGCTTGTCTTCTTGAGTTCCTGTAGCTGCACAAAAGAGAGGAGATTATCAGAAATTAAAAGATACAGGAATGTTTACCTCTAGAATAGCCGTTGCTCCCCGGCAGCGGCGCCAAAATGATACGCGTGGGTTTGACCGGGTTGTGTTATATCGTTGTAGTAAAGCCGGTTGTTACCAACGTTTTCATATAAAATTTTTTTACTCGGAAAAATAAAAGAGTTCCCGAGGTCGAACTCAGGGAGCAAGTTGTATTCTAGAGATATACAAGTTCTATTACAAAAATAAAGAGAGAGAGAGAGATGAAAATTTGGCTTCTTCTTCTTTTCTTCTTTCTTCCTCTTTGTCTTTGGTTCTTCCTGTTCTTCTTCTTCTTCTTCTTCTTCTTTTTCTTCTACTTTCTTCAGATCTTCCCCTCGTGCTCTTCTTCTTCTGTTCTTCCTTGTTTCCTTTCTTTCTTTTTCGTCAGATCGTCTTCTTCTTTTCTTGCTTCTTGCTTCTCTTCATTCCTTCTTCTTCTTTGTCTTCACCTGCCTTGACCTCTCTTTTTCTTCTTTCGCGATGGCCGTTGCTCTTCCTTCTTCTTCAGTGGGTCTTCTTCTTCTTTGGCTGCTGACCTTTCGTCGTCTGCCCCGGTGCTGAGACGACTTAACAATGCCTTCGCTACAGTGCAGCAGCTCCTTCTTCTTCAGCGGGTCTGCTTCTTCTTCTTTGGCCTGCACACTTCAGAGTTTATTCGTCAAGGCAAAAACCTACTCTACCCCCCTCCCCCGCGTATCTCTCTCTCTGAAATCACTCATCGGAAGCTCTCCCAGAGCGCTACCGGGTAATCGGGTTCGGGTCAGGCCCGGGTCCAGGCCCACCGGCGTGCGTGGTGGGCGAGGAGTGCAGGTCAGTCTAATCGGGTCGGGCCAGGTCCGCGGAGCGTGGTCACGGACGAGGCCGAGTCGGGTCGGGTCGGGTGAGAGGGACCTCACCCCGTGGTAACTAAGGCAAAAATCTTCTTCTTTTCTTCTTTCTTCCTCTTTGTCTTTGGTTCTTCCTGTTCTTCTTCTTCTTCTTCTTCTTTTTCTTCTACTTTCTTCAGATCTTCCCCTCGTGCTCTTCTTCTTCTGTTCTTCCTTGTTTCCTTTCTTTCTTTTTCGTCAGATCGTCTTCTTCTTTTCTTGCTTCTTGCTTCTCTTCATTCCTTCTTCTTCTTTGTCTTCACCTGCCTTGACCTCTCTTTTTCTTCTTTCGCGATGGCCGTTGCTCTTCCTTCTTCTTCAGCGGGTCTTCTTCTTCTTTGGCTGCTGACCTTTCGTCGTCTGCCCCGGTGCTGAGACGACTTAACAATGCCTTCGCTACAGTGCAGCAGCTCCTTCTTCAGCGGGTCTGCTTCTTCTTCTTTGGCCTGCACACTTCAGAGTTTATTCGTCAAGGCAAAAACCTACTCTACCCCCCTCCCCCGCGTATCTCTCTCTCTGAAATCACTCATCGGAAGCTCTCCCAGAGCGCTACCGGGTAATCGGGTTCGGGTCAGGCCCGGGTCCAGGCCCACCGGCGTGCGTGGTGGGTGAGGAGTGCAGGTCAGTCTAATCGGGTCGGGCCAGGTCCGCGGAGCGTGGTCACGGACGAGGCCGAGTCGGGTCGGGTCGGGTGAGAGGGACCTCACCCCGTGGTAACTGAGGCAAACAGCATAAGGCAGTTTTTGCCTTTATGCGTCCGCGCGCCTTCGAGAGGTTCCGAGGTGGGACTAAATGTCCCACCCCAATTCTCTCACGCCTGCAGCAGGGATGGTGCTTCCAATTGCATCAGCTGTTGAGGCGCACAGCTCCAATTGAGGGCCAGGGTGTGTGCGCGAGACTCTTTCGCGCTGGCCGTGGCTTTTCAACCTGGGATATCTCGGCTTGGAGCAACCTCGAGCAGGCTTCGAGCTTCCTCGCCAATGGCGGTCAAGGCCTGGAACCTGAAATCAATAGAACGGCCTCTCGGCCAAATCAGACAGGCGGGGGACCTTCGCCGTGGCACGGCGAAGGTGGTCAGGGGGTTTGCAGGGGGCGAGATGGAGCTGTCAGGTCGTCCTAGGTCAAACTGTGAGCGAGGGAGTGGGTGTGTTCGGTGGGTCTGCAGAGGGTGTTTGGTGGGAAGTGGAGGGGCGGAAGAGGATCAGGGTGAGGAGGCGGAGGTTCTGCGGTGGTCGGCGAGCCGTGTGGGTCGCTGAGGTGATGGGAGCGGCTCGCCGGAGGGTGGTCGGAGGCGGAGAGGATGAGGGTGAACAGGGTCGGTAGAGGGCTTAATTGACTAAATCGAAAGCGGGGAAAGAAAGAGGAGGAGAAGGGGAGTAAGTCTAACTTAACTGCAGGGACGAAGGGGGAGGAACAGGGCGACAGTCGTATCGACTGTCGCCGGAGAAGATGATGCTCAGAGAGAGGGGCGGCGGCGAGCAGAGGGCTGGAGAGGCGCCAGCTGGGTGCGGCGTGGCGTGGGAAGAGCAGGGGAGGAGGTCTCTGCTGCTGGTATTGCGGCAGAGCGAAGAGGTGGAGGGGGAGGAAGTCGCCGGAGCTGGTGAGCGTCTGCCGGAGAAAGAAGAGAAGAAAGCTGGGGGTTTTCTCCGTCAGATCCAGGCTGCCTTCGTCGGTGGAGCGGCGGGGGGTATTTATAGGGTTGAAGCAGGGAGGAAGGCGGAGGGAGACGACGTGTCTCCCTCGCCGGAGAATGGTCGGAATACGAACCCATACCGTCCGTGCGTTCGCACGGCCGGTATGGGGGGCTACAATGACCATGGGGGTGCTCCTGCGACGGCTGACGACGCAGGGCACCCCCGGTACACTTGCCAGGTCCTCCACCTCACCCTGCGCGGCGCCATGCTCCGCGCAAGGTCGCCGGAGCATGGTGCTGGCAGGGTTTTGCAGGAGGGACCTGTTTGCAAAGAACGAAGGAGAGTTAGGGGCCAAAATGCGAGGGTTCAAAAGTTGAGGGCCAAAGAGTAAATATATGAGGACCAAAGTGTGAAGTCGGTCAAGGAGGTTTCTTCTTAGGCTCAAGTTTTTATACATGACTAATTAGGACCTAAGGAATCTGATGGTGAATTTTATTTTCATATTAAACCTTGTTTGACCGGTCAATTTGCGCAAAAACCCAAATTAAGTTATTAATTGGGCATGGTTCTCAATGTAGGTCAAAATGGGTTCTAAAGGCCAAATTGATGGTTCTAAACCCCAGAGATTATTTTTCTATGAATTTTAGAGGGTTTATTCTATTTTTATTTTGCCTCGAACCTTGTGAATTGAAGTGGGTTGTTTTAGGGTTACAGATTATCATTTGGTTCCTTGGAAGTGCTGTAGCCCTTGCTAGATCATCTCATCCCACTTTTATTCTTATTAAGCTGTTTTGACCTATGTTTGGGCCCTGACTTACCCTGTATGCAGATTATACTGGTAAAATTGCACTTTTACCCCTTATGACTTGTTTTCTTCTCAAACTCAGAATTCTCTGAGTTAAGCTTTTCCTTGAGATATGTAGGAGCTTTTATCCTTTGTATTGGGTCAAAATGAGCTAGTTATGGCTCATGATGAGGTTCTCATCAGGCATGGTGTTGTGGCGGTGGTCTGATGGATCACGTGGAGGCTAGAGTGAGATTGACGTGATGGCGAGGCACTGGCTACTACAACGGCCACAGGTAGCTAGCGACTCTCCTTGCAGGTGCTTGCAAGGGTACATGTAGGCAAGGGAAGAAAGAGAAAAGGAGAGGAGGAGATCGGAGGGGGGTCTCCAGTGGTCACTGGAGGTCCGGCGAGCGACGTTAAGGGCTAGGTTGGTGAGAGGAGGCTTGGCTACACATGCATGCATGGGTGTATATAGATGAGCAGCAGAGAAGAATCACGAGGAAAAAGAAGAGGAATAGTTGAGGTAGGAAAACTTGAGAGTTATAATTATACATTTTAAATATTGCATTTTGGTCCCAGTGGAGGTTATATTATATTATATGTTTTTATCAACGATTAATGGTCGAAATTATTTTGCTTAAATCGAGGGCCTTTGAGATTGGAATTAGGTAATCCAGGAGTCTCTCTTAGGGTTCTCTAGCATGCTGGACACATTTGTACAGTTGGATTGAGCGGTTTCCACTTCGATTTTCGAGGCACAGATTTGGGAGACACATGTAGTGTTGGAAGTCTCTAACATGTTTTCGCAAATCGTCGTGGACCCCCAACGATGTTAGGTAGAGTAGACTCTCTCCTTTTTTGTATAATTTATTAGCATGGTGATTTTGTTTTGCATATTGCACCGTTAATTATGCACTCTTACCTCTTGCTAGGATCGAACCTGTTTACGTATTTCTTGCTACCCTATGTACTGGAATAATAAATATTGATGATGAAAATCAAGTTGTTGACTTGGAATGTGGATAACCAAAGTAATATTGTTAACTATCGGATTAAAAGGAATTAAGGTTAATTTATTTAATAAATTCATGATTTAATGAATTATAAAGCAATTAAGCTTGTAGGATATGGTTTCATCATCGCATGTACAAAAGGAACTCTATTTTTAGTAAAATTGATATCATCAAGATGGTTAAATAATGATTTGATGAGAACCACGATCGGAAATTGGAAATTTCTAAGAAAGGGATAAGATAGAGGATAATGTGAATATTAATCCTGGAACTAAAAGTACAATTCTTGATATGATTGATTGGATACCTATAAATAATACTATTATCTGAAAATGATTAAATAATCAGTATGACGATTTTGTCGAGAATTATAAGAATTGGATAACCGATTTCAGCCTGCTACTCTTCGAATTTGGCTGTAGCTTTGGTCTACTAGATTGGTTCTAGGATGGTTTAAGGAGTTGCTGGCCTCCGTACGACTCTTTGGTTAGGCTTAGTGGCCAACTGTGATAGAGGATTGCAGGGCTTATGGGTTGGAGTTGGTTTTCCTTTCATCGCTCAGTGGGTGGCTCATTGGCTATCTATGATTTAGTGTGTGCAGGTAGCACGTGTTCACGCCAAACAACGTAGCCGCTACCCCTTTTCGCAATGACCCTAGGGTTATTGAGAGTAGCGACTTGGTGGGTATAAGCGATCTTCCTAGCAAGGAGGGTGGCTTATACCAATCTTACACTACAGGAAGTTACACGAAATTGTCTCGTGCCCTGAGACGTCAATTGATAGATTGTGAACTATAATAAATTGGGCTTCCAATATACAAAATAGAACTAGATAAGGAGATGTCTAATAAATGAATTAATCAAAACTATAGTACCCATTTTCTCTTGTGCTTGGTTTCTGTTGCACTCTGTTGTTGTTGTTTCTACTCAATTTTTGCTGACATATTTTTGGGTTTTGTACTCTGGTACACTTAGTAGTTCGCAAGGGGATTTCCGTTATACATCTCCTTGAGATTATACACTTATGTTCTACGGTAAATCTTCTAGTTAGTATTCAATTTATGTTCCTTTAATTTTTGCAATATGAATTGTTTGTTGGTTATGGTTATATTTTATGATTATGTGTTGAGTGACTGTGATCATGTGGGTGTGATGTGCTAATTGTTAGCACATGGCAACTTGGGTTTCATCGGTTGCAAGACTCGGGTTGTCACAGATGGTATTAGAGTAAGGTCACCCTACTAATCATAAAATTACTTGGAAGGGCCATACATACATTCATATTGTGCCACGGATGGGATACTTAGCTGCATAGTGATGCAATATTCGTAGTCCTGATTTCCATAGTATGCCAACTTAATTCTCTTCTTGATTTCCGATCCTTTCACCATCTTGTTTAGTCTCCTTGCTTTTCCCATCGTTAAGGTTATTCCTTCAACCTTTGGGTAAAGCAGATTAAGGGTCTCGTTAGGGCATTGCTTGGTTTGGATGTGATTCCAAGAAGCAATTAAGTAATCTCCTGGTTCGTCCAACATTCTATGAGGCTTAAGGTTAAATTTTTATAGAAACTAATTTTGTAAAACATCTTTTTTAGATGGAATTGAAATTAAGTTATTACTATCTGGACTGGAATGAAATTAGTCAATTACTAATTGGATTAGCTTGAAATTAAATGATTATTGCAATTGAATAACTATTGAACGAATATGATTGATTTTTTGATTTTTGGCACAGTTGATTGTACTTGTTATAAATTTGTATATAAAAGGGTAAATAATATAGTTGTTCCTCTTGTATGTTATAAGGAAAAGAAGATTTATTATATGATCACCCATGTTTGATTACATAGTTTATAAGGATAGGATAAATATATCTTCACTGCGTATATTGCGCTAATTCCTAATCTTGATTTATTCCTACCATATTATTTATGACAAACACCTGATAAATAAGGAAAAAAAATTTGTTATGTATTAGTTTATTTCTACTAATTGCATTGTTAAAGTTATTTTATATAAATAATGACTTATACATTCATGATATTGACAAACTAATAAGTCATATCTCGTTTATGGAGTTGGTATTAATTTATAAAAATGGACAATTAGATTTGGAATGTTATAAAAGAAATAAATATATGGATTTTTGATGAATTGAAAAGATAGATATATTACTTCTTTTGCTAAAGTAAAGAAATAATATGATCACTCCTGTTATTAATGACATCAAACGATAAATTAGGAAATTGGGTTATACGTGAAATTGTTAATTGACGGCCATTCTGGTGGTAAATGAATACGTGGATACGATAGAAGTGATAATTGAATTGAATGATTGAATAAGACTCTAATCAGCTTAGAAAATTATACTTTTGTTATTTTCTAAGTAATTGGAACATATCCTTACTTAGAAGTATAGTGCTTACGTTTTACTCGCCAATTAGAAATGTTTTGATTAATTACTTTGGAAACCTAAGTTTTACCTTTGAAAGTGCTTAAAACTTAAAATTTTTATATTTCGTGATGCTCTATGTTTTTCAAGTTTATTGTTTAGGGTCGTTTTCACCGCATGGATCTAAAAGTTTAGGAGATTGTGTTTTGTACAATGAAATTTCTACGTAAATTAGAAAGCATGTTCCTATGTTATTAAGTAATACCTATTAATTGTATGTAACTGATTTTGTCTTAACAAAGTTTATAAATTGCCACTATCATTATTGACTTAGTTATTAGACCTATGGGCATATTGGTTCATATTTTCTTCGACTTTTGGCACCATATATTGTAGGGGATCACAATTTCTTCGTTGACTTGCTCCTTTAATTGCTAAAAATTGATAAAATTTGGTATTACTCGATCACAAATTCTCTGTTTGATTCTCGCTTGTTTGCATAAACATGCAATTCATTTTATACAGAAACCCTTTTAACAGCTTACTGATTTCTTGCAAGGGTGTCCATTAGCTGTTGCAGGTATGGTATAGATTTAAAGAGAATTATAGACAAATATAAATAAATTCATTTTGACTTTAGAATTAGCATCAAATGAATGGTGCAGCCATCATCCATGGTTTCGTAAAGAATTTTTTGTTAACCCTTATATAGCATGACAAAGTTATAACACTTGTATTCCCAATTTCTGACAAGTCTATACTTCCATTTAGTTCAAAATCCCCAAGATTGCATTTAATTTCCTTGTTTCTATTCTAAGCAACTCGAAAAATGTACTTGGTTTGATGATGAGATACGCAGTAATTAAGTGGGATAGGAGAGCTGATGTATTGCAAGTATGGGATTAATAACTATGATTTACTCACTTTGCAATTGATGCTGAGCTTACTTTAATAAACTTAGTTCACAATTGGCTATTTAAGTGAATTGCATAAAACCAGCAAATTTGTTTGTCAAAATTGGAAAATTAAAGTTCTTATTATTCATCAACTCTGGTTGTTTTGCGGTAAGTTTCTTATGCTTTGCATACCTCATATCGTAACCACTACCTAGGCCCTTCATGTTAGTCCTTGTACCCTATAGTTGCCTTACTCACAACCAAATGAATTCAGAATAGTTTCTATATTCTTCTTCTATTTTATTATCAAGAAAATAGGGGTTTTTGTCTAGTTGAGATGTGGGAGAGGTATCTAAAGTTGTTTTTTCGATGAGTACATAACACCCTAGTTTGTTCTTTCTTGGTTGTTATAGACGACTTGCTTGCACGTCTCCCTTCATACTTACATGTTTGCTGGAGTTTCAGGGATGAAACTTCCTTTAAGGTTGTTATATTTGTAACATTTCGAACCTGAATTTTCGAGTCATTTCAGACTAAGCATGCCAAGACAAACCCGTCAACACTTTCCATATGCAAATCGGAGCCTACACGGACTAAAAATGCGCAATCAGATTGAAAACTAGTATGTTTTTATTTTTGCAATTTGGACCTCAGATCGATGATCCAAAAGTACTGGCAACCTTTTGGTGTCGCAAGGATTTTTATGGTATGTTATGTGTGACGATTGGACCTCAGATGCTCAAAACATGTGTAAACTGTGGGCAAAGTCGCGTGCAATCCACCTTAGGGATCACATTTTGCAAACGACCTCTGTTTTAAAATCCGTAAATTTTATCAGATTCCTTATTTTGTAGTGACTCCGACGGCATATGTTCCGTGGGAATCGGAGTTTGTTTGCTCCTGTTACGAGAATGCATGTAGTTATAAATAGAAAAAAAAGAAAAAACAATACTCTTCTTAATCCTAATCCTTTCTAATTTTATTTTATTGTCCTAAACCCCTATCGCCTCTCTCTCTCCTCCCTGTTTCCCTATAAAACTAAACCCCCCACCCTTCGGTATCCCACTAGCGCAAAAATAGAAAAAACCAAAGAGAGAGATCACATGAGAGAGAGAAGGGAAGAAAGAAGAGGAGACCTCTTCCCCTTCGACCCACATCCTCTTCCTCCATCCCCTCCCTTCCACGCTGACGAGGGAAGGTTGAGGATGTTGCAAGAAGGGTCGCCGGCCAAACGACAGTGGTTGGCAGTGCCCGCAGTGACTGGGAGAGGGCATGCGACGAAGCTGCATGCGAGGCCACAACAACTCATGCATGGGTTCACACGATGAGAGAGCAAGAGATAGAGGGAGGCTGAGGAGGGTTCTTCGAGGTCGGCTACAATTGGGCTGTGAACGACAATGGTCGCCGGAGATGAGACCAGCAAGGTGGCGGTCCTTTCATCATGTGTGCATGGTGGGTTGCATTGAGAGAAAGAAGGGGGAAGGAGAGATCGAGGAGAGGAGTTCGAGTTGCCAGAGGGTGTGGCGTTGTGGCAGGGGTCCAATGGATCACATGGAGGCTTGAGTGAGGTTGATGTGATGGCGAGGCACTAGCTGCTACAGTGGCCATGGGCAACTGGTGAGTCTCCTTGCTGGTGCTTGCATGGGTATACGTAGGGAAGGGAAGAGAGAGAAAAGGAGAGGAGGAGGCCCAAGGGGGATCTCCGATGGTCATTGGAGGTCCGACGAGTGACATTGAGGGCGAGGTCGGCGAGAAGAGGCCTAGATGCTCGTGCATGCATAGGTGCACGTAAATGAGCGGCAGAGAAGAATCGTAAGGAAGAAGAGGAATAGTTGAGGTAGGAAAAATTATGAGTTAAAATTATGTGTTTTTAAATATTACATTTTGGTCCTTGTGGAGGTTATATTATATTATATGTTTTTATCAACGATTAATGGTCGAAATTGTTTTGCTTATTAAGGGCCTTCGAGATCGGAATCAAGTGATCCAGGAGTCGATCTTAGGGTTCTTGAGCATATCGAACACATCTGTATGGTTGGATCAGGCGGTTTCTGCTAGGATTTTCGAGGTGTAGATTTGGGAGACACATGTGGTGTTGGGAGTCTCCAACCTATTTTGGCAGAGACATCGTGACCCCCTGACGACATTAGGTAAAGTAGTCTTTCTCCTTATCCGTACAGTTTATCTACATAGTGATTTTTTTCGCATATTGCACCATTTAGTGTGCGTTCTTACCTCTGGCTAGGATCAGACCTATTTACATATATCTTATTGATCTGGGTACTGGAATATTAAATATTGATGATGAAAATCAAGTTGTTGACTTGGAAAAGTAATATTGTTAAATGTCGAATTAAAAGGAATTAACGATAATTTATTTGATAAATTCATGATTTAATAAATTATAAAGCAATTAACCTTGTTGGATATGGTTTTATCATCGCATGTACAAAAAGAACTCTATTTTTAGTAAAACTGACATCATCAAGATGATTAAATAATGATTTGATGGGAACCATGATCAGAAATTAGAAATTTTTTGGAAACGGATAAAATAGAGGATAATGTGAATATTAATCTTGGAACTAAAAGTACAATTCTTGATAAGGTTGATTGGATACCTATAAATAATACAGTTATTTGAAAATGAATAAATAATCAATGCGATGGATTTGTCAGGAATTATAAGAATTAGATAACTGGTTTCAGCTCGCTACACAATGGATTTGGTTGTAGCTTTGGTCTACCAGACTAGTTCTGGGCTGGTTTAGGGAGTTGCTAGCCTCCCTACGACTCTTTGGTTAGGCTTAGCGGCCAACTAGGATAGTGGATTACAAGGCTCGAGAGTTGGAGTTGGTTTTTCTTTACTCGACCGGTGGGTGGGTCATTGACTGTCTATGGTTTAGCATGTGTAGTTAGCACATGTTCACGTTATACAACATAGCTGCCACCCCTTTTCGCAATAACCCCAAGGTGATGGAGGGTAGCAACTTGGTGGGTATAAACAGGCTTCCTAGCTAGGTAGGTGACTTATATCAATCTTGCATTGCAGGAAGTTATACAAAATTGTCTCATGCATTGAGACATCTATTGACAGATTGTGAACTATAATAAATTGGACTTCCAATATACAAAATAAAACCAGATAAAGAGATGTCTAATAAATGAATTAATCAAAAGTATAGTACCCAGTTTCTCTTGTGCTTGATTACTGTTGCACTCTATTGTTGTTTCTACTCTACTCAATTTTTGCTGACGTATTTTTGGGTTCCATTCTCAGGTACACTTGACAGTTCGCAAGGGGATTTCCGTTGTACATCTCCTTGGGATTATATACTTACATTCTATGGTAAATCTTCTAGTTAGTATTTAATTTATGTTCCTTTATTTTTTGCAATATGAATTGTTTGTTGGCTATGTTTATATTTTATGATTATGTGTTGAGTGATTGTGATCTTGTGGGCAAGATGTGCTAGTTGTTAGCACATGGTGAATCGGGTTTCGTCGATGGCGGGACTAGGGTCATCACACTAGTCTTGAATTAGCTAGCTAAGCTAGCTGAAGAGTCATCAATTAGCTCCATGCCAGCTCATGCCAACTCATCTCCAATTTAGGTAGCCCATTGTCAGAGCTCTACTCCTTCAAACTTAGCTATTAGTTGTGAACTAGCTAGCTAAGGAGTCCATAGGCAGCTCAGCCTCATCTCATCTTAGCTTCAAGTAAGTCGAAGATAACTCCTAATTGAACGCAACTCATCTCAGCTATTATCGAAGAACTAGTTAGCTGAGCTAGTTGCTGAGTCCACAAGAAGCTCCATGATGCGAGAAAATGCGTGATTTGATAAAATTAAGGTTTTGAGGTTGTTGAAACATGCAAATACGCAATCGCTTTTAAATTTATAAAACCTAGATAATGGAGTATCTAGGGGTGTCCATGGAGGCAAGTTTCAATTTTAACACGCTCACTTGAAATCAGGAAATCAACTTTCTTTTTGTCATTTTGATTTTTGTTGTTTATGATTTTGGAAATAATCGGGTTCTTGAAAGTGCAGATAATTGCACCAAATCTACGCCTAAGTGATAAAATGAGACCCTCTCTTCTAAGCTCACTCTAGGAAAGTACGCCTAGGATAATTAGAAGAAGAGAGTGTGGTGTGCACTACACTAATAAGAGAAGAAAAACACACTAAATTAAAACATGAATTTGGAAGGCAATGAAAACTTGTATTACTAGTAGAGTAAAAGACAGGTAGAGGAATGCTTGTTACATGAAAACAAACAAAAACACTACTTAATGCAAGAAATTGGAAAGATAAAGAAGAAGTGGGAATTCTCTGGTAGAAGATCCAGATGGCCCTTGCTCCAAATGTGGTTGCTCCACACTTGAAAAGAGTTCTCTTCCTTCTTCAATTTGCCTTCCTTGAAGCCCTCCTCCAAGGTGGGCGTCAACCACCTTGTTGGCTCCTCCTTTTCTTGGCCGTCTCCTCTAGGTGAAGATGACCTCCTTGACGTGGCTAAGGAGAAGAAAGAGAGGAAGAAGACACCAAGGGGGTGGGCAGGTTGCCCCTTAATCTTCTTCTCTCCTTCTTCCGTAGCGTGGAGAATGGGTGGATTAATGGTGGACCTAACTAAGGGAGACAATGATTATATGGTGGTGGTTAGATGTGTTGTTATAGGAAGGGAAGGTGGTGGTTGGCGTGGAGATAGGTGTAGGGCTAGGATTCATTTTTCAGGTGGTTATGGGTGGTTATGCAGATCTTAGGGTTAAGACTAGTTGGTGCCAAATGTAGGGTTGCCTAGGTGAGTGGTTAAGTGTTGGAGGCCACCCTTGGTGGACGTCCATGGGTGTAGGGATGCCTTGAATTTGGTGCCAAGTGGGGGTTCTAGAAGGGTTCCTATGTGTCGCCAAGATGAGTGGTTGAGATGGGTTTAGGTGTTGGATGGAGGGTTGGGATGGAAGGGTGTTTGGAACCAAAACCCAAGGTGGTTATGGGATGGTTTTGGCACCAAAATGGTGGAGGCTTTTGGTGGTGGAGTGGGGTGGAAGGGTGTCTATAGTTGGCGCCAAAATTGGGTAGGACTAGGTAGCTTAGGTGGACTAGGTTTAGGGTTATTTGGTGGAGCTTAGCTAGGTAGGTTTTAGGGTTGGGTAGGGTTGCCAAAGAGGTGACTAGCTAAGCTAAGCTAGTAGGGAGTAGGGTAGGAGGCAAAGGGAGCTAGGGTATTGAGGGAAAGGAGCTGGAGGAAGTTGTCTTGAGCTGCATTGGAGTTAGTGGTTGCTGAAGAGAGCTGCAGGGAGCTACCTTAGCTGGCTTGGCTTACTAGTTCTTTACTAACTGCTAAGCCAAGCTAAGATGAGTTGGCTTCTACTGAAATGAGCTAAGGTAAGTTGGGTCTGATCTTCCCGGAGATTACCTAGCTAGCTAGAATAGCTAGCTTAGGTCAAGTAGCTCAGGTCAACTAAGTTGAGCTGAGTTGAGCCTCCAGGAGCTGGACTTATGCTGGCCTAAGCTGGTTGAGGCCATCTTCAGCTGACTAGGTCACGCTAGTAGCTAGTCCTAGTCAGGTTGAGCTTCCAGTGAACTCTTCTGAGTTAGAGGAGCTGGAGTTGAGTTGGAATCAACTGCCTTCTGCTAGTTTGAGCTCCCATCCGGCTGAGGTGAGCTGAATGGAGTTGAGATGAACTAGCTTGAGCAACCATTCAGCTGAGATGAGCTGAATGGAGATAAAGATAGGTTGATCCAACTAGAATGAGCTGGGATCCATTTGGAATGAGCTGGATCTACCTAGGATCTAGCTGATAAGATTTTTTTCTTCATCTTTTGCCTTCCCGAGTGCCAAGGCATGTGGGATCTACCTTTCTATTTATCCTTGACACTCAAGTAAATGCATCAAAAAGATAATAAGATGCAATGCATGCCTTTCCTAAGTAAATGCCTAAATGCAGCTCGAAAACCCGTTTGCGGAGTTAAAACCTTAAGAGCTAGATCTATTTTAGGGCATAAGAATGATGACAAACTGGCGTTTATCACTCCACTTCAACTCTTCTCATCTTCAAGATAACTCTATCTAGTTGAAGTAAGCTCCTCCTAGCTCCTACTAGCTGCTAGCTAACCTTAGCTAGCTAGGCAAGCTCCAAAGTCCATGCCCTACTCTCCTCCACCTAGCCCCCCACTCTACTCACTTCCACCAAAGAGTGGTGTCACCATTTTCCCTCTAAAAATCACATAACTACCACCCAAAGGCACTTCTTCATTGTCCTCCCATTTTCCCCTCTAAAAATACTACAACCATCACCCTTCTACACTTCTATATAATACCCCCATAACCAACACCATAGAACCATCCTTGACTACACCTTTTCTTCTACCTAAATCACCATTAAAGGCCAAGGAGGAAGGAGCTTGGACGTTGTTGGATAAGAAATTCATTGCAAATAGAGTTGAGTTTGGAAAACCCATCGTTGTAGTGTGATTTGCGAGGAAAAACCATCAACAGATAAATTTTACCAAAACTCAAAAGGAATTTCGGGTCGAACATAGGGAGGCGGACATTTGATTAAAAATCGCATTTGTTTTATTGTCATGAAGTAGATTAACTAGTCGAATTGAATTTAAACTAGCTATCTACTTAAAGAATAATGAATAGAAGAGAGAGAGAGAATATTACAAATAAAGACAAAATAAAAGTAGAATAAACATGGATTTCATAATCATTAAGTGATGTCTATTAAAACTAACCACTACAGTAGAAAGTGGGAAATCTTATAACTAGAAAGCGGTAAATCTACTCTAGAAAGCAGTAAAAAGAAAGTGGAGAGAAGTTATCCTCCTCGACGGCTTCTTGGAGGATGAGCAGCATTGATGGAGCACCTGAACGAAGGTGGTGAGATGTGGGACGAAGGAGAATGATGACGGACGACGAAGAATGGGGCAGGGCGATGTCGCAGCAGGATCCGCTTCCCGAATGGCGGTGAGAGGACCACCACAGAATGCTCCACCAACAAGATGAGAAGGTGAAAAAATTATATTTTTAACTCTAGAGGAGCATCTCGGTTTTGAGACAAGCTCTTAGAGCTTTGGAGGGGGTGAGAGAAGAGAGGAAGGGATGATGAAAGTGTGGGGGTTGTAGGGCCTTTTATAGGTGAAGATTGGAGAGGGCACACAGGTCATTTCATCTAAAAACATTAAATGAGGGGGTCTTTAGTGATGGATATACACGTCACTAAAAACTTGACGTCACTGAAGAATGTGCGCACGCTCCCGCCTCCTCTCCTTCCTCTGCGCACAACGCTCACGCACGTTCGTGCTCTATCAACCATCCGATCGCAAGATAGGATGACTTAAAAGCCATCGCGCTCGCGCCTTCATTGCGCCTCATCTTGTGCCTGCATGCGATCGGGCGTTCAAATGCGCGTTCGCTCCTTGCCTACCTGCATGCGTGCTTACGTGATTTGCACGCTCTACTGATGCCGCATTGTTGCTCCTTGCCCGTACAATCACCATCTGACGGTTGAATCAAGCTACGCCCTGTGCTTGCGCTCGATTTGAGGTGTGTCGGGCTTCGAATTGGCACCCTCCTCTCACGCATTGAGCGCTCAACCATTGCGACACCCTTGCCTTTGTGATATGTTTATGCTTAAAAGCTCGAGTGCTCTCGGCCATTGGATGAAGATCCGATGGTTGAGATCGCTTGAGTAGTTGAGGAGGGAGAGAACAGTAGTGAGCTCTTGGCCAATTTGGGCGGTTGTGATGGCACCAAGTGGCGCCATTATGGCTTCCATCTTCTGTGTCTTGTAGATGGTGCCGCAGATGTCGAATTGGATCAATTTTTGCACTGTTGGGTTGCGATCATCGATCCGAACCCATCCGTATAGTTGGATTTGTCATCTGCTGTATAGATTTACACCATCTTTGCCCCTTAACCTCTGATCTTTTTTAAACTACATTTGATGCTACGGAAGTTCGATCGAGAGGATCTTGGAGTTGTTGAACTCCAATCGTCGCCCTGATCAGATCTGTATGGTTGGATCTTCATTCCGAGGCCCCGATTAAATATTGTCTGTCCCTAATCACCAAAAAGAGTAAATTACTATATAATTTATGCACTTTAATCTAAATGCATGATGATGCATTTTATACAATATTTACAATGTATGATGCTTCTACAACACTAAGAACATGCATGAATAGACATTTTAGGCTATTCTGATGCATACACATCAGATGTGGACATTGCAAGGGTCCCTTACCATGCCCTTGTAGTCTCTACACTCCATTCTTCTCCTTCCTTGTACCCAAGTCAAGGAGCATAAATTTGGAGGACGATCAGGTAGGGCTTAAGGGTGGATGTCTACCACCTTAAGAGATAGGAGGATCACTTCAAGGAGCAAGGAGAACCCCTTTTCAAGTCTAGGAGTAGCTGTACTTGGAGCAAGGAGATTCTTCTTCTTCAGATTTATTTGGAAAATTTTCTACTTCTTCATACTATTATCTTTATTCTTGTAGAAGCATTCCTCTACTTAGGGATTAGTTCTGTGGACCCCTCCACACAATTGAGCTCCCTAAATACCTGTAGACAACTTCTTTTATAATATCAAGTGCCTTTCATTATTCCTTGTGCTTAATATTCATGCTTTAAGTTATTGGGTTTTTGTGTACTCACTCCACCTTTATAATTATCCTAGGCGCACTTGCCTAGGGTGAGCTTAGAAAGGGGGATTACATCTTTTTCCACTTAGGCATAATTCGCATTTCGTTGCCCATATTTCTAAACCCTAAAAATATCAAAAATCATAAATACAAAAGAAGATTTGAGTTGATGAGAGAGAGAATACCAATTTCTCAGCTAAAGTTTCCTTCTTGAATGACCCTAGATATTCATGCCATCTAGGTATATAAATTTAAAATTTGGATGAATCTTACATGCTACAACGATAAAATTGTGTATTTTTCTCATTACGTTTTAGCGTCGTTACCGAAGAGGCACGACTTAGTTATTATTTATCTCCCTCTTGCTTTATTGGGTCTCCACTAGATTTCATTTTTGTGTTTTAACCAAGTGTGAATCAATCGAGAAAAGTAGGATTTGGAGTTACTTGGAGCGGAAGCTTCAAGTTAACTTTTCTTCCCATGGGTTCTAGGTAAGTACCTAGCCAAAACTCCCTCAAAATCCTATGAAAATACCAAAAAATATTTTAAAATATTAAAAACTATAAAATAATAAAATTCAAGGGTGGTGGAACCCTAAAATTGGTTTTCTTGCTTGATTGCTTCAATTCTTGACTACCTACTTTACATTGTCACTAAATTTTTGAAAATCCAAACGTCTTTCTTGACTTTCAAAAGTCAAGTTTGGGCACAAGGATTCCTAAAATCGTCCAACACTACCAAAAGAAGCCTCTTTGAGACAAGAACTTAATTTCCAAATTTCAAAATATTTAGCTAAACAAAAAAAATATAAAATTCGTGGACTGGAAAGGTGTCAAACCCCAATCTCTTACTATTTTTTGTATTGTTCCCAAATTTTATAAATTTTTATACTCATCAGATTTCGATAAATTTATATTATTCGAATCCTTGAGAAATTTTCTATAACATATAAAATTTTGAAAAATTTCTGAGGTTGTTTGAGGATTTTGCAAAATCAATTTTCCAAATCTATCTTTTCTGGATTCTGAAGAGGGTGTAGAAAAAAATCTCAAACAAATATCAACAAGCTTCGAAAATCCTAAAAAAATCAATTTTGGAATCCTTTGATGTTCTTCCCATTGGTGGTTTTGTTTTCCTCGTTTGGACCACCACATAAAAGGATATTTTAAAAGTGATTCTTTTCTTAGGAGTTGCCTGCATAGGATTTGATATTTAGAGTTTTATTTCTCTTACCTTAGTCACACCTCAACCTAACGAAATTGGTTTTCACGAATCACAACTTGATTTCAATTATTTATGTGACACTTCAAACTTGTTTGAAGACTTAACAAGAGAAATCTTAAAATGCAAAGAAATTATATCAAAACCCTAAAATCCTTTCACTCGATCCTTGCTTACTAACTGCATGTTTTGAATTTGGGCATCACTTTCCCACCCAATTTGCACACACTAAAAAGAAATAATTTGGACAACTAACCCCCTAACGCCCTTTACAAATCCGTGCACTCTAAGTATCCTAAGCCTAACTTAAAATTTGTAGCAACTTGACTTTAAGGATTTCATCAACATTAGGCTTGGTACTTGTTTATCAAATTATTTTCAATTGACTTCAATTCCTTTATTTAACCTAATTCTAGGCTGAGATTAAACAACTAGGTATGGGTTTATACACACCCTCAATGATTTTCCTGGGACATGCTTGTTTAAGCGTAATCATTGAGTGTTAAGTGAAAGAGCGATCTTCGTTTTCATTGAAAACTTTAACATAAAATGATGTGCCGTTGTATTTAATCGTGTGGTAGAAAATCGCTTTTCAAACCATTTAAATTTTCAAAACTAACCACGAAGAGTTAGGTCGTCTCCACAGGGAGGAATTAGCCTAAAAAAATGAGTAATAATGCATAAAGGAATCGGGAATATTAATAGAGATGCATGCTAACTAGTGCTCTCATTTCCAATATAAATTTGCAATATAGATAATTAATCAAGAAGATGAGGGTGCATATGCAAAATTACCATAATATAATATTCTAAATAATGACCTTGGTAATAGTAAACAATGTCAATATTAATCTCCCAACTAACGACACTATAATTAATATCTCATATTGTATGTCATTCAGAAGGAGAAATCAATTATATGTACTTTCGAATTAA
Source organism: Thalassia testudinum (assembly GCA_037157565.1). Taxonomy (NCBI): domain Eukaryota; kingdom Viridiplantae; phylum Streptophyta; class Magnoliopsida; order Alismatales; family Hydrocharitaceae; genus Thalassia; species Thalassia testudinum. Next base: position 2,273,064 of record JAZHRO010000073.1, on the reverse strand, counting down.
GCAAGGGGTGTCCATGCAAATTGTGCAGCAATATATTAATTCAGAAAATAAATGAACAGTAACTTGATAATGGCATTTTCTATAAATTTTAATGGTGGAGGAAACAGAGCATTTGCTCTTTCTCCTCCTCGCGCAAGAGAGAGAGCACCTGCGGGGCTGTCGCGAGCAAGGGATGTTGGCTAGGATGGTGGCTATCCGATGGAGGCGGCGGCGTCGACGGAGATGGCCGGAGGTGGCCGGCCAGTGGAGGAGATGAGGACCGGAGAGGGCTGCTGCTGTAGCCACGTGCCTGCTGTGAAGGAGCTGGCGGTTGTGGCGCGCGCCTGTGGGCGTAGGTGGCAAAGGCAGAGCCTGCCGATGGGTGTGCGGGCACCTGCAAATGGGTAGCTGAGGCGAGATGGCACTCTGTAGGAAGCGCTAAAGAGGTTGGCTGCGGTGAGGCATGCAGGCGCGGCGGTCTGCATTTGGCGCCTGTGCGTGCCCCTGTAGAGTGGTGGAAGGTGCTGGCGTGTGCGGCTGCTTGGTGAGGTGCGGGTGCTGTGTGGTGTTCAGGTGCAGGCGCCAGGTGGTGCTAGGGAGAGAGGCATGTGGTGCAGCCTTGGAGGCGGTGGTGAAGGAGCAGTGTGGGTGCACAGTGCATGCGGTGGAGTTTTTCCCCGCCAGGGGGAAGATTGATTTTTTTCCAGTGCACCCCACCTCCTCTCTTTTAACTCCCCTCTCTCCATGCGTGCGCCAATCAAGGGATTTTCAAATCCCTTTTCTATTTTTGGCTGGCAGGCGTTGGAGGAGACGGTCGGAGGAAAGGGAAAAGTTCCATTAGTTGTTGGGGAAATTTGCTCCCCAACCCTTGCTCTTTCTAAATATAATACTTGCACATAAAAACAACAAAATCATTACATATTAAGTTATAGAATGTTATAAATGTAAATCATGATGCGTACAATTCTTCTACAACTTAATTGCAATTATTAACACACCTACAAGGTACAATTAAATATACTTAGGCTTAATATTAGTCCATTAAAATGGACTCATCAAATTACCCCATGCCTAAGATTTGCTAGTCCCTAGCAAAGATGAAAAATAATAGAAGTAATCAGAAGATTTCTTCTTTTCTTATTTCAAAACTTTAGAAATCCAGACAAATGTGAAGTGCTGATAGCCTAGGTAACAGATCCAAGTGAAAGAGCCAATTAGCATTGGGAGTTCATACATCACCCTTGGCAAAAATTTCTGTCGAGATAGGCAACTACTTTCCTCGGGGATAAAGCAGATGATAATCTGTAATTTGACCCCGGCGTTTGGCTTAGGTAGGAGATATCGAATGGATTTGTATTTGGTGGCACATACTCATCTGGTGCTACATATAGTCTAGTACTGTAGACTCTAGATCTCTAGACTATTAGACAAGTCAACTCTGAGAGAGGCTACACAATTGTGCTCTCTTGATGTTCCTGGGCATTCTCTCTTTTCCTTTCTTTCTGAGATCACAAATCTCGCAGATTTAGAAATTGTACTCACAATTTGGTGGCCTCACATGGCATTCACACTTCACTTAAAGTCTTAATAACTCTACAACTAAGTTAGAGTCCTCAACTAGTATTCTGGCGATCAGAAATACTAAAAGGTAGGTATGGGTCATATTTGGTGGAACGCGAAAGGTATTTTGTTACTTCAGAAATAATATTACATTAGAAACTTAGACTCTCCTTTTTTTTTTGGTAATATAACTATTTCTTCTATTTCTTCTTTTTCTACTTCTTTTCTCTTTTCCTTTTTTTTATTTTTTTCTTCTTGTTTTTGTTTCTTTTCCAATCAACACAACACGATATGGACTTTTATTTACGAGGCATTATTAGGGATGATGATGGCCAAGAGGAAGTTGTGTGGCTTATTTGGTGGAAGTGCCTATTCTCGGCACCGGGAAGGAATTGATAGGACAGGCGTATTTCTGACCTTTGACACTATTACCCTCCTTCAGCTGAGTACTCTATGAAGGACGGTCATAACCATCCACCATAGTTATAGCTTTATTAAGACTCAACCTCTATGTATCTGCCTTATTTGGTGACTCTTAGGAATTCACTCAAAGTACGCACATAGGAACAAAGAGTGAAAACTACGCCTAATTCTAAAGTATCATCATCTAATTATCCAAAACTTAAGAGTCCTTGCACTAGACTTAGCGCACCAGTAATCTCTCTACTTTCCTCTCACAAATATGAGGTGGATCTATTGGACGATTGTATGCCTGACTCCCTATGAACTATCCAAGGGTTTAGTAGACTTACAAATGCTCATTGGTTTTCCTCAAGGATCTATTGCCAAGTCTACGTGCACGTGAGATAAATGTACTGGATTCTAAACTTAAGAAATAATTCTAGAAGAAAAACCTCTAATGACAAAGGTATTTTGCTAGGGACTAACCCATTCAGCTCAAGAAAAGAGATTTTTTTTTTTAAATGCATGAATACTTCCTAAAATGCAAATGCATTTCCCTATGACTAAATCCTACAATGTCCCCATTGTAAAATTAAAATAGGAGAAAGGAAAAATATTACCTGACACGGTCTGTAGGGTTGCCTCCCAACAAGCGCTGCATTTTCTGTCAGCAACCAGACTTATAAGGAACCTGTAAGTCAGGTTCTAGATAGAAAAAGTTAGGCCCTAAAAATATGCGTAATAGTGTGGGCCTAGAAAACAGGTAACCACGGATATTGGCGAGCTGATGATGCAATGTAATTCCAAATGCTTGCCAGCAGAACTGAAAACAGAAAATCTCGTTGGCTACCTTGGGAGGTCTAGGAATAATAAATGGAATATGAAAAGGGACCTCCTGAAATGGAATAAGTGGAGGATAACAAGGATTCTCTAGAGAAGGACGGGTTTTAAAAGATATACACATAATTAGTTCAAACCCTTGAATGGCGAGAGTAAAAGTATAAGCATTAATCCACACTCGCCATTCTACTCTAGGATGTAGTGGCCTGATATATTCTCTAGAAAGAATGTACATGAGCAGAGATCTGAGCCAAGGATCGGTTAGGGAGTATAAGGGTTGTTTGTAATGTTGGAAGGTAATGGTTAAGTCCAATGAGGGCTTAGTTGGTGTTAGGTCCAATTCCAACAATGATTCAGATTGTGTACACTCCTTAACCGTTGTAGACAACTTCAAGTTATCCTGCCTAGCATTAATGATCGGATCATATTTGAATCAAGGGTAGACTCTAAATTACAACTTTTTGATGGCAGGGTCAAAATGTAAGAATCATTATCATTTAGCTCATCCCCAGATTTGTTTGGTTCACTTAAATATTTGTCGGGGTGTATATGTGATTCATTAGGAGTTGGATCAGTATCCTCAATTATTTCTAAAGGAGGATCAGTCTTAATATTTTGGAGGAAGCCTATATCATTGAATTTGTCACTCTTCTCGGGGTATAAATCCTTAATTGATGTGTTTTGTCCCCGAGAGTCTCCCATAGACTTCTCATTATTTTGTTTGTCCTCCTCTAATATCAACTCCTGTTTTGATGGAGGATGACTCTTAAAAGAAAGGAGGAATCTGGATTTAATCATATTATTTCTATCCTCTGGAGGTAAATCCTCAAATGATAAATAATTCTCTTGTGATTCACTCCAGATTTTCAGTCCAGATTCCTCTGTTGGGGCATCCTCATCCTTTGAATTAGACTCTTCATATCCCTGAGACCAGAATTGATCATCCTCTATTCCCTTAGGGTCACCTTCATTAGGTGCATTTGAATCCTCAGAATATTGAATGGTAGGTGTTGATTCCCTAAGTGGAGGGTCAGGAGTAGGCTCACTAAGAGTAGAATGGGATTCCACCAAATAATCAAGAGTGGAAGTGATAGGAACAATATAGCCTTGACCCAGGTTGGTAGGGGTAAGGAGAATACCGTCATTGGGGTCAAGGTCCTCAGGAGGTACCATCTTCCCTTGCTTTTGACTCCAATGTAGTTTAGGTGGATAATCACTATGATCATTGTTCTCTAGTGGCCGTGTCTCATTGGGAGAGTCTAAGTGATAGCTACATAAAATTGGATCCCTATTGTCATTAGGCTCCTCAGAATTATTTTCATGATCATGATTGTATGGGTAGGGATCAGGACTATTAGGAAGTGTGTAGCTAAGTTGTCTTATTTCTTCATTTAACTGTTGACTATTCCTCAACATCTCTCCCATTGATTCCATTATTTCTTTTTGTTGTTTTTGCATTTCTATCATGAAAGAGGAGAGGCTACTATTATCAGGTTGGGGAGGATAGTCAATTTCAGGCTCTGGTTGCCTAGGGGTATCGGTCCAACCTTGATACGGAAAATCATGAAGGGTGGGAGGGTTGGGTGTTTGCATGGAAGTATGGATTTCCAGATTGGAAAATCCTGCTCCTAGGCTTTGCTCAAAAGTGGGAGTTATCAAGCCGATACTCCCAGGGTAAGAATGAGAATGATCCCATGAATTATCAATGTACCCATCAAAGGATGGATACGCTCGGAGCATGGGATCCTGATTAAAAGATGGGAAGTATTGACTCTGATAATCTGAATGATTGGAATAAGAGTAATCCATTTCTTTAAGCAAAACAATTTTAACTCTCTTAGGATTTAGCAAAATTCAGTAGAAAACTTCCTAGAGAGTTCTATTGTCAAAGCAAATGCAAATTCAACGGGATCAGTTTTTAGTAGATTGTAGGTCTTAGAGTTATATGTTTAGTTGGTGGCCAAACAAGTTTTGCAAAAATTACGCTTCCTAGGCCAACCTTCGCTGGTGCCTATAACCTACTCGCAAGGGATGGAAGTCTCGAATCGAGCCCACACACGAGGAACCGAAGTAACTTGATGGATAGGCTTGTTGATTTCCAACTAACTTCCCTTGTGGTGCAAAAGAGGAGAGGTAGAAATTTATCTAGTGAACTTATGTGAGGTGTACAGTGTCTCAAGTGTGCAAGCATACGATCGTGTTTTGATTTTTTGAAATTCCGCAAACAGGATCCTTTTGCACACAATTTTCAATCACAGGTTTTAAAGTCCAACCTCTTAACAGTCCCAATTTTTTAAATTGACCACTGAATTAATTTGATTCAAGCACTTTAGCGGTCTTAGATTTAGGTTCAATGCATATGCATGACAAGTAATTAAGGCTCAAGAGAAGACGTACCTTACTCCAGCTTTCTTCATGCAGTAATGAATGCAATGCAATAAAAATAAACTAGATGCTGCTCATTCAGTCCTAGATGGTCGTCCTATAGATATGCAGCTTCTAGCAGGCAGTTCGAATTTTTTTTTTTAATAATAATAACAAACAGACCTAATCTAACTAACTAACCAAAATGCAGTTCAAACAATTTAAATAATCCTATAATCTAAATAAATGGGAACACACTCCCGAAAATACGCTCCCACATACAAGAGCGATAAGAAATAAAGTGGCACTGGGAACACATTCCCAAAAATACCCAACACGGGTCCAAAAGACAGAAATTAAATTCTAATATCTATCTAACTAAATCTAACTAAGATCTAATGCCTAAATCAGAAATAGTCTTCTTTGTAAGCCTATGTGCATGGGATCAAGGCCTACGTGTTCCTGTTGACGTCCGCCAGGTGGCATCAAGGTCCACCAAAAAGATCATCTCCGTCGTATGAACCTGTCGCATTCGCTGCGTGTTTTTACATAGAAGAAAATCCACAATTAGTAATTCAGAAAAGCTTTCAAAATAGCATAAAAATAACATAAAATTATCAAAAAAATTAATAGGCATTTTTCTTCCCCGACAACGGCAACATTTGAAAGAGCGATCTTCGTTTTCGTTGAAAACTTTAACATAAAATGATGTGCCTTTGTATTTAATCGCATGGTAGAAAATCGCTTTTCAAAACATTTAAATTTTCAAAACTAACCACGAAGAGTTAGGTCGTCTCCACAGGGAGGAATTAGCCTAAAAAAATTGAGTAATAATGCATAAAGGAATCGGGAATATTAATAGAGATGCATGCTAACTAGTGCTCTCATTTCCAGTATAAATTTGCAATATAGATAATTAATCAAGAAGATGAGGGTGCATATGCAAAATTATCATAATATAATATTCTAAATAATGAACTTGGTAATAGCAAACAATGTCAATATTAATCTCCTAACTAACGACACTATAATTAATATCTCATATTGTATGTCATTCAGAAGGAGAAATCAATTATATGTAATTTCGAATTAATCAAGGGGTGTCCACGCAAATTGTGCAGCAATATATTAATTCATAAAATAAATGAACAGTAACTTGACAATGGCATTTTCTGTAAATTTTAATGGTGGAGGAAACAGAGCATTTGCTCTCTCTCCTCCTCGCGAGAGAGAGAGAGCACCGGCGGGGTTGTCACGAGCAAGGGATGTTGGCGAGGATGATGGCTATCCGATGGAGGCGGCGGCATCGACGGAGATGGCCGGAGGCGGCCGGCCGGTGGAGGAGATGAGGACCGGAGAGGACTGCTGCTGTAGCTGCGTGCTTGCTGTGAAGGTGTTAGCGGTTGTGGTGCGCTCCTGCAGGCGCGGGTGGTGAAGGCAGAGCCTGCCGATAAGCTTGCGGGCACCTGCAGATGGGCGGCTGAGGCAAGACGGCGCTCTGCAGGGAGCGTTGGAGAGGTTGGCTGTGATGAGGCATGCGGGCGAGGTGGTCTGCAGTTGGCGCCTGTGGGTGCTCCTGCAGAGTGGTGGAAGGTGCTGGCGGGTGCGGCGCGTGCTTGCGGGCGCAGGTGGCGAAGGTGGAGCCTGCCGAAGGCAGGCGTGCGGGCGTGGTGGTCAGTAGATGGGTGTGTGGGCACCTACGGGTGCGGTAGCACCTGTGGGCTTGGTGCGCGGGCGAGCGGTGCTACGCTTGCTGATGGGCGTGCGGGCGCGCTTGCAAGCAGAGGCGCTGCAGATGGGTGGCGTCAGCGCTAGCAGGTGCGGGTGCCGAAGGTGGATGAGGCGGCTGCTTGGTGAGGTGCGGGTGCTGTGCGGTCTACAGATGCGGGCGCCAGGTGGTGCTAGGGAGAGAGGCTCACGGTGTAGGCTTGGAGGCGGTGGTGAAGGAGCGGTGCAGGTGCACAGTGCATGCGGTGGAGTTTTTCCCCGCCAGGGGGAAGATTGATTTTTTTCCAGTGCACCCCGCCTCCTCTCTTTTAACTCCTCTCTCTCCCTGCGTGCACCAATCAAGGGATTTTCAAATCCTTTTTCTAGTTTTGGCCGGCGGGCGTTGGAGGAGACGGCCGGTGGAAAGGGAAAAGTTCCGCCGGTTGTTGGGGAAATTTGCTCCCCAACCCTTGCTCTTTCTAAATATAATACCTGCACATAAAAACAACAAAATCATCCCATATTAAGTTATAGAATGTTATAAACATAAATCATGATGCGTACAATTCTTCTACAACTTAATTGCAATTATTAACACACCTACAAGGTACGATTAAAGATACTTAGGCTTAATGTTAGTCCATTAAAATGGACTCATCATTAAGTGATGTACATCGTAGTATAGTCAACAAAAACACAACAAACACTTAAATTTATAAAACTCGAAATTGATGTGAGTCTGAGGTCGTTTGTAGTGAGCAATTAGGCAATTAATTCACTAATCACAATATCATGAATAATATGCCATTGAAATTGAAATGAGAATCAATAGATTTCTCAGAAGACTATCTCAAAATGTTAGGTATCAGAGTGTAAAAAGAATGGGCTAAAAATGGTGGTTTGAACCATCAATTTTACCCCTACAATTATGCTCTAAAGACCTCAAATAATTCAACAGTAACCTCAATCAAATATCAAGAAATAAATGTATCCACAATAATCCAGATCCCTTAGGCACCAATTTAGACGACAGATTCAAGGCACGGTCACCTTAACCACAAAGCCTCAAAAAGCCCAAGGCACAGCAGCAGCAAAGGAGCACAAGTCTCTCACAAGAGTAAGGCACAAGGCCTCATGAAGTTTTCAGCAGCAACTAAGTGTTGAGAGAGGAGAGGAAGGCATGAATCCTGAGGCAGCAAAACCCTCCCCCTTCCTTCTCAGAGTTTCCTTCCCTTCAGAACCAGAACACACTCGAGTTCCCAGACCCTAACCCAAACCCAGGGGCATGTTCGCGGGTGAGGGTGTGTAGGCAAGCACGTGTGAGTGGCGTGTGATGGGGCATGGAAGGGGACCTCGCCTCGTGCATGCTAAGGCAACGAGGATGTGTGAAGAATTCCTTTTATGCATGTTTGACATTTTGCAACTCACGAGGTACGATTAAAATCCCATTCTCTTCTTCCTTGCATGCGGGCTGAAGAAGCTCCCTCAAATTGGTGTTGCTGCAGGTGTTGTTCCCTAATCACCAGCCCAGGTGGCTTTGTGAGAGCTGTCCGCACCTATTGAGTGCAAAATTGAGGCCAGAGATGATCGGAAGATGGCGGACGAAGATGGAGATGAGTGGCATTCGGAGCAGCTCCAGTGAGGACTTGAAAATTCACAATACGGCCTTACGCCCCAATCAAAATAGCCCAAGAGCTTCACCGGTGTATGGAGAGTGTAGTGGTGGCCATGATGTGGTGGTTAGAGGTGCAGAGTGGCCTGTCGATGTTGAGTAAGGTGAGCGGAGGGCATGGAGTTCGACAGGGTGGTGGAGAGTATAAAGCCCTAAATTTCTTTAGGGATTTTACTCAATGTGATATGGCGGAGGTTGTGGAGGTGGTGGAAGGGTGTTTGCGTGTGCGTGGTGTCGGCACGAGCTTGATGGAACTCGTGCCGAATGTTGGGAAGATGGTGATGGTGCGGGCGGTGGTGTAGGTGAACCTAAGGTCTAAGTAGAGTGAAATGAAAAAGAGAGAAAGAGAAAGAGATTGAGGTACTTATTTAGTCGAAGGAGCGAGGGATTGGTGTCGGCTGTGATTGGCTGACACCAAGGAAGGAGGTGATTTCGGTGAAGGGAATGACGACGAAGATGAGGTTGAGTCAGACAGAGCTTTGGCTAGTGACCGTCGGAAGAAGCTTAGGGAGACTATGGCGCATCCAATTTGGTTGTTGGATGCACGGAAGAGGAAGGCTGAGAAGGCCGTCGAAGCTCAAGATGAAGGTGGCTGGAGGAGAGAAGAGGATGTTCCTGGCCTTTTCTGGGCTTCGAAGAATGGCCAAGGCATGAGGGTCTTTTATAGAGCTTGAAATCTATCTCTAAATGAGGAAGGTGACTTGATTTGGCCATTGTTCTTGAAGAAAAAGTCTTCCAAATTCACTTGAGCTCTAGGACGTGAGTTAGGGTCCAAGATCTAATTCAAACAATTGGGAAATCTCTCAAGATCAATCCCTCCAAATTTAAAGGGATTTGGTCTTGATTTGAGAGAGAAATCACTTCGAGAATCTCTACCTAAGGTGCGTTCCCATCTCTAATGGCGGCAAGGATCGGAATGAAGAAAATGATGAAAAGCTAGGGGTCTAAATGCAAAGAGCCTGAAAGTTAGGTGCCTAATTGAGAGAAATATAGATTTAAAGGACTGAATTGAAAACTAGGTCAAGATGGACTTTGATTGGGCCTAAATTTTGGTACCAACATAATTTCGACCCAAGAAATTTAATGAAGTTAGATTTGAGTTTTGATCACATTTGACCGGTTAATTTGCATAGAAGCTCAAATTAAAGTAAAATCCCATCTGAGACTATTCAAGGTCAAAATGGGTTCAATAGTCAAACCAAGAGTACCAAACATTTTAGAATATTTTTTTATGAATTTTAGGAGGTTTAGATGAATTTTATCCTAATCAGAACCTCTTTAATTTAAATGGGTTTGAAATTAGAGTTTTGTGTGTTATTGTGGTTCTCAAAAAGCACGAAACCCCATTTTTGTCTGTGTAGACCCACTCATTAAACTTTAATGCTCATTTTACCTTCATTTAACCCCTGACAATTCTTGTGGTTAATCTGTGTTTATGATGTGCTGTTAAAATTATAAAATTAACCTTGATTTCTTGTTCTCTTAAATCAAAATATTATGGAATTACGACCCTCAGATGATTATGTAGGAGCTTTTATTAATCATACCTAACTAATAGTGGCCAATTAGGGCCTATAATAGTGTTCTCATCATACTCGCAAGCCTAACTTTTGCTAGTCCCTTAGCAAAATCCTATGGATCAAACCAGGTCTCTAGGCCAGATGTAACCGTCAAGATGCCCTATTAAGCTGCAACTCTAGAAATCAAATTAAAATATCAACAATATGCCTAGAGGTACTGTTTGAGTCGCTGAATCGGGTTTTAAAAGTATTGCGTTGTTGTACAGCTGAAATAGCATTCAAAACAGATATAATTTTATTACTCAAAAAGATTTCCGAGGTCGAACACAGAGAGCAAATTGGTATTTAGAAATCAAGATCACAATTTAAACTGAAAGAAATTGCAATAGTAGCAGTGTCAGAGTGAAAAAATATGGGAGTAAAATGGTGATGTAAATCACCAAGTACTCCTACAATATCACCAAATAATTCAATGTATGACTATGAAATGAAAGTAATGATCTGTCATCTGATTTGTGAATCAGATGACTTAAAGTGTCTGATTTCCTTTCTCTTTCTCTTCCCTGTCTTCTCCTACCTTCTTCTTCTTTGGCTTCTGTCTGACTTCCTTTGCCTTTTCCTTCACGATTCTTCTCTTTTCTCTTCTTCTTTTCTTCTGCGATCCTTCTCTTTTCTCTTTAGCTTTCTCTGTCTTCTGCCTTTCTCTTCTCCTTCTTCCTTCTTCTTTCTGCCCTTGCCTTTCTTCTACCTTGGCCCTTATTTTCTTTTGCTTCTCTTTAGGCCTTCACCTCTTCTTCAGCTTTTGACTTCTTCTTTTGGCCTTCTCACTGCGGCTAAGTGTTGGCCGGAGAACCTTGTAGCAAAACCTACCCCTACCCGTGCGCAACTCTCCTCTCTTTCTCTCTTAGGATCCGCTCTCCTAGAGCCACACAAGTAGTCGGGTAATCGGGTCGAGTGCATACCCGGGGCCAGGCGCATCGGTGTGCGGTAGTGGGCGTGGAGTGCAGTTGGGTCAGGTCAGGCCAGGTCAGCAGGGCGTGTTCGCGGACGAGATCGGGTCGGGTGAGTGGGACCTCACCCTGTGGATCTAAGGCGAATAGCCTCTGTCACTTTTTCCCTTTATGCAGGTGTGGACGCTCCTTCATTTCCAAGGTGGGACTAAATGTTCCACCTTCCTTTTGCGTGCGCCTGGAACAGAGATGGTCTTCGCAATAGAAGCAGCTGTGGATGCCTTCGACTCCAATTGAGGGCTTGGATGCGTACGAGAGGGAATTCTGCGCACCTAGGATAGCAGCACCTGGAGTAGCAAGGCCTGGGCATGGCTTCAAGCTTGCTTCAAGATCCTCAAAAATGGCGGATGGGTGCCTGAACTTGGGAACACAAGATCGGCCTTGCGGCCACATCAAAACGTTCGGAGAGGGTCACCGGAGAACGGTGAATATGTTGAGGGTGTTGGCATGGCTCGTGGGTGCCTATGCATGCGTGCCTAAAGCACACTGTGTGCGAGTGAGTGGGTATGTTCGGTGAGGTGCATGGGTGAGTGGCGCGGTGCATGGGGTGAGGGGAAAAGATCAGTGAAGCGAGGCAGAGGTTGTGGGCTTGTCGGCGAGGGCTGGGGTGGCCTGTGGAGGTGGGATGGCCTCGTCGGAGTCGATGGTTGGAGATGGAAGGGATGGAGGTGATGGAGGTCGGCAGTGGTCGATTTTGGAGAATAAGGGGTGGAGAAGAAAATAGAGGGGAGAGGGAGCTTATCTGGGAGGTCAAGGGACGAAGGGGGTGAGCGGAGGCATCGGGTCTAATGTGGCTAATGCCTGAGAAGAAAGCGGCTTCGGTGAGGTGGGATCGGCGATGACGAAGAGAGGGACGTGCCTGCTGGTACGGTGAGATGCGGATGAAGTCAGGGAAGGTGGATCCGCCGCAGGTATGGCGGTCGGACGACGAGAAGCTCGGAAGGGCGCTAGATGTCGAGGAGCCTACGATTGTGTGGGGAAGAGAGGAATTAGGGGTAATCGCAATTGAAATCGAGCGTGGAGGAGTTGGAGAGGTCTAGGCTCCTTTAAATAGAGCTCTGGAGGTCGGTTACGGCTTAAGAAGCAAGCTTCCCAAGCTTGGAAAGTCATCGGTGATGAAAGCTTGTTAGGAAACCCAAATCTCTCATGTGTTCGCATGAGAGATTGGGAAAGAATCAGGGATTAAAGATGGGTTTAGATTGGAGGGAATTTCTCAGAGAATCTTCCTTCCAATGTTGGAAGAGATTCTCTAAGAAATCAAAGAGATCTCTCCTTTCAAAGCTTGCCAGAGTAGAATTCCTCCACTATAATGATGGATGGACCTATTTGTGAACATGATGAAGAAGCTAGGGGGTTGATTGCAAGGGTTTTTGAAAGTTAGGAGTATAAATGTAATTAGACAGGACCTTTTTGCAAACTAGGTCGAGATGAATTCCACTTAGGTCCAAATTTTGGTACAAACTTAATTTGGACCTAAGAAATCCAATGGTAAAGTTGGATTTTGGGTTTGACCACGTTTGACTGGGAAATTTATGCAAAAATCTAATTTAGGGCAAATATCTGTCTAGGACCCCATTATAGGTCAAGATGGGTTCTAATGGCCAAATGGAAGGTTCTAAATCCTAGAGAATATTTTTATATCATTTTTAGAGGGTTTAAGTAAATTTTATCCTAACCAAAACCTTGGTTAATCAAGTGGTTCTTTTTTAGTGTTTCAAGAAGTCATTTAATTCACAGAACTCACACAAACCCTTTTCTGTCAAATCCAACCCACTTGTTATCTTATTAAGACCATTTGACCTTTGTTTTTCCCTTAAGAAAATGTGTGGTTGTACTGCATAGGTAAAATTATAGTTTTACCCCTTATTTCTTATTTTTCTCTCAGAAAGGTTATGCATTGAATTAAGACCTTCAGTTGGTAATGTAGGAGCATTTATTCTCTTCATTGGGTCAAAATGAGCTAGTTAAGGCTAATGATGGTGTTCCCATCAGGTACTCAAGTGCCAGCCAAGATCTAGACCTGACCAACTTTAGCCTGGGTCTACCATAAAGGTTTCTAAGGCTCGTAAAATCTTCCTAGAGATTTGTTGACCCAAACGGTTAAAGCACCCGTGCGTTAGATGTATTATGTCCATGTTCAGTTTGCCAGTGCATTTTGATGAGAGAGATAGAAAGATATTTTATTTGGAGAGTTTCCTCTCTTTTCTTTTTATATTTCCCTAGATCCAGCCTCGAATTAGCCCTAAACACGGTCTGTATCGGATTCCTTGTCCCCACCATCAATCCTCGAAGGTTCTCTGAATTTTGATGCTTTAGGATAGCACCACCCATGGCAATCCTAGAACCCTAGCTTTTGACATTTCGGGATAGTGTCACCCATGGCATTCTGTGGCTAAATTTAGGCCTTAGCAATCTACATTTTAGGATAATCCCATCCATAGCACCTGAACTAGCACAAGGTGCTTTCATGCCCCTGGTAGGATATTTAGATATCCTAGGAGACAAGCACTGAGGAGATGGTATGTTAGTATGCATCTTCGAGGGGAATTTTCCACCACTCCATATCGGGAACTCATCCAATCAACTGGTGTTGTCGAGTAGCTCCTAAGCTATATCTTCGAGATAGCTTTTCAAAATGAAACACATTTGGCATGATTTCTCTATTAAGTGCATTGAACTAGACTAGTGTGTTCAAGATCAAAGGTGAAAGCCTCCAATACTCTCAATTTGTTGGAATCATGTTCGACTAAATCGAGATCCTCCATCATATGGAAAACTTTCAATTCTGGTTCTAGGTTTTCTATTACCAAAACAGTCATGAGATCCTAAATCAAACCCAATTGTTCTACCAAGCATTTTCCTTTTCCTTTAGATGATGCCTCAAAAATATTGATCTCAATTTTCTTATCTCTAGAGGCAATTATCATGTACCCTGATTCACAATTGATTATGGCTCTTGTAGTAGCCAAGAAGGGTCTCCCCAAAATCAAGGGCATATCTTGTATTTATTGTGGCGCATCCAGGTCAATAACTAACAAATCATCTAGGTAGCTGAAATCCGTGACTCTAATTACCACATCCTCTACCAGACCAATCAGGGTGATTACGGTTCGGTCAACTAATGCAGAGAACATCAATGGGCTTTAGCTTTCCTATCCGTAGTTTCTCAAATAGGGCGGTCAAGATTAGGTTGACTGAAGCACCAAGATCCAATACAGCCTGCTTGAAATTTGTACCACATATATTTTATGGGATCAATGGGGTGTCTGGATCAGATTTCTTAGGAGGTAGACTGTTTTGGATTATGTCACTTACATTTTCAGAGAGTACTACCTTCCCTTGTGAGGGTTCCTCCACCTCTTTTTTGGATAAGTCAGGCGAGGTGGAGTTGAGAGAGGATATTAAGTAATGGGATAGTGACTTGTGCATTCCTCAATGGTCATGTTACGTCAGATTCTGATAGTCCTCTAGTGTGGAGGTGGGATAAGATTTGGGATAGGGGAATGGATTGACTATCTTGGGGGTTGTGTTTCTGTTTCCACCTCTTGGTTTTGTTCTCGACCTTGTTGCATTGATCATGGGTTGGGTGAGATTTGGGAGATGGACCTTGAGGCTTGGTCTTATGATCTTTTCTCATGCCCACAACATTGATCATAGCACAGTCATGATGTGGAGGTGGAGGAGAGAGAATTGGACCTTGTTGCTGAACCGTAGGATAAGTCATGGTGTGATTCGGATCAGTTGAGGTGGATGCTCTAAACACACAGGTATGAGTCGATGGACCTAGCTGAGTGTAGCAAGATTGAACCTGAATTTGATTTACATGTTCTACTATGCAACAATGGCTCTCTGCAGATGTCAAGTCATTTTGTTCACCTTTTTCTTAATGATTGAGAGCTTATCCAAGCGACTGGCTACTAACCCCAGATCGACAGATGCGGACAAGCCTCGAGTCTCGTGTGCCCCCATGTGTTTGTCAATGCACGGGTGGTCGTCCAGTTGAACACACCCAGTAATTCATTGCTTATGGAGTTCTTGCACATGTTCTCGAGAATCTCCGAAATTGTATCTTCATGTTGACCCATGATGCTTCCACCATAGGTTACATTGACAAAGAGCTTGATATCCTCACAGAGCCCATGGTAAAATGACTGGACTTGTTCCCATTTAAGAACTCCGTGATGGGGGTATTTCCACATGAGATCCAAAAAGCGATCCCATGCCTCATGATGTGGTTCTCCTGCATGTTATGAGAAGCATTCGTTTGACCAACTGGGAAGAATTTCTGCAGGAATTTAGTTTGGAGTTCTCCTTATGTGTTGATCAGACGGGTTAGAGTCTGAAACTAATCGACAGCTTTATCCATGAGAGAGAAAGAGAACATCTCATGAGTATGATATCTTGATTCTGAATAGGTGGCCCGAAGGTCTGGGCCAGATGTTTTAGCTGCATGATGTGTTGGAAGGGGTCTTCGGAGTTCAAGCCGTGGGATTTTGGGATAGCATGAATCATATTTGGCTTGAGTTTAGCATCAGGCCCTCCAGCTGGGATTTGTACCCCGTGCTCAATCTCTACCGTAGCAGGATTGTAGTGATCTCGCATCTGAGGATGCTGTGGTGGATTTATGTATGCATGGACTAGATCATTGAGGCGCTGTAGCTGATTCTGGAAATCAGGTTCTTCGTGATTCTCCATGGATGTTAATGAAGGAGATCTAAGCTCAGAAGCAGACGATGAGAATGGACTGCTAATGGAGTCCTCAAGGGTATTCTTAAGGGCCTCCTCCTGAACATGCACTACATAGCCAGATGAGGGACCGAATGTGTGATGAACCCAATCGAGGCACCCAAAAATCTTTGGATCATTAAGGAGGTTCGAGGCAGATGATACCTCTTGATCAGAAAGTCACTCACCCGAGAATTACTTGGGCAGCCAGGAAGGGAGAGCCCCACAAAGACCCCTAATGAGCCCATATTTGTGGGTTAAGTATGTATTTTAATGCTTAGACATTAAGTTAGCATGTATATTTATATAGCATACATTAATGTGTAAATAGGATAACATAAAATCTCATGCATTTCATGCATTACTTGCATTAATAATATCATTTAGAATTTATTTAGAATACCATGCATTGAAATAGGTTGCATTACGATTAGTGTTTTGAATTTAACATAAAATTAGGTCTTACATATAAATAACCCAATAATCATTTTTCTTTATTTTTATTCTCTTCGTAGCAACGATTTCCCACACTGAATGCACGCCTTAATTACTGAGGAGAGAGGATACTGCACGTCGTCGATGATCCCTCTTCTCCACAATGCTTCTTCCTCTCCATGTTCCTACACCCATAAAAGAAGACCTCAACTGCACCATCATGGGTAGGCCACCATTCTCGACCCACCACTGCATAGAGATCAAATTCTCTTCCATTCCATCACCACCGGCCTCAACTGCGGCAGTCTACTCCACCACCATAAGCATGCGTCGTGATAGGACGCTCCACCAAATCGGAGTAGCTACGTTACTGTGAGCACCTCAGTGTGCACCCTTCCATGCTACAACAACAGCGTGCAGCATCACCCTCACTGCCATCACTAGCAATCACCTCCAACTGCTTACCCCCACAGCAGTTAAGACGTCCGGGAAATTTCCCAGACATTTGACACACCCCCTGTAGCACGTTGTCACTGCACGCCCAGCACTGCCTGCAGCTACTCCAAGCGTTGCTCCAGCAGCAACAGAGCGTGCTCTCTAGCAGCCAGCTCACACGCGCAGCAGCTTCCCCACGCGTCTGCGTGGCTTGTAGTGTGCGGCTTGCAGCGTCCAGCCTATGCGCACAGAGTGCACGCTACTCCAACAGCTTCACCCGCACGCATCCTTCAATGTCTCCCCACTTGCGGCCTGCAGTGCTAGCCCACAATAGCAACTGCGTTCTCCACGTGCCTTCCCTTCGCCAACAAGTAGTAGCAGCTACTGCGGCCGAGCTCAGTAGCATCCACGCGTGCCAGCATGACTTGAGCTCGTCCTTGCTGACCCCTACCCTCACCTCCTCGCGTGTGCACCTTCACAAGTGCAAGCCCGCAGCAGCAATAGAGTTGCAGCCATCGCCGATTACCACCGCTCTCCTCACCGCCACTGCCTCCGGCCACTGTTGGCCATGAGACCACCACTGCTGAATAGCCCTCGGCCCACTCGACCTCTGGCTGAAGCCTCATCGTCGACCTTGGTCTCCTCGCGCACGGACAAGGGGAAGAATTTCCCCTGTTTTGCTACAATGAAGTGGGTATTAAAATTTATATTTAAGTGCCATTACCACAAAAAGGATTTTTGATTTATCATTGTTTAATTGTGGTGAGTTTATGCAAAGGACCTCCCTCTTTCTTGTAAACGCAATATCAGCTCATCTAATCATTGTTACAATGATTTAAAGGCTATTTTGATTCGATTTCTTAGGGAAATTAGTCGTGAACATCTGCTTTTAACCCATGCAAGTTTTAATAGGCCACTGCCTCCCTGTGGATACGACCCGCTCTCTTATGAGTGGTTAATTTCAATTAATACCTTGATTAGTTGATTTTTCCATGACTTAAAAATATAACGACAAATCATCTTAATCATCTTATTCAAAAGCGAAAATCAACTTGTCAAGTGGCGCCATTGCCGGGGAGGAAACAGGCTTAATTAACTTGCAATTATTCATTGTTCATGTTGATTTAAATTGAGGCACATTTAAATTATTTTGTCTGATTTGGTGCGAGGTACGCATATTACACACGAGTTGTCGCATCAGCCTTAGCAACGCCGTGGTGGACCTTGTTTCCACCACTTGGAGGAGGAACTGAGCTTCGCATCTTGGTGGATCTTGCGGCCACCTCTAAGATAAACACGGGAGCTTGTGGGCCTTGACCCACACACATAGAAACACACAGAGGACCATCTAGGAGGAGTCTTCCTCTTAGAATTTTGATTCTACATTTTAGAATACTCTTTAAGTTTAGTTTAGTTGTTTGTTTTCTTGCCCTTGTACTCTGGGGCCAATTTTAGGGGTTTGTTCCCCGATTTTGTTTTAGGCCCATGTTGGGTAATTTTTGGGATTCTGTTCCCTCTTTCTTTAGATTTAGGTTTCTACTTTCTTTTGTGGATTGATTTTTTTCTTGATTGTGCATAAATACCTAAAAAAATGAAAAATGAGCTACTTGCTAGAAGTTGCCTACCCTTAGGACAAACCATTCAGGTGTGTATGAGCAGCCTCTAGGTTTATTTCTCTGCATTGCGTGCATTTTCGCATTGTTGATTGCTGGAAGCAAGGTACTCATTCTCTTACTTTGCATCCATATTTTAATCACGCATTTGCATTTTGACTTAATTCCAATATCACATTAGTTGTCTTGAAATGACTTAACAAGTGGTCACATTTTCTAAAAAAGGACTAATTAAAGGAGGAACATATAAAACTCAAGGAGTTGATTTGAGACATTATGCTGCGGTTCAAAAATTAAAACTTTTATGGTGAATGCACACGTGCATGACTGCGCACTAAAGCACGCAATTAGACACTCCTAGGTTTTGAGCTACTAGGAAAGAACTCTCCTACCATTGGATACCAAAGTGTTTGAAACTTAAGTTCAAAAGTTTTGTAACTCCAAGGAGGGGGATACCCTATCATAGATTTTTGAGGGTAGTTAAGAAGCACCGCGAAAGAACAGCTTCAAAGGAAGGCTTAGGCCTACTTTCATCCCTCAATCTTCCATCCTTGGAGTACTTTACCAGTTGAACTTTAGGGCAGAGCACCTAAGTTCCAATTATGTCTTCATTAAGGCATTTCATAGGTCAACAATAGGCACGTAATTGATTGAGTAATTTGTATTGTCACCTACAATTGGACTAAAATCTCAAAGGCCTTAATTGATTAAAGACATAAAAGTCCTTTGGAATTGTGTTCGTTTGTGTATGCTTGGTAGGCGGTCTCTGAGGAGACAACTTTTGTTTAATTCAGAACCTGAAATGATCCTTAGGAGAGCCAACCAAGAGAGAAGAGAGATGGCCGAGGAAGGTGAAAATAGAATTGTGGAGGACCAACGATCTTTGAGAGATTATTTTATCCCTACCAACCAACCTGGCTATACACTGAGAATACCTGGGGGGAATAATCCATATGAAATCAAGAGTAGTATCATATCTCTGTTGCCCTCATTCTATGGTACTTCTAGGGAGGACCCCTACAGGCATCTGGAGGAATTCACCGAGGTCTATTCCACGGTGAGATTGCAAGGTGTTACTGATGATGCCCAAATGCGAACCCTCTTTCCTTTCTCCCTCAAGGATAAGGCGAAGCATTGGTATCACACTCTAGATGGTAGAGTGGATACTTGGGATGCCTTGAAAGGAGAGTTTTTGAAAAAATACTTCCCTATGAGCAAGACTAATCACTATAGGAGGGAAATCATAGGTTTTGCTCAACAAGATGGAGAACAATTTCATGATGCATGGGAGCACTTCAAAGATTTGTTACGCTTATGTCCCCATCATCAACTGCTAAGATGGCAACTTGTAGAAAGGTTCTACACTGGATTAAATGACAAGCACAGGAAAACAGTGGATGAAGCCTGTGCAGGAGCCTTTCTTACAAAAACTGAAGATGAGGCTTGGGAGCTTTTTGAGACCTTGAGTGAGAATTCTATCCATCTAAATTCTACCTATTTGGATAGGAAACCCACTCTTATGCAGCGAAAGATTGAGGCAAATGAGGTTAGGGATACCTAGAATTTGGCCTTCCAGATTCAATTGTTGAACCAAAACATGGAAAGGCTTATGACAAACCCTAGTCAACTCATGCCAAATACCTCTGCTTCCCAAGCTTCTGAATGCTCCATTTGCAACGGCAATATGCATGCTACTGTGGATTGTCATTTGGCCTCTCAATTCCCTGATCTTGTACAGGTGGACCTAAATGTTGCCCAAGGGTTTCAACCTAGACCTCGTAATGACCCTTTTTCCAATACTTATAACGAGGGATGGAGGAACCACCCCAATTTTTCATGGAGATAGGGGAATGTCTCTAATTTAGGGAATTACAGACCCCAACCCTTTCAGACTCAACAGTATAATCAACCTCCTATGCCCTCCCAACCATCCAAGACTTTTGAGATGGATGAGCTTAAAGCCATGTTGAAAGCCATGCAAGAGAATCAAAGCATGATCATCCAATCTCATGATAAGGCAATCAATGAGGAGAAATCATGAATTGGACACCTTGTCAAGGCCATGAGTAAAAGAGAGATTGGGAAATTTCCCAGTTCATCCGAGGAGAACCCTAAAGGGAAAGGGATTATTTTTAGGGAGCATGCCTAGGCGGTGACTATTATGAGGAGTGGGAAAGAAATTTCCAAACCTGATGCTCCTATAGTCCCACCTTTTGAGAACCCATCCACCCCGACTTTCACCCCCACTGGAGAAGAGATGCCCAACTCTTCTCTGCTTGAAATCACCTCACCAAAAGAGGTTATCCCCGTTCCCCCACTTACTCGACATGACAACCCTTCCACCCAAAGATCGAGAGTGCCCTTTCCAGAGTGCTTATCTGACTCTGGGCAGACTTCTGCTGGCTCATCTGGAGCCAAAGAAAGGACAGATGAAATCATGGAGACTTTTAAACAAGTGAAAATTAACCTGCCTTTGCTTGAAGCTATCAGGAAGATTCCATTTTATGCTCGCTTTCTCAAGGACCTGTGCACAAAAAAGCAGCAAACGTGGAAACAGGTCCAATCAAAAGTTGTCTTGCCTGATTCTGTTAGCTCAATTATACAACACGGGACACCCCCGAAACTTAAGGACCCAGGAGCCCCATACATCTCAGTGGTCGTTGGCAACCTACAAATAGACGAGGCTCTGCTTGATCTAGGTGCGGGGGTAAACATTCTTCCGAGCTATGTATATGAACAACTTGGAGGAGGCAATTTGAAGCTTCCCCTGTAATCCTCCAAGTTGCGGACCATTCTTTGAAGACACCATGGGGCATCCTGGAAAATGTCCTCATGAGAGTGGAGGATTTCTCCTTCCCTGTTGACTTTTTAGTACTGAACACTAACCCTACCAACAAACCAACCAAGCCCTCCATCATCTTGGGCCGCCCTTTTCTTGCGACTTCTAATGCTTCAATTAATTGTCACACTGGGGCATTAAAAATGGGCTTTGGGAACAGGAAAATTCGGCTGAATGTGTTTGATGCTTATAAACAAGCTAGATTTCAGGATTGTTCCCAAGTTATGGTGGTAGATGATCTGATTGAAGAGAGAACTCCTGCAATTTTATGTGATGACCCCCTTCAGCATGTCATGCTTAATAAGCATTCCCATCTCTTGGAGGAATGTGAAGGGGATGTGCTAGAACTTGAGGAATTGCTTGGAGTTTCTACTGAGTCTCTTTCCCCATCATGTCTGCCTAAGGTAGATCTGCTACCTGAGATGGAGACTTCTATTATGAAACCCTCAACCATCTAAGCCCCCGACCTTGAACTGAAACCCCTCTTAGACCCTCTCAAGTATGTATTCCTTGGGCCAAATGATACCCTCCCTGCAATCATCTCATCTGCACTATTTGAAGTGCAAGAGGAAGCCTTACTAGACTATTTATCAAGGCACAAGGAAGCCATAACTTGGACGATTGCTGATATTAAGGATATAGACTCAATGCTCTGCATGCATCACATTTATATTGATGATTCCATAAAACCCTTTCGAGACATGTAGAGATGTCTTAACCCCAACATGAGGGAGGTGGTTAAGAAGGAAATTCTGAAGTGGTTGGATGCTAGGATCATTTATCCCATCTCATATCGCAAATGGGTTAGTCTAATCCATGTGGTGCCAAAGAAGGCAGGCTTCATGGTTGAAACAAATGACCAGAGTGAACAAGTGGTGACCAGACCCTCAATTGGTTGGAGGGTCTGCATTGACTACCGCAAACTAAACACCGCTACCCAGAAGGATCACTTTCCCTTGCCCTTTATTGATCAGATCCTAGAGAGATTGGCAAGGAACAAGTATTTCTGCTTTTCAGATGGATATTCTGGGTACAACCAGGTTGCAGTCTTCCCTAATGATAAGGATAAGACAATGTTCACTAGTCCTTATGGCACTTTTGTGTTCAGGCGTATTCCATTTGGATTATGTAATGCACCAGCAACTTTCCGGTGGTGTATGATGTCCATTTTCTCGGACATGATTGACCAGTGTGTCAAGGTTTTTATGGATGACTTCCTCATTTACAGCTCGTCTTTTGACTAGTGTCTCCTGCACTTAGAGACTGTGCTGAAGAGATGTAAGGAGACTGGTTTAGACCTTAGTTGAGAGAAAAGCCACTTCATGGTATAGAAAGGAATTGTACTTGGGCATGTTGTGTCTAAAAGAGGCTTGGAAGTAGATAAGGCTAAAGTTGATTCTGTTTCCAAACTTCCATTGCCCATGAATGTCAAACATATTAGATCCTTTCTGGGCCATGCAGGCTTTTATAGGAGATTCATTAAGAATTTCAGCAAAATTTCTAGGCCACTTTGCGACTTATTGGCGAAGGAATCTTTCTTCGATTTTGATTCAAAGTGTGCCGAGGCTTTTCATATGCTGAAGGAGGCCTTGACCTCTGCACCTATTCTCCGAGCTCCTGATTGGACACTCCCATTTGAGTTGATGTGTGATGCTTCATATTATGTAGTGGGAGCCTGGGAGCCATTCTTGGATAGAGGGTTGAAAGAAGACCACATGTGCTGCACTATGCTAGCAAGACTTTAACTGAACCACAGCAAAACTACACAGTCACTGAAAAGGAATTACTTGCTGTAGTTTTTGCTCTGGAGAAGTTTAGGTCTTATCTTCTTGGATCCAAGGTGGTCATTTTTACTGATCATGCGGTAGTGAAACATCTCATTGCCAAGAAAGACTCTAAGCCACGTTTAATTAGATGGATTCTACTCCTTCAAGGGTTTGACTTGGAAATTCGTGAAAAGAAAGAGTGGAAAATGTAGTGGCTGACCACCTCTCTCACCTTCCCCTTGATGACTCTCAATCTGGAGACATCCACAAGACATTTCCCAATGAAACCATTATGATGGTAACACCAACTTCACCCTGGTATGCGGATACAGTTAATTACTTGGTCACTGGAGAAACCCCTGGCTCTTGGGATGCGCAAAAATGGAAGCGATTCATTTCCCAAGCTAGATTCTTTCATTGGGAAGAGCCAGAATTATTTCATATTGGACAAGACCAAGTTTGGAGATGATTGGTGCCTAAAGAAGAGCAACAGAGTTTGTTGAGATTTTGCCATGAGCTTCATTGTGGAGGACACTTTGATGCTAAGAAAGTAGCTTTTAAGGTTCTCTAGTCCGATCTTTGGTGGCCTTCTTTATTTAAGGATTCCCATTACTTTGTTAAGGCCTGTCTCAGATGTCAACGGACTGGAACGATTGGGAAGCGGAATGAGATGCCCCAACACCCTATCCAACCTGTGGAAATTTTTGATGTTTGTGGGATAGACTTCATGGGTCCCTTCCCTTCGTCCCATGGCTTCGAATATATCTTGGTGGCAGTGGATTACGTCTCCAAGTGGATAGAGACCATTCCTACGTGCATAAATGATCACTCTGTGGTCTTGAAATTTGTGAAGGCCAATATCATATCTCGCTTTGGCTACCCTAAGACGATTATAAGTGATGGGGGACCTCATTTCCTGAACCATCACTTTAATCAGCTACTCAGGAGTCTAGGACTAACTCACAACATTGCTACCCCTTATCATCCTCAGACAAGTGGCCAGGTTGAAGTGTCAAATAGGGAGCTCAAGAACATTTTAGAAAAGACTGTTAGGTCAGATAGGAAGGACTGGTCCCAAAAGCTTGATGATGCTTTATGAGCTTATCGAACAGCCTACAAAACCCCTTTGGGTATGTCTCCCTTCCGGATTGTGTATGGGAAAACGTGCCACTTACTCGTTGAACTTCAACATAGGGCACTCTGGGTTATCTGAAGTGTTAACTTGGATTTAGAGCAAGCTGGTAAAGCACGTTTACTGGAGTTGACTGAGCTTGAGGAGCTGAGGAATGACGCTTATGACACCTCCCAAGCTTATAAAGAGAGAACTAAGGTCTTGCATGATAAATATATCCTTAGAAAGACCTTTGAGCCCAACCAACAAGTCTGGCTTTTCAATTCCAGACTTAAGTTGTTTCCTGGAAAATTGAAATCATGTTGGGATGGACCTTATATTATCACCAAAGTATTTCCGCATGGGGCTGTGGAAATCAAGAGCCCTTCTTCTTCAGCAGCACCCTTTACCATCAACAGCCAACGATTAAAACCTTATGTAACTTTGGATGGCCATCTGGTTGATGAGGTCACTCTCGAGGAGCCTTAGCACCTTTCTTTCCTGCCTCAGGTAACATTTCCTTTAACCATTTTATTTCCAATGAGGACATTGTTTGAACTAGGCATGGGGGGATAGGACCTGGGGCATCTGTACATAGCATTTATACATAGTGCATTCATGCATTTAGTTAAAATATTCTGCATTGCATACATTTGCATTGTTAAAAAAAAATTAAGCTTAACTGGCTAGGTCCTGCATTCTTAACCAGATCAGAACTTTAGGTTAGACTAAGTTGACTCTAGGGTTTGACTTAGAAGCTAGGTTGAGCTGCTAGCTTTAGACCTTTAGGGTCCTTTGTGGACTTAAAAAAAACTCAAGTAGGAGTTAAGTTGCAGACCATTCCTCAAGAGGTTGAGGAAGGAACATTAGGAATTGAGTTAAAGGTTGGGTAGTACCTGATGTCTTTTTCTACCTTTTGGTTTACGGGTCCTCGTAACCTAAGCATCCACAATTCACACACACTTGGTCTTGTGTAAATAGTGATCACCCTAATTCCTTTCTTGGAGAAAAATTTTGGTTCTCTTAGTTCTGACTTAGGAGAAGCTTGAAAACACAAGTTGATTGGAAGAGTTCCTATTGCAGGAGAGGTGGAGTATATACTCACCTTGAGAATGCGATGATAACATGTCACCTCCTTAGCGCTTGTCTCTTAGGATGTCCATCCTACTGGGGGCATGTAAGCGCATTGTGCTGTTTAGGTACCATGGGCAGCCCTATCTCGAAGTGCCGATTGCCACAGGCCTGAATTCGCTTTAGAAATCCATGGGCGATACTATCTCGAAGTATCGATTTCCATAAGTTCTTGGGGTCGCTATGGGCGGTGCTATCTCGAAGCATCAAAAGCTAGGAACCCTTCGAGGTTTGGTGATGGGGACAATGAATCCGACACAGACCGTGCTGATAGCTTATCCAAGATTAGACTTAGAGGAATCAAACAAAAAATTATATATTAAAAAAAAATCTCTTTCTTACTCTCTTTCCTAGTTGGCAATCAAACCAACCTTAAATAACTCAGACCAATCCACTTGCACGGATGCTTTAATCTTTGGGACCAATAAATCCTAGGGTAGAGTTAGAAATCATGGAAACCTGTGCTTGCAACTCATCTTTAGCCGACCTAATCTATAACTTAGCAATTACTTGGGAACCTTAGGTTTAAAGTCTGAATTTAACATGTTTCTAAAGGGAGACCGATTGGGTTGGCTAGTCCACTTGAAGGGCTAGGTTATTGCTTGAATTTGCTAGGGACTAGCAAAAATTAGGCATGGGGGCATTTGATGAGCCCATATTTGTGGGCTAAGTATGTATTTTAATGCCTAGACATTAAGTTAACATGTACATTTATATAGCATACATTAATGTGTAAATAGGATAACATAAAATCTCATGCATTTCATGCATTACATGCATTGATAATATCATTTAGAATTTATTTAAAATATCATGCATTGAAATAGGTTGAATTACAATTAGTGTTTTGAATTTAACATAGAAGTTAAGGTCTTACATATAAATAACCCAATAATCATTTTTCTTTATTTTTATTCTCTTCACAGCAACGGTTTCCCACACTGAATGCATGCCTTAATTGATGAGGAGAGAGGATACTACACGTCATCGACGATCCTTCTCCACAATGCTTCTTCCTTTCCATGCTCCTGCAGCCATAAAAGACCTCAACTGCACCATCATGTGTAGGCCACCATTCCTGACCCACCACTGTGTATCTTTTCCCATCCACCACCACTGGCCTCGACTGCGGCAGTCTACTCCACCACCATAGGCATGCGTCGTGACAGGATGCTCCACCAAATCGAAGTACCTGTGTTACTGTGAGCACCTCAGTGTGCACCCTTCCTCGCTGCAACAACAGCGTGCAGCATCACCCTCACCGCCATCACCAGCAATCACCTCCAACTCCTCGCCCCCGCACCAGTTAAGATGTCTGGGAAATTTCTTAGATGTCTGACGCACCCCTTGTCGCACGTTGTCACCGCACGCCCAGCACCGCCTGCAGCCACTCCAAGTGCTGCTCCAGCAGCAACAAAGCACACCTTTAGTAGCCAACTCACGCGCGCAGCTGCTATGCACAGCAACCTCCCCTCGTGTCCGCACGACTTGCAGCATGTGGCCCGCAGTGTCTAGCCCACGTGCGCAGAGTGCGTGCTACTCCAACAGCTCCACCTACACGCATCCTTCAGCGCCTATCCGCTTGCGACCTGCAGCGTCAGCATGCAGTAGCAGTTGCATTCTCCACGCACGCCTTCCCTCTGCCAGCCAACAGCAGCAGCTGCTGCGGTCGAGCTCAGCAGTGCTTGTGCGTGCCCGGATGACCTACGCTTGTCCTCACCGACCCCTGCCCTCACCTCCTCGCGTGCGCCCCTTCACAAGCGCAAGCCTGCAGCAACAACAAAGTTGCAGCCACCGCCGACCACCACCGCCACCGCCACCGCTCTCCTCACCGCTGCTGCCTCCAGCCACCGTTAGCCACGAGACCACCATCGCCGAATAGCCCTCGGCCCACTCGACCTCTGGTTGAAATCTCACCGTCGGCCTTGGTCTCCTCCTCGCGCACGGACAAGGGGAAGAATTTCCCCTGTTTTGCTACAGTGAAGTGGGTATTAAAATTTACATTTAAGTGCCATTGCCACAAAAAGGATTTTTGATTTATCATTATTTAATTATGGTGAGTTTATGCAAAGGACCTCCCTCTTTCTCGTAAATGCAATATTAGCTCATCTAATCATTGTTACATTGATTTAAAGGCGATTTTGATTCGATTTCTTAGGGAAATTAATCGTGAACATCTGCTTTTAACCTGTGCAAGTTTTAATAGGCCACTACCTCCCTGTGGATACGACCCACTCTCCTGTGAGTGGTTAATTTCAATTAATACCTTGATTAGTTGATTTTTCCACCACTTAAAAATACAATGACAAATCATCTTAATCATCTTATTCGAAAGCAAAAATCGACTTGTCAACCCCTACATGGTAGAGCATCCCCACGGGTTACAAGGTTTCCCCCACTTGACCTTCCTTGTCACCGAGAATCCAAATAGACCAAAATGAGCAACTTGACCCCTAAGTCTACCAATTTTATTCCTGAATTATGGTGCCTTGAATTTCACTTGAACTTTAGAGTTGATTGTGATTTGTGACCTAATTTGCAGGTTGGTTAACCCACAATGTTGGTCAACTTCACCTAACTTAACCTAAAGTTTAGGATGAGTTGGGTAAAGAACCAAAAATCACCCTGAGTGGTTTGCAAACAGGTTATTAAGTCTCGAATCATAGGAATTCAAGTGAGTATTAGAGCTTCCATTTACAATTTTCTTGCTTAGATCAATTCAATCAGGGCTTAGGTAACACACGATGCAGGAAATCAATTCTCTTTAGATTAGGCAAGTGTGTTTTCCTAAAACCTTAAAATGCGATCCCTGATTTGGCTCTATTTTTCAGGTCTAATTCTTTCCAAATTGGCACCTAGGGCTCAATCAAGAAGGTGAATAGCCCTAGGCACCTTAAGTCCCTAGTAGGTGCAGATATCTGGATGGGAATTTCTAAGCAAATCAAATCAGGCAACTCGGGTGATTAAATCTATGAAATAATGCGAGTTGATCCTAATTGATTCTTCTTTTTAATTCCTTCTAGAAATGATGAGCTTAAGAAGGAAACGAGGTTATCTGCCCCTGGAGTGGTTGTTGTGTAGTTGATCTTCTCCTGTGTACCTTGCAAAATCACAACAAATCAGATATAGCAAGTTAGTATCAAATCAGGATTGTAATCAGTGAATCAAACTATGCGTTGCCACCAAGCAACAGCGCCAAAATGTTTAAGCATAATCGTTGAGTATTAGTAAATGTACGTCGTAGTATAATCGACAAAAACACAACAAACACTTAAATTTATAAAACTTAAAATTGATGGTGAGTCTGAGGTCATTCACAGGGAGCAATTAGGCAATTAATTCACTAATCTCAATATCATGAATAATATGCCATTGAAATAGAAATGAGAATCTATTAGAAGAGTATCTCAAAACGTCAGGTATCAGAGTGTAAAAAGAATGGGCTAAAATGATGGTTTGAACCACCAATTTTATCCCTACAATTAAGCTCTAAAGGTCTCAAATAATTCAACAGTAATCTCAATCAAATATCACGAAGTAAATGTACCCATACTAATCTAGATCAGTCAGGCACCAAGTCAAATGATAGAGTCAAGGACTGGAATAGTTGATTGACGCTTGCTGTGGAGGACAAGTGAAGTGAGGGCTCTGCGGTGGAGGTCGCAACGAGGTGCGAGGCGACCCAAGGTGGCGAGACAAAGTCGTGGAAGGTGGTGGGTGGTGCTCGGCTGTTGCTGCTGTGAAGCAACTCCATGCATGGGCGGAGCTACTGTTGTAAAGCGGCTCAGCGTGTGTAGGCTAGAGGCGAGGGCCGGTGGGTGGTGCTCTATTGCTGCTGGAGCAGCAACTTGGAGTGGTTGTGGGCGGTGCGAGGGCACATGCAAGGACAAGCAGGAAGAGTTGGTGGCACGCGGGAGTGATGGTGCATGAGGTTGTAGGGATGGGGATGTTGGATTCTTCATGGAGAAGATGAACAGGCGATGAAAATGGTGGTGGCGTTGAGTGATGGTGCTTAGTTCACGGTAGTGGAGGTTGTAAGACTCTGCGGATGGAGGTGTGGCCTGTCACCCCACATGCCCATGGTGGCAGAGTTTTGCCACAATCGAGGTCCACAGTAGCGGGGTGGGAGGAGAGCTTGCTACTCAACACAATAGTGGAGGAGGGGTGATGGCCTGCGTGAAGATGGCGACTCTCCTTTGTAGCTATAGCTGCAAGGATTTGAAATGGAGCGTGCACATTGAAGGCTCCAGATCCACTTTTCACGGAGGAGGAATGCTTGCAGTTGTGGCTAGAGTGAATGGCCGCCGAGGAAGTAGAGTCATTCCTGCGGAAAAAGAAAAATAATAATATAATAAAATATTAGGATTATTTATGCACAAATCCTTAACTTCTATGTTAATTAAAGTAATGCATGTAATGCACCTAATTGCATGCCATTCTAAGTCAATTCCAAACACATGAATTATGTAATTAAGTCAAAAAAATAAATTAATCTATTTACATCCTAATGCATGCTAAATAAATGTTAATGAAAGCTTAATGTCTAGGCATTAAAATATATAAATAGCCCATATATATGGGCTAATCATTCGACGTGTACCCGAAAAGGAGAATACGACCTCTCATCCACATCAGAGATGCTCAGGAGGATCGACGTGTGAAGGTGAACATGTTGGTGGTCGTGGCATTGCGTGCGGGTGAGTGTGGAGGTTTGGTGACCTCAGAGAAGGCATGTGCTGGTGATGGAGCTCGGTGGAGGTTTTTGGTCGTCGCACGGGCAAATAGAGAGAGGGCTTTTGACGAGGGTGGCATGGCAAACCTCGTGGAGGTGGCAGTGAAGCATTTGATGGTCTGTAGTAGGCAGAAGGCTATGTCGAAGCATCGCAGGAGCGAAGGAAGACGATGGTGATGGAGGGGTGTTGGTGGTCTGACCTAAGGGCTAAGAGGTTGGGAATGATCAGGAAGATGAGAGGAGATAGAGGGACTTAGAGAGGAGGATGGAAAGCGAAGGTGTCCGGCTATGATGGGTCAGACCGGAGATGATGAAGTGCTCCAAGGAGAGGGACGACGATGTATGAAGGGAGAGGGAGCCCTTCGTAGGTATGGCGAGTGACGATAACGTCATCATCAGCCATATCTAGCTTTATTTAATCATATTCTATCATTAAATGCTCCTACATAAAAGCCAGAGGACCATAATTCATTACAAATCCATTCTGAGAGATAGATATGAAAACATGGGTAAAACTGTAGTTTTAACAGCATATCTCAATTGTAGAATAGTCACGGGATTTCTCATGGGTTAATTAAAGGTCAAATGGTCTTAATTGTCTAACAAGTAGGTCTATGCAGACAGAAATGGGTTTTCACATGTTTCGAGAATTAAATGAAATTTGAAACTCTAAAAATAGACTCGCTTAATCTACTGAGGTTCTGGTTAGGATAAAATTCACATAAACCCTCTAAAAATCATAAAAGAATATTTTCTAGGGTTTGGTATGCTTGATCTGACCATTGGAACCCAAAGTAACCTAAAATAGTGTCTCAGATAGACACTTGCCCTAATTTGGGTAACTGCATAATTTACCTAGTCAAACTTGGTAAAAACCTAAGGCTAACTTTATCATTGGATTCCTTAGGTTCAAATTAGCTTTGTACCAAATTTTGGACCCAATCTGAGATCATCTTCACCTAGTTTGCATTTTGGTCCTGTTTGAGTCTTTTCTCTCACACACATGCCCCTAACTTTTGAATTCCTTATAAACAGGACCCTATCTTTATCTTCACTTTTTACAAAAAAGTCCCTCCACCATTATAGCGGAGAAATCCATCTCCGATGACCTTTGATTGAAGAGAACTCCTTCTCTGATCAAGGAATCCCTTCCAAAATTGGAAGGGAGATTCCTTGAGAAGTTCTCTTTCCAACGAATCTTGTCTTGAGCCCAACAACCTTCCCAATCTCTCATGCGAACGCATGAGACATTTGGGTATCTCATAGGTTTCCTACTTCGGCAAGCCTTCCAAGCTTGGGAAGCTTGCTTCCCAAGCTCTAACCACTCTTTAAAGGCTTATAAAAGGAACCACAGAGCCTACCCCTTCTCCTTAGCAAGGTTTGGGGCCAAAACCCTATTCAAAACTCCACCTCCGACCCCGCTCCGCCTTAGCTCTGGAAAGCCTCTTCCTCCATCATCTCCGGCCTCCCAACCGCCAACTTGGGAGCACCAATATCTTCGTCTCCTTCGTCCGCGCCTGGTGTGTCAAAGCCAGGGTTGTTCCTTCCCGTTCTTCCTCGCCGTCCCCCACCAGAGCACCTTCTTCCATGGCGCCGGCCTGCCAACGTCGGTTGCCAATACTACCCCTTCGTCTATTAGATTAGGGTTAGTTTATTTAGTTTAGAATCTTAGGTTAGTTTTACACCCCAAAAACCCAAAAACAAACCCTCAACACCGGCGTTCACCCTCATCTCCTCCATCTCCGGTGACCACTCCGGCGAGGGTTCCTGTCTGCCACACACGTCCATCCCCCTTGCCAACTAGTCCACAAGCTCTGTCGTACTCCCCTCATCAAAAGCCCTCTACCTATTTGCCACTCCACTCACCCAAACACGCCTCCAAACAACCACCTTCTTACGGCTGTCTTCGTCACCATTCGGCCACTACACCTACTCCCACGCTACAAGACCACCACCACTGCATTCCTCATCCACCAATGATCCTCTAGAGTATTTTAACTGGGGCTTAGTGCCTATATTCTTGAATTTTAGGTGTACAGGTCCTCGCTATTGACGGCAGAGTTTGAGCTCACTTGAAGCCTTCTACAGCACTTGCAGCTCCAGGTGATACGCCTAGACCACACGGAAAGTCTCCAGCCATTGAAGTAGGGTTTCAATTGGGAGTTCCCCCTATAGCAGTTGCTCCAATTAGCCACAAATTCAACCGTAGACTCACGCAAGGAAGAGGCACTAACTTTAGTCCCACCTCGGAAGTGGGCAACCAGGAGCAGCGCAATAAATTATTTTTCTGCATATGCCTCTTCGCCTCCTAACACAAGGGTGAGGTCCTCCCTACCCACTCACACCTCGCCTGTGGCACCAACACGCTGGCCTAGTCTGACTCGTTTACTTGTCTATGCCTGCACACACCTCGACTACCACCCATGCCAGTAGCCCTAGTCTCGGGTGTGCCCTAATTCGACACCTGACTACCTAGTTATCCCTAAGAAGAGAATGAGAGGAAGAAAGAGAGAGAGAGCAGGGTTAAGGGGTGGTTTGGCTTTGTTGTGTAAAGGCTAACACTTAGCCGAATTTGAAGAAGAAACCTTCCCCCCTATGCATAAAGGAAAAGAGAAGAAGAGGAAGGAGAATTGAAGGGAAGAGAAGAGACAAAAGCCAAAGAAGAAGAAGAGGGCCTGTGCACGTAGAGAAAGAAGAGGATAGTAGAAAGAAAGAAGAAGAGAAAGAGAAGGCAAGGAAACAGAACAACAGAAAAAGGAGAATCACTGTAGCAACATACTTTTAAGAAGTCTGATTCATTTGTTGTTCACTTAGTTCTATTTGAGTAAATGCTATATGTATTAGACTAATAATTGGTAATTCAAATCATCATTATTTTGTCTAGATTACTTTTTACTCTTCATAAACTCATGCCAGGCATTGCATATTAGATTTTGAGTAGTTAATTGTGTTCATTTTGAGATTAGCGCGTAAATGCAATACTTGCTTCCTGTGTTCGACCTCGGACTTCATTTCTGACATTCGGGTTATAAATTTTATCTGATGTTCGAGCTATTTTTGAGAAATTATTATTACAACAAATCATATTTTAAAACCTCAATGCAGTGCATACAACATTTTGGCACCGTTGTCGGGGAGTAACGCGAAATTCACCGCTATTCTCTTGCTATATTTTGATTATATTTGAGCACTAACTTGCCCTGTTTGATTTCTTGTGATTTTGCAAAGTACTGCATGAGGAGATCTTCCATGCAAAACAACCACTCCAGGGCAGGTAACTTCTCTATTCCTCCCTAATCAACCCCCTAATCTTGGGAAGACAAAAAGGAAACAATCAATTAGGAATCACCTACCTTGTTTTTCATAGTAACTATCATTTAAAAGGCAAGTTTTCTAATTTGGAAATTTTTTTTTCAAATCTGATTGAAGATTGAGACGATTCTGTTTAAAATTCCCTACCCCAAATTTCCTGGCCTATTAGGGATCATGCTTAATTTCTGATAATCTTGGACTTCTCACCTTGTTTAAGTCTAAGGTGTACAAGTTGAGATCAAATTGAATGCAGAATAAAGCCAATTAGGGTTTGACATTAGGGTTTGGAGTGCTAGTACACATTTTTGCCTGAATTAAATGAAAGTTACCCTCCCTCATTTGTATGCTACCCAAGCCCTTGATTGAAAAGATCTAATCAACAAAAACCCTAAAATCAGGCTCTAATTTCACTTGAATCTTAAAATCTTGGACCTAATAACCTGGGAGTAAAATCAAGGTGATTTCTAGGTCTTGACCTAGATCTCATTCTGCCATGTTTAGGGCAGGTCAGGTGAAGTTGGTCTACATTGTAGGCCAACCAACCTCCAAATTAGGTCACAAGTTGAATTAACTTTTAATCAAGTGAAACTCAAGGCATAAATTAAGAAATAAAATTGGTAGACTTAAGGACTTAAGTTCATACATTCTGGTCTACTTGGACTCTCAGTGACAAGAAAGGTCAGGTGGAGGAAACCCTGTAACCCATGGGGATGATCTACCGTGTAGGGGTCTTTGTGGGCCTCTCCATTCCTGGCTACCTAGGAAATTCTTGGGTGTGCGAATTTCTGATACAGAGGCATCATCCGCCTCAAAGCTGCCTTAGTCATCCAAAAATCTTTGGGTGCCTTAATTGGGTCAAATCTCACATCTAATCCCTCATCCCTTCTATTAGAGTGCATACACAGGAAGGCTATTAGGTTTTTAACCTAAGAAGCCTCATTAGATCATTTTGTAAATCTCTTTCAGATCTAATTAACTTCAATCTAACCTGAGTTTTGATTCTACATCCTGATTCCACCATTTGATTCAAAAAAATGTAGCCTAGCTATATATGAAGACTATTTAGGAAACCGAGTCCCAAACCATGAAGAATATTGTAAAAGGGACATTCAGGATAGATTCAAGAAAACAATGACCCACATTTTGAACCATATGGAGATGATATGGATCCAACTAAACCACGGTTCAACCCGGGATGATCTCTTAGCAAAACACATGGAATTGGTGAAATTACACAACAATGATTGTCTGCAATATTGGTCAAATCCTTTAGTTCCAGAAGAACTCCAGAATTTTTTGAAAGAACAGAGAGAATTGCTGAATAGGTTATATAGAACCATCGATCAAAAATACCCGTCAGATGTTGACATCTTGGAGTAATTCTAGTAATCCATGTAAATTCCCAAATCTCGGGTTTGATGATCAAGCTTGTTATGGACCCCCAACCCAAATGGAACCTGATTCAAATTACGAGCAAATTAACATTTCTGATCTTGAGACGGGTTGGGAGGATCCAATTACAAATGTTCACAATTTTGAGCCAACCCTAGAAAATCAAGAGCTTGGCTCACCAAGCTTAGAGTTACCAGCTACCTGTGATACTAAGATTGAATTAGAACCTCTCGAGGGTGTAAATTCCGTCCCATATTCTGATAAGGTGACTCTCGAGAGCAATTCTGACATCCTTGTAGAGCCCAACCTAGATTCTAGTAATCCAACCCACACCCTTAACCTAGAATTCGGAGCTGTGACTTATTGGGATGATTACAAGGCTCCGTATGATGGAAATCAGATTTTGAATTTGGATTATGATTCTAGGCCTGTATTTGATGAGTGCACCTCTCCAACCTCCTCAGAGATATAGATTGATTTTTTGAAAGCCACGTCGATCTACGATACAGAAATCGAGCTGGAAGAGTTGGGTTTTGATTGGGTCTTCCCTACAAGCCAAGAAACTGAGCCCATGCCTAATAGGGACACCTTTTTGAGCTCAGAATCTGAGAATAGGTTAAATCCAAGTTAGGTTGCTGCTTCTCCACATCTTGATTTACTCAGTGGTGGAAACTCTGATCCCGAATCAAATTCAGAACATGACTCTCGCAAGTTCTCCAACGATTTCGAATCTTACCCTAATTTTAGAGAACTGTTATTTCCTGACAACTCTAAGCCAATCTACGACCTCAGCATACATGATCCATTCTTCGACTCTGACTTTGAGGTGCCTGATCCTGAGATCATTGATTCAAAATTAGGTTCCATTGAGATGGAATCATTTATTTTTAATCCTCAGGAATCAGAAACAGTAATTGCCGAGAGTTTCCAATCCAGAGTTTGAATCTTTTCTTGACTCAGATTTCCTTCATCTTATAAGCACTCTCTAAGCATTTACATTTAATTTTGATGGGTTCTATAAGGACTGATGTGCATACATCTGATTAACCTAAAATGTCTATTAATACATGTTCTTAGTACCATATTAGCATCATGCATTATAAATATTGCATAACATGAATCATCTCGCATTTAGGTTAGTTTGTATAAAATTTAGGTTAATTGTCTCCTTTTATGGCCAGGGACAGGGTGACTTTTAATCAGAGCTTTGGACCAAAGATCCAACCATACGAATCTGATCAGGGCAATGATAGGAGTTTGATGACTCCAAGATCGCCCTGATCGGACATCCGTAGCATCAGATATAGTCTGAGGAAGCCCAGAGATCAATGGCCAAGATGGTGTCAATCCTCACTTCATATGACAAATCCAACCACACGGATGGGTTTGGATCGATGATTGTAGCCTAATGGCGTAAAAATCGATCCAATCCGACACTCGTGGCACCATCTACAACAAAAAGAAGATGGATGGTCAGGATGGTGCCACGTGGCACCATCCCAACCATCCACACCCAACTGCTCCCCCTCCATTCAACTTCTGAAGGCAAAGGCGTGGATGATCTAGGCCGTTGAATCTTGATCCAATGGCCACGATCGCGCATGCCTAATTCCTAAGTGAGACAAAGAAGGCCCCTTAGCACATTGGTCCAGCGCTCTACAAGCTCTGAAAGGCACCAGTTCGAATCGCACCCAGCCTCCAAATCAAGATAGTGAGGTGGCGCCACTAAATTCAGCCACACGATCTTCATCAAGCATTTCTGATGTAAACATGTTTACATTGCATAAGATGTCTATTTATGCATGTTCTTAAGCATAGGATTGCATTATATACTATAAATATTGCATAACATGCATCATCTTGCATTTAGACTAGTTTGAATAAAATGGAGGTTAATTGTCTCCTTTTATGTTCAGGGATAGGACAAAATTTTTATCGGGACCTCGGATCGAAGATCCAACCATATAGATGTGATCAGGGCAATGATTGGAGTTGAACGACTCCAAGATCGCCCTAATCAGACATCTCTAGCATCAGATAGAGATCAAGGAACCCTAGAATATCAAGGGCCAAGATGGTGTGAATCCGCACTTCAAATGACAAATCCGATCGCACAAATGGATTCGGATCGACGATCACAGCCTAACAGCATAAAAATTGACTCAATCTGACAACCGTGGCACCATCTACATCATCCAGAAGATGGACGGCCAAGATGTCTCCACGTGGCGCCATCTCAGCCGCCCAATTGGCTGCTACACCTGCCACGCCCTCTCTTCTTCAATGATTCTCCGCCGTTAGATGCACATCCAATAGCTGTAAGCGTGCGCACACAAAACTCAAAGCGCGACACAAACACGCTGATAGCACGTTGGTCGAACGCACTTGCGAGAAGGTGAGGCGAGCGTTTGACTACTCGCGAGTAGCTGTTGAGGCATGGTGAGTGAGCGTGATTGACTGCGCGATCGCGATCGAGCGGTCAAGGCGTGCAATAGCATTCACGCCGTATCGCACGCCCACATGTGACGTGCCATCACACGTGCGAGCGTGCACTGAGGAGCGGGTGGAGAGGCGAGTTAAGCCATCCGATCATAATTTGCAGATAGTGAACGTGCGTTACACGCGCGAGCAGGGGAGCAGCCGCGTGGGCGGTGCCCCACTATGCCCACATGGGGCTTTAGTGATGATTTTATCCGTCACTAAAGACCCCTGATTTAATGTTTTTCAAATTAAAATGACCAAATTTCCCTCACTCCTTGCAACTATAAAAAGAGATCCCCTCTACACGAAATTCTCCTCCCTTCCTTCTCTTCTCTCCCTCTCCAAAGCTCAAGAGAAGCTTGTCCCACACCCGAGATGCTTCTCGCGAGATAAAGTCAAATTTTCGTCCCCCTTTCGGAAGTGGATCTCGCGACAACGACGACGTGCTGCCCCGTTCCCGTTCTTCCTGCTTCGTCCTCCTTCGTCCTGCTCCATTCCCCGTCGTCCAGGCGTCATCCCGTCCGATTCGTCCTCCAAGTGACCGTCGAGGAGGATATCTCTCTCCCCATTCTTTTTACTACTTTCTAGTGTAATCATTTTCCCGCTTTCTAGTCGTAACATTTAGTGTAATGAACAATCCTTCTGATAATGAATTCCATGTTCATTCTACATCTCTTTTGGTTTTTGTTTGTAATATTCTCTCTCTCTCTTCTATTTATTGTAAATAGATAGATAGTTTCTAATCAATTATTCTACTTCGTGACAAATAAATCAAATGCGTATTTTTAAATCAAACGTCTACCTCCCTGAGTTCGACCTGGGATTTCTATCCCGGTATAAATTTTATTTGTTGAACACAAGTTCTGCACTTTCAAACTACAACGACAGGTTTTCAAAACCAAACACGTTAACATAGAAACTCGTAGCGTTCAACATTTTGGCACCGTTGCTGGGGAGGCGACGCTATTTGATTTTTTTTTTTGCATTTTCCAACTTACGAATTATTTACCTCACTTCTTTCTTATTGTGATTGTTGGTACTCTTTTGAGATGAGCAAAAGCAGTAGAACAGAGCAAAGTGCTGTTGAAGGTTTTGTGAGTTATCCCCTACTTCCCACCCATTAGTTTTCATTTCACCACATAATAACACAAACATCAATCAACCTAGGTGTTCTTATAAACTCTAAGGTTAGTTTTGTTTGTTTGTTTGACAACCACACCTGCCCCAACCTCCATATTTAAAAAGAAAATTTAAAAAAAAATCTCACAAAGGTACACAACCTCGTCTGATTTTCAAACTCAACCGGTAAACCAATCTTTGGAGGCGGTACACACATCCAAACACATAAATGAGTAGAAATCAGATTAGGTAATCATTTGTGTGCCTAATTAAGTGGTGTAATAGGCCAATTGTTTGAGTTGATTGGGTCGCACCATTTTAATTAAAATCAACTCATCAAGTAGCTACCATATAGGTTCAACTCTTAGGAATTTACCAGGCACTCCACATTCCTTTAAGTTTTAAAGGAAAACATCTTCACTTGTGCTTTCAAAACCTAGTGTGCCAACAAAACTTGTTTGAAAATACCTAAAGTTGAATCCTAAAAGCTACTAAGTAAGATTTGAACCCTAAAATTCACCGCATCAAAAGTAATCTTGCTTGAAAATCACTGGTTGTGCACGCACACACACATCAATCAATCATTAAGGGCACAACCCAT
Organism: Thalassia testudinum; assembly: GCA_037157565.1. NCBI lineage: Eukaryota > Viridiplantae > Streptophyta > Magnoliopsida > Alismatales > Hydrocharitaceae > Thalassia > Thalassia testudinum. The sequence goes on along the minus strand of JAZHRO010000073.1, from coordinate 2,234,318 downwards.
ATAAAGGGCCCTTCACATTCCAAAGCACATTTAAACCTAACCCTAAATAAAACAGAGTAGACGTTGGCCTTAAGGATTCGACTCGCTTTTCAGAGCCCAGAACGAGATTATTTTTGATTAGTCTGTTCCTACTGTTTAATCTAATGTCTAGCTAGGGGAGCAGAATCAAACGATTGCGGCTGGGGGGTACACTAGGAACCGGAGGCGCAAGTTGAAGGAAGAACCTTCTCCCCAGTCCCTCCTAATTGGTTGGATTGAACAGATAGAAGTAGATCAAATCGTACCTTTATCTCAAGACAGGTTGTGGGAGTCTGTAGGTCTTTAGGCTAGCCCACTTAAGGACAGGTTTGGTTGCTTGTATTGCAGGGTGCCTTTCTTCCTCTCGTTTATCATGAATCCTTCCACATATTATACGCACTCCCATTCTTTCCCTCCTGTTTTGAATTATCCTCAACATGACGATTATCCTGACTCGTACTGTAATCAACCCTTAGTTAGTTGGGATAACTCGGATTGGGGATATAGTTCCGGACCTCCGTGTTTAGGGTCTAACCCTGAACACTATGATTGTGATTTCTATCCTTCTCAGAGCCACATCGATTATAGATCGTCACCCTTTCATGGACAACCTAATACGATCTACAATTAAGAAGGATACACCGATCCTTACCCATCCTCTGATTACATTGCCTTTAGGTCATTACCACCTTTTAAACAATCCGAAATGACCTATTGTCAGGAAGGGTATAACGAATCTCAATTCATTAATTCTCCTGCATTGATCCCAAACCCGCCCAGCCCTAAACCAACTCATTTGGTTCAGGGTAACCAGGTTCAAGATAAGGTTCTGGCTAACTTGAGGAATATCATACAAACTTTAGAAGTTCAGCCAACACCTTCCATTGAAAGATTGGAGCCCCTAATTGAAATGATTGATGATTTGAGCAAGTATTTGTTGGATTGGCTCCAGGATGTTAAGGATAAGAACCTGGGTGAGTTTCTACTTGGGAAGTTAGCGAAATTGAGGATGAGATTTGTGGTTGCTTTAGTTCAGTTGTGGGATGATTCCCATGATGAACTCCCTTCAGGATAGCCAATGTTAGAACCTACTCAGGCACCTGTTGGGAGGGACACGTGTTACGAGGCTGACCAAATTGCATTAGAGCAACCAATTAAGGATGATCTAATTTCTTCTCCTGAGATCCCTGAGACAGGGTACGAGGAAATGTATGTCTCCATGGATTAGAAAGTAACAGATGATTTTGGGACATACATTAATACAGATCTTGATTTCTTTGATTCTGATGGTGAAGATTTGAATTGCGAAGTTTCATGCGAGTTTACAGAATATGATTTCTGTGAGACGATTGGGCCTGAGGAATCTAATAGATCATTTAATAGCCCAATAACTGAGGAAACTGATCTTGTTAGGGCTCACATTACGGATCTAGAATCGCATTTTCTGGAGGATTCAATCAAATACCCTGATTGTCAGTTACACCCCATTGAGTTTATCGATGATTCAGTTTTTGAGATAACTAGACCCAAGTCAATTCTGATTCAGCCACATCTTTTAGACTTGGAAATTTCAGACAGGGTGATTAATATACAGGAGGTCCCATAATTTGACATTCTGAATGAGGAGGATAGGAGCTGGGAAATTTTGATTTGGGAAGCAAATTCTGGAGGAAGTAGAAGACTAAGTCTAAGGGTTCCAATTCATCTGAAATCATCAAACTAGGACCCTTACGACCTTTGTTCTAAGGATGTTCAACCCAAGCAAACATTCATTGATTATTCTTTCGAAGTTGAATTCTCTGTAACCCGACTTTTTGGTCTTGGGTTGCATCCTCATAAATCGCAGGCCCGACCCCGCTTGCATACTGATTTTAGGTTTTGGGTAATTTTTATCCAGAACCAGAGATATTGTCGATTATGGGGTATGGGTCTGCATCACAATTTAGTCCACATCTGTGGACATCTGCTAGCAGGTCCGAGATTTCATCTTTTTATTCTGATTCTGACCGGCACTTGTGAATTCTTTATTTCTCTTCTTTGTATAGTCTGCCTAGCTGAAGGTACTAAATTCAGCACGTATACAGTTCTTTTTAGTTTTTATCTCAAAGCGGACTTGACATTCACGCAATTCAGGTGCTTTCTACTCTATGCCACTCTATTTTATGTCTTTTAAATACAATGAGGACATTGCATTAGATAGGCATGTGGGGGTGGATATTCATCTCTGAATTTATTCGTCAGCTCAGTAGATTTGTTTTATTTTTTCTTTTATTAAAAAAAAAATGGAATTAGGAAAGAGAACTTGGGTTTAAGAAAATTTTCAATCTTAGGAAATATTACATTATGATCTAAACACAAAGACCCTTCAGGTCTTTGGACTTAATTAGCCCTTGTATCCACTAAAATATGGATTTGTTTTTCGAGTCCTCGCTAACCTGAATTCTATTTTAATTGGAGTAAATAAGTTGGGTAATAAGTACACGACTTATCAACCCGCCCTCTGATTTGAGGGAACTTTGAGTTTTAAGCATCTACACACTATCTTTGCACTGACTCGTTGTTCGACAATTTTAATGAAAATTGGGTAGCTAATGAACCTTCTAGGGTGATATGACTGGCAAGTTATCGTGGGTAACAACCTATAGGTAGGTTGTCCAGAGCCCAGTCATTGGACCTTTCTCTTTTTGCTGCCTTTAGGTAAATCTTAGACCAGGGAAGCCACCTACTTAAAGAAAGAGAAAAGAAAGTCAAAAAGAAAAAAAAAAGGGAGAAAAGAAAAAAAAAGAAACAAGCCACACTTCGCCGCACGAGTATGGCTGGCAAGTTGTCGGTGGTAATAGCTCATCGACCGATTGTCCAGAACCTAGCTCAATAAATGCACTGAAAATTCCTAAAACATTTAGGAAGAAGAAGAGATGTAGAATAAACTAGGGAGATATACACTGGATTCACCCTTGTGTTGACCTCGTAAAAATAAAAGTAGAGAGAAAGCTATCGGTTGTAAAGGTACACCTTTAGGTAGAATTCTCTTTTTTAAGGTCACCTAGAGGTGTAGAAATCCGAAGTCTATTTTTTCTGTCGGTCAACGAGTCTATCCACTCTTAAACCCTAAAACTTGAAAATCCAAAAAAAATTAGAAAAGAGGAAAAAGAGAGAAATTTTTCTTTGAATAAAGCGAGGGCTTGAGGCAGTCTGCATTTTGGTAGATACTTGGGCACTGTTGTGTCTTTGAAAGTTTAGATCCTAAGTAAACATTTTCTTAATGATTGAAAATAACTCAAGTCCAAATAATCCAACCTAATTCTTTTATAAATAGCATATAGTTTTTGCTAGGGATTAGCAAAAGATAGGCATGGGGGTGTGATGTAAACATATTTACATTGCATAAGATGTCTATTTATGCATGTTCTTAAGCATAAGATTGCATTGCATACTATAAATATTGCATTACATGCATCATCTTGCGTTTAAATTAGTTTGAATAAAATGAAGGTTAATTGTCTCCTTTTATGTTCAAGGATAGGGCAAAATTTTTATCAGGGCCTCGGATCGAAGATCCAACCAGACATATGTGATCAGGGCGAAGATTGGAGTTTAACAACTCCAAGATCGCCCTAATCAGACATCTGTAGCATTAGATAGAGATCGGGGAACCTTACAAGATCAAGGGCCAAGATGGTGTGAATCCGCACTTTAAACGAAAAATCTGACCTCACGGATGGATTCGGATCGACGATCGTAACCTAATGGCATAAAAATCGACTCAATTCGACAACCCTGGCACCATCTACATCATCTATAAGATGGACGGCCAAGATGGCGCCACATGGTGCCATCTCAGCTGCCCAATCGGCCGCTACACCCGCCACGCCCTCTCTTCTTCGACGATTCTCCATCGTTGGATGCACATCCAACGGCTATAAGCACATGCACACAAAACTCAAAGCACGACACAAATGCGCTGATAGCGCGTTGGTCGAACGTGCTCGCGAGAAGGCGGGGCGTGCGTTCGACTCCTCGCAAGCAGCTGCTGAGGCGCGATGAGCGGGCGCGATTGACCGCTCGATCGCGATCGAGCGATCGTGCACGCGCAATAGCGTTCACGCCGTATCACACGCCCACGCATGACTCGCCATCACACACAAAAGCGTGCAATGAGGAGCAGGCGGAGAGGTGAGTTAAGCTGTCCGATCTCACGATCGGACAGCAAAGATTCGCAGATCGTGAATGCACGTTACACGTGCGAGCAGGCGAGCAGCTGCGCGGGCGACACCCCACTACGCCTAAGATGGGGCTTTAGCGATGGTTTTATCCATCCCTAAAGACCCCCGATTTAATGTTTTTCAAATTAAAATGACCAAATTTTCCTCACTCCTTGCAACTATAAAAAGAGACCCCCTCCACACGAAATTCTCATCCCTTCCTTCTCTTCTCTCCCTCTCCAAAGCTCAAGAGAAGCTTGTCCCACACCTGGGATGCTTCTTGCGAGATAAAGTCAAATTTTCGTCCCCCTTTCAGAAGCAGATCCCTCGACGATGATGACGTGCTGCCCTATTCCCGTTCTTCCTGCTTTGTCCTCCTTCGTCCTGCTCCGTTCCCCGTCGTCCAGGCGTCGTCCCGTCCAGCTCGTCCTCCAAGAGACCGTCGAGGAGGATATCTCTCTCCCCATTCTTTTTACTGCTTTCTAGAGTAGATTTACTGCTTTCTAGTGTAATCATTTTCCCGCTTTCTAGTCGTAATGTTTAGTGTAATGAACAATCCTTCTGATAATGAATTCCATGTTCATTCTACATCTCTTTTGGTTTTTGTTTGTAATATTCTCTCTCTCTCTCTCTTCTATTTATTGTAAATCGATAGATAGTTTTTAATCAGTTATTCTACTTCGTGACAAATAAATCAAACACGTATTTTTAAATCAAACGTCCCCCTCCCTGAGTTCAACCTGGGATTTCTAGTCCGGTATAAATTTTATTTGTTGAACACGAGTTCTTCGCTTTCAAACTACAATGAGAAGTTTTCAAAACCAAACATGTTAGTGTAGCAACTCGTAGTGTTCAACAAGCTCTGAAAGGCACAACATGGCGCTATCTCAATGCGTCCAACGCCCACGCGCGATCGCACGCCGCTTCGGACGCACGATGAAACACACAAGCATTAGAGGTGCTAAAGAGAAGCGGGCGCACGCTTTTTAAGCCGTCCGATCTCTTGATCGGATGGCTCTGAGCCTTTGAACGTGCGAGAGTGTTGAGTCAGCCAAAGAAGAAGAGGCGCGCACGACCTACGCCGACGTTCAGGGGCATTAGTGACGCCACTAAAGACCCTGAATTAATGTCTTTAAGCATGAAATGACCAAATTGCCCTCAATTCTTGCAACTATAAAAGGAGACCCCTACTGTATGAATTTCTCATCCCTTCCTTCTCCTCTCTCCCTCTCCAAAACTTAAGAGAAGCTTGTCCCACACCTAGGATGCTCCATAAGAGCTAAAACCAAGTTTTTGCCCCCGTTCTGGAAGTGGATCCTGCGATGATGACGACATGCTGCCTTGTTCTCGTTCTTCCGACTTCGTCCTCCTCGCCTCATCCTCCATCTTCCAGGTGTCGCCTTCGTCCGGCTCGTCCTCTAAGCATTCGTCGAGGAGGATAACTTCTCTCTCCTTTCTTTTATCGCTTTCTAAAGTAGATCTACTGCTTTCTAGTGTAGATTTCCCGCTTTCTAGTTGTAATGAGTAATGTAATGAACAACTTCTTATAATGAAATCCATGTTTTTTCTACCTCTCTTTTAGTTTTATTTGTAATATTCTCTCTCTCTTCTATTTATTATTTGTTAAATAGATAGCTAATTTTCGACCAGCTAATTTGTTTCGTGACAAACAAATAAAACACATATTTTTATCAAACGTCCGCCCCCCTATGTTCAACCCGGAACTTTTTTACGGATTTTCGATATAAATTTTATCTGTTAAACGGATTTCTTCATGCCTCGAACTACAACGACAGGTTTTCAAATCCAACTCCAAACGTGTAGTTTTCCGCCCTCAACATTTTGGCGTCGTTGTTGAGAAGGCGACGCTCTTTGATTCTTCGTGCTTTTCGACTTACGAATCATTTACCTCACTTCTCTCCTTTCTTATTGTGATTGTAGGTACTCTTTTGAGATAAGCAAAAGCGGTAGCATAGAGCAAAGTGCTGTTGAAGGTTCTGTAAGTTTACCCCACCTCCCACCCATTAGTTTTCATTCCACCACATAATAACACAAACATAAATCAACCTAGGTGTTCTTATAAACCCTAAGGTTAGTTTTGATTGCTTGTTTAACACCTAGACTCGCCTTACCCTCCACATTTAAAAAGAAAAATGAAAAAATCTCACAGAGGTACTTAACCTCATCTGATTTTCAAACTCAATCGGTAAGTGATTAGCCCATATTTGTGGGCAATTTAAGTATTTAAGTGCCTAGACATTTAGTTAATTCTAACATTTATTTAGCATAAATTAGGATGTAAATAGATTAATTCATATTTCTGATTTAATTATATAATTCATGCATTGCATTCATATTTAAATTTATTTAGAATTAACTTAGAATTGCATTCATTTAATTAGTTAACCAATTAGGTGCATTGCATGCATTATTTTAAGTTAACATAAAAGTTGAGGGTTTGTATATAAACAACCATAATATTTTATTCTTCTTCTATGAGCAACGGCTGCATTTCTTCCTCCAGCTACCGCAGTGAAGAGCCTAATCAAGGAGTAGCGCCAAAAGTGGATCTGGTCTCTTTAACGGGGATAAGGAAGAGAGGGAGGCTGCCATGCACCGGAGGCCACCATCCCGGACCCACCACTGTCCAGAGAGTTGACCTCTCATCCGCTCCACCACCACTGGTCTCAACCGTGGTGACGAGCCTCCACCAATGTGGGAGTGTGGCGTGACAGGCCACACCTCCATATGGAGCTTGTTTGCATTACTGTGAGCACCTTAGCGTGCACCACCCTCACCGCCATCACCAGCATCCACCACCGCAACTGCCGCAACTTCACGAGCATGTCCGTTAAGACGTCCGGGAATGTTCCCAGACGTATGAAACTCCTACAGCACCACCTTCATCTTCTTCCCCCGTCATCTATTTTTCCTCTACTGCACTAAAAAGAACCCAGAAAAACTATGCCATCCCATGCGCAGTAGCAGCCACCTCCAACTCCTTGCCGTGCATCACCGCGCGCGCGCAGGCGGTGCCCAGCCACTGTCTTCGCACGCCTCTCAGCCAGATCCATCTGCAACCTCTGCGTCCTCCTCCCAGCAGCTGCGTGTCCACTAGCCAGTGGCCATCGCCTCCAGCCACACGTGCAAAGCACGTGCTACTCCAGCTGCCCGTGCCCGCACCTCCGCCCGTGTGCCCTCCAGCTCCTTTCGCCCGCACACCCTCCAGCTGCGCGCGTAGAGCACGCTGCACTTTTGCCCACACTCCCTGTAGCGCGCCGTCAACGCTTGCAGTGTGCGGCCTGCAGCACACAGCAGTAGCAGCTGCAGCCGAGCTTAGAAGCGCCCGCGCGCACCCACACGGCCTACGTAGGTCCTCACGCATCCACCACCTCCATCAGCGTGAAGTCCTTCAGTGCTCACACCTCCTCTCCGTCTCCAGCAACAGCAGAGAGCTGCAACCATCGCCGACCGCCGCCACTCCTCTCCTCGCTGCTGCCGCCTCCGACCTCCATTGGCCACAAAACCACCACCATCGTATAGCCCTCGGCTCACTCAACCTCCGGTGAGCTTCTTGCCTTCAATCGCGGCCTCCTCCTCATGCATGGACAAGGGGAAGAATTTCCCCTATTTTGCTACAGTAAATCCCCTATTAATAATTACATTTAGTGCCATTGTGAACTTCTATTATTATTTTATTAAGCTGCATTGCAAAATATATCCTTTAGTTGTGCAAAATTACTATTTCAGCATTTACACTTATTGTTTACCTAATCTGAAAGTGATTTTGAGTCGATTTCTTGACTAAATTAATAGTGAACATCGGTTTTTGACCCTTGCGAGTTTAAATAGGCCATTTCCTCCCTGTGGACACGACTCGCTCACCTGCGAGTGGTTTAATTTTAATTTTAATTATTTTGTTAAGTGGTTTTCCACCACTTTGATCCTACAACGATAAATCATCATAATACATTATTCGAAAGAGAAAACTGACTTATCAAATGGCGCCGTTGCCGGGGAGGCAACAAGCTTAATTAAATTGCATTCATTCATTCATTCGTTCACATTGGTTTAAATTTTGAATCATGTTTAACTCTGAATTTTTTTTTTTGATGCGAGTGCAACGATCCGAGACACACATTCTACTACTCGCAATCACACCAACCATCGTGAGAGGTGACCCTTGACATTGCCAAAGGAGAAATTGTTCGAGCTACCTTGCAAGGAACCAGATTGCTAGGAGGGGAAGGACGAGGATGCAACGATCATCTCTGCACATTTAGTCGCTGATTTGATTAGAGTAGAATTAAGACTTTAGACTTAATTCTTCATTGCACATTTGGTTTGAAACCCTTATTCTGGGGTACAGTTGAGGGGTTTGTTCCCCGATTTTGTTTTAAGCCCGTGTTGGGTAATTTTTGGGAGCCTGTTCCCTTTTCTTTAGATTTAGGTTTTTAATTTATTTTGTGGATTGTTTACCCTTTAATTTGCTTGTGCATAAGTAGCTAAAAAGAAAATTAGAAAAAAAAAAGCGATCTATCTGCTAGAAGCTGCTTGCCCCTAGGTTGTATCATTTAGGACTAAATGAGCAGCATCTAGATATAATTCTTGTCTTGCATATTGCATGAAGAATGCTGGAATCAGGTATGCACTTATAATTTTGCATTTCTACCTGTCATGCAAATGCATTTGGGACTAATTTTAAGACCACCTAATCTGTATTGAATAGATCTAACAAGTGGTCACATATTTTCTAGAAAAAGGACTAATTAAAGGAGGGACATTTTAAAAACCAAGGATTTGATTTTCAAACTTGGCGTGCGATTCAAAATTCAAAATCTTTTGCGGTGTATGCACACTTATATCTCTTGCATCACGGCACACTTTTAGACACTCCTTAGGTTTGGAAATACTAGGACAAGAGCCCTCCTATCAATGGATTCTAAAGTGTTTAGAACTTGAGATCAAAGGTTTTGTAACTCCAAAGAGGGGGATACCCTGTCACAGATTTTTGGGGGTAGTTGAGAAGCACCGCGAAAGCATAGCTTCAAAGGAAGGCTTAGGTCTACTTGCATCCCTCGATCTTCCGTCTTTGGAGTTGCTCTACCATTTGAAATTTAGGGAAGAACACCTTAGCTCCAACTAGGTCTTCTTAGGTGAGCTGTAGGTCGACAATAAGTGCATAAATTGATTGAACAAATTGTATTGTCACCTACAATCTGACTTAAAATCAAAAGCCTAAATTGGGAAAGACCTAAAAAGTCCTTTTTGAATTGTGTTTTGCTTGGGGAATTCTGATTAAGGTGTGAGTTAGAATGGACCACATGGATTTTCATCCTTTCACATCTTGCCCACACCCTCAACCCCACTCTGCACTCTTCGATCCCATACACCGAGATGGTCCATCCTTTGATGGACATAATGACAATCATTGGGATCCATTTTACTCCTATTATAGGAGTATTGGCCTGGTTATGCCCCAAATCACTTAGCAGAACCTAGGAGCGGGATTTGCTTTGCCCAATATCCCACACACCATAGAAATAACCAACCCACCCTCCCTGAATAATCATAATGGTTGGACAGACACTCTTGGGTATTGTAAACCTGAGCCTAACTTCTCTCATAATAATAATGACCTCTCCTCCTTGAAGATGGAAATATAGAAAATGCAAGATGAAATGATTGAATTGTTAGGAGAATCTTCGAGAGTAGGCCAACAAGAAAGAGATGAAATTAGCCACCCAATCCACCCCATTGAGGATGACGTACACCCATCTATAATTGATGCATCTCCCGTGGGAGATCCACACTTTAAGTTGGAGAGAAATTTTGGGAATTATCTAAGGGAGAATAGCTACTTTTCGAGGATCGATTTTGAAACCTCCCCATTAGACACTTCATTGAGAGATCCACGCCTGAAGTGGGAGGAAGATACATATGAAAGTAGCTATGCATTGGATGAAGAAAGGTGGCAACCTGAGGAAAATGATGATAAGGTTGAGTATCCACCTGAATTATATTAGAGTCAAAAGAAGGGAATGATGGTACCATTGGAATACCTCGACCCAAATGATAGTATTTTCGTCACATTTGATGAAGTGGGATGAAATCAAGTTGTTAATCCTACCTTCCCTTCTGATCACGAGATGGAACTCAAGCCCACCCTTAGGGAACCTAACCCTGAAGAAATTGACCTATCTAAGAAGTTCTATTTTACCAGTGTAAACCATTTACCTCAGATAGAGTACCCTAGGGGATCTGCTGAGATATTAAATGATTCTAGACCTCGGGTATATGATGAATCATATAATGAGGAGAAAGACGAATTATATGAGGAACTTACATTCAAGATTTGGAGTGACACTAAGGGTGATTATGTCTTATTTGAAGAGTTAGCCCCTGAGGATGTCACAAATTTGACCAAATTAGGTTTCCTTAGCACACCCATTGATAATATTTCTCCTCATGATGAAATGATGGAAAATTTGGAAGCAACTTCTAAGATTTATGTGGATTCACATATAGACTCCGGGGAAGATTTGAGTAAAGAACAAGAACCCAGAGATGACATTGATAGGATAATCCCTAGATCTATTGCTTCCAACCTACCTTCATTTGTTTCGAAGTCACCCTCTGATTCGCTTATGTCTGAAGGCAAAATTTTGACTCCTGATGAAGTGCAGGATACTTGCGATAGTGCAAGGAATGCTAGGGATGCAATTGAGGATTTGGAAAAAGTGTTAGGGAAGGGCACCGAGTTGATTATACCCAACCTAGATCTTATGGCCATCCTGCAACCTCAAAACTTGGACACCCTAGACAATCCTTGCCTTAGAGATTTGCTCACTTTTGTTCTAACAGGGGGGCTTAACAAACCAATATTTGTTATAATGGAGTATCGGGTATGGATTGATGATTTCTTTAGTCAGTCCATTGCCCTGGGGGTTTATCTCTGCACCATTCCTTCCCCATTCCTTTTGGAGGATCCTTTGTCATCCTCTCCCTACCCATTTGGAGGTTGTTATGCTAGTTTATCCTTTAGAACCTCCTCTGGTGACCTGGGAAGATTTCATTCCCATCTTAGTTGGGCGAGCATTTGCTATTGGGCTTCATCATCAGCTCGCCAATATCCTAGGTTACCTGTTTTCTAGGCTAGTATTACTTTGCTCATTTTTAGGGCCTATTTCTGCAATCCTTGAATTGGATTTGCAGGTTCTTTGGCTACTCGGCTGCTAACAAAAGAACGGCAGCCCATCTCTGACCCAGGTAATATCCTTCTATGCAATGAGGACATTGCAGATTTTAGGCATGGGGGGTGTACTTGGGGATATACATAGCATAGTGCATTCATGCATTTAATTAAAGCATTCTGCATTGCATACATTTGCATTGAAAAAAAAAAATTGTAATTATTGAGCTTAACTGGCTAGGCTCTACATTCTTAAGCAAATCAGAACTCTAGGTTAGACTAAGTTAATTATAGGGTCAAACTTTAGAAGCTAAGTGAGCTACTAGCTTTATACCTTTAGGGTCCTTTGTGGACTTAAAAACTCAAGTAGGAGTTATGTTGCAGACCATTCCTCAAGAGGTTGAGGAAGGAAAGCTAGGAATTGAGTTAGAAGGTGGGGTAGTACTTGGAGTCTTATTCTACCTTTTGGTTTACGGGTCCTTGTAACCCAAGCATCCAAATTTTACACACTTGGTCTTGTGTAAGTAATCACCTTAATTCATGTCTTAAAAGAAATTTGGTTCTCTTAGTTTTGACTTAGGAGAAGCTTGAAAGCATAATTTGATTGGAAGAGTTCCTGCCGCAAGAGAGGTGGAGTATATACTCACCTTGAGGATGTGATGATAGCATATTACCTCCTCGGCACTTGTCTCTTAGGATATCCATCCTACTGGGGGCATGTAAGCGCATTGTGTGGTTCACGTAACATGGGTGGCCCTATCTCGAAGTGCCGATTGCCACAGGCCTGAATTCGCTTTAGAAATCCATGGGCGATACTATCTCAAAGTGTCGATTGCCAAGAGTTCTTGAGGTCGCTATGGGCGGTGCTATCTCGAAGCATCGAAAGCCAGGCACCTTTCGAGGTACAGTAATGGGGACAATGAATCCAACACAGACTGTGTTGATAGCTGATCCGAGGTTAGACTTAGAGGAATCAAACAAAAAAAAAATATATATTTAAAAAAAATTCTTTTTCCTTTAACTCAAATAACTTAGACCAATGCACATGCACGGATGCTTTAATCTCAGGGATCAATAAACCTTAGGGTAGAGTCAGAAATCAGGGAAACTTGTGCCTGCAACTCGTCTTTAGCCAACCTAGTCTATAACTTAACAACTACTTGGGAACCTTAGGTCTAAAGTCTGAACTTAATATGTTTCTAAAGGAAGACCGATTGGGTTAGCTAGTCTACTTGGAGTGTTAGGTTTTGCTTGATTTTGCTGGGGACTAGCAAAAACTAGGCACTGAGGTATTTGATTAGCCCATATTTGTGGGCTATTTAAGTATTTAAGTGCCTAGACACTAAGTTAATTCTAACATTTATTTAGCATAAATTAGGATATAAATAGATTAATTCATATTTCTGATTTAATTACATAATTCATGCATTGCATTCATATTTAAATGCATTTAGAATTAACTTAGAATTGCATTCATTTAATTAGTTAACCAATTAGGTGCATTACATGCATTATTTTAAGTTAACATAAAAGTTGAGGGTTTGTATATAAATAACCATAATATTTTATTCTTCTACGATGAGCAACGGCTGCATTTCTTCCTCCAGCTGCCGTAGTGAAGAGCCCAATCAAGGAGTAGCACCAAAAGTGGATTTGGTCTCCTCAATGGGGATAAGGAAGAGAGGGAGGCTGCCATGCACAGGAGGCCACCATCCCCGACCCACCACTTTGTAGAGAGTTGACCTCTCGTCCACTCCACCACCATTGGTCTCAACTGTGGTGACGAGCCTCCACCACCGTGGGCGTGTGGCGTGACAGGCCACACCGCCATCTGGAGCTCGTTTGCATTACTGTAAGCACCTCAGCGTGCACCACCCTCACCGCCATCACCAGCATCCACCACCGCAGTCGCCGCAACTTCACGCCCCCGTTCGTTAAGACGTCTGGGAATGTCCCCAGACGTCTGAAACTCCTACAACACCACCTTAATCTTCTTCCCCCGTCCTCTGTTTTTCCTCTACTCCACTAAAAAGAACCCAAAAGAACTACGCCATTCCACGGGAAGCAGCAGCCACCTCCAACTCCATACCATGCATCATCGCGTGCACACAGGCGGTGCCCAACCACTGTCTTCGCGTGCCTCTCGACCATATCAAGCAACAGCCTCCTCGTCCTTCTCCTAGTAACCGCGTGTCCACTAGCCAGCGGCCATCGCCTCCAACCATGCACGCAGAGCGCGCACTACTCCAGCTTTATGCGCCCACACCTCTACCCACATGCCCTCCAGCCACTTCCGCCCGCACTCCCTCCAGCCTCGTGTGTGGAGCGCGCTGCACTTCCACCCACACCCCCTGCAGCGCGCCGTCGACGCTTGCACCGTGCGGCCTACAGCGTGCTGCAGCAACTGCTGCGGCCGAGCTTAGTAGTGCCCGCGCGCACTCGCAAGGCCTACGCAGGTCCTTGCGTGTCCACCGCCTCCATTTGCGTGAAGCCCTTCAGTGCTCACGCCTCCTCTCCATTTCTAGAAGCAGCAGAGAGCTACAACCACCGCCGACCGCCGCCGCTCCTCTCCTGGCCACCGTCGCCTCCGACCACCGTTGGCCACGAGACCACCACCATCGAATAACCCTCGGCTCACTCAACCTCTGGTGAGCTTCTCGCCTTCAATCGTGGCCTCCTCCTCGTGCACGGACAACGGGGAACAATTTCCCCTATTTTGCTATAGTAAAGCCCCTATTAATAATTACATTTAGTGCCATTGTGAACTTTTATTATTATTTTATTAAGCTGCATCGCAAAATATATCCTTTAGTTGTGCAAAATTGCTATTTAAGCATTTACACTTATTGTTTGCCAAATCTGAAAGCGATTTTAAGTCGGTTTCTTGACTAAATTAATAGTGAACATCGGTTTTTGACCCTTACGAGTTTAAATAGGCCATTTCCTCTCTGTGGACATGACTTGCTCATCTGCGAGTGTTTAATTTTAATTTTAATTATTTTGTTAAGAGATTTTCCACCACTTTGATCCTACAATGATAAATCATCTTAATACATTATTCGAAAGCGAAAATCAATTTATCAGTAAGCTGATCTTTGGAACCAGTACACACACCCAAACACATAATCGATTAGAAATCAGATTTGGTAATCACTTGTGTGTCTAATTAAGTGGTGCAATAGGCCGATTATTTGAGTTGATTGGGCCGCACCACTTCAACTAAAATCAACTCATTAAGTAGCTGCCACATAGGCTCAACTTTTAAGGATTTACCAGGCACTCAACATTCTTTTAAACTTTAAAGGAAAACATCTTCACCTGTGCTTTCAAAACCTGATATGCTAATAAAACTTGATTGAAAATACCTAAAGTTGAATACTAAAAGCTATTTAGTAAGATTTGAACCCTAAAATTCATCGCATCAAAAATAATCTTGCTTGAAAATCACTGGTTGTGCATGCACATACACATTAATCAATCATTAAGAGCACAACCCAGATAAAGGGCCCATCACATTTCAAAGCACATTCAAACCTAGCCCTAAATAAAACAGAGTAAACATTGGTCTTAAGGATTGGACTCGCTCTTCGGTACCTAGAATGAGATTATTTTCGATTAGTCTGTTTCTACCATTCAATCTGATGTCTAGCTAGGGGAGCAAAATCAAACGATCGCTGATGGGGGGTACACTAGGAACCGGAGGCGCAAGCCGAAGGAAGAACCTTCTCCCCAGTCCCTCCCTTTAACTGATTGGATTGAACGGAAAGAAGTAGATCAAATCGTTTCTTTATCTCAAGACGGGTTTTGGAAGTCTGTAGGTCTTTAGGCTAGCCCACTTAAGGACAAGTTTGATTGTTTGTATTGCAGGGCACCTTTCTTCCTCCTGTCTATCATGAATCTTTCCACATTTTATACGCATTCCCGCTCTTTCCCTCCTGTTATGTCTTATCCCCAACATGATGATTATCCCGACTCGTACTATAATCAACCACATGTTAGTTGGGATAACTCAGATTGGGGATACAGTTTCGGACCTCCGTGTTCAAAATCTAACCTTGGACACCATCATCAAGATTTTTATCCTTGTGAGAGCCACATCGATTATAGATCGCCACCCTTTCATGAACAACCTAATATGATTTACAATTAAGAAGGATTCCCTGATCCTTACCCATCCCCTAAACATACTGCCTTTAGGTCATCACCACTTCATGAACAACCCAAAATGACCTATTATCAAGGAGGGTATCACGAATCTCAATTTGTTAACTTCTTTACACTGATCCCAAACCAGCCCAACCTTGAACCAAGCCATTTGGTTCAGGTTAACCAGGTCGAAGATAAGGTTTTGGATAACTTGAGGAATACTATACAATCTTTAGAAGCTCAACCAATACCTTGCACTGAAGAATTGGAGCCCCTGATTGAAATGATTAATGATCTGAACAAGTATTTGTTGGATTGGCTCCAGGATGTTAAGGATAAGGACCCGGGTGAGTTTTTACTTGGGAAGCTAGCGAAATTGAGAATGAGATTTGTAGTTGCTTTAGTTCAATCTTGGGATGATTCCCAGGATGAACCCCCTTCAGGAGAGTCAATGTCAGAACCCGCTCAGGCACCTGTTGGGGGGACACATGTTACGAGGCTAACCAAATTGACCTAGAGCAACCAATTAAGGATGATCTGATTTCTTCACCTAAAATCCCTAAGCTGGGGTACGAGGAAACGTATGTCTCTATGGATCAAAAAGTAATTGATGATTTTGAGACACACATTAATACAGATTTAGATTTCTTTGATTCTGAAGGTGAAGAATCAGTTTATGAAGTCTCACGTGGATTTACAGAACACGATTTCTGTGAGACAACTAGGTCTGAGCAATCCGATAAACCATATGATGCCCCAATAATTGAGGAAACTGGTCTTATTAGGGTTTCTATGGTGGATTCAAATCCTTGCATCAAGGATTCAATTCAACGTCCTGATTCTCAATTTCACCCCATTGAGCTTACTGACGATTCTACTTTTGAGATAACTAGACCCAAGTCAATTATGATTCAATCACATCTTTTAGACTTGGAAATTTCAGACAGGGTGATTAATATATAGGAGGTCCCGGAATTTTACATTCTGAAGGAGGATAGGAGTTGGGAAATATTGATTTGGGAAGTTAACTCTGAAGGAAGTAGAAGATAGAGTCTAAGGATTCCAATTAATCTGACACCATCAAACCAGGACCCTTACGACATTTATTCTAAGGATGTCCAACCCAAGCACACATTCATTGATCTCGAATTCTCTGTAACCCAACTTTTTGGTCTTGGGTTGCATCCTCATAAATCACAGGCCTAACCCCACTTGCATACTGATTTCAGGTTCTGGGTAATTTTTATCCAGAACCTTAGATATACTCGACCTTGGGGTATGGGTTTGCATCACAATCTAGTCCACATTTGTGGACATCTGCTGGCAGGTCTTAAGGTGAATCTTTTTATTCTGATTTTGACTTGTACTTGTGAATTCATTATTTCTTCCTTGTATAGTGTGCATAGCTGAAGGCACTAAATTCAGCACGTATACAGTCTGTTTATCTCAGAGCGGACCCGTTATTCACATAATTCAAGTGCTTTTTACTCTACTCCACTCTGTTTCATGTCTTTTTAATATAATGAGGACATTGCATTAGATAGGCATGGGGGGTGGATATTCATCTTTGAATTATTTCATCAGCTCCGTAGATTCATTTTGTTTTTATGAAAAAAATGGAATTAGGAAAGAGAACTTGGACTTTAGAAAATTTTCAATCTTAGGAAATATTACAATATGATCTGAACACTAAGACCCTTCAGGTCTTTGGGATTAATCAACTCAGGTATCCACTAAAATGTGGATTTGTTTATCAAGTCCTCACCATCCTGAAGTCTATTTTAATTTGATTAAATAAGTTTGGGTGATAAGTACACGACTTATGAACCCACCCTCTAATTTGAGGGAACTTTAAGTCTAAGCATCTACACACTATTCATCACTGACTCGTTCGGCGATTTTAACGGAAATTGGGTAGCTAATGAACCTTCTAGGGTGATATGGCTGGCAAGTTATTGTGGGTAACAGCTCATAGGTAGGTTGTCTAGAGCCCAGTCACAGGACCACTCTCTTCTTGCTGCCTTTAGGTAAATCTTAGACCAAGGAAGCCACCTACTTAAAAAGAAAAAGAAAGTTAAAAAAGAAAAGAAAAAGAAACAAAAATAAATAAGCCACACTTCACTGCACGAGTATGGCTAGCAAGTTGTCGGTGGTAACAGCTCATCAATCAGTTGTCCAGATCCCAACTCAAGAAATGCACATAAAAATTTCTAAAACACTTAGGAAGAAGTGGAGAAGTAGAATAAGCCGGGGAGATATACACTAGATTCACCCTTGTGCTGACCCCATAAAAAAATAAAAGTAGGGAGAAAGCTACTGGTCATATAAATACACCTTTAGGCATAACACTTTTTAAGGTCACCTAGGGGCGTAGAAACCCGAAGTCCGTTCTGATTGCTGATCAACGAGTATATCACATTCATAAAAAGATGCTTAAAACTTAGGGTTCTCATCAAATTTTGGGT
This sequence comes from Thalassia testudinum, assembly GCA_037157565.1. Classification (NCBI taxonomy): domain Eukaryota; kingdom Viridiplantae; phylum Streptophyta; class Magnoliopsida; order Alismatales; family Hydrocharitaceae; genus Thalassia; species Thalassia testudinum. The sequence continues at coordinate 2,216,295 of JAZHRO010000073.1, read as the reverse complement.
GGGTTGAGTGGCCGTAGGAAGCTACTCTGTAACCCTAAACTCAAAAATCCAAAAAAATTAAAAGAGAAGAAAAAGAGAAAAAGAGATCTTTCTTTGAATAAGGTGAGGACTTGAGGCGGTCTGCATTTTGGTAGATACTTGGATGCTGTTGTGTCTTTGAAAGTTTAGGCCCTAAGTAATAATTTCTTAATGTCAAAAATGATTTGTGCCCAAGTAATTCAACCCAATTCTTTTATAAATAGCAAGTAAATTTTGCCAGGGACTAGCAAAAGATAGGCATGGGGGTGTGATGTGCATACATCTGATTAACCTAAAATGTCTTTTAATGCATGTTCTTAGTACCATATTAACATCATGTATTATAAATATTGCATAACATGCATCATCTTGCATTTAGGTTAGTTTGTATAAAATTTAGGTTAATTGTCTCCTTTTATGGCCAGGGTAGGGCGACTTTTAACCAGGGCTTCGAGCCGAAGATCCAACCATATGGATCTAATCAGGGCAACGATTGGAGTTTAATGACTTCAAGATTGCCCTGATCGGACTCCGTAGCATCAGATATAGTCCAAGGAAGCCCATAGATCAGGGGCCAAGATGGTGTCAATCCGCACTTCAGATGACAAATCTGACCACACGAATGGGTTTAGATCAATGATCATAGCCTGAAGGTGCAAAAATCGATCCAATCCGACATCCGTGGCACCATCTACAACACAAAGAAGATGGACGGTCAAGATGGTGCCATGTGGCACCATCCCAACCATCTGCACCCGGCAGCCCCCCTCCGTTCAACTTCTGAAGGCAAAGGTGTGGATGATCTGGGCCATTGGATCTTGATCCAACGATCGCGCACGCCAAATTCCTAAGTGAGACAAAGAAGGCCCCTTGGCATGTTGGTCCATCGCTCTACAAGCTCTGAAAGGCATCGGTTCGAATCGCGCTCGGCCTCCAAATCAATAGTGCGAGGCGATGTCGCTAAATTCAGCCACACGATCTTCATCGAGAGGCTTTGAAAGGTGCAACGTGGCACTATTTCAATGCATCCAACTCCCACGCGCGATCGCACATCGCTCTCGATCAAATGCACAGGTGTTAAAGGCGCTGAAGAGGAGCAGGCGCACGCTTTTTAAGTCATTCGATCTCTTGATTGAACGGCTGGGAGCCTTTGAACGTGCGAGAGCGTTGAGGCAGCTAAAGAGGAAGAGCGAGGTGCATGCAGCGGACGACCTATGCCCACATTCAGGGGCTTTAGTGACGTTTAAATACGTCACTAAAGAACCTGAATTAATGTTTTTAATCATGAAATGACCAAATTGCCCTCAATTCTTGCAACTATAAAAGGAGACCCCTACCCTATGAATTTCTCATCCCTTCCTTCTCCTCTTTCCCTCTCCAAAGCTTAAGAGAAACTTGTCCCACACCTTGGATGCTCCTCAAGAGCTAAAATCATGTTTTCTCCCGCTTTCCGGAAGTGGATCCCACGATGACGATGACATGCTGCCTCATTCCTGTTCTTCTGAATTCGTCCTCCTTCTTCTCGCCTTGTCCTTCGTCTTCCAGGCGTCACCTCTGTTCGACTTGTCCTCCAAGCATTCGTCGAGGAGGATAACTTCTCTCCCCTTTCTTTTATCACTTTCTAGAGTAGATCTACTACTTTCTAGTGTAGATTTCCCACTTTCTAGTTGTAATGAGTAGTGTAATGAACTTCTTATAATGAAATCCTTGTTTATTCTACCTTTCTTTTGGTTTTATTTGTAATATTCTCTCCCTCTCTCTTCTATTTATTATTTGTTAAATAGATAGCTAGTTTTTGACCAGCTAATCTGTTTTGTGACAAACAAATAAAACGCATATTTTTATTAAACGTCCGCCTCCCTATGTTCTACCCGGGACTTCTTTACAGATTTTCGGTAAATATTTTATCTGTTGAACAGATTTCTTCGTGACTCAAACTACGACGAGTTTTCGAATCTAACTCCGAACGCGTAGTTTTCCACCCTCAACAAGGACTCTCTAGATACACCTACCTTTGAACATTTTCTAGAGGAGCCCTCACATACAGTTATTCTTGAAGCCACCTCTTCTATACTACATACAGAACCTGCTCAGATCCAAACCCGACCCTGACCTGCAACTGGACTCAATTTCTACTCTGATTCTCCTCTCAGTGAGCCGGTTGCATATGATTCTCCTCCACATTCCGATCAGGTTTCAAACTTCGATCAGACTACAAATCACGCTCCATCCTTCTCTAATCACTCCCGTAGGGATCTCACATACTCCACTGATTCATTCTCTTTTGAGGATCCCTACTCTGACCAGGCTAATCTGACTCAGCCAAACCATAATTTTTCACTTCCACATCATTCCAAGCTTCACAGCATCTGGTGGGCATCGCATCTACGGATTCACATCTATCAACCTCTAGATTGATTGGGTTTGGGCTGCATCATCAGCCTGCTGATATGAACAAGCACCTGGTTGGACCAACCAGGCTATTGATCAAGCTGCTTGCTCTACAAAACTTGTCTGATTTGACCACTCCCTCTCTATACCATTTTCTGCTTGGTTGAAGGCATTGAATTTAGTGCTTAACGGGAGGCAACCCGTCATTCCAAAAACCTGAGATCCTTCTGAGTATCCTTTTGTACTTCATGGCTATTTCACTTCAAGTTCAGTTTTAGAACAGTCGACTCCACTTTTGATACTCGTACCAGAGCTTGAAATTGTCTACAATAGCCATCCCAACCTGTTTGCTCACCCTGAACCTATTCTAGTCCCTGAACCTAAATTAATTTCATACCTTTTGTTTACAATGACATTGCAAAACTTAGGCATGGGAGGTGTTAAAGTGCAAACATACAAAATTCAAGCTTCTGAAGGGTTCTCGCAAAAAAATACATATTCCAAAAAAAACAAAAAAATAAAAAATTGAAAAAGAACAAAAAAAATGGAGAAGGGAGGAAATTTTGAAAAAATTAAAATGCAAATCATTCTTAAGGAGGAAGAGGTGATTTAAAAGGTCAAAAAGGAGCAACAATTTGAAAGAAAAGAGTTAGTCATTAGTAAAAGATTAGGGAATCTTCTTAGTTCTAGACCAAATTAGAAGAAAAAAATAAAAGTTAAAAAGTGTTAAGAGATACAAAGATTAGTATGAGTGCTGATCTTAGACCTCTTGGGCTGTGTTTAGGCTTAAAATTTCAAGTATCCATTAAGATCTAGATAGTCCTCAAAAGGTTGAGGAAAATGTGAAGCTTAAGTATTAGGTCTAAGGCTTAGGGATTATTCAGCCTCGTTAACTAACCTCTAATTTACGGGACTCGGTAACCTAAGCACCCTAATTCACACACAGTCTAGTTCAATGTGCTTAATTATCAAAATCATGCAAATGCATTAATTTTGTTATGAAAAAACTGCCTAGATTAGGAGCGGCTTATCAACACAAGTTGATTTGGATGAGTTCCTGGTGCGAAGAGGTGGGAAATTCCCCTCGAAGATGCGCAAAAACATACCGTCTCCTCGGTGCTTGTCTCCTATGATATCTAAATATCCTACCAGGGGCATGTAAGAACCTTGTGTTGGTTCAGATACCGTGGGCAGCATTATCACGAAATGTCGATTGCCAGGGTCTGGATTTAGCTATAGAATGCCATGGGCGGCACTATCTCGAAGTGTCAAAATCCAAGGTTCTCGAAGCATTGAAAGCTAAGGACCTTGCGAGGATTGATGGTGGAGTTAAAATTCTAATGCAGACCGTGTTGTAAAGCCAATCCAAAGCTAGAAATAAAGACGAAAGAGAGAAAACTCTCCAAAAAAATTGCAAAAAATTCTTCTATCTCTCTCTTATAAAAATGCACTGCAAACTGAACCAGGACTACCCATGTTTTAAGCACGGGTGATTTAACTACGGAGTTCAACGAACCTTAGGTTAGTTTTTGTGGGCCTTAGAAACCTTCGAGGCAGGCTGAGGCTAAAGCTAGTCAGGTCCGGATCTTGGTTGGTACTTGAGTACCTCTAGACCTATTGTTAGCATTCTGACCTAATCTACAAAAGTAAGCACACAACAGAAATCTAAGCATAAAAAGGCATGGTCTAGAATTTTAGTTAATTCCATGAGATTTTACTAAGGGACTAGCAAAAATTAGGCATGAGGGTATGATGATAACATCATCATTAGCCATATCTAGCTTTATTTAGTCATATTCCATCATTAAATGCTCATACATAACAGCCAAGGGACCATAATTAATTGCAAATCCATTATGAGATATAGACATGAAAACAAGGGTAAAGCTTGAGTTTTAACAGCATATCTCAATTCCAGAAAAATCACAGGATTTCTCAGGTGTTAATTAAAGGGCAAATAATCTTACTTGTGCAGACAGAAATGGGTTTTCACATGTTTCGAGAATTAAATGACATCTAAAACCCTAAAATAGACCCGCTTAATCTACTGAGGTTTTGGTTAGGATAAAATTCACATAAACCTTCTAGAAATCATAGAAAAATATTATCTAGGGTTTGGTATGCTTGATTTGACCATTGGAACTCAATTTGATCTAAAACAAAGTCTTAGATAGTCAGTTCCCCTAATTTGGGTAACTGCACAATTTACCTAGTCAATCTTGGTCAAAACTTAAATCTAACTTTACCATTGGATTCCTTGGGTCCAAATTAAGTTTGTAGCAAATTTTGGGCCCAATCTGCGATCATCTTGACCTAGTTTACAATTTAGTCTTGTCTGAGTCTTTTCTCTCACACACATGCCCCTAACTTTTAAATTTCTTACAAATAGGCCCCTATCTTTGTCGTCACTCTTTGAAAAATGGTCCCTCCACTATTATAGCAGAGGAATCCTTCTCCGGCGACCTTTGATTGAAGAGAACTCTTCTAATCAATGAATCCCTTCCAAAGTTTGAAGGGAGATTCCTTGAGAAGTTCTCTTTCCAACGAATCCGGTCTCGAGCCTAACAACCTTCCCAATCTCTCTTGCGAATGCATGAGAGATTTGGGAATCTCATAGGTTTCCTACTATGGCAGGCCTTCCAAGCTTAGGAAGCTTGCTTCCCAAGCTCTAACTGATCTCTAAAGGCCTATAAAAGGAACCCCAAGGCCTACCCGTTCTCCTCAGCAAGGTTTGGGGCCAAAATCCTCTTCAAAACTCCACCTCCGACCCCACTCTGCCTTAGCTCTAGCAAGCCTCTTCCTCAGTCATCTTCGGCCTCCCAACTGCCAACTTGGCTATGCCAATATCTTCATCTCCTTTGTCTGCACCTAGTGTGCCAAAGCCGAGGTTGTTCCTTCCCGTTCTTCCTTGTCCCCCCCAGAGCACCTTCTTCCACGGCTCCAGCCTGCCAACGTCGGTTGCCAATCCTACCCCTTCGTCTATTAGATTAGGGTTAGTTTAGTTAGTTTAGCATCTTAGGTTAGTTTTACACCTCATAAACCCAAAAACAAACCCTCGACACCGTCGTTCACCCTCATCTCCTCCATCTCCAGTGACCACTCCGACGAGGGTTCCTGTCTGCCACACACGTCCATCCCCCTCGCCAACTAGTCCATAAGCTCTGTCGTACTCCCCTCATCAAAATCCCTCTCCCTATTCGTCACTCCACTCACCCAAACACGCCTCCAAACAGCCCACCTTCTCACGGCCGTCTCCATCACCGTCCGGCCACTACACCTACTCCCATGCTACAAAACTACCACCGCCACATTTCTCATCCACCAACGATCCTCTAGAGTGTTTTAGCTGGGGCTTAGCACCCATATTCCTGGATTTCAGGTGTACAGGTCCTCCTCGCCATTGACGACAGAGTTCGAGCTCGCTTGAAGCCTTCTTCAGCACCTGCAACTCCAAGTGGTACTCCTAGACCATGCAGAAAGTCTCCAGCCTTCGAAGCAGGGTTTCAATTGGGAGTTCCCCCTATAGCAGTTTCTCCAATTAGCCACGGATTCAGCTACAGATGCACGCAAAGAAGAGGTACTAACTTTAGTCCCACCTCAGAAGTGGGCAACCAGGAGTAGCACAATAAATTATTTTCTTGCATATGCCTCTTCGCCTCCTAACATGAGGGTGAGGTCCTCCATACCCACTCATGCCTCGCCCGTGGCACCAACACGCAGGCCTGGTCTGACCTGTTTACTCGTCTACGCATGCGCACACCTCGGCTACCACCCACTCCCGTAGCCCTAGTCCTGGGTGCGCCCTAATCCGATACTCGACTACCTGGTTATCCCTGAGAATAGAAGAGGAAGAAAGAGAGAGAGCGTGGGGCTAAGGAGTGGTTTTGCCCTGTTGTGTAACAGCTAACACTTAGCCAAATTTGAAGAAGAAACCTTCCCCCCTATGCATAAAGGAAAAGAGAAGAGGAAGGAGAGCTGAAGGGAAGAGAAAAGACAGAAGCCAAAGAAGAAGAAGAGGGCCTATGCACATAGCGAAAGAAGAAGAAAGAGGACAATGGAAAGAAAGAAGAAGAAGAGGAGAAAGAGAAGTCAAGGAAACATAACAACAGCAGAAGAAAAAGAAAGGAGAATCACTGCAACAACGCACTTTTAAGACGTCTGATTCATTCATTGTTCACTTAGTTCTATTTGAGTAAATGCTATATGTGTTAGACTAATAATTGGTGATCTAAATCACCATTATTTTGTCTAGATTACTTTTTACTCTTCATATACTCATACTATACATTCATATTAGATTTTGAGTAGTTAATTATGCTCATTTTGAGATTAGCGCATGAATGCAAACACTTGCTCCTTGTGTTCGACCTCGGGCTTCATTTCTAACATTTGAGTTATAAATTTTATCTATTTTTTGAGCTATTTTTGAGGAATTATTACTACAACGAACGCATCTTTTAAAACCTCGATGCAATGTGTAAAATAGCAAGGTGCGAAGGAACCTGGGGAAGGTAAACCTGCTGCCTATATTTTGTGGCAACAGGCAAGGAGACTGGAGGGAAGAGGTCACCGAAGATGAGTCTGGAGTTGGCCAGAGGTAGAGATGAAGGATTTTTTAGCCTGGAACTCACTAAGGAGTTTGGCTTTGCGATGGGGATGTATTTATATTGCTTTAGGCAAGCTTCTAAGCTTGGAAACAAGCTTGAGAAGTTCGAATTTTCAGGGAAAAAATCCATGAATTCGCATGAGCCTCATGAGGAGATTTGGGGTCCAAAACTTGGTTTAGGTGATTAAGGACTTGAAATCATCCCTTCCAATTTTGGAAGGGATTGGTCGAGCAATCAGGGAGGAATCCTTGAATGAAGGTTGGTGCTTGATGGGTTCACACTGTTAATGGAGGTAGGGACCTTTTTGACAAAATGAAGAGAAGTTAGGGACCTAAGTGCAAAAATTTCGAAAGCTAGAGGCTTAAGTGTGAGAAAGAGAGTTTAAATGGACTAAAATGCAAATTAGGTCAAAATAAACTCTGATTGGACCCAAATTTTGGTACAAACCTAATTTAGACCCAAGAAATCTAATGATAAAGTTGAATTTCAATTTTGACCAAGTTTGACTTGGAAATTTGTGCAACAACCCAAATTAGGGCAGAGCTATGTTTATGACTCATTTTAAGGTCAAATCAAGGGTCCCAAACCATAAGGAATATTTTTCTATGAATTTTAGAAGGTTTAGATAAACTTTATCTTGACCAGAACCTCATTAATTTAAGTGGATCTGAAATTAGAGCTTTGGGTGCTGTATTAGTTCTCAAAATGCATGAAAGCTCTTTTCTGTCTGCATGGACTTAGACTTTAATGCTCATTTGACCTTTGTTTCACCCTTAGCAAACCCCTTGGTTATTTTATGTTCATGATATGTTGTTAAAATTATAGAATTAACCATAGTTTCCTGTTCTCTTCTCAAAACAGCCTGAAGTGGAGTTATAACCCTTAGATGGTTATGTAGGAGTATTTATCTTTTAATCCTGACTAAAAGTGGCCAGTTAGAGCTTGTGATGGTGTTCCCATCAGAGGGTTGCTTAGTGGTCTATAAAAAGACCCTTAATAGCTATCTTTACAATACACAAGAATCAAAAACATTCCTTGCTTCCATAATTCATACTCTCTCCTTTTAAGTTGTAAGGGTGATAGTGCTTATTGCTTTAAGCCTTCAAGAGGATCTCTGAATTACAACAAGTTCTTTTGACACTTTTTTAGTTCTCGTCAAATCATTTTTGCGTATTATTTTTCACGCTAAATCTTACTATTAAATCTTGCTAAAGATGTTCTTGTTGGAGACTTAAAATTTTAGTTGTAAGCTTTTATATTTCTTTCTTACACCTGTAATATCTTATTCGTATTTGTTCTTATAATTGGGTTGAGGTAACTCGTTAATTGCCTCGTATTTAGTAAATTGATTCCCTCCGGGTTCAGGGAATCAAGTTGCAAATCCTAAGTCAGGAGACTTACGTAGTGGAGTACCCAAGTGAGGGGGACCACTATATATTTGGTGTTTTATTTCTGTGGCTTGAATTATTTGCAAATATTTTTTATCACACTATTTATCCCCCCTTCTAGTGTGCTTTTATTCTTAAGATCCTACAGGTGGTATCAGAGCAAAGTTGTGAGAAGATGTAATAACTTGACTCGCAAATGGCATCATCAACCAAGCGCACCGAAGGCCAATCATCCACACGTCCTCTCTACTTTGATGGGATAGGCTATGGATACTGGAAAAAGCGTATAAAAGTATTCCTCAAGTCCATGGATGAGGATGCTTGGACGCTTATTCAAGTAAGATATTTAGATCCGGAGCCACAAGAAGGAGTAGCGTGGATGGCTGATCAGAAGAAAATGATCGTTAGCAATGTGAAAGTGATGAATGCACTTTATTGTGCATTACTAAAGAAGAGTTCAATCGTATCTCGGCTTGTCAGTCCGCATACAAGATATGGAACACGCTGCAAGTCACATACAAAGGAACTAATAAAGTAAAAGAAACTCGCATCTCTATTCTAATGGAAGTTATGAGTATTTTAGGATTGAGAAAGGTGAGACGATTAAGGCTATGTACACAAGATTTAGGGAAATCATCAACTCCATGAAGAACCTTGGAGTGAAGTTCACAGAAGAACTTGTAAGAAAGATCTTGAGATCTCTTACAAGCGATTGGTCTCCGAAATCCACAGCAATCCAAGAGGCAAAGGATCTTTCAGTCCTTCCTCTTGACGATCTAATTAGAAGCCTCATGGCCTACGTGGTTCAATTAGAGAACATGAAGCAAATTGAGGAGAAACCCGTAAGTAAGAAGAAAGAGCTTGCTTTCAAAGCCTTAAGGGAAGATTCAGACCTTGACGATTCTGACTCCGACGAAGAACAAGAGCTTGCTCTTCTAACAAGGAGATTTCAATGATTCATTCGAAAGTAAGGTAAAAGAGTGAGTAAGTTTTCAAATGATGTAGTTTGTTTTGAATGCAAGAAAAAGGGTATGAAAAGATTGCCCATTGATCAAGAAGAAAAGGAAGAAAAGAAGAAAGAAGAAAAAAAGAAATTGACCAGAAGAAGAAGAAGATCTCAAGAAAGGCGCATAAAGCAACTTAGGACGGCAGTGATTCCAACACAGAATCCTCTTTTGAAGAATCCAAGGAAAATGAAGTCGCCCATCTATGTTTGATCACAAATGACGGTAGCTCAGAAAATGATGTAGAACCTAAATTTCATTTAATGAATTGTTGCAAGCATATGAATATTTATATCATAAAGCTACCTTAATTAAAAAGGAAAATAAAGTTTTGCATAGTAACTATAAGACCTTGGAAATAAAAAAATCATGTTTAGAAATAGAGTTAGATATTGCAAAAGATACCAATTCACAATTGTATACAAAAATAATAGAGTTAAAAGATATTTGTGAGCATTTTAAGGGAACTTTAAATAATCTTGAAACAACTACTAGATTGAATACTGAATTTTGTGATGCTTTAAAAGAAAAATTCCAGAGTAAAAAGAACACACAAAATAAATCACATGCACCTAGGGATGCATGGATTTATCAAAAGGCTAAAAATCCAAAGAATTGTAGATCTAATACAAAAGAGGTCTATAAATCTCAAGATTTAAAAGGAACTAACCGTCAAGGACCCAAAAGAAAATTTGTACCTAAATTAGATTTATTAAACTATTTTGCAGGCTAAGAAAGACAAGTGAATCCTAGATAGTGGGTGCTTCAAGCACATGACAGGACACTCCAACATATTTATTGAGTGGACGAGAATTAAAGATGGATGACACGTCAAGTTGGGTAGCAACAAATGTTGTCGCATTATTGGTGAAGGTACAATAGGTAATTCAACTAAGTAGGTACGAAATGTACTTTTAGTAGAAAATTTAAAATATAACTTGAGTTTAGCATTAGTCAAATTTGTGACAATGGTTGTGATGTATTGTTTACAAAAAATGGATTTAAAATATTAAAAGAATGATCTAATACGGTTTTGATTGAAGGTTTTAGATATGAAAATATCTATGCACTTCACTTTTCATAAGAGAAATTTGTGAAATGTCTGCTTGCCACTCATGTTGAAGTGGATTTATGGCACCGTAAGTTAGGTCACATAAATCACAAACACCATAATAAACTAGACAAAAATGAGTTAGTGAGGGGCCTATCCAAACTAACTTATAAAAAGTATGCATTGTGCAAATCATGTGAACTCGGAAAAATGCACAATACTTCTTTTAAACTAGAAAACTTAGTTTCAACCATTTGTCCTTTAGAATTATTACACCTTGATCTATTTGGGCCAACACAATTTGAGAGTCTGAATAGATCAAAATTTTGCTTAGTTATTGTTGATGACTTCTCAAGATTCACTTGGGTCATCTTCTCAAAACATAAGAATGACTCATTTAACTCCATCCTAAGTCTTGCTTGAAGACTTCAAAAGGAAAAATCATCTTCTATTCTTAGACTTAGGACTGATCATGGCGGTGAATTTGAAATTGAAAAATTTTCAAGTTTTTGTATCGATTTTGGCATATCCCATGAATTTTCATTCCCTCGGACACTGATGGGTCGGCCCGAATAGGTTGTTAATATGATATTTTTATCATTGAAATGTGTATAGTGGTTAACCTAATTTGGACCTAACCATCTCTTTACAAAATTTTTAACCTGGCCTAATTAATTTTATCTTATCACTTTCAAGCCCAGGGTCGAACACAGGGAAGTGGGGTTAAAGTCGAGTTTCTACGTTTTCCTTAAAACGCGTCTCTTCCGTTCGTTTATTGTGTTTTTGGTGTTTTTCTTATTTAGGTTTTTTATGGTAATCCTTGTTCTTGAGGCACACCCTCAAAATTGTGTCCTTGGCTTTTAGCCAAACAGAGTCCCAAAACAAGTCTTGCTACTCGCAAGACGAGGTACCTACAAGTCAAAGATTATCTTTTCTTTTTTTATGTATTTTTTTTTATCTTTTTACTAACAGAAAAGCAAATAGACAGAAAGTAAATATAGTATGTATATATATATATAAAGGGGTGGGGGTGGAGGTGGCGATGGAGTGTAGCACTATGTCGAGTCAGTCGACGTCTAGAGAGACGCAACCAACACGACTAGGTGCCGCGTGGAGTGTGGATGGAGGATGGATGATGTATGGGACCACGCTTTTTTGTACGCGTGTATCAGGGAATATCAGCAACTGGTGCAGATATTCCCGCGATACAGCGTATAATAAATAACATGAAAATATATGTACATATGTATGTATATAAGTAAATATATCTATATATATATATATATAAATGTATAGTTATATATGTATAGATATATATATATAGATATATATGTGTATATATATGTATATAAGTATATATGTCTATATATATATAAGTATATAGATGTATATATAAGTAGATATATATATATATATATTATATATATATGTATATATATATTATATATACGTGTATGTATACATAACTATATAGATATACTATGTATATATATATATGTATGTATATATATATTTATATATATATGGTACTATAAGTGTGTGAGTGTGTGTGTATGTGTTGGTATAGGTGTGTGTGCGTCGGTGAACGTGTGTGTGTGTGCGTTGCTGTGAGTGTGTGTCTGTTAGTGAGTAAAAAAAGAGAGAGAGAGAGAATACGTGAGAGAGAGAGCGGGAGCGGGCGGGAGAGATCAGCAGAGAGAGAGAGCGGGCGAGAGAGATCAGCAGAGAGAGAGCGGGCGAGCGAGAGATCGCGGACGCACGAGTTAAGACATCTGCCGCCTCCGACGGACGTCTGACGCCGCGTCGTCTGAAGGCGGAGGCAGACGTCTGAAGACGGCGAATGTGGGCGCGGCTTCGCGTAGGGTTCCTGTAGGCGTGCACGAAGGCGACAGGCGGGCGAAGGCGTGGAGGAGAGAGCGTGGAGGAGGTCTGCAGGTGGTCGCGGAGGGTCGCGGAGGAGGGCAGGGGCGGCGCGAGGCCGTAGCCGGCCGCTGCAGTGCGCGCGGCGGACGGCTACAGGTGCAACTGCGGGGACGTCAGGACGGAGGTTGAGCGGGGAATGGCCCTGCAGGCGCGCGCGAAGTCGACGGGCGGCTGCGGGGACGGTCGCGGAGGAGCGGGAGGACCTGCTGCTGCTGCTGCTGGGCTGCTGCGCTGCTGCTGCCATGGCTCCAAGCTTCGAAGCTTGGAGCGGCGGCAATGGCGTTAAAGAGAAAAAAAATGAAGCGAGGGAATGCACCACGCCCACCGGCTCGTCGAAGAGCTGGGCGGTGGTGCTCCCACTGTGGTGGTGTGCACCACAGTGGGTTCTCCTGCTCGTTGGGTGCCTCCTCGACGGAGGGCCGACGTATGGGAGGGGAAGACGGTGGAGAAGATGGCTACGGGTTTGTTTCGTTGCTGCAGCAGCCTCTGTTGCGAGGATGAAGCTGCAGCTACTTATAGAGGAGGAGAGAGTGGCGTGCCGGCTGCAGCAGGGAGAGGGTGAGCAAGTTGCAGCTATAGGGAGCGGCGTTGGCAGGGAGAAGTGACGGGAAGAAGTGCTGCGTTGCATGCAGCTGCGGGAAGAGTGCAGCCGCGGGAAGGAGAGAAAAGAAGAAATCAAGAGGAAAAATAAAAAGAGGGTGATTTTGCAAGGAGGCACTTGAAGAAAAATGTAACTATGCAGGCGATTGTTTCACTCCTCTTCCTCTCTTGATTAAATGCATGCATGCAACCGTTTTTACAAATGTGGCTATAGGATTATAATATACATAGTTAATGCTAGAAAATAGCATAAGAAGGCGTTATTATAGGCGTGTTTTGAGGTGCAAACATATACCCCCATGCCTATCTTTTGCTAGTCCCTAGCAAAACTGTATTTAGAAATGATCTTAAGCTAAAGATTTTCTTCTGAGGTGATATCGGTGTGTTTATTATCGGATATTGTGAGAACTAATTGTAGAGAAGATTACCAGTACTTTAAGTCTTACATGACAAAGATCATCTCTCAACTAACCAGGACTCTTGATATTTAAACCCTAAATACGATTTCCAAGACCCAGGAGGTTTTGCCGTACTCGAGAGCTCAAGAGGTTATGGTTTGTGCATAGTGAAGGATCAAGACAGACCAGATGAACATTAAGACTCAATCCCAGGGTTTCACGAATTTTTAAGTACAGGTTGGTCCCAGTTTCAGCTCATGTCTTCGAATTGACCCTTAAGATGATGACGGAAAACTCAACTCCCATTTTCTGATTTTTTTTTTTTTGTGGCTCACCGAAAAACAAAGTATACAGACATTTATGAGATATACTGACTCCTTTGCAACATCTTTTTTTTTTTTTTTTGACAACTCTTTTTTTCTCTTTCTTTTTTTTTTTGTTTTTTTTATTTTTTTTTTATTTTTTTCTTTTTTTTCAAACACGTGTCAGTATATCTCTTACAACACATTTTGAAAGAGCAGACTTTTTTTTTCTTTTTGGTGGGAGAGTTTCTTTTTGGTGGAAAGAGTCGCTCCTAAACACAAGACTAAAGCCTGGGATAAAAAGTCTACCTGCGTGCACAGGTAAGGACTCCACCTTCCCTAATGAACATTAGGGTTGGATCTTATGTTCACCTGGCCTTTCCTGATATGTGTAGTGTGAACCACGTTTACTTAAGCTCTCAAGTAAAAGTAAACCAACGGATCTTGTACTTGTGTCTCAGGTACAAGAATACATCCTTAGTTAGGAGAGATCTTGATCTATTTTGTCAATGCTTTAAGTGAATTAAGCCGAGCCTGAGCGAATCAAGCTTTTGTGGCCTGGAAAGTCTTCAAAACAGAGGTTGAATATCCATAAACACTTATTGCCTTTTTGTTTCAGCTTTCAAATCATTACTAAACACCATTTATTATTATTATATATATATATATTTTTTCTTCTTTTTTCTTTTTCTTGCATATTTATAAATAGGTGGTAATTGTCTGATACCATAAAATACCCGGATCCTATGGATGCCTATCCACCCCCCCATGCCAAACAATGCTATGTCCTCATATGCATGCAGGGAAAGGCAGAGAATGGACGACAGATCGGGTAACAGGAGCTGAGGTTCAGGGTATAAATCAGGGTGGAAGGGTGGGTGGATGGTGGGTGGTGAAGAGAAAAGTGAAGTAATCGCGATAGAGGCGTGAAAAGTAATGGTGGATGGTGAGAGATTTGGCGTTTTCTAGGACGAGAGTGTCCCAGGCGGATCAGAAAATAGATCAGGAAGAGGAAGTTGGCCCTTAGATTGGCCAAGAAGGGGGGCTTTTTGGATAGATGGATACAAAAGGGAATAGCCCCGGTGAGTAAGATGTGGGCTCAAGGTCCCAGTGTGGATTTGCAAATCCGCCTGATTTAGCAGGAAAGAAAGGGCAATCTGGTCTTCCATAGTGTGGACCGGTGGTGAGCAGCCCGGCGATGACTCAGACCACAAGGTATGGGAAGCGGAAAAAACCTCGTCAGAAGTCTGGTCAGGAGAAGGTACAGGAATAGGGAGGGATTGGGGAACGTCACAGTTTGTGTTGGTCAGGCAGTCGTCAGGTAATTCGCAGCAGTCTGAATCGACTCCAATTAGTTCGATACACGTACTGACAGTCACGTCCTCGTCAGACGTGTCATCCTTGATGTGATCACTATCAGCATAAGAGTGCGGTGCTGCAGCGGGATTAACCTGAAATCCCGGAGGAATACTCGGAGCTTGCAGAATTTGATGAACCTATTCCTGAGAAGGTTGTACCTGTGGTTACGGACCACAGGGTACAAAGTTTTGCGGGTTTGGAACAGGTTGGGCTGGAAAAGTGCCCTGAGATCGAGTCGCCATGCTTAGTTGACTGATCTCAGCATTCTGCTGCGCCAAATGCTGAAGAGAGGTCATGTTTTCTTTATGGCGCTTTGACATTTCCGTCATCATTCGCATCAATTTATCAAGAGGTTTTGATGCGTGTTTGGTTTTCTGCACACAAGGGCCTGATGGCAGATTTGCCATAGGATTAGACTGGGCCCTTGGGATGACGGGTGCGGACGATCGCATTGGTCCACCAGTGGGGTTTCGACGCTGCGGCTTGTTGGACCATGCAAAATTGGGATGATTGTGCCACCCTGGGTTATACGTGGCAGAAAACGGGTTGTTCCCCAGGGTGCAGGCATCTTCTATGCCAAAAGACGTGTCCGCATATGTGTCCAAGTACACGGAGGCTTGGTCCTCCGTGTTGAAATACTGGCTCGCAGAAGCCAGTTCCACATGACTTACCGAGTCGCTTGGCGCGACACTCGATAAGGAAGGTCTTGCAGGGTTTCTCGGGATAAGCCTGATGTTGAAAGAATTGGAATTGTGACGAAGTGGTGAGGCGGGGGTGTGTGCCATGTTTGTGGAGGAGGAGGATGATTCGGCTCTTTTTCTAGATTTATCAGTCAATACAAGCAATTCAGGGTTTTGTGACCTCCTCCCAAACATGCACTACCGGAGGAAGAGTTGAGGAGATGAGTAGGGAAAAGAGATGAGAGAAATGACGCCGCAAAGGTACACTTGATTACAAATCAATACAATCAAGTTCCTAACCTCGACAGTGTTCCCTTAGACTTAAAGATCTAAGTTACCTACTATCACGAACTACGGAACCGAATGCGAGCACCGCGGAACCACCGGGCCAGATTGAAAGGCCGTTTGCCCCAGTCTTAGACACCCGATAGCACGCGGGAACTCTCACCAGCACGTAGCCGCTACACGTAGGTAGTTAGACCTCCAATCCTAAAAAAGGGTCAAGTTACTACCAATTTTAATTAGAGGCTTAGGGTCAAGTGCTTTTGGAATGTGAAGGGCGTTGTTTACGAGTAATGCCCAAGTGATTGATTTTAAGAGTGTGTAAGAACAAGCATGCAACAGGGAAATCTCCCCCGAATTGAAGTTTAATTGGTGAATGATTTTTAGAGTTCAACCTTTAGTAGTATGAATTTTAGGATTTTGCTGAATTACCAATTCAACCAATCTCCGGGTTTTGCAAGAATACAGGTTTTTTTTTTTCTAAAGCCCAAGAAAGCCTTCTTCAATTATCAGTTAGTTAATGCATGCTAAAATGCAATGGGCTACCCTAAATGGAGATTTCTATGTGTGGATGCGCAAATCAATTTGATACCAATGTGAAAGTGAGCCAAAGCACTTCAATTCAAGTGCTCCCAATCACCAGAAAGATATCCACACACAAGGCTTCAACCAACAGATAAAGAAACTAAAATTGTTGGGGTTGAAGTATTCAGGATCGAATCACAGGCAAGTTTGAAAAGTCGTGGTGGGGTTGGAATCAACTCAATTCCAAGTCTCCCCACCAAAAATGTGATCCTGAATTAAAGATAAGTGAGGCAAAAGAGGGATACAAGCAATCTTTTTCTTTGCCTCAAAGAATACTTCCCACGGCGAAAAATCTAAGAATCAAGATTCTCGGATTTTCGCTATGCGAAGTAAGGCGGGAAATCCCGGGGCAGTGGGAGTGAAGACAACCAATCAATCAAGTGAATTTTAATCCACTTGCCCTCAAGAAATCCCAAGAAGTTTTTCTAGTTTTTAGTTTTAAATTTTTTTTTTTTATTGTGGTGGCAAGTTAACCCTAATTTGATGAGAAAAGAAAACCTACTTGTTCGGCAACGTGTGCGAAGCTCCAATGCGATGTCGGCGTCTTCACGCTCTCGTTCCCACCTTTGATCTGCTCACGTCCTCGACTTCGTCAGCCTTCTTCTCCTTCCACCAGGTTCACCTGCACACCAAAAACAACAATACCCGTGAAGAGAGAAGAGACAAATTTAAAGGAATTGGATAGAAACTTACTCGAAAGCGCACCTCCCCGGCAACGGCGCCAGAAAAGTTATGATGGGTCGGCCCGAATAGGTTGTTAATATGATATTTTTATCGTTAAAATGTGTATAGTGGTTAACCTAATTTGGACCTAACCATCTCTTTACAAAATTTTTAACCTGGCCTAATTAATTTTATCTTATCACTTTCAAGCCCAGGGTCGAACACAGGGAAGTGGGGTTAAAGTCGAGTTTCTACGTTTTCCTTAAAACGCATCTCTTCCGTTCGTTTATTGTGTTTTTGGTATTTTTCTTATTTAGGTTTTTTATGGTAATCCTTGTTCTTGAGGCACACCCTCAAAATTGTGTCCTTGGCTTTTAGCCAAACAGAGTCCCAAAACAAGTCTTGCTACTCGCAAGACGAGGTACCTACAAGTCAAAGATTATCTTTTCTTTTTTTATGTATTTTTTTTTATCTTTTTACTAACAGAAAAGCACATAGACAGAAAGTAAATATAGTATGTATATATATATATATGTAGTATATATATAAAGGGGTGGGGGTGGAGGTGGCGATGGAGTGTAGCACTATGTCGAGTCAGTCGATGTCTAGAGAGACGCAACCAACACGACTAGGTGCCGCGTGGAGTGTGGATGGAGGATGGATGATGTATGGGACCACGCTTTTTTTGTACGTGTGTATCAGGGAATATCAGCAACTGGTGCAGATATTCCCGCGATACAGCGTATAATAAAAATCATGAAAATATATGTACATATGTATGTATATAAGTAAATATATCTATATATATATATAAATGTATAGTTATATATGTATAGATATATATGTATATATATATAGATATATATGTGTATATATATGTATATAAGTATATATGTCTATATATATATAAGTATATAGATGTATATATAAGTAGATATATATATATATATATATATATTATATATATGTATATATATATTATATATATGTGTATGTATACATAACTATATAGATATACTATGTATATATATATTTATATATATATGGTACTATAAGTGTGTGAGTGTGTGTGTATGTGTTGGTATAGGTGTGTGTGCGTCGGTGAACGTGTGTGTGTGTGCGTTGCTGTGAGTGTGTGTCTGTTAGTGAGTAAAAGAGAGAGAGAGAGAGAGAATATGTGAGAGAGAGAGTGGGAGCGGGCGGGAGAGATCAGCAGAGAGAGAGAGAGAGCGGGCGAGAGAGATCAGCAGAGAGAGTGAGAGCGGGCGAGCGAGAGATCGCGGACGCGCGAGTTAAGACGTCTGCCGCCTCCGGCGGACGTCTGACGCCGTGTCGTCTGAAGGCGGAGGCAGACGTCTGAAGACGGCGAATGCGGGCGCGGCTTCGCGTAGGGTTCCTGCAGGCGTGCGCGAAGGCGACGGGCGGGTGAAGGCGTGGAGGAGAGAGCGTGGAGGAGGTCTGCAGGTGGTCGCGGAGGGTCGCGGAGGAGGGCAGGGGGCGGCGCGAGGTTGTCGCCGGCCGCTGCAGTGCGCGCGGCGGACGGCTACAGGTGCAACTGCGGGGACGTCAGGACGGAGGTTGAGCGGGGAATGGCCCTGCAGGCTCGCGCGAAGTCGACGGGCGGCTGCGGGGACGGTCGCGGAGGAGCAGGTGGACCTGCTGCTGCTGCTGCTACTGCTGCGCTGCTGCTGCCGTGGCTCCAAGCTTCGAAGCTTGGAGCGGCGGCAATGGCGTTAAAGAGAAAAAAAATGAAGCGAGGGAATGCACCACGCCCACCGGCTCGTCGAAGAGCTGGGCGGTGGTGCTCCCACTGTGGTGTGTGCACCACAGTGGGTTCTCCTGCTCGTCGGGTGCCTCCTCGACGGAGGGCCGACGTATGGGAGGGGAAGACGGTGGAGAAGATGGCTACGGGTTTGTTTCGTTGCTGCAGCAGCCTCCGTTGCGAGGATGAAGCTGCAGCTACTTATAGAGGAGGAGAGAGTGGTGTGCCGGCTGCAGCAGGGAGAGGGTGCGCAAGTTGCAGCTATAGGGAGCGACGTTGGCAGGGAGAAGTGACGGGAAGAAGTGCTGCGTTGCATGCAGCTGCGGGAAGAGTGCAGCCGCGGGAAGGAGAGAAAAGAAGAAATCAAGAGGAAAAATAAAAAGAGGGTGATTTTGCAAGGAGGCACTTGAAGAAAAATGTAACTATGCAGGCGATTGTTTCACTCCTCTTCCTCTCTTGATTAAATGCATGCATGCAACCGTTTTTACAAATGTGGCTATAGGATTATAATATACATAGTTAATGCTAGAAAATAGCATAAGAAGGCGTTATTATAGGCGTGTTTTGAGGTGCAAACATACACCATCTCAAAATGGTGTTGTCTACAAGAATGTGTTCGAGCTTTGCTCTTGGAGTCTAGGCTTCAAAAATATTTCTGGGCTGATACTGTTAATACGGCATGTTATGTTCTTAGTAAAGCTCTTTTAAGGCCTATTACTAAGAAAACTCCATATGAGCTATATTATGAGAAGTCTCCTAGGATTTCATATTTTAGGGTGTTTGGAAGTTGGTGTTATTTATTAAACACCCGAGATCAACTTGATAAGTTTGATGCTAAAGGTGATGGAGGCATCTTTATTGGCTATTCAACTAGAAGAAAAGCTTATCGAGTTTTTAACAAAAGGATTTTTGTAGTAGAAGAATCCCTGCATGTTTCATTTGATGAAACAACTTTAGGAGTACTTGAACCAAATCAATTAGAGTCTGATGATGAGGATAGCCCCTTCATCAATGTATCAAAAATGGAAGATACACGAAATGTACATGATCTTCCAAAAGAATAGATACATCACAAAAATCACCATCAAGATCAAATTATCGACAATATTGAACAAGGTGTAAAAGCCTAATCTCAATTAAGGGCTGACTTTGTCCTTAATGCCTTTGTTTCTTAACTTGAACTCAAGAAAGTTGATGAGGCATTAAAGGATGAGTCTTGGGTTGTAGCTATGTAGGAGAAGCTACTCTAATTTACAAGGAACAATGTATGGGACTTGATACTCGCTCCTAAGGGTAATTCCATTATTGAAACCAAGTGGGTGTTTCGAAATAAATTAGATGAATCTGGTACAGCAATCAGGAATAAGGCCAGACTCGTAGCTCAAGACTATAACCAAAAGGAGGGAATTGAGTTTGATGAGACGTTTGCTCCTGTTGTCCACTTGGAGTCCATTCAGATGCTACTTGCCTTTGCAAGTGCAAAGGGCTTCAAGTTATTTAAAATGGATGTCAAGAGTGCATTCCTTAATGGCTATATTAAGGAAGAAGTTTATGTTCATCAGCCTCCTAGGTTCGAGGACCCAGTACACCCAGAGCATGTATTCAAGCTCAATAAAGCATTATATGGACTTAAACAAGCTCCTAGGGTCTGGTATGATCGACTTAGGTCCTTCCTCTCTAGCATGGTATCGAATTGGAGTTGTTAATACAACTCTTTTTGTAAAGGAAGAAGGAAATGACATCTTGTTGGTTTAAATATTCATCAACGATATCATATTTGGATCAACTAAGGAGTCCTTGTGTCAGTATTTTTCTGAGATTATGAAGACTGAGTTTGAAATGAGTATGATGGGTGAACTCAGACTCCTTTTAGGCCTCCAAATCCAACAATTAGACACAGGTATCTACGTTAGTCAAACAAAGTATGTTCTTGAAATTCTCAAGAAGTTTGGCTTTGAAAATGTAAATGGAAAAGAGACTCCAATTGCTCCGTCTACTTCTCTTCGAGAAGACTTATCCGGTAAGAAGGTAGATGAAAAGAAATACCAAGGTATGATAGATTCACTACTATACCTTACACCTCTAGACTTGATATTCTTTTTGCTACATGCTTATGTGTGTGATTCCAATCTGGACCCATGGAATCTCATTTAAATGCAGTATGTATGCTACATGCTTATGTGTATGCACGCATGAAAGGAAATAATTTTGTTCTTGATTTCTCATAAGATTTTTCTGCTCCGTATTGCATGTTCACAGATGACACCTAAATCTAAGAGTAAGGAAAAGGCACCTCAAGATGCATTCCACAAATTTTACATTAATGAGGATACAAAATCTAAATTTGATCGGTATAAGGGCCTTAAGCTTCATCATTGTATGCCTGTTGAGTGTAAAGATTTTTCCTTACATCTTTATGGTTTCATGATGTAAACACATTTGTTGAGGGTAAAATGCCTATTCATGCATGTTCCTAGGCTTAGATTTGCATTTCATGTTATAAATATTACATAGCATGCATCATTCTACATTTAGAGTAGTTGTATATAATTTAGGTTAATTGCATCTTTTTTGTGGTTAGGAGAGAAGCATATTTATTTCAGAGCCTCAAATTGACGATCCAACCATACGGATCTAATCGAGACGACGATCAAAGTCCAACGCCTCTGAAATCGCCTCAATTGGAGTCCCATAGCACCATATGCAGTCTAAGGAAGATCAATGGCCAAGGGACTAGGAGACATAATTCGAAGCTTCAAATGATAAATTCGACTGCGCGGATGGATTCAAGTCGATGATCGCAGCCTAATAGTGCAAAAATCGACTCAATCCGACCTTTGTAGCAGCCCCTACAACATGAAGAAGATCGACGGCCCAGATTGTGCCACGTGGCGCAACCCAGGCCACCAGCACACGCATGCAGCACTGCACGTGCGTAGCAGTGCGGGTGTGCGCGCGGATGCGCGGGTGCACAGGCGCGCATGCACGCAACGCTAGAGCGTGGGCGCACGCGTGCACGGCAAGGCTGGAGCGGCGCCAGCACAGCGTGAGGTGGACTACAGTGACGCATGAGCTGGACTTACATCGATGCTAATAGCTGTCAGTAATTCATCGCATGCCAGCAGAGCCAGCTGTGGGCGCCAGCGGGCATGAGCTGCCTACAGCGACGTTTCCATCAATGGCCTGAATGTCACTAATGGTCCCATACCGATTTTTGCCTCTTCTCCACCACTATAAAAGGACTTACACCCCCTCCCTTCCAAGCCATCTCTACCTACTCTACTCCCACCTACTCCCAAGCTCTAGCAAGCCTGCCAATGCTCCGTTAGAGCTTGTTCTCAAGCTCCCAAGGTGCCTATTAGTGTAGCGAAACTCTGCCCCACCAAATACTCCTCCAACTTCCCATCTCCCTTCATAGGTCACCTTGGAACTGTCCTCTCACCTCCATTCCGATAGCAGATCAACTCTGTCTTCTCACCTCCATTCCGGAGCTACGCTGAAGCTTTCCTCAACCCGACGTCCTCCAGCATCTCACCTCCGTCGTCCCGCTCCTCACCTCCTTCGTCCGAGCTTTCGCCAGGCACCGCTGTCTCTCCGAATAGCCGATTCGGGAGATTTCCTCTCACCTCCCTCTTTTTATATGCTTTCATAATTTCTTGTAATTGACATTAGAAGTAATATATATTAGATTTGTTCTAGATCTCTATCTTGTGATACGTTTGCTTGATTTCTTTTATTCCAAAAATACAAAAAAATATCAAAACCCTAAAATATCAAAAAGAAACAAAACGAAGCGTGATTTTCAATAAAGTAAACGTCACCTCCCTGTGTTTGATCCGGGGCTCCCTTGGAGTTTCGGTATAAATTTTTTTTGATCGACGTGTTTTGCAACTAAGATGATAGGTTACTTGTAACCCCGATTTCTAACATGCGAAACACGACACGATCATTTTGGTGCCGTTGCCGGGGAGGCAATGGAATTTACTTTATTGTTTATTGCATTTCTTTGCATTTACATAGCACTAACCCTACTTGTCTTTGATCTACTATCTTGCAGGTACCTTAGCATGGAGATCCAAGTGCAGTAGACCGGAGTAAAGTGTAGGTAGAGTATTTTGTAAGTGTTCCCCACACCACCCCCACCTTAGTTTTCATTCCATAACTAAATAACTCAAACCCAAATCAACTTAGGTGCTTTTTATGAACCCTAGGATAGATTTGGTTGTTTGTTTGCCACCTCCACTCACCTCTCCATCCACATAAATAAGAATAAAAAAATAAAAAAAGTGTTATCTGATTGTGGGATTTTTTGTAAGCTACACACTTAACACCCACAACTTCACATCGATTCTACCACTTAACCGGGATCTGACCTGTGGACCCAGTACACTTAATTCAACACACAAATAAGTGAGTAGAAATCTGAATAGGTCAAAAATTTCTGTGTGCCTTAACTAAGTGGTGCAATAGGCCAATTAATTGAAATGTTTGGGCCGCACCACTTAAGATAAAAGCGATTCATCAAGTAGCTTGCCACTTAGGGTTGATTCTTAGGGCTGAATCAGGCACTCCACATTTTTTTCTTTGATTTTTAAAGGAATATATCATCACCAGTGCTTGCAAACTTGGAGTGTTTTCCTAAACTTGATTGAATATACCTAAGATTAAACCCTAAAAGCTACTAAACAAGGTTGAACTCTAAAAGACACATCATCAAATAACCTTGTTTGCAAACCTTGGTTGTGCACAAACACACATTTTAACTA
The DNA here is from genome assembly GCA_037157565.1 of Thalassia testudinum. NCBI lineage: Eukaryota > Viridiplantae > Streptophyta > Magnoliopsida > Alismatales > Hydrocharitaceae > Thalassia > Thalassia testudinum. The sequence goes on along the minus strand of JAZHRO010000073.1, from coordinate 2,192,516 downwards.
ATCATTAAGGGCACAACCCATCTAAAGGGCCCATCACATTCCTGAAGCACCATTGTCCCAAGCCTAACTAAAATTGATTAGATGTTGGCCCTAAGGACTGGTTTGCTCGTCGGGATCTAGATTGAGATTGTTCATGATTAACCTGCTTATAATAGTCAATCTGATGTCTAGCTAGGGGAGTAGCGTCAAACGGTCGCAGTTGGGGGGTACACTAGGAACCAGAGGTGCAAGCCAAAGGAAGAACCTTCTCCCCAGTCCCTCCTTCTAACTGGTTGGATTGCCTGGACATAAGTAGAGTAAATCGTCTATAATCTTAGGACGGATTCTAAGAGTCTGTAGACCTTTAGGCTACCCAAACTAAGGACAGGCTTGTATTTTTGTATTGCAGGGCTCCTTTCTTTTTTGATTTCCCTCCTTACTTCACCATGTATGCTTCCACATCCTACACACATTTCACATCCTATCCTCCTACCACCACTTACCCCTAAGATGATTACTATCCTGACTTAACTTGTAATTATCCATCCACTAGCCAGGATGACTTTGATTGGGGATATGAATCCGGACCTCAGTGTCCAAGGCCTAACCGTGGACGACAAGACTATGATTATTATCCTTCCCAGAGCTATAATGATTATGGATCTCCATCCTTTGATGCCCAAACCAACCCGATCTACAATCAAGAAGGATATCATGATTATAACACCTACCTTGCCTAGTATTCCACTGAATATAGGTCGCCACCATTCTTTGAATAACCTAGAATGACTTACTTTTAGGGAGGGACCCGAGAACCTCGACATCTTGACTCCCCTAGATTTAACCTAAACCCACCCAAACTTGAACCGAACCAGTCGGTTCAGGTGAACTAGATCCAGGATAGGGTGTTGGCTAATTTGAGGAACACTATACAATCTTTAGAAGCTCAGCCAACACCATGCACTAAAGCACTAGAGCCTATGATCAAAATGATTGATGAACTTAATAGTTCTCTATTGGATTTGCTCCAAAGTGTTTGGGATAGGAACTTGGGTGAGTTTCTTCTTGGGAAATTGTCGAGGTTGAGGATGAAATTTGTGGTTGCACTAGTCAAATCTTGGGATGATTCTTAAGATGAACCCCCTTCAGGAGAGCCAATGTCTGAACCCGCTCAGGCGCCTGTCGGGGGGGATACATTTCCTAAGACTGGGGATGACAAGGATGGGCTAAAGCAACCATTTGAGGATGAACCGATTGATTCACCCGAGATCCCCGATCCAGGGAGCAAGGAAAAATATGTCTCCACGGACCATGAAATGACATATGATTTTGAGACATATATAAATGAGGATCATGGATTTTTTGACTCTAAGGGTGAAGAATCTTTTTGTGAAGTCTCACTTGAACTTAAGGAAGAGGATTTTAGTGAGACAAATGGGCTTGAGGAATCTGACAAACCAGTTGATAGCCCAATTATTGAAGATTTGGCTTCAGTTGGGGTTAACTCGGAGGATCCGAATCTTGATGATTCAATCAGTGACCCCAGTCCTCATCTGCACCCCGAAGAGCTGACTTCTGAGATCTTTGAGCCCAAGTCAATCTTGATTCAGCCACGATTTCTGGACTTGGGAGATTCATATGGGGTGAATAATATGGTAGAGATCTTGAAGCCTAAGTCCTTGATGTTGGAGGATGGAATTGTTGAAATAAAGATTTGGGAGGCTAATTCTGAGGGAAGTTTGATTTTGGATCTAAGGGTACCTATTGACCTAAAACCATCTACTTTCTACCAGGACCCTTACGATATCTTTCACGTGCAACCCAAGCTCAAAATAACTAATTATTTTTCTGAGCTAGATGTTAAGTGGACAACCGCACCTATTGAACCATCTTTACCTGTTGTCCGACACTTTGGTCTTGGGTTGCACACCACTAAACCGTAGGCTTGGCCCCGCAAACACAACAACCTTCGGTTCTAGGTGATTTTCATCCAGAACCTGAGAACCACTCGACCTTGGGGCATGGGTCTGCACCATAATCTCATCCACATCTGTGGACATCTTCTGCAAATGGGTTTTAGGATCAACCTTTTGATTTTGATTTTGACCCGCACTTGTGAATTCTCAATTTCTTCTTTGTATGTATGTTATGCCTAGTTGAAGGCATTAAACTTAGCACGTGTGTATACACTCTTCTCTCCATGGAGCTGACTGGATTTTCACGACACTCAGGTGATATTCTGTTTACTTCGCCCTTTTCATGTCTTTATTTTTACAATGAGGACATTGCAGCATTTAGGCATGGGGGGGCGGATAATCAATTCTTGAAATCATTATGTTAACTCCGTATAATTTCTTTTAGTTTCTTATAAAATTAAAAAAAAAATTAAAAATTTGAAAAAAGATGAAAAAGAAAGAAATTAGGAAAAGAGAACTTAGGCATTTGGAAGTTATTAACTTTAGGAAATGATACGAGAGGACCTAAATACTTAGACTCTTCAGGTCTACAAGCTTAATTAGCTCGAGTGTCCACTTGAATGTGGACTTAGTCTCGAGTCCTCGCCAATTAAAATTCATTTTAATTTGGTAAATAATTTGGGATGATAAGTATGCAACTTATCAACCCACCCTCTGATTTGGGGGGACTTTAAGCCTAAGCATCTGCACACATTTTTTGCACTGACTCACTTTTCGGTGATTTTTACGGAAATTGGGTAGCTAATAGACCGACTTGGGTGGTATGGCTGGCAAGTTGTTGGTGGTAACAGCTTATCGGCCGGTTGTCCAGAGCCCAGCCACAAGACCATTTTCGTTGTACTGCCTTTAGGTAAATCTTAGATCAGGGAAGCCACCTACTTAAAAAAAAAAAACAAAGAAACATTCAAAAAAAAAGAGAGAAAAAAAAGGGAGAGAAAAAAAAAAATAAAACCACACTTCACCGCACGAGTATGGCTAGCAAGTTGTCGGTGGTAACAGCTCATTGGCCGGTTGTCTAGAACCCAGCTCACAAAATAAATAAATAAATGCGCAATAATTCCCAAAATACTTAGGGAAGAAGCGAGGAAGTAGAATAAACTGGGGAGATATGCACTGGATTCACCCTTGTGTTGACCCCATAAATAAAAGTAGGGAGAAAGCTACCGATCGAAAAGATAAACCTTAGGCAAGGTCACCTAGGGTCGTAGAAACCCGAAGTCTGTCTTAACAGCCATTTTGTGAGTCTATCACTTTTTCACAAAGATGCTTAGTACTTAGAATCCTTTTCGAGTCTTGGGCGGGTCGGGTAGCCATAAAGAGTTATCCCGAAACTCTCAAACTCCAAAAGTACAAAAAAATTTGAAAAGAAAAAAAATTAAAAAAATATATATCTTCTCTTCTCAAATAAGGCGAGAACATAGGCGGTCTGCATTCTGGTAGACACTCGAGTACCATTGAGTTTTCGTAATTTAGGACCTTAGTTGAAATTTTCTATTGTTAATAAACGACTTAGGCTTAAGTGATCTAATCCTAATTCTACTTTTATACAAAGCATATAGTTTAATTTTGCTAGGGACTAGCAAAAGATAGGCATGGGGGTATGATGTAAACACATTTGTTGAGGGTAAAATGCCTATTCATGCGTGTTCCAAGGCTTAGATTTGCATTTCATGTTATAAATATTGCATAGCATGCATCATTCTGCATTTAGAGTAGTATATAATTTAGGTTAATTGCATCTTTTTTGTGGTTAGGAGAGAAGAATATTTATTTCGGAGCCTCGGATTGATGATCCAATCGTACGGATCTCATCGAGATGACAATCGGAGTCCAACACCTCTGAAATCGCCTCGATCAGAGTCCTATAGCACCATATGCATTCCGAGGAAGATCAATGGCCAAGGGACTAGGAGACATAATTCAGAGCTTCAAATGATAAATCTGACCACGTGGATGCATTCAGGTCGACGATCACAGCCTAACGGCGTGAAAATCGACTCAATCCAACCTTTGTACCAGCCCCTACAACACGAAGAAGATGGACGGCCCAAACTGCGCCACGTGGCGCAGCCCAGGCCGCCAGCACACGCACGCAGCACCGCATGTGTGCAGCAGTGCTGGTGCGCATGGGGGTGCGTTGGCGGGCAAGCGCGCATGCACGTAGAGCCAGCGCGTGTGCGCGGCAAGGTTGGAGCGGCACCAGCACAGCGTGAGGTGGACTACAGCAACGCATGAGCTGGACTTACAGCGATGCTAACAGCCATCGGTAATTCATCGCAAGCCAGCAGAGCCAGTTGTGGGTGCCAACGAGCATGAGCTGCCTACAGCGACGTTTCCAGCGACGGTCTAGATGTCACTAATGGTCCCATACTGATTTTTGCCTCTTCTCCACCACTATAAAAGGACTTATACCCCCTCCCTTCCAAGCCATCTCTACCTAGTCTACTCCCACCTACTCCCAAGCTCTAGCAAGCCTACCAACGCTCCATTAGAGCTTGTTCTCAAGCTCCCAAGGTGCCTACTAGTGTAGTGAAACTCTGCCCCACCAAATACTCCTCCAACTTCCCATCTCCCTTCATAGGTCACCTTGGAGCCGTCCTCTCACCTCCATTCCGGTAGCATATCAACTCCGTCTTCTCACCTCCATTCTGGAGCTACGCCGAAGCTTTCCTTGACCCGATGTCCTCCAACATCTCATCTCCATCGTCCCTCTCCTCACCTCCTTCGTCCGAGCTTTTACCAGGCACCGTCGTCTCGCCGAACAGCCAATTCGGGAGATTTCCTCTCACCTCCCTCTTTTTATATGCTTTTATAGTTTCTTGTAATTGACATTAGAAGAAATATATATCAGATTTGTTCCAGATCTCTATCTTGTGATACATTTGCTTGATTTCTTTTATTCCAAAAATACAAAAAAATATCAAAACCCTAAAATACCAAAAAGAAACGAAACGAAGAGCAATTTTCAATAAAGTAAACGTCGCCTCCCTGTGTTCGACCCGGGACTCCCTTGGAGTTTCGGTATAAATTTTATTTGATCGACGTGTTTTGCAGCTACGATGATAGGTTACTTGTAACCCTGATTTCTAGCACACGAAACACGACACGATCATTTCACTACCCAACTATCTGAATAACATCTCATGTATTTCTTTGATGTGTCATTTTTTGCTGATGTTCCTGGAGTCTACCCTGATGTCAATTACCTATTTTTTGCTAACCTTCAATAATAAGAGAATAGAGGTCATCTAGTCTTAACCTATAATGTCTTTGGTCAAAAAGTAACTGGTACATCACAATTTCTTTCTACTATCACACAATGACCAAATGAAGGTCATACATTCAATACTCTTAAAGAAAAATTTACTACCTCTCAAATGCATGAAACACTATTACTCCCAAATTGTCAGGGAAAGTCTTTGGTTGCACCTAACATGACTTTGTTTGCTAGAGTGTTATTTAGAATGTTAGTATGGAATTTAAGGGCTAAATATTCAGGATTCCAAAAAATTCTCATAGATATTTTACCTTTAATCTATGGTATTATTACAAGTTTCCCTGTCAACTGGAACATGGTATTCATTCATTTTCTTAGACCTTATTATCGTGATTCTACCCTTCCTCTTGATATACTTGTTTCTCATATACTTATCAAGAGTATGGTTGATCTCTCCAACTTTACCCCTCTTAGAAAAGTGGTCTACTTCAAGTGTTCCGCACTTAGAAAAATGGGAGTAAAGCCTATTGGAAAAGAATCCTCAAGTGATGATGAAAAAGAAGTTGATCCTAATTCTCAATCTTCTTCTCATCAAGTTCCTGATTCATCTTCTACATTTGTTCCAATGACTTATCCTTATTCCGAAGCTAAAATGCCTTGGGTTAATTTGCCTCATGTACCTGGAACTGACCCACCATGATTAACACATTCAACTATATTGGTCAAAATCTCACCAATCTTAACTTTGGCATTTGTTACATGGAACACAAGTTCCATGAGCTTTCTCTTTCTATTGAGTCCTCCCGTTTTGCTTCTTCCACTCAACAACCTAAGCAACGGAGGAAGAAAAACCTATTGTTAGTGAAGACAAAGAGGAAGAAGGCAATGATGAAGATGAAGATAGTCCATATGCCAAAGATGAAGATGAAGAAGCTGGAGATAATGAAGATGAAGGAGATGACAAAGATGAAGAAGTTGAAGATGAAGATGATAACGACGATGATGATAGTGGCAATAATGACAATGGTGGTGGAAATGTTGTTCAAAAATATATTAGAAAAAGATCTTGCAATTAGTTTAGTTTCTACTATGTTATAGAGTTTGATGTAAGAACTTTTCTTTCAACTTGTTGTATGAGACTATTTAATTCGGTTGGTTGTTATGATGTATAACTTTCAAATCTGTTTGAATGCTTTCTTCACATAATTTATCAATGCTTGATCATTATCTATGAATACTTCTATTCTTTTTGTTTGCATGACAAAAAAGGGGAGAAATGGTAAATACTCATATTTAAAAGAATTAAGCTTAGTTTGAGGAGGAGGTTTCACTCCTAGTGGAGTTTTTTTGTATTCCTTCTCTTGTGAGATTTCTATCTTTAAAATATGGGCATTTCTTTTGTTTTGTCAACACCAAAAATGAGGAGATTGTTGAAACTTAGTTCCACTTCTCTTTTATGTTTTGTTGTTAACAAAACTATTTTAAATCTAATAAGTTTGTAAAGTGATATGTACAGGGAAATCATAAGATTATAGGAAGTGTGGATGATGATAAGGAAGAAGTTTCAAGTGGATGAAGATTTTGTTTATGTTTATTTATTGTAATCTAGAATTGAGTATGGCTCTTAAACAAGAAAATTTGATTTAGGAAGTAAAATCAAAATAGAGATAATTAAGTTTCAAACTCACATTTAATTATTCGTTTGAAAAATTAAAATCGTTTCTTAGTTATATTAATTGTTTAATTGAGTTTGAAAAGCACTAAAATTGATGAAAAGAGTTAACCTTAGGTACTTACAAGTACTTATGAACAGTACTGGTACTTGTAGCAAGTACCGGTACTGTTCATAAGTACTAGTACCTGCAAGGCACAGGTTTGAGCCATAACCTCAAATTGTGAACAAGTATCGGTACTCATCATGAGTACTGGTATCAGGTGCTCACAGTTTGTTGACACTGGTTGTGCTTGGACCTTACAAGTACTGGTACTCATCTCTAGTACCGATACATGTAGCTCACAGTTTTTGACTCATCTCTAACCTATAAGTCACAAGTATCGGTACTCATGATAAGTACCAATACCTAGTGACTTAGTTGGTACTCAACTGTAAGCATTGAGTATCGGTACCTATGATGAGTACCGGTACCAAGCTCTGTTGTGTTGGCTGTTGAGTTACTATGAGCAGCTAGTACCAATACCACAACTTTAGTATCGGTACCAACTAAACGTTGTGCCAAATCTAAACGGCTATTTTGTGATTAATCTTAACTCTAACCTTCTAATTATGCCCCCAACAACTAGCACTACAAAAAAAATAGCCTTTAGCGACATTTAATGTTTGACACTATAAGCCTTCTATTTGTCGCTATATGTAATTAGCGACATAATAATTGTCGCTTAATTGCTGCCTTTATTGGCATCACTAAAAGATTAGTGACAATTGTATAATCACTGCTAAATCATCAATATTAGTGGCACTTTAATTGCCGCAATTTCCATGGCTAATGATCTTCTTTAATGACAATTTATTTACCACTATTTCGACCCTAATGAATTATATTAGTGATAATTTAATTGATACTATTAATGTCTATATATTCTTCATTTAGCATCATTTAAATTGTCACAATTAATGTCGCTAATGATCTTCTTTAATGGCAATTTATTTGCCACTATTTCACCACCATTGAATTATATTAGTGACAATTTAATTGATGCTATTAATGTATTTATATAATTCATTTAACAACTTTTATTTATACCACTAAATCACCACTATTAATTTACTTTAATGACGTACTATTTTGTCATTTAATTGTCACTATTGATATTATTTAACAACAAATATTTGTCTCTAAATCACCACCATTGATTTACTTTAATGATGCTTTCTTTTGTTATTTAATTGCCACTTTGGATTCATTTTAATGACACTTGTTATATTACTTAATTGTCACTATTGATATTCTTTAGTAAAAAATATTTTTATTTGAACAAGATTGAAACATAAAGGCAACCCCATTTTATTTATCTCCTATTAATAAAGTACAATAGGGGCACTTTAAAGGGATACATCAGAAAATTAAAAGAAATATATACAAAAAGTAGCAATAGCATCAACACCACAATATCTCCTCTCAAGGGTAATACAAAGAAAGAAATAAAAAATATCAAAAAAAATTGAAAATACAACGAATCATGAAGACTCGATCATGCACCAAAAGCAACCTTTTAAAATTATTGCTATCCCAAGCAGTTGCAATCTTCCAAACTTCAATTTAGAGCTAAAAAGTAGCACCATGGTTAACAAAATCCCCAGCAACACCTCCATCAATATGAAGTTTAAGATGTATAAATGCAGCTAGGATCATTTGCTTATTAGTTATTTTCTGTAGACATCAACCTTGAAACTAGGTAATGTACTAAAAAAAACCACAATCACTAAACAGGATGCATCCAAGAACAAAAGATTAGATGACTAGCTATATAAACTGATAATAGATATTTCTCTTAACTTCACAGTGATGACCATCACCACCAAGGCCGAATGGGCAAATGCATCCACTAGGATCATAGTCCTTTGATTAGCAAACAAAACAAAAATAAAACTTAAATACTCAGGAAGATTAATTTAGTGTTCAATTTTCTAATTCACTTGTATAACAAAAACATATAAGAAAGAATAGTGGATCTTTCAACTTCAGTGATTTAATCAATTAAACAGGCAACTCTGAAAGGGTCGTTGAAGAACCTTAAGAACTAAAAGCAGAAGCTCTGCAAGGAAGTAAAAAATTGATGGTTCATTGAAGATAAATGTAAGCTCCATTCCTCTGGTGCCTGCATCTCGAAGGCAAGCTTCTTCTGCGAAGATCGCACTAGGAACCAAAGTAGCTGGGTTACCCATAGATATGCCATATATTTTTCTCGGTGGTGGTCATCATAATGTCCATGCCATTGTCTTCTACCATTCCTAAGGAAGGTAATCTTATGGGCCCATTTGTCTTAGGCTTGTCTTGGATTGGATAAGTGGAGGCTTGAGACCCTTGAAAGGAATTGATTCAGTGTCCCCATCTGCTTTGCCATTCTCTTATACAATTAGCACTTTTGTAGAATCAATATCCTTAACACTCTTGAGAACTTGTTCATTGAGCATGTCAAATGTGAGCTTGGGTGGAGACTCCTCCATGGTGCCCGCTTTTAAATCAGAAACTTTCTTCTTGGGTGATTGTACTAACTGATCAACTAATTCTAATATTCTTCCAGCCACTTGAGTCGATTGATGAGGGACATAAGAAAATCTGTTATCTCTCTTGTTAGCACCTTCGATCTTGTATTTAAATGAATCTAATGTAGAGAACTTTTGAGTCAATGCTACAATGTTCTAAAGTCCATTCATGGAAGTGATAAGGACCTCCCAGATGATGAGATAATTAATTCTTTTGAAGATGAGTCCAAGCTAGACTTTTGTCGAATTTTGCATATAGGACCAATGGAACCTAGGTCACTATCTAAGACAGAACTCCTACGCTTTAAAGCCTCTTCATCAATGTCAAACGAAACAACAATCAACAAACAAATACTTTTCAACTCTAAATCTATGTCAGTAAACTTTAGTGCTCAATTCTAAGCTTGATAAAAGGGTACAACTATAAGCACCGGCACCCTTTCCAAGAAAACCACAAAGCATCATAAAGTGATTCACATAATTGAACGGGAGAAAAGAAATTTTGAAATGAATTTAAGAAGTATGCATAACGTGATAGAATTTACCAAGGGAAGCTCCACCAACAAGGTAAAGTGTGCAATGTGCATCCTTTATGGAGTAAAATTTTCCATTTCTTAACTTCCTTGAAGAATAATTCATGAGTTTATCTTTTGTGATCTCGCCGTCAATTTTTTGCTTTCCATCACCACACTTGATGAATACTCCCAAACCATCATGCTTCATCCTCTCTTCATTTTACACCATTTCATCTCACCTTAGATAGCTGTATGCAACTCCAAGCAGCCATTTCTTTGTAAGTGCAAAAAACCCATTCTGATTACACTTAGCTGAACATCTTTTACCTCTCGAAAAGAAAAACCCAAATGGATTAACCACATTTAGATACAAAATGCTTTTGGCATCAATTTTATATTTCATTAAAGCCAACACCATCACACTTCTTATAAGGCCATCTTAGATAGCCCTTTATACGCACTGTACAAAACCATGAATAGTAATCTAAGGAGTAAACATGATCATGGACATGATAGCAGCCCTTTATACACAATGTCCAAAACCATGAATAGTAATCAAAAGAGCAAACATGATCATGGGCATTACATCCCAACGTTGTAAATGCTTAGTGTTTCTAGTGCCCTTTCCATCTCGAGGCACTCAGTTGATGAACGAGATCACATAGATAGATACCTTACATTTAAGAAGTACGTCCAATGAGATTTGATAAAGATCACCATCTACAATGCAACTAGGTAGATGTAGATGACCACAGATTCACTAGCACAACTGACAACCCTGAATTTTTTTTCCCATTTAGTGGCTACCTGCTTCCATTCAGTGGCAATCCCTTGACAGCAATACTAAGGTTCGAAAACCACGTTGAGATAAAATAGATTGGAGGAAATAATTAGTTTTAGCCAATTTGAACCACAATGCCCAACAAAAAAGAAGCTTGACTATTTAGGAGCACGTGCACATGGCTGATCAGTTTAGGGTAGTTTGAACTGCAATGTTGGACAAGAAAGAAGCTCAACTGATTGGGAGCATATGCACATGGATTTAGGCAAGTCAACCTCACAATAATGCATTTGGGCCAAACAAACAGTCATTAGTAACAATTTCTTGATGCATGCTCATATCCATACGTATTATATACAAAAGAATCTTCCTATGCGCCATAGTTAATTATGAATGAAATGTGTCAAAATGAAACAGCTGCAACCAAAACCACTTAATCACCAAACCACTTTACTTAAAACAAAGTCGACTCACTTTTTCCTAAATCTTAATTAATAAATATTTTTCTCTAATTACCATCCATACAGATTTTTTCATTCAAGAGCACCAAAATTTTTTCACCATAATACCATGTATATACCACCATCACAGTACACCATTTCACTTCAAGCCACTCAAAACCACATAGCTTAATCTTATAAAACTAAAACCATATGCTTGATTCTAACCAAAGATCACCAAATATCTCATTAGCTATCAAGCAAGCGAAGCGACATTACCAGAATCCCTTGCGCTCGCATTCCCCCACGCGTCACTTACTGTTCTTTGTTGCTAAACATGAGCTCATCGAATCTCGCAAAGAAGTCCATCCTCACAGAGACTTGCCCGATGAGCTCCACGAGCTTCTCAGCCTTCCTTCCAGCCTTCACCACCTCCCTCATCACCTCCTTCATCCTCCTCCTTTGCTCCCTCGTCAAGGAGGAGAACCGTCACAGGTCCTCCTTAGCTCCTCTACTCCTTCTCAACTCCTTCATCCTCCATTCTTTACAAATTTCATAATTAAAAGTAATGCTTATTCTATCCCACAATGACATAACAAAAGATGGGGCATCAAAAAGAACCCATACACCCAGCACCCAATTAATGCAAGGAATAGGATATCTTATACCAATATGTTGCGTTTCCCTGTTCAAGGGAAAGGGATTACCTTGGAGAGATTAGTTATGCTACTTTGACATAGGTTAGTTTAACTTGGAACCCAATCACCAATTTACATGCGAACTCCCTGATGAAAGAGGTAGAGAATTACATCTCACTGCACACAATCTAAATAAAAATTTAGCCATCATTATAAAAACCATTTTCCTTTCCTTTTGAAAAGGAAAACTATTTTCCACTTTGTTTAGCGTATATGATATAAGCATAATCACAAGGGTCTTTTGACACTAAAATCCTGGCAAATGTGCTTTTGCAAAGATGTGTGTAACTGCAAACAACATTTTCAAATGGACTATTTGATAACTTATAGTGCAATCCACAAGGACATTCTCAAACATAACTGTAGACAAGTGATTCAATGTAATAACAGTTATTCTATTGGAGAAGAAAGATAACAATGTGACAAAAGTAAACACCACCAGATTTATTATATTGATAAAGTCTCCAAAAGTAGAATAAACTACAAATATTACATGAGTAAAAAGATAAAGAAGTAAAATCTTGCTATGGGGCATAAAAAGAATTCAACTTGACAACAGTAGGCCAAGATAACTTATAGAGGATTCAAGGTAATGTAAATACTAGAATGAACAAATATTGTAGAACAATCTAAAGAAAATGGACACAAGATAACTCACCCAATACTTTCAATGGAAAACACCTGCAGATGGGGCTGGAACGATCTAATTTGACGCCCATATCCTCAAACATCTTTAACTGCTAGTAAGACTATGTCAGGCTTAGACTTCTACTTGATATCATACTCCCAAACTCAAATTGCATATAGAAACTTCAACTCAAAATTGAGATTAAAAGACCTCAACCTGATCTAAAAAACCATCATTATGACAAACATTTTCACAGCATTGTCTCAATGACTCAAGGTCATTTGCAAAACACGCAAAAAACAATTTGAATGTAAAGTCTAAACTTGGGCTTAACACAAATCTAGCAACAGTTCTATGAATAAAATTGGCTCCCATCTTTATTAGAAAAAAAGCAATCCTATGAGCAATACCTTCTAGAGATTTCTGTTCACTCCTCATCAAATATGTTGTCATCACAACTGCATTGCAAGGAAAAAAAGGTAATCTAAGGTCAAACAATCACCAAGAAAGGCCACATTACTCAACTAGTACAATAAAGGTTTCAGAAATAGAACATTGTATAATGGCATATAGATAATTCAGAAAAGTGATAACTAGTAATTAGAGTAACATGGATAAATATAAAACCAATAAATATTGACGTCTAAAGTACTACTTGTTAACTATTAACCACTTTTTGAATCTCTTATTTTTCCAATAAATATGAAGAATGAACTAAATTATCTTAATGATAGAGATGGGAGAAAGAGAAGGGAGGTCGTAGATGGGGGTTAAGGTGCAGATAGGGGTGGTTGTAGGTTAAGGGTTGTGGCTATGGGGTTGCTCAGAGTGGTGACTGGGGGTGCTGTAGTGGTGCTAGGGGTAGTGGCTGAGGGAGGGAAGGAGGGTGGTAGGGGTTTTAAGGGGGTAGGGGGATGGCTAAGGGATAGGTGGATGGTGGTGAGGTTCATCGTAGGGAAGGGGGTGGCTGAGGGAGGGGAGGATGGCGATAGGGGTCGTCAGAGGGTGGTGGGAAGGTGGGTTGGTTGAGGGAAGGACTCATTACCACCTTCATCCTCGCCCTCAACTCCCTTATTGAGGACGAGAACCCCAGCAGCTCCTCCACCTCCGTCCCCCACCATCCCTTCTCTGTCCTCGCCTTACTGTTACTGTCCTTCCTCCCCACACATGGCGAGAAACAAAAGCAACAACCTCTCCTCTACTGTAGTGGGTTGCGCGAAGGGGATGCAACGTGGAGTTTGGGGTCTCGAGGCGGGGAGGGAATGTGGGTGATGGAGGCCTTGTGCTGTAGGGGGAAGAGGGGTAGTGAAAGGGCGGGGGGGGGGGGGGGGGAGGGGGGGTGCCGTTTGGGGGAGTGTGTGGTGGTGGTTGAGGGGGTAGGAGGGACTTAAGGTGGTGGAAGCGGGAAGAGAGGTGAGGGGGGAGTGGGGAGGAAAGGGGGAGGTGTTGAGGGCAGCAATCTGCTCGAGGGCGACGTGGTCGAGGGCTTAGGAGATGATGGTGTCGTCCTCTTCCTCGTCACTGCTCGAGTTTGACGAGGACCTAAAGCAGTGGGGAGACATCGGAGGAGGTGCAAGGTGGGAGTGAGGGCATTGGGGCGTTAGGGTTTTGGGAACCCTATTGAAAGGGGAGGGAGAGCAAAGAGCAATGTTGCCGCCTCATGTGGGGGAGGGAAGGAGATGTACGGGTTAGGGTAAAGTTTCAGGTTTCAAATGGGGGAAAGGGGGTGAGGGAAATAAATTTTGATTTTCCTTTATTTCAGTGGTGAAAACATAGTTTTTATTTTAACATAGGTATTGACTTTATTCGTATTAAGTTTGAGATTGTTTAGCTGATGTTTAATAAAAAAATGTTGATGTAAAGTGAGTTTATATAGTTATTATTTGTATGGCGATATTAATAAATTAACGATAATAAAAATAGAACATCATTAAAGGTATTTTTTATTATAGTGTATATACATATAGTGTTATATATATTTACCATTAATATCAATTGTTAATTATCAAAAATTTTTAGTAACATGTTTTTATTGTCACTAAGTTACTTTATGTTATTAAAAAAAATGTTGAAGATAAATAGTGGCCTTATTTCATTTATACCAATTTTTTGTTCAAAAAAAATATTACAGTGACATAAGTAAAAATTATCACTAAATGAAAGACTAGTGGCAAATATATTTGTCGCTAATGGTAATTGTCATTTGACAAAAATATTAAAGTGACATAAATAACAATTGCCACTAAATCAAAGAAAATAGGGAAAAATACATTTGCCATTAATATTAATTGTCATTTGACAAAATATTATAGTGGCATCTAAAATAATTTGCTGCTAAATCAAAGAAATTAGTGGCAAATGCGTTATATACCACTATCTAATTTGCCACTAAATGCCATTTTTTTTATAGTGTAGGGAGCGTAGGGGGGCTGCTTAGTGATCTATAAAATGACCCTTAAGAGCTATCTTTACAATACACAAGAATCAAAAACATTCCTTACTTCCAAAATTCATACTCTCTCCTTTCTAAGCTGCAAGGGTGATAGTACTTGTTGCTTTAAGCCCTCAAGAGGATCTCCGAATTGCAGTAAGTTCTTTTTGCTGGAACCTAGTTCCATTTCTCTTCTGTGTTTTGGTGTTAACAAAGCCATGTTTAAATCTAATGTATTTATGAAGTATTACAGGTCAAAAGAACCTATGGAGGCAAGCAACAAGATTGCATATGAAGAAGATTAGAAGACTAGTTTTTGTTGTATTTATTATTTTTGTAGAATCTTTGTACGTCTCCTAATAAGTAAAACAAAATCTAGAAGTTAAAAACAAAGTAGAGATAATTAGGGTTCAGAAGATCATTCATTCACTCGTTTCAAAACTTAAAATCGATTTTTTCAAAATCAAGTCATTTAGAGTAAGTTGAATTTCTCTAAAAACTGACTTAAACTTACAAAATGTGGTACTTGTAGCAAGTACCGGTACTGGTCGTAAGTACCGATACATGCTAGGCACAGGTTTTGGCCTATGTCCCAAATTGTGAACAATAAGTACCAGTACTCATCAAGAGTACCAGTACCAAGTGGTTACAGTTTGTACACTTGGTTTTTGTCTGGAGCTTACAAGTACCGATACTAATCACTAGTACCGGTACATGTAGGTCACTAGACCCAAATCTGTGAGTCACAAGTACCGGTACTCATCATGAGTATCGGTACCTGGTGACTTAGTTGGGTTGACTATAAGCAGTCAGTACCGGTACCAAAAGTTTAGTACCGGTACCAACTAACTGTTGTGACCAATTTGAACGGCTATTTTGCAATTAAACCTGTCCTTAAACTTCCCAAATTACCTTTAACTGCTAGTAAACGTAGGGAAGGTGCTTAGTGGGTTATATAAGCACTCCTTGAGTGTCTTTTGCACATAACCAAGAAGCCAAAATTCTATCTTTGCCTGCACCTTCATTTCTCAAATTACTAGCTGCAAAAGAGCTTGTCTTGTTGCAATTCTCTCAAGGCCATTCTCCACTTGCAACAAGTCTTCAACGCGATCATGTTGTTCTCTGAAAAATTCGTTTGTTTTACTCCTTAATTTTCTTGTTAGATTAATTTACATACTCAAATTAAGCAATATAATTGTTGGTGACTTAGGGATTAGTTGTAAGCTTTTATTTATATTTTGCTTATACCTGTATCTTTATTTCTTTTCTATATCTTGTAATTGGGTTGAGGTAACCCGTTAATTACCTCAGGTTTTAGTAAATTGATTCCATCCAGGTTGAGGGAATCGGGTTAAAAATCCTAAGTTGGGAGACTTAGGTAGTGGAGTACCCAAGTGAGGGGAACTACTATAATCTTGTGCATTTTGTGGTTTGTTTTGTCTTGTAAATTTTTATTTCACACTATTCATCCCCCCTTCTAGTGTGCTTGTGATTTACAGATCCTACACTTTTAACTCTTTTAGTTCTCATCAAATCATTTTTGCGCATTGTTTTTCATGCTAGACTTACTATTAAATCTTATTAAAGATATTCTTGTTGAAGACTTAGGATTTTAGTTGTAATCTTTTATATTTCTTTCTTACACCTATATTATCTTTTTCTTATTCTTTCTTGTAATTGAGTTGAGGTAAGCTGTTAATTGCCTCGTATTTAGTAAATTAATTCCCTCTAGGTTGAGGGAATCAGGTTAGAATCCCTAAGTCAGGAGAGTTAGGTAGTGGAGTACCCAAGTGAGGGGAACCACTATATATTTGGTATTCTATTCCTGTGGCTTGAATTATTTGCAAATTTTTTTTATCACACTATTCATCCCCCCTTCTAGTGTGCTTGTATTCTTAAGATCATACAAGGTCCTCACAACCAATCCATTCCTATTACCATAGATGTTATCCAATCGATTGCCCATAGACTAGATCAGATGTAGATTTACCAAAAGAAAATTGAGGAAAGAATGAACTCTCAAAAACTAACTCCATCTCCTCCCACACCTAACCTATTAAAAAGAGAAAACTTGCATCATATTGGTGTTGTCCTTGGTGAGACTAATTTCTTTCAAGAGGCTTCATCGGATTTGACTGGGACATTTAATTATGGGAACTCTAATATCTTTAGCCTAGCAACAAAGAATATTTTCATTTTCCCGAAACATTTTAGAAAACCTCCAACTCTTTCAATGCAAATTGGAGGAACCACCCAAATTTCTCCTGGAAGACTACAAGCTAGGTTCCTTACCAAGGACAAAATTAATCTGGGATTTATGGGTAGAATCAATACCAGCCTGGACCATCTCAAGAAGATATTAATACCAAGTCTTAAAAACCATCCAGGGTATGCAAAATCAAATGACTAAAGTAACCCATGTTGTCAATAACATACAAAATCAGATCAGGGTTATGCCAAATCAAAGATCTGCAAGCAATTTACCCTCTCAAACCATACCAAACCCAAATAATCAAAGGAACCAATATTAGGGTAGGAACCATAATCATTTTGTGTAGCCTCCTATTCACCCAACACCTTAGCAACCACTGGATTTTAACCAACTTCAAGCCCCCTGACTTCCTCCTAGAAATAATCATACTGCTAATGCAATTACCTTGAGGAGAGGGAAGATCACCCAAGATCCTAGGCCTTCTACCTCTACACAAGAAACCCACCTAAAACCTATGCAAGTTGACTCTCCTCCTACCCTACCTCAGGAAGAAAAAGAAAATGTAAATGATTTAAAAGGCAAAAATCCCATTCCCTTCCCTCAAGCTTTGGACCCCAGCACCACTAAAAGAAGTCTGAGCCCACAGCTAAGGAACTCATGGATATATTTCGGCAAGTTGTGATTAATATTCCCCTCTTGGCTACAATCAAATATATTCCTACCTATGCCAAATTTTTCAAATATATTTGTACTTCCAAAAGGCAGTCTAAAAACCTAGGATTGGTGATCCTTTCTGAGACAATAAGCTCTGTGGTCCAAAGCAAGCTGCCTCCCAAGAAAAAAGATCCGGGCACTCCCCTCATTTTTGTGATCATCAATCACACAACTTTTGAACATGCCCTATTTGATTTAGGTGCCTCGATCAATATTATCCCCACTATTCTATTTAAAGAATTCCAGTTCAATGAGCTAAAGCCAGTTGAGGTGACACTACAATTGGCAGACCGATCTATAATTAAACCTAAAAGAATCATGGAGGATGTGAACGTTCGGGTCTAGAATTATTTATTTCCTATTGATTTCTTGATCCTGGACATCAATGTACCTGAGGCCCTAAAAAATGCTCCCATCATCCTTGGAAGATCCTTCTTGGTCACTGTAAAAGCAAATATTAATTGTCATTTAGGAAAAATGGACATTACTTGCGATGGCCAAACAATCATTCTTGATATTTTTCAAGCTTCCAAGAGATTCCATGATCAAGACTTCTTTGAGGACTCAGATTCTAAGACAGAAGAATTGGTGTAAGAATCAATGCTTATTGACTCTTGTTGTGCTTTGACCGCTTTAGAACACGATTTCTTCGATGATTCGGAGTATGAAATGGAACAAGTGGTCGAAGACACAATAAATACTTCACATTTGGGGATTTGTTGTAACTCTACTCCTCTTCTTAAATCACCACACCCCCTAATTTCACCTCACCCTCCCACCCTAACCTCATCACCTACTTTAACCCTAGACTACTCCACCTTTCACTCCACTTTGGACCTTCCACATGATTCCCTCGAGCTTGGCTTGCATCTAGAGTTAAAACCCTGGCCAGACTCGAGAGTTGTTTACATTTATCCACCGCATACCCATCCCCTCACTTGTAATTATCATTTTGGGGACCAAGATGAAGAAATGCTTAATGAGGGCCTTCAAGTATCCAACTACCCCCATGATTTTCCAGCCCTGCTACACACTACATGACGGAGGGATTCTCGCTTATTTATAAAGATGATAGCACTAAAGTGATATGTCGTGTTTTATGTGGTGGAAAATCTCTCAATCAAAAATAAATATCGACTTTAACCACAATAAAAATGTTGCATCCACAGGGAGGAATAGAACCAATAAATTCATGAGTAGAGGATTAGAATGTTTGCAGATAACTTCATGACTTCAATGCGAGGAATATGCTACTCTAAATGGAGCTTGCAATTTCCTTAAAAGTTCAAGGCTATTTATGCAATTTTAATGTCAGGAATTAAGCTCCCAAAAATATGTATATGATGCATGTGTAGTGGCATATCATGTAAATTTAACTTGCATGAAAATCTGATTTGAATTTCAATGTTGAATGATGCACATAACACAAGTTAAGTAAATTCATGAAACTATAAGTGCATCCATGCAATGTGGCCTAAATAAAATAATAATATCAAAATGGCAATGGCATGCAATGTAAATTTTATTTGGGGAGAAAACATAGGATTTCTCCTCTCTCTTCCTCACTGGAACGGCCATGTGCGGTTGATGACGAGAATCGACGGGATGGTGCTCCTCGGCGAGTGCTTCACGATGGTGGTGACATGGCTGCCAGAGGTGGCCGGCGGCGGCTGGACGGTGGAGAACAGCCGCTGACCTGTTGGGCTCTATTAGAGGAGAAGAGTCGCGCATGGAGAGGAGTAGCTACTTGCGGGCGGCTGCTGCGCTATGGTCGCACACGCAAGGGTGTGCTAGGGTGCGCCTACAGGCGTGTTGGGCTGCCTGTGGGCAGTTGCACTTCGGGTGGCTGTGCGTGGGCAGTCTGCTTGGGTGCGGTCTGCCTGCAGGCGCTTGGCTACCTGCGGGTGTGGCTTAGCCACACGCGGGTGCGGTGAGGGTAGGCTGGCGAGGGCAGGCTTACGAGGGCACGCTTGCAGGGTGTGTGGTGGGTGGTGCTGCTTGCAAGGCGTGCGGCTGCGGTGGGAGCGCTGCGGTACTGTGGGAGGATGGTGAGGCAATAGCACGGCTGTAGGCACGCGGTGGGAGGTGCAGCTGCTCTAGGAGATGCTGGAGCGTAGGGGGGGTGTAGGCTGGACTGTGCTTGGTGAAGGCGCTGGTGGTTGCTTGGCGCGGTAAGGTGCAGGCTGGCGATGGGGTGCAGCTGCAGGCTTGTAAGGGCGCTTGGCTGCCTGTAGGCGTGCGGTGGAATGGTGAAGGCAGGATGGGCTGACGATGGGCAGGCGATGGAAGTTGGTGCGCACAGTGCACGCTCTCTTCACAGTGCACGCCCTCTTCTTCACGATGGTCTCCCTTCTCAAGCCCCTCCGCCTCTCTCCTTTTATCTCCTCTCCCCACGCGAGTCATGGGATTTTCAAATCCCTTACTAAACATGGCTTGCGCTGTTGGTGGGGTTGTTGAGGCTAGTCGTAGGTTGAGAGATTTGTGGGGGAAAATATCTTTTCACCCCTTCTTCTTTTCCACAATAAATCCTCCTCCCTCTTCTTCCTGATTACATAATAAGCAATAGAATAAATGTAAACTTAAATAATGACATATGCAATCATTTAATGACCTAATGTGATTATTAACAAACATACAATGTTAGAATTGAATTTCTTAGGGGTAACAATAGTTCATTAAAATGGACTCATCAAATACCCCCATGCCTAAGATTTGCTAGTCCCTAGAAAAAATAAAAAATCAGAAGATTTCTTCTTTTCTTATTGCAAAACTTTAGAGATCCAGACAAATGTGAAGTGATGATATCCTAGGTAATAGATCCAAGTGAAAAGCCAATTCGCATTGGGACTTCGTACTTTACCCTTGGTAAATATTTCTGTCAGGATAGGCAACTACTTCCCTCGAGGATAAAGCAGCAGATAATCTGTAATGTGACCCCAGCTTTTGGCTTAGGTAGGAGATATCGAGTTGAATGGATTTGTATTTGGTGGCACACACTCATCTGGTGCTACATGTAATCTAGTACTACAGACTCTAGATCTCTAAAGAGAGAGGCTAAACAACTGTGCTCCCTTGATGTTCCTTGGCGCTCACTCTTTTCTTTCTGAGAACCCAAATCTTGCCAGATTTAGTAAGTGCACTCACTGTTTGGTGGCCTCACATAGCATTCACATTTCAATTAAAGTCCTAATAACTCTATAACTAAGTTAGAGTCCCTAGCTAGTATTCAAGCGATCAGAAATACTGAAAGGTAGGTATGGGTTATATTTGGTGGATCGCGATAGGTATTTTGTTGCCTCAGAAACAATGTTACAAGGATAACACTATAAACTTGGACTCTTTTCTTTTTCTTTTCTCTCTCTTTTCTTCTTCTTTCTTCTTTTTTTTTCCTCTCTTTTTTTTTAATAATATAATTGTTTCTTCTTCTTCTTCTTAATTTTTTCTTCTTCTTCTTTCTTTCTTTCTTTTTTTATAAATCAACATAACACGACATAGACTTTTATTTATGAGGCATTATTAGGGATGATGATGGTCAAGAGGATATTGTGTGGCTTATTTGGTGGAAGTACCTATTCTTGGCACTGGGAAGGAATGGATAGGACAGGCATATTTCTGACCTTTTACACTATTACCCTCCTTTAGCCGAGGACTCTATGAAGGATGGTCGTAACCATCCACCATAGTTATAGCTTTATTAAGACTCAATCTCTGTGTATCTGCCTTATTTGGTGACTCTCAGGAATTCACACAAAGTACGCACACAAGAACAGAGAGCGAAAACTATGCCTAACTCTGAAGTATCATCATCTAATTATCCAAAACTTAAGAGTCCTTACACTAGACTTAACACACCAGTAATCTTTCTACTTTCCTCTTACAAATAGGGGGTGGATCTACTAGAAGATAGTATGCCTGACTCCCTATTAACTGTCCAAGGGTTCAGTAGACTAAAAATGCTTATTGGTTTTCTTCAAATATCCATTACCCAGTCTACATGCATGTGAGGTAAATGTACTGGATTCTAAACTTAAGAAATAATTCAAGAAGAAAATTCTTTAATGACACCTCCATTGACAAGGATGTTTTGCTAGGGACTAACCAAGTCAGCTCAAGAAAATAAGAGTTTTTTTTTATATGTATGCCAATATTTATAAATGCTATAAACATTCTCAGGTTATACCCCCCCATAACTATGACTGACAATGTCCTCATTGGAAAAATGTAGACATAGAAGAATATCACCTGAGGAGGAGAGTGGGAGGAGCTAAGGCTCCTCAAGCCGAAGTGCATCCAAAACCTGGCCATCTGAAAGAGTAATATAAGGTTTAAGTCGCTGGCCATTTACCTTAAAGCTTGCACCTGAGGTAGGGTTCCGAATTTCTATAGCTCCATAAGGGAAAGTATTGATAACAACGTATGGCCCATCCCAGCAGGACTTGAGATTTCAAGGAAATAATTTAAGTCTAGAAGTGAAAAGCCAGACCCACTGGTTGGGCTCAAAAGTCTTTCTAATGATGTGCTTATCATGGAAGACTTTTGTACATTGGTTGTAAGCTTGAGAAGTTTCATAGGCTTCATTATAAAGCTCCTCAAGCTCACTTAATTCTAACATACGTGCCTTTCCCTCTTTATCCAGATTCAAGTTAATGTTTTTAATAGCCCAATAGGCTTTATGCTGGATTTCAACGGGAAGGTGGCACACTTTTCCGTAAACAAGATGGAAAGGAGACATACCCAAGGGAGTCCTATACGCGGTTCTGTAGGCCCAAAGAGCATCATTTATTTTTTAGACCAATCCTTTCGATCAGGCCAAACAGTTTTTTCTAAAATTCGCTTAATCTCCCTATTAGACACTTCAACTTGTCCACTCGTTTAGGGATGGTAACGTGTGGCCATCCTGTAGTTGACTCCCAAATTTTGGAGTAATCTTGTGAAGTGTATGTTCTTGAAGTGAGGTCCTCCATCACTTATTATTGTCCTTGGGCACCCGTACCGAGTAATGATATTAGCCTTAACAAAGCCCAAGACCACGGAATGGTCATTGGTTCATGTGGGTATGGCTTCTATCCATTTCGATACATAGTCTACAGCCACAAGGATGTATTCATATCCGAAGGACACAGAAAAGAGACCCATGAAGTCAATGCCCCAAATATCAAAGATCTCAATAAGGAGGATAGGTTGTTGGGGCATCTCATCCCTTTTTCCAATGGTTCCCATCTGCTGGCAATGTAGACATGCACCCACATACGTATGTGCATCTCAGAATAATGTGGGCCATCAAAAGCCAAACTGAAAAACCTTATGGGCAATCTTCTTCCCACTAAAATGTTCCCCACAATGGAGGTCATGGCAGAAACTCAGAACACTTCTTTATTCTTCATTAGGGATGCAACGACGAAAGAGCTGGTCAGGGCCTACTCTAAAAAGCTCGGGTTCCTACCAGTGATAAAATTTAGCGTTAGCAAGAAACTTGCCTCGCTTCTGCTTGTCCTAAGTACTGGGGGTAATGCCCATGACCAGATAGTTCACTATGTTAGCGAACCAAAGAGTTTTAGCTTCCACGGCCATCAGAGACTCATCAGGGAAAGTCTCTTGAATACTGTCAGCAGGGTTTGATGCCTTAATAAGGATCCTAGACAGATGATCTGCTACCACATTCTCAACTCCTTTCTTGTCTTTAATTTCCAGGTCAAATTCCTGGAGTAGTAGAATCCAACAAATTAGGCGAGGTTTGGTGTCCTTTTTAGCAAGAAGATGCTTTAGGGCAGAATGATCAATGAACACCACAACCTTGGATCCTAAAAGATAAGACCGAAACTTTTCCAAAGCAAATAGTACAACAAGAAGTTCCTTTTCAGTGGCCATGTAGTTTTGCTGAGGATCTGTAAGGGTCATGCTGGCATAATGCAGCACATGAGGTTTGCCATCAACCCTTTGACCTAAGACCGCTCCCACTGCAAAATCAGAAGCTTCGCACATTAGCTCAAATGGGAGGGTCCAATTTGGTGCTTGGAGAATCGGTGCGGTAATAAAGGCTTTCTTCAAGACTTGGAAAGCCTAGCCACATCTATCATCAAAATCGAAGGAGACATCCTTCGCTAACAGGTCGCAGAGTGGCTTAGAGATTTTACTGAAATCTCTGATGAAGCACCTATAAAATCCAGCATGGCCAAGGAAAGATCTAACTTGACGAACATTGGCGGGCAATGGAAGCTTAGAGATGGAATCAATTTTTGCGGTGTCCACCTCTAATCCTCTCTCGGAAACTATATGCCCTAACACAATGCCTTGCTGGACCATAAAGGGGCTTTTCTCCCAGCTAAGCACCAGCTTTGCCTCTTCGCAACGAGTTAAGACTTTATCAAGGTGCGAAAGGCATAGGTCAAATGACAAGCCATAAATGGAGAAGTCATCCATGAAAATTTCAATGAACTCGTCGATCATATCAGAAAAGATAGCCATCATACAACGTTGGAAAGTGGCAGGAGCATTACATAACCTGAATGGCATTTGGCAGAGCGCAAATGTGCCATATAGACTCGTGAAGGTGGTACTCTCCTGATTGTCAAGAAAAATGGCTATCTGATTATACCTAGAGTACACATCAAGAAAATAGAAGTACTTGTTCTCCGCCAATCGTTCCAAAATTTGATCGATAAATAGTAAGGGGAAATGGTTTTTCTGGGTAGCCATGTTCAAACGGTGGTAATCAATGCAGACCCTCCAACCAGTTGAGGGTCTAGTGGTCACCAGCTATCCTTGGTCATTCTCCTCCACAGTGATTCCTGCCTTCTTGGGTACCACATGAATAGGACTGACCCATTTACTATCTGAAATGGGATAGATAATCCCTACATCCAGCCATTTCAAAATCTCCTTTTTAACAACCTCCCGCATATTTGGATTGAGCCTTCTCTGCATGTCTCGGAAAGGTTTCACGGACTCGTCCGTGTATATATGATGCATGATGCATGCAAAGAGAGGGATCAACACCCTTAATATTAGCAATTGACCAGGAAATTACTTCCTTATGCCTTTGTAAACACTCAAGCAGAGCTCCCTCCTGCAATTCAGACAATGCAGACGAGATAATAATAGGGAGCGTGTTATTAGGGCCAAGGAAAGCATATTTCAATGTTCTCGGGAGGGGTTTCGACTCCAACTCAGGAGCCTTTTGGATTGAGGGTTTAACTTTAGATGCCCCTGCCTTAAGTAGCGGATCTACCTTCACAGTCCAGGGTGGGGACAGAGACTCAGTGTGTATCCCCAGCAACTCTTCTAATTCGGGCTTTTCCCTTTTAGTTTCTTTAATAATCGGGGGATGGTCCTTAGATATGATGACCTTCTAAAGGGGATCTCTACATAAGAGTGCTGGAGTAGTCTCTTCAATTATTTCATCAACGACCTCAATTTGAGAACAATCTTCAAATCTGGATTTCTTGTAAGTATCAAAAACATTCAACCAGATCTTCTTGTTCCCGAAGCCCATTTTAAATGCCCCAGATCTACAATTTATAGAGGCATTGGTTGCGGCCAAGAAGGGGAGTCCTAGAATAACCGATGGCTTTGTGGGCATATTTGATGGGTTAGTATCAAGCACCAGAAAGTCAACAGGGAAGAAGAAATCCTCCACTCTCACAACGACATCTTCCAACAATCCCCGTGGTGTCTTAAGTGATTTGTTTGCAACCTGGAGGATTACTGGACTAGGCTTTAGCTTGCCTCCTCCCAAAAGGTCGTCGATAGAGCTCGGTAAAATGTTCACTCCCACACCTATATCGAGCAGTGCCTCATCCATGTGTTGGTTACCTATAACCACTGAAATATACGGGGCCCCTGGGTCTTTCATTTTGGGGGGTGTTCCATGCTGGAGAATCGAGCTAACATGGTCAGGCAAGATGACCTTGGTTTGGACCTGTTTCCTAGATCGGCACTTTTGGGTGCACAGGTCCTTCAGAAACATGTCATAGGATGGGATCTGTTTAATAGCTTCCAACAGATGTAAGTTAATCTGGACTTGCCTAAAAGTGTCCATAATCTCTTCCATCCTATCCTTGGCTCCAGATGAGCCAACAGAAGATTCCCTAGGTGCAGATAGGAACTCTGGATAGGGCACCCTCGGCTTATGGGTAGAGGGATCGTCATGGCGGGAAAGGGGTGGTAGAAGGACGACATCCTCATTGTGGGTGATTTTGTGCGAGGGAGAGCAATGTGGCTCTTCCTCGGTGGAGATGGAAGTAGGGTCAGGTGTAGAAGGGGAATTCTGAGATGTGACCGTAGGAGTGTTATCAGGCCTTTCAATCTTCTTTCCACTCCTCAGCATGGTCAACTCTTGGGCGTGCTCCCTGAATACGACCCCCTTTCCCTTAGAGTTCTCCTCAGAAGAGCTAGGCAGCTTCCCCAGATCACGTTGCCTAACTGCCTCAGTAAGATGACCAATTTGGGATTGCATATCAGTAATCATCTTATTCTGAGATTGGATGACCATATTCTGATGCTCTTGCATCACTTTCATCTTGGCTTTTAGTCCATCCATCTTAGAGGGCTTATTTTGAGGAGGGTTTTCATAAGATGGTTGGTATATGGGTCAGGGAGGTAAGGGCCTTGTATTCCCTGAGTTAGAAGCATCACCTTGCTTCCACGAGAAGTTTAGATGGTTCTGCCACCCTGGATTATAGGTATTGGAATAAGGGTTATTGCGAGGAGGGCGGAAACCTTGGGCCATGTTCAAGTCGGCCTGAATCAACTCAGGGAATTGATTTGCCTAATGGCACTCCGCAGAGGCATGCATTGTGGTTTGGCAAATGGAGCATTCTCTTGAATCCTGAAAGATAGAGGCTGCTTGCAGGTTCATGCCAGGGTTTGCTAAAAGCCTATCAAAGTTTTTATTCAATAATTGAATTTGATAAGCCAAATTGATAAACGCCAGTTTATCATCATTCTTATTCATTAAAACAAACCTAGCTCTTAGGATTTTACTCCGCAAACGGGTTTTTGGGCTGCATTTAGGCATTAACTAGGTTAGCCATGCATTGCATTCTCTTTTGTTGTTTTAATGTGTTTTTGTGAGTGATAGGGATGAACAGATATACAAATTCCTAAAACCCTAGCACTCAAGAAGGCAAATGGTGAAGGAGGAGCTCAGCCTAGCTGGAACTCAGCTTGATCCAGCTCACCATAGCTGGAACCTAGCTCACTTGAACTAGGGTTAGCTCATCCCAGCTCCATTCAGCTAATCTCAGCTGAATGGCAGCTCAAGAGAGTTCATATTAGCTCACCCTAGCTCAAGTCAACTCAGATCCAGCTCAAACTAGTTGAGTCTAGCTCATTTTAGCTCCCACTAGTCCATAGGGAGCTCTAGCTATCTCAGCTGAGTTGACTGAAGTTCACCCTAGCTCAGATCCAGCTACATCCAGCTCCACTCAACTCCAGCCAGCTAAAGAAGAACTCATCCCAACTCAGGAAGCTCAAGTCCAGCTCCCGGGGACCAAGCTTAGCTCATGCTAATTGAGCTAAGGTACCTCAGCTGTCTTAACCAGCTCAATCCTCCCCAGGAGCACCTGACCCTGCTCACCTCAACTCCATTCAACAGAAGCCAGCTCACTTTAGCTTGGCTTAGTAGCTAGCAAAGAACTAGCAAGCTAAGCCAGCTGGAGTAGCCCCATATTGACATCTTCAACAGTTGCCAGCTCCACTTTAGCTCCATACTCCTCAGAACCAGCTCCTACCTCCAAATCCTAGCTCCAACACCTCCTCCTCTAGTCCACCATCATCTAAGCTAGCTTAGCTTAGCTTGCCTATGCTCCAGCTTCCTTGGCTTGTACCACCCAAAAACCCTACCTAACAACTCCACCAACTAGCTCCACCTAAGCTCCACATAAGCTAACCCTACTTGGCGCCAACCTATCCTACCCACCACCTCCAAAAGACACCTAAAAGTGGTGCCAAAACCACCATAACTACCCCCTTGTTGGTGCCACTTTTCCCTCCAAAAATCCCCTTCATCTCCACCACACATCTCCCCTTAAACCCATCTCCACCCTCCACATAATCCCACCTTGTAGAAGCCTGAAAGTTGGCGCCAACCCATGGCACCTCTCCATGGTTGGTGCCACTTTTAGGTGCCTCTTGACCAACCCTAACTACCCCCCTTACACTCCTTAGGTGGCGCCAACCATCCTTAACCCTAGGATCATCTAACCACCTCCATCCTCCCATCTTAGCCCTCCATTTCAAGAGGCACCTTAACCCCTCATCCTACCCTATAAAAAGGCCACTACCCACCACCATTCAAATCATCCTTGGCTAGCAAATTCACTCTCATATTCTACCTAGAGCCCACGCCCAAGAGAGAAGAAGAAGAAGAAGATTAAAGGGATATTCTATCCCTTTGGTGCCTTCCCCTCTTCCCTTCTCTCTCGAGCCACACCAGCCAAAGGAGAAGCCAGGAAAGGAAGATCTTTGGAAGAGATCTTGAAGGTGGTCCTTGCCACCTTGGAGGAGGTTTTGAGGGTGGTGCACTCCTACCCCTTGGAGGACACCATCTTGGAGGTGCATAGCAAGGAAGGAGAAGAAGGAGGCCCTCTTTTCATGCCAAGGAGCAGCTAGGCTTGGAGCAGGAAGACTCCCTTCTTCACCAAATTTTGCAAGAGGATTTGTGTTTCTTTTATTACTTTTAGATTTTTTTATTTCTAGTAGAAGCATTCCTCTACT
The DNA here is from genome assembly GCA_037157565.1 of Thalassia testudinum. Classification (NCBI taxonomy): domain Eukaryota; kingdom Viridiplantae; phylum Streptophyta; class Magnoliopsida; order Alismatales; family Hydrocharitaceae; genus Thalassia; species Thalassia testudinum. Next base: position 2,163,984 of record JAZHRO010000073.1, on the reverse strand, counting down.
TGTCTTGGAAAAGAACACAAATTCTAGTTAATCAAATTGCCTTCCTTTTACTTTCTATTGCAATTGTTGTTTTTGTTCTAGCACTTGTTTCACCTCTTCTTCCTAATTACTCTAGGCCTCCACTTGCCTAGAGTGAGCTTAGGAAGAGGATATATCTATCTCTTAAGTTTTAGTTAAGTAATTATAGGTGTTAGTACTTTCCGCCATAATTCGCATTTTACCCTCATCTTTTCAAAATAAAAAAAAAATTACATATTTAAAATAACAAAAAGAAAGTTGAGATCTATTTTGTAAGCAAGAGAATTGATTTTGCAAACATTTGACCTCCTTGGATGACCCTAGATACTCCCCTATCTAGGATATAAATTTAAAAGCATATGTGAATTTGTGTGTTACAACGACATTAAAAACCCGCTTTTATAAATCACGCGACTTTTCGCATCACTTTTTGGCACCGTTGCTGAGGAGGCACGGCTTTGCTTAATCTTTCTTTCTCTTTCTTGAAGTGGATCTCATCCCCTTCTCTTTCTTTTCTTTTGTGTGTGCAGGAACTATTGCAAGAAGAAAGCAGGAATCTGGAAGTGAGAGCTCAAAGTTCCTTTTCTTCCAGCGAAATTCAGGTTGGTCCCCCTTTCTGGTCACATAATTAATTAAAACTACCAAAAATATATTAAATTTGGATTTCAAGATCCCAAACATCTTAATTAAGTGGAGTGGTTCTCATTAAAATTCATTGTTTGCTTGAATGTTTCATTAACACCACTCCACTTCAAGTATTGGCGTTCTATTTTTCGGGTCCAGATTTCTGTCTAGACTTGAAAAATCAATTCCCAACACCACAGGCCTTTTAAAGTCATACAATTTCATACAGTGATTCTAAATTAAGTTAGCAACATCTATTCCAAATTTCAGATCAATTGGCTTTGTATTTAATTTTTAAAAATTCATGGAGTACAAAGAGGTCACACCCTCTAATCTTCCTACTTTATTACTATCCGTGAATTTTTAGAATTTTTATACTCATCCAATTTTATTTGACATTTAGCTTTCTGGAATCCTTGTGAAATTTTACACATAATATAAAATCATCAAAATTTTCTGAGTCAGTGGTAATACTGAAAAGTCCAAAATACCCACAAGTATCATTTCTGGACTTTGACACTAGTATAAATAAAAATTCAAAATAATTATCAAACAAATTCCTAAACTCACAAAAATATTTTTTGGAATCCTTGTTTGATTTTACATAAGGTAGTGGTGTTGGTTGCATTGTTTGGACCACTACCTATTCGGAAAGCCTAAAAAGAATTCATTGGTAGTAATTTTCTGTATTAGGGTTCAAATCTAATTAGGGTTTCTTTCTTGCTTTTTAGTCCCACAATATAAAGGAAATATACCATCACCCATATAACTTGTTTTTCCTTTGATTGTGGAGTTTCAAACTTGTTTGAACATTTAAAAAGAATAATCCTAAAACACATTCAATTAAATTGAATCCTACAAAACATAAATACAAAAAAATTGTGTGACAACTTGCTTTTCATTGGAACACTTTCCAATTCTTGTACACACACAAAAAAATTTGAAATAACAGGGCAACAACCCAATTAATGCCCTCCACATTCCATGTGCATTATAGTATCCTAGACCTAACTAAAATTCATAGCAATTTGACCCCTAAGGCTTCACCAACTTAGGCTTGCTATATAGGTCTTAAGTTTTCTTTAGTTAATACCAATTCTGTCATCTATATTGTGTTCAGGCTGAGGGGCCGTGTCAAACAACCGGGCGCGGGTTTGTACAAGCACCTGGGGTTTTCCCTGGGAAACGTTTGGGCCTAAACCTCCCCTTAAGCAACTTAGCTAGATCTGTTGACGGAACAGGCATTCACTATTGAATACTTATTTCCTATGTTGACCAAGTCTTAGGTTCATTATTAGGGAGTCACACTTTAGTTAGGTCTAGCTTTGTTTGTTTGAATTGCACACTTTCTCTCATCTCTTTCTCTTCTCCTCCCCTCCAATTCTTCCCAAACAGTGCATGAATGGGCGACGGTCCCAAAAACCATACCTTGAGGGACCATCTAATTTCGCCCCCCGCCGTAGAAAATCATTATTTTCTTCCCCCTCCTCTTCTAAAAAAATGGAAAACCCAGGAAGCCGACAAAAAAATTCTGCTTTCACTTCTAACCTGTCAGCCGACCCACAAGCTGACTTCACCCTCCCTTACCTCCCTAACTTGGAGCAACCAGAAATACCAGCAGGGCCAGGTGGCCCTCCAATTATAACTCAAAATCCAAATCCCTTTGCATTAATGGTCGACCATTTGGTTCGACTACAACAAAATCAAGAAGATTTAGCTAGGACTGTCACGAACCTAGCTAACCAAAGACAAAATCCACCACCCCGCCAACAGCCTATCATTCCTCTTAAGGATTTCTATGATCCTTCCAATTATGAGGAAAGACCGGGGGTGGTCATACCACAAGGGGATTTCGGGATCAAACCAGCCATTCTAAACCTTATTAAACATTTTCATGGTCTTCCAAGAGAGGACTCTTTTTGTCATCTCGAGGAATTAATTGTCCTCGCTCAAGCCACTCGTTCCCGCAATGTGCAGGAAGACATGTGGTTAATGAGACTTTTTCCTCTCTCTGTTAAAGACAAAGCATCTTATTGGTTTAGAACAGTTGGGTGCCCTATTACCACTTGGCCCCAATTAAAAAGTACTTTTCTAAAAAAAATTTTTCCGATTGGTCGAATGAATGCATTAAGAAGATCCATAATGACCTTTCAACAGAAAATTGGTGAACCCCTCCACGAAGCCTGGGAAAGATTTCAGGAACTTCTAAGAAGTTGCTCCCACCATGAAATTCCACAATGGTAGTTAGTGCAGATCTTCTATCATGGATTAGAAGATCAATTGAAACGATTTGTGGATGCCTCATGTGGGGGCAATTTTCTTAACAAAGACACCGAAAGTGCCTATCTCCTCTTTGATGAAATGAGTGAAAACTCATTTAACATGACTTCAATGGACACTTTTGGTAGATCACAAAACCCCAGACACGGAGTCCATGAAATTGACTCCAAATCGACCTCTGTTCCAGTCACTCAAGATGATCTATATATGTTAGCTCAACAACTGGACCAGATGCAAATGCACCAAAAGAAAATGGAAGAAAAGCTCATAAATAAACAAGCTCCACACGGTCACTCTCCACACACTAACCCCCCACACATTCTCCAAAGAGAAAATCTACACAACATTGATGCCACATCTGATGGCCAGCAATTTCCGACTGATTTCCCGCAAGATTTGACTGGGAATTTTGATCAAAATATTTTTGATCCCACCTTGGAAAATATTTATGCTCTCTAGGAGCAATTTAGAACCCCTCCAACACTTCCAATCAAAACTGGAGGACTAACCCAAGTCACTCCTGGAAAAACCTGAACCCGATTCCTTTTCCCAAACAAAACTATTTTGGGAATTATGGGCAACCTATGTATCAACCTGGACCATCCCAGGATGACATTAATAATCAGGTCATGAAAACTTTGCAATGAATGCAGACTCAAATGACAAAAGTAACCCGCATGATTACCAACTTGCAACACCAAGTTAAGGTTACTCCTGATCATCGACCTATTGGGAATTTACCTTCCCAACCCATGCCCAACCCAAATAATCAAAGGAATCAGTTCCAAGGTGGATATCCCAATCAACCCATTCAACCAGCACCTCAGCATCCACTGGGTTTCAATAACAGTCAGGCTTCCTATCCTCATCCTAGAAATAACCAGATTGTAAATGTAGTTACTTTGAGGAATGGGAAAACCACTCACAATCCCCTGCCTGTTAAAGAAACCTACTTTAATGAAACACAGATTAACTCTTCCCCATCTCCCCCTCCTATTTTTCAGGAACCAATTAATGCAAAACAAGGAAACCCTGCTCCATTTCCACAAGCTCTCCACTCTTCAAATAAGAAATAGAAGAAATCCGAGCCCACTGAGAAGGAATTAATGGATTTATTTGGGCAAGTAGAAATTAATATCCCTCTCCTAGATGCCATTAAATACATCCCTGCCTATGCAAAATTCTTAAAAGATTTATGTACTCCGAAAAGGCAACCCAGAAATTTAGGAAAGGTGATTCTTCTAGAGATAGTTAGGTTAGTTGTGTAGAGCCGACTGCCTTTTAAGAGAAAAGATCCCGGTGCCCCCCTAATTCAAGTTATCATTAATGATACCTCATTTGATCGCGCTTTGCTGGATCTTGGTGCCTCAATTAATCTTATCCCCACAGTTGTTTTTGAGGAATTTAAGATCGGTGAATTAAAGCCTGTTGAGGTTACTCTCCAATTAGCCAACCGATCTACAATTAAACCAAGGGGAATTGTTGAGGATGTTCATGTCCGGGTCAAAAATTGTGTATTCGCAATAAACTTTTTAGTCCTGGACATAGAGGTACCAGAAGCACTAAAGTTTGCCCCCATTATTCTTGGAAGACCATTCTTAGCCACCGCCCGTGCAAATATTGATTATGATTCTAGAAAGATGAAGATCATGTGTGGCGGTGAATCTGTAACCCTAGACATTTTTCAAGCTTCTAGGCGGTTCCAAGAACCAGATTTCTTTGATGATTCGGATTCAGAAATAGAAAACATTGTGGAGGAAACTTTGCAGATTTCCCATTTAGGTTCCTGTTTTGCCATTAATACTGTTCCTGAATAATCCACTTCTTCTCACCCTTCCACCCTAACCACACGTCCAGCTAACCTTCCAGCTGACCCTTTTACTCTCACCTCACCACTAACCCACAAAGCAGAAACTCTTTCGGAGCCGGGCCCACAATTACAATTAAAACCCTTGCCCGGCTCCCTTAAATATGTTTTCCTGGGTCCTAATCAGACCCTGCCCCTGATTATAAATTCTGGACTTACCGAGGCACAAGATCACAAACTTCTCCAGGTTTTGAGTAAATATCGAAAAGCTATTGGCTGAACCCTCTCTGATCTTAAGGGTATTCATCGATCCTATTGTACGCATCGTATATATTTAGAGGACGATTCTCACCCCTCCCACCAACCACAAAGGCGCTTGAACCCTATTATGCAGGAGGTGGTAAAAAAGGAGATTATTAAGTGGCTGGATGCTGATATCATCTACCCCATTTCTGACAGCTCCTGGGTCAGTCCAACACAAGTTGTGCCCAAAAAGGCTGGACTAATAGTTGTCACTAATGATAATGGAGAGAATGTAGCCACTCGAACCGCTTCTTCTTGGCAAGTGCATATTGATTACTGAAAATTAAACACCGCCACCAAGAAGGACCATTTCCTGCTCCCTTTTATTGATCAAATCTTGGAGCGGTTAGCCGGACGGGATTTTTACTATTTTCTGGATGGTTATTCTGACTATAATAAGGTAGCGGTTCATCCTGAGGACCAGGACAAAACAACTTTCACCTGCCCCTTTGGAACCTTTACTTTCCGAAGGATGCCCTTCGATATTTGCAATGCACCTGCGACTTTTCAAAGGTGCATGCTTGCAATTTTTTCAGACCTGGTAGATGAATGTTTAGAAGTCTTTATGGATGACTTCTCTGTTTTTGGAGATTCTTTTGACCATTGTCTCAAAAACCTTGAAAGAACTCTCCAAAAATGGATAGAAGTTAATCTGGTCCTTAGTTGGGAAAAAAGTCATTTCGTGGTCCAAGAAGGTATTGTCTTGGGTCATGTTATTTCAAAACAAGGAATCACGGTAGATAAAGCAAAAATAGATGCTATATCTAAGCTCCCACCGCCCACTACTGTCAAATAGATTAGATCCTTTTTGGGTCATGTGGGTTTCTACCGTCGATTTATACAAAATTTTTCCCAAATCTCCAAGCCCTTAAGTCGGCTTCTCACTAAAGACCAGCCATTTGATTTTAATAATAAGTTCCTGGAGAGTTTTTTGAGGTTGAAGAAAGAGGTTACTGAGGCACCAATATTGCAGGGACCCGATTGGAATAGTCCCTTTGAATTAATGATAGATGCCTCAGATTTTGCTGTAGGGATCATTCTAGGGCAAAGAATTGGCAAGAAGTCCATTGTGATCTATTATGCTTGCAAAACTCTTGATGATGCACAACAGAATTACACAGTTACTGAAAAGGAACTTCTTGCCATTGTATTTGCCCTAGAAAAATTTAGATCTTATCTGTTGGGGTCACATGTCACTGTATATACCGACCACTCAGCAATTAGATATTTGCTGACAAAGAAAGATGCGAAACCCTGCCTTATCTGTTGGATTCTTCTACTCCAGGAATTTGACCTGGAAATCAAGGATAAGGCAGAATCGCACAATGTAGTGGCTGACCATCTCTCTCGTCTTATGACGAATGACATAATGACCCTGCTAGATTAGTTCCCCGATGAAAGCATTTTAGCTGCTACAACCCTCCATTGGTTTGTGCCCATCGCAAACTACTTAGCAACAGAACGAATCCCCGCTGATTGGCCAAAAACAAAACAGGATAAGTTCTTTGCTGATATTAAATATTATTTTTGGGAGGAGCCCGACCTTTTCCGCATTTGTGTCGATCAGGTCATTCGACGATGTGTACCCGATTCTGAAATCCATGATATTTTGACACATTGTCACTCAATGGCCTGTGGCGGACACTTTTTGGGCAAGAAAACTGCAGCTAAAATCCTTAATGTGGGATTTTATTGGCCCAGCTTACACAAAGATGCACATGACTTTGTTCGGTCCTGTGTGCATTGCCAAAGCATCGGCAACATGACTCGGAAGGATATGATGCCCCTTAATCCTATTTTAGAGGTTGAAATTGTTGATGTTTGGGGCATCGACTTCATGGGACCATTCATCAACTCTAGTGGGTATTTATATATATTAGTCGTAGTCGACTATGTTTCAAAATGGATAGAAGCAATACCCACCCGCATTAGTGATCACCGTGTGGTTGTCGAATTTCTTAAGAAAAATATTTTCTCAAGATTCGGCATACCAAAAGCCATTATCAGTGACGGAGGCTCACATTTCACCCACTCACAATTTCATTACCTTCTTTCTAAATATGGGGTTAATCATAAAATTTCCACACCTTATCACCTCCAAACAAATAGCCAGGCTGAAGTTTCTAACCGGGAAATTAAAAATATTTTACAAAAGACGGTCAACCCCAACTGTAAAGATTGGTCCACCAAATTGGACGACGCTTTATGGGCCTACTGTACCGATTTTAAAACCCTACTCAGCATGTCTCCCTTCCATCTGCTTTTTGGGAAGGCATGCCATCTCCCGGTAGAACTAGAACGTAGGGCTTTTTAGGCAATAAAATAATTCAACATAGATTTATCTGATGCCGGTATCCATAGAAAATTATAATTAACTGATTTGGAAGAATTACGTAATTTTTCCTATGAAAATGCGAGGATTTATAAAGACCAAACAAAGAAATTTCATGATAAATACATTATTTGGAAACACTTTGACGTTAATCAATGCGTTTGGCTTTTCGATGCGAGATTACGTCATTTTCCTGGCAAATTAAAATCTAAATGGACCGACCCCTTTATTGTCCATAAAATATATCCATACGGCGTTGTTGATCTTTTTGATCCAAAAACTAATTCGACCTTTCAAGTCAACGGCCAACGTTTAAAGCCCTATTTTGATCATATGCCTAAAATTTCGTCTGAATCTTTTAATTTTACTGAGCCAGCCACCCTTGATCACTAATGCACACTACGCCCGACTGAATGGCATAAAAGATAGCACTAGATGGGAGGTAACCCATCATTTCTTTTCCTGTTTTCCCTTTTTCTTCTTTTTCCAGGTTTTGATCATCCTAAACCCGACCATTCTTCATTAAGGTGATCCCCTTTCCCTCCTAATGCATGAGGACATGGCATATCTTAAGCATGGGGGGGTGTTTTTAAAATTTGACGATCGACTTAGGATTTTCTAAACCTAAAAATAAGCATTTTTCTTTAGTTATTTTATTTTCCTGCTTGCATACCAAATATTGAAAACTTTTTGTGGAAAAATATTTGAAATCGGGACTAAGGTTGAAAAAATTCACTTTTGGGTACAATGGGATTTAATCTTTAACAAACTAGGGATGAGGATGCGAATCTGATCATTAGAACTTCAGGGTCTATTTTTAGACTAGATCAGATATCCTTCTCTAAAATTCCACTTGAACTCATGATAGTTCAGGTGACTTGATCCTATTTTGTAATATGGAAAGTATTTGGCTTAGTCTCTGATTCAAAAACTTGCATTTCTTGAGGAACTTCTTGTGTCAATTTTCACACACAAGCCAACACATAAAAAATAACTAAAAATTAGAAAAACTCCCTTGTTTGGACTTAGTAAAAGTCTGAAGTAGATCATTGGTTTGAGTTCCCACCACCGAGAAGGAGGAAAATGCCTCCTTTGAGGATGCGATGTCAACATGTTACCGCCTTGGCACTGCTCCATATCTATATTTCATATCTTTAGACGGAGCATTAATGCGCATTTTAGTAGCTCAAGTGTCTTGGACGGTGCTCTACCTATAGTGTCGGAGAAAGAGCTTGAGTTTGCTTGGAGCGCCCCTTTACACAGCATTGTGTTTTGGGGTTGTGAGATCCTGGGTGGTGTCATGGACAGTGCTATCCCGAAGTACTGGCGCCAGAGCCCCCTCAAGGATTGGTAATAGGAATGATGATCCCGACACATCTGTTGTAAGACTAAGCTAAAAATAAGCATGGGGGAGAAAAATAATAATAATGATAGTAATAATAAATAAAGTAACACGCCCTTATAAATGTTGGCTTTTCACAGGCATGAACACAAGGTTTTAAAGGATTTTGCAAGTTGCGAATCAGATTCATGAGCTAGAAAAATCCTAAAAACAAAAATTTCAAGTCATCTGAATTAACAAGGGGTTAATTTGTGAATTTTTCGGAGGATATATTGATTCCGCTGTCTAATGGTTGGATCTGAAATAAATCCCGATGTTTATCTTTAACAAATCTCATACCTCCTTTGTTTAGTTCAACCAAGGCACCTTAATCTCTTTCTCCTCAAAAGTAGAAAAAAAATTAGATTTCCCAAAAATTCTGTTTTCCAAAAAATTTGAAGTTTTTCTAAGAGACTAGCAAAAGATAAGCATAGGGGTGTGATCAACGCCAATTTATCATCATTCTTATGCATTAAAACAAACATAGCTCTTAGGATTTTACTCCACAAATGGGTTTTTGGGCTCCCTTTAGGCATTAACTAGGTTAGGCATGCATTGCATTTTCTTTTGTTGTTTTAATGTGTTTTTGTGAGTGTTAGGGATGAACAGATATACAGATCCTTAAAACCCTAGCACTCAAGAAGGCAAATGGTGAAGGAAGAGCTCAGACTAGCTGGAAATCAGCTTGATCCAGCTCACCACAGCTGGATCAAGTGAGCTCTAGCTAGCTCAGCTGAGTTGACTGGAGTTCACCCCAACTCAGATCTAGCTACATCCAGCTCCACTCAACTCCAACCAGCTGCAGAAGAACTCATCCTAGCTCAGGAAGCTCAAGTCTAGCTCCCGGGGACCTAGCTTAGCTCAAGCTAATTGAGCTAAGGTACCTTAGCTGTCTCAACCAGCTCAACCCTCCCCGGGAGCACCAGACATAACTCACCTCAGCTCCATTCAACAGAAGCCAGCTCACTTTAGCTTGGCTTAGTAGCTAGCAAAGAACTAGCAAGCTAAGCCAGCTGGAGTAGCCCCATGTTGACCTCCTCAGCAGCTGCCAGCTCCACTTCAGCTCCGTACTCTTCAGAACCAGCTCCTCCCTCCAAATCCTAGCTCCAACACCTCCTCCTCTACTCCACCATTAGCTAAGCTAGCTTAGCTTAGCTTATCTTAGCTTAGCTTAGATATGCTCCAGCTTCCTTGGCTTGTACCACCCAAAAACCCTACCTAACAACTCCACCAACTAGCTCCACCTAAGCTCCACATAAGCTAACCCTACTTGGCACCAACCTATCCTACCCGCCACCTCCAAAAGACACCTAAAAGTGGCACCAAAACCACCCTAACTACCCCCTTGTTGGTGCCACTTTTCCCTCCAAAAATCCCCTTCATCTCCACCACACATCTCCCCTTAAACCCATCTCCACCCTCCACATAATCCCACCTTCTAGAAGCCTCAAAGTTGGTGCCAACCCATGGTACCTCTCCATGGTTGGCGCCACTTTTAGGTGCCTCTTGACCAACCCTAACTACCCCCCTTACACCCCTTAGGTGGTGCCAACCATCCTTAACCCTAGGATCATCTAACCACCTCCATCCTCCCTTCTTAACCCTCCATTTCAAGAGGCACCTTAACCCCTCATCCTACCCTATAAAGAGACCACTACCCACCACCGTTCAAATCATCCTTGGCTAGCAAATTCACTCTCATATTCTACCTAGAGCCCACGCCCAAGAGAGAAGAAGAAGAAGAAGATTAAGGGGATATTCTGTCCCTTTGGTGCCTTCCCCTCTTCCCTTCTCTCTCGAGCCACGCCAGCCAAAGGAGAAGCCAGGCAAGGAAGATCTTTGGAGGAGATCTTGAAGGTGGTCCATGCCACCTTGGAGGAGCTTTTGAGGGTGGTGCACGCCCACCCCTTAGAGGACACCATCTTGGAGGCGCATAGCAAGGAAGGAGAAGAAGGTGGCCCTCTTTTCAAGCCAAGGAGTAGCTAGGCTTAGAGAAAGAAGACTCCCTTCTTCACCAAATTTTGCAAGAGGATTTGTGTTTCTTTTATTGCTTTTAGATTTTTTTATTTCTAGTAGAAGCATTCCTCTACTTGTCTTGGAAAAGAACACAAATTCTAGTTAATCAAATTACCTTCTTTTTACTTTCTATTGCAATTGTTGTTTTTGTTCTAGCACTTGTTTCACCTCTTCTTCCTAATTACTCTAACCCTTCACTTGCCTAGAGTGAGCTTAGGAAGAGGATATATCTATCTCTTAAGTTTTAGTTAAGTAATTATAGGTGTTAGTATTTTCCACCGCAATTTGTATTTTTCCCTCATCTTTTCAAAACAAAAAAAAATTACATATTCAAAATACCAAAAAGAAAGTTGAGATCTATTTTGTAAGCAATAGAATTGATTTTTCAAACATTTGGCCTCCTTGGATGACCGTAGATACTCCTCTATCTAGGATATAAATTTAAAAGCGTATGTGAATTCATGTGTTACGACATTAAAAACCAGCTTTTATAAATCATGCAACTTTTCGCATCACAAATCCTGAGAAGCCCCAGCTTCATGGGCCTCTATCTTCCTATGCATGATTGATGGTTTTCTTTCTTGATTGGAAGAGGACAAATGTATGGAGTTGTCGCTTAAGGTTTCAAATAATGGCCAGGCTTCATCCTCAGTTTTGGTCATGAAGGTTATTGCACAGGCTGCATCGATGGTTTGCCTATGCCTTTCAGATAATCCGTTATAGAACCTTTCGACCAACTGCCATCTTGGCACCTGATGGTGGGGGCATAACCTAAGAAGGTCATTAAAGCACTCCCAAGTCTCATGAAATTGCTCCCCTTCCTGTTGAATAAAACCCATAATCACTCTTCTGTAATGGTTGGTCTTACTCATAGGAAAATACTTTTGCAAAAATTCTCCCTTAAGGGTGGCCCAATCATTTACCCTTGCATTTGGGTATGATACCAGTGCTTGACCTTATCCTTTAGGGAGAAAGGAAATAGAGTCCTCATCAGGGCTTCATTAGTAAAGCCTTGGAGCTTCACCGTGGAACAAACCTCGGTGAATTCCTCCAAATGCCGATAGGGGTCCTCCCTAGTAGTACCATAAAAGGAGGACAACAAAGATATGATACTGCTCTTGATCTCATATGGATTATCCCCTGCCGGTCGTCTCAGTGCTTTGTGGGTTGGTTAGTTGGAATAAAATAGTCCCTTAGGGTCCTTTGTTGATTTGCTCCTTGATCAGCCATTCCTTCTCTTTTCTCTCCTAGGTGAGCTCTCCTAAGAATTCTCTCGAGCTTAGGATCAAACACTAGACTACCCTCAAAATCGAGTCTACCAATCATACAATATCAATCACAATTCTGGTTCTTATTGATTGAGTAAGTGAAACCTCCACTCCAAAGATAAGTCAAAAGGTCAAGGCTTATCCCTCTGTTCCCACATAAGTGGTATAAGAGGGGTGATGACTTGAAATCTTAACCTTCTTTGTTGCGGAGGTCGAATTGGTTGATATAGATGGCCAAACAAGTTTTTCACTGCAATTACGTACCTTAATTCAACCTTCGAGTGCCCTAGGACCTATACTTTGCTTGGATGATACTCCCAGGTGATCAAGTGAGAAGTTACTCCAAGGGCGAACAAAGGGATGCAAGTAGGGTGAACCCTTCCTTTGAGGCGATGCGTATGCGGTGCCCCTTAACTACCCTTTTGTTCCTTTAAGGGGTGTCCCCCTCTGTGAAGTATCAAAACACTTGATCAAAAGATAGTACCACCACCACCACAAAGCACAATAGGAGGGTTTGCACCGATAAAGAGATCGGTGACTATAGGCTTAAGGGATAGAGCCTTAGTGCAATGCCTAATGTGCGTGCTTAGTGTCAGAAGTGTGCATCACACTGCAAATCTTTTAATTTTTTTTTTTTTGAAAATGCAGACAAGTCCCTTAGAATCAGATCAAATGTGAATTGATTTTAAGGTCAAATCTGATTATCAGTCCCACTTTTAGTTATGCGACTACTGAATTAGTAAATTCAAACAACTTGGTGGTCTTGAATTTTAATTTGAATGCAAATGCGTGAATAGGAGTTGGATGCAAAAGTTAGAAAGGTGTACCTATCTCCAGCAATCTTCGTGCTAATATGCTTGCAATGCAATAATAAGATCTAATGTGCTGCTCAATCACCCCTAAATGCGCACACCTAAGGGCATGCAACTCCTAAACAGGTAGCTTGATATTTTCTTTTGTTGGTTTCAAAGGCAAGTAAGTAGAAAATGGAATCACACATGTGGAAAAATGTAAACCCTAGTAGCTAAAGAATGTGGGGATAGACCCCCAAAAATTCATCCCCAATTACTATAAGGGTAGGAAGACAGAAATAAATTTTGTGACGACGGAGAAACCCTTGTGAAAGAGAGATCTAGGTCTCCTATGTCTTTTCCTTGTGTGGCTTAGCTCGAGGTTGATGTCGCTGCTCTGTTGCACCTCGTCGCCTCGTTAGATTCCTTGCATAATAAGATAAACAAAATGATCAGATAATTGCGCAACTCAGAATATTAAAAAATAATAAAGTGAATCTATTACGTCTGTTGCCTCCCCGGCAATGGCGCTATTTGATGGAGGGATTCTTGCTTATTTATAAAGATGATAACATTAAACTGATATGTCGTTGTGTTTTATGTGGTGAAAAATCTCTCAATAAAAAATAATATCAACTTTAACCACAATAAAAATGTCGCATCCACAGGGAGGAATAGAACCAATAAATTTATGAGTAGAGGATTAGAATGTTTGCAGACAACTTCGCGACTTCAATGCGAGGAATATGCTACTCTAAATGGAACTTGCAATTTCCTTAAAAGTTCAAGGCTATTTATGCAATTTTCACATCAGGAATTAAGCTCCCAAAAATATGTATATGATGCATGTGTAGTGGCATATCATGTAAATTTAACTCGCATGCAAATCTGATTTGAATTTCAATGTTGAATGATGCACATAACACAAGTAAATTCATGAAATTATAAGTGCATCCATGCAATGTGGCTTGAATAAAATAATAATATCAAAATGGCAATGGCATGCAATGTAAATTTTAATTTGGGAGAAAACATAGGATTTCTCCTCTCCCTTCCTCGCTTGAACGACCGTTCACGGTTGATGGTGAGAATCGACGGGATGGTGTGCCTCGACGAGTGCTTCGCGATGGTGGTGACACGGCCGCCGGAGGTGGCCGGACGGTGGAGAACAACCACTGGCCTGTTGGGCTCTGTCTGAGGAGAAGAAACACGCGTGGAGAGGAGGAAGAGCAGCTTCCTGCGAGCGACTACTGCGCTATGGTCATGCACGCAAGGGCGTGCTAGGGTGCGCCTGCAGGCAAGCTGGGCTACCTGTGGGCGGCTGCACTGTGGGTGGCTACATGTGGGCGATCTGCTTGCGTGCGGTCTGCCTCCAGGCGCTTGGTTGCCTACGAGCTCTTGGTTGCCTATGGGAACTTGGCTGCCTGCAGGCGTGGCTTAGCCACACGCGGGTGCTGTGAGGGCAAGCTTGCGAGGGCTCACCTGTAAGGCGTTCGGTGGGTGGTGTTGCTTGTAGGGTGCGTGGCTGCGGTGGGAGCGCTGCGGTACTGCGAGAGGATGGTGAGGCAATAGCGTGGTTGCAGGCGTGCAGTGGGAGGTACAGCTGCTCTGGGAGATGCTGGAGTGCGGGGGGGGGGGTGCAGGCTGGACTGCACTTGGTGAAGGCACTGATGGTTGCTTGGTACGGTGAGGTGCAGGCCGGCGATGGGGCACGGCTGCAAGCTTGCAAGGGCGCTTGGCTGCCTGTAGGCGTGCGGTGGAATGGTGAAGGTAGGATGGGCTGGCGGTGGGCAGGTGGTGGAAGTTGGTGCGCACAGTGCACGCTCTCTTCACAGTGCACACCCTCTTCTTCACGATGGTCTCCCTTCTCAAGTCCCTCCGCCTCTCTCTTTTTATCTTGTCTCCCAGTGCGAGTCAAGGGATTTTCAAAATCCCTTACTAAACATGGCCAGCACTGTTGGTGGGGTTGTTGAGGCAAGCCATAGGTTGAGAGATTTATGGGGAAAAATATCTTTTCACCCCTTGTTCTTTTCCACAATTGATCCTCCTCCCTTTTCTTCCCGATTATTAGCCTGATGGAGTAGATTAAGTGGAGGAGATGTAACGAGTGCACTATTGCGAGACTTGCATGAAATATAAAATGATTACATAATAAGCAATAGAATAAATGTAAACTTAAATAATGACATATGCAATTGTTTATTGACCTCATGTGATTATTAACAAACATACAATGTTAGAATTGAATTACTTAGGCATAACAATAGTCCATTAAAATGGACTCATCACTATGCCTAGCTGAAAAGGCATAAAAGACAACCCTTGTTGGTAGGTAACCCAACATCCTTTTTCCCGCTTTCCTTTTTCTATCTTTTTTCTCAAGTTCTGCCCATCTTGATTTTGACCTCTCCTCACTCAGGTGATATCTTTCTACCTTCCCTATGCATGAGGACATTGGATATCTTTAGCATGGGGGGGCACTTTAAATTTTATCAATCTTTCTAGAATTTCTAGAACAAAAAAAAATGCTTTTAATCATTTTTTGCATGCATTGCTAAAAACCCTATAAAAATCATATATTCAAAACATTTTTTTGAGGATTTTCAAAACACGGGACTATGGTTGTGATTTCATTTCGAAAAGGGTATACTTGGGATTTAGTCTTGAACAAACTTAAGGATGAATCTAAGGATCTTTTGATTAGACTTTTTTGGTTTAAAAATTTAAATTTGATCAGCATATCTCCTAAAGAAATCCTTCTAAACCCCTGAAGAAATCGATTATTCCTGATTCCGTTTAGCGGTTTAAATAGTACTTGATTTTGTTCTCGGTCTAGAAATTTGAATTTCTTCAGAAAGACAAGTATCAAATTTATTTACACAGCCAAAAAAAGAAAAGTCCAAAAACACACAAATAAATAAATCCCCTTGTTTAACTTAAGGTGAAACCTAAAGCAGTTTTGATTGGATGAGTCCCTACCATGGAGAAGGAGAAAACTCTCCTTTTAGGAAGTGATGAACATGTTACCCCCTCGATGCTTTCTCCATATCTATATTCCTTATCCATATATAGTACATATTGGCACATCCTGCGGTTCAGGTGTCTTTGATGGTACTATCCCAAAGTATCAAAGTGAGAAACTGGATTCGCTGGAAGTTCCTCTTACATGCCACGAGGTGTCAGGTTGTAAAGCTCCTAAAGGTGTTTTGGACGGTGCTATTATATCGTCGGAGCAACAACCTCCTTGAGGAATGGTAACGGGGATGATGGTTCTGACACAATTCTGTTTAGGCTAATCTATGGCTAAGCACGGGGGAAAACAACAAAAACATCACAAAAAAAGAGAAGTTGGCTAATCACAAAGCACTGACACTTGAATTTTCATTGTCACGCAAATTTTGGATCAATTTGTTAAGCCAAGGCAGTTCTTACTGCGAAAACTGTTGACGAGATAATTGGAATCAGAAGGGGAAATTAGGCGAATTCTTGGGAAGATACACAGATGTTGTTTTATGCTAACCTTTGGATCCAAGGATAAATCCTGATGCGTTATCTTAAACAAATCTTGTACCTCCTTATTTTTCAAAAAACCAAGGTCCCGTAAAAATGTTCTCCTCAAAAACACAAAAAAAAATTTAGTTTTTCCTAATACCATTTTGCGAAATAATTTTTCTAAGGAACTAGTAAAAAGATAAGCATGGGGGTGTGATAAACACCAGTTTATCAGCATTCATAGGCTATTATTACACTTAGTTCCTTAGGTTTCAACACTTACACTAGGGTATTAGGCTGCATTTAGGCATTTACTTGCATTTAGGATTTAGGCAAGCATTATTAGGTTTTCTTTTCATTTTATGTACAGATACACTTCATTTGATTTTCAGGGATGAATACACAGTAGAAACCAGGGAAACCTTGACAATGTGAATGGTAGAAGGACAAGAAGAAGATTAAAGTTCATTCAGCTAAATCCCAGCTCATTCTAGTTCATTTCAGCTAGATCCTAGCTTAATTGATGGTAACACCATCATCTGTCATAATTAGCCTAATTTAGCCTGCTTTCAAGAATAAATGCTCCTTAATAAGAAGGGGGTAATTTAGTTCTTTGTTGAATGCGAGAAGGAAACAAGAAATTAAGTTAATTCTGTTATTTTAATGAGAAATCACAAATGCAAATTAACTAAGGGGTTAATCAATGTATAATCTAAGGTTAAAAAAACTTAAACTTCTAATAAGTGGGCTCGAAATAATTAAACCAGGATTTTCTGAGATTTGGGGATTAATTTAATAAGAAAAACCCTAACTACAACCTTACTTTAATTGAATGGGTTCTGGTGGAAATAAGTGTAATCTAAATCTCCTAAAAATCATTGAAAAATATTCTGTGTTTTGGAACCTTCACATTGCCAAAGGAACCCATTTTGACCAAAAATAGTCCTAAATAGCAAATTGCTTCATTCTTGGGTTACAGTGTAAATTACCCAGTCAAACATTGTCAAAACCCAAATTTTAGCTCATCACTAGATTCCTTAGGTCCAAATTAGGTTGGTCCTAAATTTTGAGCTCAATCAGAGTTCATCTTGACCTAATTTGTGTTCTAGCGCATTTGTCTCTAATTATTACATAAAACCCCCTAGGTTTGGTTCTTTCTTGCATTGAGGTCCCTCCTTCTCTTCTTTCTCGTGCCAAAGGCGGCAAGAGTAGTAGCCAACAAACCCATCAATGGTGAGATTTGTTCCTTAAGTTGGATGGCCAAATCAAGACAAATCCCACCAAACTTGGTGGGATTGCCAATCAAATA
This sequence comes from Thalassia testudinum, assembly GCA_037157565.1. Classification (NCBI taxonomy): domain Eukaryota; kingdom Viridiplantae; phylum Streptophyta; class Magnoliopsida; order Alismatales; family Hydrocharitaceae; genus Thalassia; species Thalassia testudinum. Next base: position 2,146,363 of record JAZHRO010000073.1, on the reverse strand, counting down.
ATGGCCGATCCAATGAGCAACTTCTCAAGATCCAATTTCGTCGAAATTGCTCTGGTGTGCTCAAATTTCACGAGATCAAAGGTCAGCCAAAACACAAGCATAACTTGCATTTTTTGGCTCAATTGTGAAGGAATCCTCTTCTATAAATAGGTCTCAACTTCCACATCACGAATTCATGCTCAATTCGCTGGATTCCCCCTCCTTTCTCCACATCGGTTGAATTCCAATGCACCTTGGAGGTTCTTCTTCCCCCTTATTCACACACTCCCATGTATAATAGGCAGAGGGGTTTTCTTCCCCATACTTCCACAAGTGTTCCCACGAACCTTAGGCCTCTAATTCGTTTTCTCTAGCTTCAGTCCTCCACCTCCTTCTTCCTCGCCGGTGGCCACACTAGGGACACTCCCCCATCATCCTTTTGCCTAATTAGGTTAGGGATTTCTATCCTCTACCCCTCAATTAGCTTTAGGGAGCTTCCTAGCTCAATTCATTTTCTTCTTTATCCTCTTCGATCTTCGCTGTCACTGTTACCACCATATTCATCGACCCATCTCCCTCACCTTCCTCTAACTAAATTACACCTCCATGAATCTTTTTCCCAAGGTCTTTTGACATTAGAACACCTCCACGACCACCCAGCATTGCCGTCATCGGAGCTTCATCAAGGCTCCTCTAACCCACCATCTTATCCACCTTTGCTTGCAATTTCATTATGGCTTTTGACCGACGAGTAGTGCCAGACCTTCTCATGTGCTCAATTTAGGCTATGAGGCCAAATGTGTGCTTTCAGGTACTTGCCAGTTCAGGCCATATGTGTGCTTTCAGGTACTTGCCAGTTCGCTCATCTTCTCCGACAACGTTAGCCCACCTCCAACGAGCAATCCACGAAGACACTGCTTCCATCTTCTGCGGATTTGCTTGTGGAAGACATCCTAGCATTTGATTGGAGATCTGATGGCTCCCCTTCACCAATTGGCATTAGCTCCCTACTCGTGGTTGAAGATGAAGGAGAGGGGGACACATAGTCCCACCTTGTCCGAATAATGTGCTGGAGTTGGGCTTAAAAGGGAACCCATCCCCTTAAGCATTACTCAATAATCAAGGGGTCGAATCCCCATACCACTCACATGTACACATGCCCGCACACATGTGAGCATGAACTGGTCTTGGGTCAAGTTTTGCTCTGATCTGGGCCAGAGCTTTGGACCAAACATTGGCTTGTTTTGGGAGGGCCTTTGGTTGAGCATTTGGACTGAATTTTGCTTGGCTTTGAGAGGCTCTATGGACTTGAATTGTGGCTAAGTGTTGAGGCTGATTTCATTTAACTAGAAAACCAATTTTTGGCCTTGACACTTACAATTTATTTGGAGTTTGATAGTGCAATTCATTGAGTAATATATTTCTTTTTGCATCAATCTCCTGAGCTTCAATTTATATTTTCTTGATTAGTGGTTAATTACAATTACTTTGTTCCCTGAGACAACCTCGGACTCATAGTTTGAGTTTATAAATTTAAATGTTTTCGTCGCTTTAGTCACTATACTATGATGTGCATTTTAAAACCCAACTTATCTTAGCTAGATCTAGCTCATTCTCAGCTCCTTCTAACTCATGGCAGCCCAACTTTATTAAGCTTAGCTACTAGTCTTAAACTAGCTAGCTAAGCTAGTTGAAGAGTCATCAATCACCTCTGATGAGCAAGAAATTCGTTGCAAAAAGTTGGATTTTGGAAAACCCGAGTCGTAAAATTCACAAGAAAATCTGCTGCCAAATAAAATTTATAGCCAAAACTCTGGTGAGTCCTAGGTTGAACACAGGGAGGTGAACATTTGATTAAAAATCGTATTTGGAATTATTGTTACAAGGAGAGTAGCTGGTTGAAATTAATATACACTAGCTATTCTACTTAAAGAATAAATAATAGAAAAGAGAAAGAGAGAATAATATAGGGAAAAGAGAGAGAGAGAGTGAACAAATATTTCATAATCATAAGTTCATTACAACTACTTGCAGAATGAAAACTCCACTAGAAAGCAGTAAAAAGATAGGGATGAGAAAATCCTCCTCGATGGCTACTTGGAGGATGAGCTATGTTGATGCTAGACAAGGGAGAACGAGGCTGGAGGACGGAAGATGAAGCAGGGAGGCATCACAGCGGGATCTGCTTCCCGAATGGTGGCGAGAAGACAACCACAGGATGCTCCATGAAGGGGGTGAGAACATGGGATAATTATTTTTCTCTAGCTCTAGTGGAGCATCCTAGGTATGGGACCAGCTTGTAGAGCTTTGTAGGAGATTAGAGAAGAAAGAAAGGGATGATGAAATATGTGTGGTGTAGGGTCCTTTATATATGTGAGGAACAAGGGAAAAAAGGTGCTTTAACATCTTTAAAAGTAAATGTAAGGCTTTAGTGATGGATACATGAGTCGTTGCAGGTAAATGTTGCTGAAGGCGCACATTTAATCTCTGTCGGTTGCCACTAATCAAACATACGTCGCTGCTCCACGTCACCGCCTCATCACGTTGTGCCGCTATCAACCATCTGATTCTTCAATCGAACAGTCGAGAACGCACGAGGTCTCTTCATCTTTCGTCGTTGCCCACATTCACGTATAATGGCGCATACGATCATGTGTCATCTCACGTATGCAGTGCGGTCGCTCATCTAGCACCCCTAGGCGCACCACGTAGCGGCTGCCATCGTCTCTCGATCATCATAGTGCGCTCCAATTTTAATTGGGCGCGCTTTGCTAAGAATTGGATGCATGGTGAGTCTCAAACTCGTGTCGCAACTTTGCGACCGAAGGTGGTAGCCAATGTGCCATCAGCGCCTCTTTGTCGCGTTTATGAATTTAAGCATGCACACTCTCGACCATTGGATCTCGATCTAATGTTCGAGATCTCATGAGCTTTGATGGAGGTGGCTGGTGGCTATGGCGGCTTGGATGGTGCCATGTGGCATCATCTGGGCCGTCCATTTTCCAATACTTGTAGATTGTTCCACGGATGTCGATTTTTGCACCGTTGGGTGGCAATCGTCGATTGGAACCCATTCATGTGGTTGGATTTATCATCTGAGGTACGGATTTGCACCAACTTGTCCCTTGACCTCTGATCTTCCTTGGACTGCATCTGATGTTACGGAGGTCCTATCGAGGCAATCTTGGAGAAGTTGGACTCCGATCATCACCTTGATTAGATTCGTATAGGTGGATCTTCAATCCAAGGACCGAAAAAATATCACCCTGTCCCCTGACCACAATAAGAGGCAAATTAACCTATAATTTATACAAACTAATCTAAATGCATGATAATGCATGTTATAATGCATGATGATTCTATAGGCCTAGGAACATGCATAAGTAGGAATTTTAGGCCAATTAGATGTGTGCACATCAACCTCCATTCTAGGTCGTGCTAGCTCATTTCCAACTTAGGCAGCTCATTTTTAGTTCAACTCCTTCAAAATTAGCTACTAGTTGTGAACAAGCTAGCTAAGCTAGCTAAGGAGTCCACAGGTAGCTCAACCCTAGCTCATCTCAACTTTAAGCAAGCCAAAGATAACTCCTTCTAGCTGAAAACAACTCAACTTAACTATTAGCAAGAAACCAGTTAGCTGAGCTAGTTGCTAAGTCCATAGGAAGCTCCACTTCAACTCTTCTCAGCTTCAACATAAGTCTATCAAGTTCAAGTCAGCTCCTGCTAGCTCCTACTATCTACTAGCTAACCTTAGCTAGCTAACCTAGCTCCAAAGTCCACTTCCTACTATCCTCCACATAGCTCCCTACTCTACTCACCTCCACTAAAAGGTAGTGCCACCTTTTTCCCTCCAAAAATCACATAACTACCACCTAAAGGCATGTGTTCATTTCCCTCCCATTTTTCCCTCTGAAAGCATCCATACACCCCTTCATTTCCCTCCAAAAATACCATAACCATCACCCTCCTACACTTCTATGTAATACCCCATAACCATCACCTTAGAACCACCCTTGCCTACACCTTTTCTTCTACCTAAATCACCATTAAAGGACAAGGAGGAAGGAGCTTTGATGTGCACATTACAAGGGTCCCTTACCATGCCTGATGAGTGTGATTTTCATTGTGAAAAGTTGAGTTTTTGAAAACCCATCGTTGTAGTTGCATAAAAATCCACTATGAAATAAATTTACTAAAACTTTGACTCCCGAGTCAAATACAGGGATGAGAACATTTGATTAAAAACTATGTTTAGAATTATTGTCACAAAGTAGATTAGCTAGTCGAATTAAATCTACACTAGCTATTCTACTTAAATAATAAATAAAAGAATAGAGGATAGAATAATAAAAAGGAAGAGAAAATAGGGAGAGAATGAATAAATATTTTATAACCATAAAAGTATGTTAATTAAATCTACTTGCTACAACTACAAAGTTGAAAATGTATACTAGAAAGGGATAAAAAGATAGGGATGAGAAAATCCTCCTCGACGGCTGCTTAGAGGATGAGCTGCGTTGACGGAGTGCTCGAAAAAGGTGGTGAGATGTTGAACGAGAGAGAACGAAGCTGGAGGATGAAATAGGGCAGCATCGCAGTAGGATCTGCTTCCTGAATGGTGGCAAGAAGACAACCATGGGATGCTTGTTGTTGGGTGAGAATCATCATTTAAAATATAGTGTCGTAGTATAGTGACAAAAATCGCAACAACATTCAAATTTATAAAACTCGAGAAACACAAGTTAGTCTAAGGTCATTCGCAGGGAGCAAATTTGAATTCATAACACTAATCAAAATATAAACTAATGAGCACAATGATAAATATATGCAATGAATAAAATCTACTCAAAATGATATTATGAGTGACAATTGTTTCTTAAGAAATAAAGGGATAAAAAGAAAATAAAGGCTCAAAAGTGGTGATTTGGATCATCAATTAATCTTCTATATTAAGCACATATCCTAATCTCTTAATCAACTCAAATATCAGTAGAATGGTTATGAACCTGTTATGTCTCAATTTCCACATCAGATAATAACTCAAATATATCTATAGTATCTCAACCAATGCCACAATTAGACATCGGCCACAGAGACTAGACTCCTTAAGTGATCATAGTACCACAAGTCACCGAGCACAAGGCAAAGCCGATGCTAAGTGTTAGGCATATATGGGCATGCATCTCGAGGCAAAACTTACCCCTACCCGCAGATTTTCCTAATCGGGTCGCTAACTAGTGATGGAGAGATTCTCGCTTATTTATGATAGCAATAGAATGATACGCCATTGTGTTTTATGTGGTGGAAAATCTCTCAATCAAACTAAATATCAAATTTAACCACAATAAAGATGTCGCATCCATAGGGAGGAATATATTATTTGCAGGCACTTTCGCGACTTCAATGTGAGGAATATGCTACTTTAAAAGGAGCTTGCATTTTCCTTAAAAGTTCAGGGTTATTTATGCAATTTTCATGTCAGAAATTAAGCTTCAAAATTATGTATATGATGCATGTGTAATGGCATGTCATGTAAATTCAACTTGCATGCAAATCTGATTTCAAATTCAAAGTTAAATGATGCACATAACACAAGTGAAGTAATTTCAGGAAACTATAAGTGCATCAATGCAATGTGGCTTGAATAAAATAATAATATCTAATGGCAATGGCATTCAATGTAAATATTAATTGACGAGAAAATAGACGATTTCTCCTCTTTCTTCCTCGCTTGGATGGGCATGCACGGTTGGCGACGAGAGTCGAAGGGGTGCGCCTCGACGCATGCTTTGTGATGGTGGTAACGCGGTGGCTGGAGGTGGCCGGTGGTGGCCAGACGGTGGAGGATAGCTGCTGACCTGTTGGCTCTGTTGGAGGAGGAGCACCGTGCGTGGAGAGGATGGTGCGATTGCTGGAGCCCACGTGGATGCGCGTTGGGGTCGCACGGGCAACGGCGTGCTAGGGCGTGCTGTGGCGTGGCCTGTGGGTGTGGGTTGCTTGCGGGCGGCTGTGGCCTGCAGGCGTGGTCAGCCTGCTAGCTTGGCTGGCTGCTTGCGGGCGCTGGCGAGGGTGAGCTGTGGCAGTGCGTGCAGTTGCAGGCACGCAGTGGGAGGTGAAGGTGCTGCTGGGTGGGCAGGTGGTGGAAGGCGTGGCTGTGGCAGTGCGGTGAGGGCAGGAGGGTGATGGCGTGGCTGCAAGGCGAGCAAGGGGCGCTGTGGTAAGGGCAGAAGGGTGTTTGGTGCGGCGCCTGCAGGCGCTTGGTGCGGCTAGGATGCGGGTGCAGGCTGTGCAAGGGTGCGGTGGGAGGTGAAGGCACTGGTGGCAGTGCGGTGAAGGACGCGGCTGTGGCTTGCAGGGGATTGGTGAAGGCGCTGATGGCAGGGCTCGCGAGGGCAGGCTGTGCAAGGGCACGGTGGGTAGGCGGTGGGAGTTATTGCGCACAGTGCACGCTCTCCCCACAGTGCATGCCCTCTTCACGGTTGGGTCCCCGCCTGGGGGAGAAGAAGAATAGAGCCCTCCTCTCCTTTGCCAAGCCTCTTTTTATCTCCTCCCCCATCCGCAAGTCAAGGGATTTTTAAATCCCTTACTAAATTTGGCCTTCGGTTGTTGGGGAGGTGTTGAGGCCGTCAGCTGAGGGGGAAATTTATCTTCACCATCCTGTTCTTTTCCAACATTATTCCTACAACAACAAAACATAAAATAATTACATACTAAGTTATAGAATGCGATAGAATAGGTGTAAACTTAAATAATGATGCATGCAAACATTCTATAACTTAATGTAGTTATTAACAAACCTTAAAGGTAAGAATAGAGTTAACTTAGGCATAACAATAGTCCATTAAAATGGACTCATCAACTGGGTAATCGGATTCTGGTCGAGTCCAGACCTGCATGTAGTGGGTTGCGGGTGACAAGTGAACAGGTCACGTAAATGGGGGACCTCACCCCTCGTGTGAAGAGGCAAACAACAGCTGCGACACAATCGACTTATACGCCTGCTTCAACTCATTCCCACACAATGTGGGACTATTATCGCCTCCTTCTTCTTTGCGTGATGCAGTTGGAATCAGCTCCAATTGTTGTTGGTGTTGTTACTCTTATGTTCAATTGAAGCTCCAAATGAGTCCTTGATGTAGTTCCGCAATGCAGCAAGGTGATGGCAAGGTCAGAGATCAATGGAGCACGGCAGACAACAGAGGGGATAGGGCAGTGCAAGAGTGAAGTCCGGTGATGACCTGAAATATGAAACATGAGCTTTAAGCCTTGATCAGAAAGCTCTGGGTGATCGTCATGATGTAAGGAGTTCGTTGGTGGTGGTGATTTAATGGATGGTGTGGTGTAGCAACCGAACAAGCTCGAGAACAGTGATAGGTTATGGGTTTGTCCGGTGTGTGGATCCGTAGACCAAAACTCCTAATTTCTTAAGGGCTTTTGATCTACGGATCAATAGGAAGGTAGTGGAGATGGTGGTGTGTGATTTTGCACAGTGTAGTGGCGGCACGGCTTTGCTAGAGGCATTGCCGACTGTGGAGAAGACGGAAGGGGAGAGCGGTGAATGGTGGTTGAATTAGATTGGGAAGGGGTTGAATCTAACATAAAGGAGAGGAGGTAGAAGAACATATCTACGGACAAAGGGGAGGGAGATCCGTGTCGGATTTGATTGGTCGGTGCTGGAGTAGATGAAGGCTCTGGTGGTGAGAAGCGACGATGACGAAGGGGTAGATGGCCTCTGCTTTCGTCGGTGAGAGGCAAAAGACTTCGGAGAAGATCATGGGCTATCCAATTTGTCCATTGGATGGCTGGAAAATGGGGATTGAGAAGGTCACCGGAGTCGAGAGAGCTCATGGTCGGAGAGGAGGGAGGAAGGAGATTTCCAACATGGAATTGACTTAGGAGGAGCCTGGGACCTTGAGGATCCTTTATAGAGCTTAGAACCGAGATCTAAGTAGGAAATTAATTTCACTTGAGTCAATTTTGGGAACAAGGAATTCCCATGACTTCTCAGATTCGCTAGGGGTTTCTTGTGTGAGATTCGAGTCCCAAATCTTGTGTGAGAAGCTCAAAGGCTCTACACAGTGGTGGGTTGGGGATGGTAGCCTATGCGCTAAGGATACAGGAACCCTTCTTTTATGTTGCAAGAGGAGTGCGGGCACAGGCAGACGTTGGTTGAAGAAGAGGTGAAACGATGCAGATCATGGGAACAGAGATCCATGATTTTCGCTTGTGCATTTAGCCGACGCAACTCTCCTACATGCATCCGTTGGAGATAAAATAAAGAAATTAAATGAGGGCTATTTACTTATAAGCCCTTAAAAGAAATGTGAAATAAAATAATGCATGTAATGCAACCTAAAAGACTAACTATTCTAATGCATGCTATTCTAAATGAATTCTATGTATGAATGCAATGCATGAAATATGCAAATTTATTCATATGCATATTAATCTAATTCCTAGGCATCTTATATATTTATATTGTATGCTATTTATATGCCAATATTAATCTAATTCCTAGGCATTTAAGTAACTAATTAGCCCACAAATATGGGCTCATCAAATGCCCTCATGCCTAGCTTTTGCTAGTCCCTAGTAAATTCAAGTAATAACCTAGCTCTTCAAGTGGACTAGCCAACCCAATCAGTTTCCCTTTAGAAACATGTTAAGTTCAGACTTTAGACCTAAGGTTCCTAAGTAATTGCTAAGTTACAGACTAGGTTAACTAAAGACGAGTTGTAGGCACAGGTTTCCTTGATTTCTAACTCTACCCTAGGGTTTATTGGTCCTAGAGATTAAAGCATCCGTGCATGTGCATTGGTCTGAGTTATTTGAGGCTGGTTTGATTGCCAACCAGGAAAGAGAGCAAGAAAGATATATTTTTTTTTAATATATGATTTTTTTGTGTTTGATTCCTCTAAGTCTAACCTTCGATAAGCTATCAGCACGGTCTATGTCGGATTCATTGTCCTCATCACCGAACCTTGAAGGGTGCCTAGCTTTTGATGCTTTGAGATAGCACCACCTATAGTGACCCCAAGAACTCCTAGCAATCGATACTTCGAGATAGTATCGCCCATGGATTTCTAAAGTGAATTCAGGCCTGTAACAATCGACACTTCGAGATAGGGCCGCCCATGGTACCTGAACCGCACAATGCGCTTACATGCCCCCAGTAGGATGGATATCCTGAGAGACAAGTGCAGAGGAGGTGACATGTTATCATCGCATCCTCAAGGTGAGTATGTACTCCACCTCTCCTGTGGCAGGAACTCTTCCAATCAACTTGTGTTTTCAAGCTTCTCCTAAGTCAGAACTAAAAGAACCAAATTTTTTCTCCAAGAAAGGAATTAGGGTGATCACTATTTACACAAGACCAAGTGTGTGTGAATTGTGGATGCTTTGGTTATGAGGACCCGTAAACCAAAAGGTCGAAAAAGACATCAGGTACTACCAAACCTTTAACTCAATCCCTAACTTTCCTTCCTCAACCTCTTGAGGAATGGTCCGCAACTTAACTCCTACTTGAGTTTTTTCAAGTCCACAAAGGACCTTAAAGGTCTAAAGCTAGTAACTCAACTTAGCTTCTAAGTCAAAATCTAGAGACAACTTAGTCTAACCTAAAGTTTTGGTTTGCTTACGAATGCAGGACCCAGCCAGTTAAGCTCAATAATGTAATTTTTTTTTTAACAAATGTATGCAATGCAAAATATTTAAACTAAATGCATGAATGCACTATGCATAAATGCTATGTACAAATGCCTCAGATCCTATCCCCCCATGCCTAGTTCAAACAATGTTCTCATTGAAAATAAAATGGTCAAGGGAAGATGTTACCTGAGGTAGGAAAGAAAGGAGCTAAGGCTCCTCGAGAGTGACCTCGTCAACTAGATGGCCATCCAAAGTTACATAAGGTTTTAATTGTTGGCTGTTGACGGTAGAGGGTGCTACTGAAGAAGAAGGGCTCTTGATTTCCACAGCCCCATGCGGAAATACTTTGGTGATAATATAAGGCCCATCCCAATGTGATGTCAATTTTTCGGGAAACAACTTAAGTCTAGAATTGAAAGGCCAGACTTGTTAGTTGGGCTCAAAGGTCTTTCTAAGGATATATCTATCATGCAAGACCTTAGTTCTCTCTTTATAAGCTTGGGAGGTGTCAAAAGCGACATTCCTTAGCTCCTCAAACTCAGTCAACTCCAGTAAACGTGCTTTATCAGCTTGCTCTAAATACATGTTGACACTTTGGATAGCCTAGAGTGCCCTATGTTGAAGTTCAATGGGTAAGTGGCATGCTTTCCCATAAACAATCTGGAAGGGAGACATACCCAAAGGGGTTTTGTAGGCCATTCGATAAGCCCATAAAGCGTCATCAAGCTTTTGGGACCAATCCTTCCTATCTGGCCTAACAGGCTTTTCTAAAATGTTCTTGAGCTCCCTATTTGACACTTCAACTTGGCCACTTGTCTGGGGATGATAAGGGGTAGCAATATTGTGAGTTACTCCCAGACTCCTGAGTAGCTGATTGAAGTGATGGTTTCGGAAATGAGGTCCCCCATTACTTATAATCGTCTTTGGGCAGCCAAAGCGAGATATGATAATAGCCTTCACAAATTTCAAAACCACAGAGTGGTCATTTGTGCGTGTAGGGATGGCCTCTACCCACTTGGAGACGTAATCCACTGCCACCAAGATATATTCGAATCCATGGGACGAAGGGAAGGGATCCATGAAGTCTATCCCCCAAACATCAAAAATTTCCACAGGTTGGATAGGGTGTTGGGGCATCTCATTCCGTTTCCCAATCGTTCTAGTCCGTTGACATCTGAGACAGGCCTTAACAAAGTAATGGGAATCCTTAAATAAAGAAGGCCACCAAAAGCTAGATTGGAGAACCTTAAAAGCTGTTTTCTTAGCACCAAAGTGTCCTCCACAATGAAGCTCATGGCAAAATCTCAACACACTCTATTGCTCTTCTTCACGCACACATCATCTCCAAACTTGGTCTTGTCCAATATGAAATAATTCTGGCTCTTCCCAATGAAAGAATCTAGCTTAAGAAATGAATCGCTTCCCTTTTTGTGTATCCCATGAGCCAGGGGTTTCTCCAGTGACCAAGTAATTAACTGTATTCGCATACCAAGGTGAAGTTGGTGTTACTACCATAACGGTTTCATCGGGAAATGTCTCGCGAATGTCTCCAGATTGCGAGTAATCAAGGGGAAGGTGAGATAGGTGGCTTGCCACTACATTTTCCACTCCTTTCTTTTCATGAATTTCCAAATCAAACTCTTGAAGGAGTAGAATCCATCGAATTAAACGTGGCTTAGAGTCTTTCTTGGCAATAAAATTTTCACTACCACATGATCAGTAAAAATGACCACCTTAGATCCAAGAAGATAAGACCTAAACTTCTCCAGAGCAAAAACTATAGCAAGTAATTCCTTTTAAGTGATTGTGTAGTTTTGCTGTGGTTCAATTAAAGTCTTGCTAGCATAGTGCAGCACATGTGGTCTTCCCTCAACCCTCTGTCTAAGAACGGCTCCCACTGCATAATCTGAAGCATCACACATCAGCTCAAATGGGAGTGTCCAATTAGGTGCTCAGAGAATAGGCGCAGAGGTCAAGGCCTCCTTCAGTGTATGAAAAGCCTTGCTACACTTTGAATCAAAATCGAAGGAAGATTCCTTCACCAATAAGGCGCAGAGTGGCCTAGAAATTTTGCTGAAATTCTTAATGAATCGCCTATAAAAACCTGCATGGCCTAGAAAGGATCTAATCTATTTGACATTCGTGGGCAATGGAAGTTTGGAAATAGAATCAACTTTAGCCTTATCTATTTCTAAGCCTCTTTTAGACACAACATGCCCAAGTACAATTCCTTTTTGTACCATGAAGTGGCTTTTCTCCCAGCTGAGGACTAAACCAGTCTCCTTACATCTCTTTAGCACATTCTCCAAGTGCAGGAGACACTGGTCGAAAGACAAGCCGTAAATGGAGAAATCGTCCATAAAAGCCACGACGCACTCGTCAATCATGTCCGAGAAAATGGACATCATACACTGCTGGAAAGTTGCAGGTGCATTACATAATCCAAACGACATACACCTAAATGCAAAAGTGCCATAAGGACTAGTGAAAGTTGTCTTATCTTCATCATCAGGGAAGACTGTAACCTGGTTGTACCCAGAATGTCCATCTAAAAAGCAGAAATACTTGTTCCCTGCCAATCTCTCTAGGATCTGATCAATAAAGGGCAAGAAAAAGTGATCCTTCTAGGTAGCGATGTTCAGTTTGCGGTAATCAATGCAGACCCTCCAACCAGTTGAGGGTCTGGTCACCAGTTGTTCACCCTGGTCATTTGCATCTACCGTGAAGCCTACCTTCTTTGGCATCACATGGATTGGACTAACCCATTTGCTATCTGCGATGGGATAAATGATCCCAATGTCCAACCACTTCAAAATTTCCTTTTTAACCACCTCCCTCATGTTGGGGTTAAAACATCTCTGCATGTCTCGAAAGGGTTTGATGGAATCATTAGTATAAATGTGATGCATGCAAAGAGTAGAGTCTATACCCTTAATATCAGCAATCGTCCAAGCTATGGCTTCCTTGTGCCTTGATAAATAGTCTAACAAGGCTCCCTCTTACACTTTAGATAGTGCAGATGAGATGATTATAGGGAGCGTATCATTTGGCCCAAGGAATACATACTTGAGACAGTCTGGGAGGGGTTTTAGTTCAAGGTCGAGGGCTTGTATGGTTGAGGGTTTCAAAATAGAAGTCCCCATCTCAGGTAGCAGATCTACCTTAGGCATACATGATGGGGAAAGAGACTCAGTAGAAACTCCAAGCAATTCCTCAAGTTCTAGCACATCCCCTTCACATTCCTCCAAGAGATGGGAATGCTCATTTAGAATGACATGCTGAAGGGGGTCATCACATAAAATTGCAGGAGTTGTCTCTTCAATCAGATCATCTACCACCTCATCCTGGGAACAATCCTCAAATCCAGCTTGTTTATAACCATCAAACACATTCAGCCGAATTTTCCTATTCCCAAAGCCCATTTTTAACACCCCAGTGTGACAATTAATTGAAGCATTAGAAGTCACAAGAAAAGGGTGGCCCAAAATGATTGAGAGCTTGGTTGGTTTGTTGGTAGGGTCAGTGTCCAGTATTAGAAAGTCAATGGGGAAAAAGAAATCCTCCACTCTCACGACGACATCTTCCAACAAGCCCCATGGTGTCTTCAAAGAATGGTCTGCAACTTGGAGGATTACAGGGGAAGGCTTTAGATTGCCTCCTCCAAGTTGTTCATATACATAGCTCGGAAGGATGTTTACCCCCACACCCAGATCAAGTAGAGCTTTGTCTATTTTTAGGTCGCCAATGACCACTGAGATGTATGGGGCTCCTGGGTCCTTAAGTTTCAGGGGCATCCCGTGTTGTATAATTGAGCTAACAGAATCAGGAAGGACAACTTTTGATTGGACCTGTTTCCTCGACTGCCGCTTTTTCATGCACAGGTCCTTGAGAATCCCTCATTATAAGTATTAGAAAAAGGGTCATTACGAGGTATAGGTTGAAACCCTTGGGTGGCATTCAGGTCCGCCTATACAAGGTTAGGGAATTGGGAGGCCAAATGAAAATCCACAATAGCATGTGTATTGCCGTTGCAAATGGAGCATTTAAAAGCTTAGGAAGCAGAGGCATTTGGCGTGAGTTGGCTAGGGTTTGTCATAAGCCTTTCCATGTTTTGGTTCAACAATTGAATCTAGAAGGCCAAATTTTGGATATCCCTAGCCTCATTTGCCTCAATCTTTCACTGCATAAGAGTGGGTTTCCTACCCAAATAGGCAGAATTTAGGTGGATAGAATTCTGACTGAAGGTCTCAAAAAGATCCCAATCCTCATCTTCAGTTTTTGTAAGAAAGGTTCCTGCACATGCACCATCCATTGTTTGTCTGTGCTTGTCATTTAATCCAATGTAGAACCTTTCTACAAGTTGCCATCTTGGCACTTGATGATGGGGACATAAGCATAACAAATCTTTGAAGCACTCCCATGCATCATGAAATTGTTCTTCATCTTGTTGAGCAAAACCTATGATTTCCCTCCTGTAGTGATTAGTCTTGCTCATGGGGAAGTATTTTTTCAAAAGCTCTCCCTTCAAGGCATCCCAAGTATCCACTCTACCATCTAGAGTGTGATACCAATGCTTCGCCTTATTCTTGAGGGAGAAAAGAAAGAGGGTTCGCATTTGGGCGTCATTAGTAACACCCTGCAATCTCACCGTGGAACAGACCTCGGTGAATTCCTCCAGATGCCTGTAAGGGTCCTCCCTAGAAGTACCATAGAATGAGGGCAACAGAGATATGGTACTACTCTTGATTTCATATGAATTATTCCCCCCAGGTCTTCTCAGTGTATGGCTAGGTTGGTTAGTAGAGATAAAATAATCTCTTAGAGATCGTTGGTTCTCCACAATTCTATTTTCACCTTCCTTGGCCATCTCTCTTCTCTCTTGGTTGGCTCTCCTAAGGATCCTTTCAGGTTCTGAATTAAACGCAAGTTGTCTCCTCAGAGATCGCCTACCAAGCATAGACAAACAAACACAATTCAAAAGAACTTTTATGTCTTTAATCAATTAAGGCCTTTGAGGTTTTAGTCCAGTTGTAGGTGACAATAAAAAATTTCCCAATCAATTACGTGCCTATTGTCGACCTACGAAATGCCTTAATGAAAGCCTAATTGGAACTTAGGTGCTCTGCCCTAAAGTTCAACTAGTAAAGTACTCCAAGGATGGAAGATTGAGGGATGCAAGTAGGCCTAAGCCTTCCTTTGAAGCTGTGCTTTCATAGTGCTTATTAACTACCCTCAAAAATCCGTGATAGGGTATCCCCCTCCTTGAAGTTACAAAACTTTTGAGCTTAAGTTTCAAACACTTTGACATCCAATGGTAGAAGAGTTCTTTCCTAGTAGCTCAAAACCTAGGAGTGTCTAATTGTGTGCTTTAGTGCGCAGTCATGCACATGTGCATTCACCGTAAAAGTTTGAATTTTTGAACCCAGCATAATGTCTCAAATAAACTCCTTGAGTTTTATATGTTCCTCCTTTAATTAGTCCTTTTTTCAGAAAATGTGACCACTTGTTAAGTCATTTCAAGACAACTTATGTGATCTTGGAATTAAGTCTAAATGCAAATGCATGATCAAAATATGGATGCAAAGTAAGAAAATGCATACCTTGCTTCCAACAATCAACAATGCAAAAATGCATGCAATGCAAAGAAATAAATCTAAAGGCTACTCATACAGACCTGAATGGTTCATCCTAAGGGTAGGCAGCTTCTAGCAGGCAGCTCATTTTTTTTATTTTTTTAGCTACTTATGCACAATCAAGAAAAGATAAAATCAACCCACAAAATAAAGTAAAAACCTAAATCTAAAGAAAAAAGGAACAAACTCCCAAAAATTACCCAACACGGGCCTAAAACAAAATCGGGCAACAAACCCCTAAAACTGGTCCCAAAGTACAAGAGCAAGAAAACAAACAACTAAATTAAACCTAAAGAGTCTATTCTAAACTACGGAATCAAAATTCTAAGAGGAAGACTCCTCCTAGATGGTCCTCCGTGCATCTCTATGCATGTGGGTCAAGGCCCACAAGCTCCTATGTTTATCTCAGAGGTGGCGCAAGGTCCACCAAGATGCGAAGCTCAGTTCCTCCTCCAAGTGGTGGAAACAAGGTCCACCACGGCGTTCCAAAATAGGGGATTCTTCCTCTCTCCTCCTCGCGCATGGGAGAGAGGATCGTTGGAGGGGCTCTTCTGGGAATAGGTCGGTCAGAGCAAGACCTTTGCATTGGTGGTCGTGGCGAAGTGCGAGGCAGCCGAATCCAGCCGGACGGAGATCCGGTGAAGGTGGCTTCCAGCGGCTCTTGCTGTTGCTACTGAAGACGAAGAGGTGGCAGTTGCTAAAGGGCGGCATGCGTGCGGAGGACACTGAGGATGCACGGGTATGCACGAGTTCTCGTGACTGGAGGTTGGTGGTGCATGGAGATGGTGAGTGCTGCTGCACGTGGGAACTTACTTGGGCAGATGGGAGTGCAACAAGGGGGCGTGCGTTGGAGGCAAGGGGGCGCAGCAAGGGCATGCACGCTGGAAGCTGGCCAAGGCTGCTCGCTGCTACTGCGCATGTGGAGCAGCAGCGAGGATGGCGAGACGTAGAGGCGGTGGGTGTGCAAGAATGGTGCTGCTGCAGGTGGTGGTTGCGTGTGGGCAAGAGCGCACACACTCATGGAGATCACGTAGATGGTGCACCGGGGGTGATTGCATGCGAGCAGTGGAGGTGCGTGGAGAGGGTGTTTGGATTCTTTTTGGTGGAGGAAAAATAGAGGAAGGAAAAACAAAGAGGAAGGTGGAGGTCAAACGTCCGGGATCATTCCCAGATGTCTTAACTGGCGCGGGGGCGAGGAACTAGAGTTGGTTGCTGGTGATGGCGGTGATGAAGCATGGAGGGGTGCACACTGAGGTGCTCACAGTAATGCAGCTGCTCTGATTTGGTGGAGCATCCTGTCACAACGCATGCCTACGGTGATGGAGCAGATTGCCACTGTCGAGGTCAGCGGTGGTGGAATGGAGAAGCTCAAATGCTCTACACAGTGGTGGGTCGGGGATGGTGGCCTGTGTGCTAAGGACACAGGAACCCTTCTTTTATGCTGCAATAGGAGTGAGGGCACAGGTAGACATTGGTTGAAGAAGAGGTGAAGCGATGCAGATCGTGGGAACAAAGATCCACGATTGTCGCTTGTGCATTTAGCCGGTGCAACTCTCTTGCATGCATCCGTTGGAGATAAAATAAAGAAATTAAATGAGGGTTATTTATTTATAAGCCCTTAAAAGAAATGTGAAATAAAATAATGCATGTAATGCAACCTAAAAGATTAACTATTCTAATGCATGCTATTCGAAATGAATTCTAAGTATGAATGCAATGCATGAAATATGTAAATAAATGAATAATTAGACTAATCTATTTACATCTTATTGTATGCTCTTTATATGCCAACATTAATCTAATTCCTAGGGATTTAAGTAACTAATTAGCCCACAAATATAGGCTCATCAATGATGCTTTTATAGACCTAGGAACATACATAAATATGCATTTTAGGCCAATTAGATGTGTGCACATCACACCCCCATGCCTATCTTTGGCTAATACCTAGCAAAACTATATGCTATTTATAAAAGAATTACAATCAAATTACTTGGGCAATAGTTATTTCTCAACAATAAGAAGTTTCTTCTAAAGACCTGAACTACAGAGACTCAATAGTGTCTGGGTGTCTACCAAAATGCAGACCGCCCAAGCCTCACCTTATTCAAAAGCAAATACATTTTTTTTCTTTTTCTTTTTTTTATTAATTTTTTTGGATTTTTGAGTTTAGAGTTTCGGGACAGCTTTCTACGACTACCCAATCCACCCAAGACTCGAAAAGAACTCTAAATTCTAAATCTCTTTTGTGACTGTGATAGACTCACTGATTGGCAATCAAAATAGACTTCAGGTTTCTATGAATCCTAGGTGATCCAAATGAAAAATTTTTACCTAAAGGTGTATCTATTCGACTGGTAGCTTTCTCCCTACTTTTTATTTTTATGAGGCCAACACAAGAGCGAACCCAGTTTATATCTTCCTAGCTTATTCTACTTCTCCGCTTCTTCCTAAGTGTTTAGAATTACATGTGCATTCTTGTGAGCTGAGTTCTGGATAATCGATCAATGGGTTGTTACCCACAACTTGCCAGCCATACTTGTGCGGTGAAGTGTGGCTTATTTATTTATTTATTTTTCTTTTCTATTTCTCATCATTTTTTTTGGTATTTTTCTTCTTTTTTTTTCTAAGTAGGTGACTTTCCTGATCTAAGATTTACCTAAAGGTAGTAGAAAAAGAATGGTCATATGACTAGGCTCTGGATAACTAGCCAATGGGCTATTACCCACACCAACTTACCAGCCATACCACCCTAGAAGGTTCATTAGCTACCCAATTTCCGTTAAAACTGTCGAAAAGTGAGTTAGGGCAAATAGTGTGTAGATGCTTAGACTATAAATCCCCTCAAATTAGAGGGTGGGTTGATAAGTCGTGTACTTATCACCCCAACTTATTTAACCAATTAGAAATGAATTCAGAATGGCGAGGACTCGAGAAACAAGTCAACATTTTAGTGGACACCCAAGTTGATTAAACCTAAAGACCTAAAGAATCTAAGTGTTTAGGTCCTATTGTATTATTTTCTAAGGTTGAAAAACTTCTAATGCCCAAATTCTCTTTTCCTAATTCAATTTTTTTTTGAAAATAAAGAGAAAGTAAAAAGAATCTACGAAGGTAACAAAATGATTCAGAGGTGAATATATATCCACCCCCCCATGCCTATCTAATGTAATGTCCTCATTGTATTAAAAAGACATGACAAAGAGCAAAATAGAGAAGAAAGCACCTAAATTTCATGATTAGCATGTCAGCTTCAAGATAAAAATAGACTGTATACTTGCTAAGTTATTGCCTTCAGCTAGGCACATTTTACAAACAACGAAGAAATCAAGAATTCACATATGCGAGTCAAAATCGAAATAAAAGAATAATTTTTGGACTCGCAAGGAGAAGATGTCCATAGATGTGGACTAGGTTATGATGTAGACCCATGCCCCACAATTTAGTGGTTCTAAGGTTCTAGATGAAAATTACCCAGATTTGGAGATCATTACGCAAGTGGGACCAAGCCTGCAGTTTGTGAAGATGCAACCCAAGTCCAAAATGTCGGACAAAAGGAAAATTTGTATCAAAAAGATAATCAGTTAATTTGTGCTTGGGATGAACATTCTCAGAGTTTAAAATGTCATAAGGATCCTGGTAGAAGGTTGGTAGTTTCAGGAAGATAGGAACCCCCAGACTTAGACTTCTGTTTCCCTCGGAATTAGCTTCCCAAATCTTCATTTCCAAATTCCTATCCTCCATAATCAAAGTTTTCGAGACCTCGAAAGTGTTATCAACCTCGTCTAAAATATCTAAGTCTAAAATTTGTGGCTTAATCAGAATTGACTTGGGTTTGGTAATCTCAAGAAGATAATCATCATTATGCTCAAAGGGGAGTGATTGAGGAGTGCGTCTATGAATTGAAACCTTTATGAAATTAGGATATGAATTTTCTATACTTGCCCCAGTGGGATCACAATCCTCAATTATTGGGCTATGAACTGATTCATTGAATTCCTTAGGCCCAATCATATAACTAAAATCATTTTCCTTAAACTCAAGTGATACTTTACATAAAGATTCTTCACCCTAAGAATCAAAGAATTCTGAATCCACATTTATGTGTCTCAAAATCATCTATCATTTCTTGGTCCATGGAGAGATACGTTTTCTCATACCCTGGTTCAGGGATCTCGGGTGAAGAAATCAATTCTTCCTTAATTGGTTTCTCTAAACCAATCTGGTTATCCCCAATCTCGTAAAATGGTCCAACCTACTGGTGCCTGAGCAAGTTCTGACATTGGCTCTCCTGAAGGGGATTCATCCTGAGAATCATCCCAAGATTGGACTAGAGCAATTACAAATCTCATCCTTAATTTTGACAATTTCTCAAGTGAAAACTCACCCGGGTCCTTATCCTTAACATCTTGGAGCCAATCTAATAAATACTTGTTAAGATCATCAATCATTTGAATCAAAGGCTCTAATTCTTCAATGTAGGGTGTTGGCTGAGCTTCTAAAGATTGAATGGTGTTCCTTAAGTTAGCCAACACCCTATCTTGGACTTGGTTCACCTGAACCAAATGATTTGGGTGGGTTTGGATTTAGTCCAGGGGAGTCAAGTAAGCTTCTTGATGCCCTCCCTGATAATAGATCATTTCTGATTGTTTATAAAGGAATGATGACCTATATGCAGTGTAATCTGGGGGAGGGTAAGAGTTATAATCATGATATCCTTTTTGATTATAGATTGGGTTAGGTTGATTATCAAAGGGTAGAGATCTATAATTGGTGTAGCTTGGAGAAGGATAAAAATCAAAATCATGGTGTCCAAGGTTAGACCCTGAACACAGAGGTCTGGAATTGTATCCCTAATCAAGATTATCCCAACTAGTAGATAGGTGAGAATAAGTCTGGTTGGGATAATAATCATCTTGGGAACAAGTAGTGGTAGGAGGGTAAGAGTGGAAATGCAAGTAGGATGTGGAAGGATCCATGGCAAAGTGGAAGGAAAGAGAAAAGATAGGTGTCCTGTAGTACAAATAATCAAACCTGTCCTTCGGTGGGGTAGCCAAAAGACCTACAACTCTTAGAACCCGCCTTGAGATGAAAGAAACGATTTGGTCTACTTCTTTCTGGTCAATCCAACCGATTAGAGGGAGGGATTGGGGAGAAGGCTCTTCCCTTGGCTTTCGCCTCACCCCAACTATGGTTGTTTGACACTGCTCCCCTAGCTAGACATCAGATGGCTCGGTAGAGGCAGATTAATTGAAAATAATCTCGATCTGGGCCTCGAAGAGCGAGTCGAATCCTTAAGGCCAACATCTACTTGATTTTTAGTTAGTCTTAGGTTTGAATGTGCTTAGGAATGTGATGGGCCCTTTATCTGGGTTGTACCCTTAAAGATCAGTTTCAATGTGTGTGCGTGCACAACCAATGGTTTTCAAGTAAGATTATTTTTGGATGTAATGAATTTTAGGCTTTAAATCTTGCTTGGTAGCTTTTAGGATTCAACTTTCAAGTATATTCAGACCAGGTTTTGTGAGGCACACCAAGTTTTGAAAGCACAAGTGAAGATATATTTCTTTATAACTCAAAAGAATGTGGAGTGCCTAGTTAATTCCTAAAAGTTGAATCCTAAGGGGC
This sequence comes from Thalassia testudinum, assembly GCA_037157565.1. Classification (NCBI taxonomy): domain Eukaryota; kingdom Viridiplantae; phylum Streptophyta; class Magnoliopsida; order Alismatales; family Hydrocharitaceae; genus Thalassia; species Thalassia testudinum. The sequence continues at coordinate 2,125,475 of JAZHRO010000073.1, read as the reverse complement.
AACTACTCAATGAATTACTTTTATCTTAAGTGGTGCAACCCAGATAAATCAGAAAAGTGGCCTCATGCACCACTAATTAAGGCACCCAATCAGCTTTAGCCTATTTTGATATCTAATCACTTATTCATATAGTGTGTTAAGGTGTACCGGGTCCTTAGGCCGGCTCCCTGGTTAAGTGATTGAATCAAACAAGAGTGGTGCACTTTAGTATGTGTGTAGGTGTATAAGGTGTGTAAATTTAAATAAACCCCACAATCAGATATATATATATATATATATATATATATATGAGGGGGTGAAGTGAGTGGTCGTGACAAACAAACAACCAAGACTAACCTTAGGATTTATGCAAACTCTTAGATTAATTAGGGTTTGTGTTATTAGGTGGTGGAATGAAATCTAAGGGGGTGTGATGTAGGGTACACTTGCAGACCCTTCAATAGCACTTTACTCCAATCTTATAGCTCTAGCTCACCTCAAAAGAGTACCTGCAATCATAGTAAGAAAAGAGAAAAGTGAGGTAAAAGATCAGTAAGGCGAAGAACCTGGGAATCAAAGAGTGTTGCCTCCCTGGCAACAGCACCAAATGATGAGTGTGATTTTCTTTGCGAAAAGTTGAGTTTTTGAAAACCCATGGTAGTTGCGTAAAAATCCACTATTGAATAAATTTACCTAAACTCTAGTGAGTCCCAGGTCGATCACAAGGAGGTGAACATTTGATTAAAGACTACATTTAGAATTATTATCACAAAGTAGATTAGCTGATCAAATTAAATCTACACTAGTTATTCTACTTAAACAATAAATAGTAGAAGAGAGAGATAGAATAGTACAAAGAAAGAGAAAATAGGGAGAGATCGACGCGAGATCGTGTGAAGTCACTTCATCTTCCATTGTTACATGCATGCAGATACGATGGCGTGTACGATCACACGTCATTGCACGTGTGTGTGTGCATCCATTCATTTGGAACCCCTAGGCGTGCCACGTTGCATCCGCCACTGCCATTTATCATTGATCAAATGGTCGAATTCCATTGGAGCATGCCACCAGAGGATTAAAACCACACGGCGAGGCTCAAACGTGTGCCCCACACTCTGCGTAACACCTTCAACCACTGTGTTGAGGGGATGCTTTCGTAGTGTTTGCAATTTTAGGCATGCGCACTATTGGCCGTTGGATGGAAATCCAACTGCTAAGATTGAGGGGTGCGGAAGGAGTCCTGCGAGCGACCTTGGGTAGCCAAGATGGCACCACGTGGAACTATCTGGGCCGTCCATTGTCCAATACTTGTATATGGTGCCACAGATATCGGATAAGGATGATTTCTATGCCATTGGGCTACCATTGTCATATGGATTTGCACCACCTTGTCCCTTGACCTTTGATCTTCCTCAGATTGCATCTAATGCTATAGAGGTCTGATCGGGGGGATCTCAGAGGCATTGGACTCTGATCGTCACCCTAATCAGATCCGTAGGGTTGGATCTTCAATCCAAGGCCTAGAAAAAAATCAACCTGTCCCCTAATCACAAAAAGAGGCAAATTAATCTATAATTTGTACCAACTAATCTAAATGCATGATGATGCATGCTATGCAATATTTATAATGCATGATGCTTCTATATACCTAGGAAGATGCATAAATAAGCATTTTAAGTTAATTAGATTTATGCACATCAATGCCCTTGTAGTCTCTACACTCCATTCTTGTCCTTCCTTGTACCCAAGTTAAGGAGCATGAATTTGGAGGACAACCAAGCAGGGATTGAGGGTGGACATCTACCACCCTAAGAGGAGATAGGAGGAGCACTTCAAGGAGCTAGGAGAACCCCTTTTCAAGTCTAGGAGCAGTTGTACTTGGAGCAAGGAGATTCTCCTTCATATTTATTTGGGAGATTTTCTACTTCTTCATACTATTGTCATTATTTTTGTAGAAGCATTCCTCTACTTAGGGATTAGTTGTGTGGACCCCTCCACATAATTGAGCTCCCTAAGTACCTGTAGACAACTTCTTTTATAATATCAAGTGTCTTTCCTATCATCATGTCCTCCCTTGTCTGCTATCACAATTGGCGAGGCTTGTAGGCAGAAGTTGTCCCTTTTGTTGTAGATGCCTATTACCACTCTCCCTATCAAATATCTTGGTTTACCACTGCAAGAAAAGAAAATAAAGAAAAAGGACTGGGTTCAGCACTTTAAGAAGATGTCGTTAAAAATGGAAGGGTGGTGCAACAGGTTCTTGTCGAAGGGGGGAGATTGATTTTATCGAACTCGGTCCTTTCAGCGATTCTGATGTTCTTTTTATCTATGTTCAAACCGTCAGGTTTAGTGCTAAAGAAAATGGATGCTATTCATAAAAAATTCTTTTGGAAGGGGCCAACACATAGCGGCAGATTTATGTAGCCCATGAAGTGGAAGTTTGTGTGTACTCTAAAGAAAAAAGGATGACTAGGAGTGAGATCTCTTAGAGAGTTTGGAGACTCCCTTTTGTTAAAATGGGGAGTGATTGCTCTACATGGAGACAAGGGCATGTGGCAAATCATTGTTAGGGATTCTTATGGTGGTGTTGATGGAATGGTGGAGAATGTAGTTCGGCAGAAGTCAGCATCTCTCATTTAAGACTCTTTCACCAAAGCCGTGGTGGAACACCAAAACCTCTTCAAACTGTTCTTGGGTAATGGAGAAAAAATGCATTTCTGGGAGGATGATTGGAGCGGATTGGGCCATCTTGTAGACATCTATCAACACATTTATGATGGTTCGAAGAGGAAGCAAGCTTCAGTGGTTGATATGTGGCAACAATAGGATGAAGCATGGAGGATACCTTCTATGGGTGGCAGCCTTACTACTAAAACGAGAGAGAAAGCAGATTCCATGCGGCTTGCCTTGGCTGCATTCAAGACAAGGGATGGCCTGGATGCTTTTGCTTAGAAAAAGGGAGTGTATGCCCCCAGTAGTGCGTATGAGGTCCTATCAGAGATGTAGGAAAGGGATGCTCTTGGACGTGTGTACACCCACTTCTAGAGATTGAAGATCCCAGTGAAAGTCTAGATTTTTCTATGGCTGGCTAGGTGTGGAGGGTTGATACAGGGGCCTCAGCAAAAGAGTATTTGGAGTAGACATGATGATGTGCCCTCTTTATGATTTTGAAGAGGATGACACCAAACACCTCTTTAGTATACGCCTTGTGACCAATGAGGTATGGCTTAGATTTTGTCCATCCCCCCTTCTAGATTAGGAGACGCTATGGGCACACTTTGTGAAGAAGGATAAGGCACGTGAGACTATGGTTGCTATTGTGTGGGCTTTATGGAGCGCTAGAAATGATGTAACTTTTAATAGAGGCAATGTGTGGGTGGAAAATATATGTAGTGATGTAGCATTTAGTGCTTGATTGTGGTGTGAGAACTTGTAGTTCTTTTTATTTAGCTTATTAAAAAAAATGGATTGCTATTGCGAATGGTAGCAATGGGCACACTTTCCGGAGAAGGATAAGCCACGTGAGACTATGGCTACTATTATGTGGGCTTTATGTCGGGCTAGAAATGATGTAACTTTTAATGGAGGCAATGTGTGGGTGGAAAATATATGTGGTGATGTAGCGTTGAGTGCTTGATTGTGGTGTGAGAACTTGTAGTTCTTTTTATTTACCTTATTTAAAAAAATGGATTTCTACTGTGAATGGTAGTAGTCCTTTCTCTTTGTCAAAAAAAAAAAATCAAGTGCCTTCCATTATTCCATGTGCTTAATTTTTAAGCTTTAAGTTATTTGGTTTTCGTGCACCCACAACACCTTTCTAATTAACCTAGGTGCACTTGCCTAAGGTGATCTTAGAAAGGAGGATTACATCTTGTTCACTTAGGCATAATTCTCATTTCGTTGCCTATGTGTCTAAACCCTAAAAATATCAAAAATCATAAATATAAAAGAAGATTTGAGTTAGTGAGAGAGAGTACTAATTTCTTAACTAAAGTTGCCCCCTTGGACGACCCTAAATACTCCCGTTATCTAGGTATATAAATTTAAAAGTTGGTCAGATCTTACGCATTACAATGAAAAAAATTCTCATTTATAAAACCATGTATTTTTCTCATCACTACTATAGGCAAATAGTACTTCCCTATGGTAGAAGTGGATTGGCGTGAGTGGTGCAACATTTTAGTGCTCTCGGATGTAGAGTTTAGAGAGAGCAAGGATTGATCCGTCCTAGCTAAATTCTTCTTTCAATAACTAAAATGATGGAAAGTATTATCTCCTAGTTATATTTAGCAAAGGAGAGGTTTCCATCTATTTATAGAGATCTTAGGAATGCTTAAGAAGGGTTGGGAGAGGGCTCCTAGCTGTTGTAATGAAATCCAAGAGGATTTGGTCAAGATTTTAATGAGATCAGGGCAATAATTGGGTCTAACAGCGGGATCAGATGACTAAAAAATGTGTCAGACATCTAATAAGGGTACATTGAACGGCTGATAAAAGTTTTGGACGCCTAATTTTGAAGGGTGGATTTCTTGGAATTAATCAAATCCAAATAGGGATCTTGTGTTCAAGAGTCAAACATCTCATGTAGACATATAGAACATCTAGAACAAATATTAAACATCTGAAAATGTGATATGTGGTTCCTAAACTTGATTAGATTCAAACATTAGACGTCTGTAGGACGTCTGGACAATCTATTGGATGTCTGATGAAAGGGATAACCCTAGAGAATTGATTTCTTGAGAATCTAAAGATCAAGGATACTTTGAAAATTCAAGATTTTGGTTAGAAGTAGGTCCAACGTCTCTTTATTGGATGTCTGATAAGGATTCTAGATGTCTGAAAATATTAATAGAACATTTCTAATAGGCCTCGAGAAGGTTGTGGTCTGACATAACTTGAATTGGGTTTAATGGTTCTTTATTAGATGTTTGAGAAGGTCTTCAGACGACTAGAGATAAGTATGGATGCTTGTAACTAGGTATGGACATCTAATATGCTGAAGGCAAAAATTGTAAGGGCAGGCTATTTGGGCATTGGACGTCTAATCCTATTATCAGATGACTTGAAAGATTATATCAGACATTTGGTAGATATGTTGGACGTCTAATGGAGTAGGCTATTTACTATTTTGATTTTCTAACTTAACTCTAAGTTTTGCCTAAGTGACCTAAGGTTGGGTAAGTGTGTCCAGGACCTAGGATATTATATTTTGGGCTCTTTAACAAATCTCTAAGTAAATAAAAGAGCAAACATAGAAAAGGTTGGGTAAGTGTGTCTAAGTCCTCTTCTTCAATCTTTTCTTCATCTTCAAGCTTCAGCTCCAAGCTTTGATTTCATGGCCCCAATTCCATGCTCCTTCATGTTTTTCTCCTCCATCAAGCTTCTTCATTCATCATCTGGCTTGGGCTTGAACTCCTCCACACTTGCTTCTATTTGCATTGATCCTGAAATCTTAATCTTAAATGTAAATGTTAAATGATAGGAGTTTTGTTATCATTAAAATTAATGATCGTGATGCATTTGTACCAACAATCTCCCCCCTTTTGATGATGACAAACCCATAAATAATAATGTTCAAAAGATCTCTCCCTTGTTGACATTATCAAAAGGATTTAATTTTTAATCAATTTATCCTATATCTCCCCCTTGAAATATGCTCTTCTAAGAATTGATTAACTCTCCCTTTTTGACATAATAAAGGAAATAAGTCAATCTTCCTTGGTAACATGTACTTTTTTGTCAAATTCAAAATTTTCAAGGGTTACAAGTGATCTTCCCTATTTTTTAATGGAATTATAGCATATATATATAATTCCTCCCCCTATCTTGATGCTATATAAAAAATCATCAAAATAAAGAGGGTTTTACTTAACTTACCAAGGCCAATAATATGGCCCATGTGGAGGTTGCCACATGCAATTATTTCTCCATCCATAGCTTTCAAATATGGGGTAAGGTGCTTGATACTAGTTGTTAGCTTGGGGACCCCAAATCCATAACCCATTGGCCTCCTTGTTGTCCATCTTGAGTTTCTTCATGTTTGTTGAGGCTTCTTAGGTCCGTTCTTTGGTCCTTCTAATTTGAGTTGTCCATCCTTTAATTTGTAGATCCAATTCTTTACATTGTACTCTTCCTTGAATCCTACAAACAAGATTCAAGTTGCCTTTTTGGTATCCAAGTGAATTTGGATTCAAACTTGTTAGTGGGTCTACTTGGTGGAGATTCTTTCTCAACCCTTTGGCTTGTACTAGCCTTATAATACCCAAACCCAAATTCACTAGAGGATGACTTTTGATGGGTGATCAATTTGTCCAAATTTGCCTTCCCTTTATAGAATTTGGTTAGATCATCAAGGAGTTGATTTGACTTCTTGAGATGGGCTATTTCAAATTCCAAATTTTGAATATTATCTTGGAATTCTTTGATGTCTTATTTCAAGACATGATTTTCAAATCTAAGCAAAGACACATTAGTTTCTACATCCTTAATTTTCTCCAAATGAATTTTATTTTTAGAATCTAGTTCTCAAATTTTTCTAACAGAGATTTATTTTCAAATTTAAGCTTTTTTCATTCAATTTTAATAATCTTATACTCAAAATATAAAGATTCGAAGGCATCCTGAAGTTCTTCTATAGAAAAGGAGTTTACTTTACTATTGACATTTTTTTCATCTTCCTTCTTGCTATCATCCATGATGGCCATGAAACCAAGTCATGCAATTTCATTCTTTGATTACTTCTCAGGTTCTTCCTCTTCCTCTTCTGAACTTGAGTTGTCTCAAGTTGCTTGGAACGCATTCTTCTTGTGCATTTTTTTTTCTTTCCCTTTTCAAGAGTGGACATTCCAGTCTTAGGTGCCCTTTCTTGTTGCAATGGTAGCATCTAACTAGCTTCTCCACTTTCTTCTTTTTCTCCTTCTTTGATTCCTTGAGAAAGATAAAAATCTTTTAGGTAAAAATAGAATTTCTTCATCATTGAAGCTTACCTTGCTATTCGATGCAGCATTGAAGGCAAGCATCTTCTATGGCTCCAATGTTTCCTTCTTTTGCTCCATCTTATTCTCATAAGCCATGAGGTTGCCCAAGATCTCATCCAAGTTGAGCTCCTCTACTTGATGGGCTTCTTCGATAACAAATTTTGGCTCCCATTACAGTCTAAGGGAGCGTAGGAGCTTAAATTGAAGCTCTCTTTCAATGAAGGTCTTCCCAAGAGACTTAATGTTGTTCACAATAAGTGTGAACCTAGCGTACATATCATTTAAACTTTCATTATTTTTCATAACAAAGGATTCCAATTCTTGTGAAACCATATTTATTTTAAATGTCTTTACCTTAGACGTACCTTCATGAATTACCTCTAAGGTGTGCCAGATTTCATAGGTGGTGGAGCATTGGGAGATACAATTGAATTCCTTTGGGCTCAACGTGCAATAGAGAGCATTCATTATCTTAGCATTGAGAGACAACTCCTGGATTTGCTCTCGAGAGTAGCCACCAACATGCTTCTCCAAGATGACGTACTTAGTCTCGCATCTTTCCCATATTGAGTAGTCGTTGGTCGGCAACCACATCCACATTCAAAGTTTCCAATAGGGTTAGTTTTTACCTTCGAAATATGGAGGTCGGAAGGTGGGCTGTCCCTCGGTGTGCCTCGTAGCAAGATGCTTCCCTTTATGCTTGGATCCTCGCTGGATGTTATTGCCTATGTGCAAAAATAAGGCTCTAATACCAACTGAGATTTCACACTAGAGGGGGGTGAATAGTGTGGGAAATGAAATAGATACACGAGAGCAAAATTAGACAATCCCATAAGATCAATCACCACATGAGACAATGATTTTTAGGTGGAAACCGAACCCAGGTAAAAACCACCACCTAAGCCTCATGACTTAGGATTTCCCAATCGACCTAGTCAATCAAATCCACTATACATACCACTTAAAACTGAGAGTGGCATAACATCAATACAACCACACTAGTTTAGATCGAGTGTAGTGTACCTCAAATCCCTCTTCTTCACGAAAAGAATTTATCTCAAGAAGTGACGAAAATTTGCAACGTAAATACCCAACAATAACAAGAATACAAAAGACCTATAGAGCCACAAATATAAGTTAACACTAAGCTCCTATAAGCAAAGAGTACTTCCCTAAGGTGGAAGTGGATTGGCATGAGTGGTGCAACATTTCGGTGCTCTCAAATGCAAAGTGTAGAGAGAGAAAAGGCTGATCTTTTATAGTTGGATTGTCCTTTCAATCACTAAAATGGTGGAAAGTGTTATCTCTTAGTTGTATTTAGCAAAGGAGAGGTTCCATCTGTTTATAGAGGTCTTAAGAATGTTCATTAGGAATGTTCAAGAAGTCTCGGGAGAGGGCTCCTAGCCATTGGAATCAAATCCAAGATGATTTGGTCGAGATTTCAATGAGATCAGGAGAATAATTAGGTTTGATAGCAGGAATAGATGACTGAAAAATGTGTTAGACATTTGATAAGAGTACATTAGACAGTTGATAATAGTTTTGGACGTCTAATTTTGAAGGGTGGATTTCCAAGAATTGATTAGATCTAAATAAGGATCTTGTGTTCAAGAGTCTAAGGTTTGATGTAGACATATAGGACGTATGGAACAAATATTTGACGTCTAAAATGGGATAAGTGGTTCCTGGAATTGATCGGATCCAAACAGGGTTCTTGTTTTTAAACATCAAACGTCTATAGGATGTCTAAATAGTTTATTGGACATGTGATGAAAGGGATAACCCTAGAGAATTGATTTCTTGAGAATCTAAAGATCAAGGATACTTTGACAATTCAAGATTTTGGTCAAAAGTAGGTCCAACATCTCTTTATTGGATGTCTGATAAGGCTTCTGGACATCTGATAAGGATTATAGACATCTGAAAATATTAATAACTATTTCTAATGACTCTCAACAATATTGTGGTCTAACATAAGTTGAAATGGGTCTAATGGTCCTTTATTAAATGTCTGAGAAGGCCTTCAAATGATTGAAGATAAGTATGGACGTCTAATATGCTAAAGGCAAAAATTGTAAGGGATGGCTATTTTGACACTGGACGTTTGATCCTATTATCAAACGACTTTAAATATGATATTAGATGTTTGGTAGATATGTTGGACATTTTATGAAGCAATCTATTTACTATTTTGATTTTCTAACTTAACTCTAAGTTTTGCCTAAGTGTCCTAAGGTTGGATAAGTGTGTCTAGGACCTAGGATATTATATTTTGGGCACCTTAACAAATCTCCAAGGAAATAAAAAAGCAAAAATAGAAAGGAGTTTATAACAATATTTTCTAAGTCTTATTCTTTAATCTTCTCTTCATCTTAAAGCTTTAGCTCCAAGCTTTGATTCAATGGCCCCAATGCCATGCTCCTTGATGTTTTTCTCTTCCATCAAGCTTCTACATTTGTGCATGGACTTGAGGTTGAACTCCTTTACACATGCTTTCATTTACATTAATCCTAAAATTTTAATCTCAAATGTAGACATCAAATGACAAGTATTTTGTTATCATCAAATGTCCATATGGTGCATTTGCATGAACATGTTGTGTGTATATGGTGTGTGTTGTATTTATTTAAGTGCCTAGAGGGTGGTGTCAAAGGTGGACATGATGATGGTGCAAGTATCATGGAAGGCGAGTTGGATGTAAATTTCAATGGTCATATTTAGGTGGCTTGGGAAGGTGATGTTGTACTCCAAGGTGTGTGTTGCAAAGGAGTCAACTTAGTGTGGAATGGGTCAGGAATGGCCATGGTTAATTCTAGTGGATTGGGTTAGGCTTTACGAAAAGTATGGTGGCGATTTTAGTGGTTGGTGGTTAATTAGGATAAGGTTAATGTGGGTTTAAGTGGAGTGTATGGTGGTGAGTAAGTGGAGCTAATGGTGGTTTAGGTATAGTGGTCGACCCAAGATTAGTAGGAAGATTAAGACAAATATGTTAGGATGGTGTTTGGGGTTAGGACACTAGCTAGGTGATGGAGTAGGACAAGGGTTTGTGTGAGTAGTGGTAATGATGGTGGCATGTGGTGTTTAGGTGTGGAGTGGTGTGGTGGAACTTGGCTATGTAAAGTAGAGGGTAATGGTAGTGGTGTGTAATGTATGGTGGTAGGATAGTGCTTGAAGCAGTGGTGGATAGGTGATGGTGGAGAGGTGGTGTTAAGAGCATGAGTGAATGTGCATGTGCATGTGAGTGAGTGTCTGAGTGTGTGAGGTGGCATGCCCAAGTGGAGGAGAAGGTGATGAATGATGGTGGTGGTGACAAGGTGGTGATGGATAATGGTGGCGTGGGTGATGGTGGAAGCGACGGTAGTGGGTGTGTGATGTGTAAAGTGTATGTATAAACAAAATAAACAAAAATAAGAAGAACAAGATAGTAATATGAACAACAAATTGAAATAGGAGAAAGGAAAGTAAATAAAAGGAAACCAAATACTACTCTACTTGCATGAAAGAAAACTAGCTACAAAGAAAAAAAAGGAGATAGACAGGAGAGGCTTCCACACCAAGGGAGCTCTCAAGAGGGCCTTTGGGTGGTGGTGGTGATCATATTGCATGGAGCCTACACCACCTTAGCCTTTAGGAGAGGAGAGGAACTAATGGGGGCTCCACGAAGGGTAGCCATTGGCACTTGTGCAGGGAGAGGGAGCTTGAGAGTAGAGAGTGGAGAGTGCAGTGGATAGAAAGGAGAGAATGGTGGGGGGGGGAGGTGATGGGACACCATCATGAGCCCTAACTTGCTCATTTTGACCTATAAAAGAGAACAAAAGCTCCTACATAACCAACTGGAGGTCGTAACTCAAGGAAAAACCCTTCTGAAAGAAAAGTAAGAAATAAGGGGTAAAATTGCAATTTTACCATTGCAGTGCAACAACGGGATTTCTCAGGGGCTAAACATAGGTCAAATGGTCTTAACAAGATAAAAAGTGGGTTGGTTCAAATAGAAAAGGACTCATGGGAAATCTAGTAATTAAATGGCTTCTGGTAACCCTAAAACAGACCCACTTAATTTAACAAGGTTCTGGTCAAGATAAAATTCACCTAAACCCTCTAAAATTCATGGAAAAAGATCCTCTATGGTTTAGAACCTTCAATTTGGCCTTTAGAACCTATTTTGACCTAAATAGGGATCTCAGTCAAATGTTTGCCCTAAATTGGGTTTTTGTGTAAATTGCCTAGTCAAACGTAATCAAACCCAAAATCCAACTTCACCATTGGATTCCTTAGGTCTAAATTAGGTTTATACCAAAATTTGGACCTAAGGGGAATTCACCTTGACCTACTTTGCAAATCAGTCCAGCCCAATGACATTTATACCCCTAACTTTTGAAAACTCTTGCAAAGACCCCCCTAACTTCCTCATCGTTATTTGAAATTAGGTCCCTCCACCATTACAGTGGAGGAAATCCTACTCCGGCAAGGATTCAAGGGAGACAACTCCTTGATTCCTCAGAGAATCCCTCTCAAATTTGAAAGGGAGATTCTCTAAGGAATTCTCGTTCATGTGAACCCAATTTGGAGCTCCAATTTCCACCTAATCTCTCATGCAAACATATGAGAGATTTGGGTCTTTTCTGACCTTCCAAGTCTGGCGAGGTTGCTGTGCTTGGAAGCTTGCCTTCCAAGCACAAGACCCTCTGCCAGGAGCTATAAAAGGGACCCCAGATCCTTCCACTCCTCTCAAGCTTGATTTGGCCTGAGAAAACCCCCAATCTTCCTCTCTTCTCCTCTAGCCAAAATCCCAGTAAGCTTCGGTGACTCCTATATCGTCCTCTCGTCACTCTACCACAATACCAGTGGCAGAGTTATCTTTGCCTCCTTCGTCCGCATCGTGCCACACCTGTGCACGTGCCTGCCTCCCTCTCATCGTCGTTGTCCCCCTCTCACTGGGCCTTCGTCTCTGGCAACGGCACATACGAGCCGTCCGCCTCCTCTGCTCCCCCTTCGTCTATTCCCTCATAGATAAGTCCTATTCCTCTGTCCTTTATTTTTCCCTCATTAATTTCTGTTATCACGCCCCGACTCTCACACACCACCGTCACCTTCTCCACCTTCGGTAGACCACCGGCGAGGTGCTCCCGCTATTCTGCGCACCCATCCACCTCGCCAGCCACCTCAAAAGCTCTGCCACGTCTCACTAATCATTACCCCTCTTCCCATTCACCACCACACATTCCCAACACTTCCCCCGAACACACCCATCTTCACTGCCACAGGGTAACCTAGGCACACATGCCCAGGTTGCCCTGCACCACGTCGACCACCGGGCCACCTTCGTTGTGCCAAGGCAAATTTTTCTATGTGTTTTGACGAGGCTGTGAGGCCGTTTGCTTGTAGATAGGTACAGGTGCTTCGACACCATTGGAGCAAGCTCGAAGAAGCTTTCAAGCTTCATTCCAGGCCCCAGGCATCAGGCTTCAGGTTCCCAGACACGCGGGCTTCCTTCGTTAACGTTTCTAGCTAGCTATTAAAGTCCAAGCCCCCCTGCAGCCTCTACAATTGAGTGACCACCCGCTGGGGATGGCGAGAGGGCCTGGCCGGCCACTACAGTGCGCGCAGCGGCTGGTTGCGGGTGCATGGTGGAGGCGACAGAGCGGAGAACGGAGCGGAGAGGGCCCTGCAGGCGCGCGTGGAGGGCTAAGCGCCTGCGGGGAAGGTCACGGAGGAGGTGGGGGGAGCTGCTGCTGCTGCTGCTTCAAGCTTCGGGCCTTGAAGTGGCGGCAATGGCGTGGAGTCAAAAAAAAATGAAAAAGAGAAAACACCACGCCCACCGGCTCGTTGAAGAGCTGGGCGGTGGTGTTCCCATTGTGGTGGTGTGCACCACAGTCGGCTCTCCTGCTCGACGGGTGTCTCCTCTAAGGAGGGCCGACGTATGGGAGGGGAGAACGGTGGAGAGGAAGGTGGTGGAGCTCGCGGGTCTTTGCTGCAGCAGCGTGTTATATCTCGCGAGGAAGAGGCTGCGGCTTCTTATAGAGGATGAGAGGATGGCTGCATGCTTGGCTGCAGCAGGGGGAAGGGCGGCCGCAGGGAGTGGGCTGCGAGAATGGCAGCTGCAGGGAGAGGCGTTGGCAGGACGTGCATGCTGCAGCATGGCGTTGAGTGTATGCAGCCACGGGAAGAAGAATACAGGGAGAGGTGCATGCAGCCGTGAGGAGAGAAGAAAAAGAAATAGAAATCAAGTGGAAAAAGAGGTGGATTTTGCAAGGAGGCACTTGAGAAAAAATGTAAATATGCAAGCCATTGTTTTCAATCTCCTCTCCTCTTAATTAAATGCATGAATGCAAGTGTTTTTACAAATGCAACTATAGAATCCTAATGTGCATAGTTAATGCTAGGAAATAGCATAGGAAGGCATTATTGCAAGCGTATTTTGAGGTGCAAACAAGGTGCGATATAAGTGGAAAAAGTGCCAAGGGCTTATTACCTCCTGACACAGGGTGAGGTCGCACTCATCCCACTCGCCTCTTCCGCGACCCACACCTCCGTGGACCTGGTTACCGACCCGACTACCCGTGCAATCCTCGCCCACCACCCACGCTGGTGGACCTGGTCCCGAGCACGCTGACCTGACTCGTTAACCCGAGAAGGCTCTGGGAGAGCGAGCCTAAGAGAGAAGAAAGAAGAGAGATCGCAGGGAGGGTAGGGGGTAGGTTTTGCTCTCAAGGAAAAAGAGGAAGAAAAGCTAAGGGTGAAGCCACAGAAGAAGAAGGAGAAAGCTAAAGAGGAAGCTAAGGAAAGAAAGCCGTAGCATAAGCCAAAGGAGGAAGAGGGAGAAGGGCAGAAGTCTAAGCAACTAAGGAAGAGAAGGCTCAGCTGAAGAGAAGAGTAAGGCTGAAGTCAAAGGCAACAAGGAGAAAGAATAAAGAAAAGAAAGAGCAAAGGCTAGAGACGAGAGAAGAAATCAGAGAAGAAGAGCCAGAGAAGGAAGAAGAAGACAGAAGAAGAAAGAAGGAGCTGAAGATAGAGAACATAAGAGAAATTAAAGAAGCACTATAGCACTTAAGACGTCTGATTTTTACATCAGACGTCCATATTTCATTTTGAGCTCTATATACATTGAGATCATCTTCCTTGCTTTATAACTTTAATTCTTCATTGCATATTTTGTCAAATTTGAAAGTTGTGTTCTTGGTTTTTGAATCCCAATTTGCTCCCTATGTTCGACCTTAGATTTATATTTTTCGAGTAATAAAATTCATTTATTTTCAAAGCAATTTTGGCTATACTACGATGCATTTATTTTAAACCTGATTTTGCTTCAACAAACATTTTGGCACCGTTGCCGGGGAGCAACAGGCAATTTAGAGATCTTGAGCACAACTTTTGATTCCCTATTAACTTGATCTATTTCTTTTGTTGTGATTGTTTCAAGGAAGGAAGATTAAAAAAAAAGACAGCCGCACAACAACCACACCTAGGGCAGGTAATCTCTCATTAACCCTTTCTCTTAATGCCCTCATTTTGAAAAGGAAAAACAAAGAAAAATATCAATTTAGGGCTACCTGCTTTCCATATCTAGTTAATTCATCAAAGTTGCCTAATTTTGATTTCAACACATTTTGAATTGTGCATCCATTTAAGGTTACTAGGGCTACCACCTTCTTGATTGAGCCCTAGATACCATCTTTGTGGAAACTCAATTGGACCAATTAGAGCCAACTTATGGATTCAATCTAGGATTTTTAGAGACACATCTTGTCTAAGTAAGAATTGATTTTTCCAAAAAAAGGTGTGCCTAAGCCTTGATTGAAAAGATTTATCTAAGAGAAACCCTAAAAATCAAGCTATTAAGTTCAATTGAACCCTAAAAGAAAGGACCTAAAGCTCTTAAAGAACAAATAGGTGAAGTTGACCCCTTGGGTCAACCAACCTTGAAATTAGGTCACTTTCACACTCAAAATATCTAAAGTTCAAGTGGAACCCTAAGCACCTTTAATCTTAATTAAAAGTGGTAGACTTAAGAGGTCAAGGTCCCCATTCTAGTCTATCTGCAATCTCAGTAAAAAGAGAGGTCAGGTGGGGGAAACCCTGTAACTCATGGGACGCTCTATCGTGTAGGGGTCTTTGCGGGACTCTCCCTCTCTGGCTGCCCAAGTATTTCTCAGGTGGACAGCTTTTCTGACTAAGGGGTATCATCTGCCACGAACCTCTATAGTCATCCAAATTATTGGGTGTCTCGATTGGGTCTAGCACATTTTGATCTCATCTCATCTCTCAGTGCATGTTTGGTAGGAGGTCCTTGAGACCATCCTTAAGACCTCCTTTAGAAATCCACTCCCACCGAGGCCAAGCCTCGACGTCCGTGTTTGTGTAGCAACCCCACCACATAGACCTCTCCTCTAATTCATCAGAACCAAATTCTCCTTCCATCATGGCACAACCAATTGAAGAGGAGAACAAACTTGAACACCAACTCCAGCACTTGAATGATCTATTCCAGAACTTTGTAAACCCGCCGCAACGTCGTATGATGCGAGATCACTATAATCCCACTGCAGTGGCGATCGAGCCTCGAGTCCAAATCCTAGCTAGAGGTCCTTATTCTAAACTCAAGCCCAACATGATTCATGCTATTCCAAAGTTCCATGGGCTTAACTCCGAGGATCCCTTCCAGCACATCAAACAACTCAAACATCTGCCCCAAACCTTCGAGTCAGATGTACAAAACTGGGATATTCTGCTTATGAAGATGTTTTCCTTCTCCCTCATGGACAAGGTAGCTCATTGGTATCTGACTCAGACGTGTCCGATCAACATGTAGGTTGAACTCCAGTCCAAATTTTTGAAACAGTTCTTCCCCGTTGGTCGGACAAATGCTTGCGCCACTAGATCATTCACTTCACTCAACAATCTGGAGAACCTCTTCATGAGGCATGGGACCGATTCTTGGATCTCATGCGAAAGTGCCCCCACCACGGAGTTCCTAAATGGGAACAAGTCCAGTCTTTTTACCAGGGACTCCATGAAGACATTTGATTATTCGTCAATGCAACCTGCGGAGGGAATTTCATGGGTCAACACAAAGACACTGTGTGGGAGATTCTCAAGAATATGTGCGAGAACTCCATCAATAATGACTCCATGGGCTTATTCGACCGGACAAATATCCGTGCATCGATGAATCCTAGGGGAGCACACGAGACATAGGGCCTGTTCGAATCCGTCGACTTGGAACTGATGGCTAGTTGGTTGGACAAGGTCTCTATCATAGAGAAAAAGGTGGACGAGTTGACTCGACATCTGCAGCAAGCCACCTCTACGCAAAACCTGTTTGCACAGCCACCTCTTGGGAGGGAAACTGTGCAGAACATCTATCACCGATTTTCTCAGGGGATGGACCCGTATCCACCCCCGTCTGACTCCAGGACCGGGGAAACCTCCGATCCGATCTACTCTAGTTGGGGGAACTCTGAACCCTCATACTCTGATTTTCCTGAGGTTCCTCAGACCTGCGAGGACCTCAACGCCATCCAGAATGACCCATTCTCTAACACCTATAACCCTGGATGGTGGAATCATCCCAACTTTCAGTGGGAGGGAAATACTCAGAATCAAAGACCACTTTATCAACCTCGTCCACAAGCTCCTCATCCATATCAGCTGCCTCAGCCTTGACCCAACCCTACCTATCAATCTGGGCCAAACCAAGCAGATCAAATGACCCTCATCCTTCAGACTATGGCTGACATTCAGAACATGAATGTGGCAATACAAAAATAACACAAGGACGAGATCACAGAGGTTCGCAATCAACTCACCCTAATGGCAAATTCCTGCCAACCTAGCACACTCCCATCACAACCTCTACCAAATCCAAATAACGTACCGACCCAGAGGCACGTTATGAACCCAAATCCGGGCCACACCCATATGATTTATCAGGCCCCTTCTATTCCATCACTCGACGGGATGGAAGCTTCAACATCTTATGCAGGATTTCAACAACAGCCACCTATTTTACGAAATCCAAACCAAAACCAGGCAGAACTAAACTCTGTAACAACCCGTAGTGGTAAAGCAACTCATGACCCACCTTATCCAAGCCACTCTTAGCTTGGTAGTAACCCAAGCCCAAGGATAGTTATCCAGGACACCCCTATCCCAGATCAAGAACCTGGACCTATTCTAGAGGAACCAACAAAGGTTCCATTTCTCGAGGCCTTGACCAAGGGAAATAGGATAACCAAACCCTTGGCTCCTGAGGAGGATCTGGTCAAGCTCTTTGAACAGGTCCATATAAACATCCCCTTGATGGATGCAATCCTCCACGTACCGGCTTATCCACGATTTCTGAAGGACATGTGTACACCAAAGCGTAAGCCGCAAACCAAAAGAGGGAGTTCGATCGTACTATTAGAGCAAGCTAGCTTTGTAATTTTGAGCAAACTCCCACCTAAGGCTAAAGACCTAGGCACTCCTCTGATTTCACGTACTATTGGTGATACCTAATTCGACAGAGCCTTATTATATTTAGGTGCCTCCATAAACCTACTACCTACATCCCTCCTTGACCACCTTGAAGAATCTGAGCTCAAACCGACAGAGGTGACATTGCAGTTAGTTGATCGATCCATTAAGTCACCTAAAAGAATACTCGAGGATGTCATCGTTAGGGTACGGGACTTCTATTTCTCAGTGAATTTTATAGTCTTGGGTATGGATGCACTTGAAAACCCAAGGGATACACCGATTATACTAGGGAGACCCTTTCTGGCCACTAGTAGGGCCAATATAAACTGTGAGGAGGGCCAAATAGAACTGAAATTGGGGAACCAAACACTGAAAATTGACATCTTTGAGGCCCAACAAGGGATTAATTGTAGTGTTGTAAAACAAATATGTGATATCAAGGCCGTGGTTGATGAACCATACATCGAGGACAACCTGATTGCTCTCGATCAACCACAAGAAGATCAAAACCCACAAACAGAGGAGTTTGACCCTAATCTAGATACACCCATAACTCCTTCCCTTGCTCCTGACACACACCCTGAACTGCTTGCTACTACTAATAACCCCATTCTAGAACTCAAGCCTCTTCCCGACCATTTGAAATACATCTTTTTGGGTTCCAATCAAATGTTTCCTGTGATTATCAACTTTAGACTCACACCTAACCAGGAATCCTGTCTGATTACTATTCTCCAGCAACATCGTAGAGCCATCGGATGGACTCTCGATGATTTGACTGGTATCCGCCCCTCGTACTGCACACACCGTATCTACACTGAAGAGGGCACACGACCTTCATAGGAAATGCAGAGATGTTTGAATCCTTATTTGCAGGAGGTCATGAAAAAGGAGATCATTATGTGGTTAGATGCAGGGATCATCTACCCGATCTCTGACAGTCAGTGGGTGAGTCCAATCCAGGTTGTGCCTAAGAAGGCAGGACTCACCGTCATCACGACTGAAACTGGAGAAGTCATATCGACCCGTGTGGCTAACTCGTGGAGAGTCTGCATTGATTACAGAAGACTCAATTCCTCCAAGAAGAAGGATCATTTCCTGCTACCGTTTATTGATCAAATCATCAAGAAACTGTGGAAATAGGTTCTTCTACTTTTTGGACGGGTACTCCGGTTATAACCAGGTGGCAATCCATCTTGAGACCAAGAAAAGGCCACTTTCACCTGCTCGTTCGAAACGTACGCATTTCAAAGGATGCCATTCAGTCTCTGCAATGCACCCATGACATTTCAGTGGTGCATGCTTGCCATATTCTCAGATATGGTAGGTGATTATCTGGAAGTCTTCATGGATGACTTTTCAGTATTCGGAGTATCATTTGACGATTGCCTCCTGCACTTGGTCCAAATCCTCAGGCGGTGCATTGATGTAAATCTGGTTCTTTCCTGGGAAAGGAGCCATTTCATGGTGCCTAGAGGAATTGTCCTGGGACATCTTATTTCAGAAAAAGGCATCCAAGTCAATCAAGCCAAGGTGAACTTGATTTCCAAACTCTCAATGCCTAGCTCGATCAAGGACATCCGATCTTTTTTGGTGCACGTCTGTTTTTACCGTTAATCTATTCCTGATTTCTCGAAAATCGCATGCCCTTTGACCTCTCTACTCTCTAAGGATGTACCTTTTGAAATCTCCAAGGAATGCACTCAAGCATTTGAAACCCTCCATGACCAAGTTACCCAAGCCCTGATCCTGCAGTACCCTGATTGGTCTCAACCCTTTGAGATCATGTGCGATACATCTAATTTCGCTGTAGGAGCAGTATTGGGGTAGAACATTGACGGGAAACCTGTGGTCATCTACTACGCTAGCAAAACACTTGACGAGGCTTAGCATAACTATACAATTATTGAGAAAGAGCTGCTAGTCGTAGTATTTGCCCTGGAAAAATTCAGATCTTATCTCCTGGGTTCCCGTGTTATCATTTACTTGGGTCACACAACTGTGAGGCATCTCCTTGAGAAGAAGGACGTGAAACCTCGATTAATCCACTGGATATTGTTGTTGCAAGAATTTGAACTCGAAAATAGAACGTGGTAGCTGATCACTTATCCCGCCTTCCTTCTGAGATCATCGACCCTTCCGAACCCATCACAGAACATTTTTCTGATGAGCACCTTCTGACTATCAATATAGGGCTTTCATGGTTTGTTGATATAGTAAACTACCTTGCATCACATCAGATCCCATCCGATTGGCCAAAGGCCAAGAAGGACAAATTACTTTCTGATGCCAAGTATTACTTCTAGGAAGACCCGTATCTTTTCCACATCGATGCTGATCAAATAATTCGACGATGCATCGCGGAAGAGGAAATCCAAGACACTATATTTCTACCATGACCAGGCATGCTGTGGACATTTTTTAGGTCACAAAACCGAAGCGAAAGTCCTCCAGTGCGGCTTCTATTAGCCTATAATTTTCCAAGATGCATACAATCACTGTAAGGCATGTACTCGTTGCCAGACCATGGGCAACATGAGCCATCATGAAATGATGCCTTTACAGCCAATTTTGGTATGCGAAATCTTCAACATATGTGGGATTGATTTCATGGGACCCTTCCCTGTCTCGGATGGCTTCGAGTACATTTTACTTGCTATTGACTACATGTCCAAATGGATCGAAGCCATTCCGACTCGAACCAATGATCACAAAGTTATTATCAAATTCATTCATCAGAGCATCTTCTCATGGTTCGGGATTCCATGTGCTATAATTTCCAACAGAGGGACCCATTTCACAAACGCTCAATTTAGGTCACTGATGACCAAATACGGGGTGTCGCACCGAATCTCTACTCCTTACCACCCCCAAACTAATGGTCTAGCTGAGCTATCAAACTGGGAGATCAAGAAAATCCCCCAGGTTACTGTTCGACCTGACAGGAAGGACTGGTCATCCCGGCTTCCAGAAGCTTTGTGGGCTTATAGGACCGCCCACAAAACCCAATTAGGTATGTCTCCCTTCAGATTGGTGTACGGGAAGGCATGTCACCTCCTCGTCGAGTTGGAGCACAAAACCTATTGGGCAATACGGAACTGCAACCTAGATCTTTCTAAGGTAGGAACTCATAGAAAGCTTCAAATGAGCGAAATCGATGAATTATGCCACGACACATATGAGAACTCATGAATTTACAAAGAGCGGGTTAAGGCCTTTCACGACAAGCACATATCTAGAAAGATCTTCCATCCTGGTCAAAAGGTCCTACTCTTTGATGCCAAGCTTAAATTGTTCCCAGGAAAATTACGATCAAAATGGATCGGACCCTACCTAGTCCGACGAATCTTTGGAAATGGAGCCATTGAGATCAGCCTACTCAGCCATGATTCTGAACCTTTTGTCGTGAACGGTTAGAGACACAAATCATTCATTGACGTGACCGATACAAATTTGGCTGAAATATCCTTTACCCTCCATTCTCCCTGAGCTCATTGCACCCAGCCGATGGCGTAAAACTCGACGCTAACGGGAGGCAACCTGTCATTTCTTGAAAAACCCAAAACCTTTCTTGACATTCCTATGCTGAATTCATATTGCACTTTAGTGTTCATCCATTAGAACAGCCAACCCCACCTTAAGTACTCCTACCCGAGTCTAGAAATCATTCGCAACAGTCACCTCAACCCATTCACCCACCCAAAACCTGTCCTAATGAATGAACTAAGCTGAATTCGAACCCACCTAATTTATAATGGGGACATTGCAAATCGTAGCCATGGGGGGGTATGAAAGTGCAAAACATCATGAAATCACATCTCACAAGAAAAGGTTTCAACAAAAAATCACATATCACAAAATAATACCAAAAAAATGAAAAGAATCTTGAAAAAAAACAAAAAAAAACTGAGGGGAGAGAATTTTTGAGACCATACAAATCATGAGGAGAAAATGAGGAGGAAAAGAGAAAAATGTCAAAAAAGGAGCACAAAATGAAAAAGAAAAAAAAAGAAATAGTCATTAGTAAGAAAATAAGGGATTAACTGAAGTTCTAGACCACATCAAGGAAAAGAGAAATGAAGGAAAAAGTGCTAATGAAACACAAAAGCTATTAGTAGGAACACTGATCTTAGGCCTTTTGGGCTAGACTCTTAGGCTTAAACATTCAAGTATCCACTAAAATCTGGATAATCCTCAAGAGGTTGGCGAAAATGCGAAGCTTAAGTATTAGGTTAAGGCTTAGCGAGTACTCGACCTCGTTAACTGACCTTTGGTTTGCGAGACTCGATAACCTAAGCACCCCAATCCACACACAGTCTGGTTCAGTGCGCATAACTATCAAAATCATGCCAAAGTGTTTAAATGTTCTAAAAAAAGTTGCCTAGATTAGGAGCGGTCGATCAACACAAGTTGATTTGGATGAGTTCCCGACGTAGAGAGGTAGGAAATTCCCTCGAAGATGCGAAACAACATATCATCTCCTCGGTGCTTGTCTCCTAGGATATTTACATATCCTACCAGGGTCACGTAAGCACCATGGTGGTTCAGATGCCATGGGCGGCATAATCACAAAATGTCGATTGCCAGGGTCTGTATTTAGCTACAGAACACCATGGGTGGGATTATCTCAAAATCTCGAAAGCTAGGGTTTTGGGGGTTGGCATGGGCAGTGCTATCAAGAAGCATCGATTGCCAGGGACCATTTGAGGATTGATGATGGGGACGAGGAATCCGATATAGATCGTGTTGAGAAGCCAATCCGAAGCTAGAGATAAAAAGAAAAGAGAGAGAAAACTCTCCAAACAAATAAATCATTTGTCTCTCTCCTACAAAAAATGCACTGCAAAATGAACTGAGGCTAAAATATGTCTCAAGCACAAGGGCTTTAACTGTGGAGTCCAACGAACCTTAGGATAGTTCCTGCGGGCCTTAAAAACCTTCATGGAGGATCGAAGCTAGAGCTGGTCAAGTCTGGATCTTGGTTGGTACTTGAGTACCTCTAGGCCTACTGTTGGCATTCTAACCTAATCAAAAAGAAAAAGAAAAAAGCACTCATCATAATGTGTGAAAGGAACTCATGGTCTAGAATAGAAGTTAAAACCTTAAAATTTTGCTAAGGGACTAGCAAAAGCTAGGCATGGGGGTATGATGGGAACACCATCATGAGCCCTAACTAGCTCATTTTGACCTAGAAAAGAGAACAAGAGCTCCTACATAACCAACTGGAGGTCCTAACTCAAGGAAAAACCCTTCTAAAAGAAAAATAAGAAATAAGGGGTAAAACTACAATTTCACCATTGCATTGCAACAACAGGATTTCTCAGGGGCTAAACATACGTCAAATGGTCTTAACAAGATAAAAAGTGGGTTGGTTCAAATAGAAAAGGGCTCATGTGAAATCTAAGAATTAAACGACTTCTGGTAACCCTAAAACATATCCACTTATTTTAACAAGGTTCTGGTCATGATAAAATTCACCTAAACCCTCTAAAATTCATGGAAAAATATCCTCTATGGTTTATAACCTTCAATTTGGCCTTTAGAACCTATTTTGACCTAAATAGGGGTCTTAATCAAATGTTTACCCTAAATTGGGTTTTTGTGTAAATTGCGAAGTCAAACGTAATTAAACCTAAAATCCAACTTCACCATTTGATTTCTCAGGTCTAAATTAGGTTTATACCAAAATTTGGACCTAAGGGGAATTCACCTTGACCTACTTTACAAATCACTCAACCCAATGACATTTATAGCCCTAACTTTTGAAAACTCTTGCAAATACCCCCTAGCTTCCTCGTCGTTCTTTGAAATTAGGTCCCTCCACCATTACAATGGAGGAAATCTTACTCTGGCAAGGATTCAAGGGAGACAACTCCCTGATTCCTCAGAGAATCCCTCTCAAATTTGAAAGGGAGATTCTCTAAGGAATTCCAATTTGGAGCTCCAATTTCCACCTAATCTCTCATGTGAACGTATGAGAGAATTGGGTCTTTTCCAACCTTCCAAGTTTGGTGAGGTTGACGTGCTTGGACAAATTGTTCGAGCCAAATTGTTCTTGGCTTTGAGCCAACTTAGGATTTCCCAAAAAATTGGTCTTGCTATTCGCGAGACCGAGTACTTGCAGGACAAGGATTATCTTTTCTCTTTTACTCTTTTTTTTTGTCTTTTTAATAGAAGGAAACAGAATAAAAATCAAGTAGGTTGCTTGTAGAGAAATAGATACAGTCTATATATATAGATATATATATATATTATATATATAGGGGTGGGGGTGGAAGTGGAAATGGCATGTAGCACAGTATCGAGTTGGTCCACGTCTAGTAAAACGCAACCAACAAGACGAAATGCCGCGTAGAGTGTAGGATGGATGAGTAGGAGTGTGTACGGAGGCACTTTCTTTACGCGGGTATCGGGGAATATCAGCAACTGGTGCAGATATGCCCGCGATATAATGCGCGGTGGAGTGAATAGTGCAAGGGCGTATGGATACAGGTAGGTGATGTGTATGTAAATATATATATATAAGTATATATATATATATATATATGTGTGTGTGTGTGTATATATATAGATAGGGTTGTAACTATATAGGTGTATATGTAGTTATGTATATATATATAGATATGTAAATATATTCATATTGGTATATATATATATATTTGTAACTAGATATATAGGTATATATATTTAACTATATAGATATATATATATAGTAATATATGTACATAGATATATATATCTATATATGTATATAGATATATTTGTATAAGTATATATGTATATAGATATATATAGATATGTATATGTGTATATATATATATATATAGTAATATATGTATATGTATATGTGTATATATATATATGTATTTATATCTATAGATATATATGTATATATGTATGCATATAGGTATATATGTATGTATATATACTTATATATAGTTGTATAGGTATGAATATATGTATATATATATATATACAAAAATATATATGTATATATGTATAAGTATGTATAGGTGTGTACAAGTGGGTGTGTGAGTGTACGAGTGTGTATGTGTACGAGTGTGTGTGTGTGTATGAATGTGGGAGTGCACGCTGGAGGAGTGTGAGAGAGAGTGGGCGAGTTAAGACGTCTGGCGGCCGCGGGCGACGTCTGGTGGCCAGGGGACTGGTCAAACTCGAATAGGTTGTGTTAATATGGTGAAATTATCGTTGAAGTGAGTATAGTGGTTAACCTAAATCGAGTCTAACCATCTTTTACAAATTTTTTTTTTTTTTTTACCTGGCCCACTTAATTTTATCTTGGTCACTTTTAGCCCCAGGGTCGATCTTAGGGAGGCAGGGATTAAAGGTGATGAAGTTTCTACTCTTTTCGTAGAACGTAACTCTTCCGTGCATTATTATGTTTTTGGTTCTTTTCTATTTAAGATTTTTTTGTTGATAATATTGTCCTTGAGGCACACCCTCAAAATAAAGTCCTTGGCTTTGAGCCAAATTGTTCTTGGCTTTGAGCCAACTTAGGGTTTCCAAAAAAAAACTGGTCCTGCTATTCGCAAGACTGAGTACCTGTAAGACAAGGATTATCTTTTCTCTTTTACTCTTTTTTTTTATCTTTTTAATAGAAGGAAACAAAAAAAAGAAATAAAAACATGATAGGTTACTTGTAGAGAAATAAATATAGTCTATATATGTATAGATATAAATATATTATATATATATAGGAGTGGGGGAGGAAGTGGAAATGGCATGTAGCACAGTATCGAGTTGGTCCACGTTTAGTAAGACGCAACCAACAAGATGAAGTGCTGCATAGAGTGTGGGACGGATGTGTGGGAGTGTGTGCAGAGGCACTTGCTTTACGCGGGTATCGGGGAATATCAACAATTTGTGCAGATATTCCCGCGATATAATGCGCGGTGGAATGACTAGTGCACGGGCGTATGGATACAGGTGGGTGATGTGTATGTAAATATATATATATATATATGTATATATATATCTGTGTGTGTATGTATATAGATAGGGTTGTAACTATATAGGTGTATATGTAGTTATGTATATATATATGGATATATAAATATATATATATAGGTATATATATATATATTTGTAACTAGATATATATGTATATATATTTAACTATATAGATATATATATATTTATATATAGTAATATATGTATATAGATATATTTGTATAAGTATCTATGTATATAGATATATATAGATATGTATATGTATATATATATATAGTAATATATGTATGTATATATATATATATATATTTATATCTATAGATATATATTTATATATGTATGTATATATGTATATATACTTATATATAGTTGTATAGGTATGAATATATATATATATATATATATAAATATATATATGTATATATGTATAAGTATGTATAGGTGTGTACAAGTGAGTGTGTGAGTGTACAAGTGTGTATGTGTACGATTGTGTGTGTGTGTGAGTGTGGGAGTGCACGCTGGAGGAGTGTGAGAGAGAGCAGGTGTCGTCTGGTGGCCAGGGCGCGCGCAAGCACACAAAGGCTACGCGCAGGTGTTGGAGGGAGCATGTGTACTGTCATCGGGAGCGTGAGACAGGGCAATGCAGCGCACTGCGCTGCCGACGGGAACGGGTGTGGGCGTAGACGCAGGAACGTGCATGCATGACTGGCTGAAGGCGGTCGCGGCGAGGAGAGAGAGCGCACAGTGACCGGATAAGTGAACAAACCGGTCACCGCACTGTAGCTACAGTTTCGCGTTGAGAGGCGTGAACAGTAGCTACAGTGCTGCGCGGAGTGGACAACCAGTTGCGGCCGATTCTGCGTGAGCGAGCACGCTGGAAAGCGCCTGCACGCGTGGAAAGAGCCTGCAGACGTCTGCTAGCATGTGCGCGGTGGCTTGCAAAGCTGCAGGCGGCTGCCGCTACTGCTGGAGCTCCGGAGCTTGAAGCTCTGATAATGGTGGGGAGGATGGTCAGCGGTGAAAGCAGAGGGTGAAACCACCACACCCACCTGCTCACGAAGGAGCTGGGTAGTGGTGGAGTGAAAGCAGAGGGTGAAACCACCATGCCCACCTGCTCACAAAGGAGCTGGGCAGTGGTGGAACTCACAGTGGTGGTCATGGGAGCACTGTGAGCTTGCTTCTTCCTGCAGTGTGTCTCTTCAGTGAGAAGAGAGACTGCGTATGGAGAGGGAGAGGGGGGAAGAAGGGCTTGGAGGGAAGTGTCTGCGGGTGGTGTGTGTTCCAGGCTCTCCTGCGCAAAGGGAGAGGGCGAGGCTTTTTAAAGAAGGAGACGCAACCCCCCCGCCATGCTGCTGGCAGAGCAAGTCCCGCCATGCTGCTGGCAGAGGAATGGCGCGAAGAGGTGCATGCCCCATGGCCTGAGCCGCGCGAGGGAGAAGTTTTCAAAGTCAAAAAAAAAAAAGAACGTGGTGAAATTGCGAGGCAGCACTTAAAGAAGATGTTAATTAAATGGCCAATTATTTGCATTATCCTCCCCTCTCAAATAAATGCATGCAAGTGTCAATTTACAAATGCAACTATAGTTACATAAGATACAATGTTAGTGCTAGGAAATAACACAAGATGGCATAATTACTGGTGTATTTTTGCTGTGCTATCATACCCACATGCCTATCTTTTGCTAGTCCCTAGCAAAACATTTTGTATTATTTTTAGAAATGATCTTAAGCTGAAGCTTTCCTTCTGAGGCGACATGGGTGTGTTTGTTGGATATTGTGAGAACCAATTGTAGAGGAGACTACTAGTACTGTAAGTCTTACGTGACATAGACCATCTCTCGACTAACCTGGACTCTTGATATTTAAAACTTAAGTACGATTTCCAGGACTCAGAAGGTTTTTGCTGTACTCGAGAGCTCAAGAGATTATGGCTTGTGCATAGTGAAGGATCAAGACTAACCAAATGAACATTAAGACTCAAGCCCAGGGTTTCACGAATCTTTAAGTGCAGATTGGTCCCAGTTTCAGCTCATGTTTTCTGATTGACCCTTAAAAAGATGACGGAAAACTCAACCCTCATTTTTTTCTTTTGTGGCTAAAGGAATATATGGTAGAAACAGGGTATTTGTAACTTTGCCCTGAAAATTTTTTAGGGAAAAGACTTTACAGATATTTGCGAGATATAATGACTTATTTGCACAGATTTTTTTTTTTTTGAAACAAGTGTCAGTATATCTCTTACAACTTTATTTGGAGGAGCACACTTTTTTTTTTTTGTGGGAGAGTTTCTTTTTGGTGGAAAGAGTTTCTCCTAGACACAAGACTAAAGCCTGGGATAAAAAGTCTACCTACGCGCACAGGTAAGGACTCCACCTTCCCTAATGAACACTAGGGTTGGATCTTATGTTCACCTGATCCTTCTTGATATGTGTAGTGTGAACCAAGATTACTTAGGCTCTCGAGTAGAAGCAAACCAATGGATCCTGCACTGATGTCTCAGGTACAAGAATTCATCCTTAGTTAGGAGAGATTCCGATCTATTTTGTCAGTGCTTAAGTGAATCAAGCCGAGCCTGAGAGAATCAAGCTTCTGTGGCCCGGAAAGTCTTCAAAACAGTGGTTGAATATCCATAAACACTTATTGTATATTTGTTTCAACCTTCAGATCATTACTAAACACTTTTTTTTTTTTTTAGCTATGTACATATTTATAGATGGATGGAAGCTGCATGATACCATATAATACCCAGATCCTATAGATGCCTATCCACCCCCCCATGCCAAACGATGCTATGTCCTCATATGCATGCAGGGTAGGGTAGAGGAAGGTCCAAAGATCGGGGAACGGGAGCAGAGGTGCAAGGTATATAGCAGGGTGGTAGGGTGGGTGGATGGTGGGTGGTGAAGTGAAAAGGTGCAAAGTGAAGTGTATGTGACAGTGGAGGAGTGCTGCTGAGGTGCCTCCCAACGAGCGTTGAATTTAACGTCCCTAGCTGGACTCAGAATGAGGCACGAAATTAGTTACCCTCCAGCAAGGCAACAGTTTCTCCAACGGGGGTAGGTTCATGAGTAAGATAAGGTTTTAAACGCTGCCCATTGACCGTAAATTTATGCCCAGATTTGGGATCTTCAATTTCAACAGCCCCGTTGGGAAATGGTCTCGAGACTAAGAAGGGACTAGTCCATTTGGACTTCAATTTCCCAGGAAAGAATTTGAGCCGGGCATTATAAAGCCAAACTTGCTGAGATGGCTCAAATTCCTTCCTCTGAATTCGGCTGTCGTGAAAAGCCTTAGTGCATTGCTTGAAAGTTAAGGCAGAATCATAGGCTTCACGACGGAGCTCTTCCAGCTCTTGGAGTTGGAGTTTCCTTTCTCGACAACATAGGTCTGGGTCGAGGTTACATTGGCGAACCGCCCAATAAGCGCGGTGCTCCAGCTCGATGTTCAAGTGACAAGGCTTCCCGTAAACGATTCTATAAGGAGACATACCAAAGGGAGCCTTGAAGGTGGTCCGATAAGCCCAAAGTGCGTCAATCAGCTTGTCGGACCAATCCTTATGGTCAGGCCGAACCGTTTTCTGGAGAATTTACTTGATTTGCCTGTTCGACACCTCAGCCTGGCCATTCGTCTGAGGATGATATGGAGATGCGATACGATGGTGGACTCCACATTTCCTCAGAAGTGCCCGAAAAGAAGCATGGGTAAAATGGCTTCCTCCATCCGAGATAATGGCTCGAGGGATCCCAAAGCATGCAAAAATGTGGTATTTGACAAATCGAGTGGATATGACATGGTCAGCATGGCACGTGGGAATAGCCTCGATCCATTTCGAAACATAATCAACAGCAACAAGGATGTATTCGAAGCCATTGGAAGGAGGAAAGGGACCCATGAAATCGATTCCCCAAATGTTGAAGATTTCAGCAGCTAGGATGGGTTGCAAGGGCATCATGTCACGACGTGACATTGACCCTAACGAATGGCACCTAGTGCAATGTTTGGCATAATTGTGTGCATCCTGGTGAAGGGAGGGCCAAAAGAAACCACACTGCAACACCTTGGCTACAGTTTTCCTCCCAGAGAAATGGCCTCTACAGACCTGATCGTGGCAAAAGGATAGCACACTGGGGAATTCGCTGTCAGGAATACAGAGACGGATGATTTGGTCAGCACCTCTTCGAAAAAGTAGTGGATTATCCCAGAAATAATACTTTTCTTCTGCAATGAGATGCTCGCACTGGTTTTTAGGCCAGCCACGTGGAAGGGAACTAGAAGCAAGGTAATTGGCAATGTCGGCATACCAAGGTCCACTTGCCACATTAATTGCCAATAGGTGCTCATCAGGAAAAACCTCGTAATCGACAGGGTAAGTCCAATGTGGTAAGGGTCTAGTCTAGAGAGATGATCAGCCACAACATTCTGGGCTACAACCTTATCGCAAATCTCAATGTCAAGTTCTTGGAGCAGAAGGATCCAACGAATCAGTCTAGGCTTGGCATCCTTCTTGTGCATGAGATGGCGAATGGCCGCGTGATTAGTGAATACAATAACATGAGAGTCCAGAAGGTAAGAGTGGAATTTCTCCAGCCCAAGGATGACCGCCAGTAGTTCTTTCTCAGTGGTAGTATAATTATGCTGGGCCTCGTCCAACGTCTTACTGTCATCGTGCACCACAAAGGGGTGTCTATCGCGTCTTTCTCCCAGGAAAGCTCCGACTGTAAGGTCAGAAGCATCACACATGAGTTCAAAGTCGAGGGACCAATCAGGTGGCTGGAGAACAGGGGCCTTAGTGACAGCATCATGCAGCTGCGTGAATGCTTGTATGCAGTCGGGGCCATATCAAAGGGTACATTGGTTGATAGGAGATGAGTTAAAAGTCTAGAAATCTTGGAGAAGTCTTTGATGAATCTCCTATCGAAACCGACGTGTCCCAAGAAGGAGCGAATTTGTTTGATAGAGCCAGGCACAGGTAAATCAGCAATTACATCAAGCTTAGCTCTGTCAACCTCGATACCCCTATCGGAGATGATATGCCCGAGAACAATTCCCTCGTGTACCATAAAATGACTTTTTTCCTAGGAAAGCACGAGGTTCACATCAATACATCACCTAAGGATACGGGTCAGGTTGACAATACAGTCATCAAAAGAGGGTCCAAAGATCGAAATGTCATCCATGAAAACCTCGAGAAAGTCACCCACCATGTCATGGAATATCTCCAGCATACATCTCTGGAAAGTTGCTGGCACGTTACAAAGTCCGAACGGCATCCTTCTAAATGCAAAGGTGCCAAAGGGGCAGGTAAAGGTGGTTTTCTCTTGGTCCCTGGGGTCAATTGCCACCTAGTTATATCCAGAGAATCCATCTAGGAAACAGAAAAATTTATTTCCCGCTAACTGCTCCAAAATTTGGTCAATGAAAGGTAGTGGAAAGTGTTCTTTCTTAGTTGCAGCATTCAGTTTCCTATAATCTACACACATTCTCCAAGATGTAGGAGTGCGTGCAGGGATGGATTCGCCCCTGTCATTGACATGGATGGTGAGTCCTGCCTTTTTGGGCAGGACATGAATTGGGCTCACCCAGGGGCTATCGCTGATCGGGCAGATTATACCTGCATCCAGCCACTTAATAATTTCCTTTTTAACGACCTCCCGCATGTTAGGGTTGAGACTTCGCTTCATTTCGCGGGAAGGTCGAGCCTCCTCCTCCGTATATATATAGTGAGTGCAGTAGGAGGGGCTAATGCCAGTTAAGTCTGATACGGACCATCCAATGGCTGCCTTGTGTTCCATAAGGACCTTTGTTGGTTTGCACTCTTGCTCCCTGGTCAATTTTGAACTAATGATTACGGGGAGCATTTCATTTGGTCCCAAGAAAACATACTTAAGCATATTAGGCAGCTCTTTCAGCTCGGGAGTGGATGGTGAGAGATCTCGCATTTCTTGGGACGAGAGTGTCCCAAGCGAATCAGAAGAAAACAAGTCAGGAGGAAGAAGTTGGCCCTCTGTTTGGCCAAGAAGAGGGGCATCTTGGATTGATGGATCCATAAAGGGATAGCCCCAGTGAGTAGTATTTGGGCTCCAGGTCCCAGTGTGGAGTTGTAAATCTACCTGATGTGGCGGGAAAGAAAGGGCAATTCGATCTTCAAGAGTGTAGACCGGCAGTGAGTAGCCCGAATATGACTCAGACCATGAGGTATGGGAAGCAAAGAAAATCTCGTCAGAAGTTTGGTCAAGAAAAGGTATAGAAAAAGAGAGGGATGGGGGAACGTCACAAGATGTGTCGGTCAAGCAATCATCTGTGTTTAAAGGCAATCCACAGCAGTCAGAATAGGTCCCAATTAGTCCGATACATGTGCTGACGGCCATGTCCTCGTCAGATGTGTCATCCTCGATGCAATCGCAATCAAAGTTCTTGTCTGCCTTGAAGATGCTAAGCTTGAGCTTCTCAGATCCAACGGCAATCTCAATACAGCCCGACTCGTAGTCGACATGGGTGCGGGCTGTGGCCAAGAAAGGTCGACCAAGGATTATTGGACAATCAGAAAGTGATCTAGGAACTTCCATATCCAAAACAAGAAAGTCAATAGGAAAACAAAGACTGTTGACCTTAACCACCACATCTTCCACCACACCCTTTGGTATTTTGACGGAATGATCTGCCAACTGTCACGTGACAGGGGTGGGTTTCAGATTTCCTAAGGCAAATTTCTCGAGTATGATGGTTGGTATAAGATTGATGGAAGATCCAAGATCAAGCAGAGCACGGTTAAAATTGCAGCCTTGGATGCTAAAAGAAATAAGTGGTGTGCCCAGATCTTTCTACTTCAGTGGTAGATTTGACAGTATGGGACAACTCGCATGAGGCGAGAGAACCATCGGATTCTTTATTTTCTTTGACTGTCACCTGGGTGTAGTGTAGTCTTTGAAAAATCGGGCGACAGTAGGTATGTGGTCGATAGCCTCTAACAGGGGTACCTTGATTTCAACATCCATGAATAAATTACGCAGGTTATCAAAGGCCTGCGTATCCTTTTTCTTGCCTTTTGTCTCCCTCAGTAGAGCCTCAGGGAATGGGACCGATTCTAGCACTAGTTTGGGTGTATCATCCTCTCGCGATTGCGGTGTGCATCCCGAATGAGAGGGCGATGAAGAAGATGGGCCAGGATTAGGTCGAGGCAGATGGACGGTTTGCTTGCCGCTCCTCGTAGTAATCACATTGGAGGTCGCGGGTCCAGTTGGATCATAAGGCAGAGGAGGGTTCACAATAGGGACAGAAGGGTCAGGTGCTGCAGCGGGATTAGCCTGAAATCCCAGAGGAATGCTCGGTGCTTGCAGAGTCTGATGAACCTGCCCCTGAGAAGGTCGTACCTATGGTTGAGGACCACAGGGTATGAAATTTTGTGGGTTGGGAACAGGTTGGGCTGGAAGAGGGCCCTGAGATTGAGTTGCCATACGTAGTTGACTGATCTCAGCATTTTGCTGCGCCAATTAGTGCTGAAGAGAGGTCATGTTCTCTTCATGGCACTTAGACATTTCCGTCATCATTCGCATTAGTTTATCAAGAGGACTCGATGTGTGTTCTGTTTGTGGTATGCAAGGACCCGATGGCGGAATCGCCACAGTATTAGACTGGGCCCTTGGGATGATAGGTGCGAACGGTCGCATTGGCTCACTCGTGGGGTTTTGGCGCTGCGAGTTATTGGACCATGTGAAGTTCGGATGATTTCGCCACCCTGGGTTATAAGTAGCAGAGAAGGGGTTGTTCCCCAGGGCGCAAGCGTCTTCTAAGCCAGAAGATGAGTCTGCATGTAAATATGCATCCAAGCACACGGAGGCTTGGTCGTCTGTGTCGGAATACTGGCTTGTAGAAGCCAGATCCACATGACTTATCGAATCGCTCGGTGCGATGCTCAGTAAGGAAGATCTCACGGGGTTTTTGGGGATAAGCCTGGCGTTGGAAGGATTGGGATTGTGATGAAGTGGTGAGGTGGGGGTGTTTGCCATAGAATGGGTGGGATTGGCCAGAAGCTTGTCCATCTTCTTGTGCACAATGGAGACTTCATCCAATTTTTGTGCGATAAGGTTAAGATCAGTGGATGTATGGGAGGGTCCCATGTCAACTTTGTGAACATTACGGGGTAGGCTGGTATGATTAAAGGCGACAATGGAGGCATTGTTCATTGAGTTTTCGCTCCCATTTTCAAAAAATTCGAATGCTCCATTCTCGTCTTTATTCATGAAATTCCCTCCACAGGAAGTGTCTACAATCTGCTTCAAAGTCTCACTTAGCCCATAATAGAAAATCTGAGCTATATGCCACTTAGGCAAACCATGGTGCGGACATTTCCGGAGGAGGTCATTATACCTCTCCCAAGCCTCATGAAATTGTTCACCGTTTTGTTGCGTAAAGGAAGTTATAGCACGGCGAAGTGCATTGGTTCACCCAATTCGGAAGAATTTCTTGAGAAATGTTGTTCGCATCTCTTCCCAAGAATGGATGGTTCTCCCAAGGGTGCGTAACCATTGCGACGCTTTATCCCACAACAAAAATGGAAACATTTTCATGAGGACAATTGATAACCCAATGTTTCTTGGTTTAACCGTTTTAGCCAATCGGGTTAGGTCTTCCAAATGGAGAAAAGGATCTTCACTTGCAAGACCATGGAAGTGGAAGTTTATCAGGCCAATTATATTGGGTTTCAATTCTAAATTGTCCCTGCCCATGGGGACCCGAATTTGTCCTATGGTCTCTGTAGCAGCGGGATTTTGATAAGAGCTAAGAGACCTAGGCTCCTATTCGGGAGGGTTCTGCATTTCCTCCAAGGTTTCCCTAATGGCTTCAATCTGTTCATTATACATTTCCATTTGGGCTTGGAGGTGGGTTATGGGGTACATGGCTCCACCACCTAGCGGGTTTTGAGGGCGATTTTCTCCCTCGGGATTTGGGGGTGGGCGTGCAGCCATGTTTGTGGATGAAGATGACGATTCAGTTTCTTGCCTTCTAAAATTATCAAACAATTCAAACAAGTCAGGGTTTTGTTACCTCCTCCCAAACATGCACTACCACAGGAAGAATTTGGGAGATAAGAAGGGAAAAGGGGATGAGAGAAATGGCACCGCAAAGGTACACTTGATGACAAATCAAGGCAATCAAAGTCCTAACCTCTACAATGTGCCCTTAGACCTAAAGATCTAAGTTACCTACTATCACAACCTACGGAACCAAATGCGAGCATCGCGGAACCACTGGGCCAGATTGAAAGGCAGTTTGCCCCAGTCTTAGACACCCGATAGCACGTGGGAACCCGCACCAGCACGTAGGCGCTACACGCATTAGACCTCCAATCCTTAATAAGGGTCATGTTGCTACCAATTTTAATTAGAGGCTTAGGATCAAGTGCTTCAGGAATGTGAAGGGCGTTGTATACAGGTAATGCCCAAGTGTGTTGATTTTAGAAAGTGTGTAAACCAAGCATGCACGGGGAAATCTCTCCAAATTGAAGTGTTAGTTGGTGAATGGTTTTTAGAATTTCAGCCTTCAGTAGTATGGATTTTAAGATTTTGCTGAGTTACCAATTCAACCAATCTTCGGGTTTTGAGAAAATATAAGTTCTTCTAAGCCCAACAAACCCTTCTTCAATGTGAGTTGGTTAATGCACGCTAAAAATGCAATGGGCTTCCCTAGGTGGAAATTTCTATGTGTGGATGCACGAGTCAATTTTAGGCTAGTGTGAAAGGGAGCCAAAGCACTTCAATTCAAGTGCTCCCAATCACCAAAATGATGTTCCACACACAAGGCTCAACCACAAGATAATATAAAGAAAATCAAAGTTTTGGGGGTTGAAATATTTGAGATCAAATCTAAGGCACGTGAAAGGTCATGGTGGGGTTGGAATCAACTCAATTCCAAGTCCTCCCACCAAAAATGTGATCCCGAATTGCAGATAAATGAGGCAACGAGGGATGACAATCAATCTATTTAATCTTGCCTCAAAGAATACATCACACGACGAAAGATTCAAGAATCAAGATTCTTGGATCTTCGCTATGCGAAGTTTGGCGGGAAATCCCGGGATGGTGGGGGTTGATGGCAAACAATCAAGCAAGTGATTTTTAACCCACTTGCCCCAAGAAATCCCAAGAAGTGTTTTTAGGTTTTTTTCTTTTTTTTTATTTAGGTGACAAGTTAACCTAAGTTGCTAAGAGAGAGACCTACCCTTTCAGCAACGTGGGCGAAGCTCCAGTGCGGCACTGGCGACTTCACGCTCTCGTTCCCACCTTGGATATGCCCACATCTCCAGCTTCGTCTGCTTGCCTCCTCCTTGCAACTAGTTTACCTGCACACCAGCAAACAAGAACACCCGTGAAGAGAAGGGTGTGAGAAGAGAAAATCAAAGGAATGGAGTAGAAACTTACCTCAATGAGCACCTCCCAGGCAACAGTGCCAGAAAAAGGGTGGTTGAACTCGAATAGGTTGTGTTAATATGGTGAAATTATTGTTGAAGTGAGTATAGTGGTTAACCTAAATCGAGTCTAACCATAATTTACAAATTTTTTTTTTCACCTGGCCTAGTTAATTTTATCTTGATCACTTTTAGGCCCAGGGTCGATCTTAGGGAGGCGGGGATTAAAGGTGAAGAAGTTTCTACGCTTTTCCTAGAACGTATCTCTTCCGTGCGTTTATTATGTTTTTGGTTCTTTTCTATTTAAGATTTTTTTGTTGATAATATCGTCCTTGAGACACACCCTCAAAATCAGGTCCTTGGCTTTGAGCCAACTTAGGGTTTCCAAACAAAAGCTGGTCCTGCTATTCGCAAGACTGAGTACCTGTAAGACAAGGATTATCTTTTCTCTTTTACTCTTTTTTTTTATCTTTTTAATAGTAGGAAACAAAAACAAGATAGGTTACTTGTAGAGAAATAAATATAGTCTATATATATATATAGATATATATATATTGTATATATATAAAGGTGGGGGTGGAAGTGGAAATGGTGTGTAGCACAGTATTGAGTTGGTCCAAGTCTAGTAAGATGCAACCAACAAGATGAAGTGCTACGTAGAGTGTGGGACGGATGCGTGGGAGTGTGTGCGGAGGCGCTTGCTTTACGTAGGTATCGGGGAATATCAGCAACTGGTGCAGATATTCCCGCGATATAATGCGCGGTGGAGTGTCTAGTGCACGGGCGTATGGATACAGGTGGGTGATGTGTATGTAAATATATATATATGTATGTATATATATATGTGTGTATATATATAGATAGGGTTGTAACTATATAGGTGTATATGTAGTTATGTAAATATATATAGATATATAAATATATATATAGGTATATATAAATATATATAGTAATATATGTATATAGATATATTTGTATAAGTATCTATGTATATAGATATATATAGATATGTATATGTATATATATATATATATATAGTAATATATGTATGTGTATATGTGTATATATATATATATGTATTTATATCTATAGATATATATGTATATATCTATGTATACATACTTATATATAGTTGTATAGGTATGAATATATATATGTATAAGTATGTATAGGTGTGTACAAGTGAGTGTACGAATGTGTATGTGTACTAGTGTGTGTGTGTGTATGAGTGTGGGAGTGCATGCTGGAGGAGTGTGAGAGAGAGCGGGCGAGTTAAGACGTTTGGCTGAAGTGGGCATCATCTAGTGGCCAGGGCGTGCGCAGGCACACAAAGGCTACACACGGGCACTGGAGGGAGCACGTGTACTGTCGTCGCACGTAGGCTGGTGAGGGAGCATGAGAGAGGGCAGCGCAACGCACTACGCTACGTGCGAGAACGGGTACAGGAGCAGACGCAGGAACGTGCGCACGTGACTGGCTGGAGGCAGTCGCGGCGAGGAGAGAGAGCACGCGGTGACCGGATAAGTGAGAAACAAACCGATCATCGCACTGTAGCTACAGTTCTGCGTTGAGAGGCGTGAACAGTAGCTACAGTGTCGTGCGGAGTGGACAATCGATTGCAGCCAGTTCTGCGTGCGCAGGCATGCTGGAAGGTGCCTGCACCCGTGGAAAGACCCTGCAGACGTCTGCTGGCGTGCGCACGGTGGCTTGCACGGCTGTAGGCGGCTGCCGTTGCTGCTGGAGCTCCAGAGCTTGACGCTTTAATAATGGCGGTGAGGATGGTCAGCGGTGAAAACAGAGGGTGAAACCACCACACCCCCTGCTCACGAAGGAGCTGGGCGGTGGTGGAACTCACAGTGGTTGCCGTGGGACCACTGTGAGCTTGCTCCTGCCCGCAGTTTGTCTTTTCAGTGAGAAGAGAGACTACATATGGAGAGGGAGAGGGGAGCAGATTAGCCTGGAGGGAAGTGTCTGTGGGTGGTGTGTGTTCCAGGCTCTCCTGCACAAGGGAGATGGCGAGGCTTTTTAAAGAAGGAGACGCAACCCCCCCGCCATGCTGCTGGCAGAGCAAGTCCCGCCATGCTGCTAGTAGAGGAATGGCACGAAGAGGTGCATGCCCCATGCCCTGAGCCGCTCGAGGGAGAAGTTTTCAAAGTCAAAATAAAAAAATGAAGTTGGTGAAATTGTGAGGCAGCACTTGAAGAAGATGTTAATTAAATGGCCAATTATTCTCATTATCCCCCCTCTCAAATAAATGCATGCAAGTGTTAATTTACAAATGCAACTATAGTTACATAAGATACAATGTCAGTGCTAGGAAATAATACAAGATGGCATAATTACTAGTGTATTTTTGTTGTGCAATCAGGGACGCGCAGGTGCACAAAGGCTACGTGCGGGTGTTGGAGGGAGCGCGCGTACTGTCGTCGCGCGCAAGCTGGTGCGAGAGAGTGAGAGTGCACTGCGGGTGGGAACGGGTGCGGGTGCAAACGCAAGAACGCACACGTGTGACTGGTTGGAGGTGGTCGTGGTGAGGAGAGAGAGCGCACGGTGACCGGATAAGTGAGAAACAAACCAGTCACTGCACTATAGCTACAGTTCCACACTGAGAGGTGTGAATAGTAGCTACAGTATCGCACGGAGTGGACAACCGGTTGCGGCCAGTTCTACGTGCACGGGCATGCTGGAAGGCGCATGCGCACATGGAAAGATCCTGCGGACGTCTGCTGGCGTGCGCGCAGTGGCTTGCGCGGCTGTAGGCGGTCGTCGCTACTGCTGGAGCTTCGGAGCTTGAAGCTCTGGCAATGGCGGAAGTAGCGAACTGCAATGAATCAAGAGGGAGAAACCACCAAGCCCACCTGCTCACGAAAGAGCTGGGCGGTGGTAGAACTCACAGTGGAGGTTGTGGAACCACTGTCGGTCTTCTCTTGCCCGCAGTGTGTCTCCTCAGGGAGAAGAGATACTGCGTATGGAAAGGGAGAGGGGAGGAAGATGGCCTGGAGGAAGGTGCCTGCGGGTGCTCTCTGTTCAAGGCTCCCCCTCGCAAGGAAGAGGGCAAGGCTCATTTAAGGAAGAAGAAGGCATGCCACGGCCATACTTTAGCAGAACAAGTCCCGCCATGCAATTGGCAGAGGAATGGCGCGAATAGGTGCATGCCCCATGGCCTGAGCTGCACGAGGGAGAAGAAATTCAAAGTCAAAATAAAAAAATGAGAATGGTGAATTTGCAATGCAACCCTTGATGAAGATGTTAATTACATGGCCAATTATTCATATTATCCTCCCCTCTCAAATAAATGCACGCAAGTGTCAATTTACAAATGCAATTATTGCTACATAAGATGCAATGGTAGTGCTAGGAAATAACAAAAGATGGCATATTTATTGGTGCATTTTTGATGTGCAATCATACCCCCATGCCTATCTTTTGCTAGTCCTTAGCAAAACATTTTGTATTGTATTTAGAAATTATCTTAAGCTGAAGATTTTCTTCTGAGGTGACAAGGGTGTGTCTATTTGTTGGATATTGTGAGAACCAATTGCAGAGAAGACTACCAGTACTTTAAGTCTTATGTGACATAGACCATCTCTCGACTAACCTGGACTCTTGATATTTAAACCTTAAGTATGATTTCTAGGACACAGAAGGTTTTTGCCATACTCGAGAGCTCAAGAGATTATGGCTTGTGCATAGTGAAAGATCACGACTGACCAGATGAACATTAAGACTTAAGCCCAGGGTTTCACGAATCTTTAAGTACAGGTTGGTCCCATTTTCAGCTCGTGTCTTCGGATTGACCCTTAAGAAGATGACAGAAAACTCAACTCCCATTTTATTACATTTGTGGCTTAAAGAATATATGGTAGAAACAGGGTATTTGTAACTTGCCCTGAACACTTTGAGGGAGAAGAATTTACAGACATTTACGAGATATACTGACTTA
Organism: Thalassia testudinum; assembly: GCA_037157565.1. Taxonomy (NCBI): domain Eukaryota; kingdom Viridiplantae; phylum Streptophyta; class Magnoliopsida; order Alismatales; family Hydrocharitaceae; genus Thalassia; species Thalassia testudinum. The sequence continues at coordinate 2,085,737 of JAZHRO010000073.1, read as the reverse complement.
TTTGCACTTTTTTTTTTTGAAACAAGTGTCAGTATATCTCTTACAACTTTATTTGGAGGAGCACACTTTTTTAGTGGGAGAGTTTTCTTTTGATGGAAAGAGTTTCTCCTAGACACAAGACTAAAGCCTGGGATAAAAAATCTACCTGCGTGCACAGGTAAGGACTCCACCTTCCCTAATGAACACTAGGGTTGGAACTTATGTTCACTTGGTCTTTCTTGATATGTGTAGTGTGAACCAAGAATACTTAGGCTCGAGTAGAAGCAAACCAATGAATCCTGTACTGGTGTCTCAGGTACAAGAATACGTCCTAAGTTAGGAGAGATTCCGATCTATTTTGTCAATGCTTAAGTGAATTAAGCCGAGCCTGAGAGAATCAAGCTTATGTGGCCTGGAAAGTCTTCAAAACAGTGGTTGAATATCCATAAACACTTATTGTATTTTTGTTTCAGCCTTCATATCATTACTAAACACCCTTTTTTTTATGTACATATTTATAGATGGATGGAAGCTGCATGATACCATATAATACCCAGATCCTATAGATGCCTATCCACCCCCCCATGCCAAACGATGCTATGTCCTCATATGCATGCAGGGTAGGGTAGAGGAAGGTCCAAAGATCGGGGAACGGGAGTAGAGGTGAAAGGTATATAGCAGGGTCGTAGGGTGGATGGATGGTGGGTGGTGAAGTGAAAAGGTGCAAAGTGAAGTGTATGTGACAGTGGAGGAGTGCTGCTGAGGTGCCTCCCAACGAGCGTTGAATTTAACGTCCCCAGCTGGACTCAGAATGAGGCACGAAATTAGTTACCCTCCAGCAAGGCAACAGTTTCTCCAACGGGGGTAGGTTCATGAGTAAGATAAGGTTTAAAACGTTGCCCATTGACCATAAATTTATGTCCAGATTTGGGATCTTCTATTTCAACGGCCCCATTGGGAAATGGTCTCGAGACCAAGAAGGGACCAGTCCATTTGGACTTCAATTTCCGTGGAAAGAATTTGAGGCGGGCATTGTAAAGCCAAACTTGCTGAGATGGCTCAAATTCCTTCCATCGAATACGGCTGTTGTGAAAGGCCTTAGTACGTTGCTTGAAAGTTAAGGTAGAATCATAGGCTTCACGACGGAGCTCTTCCAGCTCTTGGAGTTGGAGTTTCCTTTCTCGACCACACAGGTCTAGGTCGAGGTTACATTGGCGAACCACCCAATAAATGTGGTGCTCCAGCTCCATGGACAAATGACAAGGCTTCTCGTAAACGATTCTATAAGGAGACATACCTAGGGGGAGCCTTGAAGTCGGTCTGATACGCCCAAAGTGCGTCAATCAGCTTGTCGGACCAATCCTTACGATCAGGTCGAACCATTTTCTGAAGAATTTGCTTGATTTTCCGGTTCGACACCTCAGCCTGGCTGTTTGTCTGAGGATGATACAGAGATGCGATACGATGGTGGACTCCATATTTCCTCAGAAGTGCCCGAAAAGATGCATGGGTAAAATGGCTTCCTCCATCTGAGATAATGGCTCGAGGTATCCCAGAGCGTGCAAAAATGTGGTCTTTGACAAATTGAGTGGATATGACATGGTCAGCATGGCTCATGGGAATAGCCTCGATCCATTTTGAAACATAATCAATAGCCACGAGGATGTATTCGAAGCCATTGGAAGGAGGAAAGGGACCCATGAAATCGATTCCCTAAATGTCGAAAATTTCAGTAGCTAGGATGGGTTGCAGGGCATCATGTCACGATGTTTAACCATTTTCATGAGGACAACTGGTAACCCGATGTTTCTTAGTTTAACAATTTCAACCAATCGGGTTAAGTCTTCCAAATGGAGAAAAGGATCTTCACTTGCAAGACCATGCAAGTGAAAGTTAATTAGGCCAATTATATTAGGTTTCAGTTCAAAATCGTCCCCGCCCATGGGGACCCAAATTTGTCCTATGGTCTCTGTAGCAGCGGGATTTTGATAAGAGCTAAGAGACCTAGGCTCCTCTCGTTCAAGAGGGTTCTGCATTTCCTCCAAGGTTTCCCTAATGGCTTCAATCTGTTCATTATACATTTTCATTTGGGCTTGGAGGCAGGTTATGGGGTCCATGGCTCCACCACCTGGTGGGTTTTGAGGGCGGTTTCCTCCCTTGTGATTTGGGGGTGGGCGTGCAGCCATGTTTGTGAAGGAGGATCATGATTCGATTTCTTTCCTTCTAAAATTATCAGACAATTCAAACAATTCAGGGTTTTGTGACCTCCCAAACATGCACTACCGCAGGAAGAATTGGGGGGATAAGAAGGGAAAAGGGGATGAGAGAAATGGCGCCGCAAAGGTACACTTGATGACAAATCAAGACAATCAAAGTCCTAACCTCTACAATGTGCCCTTAGACCTAAAGATCTAAGTTACCTACTATCACAACCTACAGAACCAAATGTGAGCACCGTGGAACCATCGGACCAGATTGAAAGGCCGTTTGCCCCAGTCTTAGACACCACATAGCACGCGGGAACCCGCACCAGCACGTAGGCGCTACATGCAGGTAGTTAGACCTCCAATCCTTAATATGGGTCAAGTTGCTACCAGTTTTAATTAGAGACTTAGGATCAAGTGCTTTAAGAATGTGAAGGGCATTGTATATGGGTAATGCCCAAGTGTGTTGATTTTAGAAAGTGTGTAAACCAAGCATGCAACGGGAAAATCTCCCCGAGTTGAAGTTTTAGTTGGTGAATGGTTTTTAGAATTTTAGCCTTAAGTAGTATGGATTTTAAGATTTCTCTGAGTTACCAATTCAACCAGTCTCCGGGTTTTGAGAAAATACAAGTTCTTCTATGCCCAACAAACCCTTCTTCAATGTAAGTTGGTTAATGCATGCTAAAAATGCAATGGGCTTCCCTAGGTGGCAATTTCTATGTGTAGGTGCACAAGTCAATTTTAGGTTAGTGTGAAAGGGAGCCAAAGCACTTCAATTCAAGTGCTCCCAATCACCAAAATGATGTTCCACACACAAGGCTCAACCACAAGATAATGTAAAGAAAATAAATGTTTTAGAGGTTGAAATATTCGGGATCAAATCTAAGGCACGTGAAAGGTTGTGGTGGGGTTAGAATCAACTCAATTTCAAGTCTCCCCACCAAAATGTGATCCCGAATTGCAGATAAATGAGGCAAGGAGGGATGGCAGTCAATCTATTTAGTCTTGCCTCAAAGAATACTTCACATGATGAAAGATTCAAGAATCAAGATTCTTGGATCTTTGCTATGCGAAGTTTGGTGGGAAATCCCGGGGTGGTAGGGGTGATAGCAGACAATCAAACAAGTGATTTTTAATCCACTTGCCCCAAGAAATCCCAAGAAGTGTTTTTAGGTTTTTTTCTTTTTTTTTTATTTAGGTGACAAGTTAACCTAAGTTGCTAAGAGAGAGACCTACCCTTTCAGCAACATGGGCGAAGCTCCAGTGCAGCACTGGAGACTTCACACTCTCATTCCCACCTTGGATCTGCCCACGTCTCCGACTTCGTCTGCTTGCCTCCTCCTTGCAACTGGTTTACCTGCACACCAGCAAACAAAAACACCCATGAAGAGAAGGGTGTGAGAAGAGAAAATTAAAGGAATGGAGTAGAAACTTACCTCAATGCACACCTCCCCGGCAACGGTGCCAGAAAAAGATGTGGTGGGACTCGAATAGGTTGTGTTAATATGGTGAAATTATCATTGAAGTGAGTATAGTGGTTAACCTAAATCGAGTCTAACCATCTTTCACAAATTTTTTTTTTTTACGTAGCCTACTTAATTTTATCTTGGTCACTTTTAGGCCTAGGGTCGATCTCAGGGAGGCGGGGATTAAAGGTGAAGAAGTTTCTACACCTTACCTAAAATGTATCTCTTCCGTGCATTTATTGTGTTTTTGGTTTTTTCTATTTAAGATTTTTTTGCTGATAATTTTGTCCTTAAGGTACACTCTCAAAATCAGGTCCTTGGCTTTGAGCCAAATTGTTCTTAGCTTTGAGCCAACTTAGGGTTTCCCAAAAAACAAGTCTTGCTATTCGCGAGACCGAGTACCTGCAAGACAAGGATTATCTTTTCTCTTTTACTCTTTTTTTTTATCTTTTTAATAGCAGGAAACAGAATAAAAATCAGGTAGGTTGCTTGTAGAGAAATAAATACAGTCTATATATATATAGATATATATTATATATATATATAGGGGTGGGGGTGGAAGTGGAAATGGCATGTAGCACAGTGTCAAGTTGGTCCACGTCTAGTAAGACGCAACCAATAAGATGAAGTGCTGCGTAGAGTGTAGGATGGATGTGTGGGAGTGTGTGAGGAGGTGCTTTCTTTACGTGGGTATTGGGGAATATTAGCAACTGGTGCAGATATTCCCATGATATAATGCGCGGTGGAGTGACTAGTGCAAGGGCGTATGGATACAGGAAGGTGATGTGCATGTAAATATATATATATATGTATATATATATATATGTGTGTGTATATATATAGATTGGGTTGTAACTATATAGTTGTATATGTAGTTATGTATATATATATGGATATGTAAATATATATATATTGGTATATATATATATATATTTGTAACTAGATATATAGGTATATATATTTAACTATATAGATATATATATATAGTAATATATGTATATAGATATATATATAGATATGTATATGTATATATATATATATATAGTAATATATGTATGTGTATATGTGTAAATATATATTTGTATTTATATCTATAGATATATATGTGTATATGTATGTATATATGTATATATGTATAAATATATATATATGTATGTATATATACTTATATATAGTTGTATAGGTATGAATATATATATACATATACAAATATATATATGTATATATGTATAAGTATGTATAGGTGTGTACAAGAGGGCGTGTGAGTGTACGAGTTTGTGTGTGTGTGTATGAGTGTGGGAGTGCACGTAGGAGGAGTGTGAGAGAGAGCGGGCAAGTTAAGACGTCTGGCAGCCGCAGGCGATGTCTGGTGGCCAGGGGACACGCAGGCGCACAAAGGCTACGCGCGGGCGCTGGAGCGTGAGAGAGGGCAACGCAGCAAACTGTGTAACGCAGCACACTACGCTACGAGCGGGAACGGGTACGGGCGCAGACGCAGGAACACACGTGCGTGACTGGCTAGAGGCGGTCATGGCGAGGAGAGAGAGCGCACGGTGACCGGATAAGTGAGAAACAAACCGGTCACCGCACTGTAGCTACAGTTCCGCGCTGAGAGGCGTGAACAGTAGCTACAATGCCACGCGGAGTGGACAACTGGTTGCGGCCGGTTCTACGTGCACGGGCACGTTGGAAGGCGCCTGCGCCCATGGAAAGAGCCTACAGACGTCTGCTGGCATGCACGCGGTGGCTTGCGCGGCTACAGGCGGCCGTCGTTGCTGCTGGAGCTTCAGAGCTTGAAGCTCTGGCAATGGTGGAAGTAGCGAACTGCAGTGAATCAAGACGGAGAAACCACCACGCCCACCTGCTCACGAGAGAGCTAGGCGGTGGTGGAACTCACAGTGGAGGTTGTGGAACCACTGTAGGTCTTCTCTTGCCCGCAGTGTCTCTTCAGGGAGAAGAGATACTACGTATGGAGAGGGAGAGGGGAGGAAGATGGCCTGGCGGAAGGTGTCTGCGGGTGCTCTCTGTTCCAGGCTCCCCCTCGCAAGGAAGAGGGCAAGGCTCATTTAAGGAAGCAAAAGGCATGCCACACGACCATGCTCTGGAAGAATAAGTCCTGCCATGCAATTGGCAGAGGAATGGTGCGAACAGGTGCATGCCCCATGCCCTGAGCTGCGCGAGGGAGAAGAAATTCAAAGTCAGAAGAAAAAAATAAGAATGGTGAATTTGCAATGCAACCCTTGGTGAAGACGTTAATTACATGGCCAATTATTCGCATTATCCTCCCCTCTCAAATTAATGCATGCAAGTGTCAATTTACAATTGCAACTATTGCTACATAAGATGCAATGGTAGTGCTAGGAAATAACACAAGATGGCATATTTATTGGTGTATTTTTGCTATGCAATCACTCCTCCGCTCCCCCTTCTCCTTTTCCCTCGTAGATAAGTCTTATCCCTCTGCCCTTTATTTTTCCCTCATTTATTTCTGTTATCACGCACCGATGCTCACACACCACCGTCACCTTCTCCACCTCCAGTAGACCACCAGCGAGGTGCTCCTGCCATTCCACACACCCATCCACCTCGCCAGCCACCTCAAAAGCTCTGCCACATCTCACTGATCATTACCCCTCTTCCCATTCACTGCCACACACTCCCAACACTTCCCCCGAACACACCCATCTTCACAGCCACAAGTTGATCTAGGCACGCACGCCCAGGCCACCCCACGCCACCTCGACCACCGGGCCACCTTTGCTATGCCAAGGCGAGGCTTTCTGTGTGTTTTGACGAGGCCATGAGGTCATTTGCTTGTAGAAAAGTATAGGTGCTTCGACGCCATTGGAGCAAGCTTGAAGAAGCTTGCAAGCTTCATTCCAGGCCCCAGGCATCAGGCTCCAGGTTCCTAGATGCACGGGCTTCCTTCACGAACGTTTCCAGCTAGCTATTGGAGTCCAAGCCCCCTGCAGCCTCTGCAATTGAGTGACCACCTGCTGCGGGAGTACCTGCGAAGAAGGTTGGACATTTTGTCACACCTCGAAGGATTTGAAGCAGGAGGTGCGATATAAGTGGAAAAAGTGCCAGGGGCTTATCGCCTCCTGACACGGGGTGAGGTCCCACTCATCCCACTCGCCTCGTCTGCGACCCACACCTCCGCGGATCTGGTTACCTACCCGACTACTTGCGCACTCCTCGCCCACCACCCACGCCGGTGGGCTTAGTCCTGGGCATGCTAACTCGACCCATTAACCCAAGAAGGCTCTAGGAGAGCGAGCCTAAGAGAGAAGAAAGAAGAGAGATCGCAGGGAGGGTAGGGGGTAGGTTTTGCTCTCAAGGAAAAAGAGGAAGAAAAGCTAAGGGTGAAGCCGCAGAAGAAGAAGGAGAAAGCTGAAGAGGAATCTAAGGAAAGAAAGCCGCAGCATAAGCCAAAGGAGGAAGGAGAAGGGCAGAAGTCTGAGAAGCTAAGGAAGAGAAGGCTCGGCTGAAGAGAAGAGTAAGGCTGAAGTCAGAGGCAAGAAGGAGAAAGAAGAAAGAAAAGAAAGAAGAAGCAAAGGGCAGAGATGAGAGAAGAAATCAAAGAAGAAGAAGAAGAGCCAGAGAAGGAAGAAGAAGGAGATGAAGACAGAGAACAGAAGAGAAATTAAAGAAGCACTGTAGCACTTAAGACATCTGATTTTTACATCAGACGTCCATATTTCATTTTGAGCTTCTATATACATTGAGATCATCTTCCTTGCTTTATAACTTTAATTCTTTATTGCATATTTTGTCAAATTTGAAAGTTGTGTTCTTGGTTTTTGAATCCCAATTTGCTCCCTGTGTTCAACCTCGAATTTATATTTTTCGAGTAATAAAATTCATTTGTTTTCAAAGCAGTTTTGGCTATACTATGACACATTTATTTTAAACCTGACTTCTCTTTGATAAACAGCGGGGGTGACTAACGGTAGGAGTCCTTTTATAGAGGGTGGTCATGGGTGTGGTGCTTTGAAGGAGAAGGCTAAGGCATAGGTCAAGGGTGCATTCTAAAAGGGATAGAATATTCTAGTGGGGTCTAGTAGGAGGGACAACTTAAGGAGGTGACTTGGGGGAGGGGCTAGGTTGGCATGGGATACAGTGGTTGTTTTGGGTGAGGTTAAAGTGGTGTGGGGTTGTAATTAGGTCTTAGTTGGGTGGTTAGCTAGGTGTCTTAGGTGGTGAGTTGAGCCTTAAGGTGGAGAAGTTGTTGGGCTTAGAATATGTGGATAAAAATATTGAATAAATGTGTGCATGATGTCGACACATCCATTTAGGCTAAAATGCCTATTTATGCATGTTCCTAGGCTTAAATTTGCATTCCATATTATAAATATTGCATAGCATGCATCATTCTACATTTAGAGTAGTTGTGTATATTTTAGGTTAATTGCGTCCTTTTTGTGGTCAGGAGAGGAGATTTATTTTGGAGAATCGAATTGAAGATCTGACTGTACGGATCTGATTAGGATGACGATCGGAGTCTAACGCCTCCGAAATTGCCTAGATCGGAGTCCCATAGCACCATATGCAGTTCGAGAAAAATCAATGGTCAAGGGACTAGGTGATGTAATTCGGAGCTTCAAACGACAAATCCGACCTCACAGATGTATTCGGGTCGATGATCGCAGCCCAACAGCATGAAAATCGACTCAATCCGACCTCTATAGCAGCCCCTTCAACGAAAAGAAAATGGACAGCCAGATCGTGCCATGTGGCGCAACCCAGGTTGACCATGCGCATGCAGGCACCACGCACGTGCACAGCAGCGCGAGAGCGCGCATGTGCGGAAAGGCACGCATGTGCAGCAGCACAACCGGCATGCATGGGCACGTAGAGCACGTGACAATGTAGTGGTTGGTGGGTGCATGGGTTGTCTTCAGCGATGTTTGTGGCGGATCTTCAGCGACATTTATGACCGTCACTAAATGTCCTGTATACGAAATTGATCCTTTCCTCCACTATAAAAGGACCCCTACCCCTCCCATTCTTCTTCAACTCTTCCTTTCTTCTCCTCACCATCTCCAAGGCTCTAGAGAGAGCTTGTCCCAAGCCCGGGATGCTCCTCTAGAGTAGAAAACAAACATTTGTTCCCACCTCTAATCCCCCTTCGTGGAGCATCCCGTGGCTGTCTTCTCACCTCCCTTCAGGAAGAAGATCCTCACCGGGATGCCAGCCTACCACTTAGGGTTAATCTTTAGGGTTGAACCAGGCATTCCAAATTATTTTTTGATTTCTAAAGGAATATATCATCACAAGTGCTTTCAAAACTTGGAGTGTTCTCTTTAACTTGATTGAATACACCTAAGATTAAACCCTAAAAGCTACTAAACAAGGTTAAACTCTAAAAGACACATCATCAAATAACCTTGTTTGCAAACCCTGGTTATGCATGTACATGCATTTAAATTGATCATTAAGGGCACAACCCATCTAAAGGGCCCATCACATTCCAAGAGCATAATCATCCCAAGCCTAATTAAAACTGAGTAGACATTGGCCTTAAGGATTTCGCTCTTCGGTGCTCAAATTGAGATTTTTTTCGATTAATCTGCTTCTGCTAGTCCATTTGATGTCTATCTAGGGAACTAGCGTCAAACGACCATGGCTGGGGTGCACACTAGGAACTGAAGACGCAAACCAAAGGAAGAACCTTCTCCCCAGCCCCTCCTAACTAGTTGAATTGACCAAATAAAAGTAGACCAAATCGGTCATAATCTCAAGATAGGCCTTGGGAGTTTGTAGGTCTTTAGGCTAACCCACCTAAGGATAGGGTTGATTGCTTATATTACAGGGCACCTTTCTTTCTTTTGATTTCCCCTTTTATTCTACCATGTATCCTTCCACATTTTACATGCATTTCCCATCCTACCCTCCTACCAACACTTATCCTCAAGATGATTACTATTTTGACTCGACTTATGATTACCCATCTACTAGCCAGGATAACTTTGATTGGGGATATGAATCCAGACCTCAGTGTCCAAGGCCTAACCTTGGATAATAAGACTATGATTACTATTATTCCCAGAGCTACAGTGATTATAGATCTCCACCCTTTAATGACCAAACCAACCCGATCTACAATCAGGAAGGATATAATGATTATAACACCTACCCTCCCTAGTATTCCACCAAATATAGGTCACCTCCATTCTTTGAACAACTAAACACGACCTACTATCAGGGAGGGACCCGAGAACCTCGATATCTTGACTCCCCTAGATTTAACCCAAACCCACCCAAACCTGAACCGAACCATTCGGTTTAGGTGAACCAAGTCCAAGACAAGGTGTTGGCTAACTTGAGGAACACCATACAATCTTTAGAAGCTCACCAACACCATGCATTGAAGCATTGGAGCCTATGATAAAAATGATTGATGAGCTGAATAACTCTTTATTGGATTTGCTCCAAAATGTTTGGGATAATGGATCAGGTGAGTTTCTACCTGGGAAATTGTCGAGGTTGAGGATGAAATTTGTGGTTGCCCTAGTCCAATCTTGGGATGATTCTCAAGCTGAAACACCTTCAGGAGAGTCAATGTTTGAGCCTGCACAGGTGCCTGTTGGGAGGGATACATGTTCTGAGACCAGGGATGACCAGTTTGGGCTAGAGCAACCCATTGAGGAAGAACCAAGTTTCTCACCCAAGATCCCAGAGCCAGGGAATGACAAAAAATGTCTCTATGGACCATGAAATGACATATGATTTTGAGACATATATAAATAAGGATCATGAATTCTTTGATTCTGAGGGTGAGGAATCTCTTAGTGAAGTCTCATTTGAGCTTAAGGAGAATGATTTTAGTGAGACTAATGGGCTCAAGGAGCATGATGAACCATTTGATAGCTCGTTCATTGAAGATTTGGATTCGGTTGGGGCTAACTTAGAGGATTCAAATCCTCATTTACTAGAAGATTCAATTAGTAGCCCCATTCCTCAACCACACCCTGAAGGGATTAATTTTGATTTGGAAATCATTGTACCCAAGTCAATCCTGATTTAGTCACAAATGTTGGACTTGGGTATTTTAGATGGGGAGTACAATGATCTGGAGGTCCCAAAAACCTTGATCTTGGAGGATAGGAAGTTGGAAATAAAAATCTAGGAAGCTACTTCTGAGGGAACTATGATTTTGGATCTAAGGGTTCCTGTTGACCTGAAACCACCTACCTTTTACCAGGACCCTTACAATACCTTTGATGTGTGACCCAAGCTTGGAATAACTAATTATTTTTCTTAGTTGAACGTTTAGTGGACATCTAAACCTAGTGAACCAAATCTACCTTTTGTCCAACACTTTAGTCTTAGATTGCACACCACCAAACCGTAGACCTGGCCTTGAAAGCATAATAATCTTAGATTCTGGGTGATTTTCATCTAGAACCTGAGAACTACTCGACCCTGAGGCATGGGTCTGCACCACAACTTGGTCCACATCTGTGGACATCTTCTATTGGCGGGTCTGAGGATTAATCTTTTGATTTTGATTCTGACCCACACTTGTGAATTCTCCATTTCTTCCTTGTATGTATTTTATGCCTAGCTAAAGGCATTAAACTTAGCATGTGTGTATACTCTCTTCTCTTTGTGGAGTGTTTGTGGCGAAGATCGCATAGAAAATTAACACGTTGTAGTATAGCACGAAATACGTCTCGAGCAAATAAATTAGCGAAACTTTGTGAGTCCTGGTCAATCATATGGAGGCATAAAGCACTTTTGATTTCATACGTTGTTTCAAATATAAATGCTAAATAATATAGACACAGTATATATATCAATCAAAAGTGTTTGAACATGAATTGCATACATATAACTAGACAAATTCTAATATAAATGTAAACTACTTATGTAACAGAACGAGGGCATTGCAGGTGGTTTATGGTGGCCTTTTGGAGATGTTGGGAGAAGCAGCAATGATCCGTCGAGGTGGCCCAACGGATGCTTTAGACGGAGGTGCAAAGACGGATGCAGAGAAGATGGGAAGAAGAAAAGAGAGAAGTTGTAGAAGGAGCAAGAAGAAGAAATTCTAAAGAATGCCTTTCAAAGGGGGCCCTTAGGCGTCTTTTAATAGCTTTAGTGAAGAGCAATTAGAGTATTTAGCCCTTTAAATCTATTCAAAGGTTTCAGATTAATCAGATCCATTGATCGGGAGATCAATGACCCTGATTAAGCCTTCCAAATCTCTCTTTTATCCTCAATTTAATATGGTGCTACCACGTGGTAGCCTACCGGGCATCGATCCTCCATCGCACAGCTGCAGATCTCCTTGCATGCACCTTCATTTCATCTCCCTCGCTGCTCCCCTCTTTTGAGCGCCCGATCATCAACCATCCGATTGTAAACGCACACAACCAACGTGCCTTTAAATCCTAAAGTGATCGCATGCGCGTCTCCACATGCATCATCATGCACGTTCTTGATCCACCGCCTCCGCGCCCACCATGTGTCCGTTGTCGATCCGCCCAATGAAGATCCGACGGTCGAATTTCATTTGCGGGAGTGCATCTCCTAATCGTGCTTCGATTTCCACGTCGTCTGCTATCAGTTAAGTGCCCTCTCGGCTGCGCTACGCGCACGGATGGTCGCGCTTTCCATTTCCTATGCAGCTGCCCTCAACCATTGGATGGGAATCCAACAGTCGAGATCTTCGCCCGTGCATGATGAGGCGGTTGGAGGTGGCAATGTGGCTACATCACCGCCGTTGGATGACGATCCAATGGCCCACGATTCTCCTTTCCATATTGGGGCACGGTGAGGGGTGGCTGCGATGGTGCCATGTGGTGCCATCGTGGTTGTCCATCTTCTTCTCCTTGTATCTGATGATGTAGGCCTCTGATTAAGTTGATTTCTACGCCACTGGATTTCGAACATCAATCTGGATCCATCCGTGCAGTTGGATTTGTCATCTGAGGTCTAGATATTATTCAATTTTCCCCTTGGCTCTTGCTTCTTCTACGGACCCCCTAGGGTGCTACGAGAGTCTGATTGATGCGCTCTTGGAAGCGTTGGACTCTTGTCATTATTCTGAACAAATCCATAAGGGTGGATTGATCATCCGCAACCCTAGATTACTTGCAATTATTAATACCTCTCAAATAGTACATTATTATGTATAAAACATATAAATCATCTAGGATGCAAAGTACGATGTGTATGCAAGCAGAATGCCCATGTTAAGCTAGGTTCTATCTTAATTCAGGCGAATTAGGGCCTATGATTACTGCGCAATCTTACCCCCATGCCTAAATCTTGCTAGTCCCTAGCAAGTATAAGACTAAATGCATTTTATCAAGAATTTAATTAAAGGTTTATTTCTTTTTGTTTCATCCAAAAATTCAGAATTCAGATAACCACAAATATGTAATGTTGTAGCCTCTGCAACGAATCCAAGCGAAGAGTCGATATACATTTAAAGCTTGTACTTGACCCCTAGTAAAATTCTATTGGGATAGGAAAACCTCTTCTCTCGGGGACATGAACTATTCTCATATTTTAACCCCAGCTTTTCGCTTAGGTAGAAGATGTCGAAGTTAACTGGATTTGTATTTGCTGGCTCACTCTCTTCTGGTGCTACATGGAGACTAGTATATCAGAATCTAGACTATTAGATTATTGAATAACTTAACTTTGAGAAGGGCTGGAAAACTGCGTTCTCTTTAATCTTTTGTACTTTTTCTTTTCTCTCTTTATCTCTCTCTTTTTCTTTTTCTTTTTCTTCTTGAGCTCACCTCTTACCAGATTTGCAACTATATTTGGTGGTCATTCATGGCATTACACTTTAATTAGGTTCTAATAACCAGACAACTAAGTTAGACTCCTCAGCCCATATCCAGGTAGTCAGAAATATAAAAAAATAGGTTAAGGCTGTATTTGATGGTTAGTAGGGATGGTAGGTGTTTTTGCCTCAAAACATTTTGATTTACATAACTCAAACTTTTTTTTTCAAGCAAATACCTTTTTTGTATACTTTCTTTCACATATATATCTATTACCACAATGCCGTTATCAACATAACGCAACAAATCAACATGACATACATACTTTTATTCATGAGGCATTATTTGGGATTTTTGGGGATGACCAAGAGGATCTCGGGTGTCATATTTGGTGGAAGTGCCTATTCTCGGCACTGGGTAGGGAAGGGATAGGATGACATATTTCTAACCTTGACATTAGTACCCTCCTTTAGTCGAGGATTCTGTAGAGAACGGTTGTGACCATCCACCTCAGTCCTAGTTTTATCAGAAATCGCCCTCTGTGTTTTTGCCTTATTTGGTGGTTCTCATACGAATTTCTCACAAAATTAGTACGCAAGAACTAAGAGTGAAAACTATGCCCATCTCTAAGTATTATTCAATTATTAAAGATTAAAGATTCCTTACACTAGCCTCAGAGCTCAATAGACTCTCTACTCTCATCTCACATATGTTTTGGTAGATCTACTAGAAGATGGTTCACCTGACTTCCTGATTGCTGTCCAAGGGTTCAGGAGAAGAAGCAATGCTTCTTCTCGACAAGCTAGAGATGTCTATCAGTTTTCATAGTGGATCCCTTGCAAATTCTACATGCAGATGTGAGGTTATACTGGATTCTAAGCTTAGGAATCTACTAAAAAAAATCTTTAATAAAACTTCTTGATAAAACAATCAATCCCCTACTTGTTGGTAGAAAATTTTCAGTTTTTTATGGGCTACCCCCCCATTCCTAAGTGTTTGCATGTCCTCATTTATGAATAAAAGAAATAAGGCAGGGTGTATGTGGATAGATATCACCTGAAACGACTTTTGAGTTGTTCAGCTCATGCCATCACTGCAATGTCATACACAATATGCAAAATAATATGCGGAAAAAAAATATGCTATGTATACATGCTGAGTTTAACGCCCCCAGCTGGGCAACTCATCAATCACACGTCCTCAAGAAGATGTATTGTTTCGTCAGTAGGAGGAGGTTCTTGGGCAAACAATGGTTTGAGGTGTTGGCCATTAACCGTAAAAACATGCCCAGATTTTGGGTCTCTAATTTGGACCGTCTCGTTAGAATACGGGTGGACCACCAGAAATGGCCCAGTCCACTTGGATTTGAGCTTTCCCATAAAGAATTTGAGTCCGGAGTCAAACAACCAGACTTGCTAGTTAGGTGCAAACTCCTTCCTCTGGATGTGTCGATCATGGAAAGCTTTTGTCTTGTCTTTGTATATTTTTGCATTTTCATAAGTTTCCTGCCTAATCCCCTCTAACTCACTGAGCTGGAGCTTCCTTTCATAACCTCCAGCCTTGAGGTTAAAATTACACTTCTGCACTGCCCAAAAGGCACGGTGCTCCAGCTCCATAGGAAGGTGACAGCCCTTTCCATACACCATGCGGTATGGCGACATTCCGAGTGGGGCCTTTTACGTGGTCCGATATGCCCATAGTGCATCAATCAACCGATTGGACCAATCCTTCCTATTAGGTCTAACCATCTTTTGAAGGATAAGCTTGATTTAACGGTTTGATACTTCAACCTACCCATTAGTCTGTGGGTGATACTGGGTAGCAATGCGGTGCTACACCCCATATTTCTTCAATAATGACCTGAAATGGGCATGGATGAAGTGACTTCCCCCATCGCTTACCAGGGCGCGGGGAACTCTGAATCTCACAAAAATGAATTCCTGGACAAAGGATATAACAGTTTTATGATCAGCTCGTCTTGTCGGGATAGCTTCTACCCACTTTGAGACAGTCTACTGCAAGGAGTCTGTACTCAAAGCCATGCGAATTCGAGAAGGGACCCATAAAGTCGATGCCCCAGACGTCGAATACTTCCACGACGAGACAATCATGTCTCTCTAGGTCATAGAGCCAACTGCCTGGCATTGCTTACAACACTTGGCAAATTCGTGTGTATCTTTGAAATGGTTGGCCAGAAAAAACCTGACTGCAAAATCTTTGCTGCGGTCTTTTGGCCCGAGAAATGACCTCCACAACCATTGCTGTGTTAGAAGGATAGCACACTAGAGATTTTTGAATTAGGGATGCATCTACAGATGATCTAATCAACCCCAATGCGAAAGAGCAATGGGTCGTCCCAAAAAGAGAATTTAGACTCTAATATAAATTTGAAATTTTGATCCTCAGATAATCTTGCAGGTAGCTTGCCTGCGACAAGATAGTTTGCTATATCAGCATACCAAGGAAACTCAACAAAGTTGATAGATATCAAAGACTCATCCAAAAATTATTCTGATATCGGTAAGGAGTATGAAATGTAGTCTGGGTCTAGTCGAGACAAGTGATCCACCACAACATTATGTGCTCTGGCTTTGTTGCAGATTTCAACATCGAACTCTTGCAAAAGAAGGATCCATCTGATAAGGCAAGATTTGGCGTCCTTCTTTGCTAACAAATGCCGGAGGGCAAAATGGTTAGTGTAGATGATAACTTTGGACTCGAGTAAGTACGACCCAAATTTCTCCAACCTGAATACCACAACTAGCAATTCTTTCTCAGTGACTATATAGTTACATTGAGCCTCGTTCAGTATTTTGTTAGCGTAGTATATTATGAATGGATGGTGCTCTCGATGCTAGCCAAGAACGGCTCTGACAGTGAATTCAGAGCGTCACACATCATCTCGAAATCGACAGACCAGTCGGGAGGTTGGAGAATAGGTGCACTTGAGACAGCGCTTCGCAAGGTCTCGAAAGTGCTGAGACACGAGGAATCAAAATTAAAGGGTGTGTCGGTTACCAGAAGATTCATTAATGGATGAGCAATTTTTGAGAAACCTCAAATGAATCTTCGATAAAATCCGACATGCCCTAAGAATGATCTGATTTGCCTAACCGAGCTAGGTGGAGATAATCGTGAAATGATTTTAGACTTAGCTCGGTTGACCTCGAGTCCATTAGGGGAGATCCTGTGACCTAGTGCGATGCCATCCCTCACCATAAAATGGCTTTTTTCCCACGAAAGTACTAGGTTAACCTCTATACATCTCCTCAGAATCTTTGAGCTTATCAAGACAAGATGAGAAATTGTCTACAAACATGGAGAAGTCATCCATGAATACCTCTACGTAGTCCCCGTTCTTGTCTAAAAAGATGGCCATCATGCATCGTTGAAAAGTAGTTGGTGCGTTGTAGAGGCCGAAAGGCATTCGCTTAAAAGCGAATGTTCCAAAGGGACACGTAAAAGTTGTCTTGTCTTGATCTTCTAGGTTGATTGCTACTTGATTGTACCTGGAGTATCCATCCAGAAAATAGAAGAAACTACTTCCGACCAGCCATTCTAGAATCTGATCAATAAAGGGTAAAGGAAAATGATCCTTTTTGGTAGCTGAGTTTAGCTTCCTGTAATCAATGAAAACCCGCCAAGAAGTCGTGGTGCAGGTCGAGATGGATTCGTCCAATTCATTTTTTATTACAGTGAGTCCCACCTTTTTGGGCACAATCTGAATGGGACTCACCCACTGGCTGTCGGAAAATGGATAGATAATATCCGTGTCCAGCCATTTAATGATCTCCTTCTTGACAGCCTCCAACATATTTGGATTTAGGAACCTCTGAGGTTGTCTCGACGGTCTCACCCCTTCATCAGTGTAGATATGGTGCGTGCAATATGAGGGACGAATCCCGTGGGGATCAACAATGCCCCACCCGATGGCTACCCTATGTACTTGCAGAATTGAGATCAACTGGTGTTCCTGATTCGGAGTCAAGTGAGCATTGATAATCACGGGATATGTCTCACTTTCTCCCAAAAACACGTACTTGAGTGAATTAGGTAAGGGCTGTAACTCTAGTGGGGTGGGGGTTTATGCAGGGGAGGATAGGAAACATTAGCAGAAATTTGCTAATCCTGACTAATGAAGAATCCGTCTACAGTTGTCATGTAATCCTACCTTAGGATATTAGTGCTGGATAGGACAGGATAGTCAAGATCAAGGGTGTTAGGAGCAGATGAACACCTATGACAACCAGATTCATGGTATGAAATGTGTATGTCAGTAGTCTTGGTCCCGTGTGGATCGCGATCTAAGACCCTTGATAGTGAAGATGAATTTGCCATTGGGTCACTATAGAGGAGCCCAATTTTCCCACAGAAAGTTGAATCTCCGTCTTCACCATCCTCCTCGATCCAATCGCAATCAAAGTTCTTTGATGCCATAAAAATGTCCAGTCTAAGCTTTTCGTTCCCCAGGGCAATCTCCATGCATCCTGATGCACAGTCGATGTTTACGCGGGTGGTTGCCAAAAAAGGTGACGTAGAATAATCGGTGCATCACGGAGATTAAGAGGAACCTCTATATCAAGAACAAAAAAGTCCGCTGGAAAGCAGAATCCTTGGACTTTTTCAATCACATTTTCAACTACCCCCCTCGGCGTTTTCACCGATCGGTCAGCTAACTGTATGGTAACCAAGCTGGGCTTTAACTCCCCAAATCGAAATCGATCAAATATTACGGTGGGAGTTAGGTTGATGGACAACCCCAAATCAAGAAGGGCCCTATCAAAAGGGGAATCCTGCAAAAAGCAAGAAATCAGTGGTGTGCTCGGCTCCTTTTTGGGTGGTAAGTCATCTAAAATAACCGAGCTGGCTTCCTTAGATAATACCGCTTGTCGTCCGATTCTCTGCTGTCGCCTTGAAGTACAGTAGTCCTTGAAGAACCTAGCAACAACAGGGATGTGGTCTATTACTTCGAGGAAAGGGACCTAAATGTGAACTTCCTTGAACATAGATTTCAGGTCCTCAAAATTCCACGTGTCCTTTTTACATGCTGAATCTCACATTAGAGCTGCAGGAAAAGGGAAGGGAATTTCAGGTTCTAGGGGCTTCTTTCCTTTATCTAATGAAGATGGCTTATGAGAAGAAGAGGGTTGTGAGCCATCTCATGGTAGAGCGCAGGAAAAATCATTACTCACTTAACTAGGTAGTGGGTCCTGTGTAGTCTTTCCGTTCCTTAAGGTGACAGCTTTTGCATCGGCATGCTGTCCATGAAGGGGTAGAGGAGCGAGTTTGTCTGGATACACAGGGTTTGGCAACAGAGGTGGCTGACTGAGCCCATAACCAGGTGGTGCGGGAGGTGCTTGCAGAACAACATGTGCATGCCCCTGTGGTGCTTGGAATCTAGGTGGGGCACCTTGATTCTGCACATATCTCAAGTTTGGGACAGGCTGGGAGGGCAAATCTCCCTGTGACCTATGCTCCTGCATCATATGGTTTTGCATGTTCTGTATGCTCTATATTTGGTTAGCTATTGCCTTCATTATTTGCAGGTTGTCATGAGTAGATTTCCAAATTGATGCCTGCAATTCCTCCTTCAAAGACTCCAAAGGGTCGGCCCGCTTTGGAGAGTAGTTGGCAGCTTAGTGCAGCGATTGATAAATAGAGCGTAGTGTTGCTACTGAGATGGGAATGGCTGCTGCCTAGGATACGTGTTTTTCACATTCCCGTATTGTTCGGTCTGGTAGTGTGGAGCTTGACTCGGTCTCTGTGGGTTACCAGACTAGGAGAAATTGGGATGTGATGGGTCGGCCCAAATAGGTTGTTAATATGATATTTTTATCGTTGAAATGTGTATAGTGGTTAACCTAATTCAGACCTAACCATCTCTTTACAAAATTTTTAACCTGGCCTAATTGATTTTATCTTGTCACTTTTAAGCCCAGGGTCGAACTCAGGGAAGTGGGGTTCAAGTCGAGTTTCTACGTTTTCCTTAAAACGCGTCTCTTCCGTTCGTTTATTCTGTTTTTGGTATTTTTCTTATTTAGGTTTTTTTCTGGTAATCCTTGTTCTTGAGGCACACCCTCAAAATTGTGTCCTTGGCTTTTAGCCAAAACAGAGTTTCAAAACACGTCTTGCTACTTGCAAGACGGGATACCTGCAAATCAAAGATTATCTTTTCACTTTTATACCTTTTTTTATCTTTTTACTAAGAAGGAAGCTAACAGATAGAAAGTAAATATAGTAGCTATAGATATATATTTATATGTAGTATATATATAAAGGGGTGGGGGTGGAGGTGACGATGGAGTGTAGCACTATGTCGAGTCAGTTGACGTCTAGAGAGACGCAACCAACATGACTATGTGCTGCGTGGAGTGTGGATGGAGGATGGATGATGTATGGGACCACGCTTTTTTTGTACGCGTGTATCAGGGAATATCAGCAACTGGTGCAGATATCCCCGCGATACAGCGTAAAATAAATAGCATGAAAGTATATGTACATATGTATGTATATAAGTAAATATATCTATATATATATATAAATGTATAGTTATATATGTATAGATATATATATATATAGATATATATGTGTATATATATGTATATAAGTATATATATATATATTACTATATATATGTATATATATATATATATATGTATATAAGTATATATATATCTAGATATATATATATATATATGTGTGTATATATATAAGTATATAGATATGTATATATATATATGTATATAAGTATATATGTATATATATATAAGTATATGTATAAGTATATAGATATATATATACGTGTATATATATATATATATAGAGATATATTATATATATATGTATGTATACATAACTATATAGATATACTATGTATATAAGTATATATATATAATAGATATATGTATGTCTATATATATATATGTATGTATATATATGTTACTATATATAACTATACGTATAGTGTAAGTGTGTGTGTGGGTGTGTGTGTGTGTCGGTGAAGATGTGTGTGTGTTGGTGTAGTGTGTGTCTGTGAGTGAGTGAAAAAGAGAGAGAGAGAGAGAGAGAGCGGGAGAGAGAGCGAGAGAGAGAGATAGAGAGCGCCAGAGAGAGAAAGAGCGGGCGGGAGAGATCGCGAGCGCGGACAATGGCAGCGAGCTAAGGCGTCTGCTCGCGGTGGCGGACGTCTGACGCCGCGTCGTCTGAAGGTGGAGGCGAACGTCTGAAGACGGCGGGTGCGGGCGCGCCTTTGCGTAGGGTTCTGCAGGCCTGCGCGAAGTCGACGAGCGAGCGATGGCGCGGAGGAGCGAGCGTGGAGGAGGTTCTACGGTGGTCGCGGAGGGTCGCGGGGGTCTGCGCGAGGCCGTAACCGGCCGCTGCAGTGCGCGTGGCGGCCGGTCGCAGGTGCAATGGCAGAGGCGACAGAGTAGAGGACGGAGCGGAGAAGTGCCCTGCAGGCGTGCGCGGAGAGCTGAGCGCCTGCGGGGAAGGTCGCGGAGGAGCGAGGGGAGGTTCTGCAGTGGTCGCGTAGGGTCGCGGAGGAGGGCAGGGGGCGATGCGAGGCCGTAGCCGGCCGCTGCAGTGCGCGCGGCGGCCGGCTGCGGGTGCAACTGCGGCGTGGACAGAACGGAGACGGAGGCGGAGAACGCCCTGCAGACGCGCGTGGAGGCGGTGAGCGGCTGCGGGGACGGTCGCGGAGGAGCGGGGGGTGCTGCTGCTGCTGCTGTTGCCGCGGTTTAGCTGCTGCTGCTGCTGCTTCAAGCTTCGGACCTTGAAGCGGCAGCAATGGCGTGGAGATGAAAACGAAGAGAAAAGAAAACACCACGCCCACCTGCTCGTTGAAGAGCTGGGCGGTGGTGTTCCCACTGTGGTGGTGAGCACCACAGTGGGTTCTCCTGCTCGTCGGGTGCCTCCTCGACGGAGGGCCGGCGTATGGGAGGGGAGAACGGGCGAGGAAGGTGGTGGACTGCAGGGTGGCGTTTTTCAGCAACTGCCCCTATCTCGTCGCGAGGAAGAGCTGCGGCTTTATAGAGGAGGAGAGCATGGCGGGGAGGCATGGCAGCAGCAGAGAGAGGCGTTGGAGAGTGGCAACCGCAGGGAGAGGCGTTGGCAGGGTATGGCATCGCAGCATGGAGTGCATGTGGGCGCGGGAAGAAGGCGGATGCGCGCGGGAATGAGAAAAAAGAAGAAATCAAGAGGAAAAATAAAAAGGTGGAATTTGCAAGGAGGCACTTGAGATAAAATGTGAATTACGAAGCCATTTATTCATTTCTCCTCCTCTCATGATTAAATGCATGCATGCAACCGTTTTTTACAAATGTGGCTATAGGATTATAATATACATAGTTAATGCTAGGAAATAGCATAAGAAGGCATTATTACAGGCGTGTTTTGAGGTGCAAACATATACCCCCATGCCTATTTTTTGCTAGTCCCTAGCAAAACCGTATTTAGAAATGATCTTAAGCTGAAGATTTTCTTCTGAGATGATATAGGTGTGTTTATTATCAAATATTGTGAGAACCAATTGTAAAGAAGACTACCAGTACTTTAAGTCTCACATGACATAGATCATGTCTCAACTAACCAGGACTCTTGATATTTAAACCTTAAGTACAATTTCCAGGACCCAGGAGGTTTTTGCCGTACTCGAGAGCTCAAGAGGTTATGGTTTGTGCATAGTGAAGGATCAAGACTGACCAGATGAACCTTAAGACTCACTCCCAGGGTTTCACGAATTTTTAAGTACAGGTTGGTCCCAATTTCAGCTCGTGTTTTCGGATTGACCCTTAAGATGATTACGGAAAACTCAACTCCCATTTTCGAAAAACAAATTATACAGACATTTATGAGATATACTAACTCTTTTGCAACATCTTTTTTTTTTTTTTTTTTTTTTTTTTGAAACATATGTCAGTATATCTCTTACAACACATTTTGAAAGAGCACACTTTTTTTTTTTTTTCTTTTTGGTGGAAAGAGCCACTCCTAAACACAAGACTAAAGCTTGGGATAAAAAGTTTACCTGCACGCACAGGTAAGGACTCCACCTTTCCTAATGAACACTAGGGTTGGATCTTATGTTCACCTGATCTTTCCTGATATGTGTAGTGTGAACCAAGTTTACTTAAGCTCTCAAGAAAAAGCAAACCAACGAATCCTGTACTGGTGTCTCAGGTACAAGAAACGTTCTTAGTTAGGAGAGATTTTGATCTATTTCGTCAATGCTTTAAGTGAATTAAGCCGAGCCTGAGCGAATCAAGCTTCTGTGGCCTGAAAATTCTTCAAAACAGAGGTTGAATATCCATAAACACTTATTGTATTTTTTGTTTCAGCTTTTAGATCATTACTAAACACCATTTATTACTAATATATATATATATTTATTTTCTTTTCTTTTCTTTTTTCTTTTTCTTGCATATTTATAAATAGGTGGTAATTGTCTGATACCATAAAATACCCGGATCCTATGGATGCCTATCCACCCCCCCATGCCAAACAATGCTATGTCCTCATATGCATGCAGGGAAAGGCAGAGAACGGACAACAGATCGGGTAACAGGAGCTGAGGTTCAGGGTATAAATCAGGGTGGAAGGGTGGGTGGATGGTGGGTGGTGAAGAGAAAAGCGAAGTAATCGCGATAGAGGCGTGAAAAGTAATGGTGGATGGTGAGAGATTTGGCGTTTTCTGGGACGAGAGTGTCCCAGGCGGATCAGAAAATAGATCAGGAAGAGGAAGTTGGCCCTTAGATTGGCCAAGAAGGGGGGCTTTTTGGATAGATGGATCCAAAAGGGAATAGCCCCGGTGAGTAAGATGTGGGCTCAAGGTCCCAGTGTGGATTTGCAAATCCGCCTGATTTAGCGGGAAAGAAAGGGCAATCCGGTCTTCCATAGTGTGGACCGGCGGTGAGCAGCCCGGCAATGACTCAGACCACGAGGTATGGGAAGCGGAGAAAACCTCGTCAGAAGTCTGGTCAGGAGAAGGTACAGGAATAGGGAGGGATTGGGGAACATCACAGTTTGTATTGGTCAGGCAGTCGTCAGGTAATTCGCAGCAGTCAGAATCGACTCCAATTAGTTCGATACACGTAATGACAGTCACGTCCTCGTCAGACGTGTCATCCTTGATGTGATCACTATCAGCATAAGAGTGCGGTGCTGCAGCGGGATTAACCTGAAATCCCGGAGGAATACTTGGAGCTTGCAGAATTTGATGAACCTGTTCCTGAGAAGGTTGTACCTGTGGTTGCAGACCACAGGGTACAAAGTTTTGCGGGTTTGGAACAGGTTGGGCGGGAAAAGTGCCCTGAGATCGAGTCGCCATGCTTAGTTGATTGATCTCAGCATTCTGCTGCGCCAAATGCTGAAGAGAGGTCATGTTTTCTTTATGGCGCTTTGACATTTCCGTCATCATTCGCATCAATTTATCAAGAGGTTTTGATGCGTGTTTGGTTTTCTGTACACAAGGGCCTGATGGCAGATTTGCCATAGGATTAGACTGGGCCCTTGGGATGACGGGTGCGGACGATCGCATTGGTCCACCAGCGGGGTTTCGACGCTGCGGGTTGTTGGACCATGCAAAATTGGGATGATTGTGCCACCCTGGGTTATACGTGGCAGAAAACGGGTTATTCCCCAGGGTGCAGGCATCTTCTATGCCAGAAGACGTGTCCGCATATGTGTCCGAGTACACGGAGGCTTGGTCCTCCGTGTTGAAATACTGGCTCACAGAAGCCAGTTCCACATGACTTACAAAGTCGCTTGGCGCGACACTCGATAAGGAAGGTCTTGCAGGGTTTCTCGGGATAAGCCTGGTGTTGAAAGAATTGAAATTGTGACGAAGTGGTGAGGCGGGGGTGTGTGCCATGTTTGTGGAGGAGGAGGATGATTCGGCTCTTTTTCTAGATTTATCAGTCAATACAAGCAATTCAGGGTTTTGTGACCTCCTCCCAAACATGTACTACCGCAAGAAGAATTAGGGAGATGAGAAGGGAAAAGGGATGAGAGAAATGACGCCGCAAAGGTACACTTGATTACAAATCAATACAGTCAAGTTCCTAACCTCTACAGTGTGCCCTTAGACCTAAAGATCTAAGTTACCTACTATCACGAACTACGGAACCGAATGCGAGCACCGCGGAACCACCGGGCCAGATTGAAAGGCCGTTTGCCCCAGCCTTAGACACCCGATAGCACGCGGGAACTCTCACCAGCACGTAGTCGCTACACACAGGTAGTTAGACCTCCAATCCTTAGTAAGGGTCAAGTTACTACCAGTTTTAATTAGAGGCTTAGGGTCAAGTGCTTTTGGAATGTGAAGGGCGTTGTTTACGGGTAATGCCCAAGTGATTGATTTTAAGAGTGTGTAAGAACAAGCATGCAACGGGGAAATCTCCCCGAATTAAAGTTTTAATTGGTGAATGGTTTTTAGAGTTCAACCTTAAGTAGTATGAATTTTAGGATTTTGCTGAATTACCAATTCAACCAATCTCCGGGTTTTGCAAGAATACAGGTTTTCTTTCTAAAGCCCAAGAAACCCCTCTTCAATTATCAGTTAGTTAATGCATGCTAAAATGCAATGGGCTACCTAAATGGAGATTTCTATGTGTGGATGCACGAATCAATTTTATACCAATGTGAAAGGGAGCCAAAGCACTTCAATTCAAGTGCTCCCAATCACCAGAAAGATATCCACACACAAGGCTTCAACCAACAGATAAAGAAACTAAAATTGTTGGGGTTGAAGTATTCAGGATCGAATCACAGGCAAGTTTGAAAAGTCGTGGTGGGGTTGGAATCAACTCAATTCCAAGTCTCCCCACCAAAAATGTGCTCCTGAATTAAAGATAAGTGAGGCAAAAAGAGGGATACAAGCAATCTTTTTCTTTGCCTCAAAGAATACTTCCCACGGCGAAAAATCTAAGAATCAAGATTCTCGGATTTTCGCTATGCGAAGTAAGGCGGGAAATCCTGAGGCAGTGGGAGTGAAGACAACCAATCAATTAAGTGAATTTTAATCCACTTGCCCTCAAGAAATCCCAAGAAGTTTTTCTAGTTTTTAGTTTTAAATATATTTTTTTTTTTTATTGTGGTGGCAAGTTAACCCTAATTTGATGAGAAAAGAAAACCTACTTGTTCGGCAACGTGTGCGAAGCTCCAATGCGATGTCGGCGTCTTCACGCTCTCATTCCCACCTTGGATCTGCTCACGTCCTCGACTTCGTCAGCCTTCTTCTCCTTCCACCAGGTTCACCTGCACACCAAAAACAACAATACCTGTGAAGAGAGAAGAGACAAATTTAAAGGAATTGGATAGAAACTTACTCGAAAGCACACCTCCCCGGCAGCGGCGCCAGAAAAGTTATGATGGGTCGGCCCAAATAGGTTGTTAATATGATATTTTTATCGTTGAAATGTGTATAGTGGTTAACCTAATTCAGACCTAACCATCTCTTTACAAAATTTTTAACCTGGCCTAATTGATTTTATCTTGTCACTTTTAAGCCCAGGGTCGAACTCAGGGAAGTGGGGTTCAAGTCGAGTTTCTACGTTTTCCTTAAAACGCGTCTCTTCCATTCGTTTATTCTGTTTTTGGTATTTTTCTTATTTAGGTTTTTTTCTGGTAATCCTTGTTCTTGAGGCACACCCTCAAAATTGTGTCCTTGGCTTTTAGCCAAAACAGAGTTTCAAAACACGTCTTGCTACTTGCAAGACGGGATACCTGCAAATCAAAGATTATCTTTTCACTTTTATACCTTTTTTTATCTTTTTACTAAGAAGGAAGCTAACAGATAGAAAGTAAATATAGTAGCTATAGATATATATTTATACGTAGTATATATATAAAGGGGTGGGGGTGGAGGTGACGATGGAGTGTAGCACTATGTCGAGTCAGTTGACGTCTAGAGAGACGCAACCAACACGACTATGTGCCGCGTGGAGTGTGGATGGAGGATGGATGATGTATGGGACCACGCTTTTTTTGTACGCGTGTATCAGGGAATATCAGCAACTGGTGCAGATATCCCCGCGATACAGCGTATAATAAATAGCATGAAAGTATATGTACATATGTATGTATATAAGTAAATATATCTATATATATATATAAATGTATAGTTATATATGTATAGATATATATATATATAGATATATATGTGTATATATATGTATATAAGTATATATATATATATTACTATATATATGTATATATATATATATATGTATATAAGTATATATGTATCTAGATATATATATATATATATGTGTGTGTATATATATAAGTATATAGATATGTATATATATATATATGTATATAAGTATATATGTATATATATATAAGTATATGTATAAGTATATAGATATATATATACGTGTATATATATATATATATAGAGATATATTATATATATATGTATGTATACATAACTATATAGATATACTATGTATATAAGTATATATATATAATAGATATATGTATGTCTATATATATATATGTATGTATATATATGTTACTATATATAACTATACGTATAGTGTAAGTGTGTGTGTGGGTGTGTGTGTGTGTCGGTGAAGATGTGTGTGTGTTGGTGTAGTGTGTGTCTGTGAGTGAGTGAAAAAGAGAGAGAGAGAGAGAGAGAGCGGGAGAGAGAGAGAGAGAGAGAGATAGAGAGCGCCAGAGAGAGAAAGAGCGGGCGGGAGAGATCGCGAGCGCGGACAATGGCAGCGAGCTAAGGCGTCTGCTCGCGGTGGCGGACGTCTGACGCCGCGTCGTCTGAAGGCGGAGGCGGACGTCTGAAGACGGCGGGTGCGGGCGCGCCTTTGCGTAGGGTTCTGCAGGCCTGCGCGAAGTCGACGAGCGGGCGATGGCGCGGAGGAGCGAGCGTGGAGGAGGTTCTGCGGTGGTCGCGGAGGGTCGCGGAGGGTCGCGGGGGTCGGCGCGAGGCCGTAACCGGCCGCTGCAGTGCGCGCGGCGGCCGGTCGCGGGTGCAATGGCAGAGGCGACAGAGCAAAGGACGGAGCGGAGAAGTGCCCTGCAGGCGTGCGCGGAGAGCTGAGCGCCTGCGGGGAAGGTCGCGGAGGAGCGAGGGGAGGTTCTGCAGTGGTCGCGTAGGGTCGCGGAGGAGGGCAGAGGGCGATGCGAGGCCGTAGCCGGCCGCTGCAGTGCGCGCGGCGGCCGGCTGCGGGTGCAACTGCGGCGTGGACAAAACGGAGACGGAGGCGGAGAACGCCCTGCAGACGCGCGTGGAGGCGGTGAGCGGCTGCGGGGACGGTCGCGGAGGAGCGGGGGGTGCTGCTGCTGCTGCTGTTGCCGCGGTTTAGCTGCTGCTGCTACTGCTTCAAGCTTCGGACCTTGAAGCGGCAGCAATGGCGTGGAGATGAAAATGAAGAGAAAAGAAAACACCACGCCCACCTGCTCGTTGAAGAGCTGGGCGGTGGTGTTCCCACTGTGGTGGTGAGCACCACAGTGGGTTCTCCTGCTCGTCGGGTGCCTCCTCGACGGAGGGCCGGCGTATGGGAGGGGAGAACGGGCGAGGAAGGTGGTGGACTGCAGGGTGGCGTTTTTCAGCAACTGCCCCTATCTCGTCGCGAGGAAGAGCTGCGGCTTTATAGAGGAGGAGAGCATGGCGGGGAGGCATGGCAGCAGCAGAGAGAGGCGTTGGAGAGTGGCAACCGCAGGGAGAGGCGTTGGCAGGGTATGGCATCGCAGCATGGAGTGCATGTGGGCGCGGGAAGAAGGCGGATGCGCGCGGGAATGAGAAAAAAGAAGAAATCAAGAGGAAAAATAAAAAGGTGGAATTTGCAAGGAGGCACTTGAGATAAAATGTGAATTACGAAGCCATTTATTCATTTCTCCTCCTCTCATGATTAAATGCATGCATGCAACCGTTTTTTACAAATGTGGCTATAGGATTATAATATACATAGTTAATGCTAGGAAATAGCATAAGAAGGCATTATTACAGGCGTGTTTTGAGGTGCAAACAGGATGCTGGCACCAACCAGAGTTATACGTTTTAGAATATGGTTTGTTACGCTCGTAACCATGAATAGCATTGACATCTTCGTAGGCCGAAGACGAATTAGATGCAAATTCATCAAAAGAATAGCACTTGCATCGTCATGTGGTGCGTAACCCTGGTTGTATGGCACTAGATCCACATTATTCACGGGTTCCTGGTATGCAGGATCCCACAGAGATGGAGAAAAAACATCCTGAGTGAACGGATATGTACGAGCAGAGGGGGCTCGGGATGCTTGAGAGGAGTAATATGGAGCAGTGCTACCAGATGATCTAGATCTTGCTCGCATTAATTCATTGAGCCTCTTATCAAGCAGATCCACCATGTCTAGCTTTCTGGTGATAATGTCCATGTCATCTCGGGTAGACTAAGCTTGAGCTTCATGGACATTAACTCGTTGCTGTCCAGATCACTGGAACTGGTTCATTGAGGCAGCATTCATCGAGTTCTCTGCTAAGGACTCAAACAGTTCAAATGCATTGTTCTCATCCTTCGTGAGGAAATTCCCACCGCCAGATGCATCAACCAAGTACCGATGTGTGTCATCCATCCCGTGGTAAAAGACTAGAGCGAGGTGCCATTTGGGTACACCATGTGTGTCATCTATCCTAGGCGTCATGCAGCTTCTCTCCAGGGCCTTCGGCAAAAGTCATGATCGCATGCCTCATAGAATTTGTTCGACCGATCGGGAAGAACTTTTGGAGGAATTCACTACGTAATTCCTCCCAGGCTCCAATTGGCCTCCCAATGTTCTTGAACCAATAAGCAACTTTATCCTTGAGAGAGAAAGGAAAAAGCTTCATGAGAACAATTCCAATATCTACATTCCTGGGTCAAACTGACTCTGCAATCTGACTCAGGTCCTCGATGTGCTGGAAGGGATCCTCATTCGAGTTTCCATGAAAATGTATCTGAATCAGACTTATGATATCTGGCTTTAACTCGAATGTGTCTCTACCTGCGGGAATCCAAACCTGAGGTGCTATGATTGTTGCCGCCGGATCGTAGAAGTCCCATAGTTGTTCTCCGCATGGTGGATGCTGCATCCTGTCGAGGGTTGTGAGAATCCGATTGATGCTCTACACATATTTCTATTCTGTTTCCTCAACCCTAGCTTCCAGCTGAGCCATTGGATCCTGATTCTTAAGGTTCTAAAGAACTCAAGGACTGAGATTAGCCATCTCAGCTAATCGAGTGGAAGAAGGTTGAGAAGAGAGGTCGGGCGAAAATCGCCTTTGCTGCCTTGGGTTCAACTCCCAAGGACCTTGCATACACTAACTCAAACAGTTGGTGCAGTCAAGCAGAATAAGGCTAAGGCCTTGTTAATCAGAGTGGTCCTTTAGATCATATGATCGGATTTTTCGTTTAAGTTTTTGTCATTAAAAATTTGGCGATAGACTGACTGCAATGAATTTTCGCCTCTCAGGCTAACCCGACCGGTCTGGTTACGAGGAGACTATGAGGGAGGTTCTTCCTTCGGCTTTCACCTCTGGTTCTGTTACCTTGTAGCCACAGTCGTTTGATGCTACCCTGTAGATTTAGTCACCAGGTTTTGCAAGAGAGGTTGGAACTACCTAGTAGTTTCAAGCCAAATGCAGGTTATTTGATGTATTTTCATAAATTTTTAACCTATTTCTTCAATTTAGAAGATGGTGGGCAGTCCACAAGGTGACTCGCCTCACCGACTAACCTTTGGGCTCGTTGGAGTCCAAGTTAGTCTATGTGGTCCTATTGGCTCATGCACTTCTAAGTTCTTTTTCAAATTGAAGACCATAATTCAAATGTATACTCTGAGGCAAGATGGAATCCAAATGATTTTAAACTTACCAAGAAGATTCCTTTTTCAATAATATTTTCAAAAAGTATTTTTCCAAAATTTTTACTATTTCCAACAATTAGTTATGAATTTTTAGCAAACCAGGGGTCAAATTTGGGATTTAGACCCCATGTTGGTTTTTCTATCGGAAACTATATCAAATATGCTCCAAAAATTTTGTTAAAATATGATATTGAAAGCTAATTTGATTATCTTTTAAAACCCATAGATTGTGAGTAAATCAAATTTGCATGTTAGTCAGAATTGATTTCTAAAGTTCATGAAGTTCTATTTTTAAGCAATTTGACCAGTATGTACTCCATGAATTTTTAAAAATTTCACAAAAGGAATTTATTTTTGGGAAAGGTTGCGTTGGAAAGATAATTTGAGGATATAGTTCCAGTCCAAATTTCAAGATTTTTAGAGCATTAAAAACATGGCTATTGAATTTTAAAGGTGAGACTTACTTTCTGGTCGAATTTCTAATAAGAATGTGTGCACCTGATTTTTGCAATGCCCACTTTTCCTCGCTGGCCGCTTTGTGTCATTGTACCTGCACATGAAAATACTATATTAGAGATAAAATCAAAAGTCACCATGCCTCCCTGGCAACGGCTCCAATTTGTTTGTGGCGTAGATCGCATAGAAAATTAGCACGTTGTAGTATAGCGCGAAATATGTCTCAAGCAAATAAATTATCTGAACTTGGTGAGTCTCGGTCGATCACAGGGAAGCAGAAAGCACTTTTGATTTCATACGTTGTTTCAAATATAAATGCTAAATAGTATAGACACAGTATATATATCAATTAAAAGAGTTTGAACGTTAATTGCATACATATAACTAGATAAATTCTAACATAAATGTAAACTACTTATGTAACAGAACGAGGGCACCATGGGTGGTTCATGGTGGCCTTTTGGAGGGTTAGGAGAAGTAGCAACGATCCGTCGAGGTGGCCCAACAGATGCTTCAGACGGAGGTGTAGAGACGGATGCAAAGAAGACAGGAAGAAGAAGAGAGAGAAGGTGTAGAAGGAGGAAGAAGAAGAAATTCTAAAGAATGCCTTTCAAGGCGGCCCCTTAGGCCTCTTTCTATAGCTTTAGTGAAGGGCAATTAGGGTATTTGGCCCCTTAAATCTGTGCGAAGGCTTCAGATTAATCAGATCTGCTAATCGGGAGATCAACGACTAATGTAAACACATTTGTTGAGGGTAAAATGCCTATTCATGCATGTTCCTAAGCTTAGATTTGCATTTCATGTTATAAATATTACATACCATGCATCATTCTGCATTGAGAGTAGTTGTATATAATTTAGGTTAACTGCAACCTTTTTGTGGTTAGGAGAGAAGGATATTTATTTCAAAGCCTTGGATTGACGATCCGACCGTACGAATCTGATCAAGACGACGATCGGAGTCCAACACCTCTGAAATTGCCCCTATTGGAGTCCCGTAGCACCATATGCAGTCCGATGAAGATCAATGGCCAAGGGACTAGGAGACATAATTTGGAGCTTCAAATGACAAATCCAACTGTGCAGATGGATTCGGGTCGACGATCGCAGCTTAACGGCATGAAAATCGACTCAATCCAACCTCTGTAGCAGCCCCTACAACAAGAAGAAGATGGACGGCCCAGACTACGCCGTGTGGCACAACCCAGGCCACCCAGTGCACGCATGCCGCACCACACGCGCGCAGTAGAGCGGACGCGCACACTCGCGTAGGCACGCATGCACGCATGCGCACCGCATAGTGCCAATGCGTGGGCGCGCGCACGCGGCAAGGCAAGAGCGCAGCACCAGCTATGCATGGGTTGGACCTACAACGACGCAAGAGATAGACTTACAGCGATGCTTACAGTGGTCGGTAATTCATCACATGCCAGCAAAGCCAACTGTGGGTGCCAGCGGGCATGAGTTTCCTACAGCGACGTTTCCAACAACGGCCTGGATGTCACTAATGGTCCCATACCTATTTTTGCCTCTTCTCCTCCCTATAAAAGGACCTACACCCCCTCCCTTCTAAGCTATCTCTACCTACTCTATTCCCACCTACTCCCAAGCTCTAGCAAGCCTACCAATGCTCCATTAGGGCTTGTTATCAAGCTCCCAAGGTGCCTATTGGTGTAGCGAACCTCTGTCCCACCAAATACTCCTCCAACTTCCCATCTCCCTTCATAGGTCACCTTGGAGCCGTCCTCCCACCTCCATTCCAGTAGTAGATCACCTCCATCTTCTCACCTCATTTCTGGAGCCACGTCGAAGCTTTCCTCAACCTGACATCCTCCTGCACCTCACCTCCATTGTCCTGCTCCTCACCTCCTTCGTTTGAGCTTCTGCCAGGCGCCGTCGTCTCGCCGAACAGCCGATTCGGGAGATTTCCTCTCACCTCCTTCTCTTTATATGCTTTCATAGTTTCTTGTAATTGCATTGGAAGTAATATATATCAGATTTATTCCACATCTCTATCTTGTGATACGTTTGCTTGTTTTCTTTTATTTCAAAAATACAAAAAAATAACAAAACCCCAAAATACAAAAAAGAAACGAATCGAAGTGCGGTCTTCAATAAAGTAAATGTCACCTCCCTGTGTTCGACCCGGAACTCCCTTGGAGTTTCGATATAAATTTTATCTGATCGACGTGTTTTGCAACTACAATGACGGGTTACTTGTAACCACAATTTCTAACACGTGAAACACGCACGACCATTTTGGCGTCGTTGTCGGGGAGGCAACGGAATTTACTTTATTGTTTATTATGTTTCTTTGCTTTTACATAGCACTAACCCTACTTGTCTTTGATCTACTGTCTTGCAGGTACCCTAGCGTGGAGATCCAAGTGTGGTAGACCAGAGTAAAGTGCGGGTAGAGTGTTTTGTAAGTGTCCCCCACACCACCCCCACCTTAGTTTTCATTCCATAACCTAATAACCCAAATCAACTTAGGTGCTTTTTATAAACCCTAGGATAGATTTGGTTGTTTGTTTGCCACCTCCACTCACCTCGCCATCCACATAAATAAAAAAAAATAAAAAAAATTGTATCTGATTGTGGGATTTTCTAAAAGCTACACACTTAACACCCACAACTTCTTATCCTAAGGCACACAATCACTTTGATTCTACCACTTAACCAGGATCTAACCTGTGGACCCAGTACACTTCAACTAAATACACATAAGTGAGTAGAAATATGAATAGGTTAAGCATTCTTGTGTGAATTAACTAAGTGGTGCAATAGGCCAATTGATTGAGCTGTTTGGGCCGCACCACTCAATCTAAAACTGATCCATCAAGTAGCTTGCCACTTAGGGTTGATTCTTAGGGCTGAACTAGGCACTCCACATTATTTTTGATTTTTAAAGGAACATATCATCACTCATGCTTTCAAAACTTGGAGTGTTATACTAAACCTTGATTGAACCAACCTAAACATTAAACCCTAAAAGCTACTAAACAAGGTTAAATCCAAAAAGACACATCATCAAATAACCTTGTTTGAGAACCTTGGTTGTGCACGCACACACATTTTAACTGATCATTAAGGGCACAACCCATCTAAAGGGCCCATCACATTCCTAAAGCACCATTATCCCAAGCCTAACTAAAATTGATTAGATGTTGGCCCTAAGGACTGGTTCACTCCTCGGGATCCAGATTGAGATTGTTCATGATTAACCTACTTATACTAGTCAATCTGGTGTCTAGATAGGGAAGTAGCATCAAACGACCGCAGCTAGGGGGTACACTAGGAACCGGAGGCGCAAGCCAAAGGAAGAACCTTTCCCAGTCCCTCCTTCTAACTGGTTGGATTGCCTAGACATAAGTAGAGTAAATCATCTATAATCTTAGGACAAATTCTGAGAGTCTATGGACCTTTAGGCTACCCAAACTAAGGATAGGCTTGTATTTTTGTATTGCAGGGCTCCTTTCTGTTCTGATTTCCTTACTTCACCATGTACCCTTCCACATCCTACACACATTTCACATCCTATCCTCCTACCACCACTTATCCCCAAGATGATTACTATCCCGACTTGACTTGTAATTACCCATCCACTAGCCGTGATGACTTTGATCGGGGATATGAATCCGGACCTCAGTGTCCAGGGCTTAACCCTGGACAAGAAGACTATGATTATTTTCCTTCCCAGAGCTATAATGATTATGGATCTCCATCCTTTGATGACCAAACCAACTCGATCTATAATCAGGAAGGATATCATGATTATAATGCCTACCCTCCCTAGTATTCCACTGAATATAGATCGCTGCCATCCTTTGAACAACCTAGAACGACCTACTTTCAGGGAGGGACCCGAGAACCTTGACATCTTGACACCCATAGATTCAACCCAAACCTGAATCGAACCAGTCGGTTCAAGTGAACCAAATCCAAGATAGAGTGTTGGCTAATTTGAGGAACACCATAAAATCTTTAGAAGCCCAGCCAACACTAAGCACTGAAGCACTAGTGCCTATGATCAAAATGATTGATGAACTTAATAGTTCTCTATTGGATTTGCTCCAAAGTGTTAGGGATAGGGACCTAGGTGAGTTTCTTCTTGGGAAATTGTCGAGGTTGAGGATGAAATTTGTGGTTGCACTAGTCAAATCTTGGGATGATTCTCAAGATGAACCCTCTTCATGAGAGCCAATGTTTGAACCCGCTCAGGTGCCTGTCGAGGGGGATACATATTCGGAGATTGGAGATGACCAGATTGGTTTAAAGCAACCCTTTGAGGATGAACCAATTGATTCACCCGAGATCCCCAAGTCAGGAAACGAAGAAAATTATGTCTCCTTGGATGATGAAATGACTTGCGATGTTGAGACATGTGCAAATGAGGATCATGAATTCTTTGATTTTGAGGGTGTGGTATCTCTTAGTGAAGCCTCAATTAAGCTTGAGGAGAATGATTTTAGTGAGACATACGGGCTCGAGGAGTATGACGACCAATTTGGTAGTCCGACTACTGAAGATTCTGATTCGATTGGGGCTAACTTGGAGCATCCGATACTCAACGACACAATTAGTAGCCCCATTCCTCAACCACACCCCAAAGAGCTGAATGAACATACTTTTGAGATCATTATGCTCAAGTCAATCCTGATTCAACCACAATTGTTGGACTTGGGTACTTTAGATGGGGTGTACAATGATCTGGAGGTCTCGGAAACCTTGATTTCAAAGGATAGGAAGTTGGAAATAAAAATTTGGGAGCTTAATTTTGAGGGAAAAATAAGTTTGGATATAAGGGTACCTATTGACCTGAAACCACCTATTTTCTACACGGATCCTTATGATATCTTTCACGTGCGACCCAAGCCTGGAATAACTGATTATTTTTCTGAGCTAGATGTTAAGTGGACAATCGCACCTATTGAACCATCTTTACCCGTTGTTCAACACTTTGGTCTTGGGTTGCACACCACTAAACCGCATGCCTGGACCCGCAAACACAACAACCTTCGGTTCTGGGTGATTTTCATCCAGAACTTGAGAACCACTCGACCCTGGGGCATGGGTCTACACCATAATCTCGTCCACATCTGTGGACATCTTATGTGGACGGGTTTCAAGATCAATATTTTGATTTTGATTCTGAACCGCATTTGTGAATTCTCAATTTCTTCTTTGTATGTATGTTATGCCTAGCTGAAGGCATTAAACTTAGCGCGTGTGTATACACTCTTCTCTCTGCGGAGCTGACCGGATTTTCACGACACTCAGATGATATTCTATTTACTCCAGCCTTTTCATGTCTTTATTTTTACAATGAGGGCATTGCATCATTTAGGCATGGGGGGGTGGATAATCGATTCCTGAAATCATTATGTTAACTCCGTAGAATTTCTTTTAGTTTCTTATAAAATTAAAAAAAAAATTGAAAATTTAAAAAAAGATAAAAAAAAAGAAAGAAAGAAATTAGGAAAAGAAAACTTAGGCATTTGGAAGTTATTAACTTTAGGAAATGATACGAGAGGACCTAAACACTTAGACCCTTCAGGTCTTCGGGCTTAATTAGCCCGAGTGTCCACTCGAATATGGACTTATTCTCGAGTCCTCGCCAATTAAAATTTATTTTAATTTGGTAAATAATTTGGGATGATAAGTATGTGACTTATCAACCCGCCCTCTGATTTGGGGGGACTTTAAGCCTAAGCATCTACACACATTTTTTTTGCACTGACTCACTTTCCGATGATTTTTGTGGAAATTGGGTAGCTAATGGACCGACTTGGGTGGTATGGCTGACAAGTTGTCGATGGTAATAGCTCATCGGTCGATTGTTCAGAGCCCAGCCATAAGACTATTTTCATTGT
This sequence comes from Thalassia testudinum, assembly GCA_037157565.1. NCBI lineage: Eukaryota > Viridiplantae > Streptophyta > Magnoliopsida > Alismatales > Hydrocharitaceae > Thalassia > Thalassia testudinum. The sequence continues at coordinate 2,049,178 of JAZHRO010000073.1, read as the reverse complement.
ACTGCCTTTAGGTAAATCTTAGATCAGGAAAGCCACCTACTTAAGAAAAAAAAAGAAAGGAGAAAATTAAAATAAATAAATAAATAAAATTACACTTCACCACACAAGTATGGCTGGCAAGTTGTCGGTGATAACAGCTCATCGACCGGTTGTCCCCATAAAAAGCATAATAATTCCCAAAACATTTAGGGAAGAAGTGGGAAAGTAGAATAAACTGGGGAGATATACACTGGGCTCGCCCTTGTGTAGACCCCATAAATAAAAGAAGTAGGGAGAAAGCTACCGATCGTAAAGATAAACCTTTAGGCAAGGTCACCTAGGGTCATAGAAACTTGAAGTCCGTCTTAACGGCCGTTTTGTGAGTCTATCACTTTTTCACAAAGATGCTCAGTACTTAGAGTCATTTTCGAGTCTTAGGCGGATCAGGTAGCCATAAAAAGTTATCCCGAAGCTCTCAAACTTCAAAAGTACAAAACAAATTAGAAAAGAAGAAAAATAAAAAATATATATATCTTCCCTTCTCAAATAAGGCAAGAACTTGGGCGGTCTGCATTCTGGCAAACACCTGAGTACTGTTGAGTTTTCGTTGTTTAGGACCTCAGTTGAAATTTTCTATTGTTAAAAAATAACTTAGGCCTAAGTGATCTAATCCTAATTCCACTTTTATACAAAGCATATAGTTTAATTTTGCTAGGGACTAGCAAAAGATAGGCATGGGGGTATGATGTAAATACATTTGTTGAGGGTAAAATGCCTATTCATGCATGTTCCTAGGCTTAGATTTGCATTTCTTGTTACAAATATTGCATGGCATGCATCATTCTGCATTTAGAGTAGTTGTATATAATTTAGGTTAATTGCGCCCTTTTTGTGGTTAGGAGAGAAGGATATTTATTTTGGAGCCTTGAATTGATGATCTGACCATACGGATATGATCAAGACGACGATCGGAGTCCCATAGCACCATATGCAGTCCTAGGAAGATCAATGGCCAAGGGACTAGGAGACATAATTTGGAGCTTCAAATGACAAATCTGACCTCGTAGAAGGATTCGGGTCAACGATCGCAGCCTAGCAGCGTGAAAATCGACTCAATCCAACCTCTGTAGCAACCCCTACAACAAGAAGAAGATGGACAGCATGACAAATCCGACTGCGCCATGTGGCGCAACCCAAACCACCCAGTGCACGCATGCCGCACTGCACGTGCGCAAGCATGCATGCGCACAGCGCAGCACCAGCACGTGGGCGTGCGTGCGTGCGGCAAGGCAGGAGTGCAGTGCCAACTATGCATGGGCAAGACCTATAGTAACACATGAGCTGGACTTACAGCGACGCTTACAGCCGTTGGTAATTCATTGCATTCCAGCAAAGCCAGCTGTGGGTGCTAGCAAGCATGTGCTGCCTACAGCGACGTTTCCAACGATGGCTTGGATGTCACTAATAGTCCCATACCTATTTTTGCCTCTTCTCCTCATAAAAGGACCTACACCCCCTCCCTTCTAAGCCATCTCTACCTACTCTACTCCCACCTACTCCCAAGCTCTAGCAAGCCTACCAATGCTCCATTAGAGCTTGTTATCAAGCTCCCAAGGTGCCTATTAGTGTAGCGAACCTCTATCCCACCAAATACTCCTCCAACATCCCATCTCCCTTCATAGGTCACCTTGGAGTCGCCCTCCCACCTCCATTCCGGTAGCAGATCACCTCAATCTTCTCACCTCCTTTCTGGAGCCACGCCGAAGCTTTCAATCCGACGTCCTCCTGCACCTCACCTCCGTTGTCCTGCTCCTTACCTTCTTCGTCTGAGCTTCTTCCAAGCACCATCGTCTCGCCGAACAGCCGATTCGGGAGATTTCCTCTCACCTCCCTCTCTTTATATGCTTTCATAGTTTCTTGTAATTGACATTAGAAGTAATATATATCAGATTTGTTCCACATTTCTATCTTGCTACGTTTGCTTGTTTTCTTTTATTTCAAAAATACAAAAAAATAATAAAACCCCAAAATATCAAAAAGAAACAAATCTAAGCGCAGTCTTCAATAAAGTAAACGTCACCTCCCTGTGTTCGACCTGGGACTCCCTTGGAGTTTTGGTATAAATTTTATCTGATCGACGTGTTTTGCAACTATGATGATGGGTTACTTGTAACCACGATTTCTAACATGCGAAACACGCACGACCAACAACCCTGATTAAGCCTTCTAAATCCTTCTTTTATCCTTGGTTTAATCTGGTGCTGCCATGTGGCAATCTGTCGAGTGTCGATCCTCCATTGCACAGCTGCAGATCTCCTCGCATGCGCCTTCGTTTCATCTCCCTCATCGTTCGCCTCTTTTGAGTGCTCGATTATCAGTCATACGATCTTACGATCGGACGGCTTAAATGCACGCAACCAATGTGCCTTTAAATCCTAAAGCAATCACATGCGTCGTCGCTCATGTTCTTGATCCAATGCTTCTGCACCCGCCACGCATCCGTTGCCAATTCACTCGATGAAGATCCAGCGATCTAATTTCATCTGCGGGTGCGTGTCTCCTAATCACACTTTGATCCCGCATCGCCCACTGTCGGTTAAGTGCCCTCTCCACTGCGCTACTCACACAGATGGATGCGCTTTCCATTTCCTGTGCAACTGCCCTCAACCATTGGATGGGAATCCAACAGTTGAGATCTTTGCCCATGCATGATGAGGAGGGTGGAGGCAGCGACGTGGCTGCATTGCAGCCGTTGGATGATGATCCAACGGCCCACGATTCTAATTTCGAGATTGGGGCACGGTGAGGGGCGGCTGTGATGGTGCCACATGGCGCCATTGTGGCCATCCATCTTCTTCTCCTTGTATCTGATGATGTAGGCCTTCGATTAAGTTGATTTCTGCACCGTTGGACTATGAACATTGATCTAGATCCATCCGTGCGGTTGGATTTGTCATCTGAGGTCCGGATATTCTTCAATTTTCCCCTTGGCTCCTGCTTCTTCTGCGGACTCCTTAGGGTGCTACGGGAGTCTGATTGATGCACTCTTGGAAGTGTTGGACTCCGTTGTTATTCCAAACAGATCCATATTGTTGGATTGTTCATCCGTAGCCTTAGATTACCTGCAATTATTAATACCTTTGAAATAGCACATTATTATGTATAAAACATATAATCATCTAAGATGCAAAGTACAATGTGTATGCATGCAGAATGCCCATGTTAAGCTAGGTTCTACCTTAATTCAGGTGAATGAGGGCCTATGATTGCTACGCAATCATGGAGATGACCGAATTTTCACGAAATTCAGGTGATATTCTATTTACTCCACCCTTTTCATGTCTTTATTTTTGCAATGAGGACATTGCATAATTTAGCCATGGGGGGTGGATAATTATTTCCTGAAATAATTTTGTTACTCTGTAGAATTTCTTTTAGTTTCATAAAAAAATGAAAATTCAAGAAGAAAAATAAAGAAATTAGGAGAATAGAACTTAGGCATTTGGAAGTTATTAAATTTAGGAAACAATATGATAGGACCTGAACACTTAGACTCTTCAGGTCTTCGGGTTTAATTAGCTCGGGTGTCCACACGAATGTCAACTTAGTCTCGAGTCCTCACCAAGTAATTTTACTTTAGTTTGGTGAATAAATTGGGATGATAAGTACGCAACTTATCAACTCGCCCTTTGATTTGAGGGGATTTTAAGTCTAAGCATCTATACACTATTTGCACTAACTCACTTTCCGACAGTTTTTATGAAAATTGGGTAGTTAATGAACTGTCTAGGATGGTATGGCTAGTAAGTTGTCAGTGGTAACAGCTCATCGGCCAGTTATCCAGAGCCCAGCCACATGACCATTATCTTCATACTACCTTTAGGTAAATCTTAGATCAGAGAAGCCACCTACTTAGGAAAAATAAAAAAAGAAAAAAATGGTTCCCAAAAAGAAAAAAATAGAAAAAGGAGAAAATAAAAAAATAAAACCACACTTCACTACATAAGTATGGCTGACAAGTTACCATGGGTAACAGCCAATTGGCCGGTTGTCTAGAGCCCAACTCACAAAAATGTACAAATAATTCCCAAAACACTTAGGGAAGAAGTGGGAAAGTAGAATAAACCGAGGAGATATACACTGGGTTCACCCTTGTGTGACCCCATAAAAAATAAAAGAAGTTGGGAGAAAGTTACTAATCGGAAAGATAAACCTTTAAGCAGAAATCTTTAAGGTCACCTAGGGTCGTAGAAACCCGAAGTCTATTTTAACGGCCGCCTAGTGAATCTGTCACCCTTTCACAAGATGCTTAGCACTTAGAGTCCTTTTCGAGTCTTGGGCGAGTCGAGTAGCAGTAAAAAGTTATCCTGAAACTCTAAAACTTCAAAAGTCCAAAAAAATTAGAAAAGATGAAAAACAAAAAAATGTATCTTCCCTTTTCAATAAGGCGAGGAGTTGGGTGGTCTGCATTCTAGCAGACACCCGAGTACTATTGAGTTTTCGTAGCATAGGACCTTGTTGAAATTTTTTATTGTTAATAAACGACTTAGGCCTAAGCGATTGAGTCCTAATTCGGTTTTCATACATAGCATGTAGTTTAACTTTGCTAGGGACTAGCAAAAGATAGGCATGGGGGTATGATGTAGACACATCCATTTAGGTTAAAAAGCTTATTTATACATGTTCCTAGGCTTAGATTTGCATTCCATATTATAAATATTGCATAGTATGAATCATTCTGCATTTAGAGTAGTTGTGTATATTTTAGGTTAATTGCATCCTTTTCGTAGTTAGGAGAGAAAGATATTTATTTTGGACCCTCGGATTAACGATCTGACCGTATTGATCTAATCAGAGCGACGATCAGAGTCCAACGCCTCTGAAATTGCCTTGATCGGAGTCCTGTAGCACCATATGTTGTCAGAGGAAGATCAACAGCCAAGGGACTAGGTGACGTAATTCGAAGCTTCAAACGACAAATCCGACCATCCGGATGGATTTGGGTTGATGATCGCAGCCCAACGACGTGAAAATTGACTCAATCCAACCTCTATAGTAGCCCCTACAATGAAAAGAAGATGGATGGCCCAGATCGCGCCATGTGGTGCAACCCAGGCCGCCCATGCACACGCACGCGTCACTGTACGCACACAGCAGCGTGAGTTCTTATAGGCACGCATGAGGTGCGCGACACAGGCGTGCGGAGAGCGTGCCAGTGCAGTGGTTGGTGGGCATGTGGGCTGTCTTCAGTGACATTTGCAGTGGATCTTCAGCGACGTTTATGACAGTCACTAAAAGTTTTATATACGAAATTGATCCTTTCCTCCACTATAAAAGGACCCCTACCCCTCCTATTCTTCTTCATCTCTTCCTTTCTTCTACTCACCACCTCCAAGGCTCCAAAGAGCTTATCCTATGCCCAGGATACTCCTCTAGAGTAGAAAACAAACATTTGTTCCCGCCTCTCATTCCCCTTCGTGGAGTATCCCGTGGTTGTCTTCTCACCTCCCTTCAGGAAGAAGATCCTCACCGCGACGCCATCCTTCCCCGCCTCTGTCCTCTGGCTTCGTCTTCATTCGTCCCGCTCCTCACCACCTTCCTCCAGGCGACGTCAAAGCAAGTCATCCTCCAAGCGACCATCGAGGGGGATTTCTCTCACCTATCTCTATCTTTACTACTTTTTGTAATATAGTTTTCCTTATTTCCTAGTTGTAATAAACATTTAATTATAAAAATACATTATTATTTCTTTATCTGTCTCTGTCTCTCTTTTTATTTTGCAAGTAGATTAGCTAGAATTCATCGACCTGATCTCTTGCATGTTAAAAATACCAAAAAATTTAAAAAAGATAAAAATGACAAAAACAAATAAAAAGTGAAACGTGGATTTTCAAAACCAAATGTTCGCATCCCCGTGTTTGACCTGGGACTCACTTTTCGAGTTTCAGTTATAAATTTTATCTGATCGACAGATTTTCTCGCGAATCGAACTACGACGACGGGTTTTCCAAACTCGAACCCTTTACGCGTGCAAATCCAATGCATTAGTGCACCTAGGACATTTTTATTATGAATTGGTAGGCCAATTAGTGGGAGTGTGTGTGTGAATGAAGTTTAGATATGTGTATTTTATGTGTACGTGTGTGTATATCTATGAATTGTTATGTGGACACATGTGTTGTGAATTAAATGTGTGCACATTGGTTTGTGTAGGCTAGTTAGAATTGTGATTATGAGTGCGAGTGAAGCCTAAAGGATCAAGTATACACTAGAGGAGGGTGAATAGTGTAGTATCTATTAAAAAATGAAACTTTAAAGCATTCACCACAGATAAAAAAAGATATAATCACAAACCAGAGAAATAACACCTGATTTTAGAGTGGAAACCTTTCTGGGTAAAAATCACTACCTAAGTCTCCTAGCTTAGGCTTTTTCCGACTAGTCGACACTAGTCAATCCACTAACACATACCACTTGAACGAGGGTTTGACAACCTCTTACAAATCATCTTCACTTACACCTGACAAAGAGAAGAATAGTGGGACTTCCAATACAACTTGGATTCCTGGATAAAAAATAATAGAATAAATAATATAATAATATTCCTATGGACCTCAGAAATATTAAAGAACAAATCGATCTTTCATGAATGGCAAGAGAGCATACTTTAGAATTGTAATAGTTGTAGGCTTAGAGGCGCAAAAGCATGAGAGAGTAGGCATCTTTCTCTTAGAAAGCTCTTGAGGTGTGTTTCTGAGAGGGGGGTCATGAAACTTATTTATAGGAACCTTTCAACATTTCTATAAATACAGGTTTGGTCGATCAAAATGTATTTGGTCGATTAAATAAATTTATTAATCGATTCAATGTTGATCGATTAAATTAATAATTTTGAACAACTATGAGATTCCAAAAGAAATTCTATAGTTGAAGTAAATTTGATTGACTAAATAAAATAGGTTGATCGATCAAAAAGAATTATGATTGTTAAAGGTATTTGATCGATTAGAACTATTAATTGGTTGATCAAGAGGATATGTTGGTCGATTAACAATAGGGAAAATGTTTTTTGTGAAAATGAAAAGCTTACGTTTGTTTTTCTTTTTTAAGTTTCGTACATACTTCTAGACTCAATAAAATTTAAAAAGGTCTTTGAAATAACCTTCAAGTGAAGTCTTTTTCTTCCTTGATGAAAATGCTGATGAGAATGCATCCATACTATAATTTTGGGTTAACCTGTAATGGTTAGTCCACAATAAAAACATAATTTTGTCATATCAAAACAAGGGTCTTAACAATCTCTCCCTTTTTGATGATAATAAAATTATAATTAATGATGCATGATCAACAAATTTTTAAATTATTTCTCCCCTTTTGTTATTAACAAAAGGGCTAAATCAATTAAATTAACAAGTGGATTATGCTCCCTCTTATTGGCGTATTTATGCAATTCATGACATGCTGCCATGCAATAGAATTAGAAACAAACTTCAATAAGCAAGATAAGCAACATTATATCTCAAAAAAGGTATTGCAGTGATCATATAAAAATAACAGTACTACAAAGCAAGATAAATATGAAGTCCATATAAAGCTTTGTTAAGTTTGAAAACATGATCAGGATTACTAGTACTTTCAAATCCAGGAGGCTGTTTCACATAGGCTTCTTCTTTTAGAAACCCATTTAGAAATGTGCTTTTGATGTCCATTTGGAATAGTTTAAATCCCATATGAGCAACAAAAGCTAGTAACATTCTAATGGATTCTAGTCTAGCTACGGGAGCATAAGTTTCCTCAAAGTCTAGTCCTCCCTCTTGATTGTAGCCTTGAGCCACAAGTCTACCCTTATTTCTTATGACCTTTTCGGATTCGTCGAGCTTATTCCGAATGACCCACTTTGCTCCAATGATAGATTGAGATTCTTGCTTAGGAACTAATTTCCAAACATCATTTCATTCAAATTGATTCAACTCTTCTTAGATAGCTACAATCCAACAATCATCAATAAATGCTTCATTCACAAATTTTGGTTCTAGTTGGGATACAAACATGCTAAGTGCAAGGTTATTCAAGGATGATCTAGTTTGAATTCCCTTTGAGACTTCACTAATTACTAAATCTTTAGGATGATCTTTAGTGTAGGTTAAGTCTTTAGGAAGTTCACTAAAGATGGTGTCTTCAAGTATATTTGAAAGAGCAATATTCATTTTCGATAAAAACTTTAACATAAAATGTCGTGTCGTTATAGTTCGTTGCGTGGTAGAAAATCACTTTTCAAAAATATTTAATAATTCAAAACTAACCACGAAGAGTTAGGTCGTCTCCACAGGGAGGAATTAGCCTATTTAATGTCTTATTTGTTAATGAATATCATCAGATGTACATACTAATTATTGCAACTCACTTGCTCACATAAACTCTTAATCTAAATAATTAATTAGGAATGTAGGTGTTTATATGAAAAATAACCACAAGCCAATATTATGTTAAATAGTGATCTTGGCAATGGATATCAATGGCAATATTAATTTCCAATAAACGAGACCTTGTTCATTGTAATCAACATAACATTCATGAGAAGAATTGGACTTTAAGCAATTTACCTAGAACAGGGGGATTTTCGTGCAAAATTCTTTCAATATATTAATTCAAAAAAATAAAAGAATAGTGAACTTTGTAATGGCATAACCCGTAAATATTAATTGCGAGAAAAATAGAGGATTTCTCCTCTCTCTTCCTCACGCGTGAAGGAGCGTTAATGGGCTGCTAACGAGCGAGGGAGGTTGACAAAGACGAGGCCGATCCGATGGAGGTCACGGTGTCGATGGAGATGGTCGGAGGTGGCAGGCAGGCAGAGGAGAAGCTTGCCGGCAGTGGGTTTCCAAAGCACGTGAGTGGACTATCGACGATGGCTCTGATGGCGTGGGTCGTCGACAGAGGTCAAGGCGAGCACTTTGGTGATGCCGGCAATGAGGGACATGGCCTGCGGTGGTTGCTGTGAACATAGGTGGCTGGCGGGACTTTGGGTTCTTTTCGTGGGGGTGGTTGCTGGTGGTGGGAAGATAAAGGAGAGAAGGAAGAAGATGACGAAGACGAAGGAGATGAGGTACGCGGGTGGCTACCCGACTGTGGTAGGGTGCGCGCAGCGCTCGCGTGGCTGGCAGTGCATGCGCAAGGGCATGCTGTTGCTATGTAGTTGAGCACGCACGTAGGCTGGTGCGCAAGTGCGTGCTGGTGTTGGATGCTTGCTGTTGGTTGACGGGGAGGAAGAAGAGGATGAAGATGAAAAAGAAGTGGGATGCAGATGGGTGTTACGACCCAATTCCCGAATCCCTACGAGACACGAGAATTGGACCGACTTGACTGATCCCAAGACCCAGTCATCCAATGAGAAAGTAACCAAAAGTGCAGTAAAATAAACCACATTCACCATGTCTATAACTAGTAGTAACAAAATACAGCAGTAAAGAAAAGAACTACTACTATACACACCACACAATAGTAGAGAAATAAACAGGTACATAAACATGATGCTTGCAATAAAAGAGTACAGTGGTAACAGAAAGACACTCACTACACAAAAGAAATGGTATAGTAGGTACTACACAAGTAAGACTACTGGGCTCTACTAGGCCCAGCTCCTTCTGCAGCCACCAGCTCTGGCTACTCAACACCTGGTCCTGAAAAGGTGACAAAGGTGACACGTCAGCGAAACACTGAGTAGAGTGGCAACCAAAAGCTAAGAAAAACAGTGAGGTGGACAGTAGCTGTTATATTTTTAATCTCTTTCTTTATTTTTTTCAATTTACTCATTATTGAATTATTCCTCAGATCTTTCTCTTGATCTCGAATGTTCCTCATGGGAACAATCTTGATTGCAGTCTTTTCAGAAAAGTAGAAGTAACACGTGGTGCTCTCCTGGCCGGGAGAGTTCCCCGTTGTGGTCCTACCCTCAGTCAACCACCCCAAGGTCACTGATAGACGTAACGGTGACTACGGCACGAGCGATAAACGCATGGGTAGCTACCCCGCACTGGCACGCGGTCAGCCGTTTCCATTAACGGGTGAGTCCCAAAGCACAGCACGGAACCAGTATAGGGCAGAGCCCTCTCAGTAACAGGGGTCCAGCCCCTCCACAGTAACCAAACAGGGGTCTTGCCCCTTCACAGTCCATGCACCCTCGCCTGACTACCCTGGTTTACCCAGTGGACCTAACAAGTCGATGTAAGAGGGCTAGCAGAACCCCGGGGCCCGTGGGGTAGCTAGTGCTCTCCCTACACTAGTATCTCTCCTCGGTACTGTGTACACAAGGGCCAAAAGTCGGTACAAAGTGGCCAGACCTAACCCCGGGTCCCTGGGGCGGCTAGCTCTACTCTGCACTAAACAGGGGGACAGTCGCTCTCCTTGGAACTCCGTACTCAAGGGCCAGCTCAGTTCCCCAATTCTATTCCATTCACCTCTCAGGAGCTCTACTCCAAATTCCCCGTAGGGTTCATGCTCATATTTCTTTCACTAAGCCAATTTAGGTTTCATCCTTTCAACTTTATATTCATATAGCCCATGTTCTCAATAATTAATAGCCATTCATAACAAGCAACTGTTATCCAATTATAGGCAATTATCATTTTTCTTTCTACTTTTCCAAGACTGCAATTTATAATTTCACGACATTCGTTTTGGTGTTTCTGTTCCTAGGATTCATGCCACACCCTAGGATCTATCATTCAATCTAGTTTTCCAGTCCTAGGATTCATGCCATTCCCTAGGATTTATCGTTCAATCTAGTTTTCCAATCTTAGGGTTCATGCCATTCCCTAGGATCTATCGTTCAATCTAGTTTTCCAATCCTAGGGTTCATGCCTCACCGTAGAATCTATTAATTATCTCACAAGTGCATAAATGTTGGTAAATAATTAAAGGGAGCCACTCTACCTGCAAAATCGGGAGTACTGCGGGCGTGATCGGCAAGCCCGCGTGCCTCCGCAAACCCTAGAGCCGCAACGGAATGGGGTCCTAATACAAAGATCAATTACAAGGAGCTACTCAGAATAGGATACAAATACTGTAAACAGGTAGAGGAACTAAATCTGAGAAGAACGAAACTTGAAACACGGAAAACGGACTTCAAACGGACCCTAAACGGGTCAAAAATGATAAGTCTACCCAAAATCAGACGTCTGGAACATCTTCCAGACGTCTTAAACGATGGCTCAGGCCATACCTTGATCCTACGCGGTCCTTCAGACATCCAGAATCCCGTTGGGCCATCTGGACTTAGTTTCCAGATGTCCGACGGTCACTCCGGACGTCTGGAGACCCTCTCTGTCGTCTGGTGCTGTGCCCAGACGTCCGATCTGTATTGGAGGTCATGCCCTTGCACCTTCCCGAACAATACCTGCACACATACGCGACCGTCCTCAACACGAAACGAGGCAGAATGCTTCGGTGGAATGGTTGCATGGCCGTACGCGCAAAAGAAGAAGAGAAGAAAAATATCGTACCTTTCAGACGTCTGGACCTTCCTCCAGACGTCTCCCGCGTCGTCTGGACGTATGTCTAGACAACTGATTCTGGGAAATTTTCCCAGAATCAGGACCTCCTCGCCCTCTGCCTTCTGCACACGGCCGTGCCACGCCGCGCTCGCCTGCTGCCTAAGCTGCAGCAACTCCTCCCCAATGCCACGCTCCTGCTGTGCACCCGCCAACTGACCCTGGCTACTCCGGTGAGCTCGCACCCTCGTGCTCTAACCCTTCTCCCGCTCGCTGCAACCCCTCCTCCCCGCGCACTCACGACAGTAGCTACTGCCCCGCCCGCTCACTCTCACGCTAACAAGAAGGAGAAGAAGAAGAAGGCGGTGGAGTGAGGGTGAGGGAGAGGAGAGGGGGAGAATTTGAAGGTGCCATGGGGGGGAGAGAGAGAAAGAAGGCCACGCCTGCAGGAAGGAAAGAAAGAGAAAGGAGGGCGGCAGTTCAATCTGCGCGCGCTTGCGCGCAGACGCGAACCCGTACGCCGAAAAAATTAAATTCCAGATGCCTGGGAAGGCTTCCAAATGTCTGAACAGACGTCTGGACCAATTCCCAGATGTCTTAAACGACATTTGATGCCGGGGTCATAACAATGGGGTTGCTGTGGTGGTGGCCGCACGCTGTCACCGTGCGACCGTTGAGAGGACGAATGTAGGAGGCAGGTGTGCAAAGACCACAGTGCATGCTGAAGTCCACGATGTACGCCTGCTACACGGTGATGGAGATGGAGAAGAAGTCCCCACCAAGGGGAGCAATCCTCCCTCAGTGGACGTGGCATTCCTTTTTAAACAGAAACCTCCTCGGTTTCCTTTGGCCACATGTGTCTCCAACTACACGCGACGATCGCGAGTGGTTTGAACAGCAGATAAGCACGGGCGGTTCTTCATCAGACATCTAATTAGAGCATCAGAAGTCTTAAAAAAATGTAATGCCGTGAATTTGTGATAGTAGTTCCGGACATCCAATCAAAGCTCAAGACGTCTGATAGAAGTAAAAATGAGCATCTGACTCTTGTACCCAGCCTGCATTCATCAAATAAATTATATTATCATAACATATGTTATTAAATGTAAAATTAAAGCATAAAATTAAATGCAGGCCAAGGTGAATTGCCATATAACTCCTAATTAATTAACAACTAAGAGCAAGTAATTAAATAGTACCTAGGCTAAAAAATAATCCACAAAAGTGGACTTATCAAATGCCTCCATGCCTAAGTTTTGCTAGTCCCGACCAAAAGTGAAAAAATAATGAAAGTAACCAAAAGATTTCTTCTTCCCTTATTCCAAAAATTTAGAGATCCAGACTAAAGTGAAGTGATAGTAGCCTAGGTAACGGATCCAAATGAAAAGCCAACTTATATTTGAAGTTCGTACTTAACCTTTGGTAAACATTTTATTAGGATAGGCAACTACTTCCCTCGAAGATAAAGCAGAAAGTAATCTGTAGTTTGACCCTGGCTTTTTGGCTTAGGTAGGAGATATTGAGTTGAATGGGTTTATATTTGGTGGCTCACACTCATATGGTGCTGCCTGTAGTCTAGTACTGTAGACTCTGACACTCCAGACTATCAAATGAGTCAACCCAGAGAGAGACCGAACACTGTGCTCTCTTGATGTTCCTTTGTGCTCACTCTTTTCCTTTTTTTCTTTCTGTGATTCACAAATCTCAGTAGATTTTGTAAATGTACTCACTGTTTGGTGGCCTCACATGGCTTTCACACTTCAAGTAAATTCCTAATAACTCTACAACTAAGTTAGAGTCAACAGCCAGTATTCGGGCGATCAAAAATACTGAAAGGTAGATATGGGTCATCTTTGGTGGATCGCGATGGGTGTTTTTGTTGCCTCAGAAATATCATCACAAAGATAAAACTATAAACTTGGACTCTTTTCTTTTTCTTTCTCTCTCTCTTTTCTCTCTTTGTTTTTCTTTAAATATAATTATTTTTTTCTTTTTCTTTCGTTATAAATCAACATAACACGACGCATACTTTTATTTATGAGGCTTTATTAGGGATGATGATGGTCAAGAGGATATTATGTAGCTTATTTGGTGGAAGTGCCTATTCTCGACACTGGGAAGGAATGGATAGGACAAGCGTATTTCTGACTTTTGACACTATTACCCTCCTTCAGCCGAGGACTCTATGAAGGACGGTCGTAACCATCCACCATAGTCATAGCTTTATTAAGACTCAATCTCTGTGTATCTGCCTTATTTGGTGACTCTCAGGAATTCACACAATGTATGCACAAAGGAACAGAGAGCGAAAACAATACCTAACTCTAAGGTATCCTCATCTAATTATCCAGAACTTAAGAGTCCTTGCACTAGACTTAGAGCACCAGTAATCTCTCTACTTTCTTCTTACAAATATGAGGTGGATCTACTAGAAGATAGTATGCCTTACTCCCTATTAACTGTCCAAGGGTTCAGTAAACTAAAAATGCTTATTGGTTCTCTTCAAAGATCCATTACGCAGTCTATGTGCAAGTGAAGTAAATGTACTAGATTCTAAACTTAAGAAACAATTTAAGAAGAAAAATCTTTAATGACACCTCCATGACAAAGATGTTTTGCTAGGGACTAACCAATTCAGCTCAAGAAAAGAAAAAATATATATTTATATTTTTTTATATGCTAACCTAAATGCATGAATACTTCCTAAAATGCAAAATGCACCCCCATGCCTAAATCCTACAATGTCCTCATTGTAAAATGAAAATAGGGGGAGAAAGGAAGGAAATCACCTGAAGATGGTGTTATTCAGAACGCTAGGTTGCCTCCTAACAAGCGCTGCATTTTCTATCAACAGCCAGACTTATAGGGAACCTGTAAATCTGGTTCCAGAAAGAAAAAGCTAGGCCCTAAAAATATGCGTAATAGCACGAGCCTAGAAAATAGGTAGCCATGGATGTTGGCGAGCTGATGATGGAGTGTGATTCCAAATGCTCGCCAGAAGATATGAAAATAGAGAACCTTGTAGGCTACTTGGGGAGGTCTAGGGATAACAAAAGTAATATGAAAAGGGACCTCCCGAAATGGAATAAGTGGAGGATAACAAGGATCCTCCAAAGCAGGATGGGTTTTCAAAGATATAAAAATAATTATTTCAAACCCTTGAATGGCGAGAGTAAACATACGAGCATCAATCCAAACTCGCCATTCTACCCGAGGATGTACTGGCATGATATGCTCCCCAGAAAGAATGTATGTTAGCAGAGACCTGAGCTAAGGATCGGTTAGGGAGTGTAAGGGTTGTTTGTGATGTTGGAAGGTAATGATTAATTCCAATGAGGGCTTAGTCGATGTCGAGTCCAATTCCAACAATGATTCAGATTATGTATTCTCCTTAACAATTATTGCAGAAAAATTCACGTCACCCTGCCTATCATTAATGATCGGAGTCATATTTTCACCTTCCAGTATATGTGAATCAATGGTGGACTCCAAATTAAATTCCTTTGATGGCAGGGTCGAAGCAATAGAACAATTATCATTAATTTCATCCCTGGATTCTTTTGGTTCACTTGAGTTTTTGTTGGGGTGTATATGTGATTCATCAATAAAGAGAGGAGTTGGATCAATATCCTCAATTATTTCTGAAGGAGGATCTATCTTAATGTTTTGGAGTAAGCCTATATCACTCAATTCTTTATTCTTCTCGGGCCATAAATCCTCAATTGACGTGTATTGTCCCCGAGAGTCTTTCCTAGGCTTCTCACTATTGTGTTTGTCCTCCTCCAATATCAACCCTAGGTATGTGCAGGATGACTTTCAAAATCGAAAGAAGGGAGGAATCCAGATTTCACCAAATTATTTATATCCTCAGGGGGCAAGTCCTCAAATAACACATAGTCCCGCTGTGATTCACTCCAAATTCTCAGTCCGGGTTCCTCCATTGGGTCATCCTCGTCCTCTAAAATACTCTTTATATCCGTCAGACCAAAATTGATCTAATTCATCCTCCATTCCCTTAGGGTCACCTTCATTGGATGCATTTAAATCCTCAGAATGCTGAATGGTAGGTGTTGATTCCCTAAGTGGAGGGTCAGGATTAGGCTCACTAAGGGTAAAATGAAGTTCCACCAGATAATTAATAGGGGAAGTGATATGAACAATACGACCTTGACCCATGTTATCAGGGGTAAGGAAAATATTGTCATTAGGGTCAAGGTCCTCAAGAGGTACCATCTTCCCTTTCTTTTGACTCAGTATAGCTCGGGTGGATAATTACTAGGATCGTTCTCCTCTAGTGGCCGTGTCTCATTGGGAGAGTCTAAGTGATAGCTACGTAAAATGGGATCCCTATTGTTATTGGTTTCCTCAGAATTATTTTCATGATCACTATAGTATGGGTAGGGATCAGAATTACTAGGAAGAGTGTAGTTAAGCTATCTAGTTTCTTTGTTCAATTGTTGACTATTCCTCAACATCTCTCTCATAGTTTCCATCATTTCCTTTTGTTGTTTTTGCATTTCTATCATAAAAGAGGAGAGGCTACTACTATCAGATTGAGGAGGATAGTCAATCTCAGGCTCTGGTTGCCTAGGGGTATCGGTCCAACCTCGATACGCAAAATCATGAAGGATGGGAGGGTTGGGTGTTTTCATAGTAGTATGGATTCCAGGGTTGGAAATCCTGCTCCTAGGCTCTTCTCAAAAGTGGGAGTTATCGGGCCAGTACTCCCAGGATAGGAATAAGAATGATCCCATGAATTGTTAATGTACCCATCAAAGGATGGATACGCTCGGGGCATGGGATCCTGGTTAAAATGATAGGAGTAAGGATAGTCCATTTCTTTCAATTAAACAGGTTAAACTCTCTTAGGAGTTAAAAGAAATCATAAACTTCCTAGAGAGTTCTACCACTGTCGAAACAAACGCAAATACAGTGGGATCTGTTTTTAGTAGATTCTAGGTCTTAGCTGTTCAGTTGGTGGCCAAACAAGTTTTGCAAGAATTATGCTTCCTAGGCATACCTTCGTTTGTGCCTACAACCTACTCTCAAGGGATGGAAATCTCGAATCGAGCCCACGCACGAGGAACCAAAGTAACTTGGTGGATAGGCTTGTTGATTTCCGACTAACTTCCTTTGTGGTGCAAAGTGGAGAGGTAGAAATTTATCTAGTGACCTTATGTGTGAGGTGCATAGTGTCTTACATGTGCAATCATATGTTCATGTTTTGAGTTTTGAAATCTCGCAAACAAGATCCTTTTGCACACAATTTTAAGTCACAGATTTTAAGGTCTAACCTCTTAGCAGTCCCAATTTTTACAGTGACCACTGAATTAATTCGATTCAAGCACTTTAGTGATCTTAGATTTAGGTTCAATGCAGATGCATGACAGGTAATTGATGCTCAAGAAAAAGACGTACCTTCCTCCAGCTTTCTTCAATAGAGGAATGTTTTCAATGCAAAAAGAAAAGCTAGATGCTGCTCATTCAATCCTAGATGGTCACCCTATAGATATGCAGCTTCTAGTAGGTAGTTCAAATATTTTTTAATTATTATTATTTTTAATAATAATATGCAAACAAAGCCAATCCAACTAACTAACCAACATGCAGTTCAAAAAATTTGAATACTCCTATAATCTAAATAAAATGGGAACACGCTCCCAAAAATATGCTCACGCATACAAGAGCAATAAGAAATAAAGAAACATTGGGAACACATTCCCAAAAATGCCCAACAAGGGTCCAAAAGATAGAAATTAATTCTAATATCTATCTAAACTAAATCTAAACTAAGATCTAATGACTAAAGCAAACAAAGGCTCCTCCGTACACCTACGTGTGTGGGATCAAGGCCCACAAGCACCTGTTGCTGGCCTCCAGGTGACGTCAAGGTCCACCAAAAATATCGCCTCCGTCGTGCGCGCTTGCCACGTTCGTTGCGTGTTTTTGCACAGAAGATCCATAGTTAGTAATTCAGAAAAGCTTTCAAAATAGCATAAAAATAACATAAAATTCTTGAAAAAAATTAATAGGCGTGTTTCCTCCCCGGCAACGGTGCCATTTCAAAGAGCGATATTTGTTTTTGATGAAAACTTTAACATAAAATGTCGTGTCATTATAGTTCGCTGCGTGGTAGAAAATCGCTTTTCAAAAATATTTAATAATTCAAAACTAGCCACGAAGAGTTAGGTCATCTCCACAGGGAGGAATTAGCCTATTGAATGTCTTATTTGTTAAGGAATATCATCAGATGTACATACTAATTATTGCAACTCACTTTCTCACCTAAACTCTTAATCTAAATAATTAATCAACAATGTAGGTGTTTATATGCAAAATCACCACAACCCAATATTTTGTTAAATAGTTATCTTGGCAATGGATATCAATGGCAATATTAATTTCCAATAAACGAGACCTTGTTCAATGTAATCAACATAACATTCATGAGAAGAATCGGACTTTAAGCAATTTACCTAGAACAGGGGGATTTTCGTGCAAAATTCTTTCAATATATTAATTCAAAAAAATAAAAGAATAGTGAACTTTGCAATGGCATAACCCGTAAATATTAATTATGAGAAAAATAGAGGATTTCTCCTCTCTCTTCCTCGCACGTGATGGGGCATCGACGGGCTACTAACGAGTGAGGGAGGTTGACAAAGACGAGGCCTATCCGATGGAGGTCACGACGTCGACGGAGATGGTCGGAGGTGGCTAGCAGGTGGAGGAGAAGCTCACCAACAGCGGGTTTCCAATGCACATGCGTGGACTATCGGGGATGGCTCTGATGGCGTGGGTTGTCGACAGAGGTCAAGGTGAGCACTTTGGTGATGCCGGCAATGAGGGACATGGCCTGCGGTGGTTGCTGTGAACGTAGGTGGCCGGCAGGACTTTGGGTTCTTTTCATGGGGGTGGTTGCTGGTGGCGGGAAGATAAAGGAGAGAAGGAAGAAGATGACGAAGACAAAGGAGATGAGGTGCGTGGGTAGCTGTGCAACTGTGGACAGGTGCACGCAGTGCACGCGTGGCTGGCTGTGCGTGCGCAAGGGCATGCTTTTGCTATGCAGTTGAGCATGCACGTAGGCTGGAACGCAAGTGCGTGCGGGTGTTGGATGCTTGCTGTTGGTTGATGGGGAGGAAGAAGAGGATGAAGATGAAAAAGAAGTGGGATGTAGATGGGGTTGCTACGGTGGTGGCCGCACACTGTCACTGTGCGACCATTGAGAGGACGAAGGCAGGAGGCAGGTGCGCAGAGACCACAGTGCACGCTGAAGTCCACGGCGTACGCTTGCTACACGGTGATGGAGGTGGAGAAGAAGTCCCCACCAGGGGGAGCGATCCTCCTTCAGTGGACGTGGCTTTCCTTTTTAAACAAAAATCTCCTCGGTTTCCTTTGGCCGCATGTGTCTCCAAGTACTCGCGACGATCGCGAGTGGTTTGAACAGCAGATAAGCACGGGCGGTTCTTCATCAGACGTCTAATTAGAGCATTAGACGTCTTAAAAAAATGTAATGCCGTGAATTTGTGATAGCAGTTCCGGACATCCAATCAAAGCTCAAGACGTCTGATAGAAGTAAAAATGAGCATCTGACTCTTGTACCTAGCCTGCATTCATCAAATAATTATTATCATAACAAATGTTATTAAATGTAAAATTAAAGCATAAAATTAAATGCAGGCCAAGGTGAATTGCCATGTAACTCCTAATTAATTAACAACTAAGAGCAAGTAATTAAATAGTACCTAGGTAAATAATAATCCACAAAAGTGGACTTATCAAATGCCTCCATGCCTAAGTTTTGCTAGTCCCGAGCAAAAGTGAAAAAATAATGAAAGTAACCAAAAGATTTCTTCTTCCCTTATTCCAAAAATTTAGAGATCCAGACTAAAGTGAAGTGATAGTAGCCTAGGCAACGGATCCAAATGAAAAGCCAACTTATATTTAAAGTTCGTACTTAACCTTTGGTAAACATTTTATTAGGATAGGCAACTACTTCCCTCGGAGATAAAGCAGAAAGTAATCTATAGTTTGACCCCAGCTTTTCGTCTTAGGTAGGAGATATTGAGTTGAATGGGTTTATATTTGGTGGCTCACACTCATATGGTGGTACCTGTAGTCTAGTACTGTAGACTCTAACACTCCAGACTATCAAATGAGTAAACCCAGAGAGAGACTGAACACTGTGCTCTCTCGATGTTCCTTTGTGCTCACTCTTTTCCTTCTTTTCTCTCCGTGATTCACAAATCTCACTAGATTTTGTAAATGTACTCACTGTTTGGTGGCCTCACATGGCTTTCACACTTCAAGTAAAGTCCTAATAACTCTACAACTAAGTTAGAGTCCACAGCCAGTATTCAGGCGATCAAAAATACTAAAAGGCAGATATGGGTCATCTTTGGTGGATCGCGATGGGTGTTTTTGTTGCCTCAGAAATATCATCACAAAGATAAAACTATAAACTTGGACTCTTTTCTTTTTCTTTCTCTCTCTCTTTTCTCTCTTTGTTTTTTTTTAAATATAATTATTTTTTTCTTTTTCTTTCTTTATAAATCAACATAACACGACGCATACTTTTATTTATGAGGCTTTATTAGGGATGATGATGGTCAAGAGGATATTATGTAGCTTATTTGGTGGAAGTGCCTATTCTCGACACTGGGAAGGAATGGATAGGACAAGCGTATTTCTGACTTTTGACACTATTACCCTCCTTCAGCCGAGGACTCTATGAAGGACGGTCGTAACCATCCACCATAGTCATAGCTTTATTAAGACTCAATCTCTGTGTATCTGCCTTATTTGGTGACTCTCAGGAATTCACACAATGTATGCACAAAGGAACAGAGAGCGAAAACAATACCTAACTCTAAGGTATCCTCATCTAATTATCCAGAACTTAAGAGTCCTTGCACTAAACTTAGAGCACCAGTAATCTCTCTACTTTCTTCTTACAAATATGAGGTGGATCTACTAGAAGATAGTATGCCTTACTCCCTATTAACTGTCCAAGGGTTCAGTAAACTAAAAATGCTTATTGGTTCTCTTCAAAGATCCATTACGCAGTCTATGTGCAAGTGAAGTAAATGTACTAGATTCTAAACTTAAGAAACAATTTAAGAAGAAAAATCTTTAATGACACCTCCATGACAAAGATGTTTTGCTAGGGACTAACCAATTCAGCTCAAGAAAAGAAAAAATATATATTTATATTTTTTTATATGCTAACCTAAATGCATGAATACTTCCTAAAATGCAAAATGCACCCCCCCATGCCTAAACCCTACAATGTCCTCATTGTAAAATGAAAACAGGGGGAGAAAGGAAGGAAATCACCTGAAGATGGTGTTATTCAGAACGCTGGGTTGCCTCCTAATAAGTGCTGCATTTTCTATCAGCAGCTAGACTTATAGGGAACCTGTAAATCTGGTTCCAGACAGAAAAAGCTAGGCCCTAAAAATATGCGTAACAGCACGGGCCTAAAAATATGCGTAACAGCGCATGCATGGTTGGTTGTGCGCATGCAAGGGCATGCTGTTGCTATGCGGTTGAGCACGTGCCTAGGCTGGTGCGCAAGTGTGTGTGGGTGTTGGGTGCTTGCTGTTGGCTGACGGGGAGGAAGAAGAGGATGAAGATGAAAAAGAAGTGGGATGTAGATGGGGTTGCTGCGATGGTGGCCGCACGCTGTTACCGTGCGACCGTTGAGAGGACGAAGGCAGGAGCAAGTGTGCAGAGACCACGATGCACGCTGAAGTCCACGGTGTACGCCAGCTGCACGATGATGGAGGTGGAGAAGAAGTCCCCGCAAGGGGGAACGATCCTCCCTCGGTGGATGTGGCTTTCCTTTTTAAACAAAAGCCTCCTCAGTTTCCTTTGGCCTCATGTGTCTCCAACTACTCGTGACGATCGCGAGTGGTTGGAATGACAGATAAGCACGGGCGGTTCTTCATCAGACGTCTAATTAGAGCATCAGATGTCTTAAAAAAATGTAATGCCGTGAATTTGTGTTAGCAGTTCCGGACGTCCAATCAAAGCTCAAGACGTCTGATAGAAGTAAAAATGAGCGTCTGACTCTTGTACCCAGCCTGCATTCATCAAATAAATTATATTATCCTAACATATGTTATTAAATGTAAAATTAAAGCATAAAATTAAATGCAAGCCAAAGTGAATTGCCATATAACTCCTTATTAATTAACAACTAAGAGAAAATAATTAAATAGTACTTAGGCTAAATAATAGTTTGCAAAAGTGGACTTATCAATATTTGAAGGATCATCTAGGGGTTGATCATCATATTTAGTTGATGCATTATCTAGCTAATCTGATTCATTAAAAGACACATGCAGAGTCTCTTCAACTACTAAATTCATTTTATTAAAGACTCTGTAGGCTTTACTTCTAGAGGAGTATCCTAGAAAGATTCCTTCATCTCCTTTTACTTCAAAGTTATCCAGGTTTTCCTTGGTATTCAATATTGAACATTTGCAACCAGACACTTCAAAGCAAGAGATGTTAGGACTTCTGTCAAAGTAGAGTTGAAATGGTGTTTTCTTAATAATGGGTCTAATGGAAACCCTATTTTGGTTATAACAAGCAATGTTTACAACTTCAGCCCAAAAATACTAAGGTAGCTTTACTTGCATAGCATAGTGCGGGCACACTCTTGTAGGGTTCTATTATTTCTTTCTACAACACCATTTTGAGCAGCTACTCTAGGAAAAACAAATTCTTATTTTATTCCACAAGTAGAGCAGAAATCTTAGAACTTTTGATTTCAAATTCTCCTCCATGATCACTCCTAATCCTAGTGATAGGTAGTCCAGATTCAATTTGGATTCTCTTGGCTACTTTTCTAAATTCCTCGAAGGTAGAATAATTAGTCATTGAAAGCAATACCCAAGTAAATATGGAGAAGTCATCAACTATGACTAGACAATATTTGCACCCATTTAGACTTTCAGACTTGGTTAGTCTGAAGAGATCTAAATGGATCAACTCATGTGGCTTGGAAGAACTGACCATGTTGTTCAGTTTCAAAGAGGTTTTATGTAGTTTTCCTAGTTCACAGGATGAACAGAGATTCTTTTTTCTGAAGGAAATCTTAGGCAACCCTCGTACTAAGTCATGTTTCACAAGCTTGTTTATATTTCACATGTAAACATGACTGAGTCAATAATGCCACAATATTGACTCATCATTTGATGCAACCAAGCAATTGAGATCATTGCATTTATCAAAGTCAATAGTGTAGATGTCTTTGGATCCATCTCCGATCATAAGGATTTCCTTAGAATTTTTATCCTTAACTTTAAAACCTTTGGTAGTGAAAATAACTTTATAGGCTTTATCACATATCTAATTTACACTAAGTAGGTTATATTTGAGGCCACTAACAAGATGAACATTATCAAAGGAAGATTTACAATTACCAATTTGGCCAATACCAATAATATGGCCCTTGTGGTTGAGGTTGATGAACCACAAGGTGACTAAACCACCTTCCTTGCAGTTGAGGTTGATGAACATGTCTTCTTCTCCTGTCATGTGCTTTGAACAGCCGTTGTCCATAACCCATCTTCCTTTTCCTTAGACCTGTCATTAGTTTTTGTCTGTGAGGTCTAGTGTGTTTTCTTACTACTACAAGGTGTCCATCTTTTTGATGGTAGATCTGATCTGAGTACTTTATTAATCCTTGAGATTTTACTATAAAACAAGATTGTAGATCTCTTTTTGGTACCCATTTTCGTTTGGGTCTAGCTTTGTTAGCAGGTGCTAATAAATGTCAGTTTATCATCATTCTTATGCCCTAAAACAGATCTAGCTCTTAGGTTTTTAACTCCGCAAATGAGTTTTTGGGCTTGATTTAGGCATTTACGTAGGATAGGCATGCATTGCATTTTATTGTATTTTTGATATGTTTATCTGAGTGTTAGGGATAGATAAAATGTCAGATCCTGCATTCCTTGGCACTCAAGAAAGCAAAAGATGAAGAAGCTCCTATCAGCTGGATCAGAGTTAAATCCAGCTCATTCTAGCTAGATCCCAACTATTTCTAGTTGGATCAACTCATCCCTAGCTCCATTCAGCTCATCCCAGCTGAATGGTAGCTCTAGCTAGTTCACCTCAGCTCCATTCAGCTCACCTTATTTGGATGGCAACTCAAACTATCTTAAATCAATTGATCCCAGCTCAATTCCAGCTCCTCCAGCCCAGAATAATTCACTAGAAGCTCAACCTAACTAGGACTAGCTACTAGCTAGACCTGGTTAGCTGAAGATGACCTCAATCAACTCAGGCCAGCTCAAGTCTAGCTCTTGGAGACCTAACTCAGCTTAACTTGGTTGAGCTAAGCTACTTGACCTATGCTAGCTACTCCAGCTTGCTAAGTATTCTCCGGGAAGACCAGACCCCGCTCACCTCAGCTCATATCAGCAAAAGCCAGCTCATCTTAGCATGGCTTAGCAGCTAGCAAAGAACTAGCAAGCTAAGCCAGCTAAGGTAGCTACTTGCAATTCTCTTTAGCAGCCACCAGCTCCAGTACAGCTCCTTCCAACTACTTCCAACTCATCACCTCCAAAATCGTATCTCCTACCTCTCTACCCTACTTCCTACTAGCTATGCTAGCTTAGCTTAGCTAGTCACCTCTTTGGCCACCAAAACCTAACCCTAAAACCCACCTAACTAGCTTCACCAACTAACCTTACCTAAGTCCACCTAAGCTACCACCACTCCACCTTAATCTTGGCACCAACCCTACACATTCCTTCACCCCTCTCTACCACCAAAAGACACCACCAAATTCCCTCCAAAATCACCTAGAAATGGTGCCAACTTTTTCCCTCCAAAACTCTTGAAATCCAACTCTACACCTACCCCTTCAACCCATCTCCACCCACCATTTTTCTCCCTCCAAAATCAACACCTTCTAGAAGGTATTTTTGGAGGGAAATCCAAGAAACCTCTCCATTTCCCTCCCATTTTTCCCTTCAAAAATATCCAAGCAGCCCTTCATTTCCCTCCAAAAAAATACCATAACCACCCCCTTCCCATCCTATAAATACCCTACCCTACCACCACATAATTTCCATCTCTTCCATTAATTTAGTCCACCCTACACTATTGATTGCAGTGGATCTGCATGCGCATGGGTTCAGATTTGGAAAACCCGTCGTCATAGTTCGATTTGTGAGAAAATCCATCGATCAGATAAAATTTATAATTGAAACTCGAAAAGTGAGTCCCAGGTCAAACACGGGAAGGCAAACATTTGGTTTTGAAAATCTGCTTTCGCCTTTATTTGTTTTTGTCATTTTTGTCTTTTCTAATTTTCTTTTTTGTATTTTTAATAAAGCAAGAGATCAGGTTGATGAAATTTCATCTAGCTAACCTACTTGCAAAATATAAGAGAGAGAGAGGGAAACAATCACATATATCTCAGAAAGTATTTTTACAACTATGAAAGCTAGAAAAACTACACTAGAAAGCAGTAAAGATAGATGGAGATGAGAGGAATCCCCTTCGACGGTTGCTCGGATGACAACTTGCTCTGATGTCGCCTGGAGGAAGGTGGTAAGGAGTGAGACGAACAAGGGTGGAGCCGGAGGACGAAGGGCGGGGCAGGACAGCGTCGTGGCGAGGATCTGCTTCTCGAAGGGAGGTGAGAAGACAGCCACAGGATGCTCCATGAAGGGTGA
This sequence comes from Thalassia testudinum, assembly GCA_037157565.1. Lineage (NCBI taxonomy): Eukaryota > Viridiplantae > Streptophyta > Magnoliopsida > Alismatales > Hydrocharitaceae > Thalassia > Thalassia testudinum. The sequence continues at coordinate 2,024,013 of JAZHRO010000073.1, read as the reverse complement.
TGAGAGGCGAGAACAAATGTTTGTTTTCTACTCTACAGGAGCATCCTGGGCTTGGGACAAGCTCTCTCTAGAGCCTTGGAGGTGGTGAGAGGAAGAAAGGAAGAGATGGTTTGGAATGGAGGTGGGTAGGTCCTTTTATAGTGGAGGAGGAGAGACAAAAATTGTCCATGGGCAATTAGTTACAGTTGTAATCGTCACTGAAGATCCGTGCCCTTCAATTCCTTTGCTAGCGCGTGAATAGCACAAGCCATTAATGACAGCTACAAGCATCACTAAAGGCTCGCCCAACTATCGCTAGGTTGCGCCAACCAAGCACTCGCTTACAGCTGGCCCACTCATCGCACCCCTAGTCGCACGTGCACACTTGCGCACTGGCGCTCCGCTGGCACTGCGGTTGGCTGTGCGCATGTCTGTGCGCGTGTGTGCATCCAATTGCGAATTTGGGGGGGTCCGTAGGTCTCGAACCCGCACTCCTTCTTTACAAGCCAAGTGCCTTATCGTTGCGCCAAGCCAACTCTTGTGACGCAAAGATGTTTTATGGGCATGCCATGGAGTGATCTTCTCAGTCGTTGGATCTTGATCCAATGGCTGAGAATGGAGATGAGGGGCGCCTTCCAATTGCTATTGGTTGGTGTTGGGCAGCCTAAATGGCACCACGTGGCACCATCTAGGCCATCCATCTTCTTTCTATTGTAGAGGGTGCCACAGTGCTCGGATTGATTTGATTTCCGCACTGTCAGACTGCAATCATTGCTTCAGATCCATCCGTATGGTCAGATTTTTCATCCAAAGCCCATAAGGATGTTGCATTACCCTCCTAGCTGTTGACCATCCTCGAACCACATAAGGTACTACGGGACTCAGATCTAGATGATCTCGGAGGCGTTAGACTCCGATCATCGTCTTGATCAGATCTGTATGATTAGATCAACCATTTGAGACCCTAAAATAAATCTCCTTCCCTCCTGGCCATAAAAAGAATGTAATTAACCTACAATATACACTACTCTAAATGTAGGATGATGCATGCTATGCAATATTTATAATATGAAATGCAAATCGAAGCCTAGGAACATGCATGAATAGGCATTTTAACCTAATTAAATGTGTCTACATCATACCCCCATGCCTATATTTTGCTAGTCCTTAGTAAAATTTAACTACATGCTATGTATAAAAATAGAATTAGGGCTCAATCGCTTAGGCCTAAGTTGTTTATTAACAATAGAAAATTTCAACTAAGATCCTAAACTATGAAAACTCAATAGTACCCAGGTGTCTGCCAGAATGCAAACTACCTAAGTCCTCGCCTTATTTGAAAAGGGAAGATACTTTTTTTTTGCTTTTTCTTCTTTTCTAATTTTTTTGGACTTGTGGAGTTTGAGAGTTTCGGGATAACTTTTTACGGCTTCCCAACCCACCTAAGACTCAAAAAGGACTCTAAGTGCTAAGCATCTAGTGAAAAGAGTGAAAGACTCACTAGGCGGCCGTTAAAACGGACTTCGGGTTTCTACAACCCTAGGTGACATTGCCTAAAGGTTTATCTTTTCGAACGATAGCTTTCTCCCTACTTTTTTTTATGGGGTCAATACAAGGGCGAACCTAGTGTATATCTCCTCAGTTTATTCTACTTCCCTGCTTCTTCCCTAAGTGTTTTGGGAGTTATTGTGCATTTTTATGAGCTGGGCTCTAGACAACTAGCCAATGGGCTATTACCCACGGCAACTTGCCAGCCATACTAGTGCGGTGAAGTGTGGTTTTGTTTATTTTTTTATTTTCTCCTTTTTCTATTTTTTTTTTTCTATATAGTTTTTTCTTTTTCTTTTTCCTAAGTAGGTAGCTTCCCTGATCTAAGATTTACCTAAAGGTAGTATGAAGAAAATGGTCTTGTGGCTGGGCTCTGGACAACTGGCTAATGGGTTGTTACCCACAACAACTTGCTAGCCATACCACCCTAGATAGTTCATTAGCTACCTAATTTCCGTAAAAATCACCGTAAAGTGAGTCAGTACGAATAGTGTGTAGATGCTTAGACTTAAAATCCCCTCAAATCAGAGGGTGAGTTGATAAGTCGTGTACTTATCACCCCAATTTAATGACCAAATTAAAATAGAATTACTTGGCGAGGACTTGAGACTAAGTCCACATTCGAGTGGACACTCGGGCTAATTATGCTTGAATGCCTGAAGAGTCTAAGTATTTAGGTCTTATCGAATCATTTCCTAAAGTTAATAACTTCCAAATGCTTAAGTTCTCTTCTTCCTAATTTCTTTCTTTTTCATCTTTTTGTATTTTCAATTTTTTTTAAAAGAAACTAAAAGAAATTCTACGGAGTTAAAAAATGATTTCAAGAATTAATTATCCACCCCACCATAACTAAATGATGCAATGTCCTCATTGTAAAAATAAAGACATGAAAAGGCAGAGTAAATAGAATATCACCTGAATAATGTGAAAATCCGGTCAGCTCTACGGAGAACGTGGAATATAAACACGTACTAAAATTAATGCCTTTAGCTAAGCATAAAATACATACAAGGAAGAAATGGAGAATTCACAAGTGCGAGTCAAAATCAAAATCAAAAGATTAATCCCCAGACCCGCCAGTAGAAGATGTCCACAGATGTGGACCAGATTATGGTGCAGACCCATGCCCCATGGTCGAGTAGTTCTAAGGTTCTGGGTGACTTGGTTCTGGATGAAAATCACCCAGAACTTAAGATTATTGTGCTTGTGGGGCCAGGCCTGCGGTTTTGTAGTATGCAACCCAAGACCAAAGTGTCGGATAATGGATAGAGATGGTTCAATAGGTTCAGATGTCCTTTTTGATTTCAACTCGAAAAGGTAATCAATGATTCTATGCTTGGGTTGCATCTTAAAGATATCATAAGGGTCCTGGTAAAAAGTTGATGGTTTTAGGTTAATAGGAACCCTTAGATCCAAAATTGTGTTTCCCTCTGAGTTAGCCTTCCAAATTTTCATTTCCAAATTCCTATCCTCTAAAATCAATATTTCCGAGACCTCAAAATCATTGTACACCCCATCTAAAAGTACCCAAGTCCAACATTTGTGGATGAATCGGGATTGACTTGGGTACAATGACTTCCAAATCAAAATCAATCCCTTCAGGGTGTGGTTGAGGAGTGGGGCTACTGATTGAATCTTCTAGTAAATGAGGATTTGAATTCTCCAAGTTAGCCCCAACTGAATCCAAATCTTCAACGAATGGGCTATCAAATGGTTCATCATGCTCCTTGAGCTCGTTTGTCTCACTAAAATCATCTTCCTTATGCTCAAGTAAGACTTCACTAAGAGATTCTTTACCCTCAGAGTCAAAGAATTCTTGATCTGCATTTATATATGTCCCAAAATCATATGTCATTTCATGATCCAAGAAGACATTTTTCTTCGTTCCCTGGCTTGGGGATCTCGAGTGCAGCAATCGGTTCATCCTGAATTGATTGCTCTAGACCGACCTGGTCATCTCTGGTCTCAGAACATGTATCCCCCCCCAACAGGCACCTGAGTAGGTTCAAACATTGGTTGTCCTAAAGGGGATTCATCATGAGAATCATCCGAAGATTGGACTAAGGCAACCATGAATTTCATCCTCAACCTCGATAATTTCCCAAGTAGAAACTCACCCAGGCCCTTATCCCTAACATTTTGGAGCAAATCCAATAGAGAACAATTAAGTTCATCAATCATTTTGATCATAGGATCCAATGCTTCAGTGCATGGTATTGGCTGAGCTTCTAAAGATTGGATGGTGTTCCTCAAGTTAGCCAACACCTTGTCTTGGTTTAGTTCACCTAAATCGAATGGTTCGATTCAAGTTTGGGTGGGTTTGGGTTAAATCTAGGGGAGTCAAGATATCGAGGTTCTCGGGTCCCTCCCTCATAGTAGGTCATTTTAGGTTGTTCAAAGAATGGTGGTGACCTATATTCAGTGGAATACTGGGGAGGGTAGATGTTATAATCGTCATATCCTTCCTGATTGTAGATTGAGTTGGTTTGATCATCAAAGAATGGAGATCTATAATCATTGTAGCTTTGGGAAGGATAGTAATCATATTGTCCAAGGTTAGGCCCTGGACACTGAGGTTCAGATTCATATCCCCAATCAAAGTTGTCCCGGCAAGGAGATGGGTAGTCATAAGTCAATTCGGGATAGTAATCATCTTGGGGATAAGTGTTGGTAGGATGGAAAATGCATGTAAGATGTGAAAGGATACATAGTAGAATAGGAGGGAAATCAGAAGAGAGAAAGGAGCCCTGCAATACAAGCAATCAACCCTATCCTTAGGTGAGTTAGCCTAAAGACCTACAGGCTCCCAAGACCCATCTTGAGATTATAAACGATTTTGTCTACTTTTATCCGGTCAATCCAACTAGTTAGAAGGAGGGGTTGGGGAGAAGGATCTTCCTTTGGCTTGCACCTCCGATTCCTAGTATACCCCCCAGCCACGGTCGTTTGATGCTTGTTTATCGCGCGAAATCGAGGTTTTAAAATGAAGTGTTGTAATATAGTCGAAATCATTTTGAAAACAAATACAATTTTTATTACTCGAATAAGTTCCGAGGTCAAACACAGGGAGCAATATGGTATTTAGAAATCAAGATCACAATTCAAACTAAAAGAATTTGCAATAATATCAGTATTAATGTGAAAAAATAAGGGAGTAAAATGGTGATTTAGATCACCAAATACTCCTACAATATCAACTAAGGAACTCAATTTATATGTATGAAATAAGAGCTAGGATCTGTCTTCTTCTTTTCTTCTCTTTCTCTGCTTCTTCCTTTCTTCTTCTTTCTTTGATTCTTCCTTTCTCTGCTTCAGCTATGTCCTTATCTTCCTCTCTTCTTCTTCTCTTCAGGCCTTTACCTCTCCTTCTTCTACCATTAGCTACTTTCTCTTCAGCTCTGCGATCGTCCTCTTCTTCTTCAGCTTCTGCTCAGGCCCTTTTCTTCTTCTTCTTCTTCCTCCTCTGATTTTCCCCTTCAGAATCCGGCTAAGTGTCAACCGAAGGTCCCTGTAGCAAAACCCTCCCCCTACCCACGCGACTCTCCTCTCTTTTTCTCTCTTAGGATCCGCTCTCCTAGAGCCATAGGGTATCCGGGTTATCGGGTCAGGCACGTACCCAGATCCATGCTCACCAGCATGCAGTGGTGAGTGAGGAGTGTAGGTCAAGCGGGTTATCGGGTCGACCAGGTCCGCGAGTAGGTGTTGTGGATGACATTGGGTAAGCAGGTGAGAGAGACCTCACCCCGTGAACTTGAGGCGAACAGCTACTGTCACAAAATCAACTTATGAGGGCGTGCGGCTTCAGAATTTTTCGATGTGGGACTATTCGCGTCCCCCTCCTTCGCACGTTTGCAGCAGGAGTTTCCTTCGCAATTGTAGCGGCTACTGAGGCTCACGTCTCCAATTGAGGATCTGGGCTTCTGCGCGAGACACTTCCGCGCAACCTAGGACTTCAACCTGGGTGTAGCAAGACTTAGAGCGACCTTTAAGCAAGCTAGAAGCTTGCTCGTCAATGGCAGATAGAGCGTGTACCTGAAAACAGTGGAACGGCCTCTCGGCTAGGTCAGAATGTTCAGGGAGAATCGTCGGAGCACAGCGAACGTGATGGGGCTGGTGGCATGGAGCGACAATGGCTATGAGTGCGTGGCTAGGTTAGATTGTGTGTGTGTGAGTGGGTGTGTTTGGGGGTGCATGTGAGTGAGTGGTGAGGTGAATGAAAAGAGGGGAAATGATCAGGGATGTGTGGCGAAGGTTTTGCGATGGTCGGCGAGGGTTTTGGTGGGTTGTGGAGGTGGGATGGGCTCGCCGGAGGGGGTGGCCGGAGATGGAGGAGATGGAGTAGCGAAGGGTTGTCAGTGGTCGATTTGAAGTGGGGTAAGTGCGAAAATAAAGTAGAGGGGATAGGGGACTTAGCAAGTTGATAAGTGGATGAATTGGGGCAGCGATGGAGTCGGATGTGGTGTGGCCGACGCCGGAGACGAAGGTGGCTCCAGTGAGGTAGGAACGGCGAGGACAAAGGAGGAAAGGGCATCTGCTGGTACGGCGAGACGCGGATGGAGGTAAGGAAGAGGAATCCACCACTGGTATTGTGGTCAAACGATGAGGAAGGGTAGAGGGGATCACCGGACATCGAGGAGCCTTCGACCGTGAGAGGGAGAGAAAAATTGTGGGGATTTCACAGCCAATTTCGAGCGTGAAGAGATTAGTGAGCTCTGAGGGTCCTTATAAAGGGCTTTAGGGTGTGGTTAGAGCTTGGGAAGCAAGATTCCCAAGCTTGGAAGGTTGCCGAATTTGGGATTTTCAAGAGACCCAAATCTCTCATGCATTCGCATGAGAGATTGGAAAAGAATCAAAGCATCTTGACGGGTTCAAACTGGAGAGGATTGCTTAAAGAATCTCCCTTCCAATTTTGGAAGGGATTCTCCAAGCAATCAAGGAGAGATCTCCTATCAAAGGTCGCCGAAGTAGGTTTTCTCCACGATAATGGTGGAGGGACCTAATTGTGAAGATGACAAAGAAGTTAGGGGGCTGAATGCAAAGATTTTTGAAAGTTGGGGGTATAAATGTAATCAGACAGAACCTTTTTGCAAACTAGGTCAAGACATGTTCTCTTTGGGTCCAAATTTTGGTACAAATCTAATTTGAACCTAAGAAATCCAATGGTGAAGTTGGATTTTGGTTTTGACCACATTTGACTGGGTAATTTATGCAAAAACCTAAATTAAGGCAAATATCTATCTAAGACTCCATTTTAGGTCAAGATGGGTTCTGATAGCCAAATTAAAGGTACTAAACCCTAGAGAATATTTTTCTATGATTTTTAGAAGGTTTAGATGAATTTTATCCTAACCAAAACCTTGGTTAATTAAGTGAGTCTATTTTTAGGGTTTCAAAAGTCATTTAATTCTCAAAACACACGCAAACCCTTTTCTGTCTAATCTAACCCATTTATTATCTTATTAAGACCATTTGACTATTATTCAGCCCTTGAGAAAACCCGTGGTTGTACTGCATTCAAGATAAGCTGGTAAAATTATAGTTTTACCCCTAGTTTCTTATTTTTCTATCAGGATGGTTATGCAATGAATTATGACCTTCAGTTGGTTATGTAGGAGCATTTACTGACTTAATTGGATCAAAAAGAGCTAGTTAGGGCTCATGATGATGTTCCCATCATACCTCCATGCCTAGCTTTTGCTAATCCCTTAGCAAAATTTCAAGGTATTAACTTTGACTCTAGACCATGAAATCTTTTAATCCTTAAAAACTTTGATGTGTGCTTCCTTTTGTAGATTAGGTTAGAATGCCGATAATAGGACTAGAGGTACTCAAGTACCAACCAAGATCTGGATGTGCCCAACTCTAGCCACAGTCTGCCACGAAGGTTTCTAAGGCCCACAGGAACTAACCTAAGGTTCGTTGAACTCCGTTGTTAAAGCACTCGTGCTTGTAACATGTTTTAGCCTTGGTTCAGTTTGTAGTGCGCTTTTGTCAGAGAGAGACATAGGAATTTTTCTTTGTTTGTGGAGAGTTTTCTCTCTTTCTCCTTTTTATTTTTAGCTTTGGATTAGCTTTACAACACAGTTTGTAACGGATTCCTAGTCCCCATCATCAATCCTCGTAGGGTCCCTGGCAATCGATGCTTCGAGATTAGCACCACCCATGGCAACCGCCAAAACCCTAGCTTTCGAGACTTAGAGATAATCCCACACATGGTGTTCTGTAGCTAAATCCAGACCTTAGCAATCGACATTTCGGGATCATGCTGCCCATGGCATCTGAACCAGCATAGGGTGCTTATATGCCCCCGGTAGGATATGTAGATATCCTAGGAGACAAGCACCAAGGAGACGATATGTTATTGCACATCTTCTAGGGGAATTTCTTGCCTCTCCGTGTCGGGAAGTCGTCCAAATCAACTTGTGTTGATTAGCCGCTCCTAATCAAGGTGACTTTTTCAAAATAATTTAAACGCATTTGCATGATTTTGATACTTAGGCGCATTGAACCAAATTGTGTGTGGATTGGGGTGCTTAGGTTATCGAGTCCCACAAAACAAAGGTCAGTTAACGAGGCTGAATACTCCCTAAGCCTTAGATCTAATACTTAATCTTCGCATTTTCCCCAACCTCTTGAGGATTATCCAGATCTTAGCGGGTACTTAAATTTTTAATCCTAGGATCATAGCCCAAAAGGCCTAAAATCAGCATTCCTACTAATCTCTTCTGTGTTTCATCGGCACTTTTTGCCTTTCTTTTTCTTTTGATGGTCTAGAACTAAGTCAATTCCTTAATTTCTTACTGACCATCTCTTTTTCTTTTTCTTTTCAAATTGTGCTCCTTTTTTAACATTTTTAACTCCTCCCCTTTTTCTCCTCAAAATTTGATATGCCATCAAAATTTCCTCTCCTCTCATTTTTTTGTTCCTTTTCAAGAATTTTTTATTTTTTTGGTATTTTTGGAATATGTGATTTTTTTTTTTAAACCCTTTCTTGTGAGATGATTTTCATGGTGTTTTGCACTTTAATACCCCCCCATACCTACGATTTGCAATGTCCTCACTGTAAATTAGGTGGGTTTGAGTTCAGCTTAGATCATTCATTAGAACAGGTGTTGAGTGGGTGAATGGGTCGGGATGACTGTTGCGGACGATTTCAAGCTCGAGTACAAGTACCAGAGGTGGAGTCGACTGTTCTAATGGATGAACCCTAAAGGGCAATATGAGTTTAGCATAGGAATGTGTCAAGAAAGGTTTTTGGGTTTTTTAAAATGACAGGTTGCCTCCTGTTAAGCGTTGAGTTTTACGCCATCGGCTGGGTGCAATGAGCTCAAGGAGAATGGAGGGTAAAAGATGTCTCAGCCAAGTTTGTATCGGTAAGTTCAATGAACGGTTTGAGTCTCTGACCATTCACAACAAAAGGGTCTGAATCGTGGCTGAGTTGACTGATTTTGACTGCTCCATTTCCAAAGATTTGTCGGACAAGGTAAGGTTCAATCCATTTTGATCTGAGTTTTCCTAGGAACAATTTGACTTTGGCATCAAAGAGTAGGACTTTTTGACCAGGGAAAAAGATCTTTCTGGATATGTGCTTGTCGTGAAAGGCCTTAACCCACTCTTTGTAAATTCGCGAGTTCTCATACACATCGTGGCGTAATTCATCAATCTCTCTCATTTGAAGCTTTCTACAGGTTCCTACCTTAGAAAGATCGAGATTGCAGTTCTATACTGCCTAATAGGCTTTGTGTTCCAATTTGAAGGGAGGTGACATGCCTTCCTGTACACCAATCTGAAGGGAGACATGCCTAATTGGGTTTTGTGGGCAATCCTATAAGCCCAAAAAGCTTCCAAAAGTAAGGATGACTAGTCTTTCCTATCAGGTTGAACAGTGACCTGGAGGATTTTCTTGATCTCCCGATTCAATAGCTTAGCTAGATCGTTGGTTTGGGGGTGATAAGGAGTAGAGATTCGATGTGACACCCATATTTTCATTAGTGATCTGAACTGAGCATTAGTGAAATGGGTCCCTCCATCAGAGATTATAGCACGTGGAATCCCGAACCGAGAAAAGATGTTCTGATGAATAAATTTGATAACCACCTTATGATCGTTGGTTCGGGTCGGAATGGCTTCGATCCATTTGGACACGTAGTCAACAACAAGCAAAATGTACTCGAAGCCATCTGAAATAGGAAAGGGTCCTATAAAATGAATCCCCCGGACATCAAAGATTTTGCATACGAGAATCAGCTATAAGGGCATCATATCACGGTAGCTCATGCTGCCTAAGGTCTGGCAACGTTGCATGCCTTACAATGATTGTATGCATCTTTGAAAATCGTGGGCCAATAGAAGCCACACTGGAGGACTTTTGCTGTGGTTTTATGACTAGAGAAGTGTCCACCGCATGCCTGGTCATGGCAGAAGGACAAGATGTCTTGAATTTTCACTTCTAGGACACATCGTCGGATGATTTATTTAGCACCAATGCAGAAGAGATATGAGTCTTACCAAAAGTAGTACTTGTCATTGGAAAGCAATTTGTCTTTCTTGGCAGACAGGATCTGATGTGATGCTAGGTAGTTTACTAGATCAGCAAACCATGGAAGCCTCATACTAATAGTCAGGAGGTGATCATCGAGAAAATGTTCCGTAATGGGTCCGGAAGGGTCAATCATGTCAGAAGGAAGGCAGGACAAGTGATTAGCTACCATGTTCTATTTTCCCGCTTTGTCGGAAATCTCGAGGCCAAACTCTTGCAATAGCAAGATCCAATGGATTAGTCGAGGTTTGCATCCTTATTTGCAAGGAGATGCCTCACAGCTGTGTGATAAGAGTAAATGATAACAAGGGAACCCAGAAGATATGATCTGAACTTTTCTAGGGCAAATACTACGGCTAGTAACTCTTTCTCAGTAACTGTGTAGTTACGCTGGGCCTCGTCAAGTGTCTTACTAGTGTAGTAGATGACCACAGGTTTCCCATCAATTTTCTGCCCAAGTACCGCACCTACAGAGTAATCAGATGCATCGCACATGATCTCAAAGGGTTGAGACCAATTAGGGGATTGTAGGATTGGAGTTTGGGTAACTCGATCATGTAGGATCTCAAATGCTTGAGTGCACTCCTTGGAGATTTCAAAAGGGACATCCTTAGATAGTAGATTAGTCAAGGGGCACGTGATTTTCGAGAAATCTGGAATGAATCAACGGTAAAAACCAACGTGCCCCAGAAAAGATCGAATGTCCTTGACCGAGCTAGGCATAGGGAGTTTGGAAATCAGATTCATCTTGGCTCAATCAACCTGGATGCCTTTTTCGTAGATGTGATGTCCTAGGACAATTCCTTCAAGCACCATGAAGTGGCTCTTTTCCCAGGAAAGAACCAGATTCACATCAATGCACCGCCTGAGGATCTGGACCAAGTGCAGGAGGCAATCGTCAAATGATTTGCCAAAAACTGAGAAGTCATCCATGAAGACTTCCAGATAATCACCTACCATATCTGAGAATATGACAAGCATGCACCGCTGAAAAGTAGCGAGTGCATTGCAGAGACTGAAAGGCATCCTTCAAAACGCATACGTCCCGAAGCGGCAGGTGAAAGTGGTCTTCTCTTGGTCCTTAGGATGGATTGCCACCTAGTTGTAACCAGAGTACCCATCCAAAAAGTAGAAGAATCTATTTCCTGCTAGTTTTTTAAGGATCTGATCAATAAATGGTAGTAGGAAATGATCCTTCTTTGTGGAGGTATTGAGTCTTTTGTAATCAATGCAGACTCTCCACGAATTTGCTACATGGGTCGGTATGATTTCTCTGGTCTCAATTGTGATCACAATGAGTCCTGCCTTCTTAGGCACAACCTGAATTGGACTCACCCACCGATTGTTGGAGATCAGGTAGATGATCCCAACATCTAACCACTTAATGATCTCCATTTTCACGACCTCCTACATATTAGGATTCAGACGTCTCTGCATTTCACAGGAAGGTCATGTGCCCTCTTCAGTATAGATGTGGTGTGTGCAGTAAGAGGGGCTAATGCCAGTCAAATCATCGAGAGTCCATCCAATGGCACTTCAATGTTGTTGGAGAATAGAAATAAGATGGGATTCCTGATCAAGTGTGAGTTTGGAGCTGATAATCACAGGAAACGTCTGATTGGAACCCAAAAGACGTACTTTAGATGATCGGGAAGAGGCTTTAGTTCCAAAACAGGGTTATCAGTAGCAGCAGGCGGTTCAAGGTGGGTGTCAAGAGCAAGGGAAGGAGCTATGGATCTATCTAGGTTGAGTTCAGACTCCTCTATTTACGGTTTTTGATCCTCTTGTAGTTGATCAGAAGTAGTCAGGTTTTCCTCAATATACCGATCGTCAGCCACAACCTCGATATCACATATTTATTTTATAACTCTGCAATTAATCGCTTGTTGGGTCTTAAAGATGTTGATCTTTAGTGTCTAGTTCCCAAATTTTAGTTCAATTTGGCTCTCCTCATAATTAATGTTGGCCCTAGCAGTGGCCAGAAAGGGTCTCCCTAGTATGATTAGTGTGTTTCTCGGATTTTCTGGAGCATCCATATCCAATACTATGAAATCCACTAGGAAATAGAAATCCCGAACCCTAACAATGACATCCTCAAGAACTCCTTTAGGTGACTTAATAAATCGATCTACCAACTGTAATGTCACCTCTGTTGGTTTGAGCTCAAATTCCTCAAGATGGTCAAGTAGGGATGTAGGTATTAGGTTTATGGAGGCTCCCAGATCCAATAAAGCTCTATCAAATTGGATACCACCAATTGTACAAGAAATTAGGGAAGTACATGGGTCTTTTGCCTTAGGTGGGAGTTTACTCAAAATGATGGAGCTGGCTTGCTCCAACAATACGATTGGGCTCCCACTTTTGGTTCACGGCTTATGCTTAGGTGTACACACGTCTTTCAGAAATCATGCGTAAGCCGGTACGTGGCGAATCGCATTCATTAAGGGGATGTTTATATGGACCTGTTGAAAGAGCTTGACCAGATCCTCTTCAGGTGCCACGGGTTTGGTTGTCCTCTTTCCCTTGGTCAAGGCCTTGGGAAATGGAACCTTAGATGGTTCCTCTAGAATAGGTCTAGGTTCTTGATCTAGGATAGGGCTATCCTGGATGACTATCCTAGGGTTTGTGTTACTACCTGGCTGAAAGTGGCTTTGGTAAGGTGGGTCCTATGTTGCTTTGCTACTACAGGTCGTAATTGAATTCAGTCCTGCCTGGTTCTGGTTTGGTGTAGGTAAAATAGGTGGCTATTGCTGAAATCCCGAGTATGATGTCAAAGCTTCCATCCCGTTGGGTGGAGCAGAAGGGGCCTGATAAACCATGTGGGCTTGGCCCAGATTTGGGTTCATAACACGCCTCTAGTTCAGCTTGTTATTCGAATTAGGCAGAGGTTGCGAAGGGAGTATACCAAGTTGGCAGGAATTTTCCATCTGGGCGAGTTGATTGCGAACCTCTATGATCTCGTCTTTGTGCTGTTTCTACATAGCCGCATTCATCTTTTGAATGTCAGTCAGAGCCTGAAGGATAAGAGTCATTTGATCTGTCTGAGTTGGCCTAGATTGATAGGTGGGGTTGGGTCGAGGCTGAGGCGGCTGATATGGACGAGAAGCTTGTGGATGGGGCTAATATGGTGGTCTATGATTCTGATTATTTCCCGCCCACATGAAATTAAGATGATTTCACCATCCAGGGTTCTAAGTATTAGAGAATGGGTCATTCTAGATGGCGTTAAGGTCCTCGCAAGTCTGAGGAACCTTGGAAAAGTCAGAATATGAGGGTTCAAAGTTCCCCCAACTAGAATAGGCAAGTTCGGAGTTTCCTTCAACCCTAATGTCAGACAGGGATGGATACGGGTCCATCCCCTGAGAAGATCGGTGGTAGATGTTATGCACAGCCTCCCTCCTAGACGGCGATTGTGCGAACGGGTTTTGCGAAGAGGTGGCTCGCTGCAGATGTCGAGTTAGCTCATCCACCTTCTTCTAAATAATAGAGACCTTGTCCAAATGATTGGCCATCAGTTCCAAGTCGATAGAAGAGGACAGGCCCTGTGTCTCATGTGCTCCCCTTGGATTCGTCAATGAGCGAGCATTCGTCCTATCGAATATGCCCATGGAGTCATTATTGATGGAGTTCTCGCACATATTCTTGAGAATCTCCCACACAGTGTCTTGTTGTTGACCCATGATATTTCCTCTACAAGTTGCATTGACGAATAATCGGATATCTTCACGGAGTCCTTGGTAAAAAGACTGGACTTGTTCCCATTTAGGAACTCCGTGATGGGGGCACTTTTGCATGAGATCCAGGAAATGATCCCATGCCTCGTGAAGTGGTTCTCTAGGCTGCTGTGTGAAGTGCATGATCTGGTGTCGTAAGGCATTCGTCCAACCAACTGGGAAGAACTTTTTCAGAAACTCAGATTATATTTTAACCCATGTGTTGATTGGACGCATTTGAATCTAATACCAGTGAGCTGCTTTGTCCATGAGAGAGAAGGAGAACATCTTTATGAGAAGAATATCCCGATTCTAAACATCTGACCTGAAGGTCTGGGCTAGATGCTTGAGCAATTTAATGTGCTGGAAAGGATCCTCGGAATTGAGCCCATGAAATTTCAGAATAGCATGAATCATGTTGGGCTTGAGTTCAGTATCAGGACCTCCAACTAGGATTTGGACTCGAGGTTTGATCGCCACCGCAATGGAATTGCAATGATCTCGCATCATAGGATGCTGCGGTGGATTCACAAAGGCCTGGAATAAATTATTAAGGTGCTGAAGTTGATTCTCGAGGTTATTCTCTTCTTTTGTGGGTTGTGCCATGATGATGGATGAAGGAGAATGGTTCGATTCTAGTTTGGGTGGGTTTAGGTTAAATCTAGGGGAGTCAAGATATCAAGGTTCTCAGGTCCCTCCCTGATAGTAGGTCATTTTAGGTTGTTCAAAGAATGGTGGTGACCTATATTCAATGAAATACTTGGGAGGGTAGATGTTATAATCATCATATCCTTCCTAATTGTAGATTGGGTTGGTTTGATCATCAAACGATGGAGATCTAGAATCATTATAGCTTTGGGAAGGATAGTAATCATGGTCTTATTATCCAAGGTTAGGCCTTGGACACTGAGGTCCAGATTCATATCCCCAATCAAAGTTGTCCTGGCAAGGAGATGGGTAGTAATAAGTCAAGTCGAGATAGTAATCATCTTGGGGATAAGTGTTGGTTGGAGGGTAGGATGGAAAATGCATGTAAGATGTGAAAGGATACATGGTAGAATAGGAGGGAAATCAGAAGTGAGAAAGGAGCCCTGCAATACAAGTAATCAACCCTATCCTTAGGTGAGTTAGCCTAAAGACCTACAGACTCCTAGGACCCATCTTGAGATTATAAACGATTTGGTCTACTTTTATCCGGTCAATCCAACCAGTTAGAAGGAGGGGTTGGGGAGAAGGTTCTTCCTTTGGCTTGCACCTCCGGTTCCTAGTATACGCCCCAGCCACGATTGTTTGACGCTTGTTTATCATGCGAGATCGAGGTTTTAAAATGAAGCGTTGTAATATAGTCGAAATCATTTTGAAAACAAATACAATTTTTATTACTTGAATAAGTTCCAAGGTTGAACACAAGGAGCAATATGGTATTTAGAAATCAAGATCATAATTCAAACTAAAAGAATTTGCAAATAATATCAGTATCAATGTGCAAAAATATGGGAGTAAAATGGTGATTTAGATCACCAAATACTCCTACAATATCAACTAAGGAACTCAATGTATGAAACAAGAGCTAGGATTTGTCTTCTTCTTCTTTTCTTCTCTTTCTCTACTTCTTCCTTTTTTCTTCTTTCTTTGATCTTCCTTTCTCTGCTTCAGCTATGTCCTTCTCTTCCTCTCTTCTTCTCTTCAGGCCTTTACCTCTCCTTCTTTTGCCTTTAGCTACTTTCTTTTTAGCTCTGCGATCATCCTCTTCTTCTTCAGCTTCTACTCAAGCCTCCTCTTCTTCTTTAGCGTATGCTCAGGCCCTCCTCTTCTTCTTCTTCATCTTCCTTCTCAGATTTTCCTCTTCAGAATCTAGCTAAGTGTCAGCCAAAGGTCCCTGCAGCAAAACCCTCCCCCTACTCGCATGACTCTCCTCTCTTTTTCTCTCTTAGGATCTGCTCTCCCAGAGCCACAAGGTATCTAGGTTATCGAGTCAGGCGCATACCCGAATCCAAGCTCACCGGCGTGCGGTGGTGAGCGAGGAGTGCAAGTCAAGCAGGTTATCGAGTCAACCAGGTCCATGGGTAGGTGTCGCGGACGAGGCCAGGTGAGTAGGTGAGAGGGACTTCACCTTGTGAACTTGAGGCGAACAGCTGCTGTCACAAAATCAACTTATGCAGACGCGTTGCATCAGAACTTTCTGATGTGGGACTATCCGCATCCCCCTCCTTCGCACGTCTGCCGTAGGTGTTTCCCTCACAATTGCAGTGGCTATTGAGGCTCACGTCTCCAATTGAGGACCTGGGCTTCTACGCGAGACACTTCCATGCAACCTGGGACTTCAACTTGGGCATAGCAAGACCTAGAGCGACCTTCAAGTAAGCTCGAAGCTTGCTCGTCAATGGCAGAGAGGGTGTGTTCCTAAAAACAGTGGAACTGCCTCTTGGCATAGTCAGAACGTTCATGAAGTATCGCCAGAGCATAGTGAACGTGATGGGGGTGGTGGCGTGGAGCGACAGTGGCTATGAGTGCGTGGCTAGGCCAGACTATGTGCGTGTGAGTGGGTGTGTTCGGGGGTGCATGTGAGTGAGTGGTGAAGTGAATGAAAAGAGGGGAAATGATCAGGGATGTGTGGCGAAGGTTTTAAGATGGTCGAAGAGGGTTTTGGTGGGCTGTGGAGGTGGGATGGGCTCGCCAGAGGGGGTGGCCAGAGATGGAGGAGATGGAGTAGCGAAGGGTTGTCGGTGGTCGATTTGAAGTAGGGTAAGTGCGGAAATAAAGTAGAAGGGATAGGGGACTTAGTGTTAACAGAGGGCGAGATCGATTTTATGAAATAAATGTTGCATCATAGT
The DNA here is from genome assembly GCA_037157565.1 of Thalassia testudinum. Taxonomy (NCBI): domain Eukaryota; kingdom Viridiplantae; phylum Streptophyta; class Magnoliopsida; order Alismatales; family Hydrocharitaceae; genus Thalassia; species Thalassia testudinum. Next base: position 2,007,400 of record JAZHRO010000073.1, on the reverse strand, counting down.
ATAGTTGAAATCGCCTTGAAAACAAATAAATTTTATTACTTGAATGTTAAGTCTGAGGTCGAACACAGGGAGCAAATGGAATTTATGCACTAATCTCAATAGATGTAATACATAAAATTACTCAAAACCTAATTCAAAATGTAAAGCATGAAGTTATGAATAATAAAATGTAGCAAAAGAGAGAATTTGGGAAGAATTGGATAAAAAGTGTTTCTTTTGCTTCTTCTCTGCCTTTTTTTTCTTTCTGTGGCTCTTCTTTGGCTTCTCTTCTGTCTGATGTCTTCTGCCTTCTTCTTCCTTCCTTGGCTTCTTTCTTTAGCTTCCTCCTTAGCTTTCTCTTCTTTGTCTTTTTCTGACTTCAGCTGAGCCCTCTTCTTCTTCTTTTGACTTCTTCCTCAGCTTCCTCTTTCTCCTTCAACTTTCTCTGCCCTTAGCTTCTTTCTCTTTCTTCTTCAATCGCGCCTTCTCCTTCCTTAGATCGTCTTTTCCTTAGCTTTCTTCTGCTTCCTCCTGCCCTTAGCTTCTTCAACTTCAGCTTCCTCTTCCTTCTTCCTTTCCCTACACACAAGTGCAAAACCTACCCCTACCTGATTGCACCACAAAACTACACCTGCAATTGTGCCATCTTGTGCTATTTCCTAGCATTACCAATGCATATTAGGGTTCCATAGTCGCATTTGTAAAAATACATGCATGCATGCATTTAATTGAGAAGGGAGGAGAATGAAATAAATGGCATCGCAATTCACATTTTCTTCAAGTGCTGCTTCGCAATATTTCCATCTCCATTATTATTTCTTTTTTATTTTGAAATCTTTCTTCCCACGGCTGCTATGCATGTCCTCACCTTCTCCTCGCACCATGCTCTACAGCAGGCCCTTCCCTGCGGCAACCTCTCCCTGCCATGAGCCGTGCATGAACCATGCACAGCCAGGGCATGGCTGTGCACAACTTTCTTCTTCTATAAATACAGGGCGTCTTCTTCTTCTTCAAACAGCCTGGTCCTTCCACACAAAAAGCCAACGCAGCTTCTTCTCCTTCCAAACCACCGTCCTCTCCTCCCTCTCCCTCCACATGTCTGCCCTCCTCCTCTGAGGAGACACCCGATAGACAGGAGCACCTCACGGTGGTGCACAACCACCACCGTGAGTCCACCACCGCCCAGCTCACCTTAAAGCCGGTGGGCATGGTGGCTCTTCCCTGATTTCTTCACGTTCCAGCCACCTTCAGCCATTGGAGCGGAAGCTTCAAGCTTGAAGCTCAAAGCTCCAGCAGCGGCGGCAAGGCGGCAGCAGCAGCACGTAGCAGTGGCCCCCAGCCCTTTCCATGCATGCCTGTAGGCCGGCCCAACCCTTCACTGTGCACGCCAACTCCCTCTCCGCGCGCTCTGTCGCAAACTTCTCCGTGCCAGCAACCGGCCAGCGTAGACCTTCTTCCTCGCACGCCAGCCCACGCGTGCCAGCCGCAAGCTGCTCGCACTCACAGCACCTACAGCAGGCAGTTGCGCGGCTCGCCCGGCCACTGTTCACGCGTTTCTGTGGAACACTGCGGCTACAGTGGGGTGACCGGTGAGTTTCTCACTTTACCGGTCACCCGGCGTGCCGCAACCGCGGTTCACCCGCGCGCACGTCTCGCCTCGCATTCTGCAAGCGCCCGCCCGCGCATCTGCCAGCCCCCGCACCCGCCTGCGTCGCCTGCTCTCTTCGCCCACGCGCGCCTGCGAGCGCCAGCACCTGCTCTTCACGCAGTGCGGTGCGCTGCGGCCTCCTCTGCGTGCGCCCACTCCCTACAGCGCGCTCCTCTCTACGCGCATACGCGCCTACACGCGCACGTGGACTCCAAATGGCACGTGGAAGCTCCAGACGCCTTAACAGTGCCATCTCTCTCTCGCTCTCTCTCTCTCTCCCTCTCACTGCACTCTCTTTACCTACGCTTACACACATACACTCACGCTTTCATACACACACACACACCTATACACTATTATATACATATATATATATATATACGTATATATATATATTGATATATATACATATATTTATATACATATATATATATATACTTATATTTATACATATAGTAGTACCTATATACTTATCTATTAGAATACATACATACATATATATATATATCTATATACTTATATATATATATATATATATATTTACATATATACTTATATACATATACATATATATACATATATATATACACATATCTATACATATATTAGTACTTATATAACTATGTATTAGTCTATATACATATATCTATATACTTATATATATATATATATATATATATATATATATACACACATATATACATATATATCTATACAACTATATATATATATATACATATATATACATATCTAGCTACATATATCTATATATACATATATTACTATACACATACACATATATATATATACATCTATATAGTATCATATACATACATATACATACAAATATATACATATATATATATATATAGATCTATACATATATCTATCTATACATATACTTATATATATATATACATATACATATATAACTACATATATATACCTATTTATTTATAACCATATATATATATACATATAGATATATTTACATACATACATATATATATTTTCACATTATTTACCATACGTGGTATCGCAAGAATATCTACACCAGTTGCTGATATTCCCCGATACACACGTACAAAAAGCATGGTTACACACATCTTCCGCCATCCACCTTACACTCCACGTGGCACCTCGTCCTGTTGGTTGCATCTTTCTAGACGACGACCAACTTGACACCGTGCTACACTCCATCTCCGCCTCCACCCCTACCCCTTTATACATATATAATATATACCTATATATATCTATACTACATTTACTTTATTTCTATTCTCTTGCATACTAGTAAAAGGATAAAAAAAATATATAAAAGAGAAAAGATAATCCTTGGCTTGCAGGTACTCCGTCTTGCGAATAGCAAGACCCGTTTTGGAACCCTGATTTGGCTCAAAGCCAAGAACCCAATTTTGAGGGTGTGCCTCAAGGATAAGAATTACCAGAAAAAAATCTAAATAGAAAAACACAAAAAATACAATAAACGAATGGAAGAGATTCGTTGTAGGACAGGCGTAGAAACTTGACTTGTACCCCACTTCCCTGAGTTCGACCCTGGGCCTAAAAGTGACCAAGATAAAATCAAATAGGCCAGGTTAAAAAAGTTTGTAAAGAGATGCTTAGGTCCGATTTAGGTTCACCACTATACACACTTCAACGATAAAATCATCATATTAACAACCTATTCGGGTCCAACACCACACCTTTTCTGGCACCGTTGCCGAGGATGTGCGCCTTCAAGTAAGTTTCTATTCCATTCCTTTCATTTTTCTCTTCTCTCTTCACGGGTGTTTTTGTTTCTTGCTGTGCAGGTGAACCTGTTGCAAGGAGAAGGCAGGCAGACGAAGTCGAAGACGTAAGCAGATCCAAGGGCAGGAACAAGAGCATGAAGACGCCGACACCGCACTGGAGCTCTGCACACATTGCTGCACAAGTAAGTCTTTCTTTTCTTAGCAACCTAGGTTAACTTGTAACTTTAATAATATAAAAAAATAAAAAAATAAAAACTAAAAAAACTAGAAAATCTTCTTGGGATCTCTTGGGGCAAGTGGATTAAAATTCACTTGTTTGATTGATTGCCCTTACTCCCACCGCCCCGGGATTTCCCGCCCTACTTCGCATAGCGAAAATCCAAGAATCTTGATTCTTGAATTTTTCACCGTGTGAAGTATTTTTTAAGGCAAATAAAAAGATTGATTGCCACCCCTCTTTGCCTCATTTACCTGCAATTTGGGATCACCTTTTTGGTGGGGAGACTTGGAATTGAGTTGATTCCAAACCCACCACGACTTTTTCAACTTGCCTAAGATTCGATCCCGAATATTTAAACACCTACAATTTTAGTTTCTTTATCTGTTGATTGAGCCTTGTGTGTGGAAATCTTTTTGGTGATTGAGAGCACTAGAATTGAAGTGCTCTGGCTCCCTTTCACACTAATCTAAAACTGATTCGTGCATCCACACATAGAAATCTCCATTTAGGGAAGCTCATTGCATTTTAGCATGCATTAACTAACTGACATTGAAGAAGGGTTTGTTCAGCTTAGAAGAAAACCTGTATTCTCTCAAAACCCAGAGATTGGTTAAATCGGTATTTCAACGAAATCCTAAAATTCATACTACTTAAGGCTGAACTCTAAAAACCATTCACCAATTAAAAACTTCAATTCGGGGAGATTTCCCTATTGCATGCTTGTTTTACACACACTGAAAATCAATCACTTGGGCATTACCCGTAAACAACGCCCTTCACAATCCAAAAGCACTTGACCCTAAGCCTCTAACTAAAATTGGTAGTAACTTGACCCTTACTAAGGATTGGAGGTCTAACTACCTGCGTGTAGCGTCTACGTGCTGGTGAGGGTTCCCGCGTGCTATCGGGTGTCTGATAAATTTAGAAAAGAAGCCGAATCATCCTCCTCCTCCACAAACATGGCTGTACGCCCACCCCCAAATCCTGAGGGAGGAAACCACCCTCAAAACCCACCAGGTGGTGGAGCCTTAGATCCCATAACCTGCCTCCAAGCCCAAATGGAAATGTATAATGAGCAAATCGAAGCCATTCAAGAAACATTGGAGGAAATGCAGAACCCTCCCGAATGGGAGGAGCCTAGGACCCTTAGCTCCTATCAGAATCCCACGACTACAGAGACCATAGGACAAATTCGGGTCCCCATGGGCGAGGACGACTTTGAATTGAAACCAAACATAATTGGCCTAATAAATTTTCACTTTCATGGTCTTGCAAGTGAAGATCCATTTCTCCAGTTGGAAGACTTAACCCGATTAGCTGAAACTGTTAAACTAAGAAATGTCGGGTTACATATAGTCCTCATGAAAATGTTCCCATTTTCATTGCGGGATAAAGCGTCGCAGTGGTTACACACCCTTGGGAGAACCATCCACTCTTGGGAAGAGATGCGAATAACGTTTCTCAAGAAGTTCTTCCCAATCGGGAGAACTAATGCGCTTCACCATGCTATCACCTCTTTTACGCAACAAAACGGCGAACAATTTCATGAGGCATGGGAGAGGTACAACGACCTCCTCAGGAAGTGTCCGCACCACGGTCTGCCTAAGTGGCATATAGCCCAGATTTTCTACTATGGGCTAAATGAGACTTTGAAGCAGATTGCAGACGCTTCCTGCGGAGGGAACTTTATCAATAAAGACGACAATGGAGAATTTGAATTGTTTGAAAATATGAGTGAAAACCTGCTGAACAATGCTTCCATTGTCGCCTTTAATCGTACCAGCCAGCCCCGAAATGTCCATGGAGTTGACACGGGACCCTCCCATTCATCCACTGATCTAAGCCTTATTGCACAAAAACTGGATGAAGTCTCCGTCGTGCATAAGAAGTTGGACGAGCTTCTGGCCAACCCCACCCGTTCTATGGTAAACACGCCCACTTCACCACTTCGTCACAATCCAAATTCTTCCAACACCAGGCTTATCCCGAGAAACCCCGAAAGACCTTCCTTACCGAGTGTCGCGCCGAGCAACTCAGTAAGTCATGTGGAACTGGCTTCTGCGAGCCAGTATTTTGACACAGAGGACCAAGCCTCCGTGTGCTCGGACGCATATTTACATGCGGACGCGTCTTCTGGCATAGAAGACACTTGCGCCCTGGGGAATAACTCGTTCTCTGCCACGTATAACCCATGGTGGCATAATCATTAGAACTTCGCATGGTCCAACAACCTGCAGCGCTAAAACCCCCGGGTGCACCAATGCGATCGTCCGCACCCGTCATCCCAAGGGCCCAGTCTAATCCTATGGAAAATTTTCCATCAGGCCCTTGCGTACCACAAGCAAAACATGCATCAAATCCTCTCGACAAATTGATGCGAATGATGACGAAAATGTCAAAGCTCCATGAAGAGAACATGACCTCTCTTCAGCACCAATTGGCACAGCAGAATGCTGAGATCAGTCAACTATGCATGGCGACTTGATCTCAGGGCACTCTTCCCGCCCAACCTGTTCCAAACCTGCAAAATTTTGCACCCCGTGGTCCTCAACAACAGGTACGACCTTCTCAGGGGCAGGTTAATCAAATTTTGCAAGCTCCAAGCATTCCACCGAGATTTCAGGCTAATCCCGCTACAACACCGCCCTCTTATGTCCCTATTGCAAACCCTCCTCTGCCGTACGATCCCACTGGACCTGCATCTTCCAATGCTATCACTACGAGGAGTGGTAAGCAGACCGTCGATCCGCCTCGACCTGATCCTAGCCTGTCTTCTTCATCGCCCTCTCGTTCGGGATGTGCACCGCATTCGCGAGAGGACGATACACCCAAATTGGTGCCAAAATCAGTTCCATTCCCTGAGGCTCTATTGAGGGAGCCAAAAGGCAAAAAGAAAGATACGAAGGTCTTTGATAACCTGCGTAATTTGTTCAGGGATGTAGAAATCAAGGTACCCATGCTCGAGGCTATCGACCACATACCTACTGTCACCTGATTTTTCAAAGACTACACAACACCCAGATGACAGTCAAAGAAAACAAGAATCCGATGGTTCGCTCACCCCATGCGAGCTATGCTATACTGTCAAACCTACCATCGAAGCAGAATGATCCGGGCACACCGCTTATTTCCTGTAGCATCCAAGGCTGCAATTTTAACCGTGCCTAGCTTGATCTAGGATCTTCCATAAATCTTATACCAACCATCATGATCAAAAAATTTTCCTTAGGAAATCTGAAACCCACCCCTGTCACATTACAATTGGCAGAACGTTCTGTCAAAATCCCGAAGGGTGTGGTGGAAGACGTGGTGGTTAGGGTCAACAGTCTCTGTTTTCCTGTTGACTTTCTTGTTTTAGATATGGAAGTTCCTAGCTCACTTTCTGATTGTTCGATCATCCTTGGTCGACCTTTCTTGGCCACAGCCCGTGCCCATATCGACTGCGAGTCGGGCTGTATTGAGATTGCCGTTGGATCTGAAAAGCTCAAGCTTAACATCTTCAAGGCAGCCAAGAACTTTGATTGCGATTGCATCGAGGATGACACGTTTGACGAGGACATGGCCGTCAGCATGTGTATCGGACTAATTGGGACCTATTCGGACTGTTGCGGATTACCTATAAACACTGATGACTACCTGACCAACACATATTGTGACGTTCCCCCATCCCTCCCTTGTCCCGTACCTTCTCCTGACCAGACTTCTGACGAGATTTTCTCTACTTCCCATACCTCGTGGTCTGAGTCATATTCGTGCTACTCACTGCCGGTCAACACTCTTGAAGACCGGATTGCCCTTTCTTCCCCACCAAATCAGGCGAATTTGCAAATCCACACCGGGACCTTGAGCCCATATACTTCTCACTGGGGCTATTCCTTTTTGGATCCATCTATCCAAGAAGCCCCTCTTCTTGGCCAATCTGAAGGCCAATTTCTTCCTCCTGACTTGTTCTCCAACCTGCCTGGGACACTCTCGTCCCAAGAAATGCCAGACCTTTCACCATCCACTCCCGAGCTGAAAGAGCTACCTAATACACTTAAGTATGTTTTCCTGGGACCAAATGAAACGCTCCCTGTAATCATCAGTTCAAAATTGACCAGGGAGCAAGAGTGCAAACTAACCAAGGTCCTCATAGAACACAAGGCAGCTATTGGATGGTCCTTATCAGACTTATCTGCATTAGCTCCTCCTACTTCACTCACCGCATATATACGGAGGAGGAGGCTCAACCTTCCCGTGAGATGCAGCGACGTCTCAACCCTAACATGCGGGAGGTCGTTCAGAAAGAAATCATTAAGTGGCTGGATTCGGGTATAATCTACCCGATCAGCGATAGCCCCTGGGTGAGTCCGATTCACGTTGTGCCCAAAAAGGCAGGACTCACCATCCGTGTCAATGACAGGGGCGAATCCATCCCTACACGCACTCCTACATCTTGAGAGTGTTTGTGGATTATAGGAAACTCAACGCTGCAACCAAGAAAGATCACTTTCCACTACCATTCATTGACCAAATCCTGGAGCGGTTAGCGGGAAATAAATTTTTCTGTTTCCTAGATGGATTCTCAGGATATAACCAAGCGGTAATTGACCCCCGAGACCAAGAGAAAATCACTTTTACCTGCCCCTTCGGCACCTTCGCATTTAGAAGGATGCCGTTCAAACTTTGCAACGCGCCAGCAACTTTCCAGAGATGTATGCTGGCAATATTCCATGACATGGTGGGTGAATTTCTCAAGGTCTTCATGGATGACTTTTCGATCTTTGGACCATCTTTTGACGAATGTATTGCCAACCTGACTCGTATCCTTAGAAGATGTATTGATGTAAACCTCGTGCTTTCTTGGGAAAAAAGTCATTTTATGGTGCACGAGGGAATTGTTCTCGAACATATCATCTCCGATAAGGGTATCGAGGTTGACAGAGCTAAGCTCGATGTCATTACTGATTTACCTGTGCCTGGCTCTGTCAAACAAATCCGCTCCTTCCTGGGACACGTCGATTTCTATAGGAGATTCATCAAAGACTTCTCCAAGATTTCTCGACCTTTAACTCATCTCCTATCGACCGACGTACCCTTCAATATGGGCCCTGAATGCATACAAGCATTCACACAGCTGCGTCATGCTGTCACCAAGGCCCCTGTTCTCCAGCCGCCTGATTGGTCCCTCGACTTTGAACTCATGTGTGACGCTTCCGACCTTGCAGTCGGAGCCATCCTAGGACAAAGACGCGATAGACACCCCTTCGTGGTGTACTACGCCAGTAAGACGTTGGACGAGGCCCAGCGTAATTATACTACCACTGAAAAAGAACTACTGGCGATCGTCTTTGGGCTGGAGAAATTTCGCTCTTACCTTCTGGGTTCCCATGTTATTATTTTCACTGATCACGCGACCATTCTCCATCTCATGCACAAGAAGGATGCCAAGCCTAGACTGATTCGTTGGATCCTTCTGCTCCAGGAATTTGACATTGAGATCCGCGATAAGGCCGAAGACCAGAATGTTGTAGCTGACCACCTTTCCAGACTGGACCCTGATCATATTGGACTTACTCTACCAATTAATGAAATTTTTCCTGATGAGCACCTATTGGCAATAAATGTAGCAAGTGGACCGTGATATGCCGACATTGCCAATTACCTTGCTTCTGGATCCCTTCCATGTGGTTGGCCTGAAAATCAGCGCGAGCATCTCATGGCAGAAGCAAAGTACTATTTCTCAGATAATCCACTTCTTTTTCGGATAGGTCCTGATCAAATCATCCGTCGCTGTATTCCTCACAGCGAGTTCCCAGTATGCTATCCTTCTGCCACGATCAAGCCTACGGAGGCCATTTCTCTGGGAGGAAAACTGTAGCCAAGGTGTTGCAGTGCAGTTTCTTTTGGCCCTCCCTTCACCAGGATGCACACAATTACACCAAGCATTGCACTAGGTGCCAGTCGTTAGGGTCAATGTCATGTCGTGACATGATGCCCTTGCAACCCATCCTAACTGCGGAAATCTTCGACATCTGGGGAATTGATTTCATGGGTCCCTTTCCTCCTTCCAACGGCTTCGAATTCATCCTCGTCGCCGTTGACTATGTTTCGAAATGGATCGAGGCTATTCCCGCGCACCGTGCTGACCATGTTATATCTACTCACTTTGTCAAAGACCACATCTTCGCTCGCTTTGGGATCCCTCGAGCCATAATCTCGGATGGAGGAAGCCACTTCACCCATGCTTCTTTTCGGGCACTTCTGAGGAAATACGGAGTCCACCATCGTATCGCATCCCCGTATCATCCTCAGGCGAACGGCCAGGCAGAGGTGTCGAATCGGCAAATCAAGTAGATTCTCCAGAAAATGGTTCGGCCTGACCGTAAGGATTGGTCCGACAAGCTGATTGACGCACTTTGGGAGTATTGGACTGCCTTCAAGGCTCCCCTTGGTATGTTGCCTTATTGAATCGTTTACGGGAAGCCTTGTCATTTGCCCGTGGAGTAGGAGCACCATGCTTATTGGGCAGTTCACCAATGTAACCTCGACCCAGACCTGTGTGGTCGAGAAAGAAAACTCCAACTCCAGGAGGTGGAAGAGCTCCGTCATGAAGCCTATGATTCTGCTTTAACTTTCAAGCAACGCACTAAGGCTTTTCACGACAGTCGTGTTCGGCGGAAAGAATTTGAGCCATCTCAGCAAGTTTGGCTCTATAATGCCCGACTCAAATTCTTTCCTGGGAAATTGAAGTCCAAATGGACTGGTCCTTTCCTGGTCTCAAGACCATTCCTCAACGGGGCCGTCGAGATTGAAGATCCCAAATCTAGGCATAAATTTACGATCAACGGGCAGCATTTGAAACCCTATCTGACTCATGAACCTTCCCCCATTGGAGAAACCGTTGCCCTACTGGAGGGTAACTAATTATTTGCCTCATTTGAGTCCAGCTGGGGACGTTAAATTCAGCACTCGTTGGGAGGCACCCCAACAACACTCACCATCCATCATCACTTTTCACTTCACTGTCACGATCACTTCACTTTTCATTTCACCACCCACCATCCACCCACCCTACCACCCTTCTGTTTACCCTGCACTTCAGCTCTCGTTACCCGATCTTTCATCCTTTCTCTACCCTTCCCTGCATGCATATGAGGACATAGCATCGTTTGGCATGGGGGGGAGGATAGGCACCCTTAGGATCTGGGTATTTTAGGGTATCATGCAGTTTCTATATATATATATATATATAAATGAAAAATGAAAATGGTGTTTAGTAATGATCTAAAGGCTGAAACAAAAATACAATAAGTGTTTATGGATATTCAACCTCTATTTTGAAGACTTTCCAGGCCACAGAAGCTTGATTCGCTCAGGCTCGACTTAATTCACTTGAGCATTGACAAAATATATCGGAATCTCTCCTAACTAAAGATGTATTCTTGTACCTGAGACACCAGTACAGGATCCGTTGGTTTGCTTTTACTTGAGAGCTTAAATAAACTTGGTTCACACTACACATATCAGGAAAGACCAGGTGAACATAAGATCCAACCCTAGTGTTCATTAGGGAAGGTGGAGTCCTTACCTGTGCGTGTAGGTAGACTTTTTTTCCCAGGTTTTAGTCTTGTGTTTAGGAGAAACTCTTTCTACCAAAAAGAAACTCTCCCACCAAAAAGAAAAGTGTGCTCCTCCAAATAATGTTGTAAGAGAAATACTGACACGTGTTTCTAAAAAAAAAAAAAAGATGCAAATAAGTCAGTATATCTCGCAAATGTCTGTAAAGTCTCTACCCTAAAAAGTTCTTCAGGGCAAGTCGCAAAGACCCTATTTTCCTGTGAGCCACAAATGTCAGAAAATGGGAGTTGAGTTGTCCGTCATCTTCTTAAGGGTCAATCCAAAAATACGAGCTGAAACTGGGACCAACCTGTACTTAAAGATTTGTGAAACCCTGGGCTTGAGTCCTAATGTTCATCTGGTCAGTCTTGATCCTTCACTAAGCACAAGCCATAATCTCTTGAGCTCTCGAGTATGGCAAAAACCTCCTGGGTCCTGGAAATCATACTTAAGGTTTAAATATCAAGAGTCCTGGTTAGTCGAGAGATGATCTATATCATGTGAGACTTAAAGTACTGGTAATCTTCTCTACAATTGGTTCTCACAATATCCAACAATAAACACACCTATATCGCCTCAGAAGAAAATCTTCAGCTTAAGATCATTTCTAAATACTATTTTGCTAGGGACTAGCAAAAGATAGGCATGGGGGTATGATTGCACCTCAAAAATACACCTTCAACTGTGCCATCTTGTGCTATTTCCTAGCATTACCAGTGCATATTAGGGTTCCATTGTCGCATTTGTAAAAATACATGCATGCATGCATTTAATTGAGAAGGGAGGAGAATGAAATAAATGGCCTCGCAATTCACATTTTCTTCAAGTGCTGCTTCGCAATATTTCCATCTCCATTTTTATATCTTTTTGATTTTGAAATCTTTCTTCCCGCGGCTGCTATGCATGGCCTCACCTTCTCCTCATGCCATGCTCTACAGCAGGCCCTTCCCTGCGGCAACCTCTCCCTGCCATGAGCCGTGCATGAGCCATGCACAGCAAGGGCATGGCTGTGCACGGCTTTCTTCTTCTATAAATACAGGGCGTCTTCTTCTTCTTCAAACAGCCTGGTCCTTCCACACAAAAAGCCAACGCAGCTTCTTCTCCTTCCAGGCCACTGTCCTCTCCTCCCTCTCCCTCCACATGCCGGCCCTCCTCCTCTAAGGAGACACCCGACGGACAGGAGCACCTTACGGTGGTGCACAACCACCACCGTGAGTCCACTACCGCCCAGCTCACAATAGAGCCGGTGGGCGTGGTGGCTCTTCCCTGATTTCTTCACGTTCCAGCCACCTTTAGCCAATGGAGCAGAAGCTTCAAGCTTGAATCTCAAAGCTCCAGCAGCAGTGGCAAGGCTGCAGCAGCGGCCCCCAGCCCTTGCTGTGCCCGCAACCGGCCGGCGCAGACCTTCTTCCTCGCGCGCCAACTTAAGCGTGCCAGCCGCAAGCCACCCGCACTCACAGCACCGGCAGCAGGCGGTTGCGCGGATCTCCTGGCCACTGTAGCCACTGTTCACGCATTTCTGCGGAACACTATGGCTACAGTGGGGTGACCAGTGAGTTTCTAACTTTACTGGCCACCCGGCGCACCACAACCGCTGTTCGCCCGCACACGCGTCTCGCCTCGCGTTCTGTAAGCGCCCGCCCACACGTCTGCCAGGACCCACACCCGCCTGCGTCGCCCGCTCTCTTCGCCCATGCGAGCCTACGAGCACCAGCACCTGCTCTTCACGTAGTGCGGTGCGCTGCGGCCTCCTCTGCGTGCACCCACTCCCTCCAGCGTGCTCCTCTCTGCGCGCATACGCACCTACGCGCCCGTGTGGACTCCAGACGATGCGTGGAAGCTCCAGACACCTTAACAGCGTCATCTCTCTCTCTCTCTCTCTCTCTCTCTCTCACAGCACTCTCTTTACCTACGCTTGCACACACATACACTCACACTTTCATACACACACACACCTATACACTATTATATACATACATACATATATAGATATATACATATATATATATATACGTATACATATATATATTGATATATATACATATATTTATATACATATATATATATATACTTATATTTATACATATAGTAGTACCTATATACTTATGTATTACTATACATACATACATATATATATATATATATATCTATATACTTATATATATACATATATATATATTTACATATATACATATACTTATATACATATACATATATATACACATATCTATACATATATTAGTACTTATATAACTATGTATTAGTCTATATATATATATATATATATATATATATATACACACACACACACACACATATATACTTACCTATATACATATATATATATATATATATATATATATATATATATATATATATATATATATATATATATATATATATATATATATATATATGCATACATATATACAAGCCTACTTATACATATATATATATATATATAAATATACATACATATATACATATATATCTATACAACTATATATATATATATATATACACATAGATCTATACATATATCTATCTATACATATACTTATATATATATATATATATATATATATATATATATATATATATATACATATACATATATATATATACATATACATATATACATATATAACTACATATATATACCTATATATTTATAACCATATATATATATATATATACATATAGATATATTTACAAACATACATATATATTTTCTTTTTTTTCACATTATTTACCATACGTGGTATCGCGGGAATATCTGCACCAGTTGCTGATATTCCCCGATACACGCGTACAAAAAGCATGGTTACACACATCTTCTGCCATCCACCTTACATTCCACGTGGCACCTCATCCTGTTGGTTGCGTCTTTCTAGATGACGACCGACTCAACACCATGCTACACTCCATCTCCCCCTCCACCCCCACCCCTTTATACATATATAATATATACCTATATATATCTATACTACATTTACTTTATTTCTATTCTCTTGCATACCAGTAAAAAGATAAAAAAAATATATAAAAGAGAAAAGATAATCCTTGACTTGCAGTTACTCCATCTTGAGAATAGCATGACCCATTTTGGAACCCTGATTTGGCTCAAAGCCAAGAACCCAATTTTGAGGGTGTGCCTCAAGGACAAGAATTACCAGAAAAAAATCTAAATAGAAAAATACCAAAAATACAATAAACGAACGAAAGAGATTCGTTGTAAGACAGGCGTAGAAACTTGACTTGTACCCCACTTCCCTGAGTTCGACCCTGGGCCTAAAAGTGACCAAGATAAAATCAAGTAGGCCAGGTTAAAAAATTTTGTAAAGAGATGGTTAGGTCCAATTTAGGTTAACCACTATACACACTTTAACGATAAAATCATCATATTAACAACCTATTCAGGTCCGACACCACACCTTTTCTCTACAATAAACGAATGGAAGAGATTCGTTATAGGACAGGCGTAGAAACTTGACTTGTACCCCACTTCCCTGAGTTTGACCCTGGGCCTAAAAGTGTCCAAGATAAAATCAAGTAGGCCAAGTTAAAAAATTTTGTAAAGAGAAGGTTAGGTATGATTTAGGTTAACCACTATACACACTTCAACGATAAAATCATCATATTAACAACCTATTCGGGTTCGACACCACACCTTTTTTGGCACCGTTGCCTGGGACGCCGCAGTGCACCGCGCTGCGTGAAAAGCAGGCACTGGCGCTCGCAGGCGTGCATGGGCAAAGAGAGCGGGTGACGCAGGCAAGTGCGAGGGCTGGCAGACGCGCGGGCGGGCGCTCGCAGAATGCGAGGTGAGAAGCGCGCACGGGCGAACAACAGTTATGGCACGCCGGGTGACCGGTAAAGTGAGAAACTCACCGGTCACCCCACTGTAGCCACAGTGTTCCGCAGAAACGCGTGTACAGTGGCTACAGTGGCCGGGTGAGCCACGCAACCACCTGATGCAGGTGTTGTGAGTGCGGGCAGCTTGCGACTGGCGCACACGGGCTGGCGCGCGAGGAAGAAGGTCTACGTCGGCCGATTGTGGGTGCGGAGAAGTTCACGACAGAGTGTGCGGAGAGGGAGTTGGCGTGCGCAGTGATGAGCTAGGGCAGCCTGCAGGCGTGCGCAGAAAGGGCTGGGGGCCACTGCTGCGTGCTGCTGCTGCCGCCTTACCGCCGCTGCTGGAGCTTTGAGCTTCAAGCTTGAAGCTTCCACTCCAATGGCTGAAGGTGGCTGGAACGTGAAGAAATCAGGGAAGAGCCACCATGCCCACCGACTCTATGGTGAGCTGGGCGGTGGTGGACTCATGGTGGTGGTTGTGCACCACCGTGAGGTGCTCCTGTCCGTCGGGTGTCTCCTCAGAGGAGGATGGCCGACGTGTGGGGGGAGAGGGAGGAGAGGACGGTGGCCTGGAAGGAGAAGAAGTTGCGTTGGCTTTTTGTGTGGAAGGACCATGCTGTTTGAAGAAGAAGAGGCCCTATATTTATAGAAGAAGAAAGCCATGCACAGCCATGCCCTGGCTGTGCATGGCTCATGCAGGGCTCATGGCAGGGAGAGGTTGCCACAGGGAAGGGCCTGCTGCAGAGCATGGCGCGAGGAGAAGGTGAGGCCATGCATAGCAGCCGCGGGAAGAAAGATTTCAAAATCAAAAAGAAATAAAAATGGAGATGGAAATATTGCGAAGTAGCACTTGAAGAAAATGTGAATTGCGAGGCCATTTATTTCATTCTCCTCCCTTCTCAATTAAATGCATGCATGCATGTATTTTTACAAATGCGACTATGGAACCCTAATATGCACTAGTAATGCTAAGAAATAACACAAGATGGCACAATTGCAGGTGCATTTTTGCGGTGCAATCACTACTCGCCCCCACGAACTCTCTCTCTTTTCTCTCTTAGGCTCTCTCTCCGAGAGCCAATTGGGTATTCGGGTCAGGCTAGCGTACCCAGGTCTAGGCGCACTGGCGTGGGTGGTGCACGAGGAGTGCAGGGTTATCGGGTCAGGTCAGCCAAGTCCACAGAGCGTGGATCGCGGACGAGGTGGGTATGTGGGTGAGGGGAGCTCACCCCGTGTTCAGAGGCAACAAGCCTAAAACACAAAATCAATTTAAACCGCTTCGCCTCTTCCAAACTTTCCGAGGTGAGACTAAAATTCCCACCCGCAGGAGGATGACTCGCCTAATTGTTGTGGCTGCAATGTGCTCTTAAAGCCAATCACTAGCTGAATGTGCGCGTGTGGTAATTCCGCGTCACCTGGGCCTGGGATCCTGGAGCGAGGCAACCTAGAGCAAAGGTTGCAAGATCCTTCACATCTGCGTCAATGGCGGTCGAGGTCGGAACCTGTTCTCACACAACACAGCCTTGCGGCCTCATTAGAATACGCAGGAGCCTTCGCCGTGGCATGGAGAAGGTATTGCAGTAGGTGGCTGGGTGCGAGGTGGCCTAGGCGTGCGTGCCTAGGTCAGTCTATGGCCGTGGTGATGGGTTAGTTTGGGGGAGATTGTGGAGGTTATGGCTGTCGATGGAGATGGGGGAAGTGATCAGTGGAAGGTGGCGATGCTTCTGAGGGGTTTGGTGGGGCGTGTGGGGGTGTGGAATGATGGATGCACCTTCGCCGATGGTCTGTCGGAGGTGGAGAAGATGGTGGTGGTCTGCGATTGTCGAGGCACGAAAATGGAAATAAAGAAGGGGGAAATAAAGAGAGGAGAGAGGGGAAGAGATTTAACATAATTTAAGGACGAAGGGGGGTGAATTGCGGCTGGCACGTACCTACCGCCACTGAAGACGAAGGTCCAATAGAGGGGTGACGGTGACGACGAGGGGGTATTTGGCACGTGCACAGGTAGGGCGCGACACAGACGAAGGAGGTGGAGAAGTCGCTACCACTGGTATTGTGGCAGAGCGATGAGAAGAGGGAGGAGATGTCGCGGGAGCTTGCTGGATGCTTGGCCAAAGGAGAAGAGACGAATTGGAGGGTGGTTCCCGACCAAACCAAGCTGGGAAACAGCAGTCGGATCAGGGGGAGCTTTTATAGGCACAGGCAGAGGGTCTTGTGCTTGGAAGGCAAGCTTCCAAGCACAAGTACCCTCGCTGGACATGGAATGCGAGAAATACCCAAATCTCTCATGCGTTCGCATGAGAGATTGGGTGAGAATCAAGGCTTGGAATTGCATTCAAATGATCGGGGATTCCTCAGAGAATCTCTCTTTCAAATTTGAGAGGGAATCTCTGAGGAATCAGGGAGAAATCCCCTCTGGAATCCTCGCTGGAGTAGGACTCCTCTGTAATGGTGGAGGGACCTAATTGCAAAGAAAGATGAGTAAGATAGGGGGTATCCGCAAGGTTTTCAAAAGCTAGGGGTCTAAAAGTAATTGGGTTGGACTATTTTCCAAAGTAAGTCAAGGTGACCTCCCCTTAGGTCCAAATTTTGGTACAAACCTAATTTGGACCTAAGGAGTCCAATGGTGAAGTAGGCTTTTAGGTTTGACCATGTTTGACTGGGTATTTTATACAAAAACCCAATTTAGGGTAAATAATTGACTGAGACCCCTATTTAGGTCAAAATAGTTTCCAAATGCCAAATTGAAGGTTCTAAACCCTAGGGGATATTTTTCCATGAATTTTAGAGGGTTTAGGTGAATTTAATACTAACCATAACCTTGTTGAATTAAGTGGGTCTGTTTTAGGGTTACAAGAAGTCATTTAATTCCCAGATTGCACATTAACCCTTTTCTGATTGAACCAACCCACTTTTTATCTTGTTAAGACCAATTGACCTATGTTTAGCCCTTAAGAAATCCCGTTGATGTACTGCAATGGTAAAATTACAGTTTTACCCTTTATTTCTTAGTTTCCCCTTAGAACAGTTATTCCTTGAATTAGGCCCTTTACTTGGTTACATAGGAGCTTTTGTTCTCTTTTCTAGGTCAAAATGAGCTAGTTAGGGCTCATGATGGTGTTCCCATCACTTAGCTAGGAGATAAGTGGATGAATTGGGGCAGCGATGGCATCGGATGTGGTGTGGCTGACGCCTGAGATGAAGGCGGCTCCGGTGAGGTAGGAATGGCTAAGACGAAGGAGGAAAGGGCGTTTGCTAGTACGGTGAGACATGGACGAAGGTGAGGAAGAGGAATCCACCACTGGTATTTGTAGATTCCCTACCAGGAGGGGGTGGCGTAATAATTGCGGAAATAAATATAAACAATCTCACAAAATAGACAATCACACGAGGACACAATTATTTTTTAGGTGGAAACCCAAACCGGGTGAAAACCACCACCTAACCCTCTCGAGTTAGGATTTTCTGATCAACCAAGTTGATCAAAATCCACTAAACGAATCACTTTAAACGAGGGTGATTCAACCTCAAATACAACCACGCTACAAGTGCGAGGGTAGCATTCCTCAACCCCTTCTCTTCACGAGAAGGATTTTGTCCCTCGAAGGAGACGGGAATTCGCAAAGCGAATACCCAACCAAATAACAAAGATAAAATAAACAAGTAATCCTATAGAGCCAACAAAGTAATTTTAAACCTAAGCTTCTATAGGAATTAGGATGCTTCCCTTTGAAAGGAGTGCGTCGACGATGCGGATGCGTGAGCCACGCGACGACGCAACTTCGCTCTCGTGAACTACGGTGGGAGAGCGGGTGCGCGAAGGCTTGATGCTCTCAAGATGTAGAACTTGAGCTTTGAGAGCAAGAGAGACACAAAATGGTAGAAAGTATGTTCCTTAGGTGTGTTTTTGTGTTGCAAAGGTTCCCTTCTATTCATAGAGGCCTTAGGAAGGCTTTGGATGGCTTAGGAAAGGCTCCATAGCCGTTGGGTGCAAAGTCCAAGAGAATCAGCCCGAAATCAGGAACAATCATTGCACTGACAGACTTATCTGACGTCTAATTCTGGCATTAGATGTCTGAAAGAGCACTTTAAGACGTCTGATTTCAAGGCCAGACGTCTGATTTTGGGTGGGTCTCTTCCTGACTTGAATCAGATCTAAACAGAGTTCTAGTGCAAGTCCATCAGACGACATACAGGACGTCTGGCACTATGTCTGGACGTTTGGAAACCTACTTTTTCTGTGGGAATTGATTTCCAAACGTTGCAACGGCTAGAAAATATCTGAGAAGAGATTTTTGGGTCAGTCGAGGCAAAATGGTCAATTATCAGACATCTGGAAGGGCTTAAGGACGTCTGATAAGGCTCTAACGGTCATATCTTGAGTGTTTGCTAAGCCAGCCAACGATCCACTAACTGGACGTCTGGCAAAGTCATCAGACGTCTTCTAAGACGTCTGGTCTAAGGTCTAGACGTCTGATTTCATCAGACAGAACAACTTAAGCCCAGCCTAATTGTTATCAGACGTCTGAATCAACAGTCAGACGTCTTAAAACATTTTATCAGACGTCTAATTTGGGAATTAGACGTCTGGAAACTCTATTTGAACCCTACATTGGTTTTCTAAGTTCTTTACAGAAAACCTAAGTATCCTAGGGTTGTGATGGTGTTCCTAGGACTACTGTTAGGGTACTTTGAGTCTCTTTAACATGAATCTAAGTAAAAAATAAAGAGCAAGAAAATAACGACAAATGTACATGAAAGGAATAAATAGAATTCTATCCTATTCTTCTTGTCCTTCCATCTTCAATCTATCGCTCCTCGCGAATCTCCTCTATTTTCCATCAAGCTCCTCTAATCCGTCCTGGATGAGAGCTCGAACTCCATCTAATCGCATCTCCATTTGCAATTTGACCTGAAATCTAAGACTCCAAGTGCAAATGTTAAATGACACGTGTTTTGTTATCATCAAAACAAATGATCGTGGTGCTCTAGCACCAACAATATTGTGGTCGGATGATAAGGAAGGGTAGAGGGGATCACCAGACGTCGAGGAGCCTTTGGCCGTGAGAGGGAGAGAAGAATTGTGGGGATTTCATGGCCAATTTCAAGTGTGAAGAGATCAGTGAGCTCTGAGAGTCCTTATAAAGGGCTTTAGGGTGCGGTTAGAGCTTGGGAAGGTTGCCGGATTTGGAATTTTCAAGAGACTCAAATCTCTCATGCGTTCGCATGAGAGATTGGGAGAGAATCAGAGCATCTTGACGAGTTCAAACTAGAGGATTGCTCAAAGAATCTTCCTTTCAATCTTGGAAGGGATTCTCCAAGCAATCAAGGAGAAATCTCCTGTCAAAGGTTGTCGGAGTAGGTTTTCTCCG
Organism: Thalassia testudinum; assembly: GCA_037157565.1. NCBI lineage: Eukaryota > Viridiplantae > Streptophyta > Magnoliopsida > Alismatales > Hydrocharitaceae > Thalassia > Thalassia testudinum. The sequence continues at coordinate 1,986,973 of JAZHRO010000073.1, read as the reverse complement.
TGATAATGGTGGAGGGACCTAATTGTGAAGATGATGAAGAAGTTAGGGGCTGAATGCAGAGATTCTTGAAAGTTGGGGTATAAATGTAATTAAACAGGACCTTTTTGCAAACTAGGTCAAGACAAGTTCTCCTTGGGTCCAAATTTTGGTACAAACCTAATTTAAACCTAAGGAATCCAATGGTGAAGTTGGATTTTGGTTTTGACCATGTTTGACTAGCTAATTTATCAAAAAACCCAAATTAAGGCAAATATCTGTCTGAGACTCCATTTTAGGTCAAGATGGGTTCTAATGGCCAAATTGAAGGTATTAAACCTTAGAGAATATTTTCTATGATTTTTAGATGGTTTAGGTGAATTTTATCCTGACCAGGACCTTGGTTAATTAAGTAGGTCTATTTTTAAGGTTTTAAAAGTTATTTAATTCTTAGAACACACGCAAACCCTTTTCTGTCTAATCTAACCCACTAATTATCTTATTAAGACCATTTACCTTTATTCAGCCCTTGAGAAAACCTATGGTTGTTCTACATTCAAGATAAGCTGGTAGAATTACAATTTTACCCCTAATTTCTTATTTTTCTCTCAAAATGGTTATGCAATGAATTATGACCTTTAGTTGGTTATGTAGGAGCATTTAATGACTTAATTGGATCAAAAAGAGCTAGTTAGGGCTCATGATGGTGTTCCCATCAACACTACTCCCCTAGCTAAACATCATATGGACCAGCAAAAGCAGATTAATAAAAAAAAATCTCAATCAGAGCCCCCAAGAGTGAATCAATCCTTGAGGCCAACGTCTACTCAGTTTTAATTAGGCTTGGGATGATTGTGCTCTTGGAATGTGATGGGCCCTTTAGATGGGTTGTGCCCTTAATGATCAATTCAAATGTGTGTGCATACACAACCAAGGTTTACAAACAAGGTTATTTGATGATGTGTCCTTTAGGGTTTAACCTTGTTTAGTAGCTTTTAAGGTTTAATCCTTAGGTTGGTTCAATTAGGGTTCAGTAGAACACTCCAGGTTTTACAAGCACTGGTGATGATGTATTCCTTTAGAAATCATAAAAAAAATGTGGAGTGCCTAGTTCAACCCTAAAAATCAACCCTAAGTGGAAAGCTACTGATGAATCACTTTTATCTTAAGTGGTGCGGCCCAAACAGTTCAATCAATTGGCCTGTAGCACCACTTAGTTAAGGCACACAAAAATGTTTGACCTATTCAGATTTCTACTAACTTATTGGTGTGCTAAGTTAGGGTGTACCGAATCCACAGGTCAGATTTCGGTTAAGTGGTAAAATCGATGTGAAGTGGGGCACCTTAAGTCAAGAGTTGTTGGTGTTAATGTGTGTCTCTTTCAAAAAATCCCACAATAGAAGAGTATTTTTTTTATTATTTTTTTAATATATGCGAGTGGGTGAGGTGAGTCAAAGTGACAATCAAACAATCAAATCTATCCTAGGGTTTATGTAAACACCTAAGTTGATTTGAGTTTGAGTTATTAGGTTATGGAATAGAAATCTAGTGGGTGGGTGGGGGTGATAACTTACAAATGTCTCTACCCACACTTTACTCCAATCTACTGCCTTCGGCTCCTTGTTCGGGTTTTTGTAAGACAATAAATCAAAGAAGAAAGATAGGTTAGAAAAATATGTAAGTAATGCGGGAAAATGCAAGAAAAAAAAATAAAGAGTGTTGCTTCCTTGGCAATGGTGCCAAAATGATCGCAGTGGATTCGCACGCGAATGGGTTCGATTTGGAAAATCTGCCGTCGTAGTTCGATACGTGAGAAAATCCGTCGATTAGATAAAATTTATGATCGAAACTCGAAAAGTGAGTCCTAAGTCGAACACAGGGAGGAAAATGTTTGGTTTTGAAAATCCATGTTTCGCTTTTATTTGTTTTTGTTGTTTTTGTCTTTTCTATTTTTTTTGTATTTTTAATAGGGCAAGAGATAAGGTCGATAAAATTTTATATAGCTAATCTACTTGCAAAATATAAGAGAGAGAGAGAGAGAAACAGCCACATATATCTCAAAAAGTGTTTCTACAACTATGAAAGCGGGAAAAACTACACTAGAAAGCAGTAAAGATAGATGGGGATGAGAAGAATTCCCCTCGATGGTTGCTTGGAGGATGACTCGCTCAGACGTTGCCTGGAGGAAGTTGGTGAGGAGCGGGACGAATCAGGATAGAGTTGGAGGATGAAGGGCGGGGCAGGACGGCGTCGCAGCGAGGATCTTCTTCCCAAAGGGAGATGGAAAGATGGCCACAGGATGCTCCACAAAGAAGGATGAGAGGCAGGAATAAATGTTTGTTTTCTACTTTAGAAGAGCATCCCGGGCTTGGGACAAGCTCTCTCTAGAGCCTTGGAGGTGGTGAGAGGAAGAAAGGTTTATAGTGGAGAGACAAAAATTATCCATGGGCAATTAGTGACGGTTGAAATCATCGCTGAAGATCTGCCCAACTGTTGCTGAAGATACGCGCCCTTCAATTCCTTTGCTGGCGCATGCATAGCGCAGGCCATTAGTGACAGCTACAAGCATCACTAAAGGCCTGCCCAACTGTCACTGAAGGTCATGCCAACCAAGCACTCGCCCACAGCTGGCCCACGCATCGTGCCCCTGGTCGCATGTGCATGCTCGCGCATTAGCGCTATAGTTGGCTATGCGTGTGCCTGTGCACATGCGTGCATCCAATTACGGTTATGGGGGGTCTGCAGGTCTCAAGCCCGTACTTCTTTGCAAGCCAAGTGCCTTATCGTTGCACCAAGCCAGCTTTTGTGATGCATAGATGTTTTATGGGCATGCGATGGAGAGATCTTCTCAACCGTTGGATCTTGATCCAACAGTTGAGAATGGAGATGAGGGGCACCATTCAATTGCTGCTGGCCAGTGTTGGGCGGCCTTGATGGTGCCCCATGGCAATATCTAGGCCATCCATCGTCTTTCTATTGTAGAGTGTGCCACGGTGCTTCGATCGATTTGATTTCAGCACTGTAGGATTGTAATCGTTGCTATGGATCCATTCGTACGGTCGGATTTTTTATCTGAAGCCTGTAAGGATATCGCATTACCCTCCTGGTTGTTGACCTTCCTTGAGCCGCATAAGGTACTACGGGACTCAGATCTAGACGATCTCGGAGGTGTTAGACTCCGATCGTCATCCTGATCAGATCCGTGTGGTCAGATCATCCATCCGAGGCCCTAAAATAAATCTCCTTCCCTCCTGGCCATAAAAAAATGTAATTAACCTAAAATATACACAACTACTTTAAATGCAGGATGATGCATGCTATGCAATATTTATAATATGAAATGCAAATCTAAGCCTAGGAACATGGATGAATAGGCATTTTAATCTAATTAAATGTGTCTACATCAACTACCTAAACCTATGACCAAGGAGAAGAAGAGGAGAAGAAGATCAAGGGGGAAACCACCTACCCCTTGGTGCCTTCTTTCTCCATCTTCCTATCACTTGTGCCACACCAAAGGAGGAGGAGAACTTCTACTAGAGAGGACGGCCAGGCAAGAGGAGGAACATGGTGGCTGACGCCCACCTTAAGGAGATGACTTGGAGGAGGAAGAAGCTAAGGAGAACTCTTTTCAAGTGTAGGGCAACCACACTTAGAGCAAGAGACATCCAGAACTTCTACTAGAGGATCCCTCTCTTCTTTATCTTCTACTTTATCTTTTGTATTAGCTAGTAATTTATTATTTTTTCAAGAAGCATTCCTCTACATGTACTCCAAATTCTAGCAATACAAGATCAATTTTCCTTCCAATTTTTGCTTTTATGTTAATTGTTTTTCATGCTTTTTGTAGCTTAGTGCACAACACCTTCTTCTTCTAATTACCCTAGGCGCACTTGCCTAGGGTGAGCTTAGAAGAAAAGGGCTTTCTTCTTGTCAATTAGGTTAGTGATAGGTGTAGTCTTTAGTGTAATTATCAAACTCACATTCCGTTACCCGATTATTTTGAAAACCCTAAGAAAACAGCAAAACCAAAATCACAAAAATACATGTGTTGATTTGAGAGATGAGAGAGAGAATCAATTCATGTGATTAACAAATTGACCTCCTTGGATGACCCTAGATGCACCACTATCTATTGGAACCTTATTCCACATCTTTTTTTGGTGTTAACAAAATTATTATGGATTATTGTTTGCAATTGAGTGCTTTTCAGATTTAGTTGAAGATCAAGGCAAATAAGAAATGATGGAGGCATGATGATGAGAAGGAGAAGATCATGACATGAAGGAGGCAACATGACAAGGAAGAATCGAGGAGGAGAAGATCATCTTCGTCCTTTAGTTTTTAGTTTAGGTTTTTCTAATTTATAGAATGTATGCCTCTTAACAAAGAATCAACTTAGATCGTAAAATAAATTAGAGATAAACTAGGATTTATACTATGATCATTTTCAAAGAATGTAATTGGTTAATTTACTTGAAAAAGGTACTTGTTAACCCACAAGTGCCAGTACTAAAGTTTAGTACCGGTACATGTGAGTTACAGGTTTGGATTTTTCATAGAAACAAATCTATACCCCACAAGTACCGGTACTCATGATCAGTACCGGTACTGGAGGAAATGAGTACCGGTGCTCATGATCAGTATCGGTACAAGTGGGTTACAGATTCGTGTTAAGTGTTTGAAATCCAAATCTGAAAGCAACGAGTACCGGTACCCACACTTCAGTACCGGTACCACGTAGCCGTTGGCTCAAAACTGAACGGCTAGAAAATTAATTTTGGCTATTTGAACATTGGGATTTAAACCCCAACATCTAGTAGAAGACCCACTAAGGTCCTAACTCTATAAATAAACCATTGGACCCTTAGTTTGCACATAAGAAATAGAGAAGAAAAGTTCTAGACCTATATTTCATATTTTCACAATATTTTCAAGAGAAGGAATAGTTTGCTGCTCTCAATCTCTCTACAGATTTGTAAGCACATAGACATGATTTCTTCATGCATTGTCAAGGCATTCAAGTTCATTCTAGGCTCTTAAATTGGTATTAATTTTATATTACTGTTGAGAGGCTTAGCTATTTTGTTGTAAGATTTTATTTGTCTTACACCAGTGCTATATTTGTTCTTGAGCATTTGCTCGTTGGATTGTAACAAACCCATCTCTTGTACTTGGGTTGAGGTAACCCATTAATTACCTCATTTAGTAAATTGATTTCCTTGGGGTTGAGGGAATCGGGTTAAAAACCCTAAGCTAGGAGGCTTAGGTAGTAGAGTACCCAAGTGAGTGGGGAACCACTATATATCTTGTGCCAATTTCTATGATTGTAATTTGTGTAAATTTTTTTTGTTATTATTAATTCTTTGTTTGACTGTTTGTGCACGTAGCAATCTATTTTTAGATCCTATCACTATCTAGGTTTTATAAATTGTAAAAATTGATTGTGAATTTACACGTTACAATGACACTATTTTTCATCTTTAACAAAATGCGTGTTTCCCGCATCAGGTGCCTATTTAGGCATGGACCTATTCATGGCCTTAGGACTAGAGGGAATTTGTGTGTTTGTTTATGAAGTGGATGCTTCATGATCACTACTAGGAATATATCCTAACCCAAATTTTGTGGTGGTTTGGGTTTGTGTGCCTAACAGCTTTTCTAAGTTAGCTTTTCGTTTGGTGAACTTAGCCAGGTCATTTACAAAAGAAATAGATTTTTGTTTTAACGTTCCTAATTCTACTTGAAGTGTGTCAACATGACTTTTAAGTGTGGTGATTTCTCTTGTGATAGTTGTTGATTTTGAGATTCAGCGCTACTTCTCAAATTAATTTCTTGTTCTAGATCTTTTATCAATTTCTTAGTAGTTACTCTAAGTCCTTTTACTAGATCATGCAGCTCATAAAATGCTTCTAATAATTCGTCAAAAGTAAAAGATGATACCTCATCTTCAACAGCCATGCTACCACAGAGAGCTTCTTCACTTGAAGTGTCTTTGCTTTCTTCTCTTGAGCTTGTGTTACTATCATCCCACGTGACTTGCAAAGCCTTCTTCTTCGTATCCTATTTAGGAAATCTCCAAGTTTTCTTTTTGTTATCCTCCTTTTTGAGTTGAGCGCATTCCTTTCTCATGTGCCCTTTATTCTTGCAATTATAGCAGATGCTGAATTTTCTTGTCTCTTCTTTCTTCTTGTTCCAACTTTTTTATTTTTTAGGAACCTCTTGAATTTTCTAGAGAGAAGAGGTATATCTTCTTCATCTTCCATATCTAACTCTTCAGTGTTAGTGTCTGCTTTGCCTTTGAGAGTAAGGTCCTTTTTATTTCCTTCACCTTCGTGCTCCTTCATGTGCTCGAGTTGAACTTTGTAAGTCATTTAGTACCTATGAGATCATCCAACTGAAGTACTGAAAGATCCTTTGACTCCTGAATCAGTGTTGTCTTTGTCTCCCATTCACTTGTGAGGGATCTAAGTATCTTTTGAACGAACGCCTCATTTGTGACTATCTGATCCAAGTTCCTTTAAGAGTTGATAATATTAGTAAATCTTGTGTACATTTGGTTGATGATCACCCCCTTTTTCATACAAAAAAGTTCATATTTTTGAGTAAGGAGATTAACTCGAGTCTAGTTTACTTTTGAAGTCCCTTCGTGAGTGACTTTAAGGATATTCCAGATCTCATATGCAATTTTGCATGCAGAGACTTTGTTAAATTCCTTCATGGAAAGACCACAAAATATGCATTCATGACCTTGGCATTGTGTGTGGCCATCTTCTTTTGGTCTGCAGTGATGGCTACGCCATCATTTGTCCTAACTTACTTAATTTAGTTAGAATCAAATGATAATTCTCCTAAATGATTGCCTAAGAACCATAATTCCACTCTTATCTGATTTGAGAAGACATGAAAATAAGGTTAATTATGTTGTTTTAACAGCACATCACAAATGTAGATTAACCATGGGGTTACTCAGGGGTTAAGTAAAGGTCAAATGAACTTAAAAGACTAAGAAGTGGGCTCATACTGACAGAATCAGAGTTTTACGCATTTTGAGGACGAGAATAAGATTGAAAACCCTAATTATCAGCCACACTTAAATTGAAAGGGTTCTGGTCAAGATAAAATCAATCTAAGTCTCTTAAAATTTATGAAAAAATATTATAAGAGGTTTAGTACCATCACTTTGACCATATGAACTCATTTTGACCTAGAACAGAGATTCAGACGGAAATTTACCTTAATTTGGGCTTTTGTGCAATTTATCTAGTCAAATGTGGTCAAAACTTAAATCCATGTTTACCATTAGATTCCTTGGGTCAATTAGGTTAACACCAAAACTTGGGCTCAATCAGAGTCCATATTAATCTAGTTTGCATTTTAGCCCCTAAAACCTCTATTTCTCACACTTAGACTCCTAGGTTTCAAGTTTATTACCAAGACCCTAAATTTGTCGTCATCTTCTCAAAAATGCCCCTGTTGCTATGAATAGTGTAAACATAACCAAACCCATGGCTGAACTCCTTCAATCTAAGATTTCTCTCTCAATCTACAACCAAACACTCCCAAAATTGGAAGGAGCAATCACAAGAAGATTCCCCATCGCTTGAACATGATCTTGATGCCTGATTCGATGCTCAGAGCTCTAGTGAGCTCAAAAATATCCCAATCCCTATTTGCCAAATTCATGATTCCTACTTCACAAATTCTTCCTAATTGATGCACGTTTGAGATTTATTTAAGTTCCCCTACATCCCACCATTCTCTTGAGCTAGGTTTTTGGCAAAACAAGTCTTCTCCCTCTCCTCTGGCCGTCTCATACCTCAGCTCCAGCGACCTCCTCCTCCATCCTCCTACGGCTTCTCAACCACCAAATTGAGAGCATCTTCTTCTTCCTTGCCTTCGTTCGCTTCTCGCTAACCAAAGAAGAGGCATCCTCCCCCTCTCCTCGTCACCTCTTCTTCCACTGGAGAAGTTCGTCTTCCCATGTCAGGCAAACCACGCTGACACGGTTCCTACCTCCTTTGACCACATAGATAGGTTCTTTCTCTTCCTCTCCCTCTCCCTCTCTAGAATAAGACTAGCCCCTTATATCATAAAATCAACTGCATTTTCACTCTCTCCCACTTCATCTTACGCAACTCTAGCTATGCCTCCGATGAGGCCGCCTTGTCACCACCCAGCACCAAACAACTCACCACCATCACCAAAAGTTTCCCCTCTTCGCGTCGACCTAAAGCCCTCTTCCGATTGAGGCAATTGGCCACTCCACACCTCCACCGAATGACCCATGTCTCTGCCATCAGTCCCGACTCCGTCCGGCCACCCTACACTTTCGTTCACCAAATTAACCTCACCATCGCACTCCTCACCACATGGCGATGGCTACGAACTATTTAATTTGGGCCAAAGACCTGTGCTACTGTTTTCAGGTCATCGTTGTCGTCAATTTTCCGTCGTGCTTTGCCACCATCCAACCGTCAACTGCCACCACACCACTTCCAGCAAGCGTGGACTTAGCTAGAGAAGCTTCCCAGGTCTCCAATTGAGCTTCACAAAGCTGTAGTAGCTAGAATTGAAGGGAGTTTCATAGCCGCCAGCATACAAAGGAGACTAGGACTTTTAGTCCCACATCATAGGCAGCTGAAAATAAAATGTGTATATAATGCATTTAATGTTATGCCTAAGTGCCTCAAACACCAGGGGTGATGTCCCCTCTGACTTGACCTATGCACCCTTTCCTGTGCCACACGCATGCGGGCTTGGACCTCGACCTGTTTACCCGATTATCCGAATACCGGTATACCTGGATTTGAGGAGAAAGAAAGAAAACATTTCTGAGGGGGAGGGGGAGGTTTTGCTCTGTACCACCTCGGGAAATGTTCCTAAACACTTAGGCGAATTCGGAGGAGATTTGTGCTGAACGTTTAAGGCGTTTGAGGCTTGCCTCTGACATCTGATTATGGCTTTACTGAGATACTGTTGGCTTACTCTGATCTGACGTGGCTAAGTGGTTTGAGGTGACTGTTGAAACATTTTACTTGGCATGAGATTACTGTTGGTATTGAGATTGACCTTAGGAATTATGCCTAATTGTTGGATTTAATTGGTGGTTCAAACCACCATTTTTAAGCTCTAATTATCTTTTTGTCACTAATTTCTGAGATATATTTTGATTCTTATTGAATATATTTTTAGTGGATCATTTATTCATTGCATTTCTTCATTGTAATTGATTATTGTTTTCTTTATTTCTCATATCTAACTAGTGATTGAATTCCATACTTGCTCCCAACGATCAACCTCGGAACTTATGATTTTTCGAGCACTTATAAATTTAAATGTTGTCAGTTCAATTTTTGTCACTATACTATGACACGTTTACTCTCACTACACTATGACAATTTTCAACGCTGCAACACTAGGCAAGAGGAGGAATCTTAAGGGTGGACATCCACCCTTGGAGGAGACACAATTGAAGGAGCAAGGAAGCATCTTCTTCAAGCCTGAGAGTTACCGAGCTTGATGAGAAGATCATTTCGAGCTTCACCTGGAGGACACTTTACTTCTTCTCCATAATTATTTAACCTTTTTATTAGCTACTAGTTTAGCATTTTATTATAACAAGCATTTGGCTACCTTTCCTCTATTTTGCTAGTAATACAAAGATTTTTGTTGCCTTCAAGTTCTTACTCATAGTTCGTAGTGCTTTCTTCTTATCTTTAGTGCACCACACTTCTACCATCTAATTACCCTAGGCACACTTGCTTAGGGTGAGCATAGAGATGTAGACTTATTCATGTCACTTAGGCATAGTCTTTAGCATAGTTTTCTTCAATTACCGTTGCCCGATTGTTTGGAAAATCCTAAAAACAACAAAATCAAAAATACAAAAATAAAAGGGTGAATTTGGGAGGTGAGAGAGAAAATCTTTCATGCAACTAACAAATTGGCCTCCTTGGATGACGCTAGATACTCATCGTATCTAGGTATTAAAAAATTTAAAAGAAATTGCGATTTCGTGTGTTGCAACGACCAAAAATCGCATTTTATAAATAACACGATTTTTGCAATCACTTTTTGGCACCGTTGCCAGGAAGGCATGGCTTAGTTACATTATTTATCTCTCTTGCTTTATTAGGTCTTCATGAATTTTATGTTTTGTTTTGTTTAGGTGCAAACCAAGAGCAGGAGCGGGATTTAGATTCGCTTGGAACAGAAAACTTCAAGTAAACTTGTCTTCATGCGTACTTTAGGCTAGTACCCCAGCCATCTCTTTTATCATCACAAAAATCTATTAAAAAATATCTTTAAATTATAAAAAAAATCAAAAACAAGAAAAATTGAGGGTGGTGAAACCCTAAAAATCACTTCGCTGCTTGTTTGCTTCATTTTTCCACCACTTTAGTCTTATTGGTGTTTAATTTCTAAAAATCCAAATTTCTATCTTGATTTTCAAAAATCAAGTTCAGGCACATAGGAGCTTCCGAAAATAACCAAATTTCACGTAGGGAAGCCCCTTTGAGTCAAGAAACTTGAGTCCAATTTTCAAGCAATTTTTATAAATAGAAAAAATTTAAAAATTCATGAACTAAACAGGGGTCAGATCTTGTTTCCTTGCTATTTTCTTATTATCTATGAATTTTATTACTTTTTCTACTCATTATATTTCAGCGAACTCTACATTGCTAGAAACCTTGAGAAATTATCTACATCATATAAAATTCACAAAAATTTGTGAGGCCATTTGAGGTTTTTGCAGAATCAATTTCCCGAATCCATCAATTCTGACACTTGACACCGATAAGAAGAAAAATTCCAAAAAAATATGAAATAATTTTCTAAAATCACAAAAAAAAAATTATTTTTGGATTCCTTGTTTGGTTTTCTGTTAGGTGGTGGTCTTGTTTGTCTTGTTTGGACCGCCACCTAAAAAGACTTTGAAAAGAGATTCATTTTTAGGAATCGCATAACTACGATCTCCAAACTTTAGGATTTTTTATTTTCTCTCTTAGGTACATCAATTTTAAAGGAATTGACTTCCACCAACAACAACTTATTTGCTATTATTTTGTGGAATATCAAAACCTTGTTTGAATCCTTAACAGGAGAGAATTTTAAAAGACATTAAATCTTTACCAAAATCCTAAAACACTTCAACAAAAATCCTTATTTGCAAACCTATTTGTTTTGGCTTGGGCATCACTTCCCGCCCAATATGCACACATATATAAAAAAGAAATATCTGAGCATTACCCAAATTAATGCCTATCACATTCCTTGTGCACTCTAAGCTCCTAGACCTAATTAAAATATGTAGCAATTTAATCCCTAAGGTTTCATCAAACTTAGGCTTGCTATATAGGTCATAAGATTTCTTTAGTTGGTATCAATTCCTTCATCTATATCTCGTGCCAAGCTAAGGTGTAGTGTCAAACGACCAGGTGTGGGCCCAACCCTGATTTTCCTAGGACATGTTTGGGCCCAACCCTCCCCTTATTTAGCCTAGCAAGCCAGATTCGTTGAGGGAACGATTATCCACTATTGATTTCTTATTTCCTAGATAGACTAAGTGTTAGGTAAATTTATAGGGAGTCACACTTAAGTTAGGTCTAGAATTTTGTATTGCTTGATTGTACACTTCTTCTCATCTCTCCCCTTCCTCTCCTCCTCATTTCTTCCATTGGATGCATGGGCAGCAGTCCCAAACTCCACATTTGGAGGGTCCACTTGATTTTCCCCCTCGCACAGAAAGATATCTTTTTCCTCATTCTTCCTATCACTTGCATTATAAAAAAATTAAAAGCCAACAAAATAGGTCCACCAACCCATCCACATCCACATCTCAAGCAGCCTCTAACCCACAATCTGACCCACTGAAAAACCCATTTTCGCGCATTTTGAAATCATCGGAAATCATAGTATAGTCACGCTAAAACGCTCGTCAAAAAAATGATTTTGTAAAGATAACGAGACTTGAGTCCTGATCGTTTGTCTCTGATAGGCATTTATGCAAATCTGAAATTAATCTTTTTCGCTTTACTTGTTTAAAATCGCACGCCGGTTTCTAATCGTCAGATCAATGTTTTGCCACTTTCATTATGAACACTAATTACGTATGCATGTGTTAGATAGATGACAAATGTGAAAGTGTGAGTTTCAGTATGCACGATTCTAGTTATGTGGTGGCTCTTTACGGAAAAAGTGCTAATAGTGAGATCCTCAATATTTTCAGCTACCGACATGCTGGTTGCAATAGATAATTATTAAAAGCATGCAACTTTAATCACACAAAATATATTGCAATAAGCTCAAGGTGATTCTCAACACATATACATATATATATAGAAAAAGAACTTTCATTAATTCATCATGGTGTTTGCAACATGAAACTCATGGAAAGCTTATAGAGGAAAGCTTGAAAGCATCAATCTAGCTAACAGAAAACGATCACTTACAGGAATCTATGGGGTGATTTTGCATGCATCATTGGGGGAGAATAAAGAGCTATACTATTAAGCAGTAATAAAAGCATGTAAACTATGAAGAACTAAGCTACTAATCTAGCATAAATAAGGGCATTCGAAGGTGGGCTCCGATGGCCTTTGAGTTGGTTGAGAGGAGGAGGGGCGGCCAATGGTGCTTAGGTCGACCCTTGGAGAGAGGTTGAAGAGGTGATCCAGCATCTTGGCATGGAGATGATAGTGGCCATGGTGGAGCAACTCGTGGAGGTGGAGTGGAGGTGAATGTATCTAACCTAGATGGAATCAAGAGTGGATGAAGCCAAGAATTGGATGGGTGCAAATGGCCACCCCTTAGGTCCTTTTATAGACCTAAGGGAGACTCTCTAGAGAAGTGTGGAACTCTCTAGAGAGAGCTCCAAGAGTGGCTGGCCAAGGAGAGGGTGGTTTTTAGATCCACCATTTGTGGATCTCCAATTTGAATGGCTCTTGGTTGTTAATTTTGGCAACCAAGAGTGGCGCCACCATGAAGAGGGTTCTAGAGAACTCTAGATGGGTGTGTGTACATGAATGTGTGTGTGTGTGTGTGTGTGTGGTCGTGCCCTATGTGGCTGAATGGTCTAGGTTAGGTCCTAAGGGGTTTGGGTTGGTGTAGGTCTGAAATTAGGGTTACAAACCCTAATTGCTAAGGTGGAAATCCAATTAAACTTAACACAAGTTTAATTGAATGATTGTGAACCTAATTGAGAGTGAAATAACTCAATTAGGTTGGGCTTAGGTCAATTGGACTCTCACTGAGTCCAATTGGACTTATATGGGTTGAGATCTGAGCTCAATTGGACCCTATGAGTCCAATTGACTAGGTAATGGTAATTGACTATGATCTAAGTCAATTAGATTTAGTGAGGACCTAATTAGGTCCTTAAGGAGGTCTAGAGGTAATGTACTAGAGTTGGGGTACCTTAATTTTGGTTCCTAGGCGGTTAGAATTGGGTTTAGGGAGCTAAAGATCCAAGATCAAGGCTTGAATCTCAAAATAGGAACTGGAAAGTAGTTCCAGACATCCAATAAAAGTATCAGAAGACTTATACTCAAAAATCAGAAGTCCAAACTTCAATTCTGGACATCCAATCAGAGTCAGGAAGGATTCTAGGTTCTGTCTTGGGTATTCTGCAGAAATTGGACGTCTGACCAAGTGTCTGGACGTCCAATAATACTGCAGAAGTGGGTTTAAGGTGTGCGGGAGTTGGCTAAGGGTTCTGAACATCCTATAACTTATCTAGACGTCCAGATAGAGGTTGGAATTAGGGTTTTAAGGTTTCCTAGGGTGCAGTAACCTAATCTAAGGGTGGCTAAGGCTTGGGGAAGCTTCTAGGCTATCCTAGGGCTAGGATGGTCCTAAGTTCTTCATATTTTACTGTTTTATTCCTACTTAATAGAATAGCATACCTTAACTCCCTTACATTATTATCTATTACATCTAATCTAGGTCTTCTGCTCCAGCTATGTTGCAACACCAATTATTCCATCTTCAGATCTACCGTCTGGTAAGCTTATTACCTGTAATTGTCATAATGCACCTAATTAATACATTATAGCATTATTTTATGCATAGCTAAAATAAAGCAGTAAATATGCAAATAATGCTTATGCATGCATGAATTACCCGAACTTATTCTAAGTCCTAGCCTAATTTAGGTCAATTAAGACCTATGATTGCTGCGCAATCATACCCCCATGCCTAAATCTTGCTAGTCCCTAGCAAATGCAAGACTAAATTATTCACAGAAGGGTCCCTAAGGGATTGATTATTTTATCAAGTGTATGCATTGAGATTTTTCTCCTTTTTTTTTCATCCTATGCTCTAGAAATCCAGACAATCGTGAAAGTGTAGCTATGTAGCGTTTGCAATAGATTCGAGTGAAAAACTAATTCACCTCTAAAGCCTGTACTTGACCCCTAGTAAAATTCTAGTGGGATAGGCGAACTTCTTCCCTCGAGGTATTCAAGATATTCTATGAATTTCACCCTGGCTTTAGGCTAAGGTAGAGAATCTCTAAGGGGTACGGGTGTTTATTTGGTGGCTCATTCTCACTTGGTGCTACATAGAGATTAGTACTGCAGAATCTAGATTCCTAGATTATTACGTAACTCAACTCAGAGAAAGATGAGAAAAGCTATGCTCTCTTTTGGTTCCTTTGTATTCATTCTCTCTTTCTCTCTCTATTTTTTTTTTTCTTAGAGCTCACAATCTCACCAGATTCTCACGTATGATCCGTATTTGGTGGTCTCACTTGGCATTAACACTTTAATTGAGTTCTCATAACCTTAACACTAGGTCAAAATTCCACAGCCAGTATTCGGGCGGTCAGAAACACAGAAAAATAGGTTAAGGCCTTATTTGGTGGATTTCAAATTTATTTGGTGGTATTGCCTCAATGCAAATGAAATAAACACTAAATATTCACTCTTTTTTTTCTTTGCTTTTTCTTCTTTTTCTAATTTTTTTTTCAATTTTTCTTTCTTTTCATCATTTGTTTTTTCTTCTTTTTTTTTTCAACATAACACAATTGGCACACATCCATGAACTTTATTGAGGAGGCATTATTAGGGATTGGTGGTACTTAGGAGACATTGGGTGGCTTATTTGGTGGAAGTGCCTACTCATAGCATCGGGAGAGACGGATAGGACAGTGTATTTCTGACCTTAACATCAATACCCTCCTACAGTCGAGGATTCCGTAAAGAATGCTCGTAACCATCCACCTTAGTCCTAGTTTTATGAAAACTTGCCCTTCGCGAATTTGCCTTGTTTTGTGGCTCTCAATATTTCGCACAACAATGTATACACAAGAATCGAGAGAAAAAACTATGCCTAATCTCTGAGTATCATCACCTAATTATCTAGGATTCTAGATTCCTTGCACTAATCTTAGAGCACCAGTACTCTCTATTCTCATCTCACACTATTTGGTGGATTTTTGGAAGAAAATCTTCCTAACTCCCAAAACATTGTCCAAGGGTTTAGGAGAATAAGCATTGCTTCTTCTCGACATACTAAAGACGTTTATCATCCTTCATCGTGAATTCATTGCAAATTCTACGTGTGTGTGAAAAATTGTACTCGATTCTAGATTGCAGGAATCAACTAGAGGATAAAATCCCTAATGCATTCTCTTAATAAGATAATCTTATTCATGGATGCACTATGTATATATGCTATAAACAAGTAACCTTGTATAATTTGTACTTCGCAAAATTCCCATATCGGGTTACATTCAGCTTGACCCTAAATTTAGAACAAAAGGTGAGCGAGTGAGTCGAAAATGGCTGTTGCGGACGATCTCTAGCTCCAATGCAAGAATTAGAGGTGGAGTCGGTAGTTCTTTTATTTAGGGTCCTAAAGTACGTTTGGCATGTAGCTCTAAGGTTTTCTAAATGTTGGCATAAAAATTTCAGTTTTTTCGTATCTACCCCCCATGCCTAAGTTCTTGCATGTCCTGATGCATGAATGTAAAAGAAAATAAATACAGCAGGGAGTAGATGGGTAGAAATCACCTGGAATTGCTCCTGAAGTTTAACATTCAGCATCGGCCAACCTGACAGTATGCAATATGCGAAAAGGAAATATGCTTAAAGAAAAATATGCTATATATAAAAATGGTATGTATAAGTGATGGTAGAATGTGGGGTAGATGCTGCGTTTAGCGCCTCCAGCTAGGCGAAAACTCAATCACACGTCCTCAATAAGATGAATGATCTCATCAGTTGGAGGAGGTTCCTAGGCCAAAAATGGCTTGAGGCGCTAGCCATTTATCGTAGATATATGCCTAGATTTTGGGTCCCTGATCTGGACCACCCCATTAGGATATGGGTGAATCACAACATATGGGCCAGTCCACTTGGACTTGAGCTTCCCTGAAAAGAATTTCAGTCACGAATCAAACAACCAGACTTGTTGGTTGGGTGTGAATGTTTTTCTCCGAATGTGGCGGTCATGAAAGGCCTTGATCTTGTCCTTGTATATCAATGCGTTCTCATAGGCCTCCCACCGAATCTCTTCTAATTCGCTGAGCTAGAGTTTCTATTCTTGACCTTCTGCATCGAGGTCAAGGTTACATTTTTGCACTACCCAAAAGGCACAGTGTTCCAGCTCTACAGGAAGGTGGCAGGCCTTGCCATATACCATTCAATATGGTGACATTCCGAGTGGGGCCTTGTACGCGGTCCGATATGCCCACAGTGCATCAACTAATTTATTGGACCAGTTCTTCCTGTCTGGTCTAACCGTCTTCTAGAGAATCAGCTTGATCTGACGGTCAGACACTTCAGCCTGCCCATTGGTCTGCGGGTGATATGGGGTGGCTATATTGTGATGTACCCCGTATTTCTTTAATAATGACCTAAAGTGGGCGTGGATGAAATGGCTTCCCCCATCGCTAATAAGAGCGCGGCGTATTCCGAATCTCGCGAAGATGTATTATCCTACAAAAGAAATGACGGTCTTATGATCAACCCGTCTCGCCTGGATGGCCTTGACCCAGTTTGAGACATAGTCAATGGCTAGTAATATATACTCGAAGCCATGCGAGTTCGAAAAAGGGCCCATAAAATCGATGCACCAGACGTCGAACACTTCTACAACCATGATGGGCTGGAGTGGCATCATGTCTCTCCTCGTCATAGAACCGACCGACTAGCATTGTTTGCATTGTTGGGCGTATTCGTGTGTATCTCTGAAAATAGTTGGCCAGAAAAATCCCGACTGCAAAATTTTTGCAGCGGTTTTTCGTCTCGAGAAATGACCACCACAAGCATCACTGTGGCAAAAAGATAACACACTAGGGATCTCAGAATATGGGATGCATCTTCAAATAATCTAATCCACTCCAATGCGGAAGAGTAGTGGGTCATCCCGGAGGTAGAATTTGGCCTCCACAGTAAATTTGAGTTTCTGGACCTTAGATAGGTTCACGGGAATCTTGCCTGCGGCAAGATAGTTCGCGATATCTGCATACCAGGGGAACTCAACAGAGTGAACTGCCAAAAGGGATTCATCTGGAAATTGGTCGTGGATAGGCAAAGAATAAGGAATGTGGGCTAGGTCCAGTCTAGATAGGTGATCTGCCACAACATTCAGCTTTCCGGCTTTGTCACGGATTTCAATATCAAATTCTTGCAATAGAAGGATCCATCTGATGAGCCGAGGTTTGGCATCCTTCTTTGCCAACAAATGCTAGAGGGTGGAGTGGTCAGTGAAGATGATAACTTTGGACCTTAATAAATAAGATCTGAATTTCTCCAACTCGAACACTATTGCTAGCAGTTCATTCTCGGTGACAGTATAATTGTGATGAGCCTCATTTAGTGTTTTGCTAGCATAGTATATGACAAAAGGTTGTTTTTCCTGACGCTGGCCTAAAACAGCACCAACGGCAAAATCAGAAGCGTCGCACATCATCTCGAAATCAAGCAACCAGTCAGGTGGTTGGAGAATCGAGGAGTCAAAGACAGTGCTTCGTAAAGTCTTGAAGGCACTAAGACACGAGGTGTCGAATTCAAATGGGGCATCGGCAACAAGGAGATTCATCAGAGGTCGTACAATTTTTGAGAAATCGCGTATAAATCTCCAATAGAAGTCGACGTGACCTAAGAATGCTCTGATCTGCTTGACCGAGCTAGGTGGCGGTAAGTGGGAAATAATCTCAGATTTAGCTCGATCGACCTCGAGTCCATTGTTAGAGATCCTGTGCCCTAGTACTATGCCATCGCTCACCATGAAATGGCTTTTCTCCAAGGATAGTACTAGGTTTACCTCAATACACTGTTTCAGGATTTTGGTGAGGTTATCAAGACAAGATGCGAAATCATCTCTGAAAATGGAGAAGTCATCCATGAACACCTCCACATAGTCCCCAATCATGTCAGAGAAGATGTCCATCATACAATGCTGAAATGCTGCTGGTGCATTGTAGAGGGCAAAGGGAATCCACTTGAAAGCGAATGTTCCAAAGGGGCATGTGAATGTGGTCTTGTCTTGATCTTCCGGGCTAATCGCTACTTGATTATACCCGGAGTATCCATCCAGAAAGCAAAAGAAACTGCATCTAGCTAACCGTTCCAAGATCTGATCAATGAAAGGCAAAGGAAAGTGATCCTTCTGGGTAGCCATGTTCAGTTTCCTATAGTCGATGCAGACCCGCCAAGATGTCGCAGTGCAGGTCGGGATGGATTCGCCTTTATCATTTTTCACTACGGTGAGTCTTGCTTTCTTGGACACTATTTGGATCGGACTCACCCATTGGCTGTCAGAGATTGGGTATACAATACCTACATCCAGCCATTTGATGATCTCCTTCCAAACAACCTCTAGCATGTTTGGGTTTAGCCGTCTTTGATTTTGTCTTGAAGGTTTCACCCCCTCATCCGTGTAAATTTGATGAGTGCAATACGAGGGGCGAATACCGCGGAGATCAGCAATGCTCCACCCTATAGCAGCCCTATGGTCTTGTAGCATAGAAATCAATTGATGCTCCTGTTCTTGGGTTAAGTGGGCACTAATAATGACCAGTTATGTCTCAATTTCGCCCAAGAACACATACTTAAGTGAGTCAGGTAAGGGCTTCAATTCAATCACAAGTAGGTCAGAGTCAGAAATGGGAATAGGACGAGCAAACTCAAAGGTGGGAATCTATTGATCGGTATGCATGTGAATTCCTGTTGATTCGCTTCCTATGAGATAATTGGTTGTGACTGCATTAATGGGAAACCCGTTAACTGTGGTCATGTCTTCTTGTAACAACAGTAATGTACGGATCAGGATAGCTAGATTCAGGGGTGCTGTAGTCTGAAACACACCCTAAACAGTTGGATCCTCGGGGAGATATGTGCAGTGCAGTGGTCTCAGTTCCTTGTGGATCGAGGTCCAAGAACCTTGATAGTGCAGACGAATGAGACATTGGGTCATCACAAAGGGGCCAAATGTTACCACAGTATGCCGAATCTTCATCTTCACCATCGTCCTCTATGCGATCACAGTCAAAATTCCTTGATTCCCTGAATATGTCAAGTCTAAGTTGCTCATTACCTAGGGCTATCTCCATACACCCGGATGCACAATCAATGTTTGCTCGGGCTATTGCTAGAAATGGGCGACCCAAAATGATTGGTGCATCTCGGAGATTAGGAGGAACGTCCATATCGAGAATGAAAAAATCTATGGGAAAGCAGAATCCACAAACTTTTACGATCACATTCTCAACCACCCCCCTCGGTGTTTTTACTGATCTATTAGCCAGCTGAATTGTGACTAAGGTAGGCTTTAACTCCCCAAATCGAAATTGATCAAATACGACAGTAGGAGTTAGGTTGATGGACGAACCCAGATCTAGAAGGGCCTGATCAAATGGAGAATCCTACAAGAAGCAGGATATGAGTGGGGTACTAGGGTCTTTCTTTTTCGGTGCAAGTCAGCTAGAATCACAGCGCTAGCTTCTTTTGATAGTACCACCTGTCGTCCAATTCTAGGCTATTGCTTTGGGGTATAATAGTCCTTGAAGAACCTAGCGACAACAGGGATGTGATCAATTGCCTCGAGGAGGGGGACCTGAATATGTACTTCCTTGAACATTGACTTCAGGTCCTCAAAATTCTGCGTGTCCTTCCGTACTACATTTCATGTAAGAGCCTCAGGAAAAGGGACAGGAGTCTCAGGGTCAAGTGGCCTCTTACCCTTATCTACCGTAGGTGGCTCCTGAGATGAAGGAGTCGAACCCGCCTATGGCGAAGGGTGAGAAAAATCAAGACTCGCCTGCCTATGTGGTGGGTCGAATGTCTTCCTTCCACTCCTCAATGACACAGCATGTGCATTGGCTTGCTGTCCATGAGGTGGTGGGGGAGCGGAAGGGGCAAAGTATGTGGGGTTATACATCAAAGGCGATTGGCCTTAAGCATAATCAGGTGGTGCAGGGGGCACCTGTAATATGGCATGTGCCTATCCCTGTGGTGACTGAAACCTAGGCGGGGTACCTTGGTTCTACACATACCGAGGGTTCGGGATGGTTTGGGAGGGCAAGGCTCCCTGAGTCCTATGCTCCTGCAATAGTTGGTTTTGCGTGTTCTGTATAGTCTGTATCTGGTCAGCCATCGCCTTCATTATCTGCAAGCTATCCTGTGTAGATTTCCTCATTGATTCTTGTAGGTCCTCTTTCAATGCCTCCAGAGGGTTAGCCTGCTTTAGAGGCTGACTGGCAGTTTGGTGCAACGACTGGTATATAGAACGGGGTTGCTGTTGATGCGGGAATGGCTGCTGCCTAGGGTATGTGTTTTGCACATTCCAGCATTGCCTGGTTTGGTAGTGTGGATCTTGATATGGTCTCTGTGAGTTACCAGACCAAGGGAAGTTCGGATGCTGGCGCTAACCAGGGTTATACGTCTCTGAATACGAGTTATTACGCCCATATCTTTGAATAGCACTGACGTCCTCGTAGGTCGAAGACGTTTGAGACGTATACTCATCAGGGGGGTACGTATTATAGTCTGCGGGTGGTACGTAACCCTGGTCATATGGTGCCAGATTGGGATTGTTTACGGGATGCTGATATGCAGGATCTCGTAGATAAGGAGAAGATGCATCCCGAGTGAGTAGATTAACTAAAGCAAGGGGGCTCGGGGTGCATAGGAGGGTCTTGGAATAGCAGAGTTCAGGTCAGATTGACCCTGACTAATTTGGTCAATCTTTTTCTCGATCAAGTTTATTCTATCCAGCTGCTTGACGATGATATCCATGTTGGCTCGAATAGACTCGGTGTGAGCCTCATGGACACCAACCCGCTGTTGACCAGGCCACTGGAACTGGTTCATGGATGCGGCATTCATCGAGTTCTCCGCCAAAGATTCAAACAACACAAATGTGTTGTTCTCGTCTTTCGCGAGGAAATTCCCGCCACTAGATGCATCGACTAGATACCGATGTGTGTCATCCAGCCCATGGTAAAAGATCTGAGCTAGGTGCCATCTGGGTATACCATGGTGCGGGCATTTCCGAAGAAGGTCGTGAAATCGGTCCCAGGCGTCATGCAACTTCTCCCCACTCCTTGGGAGAAAGTCGTGATTGCACGCCTCATTGCGTTCGTTCGACCGATCGGGAAGAACTTTTGTAGGAATTCACTTCGTAATTTCGGCCAGGTTCCAATTGGCTTCCCAATGGTCTTGAAATAGTATGAAGCTTTGTCCCTCAGAGAAAATGGGAAAAGCTTCATCAGAACAATCCCAAGATCAATATTCCTGGGTCGAATCGTTTCTGCGAGTCGACTCAGGTCCTCTAAGTGCTGGAACGGATCTTCGCTTGAGTTTCCATAAAAATGATTGTTGATCAAACTGATCACATTAGGCTTGAGCTCAAACACATCTCCGCCTACAGGAATCCTGACTAAGGGTGCGTCGATCAATGCAACTGGATCATAGAAGTCCCGAAGTTGTTCTCCTCGCGGTGGATGCTGCATTCTGTCAAGCATCATCAAGATACGGTCCATGCTCTGCTAATGCCGCTCCTTAGATTCAACAACCTGGGCCTCCAGACGAGCCATCGGGTCCAGATTACCAACGTCCTGAACCGGTCTAGGTCCAGGTCCAGGATTAGCCATTGCGGCTAAGGGAGTAGAAGAAGTGGGGGGAGAAGATGATCCTGGCGAGGTGACTCGCCTCCTTAGGAGTGGCTCCCAAGGTCCAACCAGTTGAGGTCTAAGTGACCTCCTTCCTTGCATACACCACCCAACCCCTGGGTTGGTGTAGCCAAGCCAGACAAGGCTAAGGCCCTGTCAATCAGATGGTCCTTATGATCGAGTGACCAGATTTTTCGTTCTAAGTTCGAATTTTTGAAGAAAAATTCATCGTACAACCAACTGAAAGTGATTCCCGCCTCTCAAGCTAACCCAGCCACTAGGTTTGGCAAGAGAGGTTGAAAGCACCTAGTAGTATGACAACGAATTCAAGTTGATTTCATGTTTTAAGATTGATTTTAGCTCGTTTTTCTTCAGTTGGGGTTTGTGGTGAGTGGCTCACAAGGTGACCAAGCTCACCGGCTAAGCACTAGACTTGACTAAGTCTAGGTTAGCCCAATGTGGTCTCTAGATTGTAACCCTTAAGATGTAACCTAGGGTGCATGCAATTCTAGGGTTTTTTTGTTCTTTTTTTTTGTTCTTCTTCAACAGACCACAAGAATAAAAATTGTTTTCTGAACAAAATTGGAATTCAAATAAATTGAAATTTAGCAAGTAGATTTCTTTTTCAATTATCCATTCAGAGAATTTTTTTTATAATTTTTACTATTTCAACCGAATTTGTAGAGATTTTTAAATGTCAAGGGATCAGATTCGGAATTTTCACCCCTGGTCGATTTTTCAAATTGAAATAGTATCAAATGATTATCAAAAATTCAGGAAAAATATGAAAATTAAATCCAATGAGATCAACTTTCAAACCCCACCATTTTTAGTCAAAACAGATTCGCAGGTTCTCAGAATTGCTTTTGGAATTTTGAAAAATCTCAAATCTGGGTCAGCCTGACCCCTTGCACTCCGCGATTTTTTAAAAATTTTGTACTTAGAATTTTTTCAAATAAACAGTGCCATTTGAAATATGATTTGAAAATGAAGGTCTAACCCAAATTTCAGAATTTTTTGCTCATTAATTTTTCGGCAATTGAATTTTTTAAATAGACTTTGAAATCTAGCCAAAAATCAGAGAATTGTGAAAAAGCTTTTAAAAGGTGTTTAAGTTTAAAATTCAGACTTTCCACCAAAATTTTTTTTTTTAAAACAAATTTTTTGAATTTTTTTTTCAAAAGGGATTTTTTTCGAAGGATTTTCAATTTTTTTTTTTTTGCTTTTTCTAAACTAACCTAGGATTCAAAAAGAAACCTAATCTAACTACCTAGATTTTTTTCTTTGATTTTTTTCTTTTTTTCACGAAAATAAATAGGCCTTCTTTTCTTTTTTTTTTCAAATGAAATTGCTAGAAAGAAATCTAACCAAGGGTTACAAAAAGAAACCTAGACTAAGGAAGGTATGATGTCCACCTCAAATTTTTTTTCCGTGCTCGTGTGCGCAGATCCCATTTTTTTCCTGTTTTTCCTGCACATCAAAAGACAAGCAGAGCAAGATTTATCAATAATAATTCAAGAGATCGAAATCAAAAAATGACATTGCCTCCCCAACAATGGCGCCACTTGACAAACCCGTTTTTGCGTATTTTGAAATCGTCAGAAATCGTAGTATAGTCGCGCTAAAACGCTCGTCAAAAAAAAAGATTTTATAAAGATAACGAGACTTGAGTCCCGGTCATTCGACTCTGGGAGGCGTTTATGCAAATCTGAAATCGATCTTTTTCGCTCTACTTGTTTAAAATCGCACGTCGGTTTCTAATCGTCAGATCATTGTTTGGCCACTTTCATTATGAACCCTAATTACGTGCGCATGTGTTAGATGACAAATGTGAAAGTGTGAGTTTCAATAAGCACGATTCTAGTTATGTGGTGGCTGTTTACGGAAAAAGTGCTAATAGTGAGATCCTCAATATTTTCAGCTACTGACATGCTGGTTGCAATAGATAATTATTAAAAGCATGCAACTTTAATCACACAAAATATATTGCAATAAGCTCATGGTGATTCTCAACACATAGACATATATATATATAAAGATCTTTCATTAATTCATCATGGTGTTTTCAACATGAAACTCGTGGAAAGCTTACAGAAGAAAGCTTGAAAACATCAATCTAGCTAACAGAAAATGATCGCTTACAGGAATCTATGGGGGGATTATGCATGCATCATTGGGGGAGAATAAATAGCTATACTATTAAGTAGTAATAAAATCATGTAAACTATGAAGAACTAAGCTACTAACCTAGCATTAATAAGGGCATTCGGAGGTGGGCTCCGATGGCCTTTGAGTTGGTTGAGAGGAGGAGGGGAGGCCAATGGTGCTTAGGCCGACCCTTGGAGAGAGGTTGGAGAGGTGATCCAACATCTTGGCATGGAGATGGTAGTGGCCATGGTGAAGCAACTTGTGGAGGTGGAGTGGAGGTGAATGTAGCTAACCTAGATGGAATCAAGAGTGAATGAAGCCAAGAATTGGATGGGTGCAAATGGCCACCCCTTAGGTCCTTTTATAGACCTAAGGGAGACTCTCTAGAGAAGTGTGAAACTCTCTAGAGAGAGTTCCAAGAGTGGCCGACCAGAGAGAGAGAGGTGGTTTTTAGATCCACCATTTGTGGATCTCCAATTTGAATGGCTCTTGGTTGTTAATTTTGGCAACCAAGAGTGGCGCCACCTTGAAGAGGGTTCTAGTGAACTCTAGATGGGTGTGTGTGTGTGTGTGTGTGTGTGTGTGTGGCCATGCCCTATGTGTCTGAATGGTCTAGGTTAGGTCCTAAGGGGTTTGGGTTGGTGTAAGTCTGAAATTAAGGAACCAAACTCTAATTGCTAAGGAGGAAATGCAATTAAACTTAACATAAGTTTAATTAAATGATTGTGAACCTAATTGAGAGTGAAATAACCCAATTAGGTTGGGCTTAGGTCAATTGGACACTAACTGAGTCCAATTGGACTTGTATGGGTTGAGATCTGAGCTCAATTGGACCCTATGAGTCTAATTGATTAGGTAATGGTAATTGACTATGATCTAAGTCAATTAGGTTTAGTGAGGACCTAATTAAGTCCTTAAGGAGGTCTAGAGGTGATGTACTAGGGTTGGGGTACCTTAATTTAGGTTCCTAGGGGGATAGAATTGGGTTTAGTGAGCTAGAGATCCAAGATCATGGCTTGACTCTCAAAATAGGAACTGGAGAGCAGTTCCAGACGTCCAATAAAAGTATCAGATGACTCATACTCAAAAATCAGAAGTCCAGAATTCAATTTTGGACGTCTAATCAGAGTCAAGAAGGATTCTAGGTTCTGTCTTGGGTATTCTGCAGAAATTGGATGTCTGACCAAGTGTCTGGATGTCCAATAATACTGCAGAAGTGGGTTTAAGGTGTGCAGGAGTTGGCTAAGGGTTCTGGGCATCCTATAACTTATCTGGACATCCAGTAGAGGTTGGAATTAGGGTTTTAAGGTTTCCTAGGGTGCGGTGACCTAATCTAAGGGTGGCTAAGGCTTAGGGAAGCTTCTAAGCTATCCTATGGCTAGGATGGTCCTAAGTTCTTCATATTTTACTGCTTTATTTCTACTTAATAGAATAGCATACCTTAACTCCCTTACATTATTATCTATTACATCTAATGTAGGTCTTCCACTCCAGCTCTGCTACAACACCAGTTATTCCAGCTTCGGATCCAGCTTCAGATCTACCTTTTGGTCAGCTTATTACCTGTAATTGTCATAATGCACCTAATCAGTACATTATGGCATTATTTTATGCATAGCTAAAAGAAAGCACTAAAGATGCAAATAATGCTTATACATTCATGAATTACCTTAACTTATGCTATGTCCTAGCCTAATTTAGGCCATTAAGACCTATGATTGCTACGCAATCACCCACATGCTGATTTTTCCCTCCATTTACCCAGCCTAGAGCTACAAGCCCCCCACCTAATCCCTTCTCTATGATGGTTGAGTAGCTGGCTCAACTACAAGCAAACTAACAACAGTTGGTTAGGACTTTAATAAACCTATCCAACCAAGGGCTAAACCTGCCACCCTGCCAGCAGCTTGTCGTTCCTTTTAAGGATTTTTATGATCCTTCCAACTTTGAGGACAGACCAGGCGTGGTCATTCCAGAAGGGGACTTTGAAATAAAACTGGTCGTTCTGAACTTGATTAAGCACTTCCATGGCCTTCCTAGGGAAGACCTGTTTAGCCACCTTCAGGAGCTCACTCTCCTCATAAAAACAACCCATTCTCGCAATGTGCGAGAAGATCTATGGCTAATGCAGCTAGTCTTAGCGGATATGACTGATAAATCCACTATATCGGATCATTATTTGGCCTAAGTATTCTCTAATTAGTTATTCTTAGCTGTTAATTGATTAGGAGTTATATGATAATTTACCTTAGTCTGCATATGATTTTATGCATCAATTTTACATTTAATAACTTATGATATGGTAACATAATTTATTTAATGAATGTAGGCTAGGTGCAAGAGTTCATACGTCCATTTCCGCATCTATAAGACATCTGGAGATCAGTATGGACGTCTAGGAATTGTCATCCAAGCTCCTTGATTCTACATTTCTTTAAGACGTCTGGAGCTTGCATCAGGCGTCTGATGAAGAACAGCCAGAGCTTATCTTTCCGTTCCAACCACTCGCGATCTTCACCAAGTGGTTAGAGAAGTTTGCAGCCGAAGGAAAAATAGACGGGAAGTTTTTTTTAAAAGGGCATAGCCAGCCATCCACGGGGGGATCTTCATCTATCGCTTGCGCTGTGAAGCATCACCTACACCGTGAAGCAATGCCTGCACCATGGCCTAGGTGCACCCTGTGCTTCAAGCGTACACCATGGACCCAACATGTATGGTGGCCTAAACAAGCTCCATCGTCACCCATCGCACTATGATAGGGTGCAGTCTCCAAACCATCACCGACCATCTTCTTCAATCTCCACCGAAAATCCCCTCCCCACTGCATCACCACCACCAAAACTCAATCACTGTTCACCTTCTTTGGAAGAAACCCAAAGGTACTATCTCCCCCCAACCTCGCCAGCCATCCCTACCCTCAACCTCTCTCACCGCACACCACCACCAACTCCTTGCCACCACCCACCATCACCTCTTCTTCATCTTCTTCCTCTTTTCCTCCTTGTGCAACCATCCACTGTACCCCTGTCACAAGCAAAGAACCCAACACCACAGTCCCACCATGCCACTCACAGCAACTCCTCTAGCCCTCGTTCTCCTCGCCAATAATACCAGAGTGACCATGGAGTGATCGCCATCGACCTCCTAGTTTCAACACGAACCTCTAGCCATCCACGCGATCCACAGCCACCTGCAGGACCTCCACACCGCCGACCACCTCCGTGCATGGCCGACATCTCCGGCTGCCTCTCGCCGTCTCGCCACCATCATCGAACTCCCCACGTATCAGCCGACCTTCCCCTAGAGCAACTTCGACCGCCATGCTCCTTGCCATGCTTGAGGAGAGAGAGAAAAGCTCTACTTTGCATCTCAATTGTTTTTACATTCACTACCATTTCCAACAATTTTTGGGTGGATTTTCATTATTATATATATTGGAGGAAATTGCAGCCTGCTCCTTATAGATTTAGATATTTCTCTTGCCATCTGATTGCATATCTTTCTCTCTATTCCCTTAATCTCACATAAAGTACATGCTATATTATAATTGTGTGCAATTATCTGACTATCACGTTTTGATGAATCAGTGAGTTAATTGGGCATGTTCCTTCCCATGGAAATGGCCTAATCCACTGTGGTTAGATTTAATTATTTAATCTTTGATTGAGAGTTTTTCCACCACTTAAAATACAACGACATATCATTTTATTGCTATCATCTTCATAAATAAGCGAAATTTTCTCTACCAATGACCGCTTATTGGTTCCGAACTATCAGGAGACCCATTACAACATGCCCTCAGCTGACAAGCACTTTCCTAAAAAATTTCTCCCCCATAGGTCGTACTAATTTCCTGCGATGATCTATTATGACCTTCCAACAAAAATCTAGTGAGACTCTACATGATGCTTGGGAATGGTTCCAAGATCTTTTAAGAAGTTGCCCACACCATGAGGTTCCCTTGTGGCAGCTAGTGCAAACCTTCTACCATGGATTAGAGGATCAACTTCGGTGTTTCGTCGATGCCTCGTGTGGCGGCAACTTCTTAAATAAGGATGATGAAAGTGCTTATGAATTTTTCAAGGAAATGAGTGAAAACTCATTTAATCACACATCCATGAACACCTTTGGCAGAACTACAAACCCATAGTTCAGTGTTCATGAAATAGGCACTTAATCTATCCCAATTACCCAAGACAATCTCCAAATGATTGCTCATCGACTCGAACAGATGCAATTGAACCAAAAGAAGATGGAGGAAAGACTTACCACAACCACACAAGCTCCACAGGCTCCACATCTAACCCCGCCTAACATCTTAAAGAGAGAAAATTTGCATAATCTTAACACTATCCCTCCTGAGAATAATAAATTTCTTGAGGCTTTCTATGGTTCACCGGTGATGTACACATCCAAATCCCAACCCCACTAAAAATATCTCCTCCCTCCAGGAGCAATTGAAAAATTCCTCCAACTCAAATTTAAGGAATTCCTCAACTCACTCCTGGACCAATCCAATTTCCTCTCAGAGAAACCCATTTAGAGGGTATGGGTCAAATCAGACTTTTTATCAACCAAGGCCATCTAAAGAAAACATCAATGCCCAGGTTATGAAAACCCTACAGGGAATACAGAATCAAATGTCGAAAGTAACCTGCATTGTTACAAATCACCAAAACCAAATTGGGGTTACTCCGACCCAGAGACCTGTAGGACATCTACCTTCCCAGCCCATACTGAACCCTATCAATCAAAGGAACCATTATCAGGGCAGAAATCTAAATCAAACCCACCATAACTAGCCTACCATTAACTCAGCACCACAGCACCTACCGAATTTCCTTCAACAATAGGCCCCCCAACCACCTCCCAGGGATAACCAAATTGCGAATGCAGTTACATTGACGAGTGGGAAAATCACCATTGATCTTGGGCCTTCACATCAAAATGATGAAACCCACTCTTAACCTATGCAAGTTGCATCTCCTAACACCGCTCAGGAAGAAAAGAAAACCAAACATCGCAAGACACGACTCCTGTTCCTTTTCCCCAAGCTCTCCACTCCACCACCAATTGAAAGAAGAAATCTGAGCCCACAACTAAAGAACTCATGGATTTATTTGGGCAAGTTCAGATCAACATCCCTCTCCTAGATGCAATCAAATATATACCTGCCTATGCCAAGTTTTTGAAAGATATTTGTACTCCCAAAAGGCAGACTAAAAGCCTGGGAAAGGTGCATCTTTCGAAAATAGTAAGCTCTGTCATACAAAGCAAGTTGCCTCCTAAGATGAAAGACCTGGGTGCGCCTTTGATTTTGGTAATTATTGATGATGCCACTTTTAACCATGCCCTTCTCATCTTGGTGCCTTAGTCAATATCATCCCCATAGTTCTATTTGAAGAATTTAAGATTGGTGATCTCAAACCTGTCGAGGTTATCTTACAATTAACCAACCAATCTGCAATTAAACCTTAGGGAATTGTTGAGGATGTCCTTGTCAAAGTCCAGAACTATGTCTTCCCCATAGTCTTTCTGGTCCTTGACATTGAGGTACTCGAATCTCTTATTAACGCCCCTATAATTCTTGGACGACCCTTTTTGGCCACTGCAAAAGTAAATATAAATTTCCATATAAGAAAATTGGATATCACTTGCACAGTAGATATTTTCAAATCCTCCAGAAGATTCCATGATGATAATTTTTTCGAGGACTCAGATACAGAAATATCTAATTTGGTGGAAGAAACAATGCTAATGGATCTCTTAACCATTTTTTTCGAGGATTATGACATGAATCAGTGGTGGCAACATCAATAACTTGGAGCCTTGTCTTCAATCTTACTATCTTCTCAACCATTTTTTTCGAGGATTCTGACACCGAATCAGTGGTGGCAACATCAATAACTTGGATCTAAAATATGGAATATATGGCTATGCACACAAAAACTCAAACATAAAATCAATAATAACAAGACAATTTGCATAATCAATCAAACCACAAAAAATTGGCACAATATGTATAGTGGTTCCCCTCCCTTGGGTACTCCACTACCTAAGCCTCCCAGCTTAGGATTTTTAACTTGATTCCCTCAACCCTGAGGAAATCAATTTACTAACCCGAGGTAATTAACGGGTTACCTCAACCCAAGTACAAAAACGGGTTTGTTACAACCCAATGAGCAAATGCTCAAGAACAAAGAAATACAGGCGTAAGAAAGAAATATCTTACAACTAAGTTCCTAAGCCTCTCGACAAATGTAAATATAAAGTTACCGATTTGAGAGCCTAGAATGAGCGTGAATGCCTTGACAATGCGTGAAGAAATCACGTCGAAGTGTTTGCAAAAGCGTAGAGAAATTGATAGCAGCAAACTATTCCTTCTTCAAAATATTGTGAGAATATGAAATATAGCTCTAGAATTTTTCTTCTCTATTTCTCTTATGCAAACTAAGGGTCCAAGGGTTTATTTATAGAGTTTAGGACCTCAAGGATTCATCTACTAGACGTTTGGGTTTAAATCCCAACGTTCATATAGCCAAAATTAATTTTCTAGTCATTCAGTTTTGAGCCAACGGCTACCTAGTACCAGTACTAAAGTATAGGTATGGTACTTGTTGCTTCCAGATTTGGGTTTCAAACTCTTAACACAAATCTGTAACCCACTTGTACCAGTACTAATCATTAGTACCAGTACTCGTTACCTCCAGTATCGGTACTTGCAGGATACAAGTTTATTTCTTGACAAAACCCAAACCTATAACTCACATGTACCGATACTAAACTTTAGTACCGATACTTGTGGGTTAACAAGTACCTTTTTAAGTGATTTAATCAATTACGTTCTTTGAAAATGATCGCAATATTAATCTTAATTTATCTCTAATTATTTTTACGATCTAAGTTATATTCCTTTGTTAAGAGGCATATACAATCTATAAATAAAAAATCTAAACTAGAAACACTAAAGATCGAAGATGATCTTCTCCTCCTCAATTCTTCCTTGTCATCTTGCCTACTTCTTGTCATGATCTTCTCCTTTTCATCAAGCCTCCATCATTTCCTGTTTGCCTTAATCTTCACCTAAATCTAAAAGAACTCAATTGCAAACATTAATCCATAATAATTTTGTTAACACCAAAACAAGATGTGGAACAAGGTTCCAACAATCTCCCCCTTTTTGGTGTTGACAAAACTATCTTGCAAATAGATAATTATAAGAATAAAAATAAATTTTAACAATGTTATATCAAGGAAAAAAACTTTTAATTAAATCCTCCCCCTCAATATATGCTCCCCGAAAAATATTACTATTTGCCCTTTATCTTTCTCCCCCTTTTTATCAATCACAAAAAAATGAAGAAATATCATACCATAAAATTTACCAATAGTAAAATGGAGCTTATGGATACCAGGCATCTCTCGTCGAACATTCTTGATCTTCATTCAACCTATAGAAAGGCTGAAGTGTTCTGTTATCTGCCTTGAACACCCATTGATTACTTTGATCTACTCCTGCAAAACAAGTATCTTTTCTAGGTACCCATTCTCTTGTGGGTCCTTTAGAGTTAGTACCTTTCAAATCCTGAGATTTATAGAACTTTTTAGTGTTAGATCTATAATTCTTGGGATTTTTATCCTTTTGATACATCCATGCATGCCTAAGTGCATGTGATTTAGTATGTGTATTCTTTTTATTCTAAAATTTTGATTTTATAGCTTCACAAAATTCAGTATTTAACCTAATTGTTGTTTTGAGATTATTTAAAGTACCATCAAAGTGCTCATAAATATCTTCTAATTCTACTATCTTTGTATGCAACTGACTGTTAGTCACTTTTGACATTTCTAATTCTATTTATAAACATGATTTATCTATTTCTAATGTTTTATAATTATTTTTTAAAACCTTATTTTCCTTTTTAAATAACCTAGCTTTATGATATAGTTCTTCATAAACTTCTAATAATTCTTCAAAAGAAAAATCAGGGTTTACCTCTTCTTGTGTCTTCTGAAGTTGCAACAAGACAAAGGTGTGCAACCTCATCTTCATCCGATTCATTAAAGTCGGTGTCCATGTTAGAGTCGCTATCATCCCATGTCGCTTTAAATGCCTTCTTCTTTTTCTTCTTCTTGAGCTCCTTTGTTTCTTTTCTATTGTCCTCCTTCTTGTTTAAGGGGAAATCCTTTCGCAAGTGGCCCTTCTTGTTGCACTCATAACAAATAATATTAGAAGAAATTTTATTTACTTGCTTACCTTGTTTCTTGAGGAATTTCTGGAATTTCCTAGTGAGCATTTCCATCTCCTCATTTTCGGATTCTAATGTTGTTGAGTCTAAGTCCTCCTTGATTGCTCTAAAAGTAATGCTTTTCTTCTTACTTGTCGCCTTCTCCTCGTTCTTCTTGATATTCTCCAATTGGACTTCATATGCCATGACGCTTCCAATTAGATCATCCAAGGGGAGAGTGGATAGATCCTTTGCCTCTTGGATTGTTATGGCCTTTGGAAACCAATCGCTTATAAGTGATCTCAAGACCTCTCTTACAAGCTGCGCCTCTTTCAGCTTGACTCCTAGATTTTTCATTGGATTCACGATCTCTCCAAACCTTATGTACATGTCCTTGATTGTTTCTCCTTTTTCCATCCTGAAACACTCATAATTTTCTGTTAAAATAGAAATACGTGTTTCTTTTACCTTGCTTGTACCTTCGTAGGTGATTTGAAGTGTGTTCCATATCTCAAATGCTGACTCACATGCTGAGATACGATTGAATTCTTCCCTTGACAACGTACAATAAAGTGCGTTCATTGCCTTTGCGTTTTCCGCAATCTTTTTCTTTTGCTCAGCTATCCATTCAACTAATTCCAGCGGTTCTGGATCCATGTACCTCTCTTGAATGAGAGTCCACGAATCTTCATCCATGGCTTTGAGGAAGACTTGCATCTTCCTCTTCCAATACCCGTAGTCCATCCCATCGAAATAGGGAGGACGGGTAGAAGACTGTCCTTCGGTGCGCCTTGAGAATGATGCCATCGCAAGTTGAGTTACGTCTTCTTGCAACTTGGCTCTGATACCACTTGATAGGATCTAAGGATATGGATATGTATGTGGCTATGTGCACAAAAACACAAACACAAAATCAGTAATAACAAGACTATTTGCGCAATCAATCAAACCACAGAAAACTGGCACAATATGTATAGTGGTTCCCTCCCTTAGGTACTCCACTACCTAAGCCTCCCAGCTTAAGGTTTTTAACCCGATTCCCTCAACCTCGAGGAAATCAATTTACTAACCCGAGGTAATTAACGGGTTACCTCAACCAAGTACAAAAGCGGGTTTGTTACAACCCAATGAGCAAATGCTCATAAATAAAGAAATACAGGCGTAAGAAAGAAAGATCTTACAACTAAGTTCCTAAGCCTCTCAACAAATGTAAATATAAAGTTCTCGATTTGAGAGCCTAGAATGAGCGTGAATGCCTTGACAATCATTGGGGGTGTTTTTAATTTTTGGCGATCAATTTAGGATATTCAAAACCTAAAAGTATTCATTTTTTCTTTTACATGTATCTTCATAATAGATAAATCATAAAACTTTTTGTGGAAAATTTTGAAAAATTGAAACTAAGGTTGAAGATTTATTTTAAGGTATAATGGGCTTTAATCTTTAAATAACTAAGGACTAGAATGCAGATTTGATTGTTAGAGTTTCTAGGTCTATTTTTCAGACTAGATTAAGTATCTTTCTCTAAATTCCACTTGAACACATGATGATTCAGGTGACTTGATATCTTTTTGTGACCTGGAAATTACTTGGTATAGTTTCTGACCCAAAAACTTATCTTTGAAAATTCTTGTGTCAAATTCACACACAAAACCAACATCTAAAAAACAATTAGAAAATTAGAAAAGCCCCTCGTTTAGTCATTATGAAATCTGAGGCAAATGATTAGTCTGAGTTCCCACCGCCGAGGAGGAAAATGCCTCCTTTGAGGATGCGATGTCAACATGCTACCGCCTCGGCACTGCTCTATATCTATATTTCATATCTTTAGACGGAGCGTTAAGGTGCATTTTTGTGACTCAATTATTTTGGACGGTGCTCTACCCATAGCGTCGGAGCAAGAGCTTGAGTTCACTTGGATCACCCCTTTACGCTGCATTATGTTTTGGGGTTGTGAGCTTTTGGGTGGTGTCTTAGATTGTACTATCTCAAAGTGCTGGCGTCAAAGCCCCCTCGAGGATTGGTAATGGGAATGATGATCCCAACACATCTGTTGTAGGATTAAGCTAGGAATAAGCATGGGGAAGACAAAAAAAAAGTTTCAAAAATGCAACCTTATAAATATTAAATAATGTTGTCATTCACAAAGCACTAACACAAGATTTTATTGGCTATGCAAGTTGCAAGTTGAATTCAAGTGCCAAGGAAATCCAAACTGCAAAAAGATTTTGGGTTATTTGAATTTACAAAGAGTTAACTTGTGAATTTTTGGAGTATACATTGAGCATGATTAATCTAGATTTTGGATCTAAAGACTTATCCCGATGTTTTATCTTTAACAAATCCCAAACCTTTCATGCTTTCAATCAACCAAAGTCCCATAATTTTCTTCTCCTCAAAATTAAAAATTAGTCTTTCCCAAAAATCCATTTGATGAAAATAGTTTTGCTAAGAGACTAGCAAAAGATAAGCATGGAGGCATGATAAATGCTACTTTATCATCATTCTTATGCCCAAAAACTAATCTAGCTCTTAGGCTTTTAACTCTGCAAAGGGGTTTTTGGGATGAATTTAGGAATTCACTTAGGATAGTGATGATAATGTCATCATCAGCCCTATATAGCCTTAATTAGTCATATTCCATTAATAAATGCTCCTACATAACTGCCAAAGGACCATAATTCATTGCACATCCTTTCTGAGAATTTAACATGAAACCAGGGTTAAAACTATAATTTTACCATCATATCATCAATGCAGAACAACCGTGGGTTTTCTCAGGGGTTTATTAAAGGTCAAATATGCATTAAAGTCTAACAAGAGGGTCCGTATGGGCAGAAATAGGTTTTCACGCATTTCAAGAATTAACTGACATCTGAAACTCTAAAAATAGACTCACTTAATTCACTAAGGTTTTGGCCAGGATAAAATTCACCTAAATCCTCTAAAAATTATAGAAAAATATTCTCTAGAGTTTGGCATCTTTGTTTTGACCATCAGAGCCCATTTTGACCTAAAATGGAGTCTCAAACAGATAGTTGCCCTAATTTAGGTTTCTGCATAATTTACCTGGTCAAACTTGGTTAAAACCTAAATCCAACTTCATCATCAGATTCTTTGGATCCAAATTAGGTTTGTATCAAAATTTGGGCCTAATCAGAGATCACCTTGACCTAGTTTACATTTCAGTCTTATCTAACTCTTTTCTCTCACACATATGCCCCTAACTATCAAAATAATTGCACATGGGTCCCTTCTCCTTCTCCTTCTTCGGCTCTGGTCAAGCCACGATCAGTGCTCTCCGTCCCTCTACCTCTCCTCAAATCCCCTCTACTTCTTCCTCTCCTCTACATCATTTCCCCTTCACTTGCACATTGATTCGACCACTACTCCGCCTTCCATGCCATCATCTTCCTCCACTCCAGCAAAGCTCCGGCAATGCCTCCCATACTCCGCAGACCACCAAACCACTCCATTCCACTTCCAAAAGCTTCGTCGTTCCACCACAACCAAAATCCCTCTCCTATTTCACCTTTTCACCTACCCAAACCACCCACCAAACTCACCCACTTTCGTACACCTACTCCAACCTCGTCCGACCACTTCACGCCCTCTCACGCCATCAAACCACGACCACCACACTCCACAACCTCTAGTGATGCTTAAGAGCATGTTTAATGTGGCCAAGAGACCATGTTGATGTATTTCAGGGTTTGCAAACACTCCACCGCCGCCACCATCAACAACGCCCTGTTCTTCTAGCTCTAAGTGTCGAAAGCCCTAGGTGCTATGCCCAAGAGTTGCAGGTGACTTCCAAGCATCTCCCCAGGAAAGCAATTGAAGAAATCACCACCTACTGCTGCTCCAATTGAGGAAGCCTTCACTTGCAGGCATACAAGAAGGATGTGGGACATTTAGTCCCACATCGGAAAGTAAAGAGGTGTTGGCTGAGAATAAATTGATTTTTTGATAGGGCCTTAGTGCCTCAAACACTAGGGGTGAGGTCCCCACTCACTCGCTCACCCAACCCGACCCGACCTAACTTATTCACTCCTCGCTCATCACCACCCCTGGTGAGCCTAGACCCAGGTGCGCACGATCCGATTACCTAGCCATTTGAGAGAGAAAGAGGAGAAGAAAGAAAGAGAGAGAGAGCACATAGGGAAGGGGCATTTTGCTCTGTAGAATGGCTAACACTGAGCAAAATTTGAAGGGTGCACAGCCCTTGTGCGTGAAGAGAGGAGAAGGATTGAGAAGAAAAGTAGAGGGCCTGTGCATGCTAAAAGAAGGGAAGAAAGAGAGAGGGCCTGTGCGTGCTGAAAGAAGAAGGAAGAGAAGAGAATAGAAGAAGATGAACAATGCCTATTCACTGTAGCATCTAAGTACTTGTCGTCTGATTGATCATTATCTATGTTACTGTTGAATAATTTAAGTACTATAGTTTACAATTGAATTCTGATTGAATAATTGCATACATGCTTAAATAAGAGGATTAGTGGTGATCTAAATCACCATTGTTTTTTATCCTCCTCTTTTTATGCAATATCTAGATACATTGAATAAATAATGTGAAAGGTTATTATTCATTAAATATCTATTTTTAATGCTCAATTAATTGTGCTCATTGATTCTAATTAAAGATTAGTGCGTGAATGCAACACTTGCTCCCTGTGTTCGACCTCAGGCTTATATTCGAGTTATAAATTATATTTGTTATTCAATCAATTGAGGATTTGAACTACGATGACGATAATATAAGCCCTCGATAGATCGCAATAACAGATTGGCATGCATTGCATTTTTGATGTATTTATTTGAGTGTCAAGGATGGGCAGAAAGTCAGATCCCACAAACCTTGGCACTCAAGAAGGCAGAAAATGAAGGAGAAGCTCACATCGGCTGGATCCAACTCATCCTAGTTGGATCCCAACTCCTCCTAGCTAGATCAACTCATCGTTAGCTCCATTCAACTCATCTCAGCTGAATGATAGATCAAGCTAGTTCACCTTAGCTCCATCCAGCCTACCTCAACCGGATGGTAGCTCAAACTAGCTCGAAATAGTTGATCCCAACTCCATTCTAGCTCCTCCATCTTAAAATAGTTCAATGGAAGCTCTACCTGACTATGACTAGATACTACTATTTATCGTGCGAAATTGATGTTTTAAAAGATGTGTTGCAGTATAGTCGAAATCACACAAAAATAAATACAATTTATAGCTCAAATTTAAAGTCTGAGGTCGAACACAGGGAGCAAATAGGAATTCACACACTAATCTTGATTAATAAATAAATGATCACAATAATGATATTTCAATGAATATTAATATGTCACATTAAGTATTCAATGAAGTTCAATGTATTTCAAGACCACAAAGATAATTAAGATAAAATAATGCTGATTTAGATCACCAATTATTAGTCTAAGCATATATATTAATTATTCGAATGATGCTACATTAGTTTCAACCGTGCAACTTAGGTACTTAAATATTTCAACAGTACCAGCATTAAACCCAAATTAGACGTCTGGCAGGTGTATCAGATAACTTAACTGTCGCCTGCTACAGTGTCTTCTTTTTCTCTTCTTCTCTGATCTTAGCTTGCTTCTTCTTCTCTTCATCTTCTTTCCTCTTCTCAGGCACGACCAAGGGTCAGGCTTTTTGCTCTGAAGCAAAACCCACCCTTCCCCACTCTCTGTTTCCTTTCCTCCTTTCTCTTTCTCTTAAACCAGGGTAATCGAGTATTCTGGTATGCGCACCCAGGTCCAGGCTCACTAGCAATGGGTGATGAGTGAGAAGTGAGGGCTTAGGTCAGGTCAAGTCAGGTGTGTCGAGTGAGCGGGGACCTCACCCCCAGTGTTTGAGATGATAAGGAAATCGAAAATCAATTTATGCGTCTTCTTCCGCTCCTCAGTCCACAATGTGGAACTAAATCCCATGGCCCCTTCGTGTGTTACCAGCTACTGAAGATGTGGTCAATTGATGGTGAAGGAGTAGTCTAAGCTCCCAATCGAAGGCCTGGGCATCTTCCTGGAAGTCTTCCGCTCTGCCTGGAGATACACGCTTCGAGCTCGCTCGAAGCAGCTTCGTCAATGGCGGCGATGACCTATGTACCTGAAAGCATGAAAATGGCCTAATGGCCTCGTCAGAGTAGCTCAATAGATGCGCAATGGTGCGGCGAAGGTGGTGGTGGTGGCAGTGACGAGCCGTGGAAGGGGTCGGAGATGGCTGGCGAACATGAAAAACGAAGGTGGTTGTGTTCGGTGGAAGGATAGGGCGAGCAAACCCCTCAATTTCTTGAGGGGTTTTACTTGTCTGGACATGGTGGAGGTGTAGGAAGTGTTGGCGAGTTGATTGGTGGATTGTGGAGGTAGAGTAGACTCACCGGAGGGGTGGCCAGAGGCGAGGGAGACGACAATGAACATGGAGGTCGAGGGGTTGTTTTTGGGTTTTGAATATGGGAAAGAACCTAGAGAACTAAAAGGACCTAACCACCTACTCTAAGTGGATGAAATTGGTAGGATTGGAACCGGTGTTGGCAAGCCGGCACCATGGAAGATGAATGCTCTGGAGATAAGGGCAACGACGACGAGGAGAAATAGGCGACGGCCTCTGGTATTGCGATGCGCGGATGAAGGTTAGGGAGAGAAATCCGCTCACTGTGGTCTATGAGAGTGGACAAGGAAGGAGATCAAAGGAGGTCACCGGAGCTTGGCCGGAGAGGGGCCGGAGGTAGGGAAGAAGAGATTTTGTCCCCAAACCTAGCTCAGGATGTAAGGTTTACAATGTGGGTCCTTTTATAGGCCATAGGATCGAGCTTCAAGCTTGGAAACAAGCTTGAAAGCTCGAAAATTAGGGGCTTAGGTTTAGGAATTTTCAAGAGTTTGCATGAACTCTTGGATGATTTATGCAAGTCATGGAAGAGCTTAGATGGAAGAGGATTTCCTCAAGAGTCTCCCTTCCAATTTTGAAAAGGGTTTCTCCATGAAATCATGGAGATAACTCTGATTGAAGGTCAACTCTTGTTGGGTTCCCACGGCCATGGAGGCAGGAACCTGCGTGTGAAGAAGACAACAAAGTTAGGGGGTATTTGTAAGGATTTCAAAAGTTAGGGGCCATTGTGTGATAAAAAGAGTCTATTTGGACTAAAATGCAAACTAGGTCAAGATGATCACTGATTAGGCCCAAATTTTGGTAAAAACCTAATTTGGACCCAAGAAATTTGATGGTGAAGTTGGATTTACGTTTTGACCAAGTGTGACTGGGTAAAATTACGTAGAAATCCAAATTAGGGCAACTGTCTGTCTGAAACTCTATGTTAGGTCAAATTGGGTTCCAATGGTCAAATCAAGCACACCAAATCTTAGAGAATATTTTTCTATGATTTTTAGAAGGTTTAGATAAATTTTATTCTGAATAGAACCTCAGTGAATTAAGCAGGTTTATTTTTAAGGTTTCAAATGTCATTTAATTCTCAAAACGTGTGAAAACCCATTTCGTTCTACATGAACCCACTTATTAGACATTTATGACCTTTGACCTTCAATAAATCCCTGGGAAACCCCGTGATTGTTCAACATTTAGGATATTCTATTAAAACTACAATTTTACCCCTATTTTCATGTTTATCTCTCAGAATGGATGTACAGTGAATTATGGTCTTTTGGTGGTTATGTAGGAGCATATATCTGTTGATTATGACTAATTAAAGCTAGATATGGCTGATGATAATGTTATCATCAACTATCATCAACTAGCTAGGCCTATTCAGCTGAAGAAGTCCTCAACCAACTCAGGCTAGCTCAAGTCCAGCTCTCGGAGACTCATATGTTGAGCTGAGCTACCTAACCTATGCTAGCTACTCTAGCTAGCTAGGTAATCTCCAGGAGGACCAGACCTAGCTCACCTCAGCTCACAATAGCAGAAGTCAACTGAACTTAGCTTGGCTTAGCAACTAGCAAAGAACTAGCTAGCTATGGAGATCACATGCAACTCTCTTCAGCAGCCATCAACTTCAATGCAGCCCAGATGTAGCTCCTCCTCTCAAACCTTAGCTCTACCTCCTCTCTCCACTACTTATTTACTAATTAAGCTACCTTAGCGTAGCTAATTGGTGTCGGACCCGAATAGGTTGTTAATATGATGATTTTATCGTTGAAGTGTGTATAGTGATTAACCTAAATCAGACCTAACCATCTCTTTACAAAATGTTTTTACCTGGCCTATTTGATTTTATCTTGGTCACTTTTAGGCCCAGGGTCAAACTCAGGGAAGTGGGGTTATAAGTCAAGTTTCTACGC
The DNA here is from genome assembly GCA_037157565.1 of Thalassia testudinum. NCBI lineage: Eukaryota > Viridiplantae > Streptophyta > Magnoliopsida > Alismatales > Hydrocharitaceae > Thalassia > Thalassia testudinum. The sequence continues at coordinate 1,946,199 of JAZHRO010000073.1, read as the reverse complement.
CTTTCCTACAATGAGTCTCTTCCGTTCGTTTATTGTGTTTTTGGTGTTTTTCTATTTAGATTTTTTTTTCAAGTAATCTTTGTCCTTGAGGCACACCCTCAAAATTGGGTTCTTGGCTTTGAGCCAAAACAGGGTTCCAAAACGGGTCTTGCTATTCGCAAGGTGGAGTACCTGCAAGTCGAAGATTATCTTTTATCTTTTATATAGTTTTTTTATCTTTTTACTAACAGGAAAGAAAAACAGAAATAAAGTAAATATAGTATATATATATATAGGTATATAATATGTATATAAAGGGGTGGGGGTGGAGGCAGAGATGGAGTGTAGCATGGTGTCGAGTCGGTCGTCGTCTAAAAAGACGCAACCGAAAGGACGAGGTGCCGCATGTAAGGTGTAGGACGGATGGTGGAAGATGAATGCGAACACGCTTTTTGTACGCGTGTATCGGGGAATATCAGCAACTGGTGCAGATATTCCCGCGATACCACGTATGGTAAATAATGTGAAAATATATATATATGTATGTAAATATATCTATATATGTATATGGTTATAAATATATAGGTATATATATATGTAGTTATATATAAATATATGTATATGTACATATATATATAGGTATGTGTATGTATATACAATTATATAGAGGTATATATATATGTATACATGTATAAGTATATAGTAATATATGTATATATAGATATGGGTAGCTAGATATATATATATATATGCATATATGTATGTATATATAAGTAGGAGTGTATATATGTGTATATATATATATATATATGTATGTATCTATACTTAGTTATATAGGTAATAGTATATATATAGATATATGTATATTTATATGTATATATGTATATAAATGTATGTATATATATCAATATATATATGTGTATATATATATATATATATAAGTATCTAGATATATATATATGTATATGTATGTATATAGACTAGTACATAGTTATATAAGTACTAATATATGTATAGATATATGTATAGATATATATATATATATATGTATATAAGTATATAGATATATGTATATATATAAGTATATAGATATATATATATGTATACTAATACATAAGTATATAAGTACTACTATATGTATAAATATAAGTATATATATATATATGTATATGTATATATGTATATATATATATGTATATAAATATATGTATATATATATCAATATATATAAGTATACGTATATATATATATATATGTTTATAATAGAGTATAGGTGTGTGTGTGTGTGTGTGGAAGTGTGAGTGTAGGTGTGTGTGAGCGTCGGTGTAAAGAGAGAGTGAGAGAGTGTCGTGAGAGAGAGTGAGAGAGAGAGAGAGGGCGTTGTTAAGTTTAAGGCGTCTGCAGCTAGCGGGTATCGTCTGGAGACTTCAAGCTCGCGCGCAGGCGCGCAAACACGTAGACAAGCGCGCGCTGGAGGGCGAAGGGTGTGGAGAGGAGATGTAGCGCACCGTGCTGCTGATGAGTGGCTACTCATCATAGCTAAAAGGCCGAAATTAAGCTAGACACTAAGCAAAACAATATAAAATTAACACATAAAAAGGGTTAAGTGTGGGAATTAAAGAAAAGACCTAAAACTTTTAATGTGTGTTAAAATCTCCTAATTAGGTCACAAAAATGAGATATTCTGAAAACTAAAGAACAAATGATGATCCATGCATCAATTGAACACATAAACAAGTTTGAAAAGATAAATCAGAAGTAAAATCAATGTCTTAAATGTTCAATTAAGCACATGTAAAAATTTGAAAGCAATTGGACATCATTTAGGCTTAGAAATAAATAGATTACAATTAGGTCCTTCATGCATTACATTTCTACCCTTCAAAACTCCTTCTTGGACCTTTTTGCAAGCCGCAGGGACCCTTCTGTATGACTGCAGGGCCCTTCCAGTTATAGTTCTTCTCACTTTTGGACCTGCACGCTATTCTTCTACCCCTTCGTTTAAGGGTCTTCCTGCAAGTTTTCCCTCATTTCAGAGAGAAGCCTGTGTTCTTCACGCACACTGTAGCGCGCGAAGAACACAGCCATTCTCGACCGTCCATCGCACTTTTGATCTCGATCTGCGGCTGGAATCAAATGGAACCTTCGCGCGATTCGGTGCGTGCGTTCACCTCTCTTCCCAGATCTCATCTGACGGTCAGATCTCTCTCTTGACTCGCCGCGCGCTCTACCCATCTCATCCTCACCGCCGGCCTGATTCTGACTAACCTCACCCTTGCGGTGATCTCAGTCACTGAGCTGCTATTTAAGCACCTCAGTGGTGTCGCGCGCAAGGGATCGCTCCCTCCTACATCTCTTAGCGATCAATTCTTCCACTCCAGTCTCTCCTCCTCATCTAGACCCTGATTTCACAGCCACCGGCTGTGGAATCATCGCCTGCTCTCGACCCTCCTCGTCGCTAAGGACCTCGTAGCACTTGAGGACGACCCTGGAGTCTCACTAGCAGACTCTTCCCTCCGCTGGAGTCACCCTCCTCCTTTCTTCCTCCTTAGCCGCCGGCTAAGGACCCATAGGTCCCATTCTTCCTTTTAGTTTAGTTTTTAATTCTGCACAAGTAGTTTTAGATTTAGCTTGCAGTAGTTTAGAATAGATTTAGTTTTAATTGTTAGTGTTTAATGTTAGCTGTAGTTAGATTAGTCTTAGGAGTAGAATTAGTATTAGATCCCCTCCCTCACCTCCTCTGATCAGTCCAGATCAGAGGGGAAGAATCATCTGTTCACTGTTCAATTTATCTCCCTCTTCATGTTTTGTTTTTCCCATCATCCAGATTCTGATTCTTGTTTTTTCCTTTTAACGACGAATTTTTCACCAATCACCCACACATCCTGACCCAATTTCAGATCTGATGGCACACTGCCTCAGATCTGAAAGTGGCGTCACAAGCACCATTTGGGGCTTCTCACTCCATTTGTTTCACAAAAGCCCCTCTGTTTTAAATGGATTGCCTCAGTTTGTCAGAGCACTTTTGATCTGGATTTTAAAGGATTTTTACTCTCTGAAATGTTTTGACAGATCTGACAAATTGAAGGGATTTTTGGTTTTCATTGTGGGCAAGGATTCTGAGAAGTTCTCTGGTGACAGAGAACCAATCAGAAGAGCCTTTCATGATTCTGTTTATACTTTGTTTTGAATGCATTCGCCAGCTTCCATTAAATTTCCTTAATGCATTCTTAGTCTCTTTTTGCTATTTCAGAACTGCCATGCACTATTTGTGTTGATGATCATTTCTGTATGGTGATTCTCTAACCTAAGGAGTTTTCCATACTCCTTAAGGTTGCAAGAAACTGGGATTGTGTTTCTTTGGTTTTAATTGATGGAGCTAAGTCTTCCTTCATGCTGTCTATGGCATTAGGAAGACTAACTCAATGCCATTTGAGTTTTGATCTGAAAGGATGCTTCTGATAAGGTTTTTCCTAATGAGTATTTGAGCTGAATTTACATGAGATTTTCGTGAGATTTAAACCCCTTTCAGATTTGGATTTCATCTCTTCAATGTTTAGTTTGTTTTGAATTTTATCTTGTTCCCAGTTATACAGCAACATGCTGCATCTAGCAGCTACATTCCCCTCTTCTCTAAACTCCCTTCTTCTTTAAATTTCCCTCTTCTCTGTAGAATACTTCCCCCCTCTTCAAGTGGACTAACTGCAGCAGCAGTTAGCCATTTGACAGTGGCTTAAGCCACTGCCACTGTAAACAACACTAAAACAGCACATTCTTCTTTTCTCCATCTCCTCTGACAGTAGCTGCGGCTGCTGTCTAAACTCAAATAAAAAAATCAATCAACTCTAATTCCCTAACTTTATACAAAAGCCTAATGGCATAGACTTATTTTAAAACTGTAAATACACCCATTCATAGTATTATAACTATAACTATAGCATATCAGTTAGATACATAGTTATATTGTAAATATGTATAAAACCTGTATAGAAATTCGTATACATATGCAATCCATGTAAAAATATGTATGTATACTAATCTAGTATGTATGTATTCACTGATTTATGTATATATATATGTACAGATTTATATTTACTGATTTAGTAGCTAAGTTAATAGGTTAGAGCAATAATCAAGTAAATAAATCTATAAACGTGGGAATATATATATATATGTATATATTAAGTAATTTAAGTTAGTCAAAGTATAATTATACCTAGTATAACTTACTGTAACTTAGTTTTAATTATAAACTACACAGAACTGCTATTTTAGCCTAAATAAAGCATAAACAAATTCGTAAAAATACAATAAAAATATGTATTAAATACTTAAGTATGTAAGTTAAAACTGTTTAAGGTCAATTAGACCATTTACTAATTATTTTATAAGTAATTAACTATTTAATCACTTAAATCAACCTGTTTAATCAGCCTACTTTAGCGAATTTATTTGTATAGTAAATATATTTAAAATTCAAAATTAATTAATCAATTATGTAGTATTATGTAAATATTTTATTTACCATATTTTATTTTATTTTTTTTAATAATTTATGGCCCCCAAATCGAGGGCCAAAAACGCGCACAGACGCAGCTGCGTCTGGTTTCCAGCGCACGATGTGGCGCTGGAATAGCGCCACATCGTGGGCTGCAAACGAAACGCAGCATATAAATATAATTTATGTTATAACCTTACCAGTCGTCATGGCGCCGGGCGCCCGAAACGTTACCTGTTCCGTCTGATCCGATAACCCGATTCTGATATGTGATGATACTGAATGTGTGGGGCTGGGAGCCCGAGCGTGTGCGAACTTGTTGAAGGCGTTGGGCTGAGGCCATGCGCTGATACGAAAACGTAATTAAGCACCTAATCTGAGATTAGGGCGCGCTTAGTAGAGGTCTGGTCCCACCCTAAGGGTGCTGTGTATCCCTCGAAAAGCGCGCCCGCTAATTAAACACATTTTACACTAAGGACTCTCCACCGCAGCCTCTGAAAGACTACACAGAACAAAATGAAAGGACAGACGACTTAAAAAAAAAAAAAAAGAGATAACACGAGATAACAACAGAAAAGACTCTGTACATATGTAAAATTAAACCCACATAATTACTAACAGAATAAAACGACACTATAAATGTCGCTAAAGACCTCAGTTTGCTTCTTTAGGTTGTATATAGTGTTTCCTGAGATTTAGCGACGTTTATATCTGTCACTAAAACTGATATATATGTCACTATAAATAAATGACTAGTAAGTTAAGTTTTTACACCATGGTATCCTAATGTAGTATGAACTAACATATTAGTGTTAATAGTATAACTTGTAAATACATAGTTTAGAGTATAATAATAGATTGTTTGATGCTTGTTCATAGTTAGCATTTTTGCAAGCACTTCTTAGCAACTAGGTAAATAAAACATTCATTCATTCTTTAAATGTAAAGTTTCTTTTTGAATAAGAAGACAATTTTGGAGATAATCAAAGAGTGACCGAATTAAGTTCAATAAATTGCCTCCCAGAGAACGACCTGGAACAAAACCAGTAAAAATTAGATAAATAAGCAAATGATAATAATGGTTGTAATGACTGGAACTCACCCATACTCACCACTATACGACATCCTTAATGTTATATTATACACCCTATACTACAACGACATAATCAACAATTATTACCAACAAACATTTACAACAACCATCACCATCATTTTTTTGGCGCCGTTGCCGGGGAGGCAACGCTCTTTGCACCAAAATTTTCTTTTTATTCTTTTGTATATAGAAATTCTTTATTTCATTCATTCATTATAATTGCTTTTATTTTCCATTGAATTAATTGTGTATACATTCCTTTATTCTTTTACTAATCATTTGTTTTTTCCACAGCACTTGAGGAGGAGTGTCGTCTTCCTGGTGGAGTCGCTGCGCTCCAGATCCGTCTTCCTGGTGGAGTTTTGCCTCGAAGTCGCTGTAGGATTTTAGTATTAGTTTTAGTATAGATAGTTTTAGGTTTATTGATTAGGAGCAATTGTTAGTCATAAGTTGTGAGAGCTTGTTCTCACACAATTTTTGTAATAATTCTGGACTATCTGGACTTTATTTCTTTATCTTCTTAATTTCTTTCCTTACTTTTGAATTGCATATAAAATTTTTTCAGAAAAATCAAAAAAATCAAAAAGACCTCATACTTATCTAGCAGCAGCATAACCTTAGGCATCCATTTTAGGATTGCATTTCATTCCTGCTAGATTTTAATTCAAGTCAAATCTGCATTAGAAGATTGCTGGAGTCAGGTACGCATTTCTTACCTAACTCTAACTCCTGCCATATTTGCATTTGACGTAAAATTAAAGAAGACCACTACTTGTTCTGAATTTATTAAAAAGTGAAACGAGCAGCATAGAAAACACATTTTAATCACTTCAATCAAATCAAAAAGGAGATAGCAAAATTGGGTGAAACCATGTTTGAGATTTTAATCGCCTTGTGTTGAATGTTATCGTGCACACAGCACGATCACTTAAGGCCACAATACACGGGTTTCTACCTCATCTTTCTGCAACCACAGGATCTGGATTCGCACGCTCAGTCTTATCCAGATTCCCAGTGGATTTTAGAGGTCTGCACTTCGCTAGGTTTATCTTAGGATACGTACAATTGTTTGAAACAATTGTTTGCGTATAACATACTTTGCGTAGCAGCCTCTAGGAAAAATTTTCTCCGATTCATTTCGATTGATTGGTCTTCTTGAATTGAGATTTTATTGGGATTCTTCTGTTTTATTGTGAACGTTAAAAATTTTTTTTCCCATTGAGTTGGATCGAATTAGAGTAAACGGGATTTCAAAAAAAAAAAAACCAACTCAATGGAAGGTAGGAGATCCCAAAACCCAGAACTTGTACTCCCCTTGGGTACTGCTACCCAAGCTACTGCATCATCTTCTTTGCCTTCCACTTCTAATCCCTTACCTCCTGAGTCTCAAAATACTTTTCACAATCCCCCTCGCCAAGAGGATGATCTTGATTCTTCACACTTTGAGGATTTTGAAGAACTTCCTCCAGACTTAGTTGCACATCCTCTACCACAGCAACCACCTATCCCTAGGTTCCAACCTCCACCTTATCCTAATCATCCTAATCCACCCCCGGAGAGAGGACCTATGCCTCATCTTCAGCACCTCTTCGATACACAACTACAAATGAATACCTTAACCCAACAGGTGCAACAGCTTGCTCAAGCTGTAAATCTATTAGCTAACCCCCAACCACAACCACTTCAACCTAGAAATCCTCAGGCACCACCCCAACCCCGTAGACCTCAACTACGAGATTATTATAATCCCGCAGTTGCCCAACCAATGCCTGTGGTACGTTATCCCAATGGGGGTCGTGCTGCTGAACTAAAGCCGAACATTATAGCACTCATTCCTCACTTCCATGGACTTGCTTCTGAGGACCCTTTTCAGCATTTAGAGGAGCTGAAGAATCTTTCCCAAACTTTGGGTCCGCAAGGACATGATCAGCACACGTTTTTGATGAAAATGTTCTCCTTTTCATTAAAAGATAAGGCAGCCTTTTGGTTTAGAACACTTGCACGGACTACACCTATAGATTCCTGGGCTTCTTTAGAACATGAGTTCTTAAAGAAGTACTTTCCTGTAGGCCGCACTAATGCCTTAAGGCGTGCCATCACCACCTTCACCCAGAATTCAGGAGAACCTATGCACGAGGCTTGGGAGAGATTCCATGAGCTTTTGAGAAAATGTCCCCACCATGGTGTCCCACGCTGGCAACAGGTCCAGATCTTCTACCATGGGCTCCATGATGACACACGGAATTTTGTAGATGCCGCTTGTGGAGGCAATTTCCTGTGTCGGGACGAGGACTCAGCCTTTGAGCTCTTTGAAGGCATGGCCGAAAACTCTATTAATAATGCTTCAATGAGCGTGTTTAATAGAAAGTCCTCACATTCCCACTCACACACGGGGGTACATGAAGCCCAATCCAGTAGCAAAGACTTAGAGATAGTGGCTAGTCAACTGGATAAAGTGGGCTTAATCGAGAAGAAAGTAGATGAAGTATGGAAATTTCTCTCAAAACACCCATCTTCTTCTCAGTCACCAGCACAAAACACTTCTTCTCAGTTTCCCACAGGGAGGGAAACTGTGAATAACCTTTCTGTGACACAAACTGCATTACCGGATTTTCCATTTCCATATCCTTCACCGGTTGGAGGAACCTTTGTTCCTCCCTTCACTGACTTCCCTGCACCTTCTGGAGCTTCGGAGGAGCTTCATGCCATTCACAATGATCCTTTCACACAAACCTATAACCCTGGATGGCGTAATCATCCAAATTTCTCGTGGTCGGGAAATTCACAAAGACCTCCTTTTCAACAACCTTCTGCACCACCATTGCACAACCCGATCCGAGCACCACCTCCACAATCACACGGATATCCACCGCGTACCTACCAGCAACCCCAACCCAGGCCCACCCAATACTCTCAATCTGGGCCTACACGAGATGACCAGTTGGGGTCTATCATGAAAGCTCTTGCTGATATGCAACAACAGAATATTGCTATGCAGCAGAGACAGGACGCGGCCTTAGCTGAGATGAGAGCCCAGCTATCACACTTGACGGAGTCCCGTCAACCACATTCACTCCCATCCCAAGCACAACCCAACCCTAGGAACATACCTGCTCAAAGGTATGCCCAACCTAGACCAGCACTGCAAAACCAAACACATGACATTTCACAAGCAGTGCACAACACTGAATTCTTCACTGACTCAAATTCTTCTCTTGCACAAACACAACCACCTCTGCTACCTAACAATGATTTACCATCTACCTCTAGAGCTGAACTAAATGCCATAGTCACTAGGAGTGGTAAATGCACACTAGATGCACCTCTTCCAACACCTACCACTTCTAGTTCTGCTCCTCCACTTCCTACTTCTCCTCTACCTATGACTGAACCTCTCACAACTCCAGTACCTTTTCCTGAAGCTTTAAAGAAGAAGGAGAAAGGAAAGAAAAAGACCTGTGTGGCACCTGAGGAGGATTTGCTTAAGCTCTTTGAGCAAGTCCACATAAACATCCCCTTGTTGGATGCAATCCGCCACATCCCTCTTTACGCTAAGTTTTTAAAAGACCTATGTACACCTAAGCGCAAAGCAAGAATTCAAAAAGGGAGTAGTCCAATCATTCTCTCGAAACAAGCTAGTTCCATCATCTCTAGTACCCTCCCAACTAAATTGAAAGACCCAGGCACCCCTCTCTTATCCTGCATGATAGGTAACACCACATTCAATAGAGCACTACTTGACCTAGGTGCTTCCATCAATCTTATACCAACCTCTCTACTGACACATTTTGAGGTTGGCAATCTGAAGCCAACCAAGGTGTCCCTGCAATTAGCTGACAGATCAGTTAAGACACCTCAGGGAGTGTTGGAAGATGTCATAGTGCGGGTCAAGGATTTTTACTTCCCTGTAGACTTTATAGTCCTTGACATGGAAGTACCTGAAGATATCCAGAATACACCTATCATTTTAGGAAGACCTTTCTTGGCTACGGCCAAGGCAAACATCAATTGTGAGGAGGGCCTTATAGAATTAAAGTTTGGAGATCAAAAAATAAAAATTGATATTTTTCAGGCCCAAAGAGGACCGACCTGTAGTTTAATTGAAGAAATCTTCTCCCTGGATTCATTGGATCAATTGGTTGAGGACACCTTGATCAATTCATTAAATTTAGAACCTCAACACTCTTTGGACTCTGACTTGACTTCCACTGAGATACCAAATTTAGAGACTGAGGACCTTCCTCCCATTCCATTAGTATCTCTAGGATCTCCTGAAACTTTCACACATGCTCCTTCTGATCCTGTGCCTGTTGAACTCAAACCTCTTCCTGACTCTCTCAAATATGTTTTCTTAGGACCTGATCAGACCTATCCGGTGATTGTTAACTCTTCCCTTTCTTCTGATCAAGAGTCACGACTCTTATCTGTCCTAAGAGCACATAGGCAGGCTATAGGATGGAGCCTTTCTGACCTTACTGGCATCAGTCCTTCTTATTGCACACATAGGATTTTCACTGAAGAAGGATCTAGACCTACTAGACAGCCCCAGCGTAGATTAAACCCTACATTACAAGAGGTGATAAAAAGTGAAATGATTAAATGGCTGGACAATGGAATTATCTACCCAATTTCTGACAGTAGATGGGTAAGTCCTGTTCAAGTTGTGCCAAAGAAGGCCGGACTTACCATCATCACCACTGATTCTGGAGAAGTCATCCCTACACGCATTTCTAGTTCGTGGCGAGTATGTATAGATTACCGAAAACTCAACCAAGCCACGAAGAAAGATCATTTCCCTTTGCCCTTCATTGATCAAATACTGGAAAGAGTGGCAGGGAATAGATTTTTCTGCTTTTTGGATGGCTATTCAGGATATAATCAGGTGGCAATTCACCCCGATGATCAGGAGAAAACAACATTCACCTGCACCTACGGAACCTTTGCATTCCGTAGGATGCCTTTTGGATTGTGCAACGCACCTGCTACATTCCAGCGGTGTATGTTTGCAATCTTTTCTGACTTAGTAGGCGATTGTTTAGAAGTCTTCATGGATGACTTCTCGGTCTTCGGGAGCACATTTGATGCATGTCTAGACCACCTGACCAAGGTCCTGCAAAGATGCATTAATGTGAATCTGGTACTTTCCTGGGAGAAATCTCATTTCATGGTAACTGAAGGACTTGTATTAGGTCACCTTATTTCTGAGAGAGGAATTGAGGTTGACCGCGCGAAGGTAAAGTTGATTTCTGATTTACCACTACCTTCGTCGGTTAAGCAAATTCGATCTTTCCTCGGGCATGTTGGTTTTTATCGCCGCTTTATAGCGGATTTCTCGAAAATAGCCCGACCTCTCACTACTCTCCTCTCTAAAGACGTAGACTTCCAGATCTCTGACGATTGTGTTCGTGCCTATACGACACTTCGTGATCTGATTACCAAGGCACCCATACTGCAACCCCCGAATTGGTCTCACCCTTTTGAGATCATGTGTGATGCCTCTAATTATGCAGTAGGAGCTGTCCTTGGTCAAAAATTGGACGGGAAACCCACAGTCATCTATTACGCTAGCAAGACCTTAGATGAAGCTCAGAGGAATTACACAGTCACGGAAAAGGAATTGCTAGCTGTAGTATATGCACTGGAAAAATTCAGACCTTATCTTTTAGGTTCCCACATTATAGTCTACACTGACCACACGGCAGTTCGATATCTTCTCGCCAAGAAGGACGCGAAATCTCATCTGATTAGATGGATCCTACTTTTACAGGAATTTGATTTAGAGATTCGTGATAAGGCTGGAAAGCAGAATGTGGTAGCTGACCACTTATCCCGCCTTCCTTCTGAAGCGATTTCTCCTTCTTTACCCATCTCTGACCACTTCCCTGACGAGCAATTGCTGGTCATTCATTCTGATCTTCCCTGGTATGCTGACATTGTCAACTACCTGGCTTCTGGACTCATCCCCACTAATTGGGTCCGACATCAAAAAGACAGACTTAGATCCGAGGCCAAGCACTATTACTGGGAAGAACCTTGGCTTTTCAAGCATTGTAAAGACCAAATCTTTAGGAAGTGCGTCCCTGATAAGGAGATTAGAAGCATCTTATCATTCTGCCACGACCAGGCATGCGGCGGTCACTTCTCTGGCAAAAAGACCGCTGCAAATATTTTGCAGAGTGGTTTCTATTGGCCCACAATCTTCAAGGATGCACACGAATATAGCAGGGCATGTTCACGCTGTCAGTCTCTCGGTAGTATTGGCCGCTGAGACATGATGCCCTTGAATCCAATCATGGTGTGCGAAATCTTTGACATTTGGGGCATTGACTTAATGGGACCTTTTCCTAAATCTTATGGCTTCGAGTACATATTGTTGGCAGTTGAGTATGTTTCAAAATGGATTGAAGCCATCCCCTCAAGGACTAATGATCATAGAGTTGTGACACAATTTGTTCAAGATTTCATCTTCTCTAGATTCGGGGTACCTAAAGCCATCATTAGTGATGGAGGGTCTCATTTTAGAAACACACATTTTCAGTCCCTACTTCAAAAGTATGGGGTGTCACATAGGATTGCTACATCTTATCACCCTCAAACCAATGGACTTGCTGAATTATCTAATCGGGAGATCAAAAAGATTTTACAGACTACCATCCGACCTGATAGAAAGGATTGGTCTTCCCGCCTTTCTGATGCGTTGTGGGCATATAGGACAGCCCACAAAACCCCTTTAGGCATGTCTCCTTTTAGACTTGTGTATGGGAAACACTGTCGTCTTCCTGTAGAATTAGAGCACAAAGCCTATTGGGCCATCAGAAAGTGTAACTTAGACTTAGAGAAGGCCGGTGATCTTAGGAAATTACAAATGTCTGAGCTCGATGAATTAAGGAATGAATCTTATGAAAGCTCAAAGATGTATAAGGACAAACTTAAGGCCTTCCATGACCGTCACATTCTTAGGAAATCTTTTCACCCTGGTAAAAAAGTCCTACTCTTCGACTCTAGACTGAAACTCTTTCCTGGGAAGTTAAGATCAAAATGGATTGGACCTTTCAAAATCTTGAGATTATTTGATAATGGAGCCGTTGAGATCACTGAACTTGACAAATCTGAACCCTTTATTGTTAATGGACAAAGACTGAAACCTTTTATTGAGCCGCATGATCTCAGACTTGTCAATTCCACCATTTCGCTCCTACATTTTGAGCTACCAACTAAGTTTTCGCCTAGCTGACGGCGTTAAACTTAGCAAACACCTACCCTTGTATATAGCTGTTTTACACCTTTCTTACTCTTGCCTTTATTTGCATATAGTGTCTACCCTTGCATTCTGAGCATACATTCATTGACACACATGTCATGCATTTCACTTCCTAGCCCGACTGTTCACTCTGATCCTAGATCAGACTTAAAATCGTCCGCACAGAGATTTTATCTCCTCATTCCGACTTCCTTTCATCACCCAGTCTAGGATAGTGAAAAGCAGAGCATGCATTTGCATCCACCCTTTCATTCAATGAGGACATTGAAACATTTAAGCATGGGGGGGTGTAAATGGTAAACCATTTAAACCAAAATGCAATTGTAGACACAACTATAGTACATATAGTATTATCAAAAAAAAAATTATATACTTCAAAAAAAATTGAAAAATTTTGAAAAAAATTTTGAAAAAATTACAAAGCTAAAAATACAAAAAAATAACAAATCAGAAAAATTCCAAAAATACAATAAGGGACATGTACTTCATTATCAAAGGAGGACATTCATTTCAAGAGGGGAGGGAGAGAAAGAAAAAGAAAAAGAAAGAAAAGATAAGTGATCTTATAGCTAAAATAAAAAAATAATAGAATAAGTGAATATGGACATTCAACCGTTACTGGTTTGACCTGCCGGGCCATAGAAGCTTGAAACAAGCTTAGGCTTAATACACTTTGAGCCTTGACAAGATAGACCACAGTCTCTCCTAACTTTAGGTAATTCTTGTACCTGAGTCACCAGTACAGGATTCGTTGGTTTGCTTTGACTTAGGAGTCTAGGTAACCTTGGCTTACACTACACAGTGTCAGGAAAGACCACTTGAACCTAAGCCTCAACCCTTGTGTTCATTAGGGAAGGTGGAGTCCTTACCTGTGCGTGCAGGTAGACTCTTTGTCCTAATCTTTAGTTTTGTGTCTAGGAGAAGCTCTTTCCACAAAAGAAATCCACCCACCAAATACAGTGCGCTCTACCAAATAAGTTCCGGAGACATACTGTTAAAAAAAAAAAAAAAAAGAAAGAAAAAAAAAGGGGTCAAGTATGTTCTCCAAAAAGTCTGAAAAACTACTCTTCCACCAAAAATGTTTTCAGGGTTCAAAACAATACCCTGTTTATCCAAAAAAAAAAAAAAAAATCTTCTCTGAGCCACAAATACAACAAGGGTTGTGATTGAATACCATCAATTTTTGAGAGTCATCCGAAAACATGAGCTGAAGTTAGGACCAACCTGGACTTAAAAAGAAGTGAAACCCCGGGAATGAGCCTTAGAATTCACCTGGTTAGTCCTGACTTATCACAAAGCACAGCCATAACTTCATAGCATTCTGAGTCTCTGTAAAAACCCCCTGAGTACTGGAATTCGACTTAAGGTTTAAATATCAAGAATCCTTGTTGGTTGAGAGATGGTCTATGTCATTTAAGCCTCGAGTTCTGGTAGGTTATCCTCAGTAACCAGGTTCTCACAATGTCCAAAAACACAGTTGGTTTATTAAAAAAAAAAAAAAAATTTCAGCTTAAAGATCATCATAAAACACTTAAAAATTTTTGAAAAAGAAAAAAAAGATATCTTTACACACTTACCTTGCTGATACTTAAATTGCCTTACACTTCAACAGATTGTTTGCTAAGGGACTAGCAAAACGTAAGCATGGGGGTATGATGAGTGGCTACTCATCATAGCTAAAAGGCCGAAATTAAGCTAGACACTAAGCAAAACAATATAAAATTAACACATAAAAAGGGTTAAGTGTGGGAATTAAAGAAAAGACCTAAAACTTTTAATGTGTGTTAAAATCTCCTAATTAGGTCACAAAAATGAGATATTCTGAAAACTAAAGAACAAATGATGATCCATGCATCAATTGAACACATAAACAAGTTTGAAAAGATAAATCAGAAGTAAAATCAATGTCTTAAATGTTCAATTAAGCACATGTAAAAATTTGAAAGCAATTGGACATCATTTAGACTTAGAAATAAATAGATTACAATTAGGTCCTTCATGCATTACATTTCTACCCTTCAAAACTCCTTCTTGGACCTTTTTGCAAGCCGCAGGGACCCTTCTGTATGACTGCAGGGCCCTTCCAGTTATAGTTCTTCTCACTTTTGGACCTGCACGCTATTCTTCTACCCCTTCGTTTAAGGGTCTTCCTGCAAGTTTTCCCTCATTTCAGAGAGAAGCCTGTGTTCTTCACGCGCACTGTAGCGCGCGAAGAACACAGCCATTCTCGACCGTCCATCGCACTTTTGATCTCGATCTGCGGCTGGAATCAAATGGAACCTTCGCGCGATTCGGTGCGTGCGTTCACCTCTCTTCCCAGATCTCATCTGACGGTCAGATCTCTCTCTTGACTCGCCGCGCGCTCTACCCATCTCATCCTCACCGCCGGCCTGATTCTGACTAACCTCACCCTTGCGGTGATCTCAGTCACTGAGCTGCTATTTAAGCACCTCAGTGGTGTCGCGCGCAAGGGATCGCTCCCTCCTACATCTCTTAGCGATCAATTCTTCCACTCCAGTCTCTCCTCCTCATCTAGACCCTGATTTCACAGCCACCGGCTGTGGAATCATCGCCTGCTCTCGACCCTCCTCGTCGCTAAGGACCTCGTAGCACCTGAGGACGACCCTGGAGTCTCACTAGCAGACTCTTCCCTCCGCTGGAGTCACCCTCCTCCTTTCTTCCTCCTTAGCCGCCGGCTAAGGACCCATAGGTCCCATTCTTCCTTTTAGTTTAGTTTTTAATTCTGCACAAGTAGTTTTAGATTTAGCTTGCAGTAGTTTAGAATAGATTTAGTTTTAATTGTTAGTGTTTAATGTTAGCTGTAGTTAGATTAGTCTTAGGAGTAGAATTAGTATTAGATCCCCTCCCTCACCTCCTCTGATCAGTCCAGATCAGAGGGGAAGAATCATCTGTTCACTGTTCAATTTATCTCCCTCTTCATGTTTTGTTTTTCCCATCATCCAGATTCTGATTCTTGTTTTTTCCTTTTAACGACGAATTTTTCACCAATCACCCACACATCCTGACCCAATTTCAGATCTGATGGCACACTGCCTCAGATCTGAAAGTGGCGTCACAAGCACCATTTGGGGCTTCTCACTCACTCCATTTGTTTCACAAAAGCCCCTCTGTTTTAAATGGATTGCCTCAGTTTGTCAGAGCACTTTTGATCTGGATTTTAAAGGATTTTTACTCTCTGAAATGTTTTGACAGATCTGACAAATTGAAGGGATTTTTGGTTTTCATTGTGGGCAAGGATTCTGAGAAGTTCTCTGGTGACAGAGAACCAATCAGAAGAGCCTTTCATGATTCTGTTTATACTTTGTTTTGAATGCATTCGCCAGCTTCCATTAAATTTCCTTAATGCATTCTTAGTCTCTTTTTGCTATTTCAGAACTGCCATGCACTATTTGTGTTGATGATCATTTCTGTATGGTGATTCTCTAACCTAAGGAGTTTTCCATACTCCTTAAGGTTGCAAGAAACTGGGATTGTGTTTCTTTGGTTTTAATTGATGGAGCTAAGTCTTCCTTCATGCTGTCTATGGCATTAGGAAGACTAACTCAATGCCATTTGAGTTTTGATCTGAAAGGATGCTTCTGATAAGGTTTTTCCTAATGAGTATTTGAGCTGAATTTACATGAGATTTTCGTGAGATTTAAACCCCTTTCAGATTTGGATTTCATCTCTTCAATGTTTAGTTTGTTTTGAATTTTATCTTGTTCCCAGTTATACAGCAACATGCTGCATCTAGCAGCTACATTCCCCTCTTCTCTAAACTCCCTTCTTCTTTAAATTTCCCTCTTCTCTGTAGAATACTTCCCCCCTCTTCAAGTGGACTAACTGCAGCAGCAGTTAGCCATTTGACAGTGGCTTAAGCCACTGCCACTGTAAACAACACTAAAACAGCACATTCTTCTTTTCTCCATCTCCTCTGACAGTAGCTGCGGCTGCTGTCTAAACTCAAATAAAAAAATCAATCAACTCTAATTCCCTAACTTTATACAAAAGCCTAATGGCATAGACTTATTTTAAAACTGTAAATACACCCATTCATAGTATTATAACTATAACTATAGCATATCAGTTAGATACATAGTTATATTGTAAATATGTATAAAACCTGTATAGAAATTCGTATACATATGCAATCCATGTAAAAATATGTATGTATACTAATCTAGTATGTATGTATTCACTGATTTATGTATATATATATGTACAGATTTATATTTACTGATTTAGTAGCTAAGTTAATAGGTTAGAGCAATAATCAAGTAAATAAATCTATAAACGTGGGAATATATATATATATGTATATATTAAGTAATTTAAGTTAGTCAAAGTATAATTATACCTAGTATAACTTACTGTAACTTAGTTTTAATTATAAACTACACAGAACTGCTATTTTAGCCTAAATAAAACATAAACAAATTCGTAAAAATACAATAAAAATATGTATTAAATACTTAAGTATGTAAGTTAAAACTGTTTAAGGTCAATTAGACCATTTACTAATTATTTTATAAGTAATTAACTATTTAATCACTTAAATCAACCTGTATAATCAGCCTACTTTAGCGAATTTATTTGTATAGTAAATATATTTAAAATTCAAAATTAATTAATCAATTATGTAGTATTATGTAAATATTTTATTTACCATATTTTATTTTATTTTTTTAATAATTTATGGCCCCCAAATCGAGGGCCAAAAACGCGCACAGACGCAGCTGCGTCTGGTTTCCAGCGCACGATGTGGCGCTGGAATAGCACCACATCGTGGGCTGCAAACGAAACGCAGCATATAAATATAATTTATGTTATAACCTTACCAGTCGTCATGGCGCCGGGCGCCCGAAACGTTACCTGTTCCGTCTGATCCGATAACCCGATTCTGATATGTGATGATACTGAATGTGTGGGGCTGGGAGCCCGAGCGTGTGCGAACTTGTTGAAGGCGTTGGGCTGAGGCCATGCGCTGATACGAAAACGTAATTAAGCACCTAATTTGAGATTAGGGCGCGCTTAGTAGAGGTCTGGTCCCACCCTAAGGGTGCTGTGTATCCCTCGAAAAGCGCGCCCGCTAATTAAACACATTTTACACTAAGGACTCTCCACCGCAGCCTCTGAAAGACTACACAGAACAAAATGAAAGGACAGACGACTTAAAAAAAAAAAAAAAAGAGATAACACGAGATAACAACAGAAAAGACTCTGTACATATGTAAAATTAAACCCACATAATTACTAACAGAATAAAACGACACTATAAATGTCGCTAAAGACCTCAGTTTGCTTCTTTAGGTTGTATATAGTGTTTCCTGAGATTTAGCGACGTTTATATCTGTCACTAAAACTGATATATATGTCACTATAAATAAATGACTAGTAAGTTAAGTTTTTACACCATGGTATCCTAATGTAGTATGAGCTAACATATTAGTGTTAATAGTATAACTTGTAAATACATAGTTTAGAGTATAATAATAGATTGTTTGATGCTTGTTCATAGTTAGCATTTTTGCAAGCACTTCTTAGCAACTAGGTAAATAAAACATTCATTCATTCTTTAAATGTAAAGTTTCTTTTTGAATAAGAAGACAATTTTGGAGATAATCAAAGAGTGACCGAATTAAGTTCAATAAATTGCCTCCCAGAGAACGACCTGGAACAAAACCAGTAAAAATTAGATAAATAAGCAAATGATAATAATGGTTGTAATGACTGGAACTCACCCATACTCACCACTATACGACATCCTTAATGTTATATTATACACCCTATACTACAACGACATAATCAACAATTATTACCAACAAACATTTACAACAACCATCACCATCAGCTGCCCGAAGGCTGGAGCGGGTGCTGGGAGCGGACGTTCGTAGATGCTGGGAGAGGGCTCGCGCACGCAGACGTACGTGGGAGGGTGCGGGCAATGCTGGCGGAGACGCACGGGCGAGCGCGCGCATGGGCGAACAGCGGTCGCGGCGCGCTGGATGACTGTTAAAGTGAGAAGCTCACCAGTCACCCCACTGTAGCCACAGTGTCGCGCAGACTCGCGTGAATAGTGGCTACAGTGGTCATCCATGCCGCGCAACCGGGAGCTGCAGGTGGTGTGAGTGTGGCTGGCTCACGGCTAGCGCGGGCGGGCTGGCACATGAGGGAGAAGGCCTGCGCCAGCCGGTTGCGAGCGCAGAGAGTTCGCGACAGAGCGCACGGAGAGGGAGGCGAGGGCATCTGCAGCTTGTGCGGAAGCTTGCAGGTGCTGGCAGGGGTGCGGGGAAGTGCTTGGCCGGCCGCTGCAGAGGCACGCAGAGGCCGGTTGTGGGCGAAAGCG
Source organism: Thalassia testudinum (assembly GCA_037157565.1). NCBI lineage: Eukaryota > Viridiplantae > Streptophyta > Magnoliopsida > Alismatales > Hydrocharitaceae > Thalassia > Thalassia testudinum. The sequence goes on along the minus strand of JAZHRO010000073.1, from coordinate 1,927,022 downwards.
AGCGTGCGATAGAGTGAAGAAGTGGGAGGCGGAGAGGGCACGTAGGCATGCACGGAGGGTGAAGGCGCCTGCAGGCGTGCGAGGAAGGGGCTAGGGCTGCTGCTGCTGCCTTGCCGCTGTGCTTCAGACCTTGAAACTTGCGGCCATGGATGAAGGTGCTGGAGCGGGAAAGAAATAGAAAAGAGCCACCACACCCACCGGCTCTTTGAAGAGCTGGGCGGTGGTGGTCTCACTATGGTGGTGTGCACCACAGTGAGGGCTCCTGCCCGCCAGGTGTCTCCGAGGAGGAGGGCCGGCATGTGGAGGGGAATGGAGGAGAGGACGATGGCCTAGAGAAGAAGCTGCAGGTGGGTTGTTTCTTGGCTGGGACCAAGCTTCTTTTGAGAAGAAGAAGACGCCCTCCTTTTATAGAAGAACAAAGCCATGCACAGCCATGCCCTGGCTGTACATGGCTCAAGCATGGCCTTGGCAGGGAGAGGCCAGCTGCAGCTGGCAGGGAGAGGGATAGAGAGCAGGGAATGGTGCGAGGAGAAGTTGCTCCATGCAAAGCAGCCGCGGGAAGATTTCAAAACCAAGTGTAATAAAAAAAATAAAAAGATGGTAAATTAGCAGAGATGCACTTAAGGAAAAAAGTAAATTGCTAGGCCATTTATTTATTCTCCTCTCCTCTCAATTAAATGCATGCATGCATGTATTTTTACAATGCAATTATGGAACCCTAATATGCATAGGTAATGCTAAGAAATAGCACAAGAAGGCACTATTGTAGGTGTATTTTTGCAGTGCAATCACTAATCCACCTCCTTGGCCACCAAAACCTAACCCTAAACCCCACCTATCTTGCTCCACCAACAATGCTCCACTTTTCACACCACCACCACCACCAAGAGACACCTTAATCTTAGCACCAAAAACACCTTAACTACAACCCCCCCCCCTTTTGGCACCAAAAATATCACCCCATCCTAGCCCTACACCTCACCACATATGCCATCTCTACCCTCCACCTAACCTACCTTCTAGAAGCCCCCGTGGTGGCACCAAACCAAGGATGTCCCCATGGTGGCACCACCTTTAGGTGTCCTTTAACCACCCATAACCACCAACCAAGAGCCTCTTTACTTGGTGCCAAATAGCCTTAACCATAGAATTCACCAACCACCTCCATCAAGCCATCCTATCCCTCCATTTCATCCACTCCAACCACCACTTTTGCCTTCCTATATTTACCCCACATAACCACCACCTAATGATCATCCTCCCTTAATGTTAATTACACATATACCTCCTACTACCTACGACCAAGGAAGAAGAGAAGAAGATCAAGGGGGCAACCTACCTGTCCCTTTGGTGCCTTCTTCCTCTTTGTTCTTCTCCCTTGTGTCATGCCAAGGAGGAGAAGATTTCATCTAAAAGGGATGGCCAGGCAAGAGGAGGAATCTTAATGGTGGACGTCCACCCTTGGAGGAGACACAATTGAAGGAAGGAGCAAGGAAGCATCTTCTTTAGGCCCTGGAGCCACCAAGCTTGGAGCAAAGATCATTCTGAGCTTCACTTGGAGGACACTTCACTTCTTCTTCATAATTCTTTATCCTTTGTATTAGCTAGTAGTTTTCCATTTTATTGTAACAAGCATTCAGCTACCTTTCTTCTATTTTGCTAGTAGTACAAAGATTTTTGTTGCCTTCAATTTCTTTCTCATAGTTTGTATTGCTTTCTTCTTATCTTTAGTGCACCACACTTCTACCCTATAATTACCCTAGGCACACTTGCCTAGGGTTAGCTTAGAGATGTAGACTTATTCCTATCACTTAAGCGCAATCTTTAGCATAGTTATCTTTGCTTACCATTGCCGGATTGTTTTGAAAACCCTAAAAACAAAAAAATCAAAAATGCAAAAATACAAGTGTAGATTTGAGAGGTGAGGGAGAGAATCTTTCATATGACTAACAAATTATTCTCCTTAGATGACCCTAGATACTCATCCCATCTAGGCATTACAAATTAAAAGCAATTGCAATTTCGTGTGTTGCAACAACCAAAAATCTCATTTTATAAATCGCACGATTTTTGCAATCAAGCACTTGTCAATTATTTTTCCTAAGAGTTTTTGTTAATAACAATGGGGGAGAAAAGTTTAATCATGCATCTTTATACTCATGCATACTTAATTATAATTTTTTTATTATCAAAAAGGGAGAGAATGTTAATACCCTGGCATTGATATAACAAATTTATGTTTTTTATTAAGGACTAACCGTTACAAGTTAAGTCAAATTAAAGCATGATTTGTCCTTTTCAAGATTATTCAAATGCGTCATGTGAAGAAGAAGACTTGAAGGTTGTTTTTATCTTTATTGAGTCTAGAACCATGTAAGAAACCTCAATAAGATAACAAACGTAAGTTTTCAATATTTGCAAAAATCATTCTCTTTTGAACCTAAGTCATTTCTACTGTTGATCGACCAATATCAATTTTTGATCAACCAGACATTGATCAACAAACTCCTTGATTTAATCGATCAAAGACCTCTAATGATCATATTCCCTTTTGATCAATTAACCCATTTTATTTAATCGATCAAAATATTCCAATGGTCAAATTTCCTTTGAAATTATTAAGCCAATTAATACTTTTATTTAATCGACCAAAAGTAGTTTTCATTGACCAAACCTTTATTTTAATCAATCAAAGCCATATTTTTAGTATTTCCAAAATAGGTTGAAAAACACCTATAAATAGGACCTTCAACCCCCTCATCAAAACACACCTCAAGAGCTTTCAAAAAGAAAAACACACATATTCTCTCTAACGCTTTCACACCTCTGGGCCTACAACTATTGTGTTTCAAAGCACGCTCCTTTGTAATTCAAGAAAGGTCGATTTGTTTCAATCTTGCTGAGGTTCCATAGGAATTATTGCTATATTATTTTTATTCAGTTATTCTTGATCTGGGAATTCAAGTTGTATTAGAAGTTCCATTCTTCTCTTAGTCAAGTGTGAGGGAAGATGTTTGTAAGAGGTTGTGCCACCCTCATTCAAGTGTTACATTAGTAGATTTGACTAGCATCAATTAGTCGAGAAAATCCTAAGCTGGGAGGTTTAGGTAGTGGCTTTTACCTAGAAGGCTTTCCACTCTAAATCAGGTGTTATTTTTCTAATCTGTGCTTATTTAATTTTTTGATCTGTGGTGAATGATTTTTTTAAATTCTCATAAAAATAGATGTTACACTATTCACCCCCCTCTAGTGTATACTTGATCCCTAAGGCTCCATATGCACTCATACTTGAGTGTTATGGAATTAGTTATTGGTTGGAGTTTGCTAGGTGTTGTAATATGATGGTTTGTGGCCGCCAGAGATGTGGACGATGATCAGAGCAACAACGGCGAGTAGCTAGAGTTCATCAAATCAAATTACTCAATAAATCATCCCATAAAATAGCTTAATGGCTTCCTAAAGATCTTAGGAAGCTCAGAAGCTTCCTAATTGGATCAATGAATGCTTAGATGAACTCCAGTAACTTAATTTGATCAAAAAAGAAAGTTGATTTTGTCATAACATTTGAGTGATCTATTGTATCAATCAATTGAGGTGAATTTCTTATTAGAGTAGGGTGATGGTGTGGAGCTGGTTGATTTGATGGGAGAGGCCGATCGGACCTCCGCTGCGGATAGAAGAGTTCTGGCTTGAGTGAAAAAATAGGCATTTTCAATGTAGCAGCCAATTGAGAGGAGAAGAAGCTAGAGGTAAGTTGTTAGGAGGTAAAAAGGGTGGAAGCAGGTCCAATTTGATGGAGAAAGATCGGACGACGCCAGAGCTGACGTCGTCGGAGGTGGAGGGGGGGTAAGAAGAATGGGTTAAATCTAGGCCTAATCGATCCAATTAACTAGCTAAAATTACTCTATGAAGTAAACTAAGCTAGTGAACTACTTACCTTGATCAAATGGTGAGGATGCTCCAGCGATCGCTTGTCGAAGCTGAGAGAAATCGACAGGGTGAGAGGGGAGCTCCGTGATGGATCGAAGGCAGATCAGAGTAGGATTGGCGCAACTCTGTCATTGGCAAGGTGGAGTTGTGGAAGAGGAGGTAAGGGATGCGGCGTCTACCATCGATCGATGTCTGAAAGACTAAAGAGAGGTCATCGAAGGTAACAAAGAATCCTACTGAATGATTGCAATTGGGGAAGGAGGAAGGGAGTTGCTCCCCTAGATCAGAGGCCATGAAGTGGTATTTATAGGCACAGCGAACCTCAAAGACCTTAAATCTAGGTCGGAGTGTGTCCAAGTGCAGCTCAACCTTCATTGTCATCTCCGACGACGGTGAAGGTTAACACATCGAAGGAAATAGTTAGGGGCTAATCCAAACTGTTAGATCTAAAGGGTTTGCTAAGGGCTTCCTTGATGATCACAGAAATGAAGGTTCATCGTCCGATGGTTGCTCATTGGAGAAGGGTAATGGCCATCGCCTATTGTTGATTTCGAAGAAGAGAAGGGAACCAAGTTTAGAGGACCTATTTGTAAATACAAAAGGACCTAAGTTTAAATATAAAAGACCTATGGGAAATAAAAATGACTTAAATGTATTGATTCTTAGTGACTAAAATGCAAATCATTAAATTAAATATGTAAGTTAATTTATTTCTTTTTCAACTTTTTATCATAGGTTATATATATGTTAAAGGATAATGTTATGGGTCAAAATTACATTTTTGTCCCTTTTTACATCATTTAATTTAGTACTTAATATTAATACTTACATTATTAACTTATGCTATGAACAACATATAAGCTTAGTTAACTTATTTATAAATAGCAATGTTCATAGAATTACATCCTTGATATTAAATAAGAATAGAGGAATGCTTATTAAATCATAGTTATGCTAATATAAGGTATAATTAAGGTCCTTACTCAATATTAACGTATCTCATAAATAACCTTGATTTTATGTTAACACTAATCAATTAACTAGGTAAACTAGCTTATTTTAATGAATTAGGAGCTATGATGATCTCTCATCACCAACCCACCCAAGATTTGAAACGAACTAATAGTACTAAGCATCTTAGTGTCAGTGTCTATAGATGACTCATCAAATGGGCAACCATATTGGACCTTAGGTTTCCATTAGGCTCTAGGTGTCCTAAAATGAAAATAATGTTGCCTAAAAGTTTATCTTATTTGACTGGTAGCTTTCTACCTACTACTTTTTTTAGTGGAGTCAACAAAAAAGTGAACCTAATGTAAATCTCCCTGGGTTTTTTCTACTTCCTCAACTTCACCTTATTTAGAGATTTTTTTGCACATTTTTGTGGACTAGGCTCTAGACATCCGGCAATGGGGATGCTCTTCCACTACAACATGCCTGCCATACCTGTGCAGTGAAGGTATGGTTATATTTTTTCTCCTTTCTTTTCTTTTTCTATTTTTTTCTATATATATGTTTTTTCTTTTTCTCATTTTTTTCAAATTTTTTCCAAGCAGGTGGCTTCCTTAGTCTTAAGATGTACCTAAAGACGGTGGTAAAAGGAAGTAGGTCTAAAGGTTGGACTCTGGTACTTAGTGCAGATTTTACGTGGTTTGTAAATGCGGGTTTTTGTCATTGAAATACATAAAATCGATCAACTCTTAAATTTATAATACTTAGATAGGGTGAGTATCCAGGATCGTCCAAGGAGGACAAATTGTTGATCACATGAAATGGTCCTCTCTCTTGCCTCTCAAACCTACACTTTTTATTTTTGTATTTTTGATTTTGCTCTTTTTTGGGTTTTCAAAATATTGGGCACTTGAAAGTGAAAGTGATTATGCTACTCGTAAGTGATAAGAAGAAAATCTTTTCTTCTAAGCTCACCCTAGGTAAGTGCACCTAGGATAATTAGAAGAAGAAGGTGTGATGCGCTAAGCTACTAAAAACATGAAAACACACTAAGTAGAAAATAGAAATTTGGAAGGCCATAAAGATCTTTGTATTACTAGCAAGTTGACAACAAGTAGTTGAATGTTTCTTACAATAAAAAGAGAAACTGCACTAGTTAAGACAAAGAAAATAGAGAAGAGGAAAAGTCCTCCAAAGATGATGAAGGAGTGGCCCTTGCTCCAAGCACAGTAGCTCCTGTGCTTGAAAAGAACTCCTTGCATCCAATATGATGGCTCCTCCAAGCTTTCTCCTCCAAGGTGGACATCCACCACCTTGATGAAGATCTCCTCCTTGCCTGGCCGTCCTTCTAGAGGAAAGCTTCTCCTCCTTGGCATGGCACAAGGGAGAGGAAGAAAGAGGAAGAAGGCACCAAGGAGGCAGGTAGGTTGCCCCCTTTGTCTTCTCTTCTTATTCTTCCTTGGTTGTAGGTAGTAGGTGGGATAGGTGGAATTTACACTAAGGGAGGATGATTCTATGGTGGTGGTTAGAAGGGGTAGATATAGGAAGGGAGAGGTGGTGGTTCGCATGGATTGAATGGAGGGCTAAGATGGGCTTTCATGGGTGGTTGTAGGATCCTATGGTGTAGGATAGTTGGTGCCACCTTAAGGGTTGTGGGAGGTGGTGGTTATGGGTGGAATCCATGCTTTGGTGGACGTCCATGGGTGTAAGGGTGCATGCAATTGGCACCAAAGGGGAGTAGGATCTAGAAGAGTTAGTTTTGGAGGGAAAAAGAATGGTGGTGATGGCTTGGAAGATGATGTGTAGGGCTAGGATTGTCTCCTTGTTTTGGCACCAAAATAAGGGGTAGATATGGTGGGTTGGTGCCACTTTTAGTGGTGGCTTTTGGTGGTGGTTGAGGGTTGAAGGGATGTGTGGTGGTGGCACCAACATGGAATGGAAGTAGAGGTAGCTTAGGTTGAGCCTAGGAAGGCTTATTTGGTGGAACTAGTTAGTTGGGTTTTAAGGTTAGGTTGAGATGCCATGGAGTTTAATTACCTATGCTAAACTAGCTAAGCTAGCTTAGCTAGTGGATGAATGGAGTAGGAGGTAGAGGGAGCTAGGGTTTTGAAGGTTGAACTATGGAGGAGCTGCATCTGAGTTGTACTGGAGCTAATGGCTGATGAAGAGAGCTACAAGGAGCTACCTTAGCTGGCTTAGGTAGCTAGTTCTTTGCTAGCAGCTAAGCCAAGCTAAGATGAGCTGGCTTCTGCTAATGTAAGCTGAGGTGAGCCAGGTTTGGTCTGCCTGGAGATTACCTAGCTAGCTGGAGTAGCTAGCTTAGGTCAAGTAGCTCAACTCAACCAAGTTGAGCTAAGTTGAGTCTCCAGGAGCTGGACTGGAGCTGGCTTGAGCTGGTTGACATCTTCTTTAGCTGACTAGGTGTAGCTAGTTGATGGCAGTAGCTAGTCTTAGTCAGGTAGAGCTTCAAGTGAACTGCTTTAAGCTGAAGGAGCTGGAATGGAGCTAGGGTCAACTATCTTGAGCTAGTTTGTGCTGCCATCCAGCTGAGGTAGGCTGAATGGAGCTAAGGTGAACAAGCTTGAGCTACTATTCAGCTGAGATGAGCTAAGTGGAGCTAAGGATGAGTTGATCCAGCTGGAATGAGCTGGATCTAGCAGAGATCCAGCTGATGTGGGCTTTTCCTTCATCTTCTGCCTTCCAGAGTGCTAAGGTTTGTGGGATCTAACTATCTACCTATCCCTAACACTCAAGTAAATGCATCAAAAATACATTAAAATGCAATGCATGCCTATCCTAAGTGAATGCCTAAATGCAACCCGAAAGCCAATTTGTGGAGTTAAAACCCTAAGAGCTAGATCAGTTTTAGGGCATAAGAATGACTCTTATCTTTTGCTACTCTCTTATCAAAACTACGTTCACAAAATGGATTTTTGGGAAAGACTATTTTTTTACTTTTGAGGAGAAGATCATGAGACTTTAGTAGATTAAAAACATGAAAAGCACAAGATTTGTTAAGGATAAAATATCAAGATTCAACTTCAGATCCAAAAGTTAGATTAATCAAGATCAATGTATCCTTTAAAAATTTATAAGTTATCTTGTTGTAAATTCAAATAACCTGAAATCATTTTGCAGTTAGGATTTCCTTGGCTCGTGAATCCTACTTACAAAACTTTTAAAACTTTGTGTCAATGCTTGTGAATGCCAACATTTATAGGTCATGTTTTTGAAAGTTTTTTTTGTCTCCCCCATGCTTATTCCTAGCTTAATCCTACAACAAATGTGTCAAGATCATCATTCCCGTTACCAATCCTCGATGGGGCTCTGGCACCAGCACTTCAAGATAGTACTATCTAAGACACCACCTAGGAGCTCACAACCCCAAAGCACATTGTGGTGTAAAGCACCGTTCTAAGCGAACTCAAGCTCTTGCTCCAACGCTATGAGTAGAGCACCGCCCAAGACACCTGAGCCGCACAATTACGGCTTAATGCTCCATCTAAAGATATGAAATATAGATATAAAGCAGCATCCAGGCAATAATATGTTGACATCACATCCTCAAAGGAGGCATTTTCCTCCCCAGCGGTGGGATCTCAAACCAATCATCTACCTAGGATTTCACTAAGACAAAACAAGGGAATTTTCTAATTTTTCTAGTTATTTTTTAGGTGTTGACTTTGTGTGTGGAATTTGACATAAGAATTTTGCAAGAGATAAGTTTTTGGGTTGGAAACTAAGCTAAGTAATTTCCAGGTCATAAAATGAGATCAAGTCACCTGAATCATCACGAGTTTAGGTGGAATTTACAGAAGGATACTTGATCTAGTCTAAAAATAGACTCAAAGATTATAACAATCAGATCTGCATCCTTGTCCCTAGTTTGTTAAAGATTAAATCCCATTGTCTCCTAGTCCCTAGTTTGTTAAAGGTTAAATCCCATTGTACCTTAAAGTGAATCTTAAACCTTGGTTCTGATTTCAAAATTTTCCTCAAAAGTTTTATGATTTTCCTATTATGAAGATGCATGCAAAAGAAAAATTGAATATTTTTAGGTTCTGAAAATCCTAAATTGATCATCAAAATTTAAAAACACCCCCTAATGCTTATAATATGCAATGTCCTCATGCATTAGGAGGGAAAAGAGATTACCTTAGTGATAGGCGATCGATTTTAGGATAGTCAAAAATTGGAAAAGAAAAGAAATACAAAAGTAAGAAAAATGATAGGTTACCTCCCATCCAATGCTATCTTTCACGCCATTCAACCAGGCGTGAAACGATGCACAGAAGATGAATAGTCATGTAGAAAATTGGACATGTGAATGCCCTCAAGAAAGATATCTTCATCTGGATCCCCTAAGAGATGAGTGGTAAAAATATGGGGCTCAAAATGGGATGGAAAAATGGAAGAGTGACCCGAGTCTGGCCATGGTTTGAGTTCATGATGAAAACCAAACTCAAGTGGGTCAGGTGGTAGGTCCAAAGGAAAAGGAGTGGGAGAAAAATTAGTGTGACGAAGGTTAGGTGAAGTTAGTGTGGGTGGGAATGATGATAACTTAGGAAAATCAGAAGAGTAAAGGTCAAACCTTAATTGATCCGAAATGTCTTAGACATCATTATCATAATTAGAATCTAAATCAATAAAATATGGTTCAATGGTGGTCAAACCAAAGCATGAATGGATCATCATAGATTCCTCAATCATTGCTTCCATTTCATCATCAGAGTCCTCAAAAAAATTGTGATCACGGGACCTCCTGGAAGCCTTGAAAATATCTACAAAGGCAGTCTAGCCATCGCAAGTTATATCCATTTTTCCATATTGGCAATTGATATTAGCTTTTGCGGTAGCTAGAAAAGGTCTTCTAAGGATAATAGGGGCATTCTTGAGTGCTTTGGTACCTCTATGTCAAGGATCAGAAAATCAATAGGAAATAAACAATTTTGGACCTTGACAATAACATCCTCGACAATTCCCTGAGGTTCAATGGTGGATCGGTCCGCCAATTGTAATGTAACCTCAATGGGTTTTAATTCACCGAATTGGAATTCCTCGAATAAGACCGTAGGGATGAGATTTATAAAGGCACCTAAGTCTACAAGTGAGCGATCAAAAGTGGTGTCATTTATGACAACCGAAATGAGTGGTGCGCTTGGGTCCTTTTTCTTGAGAGGCAGCTTGATCTGTACAACCGAGCTTACTGTCTCGGAAAGGACCACTCATCTTAGTTTCTTGTTCTGCCTTTTTGGAGTACACATCTTTCAAAATTTAGCATAGGCAGGGATGTACTTGATAGCATCTAGGAGGGGGGATGTTTATCTCAACTTACCCAAATAAGTCCATAAGATCTTGGTGAGAGGGCTCAGATTTCTTTTCATAGAAGGATTGGATTACAGTGCTTGAGGGGAAGGAATAAGATTTGAATCTTGTGATTTTTGTGTGTCTTTTTCTTCTTGAGTAGGGGGTGAGAGTCGACTTGCATAGGAATGATGTGGGTTTCATCAGGTTGTTATGAAGGCCTAGGATTAGTAGTGGTTTTCCCACTCCTCAATGTAATTGCATTTGCAGTTTGGTTATTCCTGGGAGGAAGTTGGGGGGCCTGTTGTTGATGGAAACGAAGTGGGTGCTGTGGTGCTAAGTTAAGGGGAGGCTGGTTATGGTTGGTTTGATTTAGATGGCTGCTTTGATAATGGTTCCTTTAATTGACAAGGTTGGGTATGGGTTGGTATGCTAAATGTCCTGCAGGTCTTTGGGTTAGAGTAACCCTAATCTGACTATGCAGATTTGTAACAACACTGGTTACTTCTAACATTTGGCTTTGCATTCCCTGCAGGATTTTCATAACCTGGGCATTGATGTCTTCTTGAGATAGCCCAGGTTGATAAAAAGTCTGATTCAACCCATACCCTCCAAATGGGTTTTGTTTCCGAGAGGGAATCGGATTGGTCCAGGAGTGGTTCAGGCAGTTCCTCCAATTAGAGGAATTTCTAAATTGCTCTTGAAGGGTAGAGATATTTTCAATGGGGCTAAAGTTTGGATATGTGTAGGTCCTTGGTGAACCATAGAAAGCCTCAAGAAATTGATTATTCTCAACAGAGAAAGTATTGAGATTATGAAAGTTTTCCCTTTTAAGCAAGTTAGGCGGGGTTAGATGTGGAGCTTGTAGAGCCTAGCTGGGTGTGGTAACTCTTTCCTCCATCTTCTTCTAGTTCAATTGCATCTGGTCCAGTCGGTGAGCAATCAATTTGAGATCATCTTGGGTAATGGGGATAGATTGAGTACCTATCTCATGAACACTGAACCACAGATTTGTAGTTTTGCCAAAGGTGTTCATGGATGTATGATTAAATGAGATTTCACAAATTTCTTGAAATAAGCCATAGGCACTTTCAGCATCCTTATTTAGGAAGTTTCCACCACACGAGGAGTCGATAAAATGCCAAAGTTGATCTTGTAATCCATGGTAGAAGATCTACACGAGCTGCTGGTGAGCATGTTTTCACAATGAAAAGTTAGGGTTTCGGGAGAACCTGCCATCGTAGTTGCAAAAATCGCTAACCAAATAAAATTTATACCGAAACTCAAGGTAAGTCCCAAGTCGAACACAGGGAGGCAAATATTTGGTTTTGAAATCTGTGCTTTCGATTTTATTTGTTTTTGTTGTTTTTATCTTTTGCAATATTTTTTGTATTTCAATAAGTCAAGAGATTAAGTCGATAATGTCTAACTAATCTACTTGCAAAATAAGGCAAAGAGAGAGAGAGAATATCAATGTATATCTAAAAGAGTTTGATACAGATAATTCAAGATAATTACAACTAGACTAAAAAGCAATAAAAGATAGAGGTGAGAAGAGTCCCCCTCGACAACTGTTTGGAGGATGACTCACTCTGACGTCGCCTAGATGAAGGTGGTGGGAAGCTGGAGGAAGGAGAATGGTGGCGGAGGAAGGAGGACAGGACAGGACGGCATCGCAGCGAGGATCTACTTCCTGAAGTGGTGAGAGGATGGCCACGAGATGCTCCATGAATAAGGGTGAGAGGCAGGAAAAATATGTGTTTTCTACTCTAAAGGTGCATCCTGGGCTTGGGACAAGCTCTCTCTAGAGCCTTGGAGGTGGTGAGGGAGAGAAAGGAAGAGATGAAGATGGATGGAAGGGTGTAGGTCCTTTTATAGTGGAGGAGAAGAGGCAAAAATCCATCCATGTGCTATAGCGACATCAAAGACATCGCTGAAGATCCACCCTAAAGGTCACTGAATCTCGTGCATAGCACCGCTGGCACTTGCTCACATATCTGCTTGCACAGCTGCTAAGGCATGGTTGAAGGAGAGCCGTCGAATCGAGATCATGCGGCCGAGCATGCGTGGAGATCGTGCCTCTTGATCGCACATTGGATCGCGTGTGGGCTTTTGCATGCCATCGCGCTTGAAGGTTGCATGGGTCTGATCGCACCACGTGGCGTGTTGATGCCACTAGATGCTGATCGGGTGGCTTCAATTGAAATCCACACATGCACTGAGGACATGGGAGCTGCGGGACGTTTCGAATGCTGGTCGCCACTTTGCGAGTGCGGTCCCACTATTACATTGCGAGCACAATTGTGTCTCGAGGAGAAATTGGGTGCTGAGGGTGCGAAGGCATCCCAGCCATTGGATCTTGATCCAACGGCTAAGGTGCGGGGGCGGGATGATGGGTGTGCTTAGGGTAGCCCTTGGGCAGTTCGAATGATGCCACATGGCATCATATGGGTCGTCCATCTTCAATTGCGCCTTGAAAGTGCTACGGATATCAGATTAGACCAATTTTCACGCCGTTGGACTGCGATCATCAATTCGGATCCACCCATATGGTTGGATTCTTCATTTGAAGCTCCAAAATGTATCACCTAGCCCCTTGGCCATTGATCTTCCTTGAACTGCATAAGGTGCTACGGAAGTCCAATCAAGACAACTTCGGAGGCATTAGACTCTGATTGTCATCTTGATCAGATTTGTATGGTCAGATCATCAATTCGAGGCCCTGAGATAAATCTCCTTCTCTCCTAACCACAAAAGAATGTGAATTAACCTAAAATTTATACAAACTATTCTAAATGTAGAATGATGCATGCTATGCAATGGAATTCATCTCTAAGCCTAGGAAAATGCATAAATAGGCATTTTATCCTAAATGGATGTATCTACATCATACACCCATGCCTATCTTTTGATAGTCCCTAGCGAAAATCAAACTAAATGCTATGTATAAAAATAGAATTACTACTCGATCTCTTATAGCATTAGTTGTTTATTAACAAAAGGAAATTTCGACTAAGGTCCTAAACTACAAAGACTCAACAGTGCCCAGGTGTCTACTAAAATGCAGATCGCCAAAGTCCTTGCCTTATTTTGAAAAGAGAAAATATATTTTTTATGTTTTTTTCTTCTTTTCTAATTTTTTTGGATTTTTGAGTTTAGAGTTTCAGGATAGCTTTCTACTGCTACCCAACCCACCCAAGACTCGAAAAGAACTTCAAGTTCTAAACATCTTGTGAAAAGTGATAGACTCACTAAGCGGCCATTAAAATGGACTTCAGGTTTCTACGACCCTAAGTAAGCTTAAGAGTTTTTGCCTAAAGGTTTATCTTTCTGATCGGTAGCTTTCTTCATACTTTTTTTATTTTTTTATGGGGTCAACACAAGGGTGAACCTAGTGTATATCTCCCCAGTTTATTCTACTTTCCCACTTCTTCCCTGAGTGTTTTGGGAATTATTTGTATATTTTTGTGAGCTGGGTTCTAGACAACCTGCCAATGGGCTGTTACCCACGACAACTTGCCAACCATACTGATGCGGTAAAGTGTGGTTTTTTTTCTCCTTTTTGTGTTTTTCTTTTGTTTCTTTTTCTTTTTTAGTATCTTGTTTTTTTCTTTTCTTGAGTAGGTGGCTTCCCTAATCTAAGATTTATCTAAAGGCAGTAGAAAGAGTGTGGTCATGTAGCTGGGCTCTAGACAACCGACCAATGGGCTGCTACCCACGATAACTTGCCAGCCATACTACCTTAGAAAGTTCAATAGTTACCTAATTTCCATAAAAATCGTCGAAAAGTGAGTCAGTGCAAATAGTGTGTAAATGCTTTAGACTTAAAGTCCCCTCAAATCAGAGGGCGAGTTGATAAGTCGTGTACTTATCACCCTAATTTATTAACCAAATTATAATAGAATTAACGTGGAATGGACTCGAGAATAGGTCCACATTTTAGTGGACACCCGGACTGATTAAGCCCGAAGACCTAAAGAATCTAAGTGTTTAGGTCCTAAAGTTTTATTTTCTAAAGTTTACAACTTTTAATGCCTAAGTTCTCTTCTCCTAATTCTAATTTCTTTTCTTTTTGAATTTTTTTAAGAAAAGAAACCCCACGAAGCTAACAAAATAATTTTAGGATTAAGTATCCACCCTCCATTCCTAAATGATGCAATGTTCTCATTGTAAAAATAAAGACATGAAAAGGCCGGAATAAACATAATATCAACTGAATTTCATGATAAATTCGGTTAGCTTCGTAGAGAAAATGGAATATCCACATGTGCTAAGTTAATTGCTTTTAGCTAGGCATAATTTACAAACAAAGAGAAGGTTAAGAATTGACAAGTGCAGGTTAGGATCAGAATTAAAAAATTGATCCCAAGACCCACCGGTAGGTGTCCACAGATGTGGACCAGATCATGGTGCAAGCCCATGCCCTGGGGTTGAGTGGTTCTAAGGTTCTGGATGAAAATCACCCAGAACCAGAGATTGTTGTGTTTGTGGGGGCTGAGCCTGCGGTTTTGTAGTGTGCAACCCAAGTCTAAAATGTTGAACAATGGGTAGGTCTAAATCACTGGGCCTATTTGTCCATGTGGAATTTGGCTCAAAAATATTATCAATTATGTTATGCTTAGGTTACACATCTCCAGAATAAAAATTATCATAAGGGTCCTGGTAAAAAGTAAGTGGTTTCAGGTCAATAGGAACCCTTAGATCCAAAATTATACTTCCCTTAGAGTTAGCCTCCCAGATTTTCATTCCCACATTTCTACCCTCCAAAATTAGGGTTTTTGGTACCTTCAGATCGTTGTACACCCCATCTAAAATATACATGTTAAACAATTGTGGCTCAATCAGGATTGACATGGGTCCAATAATTTCAAAAATATCATCATTCAACTCTTTGGGGTGTGGTTGAGGAATGGGGCTACTAATTGAATCTTCTTGTAAATCAGGATTCGAATTCTTCATGTTAGCCCCAAGAAGATCACAATCTTCAATTATCGGGCTATCAAATGATTGATCAAGTTCCTATGACCCGTTTGTCTCACTAAAATCATTTTCGTTAGGCTTAGGTGAGACTTCGCCTAAAGATTCCTCACCCTCAAAATGAAAGAACTCTTGATCCTCATTTATACATGTCTCAAAATCATATGTTGTTCCTTGGTCTATAGAGACATATTTTTCCTCGCTCCCTGGCTCGAGGATCTCGGGTGAGAAAATCAGTTTATCCTCAATGGGTTGCTCTAAACCAACCTGGTCATCCCCGATTTCACAAAAAATGTCCCCCCCGACAGGTGCCTAAGCAGGTTCTAACATTGGCTCTCCTGAAGGGGGTTCATCTTAAGAATCATCCAAAGATTAGACTAGGAAAACCACAAATTTCATCCTCAATCTCGACAATTTCCTAAGAAAAAACTCACCTGGTCCTTTATCCTTAACATCTTGGAGTCAATCCAATAAAAAACTATTAAGCACATCAATCATTTTGATCATAGGCTCCAATGCTTCAGTGCATGGTGTTGGCTGAGCTTCTAAAGATTGTATAGTGTTCCTCAAGTTAGCCAACACCATATCCTGGACCTAGTTCACCTGAACCGAATGGTTCGGTTCAAGGTTAGGTGGGTTTGGGTTTAATCTAGGAGGGTCAAGAAATTGAGGTCCTCCCTATTAATAGGTCATTTCGGGTTGTTGAAAGAGAGGTGGTGACCTATGTTCAACATAATCCAGGATAGGGTAGGTGTTATAAGCATCATATCCTTCTTAATTGTAGATCGGGTTGGTTTGTTCATAAGTGGGCAGTGATCTATAATTAATGTAACTCTAGGAAGGATAATAATCATGATCATGATGTCCAAGGTTAGGTCTTGGACATTGAGGTCCGAAATCATATCTCCAATCAAAGTTATCCCGACTAGTGGATGGGTAATCATAAGTCAAGTTAGGATATTAATCATCTTGAGGATAAGTGGTAGCAGAAGGGTAGGATTGGAATTGTATGTACAGTGTGGAAGGATACATGAAGTAGGAGGGAAAACAGAACAGAGAAAGGTACCCTACAGTACAATCAACTAAACTTATCCTTAAGTTGGTAGCCTAAAGACCTATAGACTCCCAGGACCCGTCTTGAGATGATAGAAATGATTTGGTCTCCTTCTATCTGGTCAATCTAACTAGTTAGAGGGAGGGGTTGGGGAGAAGGTTCTTCCTTTGGCTTGCGCCTCCGATTCCTTTGATACCCCTTAACCATTGTCGTTTGATGCTACTCCCCTAGCTAGACATCAAGTGGACCAGTAGAAGCAGATTAATAGAAAAAAATCTTAGTTGGAGTCCCAAAGAGCGGTTAATCCTTAAGGGCAACATCTACTCAGTTTTAATTAGGCTTAGGAAGATTGTGTTCTTAGAATGTGATGGGCCCTTTAGATAGGTTGTGCCCTTAATGATCAATTCAAATGTTTGTGTGTGCACAACCAAGGTTTTCAAACAAGGTTATTATGATATGTCTTTTAGGGTTTAACCTGAAGATTCCTACGAGAGGGGGTGAGATCTGCGGAATATAATATGAAAGTGCAAAAATATAAATATACAATCTCACAAAAGACAATCACACAAGATACACATGTATTTTTAGGAGGAAACCTAAACCGGGTGAAAACCACCACCTAACCCTCTCGAGTTAGGATTTTGCGATCAACTGAGTCCATCAAAATCCACTAACCGAACTACTCTAATGAGGGCAGCTCAACCTCTATACAACCACGTTACAGGTACGAAGGTAGCATTCCTCAAACCTTTTCTCTTCACGAGAAGGTTTTTGTCTCGCAAAAGAGATGGGAATTCGCAAAGTGAATACCTAAACAAAAACAAATACAAATTTCCTATAGAGCCACAAAGTAAAGTGAATAATACTAGCTTCTATAAGCAAAGAAGAACTTCCCTTAGATGGAAGTGAGTAGGTGTGATCTCGGTAGAGTATTGAAGCTCTCAAATGTGACGAGTGGGGCTTTGGAGAGCAAGATCACTTCTCTTCTTGAGAATAGCTTCTGAATGACACAAATGGATGTGGAAAATGATTTCTAATGGTGTGTCTTTACAAGAGAGGGCTACCTCTCTATTTATAGGTGGCTTAAGAAGGCTTTGGAAGGCCTTGTAAGGCTTCCATAGCCGTTGGGAATTATCCCAAGGCAAAGCAGGCCTTATCAGAATCATTAATGATTCTGATAAGGTCATCAGATATCTGGGAAAAAGATCAGACGTCTAGAAGTCATATTTAAAACGTTTGGAAACTAGATCAAACGTCTAATACTAAACGGGTTCTCTTACTGACTTTCATTAAACCTAAATAGGGTTCTAGTGTAAATCAATCAAATGACGTACAAGACGTTTGGCATTAAATCTAGACGTCTAGAAACCTAGAAAACTACAGGAATTGATTTCTCGAGGTCCAAACGACTATATTCGTCTAGGAAAGCGATTTTGGGTCAATCGAGGCAAAACTGCTACTTATCAGACATCTGGAGTCCTCTAAGGACATCTGAAGATCAAAGGTCAAAACCTCAACGATCATTTTCCAAGTCAATGTTCCACTAATTGGACGTCTGGCAGAGTCATCAGACGTCTGCTAAGACATCTGGACTAAGGGTCGGTCATCTGAAATCAACAGACAAAAGGTTCTAAGACCAGCCCTATAAGTTTAAACGTCCGATTCAACATTTAGGCATCTTAAAGTTCACTATCAGACATCTGATTATAAGATTAGACATCTGATAAGGTTGTCTGAAGCCTATTCTAGTTTTTCTAAGTCTTTTACGAAAAGCTTATGTATCCTAAGGTTGTGCAAGTGTTCCTAAGACTACTATGAGGGTACTTTGAGGCTCTTTAACATGAATCTAAGAAAGAAAGAATAAAGAGCAACAAAAGAAAGATACATAGAACAAGATAAAATGAAATATATCATATTCTTGTCTTCATGCCTTCTTCAAGTTATCGCTCCTCGCGAAGCTCCATCTACTCCGTCAAGCTCCTCCAATCCACCATGGATGCGAGCTTGAATTCCATCTTTACACTTGTATCCATTTGCAATTGTCCTAAAATCTTGGACTTAAAAGCAAATATTAAATAACAAGTGTTTTGTTATCATCAAAATAGACAATCATGGCACCCTTGCACCAACAATCTCTCCCTTTTTGATGATGACAAAATGATAAATAATAATGCATAACAATCTCCCCCTTTTTGACATTATCAAAAAGGTTTATCCACTTTTAATGCTCCTAAAACTCCCCCATAAAACATGCTCTTCTAAACCTGTGTTACTTTCATTTAACAAGAATAATATTCTCCCCCTTTTTAAAATAACAAGATAGTTATATGATTATCTCTCCCTTTCTAAAGGAAATATAACTATGTTAACAACTCCCTCTTAAAGATGGACAATTATTTCATCAATTTTAACTCCCCCTATCTATATGCTATTAATAAAGAGATAGGGAAAAAGGGATTACCTCACCTACCATGACCAATAGAATGGCTCAAATGGAGGTGGATGCCAAACCGGATGGGGTTCCCATCTGTAGGCTGGAGGTTCGGGCATCGGTGCCAGTCTCCAATCGAGCGATCAACGCTAGACAGCTTGGTTGATCGTTCGTCATCTCGTCAGTCTTCTCTTCTCGTTCCTCAGTCTACTTCTTGGTCCTCCCAATTCGTCAGTCTACTTATTTGTGTGTTGAGTTAAGGTGTATCAAATCCACAGGTCAGATTCTGGTTAAGTGGTAGAATCAATGTGATTATGCATCTTAGGTTGAGAAATTTGTGGGTTTTTAAGTGTCTCAGTTTAATCCCACAAAAAGTGAAGCATAATTTTTTTGTATTTTTTTTTAATTTATGGGTGAGGTGAGGTGAAGTGATAATCAAACAACCAGGACTAACCTAGGATTTATGCAAGCTCCTAGGTGAATTAGGGTTTGAGTTATTAATATGGCAAAGTGAAAACTAGGGTGAGGGTGGTGGGGATATACTTACAAAACCTTCATCTGCACTTTTCTCCGATCTAACTACTCTAGCCCACCTTGAAAGAGTACCTACAATCATAGTAAGATCAGAGAAAAAGTGAGATAAAAGTTAAGGTAGAAAAATGCGAGAAAAATCAAAGAGCGTTACCTCCCCGGCAATGGCGCCAAAATGGTGAGCGTGTTTTCGCGATGAAAAGTTAGGGCTTCAGGAGAACCCGTCGTCATAGTCATAAAAATCGCTAACCAAATAAAATTTATACCGAAACTCAAGGTGAGTCCAGGGAAAACACAAGGAGGGGAATGTTTGGTTTTGAAATCCACGCTTTTGATTTTATTTGTTTTTGTTGTTTTTATCTTTTGAAATTTTGTTGTATTTCAATAAGGCAAGAGATCAGGTCGATAATGTCTAACTAATCTACTTGCAAAATAAGACACACAGAGAGAGAGAATATCAATGTATATCGAAAAGAGTTTGATACAGATAATTCAAGATAATTACAACTACATTAGAAAGTGATAAAAGGTAGATAGAGGTGAGAAGAGTCCCCCTTGATGGCTACTTGGAGGATGACTCGATCTGACGTCGCCGAGATGAAGGTGGTGGGAAGCTAGAGGAAGGAGAATGGTGACAAAGGAAGGAGGACGCAACAGGATGGTGTTGTGGCGATGATCTACTTACCGAGGTGGTGAGAGGACGATCATGGGATGCTCCACAAATGGGTGTGAGAAGCAGGAAAAATATTTGTTTTCTACTCTAGAGGAGTAACCTGAGCTTGGGACAAGCTCTCTCTAGAGCTTTGAAGGTGGTGAAGGAGAGAAAGGAAGAGATGAAGACAGATGGAGGGGTGTAGGTCTTTTTATAGTAGAGGACAAGAGGCAAAAACCCATCCATGGGCTATAGCTACATCAAAGACAACGCTGAAGATTCGCCCTAAACGTCACTAAAGATCGTGCACACCACCGCTGGCACTCCCTCATGCATCCGCTTGCACAGCTACTAAGGCATGGCTGGAGGAGAGCAGTCGGATCGAGATCGTACAGTCGAGGATGCGTGGAGATCACGAGGATGCATGCAGATCGCGCCTCTTGATCCCGTGTTGGATCGCGCATGGGCTTCTGCGTGCCAGCACACGTAAAGGTTGCACGAATTTGATTGCACCACGCAGCGCGTTGTATGCCGCTAGATGCTAATCGAGTGGCTTCAATTGAAATCCACACGTGCGCTGAGGACACGGGGGGCGCGGTGCATTTCGAATGCTGGTCGTCGCTTTGCGAGTGCTGTGTCCCACCATTGTGCTACGAATGCGATTGTGTCTCGAGGAAAAATTGGGTGTTGAGGGTGTGGAGGCATCCCAACCGTTGGATCTTCATCCAATGACTAAGGTACGGGGGCAGGATGATGAGGGCGCTTAGGGTAGCCCTTGGGCAGTTCGAATGATGCCACATGGCATCATTTGGGCCATCCATCTTCAATTGCTCCTTGAAAGTGCTACGGATATCGGATTGGACCAATTTTCACACTGTTAGGCTACGATCGTCGATTTGGATCTATCCATATGATTGGGTTCTTCATTTGAAGCTTCAAAATGTATCACCTAGCCCCTTGGCCGTTGATCTTCCTCGGACTACATAAGGTGCTACGGAACTCTGATCAAGACAACTTCGGAGGTGTTGAACTCTAATTGTCGTCTTGATCAAATCTGTATAGTCAGATCATCAATCTTAGGCCCCAAAATAAATCTCCTTCTCTCCTGACCACAAAAGGATGCGAATTAACCTAAAATTTATATAAACTATTCTAAATGTAGAATGATGCATGCTATGCAATATTTATAATATGGAATACATCTCTAGGCCTAGGAACATGCATAAATAGGCATTTTATCCTAAATGGATGTGTCTACATCAGCTGCCGTAAGGGAACCTCGTGGTGCGAGGAACTTCATAAAAGATCTTGGAACCGTTCCTAAGCATTATGTAGAGTCTCGCCAAATTTTTGTTGGAAGGTCATAATAGATCTTCGCAAGGAATTGGTACGACCTGTAGGAAAGAATTTTTTTAGGGAAGCACTTTCAAGCTGAGGCTAGGCTGTAATAGATCTATCGATGGTTCTAAACCAATAAGCGGCCTTATCTTGAGAGACAATGGGAATAGCCGCATTAGCCATTGATCTTCTCGTACATTAAGGGAACGGGTTTGTGCGAGGAGAGTAAGCTCCTCAAGGTGGCTGAATGAGTCTTTTCTAGGAAGGCCATGGAAATTCTTAATCAGGTTTAGAATGGCCGATTTGATTTCAAAGTCCCCTTCTAGAATGACCACCCTTAGTTTGTCCTCATAGTTGGAAGGATCATAAAAATCCTTAAGATGAGCAACAGGCTGCTGACGGGGTGGTAGGTTTTGCCCTTGGTTGGCTAGGTTTGTTACAGTCCTAGCCAACTGTTATTGGTTTGCTTGTAGTTGAGCCAGCTGCTCAACAATCATAGAGAAGGGATTAGGCGGGGGGGTTGATGTTGTTCTTGTGGCATCTCAGCATTAGGTATCTCCAGGCTGGGCAAGTTAGGGATGGGTAAGTCAAAGATAAAGGGGTTAGTTTGAGGATTTTGGGTGGAAGAGTTAGAGGTGGGATTCAAAGCGGGGTTAGACGAATTTTGTGGTTGAGTGGTGGAAGTGGTAGTAGACCTATTTTGCATGTTTTCCATTTTTTATGAATGCAAGGAAGAGGATCTTTCTGTGCGGGGGGCAAAATCAAGTGGTTCCACCAAGTGCAGAGTTTAGGACCGTCGCCCATGGATACAATGGAAGAACGGGGAGGAGAGGAGGGAAAGATGAGAAGAACTATGCAATCTGTTGGTGCTAGAGCACCGCGATCGGTTGTTTTGATGATAGCAAAACACGTGTCATTTAACATTTGCACTTCAAGTCTTAGATTTCAGGTAAATTACAAATGGAGACGTGATTAGACAGAGCTCGAGCTCGCATCCAAGATGGATTGGAGGAGCTTGATGGAACACAGAGGAGATTCGCAAGGAGCGATAGATTGAAGATGGAAGGACAAGAAGAATAGGATAGAATTCTGTTTATTTCTTTCATGTACTTTTATCTTTATTTCCTTGCTCTTTTTGTTCCTTAGAACATCATATTAAAGAGCCTCAAAGTACCCTAACAGTAGTCCTAGGAACACAGGCACAACCCTAGGATACTTAAGTTTTCTGTAAAAAACTTAGAAAACCAATATAGGGTCCAAACAGCCATTTCAGACGTCTAATTCCAAAATCAGACGTCTGGTAATATGTTTTAAGACGTCTGACTGTTGATTCAGACGTTTGATAACAATTAGGCTGGACTTAGTTAGCTCTGTCTGATGAAATCAGACAGCCAGACTTTAGACCAGACGTCTTAGAAGACGTCTGATGTTTTTGTCAGACGTCCAATTAATGGATTGTTGGCCGGCTTAGCAAACGCTGAAGGATATGACCGTTAGAGCCTTATCAGACATCCTTAAGCCTTTCCAGATGTCTGATAGATGACCGTTTTACCTCGACTAACCTGAAAATCTCTTCTCAGAGATTTTCTAGCCGTTGCACTCTCTTGGAAATCCATTCTCGCAGAAAAGTAGGTTTCCAGATGTCCATACTTAGTGCCAGACGTCCTGTATGTCGTCTGATGGACTTGCACTAGAACCCTGTTTAGATCTGATTCAAGTCAGGAAGAAACCCGCATAAAATCAGACGTCTGACCTTATTTTCAGACATCTTAAACTGGTTTCCCAGACGTCTGATGCCAGGATCAGACGTCTGATAACCCTGTCGGTGCAATCATTGTTCTTGATTTCGGCCTGATTCTCTTGGGCTTTGCACCCAACGGCTATGGAAGCTTTCCAAAGCCTCCCAAAGCTTTCTTAAGGCCTCTATAAATAGAGAGGAACCTCTTGCACACAAACACACACCTAGATACACAAGACACACCCAAGCAACATACTTTCTACTCTTTTGTGTCCTAGAGAAGCTCTTGCTCTCCAAGCTCAAGTTCTACATCTTGAAAGCATCAAGCCTTTGCGCACCCGCTCTCCCGCCGTAGTTCACGAGAGCGACGTTGCGCCGTCGCGTGGCTCACGCACTCGCGTCATCGATTCGAAGCACTCCTTGCAAAGGGGAGTTTCCTAATTCCTATAGAAGCTAGGTTTAAATCTTTGGTGGCTCTATAGGACTATATTTGTTATTTATCTTTGTTACTTTAGTTGGGTATTCGCTTTGCGAATTCCCGTCTCCGTCGTGGGACAAAATCCTTCTCATGAAGAGAAGGGGTTGAGGAACGCTACCCTCGCACTTGTAGCGTGGTTGTAATTGAGGTTGAATCACCCTCGTTTAAGTGATTCGTTTAGTGGATTTGATCAACTTGGTTGATCGGAAAATCCTAACTCGAGAGGGTCAGGTGGTGGTTTTCACCCGATTTGGGTTTCCACCTAAAAATAATTGTGTACTTTGTGTGATTGAATTTTGTGAGATTATTTTATATCATATTTCAGCAATTTATTACATCACCCCCTCTGGGTAGGGAATCTACAATTGGTATCAGAGCAGGTTCTTGCGAGATCGGAGTAAACCCTGGCAAGAAGATCATGGAGGGGAGCAGTTCCGCGAGTAGGATTTCCGAGGGCCAGTCTACGACTCGTCCGCTGTTCTTCGATGGGAGCAACTACCCTTACTGGAAGCTGCGGATGAAGACATGGCTTCAAGCCACCGACTTTACAATTTGGGCTAGGTGCGAGACCCCCTTCGACATCGTAGAAAAATCCGCCGCAGGATACTCGCAGCAGCAGATCCGGGAACTCTCGCTCAACGCGAAAATAATGAACGCGTTGTACTGCGCGCTCAGCCCGGAGGAGTTTAACAGAATCTTGCAATGCGCCACCGCATATGAGATTTGGCATACTCTTGAGGTAACTCACGAAGGTACCTCTAAGGTAAAAACTTCTAAAATAAATTTACTTTCTTAAGAATTTGAATCTTTTTCTATGAAACCTAACGAATCTTTAAGTGAGATGAACACTAGGTTCACTCTCATTGTAAATAATTTGAAATCTTTAGGGAAGACTTTCATCAAGGGGGAGCTTCAAGGGAAGCTTCTTCGTTCCCTCGGACCGGAGTGGGAACAGAAGTCACCGCCATCGAGGAGGCAAACGAAGTGGAGGAGCTCAACATGGAAGATCTCCTAAGCAAACTAATGGCCTACGAGACAAAGTTGAAGCAGAAGAAGGATGCCCCGGAGCCAAAACCAAAGAAGACTCTTACCTTCAAAGTTGTATCGGATAGCGAGGTAAGTTCCGATGACGAAGACTTTAAAATTTTACTTAAAAAGTTTTCCAAGTTGTGTAGGGAATCAAAGGAGAAGAAGGAAAGGCTGAGACGTTGCTATCACTGCAACGAAAAAGGGCACCTACGACCAGAGTGCCCTCTTCTCAAAAAGGAGAAGAAGAAGGAAAAGGATAAGAAATCTAAGAAGAAGGCGTTCCAAGCCACTTGGGATGATTCAAGCTCGGAGGAAGAAGAAGAAAAGTCTATAGAAGAAGAAACCGCTTGCTTTGGTTTCATGGCCAGAGGAAGTGATAGCGACAGCGAAAGCGGAAGCGACTCAGACAAGGTAAATTTCGATTTACAAGAAGCTTTTAATGAACTATTTGATGTTAGTAAATCATTAAGAATAGAAAATAAAAGCATTAAAAAAAACCTTAGCTTTCTTAAATCTGAAAATGATAGGTTAGAAATAAAACTTAAGGACCTAGAAAGCAGCTCTAGTCCTAAGGATAATAATCTGTTATTAGAAAATAAAAATTTAATCAATGAAAATACTAAATTGATTGAATAAAATGATAGTTTAAAATTAGAAATTTCTGATTTAAAGACTAAGATGCATATTATAGAAAAAGAAATTGCATGTCTTAGAGAAAACTTCAACAAATTAATCAACAAAGTAGATAATTTTTATAGCCCTAAGGTTGAGAAAGGATCTCCGTCAAGGAGACCCGCTAACAGATCTGGATCCAAGCTCACTTGGATACCGAAGAAAGAATTGGAATCTTGTTTTGTAGGTTTCAGGGATAACTACAACACGAAGGACTGGACCTACAAGCTCAAGGCTGGTCAACTCAAGTTGGGAGAACCAAGGAGTAGACCAAGGAGGAGAATAAGAAGACCGACAAGATGGCGAATAAACGATGGACCCACCGCACGTCGACCACCAGATTGGAGACTAGCGCCGATGCCTGGGCCTCCAAGCTATGAATGGGAGCCCCATCCGGTGTGGCATCCACCACCTCCATTTGGGCCATTTTATTGGCCATGGTAGGTGAGGTAAAAATTCTTTACCCTATCTTTTTATCATTAGCATCTAGATAGGGGGAGTTAAAAAAAATTATGAGCTAATTGTCAATTTTTAAGGAGGAGATGCAAGTTAGCTAAATTTCCTTTAGTAAGGGGGAGAAAAATAATAGCTATCTTGTTGTTACAAAAAGGGGGAGGACATTACCCTTGTTAAAAGAAATTCATAGAAGAGCATGTTTTAAAGGGGAGTTGTAGGAAATTTAAAATCAATCAAACCTTTTTAATAATGTCAAAAAGGGGGAGGATTTTTTTTGCATTATTATTTATGATTTTGTCATCATCAAAAAGGGGGAGATTGTTGGTGCTAGAGCACCATGATCGGTTGTTTTGATGATAACAAAACACATGCCATTTAACATTTGCACTTGAAGTCTTAGATTTCAGGTAAATTACAAATGGAGACGTGATTAGATGGAGTTCAAGCTCACATCCAGGATGGATTGGAGGAGCTTGATGGAAAACAGAGGAGATTCACGAGGAGCGATAGATTGAAGATGGAAGGACAAGAAGAATAAGATAGAATTCTGTTTATTTCTTTCATGTACTTTTGTCTTTATTTCCTTGCTCTTTTTGTTCCTTAGAACATCATGTTAAAGAGCCTCAAAGTACCCTAACAGTAGTCCTAGGAACACCGGCACAACCCTAGGATACTTAGGTTTTCTGTAAAAAACTTAGAAAATCAATATAGGGTTTAAACAGCCTTTTCAGACGTCTAATTCCAAAATCAGATGTCGGATAATATGTTGTAAGACGTCTGACTGTTGATTCAGACGTCTGAAAGCAATTAGGCTGGACTTAGTTAGCTCTGTCTGATGAAATCAGACGGCCAGACTTTAGACCAGACGTCTTAAAAGACGTCTGATGTTTTTGCCATACGTCCAATTAGTGGACTGTTGGCTGGCTTAGCAAACGCTGAAGGATATGACCGTTAGAGCCTTATCAGACGTCCTTAAGCCTTTCCAGGCATCTGATAGATGACCGTTTTACCTCGACTGACCTGAAAATCTCTTTTCAGAGATTTTCTAGCCGTTGCACTCTCTTGGAAATCCATTCCCGCAGAAAAGTAGGTTTCCAGACGTACAGACTTAGTGCCAGACGTCCTGTATGTCGTCTGATGGACTTGCACTAGAACCCTGTTGATGTGTCGGTTTGGATTTGATGACCGGGTTTTGGTTTTGTTATAACGTTGTAGTAAAGCCGGTTATTACCAACATTTCAAATATAAATTTTTTACTCGGAAAATAAAAGAGTTCCCGAGGTCGAACTCAGGGAGCAAGTCGTATTCTAGAGATATACATGTTTCTTTTACAAAATAAAGAAAGAGAGAGGGAAAGAATTTGTTGTTCTTTTCGTTTTCTCCTCGTGATGTTCTTCTTTCTTTCTTTTCTTCAGATCTCCTTCTTCTTCTTTGTTCTGCAGAGGTGATGTTCCTCCTTCTTTCTTCAGATCTCCTTCTTCTTCGTCCTTGGTTTCTGTCTTGGTCTCTCTTCTTCTTTTTCTGCAATTGTGGTGACCCTTTCTCTTTTCCCTTTTCTTCTTTTCTTCCTTATGGCTGCAGAGCTTCTACCTTCAGCTACTAAGTCTTCCTTTCTTCTTCTTCTGCTTTGGCCGTTGCTCTTCTTTTCTTTCTTTCTTCAGCCTGCCTTCTTTCCTGCTCTGGCTGCTGACCTTCCGTCGTCTGACCCGGTGCTTCGACGACTTAACTATGCATTTGCTACAGTGCAGCTCCTTCTTCTTCCGCGGGTCTTCTTCTTCGCCTGCGCCTGCACACTTCAGAGTTTTTCGTCAGAGGCAAAACCTACTCTACCCTCCCCCCCCCGCGTCTCTCTTTCTCTCTGAAACCACTCTTGGGAAAGCTCTCCCAGAGCTATCGGGTAACCGGGTTCGGATCAGGCCCGGGTCCAGGCCCACCGGCATGCGTGGTGGGCGAGGAGTGCAGGTCAGTCGAGTCGGGTCGGGTCGGTTCGGGTCAGGTCCGCGAGGCGTGAGTGCGGACGAGACCG
Source organism: Thalassia testudinum (assembly GCA_037157565.1). Lineage (NCBI taxonomy): Eukaryota > Viridiplantae > Streptophyta > Magnoliopsida > Alismatales > Hydrocharitaceae > Thalassia > Thalassia testudinum. Next base: position 1,899,455 of record JAZHRO010000073.1, on the reverse strand, counting down.
GGTAACCGGGCGGGTGAAGGGGACCTCACCCCGTGTACTGAGGCAGTAAGGCTACTGCACTTTTGCATCTTATGTCGCTGCGGCTCTTCAGGCGTTGCCGAGGTGGGACTAAACGGCCCACCTCAATTGCGTGCCCGCAGCGGGGAATTCAGCAGGAGATGGCGGCGTCACGCGGAGTTTTCTTCCTCAGCTGCGAACCTGGTGTTTTGCCAAAACTCCTCGCAAGGCCTGGGAGTGAATCTGGGCTTGGCGCTGAGCGTGGCGCGCCTGTAGCTGCAGGCGGAAGCAGTTCCTCCTGCGCGTCAATGGCGGCGGAGGTCGGGTGGCCTGTTCAGAAGAAAACGGCCTCTCGGCCTAATCAGAGAGTGCCAGGAGCTTCGCCAGGGTGCGGCGAAGCTCGTGTGGGTGGTGGTGAGGCGCGGGGCGGCGTGCGAGGGCTGCCCTAGGTCGGACTGTGGGTCGGAGGATGGGTCTGTTCGGTGGAGTTGCAGAGGGTGATGTGGGGGAAGTGGTAGGGCGGAGGTTGATCAGGGTGAGGAGGCGGAGGTCCTGCGGTGGTCGGCGAGCCGTGTGGGTTGCTGAGGTGATGGGAGCGGCTCGCCGGAGGATGGCCGGAGGCGGAGAAGGTGAGGGTGAACAGGAGCGGTCGAGGGTTTAATCAAATAAAAGACAGTGAGGAAAAGAAAGAGGGGGAGATGGGGAGGAGTTCTGACCTAGCTACGGAGACGAAAGGGGCCGGGGCAGGGCGACAGTCGTATCGACTGTCGCCGGAGAAGAAGATGCCCAGGGGAAGGGGCGGCGGCGAGCAGAGGGCTGGAGAGGTGCCAGCTGGGTACGGCGTGGCGCAGGAAGAGCAGGGGAGGAGGTCTCTGCTGCTGGTATTGCGGCAGAGCGAAGAGGAGGAGGAGGAGGAACCGCCGGAGCTGGTGGGCGTCTGCCGGAGGGAGAGGAGAAGAAAGTTGGGGGTTTTCTCCGTCAGACCCGAGCTGCCCTGGTCGGTGGAGCAGCGGGGGGTATTTATAGGGATGAAACAGGGAGGAAGGCGGAGGGAGACGACGTGTCTCCCTCGCCGGAGAATGGTCGGAAACACGAACCCATACCGTACGTGCGTTCGCACGGCCGGTATGGTGGGCTACAATGACCAGGGGGGTGCCCCTGCGACGGCTGACGACGCAGGGCACCCCCGGTTTACTTGCCAAGTCCCCCACCTCACCCTGCACGGCGCCATGCTCCGCGCAAGGTCGCCGGAGCATGGTGCTGGCAGGTTTTGCAGGAGGGACCTGATTGCAAAGAACGAAGGAGAGTTAGGGGCCAAAATGCGAGGGTTCAAAAGTTGAGGGCCAAAGAGTAAATATATGAGGACCAAAGTGTAAAGTCGGTCAAGGAGGTTTCTTCTTAGGCTCAAGTTTTTATACATGACTAATTAGGACCTAAGGAATCTGATGGTGAATTTCATTTTCATCTTAAACCTTGTTTGACCGGTCAATTTGCGCAAAAACCCAAATTAAGTTATTAATTGGGCATGGTTCTCAATGTAGGTCAAAATGGGTTCTAAAGGCCAAATTGAAGGTTCTAAACCCTAGAGATTATTTTTCTATGAATTTTAGAGGGTTTATTCTATTTTTACTTTTCCTCGAACCTTGTGAATTGAAGTGGGTTGTTTTAGGGTTACAGATTTATCATTTAGTTTCTTGGAATTGCTGTAGCCCTTGCTAGATCATTTCATCCCACTTTTATTCTTATTAAGCTGCTTTGACCTATGTTTGGGCCCTGAATTACCCTGTATGCAGATTATACTGGTGAAATTGCATTTTTACCCCTTATGACTTGTTTTCTCCTTAAACTCAGAATTCTCTGAGTTAAGCCTTTCCTTGAGTTATGTAGGAGCTTTTATCCTTTGTATTGGGTCAAAATGAGCTAGTTATGGCTCATGATGAGGTTCTCATCATACCCCCATGCCTAGCTTTTGCTAGTCCCTTAGCAAAAACTTAAGGTTTCAACCCTTGTTCTAGACCATGAAGTTTTTAATAGTTTTAGATAAGTGCCTTTTTTATTTGAGCATAGATTAGGTTAGAATGCTGACCATAGGCCTAAAAGGTACTCTAGTACCAATCAAGATCCAAATCTGTCTAGCCTTAGCCTCAGTCTTTTAGCAAAGGTTTTTAAGGCCCACAAGAACTAACCTAAGGTTTATTGGACTTCGTGGTTAAAGCACCCGTGCTTGAAATGATTTTAGCCCTGGCTCAGTTCGCAGTGCGTTTTGTAAGAGAGAGATAGAAAGTTTTTCTGTTTGGAGAGTTTTCTCTCTCTTTTTCCTTTTAGTTCTAGCTTAGGATTGGCTTTTTCAACACGGTCTGTATCAGATTCCTTGCTCCCATCATCAATCCTCAAGGGTTCCTGGCGATCGATGCTTCGAGATAGCACCGCCCATGGCAACCCCCGGAACCCTGGCTATTGAGATTTCGAGATAATCCCATCCATGGTGTTCCGTGGCCGAATCCAGACCCTGGCAATTGACACTTCGAGATAATGCCATCCATGGAATCTGAACCAGTAGAGTGCTTACATGCCCCCAGTAGGATATGTAAATATCCTAAGAGACAAGCACCGAGGAGATGATATTTTGTTACGCATCTTCGAGGGGATTTCCCGCCTCTCTGCGCTGGGAACTCGTCCAAATCAACTTGTGTTGATCGGCCGCTCCTATTCTAGGTGTTCTTTTCAGATTTTTGCGATGCTTCTGCGTGATTCTGATTTTTACGCTTACTGAACCAGGCTGTGTGTGAGGTTAGGGTGCTTAGGTTACTGAGTCCCGTAAACCAAAAATTAGTTAACGAGGCCGAATACTCCCTAAGCCTTAGACCTAATACTTCAGCTTTTCATTTTCCTCAACCTCTTGAGGAGTGTCCAGATCTTAATAGGTACTAAGAGTCTATTCAAGAATGCCTAAGGTTTGCATTCTTACTAATCTCATTGTGCGCTTTTCAGTTATTTTCTTGAATGAGGTCTAGAACTTAGGTTAATTCCTTAGTTCCTTACTAATGACTATCACTTTTTCTCATATTTTTGTGCTCCTTTTTCATTTTGTTTCTTTTCTCCTTCACAAAATTTTCCTTCTCCTCTTTTCCTCTTATTCTTTTTCGAAAATTTTTTAATTTTTATGGTATTTTTGGCATATGTGAATTTTTTGTTTGAAACCTTTTCTTACAAGTTTTTGCACTTTCATACCCCCCCATGCCTAAGATTTGCAATGTCCTCATTGTAACCTAGGGGTTTTTATTCAACTAAGTTCATACATTAGGATAGCTGTTTTGATGAGTGAATGGGTCGGGGTGACTATTGCGGACGATTTCTAATCTCAGATGCAAGCACCTGAGGTGGGGTCGGTTGTCCTAAAGTGTGAACTTCAAGTGCAAAAAGCTGTCAGAACAAATTTCAGGTTTTCAAAGAGAATAACGGGCTGCCTCCCGTTGAGCGCTAAATTTGATGCCTTCAGCCAAGCGGGAAATGCGATGGAGAGGGGATGGTCAAATCAGCAGAGTTTTGTAAGACAAGCACCTTGATTAAGAGCCTGGTTGGTCCAACCAGGTGCTTGTTCAGATCAACAGGCTGATGATGCAGCCCAAACCCAATCAATCTGGTGGGTTGATAGATGTGGATAAAAAGGTGTGGAACCCACCATAAACTGTGAAGCTCAGATAGATGTGGAAGTGTAAACGCAGGGTTTGGCTGAGTCGAATCAGCCTGGTCAGAGTAGGGACCTGTAGAATAGTCAATGAATGACGCGGAAACCCTACGGGGGTGATCAGAGAATGATAGAGCATGGTATGTAGTCTGATCAATGTTCGAAACCCGATGTGGAAATGCAATCGGCTCGGTGAGAGGTGAATCTGAATAGAAATTGAGTCCGGTTGCGGGTCGGGGTTTGGGAGAGGTTTTGATCCGTTCTGTGTGTGCGGACAAGGTGGCCATTGTATACAAGGGCTCTTCTAGAAACAGATGATAGGTGGTTTTCTGTAGAGAGTCCTCTGGGTAACTATCAAATGCCGGAAGAGTGTCTGTAGGATGAAAGGAATCGGATTCGAGAAAAAATTTGGATTCTTGGTTGTAATCACTCTTGGCATTTTCTATTTTTGGTTCCTGAGGATCGAAAAGGAGTGATTCTGTGTTATTAGTGATCTCGGGAATCAGGACCTCAGAGTCAGAGTCAGAGTCATGTGAACTGAGGTCGTAGATAGGCCTGGCGTGTTCAGGAAGGGGAATCTCTCCGCAATTATAGTCAGATCTGAAATTGTCGGAGAGTTGGCGAAAATGATCATGAATTCCACCACAGCACAAATCATCAGATGTGGAATCAGCAGCCTGACTGGGTTCTAGCCTATATGTCACTTCTGGGCTCAAAAAGATGTTCTGTTCAAGCTCTAAGCTGGTAGGATAGACCCCATTAAAACCTTGCTCATCCAACTCCTCAGTTTCTGTATCATAAATTGGCATGTTTTCTGAAAAATCAATCAGATTTCCTGAGGATGTTGGAAAAGGACATTCATCAAATAAAGGCCCGGAATCATATTCTGTAAAAATTTGATCTTTCTCATAAGGGGCCTCATAATCTTCCCAATAAGTTTTGGATCTAGGTTCTAGGCTTAGGATGTGGGTAGAATTATTAGAACCTAAGTCCGAATAACCTTCGAGGGCTACCTTATCAAAATAAGGGGCGAAATTTATACCCTCGAAAGGTTCAGTAGTGATCTCATTATTGCAGGAGTTTTGGAATTCTAGGCTTGGCAATTCATGGTCTAAGTTTGGCTTATCATTGTGTTCTCCTGCAATATCCCAACCTAATTCAACATTGTCTTCTGTCTGGGTTGGGATTTTACAACCACTTTGTGCCTCAATCTCGAGATCTGGGAAACTGGATTGTTTCTTAATACTGTTCCAAGATGGTTCATCCTCTATTTCTGGTATATACGGGTATTTCTGGTTGATAATTTGTTCTACTGATTTCATCATTTCTACCCGTTTTATAAGGGCATCTTGGTGTTGTTCCCAAAGTACAGGATTTGTCAAGCATTGAAGGTATTCAGATTGGTGTAATTTTTCTATCTCAATGTATCCTGTCATGAGCATATCTCGGGTTGATCCTTTTGAAATTTCAGTCAATAGAATTTGGGCACAGTTTATGATGAAAGTTGTGGTTGTTGGAACATCAACCTGAATGTTTCCTATTGGTGTTGAGGGTTTATATTTGATTTCATAGATTTCAAGGGCATCCTCAATCATTTTATCTTTCATGGATCTCAGATATTCAGGTTTTTTACGTGGTAGTCTTGCTAGGTAATTAGGCTGCATTTTTGAATCAGGTGGTGGAATCAAGATATAGAATCAGAAGTTTGAATCGAGATGGAAGAAGGGGATTTTGTTCAGAATCAGAGGAAAGAGGGGCTATGTGAATGATTTCTGCAAAAACAAGGGAGCCGAGGCTTAGCCTCGGGGAGAGTGAATTTCTATAGGAGGTTTCAAGGACCTCCTGCAAAATACTGAAGGACTGGATGAGATAAGCAGGTGCTGGACCCAATCAAGACACCCAAAAATTGTTGGGTGACTATAGAGGTTCGGGGCAGATGGACCCCTTGATCAGAAAGATCATCCACCTGAGAATTACCTGGGCAGCCAGAGAGGGAGAGTCCCGCGAAGACCCCTACACGGTAGAGCGTCCCCACGGGTTACAGGGTTTCCCCCACCCGACCTCTCTTGTCACTGCGGTTCCAGGTAGACCAGAATGGGGATCTTGACCTCTTAAGTCTACCAATTTTAAGATCAGGGTGCTTAAGGTTTTCACTTGAACTTTAGTCTTTTAAGTGCAAAGAGTGACCTAATTTAAGGTTGGTTGACCCAAGGGGTCAACTTTACCTATTATTTTCTTTAAGAGCTTTTAGGTCCTGTCTTTTAGGGTTCAAGTGTTTAGAGAGAGCCAATTGTTTTAGGATTTTTCTTGTTAATTATTTTCAATCAATGGCTTGGGCACACCTCTTTTGGATTTCCTCAATTCTTGATTAAGGGGTGTGTCTCTACTGAAATCCTAATGTTTGACCTTATGTTGGCTCTACTTGGTCCATTTAACTCTTTGTTGGGCAATTAGGGCTCAAGTAAGAATGTGTTAGCCCTTAAATACCCTTAATAGTGTGCAGGAGTGATGAGTTGAAAACATGCAACTCTTTATGGTTACTAAGTATGGAAGACAGGTTAGCCCTATATTGCTTGTTCTTTTCTTTTCTTCCTCTTTAGAGTTTAGGGGTTAATAGTGAGAGGAAAAATTTACCTGTCTTCGGAGTGGTTGTCGTGTGGTTGCTTGTCTTCTTGAGTTCCTGTAGCTGCACAAAAGAGAGGAGATTATCAGAAATTAAAAGAAACAGGAATGTTTACCTCTAGAATAGCCGTTGCTCCCCGGCAACGGCGCCAAAATGAAACCGTCGGTTTGGATTTGATGACCGGGTTTTGGTTTTGTTATAACGTTGTAGTAAAGCCGGTTATTACCAACATTTCAAATATAAATTTTTTACTCGGAAAATAAAAGAGTTCCCGAGGTCGAACTCAGGGAGCAAGTCGTATTCTAGAGATATACATGTTTCTTTTACAAAATAAAGAAAGAGAGAGGGAAAGAATTTGTTGTTCTTTTCGTTTTCTCCTCGTGATGTTCTTCTTTCTTTCTTTTCTTCAGATCTCCTTCTTCTTCTTTGTTCTGCAGAGGTGATGTTCCTCCTTCTTTCTTCAGATCTCCTTCTTCTTCGTCCTTGGTTTCTGTCTTGGTCTCTCTTCTTCTTTTTCTGCAATTGTGGTGACCCTTTCTCTTTTCCCTTTTCTTCTTTTCTTCCTTATGGCTGCAGAGCTTCTACCTTCAGCTACTAAGTCTTCCTTTCTTCTTCTTCTGCTTTGGCCGTTGCTCTTCTTTTCTTTCTTTCTTCAGCCTGCCTTCTTTCCTGCTCTGGCTGCTGACCTTCCGTCGTCTGACCCGGTGCTTCGACGACTTAACTATGCATTTGCTACAGTGCAGCTCCTTCTTCTTCCGCGGGTCTTCTTCTTCGCCTGCGCCTGCACACTTCAGAGTTTTTCGTCAGAGGCAAAACCTACTCTACCCTCCCCCCCCCCGCATCTCTCTTTCTCTCTGAAACCACTCTTGGGAAAGCTCTCCCAGAGCTATCGGGTAACCGGGTTCGGATCAGGCCCGGGTCCAGGCCCACCGGCGTGCGTGGTGGGCGAGGAGTGCAGGTCAGTCGAGTCGGGTCGGGTCGGTTCGGGTCAGGTCCGCAGGGCGTGAGTGCGGACGAGACCGGGTAACCGGGCGGGTGAAGGGGACCTCACCCCGTGTACTGAGGCAGTAAGGCTACTGCACTTTTGCATCTTATGTCGCTGCAGCTCTTCAGGCGTTGCCGAGGTGGGACTAAACGGCCCACCTCAATTGCGCGCCCGCAGCGGGGAATTCAGCAGGAGATGGCGGCGTCACGCGGAGTTTTCTTCCTCAGCTGCGAACCTGGTGTTTTGCCAAAACTCCTCGCAAGGCCTGGGAGTGAATCTGGGCTTGGCGCTGAGCGTGGCGCGCCTGTAGCTGCAGGCGGAAGCAGTTCCTCCTGCGCGTCAATGGCGGCGGAGGTCGGGTGGCCTGTTCAGAAGAAAACGGCCTCTCGGCCTAATCAGAGAGTGCCAGGAGCTTCGCCAGGGTGCGGCGAAGCTCGTGTGGGTGGTGGTGAGGCGCGGGGCGGCGTGAGAGGGCTGCCCTAGGTCGGACTGTGGGTCGGAGGATGGGTCTGTTCGGTGGAGTTGCAGAGGGTGATGTGGGGGAAGTGGTAGGGCGGAGGTTGATCAGGGTGAGGAGGCGGAGGTCCTGCGATGGTCGGCGAGCCGTGTGGGTTGCTGAGGTGATGGGAGCGGCTCGCCGGAGGATGGCCGGAGGCGGAGAAGGTGAGGGTGAACAGGAGCGGTCGAGGGTTTAATCAAATAAAAGACAGTGAGGAAAAGAAAGAGGGGGAGATGGGGAGGAGTTCTGACCTAGCTACGGAGACGAAAGGGGCCGGGGCAGGGCGACAGTCGTATCGACTGTCGCCGGAGAAGAAGATGCCCAAGGGAAGGGGCGGCGGCGAGCAGAGGGCTGGAGAGGTGCCAGCTGGGTACGGCGTGGCGCAGGAAGAGCAGGGGAGGAGGTCTCTGCTGCTGGTATTGCGGCAGAGCGAAGAGGAGGAGGAGGAACCGCCGGAGCTGGTGGGCGTCTGCCGGAGGGAGAGGAGAAGAAAGTTGGGGGTTTTCTCCGTCAGACCCGAGCTGCCCTGGTCGGTGGAGCAGCGGGGGGTATTTATAGGGATGAAACAGGGAGGAAGGCGGAGGGAGACGACGTGTCTCCCTCGCCGGAGAATGGTCGGAAACACGAACCCATACCGTCCGTGCGTTCGCACGGCCGGTATGGTGGGCTACAATGACCAGGGGGGTGCCCCTGCGACGGCTGACGACACAGGGCACCCCCGGTTTACTTGCCAGGTCCCCCACCTCACCCTGCACGGCGCCATGCTCCGCGCAAGGTCGCCGGAGCATGGTGCTGGCAGGTTTTGCAGGAGGGACCTGATTGCAAAGAACGAAGGAGAGTTAGGGGCCAAAATGCGAGGGTTCAAAAGTTGAGGGCCAAAGAGTAAATATATGAGGACCAAAGTGTAAAGTCGGTCAAGGAGGTTTCTTCTTAGGCTCAAGTTTTTATACATGACTAATTAGGACCTAAGGAATCTGATGGTGAATTTCATTTTCATCTTAAACCTTGTTTGACCGGTCAATTTGCGCAAAAACCCAAATTAAGTTATTAATTGGGCATGGTTCTCAATGTAGGTCAAAATGGGTTCTAAAGGCCAAATTGAAGGTTCTAAACCCTAGAGATTATTTTTCTATGAATTTTAGAGGGTTTATTCTATTTTTACTTTGCCTCGAACCTTGTGAATTGAAGTGGGTTATTTTAGGGTTACAGATTTATCATTTAGTTTCTTGGAATTGCTGTAGCCCTTGCTAGATCATTTCATCCAACTTTTATTCTTATTAAGCTGCTTTGACCTATGTTTGGGCCCTGAATTACCCTGTATGCAGATTATACTGGTGAAATTGCATTTTTACCCCTTATGACTTGTTTTCTCCTTAAACTCAGAATTCTCTGAGTTAAGCCTTTCCTTGAGTTATGTAGGAGCTTTTATCCTTTGTATTGGGTCAAAATGAGCTAGTTATGGCTCATGATGAGGTTCTCATCACCTGTTTAGATCTGATTCAAGTCAGGAAGAAACCCGTATAAAATCAGACGTCTGACCTTATTTTCAAACGTCTTAAACTGGTTTCCCAGACATCTGATAACCCTGTCGGTGCAATCATTATTCCTGATTTTGGCCTGATTCTCTTAGGCTTTGCACCTAACGGTTATGGAAGCTTTCCAAAGCCTTCCAAAGCTTTCCTAAGGCCTCTATAAATAGGGAGGAACCTCTTGCACACAAACACACACCTAGATACACAAGACACACCCAAGCAACATGCTTTCTACTCTTTTGTGTCCTAGAGAAGCTCTTGCTCTCCAAGCTCAAGTTCTACATCTTGAGAGCATTAAGCCTTTGCGCACCTGCTTTCCCGCCGTAGTTCACGAGAGCGACGTTGCGCCATCGCGTGGCTCACGCACCTGCATCATCAATTCGACGCACTCCTTGCAAAGGGGAGTTTCCTAATTCCTATAGAAGCTAAGTTTAAATCTTTGTTGGCTTTATAGGACTATATTTGTTATTTATCTTTGTTACTTTAGTTGGGTATTCTCTTTGCGAATTCCTGTCTCCGTCGTGGGACAAAATCCTTCTCGTGAAGAGAAGGGGTTGAGGAACGCTACCCTCGCACTTGTAACGTGGTTGTAATTGAGGTTGAATCACCCTCGTTTAAGTGATTCGTTTAGTGGATTTGGTCAACTTGGTTGATCGGAAAATCCTAACTCGAGAGGGTTAGGTGGTGGTTTTCACCCAGTTTGGACTTCCACCTAAAAATAATTGTGTACATTGTGTGATTGAATTTTGTGAGATTATTTTATATCATATTTCCGTAATTTATTACGTCACCCCGTCCTGGTAGGGAATCTACACAATCAAGCAACAAAATTCTAAGCCCAATCTTAAGGTTGACTCCTTAAAAACCTAAGACTTGGGAACCCGGAAAAGTAAGAAACCACTAATCGAAGCCCCTTCCTAAAATCAACCTGGCTAGACTAGAGAGGTGGCTTGGGCCCAAGCATGTCCTAGGAAAATCACCAAGGGCTTGTGTAAACCCATGCCCATCATTTGACTTCCCTCCTAGTCCGACACCACGTTTAATTAAGGGGTTTTGAGGGGAAACCCTAGGATGAGGGGACATGGTGGCAGCTGCATAGGAGAGGAGGAAGAGGGCTGGAGGGTAAAGATCCAAGGGCTGGTGTCGGAGAGATCGAGAAGGTCAATTCTCGTCTGTTGCTCTTCATAGTCATAAGGGTAGAGATAGATGACGCTATGGAGGAAGAGGAAATGGAAAAATACTATGCTACAAGTGCAGAAGAAGAGGGCACATGGCCACAACCTTCAACTCCCCAATTCTTTGTCTGGCATGTGAAGGATTTGGCCATAAGGACACTTGCAAGAGAAAAGGAGCCTCCAATCCAAACAGAGAACCATACCAAAAAAAATTAAATAAGCAGAAGACTTGTCCTCCCCCACTGCCTGAGGGTTTTAATCATGCTCTAGATGTGGAGATTCCTTTGTCCAAGGATGTTGGGGACTTGGAAATGATCTTGCGAGGAGCCCTGATCGGTGAAGCCATGATAAGGACAATAACGTTCGCACAAGCTGAGAAACTAGTGAGTTCCTTATCCTTATCCTCTAAGGGTTGGAAGATAGCGATGTTAGGTGGTTCACATTTTCTGCTATTTGGATTGGGCATGATGGATGTAGAAACCCTTTGTTTCCGCACAAGTGTCTTTGAAGGGATGAATGTACTCTGGAGACTAGTATCTCCATTTGATGGGGCGATATAGGAGCGACCCCCCCAAAAAGCACTAGAACGAAAGGGAACCTTGGAAATTAAAGGACTCCCCTTGCATCTGAGGGTCAATAGCATGGTGTCCAACGTAATTTCTAGCTTTGCAACCATAGTTGAAGGAGCAAGAGTGGGACTGCAAGAGGGAGATGGGAGATCCATATCAGTAGATGTTAAACTAACCAAGGGTCGGGAAGTTCCAAATAAAATCATCCTTAGATATGGAGGGAGTTCTTGGCTTCTTCATGTGAGATTTCTTCTTCATCGTGAGGACAAACAGGAACAAGGTGGAGAGAGGTTGTATGTAGAAGTGGTGGGGGCTTGAGGGAGTTGCTCTAAGAGTCAGCTACACCATCAAGGAAATCCTGATTTGAAGAAGAGGAAGGGTTTCCATGGCTTGGAACCGCAAGAAGAGTTCATGGATAAGCCTTCTCCAAATCAGCAAGGAGGTGAGGAGATGCTTGAATGCCCTAAGGGGAGGGAAATTGTGTTAGCAAGGGTGACTACACAAAGTCAAGGGGATGAACTAATGACAGATAAGGGCAAGGGGGTTAATTTTACCTTTAAGGCACCTGAAGGAATGAAATATGGGGTTGGGTCATCCTCAGCAATCAAGCTTGGCCGCTCTCCCTACAATCTTAGAGGAAGAACAGTAGGTAGGGGTTAGAGGATTAATGAAAAAGCCATAGCAGCAATTCTCAGAGAAAATGCAGACAAGACAGAAGGGAAATGACCAACCTCATAGATGAAAGTCATCACTTGGAATGTGTGTGGTTTGCGCAATGGAGTTCGAAGAGCTTCACTGGCCCGATACCTCCGTGAATGGGAAGCAGACTGCGCACTGCCCTAAGAGACTCATATTGAAGGGCACTGCAACCACCTATGGCATTCCCTAAAGCAAGGTGGCCAGGCAGATATCAGGGTTATTGATGCTCAGGGGAGGTTTGGTGGCATAGCAATATGGTGGAGGTGCTCGAAGTTGAGTTTGATAGAAGTATGGAGGGAGCAGTAAATAATCCCCTATAAGTTTAGATTATTGACAATAGATCAGGAACTAATTTTATCTTATGTCTATGGCCCATGTGCTGACAATGCAAGAAATGCCCTTTGGCAAGATCTGCCTCGGGCTATAGATGTGGTTCAGGGTCGGCCTTGGCTAGTGGGGGGAGACTTCAACTACACTTTAAATGAAGAGAATAGAGGAAGTGGAAGGTTGTATGGGGGTTCCTTAGGATTTCAAATGGCCATATCAGCATTGGGTCTTTCTATATACCTTTCCTTGGGGGCTGAATACACCTGGAGAAATGGAAATGGGCAGAAATCAAAGCTAGATCGCTTCTTTGGTAATGCTGAGTTGTTGGAGGCCTTTCAACTTTCTTAAGTGAAGAGGCTAGACTGACCATTCTCTAATCATACTCCACTATTGTGGGAGAGAGGGGAAGACTTTGCAATAGGCTCATACTTTAAATTTAAAACGCCATGGCTCAGGGAAGAGGGATGTAAGTGTAATTACCTTCTTGGAGGGGGTGAGATATGCGTGACGTAATATAAGGTGCGGAATTAAAATAAACAATCTCACAAAAATAAGCAATCACACAATAGGCACAAGTATTTCTAGGTGAAAATCCAAACCGGGTGAAAACCACCACCTAACCCTCTCGAGTTAGGATTTCCCGATCGACCTAGTCAATCGAATCCACTAAACCCAGTCACTTGAAGGAGGGTGACTGAACCTCAATTACAACCACACTACTTAGACCGAGGGTAGTGTACCTCAAAACCCCTTCTCTTCACAAAAAGGATTTTGTCTCACGAAGGAGACGGAAATTCGCAAAGCAGATACCCAACCAAAGACAATAAAATATACAACAATCCTATAGAGCCACAAATATTTAACCCTATCTTCTATAGGAGTTAGGAAATTTTCCTTTGGTGGAAGTGCGTCGATGAGACGATGCCGGTGCATAAACCACGCGACAGCGCTTTGTCACTCTCGTAATCTCAGAGGGAGAGCGGGTGCGCAATTTGGATGAGGCACTTGGATGTGGAACAAGCCTTTGAGAGAAAGTGCTTCTACTTCAATTTGACACAAAATGAGTGGAAATATTCTTACAAGGTGTATCTTAGAGTGGCAAGGGTTCTCCTCTATTTATAGAGGGCCTAGGAAGGCTTTGGAAGGCCTTGGAAGGCTTCCATAGCCGCTGGGTGCAAATCTAAGGCAAATCAAGCCGTAGTCAGAATTAATCATGATTCTGACAGGGTCATCAGATGTCTGGTCCTGGCATCAAGCGTCTGGGAAACCTATTTAAGACGTCTGGGAACTAAGTCAGTCGTCTGATTCTAGGCAAGTTTCCTTCCTGACTTGAATCAGACCTAAACAGGGTTCTAGTGTATGGCCATCAGAAGACAAACAGGACGTCTAGCACTAGGTCTAGACGTCTGGAAATCTATTGTTCTGCGGAAATGGATTCCCAAGGAAGTACAATGGCTAGAAAATCTCTGAAAGGAGATTTTGGGTCAGCCGAGGCAAAACGGTTATATATCAGATGTCTGGGGTCCGCTACGGATGTCTGACACAAGTCTAACAATCATTTACTCAATGTTTACGAAGGCAGCCAATGTTCCACTAATTGGACATCTGGCAAAGGCATCAAACGTCTCCTAAGACGTCTAGACTAAGGTCTGGACGACTGATTCTAACAGACAGAACCTACTAAGTCCAGCCTAGATGTTTTGGACATTTGATCAAACATTCAGACGTCTTAAAAGTCAATATCAGACATTTGATTTCCAGATTGGATGTCTGATAAGGTTATCTGAACCCTATTTTGATTTTCTAAGATATCTACAGAAAACCTAAGTATCATAGGGTAGTGCAGGTGTTCCTAGGACTACTTTAAGGGTTCTTTGAGGCTCTTTAACATAAGATCTAAGACAGAAATAAAGAGCAAAATAAGGAAACAAAATTATATAGAACAAGATCAAAGGAAATCTATCCTATTCTTCATCTCCTTCTTCAAGCTTTCGCTCCTCGCGAAGCTCCTCCGCCTCTATCCAGCTCCTCCAATCCATCACGGATGTGCGCTCGAACTCCGTCTAAACACTTGTCTCCATTTGCAATTTGACCTGAAAACTAGGACTCAAAAGCAAATGTTAAAAGACACGTGTTTTGTTATCATCAAAATAAACGATCGTGGTGCTCTAGCACCAACAGTAAGGAGATGATTGGTAGCCGGTGGTCTTCTAAGCAGGTGAATGGCTCAGCTACATTCAGACTTGCAACTAAACTCAAAGAACTTAAGTTAGTTATGAAATAATACAATAAAATCAATGAAGTCAGGAGAGATCAAAAGAGAATGGAAGCTTTAAAGAATGTTCAACTTCTTGATGAAAAAGAAAATAAGGAGCAGCTAACAGATAAAGAATGCATGTAGCATAAGATTTGGCAGGAGACGATCAAAGAGGAAGATCTAAAAAGGGAAATTGATTGGAGAGAAAAATCTAGGTAACTATGGTTGAAAGGATATGCAACTACTAAATTCTTTCACATGGCTGCTAGCTCTAGAAGAAGGGTCAACTACATATCTTCATTGAGAACAGGCGAGCAGGTTTTGACCTCCTTAGGGGACATTAAAAGAGAAGCGATCAGATACTATAGAGAAGCCTCTAAAGCCACTAAAAGAGGGAATTGGAGATTAACCAACTCTGATTTCACTCGAGTTGATGAAGCTGAAGCTGAACAACTAGTTAAACCTATCATGATTCAGGAGGTTGAGACTGCGATGGCTGGTCTCAATTCTGAAGGCTCCCCTAGCCTTGATGGATTTCAGGTCTTCTTTTATAAGGAGTTTTGGCCGGTGGTGAAAGTAGATGTAATGGAGGTCATCAAGGAGTTTCAAGAGGGGAATTTGGGCTTCGAAAGAGTAAATAAATCATATCTTTTCCTACTACCAAAGAAGCAAGGTGCAGAGAGTGTGCAAGAGTTCAGGCCAATAGCTTTGACGAACTCCATTTATCTGATAATAGGCAAAGTCTTGGCAAATAGATCAAGAGGTGTTCTAGCACGTTTGATAAGTCTAGTACAGTCAGCTTTCCTCCCTGACCGGTCACAAGAGATGGTCAGTGGATGGCATAGACGAAAATGTAAAGCCTTCATGTGGAAGGTGGACTTCTGCAGGACATTTGACTCGGTGGCCTGGTCATACTTATGGGAGATTATGGAGAGAAGGGGATTCCCTCCTAAATGGATCCAATGGATGAAGAGGTGCATTGCAACTTCATCGTTCTCCCCTCTAATTAATGGTAGACCATGTGGAGCTTGGATCCAACCTCAGCGAGGGGTTAGGCAGGGCTGTCCCCTAGGCCCACTTATCTTCAATCTAGCAGTGGACACTCTTGCATGCTTTACATGCAAACTCATAGCGACAGGTGATCGCACGTGTTTCGCAAGTTTGAAATCAGGGTTACAAGTAACCCGTCGTTGTAGTTGCAAAATGCATGATCAAATAAAATTTATACCGAAACTCCAAGGGAGTCTCGAGTCGAATACAGGGAGGAGACGTTTACTTTAATTGAAAATCGCACTTCAATTTTATTTGTTTTTGGTTGTTTTTATCTTTTCTAATTTTTTTGGTATTTTTAGGAAGCAAGAGATTCGGTCGATGAAATCTTTATCTACTTGCAAAAATAAGAAAGAGGGAGAAAGAGAGAGAGAGAGAAACAATCATCTATTCATGAAGAATTGTTTGTTACACTATGAAAGCAGAAAATCTACACTACGAAAGCATAAAAAGATAGAATGAGGTGAGAGAAATCCCCCTCGATGGTTGCTCGGAGGATGACTTTCTCTGATGTCGCCTGGTGGAAGGTGGTGACGAGCGGGACGAAGGAGGACGGAGCTGGAGGACGGAGGATGGGGCAGGACGGCATCGCGGCGAGGATCTTCTTCCTGAAGGGTAGTGAGAGGATGGCCACGGGATGCTCCACGAATGGGGATGAGAGGTGGGAAAACTATTTTCTTTTCTACTCTAGAGGAGCATCTGGGCTTGGGACAAGCTCTCTCTAGAGCCTTAAAGGTGGTGAGAGGAAGAAAGGAAGAGATGAAGAAAAATGGGAGAAGTAGGGGTCCTTTTATAGTGGAGGAAAGAATCAAATTCGTATACAGGACATTTAGTGACGGTCACAAAAGTCGTTGAAGATTCGCCACAAACGTCGTTGAAGACAGCCCACGTAGCCACCTGCCGCTGCGCTGTCATGCGCTCCACGCATGCGCTACCGCTACGTGTGCATGCCTCTGCACGCGCACCTGCACTGCTGTGCGCATGCGATGGCACGTGCGTGCGCATGGGTAGCCTAGGTTGCGCCACGTGGCGCAATCTAGGTCATCCATCTTCTTTCTGTTGTAGGGGCTGCTATAGAGGTCGGATTGAGTCGATTTTCGCGCCGTTGGGCTGCAATCGTCGATCCAAATCCATCCATGCAGTCAGATTTGTCATTTGAAGCTCCAAATTATGTCACCTAATCCCTTAGCTATTGATCTTCCTCAGACTGCATATGGTGCTATGGGACTCTGATCAAGGCGATTTCGGAGGCAATGGACTCTGATCATCATCCTGATCAGATCCGTACGGTCGGATCGTCAATCCGAGGCTCCGTAATAAATCTCCTCTCCTGACCACAAAAAGGATGCAATTGACCTAAATAATATACAACTACTCTAAATGCAGAATGGTGCATGCTATGCAATATTTATAACATGAAATGCAAATATAAGCCTAGGAACATGCATGAATAGGCATTTTACCCCCAATAAATGTGTTTACATTAGCTGGTATGGTGAAGGGTTGCTCATTATCCAACTCTAAAGCGTTAGCACCAATCATACAATGCATGGATGACATGGTCCTTTTCGTGGAAGGGGGAAACAATGAAGCAAAAGACCTATATACAATGGTCTCCATGTATGGTGACATTTCTGGGTTAAAGCTGAATGGTCAGAAACCCTCTCTCATCTGTTTTGGGCTGAACAACCAAGACAGTGCAACTCTTTCAACCAGTCTGCACACGCCTACTGTTAGCCTGCCAGTGAGGTATCTAGGACTGCCTTTATGTGACACCAAGCTAAAGAAGATTGATTGGAATCCATTGTTTGAGAAAGTAACTGTCAAGCTTGAAAGTTGGAGCAACTGCTATTTATCTAGAGGAAGGTTGATCCTCCTCAATTTGGTTATCACCTCTATTCTTGTCTTTTTCTTTTCAGGTTTCAAAGCTCCAAAATCAATTTGGAATAGAATTGACATGCTGCAAAAAAGATTCTTCTGGAAAGGGGGTTAAATCAGAGGGTAGGTTTCTGCACCCTTTGAAATGGCAGCAACTATGTTCCCCCAATTAATATGGAGGTCTAGTCATTTGCTCTCTCAAAGAGTTCAAGGACTCCCTGTTGCTGAAATAGGCGATAAAGCTATTTAAAGATGATGATAGGAATTGGTCTTTGATCATCAAATGATGTTGGCACATCCATTTAGGTTAAAATTCCTATTTATGTATATTCCTAGACTTAGATTTGCATTCCATATTACAAATATTGCATAGCATGCATCATTCTGCATTTAAAGTAGTTGCATATATTTTATGTTAATTGCGTCCTTTTTGTGGTCAGGAGAGAAGGAGATTTATTTTGGAGCCTTGGATTGACGATCTGACCATACAGATCTGATCAGGACGACGATCGGAGTCCAACGCCTTCGAAATCGCCTTAATTGGAGTCCCGTAGCACTATATGCAGTACAAGGAAGATCAACGGCCAAGAGACTAGGTGATGTAATTCGCAGCTTCAAAAGACAAATCCGAATGCGCGGATGGATTCGAGTTAACTATCATAGCCCAACAACACGAAAATCCACTCAATCCAACCTCTATAGCAGCCCCTACAATGAAAGAAGATGGACGGCCCAGATCGCACCACTTGGCTCAAACCAGGCCGCCCATGTGCACACACACGCCACCTCACGCATACAGCAACATAGGCATGCGTGCGCGCACGGAGGCATGCCAACGCAACGATGGGTAGGCGTGTGGGTTGTCTTCAACGACATTTGCAGTGGATCTTCAGTGACATTTATGACCGTCACTAAATGTCCTATATACGAATTTGATTCTTTCCTCCACTATAAAAGGACCCCTACCCCTCCCATTTTTCTTTATCTCTTCCTTTCTTCCTTGCACCACCTCCAAGGCTGTAGAGAGAGCTTGTCCCAAGTCTGTGATGCTCCTCTAGAGTAGAAAATCAAATATTTTTCCCTCCCCTCATCCCCATTCGTGGAGCATCCCGTGGTCGTCTTCTCACCTACTTCGGGAAGTAAATCCTCGCTGTGACACTATCTTGCCCCACCCTTTGTCCTTCGGCTCCATCCTCATTCGTCCCTCTCCTCACTACCTTCCTCTAGGCGATGTCAGAGAGAGTCATCCTCTGAGCGACCGTCGAGGGGGATTCTTCTCATCTCCATCTATCTTTACAGCTTTCTGGTGTAGTTTTCCCTGCTTTCATAGTTGTAGAAACACTTGTTGAGATATATGTGATTGTCTCTCTCTCTCTCTCTTATATTTTGCAAGTAGATTACTTAGATAAGAATTCATCGACCTAATCTCTTGCTTGCTAAAAATACCAAAAAAATTAGAAAAGATAAAAATGACAAAAACAAATAAAAGCGAAACATAGATTTTCAAAACCAAACGTTCGCCTCCCCGTGTTCGACTCGGGACTCACTTTTCGAGTTTTGGTTATAAATTTTATCTGATCAATAGATTTTCTAGATAATTGAACTACGATGACGGGTTTTCCAAACTTCGAACACGGGGAGGCAACGCTCTTTTCTGCGTGCGAATCCGCCGCTACATCATTTTGGCACCATTGCTAGGGAGGCAAAGCTCTTTGATTTTTTCCTCATTTTCACGCATTACTTGCATATTTTTCTAACCTATCCTTCTTCTTCAATTTATTGTCTTGCAGGAACCCGATCGAGCCGAAGGTAGTAGATTGGAGTAAAGTGCGGGTAGAGATATTTGTAAGTTTATCCTCCACCACCGCCACCCTAGTTTACATTTCGCCACACTAATAACTCAAACTCAAATCAACCGAGGTGCTTTTAAAAACCTTAGGATAGATCTGATTGTTTGATTGTCACTTTGCCTCACCTCACCCACCTGCATATATTAAAAAAATAATAAAAGAAATACTCTTCGATTGTGGGATTTTCTGAAAGAGACAAATTAACACCCATAACTCTCGACTTAAGGCTCACCACTTCACATCGATTCTACCACTTAATCGGAATCTGACCTGTGGATCCGATACACCTTAACTCAACACACCAATAAGTGAGTAGAAATCTAAATAGGTCAAACAATTTTTTGTGCCTTAACTAAGTGGTGCAACAGGCCAATTGATTGAACTATCTGGGCCGCACCACTTAAGATAAAAGTGATTATTAGTAGCTTGCCACTTAGGGTTGATTTTTAGGGCTGAACCAGGCATTTTCTGATTTCTAAAGGAATACATCATCACCAATGCTTGTAAAACCTAGAGTGTTCTACTAAACCCTCATTGAATCAACCTAAGGATTAAACCCTAAAAGTTACTAAACAAGGTTAAACCCTAAAAGACACATCATCAAATAACCTTGTTTGCAAACCCTGGTTGTGCACGCTCACACATTTGAATTGATCATTAAGGGCACAACCCATCTAAAGAGCCCATCACATTCTAAGAGCACAATCATTCCAAGCCTAATTAAAACTGAGTAGACATTGGCCTTAAGGATTGATTCGCTCTTTGGGGCTCAAATAGAGATTTTTTTTCGATTAATCTCCTTATACTGGTCCATCTGATGTCTAGCTAGGGAAGTAGCGTCAAACGACCGTGACTGGGGAGTACACTAGGAACCGGAGGCGCAAGCCAAAGGAAGAACCTTCTCCCCAACCCCTTCCTCAAACTGGTTGGATTGACTGGATAAAAGTAGACCAAATCATTTATAATCTCAAGACGGGTCCTAG
Organism: Thalassia testudinum; assembly: GCA_037157565.1. NCBI lineage: Eukaryota > Viridiplantae > Streptophyta > Magnoliopsida > Alismatales > Hydrocharitaceae > Thalassia > Thalassia testudinum. Next base: position 1,879,343 of record JAZHRO010000073.1, on the reverse strand, counting down.
GAGTCTGTAGGTCTTTAGGCTAACCCATCTAAGGACAGGGTTGATTGCTTGTATTGCAGGGTTCCTTTCTCTCTTCTAATTTCCCTTTTATTCTACCATGTATCCTTCTACATCTTACACGCATTTGCCATCCTACCCTCCTACCAACACTTATCCCCAAGATGATTACTATCCTGACTTGACTTATGACTACCATCTCCTTACCGAGACAACTTTGACTGGGGATATGAATCCAGACCTTAGTGTCCAAGGCCTAACCTTGGACAACAAGACTATGATTACTATCCTCCCTAGAGCTATAATGATTATACATCTCCACCCCTTGATGATCAACCTAACCCGATCTACAATTAAGAAGGATATGTTGACTATAACACCTACCCTCCCTAGTATTCCACTTAATATAGGTCACCACCATTCTTTGAACAACCCAAGATGACCTACTATCAGGGAGGAACCCAAGAACCTCAATATCTTGACTCCCCTAGAATGAACCCAAACCCACCCAACCCTGAACCGAACCATTCAGTTCAGGTGAACCAGGTTCAAGACAAGGTGTTGACTAACTTGAGAAACACCATCCAATCTTTAGAGGGTTAGCTAACACCATGCAATGAAGCATTGGAGCCTATGATAAAAATGATTAATGAGCTGAATAGCTCTTTATTGGATTTGCTCCAACATGTTAAGGATAAGGGCCTAGGTGAGTTTCTACTTGGGAAATTGTCGAGATTGAGGATGAAATTCGTGGTTGCCCTAGTCCAGTCTTGGGATGATTCTCAAGATGAACCCCCTTCAGGAGAGCCAATGTCTAAACCCGCTCAGGCGCCTGTCGGGGAGGATACATTTTCTGAGATTGGGGATGACCAGGTTGGTCTAGAGCAACCGATTCAGGATGAACCAATTGTTTCACCCGAGATCCCCGAGCCAGGGAACAACGAAAAATGTCTCCATGGACCATGAAATGACATATGATTTTGAGACATATATATATGAGGATCAAGAATTCTTTGACTCTGAGGGTGAAGAATCTTTAGGTGAAGTCTCACTTGAGCTTAAGGAAGAAGATTTTAGTGAGACGAACGGGCTTGTGGAGCATGATGAACCTTTTGATAGCCCGATTATTGTAGATTATGATCATGTTGGGGCTAACTTGGATGATTCGAATCCTAATAATTCAATTAGTTGCCCCACTGCTCAACCACACCCTGAAGAGCTGAATTATGATATTTTTGATATCACCAGACCTAAGTCAATCTTGATTCAGCCACAATTGTTGGACTTAGGTATTTTGGATGGGGTGTACAACGATCTGGAGGTCCAAGAAACCTTGATCTTGGAGGATAGGAAGTTGGAAATAAAAATCTGGGAAGCTACTTCTGAGGGAACTATGATTTTGGATCTAAGGGTACCTATTGACCTGAAAACACCTACTTTTTACCAGGACCCTTAAGATACCTTTGATGTGTGACCCGAGCTTGGAATAACTGATTATTTTTCTAAGCTGAACGTTAAGTGGACATATGAACCTAGTGAACCAAATCTACCTTTTGTCCGACACTTTAGTCTTGGGTTGCACACCACCAAACCGCAAGCCCAGCCCCGTAAGCACATCCAACGGTCATGGGTGCGGAAGCTCAGTTCTAAAATAGAATACATAATGACCCTCAGCACAGTGGTCTGCACCTCAACTCTCAACGCGCAGCCATGCATTCGAAGCCCCGCGCGCAAATTTTATCCGCTGAAGCACAGGGGGGAGGAAATTGAGTCGTCGATGGAAGATCAGGCAGTGAAGCAAACAGCTATGTGGACGCACAGTTGAGCATAGACGCTGCACGTGGGCGCCATCGCACATCGAGAACGCACCAGCTGACGCATGCGACATCCGACGGCTGATGGTGAGGTGCGCGATTCAAATTTGGCGAACGGGCACGATCTTCTCAGTCGTGCGATCCTTCATCCGATGATCAGGATGCATCTGCGCCTGCGTGCACGATGACAGCTGCGGGAGTGGGCAGTGGGCGTGGGATTTACAATGACAGAAGGGCGGGCCTTTAGTGACACTTGCAGCTGTCACTAAATGGCCTACGCAGTGCATGCGCCAGCCTAAGCAATGAAGAGGCGCAGATCTTCAGCGACAGCTCGAGCGGCCTTTAGTGACGCTTATAGCTGTCACTGAATGGCTGTGCGCGGGACTCTCTTCTTCCCTCCACTATATAAACAACCCTACACCCCCCATTCCTCTTCATCTCTACCTACTCTACTCCCACCTACTCCTAAGCTCTAGCAAGCCTACCAACACTCTATTAGAGCTTATTCTCAAGCTCCCAAGGCTCCTATTAGTGTAGCGAACCTCTGCCTCACCAAATATTCATCCCTCTTCCCATCCCCATTCGTAGGTCGCCTTGGAGCCATCCTCCCACCTCCATTCTGGTAGCAGATCACCTCCACCTTCTCACCTTCATTTCGAAGTCACGTCGAAGCTTTCCTCTACCCGACGTCCTCTTGCATCTCACCTCCGTCATCCCGCTCCTCACCTCCTTCGTCCGAGCTTCCGCCAGGTGCCGTCATCTCACCAAACAGTTGATTCGAGAGATTTCCTCTCACCCCCCTCTCTTTTTATGCTTCATAGTTTATTGTAATCGACATTGGAATGATATATATATATCATATTTGTTCCATTTCTATTTTGTGATTCATTCTGCTTGTCCTTTTTTCAAAAATACACAAAAAAAAATAAAACTCTAAAATACCAAAAAGAAACAAAATGAAGCATGATTTTCAATTAAAGTAAACGTCGCCTCCTTGTGTTTGACCCGGGACTCCCTTGGAGTTTCGATATAAATTTTATTTCACCACGAGTTTTGCAACTACGACGATGGGTTACTTGTAACCCTGATTTCAAACTCGTGAAACACATGCGATCACATGGTCTAGAATTTAAGTTAATTCCATGAGCTTTTGCTAAGGGACTAGCAAAAGCTAGGCATAGGGGTATGATGGGAACACCATCATGAGCCATAACTAGCTCAAATTGATCTAATTAAGTCATTAAATGCTCCTACATAATCGCCAAAGAGACGTAATTCACTGCAAATCCATTTTGAGGGAAATACAATAAAATAAGGGTAAAACTACAGTTTTAACAGTATATCTCAATTGCAGTACAATCATGGGCTTTCTCAAGGGTTAATTAAGGGTCAAATGATCTTAAGAGTCTAACAAGTGGGTTAGTACAGACAGAAAAGGGTTTTCGTGTGTTTTGAGAATTAAATGACTTCCGAAACCCTAAAAACAGACCTGCTTAATTAACTGAGGTTCTGGTCAAAATAAAATTCACCTAAACCCTTTAATATTCATATAAAAATATTATCTAGGGTTTGGTACCTTTAATTTGACCATTAGAACGCTGCTTGACCCAAAATAGTCTCAGATAGATATTTACCCTAATTTAGGTAATTATGCAAATTACCTAGTCAAACTAGGTCAAAACTAAAATCTAACTTCACCATTGAATTCCTTAGATCCAAATTAGGTTTGTACCAAAATTTGGGCCCAATCTAAGATGATATTAACTTAGTTTGCAATTTGGTCCTGTCTGACTCTTTTATCTCATACATATGCCCCTAACTTTTGAATCCTTTGCATTTCGATCCCTATCTTTATCATCATTTTCACAAACAGGTCCCTGTTGCCATGAAATTCTAATCCTACAAACTTTGGCGACCTTAAGTTGGCAAGATCATTGTGATTTCTTAACGAATCCCTCTCAAAATTGAAAGGGAAACTCGTCAAGTAATTGCCTTACAAATCAGCCCAATCAGGGATCCTATATCTCTCTAGAATCCTCATGCAAATGATTTGATTGAATGGGTATCATACGTCGACAAGGAGCTCAGAGTTTCTAAGCTTGTTTTCAAGCTTGGAACTCCATATAGAGCCCTATAAAAGGACCTCCGTGGCCTTGCGCATCCTGTCAGCAAAGTTTGGTGAGTCAACCACCTCTCATTCTCCTCCTTCGGCCACCAAAACCCTTGCTCCGGTGACCCTCTTCGAACCTCCTCCTCCGGCCATCCAATGACCAAATTGGTCGGCTCTCTCGACTCCTCTCTTCGTCGCAACCCTCCCCAGTAAAGGGAGGGCATATCTCCACGTACTTCATCATCGCCGTCTCGCCGTCTTCTCCTCCTCCGGCGCTGGTCTACAACAATCGGCCACCTTCGCCTCTCTACCTCGTCACTAAGTATCCCTATCTCTTTCTCTATCTCTCTACATCCTTTTCCCGCACTCACATCGCACCTCCGACCACTGTACCGCCCACCCACAGCTTCACCTTCTTCCGCTCCAGCCACATATCCGACGAAGCGCCTCCATTACTCCACACCTCCATCCGCTTCGCCACCAACTCCAAAAGATTCGCCACGACTCACCCTCCAAAAGCCCTAAAGAAATTTAGGGTTTAACACTCTCTACTTCCCCATCGAACACACCCACCTTCCACCCTCGTTCTCATCACTGTCAGCCGTCCACACATGCATACACACAAAACCACGACCACCGTTGCACTCGCCATGGTCCAGCGATCCTACTAAGCGTGTTTGACGCGGCCGAAAGGCCTTGTTCGTGTTTTCAGGTATCGCCCATGCCACCGCCATTAACGAAGCTCCACACACACCTTGACGAAGGTGTTCTTACGTCAGACTCCCTAGGCATCACCTCCAGGTGGTGCAGAACTATGTGCGCCAGACGCCCAGGTCCCTAATTGGAGACCCCGGGCTTAGCAGCTACTCTAATTCGACGAAGGAAGCTTACTGCCTACTATGCAAAGAAGCCTTGTGGGATTAGTCCCACATCATAGAAGACTGAAGCCCTATAGGCACATAAAGGGAAAAAGTGTTGGTGGCTTTTCACCTCAGCACGCATAAGGGGTGAGGTCCCCACACGCACACGCCTCACACATGCCCTCGCCCGCGCTCATGCCTCGCGGGTCTAGGCCTCAATCTGTTTACTCGGATACCTAGGTCTGTTTTGGTTTGCCTGGTTCTGAGAGAGAAAGAAGAGAAAAGAGAGAGAGGGGAGGAGGGGTTTTGCTCTGCCGCCCTCCTCTCAACACTTGTGATCTTTGAGGGAGGCCTTTGCCTCTGCTGGCGTTGCTAAGCCCTGTGTTGTGCCTTCTCTGGAGCTTAAGGAGGCAAAAGAAGAGAGAAAGGGAAGGAAGAGGAAGGGTGCCCTGAGAGTTCCATCGGCTGATCTCTAAAGGGAGTGCACTATGCACTTATCCTACGTGGAATTAAATTGATTGTTACTGTTGAGATATTTGATATCATTGTTAGGGGCAATTAGTGATTCAAATCACCATTGTACCTCATTCTTTTTGCACTATTTGACATTTGCTCTCATTTATATATCATTCTTGTTTGGAATTCTATTATACATTGCTTATATTGCGCTTAAATTGCAATCTTGAGAACTATTTTGCCAATTGCTCCCTATGTTTGACCATGGACTTCCATTCGAGTATAAATTCTATTTGTTTTCAAACGATTTCGACCTATACTACGACGTAGCATTTATAACCTCAATTTCGCATATTAACACCTCCCCGTTTGCAAGCAGCAAATACCACAAACCCATGTCCTCACCCTTAATATGGGTCTCCTGTAACAAAGCACACTGAATTCCCCACTCTCTGAGATACCTCCCCAAGATACCCCTTCTTCTGCGGTCCCTTAGCCCACACACATTCCACGTGATGACCCAGAACATAGGGATACGTGGTTGCCCCCTTTCGCATTCTCCATGCATATCACATTCAATATGCCTGCCACACGATTGACATCCACATGAGGTTGTCCCCTGCTCCAAAGATTGTACCTTCCCCTAGTAGATGTCCCTTTTGGTGAAGAAGAGGAACCTGCATTATATGTCATCTCTAAGGAGTGGAAGAAACAAAGGTGTCCTCCCCTGACTTATCACTGGGTTGAGCACATGGAGTAGTATCCACACCTTCTATGTTGGCTGAGGCCAACCCCTCCCTGTGGATCACAATAGCTTTACCCTTCCCACAGGCAACCATCTTCTCATCGGTCGTGCCCCCTCCCTCTTTGTTATGCACCAACTCCATCCCCTCACACACTTTGCATCTCTTTTGATTGACACTCACAGAAGCCTATTTGATAAGCGTCAATTTATCATCATTCTTATGCCCTAAAACTAATCTAGCTCTTAGGGTTTTAACTCCACAAACGGGTTTTTGAGCTCCATTTAGGCATTCACTTAGGCTAGGCATGCATTGCATTTTATTGTATTTTTGATGCATTTACTTGAGTGTCAGGGATAGGAGGATAGTCAGATCCTACAAGCCTTAGCACTCTGGAAGGCATAAGATGAAGAAGAACCCCAGATTAGTTGGATCTTAGCTAGATCCAGCTCATTCCAGTTGGATCCCAGCTCCTTCTAGCTAGATCAACTCATTCTTAACTCCATTCAGCTCATCTCAGCTGAATGGTAGCTCAACTTAGTTCACCTCAGCTCCATTCAGCTTACCTCAGCTGGATGGCAGCTCAAACTAGCTCAATACAGTTGACCCCAGCTCCATTCCAGCTCCTCCAGCTCAAAACAGTTCACTGGAAGCTCTACCTGACTAGGACTAGCTACTACCATCAACTAGCCAAGCCTAGCCAGCTGAAGAAGACCTAAACCAACTCAGGCCAACTCAAGTCCAACTCCTGGAGATTCAACTCAGCTCAACTTGGTTGAGCTGAGCTACTTGACCTAAGTTAGCTACTCCAACTAGCTGGGTAATCTTTGAGAAGACCAAACCCAACTCACCTTAGCTCACATCAGCAAAAGTTAGCTCATCTTAGCTTGGTTTAGTAGCTAGCAAAGAACTAGCCAGCTAAGCTAGCTAAGGTAGCTCCTTGCAGCTCTCTTTAGCAGCCATCAGCTCCAGTACAGCTCAGATGTAGCTCCTTCTTAGTTATTCCTCCCAAACGCTAACTCCCTCTACCTCCTACTCCATTCATCCACTAGCTAGCTTAGCTGGTCCACCTCCATGGCATCCCAACCTAACCCTAAAACCCACCTAACTAGCTCCACCAAATAAGCCTACCTAAGCTCCACCTAAGCTACCTCTACTCCCATTCCATGTTGGCACCACTACCACACATCCCTTCAACCCTCAACCACCACCAAAAGCCACCGCTAAAAGTGGTGCCAACCCACCATGACCACTCCTTGTTTTGGCCCCAAAATAAGGGGATAATCCTAGCCCTACACATCACCTTCCAAGCCATCACCACCATTCCTTTTCCCTCCAAAACCAACCCTTCTAGAAGCTACCCCCCTTTAGCGCCAATTGCATGCACCCTTACACCCATGGACGTCCACCAAAGGGTGGATTTTCCACCGATAACCACCACCTCCCACAATCCTTAAGGTGGCGCCAACTATCTTACACCATAAGATCCTACAACCACCCATGAAAGCCTATCTTAGCCCTCCATTCAATCCATGCCAACCATCACCTCTCCCTTCTTATATCTACCCCTTCTAACCACCACCATAGAGCCATCCCACCTTAGTTCTAATTCCGCCTACACCACCAACATCTAAGGCTAAGGAAGAAGATGAGAAGAAGATCAAGGGAGCAATCTACTTGTCCCCTTGGTGCCATCTTCCTCTCCCTTGTGCCACGCCAAGGAGAAGGAGCTCTTCACCCAAGGAGGATGGCTAGGCATTGAGGAGTATCTAAGGTGGACATCCACCTTTGAAGGAGCACTTTGGAGGAGAACCAATTGAAGGAGAAAAGAAACATCTTCTTCAAGCCTGGGAGCAAAGATTGTTCCAAGTTTCAACTGGTGGATTAACTTCTCTCTCCCTTATCTTTTACTTTATCTTTTATACTAGTTAGTGATTTACTATTTTTGTAAGAAGCATTCCTCTACATGTACGCCATTTGCTAGTACTACAAAGCACTTCTATTGCCTTCCAATTTTTTGCCTTCTAGTTAGTATGCTTTCTTGTTATCTTTGTAGTGCATTGCACTCTCTTCTAATTACCCTAGGTGCATTTGCCTAGGATAATCTTAGAAGAGAGGGTTTATTCCTATTACTTAGGCATAGGTTTAGTGTAGTTCGTCTCCGCTTTTAAGTGCCCATTATTTTTTAAAATCCTAAAGAAATAACAAAATTGAAAATATAAAAAGATAAGTGTGGATTTAAGAGGTGAGAGAGAATCATTTCATGTGACTGATCACCTTGGACGACCCTAAATACTCACCCTTTATAGGTATTATAATTTTAAGAGTTAATTGATTTTACGTGTTTTAACGACAAAAACCCACATTTATAAATTGCATAAAATCTACATTACTTTTTGGCACTACTATCGAGGAGGCACGACTTAGTCACATCTTTTGTCTCTCTCTTTATTACTTAATCATCACAAATTTTGTGTTTTTTTTTAATTTAGGTGCACGAATCAAGAGTGAGAGCAAGATTTGGAGCACTTGGAGTGAAAGCTTCAACTTTTTTTTCTTCTCGCGTACTTAAGATAAGCACCCGAGGCCATTTCCTTTCAAAATAAAAAAATAAAAATCTCTAAAAAATCTTTAAATTACCAAAAAAATCAAAAAGAAGAAAAATTTAGGATAGTGGAACCCTAAAAATCACTTTGTTACTTGTTTGCTGCATTTTTCCACCACCTTAGTCTTATCGATTTTTAATTTTTAAAATTCCAAACTTCTATATCGATTTTTAAAAATCAAGTTCAGGTACTTAAAGCTTCCTAAAATCACCAAATTTTATTCAGGAAAGCCCCTTTGAATCAAGAACCTTAAATCCAATTTTCAATCAATTTTACCAAATATAAAAATTTAAAAAAATTCATTGACTAAATAAGGATCAAACCTTATTTTCTTACTATTTTCTTAATATATGTGAATTTTATAAAATTTTTTACCTATCAGATTTGGAAAATCTTTATGTTACTAAAAACCTTAAGAAATTATCTATATTATATAAAAATCTCAAAAATATATGAGATCATCTGAGGTTTCTGTAGAATATCAATTTTGATTCTCGACAATAGTGAAAAGAAAAATTTCAAATAAATATCAAATAATTTCCTTAAATCACGAAAAAATCATTTTTCAATTCTTTATTTGATTTTCTATCTGGTGATGGTATTGTTTATCTTGTTTGAACTACCACGTAAAAAGGTTTTGAAAAAAAATTTATTTTTAGGAACTATATACATAGGATTTCCACATATTAAGCACTACAACAAAATAAGATTCTAATGACAACCTATGAAGATGAATTTACAATCTTTGGAGGCTGATTTTAAGGTGAGTGACAAACTCCATCCTCAAAAATTCATCCCCCAAGGATGGATTTTTTGTCACCACAACTCAAGGATAGAAAATTAATCACAATAGATTGAACACAAAAACATGCTGATGACATGACATAAAATTTTTTAAAGACGAATTATCCCATCTTTACAACTTTTGGGGACAAATAATTCTCTAATTATCTTTTAGAGATGACTTTGATTTGTAAATATAACATTAATTATGATAAAATATCCATCAAAATATTTACTTTACTTTTTTTTAATAACCCAACACAACAATTTGACAAAATTAACCTTTAATATATGACTTTACTTTTATTGAATTTCAAATATAAAATACATGTTACGTAAACTTGGAACTTTAAGTTACCCCTATTTATTAAACTCAAAATTAAATACAAGTGTTTCCTCTTTAGGATCATAATATTTTTTCTTACATAAGAAAAATAAAAATACAAGTACAATTTAAAAGCCTTGTTGTTACTGCTTGCTTCTTTGCATTTGTTATCCCGCCACCAAGAGTAGGTTTTCTGGGAGGAATGAACCTTCATTGTTGCTGCACAAATGCCATGGGATTGGCAAGTTTACAACCTGTACCTATAAAAGAAAATGACATCAGATGAAGAAATGGAATAAATAGCGACGAAATAATGGAAATATGGACTGCTTGTAAAAAGAAAGGTATTCTGTGAGGCTTTTCATTCAAGAAGAATCAGATGTCCAGCCAGATTGTGAGAATTTAATGCAAAATGTAAAATTACAGATGTCTAGGTTGTGAAATATGGGGTCTTCATACATGACTGGAAATGTTTTTCCCTGGATCAGCTCTTTACACAAAGAGAAGGTTGAAAATAAATGGAAAAGACTTCATTGAGAAGGAAATAATGGTTATAAAGAAAAAAATAATTTCCTTGTAAAGCCCCCAAAATAAACATGACAATGTCATACTCCTGGACAGTTCACAAGAGATTGATGACAGAGTAATTGTTTGATTTTGTTCATGGATCCCTCTGCAAATTGGAGAGGATTAATTACATAAAAGGAAGGAAGACAGATGGATGCATTGCTCACTTGAGAATTCAGTACAGCTACTGCAACAAACACACCCAGCTTCCGAAGCCTGTTCTTGACAGTAATAAACAGTCATTTTACTTGCAATCTTCGGCAGGGCACGAGCGGGTTAGCCATTCAAGAATAACTCTCTGGAAAATTCATCACTTATTCCCATCCCTCTTACATACCAATATGAACTTAATTTGGGCTTAAAACACAATACCAGATTCTTCTTCCAAAACTACCATTAACTTAACAACTTGTAGAGCACAAATAATTGGATCTACGATAAATTATTTTAGGAACCAAAGTGAACCCAATTGAGGCTTGAAACATGACACAAGTTTCCTTCCTTCCAAGCTAGTTAACAACATCTAGAGCACAAAGATCTACAAGAAACTTTATTTTTGGCAGAACATGTTCACCAAATTCACATGCAAATAAGAAACTTATTGGGTCTCTTCTTAGAAACGCCTGACAAGAAAACACAGTTGAATCTGAGAGAAAGCAAGCAAAGGCATCCAACTAAAAGGTGTTACAACACCAAGAACAGAACGAGGAGCCCAAAAAGAGATCGGAAACAAAAAAAGAGCAAATGGGTAATGTAACATGCTTGCTAGCTTACGTAAGAGGTTGGACCCAAATCAAAGATGCTGAATCAATCTCCAGAGGAGGGGGGCAATGGCACCGCAAAAGAGCAGAGTGAGCAACTTAGAAGCACACACTACCGTGGCCATTTACAACAAGGTCACGAGCGAGCAGGGCCTGGGGTGGCAATTAGGGTATGGTCATGATAGAGCAAGGGCCACGAGGGAGGGTGATGACGGGTGATGACTGTGACGGCTCTGCGAGGGAGTAAGCGCGTGAGAGGAGGCGTGATGCCAGGGTCGAGGGCACAAGGAATCGTGGGTGTTTAACACCGGTTTTCCTAACACCAGTGGCACAAACATATGTTAACACCTCTTAACCCATGTTTAGTGAATGGGGGTTAACCCCTCAAGTAAATAGGGGTTAACCCCTCTTTTAGGGGGTTTACCCAAGTAAACTAGGCCTAAGTGTGAAAAAGAAATTTAATGGGACCCTTCATGGAAGGTCTGCAATTACAAATTGTCTGCATTTATTTCAGATAAGCTATTTTGATTCAAGCTTTGAGCTATAAACTATTTTGATTAATGCTTTGGACTACCTTGATTCAGGCTCCAAGGGCCAAAGCTGATTATTAAATACAGTTGCAGCATTGGAAGCAAGTTGCAGGTCCATACTGATAGCCATTCTACAATGAGTTTTTGGAAGTTCTGAAGGGGGAACAAATCCAAACCTCCAATGAGAAATATATCAGAATGAATTGAAAGACTGATTATTGGATAAAAAGAACCCACTAATCAAAACTCAATTGGTACCATTACTGAAATTTCTACATGCAGTCAATTCAAACTGCCAGCATAACCAACAGCAACAAAATTAACCATCACAAGAACTACCTTCATCATTTCCCATCATGATATTCAGCACCATTCAAGACTAACGTTGGCAAGTCATTACGAGGGAACTCTGACATTGCAATCAAAGGAAGCATCAAAACTTATAGCAGCGTGATCTCTGACGGTGAGGTCAACCAATTCAATTTTTGCACATGCCCTTCTCCGCCCATCCCCATGATGTGAGAAATGATGCCTACAACCACTCGCAAGGGGTAGGTTAGCTTGAAGAGCTTGTCTTCAAGGATGTTCCTTGCTACCAGAACTAATGAGACTTTAGAGAGTCCCCATACGGTGGTGGAATGATCAACATAGAGAAAAGGTAGTCGGTGGTGGAATTCTACCTTCTAAGTCTTAGAAGCTCTTGAAGTATATCATCCATTCTTGTGTCAGATTCCTTTATGCGCTGTGATCCCCATCCACCTTCCACCCACTCTTATTTCCCTTTGGTACTAGGTGTGCTGGTAAGTTGAGGTCTGTCCTCCCCACATAGTGTGTGTTTAGATTGAAGGAGGGGGGTCCATTGCAAGCTAAGTTGGGGCATCTAATTAATTTTAATCTTTTCACAGTTTTGCATAAGTAAAAGAGCTTTGAAAAATTAATTACCTTCTCCTTTGTTTTAATATCTGATCTGGGCTTTCTAAATCTTGACTGCAATGGCTACAACGCAAGTATAATTTATCTAAGTGCTGCCACATTGCATAAGTAGAGCAAAGTTTTCAATTTTGTCAGTTAAAATGCTCAAGCAAAAATCAAATTCAGCAATATGTCACTTATCTAATTGCTGCCAGATTGCGCATTTCTTGCTTTCCAATATGTTGCTCATACTACTAAAATAACAATATTTAAAGAAACTGTATGCACTTTGCGGACAAATCCAAATTCATGGCTGATAGTTAATATGGGATTTGCCATTAAATATGTACACATTACACACACGTTTCATACTACTAATGGGATTAATGAAGGCCTGTATAGCTCCGACAACTGGAGCCCAAACTTATCATGGCTTCGTGTATGAAGGCATGTATATTATCTTTGTTGAAAAAAAAAAATAAAACTTTTATAATTTTTTTTTTTTATCACAGAAATAATCAAGAGGAAGTTCAAGATTACATGTTGGAGGAAGAAGTTAGTGTGGAACATGGAACCCAGTGTGTTACAATGGAACTGAAGTTGGCCTTCCTAAAGTTGGCCTTTCTGAAAATGATGGAGGCATTCCAATTGGCTCTTCAAATTCAGCAAATCAAGTGGGTATTGAGATGGCCTCTGTCAGTGACAACTCTTGTCAATGACAAGAGGCATCTGAAGGCCCCACCAATAATCTTGGGGGCATTGCGTTAACTACTGAATCATTTATTCAAGCTAGAGATGGTAGCAGGGAAAATCCGATTTCTCCCATTGCTTCAAACAATCTCTAGCTTTAAATGAAAATCCTGAAGATTCACATCAAATTTGCCCTGTTGGAGTTGGTTGCAGGCTTTTAGTCCCCACTGTTGAACATGTCACTTCACAGTGACATTTTTAGATAGCAGAGAGTTGAATGCCATGATCAATCTGCCTATTCCTCAGAAGCCCTTTCTCCTTGTAATATTGCCCATTCCTTTTTTTTTTAGAAGAATAATGCCCCATTCCTTTACAAACATATAGAGAAAAGTACAGCAAAGGAACCACTCTCTCTGACTTTGAGTGATAAGGGCCCCTTAATCTCCTTTTATCATCAACAAAATACCACACTCGGTCCCTAAGTGTTGTGAAATTGCAAGAGAAGAAATATAGCGATGTACAGATATAGGAAATCGAACACAAACCAGTTGGAGATGACCATACCAACAGATCAATGGCTCGACGTCGATGAGGTCCAATACCGGCGACTAACAGCGAACCCCGTGTCACCAAGGCTCCTCACCCTTTCCCTCGCCCTCGCCCTCGCCCTCGTCCGTGCCTCACAGGAAGAGGGCCGCGAGAAGAGGGATCGTCGCCCTCGTCCGAGCCAAAGCCAAGAGACCTCTTAGCGCCGATCGTTGTGCTCCTCCTCATCGTCGCAGCCAAGTGACCTCCTAGCGTCGATGGAGATGGAGCGGGGGCTGCACGCATTGTGTAAGGGGAGAGGAGGCAACGTTCTGCTGCAGTGGGAAAGAGGGAATGGCCGGTCTTTGGTTCAATCTCATGGAAGAAGGAACGACGTCGCTAACTAGGGTTTCGCAAGGCGGGGTTGGGCGCGAGAATGCAAAGTGCCCTGTGTCCAAATTCACTTTATGTTAAAATATATATATGTGTGTGTGACAAAACTTGGGAGATAATCTATCCGTCTATTTAAATTAGTTTTTTTTTTTTAATCACTAACATGTCACTCATATATTATTTGATTCCTATAATAAAATCGATCTCTATGCTCACCACAAATATAATTTATTATAGTGAGGGTTTTTAATTTTCTCTCTTAATCACATCAATTTTTAAAGAAATTGACCTTCACCAACAACAACTTGATTGATATTATTGTGTGAAACTTTAAAACCTTGATTGAATCATTAACAATAGAGAATCTTAAAAGGCATTAAATTTTGATTAAAACTCTAAAACACTTCAACAAAAAAAAATCCTTATTTGCAAAAACATATTTGATTTGGTTTAGGCATTACTTCCCGCCCAATTTGCACACACGAAAAAAAAAAGAGAAATAATTGAGCGTTACTCCAATTAATGCCCATCACATTCCTTGTGCACATTAAGCTCCTAAATTTAATTACAAGTTGCAGTAACTTGACCCCTAAAGTTTTGTCAAACTTAGGCTTGATACCTAGGTTTTATGATTTCTTTAATTAGTATCAATTCCTTTATCTATATCTGGTGTCAGGTCGAGGAGTAGTGTCAAACGACGAGGCGCGGGTTTTTGCAAGCCCCCAGTAATTTTCTTGGGACACGCTTGGGCCCAACCCTCCCCTTATTCAACCTAACCAGATTTGCTGAGGGAACAATTATCCACTATTGATTTCTTATTCCCTAGGTAGACCTAGTCCTAGGTAAATTTTTATGGAGTCACATTTAAGTTTGGTCTATAATATTGTATTACTTGATTACACACTTCTTCTCACCTCTCCCTCCTCTCCTCTCTGTTTCTTCCATTGTATGCACTGGCGACAGTCCCAAACTCCACTCTTGGAGGGACCACTTGATCCTGCCCCCTGCACCAAAAGATCATTCTCTTTGCATTCATCAAAAATGAAAAACCAAAATAGGTCCACTACCGCTTCCACCTCTCAACCACAAAATCCATCTAACCTCGCTTCTAATCTCGCCTCTAACCCTTCCACCCAAATCCACAAATTAACCCCTCCATCTTTGACTTACCCATCCCTAACTTACCCAACCTGGAACTACCTAATGTTGAGATGCCATAACAACAACATCAAGCCCCCCTACCTAATCCCTTATTTATGATGGTTGAACAATTGGCTCAACTACAAGCAAACTAACAACAATTGACTGGGACTATGACGAACCTAGCCAACCAAGGGCAAAACTCGCCACCCCGTTAGCAGCCTATCGTTCCTCTTAAGGATTTTTATGATCCTTCCAACTATGAGGACAGACCAGGGGTGGTCATTCTAGAAAATGACTTTGAAATCAAACTGGTCATTCTAAACCTGATTAAGCATTTCCATGGCCTTTCTAGGGAAGATCCATTTAGCCACCTTGAGGAGCTCACTCTCTTCGCACAAACAACCCACTCCTGCACTGTGTAAGAAGATGTATGGCTGATGCGGCTATTCCCATTATCTCTCAAGGATAAGGCAGCTTATTGGCTTAGAACCAACGGCAAACCTATTGATAACGGCGTTGTGACTAGCTTTTGTTGTAAAAATTACGTTGTAGTACAGATAGTCATTGCCATTATTACAATTTATTACTCGGAAATAAAAGAGTTCCCGAGGTCGAACTCAGGGAGCAAGTTGTATTCTAGAAGTACAGTATTTCTTATTACAAAAATAAAGAGAGAGAGAGAGAGATATGGAAATTTGGCTTCTTCTTCTTCTCTTCTTTCTTCCTCTTTGTCTTCTCTTCTCTTTGGCGCTCTTGAATCTTCTTTCTTTTGTTCTTCCTGTGTTCTTCTTGTCTTCTCTCTTCTTTGCTGCGGTCCTGTTTCTTCTTTTCTTCTTCTTCTTCTTTGCCTTCAGGACGTCGTCTGATTTTCCAATCAGACGACCTAAACTGCTACTGCTACAGTGTCTTTTCTTCTTTCCTCTATGGCTTTCTTCTTCTTCTTCCTGCCTTCTCTTCTTCTTCTTCTTCACCTGTGCCTGCACACTCAAAGTTCGATCAGAGGGCAAAACCTACTCTACCCTCCCCCGCTTCTCTCTCTCTCAGAATTCACTCATGGGATAGCTCTCCCAGAGCTGCCGGATAGTCGGGTACGTGGGTCGCGCCCGGGTCCAGGCCCACCGGCGTGCGGTGGCGGGCGAGGAGTGCAGGTCGGGTTAATCGGGTCGGGCCAGGTCCGCGGGGCGTGAGCGCGGATGAGGCCGTGTAATCGGGCGGGTGAAGGGGACCTCACCCCGTGATCTGAGGCGAATAGCTTACGGCACTTTTTGCCTTTAAGCGCCTGCTCGCCTCAGTGAGTTTCCGAGGTGGGACTAAATGTCCCACCCCAATTGGACGCCCGCGCGGAGGAGGCAACGCACAATCGAGGCTCCACGCGAAGGCTTTGCCCCAACTGCAGCCTGGGACTTCTTTGCGGAGATGCCCCGCGCAGCCTGGGAGTCTGACCTGGGCGTGGCGCGCCTGGAGGAGCAGGTCGAAGAAGTTGCTTCACTCAGCAATGGCGGCGGCAAGCGAAGTACCTGCTCACAGAGAAACGGCCTCTCGTCCTAATCAGATACGCGGAGGACCTTCGCCGTAGCACGGTGAAGGTGGTCGGGGGGTCTGCAGGTGGTGGGGCGGAGCCTAAGGGCCGCCCTAGGTCAAACTGCAGGTTGGGAGATGGCTTTGGTCGGTGGGTCTGCAGAGGGCGATTTGTGGGAAGTGGAAGGGCGGAGGTTGATTAGGGTGAGGAGGTGGAGGTTCTATGAGGGTCAGCAAGCCGTGTGGGGTGCTAGAGTGACGGGAGCGGGTCGCCGGAGTTTGGCCGGAGATGGAGAAGGTGAGGGTGATTAGGCGCGGTCGAGGGGTAATTAGATAAAAATAGCAGGGGGAAAAGAGAGAGAGGAGGCAGGGAAGTAGTTCTAACCTAACTAAAGGGATGAAGGGGGCGAGGAGGCAGACAGCTGTACCTGCTGTCGTCGGAGAAGAAGGTGCCCAGTGGGGGAGGACGGCGGCGACGACGGGGCAGAGGCAGCGCGCGCTGGTATTGCGCGACGCGGAGGAAGATCAGGGAGGTGGCTCTGCTGCTGGTATTGCAGCAGAGCGACGAGGAGGAGGAGAAACCGCCGGAGCAAGGGGGCATCTGTCGGGGTGGGAAGAGAGGAAGTGAGGGGGTATCTCCATCAGATCCGAGCTGAGGAGAACGGCAGAGCTTGTGGGGTTTTTATAGAGGTAGAGACGGAGGACATTGGAGGAAGGAGACCCATACCGTCCGTGCGTTCGTACGGCCGGTATGGGTGGTTGCAGCACTCAGGGGGGTGCTCCTGCGACAGCTGACGACGCAGGACACCCCCATTTGACTTGGCAGGCCCCCCACCTCACCCTGCGCGGCACCATGCTCCGCGCAAGGTCGCCGGAGCATGGTGCTGCTCAGGTTTTGCAGGAGGGACCTAAATGCAAAGAACGAAGGAGAGTTAGGGGCCAAAATGTGAGGGTTCAAAAGTTGAGGGCCAAAAAGTAAATATATGAGGACCAAAGTGTAAAGTTGGTCAAGAAGGTTTCTTCTTAGGCTCAAGTTTTTATACATGACTAATTAGGACCTAAGGATTCGGATGGTGAATTTTATTTCTAGATTAAACCTTGTTTGACCAGTAAAATTACGCAAAAACCCAAATTAAGTTGTTAATTGGGCATGGTTCTCAATGTAGGTCAAAATGGGTTCCTAAGGCCAAATTGGAGGTTCTAAACCCTAGAGATTATTTTTATATGAATTTTAGGGGGTTTATTCGATTCTTTCTTTGCCTCGAACCTCGTGAATTTAAGTGGGTTTGTTTTTAGGGTTACAGGATGTCATTTAATTCCTTGGAGTTGCTGTAGCCCTCTTTGAGTCATCTCATCCCACTTTTCTTCTTATTAGGTTATTTTGACCTATGTTTGGACCCTGAGTTACCCTGTTTTCAGATTGAATTGGTGAAATTGCATTTTTACCCCTTAGTTTCTATTTTCTTCTTAAACTCAGAATTCTCTGAGTTAAGCCTTTCCTTGAGTTATGTAGGAGCTTTTATCCTTTGTATTAGGTCAAAATGAGATAGTTATGGCTCATGATGAGGTTCTCATCACCTATTATAACCTGGCCTCGCTTAAAAGTGCTTTCCTAAAAAAATTCTTTTCCATAGGTCGTACCAATTCCCTACGAAGATCCATTACAACCTTCCAACAAAAATCTGGTGAGAATCTACATGATGCTTGGAAACGATTCTAAGATCTTTTAAGAAGTTTCCCACACCACAAGGTTCACTTATGGCAGCTAATGCAGATCTTCTACCATGAATTAGAAGATCAACTTCGGTGTTTCGTCAATGCCTTGTGTGGCGGGAACTTCCTAAATAAGGATGTTGAAAGTGCCTATGAATTATTTGAAGAAATGAGTGAAAACTCATTAAATCATGCATCCATGAACACCTTTGGTAGAACTATAAGCCCACAATTCGGTGTTCATGAGATAGGCACTCAATCTATCCCCGTTACCCAAGATGATCTCCAAATGATTGCTCACTAACTCAACCAGATGCAATTAAATCAAAAGAAAATGGAGGAAAGACTTATCACACCCACTCAAGCTCCACAGGCTCTACATCTAATCTTGCCTAACATCCTAAAGAGAGAAAATTTGCATAATGTAAATACCGCCCCTGCTGAGTATAATCAATATTCTGAGATTTTTTATGGTTCATCGGGCTCTTACACATATCCAAATCTCCACCCCACTAAAAATATCTCCGCCCTCCAAGAGCAATTTAGAAATTCCTCTAACTGAAAGAACTACCTGACTCACTCTTGGACCAACCTGGTTCCCTCCCAAAAACCAAATCAATTTGGAGGGTATGGGTCGAATAAGACTTTTTATCAACCTGAGCCATCTCAAGAAGACATCAATGCCTAGGTTATGAAAACCTTGCAGGGAATGCAAAGCCAAATGTCAGAAGTAACCCACTTTGTTACAAATCTACATAATCAGATTGGGGTTGCTCTGATTCAGAGACCTGTAGGACATTTAGCATCCCAACCCATACCCAACCCTGTCAATCAAAGGAGCCAATATCAGGGTGGAAATCTAAATTAGGACCACACTAATCAGCCTCCCATTAACGCTGTACCTTAGCACCAACTCGGTTTCCATCAATAATAGGCCCCCCAACCTCCTCCCAAGAATAACCAAACTGTTAATGCAGTTACATTGAGTGGGAAAACAACCATTGATCCTGGGCCTTCACAACAACCTGATGAAGCCCACATCATTCCTATGCAAGTTGACTCTCATTCCCCCACTCAGGAAGAAGAAGACATACAAAAATCACAAGATTCAAATCCTATTCCTTACTCTCAAGCACTACAATCCAATCCTTCTAAGAAAAAGAAATCTGAGCCCTCTCACCAAGATCTTATGGACTTATTTGGGCATGTTGAGATAAACATCCCCCTCGTAGATGACATCAAGTACATCCCTACCTACACTAAATTTTTGAAAGAAATGTGTACTCCAAATTGTCAGGTCAAGAATCTAGGATGGGTGGTCCTTTCCTAGACACTAAGCTCAATTATATAGAGCAAGCTGCCTCTCAAGAAAAAGGCCCAGTCACACCACTCATTTCGATTATCATAAATGACACTACCTTTGATCGCGCCCTTCTTGACTTAGGTGCCTCTCTAAATCTCATCCCCATAGTCCTATTCAAGGAATTTCAATTTGATGAATTAAAACCCATTGAAGTTCAATTACAATTGGCGTATCAATCTACCATTAAACCTTGGGGAATTGTCGAGGATATTGTTGTCAAGGTCCATAATTGTCTATTTATGGTTGATTTTCTAGTCCTTGACATAGAGGTACCTGAGACACTCAAGAATGCCCCTATTATCCTTGGAAGACCTTTTATGGCTACCGCAAAAGCTAATATCAATTGTCATTTTGGAAAAATGGATATAACTTGTGGTGACCAGACTATCTCTTTAGATATTTTCAAAGCTTCCAAGAGGTCCCTTCATCATGATTTCTTCGAGGACTCTAATGATAAAATGGAAGCAGTAATTGAGGAATCTATGATGATCCATTCATGCTCTGCTTTGACCTCCATTGAACCACATTTACTGATTCAAATTCAGATTATGATAATGGGGTCAAAGACATTTCAGATCAATTAGGGTTTGACCCTTACTCTTCAAATCTTCTTGATTTCTCACCGAAAACACCCACATTAACTTCACCTACCCTTCATAACACTGAATTCTTTCCCACTCCATTGCCCTTGGACCTACCATCAGACCTACTCAAGTATGGCTTTCATCATGAACTCAAACCATGGCCAGACTTAGGTAATTCTTCCACTTTTTCATCCAATTTTGATCTCCATATTTTTACCACTCATCTTTTAGGGGATCCAGAGGAAGACATCTTTCCTAAGGGCATTCACGTGTCCAATTTCTTACATGACTATCCATCTTCTGTACATCGCTTCACGCCCGGCTGAATGACGTAAAAGATAGAATTGGATGGAAGGTAGCCCATCACTTTTCTTGCTTTTGTTTTTCTTTTCTTTTTCAGGTTTTGACCATCCTGAAGTCGACCGTCTATCACTAAGGTGATTTATTTTCTCTCCTAATGCATAAGGACATTGCATATCACAAGCATGGGGGGGTGTTTTTAAATTTTGATGATCAATTCAAGATTTTCAATACCTAAAATTATTCAATTTTTCTTTTGCATGCATCTTCGTAATAGAAAAATCATAAAACTTTTGAGGAAAATTTTGAAATTGGGACCAAGGTTGAAGATTCATTTTAAGGTACAATGAGATTTAATCTTTAACAAACTAGACATTAGGATGCAGATCTGATTGTTAGAATCTCTGGGTCTAGTTTTAGATTAGATCAAGTATCCTTCTCTAAATTTCACCTGAACACGTGATGATTCAGGTGACTTGATCTCTTTTTGTGACCTGGAAATTACTTGGCTTAGTTTCCGACCCAAAAACTTGCGTCTCTTGCAAAATTCTTGCTTCAAATTCCACACACAAAGCCAACACCTAAAAAATAACTAGAAAAATTAGAAAAGCACCTTGTTTAGTCCTAGTGAAATCCTAAGTAGATGATTAGTTTGAGTTCCCACCGTCGAGGAGGAAAATGCCTCCTTTGAGGATGCAATTTCAATATGTTACGACCTTGGCACTATTCTATATCTATATTTCATATCTCTAGACGGAGCATTAAAGCACAATTATGTAGCTCAGGTGTCTTGGATGGTGCTCTACCCATAACATCGAAGAAAGAGCCTGAGTTCGCTTAGAGCGCCCCTTTACACCGCATTGTGTTTTGGGGTTGTGACCTCCTAGACAGTGTCTTGGATAGTACCATCTTGAAGTGTTGGTGCTAGTGGCCCCTTGAGGATTGGTAACGAGAATGATGATCTCGACACATCTGTTGTAGGATTAAGCTAGGAATAAGCATGAGAGAGACAAAAAAAAAGTTTCAAAAACATGACCTTTAAATGTTGGCATTCACAAGCACTAACACAAAGTTTTAAAAGTTTTATGAGTTGCGAGTAGGATTCAATAACCAAGGAAATCCTAACTGCAAAAAGATTTCTGGTTATTGATTGCACAACAATCATAGGCCCTAATTCACCTGAATTAAGTCAGAACCTAGCTTAACTTAGGCATTCTGCATGCATATACATCGTATTTTGCATCTTAGTTGATTTACGGGTTTTGTATATAATAATGTGCTATTTGAGAGGTATTAATCATTGCAAGTAATTCAAGACTGTGGATGACCGATCCAACCTTATGGATCTGCTCAAAACGACGACGGGAGTTCAACACTTCCAAGATTGCATCAATCAACTCCTGTAGCACCCTATGGAGTCCGCAGAAGAACAAAAGCCAAGGGGCTAATAGAAGAAGATTCGGACCTCAGATGACAAATCCAACTGTATGGATGGATCCGAATCAATGATCACAGTCCAACGATGCAAAAATAAACCCGATCGAAGGCCTATAACACCGTCTATGAAAAAGAGAAGATGGACGGCCATGATAGTACCATGTGGCACCATCGCAGCTGCCCCTTGTCGTACCCCCAACTTATGAAGGCATTTTCCCGTGCACTATGAGCCGTTGGATCATCATCCAACAGCCACAGAGGCGCCACATCGCCCTACCTCTCAGCCTTATCAAGGAAGATTAAGCCTCAGCCATTGGATTTCCATCCAACGGTTGAGGGCGGCTACACACGAAATGGTAATTACAACAACTCATGTGCGTAGTGCAGAGGAAAGCGTGCTTAACAACCATGCGTGATGTGGGTTCGAGTCGCGATGTGGGAGTTGGTCATACGTGGAATAAATTCGACCATAGGATCTTCATCAGGTGATGGAGGCGCGAATGTGTGGCGGGCATGGGGACGTTAGATTAGTACACGTGTGATGATGCGCAACCAAATGCGCATGTGCGTGAAGTAGGAATTTCAAAGGCGGTGCACACAATCTTTTAAGGCACGATCGATGAGCGTGCAATGTGTGCGAAAGAAGAAACGGCGAGCGGCAAGAGTGCGCGACCATGCGATGGAGATCAGAGGGCAGACAGAGCGCTACGTGTCAGCACTAGAGAGCATCTGCGAATGGAGAAGGATTTAGAGGGTATTTTTAGGCCTAATCAGGTCCGTTGATCTCCCGATCAACGGATCTGATCAACCTAAGGCTATTGCATGAAATTAATGGCTCTAATGCCCTAAGTACCCTTCACAACAACTATAAAAAGAGGCCTAAGGGTCCCCTTTAAAGGCATCAAAGAGAATTTCCTTCTTCTTCCTCCTTCTATAGCTCCTCTACCTTCTTCTTCTTCCCATCTTCTCTGCCTCCGTCTCTGCATCTTCTTCTGAAGCATCTGTTGAGCCACCTTGGCAGATCGTTGCTGCTATCCTCAACCTCTCCAAAATGCCACCACGGACCACTCGTGGTGCCCTTGTTCTGCTACATAGATAGTTTATGTTCATGCTTAGAATTTGTTTAGTTATAATTACATGTATGTAATTCATGTTCAAACTCTCTGCTTGATATATATATTGCGATTTATTGTCTATGCTATTTGGTAATTAGATTTAGAACAAGAGCAAGAAATCAAAAGCATTTTCTGCCTCCCTGAGATCGATTGGAACTCACCAGTTCCATTAATTTATTTGTTGAGACGTATTTCGTGCTCTACTACAACGCATTTATCTTTTACATGATCTACGCCCCAAACAGTTATTTGAATTTACAACGAGTTAAATTGTGAATTTTTGAAGGACACATTGATCCCAATTAATCTAACTTTTGGATCTAAAGATGAATCCCGATGCTTTATCCTTAACAAATCTCGTGCCTTTCATGTATTTAATCAACCAAAGTCCCATGATCTTCTTCACCTCAAAAGTAAAAAATTAGTCCTTCCCAAAAGTCCATTTTGTGAAAATAGTTTTGCTAGGAGACTAACAAAAGATAAGTATGGGGGAGTGTTATAGGTTTTTACGTGGTTTGTAAATTGCGGGTTTTATAAGTCGTTACAATGCGCAAAAATTGATTTGTTTTCAAATTTATAAGACCTAGATGGTGGAGAATCTAGGGTCATCCAAGGAGGAAACTTTTGCAAATATAGATCTCTTACTTTAAAATGAGGAAATCAACTTTTTTTTGGGTTTTTCAATAGAAGATTTTTATGTTTTTGAATAACAAGGCAATGCGATTTTGATGGGGGAAAAGACTCAACCTAATTTAGCAACTAACTGACAAAAATGTCCTCTTCCCAAACTCACCCTAAGCACATAAAGGCCTACAATAATTGGGAAGGAGTGAAAGTGCTAAAACTAAAAAAAGAAAGAAGATGCACCAAATTGAAAAGGCAACTTGATAGAAAATAGATTTTTGTTTTACAATTGTAGAGGAAAGCTTCTACTACAAAACTAAAACTGAAAATAAGAATAAAAAAAAAATCCTGGGTGATGATGGTGAAGAGGATGAAGCCCTTGCTTCAACTGCGGTTGCTCTCGTAGTTGAAAAGAGCTCCTCCCCCTTCTTCTTGAGTCCAAGGTATGGTCTCCTCCTGGCAAGCCTAAGGGGGGGCATGACTCCTCCAAGGTGGATGATTCCACCTTTATTTCTCCTCCAAGGGTGGGCGTGCACCACCCTGATTTCTCCTCCAAAGCCTGGCCGTCCTCCTTGATTTAGAGAGGCTCCTCCTCTTTGCATGGCACAAGAAGAAGAATGGAGAGGAAGATGGCACCAAGGAGGAAAGGGATAGCCTCCTTAATCTTCTTCCTTCCTCCTCCTTCTCGGCCGTAGGTTATAGGTGGGCTAGGGTGGAATTAACACTAAGGGAGGATGAAGATTTAGTGGTGGTTAGGAGGGTTTTTATAGAGGTGGAGAATGGTGGTTGGAGTGGGGATTATGTGTAGGGCTAGGATGGGTTTTAGGATGTCGTTAGTGGTGGTTATGGGGATCTTAAGGTGTAGGATGGGTAGCGCCACCTTAAGGGATGTGATGGTGGTGGTTACGGTGGTGGAGAGGCACCATAGTTTGGCACCAACCATGGAGATGTGCCATGGTTTTGGTGCCAACTATGGGGTCTTCTAGAAGGGAGTAGGTGGATGGTGGAGATGGCTTGGGAGGTTAGTTGTATGGTGGAGATGAAGGGGGAGGTTAGCGCCGAAAAGGGAAGGTTTATAGAAGGGTAGTTTGGTGCCAACTCTTGGTGTCCTTTGGTGGTGGTTGAGGGGTGAAGAGGTGGCTTGGGTTGGCACCAAGTTGGTGTAGCTTAAGTGGAGCATAGGTGGACTTGGAGTGGAAGGTTATGTAGGTGGAGTTAGGGTTAGCTAATGTGGATTACCAAGGAGTGGAGTAGATGAGTAGAGGAGAGGTAGGAGGAATTATGGTTTTGAGAAGAAGAGTTGAAGGAGAGTTGTCTGGAGCTGCATAGGAGCTAATAGCTACTGAAGAAGATGGGAAGGAGCTACTTTAGTTGGCTTAGCTTGCTAGTTCTTTGCTAGCTGCTAAGCGAAGCTAAAGTAAGATGGCTTCTACTAAGATATGCTGAGGTGAGTTGGGTCTGATCTTCTTGGGGAGGACCTAGCTAGCTGAAGTAGCTAAGGTAGCTTAGCTCAACTAAGTTGAGCTAAGTGGAGTCCCCGGGAGATGGACTTGAGCTGACTTGAGCTAGGGTGAAGTCATCTTTAGCTGGCTTGAGTTGTGTAGAGCTGGAGGTAGCTGGACCCAAGCTGAGGTGGACTCCAGTCAACTTAGCTAAGCTAGCTGGAAACCCCAGTGAACTGATGGGAGCTGAGATGAACTAGACTTAACTAAGTGGAGATGGATATGAGTTGAGTTGAGCTAGGGTGAGCTAAGATGAGCTATCTTGAGCTACCATTCAGCTGAGATGAGTTGAATGGAGCTAGGATGGGCTAACCCTAGTTCAAGTGAGCTGGTATCTAGCTGTGATGGGTTGAATTAGGCTGAGTCCCGGCTGGTTTGAGCTTCTTCTTCACCAGTTGCCTTCCTGAGTGCTAGGGTTCTGGGGATCTGACTATCTCTATATCCCTAACACTCAAATAAACACATCAAAAAGACAACAAGATGTGTAATGCATGCCTAACCTAATTTATGCCTAAATGTAGCCCAAAAACCCGCTTGTGGAGTTAAAATCCTAAGAGCTAGATCTGTTTTAAAGCACAAGCATGATGGTAAAATGGCATTTATCACACATCCATGCTTATCTTTTGCTAGTCTCTTAGCAAAACATATTTTTACGAAACATAATTTTTGGGGAAATCTAATTTTTTTCAACTTTTGAGAAGAAAGAGATTACGGGACCTTTGTTGATCAAAACATAGGAGGTACAGGATTTGTTAAAGACAAGCAACGAGATTTATTTTTGGATCCAAAAATTAGATGAATCGGGATCAATATATGCTCCAAAAAATTTACAGATTAACCCTTTGTTAATTCAGATGACTCAAAATTTTTGTATTTAGGATTTTTCTGGCTCTTGAATCTGATTCGCAACTTGCAATAACCTTTAAAACCTTGTGTTTGTGCTTGTGAAAAGCCAACATTTATAAGGGCATGTTTTTGGTTTAAAACTTTTTTTTTCTCCCCCATGCTTATTCTTAGCTTAGTCTTATAACAGATGTATCGGGATCATCATTCCCGTTACCAATTCTTGAGGGGGCTCTAGCGCTAGTACTTCGAGAACGCACTATCCATGACACCACCGAGGGGCTCACAACCCCAAAAGACAATGCAATGTAAAGGGGCTCTCCAAGCAAACTCAAGCTCTTGCTCTGACGCTACGGATAGAGAACCGTCTATGACACTTGAGTTGCAAAAATGTGCTTTAATGCTCCGTCAAAGATATAGATATAGAGCAGCGCTGAGGCGATAACATGTTGATGTCGCATCCTCAAAGGAGGCATTTTCTTCCTTCTTGGTGGTGAGAACTCAAACCAATGATCTACTTCAGACTTTTACTAAGGCCAAACAAGGGGTTTTTCTAAATTTTAGTTATTTTTAGGTGTTAGCTTGTGTGCGAATTTTGACACAAGAAATTTTGCACAAGATGCAAGTTTTTGAATCAGAAACTAAGCCAGATACTTTCCATCTTACAAAAGAGGATCAAGTAACTTGAACTATCATGAGTTCAGGTGGAATTTTAGAGAAGGATATTTGATCTAGTCTAAAGGTAGACCCTGAAATTCTAATAATCAGATCCATATCCTTATCTCTAGTTTGATAAAGATAAAATCCCATTGTACCACAAAGTGAATTTTCAACCTTAGTCTCGATTTCCAAAATTTTCTTCAAAAGTTTTGAATATCTTTATTTTTTTTGTGTTCAAAAGAGAAAAGCATATTTTTAGGTTTTGAAAATCCTAAATCGATCATCAAAAATTTTAAAACACCCCCCATGCTTATGATATGCAATGTCTTCATGCATTATGAGGGAAAAGGGATCACCTTAGGGAAAGCCAGTTGGGTTTAGGATGGTTAAAACCTAGAAAAAGAAAGAGAAAAAGAAAGCAGGAAAAAATGATGGGTTACCTCCCATCCAATGCTATCTTTTACGTCATTCAGCCGGGGGTAAATGTATGCACAGAAGATGAATTATCATGTAAGTAGTTGGACACTTGGATGCCTGCATAAAAAGGGTCTTCTTCTGGATCCTTGGAAAGTTGAGTGGTAAAAAGATGGGGATCAAAATTTGATGGAAAATGGTAGGTGTGACCCGAGTCTGGCCATGGTTTTAATTCAGGATGAATGCCAAACTCGAGTGGGTCTAGTGGTAGGTCTAGTTGAAAGGGGGTGGGAGAAGAATTATGAAGGGTAGGTGAGCCTTGCAGGGGTGGGTTGAGAGAAAAGTGGGTGTGTCAGGGGAATAATCAGGGGGATCATCAGGAATAGATTTTTGTGGAAGACAAGTCTTCGAGTCATAGATTTTGCCGACCACTGATTTTGAGTCAGATTCCTCAAAAAAATTGTGGTCAGGAAGGGTATCTACCAACATTGTTTCCTCCCCTAAATTTGATATTTCTGTATCTGAGTCCTCAAAAAAATTATCATGGAATCTCTTGGAGGATTTGAAAATATCAAGGGTGATAGTTTGGCCTGCATAGGTGATCCATTTTGCCTGTATGACAATTTATATTTGCCTTTGCAGTGGCCAAAAAGGGTCGTCCAAAAATTATTGGGGCATTCATTAAAGATTTGGGTACCTCAATGTCAAGGACCAAAAAGTCTGTGGGGAAGAAACAATTCTAGACCTTGACCAAGACATCCTCGACAATCCCACAAGGTTTGATTGTAGATCGGTCGGCTAATTGAAGGGTAACCTCAACAGGTTTTAGTTCATCGATTTGAAATTCTTCAAATAAAATTATGGTAATGATATTGACTGAGGCACCAAAATCAAGAAGGGTGAAATCGAAAGTAGTGTCATCAATAATCACTGAAATTAAAGGTGCACCCGGATCTTTCATCTTAGGAGGCAGCTTACGCTATATGACAGAGCTTACTATCTCCAAAAGATGCACCTGTCCTAGATTTTTAGCCTACCTTTTTAAAGTACAGATCTCCTTCAAAAATTTGGCATAGGTAGGTATATATTTGATTGCATTGAGGAGAGGGATATTGATTTGAACTTACCCAAATAAATCCATAAGTTCTTCAATTGTGGGCTCAGGCTTCTTTTTTTGATTAGTGGTGGGGTGGAGAGCTTGTGGAAAAGGGATAGGAGTCGTGTTATGAGATTTTTGTATTTCTTTTTCTTACTGATGTGGGAGTTGAGAGTCAATTTGCACAAGAATGGGGATTTCACCAGGTTGTTGTAAAGGCTCAGGATCAGTGGTGGTTTTCCCACTCCTCAATGTAACTGCATGTGTGGTCGGATTATTATTTAGAGGAGGTGGGGGGGACCTGTTGTTGTGAAAACCTAGGAGGCTGCTAAGGTGGTGGATTAGTAGGAGGCTAATTATGGTAGTTTTGATTTTTGCCCAGATATTGGTTCCTTTGATGATTAGGATTGGGCATGGGTTGGGAGGTTAGATGCCCTACAGGTCTTGGAGTAACCCTAATATGATTATTTAGATTTGTAACAGCTCGGGTTACTTTCATCATTTTACTCTACATTTCCTGAAGGGTTTTCATCATCTGGGCATTGATGTCTTGTTGAGATGGCCTAGGATGAAAGGTCGAATTTGACCCATACCCGCTAAATTGATTTGAAGTTTGGGGAGGAAGCAGGTTATTCTAGGAGTGGTTCGGGTAATTCTTCCAGTTGGAAGAATTTCTAAATTTCTCCTGGAGGGCAGAAATATTTTCAATGGGGTTAGGGTTTGGATAATTGAAATTCCCCAGTGAATCATAGAAAGCCTCGGGATATTGATGATAATTAGTAGCGGTAGTATTTAGATTGTGCAAATTTTCTCTTCGTGCAAAGTTAGGCGGGGTTAGATGTGGAATCTGTGGAGCTTGGGTTGGTGTGGCAAGTCTTTCCTCAATTTTCTTTTAGTTTATTTGCATTTGGTCGAGTTTTGGGCGATCATTTGAAGATCGTCTTAGGTGACAGGAATAGATTGAGTGTCTATTTCATGGACGTCGAACTACGAGTTTAAAGTTCTGCCAAAGGTGTTCATGGAGGCTTGATTAAATGAGTTTTCACTCATTTCTTCAAAAAGGTCATAGGAACTCTCAGCATCCTTATTTAAGAAGTTGTTGCCACATGAGGCATCGACGAAATGTCGAATTTGATCTTCTAATCCATGATAGAAGATCTGCATAAGTTGCCATAAGGGGATCTCGTGGTGTGGGAAACTTCTTAGGAGATCTTGAAATCTTTCCCAAGATTCATGAAAAGTCTCGCCAGATTTTTGTCGAAAGGTCGTAATAGATCTTTACAAGGAATTAGTACGACCTATGGGGAAAATTTTCTTGAGGAAGGCACTCTTGAGCTGAGGCCAAGTGGTGATAGGTCAGCCAATGGTTTTGAACCAATAAATGACCTTATCTTTAAGAGATAGTGGGAATATCTGCATCAGCCAAAGGTCATCTTTCACATTGCAGGAACGAGTTATTTGGGAAAGGAGAGTTAGTTCTTCAAGGTGGCTGAATGGGTCTTCTCTAGGAAGGCCATGGAAATGCTTAATCAGATTTAGAACAGTTGGTTTGATCTCGAAGTCCCCTTCAGGTATGACCACCCCCGGTCTTTCCTCATAGTAGGAGGGATCATAAAAATCCTTTAGAGGAACGATAGACTACTGATGAGGTGGTGGGTTTGGCCTTTGGTAGGATGGGTTTGTGATATTCCTAGTCAACAGTTGTTGATTGGCTTGAAGTTGAGCAATCTGCTCAGCCATCAAGGAGTAGAGATTAGGTGGGGGGGCTTATTGTTGAGATTGAGGCATATCAGCATTAGGAAGCTCCAAGTATGGGAAATCAAAGATGGGGGGGTTGTTTTGGGTGGAAGGGTCAGAATTGGGAATAGAAGTGGGATTAGAGGTTGGATTAGAGGTGGAGGTGGATGGGTTAGTGGACTTATTTTGTTGATTTTCCATTTTTTTAGAAGAAGATAGAAAAAGCGATCTTTTGGCGCGGGGGGCAAAATCAAATGGTCCCTCGAAGTGCAAAGTTTGGGACCATTGCCTGTGCATAAAATGGAAGAACGGAGGGGAGGAGAAGAGATGGAGATGAGAGAAAGTGTGAAATTCAAACAACCAAGCCTAGTCTTGTCTTAAGGTTGACTCCTTAAAACCTAAGAATTGGGAACCTAATAGGTAAGAAATCAGTAAGTGAACCTAATTCCAAAAAGAGACCTGGCTAGACTAAAGAGGTGGCTTGGTCCCAAGCATTTCCTAGGAAAATCACCAAGGGCTTGTGTAAACCCTTACCCATCATTTGACTTCCCTCTAAGTCTGTCGTTGCGTTGTCTAAAGGAAGTAGGAGTGCTGAGTGATCCTTAAATATTGGATATCAAGCCTAATTGAATGAAGTCCTTAAGTGGTCAAATGACTACTTGTTTTAAGTTAGGCTTGGGTGTCTAAATGTGCACGGGAATGTGGAGGGCGTTAATTGGGGTAATGCCCTATTATTTCAATTTTTTAGTGTGTGCAAGATTGGAAAAGTGATTCCAATAGCAATCAAGTTGACACACAATATTTGAATGTATTTCTGCTTTTAGGATTTGCTTTAAATTAGTGTATTTTAGGGTTTTCTTTTTAAGTTTCCAAACGAGTTTGATATCCACAATAAAAAAGAAATCAAGTTGTATTGGTGACAATAGATTTCCTTTTTAAAAGGGGGTCTCTAGAAATGCAAAGAAAACCCTAATTGAATTAGTCCTTAAAAAGAAATTTACTATCGATGAATCTCTTTTAGGATTTTCTTTTTAAGTAGTGGTCCAAACAAGGTAAAAAGCACCGCTACTACATGGAAAATCAAACAAGGATTCCAAAAAATATTTTTTTGTGATTTTAAAAATTTTGTTGATATTTTAAAAGATTTTTCTTTATACTACTGTCAAAGTTCAGAAATGATACTTGAGGGTATTTTGGACTTTTCAGTACCACCACCGCCCACCAAAAATTTTTATAAATTTTTTTAATGTGTAAAATTTTACAAGGATTCCAAAAAGATAAATGTCACAAAAATTGGATGAGTATAAAAATTCATAAAATTCATGGACAGTAGCAAAATAAGAAGATTAGAGGAGATGACCCCTTTGTAGTCCATGAATTTTTAAAAATTGTATACAAATACAATTTCTCTAAAATTTGGAACATATGTTCCTCACTTGATTTGAAATCACTAGGAGAAATTTCTAGATTTTAGGAAGCTTGTGGTGCTGGAAATTGATTTTTGAAATCTGGATAGAAGTCCGGACCCGAAAATCAGAACACCAACACTTGAAGTGAAGTGGTGTTAAATGATGCAAACAAGCAACCAATGGGTTTTAATTGTCACAAGTCAACTTAATTAAGATGTTTAGGATCCTGAAAGCCAAGTTTAATATTTTTTGGTAGTTTTTTAGATAAGTGTGACAAGTTTGAGATTACCAAAATGAATCTTTCATAGGAAGAAAAGGTACTTCAAGTTCCAAAATCCTGCTTTGTTCCTACAACTCCTGCACACACTAGAGAAAAAGAGAAAAGGGGATGAGATCCAATTATCAAGCAAGATAAATAATCAAAGCAAAGCTATGCCTCCGAGAAACGGTGCCAAAAAGTGTTGTGGGTTTTTACGCGGTTTGTAAATTACGGGTTTTATAAGTAGTTACAATGCGCAAAAATTGATTCGCTTTTAAATTTATAAGACCTAGATAGTGGAGTATCTAGGGTCGTCCAAGGATGCAACTTTTGAAAATATAGATCTCTTACTTGAAAATGAGGAAATCAGCATTTTCTTTGGGTTTTTCAATAGAAGATTTTTATGTTTTTGAATAACAAGGCAATGCGATTTTAATGGTGGGAAAAGACTAATCCTAATTTAGCAACTAAGTTGCAAAAATGTCCTCTTCCCAAACTCACCCTAAGCACGTGAAGGCCTATGATAATTGGGAAGGAGTGAAAGTGCTAAAACTAAAAAAAGAAAGAAGATACACCAAATTGAAAAGGCAACTTGCTAGAAAATGGATTTTTGTTTTACAATTGTAGAGGAAAGCTTCTACTACAAAATTAAAACTAAAAATAAGAATAAAACAAAAATTCTGGATGATGATGGTGAAGAGGATGAAGCCCTTGCTCTAACTGTGACTGCTCCCATAGTTGAAAAGAGCTCCTCCTTCTTCTTGAATGCAAGGTATGGTCTTCTCCTGGAAAGCCCAAGGGGGGGGGGTGTGCCTTAGCTACTCCAAGGTGGATGATTCCACCTTTGTTTCTCCTCCAAGGGTGGGCATGTACCACCCTAATTTCTCCTCCAAAGTCTGGCCATCCTCCTTGATGTAGAGAGGCTCCTCCTCTTGGCGTGGCACAAGAAGAAGAATGGAGAGGAAGATGGCACCAAGGAGGCAAGGGATAGCCTCCTTAATCTTCTTCCTTCCTCCATCTTCTTGGTTGTAGGTTATAGGTGGGCTAGGGTGGAATTAACACTAAGGGAGGATGAAGATTTAGTGGTGGTTAGGAGGGTTTTTATAGAGGTGGAGAATGGTGGTTGGAATGGGGATTATGTGTAGGGCTAGGATGGGTTTTAGGAGGTGGTTAGTGGTGGTTATGGGGATCCTAAGGTGTAGAATGGGTGGCGCCACCTTAAGGAATGTGATGGTGGTGGTTATGGTGAAGGAGAGGCACCGTAGTTTGGCACCAACCATGGAGAGGTGCCATGGTTTTGGTGCCAACTATGGGGGCTTTTAGAAGGGAGTAGGTGGAAGGTGAAGATGCCTTGGGAGGTTAGTTGTATGGTGGAGATGAAGGGGGAGGTTAGCGCCAAAGAGGGAAGGTTTCTAGAAGGATAGTTTGGTGCCAACTCTTGGTGTCCTTTGGTGGTGGTTGAGGGGTGAAGAGGTGGCTTGGGTTGGCACCAAGTTGGTGTAGCTTAGGTGGACTTGGAGTGGAAGGTTATGTAGGTAGAGTTAGGGTTAGCTAAGGTGGATTACCAAGGAGTGGAGAACTTAGCTAAGCTAGCTGTTGAACGTTCGAATTGCTACACTAACGTATTTGGTTTTGGAAAACCTGTCGTTGTAGCTTGAAAGCGAAGAATTCGTGTTCAACAAATAAAATTTATACCGAAATGAAAATTCCGGGTCGAACATAGAGAGGCGGATGTTTGATTAAAAACTACGCGTTTCTTTTTATTTGTCACGAAGTAATTTAATTTAAAACTTCTAATTATTTACAATAAATAAAAGAGAGAGAGAGGGTAAGAGAGAGAAAGAGTATTACACATGAAAATCAAAATGAGATGTAGAATAAACAAAGAATTTATTATTGAGGAGATTGTTCATTACAACTAGAAAGCATAAAACAACTACACTAGAAAGCGATAAATTTACTCTAGAAATCATTAAAAGAATGGAGGGAGAAATGTCCTCCTCGACGATCGCTTGGAGGATGAGCATAACTACTCTAGAAAGCAGTAAATCTATACTAGAAAGCGATAAAAAGAATAGGGAGAGAGAAATCCTCCTCGACGGTCGCTTGGAGGACGAGCCGGACGAGACGACGCCTGGATGAAGGAGAGCGAAGTAGGACGAAGGAGGACGAAGCAGAAGAACGGGAACAGAGCAGCATGCCGTCGTCATCGCGGGATCCACTTCCGAAGGGAGACGAAAATTTGGACTTTATCTCGTGAGAAGCATCTCGGGTGTGGGACAAGCTTCTCTTGAGCTTTGGAGGGGTAGAGAACAGAAGGAAGGGATGGGAATTTCGTATGGAGGGGGTCTCGTTTTATAGTTGCAAGGAGTGGGGGCAAAATGGACGTTACAACTTTAAATAATAAATAAGGGGTCTTTAGTGACGGATAAAACTGTCACTAAAGCCTCCTTCGTGGGCGTCGTGGGCGGCTTGCGCGTGCCTACTCGCCTGCTCACACGCGCAATGCCTGTGCACGTCCTCTGAATCTCAGCCGTTCGATCACGAGATGGGACGGCTTAAGTCACGCCTTCACCCGCTGCGCTGCGTGCCCGCCCGCATGCGATCGTGAGTGACGCCGCACGTTCAATCTCGCGTGAATGCTATCGGGCGTGCGCGGCCAACCGATCAAGATCCAACGCCCGCTCGCGCTCAATCGCCCACGCCTTCCAGCCCTTCGCTGCGGCTCGAACCCGTGCCCGCCACTCACGTAAGCGCGCTCGACCGCTGCGCTACGAGGCACAGATGGTCGAGCGGACGCTTTTAGGTGCGGCTTGATCCAACGGCGGAGAGCGAGCGGGTGCGGGGTCTTCAAAGGTTGCATGCGGCCATTTGGGCGGCTAAGATGGCCCCACGTGGCGCCATCTTGGCCGTCCATCTTCTGGAAGTTGTAGATGGTGCCACAGATGTCGGATTGACTCGATTTTTGTGTCGTTGGGCTGCGATCATTGATCCGAATTTATCCCTGCGGTCGGATTTGTCATCTGAAGTGCGGATTTACACCATCTTGGCCCTTGATCTTCTAGGGTTCCCCGGTCACTATCTTATGCTATGGATGCCCGATTAGGGCGATCTTGGAGTCGTTGAACTCCAGTCGTCGCCTTGATCACATCCATACGGTTGGATCTTTGATCTGAGGCCCCGATAAAATGTTTTCCCTATCCAAGCACATAAAAGGAGACAATTAACCTCTATTTTATTCAAACTACTCTAAATGCAAGATGATGCATGTTATGCAATATTTATATCATGAAATGCAATCCTATGCTTAAGAACATGCATAAATAGACATTTTAAGTAGTGTAAATGTGTTTACATCATACCCCCATGCCTATCTTTTGCTAGTCCCTAGCAAAAACTATATGCTATTTATAAAAGAATTAGGTTGGATTATTTGGACCTGAGTTATTTTCAATCATTAAGAAATTGTCTACTTAGGAACTGAACTTTCAAAGACACAACAGTGCCTGGGTATCAACCAAAATGCAGACCGCCTCAAGCCTCGCCTTATTCAAAGAAAAATTTCTTTTTCTTTTTACTCTTTTCTAATTTTTTTTGGATTTTCAAATTTTAGGGTTTAAGAGTGGCTTTCTACAGCCATTCAACTCACCCAAAATTTGATGAGAACCCTAAGCTTTAAGCATCTTATTGTGATTGTGATAGACTCGTTGACCGGCAGTTAAAACAGACTTCGGATTTCTACACCTCTAGGTGACCTCAAAAAGAATTCTGCCTAAAGGTGTATCTTTACAACCGGTAGCTTTCTCCTTACTTTTATTTTTTTACAGGGTCAACACAAGGGTGAATCCAGTGTATATCTCCCCAGTTTATTCTACTTCTCCGCTTCTTCCTAAGTGTTTTGGGAATTTTTAGTGCATTTACTGAGCTGGGTTCTGGACAACCGGTCGATGAGCTGTTACCACCGACAACTTGCCAACCATACTCTTGCGACGAAGTGTGGCTTATTTCTTTTTTTTTTCTTTTCTCCTTTTCTTTTTGATTTTTTTTTTTTTAAGTAGGTGGCTTCCCTGGTCTAAGATTTACCTAAGGGCAGCAAAAAGAGAAAGGTCCAGTGACTGGGCTCTAGACAACCTACCTATGGGCTGTTACCCACGATAACTTGCTAACCATATCACCCTAGAAGGTTCATTAGCTACCCAATTTCCGTTAAAATCGCCGAACAACGAGTCAGTGCAAAGAAAGTGTGTAGATGCTTAAGACTCAAAATTTCCTCAAATCAGAGGGCAGGTTGATAAGTCGTGTACTTATCACCCAAACTTATTTACTCCAATTAAAATAGAATTCAAGTTAGCGAAGACTCAAAAAATAAATCCACATTTTAGTGGATACACAGGCTGATTAAGTCTGAAGACCTGAAGGGTCTTTGTGTTCAGATCTTAATGTAATATTTCCTGAGATTGAAAATTTTCTTAAACCCAAATTCTCTTTCTTAATTCTGAAAATTTTTTTTCTTTTTTTTTTAAATAAAAGAAAATAAAACAAATCTACGGAGCTGACGAATGAATTCAGAGATAAATATCCACCCCCCCATGCCTATCTAATGCAATGTCCTCATTGTATTAAAAAGACATAAAATAGAGTGACAAAATGAAGAAAGCACCTGAATTGCATGAATGTCAGGTCTGCTCTGAGATGAAAACTAAAAAGAACTGTATATGTGCTGAGTTTAGTGCCTTCAGCTAGGCACACTATACAAAGAAAAGAAATGAAGAAATCACAATTGCTGGTCAGAATTAGAATAAACAGAAGAATCTTCTGACCTATCAACAGAGGTCCATAGATGTGGACCAGATTGTGGTGCAGACCCATTCCCCATAATCGAGAATATCTTAGGTTCTGGATAAAAATTACCCAAAACCTAAAATCAGGATGCAAGCGGGGTCGGGCCTGCGATTTATGAGGATGCAACCCAAGACCAAAAAGTCAGGTTACAGAGAATTGAAGCTCAAAAGGACAATCGTTGAATGTGTGCTTGAGTTTGACATCCTCGAAACAAATGTCGTAAGGGTTCTGATTTGATGGTTTCAGTTTAAAAGGAACCCTTCGACTCAGTCTTCCATTTCCTCCAAAATTAACTTTCCAAATCAAAACTTCCCAGCTCCTATCCTCCTCATTCAGCATATCAAATTCCAGGACCTCTTGTATATTAATCACCCCGTCTGAAATCTCCAAGTCTAAATGATGTGGCAGAATCAGAATTGACTTGGGTCTAATTATCTCAGAAATAGAATTATCGATAAGCTCAACGGGGTGTAACTGATAATAAGGGCATTGAATTAATTCCTTCAGAAAATGCGATTCTGGATCCGTAATGTGTGCCCTAAGATCAGTTTCCTCAATTATTGGGCTATCAAATGATCTATCAGATTCCTCAGGCCCAATCGTCTCACAGAAATCATATTCAGAAAAATCGCGTGAGACTTCGCAACTTGAATCTTCACCATCAAAGAAATCAGGATCTGTATCAATGTATGTCCCTAAATCATTTGTCACTTTCTATTCCTAGGAGACATACGTTTCCTCGTAACCTGGCTCAGGGATCTCAGGTGAAGAAATCAGATCTTCCTTAATTGATTACTTTAATTCAATCTGGTCAGCCTCGTAACACGTGTGCCCCCCAACAAGTGCCTAAGCGGGTTCTGTCATTGGCTTTCCTGAAAAGGGTTCATCCTGGGAATCATCCCAAGATTGAATCAAAGCAACCACGAATCTCATCCTCAATTTTGCTAATTTCCCAAGTAGAAACTCACTCGGATTCTTATCCTTAACGTCCTGGAGCCAATCCAACAAAGACTTATTCAAATCATCAATCATTTCAATCAAGGGCTCCAATCTCTCAATGCAAGGTATTGGCTAAACTTCTAAAGATTGTATGATATTCCTCAAGTTAGCCAGAACCTTATCTTGAACCTGGTTAACCTGAACCAAATGAGTTAGTTCAGGGTTGGGCGGGTTTGGGCTCAATGCAGGGGAGTTAACGAATTGAGATTCGTTATACCCTTCCTGAAAATAGGTCATTTCAAATTGTTCAAAAGATGGTGATGACCTAAAGGCAGTGAAATCAGAGGATGGGTAAGGATCGGTGTATCCTTCTTGATTGTAGATCGTATTAGGTTGTTCATGAAAGGAAGACGATCTATAATCGATGTAGCTCTGAGAAGGATAGAAATCAGAATCAAAGTGTTCAGGGTTAGACCCTAAACACGGGGGTCCGGAATTGTATCTCCAATCCGAATTATCCCAACTAACTGATGGTCAATTACAATACGAGTCGAGATAATCGTCATGTTGAGAATAATTCACAACAGGAGGGAAAGAGCAGGAATGCGTGAAATATGTGGAAGGATTCATGAGACACGGGAGGAAGAAAGGTGCCCTGCAATACAAACAATCAAACCTGCCCTTAAATGGGTTAGCCTACAGACCTACAGACTCCCAAAACCCGTCTTGAGATGAAGGAACGATTTGATCTACTTCTGTCTGTTCAATCCAACCAGTTAGAAGGAGGGACTGGGGAGAAGTTCTTCCTTCGGCTTGCGCCTCCGGTTCCTAGTGTACCCCCCAGCCGCGATCGTTTGACTCTGCTCCCCTAGCTAGACATCAGATTGAACAGTAGAAACAGACTAATTGAAAATAATCTCATTTTGAATTCTGAAGAGCGAGTCCAATCCTTAAGGCCAACGTCTACTCTGTTTTATTTAGGGCTAGGTTTGAATGTGCTTTGGAATGTAATATGCCCTTTAAATGGGTTGTGCCCTTAATGATTGATTGATTCGTGTGTGCGTGCACAACCAGTGATTTTTAAGCAAGATTATTTTTGATGCGATGAATTTTAAGGTTCAAATCTTGCTTAGTAGCTTTTAGAATTCAACTTTAAGTGTTTTCAAACAAGTTTCGTTGGCACACCAGGTTTTGCAAGCACAGGTGAAGATGTTTTCCTTTAAAGCTTAAAAAGAATGTGGAGTGCCTGGTAAATTCCTAAAAGTTGAACCTAATTGGCAGCTACTTGATGAGTTGATTTTAATTGAAGTGGTGTGGCCCAAACAACTCAAACGACTGGCCACAAATGCACCACTAAGTTAGGCACACAAAGATTGTTAACCTAGAATGATTTCTACTCTTTTATGCGTTGCTTTATGTGTACCGGTTCCACTGATCAGAACCCGGTTGAGTAGAAACAAATCAATTCTGTTAAGTGCCTTTGAATGTGGGTGTACGTTGTGTGTTTGTTGAAAAATTGCCCCACAAAATTATCTTTTTATTTTTTTTATATAAATGAAGGTGGAATGAATGTGAGTGAGAATCCAAACAACCAAACTATTCCTAGGATTTATGTAGACACCTAGGTTAATTGGAATTTGGATTCAATGTGGCGAATGAAATCTATGGAGGGGGAAAGAATGGGGGATAACTTACAAAACCTTCCACAACACTTTACTCCAATCTACTGCTTTTGCTCGTCTCAAAAGAGTACCTGCAATTACAATAAGAAAGGAGAAAAGTGAGGTAAATGATTTGTAAGTTACAAAACGCGAAGAGAAATCAAAGATTGTCACCTCCCCGGCAACGGCACCAAAATGTTGAGCGCACGAATCGATCCCCGGCAACGACGCCAAAATGTTGAGCGCACGAATCGATCCCCAGCAACGGCGCCAAAATGTTGAACGTGCGAATGGCTTTGCTAAGGTGTTTGGTTTTGGAAAACCTGTCGTTGTAGCTTGAAAGCGAAGAATTCGTATTCAACAAATAAAATTTATACCGAAATGAAAATTCCGAGTCGAACACAGGGAGGC
Organism: Thalassia testudinum; assembly: GCA_037157565.1. Taxonomy (NCBI): domain Eukaryota; kingdom Viridiplantae; phylum Streptophyta; class Magnoliopsida; order Alismatales; family Hydrocharitaceae; genus Thalassia; species Thalassia testudinum. Next base: position 1,839,701 of record JAZHRO010000073.1, on the reverse strand, counting down.
GGACGTTTGATTAAAAACTACGCGTTTCTTTTTATTTGTCACGAAGTAATTCAATTTAAAACTATCTAATTATTTACAATAAATAAAAGAGAGAGAGAGGGTAAGAGAGAGAGAGAGTATTACACATGAAAATCAAAATGAGATGTAGAATAAACAAAGAATTTATCATTGAGGAGATTGTTCATTACAACTAGAAAGCATAAAATAATTACACTAGAAAGCGATAAATTTACTCTAGAAAGCATTAAAAGAATGGAGGGAGAAATGTCCTCCTTGACGATCGCTTGTAGGATGAGCACAACTACTCTAAAAAGCAGTAAATCTATACTAGAAAGCGATAAAAAGAATAGGGAGAGAGAAATCCTCCTCGATGGTCGCTTGGAGACGAGCCGGACGGGACGACGCCTAGACGAAGGAGAATGAAGCAGGACGAAGCAGAAGAATGGGAATGGAGTAGCACGCCGTCGTCGTCGTCGCAGGATCCACTTCCGAAAGGGGATGAAAATTTGGACTTTATCTCGCGAGAAGCATCCCGGGTGTGGGACAAGCTTCTCTTGAGCTTTGGAGGGGTAGAGAAGAGAAGGGATGAGAATTTCGTATGGAGGGGGTCTCCTTTTATAGTTGCAAGGAGTGGGGGCAAAATGGACATTACAACTTTAAAATAATAAATAAGGGGTCTTTAGTGACGGATAAAACCGTCGCTAAAGTCTCCTTCGTGGGCGTCGTGGGTGGCTTGCACGCGCCTGCTCGCCTGCTTACACACGCAACGCCTGCGCACGTCCTCTGAATCTCAGCTGTCCGATCGCGAGATGGGATGGCTTAAGTCACGCCTTCACCTGCTGCGCTGTGCACCCGCCCGTGTGCGATCGCGCATGACGTCGCGCGTTCAATCGCGCGTGAACGCTATCGGGCGAGCGCGGCCGTCCGATCAAGATCCAACGCCCACCCACGCTCAATCACCCGCGCCTTCCAGCCCTTCGCTGCGGCTCGAACCCGCACCCGCCGCTCGCGTAAGCGCGCTCGACCGCTGCGCTACGAGGCACGGATGGTCGAGCAGACGCTTTTAGGCACGACTGACCACAGCCGTTGGATCAAGATCCAACGGCGGAGAGCGAGCGGGTTGATAAGTCGTGCACTTATCACCCAAACTTATTTGCTCCAATTAAAATAAAATTCAGGTTGGCGAGAACTCGAAAAACAAATCCACATTTTAGTGGATACATGGGCTGATTAAGTCCAAAGACCTGAAGGGTCTTTGTGTTCAGATCTTAATGTAGTATTTCCTAAGATTGAAAATTTTCTTAAACCCAAATTCTCTTTCCAAATTCTGATTTTTTTTAATAAAAGAAAATAAAACAAATCTACTGAGCTGACGAATGAATTCAGAGATAAATATCCACCCCCCATGCATATCTAATGCAATGTCCTCATTGTATTAAAAAGACATGAAACAGAGTGGAAAAGCGTATAAAACACCTAAATTGCATGAATGTCAGGTCCGCTCCGAGATGAAAACGAAAAAGAACTGTATATGTGCTGAGTTTAGTGCCTTCAACTAGGCACACTATACAAAGAAAATAAATAAAGAATTCATAAGTGTAGGTCAGAATTAAATTAAACAGAAGAATCCTCCTACCTGTCAACAGCAGTCCACAGATGTGGACCAGATTGTGGTGCAGACCCATCCCCCATAATCGAGAATATCTTAGGTTCTGGATAAAAATTACCCAAAACCTAAAATCAGAATGCAAGCGGGGTCGGGCCTGCGATTTATGAGGATGCAACCCAAGGCCAAAAAGTCGGGTTACAGAGAATTGAAGCTCAAAAGGATAATCGTTGAATGTGTGCTTGAGTTGAACATCCTCGAAACAAATGTCGTAAGGGTTCTGATTTGATGGTTTCAGCTTAAAAGGAACCCTTTGACTCAATCTTCCATTTCCTCCAAAATTAACTTCCCAAATCATAAATTCCCAGCTCCTATCCTCCTCATTCAGGATATCAAATTCCAGGACCTCTTGTATATTAATCACCTCATCTGAAATCTCCAAGTCTAAATGATGTGGTAGAATCAGAATTGACTTGGGTCTAATTATCTCAGAAATAGAATTATCGATAAGCTCAACAGGGTGTAACTGATAATCAGGGCATTGAATTGATTCCTCCAGAAAATGCGATTCTAGATCCGTAATGTGTGCCCTAATAAGATCAGTTTCCTCAGTTATTGGGCTATTAAATGATCTATCAGATTCCTCAGACCCAATCGTCTCACTGAAATCATGTTCAGAAAACTCGCGTGAGACTTCGCAACTTGAATCTTCACCATCAAAGAAATCAGGATCCGTATCAATGTATGTCCCAAAATCATTTGTCACTTTTTGTTCCAAGGAGACATACGTTTCCTCGTAACCCAGCTCAGGGATCTTAGGTGAAGAAATCAGATCTTCCTTAATTGGTCGCTTTAATCCAATCTGGTCATAACACATGTCCCCCTCAACAGGTGCCTGAGAGGATTCTGTCATTGGCTTTCCTGAAGAGGGTTTATCCTAGGAATTATCCCATGATTGAATCAAAGTAACCACGAATCTCATCCTCAATTTCGCTAATTTCCCAAGTAAAAACTCACCCGGGTTCTTATCCTTAACATCCTGGAGCTAATCCAACAAAGACTTGTTTAAATCATCAATCATTTTAATCAGATGCTCCAATGTCTCAATGCAAGGTATTGGCTGAACTTCTAAAGATTGAATGATATTCCTCAAGTTAGCTAGAACCTTATCTTGAACTTGGTTAAGCTGAACCAAATGAGTTGGTTTAGGGTTGGGCGGGTTTGGGCTTAATGCAGGGGAATTAATGAATTGAGATTCGTTATACCCTTCCTGATAATAGGTCATTTCAGATTGTTCAAAAGATGGTGATGGCTTAAAGGCAGTGAAATCAGAGGATGGGTAAAGATTGGTGTATCCTTCTTGATTGTAGATCGTATTAGGTTGTTCATGAAAGGAAGACGATCTATAATCGATGTAGCTCTGAGAAGGATAGAAATCAGAATCAAAGTGTTCAGGGTTAGACCCTAAACATGGAGGTCCGGAGCTGTATCCCCAATTTGAATTATCCCAACTAACTGATGGTCGATTATAATACGAGTCGGGATAATCGTCATGTTGAGGATAATTCACAACGGGAGGGAAAGAGCGAGAATGCGTGAAATATATGGAAGGATTCATGAGACACGGGAGAAAGAAAGGTGCCCTGCAATACAAACAATCAAACCTGTCCTTAAGTGGGTTAGCCTACAGACCTACAGACTCCTAAAACCCGTCTTGAGATAAAGGAACGATTTGATCTACTTCCGTCTGTTCAATCCAACCAGTTAGAAGGAGGGACTGGGGAGAAGGTTCTTCCTTCGGCTTGCGCCTCCAGTTCCTAGTGCACCTCCCAGCCGCAATCGTTTGACTCTGCTCCCCTAGCTAGACATCAGATTGAACAGTAGAAACAGACTAATCGAAAATAATCTCGTTCTGGATTCTGAAGAGCGAGTCCAATCCTTAAGGCCAATGTCTACTCTATTTTATTTAGGGCTAGGTTTGAATGTGCTTTGGAATGTGATGGGTCCTTTAAATGGGTTGTGCCCTTAATGATTGATTGATTTGTGTGTGCGTACACAACTAATTGTTTTCAAGCAAGATTATTTTTGATGCGGTGAATTTTAAGGTTCAAATCTTAATTAGTAGCTTTTAGGATTCAACTTTAGGTATTTTCAAACAAGTTTCATTGGCACACCAGGTTTTACAAGCACAGGTGAAGATGTTTTCCTTTAAAGCTTAAAAAGAATGTGGAGTGCCTGGTAAATCCTTAAGAGTTGAACCTAAGTGGCAGCTACTTGATGAGTTTATTTTATTTGAAGTGGTGCGGCCCAAACAATTCAAACAACTGGCCACAAATGCACCACTAAGTTAGGCACACAAAGATGGTTAACCTAGAATGATTTCTACTCTTTTATATGTTACTTTGTGTGTACCGGTCCCACAGATCAGAACCTGGTTGAGTAGAAACAAATCAATTCGGTTAAGTGCCTTTGAATGTGGGTGTACGTTGTGTGTTTGTTGAAAATTGCCCCACAAAATTATCTTTTTGTTATATATATATTTTTTATGAATGAGGGTGGAATGAATATGAGTGGAAATCCAAACAACCAAACTATTCCTAGGATTTATGCAAACACCTAGGTTAATTGGAATTTGGATTCAATGTGGCGAATGAAATCTATGGAGGGGGAAAGAATGGGGGATAACTTACAAAACCTTCCACAGCACTTTAGTCCAATCTACCGCTTTTGCTCATTTCAAAAGAGTTCCTGCAATCACAATAAGAAAGGAGAGAAGTGAGGTAAATGATTTGTAAGTTACAAAACGCGAAGAGAAATCAAAGATCGTCGCCTCCCCGGCAACGGCGCCAAAATGTTGAATGCACGAATCGCTACGCTAACGTGTTTTATTTTGGAAAACCTGTTGTTGTAGTTTGAAAGTGAAGATCACTTTTTATTTCAAAGGTGCTTTTAGGGTTCTCACTTGAACTTTAGATGTTTTTGGTATTGTGACCTAATTTAGAGGTTGGTTGACCTAAGGGGTCAACTTCACCTGACCTGTCCTATAGATGGCAGAGTGATTCTAAGCTCGGAGCCTAGAGATCACCCTAATTTGACTCCCAGGTTATTAGGTCAAAAAAAAATTTTAAGATTCAAGTGATTTTAGAGCTCAATTTTAGGGTTTGTCTTATTTAGCTTTCTTCAATCAAGGGCTTGGGTAGCACATTGATGCGGGAGGGTTTATTTCCTTTTACACAGGCATGTGTGACTAGCGCTTCAAGACCCTAATGTGGAAACCCTAATTTGGTTCTATTTCCAATCCTCTTTTTCTTTTTCAAAAGTTCTCTTTGGACTTATAAACAAGAAGTGTCTGGTCCGCCGAGATTAAGCGCTATTTCAGTTAGGCACAAGAATTTGTGGGATGGAAAAAAAATCACTCCAACTTCAAGAATATTTGCAGAAATTTTCGCAAAATCAGGAAATGTTTTGCCTTAGAGATGGTGATTACTATATAAAGAAGGCAATTGATTTCTAAATTGATTTTCTTCCTTTTGTCTTTCAAAGATTAGGGGATGATTAAGGAAGAAAAGAAATTACCTGCCCTGGAGTGGTTGACTTGCGGGAGAGATTTTTTCATGAAGTACCTGCAAGATCACATAAAAGCAAAGTAGGGCAAGTTAGTGTTCAATATGATAAAAAGAATGCAGAGACTAGTGGTAAATTACGCATTGCTCCCCGGTAACGGCGCCAAAATGTTGTCGACGATTTTGTGTGGGTTTAAAGTATATCACGTTGTAGCACAACCGACAAAACGTCTAAACAAATATAAAGAATTTTATTACTCGAAAATCGGAGTATCCGAGGTCGATCACAGGGAGCAAATGGAATTTACTATTAGTCAAAATGTAATTGAACACTCTAATTTACTCAAAATATCAATTCAATTATGAATGTATGTGATTAAAAGTAGTTAGGACAAAAAGAAATGAAATTGGACGTCTGATCTTGTGATCAGACGTCTTAAAAGTAGGTTCCCTTTTCTTCTTGATTATTCTTCTTCCTCAGCAGTCTCTGTTTCTTCTTTTTCTGTGTTTGCTTTCTTCTCTTTCTTCTTCTCCTGCGAAGGCTTCTTTCTTTCTTCTTCTTCTCTGCCTTGCTCCTTCTTCTTCTCCTGTGGAGGCTTCTTTCTTTGTTCTTCTTCTCTGTTCTTCCTGCCTTTCCTTTCTTCCTTCTTTCTTTTCCTTGTCGCGACTGAGTCCTTCTTCCTCAATGTTCAGCCTGTGCCTACACAGAACAAAACCTACCCTTTCTCCCTCTACCCACGCGTCTCTCTCTCTCAAGCAATTCACTCCGACGCTCTCCTAGAGCCATAGCTATAATCAGGTCGGATCGTACCCGGGACCAGGCGCACCTGCAGGTGGTGTGATGCGCGAGGAGTGCGTAGGTTTAGATCCGCGTGGTCAAGCCGCGGACGAGGCGGGTGAGGGCAGTGAGGGAGCTCACCCCTGTGCTTACGGAGGCACTAAGATGATAACACAAAAAAAACTTATATGGTACCTGAGTGTTGCAATCCCACGATGTGGGACTATCTGGTCTCGCCTTCACGCGCGCCCGCGGAGTTTTGTCGCTCGATTGCCCAAGCTGTTGACTCTGCTGGCGCTCCTTGCTGGACTCACTCACCTCGCGACACTCGCGCGAGTGTGCAGCACCTGTAGCCTGGGAGACCGGCTGCCTGGAGCTTCGTTGGAGCTTCATCAGAGGTCATCCATGGTGGCAGGAGCTCAAACACTGTCATGCACAAAACAAGCCTCTCGACCCAATCAGATCAGCTAGAGACCTTCGCCGTGGCACGGCGAAGGTGGTGGACGATGCTGCAGGCCGCAGGTCGGCCTAGGCATGCGTGCCTAGGTCAACCTGTGACCGGAGATGGTGGGTTGTTCGGGGGGTGATTATGGAGGTCTGGAGTGGCAGTTGTGGGGTGGATCGAGTTCCTGGTGGTGAGGCGGAGCTCTCGAAGTGGTTGGCGAGCCGTGTGGGGGGCTGGAATGGTGAAAGCGGCTCGCCGGAGGTCGGTCGGTGATGTGGAAGATGATGGTGGTTAGCGTTGGTCGAGGGGTAATCAGATGAGATAACAGGGGGAAAAGACAGAGGAGAGGATGGAGAGGAGTTCTAACCTAATTGTAAGGACGAAAGGGGACGGAAGGCGGACAGCAGTACCTGCTGTCGCCGGAGAAGATGATGCCCAGTGGGGGAGAACGGCGGCGACGACGGGGCTGAGGCGGCGTGCGCGGGTACTGCGCAACGCAGAGGGAAGTCAGGAAGCTAACTCTGCCACTGGTTTTGTGGCAGAGCGAAGAGGGAGGGGAGGGGGGCTCGCCGGAGCTTGCTGGGACTTTTGGCCGGGCAGGAGGAGACGAATTGGGGGTGGACACTCGGCCAAATCAAGCTCGGGTCCTGCGGCAGGGTCTGGGGGGTGTTTTATAGGTGCTGGCCGCTCCTGTCAGCGCGTGGAGAGCGCGCAATTAGGTCTACCGGCTTGCCGGAGTTGGAAGGAAGGTGGATACCCAAATCTCTCGTGCGTTCTCACGAGAGATTGGGTTCACACCAGCGATTGTAATTGGCTTTATAAGGAAGGGAATTCCTCAGAGAATCCTCCTTCCATTTCTGGGAGGGAATCTCTGAGGGATTAGAGAGCAATCCCTCTCCGAACCTCGCCGGAGCTCGGTTCTGCCCTAGCAATGGCGGCAGGACCGGTTTGCAAAGGAGGCGAAGAACCTAGGGGGCTCTCTGCAAAGGTATTCAAAAGATGGGGACCTATTTGTGATTTGGGTGTACTAAATTGCAAAGTAGGTCAAGATGACCTCCCCTTAGGTCCAAATTTTGGTATAAACCTAATTTGGACCTAAGGAATCCAATGGCGAAGTTGGATTTCAGGTTTGACCTCGTTTGACTGGAAATTTTGCGTAAAAACCCAAATTAGGTTAATTGAAGAGCTAGGACCCTAATCTAGGTCAAACTAGGTTCCAAAGGCCATATTAAGTGTTCTAAACCCTAGAGGATGTTTTTCCATGATTTTTAGAGGGTTTACTTGCTTTTTGTTCTGACCGGAACCTTGTTAATTTAAGCGGGTCTGTTTTAGGGTTACCAAGTGTCATTTAGTTCTTAGATTTCACATGAACCCATTTCTGATTGACTCAACCCTCTTTTTATCTCATTTATACCATTTAACCTATGTTTTGCCTCTGAGAAATCCCGTTTACATACTGCAATGGTAAAATTGCAGTTTTAACCTTTATTTCATGTTTTCTTCTCAAGGCACTTGTTCCTTCAGTTAGGCCTTCTTCTAGGTTATGTAGGAGCTTTTATCTTCTTTATTGGGTCAAAATGAGCTAGTTATGGCTCATGATGAGGCTATCATCAGAAATCCCGGGTCGAACTCAGGGAGGCAGACGTTTTATTAAAAATATGCATTTATTTTATTTGTCACGAAGTAGATTAATTGATTAGAAACTATCTATCTATTTACTATAAATAGAAGAGAGAGAGAGAATGAGAGAGAGAAAGAGAATATTACAAACAAAAACAAAAAGAGATGTAGAATGAACATGGAATTCATTATCAAAGAGATTGTTTGTTACACTACTCATTACGACTAGAAAGCAGGAAATGATTACACTAGAAAACAGTAAATCTACTCTAAAAAGCATTAAAAAGAATGGAGAGAGAATTATCCTCCTTAACGGTCGCTTAGAGGACGAGCCGGATGGGATGACGCCTGGAAGACGGGGAACGAAGCAGGATGAAGGAGGATGAAACGAGAAGAATGGGAATGGGGCAGCACGCCGTTGTCATCGCGGGATCCACTTCCGAAAGGGGGATGAAAATTTGATTTTATCTCTTGAGAAGTATCCCAGGTGTGGGACAAGCTTCTTTTGAGCTTTGGAGAGGGAGAGAAAAGAAAGAAGGGATGATAATTTCGTATGGAGGGGGTCACCTTTTATAGTTGTAAGGAGTGAGGGCAATTTGGTCATTTTAATCTCAAAACATTAAATAACGAGTCTTTAGTGACGGATAAAACTATCGCTAAAGCCCCATCGTGGGCGACGTGCACCGCCTGCTCGCCTCCCGCACATGCAATGCCTTTCCACATTCTTTAAATCTTGGCCATTCGATCGTGAGATCGAACGACTGAGAGCGCTCCTCGCCGCGCCTCCTCTGCGTGCGCTTGCCGCATTTGATGGCATGTCACGTGCAGGCCTGTGATAGCGTGTGGACTTGATTGGGCACGCACAGCCGCTAGATCCTCATCGGGCGATCGATTGCGCTCGTGCACCCGCGCCCAACCGCAGCTCACGAGGATTCAAATGCTCGCTCGTGCTTCGCTTAAGTGCTCTCGCCCACTGCTCTACGCGTGTGGATGGGCGGGCGCAGTGATTCTTGATCACGCGATTTGGACCGTTGGATTGAGATCCAATGGTCATGGTTGTGCCTTCCAGCTGTCCTTTAGAGTCTTCAAGTATCGGTTGATCTCCTCTCTTAGCTGTTGGTTCTTGATCCAACGGTTGAGATGCATGGGTGCTAGAAGCTTCAACGGTTGAGGGTGGTTGGTTGGGCGACTGAGATGGTGCCACGTGGTGCCATCTTGGCCGTCCATCTTTTGGATGATGTAGATGGTGCCACGATTGTCGGATTAAGTCGATTTTCACGCTGATAGGCTACGATCGTCGATCCGAATCCATCAGTGTGGTCAGATTTGTCATTTGAAGTATGGATTCACACCATCTTGGCCCTTGATCTTCTACGATTCCCTGGTCTCTATCTGATGCTACAGATGTCTGATTAGGGCGATCTTGGAGTCGTTGAACTCCAATCGTCGTCCTGATCAAATCTTTATGGTTGGATTTTCGATCCGAGGCCCCGATAAAAATTTTACCCTGTCCCTAAACATAAAAGGAGAAAATTAACCTCCATTTTATTCAAACTAATCTAAATGCAAGATGATGCATACTATGCAATATTTGTAGTATGCAATGCAATTCTATGATTAAGAACATGCATAAATAGACATCTTATGTAGTGTAAACATGTTTACATCACCAAGTCTTCCTCAAGTGCCACATGTTTGGGTTTCCCTTTTCCTTTAGTTAATGCCTCGGGAAATGGAGTCTCTGTAGGTTCCTCTAGGATAGGTTCAGGATTTGGATCTGGGATAGGTGTGTCCTAGATGACCATCCTATAGTTAGGCTCTGAACTGCTAGGGCTAGAGTGGCTAGGATATGGATCCTGAGTCGATTTGCCACTACATGTAGTAACAACATTTAGGCTAGCCTGGTTTTGGTTCAAAGTTAGCAAAATTGGTGGTTGCTACTGATATCTCAAATACGATGTAGAAGCCTCCATCCCGTTGCGTGATGGACTAGAAGGGGCCTGATAAATGTAGTGAGCTTGGCCCTAATTCAGATTCATATCGTGCCTCTGGTTTGGCATGTTATTCAGATTCAGGAGATGTTGGGAAGGGAGTGCACTAAGCTGAAGAGATCTAGCCATCTATAAGAGTTGATTTCGAACCTCTGTGATTTCTTCCTTGTGTTGCTTTTGTATAGACTCATTGGTCTTCTGGGTGTCAGCCAGAGCTTGCAAAATCAAGTTCATCTGATCTTCCCTTGAAGGCCTAGATTGATAATTCAAATTGGTTCTAGGCTAAGCAGGCTGATATGGTCGCTAAGCTTGTGGTCGGGGTGGGAATTGCGATCTCGAGTTCTGATTATTTCTCGACCACGTAAAGTTTGGATGATTGCACCATCCAGGGTTATATGTGTTGGAGAATGGATCATTTTGGATGGCATGGATATCCTTGCTGGTCTGAGGAACTCCAGAATAATTAGAGTATGAGGGTTTAGAGTTCCCTCAATTAGAGTAGGCAGGTTCGGAGTTTCCTTCGAAATCAGGATCAGAAGGGGGTGGATACGTGTCCATCCCCTGATAAGAGTGGTGGTGAATGTTATGCACAGCCTCCCTTCCTGAGGACAGTTGTGCATACCTGTTTGGCTACGCGGAGGTGGCTTTCTGTTGACATTGAATCAATTCATCCACCTTCTTCTTGATGTTAGAGACCCTGGCTACCAACTCTAGATCGATAGATGCGATTAGGTCTCTTATCTCATGTGCCCCTCATGTGTTCATCAATGAGTGGGTGGTCGTCCGATCGAACACACCCATAAACTCATTGTTTATGGAGTTCTAGCACATGTTCTTGAGAATCTCTCAAACGGTGCCTTCATGCTGACTCATGATGTTGCCACTACAGGTTGCATTGACAAATAATCTGATATCCTCATGGAGTCCCTAGTAAAAAGACTGGACTTGTTCCCATTTAGAAACTCCATGATGGGGCATTTCCACATGAGATCCAAAAAGCGGTCCCATGCCTTATTAAGTGCTTCTCCCGCATTTTACATGAAATGTGTGATTTGGTGCCTCAAAGCATTGGTGCGACCAACTGGGAAAAATTTCTTCAGAAATTCAGATTGGAGTTCCTCCCATGTGTTGATCGGATAGGTCAGAGTCTGATACCATTAGGCAGCATTATCCATAAGAGAGGAGAACATCTTCATGAGCAGGATGTTCCAATTTTGAACAGGTGGTCCAAAGGTCTGGGCCAAATGTTTTAGCTGTTTGATATGTTGGAAGGGATCTTCATCATTTGTTCCATGGAATTTGGGGATTGCACTAGTAAGATTCGATTTTAATTCTGTATTAGGCCCTCCAGCTGGGATTTGCACCCTGGGTTCGATCGTTGCCACAGCTGGAGTGTAGTGATCTCTCATCTGCAATTGCGGTGGAGGGTTGATGAATGCGTGAAGTAGATTAGCAAGATGCTGCACCTGATTCTGATCATTTGGCATTTCTTCTTTTGGGTTCTCCATGGATTCAGATGATGGAGAGCTGGGCTCAGATGTGGAAGTGTTTGAAGAGATCTTGATTTGATTGGGTGGGAGCACAAATAATTGGGTCAGGGCTTGACCTCGATGAGAGTGAATTGCTAATGGAGGCTTCAAGTTTGTTCTTAAGGACCTCCTCCTGTACATGCACTAAAGAGTTAGACGAGGGATAGAATGTGTATTGGACCCAATTGAAGTACCTAAAAATTTTGGATGACTAAGGAGGTTTGAGGGTGATGTTACCTCTGGATCAGAAACTCACCCACTCGAGAATTACTTGGATAGCTAGGAAGGGAGAGTCCCACAGAGACCCCTACTCAATAGAGCGTCCCCACGGGTTACAGGGTTTCCCCCATCCAACCTTCCTTGTCACTGAGAATCCAAGTAGACCGGAATGTGTGAGATTAACTCCTAGGTCTACCAATTTTAATCCTACTTGTGCCTTGAATTTCACTTGAACTTTAAAGTTGATTTGATTTGTGATCTAATTTGGACGTTGGTTGACCCACAAAGTGGACCAACTTCACTTGACCTGCCCTAAAGTTTAGGATGAGTTGAGTCAAGAACCCAAATCAACTTGAATTGGTTTGCAAACAGGTTATTAGGTCCCAAATTTTAATGATTCAAGTGATTGTTAGAGCCTTGATTTTAGGGTTCACTTGATTAGATCAATTTAACCAAGGCTTAGGTAACCACGATGCGGGAAGTGTGCTCTCTTTAATTTAGGCCAGTGTGTACTTCTGAAACCCTAATGTGAAAACCCTAGATTGGCTCTATTTCCAAGTCCAATTTCTTTCCAAAAGTTGGTACCTTAGGCTCAATCAAGAAAGTGAATAGCCCAAGGCACCTTATATCCCTAATAGGTCCAAGTATTAGGGTGGGGATCTCTAATCAAATCGAATCAAATTAGGCAACTCAAATGATGATTACTATGTAAGTAAAGCAAGTTGATCATAATTGATTTCCTTTTCAAATTTCCCAAGAGATGAGGGGCTTAAAGAAGAAGGGAATGAGATTACCTACCCCTAGTGTGGTTGCTTGTGTAGTCGCTCTTTCAAATTCACTTGCAACAATGCAGCAAATCAGATAAAGCAAGTTAGAATCAGATTAGAAATTATGTTTAGTGAATGAAATGCACGTTGCTCCCTGGCAACGACACCAAAATGTTACGATAAAAAATCGTCGTAAAAATATCACGTTGTAGTATAGCAATGAAATCAATGTGACATTTAAATTTATAATGCTCGAAGAACCGTGAGTTCCGAGGTCGTTCGCAAGGAGAAAATGTAACAAATCAATCCAATAATCACAATATTCAAAGAAAATAATGAGAATGAATCAAATAATTAAAATGATATTCAATAGAGAGCAACAATGTATCTCAAATGTTAGGGACAAAAATATAAGAAGAGAGGACTAAAAATGGTGGTTGAAACAATCAATTAAGCCCTAGAATTAAGCATAGAACCCTATCAATTTCTCAATAGTATTTCTCAACCACTAATCCAAGCATATCCATGTCAGATAATGATTCAATATCTCCAGAGTAACCTAAACAAAGCCACAGTCAGATGTTGGATATGAGGCTTAGACGCCTTAATCCAATAAGCCTAAATAAACTTAGAATTCACCCAAGTGTTAGGCACGAATCCCAATGTGCTATAGTGCAAAACCACCCCCTCCCCCCTCAAAATTTTGCTTTCTTCCCTCCTGAACTGGGTAGAGGGCTAATTAGGTAATTGGGTAAATGGGTCAGAGGTTCAGGCACATCGGCGTGGAGGTGGGCAAGGGTGCGCATGTGTGGTGAGCGGGGACCTCATCCCCGTGTGCTGAGGCGAATAGCCAATAGAGGCAAAACGTTATTAAGTCTTTGAAACATCTTTTAACGATATGGGATTATGTTCTACTCGTTCTTCTTCTCACTGTAGCAGCTAAAATCCTTCTCCAATTTAAGTTGCTGCTGCTTGCCCTCACTCAATTGTAAGCCTGGGACGCTAGTTGGGAGTAGTCCGTGTTGATTTGGAGTAGTAGCATGGTCAGAGGATGGCGGAGCATGGCAAATGGAGGTGGCGGAACAATGGTGATCCAATGATAACCTGAAACAGAAAGTACAGGCTCTAGGCCCCAATTAAAATGTTCAGAAGGATTGCCAGAGCATGTAGAGTGCGGTGCTGATGTGTATGTGGTGAATGCGTGAGTGTAGTGGTTGGTTGAGATCTGTGACGGTGAAGAAGGGGTGTGGCGGTCGGTTAGAGGAAATACGAGCTAAAGCCCTCAATGTGTTGAGGGCTTTTGTTCTATGAAGTGAGGTAGAAGTTTTGGTGGTGGTGGTGTTGCATTTGGTGGAGTGTGGCGCTGGCACGAGCTCGCCAGAGCTCACGCTGGAGGTAAGGACAAAGGTGGTGGAACGGTGGTTTCAGTGGGTGAATTTAGAATCTAAGTGTGTTAAAAGATGCTAGAGAAAGATATAGAGAGGTTAGGGTACATGGGAGAGAGAGAGAGAGCGAGACCACATCTGGCGTTGACCTTCCGGACGTAGGGAAGACGATATCGACAGCGAAGGATTCGATGAGGAAGATGAGGTTGGGGATGGCTGGGCTTTGGCTGGCCGTGATCGCAAAGAGGAGAGGAAGAAGATGGAGTGTGCTATTAGTGGAGAACACACACGGAAGGAGGACAAAGGGCTCCTCGGAGTTGAGGGCTCAATTAGACTAAGACTTAGCCAATTCCAGCTCATCATGGTTGGATACCAGCTCCCTTGGACTAGGGTTAGCTCCATTCAGCTCATCTTAGCTGAATGGTAGCTCAAAGCAGCTCATCTCAGCTCAAACCAGCTCAATCCAGCTCAGATCTGGCTCAACTTAGTTGAGTCTAGCTTATCTCAGCTCCCATCAGTTCACTGGGAGCTCTAGTTAGCTCAACTGAGTTGACAAGAGTCCATCTCAGCTCAGCCCCAGCTCATTCCAGCTCCACCCAGCTCATTGTAGCTAAAGTCCATGCTAGCTGAGCTACTACTTGTCAACTAGTAGCTTAGCTAGCTCTGGAGTTCTCATCAAAGGTAGTTCCAGCTCAACCCAGCTCCAGCTAGGTTGAGACCAGCCCAACTTAGCTCAACTTCCCAAGCCTAGCTGCTAGCATAAGAACTAGGTAGCTTAGCTAAGTAGTTGAGCTCCCCATGAAGCTGCCTCAGTAGATTCAGCTCCAATTACAGTAGCCACCAGCTCTAGATTATTTTCTCCAGCTCCTCCTTCATGAACCCTAGCTCCACCATCCTCTACTCTACTACCTAATCTAGCTTAGCTAGCTTAGCTAAGCTCCCAACACCACCCAAGCTCCATGGCCATCGACTCCTTAACCCTTAACCTTAACCTAACCTACTTAAAGTGGTGCCAACCTATAATAACCACCACCACTAACACCCCTTCATGTTGGCGCCAAAAACACCCTAGGCACCCCTTCATTTTGGTGCCAACATGGCCCTAAATCCTAGCCCTACACAACACCACATAAGGCCATCTAAACCCTACACCTAAATGCCCTTCTAGAAGCCTTATGTGGTGCCAACCCTAAGCCACCCTAAGCTACCCTTACCCACCATAGACTTGGCACCAAAACACCACCCACACCCCCTCATTTTGGCTCCACCTATATCTACCCTTAATCCCATAACCACTACCACATGGAGCCATCCTAACCCTTCCTACAACCCATGCTACTTAGCCCACCTAAACCCTCCTATAGTTGGTGCCAAAACACCTAACCAAGACTCCACATATCCCTTATGTTGGCACCAACTAACCCTAGCCATCCATATCCTAACTATGACCCTATGACCTAATCCTAGCCTTACAACACATCAACCTACCCCTTAACCCT
Organism: Thalassia testudinum; assembly: GCA_037157565.1. Taxonomy (NCBI): domain Eukaryota; kingdom Viridiplantae; phylum Streptophyta; class Magnoliopsida; order Alismatales; family Hydrocharitaceae; genus Thalassia; species Thalassia testudinum. The sequence continues at coordinate 1,824,299 of JAZHRO010000073.1, read as the reverse complement.
ACCCTACATAGAGTTGGCACCAACTCTTCCACCCACCATAACCACCACCTCATACACCTCTCCACCTTCACGCCAACCTTCATCCACCATCCATCAACCAACTTCCACATCCTAGCCTTCCATAATACCACCTTTCCTTTAACTATAGTTAACTACCCTTACCCCCTACCACTCCTATATATACCCATACCTACCACCAATAACAACTACCTTTGGCTACATATTTTATACCTATACTTCCACCTACATAGATAGCCAAGAGAAGAAGAAGAAGAAGATTAAGGGGACACTTTGTCCACTTGGTGCCTTCCCCTCTTCTCTTCTATCTTGAGCCCATGCCAGCTAAGGGAAGAAGCCAGGCAAAGGAAGGAGACCTAGGGTACATGCCTACCCTAGGAGGAGGATTTGAGGGTGGTACACAACACCATTGGAGGAGAATTTAAAGGTGGTCCACGCCACCTTTGGAAGAGTTTTTGAAGGTGAAATTCCATCCACCTTGGAAGAGCCATTAAAGGAAGGAGAAGAAGGAGACCTTCTTTTCAAGCCAAGGAGCAGCTAGGCTTGGAGCAAGAAGACTCTCTTCACCAGATTTTGCAAGAGGATTTGTGTTTTTAGCATTTATGTATTTTTAATTTCAAGTAGAAGCATTCCTCTATTGTTTTTGTAAAACACAATTCCATCAATTCAATTTGCCTTCTTTTTAATTTTTTATCACATTTGTTTTTTATCTTGTTTCTAGCACTTCTTCACTCCCTCTCCCTAATTACTCTAGGCCTCCACGTGCTTAGAGTGAGCTTAGGGAGAGCCTATTCTTGTCACCTTAAGTTTAGCTAAGTGAATTCGGTGTTATCTTTACCCCAACTTTGTGATTGCTTTATTATTCAAAAACCCTAAAAATCTAATATTAAAAAATCAAAAAGAAAGTTGATTTCCCACTTTTTGACCAAGACATTAGAATATTGCAAACATTGCCTCCTTGGATGACTCTAGATACTTTCACTATCTAGGATTAAAAATTTAAAAGCAATTGTGTTTTGGCTTATTACAACGACTTAAAAACTCGCTTTTACAAATCACGCCAATTTTTGCAACACATTAAAAGGATAGAAAAGGATAGGGAATCCATATGTTCCTGGGGACCCTTCCGCCTTTAACCCCTTCACCGCATTAACAATCTCTTCCTCAGAAATCTCCCTACAAAGTCACCTACATTCATCCTCTCCTAATTTTGGCATATCTGATGTAGCAATTCTCCACCCCCCCTTTTGGCCCAACACATGTAACATCATGAAAATAAGTATTAGCAGTATCGCAAATATCAAGAGGCGACGTCGCCACATGGTCTCCATAACATAGAGAGGAGATGAGGTTATACCTCCTCTTCGCACTGGCAACCCCATGGAAGAATTTCATGTTGGAGTCACCCTCCTTCAGTCATAGTTGACACGAATGTTGTCGCGAATCAATCTCCCTCTGTAAGTCTTCTTTGGCAATAACGTTCAAAAGTTTTTTCCTCTGTTGGATCTCCTTCATGGTCAGCCCCTCAAACTCCTCTTTGTCATCCAACTTCTTTACATTCTCCATAGCATCCTTCCTCCTTTGAGATCACACCTTGGCCAGAGACTTCTTGTACTCAAACAACATAAAATGCAAACCCTTCAATATGGTTGCAAGCCTATTGATAGCCGAACCCTCCATCTCCTGGGACTGCCACCATGATGCCACCATGTCTCTAAAGCCATTCACCTTAAGCCATGATTTTTGAAACTTGAAATAGGTGTTTAGCTTAGAATCCTCCCTGCTTTCCCACACAAGGGGGTTGTGGTCAGAGAATGGACGACCCAATGCCACCATCGAGGCCAATTGGAACATCCCCAATAGACTCACATTGCATAGAAAGTGATCTATCTTTGACATTTGTCCATTCCCATTCCTCCACGTATCAAGTGCCCCATACGTAGGTAAATCCACCAACTCTAGATCAGTCACAATGCTCTGAAAGCCAAATGAAGATGAATCGATTCAGCCATTAGGCCTATCATTTGAAGACAATGTCACATTGAAACCACCACCTACAAGCCATGTAGCTCCTTGCTCCCACAAGGAGACATTTCCCAACTCTTCCCACAAGATCGATCTGTCATTCTGAGAACACGGCCTATACACACACGTCACACACATTGTACTGTTATGATAGGTTCTGTTGAATCTGCAAAAAATTATGTATCTCCCCTCCTACACATCCACTAGTTGCAAGACACATCTCCTCCAACAAATGCAAAAGCCACCCGATCTGCCATCTGATTTAATGAGCTTCACCTCAGCCTCCCTCTTACAACCCAATGGTTTCCATGAACCATCATCAAAACTATGAATATGAGTTTCTTGTAACAGTGCATAGTAAATACTCCACTCCTTTAGATACCTTGTGAGCGTCCCCCCGCTCGTGCGATCTCTCAACCAACACACGTTCCAAGATAGAACCTTCAACATGAGGAAGAGTGAGCACCCCCAGCAATCCCATCATTACACATAACATTTAGCACTGATGCCACCTGACTCACATCAACATACTGCTATTTGCCCAAGCCACGACTACGAAGGCTGTACCTCCCTCTACCGACCATTCCCCCAAGTGGCTATGTTGAGGAGCCTTCATTATATAAAACATCCTCAGGTATATTAAAGGTGAATACATCGCCGCCACCACTCTAGATATCTTTTCCTCCCATTCCCACGGAAGAAGACATGGCTTGGATACATCCTCACACATCACAATGGCACCCTCCATATCAGAATCCCCCCTCTTACCATCAGCCACATCCATGGCCTCCTCCTCCTCCTCAACTCCCATGCTAGCAGTCACCTTTCTCTTCTTTTGCCTGGAACCAAATCCATCATTAACCATAGGATCCACCTTCCTCCACTGCATTTCATTGTTGTCTTCCTCCTCCCTAAGAACCTGTGGCTTCATGTCCTCCATACCAGTTGCCTGATGCACACACACATTCACATGGAGCAACCAAGAGGAGCCCCCACATCGAAGAACAACTCTATCATGGAAAGGTCCACCGTGCTTCAATTTAGCACCAACCAGCACAACACTACCATCACCTTCCACAAGGCCAATCACATAATTATCTTTCTCTCACGCAAACCCTGCCACAATATGACTAACCACATCAATTGAGTGAAGCTGAAGTGGAAGCCCTTGATTTCAACTGAGCCATCCCTAGAGAAGACTTGTTGAGGGGGCCATTCATTGAGGGCACCATCAAAAGGAGAAACCATTCTCCACAAAATCGAACCACCATCATAACAAGTAGAATGAAACTTCAAAGCTTCAACATCATCATCACATAGCCCAAACACAAGGAACCTCGAAGGGTTCAACCAAGAGATCTTCCACAGTGAAGAGGAAAGAGAGAGATCTTACTATCGTGTAATGGTCTTCCATGGAGGGAGAGCCGACCATGATCTCCCCGATGAGGGCACTTTGAAGTAGAGACTCCACTACCAACACCTCAGAAGTGAGGGGAACTTCGACATCAAGAGAAGGAGGTGTAGGAAGCAGTAGATGGCACCCCCCCACACTACCCCACTGACTCCTACCCGATTATGGGCACATGACCTTCATGTGGGAGTTTGCAAGCCCCTCATGAGTCTGCATGTCCTCTGTCTTCCTTCCTACATGAAACCCTAGATTAGGGTGTACACCAAAATTGTGCACCTTGCCTTGAGCATCTCCTTACCCCTTACGACTGACATTAGACCTCGTCTTGCACGTCGCCCTTCTATGCCCTAGGCCACCACATGCCAAGCACGTGATGGCGTTGAATTCATCGACATATACCCTTTTTTATGTCATCGGTAGCACACCATGGTCTCACCTCTCCTTCTCCAAACAAAGTCATGACTCCCCCAACCCCCTTGAACTCCTTGCTTGTCATAGGATATCCCAAACCACCCTTCCTGTCCTCCAGCGAAGTCCCCTCCACCATTTAAGTTTCACCTCCAATCACCCCTTCTTCTCCCTCCAATCTCCCCTCTAGTCGCTCCTCCAGTCGCTATCCCTCCGTTGTTCTCTCATTCCAACCCAATTGAAGTTGGATCCACCCAATCAGGTTATGATGCACCTGGTTGGATGTCGCTAGGTCTATTAGGTTTGGATGGTTTGATTAAACTCACATGAGTCTAATCAACTCAGGGTTAGTCCAATCAGGTCCAATGGACCCAATTGACTAGTGGCTAGCTGATGTAGACACATCCATTTAGGTTAAAATGCCTATTTATGCATGTCTCTAGGCTTAGATATGCATTCCATACTATAAATATTGCATAGCATGCATCATTCAACATTTAGAGAAGTTTGTATATATTTTAGGTTAATTGTGTCCTTTTATGGCTAGGAGAGGAGATTTAATTTGGAGCCTCAGATTGACAATCCGACCAAACAAATCTGATCAAGGCATGCGATTGGAGTCCAACACCTTTGAAATTTCCTTGATCGGAGTCCCTTAGCACCATATGCAGTCTGAGGAAAATCAACGGCCGAGGGACTAGGTGACGCAATTCGGAGCTTCAAACTACAAATCTGATCGTACAGATGGATTCGGGTCAATGATCACAGCCCAACAACATGAAAATCGACTCAATTCGACCTCTATAGCAACCCCTACAATGGAAAGAAGATGGATGGCCTAGATCGCGCCACGTGGTGCAACCCAGGCCGCCCATGCGCATGCATGTGCTACCGCACGTGTACAGCAGTGCAGGTGTGCGCGCGCATGCGGAGGCACGCACGTGCAGCAACACAGCGGGTGTGCATGGGCGCACGAGGAGGTAGTGGTAGAGGCAATGGTAGCGCGCGCGGGAGTGTACATGCGTGCCAGCACAGCGGCAACATGGGCGCAAGGCTATCTTCAGCAACGTTTGCGACTAATCTTCAGTGACGTTTATGACCGTCACTAAATATTTTGTATACGAAATTGATCCTTTCCTCCACTATAAAAGGACCCCTACCCCTCCCATTCGTCTTCATCTCTTCCTCTCTTCCTCTCACCACCTCCAAAGCTCTAGAGAGAGCTTACCCCAAGCCCAGGATGCTCCTCTAGGGTAGAATCAAATATTTTTCCCTCCCCTCGTCCCTATTCGTGGAGCATCCCGCGACTATCCTCTCACTTCCCTTCGGGAAGAAGATCCTCGCCGCGACGCTGTCCTAGCTTGCCCTCCGTACTCCAGCTCCATCCTCATTCGTCCCGCTCCTCACCACCTTCCTCCAGGTGATGTTAGAGTGAGTCATCCTCCGAGCGACCGTCGAGGGGGATTCTCTCACCTATATCTATCTTTATTGCTTTAGTAGTGTAGCTTTCCCACTTTCATAATTGTTGAAAACATTAGTGATATATATATGTGATTGTCTCTCTCTCTCTCTCTTATTTTGCAAGTAGATTAGTTAGACAAGTTTGCATCGACCTGATCTCTTGCTTGATAAAAACACCAAAAAAATTAGAAAAGATAAAAATGATAAAAATAAATAAAAAGTGAAACGCAGATTTTTCAAACCAAACATTCGCCTCCCCATGTTCGACCTGGGACTCACCTTTCAAGTTTCAGTTATAAATATTATTTGATTAATGGATTTTCTCGTGAATCGAACTACGAGGACATGTTTTCCAAACCTGAACCCTTTACGCGTGCAAGTCTACCTCATCATTTTGGCACCGTTGCCGGGGAGGCAATGCTCTTTGGTTCTTTCCGTGTTTCTCCACATTACTTACATATTTTTCTAACCTATCTTTCTTCTTCGATTCACTGTCTTGCAAGAACCTGATCGAGGAGCTGTAGGCAGTAGATTGGAGTAAAGTGCGGGTAGAGATTTCTGTAAGTTTTCCCCCACTTCCCCACCCACTAGTTCATTTCGCCACCTTAATAATTAAGACCTAATCTACTTAGGTGTTTTCACGAACCCTAGGATAGAAATTATTTGTCTTGTTTGCTATCTCCACTCATCTCACCCCTGCATATATATATAAAAAAAAAAATAAAAAAATACTCTTCTCTTGTGGGATTTATTGGAAGAAACACACATTAACACCCATAAGTCTCGACTTAAGATGCACCACTTCACATAGATTCTATCACTTAACCGAAATCTGACCTGTGGATCCGGTACACTTAACTCAATACACACATAAGTGAGTAGAAATCTGAATAGGTCAAACATATTTGTGTGCCTTAACTAAGTGGTGCAACAGGCCAATTGATTGAGTTATTTTGGGTCGCACCACTTAAGATAAAAGTGATTCATCAGTAGCTTGCCCCATAGGGTTGATTTTTTGGGCTGAACCAAGCACTCCACATTTTTTTTCTGATTTCTAAAAGAATATATCATCACTAGTGCTTTCAAAACTTGGAGTGTTCTACTGAACCTTGATTGAATACACCTAAAGATTAAACCCTAAAAGCTACTAAACAAGGTTAAACCCTAAAAGACACATCATCAAATAACCTTGCTTGCAAACCTTAGTTGTGCATGCACACACATTTGAATTGATCATTAAGGGTACAACCCATCTAAAGGGCCCATCACATTCCAAGAGCACGATCATCCCAAGCCTAACTAAAACTGAGTAGATGTTGGCCTAAAGGATTGATTCGCTCTTCAGGGCTTAGATTGAGATTTTTTTCGATTAATCTTCTTCTACTGGTCCATCTAATGTCTTGCTAGGGGAGTAGCATCAAGCGACCACGATTGGAGGGCATCAAAGAAATCAGAGGCATAAGCCAAAGGAAGAACCTTCTCCCCAGCCCCTCCCTTTAACTGGTTGGATTGATAGAATAGAAGTAAATGAAATCGTTTCTATCATCTCAAGATAGGTCCTGAGAGTTTGTAAGTCTTGAGGCTACCCACATAAGGACAGGTTTGGTTGATTGTACTGCAGGGCACCTTTCTCTCTTTTGTTTTCCCTCCTACTCCACAATGTATCCTTCCACATCTTTCACACATTTCCAATCCTACCCTCCTACCAGCACATATCCTTAAGATGATTACTATCTTGACTCGACTTATGATTACCTATCTCATAGCTGGGATAACTTTGATTGGGGATATGAATCCGGATCTCAGTGTCCAGGGCCAAACCCTGGACAACAAGACTATGATTACTATCCTTCCCAAAGCTATAATGACTATAGATCTCCACCCTTTGATGATCAACCTAACCCTATCTACAATCAAGAAGAATATGTTGACTATAACAACTACCCTCCCCAGGAATATGCTTAATATAGGTCACCTCCATTCCTTGAACAACCCAAAATGACCTACTATCTGGGAGGGACCCGAGATGAGGTGCAAGCCAAAGGAAGAACCTTCTCCCTAGCCCCTCCCTTTAACTGGTTGGATTGATCAGATAGAAGTAGATGAAATCATTTCTGTCATCTCAAGATAGGTCCTGGGAGTTTGTAGGTCTTTAGGCTACCCACATAAGGACAGGTTTGGTTGATTGTACTGCAGAGCACCTTTCTCTCTTTTGTTTTCCCTCCTACTCCACAATGTATCCTTCCACATCTTTCACACATTTCCAATCCTACCCTCCTACCAACACATATCCTTAAGATGATTACTATCTTGACTCAACTTATGATTACCCATCTCATAGCCGAGATAATTTTGATTGGGGATATGAATTCGGATATCAGTGTCCATGGCATAACCCTAGACAACAAGACTATGATTATTATCCTTCCCAGAGCTACAATGACTATAGATCTCCATCCTTTGATGATCAACCTAACCCGATCTACAATCAAGAAGAATATGTTGACTATAACACCTACCCTCCCTAGGAATATGCTTAATATAGGTCACGACCATTCTTTGTCCCAAAATGACCTACTATCTGGGAGGGACCCGAGAACCTCAATATCTTGACTCCCCTAGATTGAACCCAAACCCACCCAACCCTGAATCGAACCATTTGGTTCAGGTGAACTAGGTCTAGAATAGGGTGTTGGCTAACGTAAGGAACATTATACAATCTTTAGAATCTCAGCCAACACCATGCACTGAAGCATTGGAGCCTATGATCAAAATGATTGATGAGCTTAATAGCTCTTTATTGGATTTGCTCCAAGATGTTAGAGATAGGGGCCCAGGTGAGTTTCTACTTAGGAAATTATCAAGATTGAGGATGAAATTTGTGGTTGCCTTAGTCTAATCTTGGGATGATTCTCAAGATGAACCCCCTTTAGGAGAGCCAATGTCTGAACCTGCTCAGGCACCTGTCGAGGGGGATACATTTTCTGAGACTGGAGATGACCAGGTTGGTCTAGAGAAACCGATCGAGGATGAACTGATTGCTTCACCCGAGATCCCCGAGCCAGGGAACGATGAAAAATATGTCTCCATGGACCATGAAATGACATATGATTATGAGACATATATAAATGAGGATAAAGAATTCTTTAATTTTGAGGGTGAGAAATCTCTAAGTGATGTCTCACTTGAAGTTAAGGAAAATGATTTTAGTGAGACAAATAGGCTCGAGGAGCATGCTGAACCTTTTGATAGCTCGCTTATTGAATATTATGGTCATGTTAGGGCTAACTTGGACGATCCGAATCCTGATGATTCAATCAATAGCCCCATTACTCAACCATACCCTGAAGAGCTGAATTATGATATTCTTGAGATCACTAGACCCAAGTCAATCCTGATTCAGCCACAATTGTTGGACTTGGGTATTTTAGAAGGGGTGTGCAATGATATGGAGGTCCTGGAAACATTGATTTTGGAGGATAGAAATGTGGAATGAAAATCTGGGAGGATAATTCTGAGGGAAACGTAATTTTGGATCTAAAGGTTCCTATTGACCTAAAACCACCAACTTTTTACCAGGACCCTTACAATATCTTTGACGTGCGACCCAAGCTTGGAATAACTGACTATCTTTCTGAGCTAAACTTTAAATGGACATCTGAGCCTAGTGAATCAAATCTACCTTTTGTCCGACGCTTTAGTCTTGGGTTGCACACCACCAAACAGCAGGCTCGGCCCTGTAAGCTCAATAATCTTCAGTTTTGGGTGATTTTCATCTAGAACCTTAGAACCACTTGACCCTGGGGCATGGGTCTACACCAGAACTTGGTCCACATCTGTGGACATCTTCTGTTAGTGGGTCTGAGGACTAATATTCTTAGTTTGAACTTGACCCGCACTTGTGAATTCTCAATTTCTTCCTTGTCTGTATATTATGCCAGCTAAAGGCATTAAACTTAGTGCGTGTGTATACTCTCCTCTCTGCAAAGCTGATTGGATTGTCACGAAACTCAGGTGATATTCTGTTATTCCGTCCGTTTCATGTCTTTATTTCTATAATGAGGGCATTGCATCATTTAGGCATGGGGAAGTGGATACTTAATCCTGAAATTATTTCGTTAGCTCTGTAGAATTTCTTTTATTTTATTTAAAAAAAAATTGAAAATTCAAAAGACAAAAAAAAGGAAAAAATAGAATTAGGAGAAGAGAACTTAGGCATTAGGCATTATTAGCATTAGGAAATGATACGATAGAACCTAAGTTCTTAGACTCTTCAGGTCTTCAAGCTTAATCAGCCCGGGTGTCCACTCGAATGTGGATTTGGTCTCAAGTCCTCGCTAAGTCAATTTTATTTTAATTTGGTAAATAAATTATGGTGATAAGTACATGACTTATCAACCCACCCTCTAATTTGAGGGGACTTTAAGCCTAAGCATCTACACACTATTTGCACTGACTCGCTTTTCGATGATTTTTATGGAAATTAGGTAGCTAATGAACTTTTTAGGGTAGTATGGCTGGCACGTTGTCGTGAGTAACAACTCATTGGCCGGTTGTTCAGAGCCCAGCTACATGATCATACTCATTCTACTACTTTTAGGTAAATCTTAGATCAGGGAAGCCACCTACTTAGAAAAAGAAAAAAATTGATACTCATAAATAAAAAGAAAAGAAGAAAAAAATAGAAAATAGAAAAATAGAAGGAGAAAAAAAATAAAACCACACTTCACCGCATGAGTATGGCTGGCAAGTTGCCATGTCCATTGGCCGGTTATCCAATGCCCAGCTCACAAAAATGCATAAATCATTCCCAAAAGACTTAGGGAAGAAGCAGGGAAGTAGAATAAACTAAGGAGATATAGATTGGGTTCGCCCTTGTGTTGACCCTATAAAAAAATAAAAAAGGTAGGGAGAAAGCTACCGATCGGAAAGATAAACCTTTAGGTAGAATTTTTTTAGGTCACCTAGGGTCGTAGAAACCTAAAGTCAGTTTTAACGGCCACTTAGTGAGTCTATCAACCTTTCACAAGATGCTTAGCACTTAGAGTCCTTTCCGAGTCTTGGGCGAGTCGGGCAGCCATAAAAAGTTATCTCGAAACTCTCAAACTCCAAAAGTCCAAAAGAATTAGAAATGAAGAAAATGCAAAAAAAAAAGAAAGTATCTTCCCTTTTCAAATAAGGCCAGGACTTGGGTGGTCTGTATTTTGGCAGGCACACGGGCACTGTCGAGTCTTTGTAGTTTAGGACCTTAGTTGAAAATTTCCTTTTGTTAATAAACAACAAATGCTTTAAGCGATCAAGCCCTAATTCCATTTTTATACATAGCATATAGTTTAATTTTACTAGGGACTAGCAAAAGATAGCATGGGGGTATGATGTAGACACATCCATTTAGGTTAAAATGCCTATTTATGCATGTCTCTAGGCTTAGATATGCATACCATACTATAAATATTGCATAGCTTGCATCATTTTGCATTTAGAATAGTTTGTGTACATTTTAGGTTAATTGCATCCTTTCATGGCTAGGAGAAAAAGAGATTTAATTCAGAGCCTCGGATCAACGATCCGACCATACAGATCTGATCAGGACGACGATCGGATTCCCGTAGCACCATATGTAGTCCGAAGAAAATGAACGGCTGAGGGACTAGGTGATGCAATTTAGAGCTTCAAATGACAAATTCGACTGTACAAATGGATTTGAGTCAACGATCACAGGCCAACGGCATGAAAATCGACTCAATCTGACCTCTGTAGCAGCCCTTACAAAGGAAAGAAGATGGATGGCCCAGATCGCACCACGTAGCGCAACCCAGGCCGCTCATGCACACACACATGCCACCTCACACACACAGCAGCACAGGTGCACAGTATCGCAGTGGGTGCGCATGGGAGCGTGAGGATGCAGCGGCAGCGGCAACGTGCGTGGGCGTGTAGCATGCGGAGGCGTGCGTGTAGCGGCAGCGTAGGCACAAGGCTGTCTTCAGTGACGTTTGCAGTGGATCTTCAGTGACGTTTATGACCATCACTAAATGTTCTGCATACAAAATTGATCCTTTCCTCCACTATAAAAGGACCCCTACCACTCCTACTCTTCTTCATCTCTTCCTTTCTTCCTCTCACCACCTCCAAGGCTCTAGAGAGAGCTTGTCCCAGGCTCGGGATGCTCCTCTAGAGTAGAATCAAATATTTTTCCCTCCCCTTATCCCCATTCATGGAGCATCCTGCAGCCGTCTTCTCACCTCCCTTCGGGAAGAAGATCCTCGTCGCTGCGCCGTCCTGCCCTGCCCTCCATCCTCTGGCTTTGTCCTCATTCATCCCGCTCCTCACCACCTTCCTCCAAGCTACGTCAGAGCGAGTCATCCTCTGAGTAACCATCGAGGGGGATTCTCTCACCTATATCTATCTTTATTTCTTTAGTAATGTAGCTTTCTCGCTTTCATAATTATAGAAAACATTCGTGAGATATATATGTGATTGTTTCTCTCTCTCTCTTATATTTTGCAAGTAGATTAGTTAGACAAGTTTGCATCGACCTGATCTCTTGCTTGATAAAAATACCAAAAAAATTAAAAAAGATAAAAATGACAAACAAATAAAAAGCAAAACGAGGATTTTTCAAACCAAACGTTCGCCTCCCCATGTTCGACCGGGGACTCACCTTTCGAGTTTCGGTTGTAAATATTATCTGATCAATGGATTTTCTCACGAATCGAACTACAACGATGGGTTTTCCAAACCTGAACCCTTTACGCGTGCATATCCACCTCATCACTAGCCCAATTGACTTAGACTGAGTCAATTGGGTGTGGTATGAACCTAAATAGGTTTCTAGGTTAGAGATTGGGTATTAGATAGGTGGATTAGTGATTCACGTGTTTCGCATGTTTGAAAGTGGGCTTAAGGGTAACCTGCCGTTGTAGTCACAAAACTCATTATCAAATAAAATTTTACTGAAACTTCAAGGGAGTCCCGAGTTGAACATAGGGAGGGGGCGTTTACTTAATTTGAAAATCGTGCTTCGTTTTATTTGTTTTTGGTGTTTTAGTTTTGTTATTTTTTTTTGTTTATTTTTATAAAGAAAGAAAATAATATGGATCACAATGGAGATAGAAGCAAATATGATATATATTGCACAACAATAATCAAGAAAGCATAAAAAAGAGAGAGGTGAGAAAGAATCTCCCGAAGCGGCTGTTCGACAAAATGACGGTGCCTGGCGAAAGCTTGGAAGGAGTTGGGAACCGGGACGATGGAGGTGAGATGTAGAAGGATGTCAGGTAGGGGAAAGCTTCGGCATGGCTCCGGAATGGAGGTAAGGAAGCGGAGATGATCTGCTACTGGAATGGAGGTGGGAGGACGGCTTCGAGGTGACCCATGAATGGTGATGGGAAGATGGAGGAATATTTGGTGGGGCAGAGGTTTGTTACACTAATAGGCACCTTGGGAGCTTAAGAGTAAGCTCTAATGGAGCATTGGTAGGCTTGCTAGAGCTTAGAAGTAGGTGGGAGTAGAGTAGGTAGAGATGCCTTAGAAGGGAGGGGGTGTAGGTCCTTATATAGTGGATGAGAGGAGGCTAGAATAGGATAAGACCAATAATGACCTCCAAGATGTCACTGTAGGTCTAGCTCAAGTATTGCTGTAGCTAGCTCACGCCCACTCACGCACGCAGCTGGCCTTGTGCCTATGAGCAATTAGTGATGACTATAAGCATCACTAAATATCTGCCAAGCTGTCGCTGAAGGTTGCGCCAACTCGCCCGCTTGCTGTCGCTGAGGTTGGATGCATCGTGGCCATTGGATTCAGAAGTGAACGACTGAGATGGCACGGAGATCGTGCCTTTTGATCGCACGTGAGATGGCACGTTCTAGAGGTGCATCGACGGCTGCGTGCTGGATCAGCGCCCATCGAGCGGTGCCACATGGTGGTGCCTCCGTTGCTAGATGATATCTGGCGAGTGTAATTCGATTGCGCCTGCTCTTCGTGAGATTGCCTCCCCCTACCACGGCTCGAACTTGTGCTCGCGGTTTGCGAGCGCTTGTCTTCACCAATGCATAAAAGCCGCAGTTTGTAGAGTGGAGGGTTGGTGCGGTCGTGCAGTTAGGGCACCCCTCAGTCGTTGGATTGAGATCCAATGGCTGAGATCTCATCTTGCTGTGGGCTTGGGGACATATTGACTCAGGTAGGGTAGCCTGGATGGCACCACATGGTGCCATCTGGGCTATCCGTCTTCTTCTTCTTGTGGAGGGTACTATAGAGCTCTGATCAGGGTGATTCTCGTGTTGACGGACTGTGATCGTCGCTTTGAAACCATTCGTATGGTCGAATTCTTCATCCGAAGCCCGTAAAGATGTTGCACTGCCTCTTGGCCATGTAAAATGATATAATTAATGTACATAATATACAACTATCCTAAATGCAATGCAATGGATGTTTGTGCAATATTTATATCATGGTATGTAATGCTAGGCCTAGGAACTATCATAAATAGGCATTTTACGATGAATTTATGCGTGTTTATCATACCCCCATGCTTACTTTTTGCTAGTCCCTAGCAAAATTAACCTAAATGCTATGTATAAAAGTAGAGTCAGGATTCGATTATTTAGGAAAAATTCGTCGATTTCTTTAGAAATTCTCAACCCCAGGACCTAATTACAAAAACTCAACAGTGCCTGGGTGTCTACCTGAATGTAAGCCATCCAAGCCCTCGTCTTATTTGAAAAGAGAAGATACACAATTTTTTTTTCTTTTTTCCTAATTTTTTTTGTACTTTTGGAGTTTGAGAGTTTTGGGAAAACTTTTTTGGCTACCCGACCCGCCCAAGACTTGAAAACTACTCTAAGTGCTAAGCATCTAGTGAAAAGAGTGAAAGACTAACTAGGCGACCGTTAAAACGGACTTCAGGTTTCTACGACCCTAGGTGACCTTGCTTAGAGGTTTATCTTTTTGAATGATAACTTTCTCCCTACTTCTTTTATTTATGAGGTCAACACAAGGGCGAACCCAATGTATATCTTCTCGATTTATTCTATTTCCATGCTTCCTCCCTAAGTGTTTTAGGAATTATTATGCATTTTTATGAGTTGGGCTCTAGATAACCGGCCAATGGGCTGTTACCCATGGCAACTTGCCAGCCATAGTCGTGCATTGAAATGTGGTTTTATTTGTTTATTTATTATTATTATTATTATTATTATTTTATTTTCTCCTTTTTTCTTTTTTTTCTTTTTTCTCATTTTTAAGTAGGTGGCTTCCTTGATCTAAGATTTATCTAAAGGTAGTACAATGAAAATGGTCTTATGGTTGGGCTCTAGACAACCGGCCGATGCTCTGTTATCACTGACAACTTGCCAGTCATACCACCCTAGATAGTTCATTAGCTACCCAATATCCGAAGCAACCGTCGAAAAGAGAGTTAGTGAAAAAAAGTGTGTAGATGCTTAGGCTTAAAGTCGCCCCAAATCAGAGGGTGGGTTGATAAGTCGTATACTTATCACCCCAATTTGTTGACCAGTTAAAATAGAATTACTTGGCGAGGACTTGAGATTAAGTCCACATTCGAGTGGACACCTGGGCTAATTAAGCTCGAAGATCTGAAGATTCTAAGTATTCAGGTCCCAAAGTATCAATTCCTAAAGTTTGCAACTCCTAATGCCTAAGTTTTCATCTCCTAATTCTTTTTTTTTTAAGATGAAAAATAAGAAATTACTGTTACGGTTGATAAATAGATTCATAGGAAATATCCACCCCCCCATGCTTAGCTAATGTAATGTTCTCACTGTTAAAAAAATGAAAGTATGTAGGAGAATAGAAGTGGAAGAATAGCACTTGGTTTCCATGAGATTTAGGTCAGCTCGGAACAATCTTTACACGTGTTGAGTTTAATGCCTTCAGCTAAGCGATGATAGGCCCGCGGTGGTTAAGGCAAGGTAAGAGAAACCTTGTCCGAGATGGGTTCAGGGAGTACATGGTCAACAAAGGGTTTGAGATGCTGTCCATTGACCTTGAAGAAATTACCCGTCTTTGGGTCAGAGATTTTGACGGCCCCATTAGGGAAAATCCACTCAATAACGAATGGGTCGTCCTACTTAGACCTGAATTTTAAGGGGAAAAGCTCCAATCGAGAATCGAAAAGCTGGACTTTCTGGTTTGGCTCAAAGCTCTTATGTGAAATCATCTGGTCATGGAGAGCTTTGGTCCTTGCCTTATACATTCTGGCATTTTCATAAGCATCATTTCTAAGCTCCTCCAACTCAGATAGTTGGAGTTTCCTAGTCTTCCCAACCAACTCTAGGTCAAAATTACATTTTTTGATGGCCCAAAATGCCCGGTGTACAAGTTCTATAGGTAAGTGACATGCCTTACCAAACACCAGATGGAATGGAGACATAACGATAGTCATTTTGTACACCATACTGTTGGCCCAAAAAGTATCATCTAGCTTTTGGGTCCAATCCTTCTTATCAGGCCTAACGGTTTTCTGCAAAATGTTTTTGATCTCCCGGTTGGAGACCTCAGCTTGTTCGTTCGTCTAAGGTAGTAAGGTGTGGAAATCCAATGATTCACCCCGTATTTCCCCAGTAAATTTTAAAACTGGGCATGAGTGAAATGTGTGCCACCATCACTAATAATTGCCTGAGGAACCCCGAATCGACTGAAGATAATTTTCTTCACAAAATCGATGATCATTGGTCCGGGTGGGAATTGCCTCAATCCATTTGGACACATAATCAATAGTGACCAGAATATACTGGTGTCCAAATGAAGGAGGGAAGGGTCCAATAAAGTTGATGCCCCAAATGTTGAAAATTTTGACGGAAAGTATTGGGTTCAGGGGCATCATATCTCTCTTAGCCATGTTCCCGAGTGTCTGGCATTAGGTGCATGACTTTGAGAATTCCTGGGCATCCTTAAATAATGACAGCCAATTGAATCTGGAGTGCAAGATTTTTGCTGCCGTCTTTTTCCCAGAAAAGTGTCCACCACATGCAGATGTGTGGTAGAACTCAAGTATGCTATGGAACTCAATTTCTGGGATGCATCGACAAATAATCTGGTCTGCACTGATGCGGTACAGCTCGAGATCGTCCCAAAAATAATATTTGGCCTTAGACACAAGTCTGTCTCATTGTTGTTTGGTCCAATTCTGGGGGATTTGACAAACGGCCAAATAATTGACGATATCCGCAAACCAGGGGGTTCAGATACCCGAGACTGTAAGGATAGTCTCATCTAGAAAAGTATCAGAGATTAGAACATCCGGATGAGGAGAATCAATTAGGATTCTCAAGAGGTGATCCACCACTACATTTTGAGCCCCAACTTTATCCCTGATTTCAAGGTCGAATTCTTGAAGAAGCAAAATCCAGTGAATAAGCCAGTGTTTGGCATCCTTTTTGGCCAAGAGATGTTTCAAGGTCTAATGATTGATATAAATGATGACATGAGAACCTAAAAGATAAGCCCTGAATTTGTCTAAAGCAAAAACTACAACTAACAATTCCTTTTCTGTAACGGTGTAGTTCCTTTAGGCCTCGTCCAGAGTCTTGCTAGCGTAGTAAATCACATAAGGCTTTTTCTCAATCTTCTGACCCAAGATAGCCCCAACGGTATAATCAGATGTGTCAGCCATAATCTCAAATGGGGCTGTCCAGATTGGTGGTTGCAACACTGTGGCATAGGTGACTGCCATTTTTAACAAATCAAATGCCTTACGGCATGATTCATCAAACTCGAACAACGTGTTTTTGGCCAGAAGGTTACTCAAGGGTCGAGCAACCTTCGAGAAGTCCTTAATGAATCTTCTATAAAAACCCACATGCCCAAGGAAAGAGCGGATCTGTTTTACGGATGTGGGTGGAGGAAGTCTAGAGATAGCATCCACCTTAGCTTTATCAACCTCAATACCCCGACTAGAGACCACATGACCTAGGACAATGCCTTCCTGTGTCATAAAGTGGCTCTTTTCCAAGCTAAGGACCAGTCGCGTTTTGATGCATCTCCAAAGGATCAATTCGAAGTTAGCTAGGCAAGACTCAAAAGAATCTCCAAAAATGGAGAAATCATCCATGAACACCTCAAGACAATCCCCCAACATGTCAGAAAAGATGGCTAGCATGCACATTTGAAAAGTCACAGGTGCATTGCAAAGCCCGAATGGCATTCTACGGAATGCAAAGGTTTCGTAGGGACATGTGAAGGTTGTCTTTTCCTGGTCTTCGGGATGGATAGGGACTTGGTTATATCCTGAATAACCGTCTAGGAAGAAAAAGTATTTTTGCCCAGCTAACCTTTCAAGGATTTGATCAATGAATGGCAAGGGAAATTGATCTTTTTTAGTGGCTGTGTTCAACTTCCTATAGTTAATACAGACTCTTCAATCAGAAGCTGAATGAGTGGTGAATGTTTCCCCTTTCTCGTTAGTCGAAATGGTTATTCTCGTCTTCTTGGGTACAATCTGAATGGGGCTAACCCACGGACTATCCGAGATTGGGTATATAACTCTAGCATCGAGCCACTTAATTATCTCCTTCTTGACCACTTCTCACATATTCAGGTTTAATCTCCTTTGCATCTCGCGAGAAGGACAGGATCCATCTTCCATGAAAATACGATGATTACAATAAGATGTCTCGATCCCCCTAAGGTTGTGGATGGTCCAACCAATTGCCTCCTTGTTGTTCTTAAGGACCTTAATTAACCTCGATTCTTGCTCCTTAGTCAAATCAGCACTAATAATCATAGGGAGCTTGTTTTCAGGTCCTAAGAACTCATATGTCAAATTTTTGGGCAATGGTTTCAATTCAAGCTGAGGTGGGTTTAGAATAAAAGGTAGGGAGGATGCTGACGAAGATTGATCAGGATGATCCAGTGGAAGAGGCTAGGAATGAATAAAATCAACAGCCTCTTCGGGATGTGGTAGGTCTGTCACAGAGGGTTGTGGGTTGGGTTCGCTAAAGTTGGTGGAGTCCTCGAGTGCATTGATCATCATACAAGTCTCAAAATCCTGATCCTCAAGCTCCTCAATGAATCCACAATCCTCAAATCCTCTTATCGCCTTAAAAAGATCTAGAGTTAGCTTCTTATCCCCATAGGTGATCTCCATACTACCGCTTTCACAGTTTATGTTAGCCTTGGTGGTAGCTAGGAACTGACTCCCTAAAATGATGGGAGTGTTCCTCAAATCGTTAGGTACATCCATGTTAAGGACGAGGAAATCTACGGGAAAATAGAAATCCTTGACCTTGACAATTACATCCTCAATAACACCCCTTGGTGTGGTGACCTAACAGTCCCTTAATTGTAGCATTACTGAGGTTGGCTTGAGTTCACCTAACCTAAACCTCTCATAAAGAGAAGTTGGGATTAGGTTGATGGATGCACCTAGGTCCAATAGTGCCCTATCAAAAGTGTATTCCCCAATAACGCATGAGATCAAGGGGGCACCTGGATGTTTCTTCTTTTAAGGAAGGTGATGCAGGATAACAAAACATGGCTGCTTAGAGAGAATCACCTTCCTCGAAGTGGGTTCTCTCGGCTTACGCTTTTGGGTACATAGTTCTTTCAAGAATTTAGTGTAAGCCGGGATGTGCTTAACAGCGTCGAGGAGCGGAATATTGATCTCTACACTCTTGAATAAATTCAGGAGCTCCTCGTTGCTATCTACAGTTTTCTTCTTCCTTGTTTTCAATAGGGCCTCGAGGAACGGGATATGGGTGGTATTTTCAATTTTCGATCCCTGGGCCTTATTGTCTTCTTCAATCTCCTCCTTCTCTCTCTTAAGCTCCCCAGGGTTTTGGCTTCTAGAAGGTAATTCAGGGTTCTGGGTTTGCTTCCCACTTCTCAAGGTGACGAAGTTTGCAAAGGCATATGGGTTCGGGTCTTGAGGTGGGTTAGTGAAGATTGGAAGGCCCTAATTGGTCATGTAACCAGAAGGAGAAGAAGAAGAGGGACCCTACTTAACCACCTGAGCATGTGTGTGTGGGTCCCTTTGATTCCCATACCCTTGGGGTCTATTGCCCTGATTTGCATATTACACAGGTTGGGTATGGGTTGGGATGGTAGAGATTCGGGTTGTCAGGTGTTAGCAATTAGCCCAGATTGCAAGTTATCCAATGATGTCTTCATTTGCTGCATAAGATGAAGCATGGACCCTTGCATTTCCACCATCTACCGGTTTAAATTAGCTTGCCCTGGAGATTGTTGGGCATTCCAAGATGGCTGAGAAACCAGTCTCGTGGGCAACTGGGTGTATACTTGACCTTGACCCATAGGTCTCTGAGATGCATAGTTGCTAGGTCGAGTTTGGGTCTATTGCCCCTGACTTTTCTAGGAGAAGTTAGGGTGGTTCTGATGGGAACACCATCATGAGCCATAACTAGCTCAATTTGGTCGGATTAAGTCATTAAATGCTCCTACATAATCGCCAGAGAACCCTACATCACTGCATAACCATTCTTAGGGAAGATAAGAAACCAGGGTTAAAACTGTAATTTTACCATTATATCATGAATGCAGAATAACCATGGGTTTTCCTAGGGGGTAATTAAGAGTCAAATGGTCCTAAAAGGCTAACAAGTGGGTTAGAACAGACAGAAAATGGTTTTCACGTGTTTTAAGAATTAAATGACTTCTGAAATCCTAAAAATAGACTCGCTTAATTAACTGAGGTTTTGGTCAAGATAAAATTCACCTAAACCCTCTAAAATTCATAGAAAAATATTCTCTAGGATATGGTACCTTCAATTTGAGAATTAGAACATGTCTTAACCCAAAATAGTCTCTGACTGACATCTGCCCTAATTTAGATTTTTGCATAAATTACCTAGTCAAATGAGGTCAAAACCTAAATCTAACTTCACCATTAGATTCCTTGGGTCCAAATTAGGTTTGTACCAAAATTTGGACCCAATCTGAGATCATCTTGACCAAGTTTGCATTTTGGTCCAATCACTCTTTCTATCTCATTCAGACCCTTAACTTTTGAATCTCTTACAAATAGCCCTCCAGCTTTGTCGTCTTCTTCATAAATACATCCCTGTCACACCAAAATCCTACTCCTACAACTCAGATGACCTTCAAATGGGAAGATCTCCCTGATTTCTCACTCAATCCCTTCCAAAATTGGAAGGGAGATTCCTTGAGGAGTTCTCTCTCCAATGAATCCGGTCATGAGTCTAAAAACCTTCACAATCTCTCATGCGAATGCATGATAGATTAGGGTATCTTAAAACTTCCATCTTCGGTGACATTTCCTAAGCTTGGAAGCTTGGCTTCCAAGCTCAAACCAACCTCTTGAACCCTATAAAAGCAAGCCCAGATCAGGCCGAACTTCCTCAGCTAGGATTTGGCCACAAAACCCTCTTCCTAACCCTACCTTTGGCCTCCTCCGACCTAGCTTCGGCGAGCTCCTCCCCAGTCGTCCCACGGCCTCCCAACGGCCAAATTGGGAGTGTCTTCTTCCTCCCCGACTTCCTCCACCTCTCGACGACCACATCAGAGGTGCCCTAGCCCCTTCTTCCTCGCTGTCTCTCCCTATGGAGGTTCGTCTTCCCCACATACGGCCATCACACCAGTGTGGGAATATCTCCCCCTTTCATCCTTAGATTAGGTCCTTTAGTTTTCTCATTCCCTACTCTCTTCTCCTCTCTCTATTCTTCAAATTCGACCACTGATGACACCAAATGCCTTCATCTCCTCCATCTCTGGCGACCACTCCAACGAGGGCTCCCATCCACTACACACATCCATCTCCCTCGCCAACTAGTCTCCAAGCTCCGCTATGACTCCATCAAAAGTCCTCTCCTATTTTACTCTCTCGCTCACCCTAGCTATCCACTGACAAACCCACCCTCGCCACACCTTCGCTGACTTCGCCACACGCACACACACCTCCTTACACTATGCCACCATCACCAATACATTCGCCAACGTCCGGCGAACCTCCTGAGCAAGTTTATTTGGGTCGAAAGGCCGTGCTTCTCCTTTCAGGTGTTCGTCGTGTCTCCGTCGCCCTCCGCCCGTCGTCACCGTGTTCTTCAAGTTCACGGTCATGCACGCCCTAAGTTGCATCTCCAGGTCATGCAGTTTGGCTCAACGCATGCACCCATGTCTCCAATTGGGGGTGCCAACCTCGTCAGCCATTCAATTAAATGAAGTAACAGCCGCAATTGCGCATGTAAAGAAAGGGTGGGACTTTAGTCCCACCTCGGAAGCTAACAAGAGCTAGGGCCCACATAAATTGAAAAAGTGACACAGGCTTATCACCTCAAATCACTTGGGGGGTGAGGTCCCCTGCGCCCTCACGTGTCTTGTCCGCGACACTTCCCTTGCAGACCTGGTGTACCCGACTACCCGCCTAAGCCTCACTCCTCGGTCACTACACCACGCTTGGTGACCCTGGACTCGGGTGCGTGCCTACCCGATAACACGGTGTGCATGGCCTTGGGAGGGTGGATCCTACAGAGTGAAGGAGAGGAAGAGATTGCAAGAAAGGGGGGGTTTGTTCTTCTGTGCATTGTCTAACATAGTAAAATTCGAGCCCTTTCCCCTGTGCTTGAAGAAGAGAAGAAGAGCCATGTTGTGAAGGAAATAACCCTAAAAAAGAAGGCTGAAGAGGAAAGAAAGGAAGGAGGCTCGTGCGTGAAGAGAAAGAGAAGAAGGAAAGAAAGGAAGAAGAAGAAGAGAAGCTAAAGAAGAGAGAGGGAAGAAATCAAAGGAAGGAAGAAGAAGAAGAAGAACAGCTGAAGAAGAAGAAAGGAGCACTGTAGCAATGCATAGATGTCTAATTATCTATTCCCTCATTTGATTATATTCAGTAAATACTATATATGTGTTAAGCTAATAATTGGTGATCCAAATCACCATTATTTTGTCTAGAATTCTTTTTATCTCTTCATATACTTATGTTATACATTGCATATTAGTTTTTGAGTAATTAATTATGCTCATTTATATTATCTATTGAGATTAGTGTGTGAATTCCTATTTGCTTTCTGTGTTCGACCTCGGACTTCAAATTCGAGTAATAAATTTTATTTGTTTTCAAAGCGATTTCGGCTATACTACAATGCAGCATTTATAAACATCGACCTCACTCTGCTAACAGGTTCCTCCAACTCGAGTTATAAGTGTTGGAATATGGGTTGGACCTAACATTCTCTTGCATTGCATACACATCCTCATAGGACGAGGATGGAGAGAAGGAAGGATTAGAAAAACTGGGATCAAAGGCCCCAGTTTGGAACCCATAAGGTTCCGAGAAATCCTGGCTCATAGGTTGAGCCGATTTAAGTTGGTTCACGAACTCCCACCCCATGGGAGCTTGTGAGGAATGGAATCCTGAATTCTGGGATTGAATAGGTGTAGAAGTGTTTCCCGAATTCCCAGACATCCATTCTTCCATTCTTTTAGCAACCAAGTCCATTTTATCAAGCTTATTACAAATCAATTCCATGTCAAATGAATGAGAATCCTGTATCTCATTAGCATTTGACCTGGGCTATTGGGACTGGTTGAATGCATCCATGGAGGCATGATTAATTGAGTTCTCTCTCATTTCCTCAAACAGATCGTATGTGCTATCTGCATCCCTGTTGAGGAAATTACCTTCGCAGGAGGCATCCACATGATTATGAAGTTGTTCAACCATCTCGTGATAGAAAATCTGCATGAGTTGCCATTTCGGCACCTCGTGGTGTGGACACTTCCTCAAAAGTTCCTAGAATAGCTCTTAGGCACCAAGAAATGGTTCCCCCGGCCGCTGGACAAAAGTGGTACTTGCCCGTCGCAAGGCATTGGTCTGTTCGATTGGGAAGAATTTCTTTAGGAAAGTCGACTTAAGAGTAGCCCATGTTTCTATTGGCCTTCTGATGGTCTGGTACCAATGTGTGGCCTTATCCCTGAGAGAGTGGGGAAAGAGCCTCATGATCATTTGCTCTTCGTTCACATTCCTTGCTTTGGTGGTCTGAACCAAAGTGGATAGATCCTCCAAGTGCTGGAATGGGTCCTCCGAGCCAAGCCCATGGAAATGCTTAATCAAACTTAAGACTTGGGGCTTGATTTCTATGTCTTCGGCGGAAATCATGACGCCGGAACGTTCCCTATAGTTTAAAGGATTATAGAAATCCTTCAAGGGCTGAGCACCTTGACCATTCATTCATTGGAACCATTACTGCATCTGTTGTAATTCTTTCAACTTCCTCTGAATCAGCTCTTGCTGGTTCAGGGGTGAGGGAGGTGGTTGTTGATCAACCATGAGATCTGCTTGGCTATAGCTTAACCTTCGCCTCCGGGAATGGTCTAAAGGTCCTTCCAATCTAAGGTTCAATGACCTCTTTCCAAGCATACACTAGAAGGAAGTCGAAAGGATGGGGAAGAGGAGCCTTGTAGCACAAAAATACAAGACTGTCCTTAGGTTAGGTAGCCTAAATGTCTATAGACTCCAAGAATCCGTCCTAAGATTATGGATGATTTACTCTACTTATGTCCAGGCAATCCAACCAGTTAGAAGGAGGGACTGGGGAAAAGATTCTTCCTTTGGTTTGTGCCTTCGGTTCCTAGTGTAACCCCCAGCCGCGGTCGTTTGACGCTACTCCCTTAGCTAGACATCAGATTGACTAGTATAAGCAGGTTAATCGTGAATAATCTCAATCTGGATCCCGACAAGCGAACCAGTCCTTAAGGCCAACGTCTACTCAATTTTAGTTAGGCTTAGGATATTGGTGCTTCTGGAATGTGATGGGCCTTTAATGGGTTGTGCCCTTAATGATTTTTTTGAGAATGTGTGAATGTGCACACCAAGAAGTTTTCAAGCAAGATTATTAATGATGAGGTGAGTTTTAGGGTTTGAATCTTGCTTAGTAGCTTTTAGGATTCAAATGTTAGGTGTATTCAACAAAGTTTTGTGAGGCAAACCAAGTTTTGAAAGCACGTGTTCAAGTATTTTCCTTTATAAATCAAGAAAATATGGAGTGCCTGGCTTGACCTAAATATTAAATCCTATGGGGTAGCTACAAATGAGTTTCTTTTAAATTAAGTGGTGCAGCCTATACAATTCAATCAATCGGCTCAAATGCACCATCGATTAAGGCACACAGAAAGGTGATTAACCTAATATGATTTCTACTCTTTTATGTGTTGAATTAGTGTATCGGGTTCACAGGTCGAAATCTCAGTTTAGTAGGTAAAAATCAAGTTAGGTTATGTGCCTTCGATGTGGGTGTATAAAGTGTGTAAATTGATTCATCTCACAGAAAGTATCTTTTTGTTTTTTTCATATAAAATGCAGGGGTGAAATGGATAAAGATGGCAAACAAGACACAAAGTCTATCCTGGGGTTTATGCAAACACCTAAGTAGATTAAGTCTTGGTTATGGGTGTGGCGAAATGAAACTAGTGGGGGGGATGTGGGGGACACTTACAAAGTACTCTACCTGCACTTTACTCTGATCTACCACACTTGAATCTCCATGCTAGGGTACCTGCAAGACAATAGATTAGAGATAAGCGGGGTTAGTGCTATGTAAATGCAAAGAAGCGCAGAAAATAATAAAGTAAATTCCGTTGCGTCCCCGGCAACGGCGCCAAAATGATTTACGTGTTTTGCGTGTCTGAAATCAGGGTTAAGAGTAACCCGTCGTTGTAGTCTCAAAACTCGTTATCAAATAAAATTTTACCGAAACTCCAAGGGAGTCCCAAGTCGAACACAGGGAGGTGACGTTTACTTAATTCGAAAATCGTGCTCCATTTTGTTTGTTTTTGGTGTTTTAGTTTTGTTATTTTTTTTGTTTATTTTTATAAATCAAGAAAACAATATGGATAACAATGGAGATAGAAGCAAATATGATATATATTGCACAAATGTTTATTACAATAGTTTAGAAAGCATAAAAAAGAGAGAGGTGAGAAAGAATCTCCCGAAGCAGCTGTTCAACGAGACGACGGCACCTGGCGGAAGCTTGGAAGGAGTTGGGAAGTGAGACGACGGATGTGAGATGTAGGAGGATATCAGGTAAAGGAAAGCTTCAACGTGGCTCCGGAATGGAGGTGAGGAGGTGGAGATGATCTGCTCCCGGAATGGAGGTGGGAGGACGGCTCCAAGGCGACCTATGAATGGTGATGGGAAGATGGAGGAATATTTGGTGGGGCAGAGGTTTGTTACAGTAATAGGCACCTTGGGAGCTTGAGAGTAAGCTCTAATGGAGCATTGGTAGGCTTGCTAGAGCTTAGGAGTAGGTGGGAGTAGAGTAGGTAGAGATGCCTTGGAAGGGAGGGGGTGTAGGTCCTTATATAGTGGATGAGAGGAGTCTAGAATAGGCATAAGACCAATAGCGACCTCCACAATGTCGCTGTAGGTCTAGCTTAAGTGTTGCTATAGCCAGCTCACGCCTGCTCACACACGTAGTTGGCCTTATGCCTACAAGCAATTAGTGATGGTTGTAAGCGTCACTAAATGTCTGCCAGGCTGTCGCTGAAGGTTGCACCAACTTGCCCGCTTACTGTCGTTGAGGTTGGATGCGCCGCAGCCGTTGGATTCAAAAGTGAACAACTGAGATGGTGTGGAGATTGCGCCTCTTGATTGCATGTGAGATGGCATGTTCTCGAGGTGCGTCGACGGCCGTGTGCTACATCCGCGCCCATAGAGCGATGCCACGTGGTGACGCCTCCGCCACAAGATGACATCCAATAGGCACAATTCAATTGTGCCTACTCTTTGTGAGATTGCCTCCCCCCACCACGGCTCAAACTAGCGCTCGTGGTTTGCGAGTGCTTATCTTCACCAATGTGCCAAAGCCGTGGTTTGTCGAGTGAAGGGTTGGTGTGGCCGTGCGGTTAGGGTGCCCCTCAGCCATTGGATTGAGATCCAACGACTGAGATCTCATCTTGCAGTGGGCTTGGGGATGTATCGGCTCAGGTGGGGCAGCCTGGATAGTGCCACGTGGCACCATCTGGGTCGTCCATCTTCTTCTTGTGGAGGGTACTACAGAGCTCTGATCGGGGTGATTCTCGCGTTGACGGACTGCGATTGTCGCTCTGAATCCATCTGTATGGTCGGATTCTTCATCCGAAGCCTGTAAAGATGTCGCATTACCTCCTGGCCATGTAAAATTATGGAATTAATGTACATAATATACAACTATCCTAAATGCAATGCAATGGATGTTTGTGTAATATTTATATCATGATATGCAATGTTAGGCCTTGGAACTATCGTAAATAAACATTTTACGATGAATTTATGCATGTTTATCAATTAGGGTTATGGATAATAGGATTGGACTATGGATAGGGTGGATAAGTACATGGATAATGTTATTCATGTTTTTGTCTTTTGAGCTCAAATAACCTAGTGTTGAGCTGGTTCAGGGATAGGTACTGGGATAAGGTCATCCTAGGATTTTAGGGATAGGAAAGGGATATCCTAGTTCTTTTCTTTCTTTCTCTACATTTACTTTTCACAAGTAGTCCTCTATTATTTCTCTCTCTCCTTGTGTCCTCAATCCTTCTTTATTCAACTTTATTCTAGAATCTAGCTCCAACTCTACTGTAGCTTCTGCTCCTATCTAGCTTTATTCTACTCAGAGTAGCTTTTGAGCTCCTCATTTCTTATAAACAAGAATAAGCCCTAATTAGCATAAAAAAATAGCATTATTAACTATGCAGTTAAATAAAAAAATGCAATTATGCAATTTATGAATGTATTGGTCACAAGTTATGCTAGCTTATAACATAATTTAGGTTAATTAAGTCCCATGATTACTGTACAATCATACCCCCATGCCTAAACTTTGCTAGTCCCTAGCAAAACCAACATACGAAAAACCTGCAAAAAAGATATGAAAATCAGACATAGGTTTTCATTTATTCTCGAAAAAGCATAATTTTTTTAGTATATAGATATATCTTTTATTTCAATGTGCGTTGTTGTCAAGGAATCCAGCCATTTCGAATAAAAAATCCTAATAAGATTTTTCACCAACGGATGGAAATCATGAACAAATCCTTAACAGTAAAGACTTAACAGCTCTAAGTATCGACTCAAATTTGGACCTCCTAAATCAAATTAGGAATCTTATTAGCCATTAGACTTGGGTTGCGAGAGTAACTTTCTCTGATTAAGTCAACCCACCCAAGGTTCGAATCGAATGTGAGAAACCAGCATCTTTTGTGTGATTTTGTTGTGACTTGTCAGATGGGCAACTAAGTTAATTCTTAGTATTCAATAAGATTTAGAATATTTCTATGCTCTCTCTGAGACAACCTGTCTTCAGTTAGCCATACTAGGATTTGGTAGCTTTCTCCTCACCACTTTCTACCTCGAGGTCAATACACTAGGTGTATATCTCCCCGCTTAGAACTCTAGGTCTCTTATTCCTAATTTTTTCTTCATATATTTTTTTCTTTTTTTTCTATATGATGAACAACCATTTGTAGTGAGGTGTTTTTATTTTGGAAATGGAAAGGGTAGCATCCATATGTAGTTAGATGCTTTTATTTGGTGGAATCGCACCCATTTGTAGTGAGGTGCTTATTTGGTGGGGTTTTTTTCATAAATATTCCTCATTTCTCAAAGGTTAAATAATTTTTTTTCTCTAAATCATTTTTCTAGGTGAGTGGCTCTTCTTTATCTATTCTAAATGCATTCCCTTACAAACAGGAACAATCCTGAGAGCTAAAAACATGACAAACTCCTTTGTATCTGCTTACCTTAAGACTAAATCTTATTGACCACTAAGGACTCAACAAAATCACCTAGAAGACTAGTTAGTGCACTGTGTAAGTGAAGATGCTTGAAACTCAAAGACTATCCAAACCAAAGGTTAGAATGATAAGTCGTTCACTTATCACCCTTTTGACTTAATACTTTTAGCTTTTTCAGACTCCTTTCAAAGTCTCAGGAAAATAAATCCAGATTTAGGTACATACGCAAGAAAATTAAGTCCATAAGGGCCTAAAGAGTTTAGGCAGAGAAACTTTGTTTTGCATTTCCTAAGGTCGATAATTCCTTAAAATTGAGGATTCTTGACCCTACCTAGCTTAAATTCCAAAAACAACCTCAAATGGAAAAGAAAAATTTCTTTATTTTCTTTTGTATAGATAGACTATATATATATGTGTGTGTAATAATGTTTTTTTGAAAACCATTTATTAGAAGGAATATCATGAGAAAACATGCAAATGCAATTTCACTAGAAATCTTTGGCGCTAGCAAAAAATGTTCAGTGTATATATACTACCCCCCCATGCCTAAATTCTTACATGTCCTCATGCATGAAAATAAACATAAAAGAAAAAGCAGAATATAATTCAATGGAGTGCAACAATAAAAAAGGTAGAATTCACCTGGAATAGCTCTTGAATATTGTCATTTAGCTCATTCCAACAACTATGCAAATGAATAAAAACAAATTTGCTATATATAAAAGGAAAAAACAAAAGCATTTATATACGTATAGATGCTGAGTTTAACGCCTCTAGCTGGGTGAAACCTCCATCACACGTCCTCAATAAGATTGATGATTTCATCAGTAGGAGGAGGTTTTTAGGCCAAGAATGGCTTGAGGCATTGACCATTTACAGTAAAAAGATGCCCATTTTTTGGGTCTTGGATCTGGACAACCCCATTAGGATATGGGTGAATCAGAATAAATGGTCCTATCCATTTAGATTTTAGCTTACCCATAAAGAATTTAAGTTTGGAATCAAATAACTAGGCCTACTGGTCAGGGATAAAAGATTTTCTCTGGATATAGCGATCATGAAAGGCCTTCATATTATCCTTATAAATCTCTGCATTCTTGTAGGCCTCTCAGTGAATCGCTTCTAATTCACTAAATTGGAGCTTCCTTTCATAACCTCCTACATCGAGGTTAAAATTATATTTCTACACTGCCCAAAAGGTGTGGTGGTCCTACTCCACCGGAAGGTGATAGGCCTTTCCATACACCATTCGATATTGTGACATTCCTAGTGGGGCCTTGTATGCGATCTGATAAGCCCATAGTGCATCAATCTATTAGACCAATCCTTCCAATTGGGTCTAACCATTTTTTGTAACATGAGTTTGATTTGGCGGTTAGACACCTCAACTTGCCCATTGGTCTATGGGAGATATGGGGTGGCAATGTGGTGGTGAACCCCATATTTGTATAATAATGACCTAAAATGGGCATGAATAAAATGACTTCCGCTATCGCTGATCAACACACGAGGGGCACCAAATCTCGCAAAAATAAACTTCTAAACTAAAGAAATAATAGTTTTATGATTAGCTCGCTTTGCTAGGATGGCCTCAACCCACTTCAAGACATAATCTACTGTGAGAAGAATGTACTCGAAGCCATGCAAGTTTGGGAATGGATCCAAAAAGTCGATGCCCCAAACATCAAAAACTTCCACAACTGAAATAGGTTGGAGAGGCATCACTTGTAGCTTATGGCACAATCATTCATATCCTTGAATATGGTAGGTCAGAAGAAACTTGACTGCAAAATCTTTACAGTAGTCTTCATGCCAAAAAAATGACCACTGCAGGCCTCACTATGGCAAAAGGATAACACATTAAAAATGTCAAAATCTTGGGTGCATCTTGTTATCACCTAATCAGATCCAAGACGGAAAGTAGGGGATTGTCCCAAAAATAATACTTGGCCTCAGAAAGAAATTTTACTTTCTAGTTTTTGGATAATATCGAAGGTATCTTGCCATTGCCAAGATAGTTTGTTGTATCCGCATACCATAGAAACTCCGATGAATCAATGGCCAACAAAGACTCATCGGGAAACTTTTCAGAAATAGGAGGGGAGTAAGGTATGTGGCCTAGTTCAAGATGTGAAAGGTGATCAGCCACTACATTATGAGCTCTAGCCTTGTCGTGGATCTCAATATCAAATTCCTATAATAGAAGGTGATTGCATAGTAATCATAGGACTTAATCAACCTAAATTAACTTAGATCCTAGCTTAACTTATGAATAATACATGCATAAGCTACATATCTTGCATTATAGATTTTCTACTTTGTTGTTTAGACAATAAGTCTATTTTTCTTTACTAATTGGTGAATAATTGTATTTTTAGATAATAAGGAGCCTAGGAGATGTCCTGAGACTAAATAAAAGCTCGATAGAAGTTATAACTACAATAGAGTTGGAGCGGGAGATTGGAATAAAGCTTGAAATAAAGTAGAATGAAGGCATAGGGAGTAAAAGAGAGATAGGCTAGGTTACTTATGTGAATAAATGCAGAAAAAGAGGAAAAGAAGAACTTAGGATAACCCTATCCCTATTCGTAGTTTCCTAGGATAGCCTTATCCTTTCTCCGATCCTTAAGCCACCTTCCAATTAAGTTAATTTAGCCTAGAACGCAAAACATGGATAGTGCTATCCATGTTCTTATCCACACTATCCTTACCCTTATTCTCCACCTGGGTTATCTCTATCCTTAACCCTGAATTTCTCCTACTTTGGCCAAAACCTAAATAGTGTTATCCAAATTCCTAATATCCACTACCCACAAACCCTATCCACTATTCCTATTCCTAATCCACACATTATAATCCTATTAGGTCAATAAAACCCTAACTTGAATCAATTTGAGTCAATTGGGTCAACCACATTCTAATTGGGTCCAGTTGGTCGTGATTAGGCTAACCCTAAGCTAATTAGGCGCATGGGAGCCTCATTAGACTCCACCCAAACCTAATTAGCTAGCCCACACCCAATTGGGTGCTCCTAAATGTAATTAGGTTCCCTCAAAACCTAATTGATACAAATCAACCTATACAAGTCTAATTAGGGTCATTAGAAGTTAATTAGACTCGACCTTAGCCCTTAGGACCATTTATTTCTCTACCTTATTATGTTTTAAAACCAAAATAGAAGAATAATACAAGCCAATGATTTCACATCCAAAGGCCATGTAGAATTTCCTAATAATAGTAACATGAGCCTAGCCATAAGATCATCATCCAATGGCCACCACACCTAGCATATTTTTGGACCATGCATCCTAGCCCTTCATCATATCTAATGACCTAAAATAGCCTGCATATTCTATAAAAACAAACTTCGAACCTAGGGCTATAGGACCTCCCCTTTATTTTTTAGCTTCAATCTTCTTCCTCCTCCAACTTCTCCAAAGCCATCCACCACCACCTTGGTGGCTGACCATTCCTTCCCACCACCTCCAAGCCACATGGCCACCAAGGCCCACCTTTGGTGCCCTACTTTTCTAGTTATTGTAGTAAATAGTTCTACTTCTCTTTATATTTCTACAATTTTATTCTTGCAAAGTAGCTAGTTTAATCTCTCTTTCGCACTCCTAAACTCACATTAAGTTCAAGGAGTACAGTACTCTCTTGTGGCGTGTAGACAAGCCCCCATACCTACAGTCTAACCACCACCATCCTCCAGTGCTGATGGCTCATTACGAGTGCTCTCAGTGAGATGGCTTTTTGCTAGTTTAGATTTCATTTCTGTCATTTTACTTATCATCAATCAAGCATTCCTCTTCATTTTGTTGATCTACATTCATGTTATTGCAAGCATGAAATAAAAGTCAATCTTTTCAAGTTATGATCTTTGTTATGTGACTCGATTTCATTATTATTTCTTTTCATTAGTATAGATCACTATTTCAAAAATCTAAAAAAAAAATCATAAAGATAAAAAATATAAAAAATAGATGTTCCACATAAGTTGCTGTTAGGTTAGGTGCTTTAGGCTTTTGCTTAGGGTTTGATTAGTTTTGCTAGCAAAGGAAAGAACATAAATCAGAATTGTTTTAACATTTCTTGCCTCGTAGAGATCGATCGAGACTCACACTACGAGTTTCATTATATTTTTGTTTAGGTTTGATTTTGCAACTATACTACAAGTAAAACTTATTAAAATCATGATTTTCGAACCAAACAAATGGCGCTGTTGCTGGGGAAGCAAGGTGAAACTAATTTTTGATTTTTTTTTTCTAACATATTTTTGTTTGCTTACTTTTGGTGTATAGGAACTTAGGCGTGGATCTGCACATGCATCGAGTGCGAGTGAAGATGAAATAGGTGCATAGATTCATTTAGTGACATTTTGATTTCCTTAGATCTTAGGTTTATTTTGAATCCTAGGTTAGTTTGATTGCTTTTGTTTAAAATATATATATATATATAAATTGAAAAAGGAAGCAAAAAAAATCATTTTCGAATTTATTCTTTTCTAAAAAAACTTTTAGTAAAGAGGTCTTTTTCATTTCAAAACCCTTTTAAAAACTTCTTTATTATATTTAGAAATTTGTCAGCACTTTTTATGCGATTTAAAAATTCTTTTACAAATTATTTGCCAACCCAAAAATTCTGAAATTTGGCTTGAACATAACCTTTCAAATCAGCTTTCAAACATCACTTTTCATTTAAGAAAATTTGTACTGTGCGAATTTTAAAAATTTGCACAGTGAATAAGGGTCAAACCAGATTAAAATTTGATTTTTTTCATCTTCTAAAATTTATTTCAGCTAATATATAAATTTGATTGAACTAAAATTGGCGGGGTTTGAAATCTAGTGAAATCAAATTTATTCAATTATTTTTCAGGATTTTTTGGATCAATCCTTTTATTGTTTCAAGTTGAAATACTCACAAGGGGGCTTGTCCGTCCTATCCGACCCCCAGTTAGTATAAAATCAATATCAAATCACTTGAAATAGTGACAATTCAATAAAAATACTCTCTAGAAAGATAATCTGTAAAGGAATCTACCTCCAAATTTCACATTATTTGGATTCCAAATCTCTCGTAGAGAGTAATTTGAAGTGAGTGACTGTTCTATTTATGATTTTTAAAAGTTGCATAAACCCTAGGTTGGAAACTTGAGGTTTTTCATTAACTTTAGAGACCCACTTGACTTGATTGGGATTTAATTGGGTCCATTGACTAGTAGGTGAGGTTTGATTGCTTGATTGATCACCTCAACTACCTTGATTTGACATCGACTCATTTGCAAACTTAGGCACTACAACTAGGGCAATTTTAAGAGTTAGTGTTAATCAAATCAAAAGAAAAAAAATATATATATCTTAACCCAAACTTGTTATTACATACTTAAGTGAATATTCCAAATTTCTTTGGTCAAACCTAGTGTCTAAGCCTGCGAGGTAGTGCCACACAGCTGTGGCTAAGGGGTATCAAGGAGCCTTATGCCAAACCTTCCCATTAGTCCCCTCATACTCAAGCTGGCTAGGTTAACCTAAGAAACGGTGACTTTATTCATTTGGTTATATAACAAGTTAACTTCTGGTACTTGAATTTGAAAATTTGGTCACTTAATTAAAGGACCATATTTGTATTACAAGGCCTTTGCCTTGTGTTCTCATCTTCACTGGCCCTTGTAGTTGGTGTATGTGAGGGAGAAGGTCTTTGAGACGTGAGTTGGTTGGCCCTTGGGAACTTACCCCAAGAAAACCTAGGTGACTCTTTTCGTTGCCTCCTTCCTCCTCTTCCTAACCCTCCACTTTGTTAGCCGAAATGGCTAACCCAAATCTTAACCCTGGGCCTGAGGGGAATCAGAATCCCAAGGCTCTACTTGAGGCCCATGTTGCTGCATCCGAGTAGTGTCACCAGCAGAGCATTGATCGAATCCTGAATATTCTAGATAGAATGCAGCATCCACCATGAGGAGAATATCTACGGGATTTTTACGATTAGGCTGCACTGATCGTGACACCTTATGTTTGGATGCCCGTAGGCAAAGATGCGTTTGAGTTGAAACCAAATGTAATAAGTTTGATTCAGAATTACTTCTTGGGTAACTCAAACAAAGATCCATTCCAGCACATTGAGGATCTGAGTCGAATCACTAACATGGTTCAACCCAGAAATGTTGATTTAGGAATTATTCTCATGAAGCTTTTCTTGTTCACACTGAGGGACAAAGCTTCTTATTGGTTGAAGACCATCGGGAGGCTAGTCTGCACTGTAAATCCTGACGAAGGGTGGTAAGATTGAGCGTGATACAAAATAATGTGGAATAAAGTATAACAATCACACAAATATGCAATCTCACAAGTACATAATGATTTTTAGGTGAAAACTCAAACCCGGATAAAAACCACCACCTAAACCTCTCAATTTAGGATTTCTTGATAGACTAAGTTGATCAAAAGGACAACAAGATCACTTCTAGATGATTTCATCTTCTCTTGGACATGATATGATGTGGAAGTAGTATGTCAAGGTGTGTTGAACAAAGGAAGGGTCCTCCTCTATTTATAGAGGCCCTAAGAAGGATTTAGAAGGCCTTGAAAGGCTTCCATAGACATTGGGAATAAATCATAAGATATCAAAGTCAAAATCCCAACGAAATCAGGGTCATTTATGATTTTGACAGGGTTATCATACATCTGGATTTAAGGTTAGATGTCTGGGTCTTCGTTTGATCTAAAGGTCGGTCGTCTAATCTAGAAGGGTTGATCATGTGGATGGTGTTGGATCAAGACGGACGTCTAATCCTAAGATGGGTTTCTTCCTGTTTTGACATGATCAAAATAAGGTTCTAGGTAATTTTGGTTAGATGACAGGACGATCGTCTGGTAAAGTCTCTGGACGTCTGGAAAGAGAAATCTTTGCAAGAATTGATTTTCTAAGGCTCAAATGGCTATTATTAGGTCTGATAAAAGTAGATTTGGGTCAGATCTTAGCCTAATGTTTATTTATTAAACGTCTGGGAGGCTCTACGGGTGTCTAAAAGTGATATAAGTATGATTAAAAGGAATTCCTCGAATATTACGTTCTGACAATCCAACGGGCCTATTATTGGATGTTTGGCAAGGTCATTGGACGTCTTCTAAGATGTCTGGACCATGCATTGGTTGACTAAAACCAATGACCAAAATGCACGAAGTCCAGACTAAGTGTTTGGACATCTGTATAAACTATCAGACGTCTTAAAGTCCAAGATTAGATGTCCGAAGTTTAGATTGGACGTCTGATCAGGCTGTCTGATTTTTATTTTGACATTCTAAGTTTTCTACGAAATGCTTGAGTATCTTAGGATAGTGTAAGTGTTCCTAGGACTATAGGTATGAAACTTTAGGCTCTTTAACATTTAATCTAAGAAAGTAAAGAGCAAAGAACAAAAAAAGTGTATAAGTACATAAAAAAACATCTATCCTATTATTCTTCTCCATTTTCAAGCTCTTGCTCCAAGCGAGGCTCCATCTTCTCTTCTCCTCCATCAAGCTCCTCCAATCCACCATGGACACGAGCTTGAGCTCTTTTACACTTGAATCCATTTGCATTATTCCTAAAATTGTAACTCAAATGCAAATACTAAATAACAAGCATTTTACTATCATCAAAATTAATGATCGTAGTGCTTTGATGAGACACTCATCATGATCTCTAATTACCCCTAATTAACTAGTCTTCCTAGTTAATTAGTTAAGGTTATAACATATAAGGGTTAATTATAGAATAAGGGATATTTAGTAAAGGACCTTAAAATAAGTTAAAAATGACATTTTATCATTCAATTAACATTATTAATAATTAGTTAATAATTGGACTCGAAATCCTATTAATCATTCCCTTAATTAATAAGATAAGTAACTTAAACTTAATGTATACCTAAGTATATAATAACTTAAGTAATTTTACTTAATCTAATAAATTAACCTAAAAAGGTAAAAAATGTAAATTCAAGGTGAAAACATAATATTTACCTTATTTACTAACATATATAAAAAGTTGAAAAAGATCTAAATTAAAATAAATCTTCAAAGCCTGAGTTTACATTTTGGTCTTTAATATTCATTACAATCGGGTCCTTATTTCTCACACAGATCCTTAAGATTTATTATGTTTAAATCCCTTTTCCTCCTTCAGCCGAATGAACGGCTGGCGGCAGAGAGTCACTCCACCGCGTGATCACCTCCTTGCCGACATCATTCTTCTTTGTCCAAGCTCTTGCAGCTTGCGCTCACCACCTCCACTTCATCCACCGGTCCGGATTAACTGAAAATCCTATTTTTCAGTGGCAAATAACCTCACCATCGTCGGAGACGACGACAGAGGTTAAGCTCCTCAAGCTCCTTCTTCGGCCAGACCCCGCTATTCTCTTCGCCGCCAACTACTATAAATACCCCTTCACCCCTCAGATTTTACTCAAGTTGGCTCCCTTCCCTCTTCTAACGCTGCAGCCGACTTCGATAGGCTATTCATTCAAAACTCTGGCAACTTTCCATTTCACTTTCCGACTTCCTCCATCCATTCTAATCAGCCGAGGAGATCCGCCATGGTCTTCCGTGTCTCTGACACAGGCACTGACCCAAGGAGTCCTTTGCTCCACCTCAAATCCACTCGTCGGAGATCTTTCTTCCACCTTTTGATTTTGTCATCCGCTATGAACCTTCGGCAGAACCCTATTGACCCCTTCATCCAGGTAACAGTAGATTAGGAGTAGGAGTAGGAGTAGGTTAGCTTAGTTAGTTAGATAGATAGATTAGAGTTAATGTCAAATTTTAGTTTCATCTTCTCCAACTCCGGCAAGCTCCTTGAGCTCGCCAGAGACTTAATTTCATC
The DNA here is from genome assembly GCA_037157565.1 of Thalassia testudinum. Classification (NCBI taxonomy): domain Eukaryota; kingdom Viridiplantae; phylum Streptophyta; class Magnoliopsida; order Alismatales; family Hydrocharitaceae; genus Thalassia; species Thalassia testudinum. Next base: position 1,787,407 of record JAZHRO010000073.1, on the reverse strand, counting down.
TTTTGAAATCACTGTCCACTTTCCATTAACTTCCTTGATCATTTCTAAATCACTTAATCGCTTAATTGATCACCTAACGCCTAATTCACATTTCACCTCCATCGACTACTGTCACTGTCTATGGTGACAGTAATCAAGTTAATTTCACCTCCACTGGGTTCTTCCATCATCTATTCACCACTTTAGAACCCTAATCGACATTATAATACATATTATTATCACATATAAATTAAATGCCCAATCTTAATTAAGCTCCTGAGCTTGCTGTCAATGGCGGCTCAGGAGCAGTTCAAATCCTAAATTAAATATATATTTATGAATATAAAAACTTGTTGACTTGTTGTAACCTCTCAATCGAGTGGTTAAACAAGTCCTGAGCTTAATTCAAATCAGATTTTTAAAGAAACGAATTCACTGTCAAATCTTAATTCTAATGGACAAATGAAGAATTAAATGTGATTATGAGGTTCTTTGCAACCTCAGGATCCTTTCTAAATCAAAAATGGCAAGTTTTCGCAATTTGTACACAGATTACATATTTTCTGGACTCACCGGAGCTCCGGCAAGCTTCGACGAGCCATTCTTGAGTTTCAGCCTCTAGAATTTATTGAGAAGCTCCAGAATGATATAATGTGGATCACTGATTGTTTTATGGATGTTTAATTGAGGATTTAACCACCGGAGCTGTAGAATGAAGTTGATCTTCTCCAACTCCAGCAGAGTTGGAGAAGTCTGATAAAGAGATATAAGAAGCATTGAAGGAACCTAGAAGCTTTAGTGCAATGCACTGAAGCTGTTTAAACTCTTAGAATATTGTAACAACCTACCAATTGATCTGTTGAACAAACACATTTTGAAACTTAGGCGATGAGCCTGTAACCCTAGAAATCTTGGTCAGAGCATCAATCTGAGGATCTGAATGAGTTTCTGAAGTTAAGAAGATCTTATTTGAGACTTTTATTTCCTGTGGAAAAGCTTTGAATAGAAAGTCAATTTTTGTGCCTCCACAGTCAAACTAAGTCTGATTATGGAGTTCTGAGCTCAAATTTGAGGAACTGATGAGATTAAGTTGTTTCTAGGATCTTGGTTGATGGTTTTAAAGCATTTAAAGTGAGCTCAGATGATTTATTGTGTGAGAATTTGAATCCTGTCAATTTGGGTTACTTTCAAACCCAAACCAACAGCAGTGCCATTTTGTTGAAATATGAATTTGAATCCTACCTAGATAAGTCAATTACAACCCATAGAATTAGTTTAAATCAATTAGAAACATTCTTAAGTGTCTGTTTACCTATTTCAGTTAGAAAATTCAAACTCTGAAGCTTTCAGAGAAGTGAAAAGCTTCCCTGCTGGTCCTGAAGGTCTTGAGAGCTTAGAGACTACTCTAACAGATGCAAAATAATATTTAGAACTTGTACAGACCTTTAAATAAGAGAGAAAAGTCCATCTGAGGACTCTGTAGACATAATTACCATTTCCAGGCTATAATACTCGTAGGAACCCCTGATTTTATCTTTCAAATTGAAGAGGAAAACATCTTCAAAACCTTAAATTGACCCTGCAATTGTGAATCTCAACCTTAGAGCTTTCTAACAAATTTTAAATCACTCGATTTGGAGCTCTGGGTAGAAAGTTATGATCATTTGAAGTTAGGTCTGGAAGGGGTTAGGATAGTCCCACATCGTCAGATTCTGAGCGCACGCATGGGGATAAAATGATTTTGTTACACTGGCTCTTTAGTCGTCAGTGCTCGGCGCACCAGTTACCGATCTGATTATCTGAGCATGTGCATGTGTGTGTGAGGGCTTGTGTGCCTGTGGGTGTGCGCCCTTGTGGGCGTGAGCGAGTGTGCCCTGGGAGGGCGAGGCCTGGGAGGCTGGGTTGAGCTGGATTGGCTTAAAACTATGAACCGATATGAAATAAACCAAAATTGAACCTAATTGAGATTAGGTGAGGATCGAGTAGGGTCTGGTCCTACCCTAGTCTCAGGGTGATGTGTATCCTCGAAAGGTCCTCGCTGCAAATAAAAATAAATTTTGGTTAAAAAGTAAAAAAAACCCGGTTCAGCTGAAAGTCTAAGGGAATTGAAAGAGAAGCCGATGGTTGTTAAGCTAAGTGTTCAAGGCTAAGGAAAGGAGGAGAACAGGTGCTAAGGAAGCAAAGGAAAGAAAGGAGCACAGGCAAAAGGAGAAGACTAAGGGAAGAGAAGAAGGTAGGAACAGAAGAAGAGAGGTAAGAAAAGAGCTTGAGAGAAAATAAAAATAAAGGAAAAGAAGAGAAAGAAAAGGAGAAGAAGATAAGAGGTTGAAGAAAATAAATGAAGAATATCATTTCTCTTGCATCATTTTAATTACTTTTTGTTCTTAATTGTAAAAAGGCATGTTTTAATAGAACAACTTTTATTGCCTTAATTTCTTTTGAAATAAAATTGGAAAACTAGCGTGTTTACTTATTAATAAAGTACATCATTTGAGTAAATATGTTTTTTATATGAAATTTTGTATATTATTTATAGTTTAAATAATTTAGCAAAATTCATGTTTTAAAAATCAGCCTAGTTATACCTCCTAAACTTATAAAAGAAAATAAAAGAAAATTGGTGAATGTAGAAATTATTATACCTCACAGTGAACGACCTCGACTCAACCAGTAAAAAATTCTAAAATGTTAAGTTAATTCGACCTTATACTACACAACTGACACAATTTCGAGTTAACCTAAGTGACTTCTTCTACTCTTAATTAAGTGAAATTAACTTGATTACTGAGTTGAGTGAAAAGCACGCAATCATGCTCTTACACCAACAATCTCCCCCTTTTTGATGATGACAAAACCACACATGATAATAAAAAATATCTCCCCTATTTTGGCATTATCAAAAAGTTTTAATTATTTTTAATTATTTATCCTATACTCCCCTTAATACATGCTCTTCTAATTTGGGTTAATTCCCCTTTTTGACATAATGAAATGGAAATGACATTCTCCCCATTTTTGTCATTACAAGATAGTTTTACATTTAATCCATTAGCTCCCCCTTTCTAAGGGAAATCTAGCTATGCCTATCTTTTAAGATCTCCCCCTTTCTAATTGAAGGAAAGCTTTCTCCCCCTTATTAAAAATTCCAACCATATAAGAAATGCATATCTATCTCCCCCTTAATGATGGACAAATAACATATAAATCTTTAAAAGTCCCTCTATCTAAAATTTAAAAGAAATAAGGTAAAGGGTTTACCTCACATACCATGGCCAATAAAGTGGCCCTTGAGGTGGATGCCAAAAATGATGGGGTTCCCATTCGAAGCTTGGTGGTTCGGGCATCGGTGCTGGTCTTCAACCGAATGGTTGATGCATGGCGATTCGATCACTCGCTGGTCATCTCGTCGGTCTTTTTGTTTTTGGTCTATGATGAGAGACTCATCATGATCTCTAATTACCCCTAATTAACTAATCTTCCTAGTTAATTAGCTAAGGTTATGAATATATAAGGGTTAATTATAGAATAAGGGATATTTAGTAAAGGATCGTAAAATAAGTTAAAAATGACATTTTATCATTCAATTAACATTATTAATAATCTAGATAATAATTGGACTCGAAATTCTATTAATAATTTCCTTAATTAATAAGTTAAGTAACTTAAATATATTGTATACCTAAGTATATAATAACTTATGTAATTTTACTTAATCTAATAAATTAACCTAAAAAGGTAAAAAATGTAAATTCAAGGTGAAAACATAATATTTACCTTATTTACTAACATATATAAAAAGTTTAAAAAGATCTAAGTTAAAATAAACCTTCAAAACCTAAGTTTACATTTTGGTCCTTAAAACTTATTACAATCGGGTCCTTATTTCTCACATAGGTTCTTAAGTTTTATTACATTTAAGTCCCTTTCCTTCTTCTTCAGCTGAATGAACGGCTAGCGACGGAGAGTCACGCCACCGCACAATCACCACCCTACCGACATCACTCTTCTTTGTCCAAGCTCTTACAACTTGAGCTCACCACCTCCTCTTCATCCACCGGTCTGGATTAACCAGAAATCCTAATTTCTAATGGAAGATAACCTCACCGTTGTCGGAGATGACATCGGAGGCTAAGCTCCTCAAGCTCCTTCTTCGGCCAGACCCCGCCACTCTCTTCATCGCCAACTACTATAAATACCCCCTTACCCCTCTAATTTTACTTAAGTTGGCTCCCTTCTCTCTTCTAACACTACAGCCGACTTCGATAGGCTATTCGTCCAAAACTCCAGTGACTTTCCATCTCACTTTTCGACTTCCTCCATCCATTCTGATCAGCCGAGGAGATCCGCCATGGTCTGCCACGTCTCTGGACACAGATGCCGACCCAAGGAATCCTCTGCTTCACCTTAAATCTGCCTGCCGGAGATCTTCCTCTACACCCTCTGATTTCGTCGTCCGCTATGAACCTTTGGCGGAGCCCTATTGACCCCTTTGTCCAGGTAACAGTAGATTAGGAGTAGGAGTAGGAGTAGGGTAGTTTAGTTTAGGTAGTTAGGTAAGTAGTTAGAGTTAATTTTAGAATTTCAGTGTCATCTTCTCCGACTCCGGCGAGCTCCTTGAGCTCGCCAGAGCCTTAATCTTGTCTTTTTAACTCACTATCCACATTCCTTTAACTCCCATAATCATTTCTGATCCATTTAATCACTTAATCACTGAATCGCCTAATTCACCTTTCTCCTCCATCGACTACTGTCACTGTCCATGGCGACAGTAGTCGAGCTAATTCCACCTCCACTGGGTCTATCATCATCTATCGATCACTTATGGACCCTAATCGACACTATAATACATAGAATTATCACATATAAATTAAACGCCCAATTTTAATTAAGCTCCTGAGCTTGCTGTCAATGGCGGCTCAAGGGCAGTTCAAATCCTAAATTAAATATATATTTATGATCATAAACATTTATTGACTTGTTTTAACCACTCAATTGAGTGGTAAAACAGGTCCTGAGCTTAATCCACATAGATCTTTTAAAGAAATGAATTTTACTATTAAATCTTAATTTTAATGGACAAATGAAGAATTACTTGAATTCTTGAGGTTCCTTGCAACCTCAGGAACCTTTTTAGATAAAAAATGACAAGTTTAAACAATCTATACACAATTTACATATTTTCTGGACTCACTGGAGCTCCGGCAAGCTCCAGCGAGTCATTTTTGACCTTCAACCTGTGAAACTTAGTGAAAAGCTCTAGAATGGTTCAATTTTGATCACTGATTAATTTGAGGATGTTTATTTGAAAATTTAGTGTCTGGAGCCGAAGATTGAAGTTTAGCTTCTCCAACTCCACCGGAGTTGGAGAAGTCTGACAGAGAAATCTAAGAAGCATTCAAGGAACCTAGAAGCTTCAGTGCAATGCACTGAAGCTATTCATGTCTTCAAATCACTATCACAACTCTTAGATTCCTCTGACGAACAAGCACTTTTTGGAGCTCAGGCGGCAAGCCTAAATCCCTAGAAATATTAATTAGAACACCTATCTGAGAGGCCGAATGAATTCTTGAGGTTGAGAAGATCCTATACGAGGCTTTGATTTCTTGGGAGAAGGCATTAATCAAAAAGTCAAAATTTTAAGCCTTCATAGTCAAACTGAGTCTGATTCTAGAGTTCTGAGCTCGAGTTGAGGAATTGATGAGATAGAATGGATTCTGAGATCTAGTTGAATGATCTGAAAGAGACTTAAGTGAGCTCAGACTTGATATTTAGTGAGAATTCAAATCTTGTCAATTTGGGTCATTTTTGAACCCAAACTGACGACAGTGCCATTTTGTTGAGTTTTAATCTTGAATCCTGCCCAGATCAATCTGTTCAACCCTTAGAATCTATTTTAATTAGTTAGAAATATTCTTCTGTGTCTGTTTACCTATTTCAAGTCTGAAAATTCGATCTCTGAAGCTTTCAGAGAAGCTTTGAGCTTCTTTACTGTTCCTGAAGGCCTTGTGAGCTTAGAAACTACTCCAGCAGATGCAGAATTAACCTTAGAAACTATTCAGACTTTTAAATGAAAGAGATAAGACCATCTGAGGACTCTATGACATTAATTTTTTTTTCCAGGCATTATAACTCGTAGGAACCCCTTGATTTTACTCTTCAAATTGAAGAGGAAAACATCCTCTAAACTTTAAATTGAACCTGCAATTGTGTAGATCTATTTAGAGCTTTCCACCAAACTTTAAATCATTTCAAACAGAGCTTTGAGTAGAGAGTTATGATCGATTGAAGTTGGTTCTGGAAGGGGGGAACATAGTCCCACATCGGTAATTCACGAGCGTGCGCATGGGAACAAAAGTGATTTGTTGCATAGGTCATTCAGTCGTCAGCGCTCAGCGCACCGGTTAGCGATCTGAGCATTTGAACCTATTTGAACATATGTGTGTGTGTGCAGGCATGTGTGCCTGCAGGTGCACTCGAGTGGGCATGAGTGAGTGTGCCTTGGGAGGGCTAGGCCTGGGAGGCCGGTTGAGCCGGAGTGGCTTGAAAGTATAAACCGAAAAATAAACCATAATCGAACCTAATTGAAATCAGGTGAGGACCGAGTAGGGTCTGGTCCCACCCTGATCTCAGGGTGCTGTGTATCCTCGAAAGGACCTCGCCGTAAATAAAATAATTTTTGGTTAAAATGGAAAAAAATAAACCTGGTTCAATTGGCTTAAGGAGCTGATGGTTGAAGGCATAGAGACTAAGTGTTGAAGAAGAAGGCATGAAAGGAACTAAGAGAGAATAGGCACTACTAAGAGGCAGGAAGAGAAGGAGAAGGCAGGAATAGAAGAGCAGAAGAAGAGAGGTAAGAAAGAGAGCTCGAGATAGAGAATAAAAGGAAAAGAGAGAAAGAAAGAAAAAAGAAGAAGAGAGAGGCTGAAGAAATGAAATTTTATTTCTTTAATTTCTTTGAATTTGTCTTAATTGTAATAAGGCATGTTTTAATAAAAGAACTTTTATTGCCTTAATTTCTTTGAAATAAAATTTGAAAAATAACATGTTTACTTGTTAATAAAGTAGATCATTTTGAGTAAATATGTTCTCTTATGGAATTTTGCATATTACTTCATTTTAATCAAATATTTTGGCAAAATTTATGCTCTATAATTAACTTAATTATACCTCCTAAACTTACAAAGAAAATAAAAGATAATTGGTGAATTTAAAATGAATTATACCTCCCAGAGAATGACCTGGACTCAACCAATAAAAATTTTTAAAATGTTAGGTTAATTCGACCCTATACTACACAACCGACATAATTTCGAGTTAACCTAAATGACTTTTTCTACTCTTAATTAAGTAAAATTAACTTAATTATTGAGTTGAGTAAAGCCATCGATCAGTCTACTCTTTGGTCCTCCCAATTTGAGTAGTCCATTCTCCAACTTGTAGGTTCAATCTTTCACATTGACATCTCCTTTGAAACCTACAAAACTGGATTCTAATAGATTTTTCGATATCCAAGTTAGCTTGGATCTAGGCTTGTTAATTGATCTCCTTGATAGAGATCCTTTCTCAATCTTTTGGCTAAATCCAACTTTTTCATTAGAGAAATTATCTAATTTATTCATCAAATTATTAGAATTTTCCCCAAGACATGCTAGATCTTTTTCCATAAAGCTCATTTTGATTTTCAAACTAGAGATTTTAGTTTTTAGGCTATTATTCTCCTCAGTCAATTTACTATTTTCATTTGTTAGGTTATTATTCTCTAACAACAAGTTATTCTTTTTAGGAATGTTAAGACTAGAACTAACTTCTAAATCATTAATTTTAATATCTAACTTTTCATTTTCAGATTTTAGAAAACTAAGATTCTTTTTTATGCTTTTGTTTTGTACTTTTAATAACTTACTAATTTCACAAAGTTCTTTTAGTGCTTCTTGTAATTCTAAATTGGTAAAAGAATTTACCTCTTCGTCATTAGAGTTGTCGTCGCTAAGATCCACTAATGCAATGAAGCCCATGCAAATGATTTCGTTCATTGTTTCAGGATCTTCTTCTTTCTCCTCTGAGGTTGCATCATCCCATGTGGCTTGGAAAGCCTTCTTGTATCTCTTCTCCTTCCCTTTCTTCTTCTCCTTCTTGAGAAGAGGGCATTCGGGTCTAATATGCCCCTTCTTGTTGCAATGATAGCAACGAGTTGGGCTTTCCTTCTCTTTCTTCTCCTTCTTTGATTCCCTAATCTTAAGAAACTTGACAAATTTGTTAGTTAAAAATTCAAGTTCCTCATCATCGGAACTTACCTCGCTATCCGATGCAGCATTGAAGGCAAAGGTCTTCCTTTGCTTTGGCTCCGATGTTTCCTTCTTTTGCTTCATCTTCATCTCATAGGATATTAGATTGCCTAAGAGATCCTCCATGTTGAGCTCCTCTACTTCATTCGCTTCTTCGATGGTGGTGACCTTTTGTTCCTATTGTAGCCCGAGGGAGTGAAGAAGCTTTCCTTGAAGCTCCCCCTTTATAAATGTCTTCCCTGGAGACTTAAGGTTGTTCACTATAAGAGTGAACCTAGTGTACATCTCACTTAAAGATTCATTAGCTTTCATACAAAAGGATTCAAACTCTTGAGATAAAATATTAATTTTAGAAGTTTAAACCTTGGATGTACCTTTATGTGTTACCTCAAAAGTGTGTCATAACTCGTATGCGGTGGTGCATTGCGAGATCCAGTTAAACTCCTCAGGGCTTCATGCGCAGTACAAGGCGTTCATTGCTTTCACATTTAGAGAAAGCTCACAGGCCTACTGCTGCGAGTAGCCTCCTTTGGGTCTCGTCGAGACTTCGTATGGGGTTTCGCATAGTCTCCATAATGCGAAGTCGGTGGCTTGAAGTCACATCCTCATACGCAGTTTCCAATAGGCGTAGTTGCTCCCATCGAAGTAGGGCAGTTGGATGGTAGACTGCCCCTTTGCATGTCTCATCGCGGTGTTGCTTCCCTTCATGATTTGATCTTCATTTGGTTGTTATGCCGATATCGAGAGACCTGCTTTGATACCAATTGTAAATCCTAACGGAGGGGGATGAGATCAAGCGTGATACAAAATAATGCAGAATAAAGTATAACAATCACACGAATATGCAATCTCACAAGTACACGATGATTTGTAGGTGGAAAACCAAACCTAGGGAAAACCTACCATCTAAACCTCTTGGTTTAGGATTTCCCGATCGACCTAGTTAATCAAATCTACTATTCGAACTACTTAAATGAGGGTAGTTCAACCTCAATACAACCATGCTACTTTGAACTGAGGGTAGCGTACCTCAAACCCCTCTTCTTCACGAGGAGTATTTTGTCTTATGGTATTGATGGTAATTAGCAAAGTGAATACCCAAACAAAACCATATTACAAATACCCTATAGAGCCACAAAGTAAATATATTAAACTCAACTATTATAGGCAAAAGATACTTCCCTGAGACGCAAGTGCGTCGGCTAGCAATGCGGTGTGAGTGATCCATGCAAGGCATAAGAATGCTCTCATATGCAGAGGCGGGAGAGCGGGTGCACAACTTGGATGATTTTCTTAGATGTGTAGTCTAAAGCTTGGAGAGTAAGATCACTTCTAGATGATTTCTTCTTCAATTCGACACAATATGATGTGGAAGTAGTATGTCAAGGTGTGTTGAATAAAGGAAGGGTAATCTATTTATAGAGGCCCTGATAAGGGTTTAGAAGGCCTTGGAAGGCTTCCATAGCCATTGGGAATAAATCACAAGAGATCAAGCCAAAATCCCAACAAAATTAGGGTGATTTATAATTTTGACAGGGTTATCAGACGTCTCGATTTAAGGTCAGACGTCTGGGTCTTCGTCTAATCTAAAGGTTGGTCATCTGAACTAGAAGGGTTGATCTTTTGGACAGTGTTGGATCAAGACAAATGTTTAAGAAGGCATTTTAAGATGTCTGGGAAACTAATCAGACGTCTAATCCTAAGATAGGTTTCTTCCTATTTTGACAAGATGAAAACAAGGTTCTAGGTAATTTAGGTTAGAGGATAGGCTAGTCTTCTGGCAAATTCTCTAGACGTCTCGAAAGAGAAATTTCTGTGGGAATTGATTTCCCAAGGCTCAAACGGCTATTAGGTCTAATGAAAGTAGATTTGGGTTAGGACTTAGCCTAACAATTATTTATCAGACATCTTGGAGGCTCTACGAATGTTTGAAAGTGATATAAGTATGATTAAAAGGAATTCCTCGAATATTATGTTCTGACAGTCCAACGGTCCTATTGTTGGACGTCTAGCAATGTATGATCTAAGATGTCTAGACAATGGGTTAGTCGACTAAAACCAAGGAACATAATACATGAAGTCTAGCCTAAGTGTTTGGACGTCGATACAAACTATCAAACGTCTTAAAGTCCAAGATTAGACGTCTAAAGTCCAGATTGGATGTTTGATCAGGCTGTTTGATTTCTATTTTGATATTCTAAGTTTTCTATGACATGCCTAAGTGATGGGAACACCATCATCAGCCATAACTAGCTCAATTTAGTCATTATCAAGGAATAAATGATCCTACATAACTACTAGAGAGCCACAGTTCATTGCATAATCATTCTGAGAGAAAGATAAGAAAATAAGGTTGAAACTATAATTTTACCATCATATCTTGAATGCATAACAACCATGGGTTTTCCCAGAGGGTAATTAAGGGTTAAATGGTCTTAAATATCCAACAAGTGGGTTAATACAGACAGAAAAGGGTTTTCGCATGTTTTGAGAATTAAATGACTTCTAAAATCCTAAAAACAGACCCATTTAATTAACTAAGGTTTTGATCAGGATAAAATTCACCTAAACCCTATAAAATTCATACAAAAATATTCTATAGGGTTTGGTATCTTCAATTTGACCATTAGAATCTATCTTGACCCAAAATAAAGTCTCAGACTGACATTTGCCCTAATTTGGGTTTTTGCATAAATTATCCAGTTAAACTAGGTCAAAACCAAAATCCAACATCACCATTGGATTCCTTAGGTCAAATTAGGTTTGTATCAAAATTTGGGCCCAATCTGAGACTGTCTTGACCTAGTTTGCAATTTGGTCCTATTTGATTCTTTTATATCACATATATGCCCTTAACTTTCAAAATCCTTACAAAGACCCCTATCTTTATTATCATTTTCTTCAAATAGGTCCCTTCCTCCATGAATCCTATTCCTACAAACTCCGGCGACCTAAATTTGGCATGTTCTCCCTGATTCCTTGACGAATCCCTCTCAAATTTGAAAGGGAAGTTCGTCAAGGAATTTCCTTCCTTTTGAGCGAATTCCCATGCCCTCAAACCTTCCCAATCTCTCATGCGAACGCATTAGAGATTTGGGTATCCTAGAGAATTCCTACTCCGGTGAGCTTTCCAAACTTGGAAAGCTTGCTTCCCAAGCTCAAAACTCCCTCTAGAGGCTTATAAAAGGACCCCCAGATCAAACCAAAGATTCCACGCTCGAATTCGACTGGATTCCCCCTTAATTTCATCTCTCCTCATCCAACCGAAGCTCCTCAATGTTCGGCGAGCTCCTCTGACTCCATCCTTCGTTCGCGGATTTATCTCCCTCACTCTTCCATGTCGTGCTGTACCCGCCGATGCCATGTCCTCCGTCTTCCTCGCCGATTCCTACTCACCGGAGTGCCTTCTTCCCCGATGTCGATCATATCGCAATAGGCGCCGCCTCGACTCCCAGTTGTCTACCAATGACCTAGATAAGTCCCCTACCTCCTCTACTTCATTTTCATCCCAATCGCACTCAATTTCGACCACGCTATTGCCCGTTCACCATCATCGCTTCCGCATCCAGTCACTCCTCCGGTGAGGCACATCTCACTCCACACACCACCAAACCCCTCGCCGTTCATCCCTACACCTCCACCTCAACCCCAGAGTAAAAGCTCTAACTTAGTTAGGTCGATTGCTCCTCCAAACCCTTTGCCGAACACACCCACCTCCACGCACCAACTCTGACATAGTCCAGCCACCACAGCCACCTTCATGACACACTGCACCCACCACCATACTCGCCACCCTACGGTGAAGCTCCTGAACTTATTTGAAAAGGCCGAGAGGTCGTATTCTGACTTTCAGGTCTTCGCTCCCTCGACCGCCATTACAGCAGCTTCGAGCGAAGCTGGAAGCCTTCTCCAGCAGCAAAAGCTTCAAGTGATACGCCCAGGTTGTGTGGAGAGGTTCCAGGTAGAGCTCAGGTCTTCAATTGATACCCACATCTATTGCTGCTATTCCAATTCCATGAAGGCAACCCACTGCAGCTGCACGCAGAAGAAGGCTGTGGGATAGTCCCACATAGGAAGCTGACGAGTGCCCACACCCGCATAAATTGAAAAAGTCCTATAGGCTTATCACCTCAGCAAGCATAGGGGGTGAGGTCCCCGCACCCCTAACGTGCCTCGCCCGTGACACCTTACACGTGGGTCTGGCTAATCTGTATACCCTCTTAACCTAAGCACTCCTCGGCTGCCACTCACAGCCGGCAACCCTAGTCTCGGGTGCGCTCTACTTGAATACTCGATACCCCGAGGCCTTAAGAGGGTAGATCCTAGAGAGAGGAGAGGAAAGTGCACAAGGGCAGGGGGTTTTGCTCTCAGGACCAATGGCTGACACTTAGCCATTTCTGGAACCTCCCCCTTGTGCGTGAAGAAGGAAGAATGAGAGGAAGCCACAAGAGAAGAAGAAGAGAGAAGGCACAACCGTAGAGGAAGAAAAGAAGAGCAGCTATAGCACAGCCAAAGGAAGAAGAGGGGAAGAGAAGAAGCCCAATAGAAGAAGAAGAGAAGAAGGCATAGAGAGAAGGAGAAGCTGCCGAGCACTGTAGTAGAGAGTAGGATAAGCTGTTTGACCGACTAAGCAGACGTTTGAGCTTCATTTGAAGTGCACTGTGCACTTATCATATGTGAAATTGAATTGCTTAGTACTGTTGAAATATTTGAGATAATTGTTAGGGGTAATTGGTGATTCAAATCACCATTTTACCCCATTCTTTTTACATTATCTAACATTCACTTTTATTCATATTTGCTTGGAATTCAATTGATTATATATTTGTGTTGAATTACAATCTTGAGAAGCATTTTTACCAATTGCTCCTTATATTCGACCTTGGACTTTCATTCGAGTAATAAATATTATTTGTTTTCAAGCGATTTCAACCTATACTGCGACGTAGTATTTAAAACATCGATTTTGCTCGTAAACACCAAGTATCCTAGGGTAGTGTAAGTGTCCCTTGGACTACAGGTATGAAACTTTGGGCTCTTCAACATTTAATCTAAGAAAGTAAACAGCAAAGAACAAAAAAGTGTACAATATATAAACAAGCATCTATCCTATTCTTCTCCATTTGCATGCTCTCGCTACATGCGAGAGTCCATCTTCTCTTCTCCTCCATCAATTTCCTCCAATCCGCCATGGACACATGCTTGAGCTCCTTCACACTTGAATCCATTTGCATTATTCCTGAAACTATAACTCAAATGCAAATATTAAATAATAAGTGTTTTGTTATCATCAAAATTAACGATCGTGGTACCCTTGCACCAACATATACTTGGGGGGAATTACATCGAGAATTGCACCAAAAGTTCTTCCTGATAGGTTGAACAAATGCAATGAAGTGGGCAGTCATGACTTTTCCCCAGGGACTAGGGGAAAGGTTGCATGATGCATGGGATATATTTCAAGATCTTCTTTGGAAGTGTGCCCTCCATGGTGTGCCCTGATGGCACCTTGCTCAGATCTTTTACCATGGTCTACATGATACACATCGGTATCTGGTCGATAAAACTAGTGGCGGGAACTTCCTCACTAAAGATGAGAATAGTGCATTCAAGCTGTTTGAGTCTTTAACGGAGCACTCCATGAATGCACCCTCAATGAACCATTTCCAATGACCTGGGCAACAACAATTGGCTATCTAGGAGACTTATGCAGAGTAAGCACGAGCCAACATGGACATCATCACCAAGAATTTGGATAAGGGGGATTTGCTAGACAGAAAGCTAGATGAACTAATTCGTTCTCGTCTAGGATATTCAGGTGATGTTGCTTCATCCCACTCCTCCTCTGCATCCCAAGCCCTCTTTCTTGAGTAGATATGCTCACTTGGGATGTATCTTCTCCTTCTGTTCTTTTACGGGGTCCTTCTTATTAGGAACTCATGAATAATCTGGAGATGACACCCTATGATCAGGGTTACGCACCTCACGATGATTATAATGCGTATTCCCTTGATGAATATGCATCTCAAACATCTCCGGGCTATGAAGATGTCAATGCTCTCCAAGGATACGGGCATAAGAACCCGTATTCTGAGATGTATAACCTTGGTTGGCGCCAACATCCAAACTTCTCCTGGTTCAGGAACTCGCAAAGACCCAATCATGCTCCACAGCACTAGACCAAGTAATATAGGAATGTGGCACCCATATACCCTAGGCAACAGCCTGCCCCATATTAGTAACAGTCTCAATCTATCTACCATCATATTCCTGATGTTGCCACTGACCCTCCACCGTAGGATGACACTGTGGATGAATGGAGAAAAGCCTTCAAGCTATTAGAAAAGGGTTAGATACAACTCATAAGTCAGATACAGAGCATACAGAATCAGATATAGGAGAATAGATCACCAGGAGCCTTACCTTCCCAACCTGTCCTAAACCCGAGACATGTGCAGAAGCCAGGTGCCCCACCCAAGTTCCAAGCACCACAGGGACAAGTACATGCTGTATACCAAGCACCACCTGGATATGCTTAGCCTTAGGCCAATGCTTTGTTGCTGACCCTGACCTATTCTGCTCCTTCTACTCCTCCCCCTCCTTATGTACAGTATGTTGGTGCCAATGCTGTCACATTGAGGAGTAGCAAGACTACTAAAGTCTTACCACATACGCAGGCAGGTTAGGACACTAACCAACCCACTCCTCAAGCTAGATCCTCTTCCCATTTTGACCCTGGCAAGGAGCAACCTAAGGAGAAGAAATCCAAAGGAAAAGAGCCAATCACTGAGATCACTGACATCCCTTTACCCTTCCCTCGATCCTTAACTCGTGAACCTAAAGGAACGACAAAGGGATTTAAAAAAAATATGGATTTAAAGGAAATATTCAAGGATGTTCACATTAAGGTTCCACTCCTCAATGCTATCGATCACATTCCTACTATTGCTAAGTTCTTTGAGGACTATTATGCACCCAAGCGACAGTCTAGGAAGGCCAACAAGGCCAACAAGGTGGTATTGTCTAAAGAAGCTAGTGCGGTCATTTTGTCTAACCAACCACTGAAGAAGAAAGACCCAGCAGCTCCACTGATTGCACAGCAATCATAGGACCTAATTTACCTGAATTAAGTTAGATTTTAGCTTAACTTGGGAACAATGCATGCATGAGCATCATAGTTAATTTGTTAGCTTTATAGATAATATGCTACTTTATGATCTAAAAGAGAGATGATATTAATTATAGATGATTTGTGGTTATAGATGATAGATTAGACTATATGGATCTAATCAGGATGGCGACGGGAGTCCAATGCTTCCAAAATCATCTTGATCAGACCTCCATAGCACTACATTCAGCCCTTAGAAGATCAGAGGCCAAGGAGCAAGATAGTAGAGATCCAAACCTTAGATATCAAATCCGACCACACGGATGGATCTGGCTCAACGATCGCAGTCCAACGACACAAAAATTGGCTCAATTGGAGCCCTGTAGCATCAACTACAAAGGCAGGAAGATGAACGGTCAGGATGGTGCCATGTGGAAACATCCCAATGATCCACCGCCGTGCCCCCAACCAATGAAGGAAAAATGTGGGCCATTGGGTTGACATCCAATGGCCACGAAGAGGCCACGTAGCCTGCTAACACGCGCTTCATCAGAGGAGAGTCTATCTCAACCATTGGATTTCTATCCAACAACTGAGAATGGTCGCGCATTAAATCCTAACCATGACATAAGAGGCGGTGCAACACAACGGTATGTACGCTTCCACGCAAGTGCGAGGTGCGCGTTTGAATTATGCTGGGGCTGAAATTGGAGTGGCAGTGGAGTGCGGCCGCGATTGGGTCGTTGGATCTGATTGAGTAGCACAAGGGAGACCACATGGCGTGTAGTGGTTCGACGGATGTGGCGGTGCGGATGGATGCCTGAACGAACACCCAACCTGACGTGCTGATAGGTGCGCGAAGATAGGTGGTGCGGCGATGGGTTTAGGCCATTTGATTGTGAGATCGAACAACCGAAATTGAAGTGCAAGAGCGCACGTGAGGAAGAGAGCACGGATCGGATCCAGTGGCCAAGCGGCTGCTAAGTGTCAGCATTTGAGGAAATCCGCACATTTAAGGCACGTGGAAGATTATTTTGAGGCACGATGTGGTCCGTTGATCTCCCGATCGACGGATCGGATCGCACCTGAGTTGTTGTATGAGTTGGGAGGCCAAAATACCTGCTTTGCCCCTCATTTTAGCTATAAAAAGAGTCCTAGGGCCCCCAGTTGAGAGGCAACTTCCATTAGCCACTTCTTCAGCCTCTCTCTCTCTACAACATCTCTCTGATCTTCCTCCTGGCACTCTGGGTCTGAAGTGCTGCCGCACTTCGCACAAGCATCCCACAAGCAGCACCGTCCATCTATTTTCTCTCTCTATTCTTTAGCATAGTTGTTTTAATTCCTAGTTTTAGAATTGTTTGCCATTAGCAATAAAAGTCTAACTTTCTGAATATCTAGTCTCTATTTCTATGTTGCATTAGGATAGATTAGTTAGTACAAAAAGCTTTGAAAATTATGTTTTACCTCCCTGCGAATGACTCAGGGCTTACCGATTCTAATTTATAAATTTAATTGTTTCGATGTGATTCACACTACAATGATAGAAATAATATTTTACATGTTTTGTAGTGAACAAGTTGGCTCGGCAATAGAAATTTTTAAACCTTTTATTCCTAGTTCTTATTTGAGATTTCTAACCTGGTTTATTTTTGTTGGTTTCGTGTGTCTAGGAAATGCAGAAATCCGAGAAGAAACGCAACAACGAGAAAATTGCAAGTTTCTAATCTTAGGTAAGTACTCTATCTTAGAATAGGTTAGATTTTCTTTCGAAAAAAAGAAAATCCAAAAAAAAAAAGGTGTTTTGCTTGAACCTTAGGATTAGCATTTGCTTGCTTTATGAAAAAAAAAAAATCTCTCTTGTTGGTGGGAATCAACAAAACCACCTCCTATATTTTTGGGCTAAAATAAACCCTCATCTTAAAAATTTAATTCCCAAAAATTCACACTTTCAAAAATTCTAAAATTGTTATTGGATGTAAGTTTTGAAGTAAGGAACAACATATTCAAATTTTACGCCATTCTGGGTTATATAAAAATTTTAAAAAGTTCACGAACTGAACTGATATCAAATCTTTTATTGCTCCTGATTTTTTTGACTTTAAAAAATCATACGAATTTTTATAGACTCTAATTAACTTGAAATTCATGACACTAAATTCCTATGAAAATCAAGAATTTAGGAAAAAATTTGAAAAATATTTTCTACACAATTTATTACACAAAACATTCAATCACTAACTGGGGTTCAAAATAGACTACAGAACTCCCAGTATACTTTAAATCTGAAAAAAAAGAAAACGTGCATTACAATTCTTGAAAAAATATTTTATGAGTGCCTAGTTCGTAGTGTAATAGGATCAATTTATTGCACTGATTGGGTTGCACTACCTTAGTTGCTTTGGACTTAAACCTAATCATTTATCACTATCTGCTCTTAGGATTTCACATTAAGGTAGAGCACACTTGCATTTCTATACTTAAAGGAAATCTATCAAATAATTGAGACTTGCAAAACCATTTGTGTGCCTTATCAGAACCATTGTTTGAAGATATTTACTCAAGTGAACCCTAAAACTCATTAATGCAAGCAATTGAACCTTAAAATTCACTGCATCATAAAAAAAATTGCTTGTGAACCCCTTGCCTATGCACTTCACACTTTTGAAATCAATTTTAAGGGCAACACCCCCTAACGCCCATCATATTCCAAAAGCACCTCAAGATAAAGCCTAAAATTGAGTAGAAGTGCCTTAGGCAGGAATAATCTTCTTGGTAACTTGAAGTTAGATTGGGCTAAGGTCGAGACCTTGTCTACTTGGACCCATTGGTGATAACAAAGGTTGGTGCGGTAACTACATTAACCCTTAGAGGGGTCCCACTGTGCAGGGTGTCCTAAGAGGTCCCATCCTTTTGGCCAACCAAGTAATTCAAGGGTTGATCTAACCTAGTTGTGTTTTGGGGAGCCAAGATTAGGTCTAATTAGGGCATACACTCTAAGGATTAGCTTGATTATTTGTATTGTGAGGGTTGGGATTCTCTTATCTATCTTCTCTCTCTCATTTATAAACTTTCTTCTGTTACATGGATGCTAGAAGGTCTTTGAACCTTGATTTGGTACCACCTTTAGAGAGTAATCTAAGGAGAAGACCCAATTTTTTTGTGTCTGAATCATTTCCCATGGGTAATTACCATGAGAAAGAACTGATTGAGGAGGAGAACTTGGATCCATACTCTTTTTTTCCCCATTATTCCTCCTTTTCTCCCTATCCCAACCCATCCCTTACTCCAACCTCTTCAGGATGGGAGAACTCTTCTCAACACCTGGGACTTGATTCCCTCATCTACACCTCATATCCCTTGGGTATAGCTAGGCTTGCCTTGTCCTTACAGAATCCCACATGAATCTCTGGATATCGAGGATCTCTACAATCTCAAGAGACACTCTCCATATAGGACCAGCACCTGATCGTCATGACCAACTATCTTGATCAGTTCATCCAGACTCATCTTTCCCCTGGTCAAGGATATGCCTCAAAGTCCCAATACCTAGGATATCAATCCTATCCTTGAAATCACTTTGCAAATTATCCCAATTCCACACAACCCTCTCCACCTTATTGGGATAACCCTACACCACCCAACCAAGGATATGATTTTTATCCTAGGTATTCAAATGATAGATATTCTGATTTTACTGAGGTTAGAAATCTTGGAAATTATTATCCTCAGCCCACTCAAACCCCTGACCATGGCGGTGATCCTAAGATTACCTAATTACTCCAAGTAGTCAAGGAGATGAGAGAAGATAATAAAAGAATTACGGATAACCTAACAAAAGAGCTCAATAAAATCTAGGAAGCACAACGTCATAGACCTAGTTAGAGTGTGCCACAAGTTGGTGGTAAGCCACTTAAGGTTGAGGATCCAACCTTAAGTATGACATGTTATTCAGTCCCAACCTCTACGTACATCGAGCACACCCACTAGTCCTGTGATTATCCAGAATAGGTCCTACCCGGACCTATATTTGAACTAATTGATAATTTTGATATCCCAAAGACTGACTCTGAGGAGAAAGTCTTACTCGAGGATCTAAATCTTGATTTGGAACCTAAATTACAATCCTTTATGTCAAAAGAAGCACAATTGGAGCACGCGAATGATTTGGATTTGGATACCTCAAAAAATTTGGGCGAATCAGAATAAGATTATGAAGAGCCCCATCAAGAAGATAGAAGGATTAGGGACAGTGACACTCCCAGCCAGGCACAGTTGGATGGTTCTGATATGATTTTCTCTGAGGATTACCATGATCAGATGTGCTTAGACAATTCGATATCTGGATTCGATGATACTAATTATTCTGAGATATTTCATATAGAAGCCAAATCTACTTTCACTTCTATATCAGTTAATTCTCACCCTTCTCTTCCCAACCACCAGAGTCCTGAGGAAAACCATGACTCTTATCCCCAACATCTTGAGATTGAACAAAACAGACAATCCCCTTATGAAAAAGATGTTCAAGAGATTGTAGAATTATTGGGGATGACTTATGATTTATCTGAGGAAGCAAAGAATTTAGCTGAATCATGGAATTTTGAGGAACTTGATTTGATTGATGAGAAATAAGAAGACATTCCCTTAGAAGATGTAGTTCAAGAGAAAGAAAATTGGGATCAAATTTATAATCCTACTTAGAAATTCACAGAACTAAAAGAATTTGAGGCCTTGATTAATCTAGATTCCGAACTTACTCCCCTTTGGGAACTGATTCTAAGGAATAATGAATCTTTGCCCATTGCATTTGAGGATTTGCATTATGAATTAAGATAAGATTTGGTTGACTCGTATGAGATTTTTTATCACCCTAGGGATGAGCTTGAGGATACTGATATCCAGCATGATTTGGGTGAATCTAGAACTATTGAGATGGATCACTGGATTTTATTTGACTTACCTACTCTACATCCCTCTACACCTAACTTGACTTACGAAGTGGTTTTTTATACAATTTCAGACTACACCACACGGGTTCCTCCTTTCATTTCTCATCACTTTCCGAACCCGTATGATTTATTCCCATTGACCACTCTTTACCCACCTCATCTACCTTACTCATGCACCACTTCTTAGGGTTGCCACTATCTACTTTCCACTCTGGCACCCGCACTTATTTTTCTCCCTTTTGTAGAACTTGGCTTCAAATAATTCCAAGCTCGTTTATTTTATTTTTTCGACCTTTTGGGCTTGGTATGCACCATCAGTTGATCCAAATATGTGGATCAACGATCCTTGGGCTGCATGATCATATCTTCTTATTAATCGTGACTCAACCCATTAATTTAATCATTCATTTTTGGGTTTAGGTCCGACAAATGACGTTAAACTTAGCACTGGATGGGAGGCAACCCAGTATTCTATCTAGGTATTTTTCATTTTTGTCTGATCAAGCTGACATGGATTAACAAGCTCAATCAGGTGATATCCCCTCCTCTTGCTTATTACATTTTGATTTTCCTGCATACATTTTAATGAGGACATTGTAATGAATAGGAATGGGGGGGTGGACATTGCATGTCTTATTTTTATGTCAAAAAAAAAAAATTGCATTCATGCATAAAGAATTTTATTAAGAAGGTTTTATTAGGGATTTATTCTTAAGCTGATTCCTGAATTTAGAATCTAATACAATTTCACACTTACATGTAGAATTTGCAATGGATCCTCTATGAAGACCGATAGATATCTTTAGTTTGTCAAGAAGAAGCAATGCTTCTTCTCTTGAACCCTTGGATAGTAATTAGGGAGTCAGGCAAACCATCTTCTAGAAAATCCACCAAACAATTACGAGTTGAGAGTAGAGTGTCTACTGGTGCTCTATGTCTAGTACAAGGAATCTTATTTTCTAGATAATTGGATAATGATACTCTAAGTTATGCATAGTTTTCGCTCTTGGTTCCTATGTACAAATTCTTAGTGTGTGAATTTTCGGAGAGCCACCAAATAAGACAAATATGCAGAGAGCCAGTTTTAATAAAACTAGTACTAAGGTGGATGGTTACGACCGTCCTTTATGGAATCCTTGGCTGAAGGAGGGTATTAGTATCAAGGTCAGAAATTTGTTGTCACATCCATTCCTTTCTTGGTGCCGAGAGTAGGCACTTTCATCAAATAAGCCACTTGATATCATCTTGAATACCCCTAATCTCGAATATTGCCTCACGAATAAAAATGTACATGGGTGCTGCATTACGTTGTGTTGGTAGAAAAAAGAAGTATGTTAATTGTGTCGTGTTTACTTTATGTCAAGCACATCGAGGCAACAAAACCCACTCCCATTACAATCCGCTAAATACAGCCTTGGCCTACTTTCCTGTATTTCTGACTGCCCAAATACTAGCTAAGGACAGTTGACTTAGTCATAGGGTTATCATAACTTAATCAAAGTGTTAATGACATGAGAGACCACCAAATATGTTGACAAATCTGGTGAGATTGTGAGCTCTAAAAAAAAAATGAAAAAAGAGAGAGAGAATGAATACAAAGGAACTAAAATAGAGCACAGTTTCTCCGCCTTTCTTTGAGTTGAATTATGTAATAAGTCCGAAAATCTAGGTTTTGTAGTACTAGTCTATGTGTAGCATCAGAGGAGTATGAGCCACCAAATACATACCTACTTGACTTAGATATCTTCTACCTAAGCTAAAAGCTGAGGCTGAAATTACGGATTATTTTGCAACCCCAAGGGAAGAAGTTTTCTTATCCTAATAGAACTTTACTAAGGGTCAAGTACGAGCTTTAGATGTGGATTGACTTTTCACTTGGATCCGTTGCATAGGCTACAGCACTACACTTTCATGACTGTCTGTATTTCTAAAGTTTTGGATGAAAACAAAAGAAATAAATCTCTAGTCGAACTCTTGATAGAAATTAGTCATTTAGGACCACTTTGCATTTATTCTTGCATTTTCTAGGGACTAGCAAGATTCAAGCATGGGGTGTGATTGCATAGCAATCATAGGACCTAATTTACCTGAATTAAGTTAGATTTTAGCTTAACTTAGGAACAATGCATGCATGAACATCATAATTTATATCATAGTTAATTTGTTAGCTTTATAGATAATAATGCTATTTTATGCTCTAAAAGAGAGATATTAATTGTAGATGATTCAGGGATGCAGATGATAGATCAGATCATATGGATCTGATCAGGATAGCGATGTGACTCCAACGCTTCCAAAATCTCCAGCCAGTTGAGAGGCAACTTCCACTAGACACATCTCTAGCCTCTCTCTCCCCATGCAACATCTCTCCTATCTTCCTTCTGGCATTCTGGATCTAAAGTGCTGCTCTACTTCACATAAGCATCCCCTAAGTAGTGCCGTCCTTCATCTATTTTCTCTCTCTATTCTTTAGCATAGTTGTTTTAATTCCTAGTTTGAGAACTGCTTACGGTTAGCAATAAAAATATGATTTTCTAAATGTCTGGTCTCTATTTCTGTGTTGCATTAGGATAGATTAATTAATACGAAAAGCTTTGACAATCGTGTTTTGCCTCCCTATGAACGACTCAGGACTCACCGATTTTGATTTATAAATTTATTTGTTTTGACGTATTTTGCACTACAATGATAGAAATAATATTTTACGTGTTTCATAGTGAACACCCACTCATTTCTTGTTAGTTGCAGAATGCTCCTTTTTACCGGGACTTGCTTGATTTGGGTTTGTCCATTAATTTATCCCCCATTGCTATATTTGACCATTTTCGATTTAGGGCACTAAAGTGCGCCTCGGTGACAATCTAGTTGGCTGACAGATTAGTCAAAGTGCCCCTAGGTGTGGTGGAGAATGTCATTGTAAAAGTCCATGGTTCTATTTCCCAATGGACTATTTCATCTTGATATGGATGTTCCTCCTAGTCTCCATGATACACCTATCATTTTGGGTCGCCCATTTTTGGCAATCGCTTAGGCTAACAACAATTGTGCATTGGGGTGTATAGAGATCGCCCTCAGGAACGAGAAGCTCAGATTGGACATTTTTAGAGCGATTAAGAGCCCACTCTATGATCAAAGAGAGGATGACTCGAATGATGAAGACTCTAAATATTGTGCAAACATCGAGCTTTATTGTTGTGAGTCAACAAATCACACATCCGTTATAGGGTTCATTAATTTGGTTATTGATGAATGGGTTTTTACGATAGAAAATTGGGGTTAGGAGAAACTTGTCGCTGTAGTTGCAAAAATGCATTATTAAATAAGATTTTTACTGAAACTCCAAGGGAGTCTCAGGTCGAACATAGGAAGGTGACGTTTGTTTTCGTTGAAATCCACACTTTGTGTTGTTTCTTTTCAGTATTTTAGAGTTTCGTTATTTTTTTTGTGTTTTTGTAATAAAGAGACAAGCAAGATAACTTCACAAAGTGGAAAGAACAAATTTGATATATCTCAATGTGATGCAAATGTTTATTACAATATACTAAGAAAATATAAAAGAGATAGGCGTAAGAAGAAATCTCCCGAATCGGCTATTCGGCGAGATGACAGCACTTGGTGGCAGCTTAGACGGAGGAGGTGAGAGGCTGGATGATGGGGATGACATGCCAGAGGATTCTAAGTAGAGGAATGCTTCACCAAGGCATGAAACGGAGATGAGGAGGTGGAGGTGATCTTCTACTGAAATGGAGGTGGAAGGATGACTCCAAGGCTCCCTATGAAGATGGTGAGAGGGACGAGGAATATTTGGTGGGGAAAGGGATTGCTACACTAGTAGGGCACCTTTGGAGCTTGGTAATGAGCTCTTAGGAGCTTTGATGGGCTTCTAGAGCTCTAGACTAGGTGGGAGTAGCAAAGCTAGAGATGCCTAGGCAAGGGAGGTGTGTAGGTCTTTATATAGTGGATGGGAGGAGGCTAAAAATGGTCACAGGGTAATTAGCGAGCTTCACGATGTTGCTGTAGGTCCAACTCAAGCGTCGCTATAGCCAACTCACGCCTACTCAAGCGCGCTTCACTGGCCTTCCATCACACGTGGGAATCACGTTCATGCCCTGCTGGTGTGCGCTTGCAAGCGTGCGGGTGCGTGTTGGTGTACGTGCTGGCATGTGCGCGGGTGCATGCTGGCATGCGCTGGCATAAGCGTTGGTGCCAAATTGACGAATTGGGGGGCTTTGTGGGTCTCAGGCCCGCACCCCTCCCTTGTAGGTCAGTGCTTCAACCAATGCACCAAGCCTACGTTTATGTCAAAAAGATTAGTCTTGGGTGAATGGTGAAGGGGGCTCTCAGCAATTGGATTTTCATCCAACGACTGAGATCTCTCTTTGAGAAGCCCTTGGAGGGACGCCAGGAGGCCTTAGGCACTTTAGATGGTGCCATGTGGCACCATCTGGATTGTCCAGTTTTCCTTGCTTGCAGAGGATGCCACGGTGCTCGGATTGAGGTGATTTTCGCATTGTTAGATTGTGATCGTTGCTCCGGATCCATCCGTACAGTTGGATTCTTCATCCGAAGACCGTAAAGATGTCGCACTGCCTCCTGGCCATATGAAATGTCAGAATTAATATACAAAATACACAAACTATCTTAGATGAAATGTAATGAATGTTATGCAATATTTATACTATGAAGTGCAATGCTAGGCCTATGAACTATCATAAATAAGCATTTTATCATGAATTCATGCGTGTTTATCATACCCCCATGCTTACTTTTTTCTAGCCCCTAGTAAAATTAACCTAAATGCTATGTATAAAAGTAGAATCAGGGTTTGATTACTTAGGTGAGCTTTGTTGGTTGCTTTAGAAAATTTCAACCCAAGACTTGGTTACAAAAACTCGACAGTGCCTGGGTGTCTGCCAAAATGCAGACTGCCCAAGCTTTTGCCTTATTCGAAAAGAGAAGATACATATGTTTGTTTTTTTTCTTTTTTTCTAATTTTTTTGGACTTTTGGAGTTTGAGAGTTTTGGGATAACTTTTTATGACTACCCGACCCGCCCAAGACTCGAAAAGGACTCTAAGTGTTAAGCATCTTGTGAAAAGAGTGAAAAACTCATTTGGGGGCTGTTAAAATGGACTTTAGGTTTCTATAACCCTAGGTGACTATTATTCGCTCTGAATCAGTGTTTAAAAGTAACACATTGCAGTATAGTCGATAAATCGCGAAAAAACTTAGAATTTATGCTCGAAAGAAATCCGAGGTCAAATGCAGGGAGCAAGTAACAATTAACTCTCAAGATTGCAATTCTATCAATAAATCAAAGCAAAAATGATATATATGATAAAGCAAATGTTTAATGAAGCAAAAAGATTAGGGTAAAATGGTGATCTGAATCACTAATTACCCCTCACAATAATAGCAAATATCTCAACAGTATCAATCAAGGAAATAAAGCCTCAAATATATGTAATCAGACGATAGAGGCTTGTATCAGACGGCTTAAACAGCAGGTTGCTACAGTGCTCCCAAGGGACTCAAGGGACTCTTCCTTCTTTGCATAGGCCCTTCTTTCTCCTTTCTTTCTCTGCTCTTCTTTAGTTGCTCTCCTTCTCTTCTTGCGACTGTCGCACAGGTACCAGTGAAAGCAAAACCCCCTGTCCCCATGCTCTCTCTCTCTTTCTCTCTCTGGGTTCTGCTCTCCCAGAGCCTTCCACGGTAACTGGTTATCGGGTCTAGAGCGCACTCGAGACCAGGCTCACCGGTAGTGGGTGGTGAGCGAGGAGTGCACGGGTTAGGTGGGTAGGGTTGGAGCCAGGCCCACGTGGACAATGTCATGGGCAAGGCAGGTGAAGGGTGCAGGGGACCTCCCCCCCCAAGTGACTGAGGCAAACAACCTGCTTCACTTTTTCAATTTATTCTATGTTAAGCGGAAGATCTACACAAAAAGGATTGGATTTTGAAAAACCCATCGTCATAGTATGATTTGTGAAGAAATCTGTCAACAAATGAATTTTTACCAAAATTCGTAAAGAAATTATGGGTCGAATACAAGGAGGCTACGTCGATCTAAAATCTACGATTATATTTTTTTGGTATTTTTGTTTTAAAAGTAAGATAATCACAATGAATTTGATATTAACACTAAGAGAGATAGAGAGAGAAAGAGAGAGAGAACAATCACTTTGCAACTGAATATTATTTTTATAACTAGAAAGCAGGAAATGATTACAGCTAGAAAATGGGAAATTCTATTCTAGAAAGCAATAAAGAAGGGAGAGAGATGTTATCCTCCTCGACGGTTGCTTAGAGGATGAATCAGATGAGGCAACGCCTGGAAGACGGATGATGAGAAGCTCATCATGGTCTCTAATTACCCCTAATTAACTAGTCTTCCTAGTTAATTAGCTAGAAATATGTAAATATATGGGTTAATTATTAAATAAGAGATAAATAATAAAGGACCTTTAAAATAAGTTTAAAAGGCTATATTATTATCCAATTAATATTATTAATAATTTAATTAATAATTGGACTCAAAATATTATTAGTAATTTATCTAATTAATGTGATTAACTAACTCAAGTATAATTTATACCTAAGTATGTAATAACTTAAGTAACATTACTTAATTAAATAAATTAAGCTAAAAAGGTCAAAAATGTAAATTCAAGGTCTAAATATAATAATTTCCTTATTTATAATCATATATAAAAAGTTTAAAAAAATTTAAATTAAAATAGACCTTGAAAACCTTAGTTTACATTTTAGTCCTTATGTTTTATTTCAATCAAGTCCTTATTCTTCACTTAGGTCCTCAATTTTTGTTACAAATAAGTCCCTAAAAACTTTTTCTTCTTCTTTCCTTCTTTAGCCTCCTTGACGGCTGACGATAGGAGGTGCTTTCACCTTTCGATCACCGCATATCCGACGTCATTCCTTCCTCTCCAAGCTCCTAGAGCTTGTGCTCACCATCTCCTTTTCATCTACCAGTCTGGATGAAGCTGCAATCCTATTTTAGGGTTGAAGATAACCTCACCGATGTTGAATAAGACGCCGGTGGTTACTCCACTCGTAGCCTCTTCTTCATCTAGATACACCCTCCTCAGCTGCTGCAACCTATAAATACCCCTCCACACCCTCAATTTCACCAAGTTAGCTCCCTTCCATCTTCTTTACTGAGCTAACCGATAGGCTATTCTTTCCAAACTCCGGTGACCTTCCGCTGTCTTCCTTCGTCCACGTTTGCTTGCTCTGGATCTCCGCCGACGTCAGCTAAATCTTCTGATGCAGCGCTGACACTAGGAGTTCCTTTGCTTCACTCCACATACGTCCGCCGGACTTCTTCCCTAACCCTCTGATTTCCTCCTCCGTTAAGGACCATCGACGGAGATCTTCTAGCTCCTTCATCCAGGTAGTATGTTAGGCAAGTAGATTAGTTAGAATAGTCAGTTAGGTAGATTAGATAGGTGTAATGCTAGATTCTCATTCATCTTCTTCAGCTCCAGCGAGCTTGTTGTGCTTGTCTAGAGCAATCTTTTGTCTTTTTAAATCATCGATCACCTTCTTTAACCTTTCATGAACATTTCTATCACTTTAATTCACTAAATTGATCACCTATTCACCTAAACCACCTCCACCTTCACCACTACTTCCACTGTCCATGGCGGAAGTAGTTGAGCTTAATTCACCTCCACTGGGTCGTCCATCACTTAACCATCACTTAAGGGCCCCTATCCTCACTTTAATTTAAATAATAATCATTTATAACTTAAATGCCTAATTTTATTTAATCTCCTGAGCTCGCTGTCAATGGCAGCTCCGGAGGAGTTCAGATCACTAATTAACCACTTATAATCCATCACAACTCCTTTTGACTTGTTTTCTCCACTCAATTGAGTGGGAAAACAGGTTCTGAGCCCAATCAAACTCAAAATTTGTTCATTGAGAATTCAAAGCATAACTTTCAATTTGATTATTAATTGAAGGAATTAATGTGTTCCTGAGGTTCCTTGTGACCTCAGGAAGCTTTTCAGATCATCAATGGTACGTTTTGACATCATTTGTATACTTTTAGCCTTTTTCTTGATTCACCGAGCTTCGACGAGTCAAATGAGCTCTTTAGCCCATAGAACTTCATGTGAAGCTCCAGATCACTGATTTGAAGGTCACTGATTATTCTGAAGCAATTTATTTGAGGTTTTAAGACCTGGAGCTCCTGTTAGACCTTTGTCTTCTCTAACTCCGGTAGAGTTGGAGACGACTGTTATTTAGGGTTTAGTCTCATTTAAAAGGTCTAGAAGCATCAGTAACATGCCTTGAGACCATTCCAATGTGTCAATCTCTGAGATAAACTGTGGTTTGTTTTGTTGAACAAACTCACTTAGAATCTCAGGCGACAGGCCTAGAACCCTAGGAATCCTAACTGAAAAATCCTTTTGAGGTCCTGAATCTATTTCTGAGGTGAAAGAGAAGTTAACTAAGGCATTAATTTCCTCTGAAATGATTAAATTTAGAAAATCAAATTTCAAGGCTTCATGGTCAACCTTAAGTCTGATTCATGGATTTAGGATTCAATCAGAAGAATTGAGGAGTTCATTTTATTCCTGAGATGTTTTTAAATGATTTAAAATCAAGTTGGATGAGCTCTGATCGATTCTATAGAAGAATTTGATTTTTGTTCAGTTTGGGTTGTTTTTGAACCCAAACTGACGACAGTAAGTTTTTGGTGAAATTCAAGTGAATAATCTTCCTAGACAGATCCTTAACAACGTCTAGAGGTTGTTTGATTTGATTAAATAGGTCTCTAGCCATCTGTTGGACCAAACAGAACTTGAATTAAAGTTCTGAAGCTTTTTGGCGAAGCTTTTTAGCTTCTTCACCTTCCTGAAGCTTCTCAGAGTTTCCTTCATTCACCTACAGTTGCGGAAACACCTTCTAAATCTCTTCAGCATCTTGTCTAAGGTTAGAAAGCCATTCTGCAAGACCTTAGAGCTGAGACATCTTTCTACAGGCCAATATGGCCGTGGTGACCCAAGTCCTTTCGCCCTTAAAATCGAAGAGTTAAACCTTCCCTGAGTATCAAATTGATACTACAATTATGTAGAACAACCTTAGAGCTTTCTAGCAAGCCTTCATTTGCTCGGATTGGAGCTTTGAGTTGGTTGGAATCATCAATTGAAGTTTGGTCTGGGAAGGGAAGATATAGTCCCACATTGGTGGAACTGAAGCGGCCGCCTTAGTATAAAAGCGAAAAGTGTTTAAGGCCCTTCATTCGTCAGTGCAGGGCGTAAAAAACAACATATGGGTGTGTGTGTGGGTGCGTGCGGTGCGCGTGCCCGGGTGTGTGTGCGCTTGTGGGCATGCGAGTGTGGACTCGTGAGGGCATGTGCATGTGGGCCTGGGAGGCCGTGGGCTGGATGCACTCGAGACTATGCTGAACTGGAAATAAACCAAACCAAATAAAAACCAGGCTTGGACCTAGTAAGGTCTGATCCCACCCTGAGAGGGGTTCTATGTATCCCCGACCGGTCCAAACCGCCAACCTTAAAACCTAATTTTTGGTTCAAAGGATTCAAATTGGTTCAGTTCAGAAGGATTGCAAAGGTTCAGAAGAGTTGCGAAGGAAGAGAAGAGATGCAAAGGAAGAGAAGGAGAAGAAGGGGAGAGCTCATAAGGATTGAAGAAAGGTAGACAGGCAAAAGAGCTAAAGAAAGGTAACAGGCAGAACAAATAATAAGAAGAAAGAAAAGAAAGAGAAGAAGACATGTATAAGAGAAGAGCTCGAGAAAGATTGAGAAGAAATAAGAGAAAAGTAAAAAGAGAAAAGAGAGTGAGAGAGAAAGGTAGAAAAAGAAGAGAAGAAAGATAAGGCTGAAGACAAAAAGAAGAATAATTGTGGTTTAATTATTTGCATTTTACTAATTTCTTTTTGAGCTTAATGTTGTAATAAGCCATATATACATTAGAATTACTTTTTCTTGCCTTAATCTCTTGTAAATAAAAGAAATTAAAAGAAATAAACATGTTTACTTGTTTGTAAAAGTAAATCATATGTGTAAATGTGTTTCCTTATGGAATTTTGCATATTCTTTTAATTAGAAATCCTTAAGCGAAATTCATGTTCTTAAAGTAAATTTAATTGTAATTCCCATAAGTAGCTTAGAATTAGTGGTGAATTTTAATTAAGTTATGCCTCCTAGAGAACGACCTAGACTCAACCAGTTAAAAAGAAATAAAATCTAAAATGTTAGGTTAACTTGACCCTATACTACTTAGTCGACATAAATTCAAGTTGACCTAAGTTACTTTCTTTTGCACATAATTAAGCATAATTAACTTAATTAACTGTGTTGAAAAAGTTAACCATCAAGGACGAAGACAGAAGATGAAGAATGGAGCAGAAAGAATCGAGGGCGATGTAGGGTGTCATCGTTGTCGCAGGATCCAGTTCTGGAACAGGGGGAGAAAACTTTGATTTTGGCTCTAGAGGAGCATCCCGGGTTTAGGACAAGCTTCTTTAGAGCTTTGTAGAGGGAGAAAGGTGAAGGAAGGGATGATTGAAATGTGGGGGGCGTAGGCCATTTTATAGGTGTAAAGGTTGGGGGTAAAAAGGTCATTTTATGTTAAAAATATTAATGCAGGGCCTTTAGTGATGGATTATTTGTCACTAAAGGATTGAACGTGGGCGACGTGCAAGCCTCCTGTGCGCGCCTCTTTTTCTTCTCTACGTAAACGCTTCATCACGTCCAAGCATTCATGACCATCCGTTCGCGAGATTGGATGGCTGAGATCGCTCCTCGCCCGCTTCAGCTTCAGCATAACCACTTGCCCGTGCGTGCGATGGAGCATTTGGACTCGCGTTAGATCATGCGTAGGTGATCCACACACTCTATTGCTGCCACGTCTCCCACATCTGCATCACCCGCTCACCGTCCAACGACTCAATTGAGCTCGCACAAGCGTCCTCGACTAATTTGGGGAGCGCCGCGTTTCGAACGCACGCCCTATGCCCGCGACTTTGAGTCATGACCAACATGCCAAGCGCTCTACTTTGACAAGTTTTGAATCCAAGTGCACTCACTCCCAGCCGTTGGATCAAGATCCAACGGCTGAGATCAACCGAGCGGGTGAGGAGAAAGAGGGTGCAACGGTCCTCACCAATTTGGCTAGGTTGGTTTGGGTGGCTGAGATGGTGCCACGTGGTGCCATCTTGGCCGTCCATCTTTTGTGACTCGTAGAAGGTTCCACAGATGTCAGATTGGGTCGATTTTCACGTTAGGCTGCGATCATCGATCTTAACCTATCCATGTGGTTGGATTTGTCATTTGAAGTGCGGATTGACACCATCTTGGCCCTTGATCTTTGACCTTCCTCAGATTATATCTGATGCTACGAAAGTTTGATCGAGGCGATCTTAGAGTCGAACTCCAATTGTCGCCCTGATCGGATCCATATGGTTGGATCTTTGATCCAAGGCCTCGATTAAAAGTTGCCCTATCCCTGGCCACCAAAAAGAAGAAATTACTATATAATTACAATTTGACCTAAATGCATGATGATGCATGTTGTGCAATATTTACAATGCATGATGCTAATATAATACTAAGAACATGCATTAATAGATATTTTTGGCTATTCAGATGTATGCACATCATTCGACATTACAATGCCACTAGTTTCCAAGGTGGGACTAAAATGTCCCACCGTCTTTGCGCGAGTGTCTACTGATGCCTCTTAGTTCAATTGGGGCTTAAGAAGACTCCCTCAGTGGTAATTGGAGACCTGGAATAGCTCCTAGGCCTCGTCCATGGCATGTGGAGGTAACACTTGATGCTTGCGTGACCTGGAGCTCGAAGAACGTGGTGGCGAGGACGTCTGAAAATAAGAATACGACCTTACGGCCAAGTCAAAGCAGTTCAAAACCTTCGCCGGACGTTGTGGAGTGCAACGGTGGTGGTGGCGTGCTGTGAAGGTGGTCGATGAGGCCTATCGACCTCGAGAAGGGTAGACGGAGGAGCGTGAGTTTGGTAGAGTATTTGAAGGAGCAATCGACCTAACTAAGTTAGGGCTTTTGCTCCTGAGGTCGAGGCGAAGGTGCAGAGTGTGGAAGTGGTGGCATAGGTGGTCTGTGGTGGTCACTAGAGCTCGCCAGAGGTATGCTGGCGAGGTGGAAGACGAAGTCACGGAGGGCGATGCGAAAGTCGAAGCAGAGTGTTGGAGGTGCTGTCGTAAAGTGGAGAAGCTGAGGAGTCGATAAAGATAGGTAGCAGACGATGGGGATCAGAGTTGGCGTCGGTTACAGTATGGCCGACGTCGAAGATGAACATAGATCTGGTGGGGTGATGACGGCGAGGATGAAGGAGATAGGGACAACGGTTGGTATTGCATGACGCGGAAGGAGATGAGGAAGGAGTATCTGCCGCCGGTATTGTGGTCAGACGACGAGGAGAGGTATGGAGAGTTGTCGAAGCTCGAGGAGCCTTTTGGCCGGATTAGGAGGGAAGAAATTGGGGTAGATCCGGTCGAAATCGAGCTTCAGGAGAACGATCTGACCTGGGGATTCCTTCATAGGTAGCAGGGGGTTGGTTGAAGCTTAGAATCCAAGCTTTTCAACCTTGGAAGGTCGTCAGAGTAGGAAACCCAAAAGATACTCGAATCTCTCATGCATTCGCATGAGATTGGGAAGGTTGTTGGGCTCAAGACCAGATTCATTGGAAAGAGGATTTCCTAAAGAGTCTCTAATTCAATTTTGAGAAGGTTTGATTGATTAATCAAGGATAACTCTCCAAATGAAGCTCGTCGGAGTTGTAGGAATAGGATTTTGGTGCGGTGGGGGCCTTTTTGTGAAGAAGACAAAGAAGTTGGGGGCCTTTTTACAAGAAATTTAAAAGTTGAGGGGCCATGTGAAATAAAGAAAATCAAACTTGAACCAAAGTGCAAACTAGGTCGAAAAAATCTCAGATTGGACCCAAATTTTGATAAAAATCTAATTTGGACCCAAGAAATCCAATGGTGAAGTTGGATTTTGATTTTGACCTTGTCTGACTAGGTAATTTATGCAAAAATCTAAATTAGGGCAAATGTCTGTCTACAGCTTTATTTTAGGTTAAGATGGATTTTAATGGTCAACTTGAAGATGCCAAACCATAGAGAATATTTTTATATGATTTTTAGAGGGTTTAGGTGAATTTTATCCTGATGGGAACCTCACAGTTAATTAAGTGGGTCTGTTTTTAGGGTTTCAGATGTCCATTAATTCCTGTAATGTGTGAAAACTCATTTCGTTCTGTATGAACCATCTTAATAGACTCTAAAGCACATTTGACCTTTGTTCAATCCCTGAGAAAACCTGTGGTTATTCTATTTTTGTGATAGAATGGTAAATTTGCATAAATAACCCTGTAATCTTGTCTTCTTCTCAAATAAGTGTTTTGTACCCTTAAGACCTTCTGATGGATATGTAGGAGCTTTTATTCACTTAATCAGATCAAATTGAGCTAGTTATGGCTCATGATGATGATCCTATCATACCCCTATGCCTAGCCTTTGCTAGTCCTTTAGCAAAACCATCTGAATCAAACCAGTTATCTAGGTTAAATTTAACCGTCAGGATGACCTACTAAGCCACATCTTTAGGAATCAGATCTTAATACCAACAATAGGCCTAGAGGTACTCAAGTACCAACCCAGATCCAGACTTGACTAGCTTTCCCCTTAGTCCATCGCGAAGGTTTCTAAGGCCCGAAGGAACTAACCTAAGGTTTGTTAAGCCCAGTGGTTAAAGCACCCGTGCTTGAAACATGGTTAGTCCAGTTCAGTTTGCCAATGCATTTTAAGAGAGACATAGAAGGAGAATTTGATTTGTGGAGAGTTTTCTCTCTCTTTTCTTTTCATTATATTTTTCCTTAGATCCATCCTCAGATTGGCCCTAAACACGATTTGTATCGGATTCCTTATCCCCACCATCAATCCTTGTAGGGTCCCTGGCAATCGTTGCTTTGAGATAGCACCACCCATGGCAACACCCAGAACCATGGCTTTCGAGATTTTGGGATAATCTCGCCCATGGTGTTCTGTAGCTAAATCCAGACCCTGGTAATCGACATTTCGTGATAATGTCGCCCATGGCATTTGAGCCAGCATAAGGTGCTTACATGCCACCAGTAGGATATTTAGATATCCTAGGAGACAAGCACCGAGGAGACAATATGTTATTGCTCATCTTCGAGGGGAATTTCCCGCCTCTCCGCATCGGGAACTCATCCAAATCAACTTGTGTTTTCGAGTCGTTCTTAATTTAGATCTTAGGACCTTTTTCAGAATAGATTAAATGCCTTTTGGTATGGTTTTATCTTTAGAGCACACTGAACCAGACTGTGTTTGATTTAGGGTGCTTAAGTTATCGAGTCCTGCAAACCAGAGATCAGTTAACGGGGCTGAATACTCCCTATGCCTTAGTCCTAATACATAAGCTTTACACTTTCCCCAACCTCTTGAGGATTAATCTGGATCTTGACAAGTATGTGAATGTTTAAATCCAATACAGATCCAAGAGGCCTAAGGTCAGTATTCACCACTAATCCCTTAAGTTTTAGCCTTTAAGGTCTTAGTCATCATTCGATCCAACCTAGAAGGTAGGTAGGTTCCAAATTGTTTCTAAGGGACTCAATTTCCTTTTCTTTTTTTCTTTGTGCTCCTTTCTTTTCATTTTTCTCTCAAAATAGCTCCTCTTTTTCCTCAACCTTTTTTTTTTTTGAAATATGTAATTTTTTTTTATGAAACCCTTTCTTGTGATGTGATTCTCACAATGTTTTGCACTTTAATACCCCCCATGCCTACGATTTACAATGTCCTCATTATAAATCAGGTGGGTTCGAGTTCATCTTAGATCGTACATTAAAACAGGTTTAGGTGGGTGGACGGGTCAGGGTGACTATTGTGAACGACTTCAAGATCTAGTACGGGTACCAGAGGTGGAGTTGGTTGTTCTAATGGACGAACCCTAAAGTGCAATATGAGTTCAACACGAGATATGTCAAGAAGGGTTTCGGGTTTTTTCAAAAGGATGACGAGTTGTCTCCCATTAAGTGCTGAGTTTAACGCCATCGGTCGGGCGCAATAGGCTTAAGGAGATGTGATTAATTGCATAAATGATATGATTGTGATGGATGAGAATTGGATGGCCACAGATAAGTATCAAAGCATGGTGGAGAGTCATTCCAGAATATCTCTGATATAATTCAGGCTGATTCGCTTCTGGATGATCTTTCTTGAGTTTTTGCGGAGGGAACATTTGGAAGGTATAGTGATCATGGGATTCTGTAGTAGGATTGTGGTGATTCCAATGCTCAATAGAAATGGGTCTAGTTAGTGTATCCCAGATGTATGGTTCGTCTCGTGCTCTGTGACCTATCAAATTGATACTTGATGAGTCATTTTGATTCTTTCCCTATGGGTTTGAGATTATCTCCTTAAGAAATGACTCATAGATTGGGTCTTCTAATGAATTTTCCCTATAATCTTCATCCCAATCAAAAGTGAATGCTTGGAGAGTGCCATATAACTCAAAATCTGTAAAGGATTCAAATTCTGGGTGAAGGTCACTCTCAGTATCAACCAATCCTAATTCCTGGCAGTCCTCAAAATAAAAAGTCTCCATATCCATGGACTCTGAATCTGACATGTAACCATGTTTCCCGACATTCCTAGGTATATCCTTAAGTTCAAAGGTGAAAGCTTCCACTATACTCATGTCATTATGCTCGACTAGATCATCATCTAGGATGTGAAAGGTTTCTAATTCAGGTTCTAAGTTTTATATTAAGGATATGGTCATGAGGTCCTGTATAAAACCTAGTTGTTTTGTCAAGCATTTTCCTTTCATTGCCTCGAAAATATTAATCTCAGTATGTTGATCTCCTAAGGCAATTATCATATGCCCTGATTCACAATTGATTATGGCTCTTACAGTGGCCAAGAATGGTCTTTCCAAAATCATGAGCACATCCTATATCTGTTGTAGTGTCTCCATGTCAAGAATTAGGAAATCAGCTAGGTAGCTAAAATCTTTAACTCTAAATACCACATCCTCTACCATCCCAATTGGTGTGATTAGGGTTCGGTCAGCAAGTTTCAAAGTGACATGAGCAGGTTTTAGTTGTCCGATCTGCAATTTTTCAAATAGGGTGGTAGGGATGAGGTTGACTGAAGCACCCAAGTCCAGTACAGCCCGCTTGAAGTTTGTATCACCGATATTGCAAGGAATTAGCGAGGTGCTTAGATAAGATTTCTTAAGAGGTAGACTATTTTGGATTATGGCACTTATATTTTCAGACAGTACTACCTTTCCTAGTGTTTGTTCTTTCATCTCCTTTCTGGGTAAGTCAGGTGAGGTTGGGTTGAAAGTGTGGATATCAAGTAGTGGAATCGTGACTTGTGCATTCCTCAAAGGTCCCGTTATATCACTTTCTGACAATCCTTTAGTGTGGAAGTGAGATATGACCTAAGATAGGAGAATAGATTGGCTATCTTTAGGGATGGGTTTCTGTTCTTTTATAACATTGATCATAGCACAATCATGGTGGGGAGGTGGATGAGTAAAAGTAGGACCTTGCTGTTGCTGTGGGGGTGGGGTTAGGTAAGTCATGGTGTGCTTTGGCTTAGTTGAGGTGGATGGAGAAAACATGTAGGTATGAGTCGCTGGACTAGGTTGGGTATAACATGTTTGACATTGGATTTGGTTTACGTGTTTTTGGGTCAACATGTTGTTAGGATTTAGCAGAGGTTGGTGATGGGAACACCATCATGAGTCCTAACTAGCTCATTTTGACCTAATTGAGAGAATAAATGCTCCTATATAACCAACTGAAGGTCCTAGTTCACTGCATAACCTTTCTGAGAGAAAAAATAAGAAACTAGGGGTAAAACTATAATTTTACCAATGAAGTACAAAAACGGGTTATCTCAAGGGCTAAACAAAGGTCAAAGGGTCTTAATAAGATAATAAGTGGGTTGGATTTGACAGAAAGGGTTTGTGTTTGTTCTATGAATTAAATGACTTCTCGAAACCCTAAAATAGACTCACTTGATTAAACAAGGTTCTGGTCAAGAAAAAATTCACCTAAACCCTCTAAAAATCATAGAAAAATATTCTCTAGCATTTACACCCTTCAATTTGGTCATTAGAACCCATTTGACTTAGAATGGGGTCTCAGACAGATATTTGTCCTAAATTAGGTTTTTGCATAAATTTTCTAGTAAAACGAGGTCAAATCCAAAATCCAACTTTACCATTGGATTTCTTAGGTGCCAATTAGGTTTGTACCAAAATTTGGACCCAAGATGAGTTTGCCTTGACCTAGTTTGCAAAAAGGTCCAACTTGATTATATTTCTACCCCTAACTTTCAAGAACCCTTACAAACAACCCCCTAGATTCTTCATCATTTTTGCAATTAGGTCGCTCTACCATTATAGTGGAGGAATCCTACTCTGATGAGCTTTGGAAGGAGAGTTCTCCCTGATTGCTTAGAGAATCTCTTCCAAAATTGGAAGAGAGATTCTCTACAAAGTTCTCTCTTGTCTGAACCCTCATTTGATCCCTGACTCTTTCCCAATCTCTCATGTGAACGCATGAGAGATATGGGTATCTTAATGGCTTCCAACTCCGGCGAGCTATCCTTGCTTGGGAAGCTTGCTTTCCAAGCCCAAACCGACCTTCAAAGCTCTATTTAAAGGAGCCCAGACCTCTCTGATCTCCTCATGCTCGAATTCGGCCGCGAACACCCCTAATTCCTCTCTTCCCTTCATGGCCATAGGTTCCTCGATGTTCGACGGCCTCCCCCACTCCTCCTCGTCGTCCAATCGCCATACCTGCAGCGAATTCCTCCTCCTTGACTTCATCCGCACCTCACCGTACCCGTAGGCATCTCCTTCTCTTCGTCCTCGTCGATCTCCACTCACTGGAGCCACTCTTCGTCTCCGACGCCGGCCACACCAGACTCGACACCTCTGCTCGCCCCCGTCATCTCTTCACCTCCTAGCTAAGCTTCCTCTCCCCTCTACATTCTTCTCCACCCATTATTTTTCAAAATCGACCACTGTCGACCTCCATCACCTCCATCCCTTCCATCTCCGACCACCTACTCTGGCGAGGCCGCTCCACCTCCACAGGCCATCCCAACCCTCGTCGGCAAGCCCATAAGCTTCCCTGCACTCCACTGAATACTTCCCCTCACTCCACTCACTGTGCCACTCACTCATGCACCTCACCGAACACACCCACACCTTCGCAGATAGTGTGCCCTAGACACGCTCGCACAGGCACCCCCACACCACGCCAACCACCCCAGCATCTTCGCCATGATCCGGTGACCCGTTCTGAACATTTTGACGTGGCCGCAAGGCTGTGCTAGTGATTTCAGATTCAGCCACCGGCTACCATTACTACCAAGCTTGAAGCAAGCTCAAAGCCGCTCTAAGTCACGCTCTACTCCAGGAGAGAACCCCAGGCAGTGTGGATTTGAGGCACGCATGCATCCTGGCCTTTGATTGGCGTCGAAGGACTCTGTAGCCTCACCAATTGAGGAAACCATCTGCTGCTGCCGTGCGTAAACGAAGGTGGGGCATTTAGTCCTGCCTCAGAAGTGGAAGGCTGCCTGTGTACGCATAGAGGGAAAAGGTGTTAGAGGCTTATCCCCTCCAACATTGAGGGTGAGGTCCTCCTCTTCCCCTCTCACGAACTCATCCACGATATGGCATCCAGACCTGGTCATGACCCGACTACTCGATCTATTCACTCCTCGCTCACCACACACACTGGTTAGCTTAGACCCGGGTCTGCGTTAGGTTTGATTACCCTACCGGTTAAAGGCTCTAGGAGAGTGGCTCTAAAATAGAAAAGAGAGAAAGAGAGAAGAGAGCTACGCAGGGGAAGGGGGGTTTCGCTCTGAGGAATTTACCTTTGACACTTAGTCGAATTCAGAGAACGATCAAGGCTGAAGGAAGAAGGGAAGAAGAAGAGAAGGCCAGCATAGCTCAAGGCCAAGGTAGAAGAAAGAAGAAGAAGCAAAGGCAGAATGCAAATCTAAAGGAAGAGAAGGCCAAAGACAAAGAAATAAGAAGAAGAAGCCAAAGAAAGAAGAGAAAGAAGAAGAGGGCTCGCAAAGGCAGAGAGAGACAGAGAGAGAAAGAGAAGGATTGGAATTTAGACAGAAGCCAAAGAAGAAGATGGAAGGATAAGAGAAAAGAAATTAGACACTTTAAGTTGTTTGAGTAAAGAATTAGATGACATATTTTAGCCTCATTGCATATTTTTACATTGAATCATTTTGTGATATTGTAGGAGTATTTGGTGATCTACATCACCATTTTACTCCCATATTTTTGCACTCTGATATGACTACTATTACAATTTCTTTCAAGTTTAAATTATGTTCTTGATTTCTAAATACCAATTTGTTTCCTATGTTCGACCTCAAAAATCTTTTCGAGTAATAAAATTATATCTATTGTGAACGCTTTTTCGGTTGCACTACAATGCAATACTTTTAAATACCGATTCAACGCTCTCAACATTTTGGCACCGTTGCCGAGGAGCAACGAGCAATTTTGAATTCTTGATTACAATTTCTGATTTGGTACTAACTTGGTATATCTCTTTTTGTTGTGGTTGTTTCAGGGAAAAGATTCATAGAAAGACAGTTGCACATCAAACATGCAAGAGGCAGGTAATTTCTGATTACTTTCTCTCTTAAGCCCCTCATTCATAAAAGGAAAAAAGGATAAAATCAATTAGGGCTACTTGCTTTACATTCTTAGCTAATTCATCAAGTTTCCTGATTTGATTTCAAGAACAAATCTGATTTGTGCACCCATTTAAGGTAACTAGGGCTACCGCATTCTTGTTTGAGCCCTTGATATCACATGTGGCAAATTAAATTGGACCAAAATTAAAGCCAATTAAGGATTTCAATTTAGGGTTTTAGAGACACACCTTCATAAGCAAGAATCAACTCTCCAAAATGATGTGTGCCTAAACCTTGGTTGAAGTGATTTATTCAAGAAAACCCTAAAAATTCAGGCTCTTAATCTCACTTGAATCCTAAAAGAAGGGAC
Source organism: Thalassia testudinum (assembly GCA_037157565.1). Lineage (NCBI taxonomy): Eukaryota > Viridiplantae > Streptophyta > Magnoliopsida > Alismatales > Hydrocharitaceae > Thalassia > Thalassia testudinum. Next base: position 1,746,977 of record JAZHRO010000073.1, on the reverse strand, counting down.
CTAAAACTTCTCAAAGGACAAATAGGTGAAGTTGACCCACCTTGTTGGGTCAGCCAACATTGAAATTAGGTCACTTTCTACACTCAATACATTTAAAGTTCAAGTGAAATCTTAAGCACCCTTACTCTTTGATAAAACTGGTAGACTTAAGAGGTCAAGTCCCCATTCTGGTCTACCTGGAACATCAGTGACAAGAGAGGTCGGGTGGGGGAAACCCTGTAACCCGTGGGGGTGCACTACCGTGTAGGGGTCTTTGCAGGACTCTCCCTCTCTGGCTGCTCAGGTATTTCTCAGGTGAATGGCTTTCTAACTAAGGGGTATCATCTGCCCCGAACCTCTATAGTCATCCAAAGTTTTTGGGTGTCTTGATTGGGTCCATCACATTCTACTCTCATCCAGACCATTTGTGCATGTTCGGTAGGAGGTCATTAAGACCATCCTTGAGGCCTCCTTTTGTTATTCACTCCTGTCGAGGCCAGGCCTCGACTTCTGTGTTTGTGTAGCAATACCATCACATAGAAATCTCCTCTGATTCATCTGAACCCAATTCTCCTTATATCATCATGGCACAACTTGTAGAAGAAGAGAATAACCTTAAGAACCAACTTCAGCACCTTAATGATTTATTCCAAGCCTTTGTGAATCCACCGCCGCGTCCTATGATGTGAGATCATTACAATATCGCTGCGGTGCCAATCGAACCTCAAGTCCAAATCCCGGTTGGAGGTCCTGATTCTGAACTCAAGCCCAACATGATTCATGCTATTCCAAAATTTCATGAGCTCAATTCCGAGGATCCTTTCCAGCACATCAAACAACTCAAGCATTTGGCCCAGACCTTCGGGTTAGATGTCCAAAATTGGAATATCCTTCTGATGAAGATGTTCTTCTTCTCTCTCATGGACAAATAATCTCACTGGTATCATACTCAAATGCATCCAATCAACACATGGGTTGAACTACAAATCGAATTTCTAAAAAAGTTCTTCCCAGTTGGGCGCACAAATGCTTTACGACACTAGATCACACACTTCACACACTAGCCTGGAGAACCACTTCACGAGGCATGAGTGATGAGAACCTCATCATGAGCCATAACTAGCTCATTTTGACCTAATACAAAGGATAAAAGCTCCTACATAACTCAAGGAAAGGCTTAGCTTAGAGAATTATGAGTTTAAGAAGAAAACAGAAACTAAGGGGTAAAAATGCAATTTCACCAATTCAATTTGAAAACAGGGTAACTCAAGGTCCAAACATAGGTCAAAATAACCTAATAAGAAGAAAAGTGGGATGAGATGACTCAAAGAGGGCTACAGCAACACCAAGGAATTAAATGACATCCTGTAACCCTAAAAACAAACCCACTTAAATACAAGAGGTTCGAGGCAGAGAAAAAATCAAATAAACCCTCTAAAATTCATAGAAAAATAATCTCTAAGGTTTAGAACCTTCAAGTTGGCCTTGGGAACCCATTTTGACCTACATTGAGAACCATGCCCAATTAACAACTTAACTTGGGTTTTTGCGTAATTTGACCGATCAAACAAGGTTTAATATAGAAATGAAATTCACCATCCGAATCCTTAGGTCCTAATTAGTCATGTATAAAAACTTGAGCCTAAGAAGAAACCTTCTTAACCAACTTTACACTTTGGTCCTCATATATTTACTTTTTGGCCCTCAACTTTTGAACACTCACATTTTGGCCCCTAACTCTCCTTCGTTCTTTGCGTTTCGGTCCCTCCTGCAAAACCTGAGCAGCACCATGCTTCGGCGTCCTTGCGCAGAGCATGGCGCCGCGCAGGGTGAGGGGGGGCCTGCCAAGTCAAATGGGGGTGCCCTGCATCGTCAGCCGTCGCAGGAGCACCCCCCTGAGTGCTGCAACCACCCATACCGGCCGTACAAACGCATGGACGGTATGGGTCTCCTTCCTCCGGCAAGGGAGGCACGTCGCCTCCCTCAGCCCTCCTCTCCGTCTCTACCTCTATAAAAACCCCACAAGCTCTGCCGTTCTCCGGAGCTCGGTTTTGACGGAGAAATTCCCCCCCCTTTCCTCTCTTCCCACTCCGACAGAGGCCCCCTTGCTCCGGCGGTTCCTCCTCCTCCTCCTCGTCGCTCTGCCGCACTACCAGCAGCAGGGCTGCCTTCACCTCCTCTTCCCGCGTCGCGCCGTACCCAGCTCGCGCTCTCCCGCTATCTCCTCGCCGCCGCCCTCTCTCTCTCTGTGCACCTTCTTCTCCGGCGACAGTCGATACGACTGTCGCCCTGCTCCGGCCCCCCCTCGTCCCTCCGAGTAGGTACAATCTTTCCTCTTCCTCCCCTCTTTCTTTTCCTTACTGTAATTTGCATAACCACCCCTCGACCGTGCCTAATCACCCTCACCTTCTCCATCTCCGGCCAAACTCCGGCGACCCGCTCCCGTCACTCCAGCACCCCACACGGCTCGCCGACCCTCACAGAACCTCCACCTCCTCACCCTGATCAACCTCCGCCCTTTCACTTCCCACCAATCGCCCTCTGCAGACCCACCGACCAAACCCATCTCCCAACCTGCAGTTTGACCCAGGGCGGCCCTTAGGCTCTGCCCCGCCACCTGCAGACTCTCCGACCACCTTCGCCGTGCTACGACGAAGGTCCTCCGCGTATCTGATTAGGCCGAGAGGCCGTTTCTCTGTGAGCAGGTACTTCGCTCGCCGCCGCCATTGCTGAGTGAAGCAGCTTCTTCAACCTGCTCCTCCAGGCGTGACACGCCCAGGTTAGACTCCCAGGCTACGCGGGGCATCTCCGCAAAGAAGTCCCAGGCTGCAGTTGGGGAAAAGCCTTCGCGTGGAGCCTCGATTGTGCACTGCCTCCTCCGCGTGGGCGTCCAATTGGGGTGGGACATTTAGTCCCACCTCGGAAACTCACTGAGGCGAGCGGGCGCTTAAAGGAAAAAAGTGCCTTAAGCTGTTCGCCTCAGATCACGGGGTGAGGTCCCCTTCACCCGCCCGATTACCCGGCCTCATCCGCTCTCATGCCCCGCGGACCTGGCCCGACCCGATTAGCCCGTCCTGCACTCCTCGCCCACCACCGCACGCCGGTGGGCCTGGACCCGGGCGCGACCCACGTACCCGACTTTCCAGTAGCTTTGGGAGAGCTATCCTATGAGTGAATTCTGAGAGAGAGACGCGGGGGAGGGTAGAGTAGGTTTTGCCGTCTGATTGAACTTTGAGTGTGCAGGCACAGGTGAAAAAGAAGAGAAGGCAGGAAGAAGAAGGACTGCGAGAAGAAGAAGAAAGCCACAGAGAGAAGAAGAAAAGACGCACTGTAGCAGCAGCTACTTAAGTCGTCTGATTGAAAAATCAGGCGACGCTCTGAAGGCAAAGAAGAAGGAGAAGAAAAGAAGAACAGGACCGCAAGGGAGAAGAAAAAGAAAGAGACGGACAAAAAGAAGAACAGAAGAGAAGGCAAGAAGAAAACAAGAAAAGAAGAACAGAGCAAGAATAAGAAGAACGAAGAAAACTGAAGACTCAAAGAGAAGAGAAAAGAAGACAAAGAAGAGAAGAAGAAGAAAGAAGCCAACAAGACAAATCTCTTTCTCTCTCTCTTTATTTTTTGTAATAGAAATTTCATACCTCTAGAATACAACTTGCTCCCTGAGTTCGACCTCGGGAGAACTTTCATTTCCGAGTAAAAATTGTAATAATGGCAATGAATATCTGTACTACAACGTAATTTCTACAACAAAATCTAGTCACAACGCCGTTATCAATGGGGTCATTTCCTGGATCTCATGCGGAAGTGCCCCCATCACGAAGTCCCTAAATGGGAACAAGTCCAATCTTTTTACCAGGGACTCCGTGAAGATATCTGTTTATTCGTCAATGCAACTTGCGGGGGAAATATCATGGGTCAACATGAAGACACTGTGTGGGAGATTCTTGAGAATATGTGCAAAAACTCCATCAATAATGACTCCATGGGCTTATTCGATCGGACGAATGCCCACGCATCGAAAAATCCAAGGGGAGCACATGAGATGCAGGGCCTGTCCGCATCTGTGGACTTGGAATTGATGGCCAGTCATTTGGATAAGGTCTCTATCATTGAGAAAAATGTGGATGAGCTAACTCGACATCTGCAGCAAGCCACCTTTGCGCAAAACCCGTTTGCATAGCTGCCCTTTGGGTGGGAAGCTGTGCATAACATCTATCATCGATCTTCTTAGGGGATGGACCCGTATCCACCCCCGTCTGACTCTAGGACCGAAGGAAACTCTGATCTTACATACTCTAGTTGGGGGAACTCTGAACCCTCATACTCTGACTTGTCTGAGGTTCCTCAGACCTGCGAGGACCTCAATGCCATCTAGAATGACCCATTCTCTAATACCTATAACCCTAGATGGCGGAATCATCCCAATTTCCTATGGGTGGGAAATAATCAGAATCAGAGACCACTATATCAACCTCGTCCACAAGCTCCTCATTCATTTCAGTTGCCTCAGCCTCGACCCAACCCCATTTATCAATCTGGGCCAACTTAGACAGATCAAATGACCCTCATCCTTCATACTCTGGCTGACATTCAAAAGACAAATGCGGCTATGCAGAAGCAGCACAAAGACGAGATCATAGAGGTTCGCAATTAACTCACCCAGATGGCGAATTCCCGCCAACCTAGCACACTCCCTTCTTAACCTCTGCCGAATCCGAATAACATGCCGAACCAAAGGTGCATTATGAACCCAAATCCAGGCAAGCCCACATGATTTATCAGGCCCCTTATGCTCCATCGCCCGACAAGATGGAAGCTTCGACATCATACTTGGGATTTCAGTAGTAGCCACTTATTTTACCAACATCGAACCAGAACCAAGCAGGCCTAAATTCAGTTACAACCCATAGTGGCAAAGCAACACAAGACCCACCTTACCCAAGCCACTTTCAACCTGGTAGTGCTAACCCAAGCCCTAGGATAATTATCCAGGGCACCCTTTTCCCAGATTAAGAACCTGGACCGATTTTAGAGGAACCATCAAGGGTTCCATTTAACGAGGCCTTGACCAAGGAAAAGAGGACAAACAAACCTATGGCACCTGAGGAGGACCTGGTCAAGCTCTTTGAAAAGGTCCAGATAAACATCCCCTTGATGGATGCAATTCGCCACGTACCGACTTACGCACGATTTCTGAAAGACGTGTGTACACTTAAGCGTAAGCTGTGAACCAAAAGTGGGAGCCCAATCATATTGTCTGAGCAAGCCAGCTCTGTAATTTTAAGCAAACTCCCACCTATGGCAAAAGACCTAGGTACTCCCCTGATTACCTGTATAATTGGTGATATCCAATTTGATAGAGCTTTATTGGATCTAGGAGCCTCCATAAACCTAATACCTACATCCCTACTTGACCATCTTGAGGAATCTAAGCTCAAACCGACAGAGGTGACATTACAGTTGGTAGATGGATCTATTAAGTCACCTAATGGACTTCTTGAAGATGTCATTGTTAGGGTTCAGGATTTCTATTTCCCGATGGATTTCGTAGTCTTGGCTATGGATGCTCCAAAAAATCCAAGGAATACACCAATTATACTAGGGTGACCCTTTCTGGCCATTGCTAAGGCCAAATTGAACTAAAATTTGTTAACCAAACAATAAAGATTGACATCCTTAAGGCCCAACAAGGGATTAATTGCGGTGTTATAGAACAGATATGTGATATCAAGGCTGTGGTTGCAACCCATATATTGAGGAAGACCTGACTACTTCTGATCAACCACAAAAGGATCAAAACCTGCAATCAGAGGAGTCCGAACTTGACCTAGACACACCCATAACTCCCTCCCTTACTCCTGACACACATCCTGAACCACTTGCTGCTGCTAATAACCCTATCTTGGAACTCAAGCCTCTTCCTGAGCATTTGAAGTACGTCTTTTTGGGTTCCAATCAGACATTTCCTGTGATTATCAATTCCAGACTCACACCTGATCAGGAATCATGTCTGATTATTGTCCTCCAGCAACATCGAAGAACCATTGGATGAACTTTCGATGATTTGACTGGCATCAGCCCTGCTTACTGCACACACCGCATCTATACTGAAGAGGGTACACGACCTTCCTGTGAAATGTAGAGACGTCTGAATCCTAATCTGCAGGAGGTCGTGAAAAAGGAGATCATCAATTGGTTAGATGCTGGGATCATCTACCCGATCTCCAACAATCGGTGGGTGAATCCAATCCAGGTTGTGCCTAAGAAGGCAGGACTCACCGTGATCACGACTGAAATCAGAGAAATCATACCGACTCGTGTGGCAAATTCATGGAGAGTCTGCATTGATTACAGAAGACTCAATACCTTCACAAAGAAGGATCATTTCCCACTACCATTTATTGATTAGATCCTCGAGAAACTAGCGGGAAATAGGTTCTACTTTTTGGATGGGTACCTCAGTTATAACCAGGTGGCCTGAGGATCAAGAAAAGACCACTTTCACCTGCCCCTTCGGAACATACGCATTCCAAAGGATGCCGTTCAGTCTCTGCAATGCACCTGCTACTTTTCAGCGGTGCATGCTTACCATATTCTCAGATATGGTAGGTGATTATCTGGAAGTCTTCATGGATGACTTTTGAGTGTTTGGTGAATCATTTGATGATTGCCTCCTACACTTGGTCCAGATCCTTAGGCGGTGCATTGACATGAATCTGGTTCTTTCCTGGGAAAAGAACCATTTCATGGTGCCTGAAGGAATTGTCTTGGGACATCTCATATCAGAAAAAGGCATCCAGGTCGATCGAGCCAAGGTGAATCTGATTTCCAAACTCCCTATGCCTAGCTCAATTAAGGACATCCGATCTTTCCTAAGGCACGTCGATTTTTACCGTCGATTCATTCCTGATTTCTCAAAGATCACGTGCCCCTTGACTACTCTACTATCTAAGGATGTTCCTTTCGAAATCTCCAAAGAATGCACTCAAGCATTTGAGATCCTACGTGATCGAGTTATCCAAGCTCCGATCCTACAGTCCCCAGATTGGTCTCAACCCTTTGAGATCATGTGCGATGCATCTAATTTCGTTGTAGGAGTGATACTTGGGCAAAAAATTGACAGGAAACCTGTGGTCATCTACTACGCTAGCACGACACTTGATGGGGCTCAGCGTAACTACATAGTTACTGAGAAAGAGCTGCTAGCCGTAGTATTTTCCATAGAATAATTCAGATCATTTCTTCTGGGTTCCCGTGTTATCATTTACTCTGATCACACAGCTGTGAGGCATCTCCTTGTGAAGAAGGATGTAAAACCTTGACTAATCCGTTAAATCTTGCTGTTGTAAGAATTTGACCTCGAGATTCATGACAAGGCGGGAAAACAGAACATGGTAGCAGATCACTTATCTCACCTTCCTTCTGATATTATCGACCCTTCTGGAACCATTACGGAACATTTTCCAGATGAGCACCTTTTGACTATCAGTACAGGGCTTCCATGGTTTACTGATCTAATAAACTACCTGGCATCACATCAGATCTCGTCCGATTAGCCGAAGGCCAAGAAGGACAAATTGCTTTCCGATGCCAAGTATTACTTCTGGGAAGACCCGTATCTCTTCCCCATCGGTCCTAATCAAATCATTCGATGATGTGTCTCAGAAGAGGAAATACAGGGCATCTTGTCCTTCTGCCATGACCAAGCATGCGGTGGACACTTCTCAGGTCATAAAATCGCAGCAAAAGTCCTCCAGTGTGGCTTCTATTGGCCCACGATTTTCAAAGATGCTTACAATCACTGTAGGGCATGCACTCGTTGTTAGACCTTAGGCAACATGAGCTACCATGATATGATGCCCTTAAGCCAATTCTCGTATGCGAAATCTTTGATGTCTGGGGGATTGATTTTATGGGACCCTTTCCTGTTTTGGATGGCTTCGAGTACATTCTACTCGCTGTTGACTACGTGTCCAAATGGATCGACGCCATTCCGACCTGAACCAATGATCATAACTTAGTTATCAAATTTATTCATCAGAACATCTTTTCTCAGTCTAGGATCCCACGTGCTATAATCTCTGATGGAGGGACCCATTTCACTAATGCTTAGTTCAGGTCACTGATGACCAAATACGGGGTGTCACACCGAATCTCTACTCCTTATCACCCCCAAACTAATGGTCTAACTGAGCTATCAAATCAGGAGATCAAGAAAATCCTCCAAGTTATTGTTCGACCTGACAGGAAAGACTGGTCATCCCGACTTCCGGAAGCTTCGTGGGCTTATAGGGCCACCCACAAAACCCAATTAGGTATGTCTCCCTTCAGATTGGTGTACAGGAAGGCATGTCACCTCCCCGTCTAATTGAAGCACAAAGCCTATTGGGCAATACGGAACTACAATCTAGATCTTTCTAAGGCTGGAACCCACACAAAGCTTCAAATGAGCAAGATCGATGAATTACGCCATGACGTGTATGAGAACTTGCGAATTTACAAAGAGCGGGTTAAGGCCTTTCACAACAAGCACATATCCAGAAAGATCTTTCACCCCGGTCACAAAGTCCTACTATTTGATGCCAAGCTCAAACTATTCCCAAGAAAACTCAGATCAAAATGGATCGGACCTTACCTTGTCCGACGAATCTTTGGAAATGGAACCATTGAGATCAGCCCACTCAGCCACGATTTAGAACCTTTCGTCGTGAATGGTCAGAGACTCAAACCGTTCATTGACCTTACCGATACAAATTTGGCTGAGACATCCTTTGCCCCCCATTCTCCCTGAGCTCATTGCGCCCAGCCGACGGCGTAAAACTCAGCACTTAACGGGAGGCAACCCGTCATTTTTGAAAAACTTGAAACCTTTCTTGATATTCCTATGCTGAATTCATATTTCACTTTAGGGTTCATCCATTAGAACAGCCGACCCCACCTTAAGTACTCGTACCTGAGCTTGAAATCGTCTGCAAACAGTCATCTCGACCCGTTCGCCTACCCAGAACCTATTCTAATGAATGAGCTAAGCTGAACTTGAACCCACCTAATTTACAATGGGAACATTGCAAATCGTAGGCATGGGGGGTATGAAAGTGCAAAACGTCGTAAAATCATCTCACAAGAAAAGGTCTCATAAAAAAAAATCACATATTCCAAAAATACCAAAAAAATGAAAAAATTTGCAAAAAAGAACAAAAAATGAGAGGAGAGAAAATTTTGGGGCCATACAAATCTTGAGGAGAAAAAGGAAAAAGTGAAAACTATCAAAAAGGAGCACAAGTTAAAAAGAAAAAGAAAAGAGATAGTCATTGGTAAGAAATTAAGGGATTAACTGAGTTCTAGACCATATCAAGAGAAAGAAAATGAAAGGCAAAAAGTGCTACTAAAATACAGAAGCGATTAGCAGGAACGCTGATTTTAGGCCTCTTGGGCTGTACTCCTAGGCTTAAAAATTCAAGTATCCGCTAAGATCTAGATAGTCCTCAAGAGGTTGGGGAAAATGCAAAGCTTAAGTATTAGGTCTAAGGCTTAGAGAGTATTCGACTTCGTTAACTGACCTCTGGTTTGCGAGACTCAGTAACCTAAGCACCCCAATCCACACACAGTTTGGTTCAGTGTGCATAAGTATCAAAATCACGCAAATGCGTTCAAATCGTTCTAAAAAAGTTGCCTAGATTAGGAGCGACTGATCAAGACAAGTTGATTTGGACGAGTTCCCGACATGGAGAGGTGGGATATTTCCCTCGAAGATGCGTAATAACATATCATCTCCTCGGTGCTTGTCTCCTAGGATATCTACATATCCTACCGGGGGCATGTAAGTACCCTATGCTGGTTTAGATGCCATGGGCGGTATTATCATGAAATGTCGATTGCCAGGGTCTGGACTTAGCTATAGAACTCCATAGGCAGGATTATCTCGAAATCTTGAAAGCCAGGGTCCTGGGGGTTGTCATGGGCGGTGCTATCTCGAAGCATCAATTGCCAGGGACCCTTCAAGGATTGATGATGGGGACCAGGAATCGGATACAGACCATGTTGTGAAGCTAATCTAAAGCTAGAAATAAAAAGAAAAGAGAGAGAAAACTCTCCAAAAAGAAAATTCCTCTGTCTCTCTCTTACAAAAAATGCACTGCAAACTGAACCTAGGCTAAAATATGTTACAAGCACGGGTGCTTTAACCACGGAGTCCAACGAACCTTAGAATAGTTCCTGTGGGCCTTAAAAACCTTCGCGGCAGACTAAGGCTAGAGCTGGTCAGGTCTAGATCTTGGTTGGTACTTGAGTACCTCTAGGCGTACTATCAGCATTCTAACCTAATCTACAGAAGAAAGCACACATCATAGTTTTTGAACATCAAAGGAACTCATGGTCTAGAATCAAAGTTTAAACCTTAAAATGTTTGCTAAGGGACTAGCAAAGGCTAGGCATGGGACTATGATGGGAACACCATCATGAGCCCTAACTAGCTAATTTTGACCCAATTGAGAGAATAAATGCTCCTACATAACCAACTGAAGGTCCTAATTCACTGCATAACCTTTCTGAGAGAAAAAATAAGAAACTAGGGGTAAAACTATAATTTTACCAATGCAGTATAACAATGGGTTATCTTAGAGGCTAAACAAAGGTCAAAGGATCTTAATAATATAATAAGTAGGTTGGATTTGACAGAAAAGGGTTTGTATTTGTTCTATGAATTAAATGACTTCTTGAAACCCTAAAACAGACCTACTTGTTTAAACAAGGTTTTGGTCAGGATAAAATTCACCTAAACCCTTTACAAATCATAGAAAAATATTCTCTAGGGTTTAGACCCTTCAATTTGGCCATTAGAACCCATCTTGACCTAGAATGGGGTCTCATACAGATATTTGCCCTAAATTAGGTTTTTGCATAAATTTCCCAATCAAACGATGTCAAACCCAAAATCCAACATCACAATTGCATTCCTTAGGTCCAAATTAGGTTTCTACCAAAATTTGGACACAAGATGAGTTTACCTTGACCTAGTTTGCAAAAAGGTCCAACTTGAATACATTTCTACCCGTAACTTTCAAAATCCCTTACAAACAACCCCTAGCTTCTTCATCATTTTTGCAATTAGGTCCCTCCACCATTATAATGGAGGAATCCTACTCTGGCGATCTTTGGAAGGAGAGTTCTCTCTGATTGCTCAGAGAATCTATTCCAAAATTGGAAGAGATATTCTCCATGAAGTTCTCTCTCATCTGAACCCTCATTTGATCCTTGATTCTTTCACAATCTCTCATGCGAATGCATGAGAGATATGGGTATCCTAACGGCTTCCAACTCCGAAGAGCTTTCCTTGCTTGGGAAGCTTTCTTCGCAAGCCCTAACTGACCTTCAAAGCTTTATTTAAAGGAGCCTAGACCTCTCTAATCTCCTCACGCTCGAATTTGGCCACGAACACCCCTAATTCCTCTCTTCCCTTCACGGTCGTAGGTTCCTCGACGTCCGGTGACCTCCCTCACTCCGCCTCATTGTCCGACCGCCATACCTGCGGCGAATTCCTCCTCCTTGACTTTGTCCGTGCCTCGCCGTACCTACAGGCATCTCCCTCTCTTCGTCCTCGCCGATCTCCACTCATCGGAGCCACTCTTTGTCTCCGGTGTCGGCCACATTAGACCCGACGCCTCCGCTTGTACCCGTCGCCTCTTCACCTCCCAGATAAGCTTCCTCTCCCCTCTACATTCTTCTCCATCCTTTATTCTTCAAAATCGACCACTGCCGACCTCCATCACCTCCATCCCTTCCATCTCTGACCACCTACTTCGACGAGGCCACTCCACCTCCACAGGCCATCCCAACCCTCGCTGACAAGCCCATAAGCTTCACTGCACTCCACTGGACACTTCCCCTCACTCCACTCACTGCACCACTCGCTCACGTACCTCATCGAACACACCCACACCATCGCACACAGTGTGCCCTAGACACCTCACATAGGCACCCCCACGCCACGCCAACCACCCCAGCATCTTCGTCTGCTTCGGCGACCTAATTGAACATTTTGACAAGGCCGCAAGGCTGTGCTAGTGATTTTAGGTTTAGCCACCGGCCGCCATTACTGCCAAGCTTGAAGCAAGCTCCAAGCCGCTCTAGGTCACTCTCTGTTCCAAGAGAGACCACCAGGTGGTGCGGATTTGAGGCATGCACGCATCCAGGCCTTTGATTAGCATCGAAGGACTCTGCAGCGTCGCCAATTGAGGAAACCATCTGTTGCTGCCTTGAGCGAACGAAGGTGGGACATTTAGTCCCACCTCGAAAGTGGAAGGTCGCCTGTGTATGCATAAAGGGAAAAAGTGTTAGAGGCTTATCGCGTCCAACACTGAGGGTGAGGTCCTCCTTCCCCCATTTCACGGACTCGTCCACGATATAGCCCACGGACCTGGCCATAACCCGACTACCCAACCTATTCACTTGCTCACCACACACACCGGTGAGCTTGGACCCGGGTCTGCGTTAGGTCCGATTACTCGACCGGTTAAAGGCTCTAGGAGAGCGGCTCTGAAATAGAAAAGAGAGAAAGAGAGAAGAGAGCTACGTAGGGGAAGGGGGGTTTTGCTCTGAGGAGTTTACCTTTGACACTTAGTAAAATTTAGAGAAAGATCAAGGCTGAAGGAAAAAGGGAAGAAGAAGAAGAGAAGGCCAGCATAGCAGAAGGCCAGCATAGCTAAAGGCCAAGGCAAAAGAATGAAGAAGAAGAAGCAAAGGCAGAAGGCAGATCTAAAGGAAGAGAAGGCCAAAGGCAAAGAAAGAAGAAGAAGCCAAAGAAAGAAGAGAAAGAAGAAGAGGGCTTGCAAAGGTAGAGAGAGACAGAGAAGTGAAAGAGAAGGATTGGAATTCAGATAGAAGGCAAAGAAGAAGAAGAAGGAGAAGAGAAAAGCAATCAGACACTTTAAGTCATCTGATTAAAGAATCAAATGACAGATTTTAGCCTCATTGCATATTTTTACATTGAATCATTTGGTGATATTGTAGGAGTATTTGGTGATCTACATCACCATTTTACTCCCATATTTTTGCACTTTGATACAGCTACTATTACAATTTCTTTCAAGTTTAAATTGTGATCTTGATTTCTAAATATCAATTTGCTCCTTGTGTTCAACCTCAGAAATCTTTTCGAGTAATAAAATTATATCTATTGTGAATGCTTTTTCAGCTACACTACAATGCAATACTTTTAAATACTAATTTAGCGCTCTCAAGAGTTGGGAAGGAAGTGTAACAAGCTGGTGATAACTTGCTAGTTGGGTCATTAGATTACGAAGTTCAGTGATTTCTTCTTTGTGCTATTTTTGCATGTCAACCAAGTTTTGAGGAATCAAAGATGTCTGATCTTCCTTAGGTGGTCTAGGTTGGAAATTTTGAGTGGGCCTTGGTTGGGTAGGCTAATAAGGATGCGGAGCCTATGGTTGGGGTTGAAATTGAGGTCTTGGATTCGGGTTATTTCCCGGCCACGAAAAGTTAGGATGATTATGCCATCCAGAGTTGTAAGTGTTGGAGAAAGGATTATGCTGAATGGTGTGGAGATCCTCGCAGGTCTGAGGAGCTTCGAGATAATTAGGGTACGAGGGTTCAGAGTTCCCCCAACTGTGATGAGTTGGCATGGAGTTGCCTCCAAAGCCATAATCAGATGGGGGTGGATATGCATCTATCCCTGGGGAGTGGTAGATGTTGTGCGCAGCCACTCTTCCTATGGGTGGGTGCGCGTATGTGCTTTGAGGTGCAGAGGTGGATTTGTGTAGATGACGAGTGATGTCGTCCACCTTCTTTTCGATAATGGAGACCTTATCCAATTGACTGGCTATCAACTCCAGATCAATGGATGTGGAAAGGCCTCGAGATTCGTGTACCCCCTGATTGTTTGTCAATGTGTTGGTGGACGTCCGGTCGTATGCACCTAGTGACTCATTGTTCAGGGAGTTCTCTTACATGTTCTCGAGAATCTCCCAGATCGTGTCCTCATGTTGACCCATGATGTTACCACCACAAGTTGCATTGACAAATAGCTTAATGTTGTCACGGAGACCGTGGTAAAAGGATTGAACTTGTTCCTACTTTGGAACTCCATGATGGGGGCACTTACACATGAGATCTAGAAATCGATCCCATGCCTCGTGTAGAGATTCTCTCGCTCCTTAAGAGAAGTGAGTGATTTGGTGCCGCATTGTGTTTGTACGACCAATGGGGTAGAATTTTTGCTGGAAGGCGGTTTGAAGTTCTCCCCATGTGTTGATCGTGTGTGGTTGAGTCAGAAACCAGTCAGTGACTTTGTCAGCCAGAGAGAATGAGAAGAGTTTTAAGAGTAATCCGTTCCGATTTGTACATTTGCCCCAAAAGTGTGGACCAGATGTTTTAGGTTTTTGATGTGCTGGAAAGGATCCTCAAAGTTCGAGCCATGAAATTTTGGGGTCATATGAAGCATGCTAGGCTTGAGATCCACCTCGGGTCCTCCCGTGGGAATGTTGATTCGGGGTTCGATCTCCACCGCTGTAGGATTATAGTGATCTCATATTTGAGGACGCTGTGGTGGGTTGATGATGGCGTTGATTTGATTTTCTAAATCATGGACTTGTTGCTCAAGGTTAGGTTGATCTTCTTGGTGATCCATAGCTGATAAGGGGGAAGTAGGTTCTAAATTAGAAGCTATGTCAATGTGATCAGGTTGTTGCACAATCACAGAAGTCGAGGCTTGACATCGATGAGAGTGAATAGCTAATGGAGGCCTCAAGGGTGGTCTTAAGGACCTCCTCTCGAACATGCACCGATGGAGTAGATGAGGGATAGCAGGTGATGGACCCAATTAAGACACCCAAAAAATTTTGGATAACTATAGAGGTTCAGGGCGGATGATACCCCTAAGTCAGAAAGTTGTCCACCTGAGAATTACCTGGGCAGCCAGGAAGGGAGAGTCCCTTAAAGACTCCTATATGGTAGAGTGTCCCCACGGGTTACAGGGTTTCCCCCACCTGACCTTCCTTGTCACTGAGAGTCCAGGTAGACCAGAATGGGGACTTGACCTATTAAGTCTACCAGTTTTAGATTAAGAGCATGGTACTTATGATTTCACTTGAACTTTAAGATGTTTTTGTGCAAGGTGACCTAATTTAAAGATTGGTTAACCTAACAAGATGGGTCAACTTCACCTGTTTTGTCCTTTGAGAAATTTAGGTCCCTCTTTTAGTGTTCAAATGAAATCAAGAACCTAATTTTTAGGATTTGTTTCAATAGATCAATTTAACCAAGGCTTAAGCACACACTGTTTGGGAAGGTTAATTCTTGATTAAGCAAGTGTGTCTCTAAAATCCTAAACTAGAAACTCTAAATGGCTCTGATTGGTCCAATTCAAATTTATCCAAATATGGTATCTAGGGCTCAAACAAGAAGGTGATGGCCCTAGACACCTTAAATCCTAAGTAGGTGCAAGGAATCAGGATTGGAATGTTCTCTAAATAGAATGTATCAAATCAGGCAACTTGATGATTAAGCTAAGAATAGAATGCAAGTTGAACCTAATTGATTTGTTTCTTCTTTTAGCTTTTTCAAAAACAGGGGCTTAGGAGAAATTGGATGGAGTTTACCTACCCCTGGCATGTTTTGATGTACAGCTGATCCTCCTCCAATGAGTCCTTGAAATAGATCATAATCAAAAGAGATAGAGCAAGTTAGTATCAAATCAGGAATTGTAATCAAGAGAACAAATTGCGTGTTGCTCCCCGGCAACTGTGCCAAAATGTTATTTGCGTTGAATCGGTGTTCAAAAGTAACATGTTGCAGTATAGTCGATAAATTGCAAAAACACTTAAAATTCATGCTTGAAAGAAATCCAAGGTCGAACGCAGGGAGCAAGTAACAATTAACTGTCAAGATTGCAATTCTATCATTAAATCCAAGCTAGAATGATATATATGATAAAGCAAATGTTTAATGAAGCAAAAAGATTAGGGTAAAATGGTGATTTGAATCACCAATTACCCCTCACAATAATAGCAAATATCTCAATAGTATCAACCAAGGAAATAAAGCCTCAAATGTATGCAATCAGATGACGGAGGCCTGTATCGGACGGCTTAAACAGTCGGTTGCAACAGTGCTTCCAAGGGTCGGGTTAAGCAGATCGAGTTGGAGCCAAGCCACGTGGACAATGTCACGGGTGAGGCAAGTGAATGGTGTGGGGGACCACACCCCCCAAGTGACTGAAGCAAACAACCTGCTTCACTTTTTCAATTTATTCGGTGTTACAGTGCCACTAGCTTCTAAGGTGGGACTAAATGTCCCACCGTCTTCGCGCGAGAGTCTGCTGATGCCTCTCCATTGAATTGGGGCTGAAGAAGACTCCCTTAGTGGTAATTGGAGACCTAGAACAACTCCTAGGCCTCGTCTGTGGCACTTGGAGGTAACACCTGATGTCGCGCGACTTGGAGCTTGAAGAATGTGGTGGCGATGGCGGAAGTAGTGGAGCTCCGGCGAGGACACCTGAAAACAAAAATATGGCCTTGGGCCAAGTCAAAGCAGTTCGAAACCTTCACCAGATGTCATGGAGTGCAACAATGGCGGTGGCGTGCCATGAAGGTGGTCGATGAGGCCTGTCGACCTCATGGAGGGTAGACGGAGAAGTGTGAGTTCGATAGAGTATTTGGAGGAGCAATCGACCTAAGTTAGGGCTTTTGCTCCTGAGGTCAAGGCGAAGGTGTATAGCGTGGAAGTGGCAGCGCAGGTGGTCTGTGGTGGCCGTTGGAGCTCATCGGAGGTATGTCGGCAAGGTGGAAGATGAAGTCACAAAGGGCGGTGCGGAAGTTGAAGCGGAGTGTCGGAGGTACTGCCGTGAAGTGGAGAAGTTGAGGAGTCGGTAGAGATAGGTAGTGGACGATGGGGAATGAAGTTTGCACCTGTTGCAGTATGGCCGGCGCCAGAGACGAAGATAGCTCCGGTGGGGTGATGATAGTGAGGATGAAGGTGGTAGGGACGTCGGCTGGTATTGTGTGACGCGGAGGGAGACGAGGAAGGAGTATCTGCTGTTGGTATTGCTATCAGACAATGAGAAGAGGCAGGGAGAGTCACCGGAGCTCGAGGAGCCTTGCGGCCGGATTAGGAGGGAAGAAATTGGGGTAGATCTGGTCAAAATCAAGCATTAGGAGAACAGTCTGACTTAGGGATTCTTTTATAGGTAGCAGGGGGTCAGTTGAAGCTTGGAATCCAAGCTTTTTAACCTTGGAAGGTTGTCGGAGTAGGAAACTTGAAGGATACCCGAATCTCTCATGCATTCGCATGAGAGATTGGGAAGGTTGTTGGGCTCAAGACTGGATTCATTAGAAAGAGGATTTCCTAAAGAGTCTCCGGTTCAATTTTGAGAAAGTTTGATTGATTAATCAAGGAGAACTCTCCAAATGAAGCTCGCCAAAGTTGTAGGAATAGGGTTTTGGTGCGGCAGGGGCCCTTTTGTGAAGATAAAGAAGTTGGGGGCCTTTTTGTAAGAAATTCAAAAGCTGAGGGGTCATGTGAAATAAAGAAAATTAGACTTGGACCAAAGTGCAAACTAGGTCGAAACAATCTCAGATTAGGCCCAAATTTTGATACAAATCTAATTTGGACCCAAGGAATCCAATGGTGAAGCTGGATTTTGGTTTTGATCTCGTCTGGCTTAGTAATTTATGTAAAAATCCAAATTAGGGTAAAAGTCTGTCTACGGCTCTGTTTTAGGTCAAGATGGGTTCTGTTGTCAACTTGAAGATGCCAAATCCTAGAGAATATTTTTATATGATTTTTAGAGGGTTTATATGAATTTTATCCTAACCAGAACCTCAGTTAATTAAGCGAGTCTATTTTTATGATTTTAGATGCCCATTAATTCCTATAATGCGTGAAAACTCGTTTCGTTCTGTATGAACCCTCTTAATTGACTCTAAAGCACATTTGACCTTTTTTCAACTCCTGAGAAAATCCGTGGTTATTCTATTTTTGTAATAGAATAGTAAATTTACAGAAATAACCCTGTAATCTTATCTTCTTCTCAAATAAGTGTTTTGTGCCCTTAAGACCTTCTGATGGATATGTAGGAGCTTTTATTCACTTAATTAGATCAAATTGAGCTAGTTATGTCTCATGATGGTGTTCCTATCAGTGACCTTAAGAGTTTCTACCTAAAGGTTTATCTTTCTAATTGGTAGCTTTCTCCTTACTTTTTCTTATCGTTTTATGGGGTCAACACAAGGGCAAGCCCAGTGTATGTCTCCCTAATTTATTCTACTTCCCTGCTTCTTCACTAGGTGTTTTGGGAATTATTTGTGCATTTTTGTGAGCTGGGCTCTGGCAACTAGCCAATGGGTTGTTATCCACGGCTACTTACCAGCCATACTTTTGTGGTGAAGTGTGGTTTATTTTCTATTTTTTTCTCCTTTCTCTATTTTTCTCTATTTTTCTTTTTTTTCTTTTTATTTTTTAGTATCATTTTTTTCTTTTTCTAAATAGGTGGCTTCCCTAATCTAAGATTTATCTAAAAGCAATAGAATGAGTATGGTCATGTAGCTAGGCTCTGGACAACTGGCCAATGGGTTGTTACCCATGATAACTTGCCAGCCATACTACCCTAGAAAGTTCATTAGCTACCTAATTTCTGTAAAAATCACCAAAAAGTGAGCCAGTGCAAAGAGTGTGTAGATGCTTAGTCTTAAAGTCCCCTCAAATCAGAGGGTGGGTTGATAAGTCATGTACTTATCACCCCAATTTATTAGCCAAATTAAAATAAAATTACTTGGTGAGGACTCGAGACTAAGTCCACATTCGTGTGGACACCTGGGCTAATTAAGCCCGAAGACTTGAAGAGTCTAAGTGTTCAGGTTCTAAAGTATCAATTCCTAAAGTTTGCAACTCCTAAAGCCTGAGTTTTCTTCTCCTGATTCTAGTTTTTTTCGTTTTTTAGATAACAGGATAGGAAATTACTGTTATGGGCTAACAAAATAATCATTTCACAAACAATCCACCCCCCATGCTCAACTAATGCAATGTATTCATTGTTCAAATTAAAGCATATAGGAGGGCAGAATTGGAAGAATGGCACCTGATTTCCATGAGATTCTGGCCAGCTCCAAACAGTCTTTACATGTACTGAGTTTAATGCCTTCTGCTAGGCGATGTTCGGCCAACAATGGTTAAGGGAAGGTAAGAGTAACCTTGTCTGAGACGGGTTCAGGGAGCACGTGGTCAACATAGGGTTTGAGGCACTGTTCATTGACCTTGGAGGAATTACCCATCTTTGGGTCAGAGATTTCGATGACCCCGTTAGGAAAAATCCTCTCAATAATGAACAGGCCATTCCACTTAGACGTAAGCTTACCGGGGAAGAGCTTTAGTAGAGAATCAAAAAGCCAGACCCTCTGGTTTGGCTCAAAGCTCTTACGTGAAATCATTTGGTCATGAAGAGCTTTGGTCCTTGCCTTATAGATTCTGGCATTCTCATAGGCATCATTTCTAAGCTCCTCCAACTCAGATAGTTGGAGTTTCCTGGTCTTCCTGACTAACTCTAGGTCGAAATTGCATTTCCTGATGGCTTAAAATGCTCAGAGTTCTAACTCTATGGGTAAGTGACAAGCTTTTCCAAACACCAGACGGAACAGAGACATACCGATAGGCGTTTTGTACACCGTACGGTATGCCCAAAGAGCATCATCTAGCTTTTGGGTCCAATCCTTCCTATCAAGCCTTACGATTTTCTCCAAAATGTTTTTGATCTCCTGACTGGAGACCTCAGCTTGTCCGTTCTTTGGGGGTGGTAAGGTGTGGAAATCTGATGATTCACCCTATATTTCACTAGTAAATTATTGAACTGGGCATGAGTGAAATGCGTGCCACCATTGCTGATAATTGCTCGAGGAATCCTGAACCGACTAAAGATATTTCTCTTCATAGAATCGATGACTGCCTTGTGGTATTGGTTCAGGTGGGAATTGCCTCAATCCATTTGGACACATAATCAATGGTGACAAAAATATACTGGTGTCCAAATGGAGGGAAGGGTCCCATGAAATCGGTGCCCTAAATGTCAAAAAATTCGACGGGAAGTATCAGGTTTAGGGGCATCATGTCTCTCTTGGCCATGTTCCCGAGTGTCTGGCATTGGTCACACAACCTTGAGAATTCCTGCACATCCTTAAATAATGACGGCCAAAAGAATCCAGATTGCAAAATTTTTGCTACCATATTTCTCCTAGAATAGTGTCTACCACATGCAGATGCATGGAAGAACTTAAGTGGACTATGGAACTCATTTTTCAGGATGCATTGATGCATAATCTGGTTGGTGCCGATGCAATACAGCTCAAGTTCATCTCGAAAATAGTATTTGGCCTCGGACATAAGTCTGTCCCATTGTTGTTTGGTCCAAACCTAGGGGATTTGACCAACGACCAAATAATTGATGATATTCACATACCAAGGGGTTTGGATACCTGAGAGTGTAAGGATAGTCTCATCCGGAAAAGTTTCAGAGATAGGGATATCTAGATAAGGAGAATCAATTAGGATTCTCGACAGGTGATTCGCAACTACATTTTGTGCCCCAGCTTTGTCCCTGATTTCAACGTCAAATTCTTGAAGTAACAGAATCCAATGAATAAGTAGTGGCTTGGCATCCTTTTTGGCCAAGAGATGTTTCAAGGATGAGTGGTCAGTGTAAATGATAACGTGACAACCTAAAAGATAAGCCCTGAATTTTTCTAAGGTGAAGACTATGGCTACCAACTTTGTTTCAGTAACAGTGTAATTCCTCTAGGCCTCATCCAGAGTCTTGCTAGCATAGTAGATCATGGAGGGCTTCTTATCTACTTTCTAACCCAAGACAGCCTTGACGGCATAATCAGCGATGATCTCAAATGGGGCTGTCCAGACCGGTGGCTACAACACCAGGGCATAGGTGACCACCATTTTCAATAAATCAAATGGCTTGCGGCATGATTCATTAAATACAAATGCCGTGTCTTTGGCCAGAAGGCTACTCAAGGGTCGAGCAACCTTCGAGAAGTCCTTGATAAATTTTCGATAAAAACCCACATGCCTAAGGAATGATCGAATCTATTTCACAAATGTGGGTGGAGGAAGTCTAGAGATAGCCTCACCATAGCCTTATCAACTTCAATACCCCGATTAGAAACCACGTGACCCAAGACATTGCCTTCTTGGGTCATGAAGTGGCTCTTCTCCGAGCTAAGGACCAGCCATGTCTTGATGCATCTCTAGAGGATCAATTCCAAGTTGGCTAGGCATGACTCAAAGGAATCTCCAAAAATGGAGAAATCATCCATGAACACCTCAAGATAGTCTCCCACCATGTCTGAAAAGATGGCTAGCATGCACCTTTGAAAAGTTGCGGGTGCATTGCAAAGCCCGAACGACATTCTACGGAATGCAAAGGTTCTGTAGGGACATGTGAAAGTTGTCTTTTCCTGGTCTTCGGGATAGATAGGGACTTGCTTATATCCCGAATAACTGTCTACGGGAACGAAGACGAGCTGAGCATGGTGCGAGTCGGAGTCTACGAAGTAAGCACGTAGACGAGCTTGTTCGCTCGTTGCACGGAGCTATATCACCCACCGCCACAAAAAAGCTCACTTCGCATCTCTGAGTAGCCCATCACTCCTGGGAGGGTGACTTCGCACTCAAGATAAGCTCAATCACACCTTGACTATAGGGAGCTGTTTGAGTTATTACCTCGCTGATAGGCCTGGTTGCTGTTAATTAGTTATTGCCTACGGAATGCAAAGGTTCTGTAGGGACATGTGAAAGTTGTCTTTTCCTGGTCTTCGGGATAGATAGGGACTTGCTTATATCCCGAATAACTGTCTAGGAGGCAAAAGTACTTTTGCCCAGCTAACCTTTCTTGGATTTAATCATTGAATAGCAAGGGGAAATGATCCTTTTTGGTGGCTGTGTTCAGCGTCCTATAGTCAATACAAACTCTCCAGGCAGAAGCTAAACAGATGGTAAAGGATTCCCCTGTCTCGTTAGTTGTAACGGTTATTCCCACCTTTTTGGGGACAATCTGAACGGGACTAACCCACGAACTATCCGAGATCGAGTAAATAATGCCTACATTGAGCCACTTTATTATCTCCTTTTTGACCACTTCTCGCATATTCAGGTTTAATCTACTTTGCATTTCGTGAGAAAGGTGGCATCCATCTTCCATGAAAATACAATGATTACAGTAAGATGGCTTGATCCCCCTAAGGTCGTGGATGGTCTAACCAATTCTCTCTTTATTGTTCTTAAGGACCTTAATCAATCTCAATTCTTGATCTATAGTCAAATCAACACTAATAATCACAGGGAGCGTATTCTTAGGTCCTAAGAACTCTTATTTTAAACTTTCAAGCAATGGTTTCAATTCCAACTGAGGTGGGTTCAGTATAGAGGGTAAGGAAGAGGCTAATGAAAATTCATCAGGACGGTTTAGTGGAAGAGGTTGGGAATGAACAAAATCAACAACCTCCTCCGGGTGTGGCGAGTCTGCCACAGAGGGTTGTGGGTTGGGTTCGCTAAAGCAGGTGGAGTCCTCGAGTACACTGATCGTCATACAAGTCCCAACATTAAAACCATGATCCTTGAGCTCCTCAGTGAATTCATAATCCTCAAATCCTTTTACCGCTTTGAAAATATCAAGAGTCAACTTCCTATCTCCAAAGGCGATCTCCATACTACCACTGTCACAATTTATATTGGCCTTAGCAGTAGCTAGGAATGGATGCCCCAGAATGATGGGCGTGTTTCTCAAGTCTTCAGGTACATCCATGTCAAGGACTAGGAAATCTACGGAAAAATAGAAGTCCTTGACCTTGACAATAACGTCCTCAATAACGCCTTTCGGTGTGGTGTCCGAATGGTCCGCTAACTGTAGTGTTACTGAGGTAGGCCAAAGTTCACCCAACCCAAACCTTTCATAAAGAGAGGTTGGGATTAGGTTGATGGATGCACCTAGATCCAATAGTGCCCTATCAAAAGTGTAAGCTCCAATGACTCATGAAATCAAGGGGGCACCTGAATCTCTCTTCTTCTGAGGAAGGTGGTGCAAGATGGCAGAACTTGCCTACTCAGAGAGATTCACCTTCCTCGAGGTGGGTTCTTTCCGCTTACGCTTTTGGGTACATAGATCTTTCAGGAATTTAGTGTAAGCTAAGATGTGCTTAATAGCTTCGAGGAGTGGATATTGATCTCTACCTTCTTGAATAAATTTAGGAGCTCCTTGTTGCTATCAAGGGTTTTTTTCTTCCTGGTTTTTAATAAGGCTTCAGGGAACGGAATGTGGGTGGTGTCCTCAATTTCAGGTCCTTGGGCCTTATTGTCTTCTTCAATCTCCTTTTCTTTCTCGGGCTCCCCAGAGTTTTGATTTCTAGAAGGCAATTTAGGGTTTTGGGTCTGCTTCCCACTCCTCAAGGTGACGGAGTTTGCAGAGGCGTATGGGTTTGGGTCTTGAGGTGGGGTAGGAAAGATTGGACGGTCATGATTGGTCAAATATCCAGGAGCAGAAGAAGAGGAGGAATCCTACTCAACCACCTGATCATGTGCCTGTGGGTCCCTTTGATTCCCGTACCCTTGGGCTTTATTGCCCTGATTTTGCACATTGTGTGGGTTGGGTACAGGTTGGGAGGTAGAGATCTAGGTTGTCAGGTGTTAGAAATAAGCCTGGATGGCAAGTTATCCAATGATGTCTTCATTTGCTGCATAAGCTGAAGCATGGGCCCTTGCATTTCCATAATCTGCCAGTTTAGATCAGCTTGCCCTACAGATTGTTAAGCATTCCAAGATGGCTGAGTAACTGATTTTAGGGGCAACTAGTTGTATACTTGACCCTGACCCATAGGTCTTTGAGGTGCATAGTTGCTAGGTTGTGTTTGGGTCTGTTGCCCTTGAGTTTTCTAGGAGAAGTTAGGGTGGTTCCTCCAACCTAGGTTGTAAGTGTTAGAATACGAGTCGGACCTAGCATTCTCCTATATTGCATAGCATTCTCATAAGGCAAGGATGGAGGAAAAGAAGGATAAAAAAAGATGGGATCAAAGGCTCCAGCTTGGAACCCATAAGGTTCTGAGAAATTCTAGCTCATAGGTTGAGCCGACTTTAGCTGATTCATGAACTCCCACCCCATGGAAGCTCGTGAAGAATGGAATCCCACGTTTTAGGATTGAGTGGGTTTAGAAGTGTTTCTTGAGTTTCCATCCATCCACTCTTCCATCCTTTTCGCAACCAAGTCCATGCTATATAGTTTGTTGCAAATCAATTCCATGTCAAATGAATGAGAATTCTGGATCTCATTAGCATTTGACCTGGGTTGTTGGGACTAGTTGAAGGTTTCCATGGAGGCATGATTTATTGAATTCTCGTTCATTTCCTCGAACAGGTCGTATGCGCTATCTGCATCCTTGTTTAGGAAATTACCTCCACAAGAGGCATCCACGTGATTACGGAGTTGTTCGACCAACCCGTGATAGAATATCTACACGAGTTGCCATCGGCACCTCGTGGTGTGGACACTTCCTCAAAAGATCCTGGAATCACTCTCAGACACCATGAAATAGTTCCCCCAGCTACTGGGCGAAAGTGGTAATCACCCATCACAAAGCATTGGGCTATCCAATTGGGAAGAATTTCTTCAGGAAAGCCGACTTAAGAGCAGCCCATGTTTCTATCGGCCTTCCAATGGTTTGGTACCAATGTGCAGCCTTATCCTTGAGAGAGTGGGGAAAGAGCCTCATGATCTTCTGCTCTTCGTTCACATTTCTAGCTTTGGTGGTCTGAACCAAAGTGGTCAAATCCTCTAAGTGCTAGAATGGGTCCTCTGAGCCAAGCTCATGGAAATGCTTAATCAAATTTACAACTTGGAGCTTGATTTCTACATCTTCAGTAGGAATCATGATGCTGAGGTGTTCCCCATAGTTTGAAGGATCATAGAAATCTTTCAAGGGCCAAGCACCTTGACCATTCATTTGTTGGAACCATTGCTGCATCTGCTGCAATTCTTCCAACTGCCTCTGAATCAGCTCCTGCTGGTTCAGGGGCAGGGGAGGTGGTTGTTGATTAGCCATGGGATCTGTTTGGCTATAAATCAACCTCTACCTCTGGGAATGGTCTGAAAGTCCTTCCAAATGAGGGTTCAATGACCTCCTTCCAAGCATACACTGGAAGGAAGTCAGAAGGATGGGGAAAAGAAGGAACCTTGCAGCACAAAAATGCAAGCTTGTCCTTAGAGTGGGTGGCCTAAAGATCAACAGACTCTCAAATTCATCTTAAGATTATAATCAATTTACTCTACTTTTATCCGATCAATCCAACTAGTTAGAAGGAGGGGCTAAGGAGAAGGTTCTTCCTTTGGCTTGCACCTTCGGCTCCTTTAATACCCCCCAACCACGGTCGTTTGACGCTACTCCCCTAGCTAGACATCAGATTGACCAGTATAAGTAGGTTAATCGAGAACAATCTCAATCTGGGCCTCAAAGAGTGAATCAATCCTTAAGGCCAACATCTAATCAATTTTAGTTTTGCTTGGGATATTAGTGCTTCTGGAATTTGTTGGGCCCTTAATGGGTTGTGCCCTTAATGATTCATTTGAGAATGTGTGTATGTGCATAAACAAAAAGTTTTCAAGCAAGATTATTGAGGATGAAGTGAGTTTTAGGATTCAAATCTTGCTTAGTAGCTTTTAGGATTCAAGTATTAGGTATATTCAACCAAATGTTCGAGAGGCAAACCAAGTTTGAAAGCACATGTTGAAGTATTTTCCTTTATAGACTAAGAAAACATGGAGTGCCTAGCTTGACCTAACTATTGAATCCTACGGGGTAGCTACAAGGTGAATTTCTTTTAAATTAGGTGGTGCAGCCCAAACAATTCAATCAACTGACCCAAATGCACCATTGATTAATGCACACAAAAGGTGATTAACCTAATTTGATTTCTACTCCATTATGTGTTGATTTGTATGTGTACTAGTTCCACAGGTTGAAATCCTTATTGAGTAGATAAAATAACAAAAGGTTATGTGCCCCAAATATGGGTGTATGTAGTGTGTATGTTGATTTGTCCCATAATCAGAAGATAATTTTTTTTTTTAGATATATGCGGGGGTGAGATGAGTGTAGGTGGCAAACAAGACAAACAAATTCTATCCTAGGGTTTATGCAAACACCTAAGTAGTTAGGTCTTGGTTATTGATGTGGCGAAAGTGAAACTAGTGAGAGGGAATGTGGGGGCACTTACAAACCACTCTACCTGCACTTTAATTTGATCTACTGTACTTGGATCTCCTTACTAGGGTACCTATAAGATAATAAATCAGAGGTAAGTAGGGTTAGTAAGAAGTAAATGCAAAGAAACATGGAAAACAAGAAAGCAAATTCCATTGCCTCCCTGGCAATGACGCCAAAATGATGAACGGGTTTTTGCGAGAGAAAATTGGGGTTAGGAGAAACCCGTCACTGTAGTTGCAAAAATGCAGTATCAAATAAGATTTTCATCGAAGCTTCAAGGGAGTCCTAGGTCGAACACAGGGAGGCAACATTTATTTTTGTTGAAATCCACGCTTCGTGTTGTTTCTTTTTGGTATTTTAGAGTTTTGCTAATTTTTTTATGTTTTGTAATAAAGAGACAAGCAAGATAACTTCACAAAGTGGAAAAAATAAATTTCATATATCTCAATGTGATGCAAATGTTTATTACAATATGCTAAGAAAATATAAAAGAGATAGGGGTTAGAAGAAATCTCTCGGATTGCATGTTCGGCGAGACGACGATGCTTGGCGGAAGCTTGGACGGAGGAGGTGAGAGGTTGGACGATGGGAATGAGATGTCAGAGGATGCCAGGTAGAGGAATGCTTCTCCAAGGCACGGAATGGAGATGAGGAGGTGGAGGTGATCTTCTACAGGAATGGAGGTGGGAGGGCGACTCCAAGGCTCCCTATGAAGATGGTGAGAGGGATGAGGAATATTTGGTGGGGTAAGGGATCGCTACACTAGTAGGGCACCTTTGGAGCTTCGGAATGAGCTCTTAGGAGCTTTGTTGGGCTTCTAGAACTCTAGACTAGGTGGAAGTAGCAAAGGTAGAAATGCCTAGGCAAGGGAGGTGTGTAGGTCATTATATAGTGGATGGGAGGGGGCTAAAAATGGTCACATGGTAATTAGTGACCTCCAAGACGTCATTGTAAGTCCATCTCAAGTATCACTATAGCCAACTCATGTCCGCTCACGCGCACGCTCTACTAGCCCTCCATCATGCATGCGAATCACGCTCATGCCCTACTGGTGCACACTGGCATGCGCCTGGGTGCGTGCTGGCATGCATGCAGGTGTGTGCTAGTGCCAAATTGACGAATTGAGGGGCTTTACGAGTCTCAAACCCGTGCCCCTGATGAAACACTCATCATGATCTCTAATTACCCCTAATTAACTAGTCTTCCTAGTTAATTAGCTAAGGTTATGAATATATAAGAGTTAATTATAGAATAAGGGATATTTAGTCAAGGACCTTAAAATAAGTTTAAAATGGCAATTTATCATTCAATTAACATTATTAATAATATAGTTAATAATTGGACTCAAAACCCTACTAATCATTCCATTAATTAATAAGTTAAGTAACTTAAACTTAATGTAAACCTAAGTATATAATAACTTAAGTGATTTTACTTAATCTAATAAGTTAACCTAAAAAAGTCAAAAAATGTAAATTCAAGGTGTAAACATAATATTTACCTTATTTACTAACATATATAAAAAGTTGAAAAAAATCTAAATTAAAATAAACCTTCAAAACCTGAGTTTACATTTTGGTCCTTAAAATTCATTACAATCGGGTCCTTATTTCTCACACAGGTCCTTAAGTTTTATTTCATTTAAGTCCCTCTTCATCTTCTTCTTCAGTCGAATGAACGGTGGCGGCAGAGAGTCACCCCACCGCGCGATTACCGCCCTGCCGACATCAACATTCTTTGTCCAAGCTCTTGCAGCTTACGCTCACCACCTCCACTTCATCCACCGGTCTGGATTAACTGGGAATCCTATTTTTCAGTGGGAGATAACCTCACCGTCGTCGAAGACGACGACAGAGGTTAAGCTCCTCAAGCTCCTTCTTAGGCCAGACCCTGCCACTCTCTTCGCCGCCAACTGCTATAAATACCCCCTCACACCTCTGATTTTATTCAAGTTGGCTCCCTTCCCTCTTCTAACACTGCAGCCGACCCAATAGGCTATTCGTCCAAAACTCTGGCGACTTCCCATTCCACTTTCCGACTTCCTCCGTCCATCTTGATCAGCCGAGGAGATCCGCTGTGGTCTCCCGCGTCTCTGATACAGGCGCCGACCCAAGGAATCCTCCGCTCCACCTCAAATCTGCCCGCCAGAGATCTTTTTTCCACCCTCTGATTTCGTCGTCCGCCATGAGACTTCGGCGGAAACCTATCGACCCCTTTGTCCAGGTAACAATAGATTAGGAGTAGGAGTAGGCTAGCTTAGTTAGTTAGTTTAGGTAGTTAGATTAGAGTAATTTTAGAATTTTAGTTTCATCTTCTTCGACTCCGGCGAATTCCTTGAGCTTGCTAGAACTTCAATCTTGTCTTTTTAATCATTGTCCATCTTCCTTTAACCCTCACAATCAATTCTAAATCACTTAATCGCTAATTGAATCACCTAATCACTTAATTCATATTCCACCTTCACCGACTACTATCACTGTCCATGGTAACAGTAATCGACTTAATTTCACCTTCAAATGGTTCTTCATCATCTATTCATCACTTATGAACCCTAATCGACACTATAATACATATTATTACCACATATAAATTAAACACCCAAATATAATTAAGCTCCTGAGCTCACTGTCAATGGTGGCTCAGGAACAGTTCAAACTATTAATTAACTATATAATTATGACTGCTATTAGTTGTTGACTTGTTTTAACCTCTCAATCGAGTGGTTAAACAAGTCCTGAGCTTAATTCAAATCAAATTTTTAAAGAAATGATTTCACTGTCAAATCTTACATTTAAAGAAATAATGAGGAATTAAATGTGATACTGAGGTTCCTTGCAACCTTAGGATCCTTTTTAAATCAAAGATGGTAAGTTTAATCAATCTGTGCATACTTTTTACATTTTTTGGACTTACCGGAGCTCCGATGAGCTCCGGCGAGCCAAAACTGTGTTTCAGCCTCTAGAATTTGTTGAGAAGCTCCAGAATGATATAATGTGGATCACTGATTGTTTTAAAGATGTTTAATTGAGATTTTAATGTATGGAGCTGTAGATTTGACTTCATCTTCTCCAACTCCGGTGGAGTTGGAAAAGTCTGTTAGGAGAGATCTAAAAAGCATTGAAGGAACTTAAAAGCTTCAGTGTAATGCACTGAAGCTGTTTAAACTCTTGGAATGCTGTAATAATCTTCCAATTGCTTTGTTGAACAAATACATTTTGAACCTCAGGCGACGAGCCTGAAACCCTTGGAATAAGAGTCAGAAACCTACCTGAAGATATAAATAAGTTTCTAATGTTGAGGAGACTCTATTCGAGGCTTTAATTTCTTGGGAGAAGGCTTTGAACAGAAAGTCAAACTTGAGGCCTTTATAGTCAAACTTGAGGAGGAATCTTTGTTTCTAAGTTCAATCTGAGGAATTGATGCAATTAAGTTGTTTCTGGGATCTTGTTTAATGGTTTTAGAGAGAATTAAGTGAGCTCAGATGATTTATTTAGTGAGAATTTGAATCCTATCAATTTGGGTTACTTTCGAACCCAAACCAACAGTAGTGCCATTTTGTTAAAATATAAACTTGAATGTTGCCCAGATTAATCTGTTATAACCCTTAGAATTAGTCTAAATCAATTAAAAACATTCTTAAGTGTCTGTTACACATAATGAAGTCTGAAGAGCTAAACTCTGAAGCTTTCAGAGAAGTGAAGAGCTTCTCTACTGGTCCTGAAGGTCTTGAGAGCTTAAAACTTACTCTAACAGATGTGGAATTAATTGTATAACTTGTACAGACCTTTAAATAAACAAGAAAAGTCCATCTGAGGACTCTGTAGACATTAAAACCATTTCCAAGCGTTTAATAACTCGTAGGAACCCCTGATTTTACTTTTCAAATTGAAGAGGAAAATATCTTCAAAACCTTAAATTGACCCTGCAATTGTGTAGATCTATCTTAGAGCTTTCTAACAAACTTGAAATCACTCGATTTGCAGCTCTGGGTAGAAAGTTATGATCATTTGAAGTTGGGTCTGGAAAGGGTTATGTTAGTCCCACATCGTCGGATTCTGAGTGTGCGCATGGTAATGAAAGCAATTTGTTATATGCCCTCTTTAGTCGTCAGCGCTCGGTGCACCGATTACCAATTTGATCTGAGCATGTGCAGTGTGTGTGTGCGGGCTTGTGTGCTTGCTGGTGTGCGCCCTTGGGGGCGTGAGCGAATGTGCCCTGGGAGGGCGAGAGGCCTGGGAGGCTGGGTTTGAGTCGAAATGGCTCGAGACTATGAACTGATATGAAATAAATCGAAAATGAACCTAATTAAGATTAGGCGAGGACCGTGTAGGGTTTGGTCCAACCTTAGTCTCAGGGTGCTGTGTATCCTTGAAAGGACCTCGCCGTAAATAAAATAAATTTTGGTTAAAAAAATAAAAAAATACTCGATTTAGCTGAAAGTCTAAGGGAATTGAAAGAGAAGCCGATGGTTGTTAAATGCTAAGTGTTGAAGCTGAAGGCTAAGGAAGAAAGGAGCACAGGCACTAAGGGAAGAAAAGAAGGCAGGAGAAGACAGGAACAGAACAGAAGAAAGGTAAGAAAGAGAGCTCGAGAGAGAGAAGAAAATAAAAGAACGAAAGAAGAAGAGAGAGGCTGAAGAAAATAAATGAAGGATATTATTTTTCTTGCATCATTACTTTTTGTTCTTAATTGTAAAAAGGCATGTTTTAATAGAATAAGTTTTAATTTCCTTAATTTCTTTTAAAATAAAATTGGAAAACAAACAACATTTTGAGTAAATATGGTTTTCATATGGAATTTTGTATATTCTTTATAGTTTAAATATTTTGGCAAAATTCATGTTTTAAAAAATCAACTTAGTTATACCTCCTAAATTTATAGAGAAATAAAAGAGAATTGGTGAATTTGGAGAAAATTATTATACCTCCCAGTGAACGACCTGGACTCAACCAGTAAAAATTTCTAAAATGTTAGGTTAATTCAACCCTACACTACACAACCGACACAATTTCGAGTTAACCTAAGTGACTTCTACTCTTAATTAAGTGAAATTAACTTAATTACTGAGTTGAGTGAAACCATGTTACCAGCCCCTCCCTTGGAGGTCGATGCTTCAACCAATGCACCAAGCGCACGTTTATGTCGCAATGATGAAACGTGGGCACACAGTGGAGGGGGCTTTTGGTCGGGCCCGGATAGGTTGTGTTAATATGGTGATTTTATCATTGAAATGAGTATAGTGGTTAACCTAATTCGAGCCTAACCATCTCTTTACAAAAATTTTTAACCTTGCCTACTTGATTTTATCTTGGTCACTTTTAGGCCCAGGGTCGAACTCAAGGAAGTGGGATTAGAAGAAGTTTCTACGTCTTTCCTACAACGAATCTCTTCCATTCGTTTATTATGTTTTTGGTGTTTTTCTATTTAATATTTTTTTCCAATAATTTTTGTCCTTGAGGTACACCCTCAAAATCAGGTTCTTGGCTTTGAGCCAAATTAGGGTTCCCAAAACTGGTCTTGCTATTCGCAAGCCTGAGTACCTGCAAGTCAAGGATTATCTTTTCTCTTTTGTATATTTTTTTTATCTTTTTAATGGCAAGAAAGAGAAATAGAAATAAAGTAAATATAGTATATATATATATGTATATATTATATATGTATATAGGGGTGGGGGTGGAGGTGGAGATGATATGTAGCACGGTGTCGAGTCGGTCGTTGTCGAGGAAGATGCAACCAACAGGACGAAGTGCCGCGTGGAGTGTAGGATGGAAGGGTGAAAGATGTGTGCGAAAAAATGCTTTCTGTATGCGTGTATCGGGGAATATCAGCAACTGGTGCGGATATTCCCACGATACAACGAATGGTAAGTGATATGAAAAAACAAAAATATATATATGTATATATGTAAATATATATCTATATGTATATATATATATGGTTATAATTATATAGGTATATGTGTACTTATATATGAATATATATATATATATATATGTAGATATAGACATGTATATATATATATATATATGTATGTATATAGTAATATATGTATATAGATATATATATGTGTCTATGTATATATATATTAGTATAAGTATCTATGTATATTATGTAGATCTATATATATATATATACTTATACTTAGTTATATAGGTACTAATATATGTATAGATATATGTATGTTTATATATATATATATGTATAAATATATATAGATATAAATATATATATGTATATATATATATAAGTATATAGTAGTGTATAAGTGAGAGTGTGTGTGTATGTGTCTGCAAAGAGAGTGAGAGAGTCCTGTGAGAGAGAGAGAGAGAGAGATCATCTGTTGAGGAAGAAGGTGTGGGCGAGTTAAGTCGTCCGCACGCAGCTGCCGTCGTCTGATGCTGCTCGCAGGAGCGTGCACGCGCACGTGCACGCGCAGGCGCGTAGGCGCGCGGAGACGCGGGCGCACACAGGAGGGAGTGAGCGTGAGGGAGAGACCGTAGCGCACTACGCTGCGCGGTGAGGTGGGTGTAGACGCGAAGAAGCGGGCGCTGAAGTGGGTGGGTGCGTACACGGGAGCGGGTTTGCGCAGACGGATTGGCGCCGGTAGTGGTGCGGAGAGAGTGTCAGGTGACCGGATAAGTGAGAAACTTACCGATCACCGCATTGTAGCCACAATGTTCCACTGAAACGCGTGAATAGTGGCTATAGTGCGTGCTCAGCTCGCGCGACCAGGTGTTGGTGGTGCTGTGTGTGCAGACGCTGTGGAGTGGCTGGTGCGCACGCGGAAGAGGCTGCACCGGCTGCTGGCTTGCGTGGAGAGAGGCAAGGGCGGCCTGCTGGCATGCGCGGAGAGAGAGAGCCTAGCTACTGGTGTGCGCGGTGGAGCTTCGCGACAGGGTGCGCGGTGGTCGGCGCCTTGCTGCTGCTGTGCTTGAGCTTCAAAGCTCAGCTTTGTGGCAATGGCATAAATTGCCTGGAACGACGAAACAGAGCGGTGAACCACCACATCCACCAGCTCTTTGATGAGCTGGGTGGTGGTGGGACTCACAGTGGTGGTTGTGCACCACTGTGAGCTGCTCCTGCCCATAGCGTGGCTCTTCAAGAAGAAGAGAGGCTACGTATGGAGGGGAGGAGACAGCGTGGAAGGGAAGGAAGGTGTGGTGTTTTGGAGTGTGGACCAGGCTCTCCTACAAAGAGGATAGCTGAGCCCTTTTAAAGAGGAAGAAGGCAAGCATAGCCATGCCCTGGCTGTGCATGGCTATGCATGCTGTGCCTGCGGCTACAGGGCAAGCAGCTATAGGGAATGGCGCGAGGAGGAAGCTGCCATGCTTTGCAGCTGCGGGGAAGAATTTCAAAGTCAAATAAAAAAATAAAAATAAAGATGCTGAATTTGCGAGGTAGCACTTGAGGAATATGTAAATTTCAAGGCCATTTTATTCACTCTCCTCCCCTCTCAAATAAATGCATGCAGGTGTTTATTTTCACAAATGTGACTATGGCTATCTAATATACATTGGCAATGCTTGGAAATAGCACAAGATGGCACAATTGTCGGTGTATTTTTGCTGTGCAATCAGCTTTCAGCCGTTGGATTTTCATCCAACGGCTAAGATCACTCATTGAGAAGCCCTTGGAGGGACGTCGGGTGACCTTGGGCACTCTAGATGGTGCCACATGGCACCATCTGGACTATCCACCTTTCCTTGTTTGTAGAGGATGCCACAGTGCTCAGATCGAGGTGATTTTCATTCTATCAGACTGTGAACGTTACTTCAGATCCATCCGTACGGTTAGATTCTTCTTCCGAAGTCAGTAAAGTTGTCGCACTGCCTTCTGGCCATATGAAATGCCAGAATTAATATACAAAATACACAAACTATCTTAGATGCATTGCAATGAATGTTATGCAATATTTATACTATGAAGTGCAATGCTTGGCCTAGGAACTATCATAAATAAGCATTTTATCATGAATTCATGCATGTTTATTAGTTATCCAAGAAGAGGTAGCTGAAGATGGGATGACTACTGTTGATGCTGTTCACATTTTACCACTTCTTGACTCTAATCATTTGAGGTGTCCCCTTTATCTTGAACCCCAGAGCTGGTATATTCTGATACCTTGGTGAACATTGATTTGTGGAAGCCAATTGATGAGGCATATGATCATGAATTTGGAAAATCTGCAGTGGAATTGCCTAAAAAACCCTATGACAAGCTTAAATGATAAATACATTGAGGAGACAAATTTTCATGAGATTCCATATATTCCTGGGGTTAGATTTGAATTGTCAAAGAATTCAATTGAGGTTGAGGAAGAATCTGACTTTACTCTTGATGAAAACCCCATTTCTAATTTTGAGGAAGATCTAAGAAATCGTGAGGCATTTTTGGATTTGGGATTGGATGAACCTATCACTTCTTTCACATCTTTACTCTTGGATTCTGGCACTGATGATTTCATGGAAGCCACATAACTAAAAATGAAAGAATTAGAGGCTTTGTTGAATCTAGATTCTGATCTTACACCCCTTGAGGAAATGATTTTGAGGAATAATGAATTTTCTCCCATAGTATTTGTGGATTTGTATCTTAAATTGGGACAGAATTTGGGTGACTCATATAAGATTTTTAATCAACACATGGATAAGCTTTAGGATTCTGATTTGGATATCCAACATGATTTGGGTGAATCTAGAACTGCTGAGATGGACCACTAGATTTTATTTGACTCACTTACTTTACATCCATCCCAACCAACTTGACTCACAAGGTGGTTCCTTATACCACTTCAAACTACATCACTATAGTCCCTCATTTCATTTCCCATCACTTTTAGGACTCGTATGATTTGTTTCCCACTCTCGACTCTTTTCCACCTCATTTGCCTTATGCACCATCCTTTAGGGTTGCCACTATCTACCTTCCACTCTGGCACTTGTATTTATTTGTCTTGCTTTTGCAACACTTGGATGCAAATAATTTCAGTCCTGGTTATTTTATTTTTCCAACCTTTTTGGCTTGGTATTCATGGATAGCTGGTCCGCATTTGCAGCCTATTGCTGGCGAGTGAATTCAAATTACTTATCATTTTGATCACCACTCTTAGCACCATATTAACACATCCATTTTGAGTTTTCGCCCAGTTGGAGGTGCAAAAAACTTAGCAGTTATAAATGTCTATATATAACTTTTATTTCTATTTTTATATATAGCCTATTTGTCATGATTCATTTCATAGTTGTTGGAATGAGCTGAATGATAGTATTCAAGAGCTCTTAGGTGACTTCTACCCTTTTACTTCTGTACCTTATAGATCTACATTTTTCTTTTCTTCTATGTTTACTTTCATTCATGAGGACATGCAAGAATATAAGCATGGGGTCTAGTACACTTATACTGAATAATTTCTACCAACACCTAGGATTTCAAGGGAGATTTTTCACTATTGCATTCACATTTTGTATAATTTCCTACAACATGCCTTTCGAATAAGTGATTAAAAAAAATATATAGTTTATCTATACAAAAAAAAGGAAAAAGAAAAAAGTGTGTGTTTTAGTTTTGTCTTTGGAATTTAAGCTAGGTAGAGTCAAAACTTCTCAATTTTGAGGTTTAATGATGTTAGGAAATACAAAACAAAGTCTTTCCATCTAGACTCTTTAGGTCTTAATAGACTTAATTTTTTGAGTATTTACCTAAATTTTGGCTTGTTTTCTCGAGTTTTTGAAGGGATCCAAAAAAAGCTAAAAGTAATAAGTCAAAAAGGATGATAAATGAATGACTTATCTTTTCACCCTTTGATTTGGATAGTCTTTGAGTCTGAAGCATCTTCAATTACACTGTGCACTGACTCATCTCTTAGATGACTTTATTGAGCCCTTAGTAGTTAATAAATTAAGTCTTAGGGCAAATGAGCCAAATGACTTTTGTTGTTTTTGTAGTTCTTAGGACTATTCTTGTTTGTAGGACATGCATTTAGAATGGATGAAGGAGAGCCACTCACCTAGAAAAAAGAGGTGGAGAAAAAAAAAATGAGAATGAAAAATGAGAAGAACGAAAAAAATATTTTTAGCTTTAACCCATGAACCCTACCAAATAAAATGCATCTCGTTACAAATGGGTGCAAATTATTCCACCAAATAAATAAAAGCATCTCGCTACATATGGATGCTACCCCTTTCGACACATTATAATAAAAACACCTCAATATAAATGGGTGTTTAACCTATAGTTTTGAAAAATATGGAGAATTAGAAACCCACCGGGGAGATATACACCTAGAGTGTTGACATTGGGGTAGAAAAGTGGTGAGGAGAAAGCTACCAAATCCTAGTATGGCTTAACCAAAGACAGAAATGTCCCAGAGGGAGCTTAGAAATATTCTAAGTTTTATTGAATGCTAGGGGTCAATTTAGTTGTCCTTTATGGTAAGTCAAACTATTCGACACACGAGATGTTTGCTACTCACATTGGCTTCAAATCTTGGGTGGGTTGACTGAGTTAGGGAAAGTTACCCTCGCGACCCAAGTCTGATGGATAATAGGGTACTTGATTTGATTTGGGTGGTCCAAATTTGAGTTAGTACTCAAGAGCTGCTGAGTCTTTGCCGTTAAGGATTTGTCCGTAATTTCTTTTCGTTGGTGTGAGAAATCATACTGAGAATTTTGATTCAAACTCTCTTTATTCCTTGACAACTCATTTACAATAAAAGTATATATAGATATATATATTATATCACAAAACAAATGTTTTCACTTTCCATTAGAAAATAAATGAAAATTCGTGTATTTGATTCTCGCATCTTTCTCCATAGGATTTTTTTATGTTGGTTTTGCTAGGGATTAGCAAAATTTACACATGGGGTTATGATTGCGCAGCAATCATAGGACTTAACTAACTTAAATTAAGTTAGATCATAGCTTAACTTATGAATAATACATGCATAAGTTGCATATCATGCATTATAGCTTTTCTACTTAGTTGTTTAGAGAATAAGGCTATTTTTCTTTACTAATTGGTGAATAATTGTATTCTCAGATAATAAGGAGCTTAGGAGATGTCCTGAGATTGAATAAAAGCTGGATAGAAGATGGAGCGCAGTAGAGCTAGAGCAGGAGCTTGGAATAGAAGAGAATGAAG
Organism: Thalassia testudinum; assembly: GCA_037157565.1. Lineage (NCBI taxonomy): Eukaryota > Viridiplantae > Streptophyta > Magnoliopsida > Alismatales > Hydrocharitaceae > Thalassia > Thalassia testudinum. The sequence goes on along the minus strand of JAZHRO010000073.1, from coordinate 1,709,592 downwards.
GCATAAGGAGCAAAAGAGAGATAGGCTAGGTTAGTTGTGTGAATAAATGTATAAAAAGAGGAAAATAAGAACTTAGGATAACCCTATCCCTATCCATAGTTTCTTAAGATAACATTATCCCTGCTCCTATCCTTAAGCCACCTTCTTATTAAGTTAATTTAGCCTAGAACCCAAAACATGGATAGTGCTATCAATGTTCTTATCCACACTACTCCTTCCCTTATCCTCCACCTAAGATATCTCTATCCATAACCATGAATTTGCACCACTTTGGCCAAAACTTGGCCAGTGTTATCTAGATTCCTAATATCCACTATCCACAAACCCTATCCACTATTCTTACTCCTAATTCACACCTTATAATCCTATTTAGGTCCATAAAACCCTCAATTGAATCAATTGGGTTAACCACATTCTAATTAGGTCTAGTTGGACCTGATTAGGCTAAGCCCAAGCCAATTAGTTGCACAAGAACTTAATTATTCTCTACCAAAACCTAATCAACTAGCCCACACCCAATTGGGTGCATTCCTACTTGATTGGGTGCACCTGAACCCAATTAGGTTCACCTAGAACCTAATTGACACAAAGCAACCTACACATGTCTATTTAGGCTCATTGGAACCTAATTAGACTCAACCCTAACCCTTAGGACAATTTATTTCTCTACCTTATTATGTTTTAAAATCAAAATTGAAGAATAATCCTAGCCATTGATTTCACATCCAAAGACCATGTAGAATTTCCTAATAATAGTAACATGAGCGTAGCCATAAGATCATCATCTAATGGCCACCACATCTAGGCTATTTTTAGACTATGCATCCTAGCCCTTCATCATATCTACTGATGAAAAATAGCCTAAACATTCTATAAAAACACTTCAAACCAAGGCTATAGGACTTCCCCTTTTTCTTTGAGCTTCAATCTTCTTCCTCCTTCACCTTCTCCAAGGCCGTCCAGCACCACCTTGGTGGCTGACCATTCCCTCCCACCACCTCCAAACCACATGGCCACCAAGGCCCACTCTTGGTGCCCTACTTTTCTAGTAGCGTAGTATATAGTTCTTCTACTTATCTTTATATTTCTGCAATTTTATTCTTGCAAAGTAGTTAGTTTAATCTCACTTTCTCATGCCTAAAATCACATTGAGTTCTAGTTTTGCACTACTCTCTTGTGGCGTGTAGATGGGCCCCCATACCCACAATCTAGCCACTGCCATCCTCTATTGCTGATGGCTCATTGTGAACACCCCTGACAGGATGGCTTTATGCTAGTTTAGAGTTAATTTCTATAATTTTACTTGTCATCAATCAAGCATTCCTCTACATTTTGTTGATCTACGTTCTTGTTATTGCTAGTATGAAATAAAAGTCAATCTTTTCAAGTTATGATCTTTGTTATGTGACTCAATTTCATTATTATTTCTTTTCGTTAGTATAGATCACTATTTCAAAAACCTAAAGAAAATCATAAAGATAAAACATAAGAAAATAGATGTCTCACATAAGTAGTTCTTAGGTTAGGTGCTTTAGGTTTTCACTTAGGGTTCAATTAGTTTTGCAAGCAAAGAAAAGAATGTAAATCAGAAATTTTTTCTCATTTCTTACCTCCTAGAGATCGACCAGGACTCACACTAAGTTTCATTATATTTTTGTTTAGGTTTGATTTCGTGACTTTACTGCAACTAAAAGTTATTAACATCACAATTTTCATAGCAAACAGAAGGATCCATCTGATAAGGTGTGGTTGGGCCTCCTTCAAGTGCCAGAGGGCTGAATGATCAGTATACCTAATGACCTTTGACCCTAATATATAAGAACATAGCTTCTCCAGCTTGAATAATATGGCTAGCATCTCTTTTTTAGTGACTATGTAGTTACGTTGAGCCTCATTCAGCATCTTGCTAGCACAGTAAATCACAAAAGGGTGGCATTCCCGACTCTAGCCTAGAATGGCTCCAACTGCGAAGTTGGAGGCATTACACATCATCTCAAAATCAAGCGACTAGTCGGGTGGCTGGAGAATAGGAGAATTAGACACAACCTTTCATAAAGTCTTGAAAGCGCTGTGACAAGAAGAATCAAAATGAAATGGGACATCGGCAACCAAGAGATTCATCAAAAGAGGGGAATTTTTGAAAAATATTTGATAAATCTCCTATAAAACCCAACATGTCCTAAGAAGGATCTAATCTGCTTGACCGAGCTAGGAGGAGGTAAATAGGAAATCATATCAGACTTCCCTCAGTTAACTTCCAATCCATTCTCAAAGATCCTGTGACCTAGGACTATGACATCCCTCACCATGAAATAACTCTTTTCCCAAGACAGTACTAAGTTAACCTCAATGAATCCTTTTAGGATCTTGGTGAGGTTATCATGACATGACTCAAAGTATTTCTGAAAATGGAGAAATCATCCATAAAAACCTCTACGAAGTCCCCTATCATATCAAAGACAATGGCCTTCATACAACGCTGAAAAGTTGTTGGTGCGTTGCATAGTTTGAAAGGCATCCACTTAAAAGTGAATGTGTCTAAGGGACAAGTAAAAGTCATCTTGATTTGATCTTCTGGGCTAATAGCAACCTAGTTATATCCAGAGTATCCATCCAAGAAGCAAAAGTAGCTTTGTCTAGTTAACCTTTTCAAAATCTGATCAATGAAGGACAAGGGAATGTGGTCCTTCTTTGTAGCTGAATTAAGCTTTCGATAATCAATGTAAACCTACCAAGAAGTCATGGTGTGGGTCGAGATGGATTCACCTTTTTCATTTCTAATCATGGTGAGTCTCGTCTTTTTGGGCACAATCTGGATGGGACTCACCCACTGGCTGTCAAAGATGGGGTAAATTATGTCAGCATCCAGTCATTTGATGATTTCCTTCTTGACAATGTCCAATATATTTGGATTTAGCCATCTTTGATGTTGTCGAGCTGGTTTCACCTCCTCATCCATGTATATATGATGAGTGCCATAGGACGGGCAATACCATGAAGATCAGAAATGCCCCACCCAATAGCAGCCCTATGCTCTTGAAGTGCAAAAATTGATCTACACTACTGTTCTTGGGTTAAGTGAGAGCTGATAATAACTGGGTATTCTCACTATCGCCAAAGAACACATATTTTAATGAATCAGGTAAGGGCTTCAATTCGATCGTGGGTGGAGATACAGAATCAACTGCACGAGAAGGTTCTTGTAGGGGGAAGTGGTGAGAAGGAGTAGAATAATCCATAGAGTATATTTGATGAGCTTGAAGTTCATAAATTCCATCTGATCCTATCCTGGTTGGGAGGCTGGTAGTGGTTGCAACAGTGATAGCGACGGATTCGCATGCATAAAGGGTTCGAGTTTGGAAAACCCGTCGTCGTAGTTCTATTCATGAGAAAATCCATTGATCAGATAAAATTTATAACAGAAACACGAAAAGTGAGTCCTGGGTCGAACATGGGGAGGCGAACATTTGGTTTTGAAAATCTACATTTCGCTTTTTATTTGTTTTTATCATTTTTTTCTTTTCTAATTTTTTTGGTATTTTTAATAAGGCAAGAGATCAGGTCGATGAAATCTAACTAATCTACTTGCAAAATAAAAAGAGAGAGACAGAGAGAGAGAAACAATCATGTATTTTTATAATGAAATGTTTATTACAACTAGGAAAGTGGGAAAACTATATGATGAGAGCCTCATCATGAGCCATAACTAGCTCGTTTTGACGTAATAAAGAGAATAAAAGCTCCTACATAACCTAGAAGAGGGCTTAATTGGAGGAATAAGTGTTTTGAGAAGAAAACATGAAATAAAGGTTAAAACTGCAATTTTACCATTGCAGTACATAAACGGAATTTCTCAGAGACAAAACATAGGTCAAATGGTCTAAATGAGATAAAAAGTGGGTTGATTAAATCAAAAATGAGTTCATGTGCAATTCAAGAATTAAATGACATCTAGTAACTATAAAACAGACCTGCTTAATTCAACAAGGTTTCGGTCAGGATAAAAATCAAGTAAAACCTCTAAAAATCATGGAAAAATATCCCTAGGGTTTAGAACATTCAATTTGGCCTTTGGAACCAAATTTGACCTAGATTAGGGTCCGAGCTCATCAATTGACCTAATTTGGGTTTTTACGCAAAATTACCAGTCAAACGTGGTAAAACCTAAAATCCAATTTCACCATTAGATTTCTTAGGTCAAAATTAGGTTTGTACCAAAATTTGGACCTAAGGGAAGTCATCTTGACCTACTTTGCAATTTAGTACACCCAATCACATTTTGGTCCCTATCTTTTGAAAACCATCACATAAACCCCCCTAGCTTTCTCGCCAATATTAATATCAGGTCCCTTCACCATTATTGGGGAGAGAATCCTTATCCGACAAGGAAGGTAGAGGGAATACTCTCTGATTCCTCATAGATCTCCCAGATTTGGAAGGGAGATTCTCTGAGGAATCCCCTTTCATCTGAAATCAATCATGATCCCAGATTTGCACCCAATCTCTCGTGCGAATGCACGAGAGATTTGGGTATCTAACTACCTTCCATCTCCGGTGAGACGTCGGTGGCAGAAGGCTTGCCCTCCACGCACTAGAAGCTCGGCCAGCACCTATAAATTAAACCCCAACTCCGGCCTCACCTCCTCAGCTTGACTTGGCCGGAATTCCACCTCAAATTCATCTTCTTTTTCGGCCAAGGGGTCCAGCGAGCTCCGACGAGCCCCCCCTGTTCTTCATCGCTCTGCCACAAAACCACTGGCAGAGCTGTCTTCCTCATCCTCCTCTGCGTCGCGCAACACCCGTGCGAGCTGCCCTAGCCCAGTCGTCGCCGCCGTCTTCCTCCACTGGACACTTTCTTCTCCGGCGATAGCAGGTACTGCTGGCTACCTTCTCGTCCCCTTTGTCCCTTTAGTTAGTTTAAAACTATTCTTCTCTATCCCCTCTTTCATTTCCCTCATTTTATTTCACCAAACGCCCCTCGACCACCGCTGTTCAACACCATCTTCTTCATCTTCGGCCACCCTCCGGCGAGATGCTCCCATCGCTCCGCAGCCCCAAACGCCTCGCCGACCATCGCATAACCTCCGCCTCACCTCACTGAATAACCTCCGCCCATCCATAGACCCTCTACGCCTCCACAACAAACCCCCAAACACACCCATCCATCTAGCCATAGAGCGACCTAGGCACGCATGCCTAGGCCACCCCGCGGCCTGCCACCTAGCTCTTCACCTTCACCGTGACATGGTGAAGGTCCCTCGGTGATCTGATTAAGCCGCAAGGCTCTTTTCGTGTCAGACAGATTTCACGCCCCGGCCGCCATTAGCGGTGACTTGAGGAAGATTCTTGCTTGCTCTAGGTCACAGGACTGCAGGATTCCAGGTGCTGTAAACTTGGGCGGGTCTTGCGAAGACAGTCGACCCAACGAGTGACGCCAACAGAGCTTGCAGTTGTGGGAATTGAAAACATGGTCTGCTGTAGGCGTGCGAGAGAAAGCGGTGGGCATTAGTCGCACATCGTTAAGTCACAAAGCGCTGGAGTGAGTTATATTGTTTTTGTGATATGAGCCGGTTGCCTCCAGTTACACTTGGGGTGAGGTCCCTCACCTATTCTCACCGCCTCGTCCGTGACTTCACCACATGGATCTGGCAACCCGACCCGACACTACCCTTAGCACTCCTCGCGCACCACCCTCACGTCGGTGCACCTAGACCCGGGCATGCGATCCGACCCGTTTACCTGGCTCTAGGAGAGCGTGTTGAAGAGTGGTTTCCACAGAGAGAGAGACGCGCGGGTGTGGGTAGAAGGATAGGTTTTGTTTTCTTTGGTTTGTTCAGGGAAGGCAGAAGGGAGAAAAGAAGCTGACACTTAGCCGCTGCTAGCAACGGAAAAGAAGGAAGCCATTGCTGAGGAAAAAGAGAAGGAAAGGAAGAGGCGAGGGAAAAAGATAAGAAGAACTGAAGAAGAAAGAAGAAATAGAGAAAGGTAAAGACAAGCAGAAGAAGAGAAACTGAAGGCAAAGGAAACAAAACCAAGGAAGGAAAAAGGGAAGCAGAGCTAAGGAAGAAGAAGACCCGCAGAGAGAAAGAAACTGCAGAGAAAAGGAGAAAGAAGCAAGGCAACTGCAAAGAAGAAAGGAAGAATATCAGAAGAAGAATAAGAGAGGAGAAAACATCTTTTTTCTTTTTTCCACAATTACTTTTCAAACTCATGCATTTATATTTGAATTATGTTTTGAGTAATTAAGTGTTCAATTACATTCTTAAGATTAGTAATAATTCCAATTGCTCCCTGTGTTCGACCTCGGATACTTAGGTCTTCGAGTAATAAACTTTTATTTGTTCATCACCTATACTACGATGTAATTAACTGTTAAAACATGATCTAGCCACGTCAACATTTTGGCACCGTTGCCGGTGAGCAACGCATAATTTATCACTAATCTCTATATTCTTTTTATCATATTGAACACTAACTTGCCCTACTTTGGTTTGTTGCGATCTTGCAGGTATTTCGCAAGAAGATTCCTCCCACAAGTCAACCACTCTAGGGCAGGTAATTTCTTTTCTTCCTTAAACAATCCCCTAAGCTTTGAGAGACAAAAGGAAAAAATTAATTTAGGAATCAATTGCCTTCTTTCTATAAAAATCACCATCTTTAAGGCAAACGTTTCCTGATTTTGCGAAAATTTTTTAAATCTTCATGAAGTTGGAGCGATTTTTTTAGATTCTATCCCACAAAATTCATGTGCCTAATAGAAATCACGCTCAATCTCAGCGGACAACACACTTGCTTTCAAAGTCCAAAGAGAATTTTTGTGAAAAAGAGGATTGGAAATAGAACCAAATTAGGGTTTCTACAATAGGATCTTGGAGTGCTAGTCACACATGCCTACATAAAAGGAAATGAACCCTCTCGCATCAGTGTGCTACCCAAGCCCGTGATTGAAGAGATCTAAACAAGACAAACCCTAAAAATTGGAATCTAAAATCACTTGAATCTTAAAATCTTGGACCTAATAAACTTGGAGTCAAATCAGGGTGATTACTAGGCTCCAAACCTAGAATCATTCTGCCATCTATAGGACAGGTCAGGTGAAGTTGACCCCTTGGGTCAACCAACCTCTAAATTAGGTCACAACATCAAAACATCTAAAGTTCAAGTGAGAACCCTAAAGCACCTTTGAAATAAAAGTGGTAGACTTAAGAGGTCAAGGTCCCCATTCTGGTCTACCTGGAATCTCAATGACAAGAGAGGTCGGGTGGGGGAAACCCAATAACCCATGGGGACGCTCTACCGTGTAGGGGTCTTTGTGGGACTCTCCTTCTCTGGCTGCCTAGGTAATTTTCAGGTGGACGATCTTCTGATTCAGGGGTACCATCTGCCCCGAACCTCCATAGTCATCCAAACATCTTTGGGTGTCTTGATTGGGTCAAAAACATCTCCAATCCCTCATCTTTTCTCTTTAGAGCACACACACACATTTTCAATGGGACTCGTTATTCAGATCTAATCGCTTCATAACTTGATTCTATATCTTGATTCAAACTCTGATTCTACATCTCGATTCCACCACCTAATTCAAATATGCAGCCACTCCACCTAGGACTACCATTCAAGAAACCTGAATATCAGAGATCTATGAGAGATAGAATGATTGAGGATGCCCTGAAATTCTATGAAAATGAAGAAACCTCAACACTAGTAGGAAACATTCAGGTTGATGTCCCAAAAACCACAATCTTTATCATAACTTGTGCCCAAATACTATTGGCAGAAGCCACAAAAGGATCAACCCGTGACTTGCTCATTACTGGATACATTGAGATAGAAAAATTGCAAAATCTTGAATACCTTCAATGTATGACAAATCCTCGACTTTGGAAGCAACACCAAGATAGTCTTGAAAAATGGGAAGAGATAATGAGATTAGTAAAACAAATTATTGACCAGAAGTACCCGTATATACCACAAACAGAGGATGAACCATCTTGGGACAACATCGAGGATTAATCTGATCTCGGGTTTGAGGCACAAAATGGTTGTGGATTCCCAACCCAGATAGAATACAATGTGCCTGATATTGAAGAAGGTTGGGAAGCTCCAAATGCAGGAAAACACCATGTTGAGCCCACTCTAGACCATAAATCACCAGGCTTAGAATCCCAAAACTCCTGCAATAATGAGAGTAGAACTGAACCTCTCGAGGGTGTAAATTCCATCCCTTATTCTGATAAGGTGACCCTCTAAGGTTGTTTCGACCTAGATTCTAGTGATTCAACCCACATCCTAAGCCCAGAATCTAGATCTGGAACCTATTTTCAAGATTTCAAGGCCCCATATGAGGAAGATCAATCTTTCAATGAACAATATGATTTTGGGCCTCTATTTGATGAATATCCCTCGCCAACATCCTCAGAGGAACTAATCGATTTTTCGGAAGTCATGCCAATTTGCGATACAGAAACTGAGTTGGACGAGTGGGGTTTCAATTGGGTCTGTCCTACCAGCTTAGAACCTGAGCCTCTACCAGATAGGGACACCTTTTTAAGCTCGGAATTAACATCTAGGCTAGACCCTAGTCAGGCTACTGAATCTACAACATATGATTTATGCTATGGTGGAACTCATGATCTTGAATCTCTTTCAGATTTTGATTTTCGCAAACTCTCCGACAATTTCGAATCTGACCATAACATTGGAGAAAATCTGCTTCCTGATTATAACAAGCCAATTCTCTTTGAAGCACCTGCTCCACATATACAGAACCAATCAAAACCCGTTCCCTACCCCGACCCGCAACCGGACTCAATTTCTATTCTGATTCACCTCTCACTAAGCCGTTTGCAGATGATTCAACTCCATATCTATACCAGGTATCGGGTATTGATCAGACCGAAAAACAGGAGCCATCATTCTTTGATCACCCCTGTAGGGTTTCCATACCATACATTGATTATTTTTCGGAACCCTACTCTGACCAGGCTGATTCGACTCAGCCTAAACCTGAGTTTTCACTTCCACATCCATCTGAGCCACATTGCATATGGTGGGTTCCGCATCTGTTGATCTACATCTATCAACCCACCAGACTTATTGGGTTTGGGCTGCATCATCAGCCTATTGATCTTAACAAGCACCTGGTTGGACCAACCAGGCTCTTAATCAAGGTGCTTGTTTTACAAAATTCCGCTGATTTGACCACTCCCTCCCCACCCCATTTTCTACTTGGCTGAAGGCATCAAATTTAGCGCTTAACGGGAGGCAACCCGTCATCCCAAAAATGGAGACTCGTCTGATTATCCGTCTGTACTCCACATCCATTGCACCTTGAGTTCAGCCTTAGATAGTTGATCCCACCTCTGGTACACGTACCAGAGCTTGAAACCATCCGCATCAGTCATTTCCAACCCATTCACCCACCCGATGTATCCTGTTCTAAGTCCTTGACCTCAACACTATTTCACACCCTCTATTTACAATGAGGACATTGCAAAACTTAGGCATGGGGGGTGATAAAGTGCATACATACAGAACCAAGAAAAAGTCAGAAGGATTCTCACAAAAAAAAATCACATGTCAAAAACACAAAAAATTGAAAAATTATGCAAAAATTGGAGGGAGGAAATTTTGTGAGACACATAATCATAAGGAGGAGAAAAAGAGCAAAAAATGACAAAAAAGAGTGCAAAAATGAAAAAGAAAAAGAAATAGTCACTAGTAAAAGATTAAGGAATTAACTGAAGTTCTAGACCAGATCAAGAAAAGAGAAAAAGAGAAAAGTGCTAAGGAGACATAACAAAAGATTAGTAGGAACGCTGGTCTTAGAACTCTTGGGATAAATTCATTAGCTTAATAATTCACGTATCCGCTAAGATCTGGAAAATCCTCAAGAGGTTGGGGAAAATGCAAAGCTTAAGTATTAGGTCTAAGGTTTAGGAAGTATTCGGCTTCATTAACTGACCTTCGATTTACAGGATTCGGTAACTTAAGCACCCCAAATTCACACACAGTCTAGTTTAGTGCACATAAATATCCAAATCTCGCAAAAGCGTTTAATGTTCTGAAAAGGTCACCTAGATTAGGAGCGGCCGATCAACACAAGTTGATTTGGATGAGTTCCCAGCGCGGAGAGGCGGGAAATTCCCCTCGAAGATGCGTAACAACATATCATCTCTTTGGTGCTTGTCTCTTAGGATATTTAAATACCCTACTGGGGGCATGTAAGCACTCTGCTGGTTCAGATACCATGGGTGGCATTATCACGAAATGTCGATCGCCAAGGTTTAAATTCGGCCACGGAACACCATGGACATGATTATCTCGAAATCTCAAAAGCCAGGGTTCCGGGGGTTGCCATTGGCGGTGCTATCTCGAAGCATCGATATCCAGGGACCCTTGAGGATTGATGATGGGGACGAGGAATCCGATACAGACCGTGTTGAGAAGCTAATCCGAAGCTAGAAATAAAAAGAAAAGAGAGAGAAAGCTTTCCAAACAAATAAATCTTCTATCTCTCTCTTACAAAAACTCACTGCAAACTGAACCTAGGCTAAAAATGTCTCAAGCACGGGTGCTTTAACCGCGGAGTCCAACAAACCCTAGGTTAGTTTCTGTGGTCCTTAAAAACCTTTACGGAAGACTGAAGCTAAAGCATGTCAAGTCCGGATTTTGGTTGATACTTGAGTACCTCTAGGCCTATTGTCGGCATTCTAACCTAATCACAAAAGAAAAAGAAAAGCACTTATCATAATTGATGACAGACACTCAAGGTCTAGAACAGAAGTTAAAACCTTGAAATTTTACTAAGGGACTAGCAAAAGCTAGGCATGGGGGTATGATGAGAGCCTCATCATGAGCCATAACTAGCTCATTTTGACCTAATAAAGAGAATAAAAGCTCCTACATAACCTAGAAGAGGGCTTAATTGGAGGAATAAGTGTTCTGAGAAGAAAACATGAAATAAAGGTTAAAACTGCAATTTTACCATTGCAGTACATAAACGGGATTTCTCAGAGACAAAACATAGGACAGATGGTCTAAATGAGATAAAAAGTGGGTTGATTAAATCAGAAATGGGTTCACGTGCAATCCAGGAATTAAATGACATCTGGTAACCCGAAAACAGACCTGCTTAATTCAACAAGGTTCTGGTCAAGATAAAAATCAAGTAAACCCTCTAAAAATCATGGAAAAATATCCCTTAGGATTTAGAACATTCAATTTGGCCTTTAGAACCTAGTTTGACCTAGATTAGGGTCCTAGCTCATCAATTGACCTAATTTGGGTTTTTACACAAAATGACTAGTCAAACGTGGCCAAACCTAAAATCAAATTTCACCATTAGATTTCTTAGGTCCAAATTAGGTTTGTACCAAAATTTGGACCTAAGGGAGGTCATCTTGACCTACTTTGCAATTTAGTACACCCAATCACATTTTGATCCCAATCTTTTGAAAACCATCACATAAACCCCCTAGCTTTCTCGCCAATCTTACAATCAGGTCCCTCCGCCATTATTGGGGAGAGAATCCTTCTACGGCGAAGAAGACAGATGGGATACTCTCTGATCCCTCAGAGATCTCCTTCCAGAATTACAAGGGAGATTCTCTGAGGAATTCCCTTCCATCTAAGCCCGAACATGATCCTAGATTTGCACCCAATCTCTCGTGCGAACGCATGAGAGATTTGGGTATCTAACTACCTTCCATCTCTGGCGAGAAGTTGGTGGCAGAAGGCTTGCCCTCCACGCACCAGAAGCTCGGCCAGCACCTATAAATTAAACCCCAACTCCGGCCGCACCTCCTCAGCTCGACTTGGCTGGGATTCCACCTCAAATTCATCTTCTTCTCCGGCCAAGGAGTCCAGCGAGCTCTGGCGAGCCCCCCCTCTTCCTCGTCGCTCTGCCACAAAACTAGTGGCAGAGCCATCTTCCTCATCCTCCTCCATGTCGCGCAACACCCATGTGAGCTACCCTAACCCCGTTGTCGCCGCCGTCTTCCTCCACTGGACACTTTCTTCTCCGACGTTAGCAGGTACTGCCGGCCGCCTTCTCGTCCCCTTCGTCCCTTTAGTTGGGTTAAAACTATTCTTCTCTATCCCCTCTTTCATTTCCCTCATTTTATTTCACCAAACGCCCCTCGACCGCCGCTGTTCACCACCATCTTCTTCATCTCCGGCCACCCTCTGGCGAGACGCTCCCATCTCTCCGCAGCCCCACACGCCTCACCGACCATCGCATAACCTCCGCCTCACCTCACTGAATAACCTCTGCCCATCCATAGACCCTCTATGCCTCCACAACAACCCCCCGAACACACCCATCCATCCGACCACAGAGCGACCTAGGCACGCACGCCTAGGCCGCACCGTGGCCTACCACCTAGCTCTTCACCTTCGTCGTGGCACGGCGAAGGTCCCCCGGTGATCTGATTAAGCTGCAAGGCTCTTTTCGTGTCAGACAGATTTCACACCCCGACCGCCATTAGCGGTGACTCGAGGAAGCTCTTGCTTGCTCCAGGTCGTAGGATTGCAGGATACCAGGTGTTGCAAACTTGGGCGGGTCTTGCGAAGACAGTTGACCCAGCGAGTGACGCCAACAGAGCCTACAGTTGTGGGAATTGAAGGCACGGTCTGCTGCGGGCGCGCGAAAGAAAGCAGTGGGCATTAGTCCCACATCGTTTAGTCACAAAGCGTTGGAGTGAGTTATATTATTTTTGTGATATGAGCCAGTTGCCTCCAGTTACACTTGGGGTGAGGTCCCTCACCTATTCTCACTGCTTCGTCCGTGACTTCACCACACGGATCTGGCGACCCGACCCGACACTACCCTGAGCACTCCTCGCGCACCACCCTTACGTCGGTGTGCCTGGACCCTGGTGCGTGATCCGACCCTTTTACCCGACTGATGTAAACACATTTACACTACTTAAAATGTCTATTTATGCATGTTCTTAAGCATAGGATTGCATTTCATGATATAAATATTGCATAACATGCATCATCTTGCATTTAGAGTAGTTTGAATAAAATGGAGGTTAATTGTCTCCTTTTATGTGCTTGGACAGGGCAAACATTTTGTCGGGACCTCGGATCAAAGATCCAACCATATGGATGTGATCAGGGCGACAATTGGAGTTCAACGACTCCAAGATCGCCCTAATCAGACATCCGTAGCATCAGATAGTGACCTGGGAACCCTAGAAGATCAAGGGCCAGGATGGTGTAAATCCGCACTTCAGATGACAAATCCGACCGCACAGATGAATTTGGATCGACGATCGCAGCCCAACGACACAAAAATTGAGTCAATCTGACATCCGTGGCACCATCTACAACTTCCAGAAGATGGACGGCCAAGATAGCGCGTGGTGCCATCTCAGCCGCCCAAACGGCTGCTTGCATCTTGTGAAGGCCCCGCTCTCGATCACTCTCCGCCGTTGGATCTTAATCCAACGGCTGTGGTCGGTCGCGCTTAAAAGCGTCCGCTCGACCATCTGCGCCCCATAGCGTAGTGGTCGAGCGCGCATTCGCGAGCGGCAGGCGAGGGATCGAGCCGTGGCGAGGAGCAGCAGGCGCGGGCGATTGGGCACGGGTGGAGCGTCAGATGGAGATCGGACGGCCGCTCGCGCCCGATAGCATCGACGCGCAATTGGACGTGCAATCGGACGCGCAATCAAACGCGCGGGCGGGCGCGCAACGCAGTGGGCGGAGATGCATCTTAAGCCGTCCGATCTCGCGATCCGACGGCTGAAAAGCGACGAACGTGCGCAAGCCGTTGAGCGCGCGAGCAGGCGAGGAGGCATGCGAGAGCCGCCCATGACGCCCACGTTGAGGGCTTTAGTGACGGATTTATCCGTCACTAAAGACCCCTCTTTTCTTATTTTGAAGTTGTAATGTCTATTTTGCCCCCACTCCTTGCAACTATAAAATGAGACCCCCTCCATATGAAATTCTCATCCCTTCTTTCTCCTCTCTACCCCTCCAAAGCTCAAAAGAAGCTTATCCCACACCCGGGATGCTTCTTGCGAGATAAAGTCCAATTTTTGTTCCCCTTCAGAAGTGGATCCCGCGATGACGACGGCGTGCTGCTCCGTTCCCGTTCTTCTGCTTTGTCCTCCTTCGTCCTACTTCGTTCTCCTTCGTCCAGGCGTCGTCCCGTCCGGCTCGTCCTCCAAGCAATCGTCGAGGAGGATAACTTCTCTCTCCCATTCTTATTTACAGCTTTTCTAGTGTAGAATTTTCCTGCTTTATAGTGTAATTGATTTTCCACTTTATAGTGTAACTTTTATTTAGTTTGATTATATAAACAATTGAAATATTGAATGCATGTTCTCTTTCTCTCTCTCTCTCTCTTTCTCTCTCTCTCCCCCTCTCTCTCTCTCCCTTAGTCTGAGAGCTCCATTGTAATTATATCGCCTTGCTTATCAAAAATCCTAAAAAAAATATAATTGCGAATATAGATCAACGTAGCCTCCCTGTGTTCGACCCGAAATTCTTTTCGGTATAAATTTTATTTGTTGAACACGAATTCTTCGCTTTCGAACTACAACGACAGGTTTTTCAAAACCAAACACGTAAGCGTAGCGATTCGAAAAATGGTTCAAGATTTTGGCGCCGTTGCCGAGGAGGCAACGATTTTCGATCTTTCCTTCGCATTTCTTGCACTTTATTTATTTTATAACTAGCTTTCTCTTGTGTCTATTGTTTTGCAGAGACCTCCATCAAGGAATCAACAAGCGGTAGACTGGAGTAAAGTGCAGTTGAAGACAACTATAAGTGCTCCCCCATCCTTTCCCCCTCCATAGATTCCATTCGCCACATTAAATCTAAATCCCAATTAACCTAGGTGTTTGCATAAATCCTAGGAATAGTTTGGTTGTTTGGATTTTCACTCACATTCATTCCACCCTCATTCATAAAAAAATAAGAAAAAGATAATCTTGTGGGGTAATTTTCAACAAACACACAACAAACACCCACATTCAAGGCACTTGATGAACTTGATTTGTTTTCTACTCA
Organism: Thalassia testudinum; assembly: GCA_037157565.1. Taxonomy (NCBI): domain Eukaryota; kingdom Viridiplantae; phylum Streptophyta; class Magnoliopsida; order Alismatales; family Hydrocharitaceae; genus Thalassia; species Thalassia testudinum. The sequence goes on along the minus strand of JAZHRO010000073.1, from coordinate 1,694,571 downwards.
ACCGGGTTCTAATCTGTGGAACCGGTACACACAAAGCAACACATAACAGAGTAGAAATCATTCTAGGTTAACCATCTTTGAGTGCTTAACTTAGTGGTGCAATTGTGGCCAATTGTTTGAGTTGTTTGGGCCACACCACTTTATTTAAAACCAACTCATCAAGTAGCTCCTCCTTAGGGTTTTCAATCTAGGTATATTCCAGGCACTCCACTTTCTTTCTGATTTTAAAGGAAAACAATCTTCACCCGTGTTTTACAACTTGGTTTGCCTAGAAACTTGATTGCAATTCACCTAATTTGAAACCCTAAAAGTTACTTAAGCAAGATTTGAACACTAAAATTCACACATTATCAATAATCTTGCTTGAAAACCCTAGTTGTGCACGCACTTACACAAATCTTAATCAATCATTAAGGGCACAACCCATTGTAAGGGCCCATCACATTCCATAAGCACCACAATCCCAGGCCTTAATAAAATTGAGTAGACGTTGGCCTTAAGGTTTGATTCCCTCTTCAGGGCCTAGTCTGAGATTATTTTTGATTAACCTACTTATACTAATTAATCTGATGTCTAGCTAGGGGAGTAGCGTCAAACGACCACGGCTGGGGGGTACACTAGGAACCGGAGGCGAAAGCCAAGGGAAGAACCTTCTCCCCAGTCCCTCCTTCTAACTGGTTGGATTAAGCAGACGTAAGTAGAGTAAATCACTTACAGTCTTAAGGCTGATTTTGGGAGTCAGTAGATCCTTAGGCTACCTCACTTAAGGACAGCCTTGTTTTGTTGTGCTGTAGGGTCCCTATCCCCAGTCCTTCCGACCTTCTCCTAGTTTATGCTGGGAAGACGGTCATTGAATCCTCGATTGGAAGGACCGTTAGAACATTCTAGGAGGCGCAAGTTAGATTTTGGTCAATTTGATCCCATGGCCGAACAACAACCTCCTCTACTTGAAAATCCACAGGAAGAATTTCGAAGGCAGCTGGAACAAATGCAGAGAATGCAGGAATGGTTCCAGAGAATGCAAGGCGCTCAGCCCTTGAAGGATTTTTATGATCCTTCAAATTACGGGGAACGTCCCGGCGTCCAGATTCCAGCCGGTGACGTAGAAATTAAGCCCCAGGTGTTAAGCCTGATTAAACATTATCATGGGCTTGGCTCCGAAGATCCATTTCAGCACTTGGAAGATTTGACCACTTTGGTTTAGACCACCAAGGCTCGAAACGTTAACGAGGAGCAAATGATCATGAGGCTCTTCCCCCACTCTCTTAGGGATAAAGCCGCGCATTGGTATAAGACAATAGGAAGGCCAATTACAACTTGGAATGAGTTGGAATCAGCCTTTCTGAAGAAATTCTTCCCAGTCGGTCGTACCAATGCTTTGTGACGGGCAATCACTACCTTTACCCAGCGGCCGGGGGAATAGTTTCATGTGGCCTGTGAGTGATTCCAGGACTTATTGCGGAGGTGTCCACACCACGTGGTGCCGAAATGGCAACTCGTGTAGATCTTCTATCATGGGTTGAATGAGCAACTCAGAAACCATGTGGATGCTTTTTATGGAGGCAATTTCCTCAATAAAGATGCAGATAGTGCACATGATTTATTTGAGGAAATGAGTGTGAATTCAATTAATCATGCCTCCTTGGATACTTTTAACCGGTCCCAGCAACCCAGATCAAATGTCAATGAAGTCCATGACTCTCATTCATTTGATATGGAATTGATTTGTAATAAACTTGATAAGGTGAACTTGGTTGCTAAAAGAATGGAAGAGTGGATGGCTGGCAATTCTATGAACAACTCTCAATCTACTCAATCCCAAAATTCGGGATTCCATTCCTCATGAGCTCCTTCTGGACGGGAGTTCGTGAATCAACTCGATGCGACTCAACCTATGAGTCAGCATTTTTCGGAACCCCATGGGTTCCCAACTGGGGCCTTTGATCCCAGTTTTTCTGATCCTTCCCTTTCTTTCTCTCCATCCACACCCTATGAGGATGCCTGTGCTGTACAAGAGAATGTTAGATCCAACCCCTACTCGAATGCCTATAATCCAGGTTGGAGAAACCACCCTAACTTCTCTTGGAAAAATCCGAGGCAACAGACCCAATTCCGACCCAGCAACTATGCTCCGCAACGACCAATGGGTCAGGGTCAAGTATATACTCAGATGCCTTTGAATCAGGTCAATCAGCCAGCTTGGAATGCCCGTCAACCCGCAGGGCAGGCTGATTTGAATCGTCAAATGGTAGAGATGCAAGGATCTATGCTCCAGCTCATGCAGCAAATGAAAACTCGCTGGACAACTTGCAATCCGGGCTCATTGCTAACTCTCGTCAACCCGGATTTCTACCATCCCAACCCGTACCCAACCCACGAAACATTATGAATTTGGGCAATCAAGCCCAAGGGTACGGAAATCAAAGGGACTCGCATGCACATGCTCAGGTGGTTGAGCAGGGTTCCTCGTCTTCTTCTGCTAATCAATAATTCATGGTCAATCAAGCCCCTCCAATCTTTCCTAACCCTCCCCAAGACCCAAATTCTTACGCTTCTGCAAATTCTGTCACTTTGAGGAGTGGTAAGAAGACTCAGGATCCACAACCACACTATTCTGATCTTTTGAATCCTGAAGAATCTGAGGAGATAGAGGAGAATTCTAGAGGAGAAATCAAGGCTCAGGAACCTGATTCCAAAGATCTGACTCATGTTCCTTTTCCTGAAGCCTTAGCCAAAGCAAAGAAGAAGTCTGTTGATAGCAATGTGGAGCTTCTGAATTTATTTAAGAATGTAGAGATCAATATTCTGCTCCTTGATGCTATCAACCACATACCGGCTTACGGAAAATTTTTAAAGGAATTATGTACACAAAAGCGTAAGTCGAGAGAATCTGTTTTGAGGAAGGTGGTACTCTCCGAGTAAGCTAGCTCTGTTATCCTGCACTACCTCCCTCAGAAAAAGAGAGATCCTGGTGCTCCTTTGATTTCTTGCATTATCGGAGATTACACATTTGATAGAGCACTTTTGGATCTAGGTGCATCCATCAACCTAATTCCGACTTCTCTCTACGAGAAGTTTGGGTTAGGTGAACTTTAGCCAACTTCAGTAACGCTGCAGTTAGCGGACTGTTCGGTCACAAACCCGCGAGCCATTTTTGAAGATGTTATAGCTAAGGTCAAGGATTTCTATTTTCCTATAGATTTTCTTGTCCTTGACATGGATGTACTAGATAATCTGAGGAACACGCCCATCATTCTGGGGCGTCCGTTCCTGGCTACCGCAAAGGCCAACATTAATTGTGAAAGCGGTAGCATGGAAATCGCCTTTGGGGACCAACGAATGAAATTGGATATTTTTAAGGCGATCAACAAATTTGAGGATTGTGGATTTATTGAGGAACTTGATGAGGATAATGTTAATATTGAAACTTGTTTGACCGTTTCTTCAATTGAAAGTTCCTCTTTGGTTGATGAATTTGACCCGCAACCCTCTGACCTGACATCTTCGGAAGAGGTTACTGATTTTGTTCACTCAAAACCTCTTCCTCTTGTTGAATTTTCAGCATCTACCTTACCATCAATCATTACCCTACCCCAGCTTGAATTGAAACCATTGCCCGAGAATTTAAAATATCAATTTTTAGGACTGCAGAATACGCTCCCTGTGATTATTAGTGCTAAATTGACAAAGGAGCAAGAGATTAAATTGATTAAGGTCCTAAAGGAACATAAGGAGGCAATTGGTTGGACCATTCATGACCTCAGGGGGATCGAGCTATCTTACTGTAATCATAGAATATTTTTGGAAGATGGATCCCGCCCTTCTCGCCAAATGCAGAGGAGATTGAATCCAAATATACGAGAAGTGGTCAAAATGGAAATCATCAAGTGGCTCGATGTAGGAATTATTTATCCAATCTCTGACAGTCCCTGGGTAAGTCCCGTTCAGATTGTTCCAAAGAAAGCTGGGATTACTGTCGTGACTAATGAGAGAGGTGAATCTGTCACAACTAGTTCAGCTTCCTCTTGGAGAGTTTGTATTGATTACAGGAAGCTGAACACAGCCACTAAAAAGGATCATTTTCCCCTGCCCTTCATTGATCAAGTCTTGGAAAAATTAGCTGGGCAGAAGTACTTCTGTTTTCTTGATGGCTACTCGGGATACAACCAAGTTCCTATCCATCCTGAGGATCAGGAAGAAACTACTTTCACCTGTCCCTACGGAACCTTTGCTTTTTGTAGAATGTCTTTTGGGTTATGCAATGCACCTGCGACTTTTCAAAGGTGTATGCTAGCCATATTTTCCGACATGGTAGGAGAGTTTATGGAAGTCTTCATGGATGATTTCTCTGTTTTCGGAGAATCATTTGACTCTTGTTTGGCTAATTTGGAAATGATTCTTAAGCGATGTATCAAGACACGACTGGTCCTTAGCTGGGAAAAGAGTCATTTCATGACCCAAGAAGGCATCGTTTTGGGTCATGTAATCTCTGAATGGGGAATTGAAGTAGACAAAGCTAAGGTTGATGCTATCGCTAAACTTCCTCCTCCCACATCTATTAAACAAATCAGATCATTTCTTGACCATGTGGGATTTTATCGAAGATTCATCAAGGATTTCTCGAAAGTTGCTCGTCCTTTGAGCAATCTTCTTACCAAAGAAACGCCGTTTGTTTTTGACGAATCATGCCGAAAGGCATTTGATTTTCTGAAAACGACAGTCACCTGTGCTCCAATTTTGCAACCACCAATTTGGACAGCCCCATTTGAGATCATGACCGACGCTTCTGATTACGCGGTCGGGGCTGTCCTGGGTCAGAAAATTGACCGAAAGCCCTCTGTCATTTACTATGCTAGTAAAACTCTGGATGAAGCCCAGAGGAATTACACTGTTACTGAAAAGGAATTACTAGCTATAGTATTTGTGTTGGAAAAATTTAGGGCTTATCTCTTGGGGTCTCATGTTATTGTTTGTACCAACCACTCGGCCTTGAGACATCTCTTGGCTAAAAAGGATGCTAAACCCCGGCTTATTCGTTGGATTTTTCTTCTTCAAGAATTTGATCTTGAAATTAAGGATACAGCCAGGGTGCAAAATGTGGTAGCAGATCATTTGTCGAGACTCCTAGGTGATTCTTCTTGTCCGAACATTCCGATTGCTGATACTTTTCCAGACGAAACCATTCTTACAGTTTTAGGTGTCCACTCCCCATGGTTTGCTGACATTGTTAACTATTTGGTCGTTGGTCAAATCCCCCAGGATTGGATCAAGCAATAACGAGATAGACTCAAATCTGAGGCCAAATACTACTTTTGGGAGGACCCTGAACTGTATCGCATCGGCTTTGATCAGATTATTCGCCGATGCATACCGGAGAATGAATTTAACAGTATACTCGAGTTCTGCCATGCATCTGGGTGTGGTGGACATTTCTCCGGGAGAAAGACGGCTGCAAAAATCTTGCAATCTGGCTTCTATTGGCCGTCTTTATTCAAGGATGCCCAGGACTTCTCAAGGTCATGTTCTCAATGTCAGTCACTCGGGAACATAACTAAGAGAGACATGATGCCCATAAACCCTATTCTTTCTGTAGAAATTTTTGATGTTTGGGGCATCGATTTCATGGGACCCTTTATCCCTTCATTTGGACATCAGTACATTCTTGTTGCTGTTGATTATGTGTCCAAATGGATTGAGGCAATTCCCACTCGAACCAATGACCACAAGGTGGTCATCAATTTTGTCAAGAAAAATATCTTCAGTAGGTTCGGGATTCCGAGGGCTATCATCAGTGATGATGGCACTCATTTTACTAATGCCCAATTCTGGAATTTATTGGCCAAATACGAGGTTAACCATCGAATTTCCACACCTTACCATCCCCAAACGAATCGACAAGCTGAGATCTCCAATCGAGAGATCAAGAACATTCTGCAAAAAACGGTTAGGCCTGATCGCAAGGATTAGACTCAAAAGCTTGAGGACGCTCTTTGGGCCTATCGTACGACGTATAAAACGCCCATCGGCATGTCTCCATTCTGTTTGGTGTATGGAAAGGCATGCCATCTACCCGTAGAGATTGAACACAGGGCATTCTGGGCAATCAAACAATGAAATTTAGATCTGAATCTAGCTGGAAAGACCAAAAAACTCCAACTATCTGAGTTGGAGAAGCTTAGAAATGATGCTTATGAGAATGCCAAGATCTACAAGGCTCGGACCAAAGCTCTACATGATCAATTGATTTGCCGCAAGAACTTTGAGCCAAACTAGAAGGTCTGGTTATTTGATTCTAAACTTAAGCTCTTTCCTGATAAACTTAGATCTAAATGGAATGACCCATTCATAATTGATCAGATTTTTCCTAATGGTGCCGTTCAGATTTCTGACCCAAAGACGAGTAACACCTTTAAAGTCAACGGTCAACGTTTGAAGCCTGTTGTTGACCGTAATCTTCCAGAACCCGTCTCAGACTCTGTTGCTCTAGCCATTTTGTGACTTCTTTGGCTGGACTTCGCCTAGCTGATGGCATTAAACTCAGCAGTTGTACATATGACACAAGGCTGATACGAGCTTCATATCCAGGTGACATCTTTCATATTCTACCCTTTCTTTCATGTCTCTTTTTCAATGAGGACATTGCATTAGCTAGGCATGGGGGGGTGGATTCATTCTTGAATTATTTGGTTAGCTTTGTGAAATCCATATAAATTGTCTCTCTTCTTATTTAAAAAAAAAAAAAATTTAATTAGGAAGGATTAGTTGGACATTAGGACTTTTCAATCCTAAGAAATTTTACATTAGGATCTGAACACAAAGACCCCTCAGGTCTTTGGACTTAATTAGCCTGTGTATCCACTAAAATGTGGATTTATCTTTGAGTCCTCGCCATCTTAATTCTATTATAATTGGAATAAATAAGTTTGGGTGATAAGTACACGACTTATCAACCCACCCTCTGATTTGAGGGAATTTTGAGTCTTAAGCATCTGCACACTTTCTTTGCACTGACTCGTTGTTTGGCGATTCTAACGGAATTTGGGTAGCTAATGAACCTTTTAGGGTGATATGGTTGGCAAGTTATCGTGGGTAACATCCCATAGGTAGGTTGTCCAGAGCCCAGTCACTGGACCTTTCTCTTTTTCCTGCCTTTAGGTAAATCTTAGACCAGGGAAGCCACCTATTTAAAAAAAAAAAAGGAGAAAAGAACAAAAAGAAATAAGCCACACTTCGCCGCACGAGTATGGCTGGCAAGTTGTCGGTGGTAACAGCTCATCGACCGGTTGTCCATAACCCAGCTCAGAAAATGCACTAAAAATTCCCAAAACACTTAGGAAGAAGCGAAGAAGTAGAATAAACTGGGGAGATATACACTGGATTCACCCTTATGTTGACCCCGTAAAAAAATAATAAAAGTAGGGAGAAAGCTACCGGTTGTAAAGATACACTTTTAGGCAGAATTCTGGTTAGGTCACCTAGAGGCGTAGAAATCCGAAATCCGTTCTAACTGTCGGTCAACGAGTCTATCACAATCACAATAAGATGCTTAAAGCTTAGGGTTCTGATCAAATTTTTGGTGAGTTGAATGGCCGTAGAAAGCCACTCTTAAACCCGAAAATTTGAAAATCCAAAAAAATTAGAAAAGAGAAAAAGAGAAGAAGAAATTTTTCTTTTAATAAGGCAAGGGCTTGAGGCGGTCTGCATTTTGGCTGATACCCGGGCACTGTTGTGTCTTTGAAAGTTCAGTTCCTAAGTAGACAATTTCTTAATGATTGAAAATAACTCAGGTCCAAATAATCCAATCTAATTCTTTGATAAATAGCATATAGTTTCTGCTAGGGACTAGCAAAAGATAGGCATGGGGGTATGATGTAAACACATTTAGACTACTTAAAATGTCTATTTATGCATGTTCATAAGCATAGGATTGCATTTCATGATATAAATATTGCATAACATGCAACATCTTGCATTTAGAGTAGTTTGAATAAAATGGAGGTTAATTGTCTCCTTTTATGTGCTTGGACAGGGCAAACATTTTGTCGGGACCTCGGATCAAAGATCCAACCGTATGGATGTGATCAGGGCGATAATTGGAGTTCAACGACTCTAAGATTGCCCTAATCAGACATCCGTAGCATCAGATAGTGAATTGGGAACCCTAGAAGATCAAGGGCCAGGATGGTGTAAATCCACACTTCAGATGACAAATCCGATTGCACGGATGAATTCAGATCGACGATCGCAGCCCAACGACACAAAAATCGAGTCAATCTGACATCCGTGGCACCATCTACAACTTCCAGAAGATGGACGGCCAAGATAGCGCCACGTGGCACCATCTCAGCCGCCCAAACGGCCGCTTGCATCTTGTGAAGGCCCCGCGCCCGATCGCTCTCCGCCGTTGGATCTTAATCCAACGGCTGTGGTCGCTCGCGCTTAAAAGCGTCCGCTCGACCATCCGCACCCCATAGCGCAGTGGTCGAGCGCGCATTCGCGAGCGGTAGGCGCGGGATCGAGCCGTGGCGAGGAGCGGCAGGTGCGGGCGATTGGGCACAGGTGGAGCATCAGATGGAGATCGGACGGCCGCGCGCGCCCGATAGCATCGACGTGCGATTGGACGTGCAATCGAACGTGCAATCAGACACGCGGGCGGGCGCGCAACGCAGCGGGGGTAGACACATCTTAAGCCGTCCGATCTCGTGATCGGATGGCTGAAAAGCAACGAACGTGCTCAAGCCGTTGAGCGCGCGAGCAGGCGAGGAGGCGCGCGCGAGCCACCCACGACGCCCACGTTGAGGGCTTTAGTGACGGAGTTATCCGTCACTAAAGCCCCTCTTTTATTATTTTGAAGTTGTAATGTCCATTTTTCCCCCACTCCTTGTAACTATAAAAGGAGACCCCCTCCATACGAAATTCTCATCCCTTCTTTCTCCTCTCTACCCCTCCAAAGCTCAAAAGAAGCTTGTCCCACACCCGGGATGCTTCTTGCGAGATAAAGTCCAATTTTCGTTCCCCTTCGGAAGTGGATCCCACGACGACTACGGCGTGCTGCTCCGTTCCCGTTCTTCTGCTTTGTCCTCCTTCATCCTGCTTCGTTCTCTTTCGTCCAGGCGTCGTCCCGTCCGGCTCGTCCTCCAAGCAATCGTCGAGGAGGATAACTTCTTTCTCCCATTCTTATTTACAGCTTTTCTAGTGTAGAATTTTCCTGCTTTATAGTGTAATTGATTTTCCACTTTCTAGTGTAACTTTTATTTAGTTTGATTATATAAACAATTGAAATATTGAATGTATGTTCTCTTTCTCTCTCTCTCTCTCTCTTTCTCTCTCTCTCCCTCTCTCTCTCTCTCTCTCCCTTAGTATGATAGCTCCATTGTAATTATATCACCTTGCTTATCAAAAATCCTAAAAAAAATATAATTACGAATATAGATCAATGTAGCCTCCCTGTGTTCGACCCGGAATTCTTTTCGATATAAATTTTATTTGTTGAACACGAATTCTTCGCTTTTGAACTACAACGACAGGTTTTCCAAAACCAAACATGTAAGCGTAGCGATTCGAAAAATGGTTCAACACCGACTCTAGGAGAGCGTGCTGAAGAGTGGTTTACACAGAGAGAGATGCGCGGGTGTGGGTAGAGGGATAGGTTTTGTTTTTCTTTGGTTTGTTCAGGGAAGGGAGAAGGGAGAAAAGAAGCTGACAGTTAGCCGCTGCTAGCAAAGGAAAAGAAGAAGAAGGAAGGAAGCCATTGCAGAGGAAAAAGAGAAGGAAAGGAAGAGGCGAAGGAAAAAGAGAAGAACTGAAGAATAAAGAAGAAATAGAGAAAGGTAAAGACAAGCAGAAGAAGAGAAACTGAAGGCAAACAAAACCAAGGAAGGAAAAAGGGAAGCAGAGCCAAGGAAGAAGAAGAAGACCTGCAGAGAGAAAGAAACTATAGAGAAAAGAAGGAGAAAGAAGCAAGGCAACTGTAAAGAAGAAAGGAAGAATATCAGAAGAAGAATAAGCGAGGAGAAAACATCTTTTAAGACATCTGATCCCATGATCAGTCGCCCAAATTCTTTCTTGTTACCACAATTACTTTTCAAACTCATGCATTTATATTTGAATTATGTTTTGAGTAATTAAGTATTCAATTACATTCTTGAGATTAGTAATAATTCCAATTGTTCCCTGTGTTCGACCTCGAATACTTAGGTTTTCGAGTAATAAACTTTTATTTGTTGACAACGCTTGATCACCTATACTACGACGTAATCAACTGTTAAAACACAATCTAGCCACGTCAACACTATACTACTAAAGCAATAAAGATAGAGATAGGTGAGAGAAATCCCCCTCGATGGTCACTTGGAGGATGACTGCTCTGACATCGCTTGGAGGGAGGTGGTAAGGAGCAGGACGAATGAGGATGGAGGCGGAGGATGGAGGACGAGGCAGGATGGTGTCGCAGCGAGGATCTTCTTTCTGAAGGGAGGTGAGAAGATGGCCACAGGATGCTCCATGATGGAGAATGTGAGGCAGGAACAAATATTTGTTTTCTACTCTAGAGGAGCATTCCAGGCTTGGGACAAGCTCTCTCTAGAGCCATGGAGGTGGTGAGAGGAAGAAAGGAAGAGATGAAGAAAAATGGGAGGAGTAGGGGTCCTTTTATAGTGGAGGAAAGAATCAAATTCATATATAGGACATTTAGTGATGGTCATAAACGTCACTAAAGATCCGCCGCAAATGTTGCTGAAGACAGCCTTACGCCCACGCTGTCGCTGCATTGGTGCACGCTTCGCACGTCCGTGTCACGTGCCACCGCACCCTATGCACCCACATGCACTACCGCTGCTGCGCATGCATGCCTCGGAGGGCACGTGCACGCCCACACTACTGTGCACGTGCGGTGGCGCCTGCACGCACATGGAGGGCTGGGTTGCATCACATGGCGCGATCTGGGCCGTCCATCTTCTTTTAATTGTAGGGGCTGGTACAGAGGTCAGATTGAGTGGATTTTCACGTCGTTAGGCTGCGATCATCGACCCGAATCGATCTGTACGGTCGGATTTGTCGTTTGAAGCTCTAAAGTATGTCATCTAGTCCCTTGGTTATTGATCTTTGTCAAATTGCATATGGTGCTATGGGACTCCGATCAAGCCAATTTTGGAGGCGTTGGATTCCGATCGTTGTCCTGATCAGATCCATACGGTCGGATCGTCAATCCGAGGCTCCGAAATAAATCTCCTCTCTTGAGCATGGAAAGGACACAATTAACCTAAAATATACACAACTACTCTAAATACAGAATGATGCATGCTATGCAATATTTATAATATGGAATGTAAATCTAAGCCTAGGAACATGTATAAATAGGCATTTTAACCTAAATGGATGTGTCTACATCATACCCCCATGCATATCTTTTGCTAGTCTCTAGCAAAATTAAACATGCTATGTATAAAAATAGAATTTGGACTCGATCGCTTAGGCCTAAGTCATTTATTAACAAAAGAAAATTTCAACTAAGGTCCTAAACTACGAAAACTCAACAGTACCTAGGTGTCTGCCAGAATGCAAACCGCCCAAGTCCTTGCCTTATTTGGAAAGGGAAGATACAATTTTTTATTTTTCTTCCTTTCTAATTTTTTTGGACTTTCGGAGTTTGAGAGTTTCGGGATAACTTTTTACGGCTACCCGACCTGCCCAAGACTTGAAAAGGACTCTAAGTGCTAAGCATTTTGTGAAAGGGTGATAGACTCACTAGGGGACTATTAAAACGGACTTTAGGCTTCTACGACCCTAGGTGACGTTAAGAGTTTCTACCTAAAGGTTTATCTTTTCGAACGAAAGCTTTCTCCTTACTTTTTTTTTTATACGATCAACATAAGGGAGAAACCAGTATATATTTCCTCAGTTTATTCTACCTCACCGCTTCTTCCCTAAGTGTTTTGGGAATTATTTGTGCATTTTTGTGAGCTGGGCTCTGGACAACTGGCCAATGGGATGTTACCCACGACAACTTGCCAGCCATACTCATGCAGTGGAGTGTGATTTTATTATTATTTTTTATTATTTCTTTCTCCTTTTTCTATTTTTTTATATTCTAAATATTTCTTTTTTTCTCTTTTTTTTTTCCAAGTAGGTGGCTTCCCTGATCTAAGATTTACTTAAAGGCAACAGGAAGAGAATGGTTGTGTGGTTGGGCTCGGGACAACTGGCCGATGAGCTGTTACAATTGACAACTTGCCAGTCATACCACCCTAGTCAGTTCATTAGCTACCCAATTTTCGAAGAAACCACCGAAAAGTGAGTCAGTGCAAACAGTGTGTAGATGCTTAGGCTTAAAGTCCCCTCAAATCAGAGGGTGGGTTGATAAGTCGTATACTTATCACCCCAATTTATTGACCAAATTAAAATATAATTACTTGGTGAGGACTTGAGACTAAGTCCACAGTCGTGTGGACACCTAGGCTAATTAAGCCTGAAGACCTGAAGAGCCTAAGTGTTCAGATCCTAAAATATCATTTCCTAAAGTTAATAACTTCCAAAAGCCTAAGTTCTCTTCTCCTAATTCTATTTTTTTTTCTTTTTGAATTTTCATCATTTTTTTTAAGAAACTAAAATAAATTCTACGGAGTTAACAAAATAATTTCAAGAATTAATTATTCACCCCCCCATGCCTAAATGATGCAATGTCCTCATTGTAAAAATAAAGACATGAAAAGGGTGGAGTAAATAGAATATCACCTGAATTTCATGAAAATTCGGTCAACTCCTCAGAGAAGAGTATACACATGCGCTAAGTTTAATGTCATTAGCTAGGCATAAAATACATACAAGGAAGAAATGGAGAATTCACAAGTGCGGATTAGAATCAACATCAAAAGATTAATCCTCAGACCCGCTAGCAGAAGATGTCCACAGATGTGGACCAGATTGTGGTGCTGGCCCATACCCCAGGGTTGAGTAGTTCTAAGGTTCTGGATGAAAATCACCCAGAACTGAAGATTATTGTGCTTACAAGGCTGGGCCTACGGTTTGGTGGTGTCCAACCCAAGACTAAAGTGTTGGACAAAAGGTAGATTTGGTTCACTAGGTTCAGATGTCCACTTAACGTTCAACTTAGAAAAATAATTAGTTATTCCAAGCTTGGGTTGCACATCAAAGGTATTGTAAGGGTCCTGGTAAAAAGTAGGTGATTTTAGGTCAACGGAACCCTTAGATCTGAAATCCTAGTTCCCTCAGAAGTAGCTTCCCAGATTTTTATTTCCAACTTCCTATCCTCTAAAATCAATGTTTTTGGGACCTCCAAATCATTGTACACCCCATCTAAAGTACCTAAATCCAGCAATTGTGGCTTAATCAGGATTGACTTGGGTTTGGTGATCTCAAAATATCATAATTTATCTCTTCAGGGTGTGGTTGAGCAATGGGGTACTGATTGAATCATCAGGATTCGGATCATCCAAGTTAGCCCCAACATGATCATAATCTTCAATAATCAGGCTATCAAATGGTTCATCTTACTCCTCGAGCCCATTAGTCTCACTAAAATCATTCTCCTTAAGCTCCAGTGAGACTTCACTAAGAGATTCCTCACCCTCAGAATTAAAGAATTCATGATCCTCATTTATATGTCTCAAAATCATATGTCATTTCATGGTCCATGGAGACATAGTTTTCATCATTCCCTGGCTTTGGGAACTCGGAAGAGAAACTCGGTTCATCCTCTATGGGTTTCTCTAGCCCAACCTAGTCATCCCCGGTCTCAGAACATGTATCCTCCCCGACAAGCGCTTGAGTAGGTTCAGACATTGGCTCTCCTGAAGGGGGTTCATCTTGAGAATCATCCCAAGATTGGACTAAGGCAACCACAAATTTCATCCTCAACCATCACAATTTCCCAAGTAGAAACTCACCCAGGCCCCTATCCCTAACATTTTGAAGCAAATCCAATAAAGAGCTATTTAGCTCATCAATCATTTTTATCATAGGCTCCAATGCTTCAGTGCATGGTGTTGGCTGGGCTTCTAAAGATTGTATGGTGTTCCTGAAGTTAGCCAACACCATATCTTGGATCTGGTTCACTTGAACCGAATGGTTCGGTTCAGGTTTGGGTAGGTTTGAGTTAAATCTAGGGGAGTCAAGATATCGAGGTTCTCGGGCTCCTCCCTGATAGTAGGTCATTTTAGGTTGTTCAAAGAATGGTGGTGACCTATATTCAGTAGAATACTAGGGAGGGTAAGTGTTATAATCAGCATATCCTTCATGGTTGTAGATTTGGTTAGGTTAATCATCAAAAGGTGGAGATCTATAATTATTGTAGCTCTGGGAAGGAGAGTAATCATAGTCTTGTTGTCCAGGGTCAGACCCTGGACACTGAGGTCCGGTATTGTATCCTTAATCAAAGTTATCCCAGCTAGTGGATGGGTAATTATAAGTCAAGTCGGGATAGTAATCATCTTGGGTATAATTGGTGGTAGGAGAGTAGGATGGGAAATGAGTGTAGGATGTGGAAGGATACATGGTAGAATAGGAGGGAAATCAGAAGAGAGAAAGGAGCCCTGTAATACAAGCAATCAATCCTGTCCTTAGGTGGGTTAGCCTAAAGACCTACAGACTCCCAAGATCTGTCTTGAGATTATAAACGATTTGGTCTTCTTCTATTCAGTCAAACCAACCAGTTAGAGGGAGGGGCTAGGCAGAAGGTTCTTCCTTTAGCTTATGCCTTCGGTTCCTAGTGTACCCCCTAGCCACGGTCGCTTGACGCTACTCCCCTAGCTAGACATCAAATGGACCAGCAGAAACATATTAATCAAAAAAAATCTCAGTCTGAGCCCTGAAGAGCGAATCAATCCTTAATGCCAACGTCTACTCAATTTTAATTAGGCTTTGGATGATTGTGCTCTTGGAATGTGATGGGCCCTTTGGATGGGTTGTGCCCTTAATGATCAAATCGAATGTGTGTGTGTGCACAACCAAGGTTTGCAAACAAGGTTATTTGATGATGTGTCTTTTAGGGTTTAACCTTGATTAATAGCATTTAGGGTTTAATCTTAGGTGTATTCAATCAAGTTTAAGAGAACACTCCAAGTTTTGAAAGCACTGGTGATATATATTCCTTTAGAAATCAAAAAATAATGTGGAGTGCCTGGTTCAGCCCTAAAGATTAACCCTAAGTGGTAAGCTACTGATGAATGACTTTTATCTTTAGTGGTGTGGTCCAAATAACTCAATCAATTGGCCTGTTGCACCACTCAGTTAAGGTACACAGATGTTTAACCTATTCGGATTTCTACTCACTTATGTGTATTGAGTTGAAGTGTACTAGGTCCACAGGTCAGATCCCAGTTAAGTGCTAGAATCAAAGTGGAATGGTGCGTCTTAAGTCGAAAGTTGTGGGTGTTTAATGTGTGTCACTTTCAGTAAATCCCACAAGAGAAGAGTAATTTCTTTATATATATATATGCAGGGACAAGATGGGTGGAGGTGGTAAACAAACAATCAGATCTATCCTAGTGTTTATAAAAAGCACCTAAGTTGATTTGGGTTTGAGTTATTAGTGTGGTGAAATGAAATCTAGGGTGGGGGTGGTGGGGGAAAACTTACAAATGTCTCTACCCGCACTTTACTTCAATCTATTGCCTTTGGCTCCTCGATCGGGTTCCTGCAAGATAATAAATCGAAGGAGAGAGATAGGTTAGAAAATATGTAAGTAATGCAGGAAAATATGAGAAAAACCAAAGAGCGTTGCCTCCCTAGCAACTGCGCCAAAATGATAGCGGTGGATTCGCATGCATAAAGGGTTCGAGTTTGGAAAACCAGTCGTCATAGTTCAATTTGCGAGAAAATCCATCGATTAGATAAAATTTATAACCGAAACTCAAAAAGTGAGTCCTGAGTCGAACACGGAGAAGCGAACATTTGGTTTTGAAAATCCACGTTTCGCTTTTTATTTGTTTTTGTCTTTTCTAACTTTTGTAGTATTTTTAATAGGATAAGAGATCAGATAGATGAAATCTAGCTAATCTACTTGAAAAATAAAAGAGAGAGATAGAGAGAGAGAAACAATCATGTATTTTTATAATGAAGTGTTTATTATAACTAGGAAAGTGGGAAAAGTATACTACAAAAGCAATAAAGATAGAGAGAGGTGAGAGAAATCCCTCTCGACAGTCGCTTGGAGGATGACTCACTCTGATGTCTCCTGGAGGAAGGTGGTGAGGAGCAGAACGAACAAGGACAGAGGTGGAGGATGGAGGGCGGGGCAAGACGGAGTCGCAGCGAGGATCTTCTTCTCGAATGGAGGTGAGAAGATGGCCACGGGATGCTCCACGAAGGGGGATGAGAGGCAGGAACAAATATTTGTTTTCTACTCTAGAGGAGCATCCCAGGCTTGAGACAAGCCCTCTCTAGAGCCTTAGAGGTGGTGAGAGGAAGAAAGGAAGAGATGAAGAAAAATGGGAGGGGTAAGGGTCCTTTTATAGTGGAGGAAAGCATAAAATTCGTGTATAGGACATTTAGTGACGGTGATAAACGTTGCTGAAGATAGCCTTGAGCCTACACTGCTACTACGCTAGTGTGCGCTCCACGTGCCCATGTTGCGTGCCCCCATGCGCTGCCGCTACTGTGTGGGCGTGCCTCCGTGCACGCGTGTGCCCATGCTACTGTGCGCGTGCGTGCGCATGGGCAGCCTGGGTTGCACCACGTGGTGCGATCTGGGTTGTCCATCTTTCTGTTGTAGGGGCTGGTACAGAGGTCAGTTTGAGTGGATTTTCATCCCGTTGGGCTGCGATCGTCGACCCGAATCGATCTGCACGGTCGGATTTGTCGTTTGAAGCTTTGAAGTATGTCATCTAGTCCCTTGGTCGTTGATCTTTGTCAGATTGTATATGGTGCTATGGGACTCCGATCAAGCCGATTTTGGAGGTGTTGGACTCCGATCGTCATTTTGATCAGATCCATACGGTCAGATTGTCAATCCGAGGCTCCGAAATAAATATCTTTCTCTCTTGAGCACAAAAAGGATGCAATTAACCTAAAATATACAAAACTACTCTAAATATAGAATGATGCATGCTATGTAATATTTATAATATGGAATGTAAATCTAAGCCTAGGAACAGGCATAAATAGGCATTTTAACCTAAATGGATGTGTCTACATCAAGTAGCGAGAGGGTAAAGTTTAGTTCCTGCACCATTATCACCTAGGGTTTCAAATGAGGATGAGCTTGACCAAGAGTTGGTGCCCAAGTATTCTAGTGGAAATCCTGTGTCCTACATAGAGGTGGGAAAAACTAATCTGCTACCAACTACACTAAGGATTGGGAATGCTAAAGAGGGTGGCCATGGGCTGAGGATCCTGTATACATGTCTCTCTAGCAATACAAAATCATCCGTAACAACCACACCATTCTGCACTAGTAGTGGTGGGTTAGAAACATGAAGTGCCTCAAAAGAATAAGAATAAACTTTGTTCAGGGTGAAAGGGTTAGAGGTGCACCCTACACAATCAAAATCACGGAGTGGTGATATTGTAGTCAATCAGGTACAGTCCCGGGTGGATCATGGTCTAAAATCCTTGAGAATGAAGATGAGTGAAACATTAGGTCACTATAGAGAAGCCCAATGTTTGCAAAATATGCTGGGTCCTCATCTTTGCAATCCTCCTCAATCAGAGCATAATCAAAATTCTTGGATGCCCTAAAGATATCTAGTCTAAGTCATTCCTCACCAAGGGAAATCTCCATACACCTAGATGCACAATCGATGTTAGCCCAAGCAGTCACCAAAATGAGCGAACCAAAATGATAGGTGCATCACAGAGATTAGGAGGATCCTCCAAGTTTAGGATGAAAATGTTCGCTAGAAAGAAAAATCCAGGAACTTTGACGATTACATTCTCAATTACCCCCCTCGGTGATCGATCTATTAACTAAATGGTAATTGAGGTGGGTTTTAACTCCCCAAATCTAGAATGCTCATATACGGCTATGGGGGTGAGGTTGATGGAGGAGCCCAACTCTAGAAGGGCCCTATTGAATGGAGAGTCTTGCAAGTAGCAGGAGATGAGTGGTGTACCAGGGTCTTTCTTCTTAGGTGGTAAGTCACTCAGAATCACTACACTGGCCTCCTTTGACAATACTGCCGAACCTTTCGATCCCTTCTTCTACTGTCACCTCGAAGTACAATAGTCCTTGTAGAATCTTGCGATAGAGGGGATGTGATCTATCATGTCAAGGAGTAGGACCTGAATGTGTACTTCCTTAAACATTGGTCTAAGGTCCTCGTAATTTTTCGACCCCTTTGTTTTTATTGATGTATCTTTAGTTAAAGCTACAGGGAAAGGGAGGGGAATCTCAGGGCCTATAGTTATAGGTCTTTTACCTTTGTCTTCCCTATTAGAGTGAGAGTGGGAAGAAGTGCCTTCCTAAGGAAGAGGTTGCAATGTGTCATAACCTGCCTTCCTATATGACGAATCCTATGTGGTGGTTCCACTCTTAAGGTGACAGTTGTCGCATGTCCATGAGGTGGGGGAGGAGTGGAAGGAGCAGTCTGAGTGGGAATATGCAGCAGAGTACGTTGAGCAAACCCAGGTGGTATAAGAGGTGTCTAAAGAAATGCTTGTGCTTGTCCCTGCAGCTTGGGTGCTTAAAACCTAGGTGGGGCAGCCTAGTTATGCACATGTCTTGGGTTTGAGACGGGCTGGGAGGGCAAAGCTCCCTGTAATCTAGTTTCTTGTAACCACTAGTTTTGTGAGTTCTATAGGTTCAACATTTGGCTTACTAATTGTAACTGACCCTTTTCTAATAACTTAAAGGTTTTTATGAATTCGTCCACCACATCCAATAGTGGTGGAGGGTCAGGAGCAGCATCATGAACAGACTGGTAAATAGGTTAAGACTGTTGCTAATGCGGGACTGGTTGCTACTTTGGGTATGTGTGTGCCACATTCTCGTATTGCCTGTTTTGCTGCTGTGGAGTAGGAGTAGGTTTTTGTGTGTTTCCGACCTAGAAGAAGTTTGGATGCTGGTGCCAACTAGGGTTATACATCTTTGAGTAAGGGTTGTTATGCCCATATCCTTGAAAAGCATTAACATCCTCGTAGGCCGAAGATGCTTGAGACGTACAGTCAATATATGAGTCAAGACTCACATCGTCTCTGTAGGTGTAGCCCTAGTCAACTGGAGCCAGCTCAAAGTTGTTCACAAGTTCCCTATATGAGGGAGCCCATGAAGGAGCAGAAGAAAGAGGGGGAACAGGAGCATCTCGATTAAGCAGACAAGGTCTAGAAGGAGGAGCTCGGGATGAAGAAGAGGAATAAACAGATGCAGCACTTGATCCTACTGGGCAAGAGTGACTAAACTCGTCAAACTTCTTATACAACAAACCCACACTATCTAGTTTCTTCATGATAATGTCCATGCCAATCCGAACTGATGTTGGAACCTTGTTCCACATCTTGTTTTGGTGTTAACAAAATTATTATGGATTAATGTTTGCAATTGAGTTCTTTCAGATTTAGGTGAAGATCAAGGCAAACAGGAAATGATGGAGGCTTGATGAAAAGGAGAAGATCATGATAAGAAGGATGCAAGATGACAAGGAAGAATTGAGGAGAAGATCATTTTCGACCTTTAGTGTTTCTAGTTTAGATTTTTTATTTATAGATTGTATATGCCTCTTAACAAAGGAATATAACTTAGATCGTAAAAATAATTAGAGATAAATTAGGATTAATATTGCAATCATTTTCAAATAACGTAATTGATTAAATCACTTAAAAAAGGTACTTGTTAAACCACAAGTACTGATACTAAAGTTTAGTATCGATACATGTGAGTTATAGGTTTGGGTTTTGTCAAGAAACAAACCTATACCCTGCAAGTACCGGTACTCATGATCAGTACCGGTACTGGAGGCAATGAGTACCAGTACTAACCATGAGTACCGGTACAAGTAAGTTACAGATTTGTGTTAAGAGTTTGAAACCCAAATCTTGAAGCAACGAGTACCGGTACCTATACTTTAGTACCGGTACCAGATAGTCGTTAGCTCAAAACTTAACGGCTAGAAAATTAATTCTTACTATATGAACGTTGGGATTTAAACCCCAACGTCTAGTAGACGAATCCCTGAGGTCCTAAACTCTATAAATAAACCCTTGGACCCTTAGTTTGATAGGAGAAATAGAGAAGAAAAATTCTGGAGCTATATTTCAAATTTCCACCATATTTTCAAGAGAGAAAGAAGAAGCTTTCCATTCACTCTCTCTACATTCTTACAAGCTCAACAACGTGATTTCTTCATGCACTATCAAGGCATTCACGCTCATTCTAAGCTCTCAAATCAGTAACATTATATTTACATTTGTTGAGAGATTTAGGAACTTAGTTGTAAGATCTTTCTTTCTTGCACCTGTATTTCATTTGCTCTTGAGCATTTGCTTGTTGGGTAGTAACAAACCCATTTTTGTACTTGGGTTGAGGTAACCCGTTAATTACCTCAGTTTAGTAAATTGATTCTCTCAGGGTTGAGAGAATCGGGTTGAAAACCCTAAGCTGGGAGGCTTAGGTAGTGGAGTACCCAAGGGAGGGGAACCACTATACATATTGTGCCTATTTCTGTGGTTTGATTGTTTGTGCAAATTTTCTTGTTCTTACTGATTTCGTGTTTGAGTTTTTGCGTGCATAGCCATATATATCCATATTTTAGATCCTACAACTGACTCTGCCTAGGATTCGTGAATAGATATCTTTTGCTGGGTGGGGCGCATAAATTGGCTCATGGAGGCTCTGTTCAATGAGTTTTCCGCCAAAGATTCAAACAGATCATATGCACTAACCTCATCCTTAGCAAGGAAGTTCCCACCATTAGATGCATTGGCTAAACACCAATGTGTCTCATCTAGTCCATGATAGAAGATCAAGGCATGGTGCCATTGAGGCACCCCATGGTGAGGACACTTCTTGAGAAGGTCATGGAAACTCTCCCAGGACTCGTGCAACTTTTCACCCTGCTACTGGGTGAAAGCTGTGATGGCCCGACTCATTGCATTAGTCCGACCAATTAGGAAGAAATTTTAAAGGAATTCTCTACATAATTCCTCCCAGGTTGCTACAGGCCTTCCGATGGTCTTGAACCAATAAGAAGCTTTATCCTTCAGTGAGAAAGGGAAAAGTTTCATAAGAACAATCCTAATATCAGCATTCCTAGGTCAAACTATTTATGCAATCTGACATAGGTCTTTCAAATGTTGGAATGGATCTTAATTCGAGTTCCCATGAAAATAAGTTTGAATCAGAATTATCACATTTGACTTCAACTCCAATGCATCTCCACCTACGGGCATCCGAACTTGAAGTTGCACATTACGTGTAGCTAGATCATAGAAATCCTATAGTTGTTGTTCGCACGGGGGGTGCTGCATTCTATCAAAGGTGTTGAGGATGGCCTCAAAATGCACACGATTCTACTGATCTAAAGTAGCCTTTCTAGCCTCAACCCTTTCCATAATATCATCCTCGTTCCCCTCAAGGGGAGGATGAGGAGGATCTTGCTCAGCCATTTGAGTTGAGGAAGAAGGAAGAGAGGAAGAGATAGGGGAGGAAGGAGTAGGTCGAAAGAGTCACATATGAGTGGTAGATAGTTTCCTTGGGGCAGGTTCTCAAGGACCAACTAATTCAAGTCTAAGTAGCCTTCTACCATGCATACACCAGCTACAAGGGCTGATGAGAGATTAGACAAGGCAAAGGCCTTGTATTCTAGTATGGTCCTTTACTTGAGATGACCAGATTTTAAGATTTAAGTACTTGAATCAATATTTTTTAGGACTTTTTCTTGTTATTGATTAGGCAAAAGAGTCAAGCAAGCTCAGGTTTGTATTGATTTCCTATATTCAACCCTAACTCCTAGTTGAGGTCACTCTAAAATAGTTGCCTAGGTTTAATAGTGAATCAATTTTAATTAGGTAGGTGAGGGGTTCAAGAAAGCAAACAACACCACCTACTAGGCAATTGTGATTGAATCAAGTCTCTTTAATTAAGATGGGTCTCTAAATGCAATATAAACCCCTAAGGTGTGATCCTAGAGTTTATGCTTCTAATCAGACCAGTAGACCCTAATCTGAGTTTAAATGATCCTCCAGAACAAAAAGAGTATTAGATCAGAATGAAAATTTATGGGAAACTTCCTTTTTAAAATACCTTTCTAGAGAATATTTTTTCAAGATGTTTACATATCCAAAAAATTAGCTATGTTTTTTAAAGTGATAGGGGGTCAATCAAACCAAACAGACCCTTGTGACTCTATCATATTGAAACAGTATCAAAGATATTCCAAAAATTCTTCAAAAGTTACTGAATAATCTTCGTTTCAATGGTTTTCAAACGCCACAGATTTTTGTTAATTTGGACTTCTACAGAGATTAGAATAAATTCTCAAATTCAAATAAGAGTCGATTGTGGGTAGTATTGATCCCCATATACTATATGAAATTTTAAAATTTGTACAATGCAAATTTTTTAAATAAAATGGTGTATTTGCAAGCCAACTTGATTATCCAAGCTCAGACCAAATTTTAGAATTTTTGGGTGTCTTGATTGATGTCCACGAATTTTTTAATGATCAAACATTTTTGTTGGCTGAATTTCAGAAATCCGTAAGGGTGTGTTTAAGACGAGTTTCAATTAAAATGACACACTCCTAAATAAAAATAGCAAAAATATATTATAATAAACCCAAACTCGAAAATTTGAAATTATTTAATATTTTGGCACTTTTTCTAAACAAATCTCAAAATAAACTTTCAAAACAAACCTAACTAAATCTAAAGGATAAGATCCTAACTAAAATTCTTTTTCTTTTTTTCATTTCAAAGCAAATCTATATCCAAAGATTCAAAAGAATCCTAATCTGGAAATGCAAGGAAAATAGGTGTGTACTTAGATTTCTTCTACTACAGATTGGTGTGTGTGCAGATTGCTCCCGTCGGTCTTGCACCTACAAGAAAAACAGATTCAATCAGAAATTGAAATCAAAATTCTCACTGACTCCCTGACAACAACGCCATTTGTTTAGGTATCGGAATTGTGCTAAAATAGATTTCTAACGTTATAGTATAGTACCTGAAATCAATCCTAACAAAACTAAATAACAGAACTTGAAATGAGTCTCGATCGAACGCTGGGGGCATGGTAATACAAGTTTTGAAAATGATTTTTGATTGACTACTATTCTAAATCTAAATCCTAAATGCTAACTAGACTAATACCCATTGATGGTGGTGGATTTCTTGCATGGAAAATTCACTAGTAGCAATCTCGAAGCGAACAATCATTGTACAATGCAAGTAAATGTAACAAGTGCACGTATAACATCCCTCGCGGAATTCTCTAAGCACATAAACACTATCGAGAGAGTTTTGATAAATCAATACATCATTTACCTGTGCAGGAGCAACCATGCAGCATAGTCTTCTTTTTTAGAATTTTTTTGTGATTTTTGATTTTTGAAGATAGAAAGATAATAGAACTAATCTACTACGACACTTAAGACTTTAATCTAATCAAAATGAAATCCGATGATTGTAATGTGAAAAGTGATGCAAGGAGTTCGTTGATGCTTAAGGTGTCCCAAATGTGGAAAGGGATTAGGTGTGAATCGTGTGGTTGTTGTGATCACCATGGTTATTATTGGTTATTATAAAAATTAACACGATCATGATTTTTTGTAAAGATTGATTTTTCTTTTTGGGATCAAGGTGCACCCTATTCTAGAAATTCGCACTTGAGGCACGAAAAAATAATTTCAATCAACCACACATGCACAATATCAAAATCAAATAAGTAGGTCATCATATTCATCATGATAGCATATAGTTCCAATCACAAGTAAAGGAAAAATTATCATGGAAGAGAACAATGCTTATTATACTATAAGAACTAGAATTAGAAATAAAACTAGAACTACTTGCTACTAGAAAAAAATAATGTAGAAAGAAAATAGAGAAGATCTATTCTATGGCAACTAGAGGGAAGGGCACCAAAGGTGCTTCCTATTAGAAGCTTTTGGTGGCCTTTGGAGGGCCAAGGGAAGAAGGTAGTGGTCAACCACCTATGGTGGTGGTGGATGACCTTGAAGGTGGAGGGGAAGGCTATGGAGGGTGGTGGCTTAAGGTAGAAGAACGAGGAAGGAGGAAGGAGGAGGGGCTTAAAATGGGGGCATGGCCAGCCTCCTTTGGTGGCCTTTTATAGTAGAGGGAGGACCATAAGTAGCACACCCAAGGAGAAAGAATGTTATTGCGGGGCACCACCTTTGGTGGTTTTTGTTTGGAGGGTTGTTTTGGTGTGTAGGTTTTGTAGGTGTAGGTTGTAGAAATAGGTTCCTAATTAGGCTAGGTTAACCCTAAGGTCTAATAGGTTGGGTCCAATTAGGTTGGTACTAGTCTAATTGTGTGTGTGGGTATGTAATTGGGTTAAGGGAGTACTAAATAGGTTAAGGCTAGTCTAGTTGGGTCACAGGTAGTTCTAACTAGGTTGTAGGTATTTTATTTAGATTCTAACTGAACACAATTAAACTTGTGTAGGTTGAGAATAACCAATCAGGTTCTGGGTGAACTTGACTGACTATAGATGCATCCAATCAAATAGGTGTGCACATATTTAGGTTACGGTTAGGTGTAATTAGACTAACTGAGTCCAATTAGACTTGGCAGGGTTGGTCTTGATCCAATTAGGTTCCAACTGAACCCAATTGAAGTTGGATTCACCCAATTAGGTTGTGATGCACCTAGTTGGATGTGGTTAGGTCTATTAGGTTTGGATGGGTTTGATTAGACTCACATGAGTCTAATCAACCTAGGGTTAGTCCAATCATGGCCAATGGACCCAATTGACTAGCGACTAGCCCAATTGACTTAGAATGAGTCAATTAGGTGAGGTATGGACCTAAATAGGTTTCTAGGTAAGGGATTGCATATTAGATAGGTGGATTAGGCTTATGGATTAAAGGATTGGACTATGGATAGGGTGTGGTATTGGTGTGGTAAGGTTTGACCACCCAGGATCTAATTGACTCATACCTATTAGGATTACTGATGTAAACACATTTACACTACTTAAAATGTCAATTTATGCATGTTCTTAAGCATAGGATTGCATTTCATGATATAAATATTGCATAACATGCATCATCTCGCATTTAGAGTAGTTTGAATAAAATGGAGGTTAATTGTCTCCTTTTATGTGCTTGGACAGGGCAAAAATTTTATCGGGGCCTCGGATCAAAAATCCAACTGTATGGATGTGATCAGGGCGACGATTGGAGTTCAACGACTCCAAGATCGCCCTAATCAGGCATCCGTAGCATCAGATAGAGACCGGGGAACCCTAGAAGATCAATGGCTAGGATGGTGTAAATCCGCACTTCAGATGACAAATCCGACCGCACGGATGAATTCGGATCGACGATCGTAGCCCAACGACACAAAAATCGAGCCAATCTGACATCCATGGCACCATCTACAACTTCCAGAAGATGGACGGCCAAGATGGCGCCACGTGGTGCCATCTCATCCGCCCAAACGGCCGCTGGCATTTTCTGAAGGCCCTTGCCTGATCGCTCTCCGCCGTCAGATGGAGATCCAACGGCTGTGGCCGCCCGACGCTTAAAACATGCGCTCGACCATCCGCGCCCCGCAGCGCAGCGGTCGAGCGCGCTTACGCGAGCGCAGGGCGCGGGTTCGAGCCGCGGCGAGGGGATTGGAGGCGCGAGTAATTGAGGCGCGTGGAGCGTCGGATGGAGATCGTGCGGTCGCGGGCGCCTGATAGCGCCGACGCGCGATTGGACGCCTCGCGTAACGCACGATCGCACGCGCAGGCGGGCGGGTTGCAGCAGGCGCGGACGCGTTTTAAGCCGTCCGATCTCGCGATCGGACGGCTGAAAAGCGCTGGACGTGCGCGAGCGTTGAGGAGCGGGCAGCCGAGGACACGCGGGTGGGCGCGGCGGCGACGGCCACGTCGGGGCTTTAGTGACGGATTTATCCGTCACTAAAGACCCCTTATTTATTATTTTGAAGATGTAATGTCCATTTTGCCCCCACTCCTTGTAACTATAAAAGGAGACCCCGTCCATACGAAATTCTCATCCCTTCTTTCTCCTCTCTACCCCTTCAAAGCTGAAGAGAAGCTTGTCCCACACCCGGGATGCTTCTCGCGAGATAAAGTCCAATTTTCGTTCCCCTTCGGAAGTGGATCTCGCGACGACGACGTTGTGCTGCTTCGTTCCCGTTCTTCTGCTTCGTCCTCCTTCGTCCCGCTTCGTTCTCCATCGTCCAGGCGTCGTCCCGTCCGGCTCGTCCTCCGAGCAACCGTCGAGGAGGATTTCTCTCTCCCTATTCTTTTTACCGCTTTCTAGATTAATCTACTCGTCCTCCAAGCAATCATCGAGGAGGACATTTCTCTCTCAATTCTTTTAATGCTTTCTAGAGTAAATTTATCACTTTCTAGAGTAATTGTTTTATGCTTTCTAGTTGTAATGAACAATCTCTTCAATACAAAAATTCCTTGTTTATTCTACATCTCATTTTGATTTCTCTGTGTAATATTCTCTTTCTCTCTTACTCTCTCTCTCTTCTATTTATTGTAAATAATTAGATGTTTCTAAATTGAATTATTCTGTAACAAATAAAAAGAAACGCATAGTTTTTAAATCAAACGTTCGCCTCCCTGTGTTCGACCGGGAATTTTAATTTCGGTATAAATTTTATTTGTTGAACACGAATTCTTCGCTTTCGAACTACAACGACAGGTTTTCCAAAACCGAACACGTTAGCGTAGGTTCGTACACGTTCAACATTTTGTATGATGTAAACACATTTACACTACTTAAAATGTCTATTTATGCATGTTCTTAAGCATAGGATTGCATTTCATGATATAAATATTGCATAACATGCATCATCTCGCATTTAGAGTAGTTTGAATAAAATTGAGGTTAATTGTCTCCTTTTATGTGCTTGGACATGGCAAAAATTTTATCGGGGCCTCGGATCAAAAATCCAACCGTATGGATGTGATCAGGGCGACGATTGGAGTTCAACGACTCCAAGATCGCCCTAATCAGGCATCGGTAGCATCAGATAGAGACCGAGGAACCCTAGAAGATCAAGGGCCAGGATGGTGTAAATCCGCACTTCAGATGACAAATCCGATCGCACGGATGAATTTGGATCGACGATCGCAGCCCAACGACACAAAAATCGAGTCAATCTGACATCCGTGGCACCATCTACAACTTCCAGAAGATGGACGGCAAGATGGTGCCACGTGGCGCCATCTCATCCGCCCAAATGGCCGCTGGCATTTTGTGAAGGCCCCCGCCCGATCGCTCTCCGCCGTCAGATGGATATCCAACGGCTGTGGCCGCCCGGTGCTTAAAACATGCGCTCGACCATCCGCGCCCCGCAGCGCAGCGGTCGAGCGCGCTTACGCGAGCACGGGGCGCGGGTTCAAGCTGCGGCGAGGGGATTGGAGGCGCGAGTAATTGAGGCGCGTGGAGCGTCGGATGGAGATCGTGCGGCCGCAGGCGCCCGATAGCACCGACATGCGATTGGACGCCCCGCGTAACGCGCGATCGCACGCGCAGGCGGGCGGGTTGCAGCGGCACGGACGCGTTTTAAGCCGTCCGATCTCGCGATCGGACGGCTGAAAAGCGCTGGACGTGCGCGAGCGTTGAGGAGCGGGCAGCCGAGGACGCGCGCGTGGGCACGGCGGCGACAGCCACGTCTGGGCTTTAGTGACGGATTTATCCGTCACTAAAGACCCCTTATTTATTATTTTGAAGATGTAATGTCCATTTTGCCCCCACTCCTTGTAACTATAAAAGGAGACCCCGTCCATACGAAATTCTCATCCCTTCTTTCTCCTCTCTACCCCTCCAAAGCTCAAGAGAAGCTTGTCCCACACCCGGGATGCTTCTCGCGAGATAAAGTCCAATTTTCGTTCCCCTTCGGAAGTGGATCCCGCGACGACGACGGCGTGCTGCTTCGTTCCCGTTCTTCTGCTTCGTCCTCCTTCGTCCCGCTTCGTTCTCCTTCGTCCAGGCGTCGTCCCGTCCGGCTCGTCCTCCGAGCAACCGTCGAGGAGGATTTCTCTCTCCCTATTCTTTTTACCGCTTTCTAGTATAGATTTACTGCTTTCTAGATTAATCTACTCGTCCTCCAAGCAATCGTCGAGGAGGACATTTCTCTCTCCATTCTTTTAATGCTTTCTAGAGTAAATTTATCGCTTTCTAGAGTAATTGTTTTATGCTTTCTAGTTGTAATGAACAATCTCTTCAATACAAAAATTCCTTGTTTATTCTACATCTCATTTTGATTTCTCTATGTAATATTCTCTTTCTCTCTTACTCTCTCTCTCTTCTATTTATTGTAAATAATTAGATGGTTCTAAATTGAATTATTCTGTAACAAATAAAAAGAAACGCGTAGTTTTTAAATCAAACGTTCGCCTCCCTGTGTTCGACCCGGAATTTTAATTTCGGTATAAATTTTATTTGTTGAACACGAATTCTTCGCTTTCGAACTACAACGACAGGTTTTCCAAAACCGAACACGTTAGCGTAGGTTCGTACACGTTCGACATTTTGGCGCCGTTGCCGGGGAGGCAACGCTCTTTGATTTCTCTTCGCATTTTGTAACTTATAAATCATTTACCTCTTCTCCTTTCTTATTGTAATTGCAGGTACTCTTTCGAGACAGGCAAAAGCGGTAGATCGGAGTAAAGTGCTGTGGAAGGTTTTGTAAGTTATCCCCCACCTCCCACCTATTAGATTTCATTTCATAACATAATAATTCAAACATCAATCAACCTAGGTGTTCTTATAAACTCTAAGGTCAGATTGTTTGTTGTTTGACATCCATACTCACTCCAACCCCCACATTAAAAAAAAGAAAAAAAAAATCTCACAGAGGTACACAACCTCATCTGATTTTCAAACTCAACCGGTAATCCAATCTTAGGAGCTGGTACACACATCCAAACACATAATTGAGTAGAAATCAGATTAGGTAATCATTTGTGTGCCTAATTAAGTGGTGCAACAGGTCAATTGATTGAGTTGATTGGGCCGCACCACTTTAAATAAAATCAACTCATCAAGTAGCTGCCAATTAGGTTCAACTCTTAGGGATTTACCAGGCACTCCACATTCTTTTTAAACTTTAAAGGAAAACATCTTCACCTGTGCTTGTAAAACTTGGTGTGCCAACGAAACTTGATTGAAAACACCTAAAGTTGAATCCTAAAAGCTACTAAGCAAGATTTGAATCTTAAAATTCATCACATCAAAAACAATCTTGCTTGAAAACCGCTAGTTGTGCACTCACACACAAATCAATCAATCATTAAGGGCACAACCCATTTAAAGGGCCCATCACATTCCAAAGCACATTCAAACCTAGCCCTAAATAAAACAAAGTAGACGTTGGCCTTAAGGATTGGACTCGCTCTTCAGAACCCAGAACGAGATTATTTTCGATTAGTCTGTTTCTACTGTTCAATCTGATGTCTAGCTAGGGGAGCAGGGTCAAACGATCGCGGCTGGGGGTACACTAGGAACCGGAGGCGCAAGCCGAAGGAAGAACCTTCTCCCCAGTCCCTCCTTCTAACTAGTTGGATTGAACAGACGGAAGTAGATCAAATCGTTCCTTTATCTCAAGACGGGTTTTGAGAGTCTGTAGGTCTTTAGGCTAACCTATTTAAGGACAGGTTTGATTATTTGTATTGCAGGGCACCTTTCTTCCTCCCGTGTATCATGAATCCTTCCACATATTTCACGCATTCTCGCTCTTTCCCTCCTGTTGTAAATTATCCTCAACATAACGATTATCCCAACTCGTATTGTAATCAACCATCAGTTAATTGGGATAATTCGGATTGGGGATACAATTCCGGACCCCCGTGTTTAGGGTCTAACCCTGAACACTTTGATTCTGATTTCTATCCTTCTTAGAGCTACATCGATTATAGATCGTCCTCCTTTCATGAATAACCTAATACGATCTACAACCAAGAAGGATACATTGATCCTTACCCATCCTCTAATTTCACTGCCTTTAGGTCATCACCATCTTTCCAACAATCTGAACTGACCTATCATCAGGAAGGGTATAACGAATCTCAATTCGTTAATTCCTCTACATTGATGTCAAACCCGCCCAACCCTGAACCAATTCATTTGGTTCAGGTTAATCAGGTTCAAGATAAGGTTCTGGCTAACTTGAGGAATATCATTCAATCTTTAGAAGTTCAGCCAATACCTTGCATTGAGAGATTGGAGCCCCTGATTGAACTGATTGATGATTTAAACAAGTCTTTGTTGGATTGGCTCCAGGATGTTAAGGATAAGAACCCGGGTGAGTTTCTACTTGGGAAATTAGCGAAATTGAGGATGAGATTCGTGGTTGCTTTGATTCAATCTTGGAATAATTCGCAGGATGAACTCTCTTCAGGAAAGCCAATGACAGAACCCGCTCAGGCACCTGTTGGGGGGGACAAGTGTTATGAGGCTAACCAGATTGAATTAAAGCAACCAATTAAGGATGATTTGATTTCTTCACCTGAGATCCCTGAGCCGGGTTACGAGGAAACATATGTCTCCTTGGAACAGAAAGTGACAACTGATTTTGGGACATACATTGATACGGATCCTGATGGTGAAGATTCAAGTTGCGAAGTCTCACGCGAGTTTTCTGAACACGATTTCTGTGAGACAATTGGGCTTGAGGAATCTGATAGATCATTTAATAGCCCAATAACTGAGGAAACTGATCTTATTAGGGCACACATTACGGATCCAGAATCGCATTTTCTGGAAGAATCAATTCAATGCCCTGATTATCAGTTACACCCTGTTGAGCTTATTGATGATTCTAATTCTGAGATAATTAGACCCAAGTCAATTTTGATTCTGCCACATCATTTAGACTTGGAGATTTCAGACGGGGTGATAAATGTACAAGAGGTCCTGGAATTTGATATGCTGAATGAGGAGGATAGGAGCGAGGAAGTTCTCATTTGGGAAGTTAATTTTGGAGGAAATGGAAGATTGAGTCGAAGGGTTCCTTTTAAGCTGAAACCATCAAATCAGAACCCTTACGACATTTGTTTCGAGGATGTTCAACTCAAGCACACATTCAACGATTATCCTTTTGAGCTTCAATTCTCTGTAACCCGACATTTTGGCCTTGGGTTGCATCCTCATAAATCGCAGGCCCGACCCCGCTTGCATTCTGATTTTAGGTTTTGGGTAATTTTTATCCAGAACCTAAGATATTCTCGATTATGGGGGATGGGTCTGCACCACAATCTAGTCCACATCTGTGGACCGCTGTTGATAGGTCAGAGGATTCTTCTGTTTATATTAATTCTGACCTGCACTTGTGAATTCTTCATTTCTTTTCTTTGTATAGTGCGCCTAGCTGAAGGCACTAAACTCAGCACTTATACAGTTCTTTTTTCGATTTCATCTCGGAGCGGACATGACATTCACGCAATTCAGGTGCTTTCTACGCTTTTCCACTCTGTTTTATATCTTTTTAATACAATGAGGACATTGCATTAGATAGGCATGGGGGGGTGGATATTTATCTTTGAATTCATTCGTCAGCTCCGTAGATTTGTTTATTTTCTTTTATAAAAAAAAAAATTCGGAACTAGGAAAGAGAATTTGGGTTTAAGAAAATTTGCAATCTTAGAAAATACTACATTAGGATCTGAACACAAAGACCCGTCAGGTCTTTGGACTTAATTAGCCTGTGTATCCACTAAAATGTGGATTTGTCTTTGAGTCCTCGCCATCTTAATTCTATTATAATTGGAATAAATAAGTTTGGGTGATAAGTACACGACTTATTAACCCGCCCTCTGATTTGAGGGAATTTTGAGTTTTAAGCATCTACACACTTTCTTTGCACTGACTCGTTATTCGGCGATTCTAACGGAAATTGGGTAGCTAATGAACCTTCTAGGGTGATATGGCTGGCAAGTTATCGTAGGTAACAGCCCATAGGTAGGTTGTCCAGAGCCCAGTCACTGGACCTTTCTCTTTTTGCTGCCTTTAGGTAAATCTTAGATCAGGGAAGCCACCTACTTAAAAAAAAAAAAAAATCAAAAAGGAGAAAAGAACAAAAAGAAATAAGCCACACTTCGCCGCACGAGTATGGCTGGCAAGTTGTCGGTGGTAACAGCTCATCGACCGGTTGTCCAGAACCTAGCTCAGAAAATGCACTAAAAATTCCCAAAACACTTAGGAAGAAGCGGAGAAGTAGAATAAACCGGGGAGATATACACTGGATTCACCCTTGTGTTGACCCCGTTAAAAAATAAAAGTAGGGAGAAAGCTACCGGTTGTAAAGATACACCTTTAGGTAGAATTCTTTTTGAGGTCACCTAGAGGCGTAGAAATCCGAAGTCCGTTTTAATTGCCGGTCAACGAGTCTATCACAATCACAATAAGATGCTTAAAACTTAGGGTTCTCATCAAATCTTGGGTGAGTTGAATGGCCGTAGAAAGCCACTCTTAAACCTTAAAATTTGAAAATAAAAAAAAAAAAAATTAGAAAAGAGTAAAAAGAAAAAGAAAATTTTCTTTGAATAAGGTGAGGGCTTGAGGCGGTCTGCATTTTGGTTGATACCCAGGCACTGTTGTGTCTTTGAAAGTTCAGTTCCTAAGTAGACAATTTCTTAATGATTGAAAATAACTCAGGTCCAAATAATCTAACCTAATTCTTTTATAAATAGCATATAGTTTTTGCTAGGGACTAGCAAAAGATAGGCATGGGGGTACGATGTAAACACATTTACACTACTTAAAAAGTCTATTTATGCATGTTCTTAAGCATAGGATTGCATTTCATGATATAAATATTGCATAACATGCATCATCTCGCATTTAGAGTAATTTGAATAAAATTGAGGTTAATTGTCTCCTTTTATGTGCTTGGATAGGGAAAAAATTTTATCGGGGCCTCGGATCAAAAATCCAACCGTATGGATGTGATCAGGGCGACGATTGGAGTTCAACGACTCCAAGATCGCCCTAATCAGGCATCCGTAGCATCAGATAGAGACCGGGGAACCCTAGAAGATCAAGGGCCAGGATGGTGTAAATCCGCACTTCAGATGACAAATCCGACCGCACGGATGAATTCGGATAACCGATCGCAGCCCAACGACACAAAAATCGAGTCAATCTGACATCCGTGGCACCATCTACAACTTCCAAAAGATGGACGGCCAAGATGGCGCCACGTGGCGCCATCTCATCCGCCCAAACGGCCGCTGGCATTTTGTGAAGGCCCCCGCCCGATCGCTCTCTGCCGTCAGATGGATATCCAACGGTTGTGGCCGCCCGGCGCTTAAAACATGCGCTCGACCATCCGCGCCCCACAGCGCAGCGGTCGAGCGCGCTTATGCCAGCGCGGGGCGCGGGTTCGAGCTGCGGCGAGGGGATTGGAGGTGCGAGTAATTGAGGCGCGTGGAGCGTCGGATGGAGATCGTGCGGTCGCGGGTGCCCGATAGCGCCAACGCGCGATTGGACGCCCCGCGTAACGCGCGATCGCACGCGTAGGCGGGCGGGTTGCAGCGGGCGTGGACGCGTTTGAAGCCTTCCGATCTCGCGATCGGACGGCTGAAAAGTGCTGGACGTGCGCGAGCGTTGAGGAGCGGGCAGCCGAGGATGCGCGCGTGGGCGCGGCGGCGACGGCCACGTCGGGGCTTTAGTGACGGATTTATCCGTCACTAAAGACCCCTTATTTATTATTTTGAAGATGTAATGTCCATTTTGCCCCCACACTTTGTAACTATAAAAGGAGACCCCCTCCATACGAAATTCTCATCCCTTCTTTCTCCTCTCTACCCCTCCACAGCTCAAGAGAAGCTTATCCCACACCCGGGATGCTTCTCGCGAGATAAAGTCCAATTTTCGTTCCCCTTCGGAAGTGGATCCTCGACAACGACGGCGTGCTGCTTCGTTCCCGTTCTTCTGCTTCGTCCTCCTTCGTCCCGCTTCGTTCTCCTTCGTCCAGGCGTCGTCCCGTCCGGCTCGTCCTCCGAGCAATCGTCGAGGAGGATTTCTCTCTCCCTATTCTTTTTACCGCTTTCTAGTATAGATTTACTGCTTTCTAGATTAATCTACTTGTCCTCCAAGCAATCGTCGAGGAGGACATTTCTCTCTCCATTCTTTTAATGCTTTCTAGAGTAAATTTATCGCTTTCTAGAGTAATTGTTTTATGCTTTCTAGTTGTAATGAACAATCTCTTCAATACAAAAATTCCTTGTTTATTCTACATCTCATTTTGATTTCTCTGTGTAATATTCTCTTTCTCTCTTACTCTCTCTCTCTTCTATTTATTGTAAATAATTAGATGGTTCTAAATTGAATTATTCTGTAACAAATAAAAAGAAACGCGTAGTTTTTAAATCAAACGTTCGCCTCCCTGTGTTCGACCCGGAATTTTAATTTCGGTATAAATTTTATTTGTTGAACACGAATTCTTCGCTTTCGAACTACAACGACAGGTTTTCCAAAACCAAACACGTTAGCGTAGGTTCGTACACGTTCAACAATTACCTTAGCCTAATCACACACACACACCCAATTAGACTTGGCCTATAGCCAATTAGGTTCACTCCTCTCCAATTAGACGCACCTAAGCCTAATTAGGTCCACACCCACCTAATCTAGTTTAATCCAACCTATTTAGCACCTAACCTTACAAACACCCACAACATAGCTCTATGAATTTTAAAATACACACATACACACAATTTCCTATTCTATTCCTACCAAAATCAAACCCTAAAACCTATGTGTCAAACCTAGATCCTAAATAGGTGGCGACTACTAATTACGCACCAATTCACGTCTCTAATTAGGTCATCTTATGCTATTTCCTAACATTAAGCATTTATATTAGATATCTATGCATGCATCATATAAATATTCACATTTGTACATGTTTTGGAGAGGAAGATAGAAAGAGAGAATGAGCATCCATTCATCCATTCCATTTCCACCTTATTTCCATTCATATCCCATCACTTATCCACCTGATAATAGCCTACATTAATTTCCTAACACCTCAAGTGCATCATCATAAATATCCCAAAATTGTCCCCTAAAAAAAATCCTTAACGGCCTACGACTACCCGCCACCCTCACTCCACTCTCCTATTTATCCCCCCTCTCCACCTCCATGCAAAGGATCGGCACTCACTACTCCACCTTAAGCAATCCCCTTCCACCTCCACCATCAGTAGCACACACATCCCTCCAGCTAGCCACACAACATCTCACTGAGCTCTCCTCTCTCCCTCTCTTCCCCTCCTCATTCTCATTATCCTCTCATGAGTTGAAAGGAACACTGAGAGCAGAGGATTCTCTCCCGTGGTTGCAACCTCCACGGTGAGGGAACACCACCGCCCAGCTCCATCGTGAGCAAGTGGGCATGGTGTATTCTCTTTTTATTTGTTTTTTTATTTTTATTTCTATTTTATTTTCATTTTTGTTGTCTCTGCACATTGCCATTAGCGCAACAGAGCTTGAAGATCTTAAGCTCGTGCATCACCTCCGACATGACAGCTACCTTCGCGTGCCTCCACGTGCCTCCGCACACCTCTGCCGACCATTTCGCATCACCGACGCTTGTTTCCAGCCTGGTCACTTGTCTCCTCGTGTGCCTTCATTGCCGCCTATGCATGCTGCTTAGCTGGTGACTTCGAGAGCCACCCGATCACTTTTTGCCCTTGGCATTATAGCTGTGACCTCACGCAGTTACAGTGCTGTGATCGGAAGCTTCTCACTTAGCCGGTGACGCCCGTGCTCTCTCTTCTCGTCACCTTCCAGCCGGTTGCTGCTCCACCAGACACTCTGCACTCACCTCTCGTTCCCCTCTCAGCGCTTGTGCGCAGTGCTCACACATCCCTCGCCCGCTTGCATGTGCTGTAGCACACATCTCAGTGCCTACGCGTTGCGCTACACTCATCTCTCCTGCACCAGTGCGCTACACTCCCACACTCATCCCGCCCTTCACACACAGCCACTCTCTCACACACACAGTAATATATTCACACTCACATATACACACCCGTATTCACACACCTACACACATACATATATAGTTATATTTACACATATTCACCCTCCCCCATCTATATACATACATATCTATATTTATATATTTATATACATATACACATATATATATAGTTATATATACATATATATACACTTATATATATATATATATATATACATACATATATATATATATATATCCACATTTCCTCCTTCACACACCCATATCTCCACTTACAATATTGTGCACATACCCATTTACCGCGCATTGATTGGCCCATATTTGTGGGCTATTTAAATATGTAAATGCCTAGATATTAAGATATCCTTAACATTTAGCTAGCATATATTAGGATGTAAATAAATTACTTCATATTTTTAGCTGAATTGCATAATTCATTCATTTCATGCATTTAGAATTAACTTAGAATTGCATGCATTTGATTAGTTAATCAATTAGGTGAATTACTTGCATTGTTTTAATTTAACATAGAAGTTAAGGGCATGTGTATAAATAACCATAGCATTTTAATAGTTTCTTATTCTCTTCTTCCATAGGTAACGGTTGCCAGTCGCGCACCCATTCACGCACAGCTGCAAGCATTCATTTGCCATGAAGAGTATCTGATCCCACCTCTTTGTTTTCAAATTCATCACCTGCAGCTAAAAAGGGAGGAGGAGATGACCATGCACAGGGAGGCCATCACCCATACACCACTATGTGTTGTTCATCACCGTGGGCCTCCACGGTCGAGTTCCACCACACCGTGGGCCAACAAGGTGACAACTTGCTGTGCCAAGCTGGTGAACTTGTGCTAACAACATGTGCGTGTGTCTTTGATGGCCACAAAACCTTCACCGTGCTTCACCAGAATCAACATCACCGCCCTCACCACCATCACCAGCACCACCACCACACTCATGCGCCAGCAGCCATTCACACAAGTTAAGATGTTCGGGATGTTTCCTAGACGTCTGAAGTCCCAACTCAATGCCACTATTCATCTTCTTCCCCCCATCTTCTCTTCTTTCTTTGTTTTCTCATCACCAAAAACAAACCCAACACCAACGACGATTAGCAGCCACCTCCAATGCCATGCCATCTCCACGTACGCTACATGCGATCGTCCGCATGCACAAGCACTACCAGCGTTGCCCTCTTCTCCACACACGACTACATCATGTACCACCTTCTCCTTGCCACGCCTCCGCCCGCATGCAGCAAAGGTTGCGTACCACCCAGTGCGTTGCTTTGCTGTCGCACCTTCACGCGCCTTACCCTCCAGAGCACACGTCGCCCTCGCACCAGCAGATGCTCAATGCGCGGCCTGCGCTCCCCCTCTCCTCCAATGTGTGCACCCCCCTCGCTGTGCCTCCACCACGGCCGCAGGTGCAAGCATCTCTTCAGCAGCCTCCTACGTCGTGCAAGCATAGTAGCAACCCTCTCTATAGCGTGTGTGTGCCTGTGCACCCTCCTTGCCTCCAACCACGTGTTGACCTACTCTCCATCAGCACAATGCACACCTAGCTCCATCCAAATGGCCGGATGCCGCCTCCAGTCATCTCGCTCCTTGCCACCACCACCATTGGATGCGCATCAACTTACTCTTCCTCCGGCAAGTTCCTCATATTCGGCTTCCCTTCCCCTTGTGCATGGAGAGCACTTGCATAAAGTGCTCTGTTTTACTACAGTGAAGAGGGTATTAGTTTTTACATTCACATGCCATTGCTACTCTTTTTATTTTGATTTTATTAATTAAATATTATGGCTAATTTATGCAAGTGACCTCCCTCTTTCTCATAAATGCCATTTCAACATGATCTCTTGTTATTTTCGTAACCTGAAGGTGGATTTGGCTCTATTTCTTGACGAAATTAATAGTGAACATCGGTTTTTGACCCTTGTGAGTCTGTAATAGCTAGTGCCCCCCGATGGATGTGACTGCTCCCTTCATGAGTGGTTTATTTTAATTATTTTGATTAGGCGATTTTCCACCACTTAGAAATACAACGACAAATCATCTTAATCATCATTTTTGAAAGCAAAAATCGACTCATCAAATGGCACTATTGCCAGGGGCAACAGGCTTGTTAAACTCGCATTTATCTGTTTATTTGTTCACACAATATTTTTGAGGCATATTTAACTTCGAGTTTTTTGGTGTGAGGTAACACATATCTTCTACATCTTGCCGCACTCACCTTAGAGATTAGGTGATCATTGACGTCGCCAGTAGGGTCATAACACTGGGAGAAGGAGCATCACATCTGCCTCTGCAATGTCTTGGTGGACCTTATTTCCACCACTGGAGGAGATATTTGGAGGATCACATCTTCATCTCATCCATTTAGCTGTAAATAATTTTTATTTTTCCTTCTTCTCTTTATTTTAGTACATTCATTTGGAAAACCCTTGTTCTGGGGTACAGTTGAGGGGTTTGTTCCCCGTCATTTTTTTAGGCCCCTACGTGGGTAATTTTCGGGAGTCTATTCCATTTTCTTTAGATCTAGGTTTTTATTTTATTTTTGTGATTGTTTATCCTTTATTTTGTTTGTGCATAAGTATATATATATATATATATATATATATATATATATAAACATGAGCTCCCTGCTAGAAGCTACCTACCCCTAGGTAGAATCATTTAGGATTGAATGAGCAGCCTTTAGATTTATTTTGCTTGCATTTGCGTGCATCTCATTGAAGATTGCGGGAGGCAACGTATGTTCACTTTTACTTTGCATCAATATATTGTTCATGCATTTGCATCTGGATGTAAAGACAAGACCACATAAATTATTTTGAAAGAATTAACAAGTGGCCACATTTTCTAAAAAAGGACTTTAACTAGAGGAACATTAAAAAAACCAAGGACTTGAATTGAGACATTGTGCTGCGGTTCAAAATCCAAACTCAAAACTTTTACGGTGCATGCACACTTATATCTCTTGCACCATGACATGCATTTAGACACTCCTTCGGTTTCAAATCGCTAAGACTAGAGCCTCCTATTACTGGGGTCTAAAGTGACCTGAACTTTAGTTCAAAGGTAAAGTTGCCTCCAAACCTTGCAAATTGAGGGTAGTTAAGAAGCATTGTGAAAGCAACTCTTCAAAGGAATGGCTTGACCCTACTGGCATCCCTGTTTGCCGTGTTTGGTGGTGACTAATCTTTTTGGGCTTTAGGGAGGATCATCTAAGTCCCAGTTAGGTCTTCTTAGGCATATCTTAGGTCGACAAGTAAGAGCCTAATTGTTTAGATAACTTGATTTGTCACGTACAAGTGGACTTAAATCTCAAAAGCCTAACTGATTAAAGACCTAAAAAGTCCTTTGATTTGTGTTTGTATTGGGAAGAATCTGACTTGGGTGTGAGTTGGAATGGACCAATTTGATCACCTCTCTTTCACCTCTTGCCCACACCCTTACCCCCACTCTGCTATCTTCGATCCCATACGTTGAGATGGTCCATCTTTTGATGGACAAAATGACAATTATTGGGATCCTTTTTACTCCTACTATAGGAGTATTGGTTTAATTAAGCCCCGAATCAGTAAGCAGAACATAGGAGCAGGATTTACCTTGCCCAATATCTAACACACCATACAAAGACCCAACCCACCCTCCCTGAACAATTGTAATGGTTGGACAAACACTCCTAGGTACTATAAGCCTGAGCCTGATAGAAATGATGATCTCTCCTCTTTGAAGATGGAAATACAGAAAATGCAAGACGAAATGATCAAATTATTAGGAGAATCTTCGAGAGTAGGCCAACAAGAAAAAGAAACCATTAGCCACCCAATCTACCCCATTGAGGATGAAGTGCACCCCTCTATGCTAGATGCATCTCCCGTAGGAGAGCCACACCCTAATTTGGTGGGAAATTTTGGGGATTATGTAAGGGAAAATAGCTACTTTTCGAGGATTGATTTTGAAACCTCCCCGCTAGATGACACTTCCTTGAGAGGTTCATGCCTTAAGTGGGAGGAGGATATGTATGAAAGTAGCTATACATTGGATGAAGAAAGGTGGCAACTCGAGGAAGATGATGATCAGGTTGAGTATCCACCTGAATTATATTGGAGTCAAAAGAAGGGAATGATGGTACCATTGGAAGACCTCAACCCAAATGATAGTATTTTCGTTACATTTGATGAAGTGGGTCAAAGTGAAGCTGTTAATCCTACCCTCCCTTCTGATCACGAGATGGAACTCAAGCCCATCCTTTGGGAACCTAAGCCTGATGAAATTCACCTATTTGAGGAGTCCGATGTTACCGGTGTAAACCATTTACCCTATATAGAGTGCCCTAGGGGATCTGCTGAGATTTTAGATGATTCTAGACCTCAGGTACATGATGAATCATTTGACGAGGAGAATGATGAATTATATGAGGAACCTACATTAAAGATTTGGAGTGACATTAATGGTAATTATGTCTTATTTGAAGAATTAGCCCCTGAGGATGTCACAAATTTGATCAAATTAGGTTCCTCAGTACACCCATTGATGATATCTCTCCTCATGATGAAATAATGGAAAATGTGGAAGCAACTTCTGAGATTAATATGGATTCACATTTAGACTTCAGGGAGGATTTGAGCAAAGAACAAGAACCCAGGGATGAGATTGATAGGGTAATCCTTAAATCCGTTGCTTCCAACCTTCCTTCATTTGATTCGGAGTCATCCTCTGATTCGCCAACATCTGAAGGCAAAATTTTGACTCCATACCTTGAAATGATCACTGATGAAGTGCAGGAAGATAATTGTGATAGTACAAGGGATGCTAGGGATGTGATTGAGGAATTAGGAAGATTGTTAGGGATGGACACCGACCAATTAAACCCAACCTAGATCTTATGGCCATCTCGCAACCTTGAAACTTGGACACCCTAGAAGATTCTTCGCTTAGAGATATGCTCACTTTTGTTCTGACTGGGGGGCTTAATAGACCAATATCTCTTGTAATGGGCTACCGGGTATGGATTGATGCTTTCTATGGTCAGTACATCACCTTGGGGGCATATCTTTACACTATTGCTTCCCCATTTCTTTTAGAGGATCCTTGCCATCCTCCCCCTACCCATATAGAGGTTGTTATTCCTACCTATCCTTTAGAATCTCCTCTGGTGACCTTGGAAGATTTTATTCCCATCCTGGTTGGGCGAGCATTTGCTATCGGGATTCATCATTAGCTCACCAACATCCTAGGTTACCTATTTTCTAGGCCAGCATTACGTTGCTCATTTTTATGGCCTATTTCTTTGGTTTTGGAACCTGACTTGTAGGTTCTTTGGTTACTTAGCTACCAACAAAATAATGGCAGCCCAACCTGACCCAGGTAATACCCTTCTATGAAATGGGGACATTGCAGATTTTAGGCATGGGGGGTGTACTTGGGGATATACATAGCATTTATACATAGTGCATTCATGCATTTAGTTAAAGCATTCTACATTACATACATTTGCATTGATTTAAAAAAAAAAAATAGTATTGAGCTTAACTGGCTGGGCCCTACATTCTTAGGCATAAAACTAGAACTTTAGGTTAGTCTAAGTTGACTCTAGGTGTCTGACTTTAGAAGCTAAGTTGAGCTATTAGCTTTAGACCCTTAGAGTCCCTTGTGGACTTAAAAACTTAAGTAGGAGTAAGTTATAGACCATTCCTCAAGAGGTTGAGGAAGGAAAGCTAGGGTTTTAGTTAAAGGTTGCGTAGTACCTGATGTCCTTTTCTACCTTTTGGTTTGCGAGTCCTCGTAACCTAAGCATCAACATTTCACATACACTTGGTCTTGTATAAGTAATGATCACCTTAATTTCTTAAAGAAAAATTTGGTTCTCTTAGTTTTGACTTAGGGGAAGCTTGAAAGCACAATTTGATTGGAAGTATTCCTGCCATAGGAGAGGTGGAGTATATACTCAACTTGAGGATGCAATGATAACATGTCACCTCCTTGACGCATGTCTCTTAGGACATCCATCCTACTGGGGACATGTAAGAGTATTGTGCAGTTCAGGAACCATGGGTGGCCCTATCTCGAAGTGTCGATTGCCACAGGTCTGAATTCGCTTAGGAAATCCATGGGTGATACTATCTCGAAGTGTCGATTGCCAGGAGTTCTTGGGGTTGCCATGGGCAGTGCTATCTTGAAGCATCGAAAGGTAGGCACCCTTCGAGGTTCGGTGATGGGGACAATAAATCCGACACAGACCATGTTGGTAGCTGATCTAAGGTTAAGCCTAGAAGAATCAAACAAAAATACATTTACAATAAAAAAAAAATCTCTTTCTAGGTTGGCAATCAAACCAACCTCAAATAAATCAGACCAATGCACATGCACGGATGCTTTAATCTCTGGGACCAATAAACTCTAAGGTAGAGCTATAAATCAAGGAAACCTGTGCCTGCAACTCGTCCTTAGCCGACTAAGTTTGTAACTTAACAACTACTTGGGAACCTTAGGTATAAAGTTTGAACTTAACATGTTTCTAAAGAAAGACTGATTGGGTTGGCTAGTCCGCTTGAAGAGTTGGGTTATTGCTTGAGTTTGCTAGGGACTAGCAAAAACTACCCATAGGGGCATTTGATTAGCCCATATTTGTGAGCTATTTAAATATGTAAATTGCTACATATTAAGATATCCTTAACATTTAGCTAGCATATATTAGGATGTAAATAAATTGCTTTATATTTTTAGCTTAATTGCATAATTCATTCATTGCATGAATTTAGAATTAACTTAGAATTGCATGCATTTGATTAGTTAATTAATTAGGTGAATTTCTGGCATTATTTTAATTTAACATAGAAGTTAAAGGTATGTGCATAAATAACCATAATATTTTATTATTTTCTTATTCTCTTCTTCCACATGTAACGGCTACCGCTCCTCGTGCATCCATTTACGCACAGTTGCAAGCATTCATTTGCCATGAAGAGGATCTAATCCCATCTCTTTGTTTTCAAATTCATCACTTACAGCTACAAAGGGAGGAGGAGACGACCATGCAGAGGGAGGCCATCACCCATACCACCACTGTGCGTCATTCATCACTGTGGGCCTCCACGATCGAGTTCCACCACACTGTGGGCTGATGAGGTGACAGCTTGCCGCGCCAAGCCGGTGGACTTGTGCTAACACCGTGCACGTGTGTCTTTGACGGCAATGCAACCTTCACCATGCTTCACCAGAATCAATATCACCACCCTCACCACCATCACCAGCACCACCACTACACTCACACGCCAGCAACCATTCATGCAAGTTAAGATGTTCCGGAAGTTTCCTGGATGTCTGAAGTCCCAATTCAATGCCACTATTCATCTTCTTCCCCCCATCTTCTCTTCTTCCTCTATTTTTTCATCACCAATATCAAACCCAACACCAACGACCATCAGCAGCCACCTCCAACGCCACTCCATCCCCACGTGCGCTATGCGTGGCCATCTGTGCGCACAAGCACCAGCAATGTTGCCCTCTTCTCCACGCATGACTGCAGCGCATACCACCTTCTCCTCACCATGCCTTCGCCTACGTGCAGCAAAGGTCGTGCGCCACCCAGTGCACTGCTCTGCTGCTGCACTTTCACGTGCCTTGCCCTCTAGTGTGCACGTCGCCCTCGCACTAGTAGACGCTCAACGTGCGGCCTGCGCTCCCCCTCACCTCCAACACGCGCACCCCTTCGCTGCACCTCCGCCACGCCCGCAGCAGCAAGCATCTCTTTAGCAGCCTCCCACACAGTGCAAGTGTAGCAGCAACACTCTCTATAGCGCATGCGTGCCCGAGCACCCTCCTCACCTCCAGCCACGCACTGATTTGCT
The DNA here is from genome assembly GCA_037157565.1 of Thalassia testudinum. Lineage (NCBI taxonomy): Eukaryota > Viridiplantae > Streptophyta > Magnoliopsida > Alismatales > Hydrocharitaceae > Thalassia > Thalassia testudinum. Next base: position 1,650,618 of record JAZHRO010000073.1, on the reverse strand, counting down.
CTCCAACAGCGCCATGCACACCCAGCTCCATCCAAATGGCCGGCCGCTGCCTCCGGCTATCTCACTCCTTGCCACCACTGCCATCGAATGCGCGTCGGCTTACTCTCCCTCTAGCAAGTTCCTCATCTTCGGGTTCCCTTCCCCTTGTGCATGGAGAGCACTTGCACAAAGTGCTCTGTTTTGCTACAGTGAAGAGGGTATTAGTTTTTACATTCTCATGCCATTGCCACTCTTCTTATTTTGATTTTATTAATTAAATATTATGGCTAATTTATGCAAGTGACCTCCCTCTTTCTCATAAATGCCATTTCAGCATGACCTCTTGTTATTTTCGTAATCTGAAGGTGAATTTGGCTCTATTTCTTGATGAAACTAATAGTGAACATCAATTTTTGACCCTTGTGAGTTTGTAATAGCTAGTGCCTCCGTGTGGATACGACCTGCTCCCTTTGTGAGTGGTTTATTTTAATTATTTTGATCAGTCGATTTTCCACCACTTAGAAATACAACGACAAATCATCTTAATCATCATTTTGGAAAGCAAAAATCAACTCATCACGCATCATATCCAGGTATAGTTGCACCAGTTGTGGATATTCCCTGATATTCATGCATATTAAGCTTTCTACCCACACTCACACACGTTTGCTCCATGATTGCGTAGCAAACATTGGTCTTAATTGACATAAATTAGGCTAGAACTTAGGATAAGCTAGTATAATTCATGCATGCAAAAGCATTACTTGCATCTTTACTGCTTTCCTTTAGCTATGCATGAAATGATGATATAATATACTAATTAAGTGCATTATCTAAATTGCAGGTAATAAGAAGCTCAGGAGCTAGATTTGAAGCTAGATCTAGAGCTGGATTTGAAGCTGGACTTGAAGCTAGCGCTGCATCAGAGCTGGAGCGAAAGACCTTAGAATAAATATAGTAGAGAAATAATGTAAGGGTTGAGGTATGTTATTCTATTAAGTAAGAATAAGGTAGAGTTAAATTATGAAGAACTTAGGCTCATTCCTAGCCCTAGGATAGCCCTAGAAGCCTTAGATTAGGTCACCATAGCCTAGGAAGCCTCAAAACCTTAGTTCCAGCCCTTATCTGGATGTCCAGATAAGTTATTGAACATCCAGGACCCTTGCCACAACCCGCACACCTTAAATCCATGTCTGCAGTGTTATTGGACGTCCAGACACTTGGTCAGATGTCCAATTTCTGCAGAATACCCAAGACAGAACCCTGATTCCCTCCTGACTCAAATTGGACCACCAGACAAGAGTTCTAGACTTTTGATTTTTGAGTATAAGTTGTATGATACTCTTATCAGATGTCTGGAATTGCTCTCTAGTTCTTGTTTTGGAATTCAAGCTTGGATCTTGAGTTCTTAGGTCCCTAAACCCAATTCCAACCCCTTGGGAATCTAAATTAAGGTACCTTAACCCTAGTACACCACCTCTAGACCATCCTAAGAACCTAACTAGGTTCTCACTAAGCCTAATTGACTTGGAACATAGTTTATTACAGTTGCCTAGTCAATTGGACTTAGAGTCCAATTGAGCTCAAATCTCAACCCACACAAGTTCAATTGGACTCAGTGAGAGTCCAATTGACCTAAGCCCAACTTAATTGAGTTATTTCACTCTCAATTAAGTTCACACTCACTCAATTAAACTAATGTCAAGTTTAATTGCACTTTCTCCTTAGTAAATTAGGATTTGCAACCCTAATTTGAGACCTACCCTAACCCAAACCCCTTAGGACCTAACCTTGACCACTTAGCCACATAGGTCACACCCACACACACACACACACACACACACCCATTCATGCACCCAGACACCAGCTAGAGCTTTCTAGGCTCTTCCAAAGGTGGCGCCACCTTGGTTGCTAAAAATAGCGACTAAGGAAGGGTTTTCTCTTAGATCCACTTTTTTTGTGGACCTAAGAACCACCTCTCACCTCCCTTGTACGGCCACAGATAGGGCTCTCTCTAGAGAGTTCTACACCTTCGTAGAGAGAATGCCAAGGGTCTATAAAAAGACTGCATAGGTGGCCAATTGCAATAATCTTGGCAATTGGCTTCATTCCACCATCATTTAGCATAAGTCCACCTCCACTCTACCTCATCTCCATGAGCTCCACCACCATGACTCCACCTTTACTCCAAGCCAGGGTCACCTCTCCCTCCTTCCTCCAAGGGTAGACCAAAGGCCATTGGAGACAACCTCCGAATGCCCTTTTGCTAGGTAAGTAGATCGTAGTTCTTCGTAATTTTTATCTGCCTTATTGATGCTTAGTAGTGTAGCTCCATATTCCACCCCAATGATGCATGTGTAATCCCCCTATAGATTCATGCATGCAGTCATTATCTCCTAGATAGTTTTCTATTTTCAAGCATTCATGTATAAGCTTTTCTCTAGCTTTGCTCTGTAACCCTGATCTAGATTAAATGAAAATTAACTTTTTATATATATGTATATGTCGGTTATGAAATCACCATGAGCTTGCTTGCAATATCTGTCTTATGATAATAAGTTGCCTTTGCTCATTTTATATTTTTTGCAACTAGCATGTCGATGCTTGAAAACATCAAGGATCTAAGCATTAATGCATTCTCTATCAATGGCCATCATATAACTACGATCGTGCATACTGAAACCCATACATTCACATTTGTCATTTACTTAACGCATGCACATGTGATTAAGGTTAATCATGCAAATGGAAAAACATTGATCCATAGATTTGAAACCGTTGTGCGATTTTAAGCGAGTAGAGCGAACGAGATCGAAATCATTTTTGCATTTCCATAATGCCTCCCAGAGACGAACGATCGGTACTTAAAGTTTCGTTTATCTAGAAATATTTTTGTTGACAGGATTTCGTGACTATACTACGAACAAAAACAAACGATTTCAAAACATGTGATTTCTACCTACTAACAAATGGCGCCGTTGCTGGGGAGGAAATGCGACTCGTGATTTTCGATCTTAGAACTTTTAGTGACAAATATTTCTCTACTTGCTTTTGGGTTCCAGGAAATTAGCAGGACGGGATATGCACACACCACGAGCGTAGATTAAAAAAAAAAATCAAGTGCACATGTCATTTCTTAGTTTAGGATTTCCCTTTTGAATCTTAGGTTAGATTTGATTTTTTGTTTCTTGTTAGAATCTTCTTTCTGAAAAAAATATTCTACATTTTTTTGAATTTTTTTTTCTTGAGGTTGTTAGATTATATTTCTTTTTGAATCCTCGGTTAGATTAGTTTTTGTTTAGAAAAAAGAGAGAAAATTTTGAAAAAAGTTTTTCCCTTCAAAAAATTTGAAATTTTTTGAGAAGAAAAAAAAATAAAAAAATCATTTTTGGTGGAAGTTTGAATTTGAATTTTAAACCACTTGTAAAAGCTTTTCCACCACCTACTAAAATTCAGCTAGACTTCATTTTTCAAATTATAAAATTATTTCCCAAATATTTATTAAGCGAAAAATTCTGAAATTTGGGTGAGAGCTTCATTAACAAACCATCTTTCAAATGACACCATTCATTAGAAGAAATTAAAAGTAAAAAAATTTTAAAAATTCATGAATTACAAGGGAGTCAGACTTACCAAGATTTGAAAATTTTCAAGATTCAAATAGTAATTCTAAACAATCCGTGGATCTGATTTGACCAAAAATGGTGGGGTTTGAAAGCCTATCAAATTAGCTTAAATGAATTTATTTCATACTATTTCAAATTTCAAAATCAATAAGGAGTCAAAATTCCAGATCTGATCCCCTAACAGTTAAAAAATCATATTTATTCGGTTGAAATAGTAAAAATTTCAAAAAAATATTTATTGAAAATATAATTGAAAAGGAATCTACTTGCCAAATTTCACTTTATTTGGATTTCATTTGTATTATGAGAATTAGTTTTATTATTGTGGTCTGCTGAAACCTTAGAATTTGCATGAACCCTAGGCTTAACCTTTAGGGTCAAATTTCTAGAGAGCACATTTGGGCTAACCTAGACTAAATCAAGTATAGTGGCTAGTCAGTGAGCTTGGTCACTTTGTGGGCCACTCACCACAAACCCTAGTGAAAAAAAAAAGGGTTAAAATAAATTTTAAAATATGAAATCAACCCGAATTCGTTGTCATACTACTGGGTGATTTCGACCTCTTCAACCAAACCTGGTGACTAAGTCTGTGGGGTAGTGTCAAATGACCATGACTAACGGGTACAAAGGAACTGGAGGCAAAAGTCGAAGGAAGAACCTTCCTTTTACTCCCCTCATACACAGATAGGTCAGGTTAGCTTGAGAGGCGGGGATTACCTTCAGTCGATTGAATGACGAATTTTCCTTCAGGAATTCAAACTCAAAACAAAAAATTCGATCATCTGATCATAAGGACCATCTGATTGACAGGGTCTTAGCCTTGTTTGTCTTGGTTGCACCAACCCAGGGGTTGGTTGGTGTATGAAAGGGAGGAGGTCACTTAGACCTCAATTGGTTGGATCTTGGGAGCTAAGCCTAAGGAGGCGAAGGCGATTCATCGCATCACCCAAACCATCTTCTCACCCTTCTTCTACCCACTTAGTCGAGATGGCTGATCCTAGATCTGGACCTGGTCAAAATCCAGGTAATCTGAACCCAAGGGCTCATCTGGGAGCCCGAGTCACTGAATTAGAACAACCTTGGGAACCAAACCCAAGGCGGCAAAGATGACTTTTCACTTCTCCTGATCCTTCTCCTTAGGTTGCTGAAATTGTCAACCCATATCCTAACCATGGGTACTATAACCCATACCACTTGGCCCCACAACAGACCAAATCTTATGACCCTGGATACAATTTCCATACTACTCCATCTTACCCATAGAATATGGGTAGACCTAATTCACCCCCTGGAACCCCTGAAGAAGTACCACTGTATATGCGACCACATTATAGAATACGGCAAGCTATAGCCAATATCAAAGACCAAGTCGCATTCTATCTGTATGAAATCCAGGCTATTACAGATTCAGAACAAAGATGAACCTAGATTCCATATCAAGAACTTTTGATGGAGGCCCTTCAAGAAACAACAGAGATGACAAGGCTAATTGGACAAAATCGGGAACTTCAAGAAATATTGCTTTTGTGATATCAAGTGGAAAATAGCCTTGAGAACCTCGAAGAACCGGAAGTGACCATGCCTGAAGAGAGACACAGGAGATTCTCGGGAGTAGACACTCAAAATTGATTCAAGAGAAGAAGAACCCAGTATGGATATGGGACATGAGAAGGGAATATTCTGAATGGACTCATTTGAGAGCCCCATTCAGAAAAGTGATAAGGAGAGGATTAGTATCTCCATGGCTGATTTGCAATCTGGATACCCTGAATCGTGGAAGATACCTCACAGATTAGACAACCCAGTTGAGATAAAGGAAGTAGATCCACTTGAGGATATGGATCTTGAGGAAAGCATCACATGTGACACCACTGATCAATTTAGGTCACTTCCCATGGTAGGTGAATCTGTTTTCGATCTAACACCATCTGATTTGCATTCTTCTCCTTTCACCTACATCCCTGATTCTAATGTGGGAGATTCTGAGACAACACTTTCTGTCCTTGATACTGATATCCGAAGACCAGGAATAGCTATGGATGCTTTGATCGAAGAAATGGATATGATAGCTGAGATAGGAAGCAATGAGGAACCTACTACATATGAGGGGAAATATTGAGCTGAATGAATTGGGGACTTACCCACAATCCTAGTCAATCTAATGGATGGCTCGACTCGGAGATTGAGTCAGCTTCTGAGGAATCGGAGATGAATTCCGATGAGGACGATGTGATTCGGACGAGGATTTTAGTGACCTCCCCATAGAACTTTTATTTTCACGCATACCCCCAGATAACCCAAAGCCTGGAGAGGGCATGATTTTTGATGTTAATTAACATTATGAAGACCCATATGATCCAAACTGTGATGCTAACATACTTTGGGATGATATCAATCCACTCCCTCAGGAATTTCTTGTCGAATTCTGGAACATTTTGGATCAGCAGAATCATCAGCAGGATCCTCCCCCTGATTCTCCTCTATTTTGTGCCCTCACTCCGCATTTTGCTCTAGCTAGACTTTTTGGAGTAGGGGTACATAATCAACTGGTTCGCATTTGCGAACCATTGATTTTGGGAACACACGAGCATAACTTTCCCTTGATCTTGACCTGCTCTGATGCAATCAATGATCCATCTAATTGAGTTTTCGCCTAGCAGGAGGTGTTAAACTCAGCATTTATAAAAAATATTTCATACTTTCTATACATAGCATATTTTCTTTTAGCATATTTTTATGCATATTGCATATCATCAGGTTGGCCGGTGATGAATGAAAATTCAGGAGCAATTCTAGGTGATTTCTACCCACTAACTCCCTGCCGTAATTTATTTCTTTTATATTCATGCATGAGGACATGCAAGAACTTAGGCATTAGGTGGTAGATATACAGCAAAACTGAAAAATTTTTATGCCAACACTTAGAAAACCTCTGAGTAGCATGTCAAACGTACTTTATGATCCTAAATATAAGAACAATCGACTCCACCTCCATTGCTCGCATTGGAGCTAGAAATCATTTGCAACAACCACTTCCGACTCATCCGCTCACCTTTTTGTTCCAAAATTTAGGCCCAAGTTGAATGTAACCTGATAAGGTAATTTATGAAGTACAAATGAAAGAGGTTACTTGTTTATAGCATATATACATAATGCATTCATGAATAAGATTATTTTATTAAGAGAATGTATTAGGGATTTTATCTTCTAGTTGATTCCTGTAATCTGGAATCCAATACAATTTTCACACACATATGTAGAATTTGCAATGGATTCACGATAAAGACTAATAAATATCTTTAGTTTGTCAAGAAGAAGCAATGCTTCTTTTCCTGAACCCCTGGACAGTGTTTTGGGTGTTAATCAGATTTTCTTCCAAAAATCCACCAAGTAGTGTGAGATGAGAATAGAGTGTATTGGTGCTCTAAGATTAGTGGAAGGAATCTAGAATCCAAGGTAATTAGGTAGTGATACTCAGAGATTAGGCATAGTTTCCGCTTTCAGATCTTGCGTATACATTTTTGTGTGAAAGTTTGAGAGCCACCAAATAAGGCAAATATGCAAAGAGCGAGTTTTCATTAAATCAGGGCTAAGGTGAATGGTTATGACCATTCTTTATGGAATCCTCGGCTAAAGGAGGGTACTGATATCAAGGTCAGAAATACACCATTTTATCCATTCCCTTCTTGGTGCCGAGAATAGGCACTTCCACCAAATAAGCCATCCGATATCTCTTGAGTATCACCAATCCCTAATAATGCCTCTTGAATAAAAGTTTTGCATGTCGTGTGTTGAATTGTGTTGTGTTGATATATTTATATAAAAAAATAGATATAGAAAAAATTGGAAAAAAAAGAACAAAAAAAAAGAAAAATAAATAGAAAAGAAGAAAAAATATATATATAAGAAAAAAGAAAAAAAAGAGTCTATAAATATTTTAGTATTTATTTTAGTTGCATTGTGGCAATATCACCAAATACATTTGAGATCCACCAAATATAGCCTTAACCCACTTTTTTTATGTTTCTGACCGGTTGAATGCTGGTTGAGGTGTCTGACTTAGCGTTAGGATTATGGGAACTCAATTAAAGTGTAACTTCAAGTGAGACCACAAAATACAGATTGTATGTGTGAATCTGGTGAGATTGTGAGCTCTAAGAAAAAGAAAAGATAGAAAAGAAAAGAAAGAAAAAACAAAAATGAGAGAGAAAATAGAAAGAGAGAATGAATACAAAGGAACCAAAAGAGAGCATAGCTTTTCTCATCTTTCTCTGAGTTAAGTTAATATTCGGGAATCTAGATTCTGTAGTACTAATCTCTATGTAGCACCAAGTGAGAGTGAGACACTAAATAAACACCCATATCCCTCAGACATTCTCTACATAAGCTTAAATCCGGGATGGCTTTCATAGAATATTTTGAATACCACGAGGGAAGTGGTCCGCCTATCCTGCTAGAATTTTGTACAGGATTTAGAGGTGAATCAGGTCTTTCACTCAAATCCATTGCAAAAGCTACATAGCTGCACTTTCACATTTGTCTGGATTTCTAGAGCATAGGATAAAAACAAAAAGGAAAAAAAATCTCTAAGCATACACTTGATAAAAATAATCAGTCCCTTAGGGACCCTACTGTAATTAACTTAGTCTTGCATTTGCTAGGGACTAGCAGGATTTAGGCATGGGGTATGATTACGCAGCAATCATAGGTCTTAATTGACCTAAATTAGGCTAGAACTTAGCATAAGGTAGTGTAATTCATGCATGCATAAGCATTACATGCATCTTGGAAATCATCCTAACTTGGGAAGGATTGGGTTTTTGACATGGTGGAGTCGATGTGTGAGCCACAATATGGGTACGGTTGGCCAAAAATTCGTCCAGCTTTTTGTGAATGAGGGAGACTTCATCCAATTTTTGAGTGATTAAATTTAAGTTGGTGGATGAATGGGAAGGTCCCGTGTCAACCTCGTGAGCTTCGCTAGGAGGTGAGCTGGTCTGAATAATGAAAACAATGGAAGAGTTATTCATAGAATTCTCACTCATATTTTCAAATAGTTTGAATACTCCATCCTCATCTTTATTCATGAAATTTCCTCCATAGGAAGTATTTACAATCTGCCTCAAAAGTTTCATTTAGCCCATAATAGAAGATCAAGGCTACATGCCACTTAGGCAAGCCATGGTGTGGACATTTCCTGAGGAGGTCATTATACCTTTCCCAGCTTGATGAAATTGCTTGCCGTTTTGTTGTGTGAAAGAAGTAATAGCACGGCGAAGCACATTGGTACGCCCGATTGGGAAGAATTTCTTGAGAAACACTATACACATCTCTTCCCAAGAATAGAGGGGTTTCCTAATGGTGCACAACCATTGTGTGGCTTTGTCCTACAACGAAAATGGGAACATTTTCATGAGGACAATATGCAACCTAATGTTTCTTGGTTTAATCATTTCAGCTAAACGAGCTAAGTCCTCCAAGTGAAGAAAAGGGTCCTCACTGGCCAATCCATGGTAATGGAAGTTGATTAGGCTGATTACGTTCTGTTTTAATTCAAAATCTTCCCTGCCCTCAGGGACACGAATCTACCCACGGGTCTCTATAGCAGCGAGATTCTGATATGAGATAAGACACCTAGGCTCCTCCCGTTTAGGAGGATTTTGCATTTCTTCCAAGGTTTCCATAATGGCTTCAATCTGCTCAGTATACAATTCCATTTGGGCCTGGAGGCAGGTTAATGGGTCAATGGCTCCTCCACCACCTGGTGGATTTGGAGGGGGGCAATTTCCTCCCTCGGGATTTGGGGGTGGGCGAGTACCCATGTTTACAAAGGAGGAGGACGATTCACCAGCTTCTACCCTTCTAGAGTTATCACACAATTCAGAAAGTTCAGGGTTTTGTGACCTCCTCCCAAACATGCACTGTCGACAGAAGAATTGGCGTGATGAGAAGAGAGAAGGGGATAAGAGAAATGACGTCGAATAGGTGCACTAGATGACAAATCAAACAATCAAGGTCCTAACCTATAAATGTGTCCCTTAGAACTAAAGATCTAAGTTACCTACTATCGCGACCTATAGAACTGAGTACGAGCACCACAGAACCACTGAGCCAGATTGAAAGGCAATTTGCCCCAGTCTTAGACACCCAATAGCACACAGGAACTCGTACCAGCACGTAAGAGCTACACGCAGGTAGTTAGACCTCCAAACCTTAATGGGGTCAAGCTACTACCAATTCTAAATTAAAAGGCTTAGGATACAAGTGCTTTGGAATGTGAAGGGTACTGTATATGGGTAATGCCCAAGTGCGTCAACTTTTGAGTGTGTAAAGCAAGCATGCAATGGGGAACTCTCCCTAAATTGAAGTTTTAGATGGTGAATGCCTTTTAAAATTCAGCTCTTAGGTAGTATGGATTTTATGATTTCACTAAAATACCAATTCAAAAAATCTTTGGGTTTTCAAGAAAATACAAATTCTTTTTGCACCCAAACAACCTTCCTTCAATTTAGTTTGGAGAATGCATGCTACAATGCAAATGGGCTCCTAATTGAAAATTTCTAAGTGTGGATGTATGAATCAATTTTGATTCAATGTGAGAGGGAGGCAAAGCACTTCAATTCAAGTACTCTCAATCACTAAAATGATAATCATCACAAGGCTCGACCACCAAAAAGTATGAAAAATGAAAATGAATATATTGGGGTTGAGATTCATGATTAAATCACGACAAGTTTAAGGTCGTGGTGGGGTTGGAGTCAAATCAACTCCAAGACTCCCCAACCAAAGTTTGGATCCCAAATTTTAAATAATGAGGCAAAAAAAGTGTGGCAAACAATTGATTTTAATTCACCTCAACGATAATTTCGCATTGCAAAATAATCAAGAATCGAGATTCTCAAATTTTTCGTGCACGAAAATGTGGAAAATCAAGGCCTGTGGTAGTGATAGAAAGAATCAAATAGTGAATTTTAATCGACTTACTCCAGAAATCCCAAGAACATTTTTTTAGGGTTTTTTATTTTATTTTTTTATTTTTTTATATTTTCAATGTGATAGAATGACCAAAATTGCTAAGAAGACACCTACCTCCTTCGTAACATGGGCAAAACTCCAATGCGGTGCCGACGACTTTACGATCTCGCGCTCGCCTCGGATTTGCCCATGTCTCTGACCTCCTCTATGTGTCTCCTCCTCCCAACAGGTACACCTGCACAAAACAAACAAGAACACCTGTGAAGAAATGGGTGGAAGAAGAGAAAATCGAAGGACGATAATAAAAACTAACTCCAGATAGCACCTCCTCGGCAATGGCGCCAGAAAACTTATGGTTGAACGTGAGTAGGGATATTTAATTAGGTGAAATTTGCGTTAAATTGTATATAGTGGAAGTGGTTATCCTACAAGCGAATCTACACTCATTTATCAAAAATTTATTAACCTAGCTAGATTTCAAGATTGTTGCTTTTAGGCCAGGGTCGAACTCAGGGAGGCGGGTTTGGAATTACTCAGTTTCTATGTGCTTCCTAAGCTCGCATCAATTCCATTCGCTTATTGTATTTTTTATTTTCTTAATTTTTATATTTTTTTGGAGATAATCTTGTCCTTGAGGCACACCCTCAGATAAGTCCTTAGCTACACACCAAAATAATAAAATCCTGTCTCGCCACACGCGAGATCGTAAGCCTGCAAATCAAGAGTTATCTTTTCTATTTTATACTTTTTTTTTATCTTAAGCAATAAAATAAAAGCCAATATAAAAGAAGACGAAAATGAAGAATTGAAATGTGAAAATTAAAATGAATTGAAATACGTAGCTTATTTATATGTAGAAAATATATATAGGATATAGATATAGATATATGTATATAAATATAAGTATATATATATAACTATAGAAATTTGTAAAGTAGGTCAAGACGACCTTCTCTTATATCTAAATTTTGGTATAAATATAATTTGGACCTAAGAAATCCAATGGTGAAGTTGGATTTTAGGTTTGACCACGTTTGATTGGACATTTTTTTATAAAAACCCAAATTAAGTCAAATATTAGGCATGGACCCCAATCTAGGTCAAAACAGGTTCTAAAGGCCAAATTGAAGGTTCTAAACCATAGAGGATATTTTTTCATGAATTTTAGAGGATTTAGTCGATTTTTATCTTGCCTGGAACCTTGTGAATTTAAGTGGGTTTGTTTTAGGGTTATAGAATGTCATTTAATTCCTAGATTGCACAATAACCCTTTTCTGACTGAACCATCCCACTTTTTCTCTTATTAAGTCCAATTGACCTATGTCTAGACCCTTCAAAATCTCTTTCATACACTGCAATGGTAAAATTACAGTTTTACCCCTTGTTTCATGTTCTCTTCTCAGATTAGTAATTCCCTGATTTAGGACTTCCTTTAGGTTATGTAGGAGCTTTTATTCATTCTATCAGATCAAAATATACTAGTTAGGGCTCATGATGGGGTTCTCATCAAATGGGTGAAAAGAAATCTCCCAAATTGACTCTTTGGCGAGATGACGATGCTTGGCGATAGCTTGGACAAAGGGGGTGAGGTGCTAGACGACGGAGGTGAGATGCAAGAGGACACCGGGTAGAGGAATGCTTCACCAAGGCTTTGGAATGGTGATGAGGAGATGAAGGTGATCTTCTATCGGAATGGAGGTGAGAAGATAGCTCCAAGGTTTCCTACGAAGGTGGTGAGATGGAGGATGAATATTTGGTGGGGTATAGGAGCATTACACTAATAAGAGGCCTTTAGAGCTTAAGAATAATCTTTAAGGGAGCTTTGGTAGGTTACTAGAGCTTATGAGTAGGTAGGAGTAGAGCAGGTAATGATGGTTTGGAAGGGAAGGGGTCATGGGGTTTATATAGTGGTGGAATGGAGGTCATTTGCACACATGGGTCTTCAGTGGCATTTAAAATGTCGCTAAAGACCTATCGAGGGTGTTGCTATAGCATTCATGCACCTCAGTTGGTGTGAGGAGGCACGACTGTAGCTGGCATAATGCAAGGAGATCGTCAGCTGTTGGATCAGGAGCGGATGATTGAGATCGCGAGGAGATCGCGCTTGCTTGCTTGGATTCAAATTGCACGTTCACTGGCAGCCATTAGTTTCTTCATCACACGACTGGGAGGCACCCGTAGATTACACCCTCGTGGATTCAAATGTGCATGCATCATGCCTTCGAGAAGATCCGACAACCGAGAGTGCATCCGATTGTCTTAAATGAGTGCCTCTGATTGCGTGTGTGCGATCAGGTGTGCCTCCTCATGTCACTGGGTGGCGTCAGATCGTGCGTAAGTAATCTCGACCGCTCGATCAAAATTAAGCGATCCAATTTCGCCGACACTGGAGCAGGCACAGAGGATTGAGGATCGAACCCGCACCTCTCATTTGAGGAGTAGGTGTGCTACCATTTGGCCAAAGAGTTGCTTTGTCACATCAAGATGAGGTGCGGTCGTGCTCCTGGACCATTAGATAAAGATCAAACGGTTGATATGAAGCCTTCCTTGCTATGCTTTTGAGGAGAAACCGACCGATGTAGAGTGTTTCTCAGCCGTTGGATTGAGATCCAACGGTTGGGATCGCTCCTTGTGTGAAGTTGGGGAGGCTGTGGCTCATATAGGGCGGCTTGGATGGTGGCATGTGGTGCCATCTAGGCTGTCCATCTTCTTCTACTTACAAAGGATGCTACGGAGCAATGATCAGGGTGATTTTTGCACTGACGAACTGCGATCGTTGCTCCGGATCCATCTATACGGTCAGATTCTTTATCCGAAGCCTGTAAAGATGTTGCACTGCCTTCTGGTCATATAAAGTGTTGGAATTAATGTACATAATATACAACTATCTTAAACGCAATGCAATGAATGTTATGCAATATTTATACTATGATATGCAATGCTAGGCCTAGGAACTATCATAAATAAGCATTTTATCATGAATTCATGCATGTTTATCATACCCCCATGCTTACTTTTTGCTAGTCCCTAGCAAAATTAACCTAAATGCTATGTATAAAAGTAGAATTAGGATTTGATCACTTAGGCACGATTTGTTGGTTGCTTTAGAAGATTTCAACAAAAGACCTAGTTACAAAAACTGAACAGCACCCAGGTGTCTGCCAAAATGCAAACTGTCCAAGCCCTTGCCTTATTTGAAAAGGGAAGATACATTTTTTTGCTTTTTCTTCTTTGCTAATTTTTTTGGACCTTTGGAGTTTGAGAGTTTTGGAATAACTTTTTATGGCTACACAACTCGACCAAGACTCGAAAAGGACTCTAAGTGCTAAGAGTCTTGTGAAAATGATGATAGACTCACTAAGCGGCCATTAAAATGAACTTCAAGTTTCTACGACCCTAGGTGACCTAAAAAATTCTGCCTAAAGGTTTATCTTTCTGATCAGTAGCTTTCCCCCTACTTTTTCTTTTATTTATGAGGTCAACACAAGAGCAAATCCAGTGTATATCTTCCAGGTTTATTCTACTTCCCCGCTTCTTCCCTAAGTATTTTGAAAATTATTTGTGCATTTTTATGAGTTGGGCTCTGGAAACTGGCCAATGGGCTGTTGCCCAAGGTAACTTACCAACTATATCCGTGCGGTGAAGTGTGGTTTTATTTTTTTTTTCTCCTTTTTCTATTTTTTTCCTTTTTTATTTTTGTTCTAAGATTTCTTTTTTCTCTTTTTTTTCCTATGTAGGTGGCTTCCCTGATCTAAGATTTATCTAAAAGCAGTAGAATGAGTATGGTCATGTAGCTGGGCTCTGGACAACCGGCCATTAGGCTGTTACCCATAACAACTTACTAGCCATACTACCCTAGACAGTTCATTAGCTACCCAATTTCCATAAAAATCACTGAAAAGTAAGTTAGTGCAAATAGTGTGTAGATGCTTAGACATAAAGTCCCCTCAAATTAGAGGATGGGTTGATAAGTCATATATTTATCACCCCAATTTATTGATCAAATTAAAATAGAATTACTTAGTGAGGACTCGAGTCTAAGTCCACATTCGAGTGGACACTTAGGTTGATTAAGCCCGAAAACCTGAAGAGTCTAAGTGTTCAGGTCCTAAAGTATCATTTCCTAAAGGTAATAACTTCCAAAAGCCTAAGTTCTCTTCTCCTAATTCTATTTTTTCTTTTTTTTATCTTTTTGAATTTTCAAAATTTTTTTTTAAGAAATAAAAGAAATTCTACACAGCTGACGAAATAATTTCAGGATTAAGTATCCACCCCCACATGCCTAAATGATGCAATGTCCTTGTAGAAATAAAGACATGAAATGGGAGGAATAACAAAATATCACCAGAGTTTCGACAATCTGGTCAGCTTTGCATAGATGAGAGTATACACACATACTAAGTTTAATGACTTTAGCTAGGCCTAAAATACATACAAAGAAGAAATTGAGAATTCATAAGTGCAGGTCAGAATTAAAATCAAAAGACTAATCCTCAGACCCATCAACATAAGATGTCCACAGATGTGTGGATAGGCATTGAAATCCATGGTTTGGAAGAAATGGAGGGATGCGGGAAGGACAGATGAGAGAGAGTTGTGTACTCAACCAAGCAAACAAGTTTAGTCCTTATGATGTATTCCTTAGGAGACCTAGAAATCTCACAAAGGTTGATTAAGTCCGTAAGCACTGGACTCCCCTTCCCAAGGCTAATCTGGCCAGGTTGATTACAAGGGGATTGCAGGGAAGGTTCTTCCTTTGGCTTGCACCTCTGGTTCCGTAGACCCCACAACCGCGGTCGTTTGACACTGCCACACAACCTAGTCACCAAATTCTACCAAGGGAATGAAAGCCAAGTGTCTAGCGAACAAAACCTCGCCTTTTGAGACTTAACTCAGTCCTACCTAGGACACGTCTACTCAGTTTTAAAGGGTTAGGATAGTGCTTGTGCTTAGGGTGATGTGATGAGGGATTGATTGGGGTGGTGCCTTTTAATTTTCCACTTTCAAAGTGTGTGCTTCTAGCAAAACATGATTTTCAAGCAAGGATTTGTTAAAATGTAGTGTCTTTTAATGTTTCATCCTTACTTTAGTACTTTTTAGGGTTGACGTGTCTTAATGTTTTCAAACAAGTTTCAGTGGGCACGTCAAGTTCTACACATAATTCGATGAAAGTAGATTTCCTTTTTATTCTGTAGAGGCTCTAAGACCCTAGTGTACTCATCCTAATGATCATGCAGCTTCTATTAGATGAGTCATTTTTAGGGTTGAGTGGTTGATGAGTGGCTACTCATCATGGCTAAAAGGCTGAAATTAAGTTAGACACTAAGCAAAACAATATCAAATTAACATATAAAAAGGGTTAAGTGTGGGAATTAAAGAAAAGACCTAAAACTTTTAATATGTGTTAAAATCTCCTAATTAGGTCACAAAAATGAGATATTCTGAAAACTAAAGAACAAATGATGATCCATGCATCAATTGAACACATAAACAAGTTTGAAAAGCCAAATCAGAAGTAAAATCAATGTCGTAAATGTTCAATTAAGCACATGTAAAAATTTGAAAGCAATTGGACATCATTTAGGCTTAGAAATAAATAGATTACAATTAGGTCCTTCATGCATTACATGTCTACCCTTCAAAACTCCTTTTTGGACCTATTTGCAAGCCGCAGGGACCCTTTTGTAAGACTGCAGGGCCCTTCCAGCTGCTATTCTTCTCACTTTTGGACCTGCACGCTATTCTTCTACCCCTTCTTCTAAGGGTCCGTCTGCAAATTTCCCCTTTATTTCAGCGAGAAGCTGAGTTCTTCACGCGCACTGTAGCGCGCGAAGAACACAGCCATTCTCGACCGTCCATCGCACTTTTGATCTCGATCTGCGGCTGGATTCAGATGGAACCTTCGCGCGATTCGGTGCGTGCGTTCACCTCTCTTCCCTGATCTCATCTGACGGTCAGATCTCTCTCTTGACTCGCCGCGCGCTCTACCCATCTCATCCTCACCGCCGGCCTGATTCTGATTAACCTCACCCTTGCGGTGATCTCAGTCACTGAGCTGCTATTTAAGCACCTCAGTGGTGTCGCGTGCGAAGGATCGCTCCCTCCTACATCTCTTAGCGATCAATTCTTCCACTCCAGTCTCTCCTCCTCATCTAGACCCTGATTTCACAGCCACCGGCTGTGGAATCATCGCCTGCTCTCGACCCTCCTCGTCGCTAAGGACCTCGTAGCACCTGAGGACGACCCTGGAGTCTCACTAGCAGACTCTTCCCTCCGCTGGAGTCACCCTCCTCCTTTCTTCCTCCTTAGCCGCCGGCTAAGGACCCATAGGTCCCATTCTTCCTTTTAGTTTAGTTTTTAATTCTGCACAAGTAGTGTTAGATTTAGTTTGCAGTAGTTTAGAATAGATTTAGTTTTAATTGTTAGTGTTTAATGTTAGCTGTAGTTAGATTAGTCTTAGGAGTAGAATTAGTATTAGATCCCCTCCCTCACCTCCTCTGATCAGTCCAGATCAGAGGGGAAGAATCATCTGTTCATTAATCAATTTATCTCCCTCTTCATGTTTTGTTTTTCCACCATCCAATTCTGATTTATGTTCCTTTTAACGACAAATCTTTCATCTGTCACCCACACATCTGGACCCAATTCCAGATCTGATGGTGTACTGCCTCAGATCTGAAATTGGCGTCACAAGCACCATTTGGGGCTTCTCACTCACCCCATTTGTGTTCACAAAAGCCCCTTTTATTTTAGATTGATTGCCTCAGTTTGTCAGTTTCACTTTAACATGGGTTTTGAAGAGATTTTGCTTTCTGAAATGTCTTGACAGATCTGACAAATTGAAGGGATTTTGGTTTTCCTTGAGGGCAAGGATTCTGAGAAGTTCTCTGGTGACAGAGAACAAATCAGAAGAGCCTTTCATGAATTTGCTTCTGCCTTGATCTGAATGCATTCGCTAGCTTTTATAAATTCCTTTAATGCATTCTTTTTCTGATTTGTCATTTCAGAACTGCCATACACCACCTGTTTGATAATTATTTTTGTATGGTGATTCTCTAACCTAAGGAGTTTTCCATACTCCTTAAGGTTGCAAGAAACTGGGATTGTATGTTTTTGGTTTTAATTGATTGAGTTAAGTCTTCCTTCATGCTGTCTATGGCATTAGGAAGACTAACTCAATGCCATTTGTGTTTTGATCTGAAATGATGCTTTTGATAAGGGCTTTTCCTTGTGGGTATTTGAACTGAATTCTTATGTGATTTTCGTGAGATTTATACCCTTATCAGATTTGGATTTCAACTCTTTAATTTTTAGTTTGTTCTGAATTTTCTCTTATTCCCAGTTATACAGTAAAATGCTGCAAACTGCAGCAACATTCCCCTCTTCTCTAAATTCTCCTCTTCTCTGTGAATACTTTCCCCCTCTTCAAATGGACTAACTGCAGCAGCAGTTAGCCCATTTGACAGTGGCTTAAGCCACTGACACTGCTAAAACACCCTGAGCAGCACATTCTCTTCCCTCTCCATCTTCTCTGACAGTAGCTTAGCTGCTGTTTAAAATGAAATAAAAACTTAATTAACCCTCATTCCCTAAATTCCTACTAAAACCTAATTATACATACTTAATTTCACACTGTAAATATACATATCCATACTATTATAACTATAATATACAGCCTGATTATGTACGTAGACATACATAGATATACTGTAAATACTGTATAAACTTGTACATAAATCTATATACATATGTAATCTATGTAAATATATGTATAAATACTGAACTATTATGTATGTATTTACTGATATATGTATATGTATATATACAGATTCATATGTACATATTCAGTAGCTATATTGTAGAATAAATTAGCTAAATTAATAATTTAGAGCTATAATTAAGTAAATAAATCTATAGACTTAGGTTAACATATATAGTAAGTAATTTAAGTTAGTTAAAGTACAATTATACCTAGTATAGCTTACTGTAACTTAGTTTTATTTAAAACACTCAGAACAGCTAGTTTAGCTTAAATAAAATAGAAATAAATTCGTAAATATACAAGAAAAATATGTATAAAATACTTAAGTATGTAAATTAAATCTGTATAAGGTCAATTAGACCATTTACTAACTATTTTATAAGTAATTAACTATTTAATCACCTAAATCAACCTGTACAATCAGCCTAGTTTAGCGAATTTATTTGTATAGTAAACATATTTAAAATTCAAAATTAATTAATCAATTATGTAGTATTATGTAAATACTTTATTAACCATATTTTATTTTATTTTATTTAATAATTTATGGCCCCCAAATCGAGGGCCAAAAGCACGATCAGACGCAGCTGCGCCTGATTTCCAGCGCACGATGTGGCGCTGGAATAGCACCACATCGTGTGCTGCAAGTCAAGCGCAGCCACATAAATGTGATTTGTGATTCTTACAGGCCAGTCGTCACGGGCGCCGGGCGCCCGAAACACTGCCTTTACCCGATTACCCAATGAGCTCCGGTCTGAGTACTCTGTCTGATTTGCGATTAGTATGTGACGCGTGTGTGTGGCCGGGGGCCCGAGCGTGTGCGAGCATATGGCGTTGGGCTGAGGCCTGGCGCTGAGATTAAAGAAATAATTAAGCCACCTAATCTGAGATTAGGGCGCGCTTAGTAGAGGTCTGGTCCCACCCTTAGGGTGCTGTGTATCCCTCGAAAAGCGTGCCCGCAAACTAAACACGTTTTAAACTAATGATATTAGCCTAATCCCCTCCCCACCGCAGCCTCTGAAATATGCTAAGACAGAAGAGTTCACAAAGAGAAGAACAAAGAGTTAACACGAAAAAAAAAAAAAAAAGAACAAGAGTAATAAAAAGAGAAAGAAGAAGATGAATACTTAGAAGAAAACAGAAATATGAACACAAGAAGAACAGGAGTTAAGAATACAAAGAACAGAGACTTAATGAAGAATGAAAGAGAAACAAAAAACAAAGAATAAGTAGTATACATACGTATAAGTAAATCTATATAATTACTAACAGAATAAAGTGACACTATAAACGTCGCTAAAGATCTCAGTTTTGCCTCTTTAGGTTGTATATAGTGTTTTCTGAGATTTAGCGACGCTTATATCTGTCACTGAAACTGCTGTATATGTTACTGTACATAACAGACTAATAAGTTAAATTTCTACACCATTGCATTCTAATGTATTATATACTATTATGATAGTACTAATAGGATAACTTGTAAATACATAGTTTAGAGTATAATAATAGATTGTTTGATGCTTGTTCATAGTTAGTATTTTTGCAAGCATTTCTTAGTAATTAGGTAAATAAAACACACATTCATTCATTCTTTAATAAAATGTAAAGTTTTTTTTTTTTTGAATAAGAAGACAATTTTGAGATAATCAAAGAGTGACCGAATTAAATTCAATAAATTGCCTCCCAGTGAACGACCTGGAACAAAACCAGTAAAAATTAGATAAATAAGCAAATGATAATAATGGTTGTAATGACTGGAACTCACCCATACTCACCACTATACGACATCCTTAATGTTATATTATACACCCTGTACTACAACGACATAATCAACAATTATTACCAACAACAATCATTTTTAACCATCATTATTTTGGCGCCGTTGCCGGGGAGCCACCATTATTTTGGCGCCGCTGCCGGGGAGGCAACGCTCTTTGCACCAAAATTTTCTTTTCATTCTTTTGTATATAGAAATTCTTCATTCATTCATTATAATTGCTTTTATTTTCCAGTGAATTAATTATGTATACATTCCTTTATTCTTTTACTAATCATTTGTTTTTTTCCACAGCACTTGAGGAGGAGTGTCGTCTTCCTGGTGGAGTCGCTGCGCTCCAGATCCGTCTTCCTGGTGGAGTTTTGCCTCGAAGTCGCTGTAGGATTTTAGTATTAGTTTTAGTATAGATAGTTTTAGGTTTATTGATTAGGAGCAATTGTTAGTCATAAGTTGTGAGAGCTTGTTCTCACACAATTTTTGTAATAATTCTGGACTATCTGGACTTTATTTCTTTCTCTTCTTAATTTCTTTCTTTACTTTTGAATTGCATATAAAATTTTTCAAAAAGAAAGAAAAAAAAAAATCAAAAAGACCTCATACTTATCTAGCAGCAGCATAACCTCAGGCATCCATTTTTAGGATTGCATTTCATTCCTGCTAGATTTTAATTCAAGTCAAATCTGCATTAGAAGATTGCTGGAGTCAGGTACGCATTTCTTACCTAACTCTAACTCCTGCCATATTTGCATTTGACTTAAAATTAAAGAAGACCACTACTTGTTCTGAATTTAGTAAAAAGTGAAATGAGCAGCATAGAAAACATATTTTAATCACTTTAATTAAATCAAAAAGGAGATAGCAAAATTGGGTGAAACCATGTTTGAGATTTTAATCGCCTTGTGTTGAATGTTATCGTGCACACAGCACGATCACTTAAGGCCACAATACACGGGTTTCTACCTCATCTTTCTGCAACCACAGGATCTGGATCCGCACGCTCAGTCTTATCCAGATTCCCAGTGGATTTTAGAGGTCTGCACTTCGCTAGGTTTATCTTAGGATACGTACAATTGCTTGAAACAATTGTTTGCGTATAACATACTTTGCGTAGCAGCCTCTAGGAAAAATTTTTCTCCGATTCATTTCGATTGATTGGTCTTCTTGAATTAAGATTTTATTGGGATTCTTCTGTTTTATTGTGAACGTTAAAATTTTTTTCCCATTGAGTTGGATCGAATTAGAGTAAACGGGATTTCAAAAAAATCAACTCAATGGAAGGTAGGAGATCCCAAAACCCAGAACTTGTACTCCCCTTGGGTACTGCTACCCAAGCTACTGCATCATCTTCTTTGCCTTCCACTTCTAATCCCTTACCTCCTGAGTCTCAAAATACTTTCCACAATCCCCCTCGCCAAGAGGATGATCTTGATTCTTCACACTTTGAGGATTTTGAAGAACTTCCTCCAGACTTAGTTGCACATCCTCTACCACAGCAACCACCTATCCCTAGGTTTCAACCTCCACCTTATCCTAATCATCCTAATCCACCCCCGGAGAGAGGACCTATGCCTCATCTTCAGCACCTTTTCGATACACAACTACAAATGAATACCTTAACCCAACAGGTGCAACAGCTTGCTCAAGCTGTAAATCTATTAGCTAACCCCCAACCACAACCACTTCAACCTAGAAATCCTCAGGCACCACCCCAACCCCGTAGACCTCAACTACGAGATTACTATAATCCCGCAGTTGCCCAACCAATGCCTGTGGTACGTTATCCCAATGGGGGTCGTGCTGCTGAACTGAAGCCGAACATTATAGCACTCATTCCTCACTTCCATGGACTTGCTTCTGAGGACCCTTTTCAGCATTTAGAGGAGCTGAAGAATCTTGCCCAAACTTTGGGTCCGCAAGGACATGATCAGCACACGCTTTTGATGAAAATGTTCTCCTTTTCATTAAAAGATAAGGCAACCTTTTGGTTTAGAACACTTGCACGGACTACACCTATAGATTCCTGGGCTTCTTTAGAACATGAGTTCTTAAAGAAGTACTTTCCTGTAGGCCGCACTAATGCCTTAAGGCGTGCCATCACCACCTTCACCCAGAATTTAGGAGAACCTATGCACGAGGCTTGGGAGAGATTCCATGAGCTTTTGAGAAAATGTCCCCACCATGGTGTCCCACGCTGGCAACAGGTCCAGATCTTCTACCATGGGCTCCATGATGACACACGGAATTTTGTAGATGCCGCTTGTGGAGGCAATTTCCTGTGTCGGGACGAGGACTCAGCCTTTGAGCTCTTTGAAGGCATGGCCGAAAACTCTATTAACAATGCTTCAATGAGCGTGTTTAATAGAAAGTCCTCACATTCCCACTCACACACGGGGGTACATGAAGCCCAATCCAGTAGCAAAGACTTAGAGATAGTGGCTAGTCAACTGGATAAAGTGGGCTTAATCGAGAAGAAAGTAGATGAAGTATGGAAATTTCTCTCAAAACACCCATCTTCTTCTTCTCAGTCGCCAGCACAAAACACTTCTTCTCAGTTTCCCACAGGGAGGGAAACTGTGAATAACCTTTCTGTGACACAAACTGCATTACCGGATTTTCCATTTCCATATCCTTCACCGGTTGGAGGAACCTTTGTTCCTCCCTTCACTGACTTCCCTGCACCTTCTGGAGCTTCGGAGGAGCTTCACGCCATTCACAATGATCCTTTCACACAAACCTATAACCCTGGATGGCGTAATCATCCAAATTTCTCGTGGTCGGGAAATTCACAAAGACCTCCTTTTCAACAACCTTCTGCACCACCATTGCACAACCCGATCCGAGCACCACCTCCACAATCACACGGATATCCACCGCGTACCTACCAGCAACCCCAACCCAGGCCCACCCAATACTCTCAATCTGGGCCTACACGAGATGACCAGTTGGGGTCTATCATGAAAGCTCTTGCTGATATGCAACAACAGAATATTGCTATGCAGCAGAGACAGGACGCGGCCTTAGCTGAGATGAGAGCCCAGCTATCACACTTGACGGAGTCCCGTCAACCACATTCACTCCCATCCCAAGCACAACCCAACCCTAGGAACATACCTGCTCAAAGGTATGTCCAACCTAGACCAACACTGCAAAACCAAACACATGACATTTCACAAGCAGTGCACAACACTGAATTCTTCACTGACTCAAATTCTTCTCTTGCACAAACGCAACCACCTCTGCTACCTAACAATGATTTACCATCTACCTCTAGAGCTGAACTAAATGCCATAGTCACTAGGAGTGGTAAATGCACACTAGATCCACCTCTTCCAACACCTACGACTTCTAGTTCTGCTCCTCCACTTCCTACTTCTCCTCTACCTATAACTGAACCTCTCACAACTCCAGTACCTTTTCCTGAAGCTTTAAAGAAGAAGGAGAAAGGAAAGAAAAAGACCTGTGTGGCACCTGAGGAGGATTTGCTTAAGCTCTTTGAGCAAGTCCACATAAACATCCCCTTGTTGGATGCAATCCGCCACATCCCTCTTTACGCTAAGTTTTTAAAAGACCTATGTACACCTAAGCGTAAAGCAAGAATTCAAAAAGGGAGTAGTCCAATCATTCTCTCGGAACAAGCTAGTTCCATCATCTCTAGTACCCTCCCAACTAAGATGAAAGACCCAGGCACCCCTCTCTTATCCTGCATGATTGGTAACACCACATTCAATAGAGCACTACTTGACCTAGGTGCTTCCATCAATCTTATCCCAACCTCTCTACTGATACATTTTGAGGTTGGCAATTTGAAGCCAACCAAGGTGTCCCTGCAATTAGCTGACAGATCAGTTAAGACACCTCAGGGAGTGTTGGAAGATGTCATAGTGCGGGTCAAGGATTTTTACTTCCCTGTAGACTTTATAGTCCTTGACATGGAAGTACCTGAAGATATCCAGAATACACCTATCATTTTAGGAAGACCTTTCTTGGCTACGGCCAAGGCAAACATCAATTGTGAGGAGGGCCTTATAGAATTAAAGTTTGGAGATCAGAAAATAAAAATTGATATTTTTCAGGCCCAAAGAGGACCGACCTGTAGTTTAATTGAAGAAATCTTCTCCCTGGATTCATTGGATCAATTGGTTGAGGACACCTTGATCAATTCATTAAATTTAGAACCTCAACACTCTTTGGACTCTGACGTGACTTCCACTGAGATACCAAATTTAGAAACTGAGGACCTTCCTCCCATTCCATTAGTATCTCTAGGATCTCCTGAAACTTTCACACCTGCTACATTCCAGCGGTGTATGTTTGCAATCTTTTCTGACTTAGTAGGCGATTGTTTAGAAGTCTTCATGGATGACTTCTCGGTCTTCGGGAGCACATTTGATGCATGTCTAGACCACCTGACCAAGGTCCTGCAAAGATGCATTAATGTGAATCTGGTACTTTCCTGGGAGAAATCTCATTTCATGGTAACTGAAGGACTTGTATTAGGTCACCTTATTTCTGAGAGAGGAATTGAGGTTGACCGCGCGAAGGTAAAGTTGATTTCTGATTTACCACTACCTTCGTCGGTTAAGCAAATTCGATCTTTCCTCGGGCATGTTGGTTTTTATCGCCGCTTTATAGCGGATTTCTCGAAAATAGCCCGACCTCTCACTACTCTCCTCTCTAAAGACGTAGACTTCCAGATCTCTGACGATTGTGTTCGTGCCTATACGACACTTCGTGATCTGATTACCAAGGCACCCATACTGCAACCCCCGAATTGGTCTCACCCTTTTGAGATCATGTGTGATGCCTCTAATTATGCAGTAGGAGCTGTCCTTGGTCAAAAATTGGACGGGAAACCCGCAGTCATCTATTACGCTAGCAAGACCTTGGATGAAGCTCAGAGGAATTACACCGTCACGGAAAAGGAATTGCTAGCTGTAGTATATGCACTGGAAAAATTCAGACCTTATCTTTTAGGTTCCCACATTATAGTCTACACTGACCACACGGCAATTCGATATCTTCTCGCCAAGAAGGACGCGAAATCTCGTCTGATTAGATGGATCCTACTTTTACAGGAATTTGATTTAGAGATTCGTGATAAGGCTGGAAAGCAGAATGTGGTAGCTGACCACTTATCCCGCCTTCCTTCTGAAGCGATTTCTCCTTCTTTACCCATCTCTGACCACCTCCCTGACGAGCAATTACTGGTCATTCATTCTGATCTTCCCTGGTATGCTGACATTGTCAACTACCTGGCTTCTGGACTCATCCCCACTAATTGGGTTCGACATCAAAAAGACAGACTTAGATCCGAGGCCAAGCACTATTACTGGGAAGAACCTTGGCTTTTCAAGCATTGTAAAGACCAGATCTTTAGGAAGTGCGTCCCTGATAAGGAGATTAGAAGCATCTTATCATTCTGCCACGACCAGGCGTGCGGCGGTCACTTCTCTGGCAAAAAGACCGCTGCAAAGATTTTGCAGAGTGGTTTCTATTGGCCCACAATCTTCAAGGATGCACACGAATATAGCAGGGCATGTTCACGCTGTCAGTCTCTTGGTAGTATTGGCCGCCGAGACATGATGCCCTTGAATCCGATCATGGTGTGCGAAATCTTTGACATTTGGGGCATTGACTTCATGGGACCTTTTCCTAAATCTTATGGCTTCGAGTACATATTGTTGGCAGTTGAGTATGTTTCAAAATGGATTGAAGCCATCCCCTCAAGGACTAATGATCATAGAGTTGTGACACAATTTGTTCAAGATTTCATCTTCTCTAGATTCGGGGTACCTAAAGCCATCATTAGTGATGGAGGGTCTCATTTTAGAAACACACATTTTCAGTCCCTACTGCAAAAGTATGGGGTGTCACATAGGATTGCTACATCTTATCACCCTCAAACCAATGGACTTGCTGAATTATCTAATCGGGAGATCAAAAAGATTTTACAGACTACCATCCGACCTGATAGAAAGGATTGGTCTTCCCGCCTTTCTGATGCGTTGTGGGCATATAGGACAGCCCACAAAACCCCTTTAGGCATGTCTCCTTTTAGACTTGTGTACGGGAAACACTGTCATCTTCCTATCGAATTAGAGCACAAAGCCTATTGGGCCATCAGAAAGTGTAACTTAGACTTAGAGAAGGCCGGTGATCTTAGGAAATTACAAATGTCTGAGCTCGATGAATTAAGGAATGAATCTTATGAAAGCTCAAGGATGTATAAGGACAAACTTAAGGCCTTCCATGACCGTCACATTCTTAGGAAATCTTTTCACCCTGGTAAAAAAGTCCTCTTCGACTCTAGACTGAAACTCTTTCCTGGGAAGTTAAGATCAAAATGGATTGGACCTTTCAAAATCTTGAGATTATTTGATAATGGAGCCGTTGAGATCACTGAACTTGACAAATCTGAACCCTTTATTGTTAATGGACAAAGACTGAAACCTTTCATTGAGCCGCAGGATCTCAGACTTGTCAATTCCACCATTTCGCTCCTACATTTTGAATTACCAACTAAGTTTTCGCCTAGCTGAAGGCGTTAAACTTAGCAACACCTACCCTTGTATATAGCTGTTTTACACTTTTCTTACTCTTACCTTTATTTGCATATAGTGTCTACCCTTGCATTCTGAGCATACATTCATTGACACACATGTCATGCATTTCACTTCCTAGCCCGACTGTTCACTCTGATCCTAGATCAGACTTAAAATCGTCCGCACAGAGATTTTATCTCCTCATTTCGACTTCCTTCCATCACCCAGCCTAGGATAGTGAAAAGCAGAGCATGCATTTGCATCCACCCTTTCATTCAATGAGGACATTGAAACATTTAAGCATGGGGGGGTGTAAATGGTAAACCATTTAAACCAAAATGCAATTGTAGACACAACTATAGCACATATAGTATTATCAAAAAATTATATACTTCAAAAAAATTGAAAAATTTTGAAAAAAATTTTTTTTGAAAAAAAAAAAAAAAAATTTTTAAAGCTAAAAATACAAAAAAATAACAAATCAGAAAAATTCTAAAAATACAATAAGGGACATGTACTTCATCAAAGGAGGATATTCATTTCAAGAGTGGAGGGAGAAAAAGAAAAAAAAGAAAAGATAAGTGATCTTATAGCTGAAAATAAAAAAATAGAATAAGTGTCTATGGACATTCAACCGTTACTGGTTTGACCTGCCGGGCCATAGGAGCTTGATACAAGCTTAGGCTTAATACACTTCGAGCCTTGACAAGATAGACCACAGTCTCTCCTAACTTTAGGACAATTCTTGTACCTGAGTCACCAGTACAGGATTCGTTGGTTTGCTTTGACTTAGGAGTCTAAGTAACCTTGGCTTACACTACACAATGTCAGGAAAGACCACTTGAACCTAAACCTCAACCCTTGTGTTCATTAGGGAAGGTGGAGTCCTTACCTGTGCGTGCAGGTAGACTCTTTGTCCTAATCTTTAGTTTTGTGTCTAGGAGAAGCTCTTTCCACAAAAGAAATCCACCCACCAAATACAGTGCGCTCTACCAAATAAGTTTTGGAGACATACTGTTCAAAAAAAAAAAAAAAAAAAGTTAAGTATGTTCTCCAAAAAGTCTGAAAAACAACTCTTCCACCAAAAATGTTTTCAGGGTTCAAAATAAATACCCTATTTTTCCACCAAAAAAAATCTTCTCTGAGCCACAAATACAATAAGGGTTGGGTTTGAATACCATCAATTTTTGAGAGTCATCCGAAAACATGAGCTGAAGTTAGGACCAACCTGGACTTAAAAAGAAGTGAAACCCCGGGATTGAGCCTTAGAATTCACCTGGTTAGTCCTGACTTATCACAAAGCACAGCCATAACTTCATAGCATTCTGAGTCTCTGTAAAAACCTCCTGAGTCCTGGAATTCGACTTAAGGTTTAAATATCAAGAGTCCTTGTTGGTTGAGAGATGGTCTATGTCATTTAAGCCTCGAGTTCTGGTAGGTTATCCTCAGTAACCAGGTTCTCACAATGTCCAAAAACACAGTTGGTATTGGAAAATGTTTCAGCTTAAAGATCATCATCATAAACACTTAAAAATTTTTGAAAGAAGAAAAAGATATCTCTACACACTTACCTTGTTGATACTTAAATTTCCTTACACTTCAATAGATTGTTTGCTAAGGGACTAGCAAAACGTAAGCATGGGGGTATGATGAGTGGCTACTCATCATGGCTAAAAGGCTGAAATTAAGCTAGACACTAAGCAAAACAATATCAAATTAACATATAAAAAGGGTTAAGTGTGGGAATTAAAGAAAAGACCTAAAACTTTTAATATGTGTTAAAATCTCCTAATTAGGTCACAAAAATGAGATATTCTGAAAACTAAAGAACAAATGATGATCCATGCATCAATTGAACACATAAACAAGTTTGAAAAGCCAAATCAGAAGTAAAATCAATGTCGTAAATGTTCAATTAAGCACATGTAAAAATTTGAAAGCAATTGGACATCATTTAGGCTTAGAAATAAATAGATTACAATTAGGTCCTTCATGCATTACATGTCTACCCTTCAAAACTCCTTTTTGGACCTATTTGCAAGCCGCAGGGACCCTTTTGTAAGACTGCAGGGCCCTTCCAGCTGCTATTCTTCTCACTTTTGGACCTGCACGCTATTCTTCTACCCCTTCTTCTAAGGGTCCGTCTGCAAATTTCCCCTTTATTTCAGCGAGAAGCTGAGTTCTTCACGCGCACTGTAGCGCGCGAAGAACACAGCCATTCTCGACCGTCCATCGCACTTTTGATCTCGATCTGCGGCTGGATTCAAATGGAACCTTCGCGCGATTCGGTGCGTGCGTTCACCTCTCTTCCCTGATCTCATCTGACGGTCAGATCTCTCTCTTGACTCGCCGCGCGCTCTACCCATCTCATCCTCACCGCCGGCCTGATTCTGATTAACCTCACCCTTGCGGTGATCTCAGTCACTGAGCTGCTATTTAAGCACCTCAGTGGTGTCGCGCGCGAAGGATCGCTCCCTCCTACATCTCTTAGCGATCAATTCTTCCACTCCAGTCTCTCCTCCTCATCTAGACCCTGATTTCACAGCCACCGGCTGTGGAATCATCGCCTGCTCTCGACCCTCCTCGTCGCTAAGGACCTCGTAGCACCTGAGGACGACCCTGGAGTCTCACTAGCAGACTCTTCCCTCCGCTGGAGTCACCCTCCTCCTTTCTTCCTCCTTAGCCGCCGGCTAAGGACCCATAGGTCCCATTCTTCCTTTTAGTTTAGTTTTTAATTCTGCACAAGTAGTGTTAGATTTAGTTTGCAGTAGTTTAGAATAGATTTAGTTTTAATTGTTAGTGTTTAATGTTAGCTGTAGTTAGATTAGTCTTAGGAGTAGAATTAGTATTAGATCCCCTCCCTCACCTCCTCTGATCAGTCCAGATCAGAGGGGAAGAATCATCTGTTCATTAATCAATTTATCTCCCTCTTCATGTTTTGTTTTTCCACCATCCAATTCTGATTTATGTTCCTTTTAACGACGAATCTTTCATCTGTCACCCACACATCTGGACCCAATTCCAGATCTGATGGTGTACTGCCTCAGATCTGAAATTGGCGTCACAAGCACCATTTGGGGCTTCTCACTCACCCCATTTGTGTTCACAAAAGCCCCTTTTATTTTAGATTGATTGCCTCAGTTTGTCAGATTCACTTTAACATGGGTTTTGAAGAGATTTTGCTTTCTGAAATGTCTTGACAGATCTGGCAAATTGAAGGGATTTTGGTTTTCCTTGAGGGCAAGGATTCTGAGAAGTTCTCTGGTGACAGAGAACAAATCAGAAGAGCCTTTCATGAATTTGCTTCTGCCTTGATCTGAATGCATTCGCTAGCTTTTATAAATTCCTTTAATGCATTCTTTTTCTGATTTGTCATTTCAGAACTGCCATACACCACCTGTTTGATAATTATTTTTGTATGGTGATTCTCTAACCTAAGGAGTTTTCCATACTCCTTAAGGTTGCAAGAAACTGGGATTGTATGTTTTTGGTTTTAATTGATTGAGTTAAGTCTTCCTTCATGCTGTCTATGGCATTAGGAAGACTAACTCAATGCCATTTGTGTTTTGATCTGAAATGATGCTTTTGATAAGGGCTTTTCCTTGTGGGTATTTGAACTGAATTCTTATGTGATTTTCGTGAGATTTATACCCTTATCAGATTTGGATTTCAACTCTTTAATTTTTAGTTTGTTCTGAATTTTCTCTTATTCCCAGTTATACAGTAAAATGCTGCAAACTGCAGCAACATTCCCCTCTTCTCTAAATTCTCCTCTTCTCTGTGAATACTTTCCCCCTCTTCAAATGGACTAACTGCAGCAGCAGTTAGCCCATTTGACAGTGGCTTAAGCCACTGACACTGCTAAAACACCCTGAGCAGCACATTCTCTTCCCTCTCCATCTTCTCTGACAGTAGCTTAGCTGCTGTTTAAAATGAAATAAAAACTTAATTAACCCTCATTCCCTAAATTCCTACTAAAACCTAATTATACATACTTAATTTCACACTGTAAATATACATATCCATACTATTATAACTATAATATACAGCCTGATTATGTACGTAGACATACATAGATATACTGTAAATACTGTATAAACTTGTACATAAATCTATATACATATGTAATCTATGTAAATATATGTATAAATACTGAACTATTATGTATGTATTTACTGATATATGTATATGTATATATACAGATTCATATGTACATATTCAGTAGCTATATTGTAGAATAAATTAGCTAAATTAATAATTTAGAGCTATAATTAAGTAAATAAATCTATAGACTTAGGTTAACATATATAGTAAGTAATTTAAGTTAGTTAAAGTACAATTATACCTAGTATAGCTTACTGTAACTTAGTTTTATTTAAAACACTCAGAACAGCTAGTTTAGCTTAAATAAAATAGAAATAAATTCGTAAATATACAAGAAAAATATGTATAAAATACTTAAGTATGTAAATTAAATCTGTATAAGGTCAATTAGACCATTTACTAACTATTTTATAAGTAATTAACTATTTAATCACCTAAATCAACCTGTACAATCAGCCTAGTTTAGCGAATTTATTTGTATAGTAAACATATTTAAAATTCAAAATTAATTAATCAATTATGTAGTATTATGTAAATACTTTATTAACCATATTTTATTTTATTTTATTTAATAATTTATGGCCCCCAAATCGAGGGCCAAAAGCACGATCAGACGCAGCTGCGCCTGATTTCCAGCGCACGATGTGGCGCTGGAATAGCACCACATCGTGTGCTGCAAGTCAAGCGCAGCCACATAAATGTGATTTGTGATTCTTACAGGCCAGTCGTCACGGGCGCCGGGCGCCCGAAACACTGCCTTTACCCGATTACCCAATGAGCTCCGGTCTGAGTACTCTGTCTGATTTGCGATTAGTATGTGACGCGTGTGTGTGGCCGGGGGCCCGAGCGTGTGCGAGCATATGGCGTTGGGCTGAGGCCTGGCGCTGAGATTAAAGAAATAATTAAGCCACCTAATCTGAGATTAGGGCGCGCTTAGTAGAGGTCTGGTCCCACCCTTAGGGTGCTGTGTATCCCTCGAAAAGCGTGCCCGCAAACTAAACACGTTTTAAACTAATGATATTAGCCTAATCCCCTCCCCACCGCAGCCTCTGAAATATGCTAAGACAGAAGAGTTCACAAAGAGAAGAACAAAGAGTTAACACGAAAAAAAAAAAAAAAAGAACAAGAGTAATAAAAAGAGAAAGAAGAAGATGAATACTTAGAAGAAAACAGAAATATGAACACAAGAAGAACAGGAGTTAAGAATACAAAGAACAGAGACTTAATGAAGAATGAAAGAGAAACAAAAAACAAAAAATAAGTAGTATACATACGTATAAGTAAATCTATATAATTACTAACAGAATAAAGTGACACTATAAACGTCGCTAAAGATCTCAGTTTTGCCTCTTTAGGTTGTATATAGTGTTTTCTGAGATTTAGCGACGCTTATATCTGTCACTGAAACTGCTGTATATGTTACTGTACATAACAGACTAATAAGTTAAATTTCTACACCATTGCATTCTAATGTATTATATACTATTATGATAGTACTAATAGGATAACTTGTAAATACATAGTTTAGAGTATAATAATAGATTGTTTGATGCTTGTTCATAGTTAGTATTTTTGCAAGCATTTCTTAGTAATTAGGTAAATTAAACACACATTCATTCATTCTTTAATAAAATGTAAAGTTTTTTTTTTTTTTGAATAAGAAGACAATTTTGAGATAATCAAAGAGTGACCGAATTAAATTCAATAAATTGCCTCCCAGTGAACGACCTGGAACAAAACCAGTAAAAATTAGATAAATAAGCAAATGATAATAATGGTTGTAATGACTGGAACTCACCCATACTCACCACTATACGACATCCTTAATGTTATATTATACACCCTGTACTACAACGACATAATCAACAATTATTACCAACAACAATCATTTTAGCCATCATTAGTGGTGCGGCCCAGGTCAACTCATGGTGGCTTCGCAAACACCACTCAGGAAAAAGAAAAGAACACTCCAAGAATTTATTCAGAATGTTATAGTGTACATTTTTTTGTGGGGTGATGCGTTAAGGATGTGGGTCAAGTAATCATACACCACGTCAATTTTTTTCAGATTTTACAAATTTTTTTAGTTTTTTCACGCAAGCAAACAATGAGAGAGAGATTACTCACTATCGGTCCTCGTGGCGCCTACTCCCTTGCTACCGTCGTGGGATGCATCGCCTCGCCGTCCATGCGTTGAATTCCTACAACCGTCAAGTAAAAAGGAAAATAGGGCATTAGACGATGTGAGAATGAATGTGGAATGGAGGTCATAAAACAAATCCGTTGCCTCCCTGGCAACGGCACCAAAAACTGACGTGTCTTAGTGCGTGTGTGTTAAGGAGTGTCGTTATAGTCGCACTTGCAACGTCGATTTTAAAATAAGTAAACGGAGGTGAGTCCGAGTGTCGGTCTCAAGGAGGCGTGAAAATTGAATTTTTACTTACCACTTGTTGTCACGGAAAGTGCGGAGTTTTGCTTGCGAAAGATGCAATTTTGAAAAGCGAGAGAGGGAGATAGAGAGAGGGAGAGTTTTAGGATTAGAAAGTTCTTTACTTGATCATGCAACTTAAACGGAAATTAAAATGACAATTGAATAGAAAATAACTTCATTAATCATGCATTTGTAGTTCATAGTTTACAACATTAAATACATGCTTCAACAAAAGTAATAGAAAGCTTAAAAGAAAGAGAGAGAGAGAGTGTGTGTGGAGAGCGACGAGGCAGCCACGGTGGTGGAGGAGGCTCCGTCGGCGGCTCGTCGTCTCCGGTGATTACAAGAGTGCCTAAAGCTAGCTAAGAGAGGGGTGGAGTAGTTGCAAGGGGGAGTGAATGCCTTGAATGCTGGTTGGAGGGGGTTTAAATAGAGTTAAGGGCTTCCTAAAAGAAGAAGGGGCTTTAGCGACATCCAGAGCGTCGCTAAAACCACTTCCAAAAACGTCGGTGAAGCCCTCCAGCCGCTGGTCAGCCGCCCGCCTCGTTTCTTCTCTTCATGCGATCCACGACCGCTGAAAGAGAGCCGTCCGATCAAAGATCGAACGGCTGAGAGTCCTCGGCTGCACTGGGATCACGCCTCAGGTGCGCGTGTGAGCGCGCGTCATCTCCCAGCGTGCGCGCGCGCGTGGATGCCTGTGAGTTGCTGTTGCGCCGTGTGGCAAGATCTCGACCGCCCGCTGCTGATCGGGCGGCCCAATTTCTCCGTGCCCATCTCCCGTCTTCAATTTCGCCTCTGCGCGGCTCGAACCCGCGTCGCGTGCGTGCGTGCTAACCATTGCGCCACGCCCACGCTTTGTCATGGCGACCGTGGGCGGGCACGCGAGTCTCGGCCGTTCAATCGAAGATCGACGGCCGAGATTTGATCTCAGTTGGCTGAAGGCGCGACGTGCGGTGGGGTGGGGCTGACGTGGTGCAATCTGACCGTTGATCTCTAGATCAACGGTCAGAACTTCTTGGGCCCATTGTAGGAGCTCCGGATGTCGGATTTGGCCGATCTTAAGTCCGTTGGACTCCGTTCGTCGTTCTGAATCCATCCGTGCGGTCTGATTGCTCATCTGAGGCCTGTTTTGACAAATGCTTACACAAATGGCCATTAATACAATTTATAAGCAATCTTGGTACATAATGCATGTAATGCTCCTATTCTTCTTATGTTGTGCCTTTTATTCTAAAGATGGGCCATATTGAACATAATTATCATCCCCATGTGTAGTGTTATCACCTACCCTAAAAGATGTTGAATGAAATTTGAGTCAAGACCCAAAGATCACTATGAATTGACTCTCAGGTTATTAGGTCCACAATTTTAGGGTTCAAGTGAGATCTAAAGCTTGATTTTTGGGTTCTTTTAGATCTTTGCAAGCAAGGGTTTGGGTAGCACACAAATGTGGGAGGGTATGTTTCCTTTTATGCAGGCAAGTGTGAACTAACACTTCAAAATCCTAGAGTAGAAACCTTAATTGGCTCTATTCAAGCCCAATTAAATCTCATGATGTACACCTTGGGCTCAAACAAGAAGGTGAGTAGTCCAAGATGACCAGAATTAAGTGTAAATCCCTAGTAGGTACAGGCAATTTGAGTAGGGATCTCTAAACAGAATCGTCTTAATTTCAATCAAGTGTGAATTTTTTCGCAAATCTCGAAACTTGCCTTTCGAATGAAATTACTATCAAAATAACGCAGATGATTCCTAATTGATTTGTTTCCTTTTTCTCTTTTTCAAAGATTAAGGAAATGATTATGGAAGTAGAGAGATTACATGCCCTGAGAGTGGTGTATTTGTGTGGAAGATCTCCTTGTGATGTACCTCACAAAATCACAATCAATTCAAATAGGGCAAGTTAGTACTTAGATAAAAAATCAAGAAAGATGAGATCAATGTGTGAATTGTGCGTTGCTTCCCGACAATGGTGCCAAAATGTAAAACCGAGTGAAATCGATGTTTTAAGATATGTAATCATCGTAGCAAGTCAAAATCACTCGAAAACAAATAAAATTTATAACTCAAAATCTAAATTGGAGTCCGAAGTCAAACACAGGGAGCAAATATGAAATTCATAACATTAATTGCATTCAAAATCAATGAGCACAAGTAATTGAGCATTAAAATAGATATTCAATGAATAATAACCTGTCACATTAGTTATTCAATGAAATCCAATGTATCTAGACACAAAAAAAATGGAGAGAATATAAAAAGTGGTGATTTGAATCACTAATTAAATCCTTTAATTAAGCATGCATCCCATAATCAATTTAACCTTAACCATAATACTTAAATAATGCAACAATATCTCAAATAATGTTCAATCAGATGACAGATGTATAACTTAGACTACTTAAATGTGTTTCTTTCAGCTTCTCTTCTTTCTTCTTTCAGCTTCTCTTCTCTTCTTCAAACCTTCTCCTTTTCCCTTCGCAGAGCCTAAGTGTTAGGCATTTCAGCACAAGGAATGCACCTGGAGCAGAACCACAGAGAGAAAAACCCTTCCTCGCTCTCTCACA
This sequence comes from Thalassia testudinum, assembly GCA_037157565.1. NCBI lineage: Eukaryota > Viridiplantae > Streptophyta > Magnoliopsida > Alismatales > Hydrocharitaceae > Thalassia > Thalassia testudinum. Next base: position 1,614,855 of record JAZHRO010000073.1, on the reverse strand, counting down.
AGTTTTCTCCTCTTTCCTTTCTTCTTCTTTCAAAGACCCAGCATAACTGGGTATAGGTATTGGGTTATCGGATTGGGTACAGGGACCAGGGCTACCGGGCGTGAGAGAGGTAGCTGAGGGGTGCGGGTACGAGTGAAGAGGGTCTCGACCCCTCGTGCTATTGGGTGACAAGCACAGTGCACAAAATCAACTTATGTGCTGTGTTGAGTTTGAGATCCCACAATGTGGGACTAAAGCACTTGGCTTCTTTGTGCATAGCTGCAGCAAAGGTGAAGCCCTTAAATTGTGAATGCTGCTGCTGCTGCTCAGAAGCCAATTGGAGGTGCAGATGGTGTCGTGTGGTGAAACCGCATCTCTTGATGTTGAAGGCAGATGGTTTTACGGTCAGAGGACTATGAATGAAGGCAGAGATGGAGACGGTGGAGGACAAAGGCGAAGACCTAAAATAATGGATAGGGCTTCACAACCACATTAGAATACCTCAAGATGATCGCCAAAGCACGGTGAAGGTGGTCATGGTGTTTGCGTGGAGCTTGGCGACGTGTAGGGGTCTACGGTGGTCAGAGATGATGTTGCGAAGGTGTGGTGATCAGTGGAGTGGTTGGTGTAGCAATCCCCTCAATTTCTTGAGGGGTTTTGCACGTATGGTCACGACGGAGGTGTCAGAAGTGTTGGCAAGGCATTTGGTGCGGTGGAGTGTCGTGGAAGCCATGTCAGAGGTCGATCGACATGGAGATGATGGTGGCATGGATGTATCGACGGTCAAATTGAGTGATAAAGTAGAGGGAAAGAGAGTAGGGGAGAAGAGAAACCTAACTAACCTAATCTAACTGGATGAAAGCGGAGGAAGACGTCGAGTATGGTATGGCTGGTGCCGTAGAAGGTGAACTCTCTGTTGAGGGAGAATGGCAAGGATGAAGGTGGGAGGAGGCCCTCGCTAGTATTGCGAGCGGCGAAAGAGCTTGAGGAAGAGGAATCGGCCGGCTATGGTTTGTGGTGGCTGACGAAGAGGGTGGATGGAGAAGCTTGGTAGAGCTACGGTCGGAGACAGCTGGAGAAGGGTTTTTGGTGAAGAATTTAGGCCTGAACCGAGCTAAAGAGGTGAGGTTTGCATCGAGGGTCTTTTTATAGGGCATAGGGGGGCATTCCAAGCTTGGAAGCTCGAGATCTTCACAAAATAGGAAAGCCACATTTTCAAATAGTTCGCATTAGGTTTTGGGTAGAACTTAGAGCCCAAGATGCGGCTCAGATTGAATATGATCTTCTTAGGAGTTCTCCTTCCAATTTTGGAAGGGTTTAGGCGTGAAATCAGGAAGAAATCCCAGATGGAAACTTGGCTACAGGTGTGTTCACATGGCATTGGTGGCAGAGGCCTCTTGGTGAAGGTGATGATAAAGTTGGGGGCCTCTTTACAAATATTTCAAAAGCTGAGTGGTTATTTATGAGAAAAAGAATCAGATTGGACTAAAATGCAAACTTGGTTAAGATGATCTCTGATTGGGTCCAAATTTTGGTACAAACCTAGTTTTGACCTAAGGAATCGGATGGTGAAGTCAGATTTTTGTTTTGACCAAGTTTGTCTTGGTAATTTATGCAGAAACCCAAATCAGGATAATTTCCTGTGTGAGACATGCTTTATGTCAAAATGGGTTCCAATGGTCAAATCAAGGATACCAAACCTTATGGAATATTTTTCTATGAATTTTAGAAGGTTTATATGAATTTTGTCCTAGTCAGAACCTCTATTATTTAAGTAGATATGAAATTAGGGTTTCGGGTGCTATTGACTCTTGAAATGCACGAAAACTCATTTCTGTCTATACGGACCCTCTTATTAGTCGTTAATGAACCTTTAAGCTTAGTTAACCCCTGAGAAACCTCATGATCATTCTGCATTTATGATATGCTGTGAAAACTGCAGATTTGTCCCTATTTTAGTGCACTCTTCTCTGAAAGGATATGCAATAAATTACATCTCTTCGGTGATTATGTGGAGCATTTGTTAATTGATTCTGACTAATTAAAGCTGGTTATGGCTGATGATGATGTTATCATCAGCTAGCATGTATCGCTGAAAGATGGCGGGTGCGTTGCATAGCCCAAATGGCATCTTGTGGAATGCGTACGTACCATAGGGGCAGGTAAAGGTGGTCTTTTCCTGATCCTCTGGATGAATTGCCACCTAATTATATCTGGTGTACCCATCCAGGAAACAAAAAAATAGATTTCCCGCCAGCTTCTCGAGAATCTTGTCAATGAACGGAAGCGGGAAATGATCTTTCTTCGTCGAGGCATTCAATTTCCGATAGTCTATGCAGAGTCTCCATGAATTTGCAATACATGCCGGGATGGTCTCTCTAGATTTAGTCATAATCACGATGAGCCCTACCTTCTTAGGCACAACTTAGGTTGGGCTCACCCAGCAGCTTTTAGAGATCAGGTAGATGATACCAACATCTAACCACATGATGCTCTTTCTTCATGACTTTCTATAGATTCAGATTGAGTCTTCTCTACATTTCTCGAGATGGTCATGAGCCCTCTTCAGTGTAGATGTGGTGTGTGCAATATGAGGGGCTTATACCAGTCAGATTGATGAGAGTCCATCCAATGGCTCTTCGATGTTGCTGGAGAATAAAAATCAGCTTTATTTCCTGATCAGGTGTGAGTCAGGAGTTAATGATCACATGAAACTTTTGATTGGACCCCAAGAAGACGTACTTTAGATGATCTGAAAAGGGCTTCAGTTCCATAATCAGGTTATCAACAGCAGGTGGGGGTTCGGGATAGGCCTCAGAAGATAAAGTAGGAGCTATGGGTGAATCAGGATCAGCTATGGGCTCCTCTATTTGTGGGTCAAGATTTTCTTGAGGTTGAGGATCAGGGATAATCGGGTTTTCTTCTATAATTGTGTTCTCAACCACAGAACTGATGTCTCATACTTCTTTAATTGCCCCATAGTTTATTCTTTTTTGGGCCTTAAAGATATCAATCCATAATGTCTTATTCCCAAATTTCAACTCGATCTGGCCCTCTTCACAGTTAATGTTTACCTTAGCTGTGGGTAAGAATGGTCTCCCTAAGATGATCGATGTGTTCCTCAGATTTTCAGGAGTATCCATATTTAATACAATGAAGTCCACCAGGAAGTAGAAATCTTAGATCCGTAATAGAATATCCTCAAGAATTCCTTTAGGTGACTTGATCGATATGTCTGCTAACTGCAAGGTCACCTCAGCTGGTTTGAGCTTAGTTTCCTCGAAGTGGTCTAGTAGGGATGTAGGGATCAAGTGTATGGAGGCTCCTAAATCCAACAATGCTCGATCAAATTCTAAATCACCGATCTTACAGGATATCAAAGGGGTGCTAGGATCTTTTGCTTTTTGTGGGAGTTTGCTCAAAATGATTGAGCTGACTTGCTCCGATAAAATGATCGGACTCCCGTCTTTGTTTCGTGGGTTATGCTTCAGTGTATATAAATCCTTCAAAAATTTCGTGTAAGCCAGTACGTGGCGGATTGCATCCATCAAGGAGATGTTTATATGGACTTGCTCAAAGAGCTTAACCAGATCTTCCTCAAATGTCACGGGTTTAGGTTTCCTCTTTCCTTTGGTTAAGGGCTCAGGATATGGAACCTTTGTAGGTTCCTCTAGGATTGATTTAGTCTTAGGATCTGGGATAGGAGTGTTTGGATAACTATCCTAGGGTTAGGATCTGAGCTACCAGGTGTCGGGTGGCTAGGATAAGGTGGGTTCTTGGTTGATTTGCCACTTCGGGTGGTAATAGAATTAAGACCTGCCTAGTTTTGGTTTGGAGTTGGCAAAATAAGTGGTTATTGCTGATATCCTGAGTACGATGTTGAAGTTTCCATCCTGTCGGGCGATGGAGTAGAAGGGGCCTAATAAACATAATGAGCTTGGCCTTGATTTGGGTTTATAACAAACCTCTAGTTTGACACGTTATTCGGATTCGAAAGAGGCTAAGATGGAACTGCATCAGGTTGGTGAGTTCCTGCCATCTGTGCGAGTTGATTTCGAACCTCTGTGATCTCGTCTTTGTGTTGTTTCTGCATAGCCGCATTAGTCTTTTGGATGTCAGCCAAGGTTTGTAGAATCAGAGTAATTTGATCTTCCCTTGACAGCCTAGATTGGTAATTTGGATTGGGCCTGGGCTGAGCGAGCTGATATGGGCATGGAGCTTGTGGTCGGGGTTGGAATCTTGGATTTTGATTATTCCCTGACCATGTAAAATTGGGATGATTATGCCATCCAGGGTTATAGGTATTGGAGAATGGATCATTCTGGATGACGTGGAGATCCTCGTAGGTCTGAGGAACTTTAGAAAAGTCAGAGTACGAGGGTTAAGAGTTCCCCCAACTAAAGCAAGTAGGTCCGGAGTTTCCTTCGAACCCAAGATCAGATGAGGGTGGATATGGGTCCATCCCTTGATGAGAGTGGTGGTAAATGTTATGCACAGCCTCCCTACCAGAGGGTGGCTGCACATACATGTTTTGCTTTATTGTGGTGGCTCTTTGCAGATGTCGGTCAATTTATCCACCTTCTCAATGATTGAGACCTTGTCTAGGTGACTGGCTACCAATTCCAGATTGATGGATGCGAATAGGCCTTGAGTCTCGTGTGCCCCCCACGTGTTTGTCAATGCACGGGTGGTCGTCTAGTGAACACACCCATAGATTCATTGTTTATGGAGTTCTCGCACATGTTCTCTAGAATCTCCCAAACGGTATCTTCATGCTGACTCATGATGTTGCCACCACAGGTTGCATTGACAAAGAGTCTGATATCCTCACGGAGTCACTGGTAAAAAGACTGGACCTGTTCCCATCTAGGAACTCCATGATGGGGGCATTTCCGCATGAGATCTAGAAAGCGATCCCATGCCACATGAAGTGGTTCTCCTGCATTTTGTGTGAACTGCATGATCTGGTGCCTCAAAGCATCCGTCCAACCAACCAGGAAAATTTTTTTCAGGAATTCAGGTTGGAGTTCTGCCCAAGTATTGATCGGACAGGTTAGAGTATGGTACCAGTGGGCTGCCTTATCCATAAGGGAGAAGGAGAACATCTTCATGAGTAAGATATACCGATTCTGAATAGGTGGCTTGTTTGGCAGTCGTAGAGCGCATTTTGATAGGAAAATGCGTCGTAGTATAGTGCGTAATACGATCAAACAAAGATATTTATAAAAAGATAACGAGACTTTGAGTTCCGATCGTTCGTCTCTGGGAGGCATTTGTTTTACTTTTGAATTCAATCTTTTACAGCTCTACTTTGTTCAAAATCGCACGCCGGTTTCTAGTCTTCTGATTAAAATTTCACCACTTCTATTATGAACCCTGATTATGTGCGCATGTGTTAAATAAATCACAAAGGTGAAAGTGTGAGTTTATGTGCGCACGATTCTAGTGAGGTGGTGATTGTTCACAGAAAATGTGTCTATAGTTAGATTCTCTATATTTTCAGGAAATGACATGCTTGTTGCAGAATAAATAAACAAGTAAAAACAGGCAACTTGAATCATGCAAACATGATGGCAATCAATAAGCTCATGGTGATTTCAAAACATATATATATATATGCATCTTTCATTCATTCATTTGGAGAGTTGTTTGCAACAAGAACTGTAGAGGAAAACTTGTACAGAAATGCTTAAAATGTAAATCTAGTTACCAGAAAACGATTGCATACAAGAATCTACGGGGGGATTTTGCATGCATCATTGGGGGAGAATAAGGACTACACTACTAAGAAGTAATTAAAAGCAGTAAAACCATGAAGAGCATAAACTACTAATCTAGATCTAGCAGAACAGAAGGGCATTCGGAGGTGGTCTCCGATGGCCTTGGAGTGGTCGGGAGGAGAATGAGGGGTGGCCAATGGAGCTTAGACCGGCCCTTGGAGAGAGAGAGGAGTGATCCAGCATCCCGGCATGGTGTCCTTCATGGTGGTGGTCAACTCATGGAGATGCAGTGGAAGTGGCTAGCCTAAGTGGAGGTGGATGTCAATGGAGCCAAGGAAGTAAATGGGAGCCAATGGATGTGAATAAGTGAAAATGGCCACCCCTTAGGTCTTTTTATAGACTTAAGGGATTCTCTCTAGAGAGGTGTGGAACTCTCTAGAGAGAGTCCAAGAGTGGCTGGCCAAGTGAGGATAGAAGTGGTTTTGAGATCCAAAAAATGTGGATCTCAATTTGAATGCCTCTTGGTTGCTAAATTTGGCAACCGAGAGTGGCGCCACTTGGAGAGAGTTTTAGAGAACTCTAGATGTGTGGGAGTGCATGAATGGGTGTGTGTGTGGTCGTGCTCTATGTGGCTAGGTGGTTTAGGTTAGGTCTTAAGGGGTTTAGGTAGGTGTATGCCTTGAATTAGGGTTACAAACCCTAATTGCTAAGGGGAATTTGCAATTAAACTTAACCCAAGTTTAATTGAATAAGTGTGAACCTAATTGAGAGTGAAATAACTCAATTAGGTTGGGTTTAGGTCAATTGGACTCTCACTAAGTCCAATTGAACTTGTGTGGGTTGAGATCTAAGCTCAATTGGACTCAATGAGTCCATTGACTTAGGTGAAGGTAATTGACTTTGATCTAAGTCAATTGGGTTTGGTGAGGACCTAATTAGGTCCTTAGGTAGGTCTAGAGGTGATGTACTAGGGTTATGGCACCTTAATTTAGGTTCCTATGGGGTTGGGATTAGGTCTAGGGAGCTAGAGATCCAAGATCAAGGCTTGAATCTCAAAATAGGGACTGGAGACGAGTTCCAGATGTCCAAAATTATGATCATACGACTTATACTCAAAAATCAGAAGTCCAGACTTCAGTTCTGGACGTCCAATCTGAGTCAGGGGAAAATTTAGGTTCTGTTTTGGGTATTCTGCATAAATTGGATGTCTGACAAAGTGTCTAGACGTCCAATAACACTGTAGAGGTGGGTTTGAGGTGTGCGGGAGATGGCTAAGGGTCCTGGACGTCCTATAACTTATCTGGACATCCAGATAAGTTATAGGACGTCTGTCCAGATAATGGTTGGAACTAGGGTTTTAGGGCTTCTTAGGGTGCTGTGACTTAATCTAAGGGTGGCTAAGGCTTGGGGAAGTCTCTAGGCTATCCTAGGACTAGGATGGACCTAAGCTCTTTACATTTTACTGTTTTATTTCTACTTAATAGAATAACAAACCTTGACTCCCTTACATCATTATTCCTACATCTAATCTAAGCCTTCTACTTCAGCTCTGCTGCAACACCCGTCATTCCTGATCTAGGTTTAGATCCTACTCCAGATCTAGCTCCTAATCAGCTTATTGCCTGCAATCGACATAATGCGCTTAATCAGCACATTATAACATTATTTTATGCATAGCTAAAGGAAATAAGTAAAGATGCAGATAATGCTTATGCATGCATGAATAACCCTAACTTATGCTAAGTCCTAGCTAATCTAGGTCAATTAAGACTTATGATTGCTGCGCAATCATGGCTCGAAGCTCTAGGCCAGATGTTTCATCTGCTGGATGTGCTGGAAAGGATCTTCAGAGTTTAGCCCATGGAATTTGGGGATAACATGGAGCATATTGGGCTTGAGTTCAGTATTAGGTCCTCCAGTTGGGATTTGCACCCTAGGTTCAATTGCTAGTGCAACGGGATTGTAATAATCTCGCATCTACGGATGCTGCGGTGGGTTCATGAATGCCTGAAATAGATCATTGAGGCACTGTAGCTTCTAGGCTCAGAGATTGGGTTCTTCTCAATTCTCCATGAATGAGGATGAAGGAGATCTAGGCTCAGAAGCAGAAGAGTTTGAAGAGATATCAATCTAGTTGGAAGGTAGCACAAACAAGTGAGTTGAGGCTTGGCTTCAACGAGAATGAACTGCTAATGGAGGTCTCAAGGGTGGTCTTAAGGACCTCCTCCCGAATATGCACTAATGAGATAGATGAGGAACAGAATGTGTAATGGACCCAATCGAGGCACTAAAAAATCTTTGGATGACTAACGAGGTTCGAGGCGGATGATTCCTCTTAATCAAAAGATCACTGACTCGAGAAATACCTGGGCATCCAGGAAGGGAGAGCCTCGCAAAGACCCCTACACGGTAGAGCGTCCCCACGGGTTACAAGGTTTCCCCCACCCGACTTGCCTTATCACTGAGTATCCAAGTAGACCGGAATGAGCAACTTGAACCCTTAAGTCTACCAATTTTAGTCCTGAATTATGGTGCTTTGAATTTCACTTGAACTTTAGAATTGATTTGTGTTTTGTGACCTAATTTGAAGATTGGTTAACCCACAAGGTGGGTCAACTTCACCTAACCTGCCCTAAAGTTTAGGATGAATTGAGTAATGAACCCAAAATCACCCTTAGCAGTTTGCAAGTAGGTTATTAAGTCCCAAGTTTTAAGGATTCAGGTGAATGTTAGAGCCTTCTTTTAGGGTCTTCTTGCTTAGATCAATTCAATCAAGGCTTGGGTGACACACAATGCGAGAAATCAGTTCTCTTTTAATATCAGGCAAGTGTGTTTTCCTCAAACCCTAAAATAGAAACCCTAATTTGGCTCTTTTCCAGGTTCAATTCTTTCCAAGTGTGGCACCTAGGGCTCAATCAAGAAGGTGAATAGCCCTAGGCACCTTAAGTCCCTAGTGGGCAAATATCTGGATAGGGATTTCTAAATAAATCAAATCAAACAACCCAAGTGATTAAGTCTAAGAAAGAATGTAAGTTGATCCTAATTGATTCTCCTTTTTAATTCCTTCCAGAAATAGGGCCTTAAGAAGAAAGGAACGAGATTACCTGCCCTAGAGTTGCTATCATGCGGCTGATCTTCTCCCAAGTACCTCGCACAAGCACAACAAATCAGATAAAGCAAGTTAGAATTAGATCAAAATTGTAATTAGTGAAATGAAACTACACATTGCTCCCTGGCAATGGCACCAAAATGTTTGTGGCGAAATTGTCACTATTTAGAAAATGTGTCATAGTATAGTTGACGAAATCGAACAAAACATTTAAATTTATAAAGCTCGAAGTTAATTTAGAGTCCAAGGTCGTTCGTAGGGAGTAATGATGGTAATTTAATTCACTAATCATAATTTACTTCAGAAAGATATGAAAATATAATCAAAACGTTGCTCAGAATAATATATTAATGAAATCAAGTATGAGAGTGTAAAAAGATTAGGTTAAAATGGTGATTTGAATCACCAAATTAACCCCTAAGTTTAAGCTCACAATTAATTTAAATAAATGAACAGTACTCTCAACTACATATCACAATAATTGCTAGATCAGACGACAACCAACAGTAGCTCACAAGGCACAAGGGCCTTGCTGTAAACCTCTCAGAAGAGGCACAGTAGCAGCACCCAACAGAGGCACAAGGGCTTCGCACAAAGCCTGCAAAGGCTAAGTGTTGAGAGAGGGAGAGGGTATGAATCCCAAGGCAGTGCAAAACTCGCCCTCTCTCTTATTCTCTTTCTCTTCTCTCATCTCAAACTCGGGTGTATGGTAGTAGAATTAATTGGGTAAACGGTCAAGGGTCCAGATCCACCGGTGTGCAGGAGGGTGAGGAGTGTGCAGGCTTGTGCATGTGAGGGACCCGACCCCTCATGATCGTGGGCGGATAGCTAAAGGCACGAAAACACTATGCACAATTGAAGCGTCCTCAGTCCACGATGTGGGACTAATGTCCCATGTCTTCTCTTCGTGCAAGCTATAGCCGATGGTGCCTCTAATTGGGGTGGAAGACGACCCCTGCAGCTTCAATTGAGGGCTTGGGAAGACTCTTGGGGATGGTCCGCAACACCTGGGGGTGGCAGCACTAAAGAACACAGCTGGATAGCTGCAGACAGAGTTGGAAGAGGAGGTGGCGACGACGAAGCTTTGGCAGATACTTGAAACAAAAAATATGGCCTCTCGGCCTTGTCAGATAAGTTCAGAAGCTTCATCTAGAAGAGGCAATCGTGCTGGTGGGTGTTGCGTGCGGTGAGGAGGCGTGTGGAGGGCTGCCGGAGTCAAAGATGGTGAACGGAGGAAGGTATGTTCGGTGGAGGTGTCGAGGGCATGAATTTCTCAATTTCTTAAGGGGTTTTGGTGAGCGTGGAGTGGCGAAGGTTTTGGGAGTGTTGGTTGAGTGGTTGGTGGATTGTGGATGGCATGTGTGCTCACCGGAGTGTAGCCGAAGCTGGGGAAGGCAACGGTGGGGCATGCGTATTTGTAAGTGAACCTAGAGTCTAAGGGAGGAAAGAGAGTCAGGGGAAAGAGAGGAGACAAAGGGGGGTAGTTACGAACGAGCAGAGGGCAGAGGCGATGCCGGCTATGATTGGCCGGCACCGAAGATGAAGGTGCTCCAGAGATGAGGACGGCGACGAGGAAGGGGCCAGAGAGCTCCTCGCAGGTACGGTGAGGTGCGGAATGAAGTGAGGAAGTGATTCCCGCTGCCTATTGTACATGGCAGCGGGTGAGGAAGCCGGAGGAAGAGGGTCATCGGAGACGAGTTGGAGCTGGTTGGAGGTAGAGGAAGAAGGTATTTTTTGAGCCAAAAACTCGCTAAGGAGCAAGCCTTGCGAGGGGGCTCCTTTTAAGGGTCTACGAGTAGCTTCCAAGCTTAGGAATAAGCTCGAGAAGCTCAAAATTTCGAGGATGAAAATCCCTAAACTCGTGGAGTTCGCATGTGTTCTGTGGTCTAAATCGAGATCCAAAATGTGGTTCAACTGATTAGGAAAGTCCTCGAGATCAATCGCTCAAATTTTGGAGAGATTTGGTTGGGAAATCAGGGAGAAATCCGTAAAGGTCACAAACTTTGGGTTCACACTGTTAATGGTGATAGGGTCCTTTTTGAAGAAAACAACGAGAAGTTAGGGGGATAAATGCAAATATTTTGAAACCTAAGGGGCTAAATGTAAGAAATAAAGTTTTGAAGGGCTAAATTGCAAACTAGGTCAAGATATGTTCTAATTGGGTCCAAATTTTGGTACAATGTTATTTGAACCCAACAAATCTAATGGTGAAGTTTTTTTTTTTTTAAAAATAGAAAGGAGAGCTATCGTCCTACGATAGCAGTCCGGAGCAGTATATTATGTGCAAAGCAAGGGAAGTTACAAAAAGGATCCCCAAGAGTTTATAAGGGACCAGCACTCTCTTACAATACTCTCACAACATACCGGCCTCTCCTGAAAAAGTCTCTCACTCCTTGCCTTCCATACACACCAAATAGTAGCAGCCATGTGGACATGTGGCTTCCCTCTCACCTCAAAGCCGTGTCATATAGAATCCCACTCTAGTAATGGCTCCTAACAAATTTTTCTCCAGATGACATCAGTGACAAGGCAAGAAGAGAGGAGGTGATTTACATTGTCAGTACTCATCTCACACAAAAAACAAACATGGTGATCAGTACCCAACCTTCTGTGGCGTAGATCACTTGTGATTAAACCATCTCTCCTACATAGCCAGAGGAAAATTTGTACCTTGAGAGAAATTTTTAACAGCCATATCTTCTTGTCAATGGAATCATATCTCCAACCCTCTTCAGTGTTCAACATTCTGTTATAGCCAGATTGGACACTATAAATTCCCTCCCACAGATATCTGTCCTCCATTCCAGGCCTAGGTCTGAAGCTCTCAAGGTCTGAAATAAGCCTTCTCTTTTCTTCCTACAGCCTGGTAACTCTTCTGCTAGATTCCTCACCATCCAGATTCCAGCTGCTGCTGCTGCAGGACCAGACCTTGCTGACAGTGGCATTCTTGTCAGCTGCTGCAGCAAAAGCTCTTGGATAGAGCTCCTTCAAAACACCCAGCTCAGACCATCCCTCCTTCTAGAAACTGAAGGACCTGCCATCTCCAAGTGATGGTTGTAGCAGATGGAAGTGATCAGTCAATGCCTTAGTCACAGATTTCCAGAAGGGAGAAGGATAGTTGGGCTGAAGTCTGGACAACATGTTGTTGGATGCTCCATATCTGTACTTAATCAGAACAGACCACGGCTTTAGATCACCTTGCAGCAGTTTAACAGCCCATTTAAGTAGCAGGGCATCATTAAAATGCTGTAGGGACTTAATCCCAAGACCACCCTTCTCTTTGGGATAGCAGATCTGATCCCACTTGAGAGGCTACAAGAAACTTCCCTTATGTCTAACTCCCTTCCAAAAGAACCTCTTCCTCATCACATCCAACCTTTTCCAAATGGATTTTGGTGCTTTGAAAATGGAAAAGTAGAAGACAGGGATGGAGGTGACTACTGAGTTGAGTAAGACAAGTCTTCCACCTCTGGATAGGTACCTGCTATGCCAACCATCTAATTTCATAGAAATCTTGTCAAAAAGGCAGTTCCAATCACTTTTCTTCAACCTGGAACACCTCAAAGGCAGCCCTAGATATCTGATAGGAAGACTGATGCGGGGAGTCATCAGGATGGCTACTAAGGCATCTTGCTCCTCCTCAGGTAAACCAAAGCAGACCAAACAAGAGTTATCTCTATTCAACCTCAATCCAGAAAGCTCACCAAAAATATTAACCAAATGATGCAGAGCCAGTGCTCCATCCATGGACCCTTCAACAAAAAAAATAGTATCATTTGCATATTGAAGAATGGGAGCCAAATTATTCCTACAAGATAGTGAATATCCTCTGACAAGACCAGCTTCAGCAAGCTTACAAGCAAACAAAGCCAAACTGTCAACTGCCAAATTGAAGATCAGGGGAGCTAGGGGACATCCTTGCCTAATGCCACATTGGGGCTGAATCCACGCACCACAGGATTTTCCATTTATTAGAGGGGTGAAGGAGGTAGTGGTAATACATCTTTTAACGTAGCCTATCCAAGTAGAAGGAAAGCCCCTTCTTTTAAGCACATCCCAGAGATAAGGTCAACTGATGGAATCATAAGCCTTACGAAAGTCAACCTTCCAAATGAAGGCCTTGCATCTTCTCTTATGCCAGCCACAAATCATCTCTTAGGCTAAGATAAAGGATTCTTGTAGAGATCTACTAGGGAGGAATGCTGATTGAGCAGAATGGATCAGATCTTGCAATACGGGCCTCAATCTATTAGCTAGGACCTTGCCAAACACCAAGTACAAGGAGTTAGAGAGGGCAATGGGTCTAAACTCCTGGAAGGATTCAGCACCTGGGGTTTTTGCAAGAAGAAACAAATAAGATTTATTTATCCTTTCAAAGCCAAAATTGCCAATTTGAAGCTCTCTAATCACTTCCATAACCTTTGTGCCCACAATGTCCCACAGTTCTTTGTAGAAGAAAACTTGGATTCCATCAGGACCAGGCGACGCTTCACAGTTGAGATCCTTAATGGCTTTCAGGACTTCAGCTTCAGATATGGGTTCAATCAGGATGAACTCCTGAGACTCATTAATCTTGGGCAGATCACTAGCTGTCATCCTCCAATTGCCCCTACCTGTAGCTCTTGAAGATTCCTTGAAATACCTGACAACCTCAGCTCTGATATCAGATAAGAAGGCAATTCTTTACCCCTCTATAACAATTGAAGAGATTAGATTTGTTCTTCTCCTAGAACTAGCAGCCAGGTGAAAGAATTTGGTGTTTGCATCCCCCTCACTTAGCCATAGTTGCCTAGAACGCTCCCTCCAATACATCTCCAGTTTAAGGTTTTCTTCAATCACCACCCCCTGCCATCTTTTCCTATCTGCAAGTTCCAGCTCAGACAGATGAGCCACAGCTTCCTTGGTATCCAGTTCTTGAATTTTCAGCAAGGCCTCATGACGCTTCTGATGTTTGAAAACAGAGATTACATCTCCATACTCCTTCAACATACCTTTCAATGCCATAATCTTGGAAGCCAATCTGAAGGTGGCCGTGCCTTCACCCTGTTGTGACCTCCACCAGCTGGCAAACATGTCTCTGAACCCTGTTTCCCTCAACCAAGACTTCCTAAATTTGAAGTAGGATCCAGCCACCACCTGTTCACCATTGTCCCACACCAAGGGTTTATGATCAGAAAATGGGCGTTCAAGACCACAAACAAATGATATCTGGAAGAGATCCATCAACTCAGCATTGCCAAAAAACCTGTCAATCTTGGACATGAGCCCATTACCATTCCTCCAAGTGAATTCAACCCCTGATGAAGGAAACTCACACATCCTCAAGGCCTAGACCATCAATTGGAATCTAGTGGTAGAGCTGTCCATCACCCCATTAGGTCTGTCACTTCCTAATAAAGTACAATTGAAGTCCCCTCCAACAAGCCAAGCCCCCCCATCTACAAAATCTGCAGCCAAGTTCCAATCCTCCCACAGCTCTTGCCTCCTATTAGGATCGTTTGGACCATACGCCCCTGTCACAAAGAAGAAATTGTCCCCCTAGCCTCTTTTGAATCTACAGGTCAGAAGGTGCCTAGCCACAGAAACCTCCTCCAAGCACAACAGCTGCTTCTTCCACCAGATGGAAATTCCCCCAGATCTACCATTGGAGTTGACCACCACAAGGTCATTTGCACAACCTACCCTCATCTCCTCCCATGCCCTGTTAGACTCACAATCAATTTGTGTCTCTTGAAGGATGGCACAATCGATTTCCCATTCACGCAGATATCTAAGTAGAGACCCTCTCCTACTTCTATCACGTAGCCCATGCACATTCCAGGTTAGGACCCTCATTTAGGAGTCAGGTCTGTCCCCTTCTTAGCTGCAGAAGCTCTGCTAACCTTCATCACAGCTGCAATGAAAGATTCATCAATTCTTTATGTAGGAGTGTGCCTTCTTAGCCTCAACTTGTAAGGAGGTTTCCCAATCCTAGCAATAGAGGGAGTCTTTGACTTCAAGTGCACGACATCAGCCACAGGAGAGTAATTTTGCAAGTCCAAGGAGCTCATAGAGGAATCCACCAGAGCAGAATCAGCAGGCTCATTAATCACATTCACTTCCATCCCTTCATTAGACTCACCAGGATGGGCTTTCAGGTCCTCAGCCACAGCTTCATTAGACACATTCATTTCCATCCCTTCATCCTCCACCATTGTAGCTACCTTTTGGATCAAGGGTACTTCAGCCACTTCCTCCAGAGCTTCAGTCCTCATCTCCACAACTCCCAAGCTCCCTACCCCATCTACCAATTCCCTATCTTTAGAGCATTCTGCCACCACCTCCTGACTAGCACCTTTTGGTTGCAAGGAAGGAGCCTTGGTTTTTAGCACCTCAGCATAAGAAGGGAGGTCTTGGATCAGAGGTACTTCAGTCGCACACTCCAGAGCTTCAGTCCTCAACTCCTCAACTCCCAAACACCCTACACCATCTACCGATTCCCTACCTTTAGCGTATTCTGCCACCATTTCCTGACTAGCATAGTTTGGTTGCAAGGGAGGGGTTTTGGTTTTCAACACCACAGCATAAGAGGGGGGTTGATGTCTAGGCACGACTTCTCTATTTGCCACTATAAAATTCAAAAGGAGCATCCAAGAGCTGCCCCCACATCTGAGGATCAATTTATTAGGAGTGGTACCAACCCTGAAGACCTTCACCCTCACTTTCAGAACACTGGCATCTCCTTCAGTCAGACCAACAACAGCATCCTCGGCCACAGATGCAAACCCGGCTACCATGTTTTCCACCACCTTCCTAGACCTTAGGTGCAAAGGCTGACCTCTGATCTCAAGAACACCAGACCTGGAAGCTATTCTTTGAGGAGGACGCTTCGGCAGAGAGCCATCAAAGGGGGATACAAGCCGCCAGATCACTGATAATCCACCCAATTTGCTAGTCTGAAAACAATACTTCTCAACATCTACCGCACCCACATCAAAAAGCAGAAATTGCGACGAAGAGATAACCACAATTTCCAAACATCAGTTGATAGAGGAAGAGATCTCACCAAATGCCGAATTCTGTCCATCGAAAGGGTACCCACCATTACTTCTCCAATCAAAGCACCACGTAGAGCCAGCTCCACTACCTTGACATCCTCGGTCAGGGGAATCTCCACATCCATAGCATGTCCCCCGAGAGTTGAGGGGGGAGGTGGGAGGGGCATCTGCAGCTCGCCCCTAGGTCGCGAAGGTATTGCAATTCCTGCCGCCAGAATCACCACAAGTCACCAGGCAGGCGTCCCGTTTGTGACCAAATCCTCCACATGCCAGACAAAGCAGTGGTTGCCAGCAAGTCGCCTCCAGGTGCCCCCGAAGCCGACATCTAAAGCAAATCACCTCCCTCCGACTTCTACCCTAGCCATCTTGAAAACTCCTCCTGCCTAGTGTCCTAACTCCATCAGGGACATGGACACCACGCACCTTCCTGCACCAAGATCGCGAGCGCCATATCGCCCATTCATCAGAGTCATCGGCATGGGGGCCGGGGCCCCTCAGGCGATCAGTCATCCTTGCCAACGCTTCTCGCCCAAAGGGGAATTCAAATTTCGCTGAATTTTCTCTCTCCTCCCCTTCCTTCACTCTTCTCTTCTCAAAAGGGTAGGCCTCTAGAGTAGAAGCAAAGGCAAAGCACCACAGAATCTAATGGTGAAGTTGGATTTCATTTTTGACCAAGTTTGATTGGGCAATTTGCATAAGAACCCAAATTAGGGTGAACTTCCGTCTGAGACTGTTCAAGGTCAAAATAGGTTCAGATGGTCAAACAAATGGTACCAAGCCTATGAGAATATTTTTCTATGAATTTTAAGAGGTTTATATGAATTTTATCCTGACCACAACCTCTTTAATTTAGGTGGATTTGAAGTTAGGGTTTTGTGTTATGATTCGATTCTCGAAATGTGTGAAACCCCATTTTTGTCTATGTGGACCTACTTATTAGATTTCAATACTCATTTGACTTTCAATTTATCCGTAAAAAATCTCGTGGTTATTCTGTGTTCATGATATGCTGTTAAAATTCTAGAATTAACCATGATTCCCTATTTTCTTCTCAAATCAGAATATTATGGAATTATGATCCTTAGTTGATTATGTAGGAGCATTTATCCATCAAACCTGACTAAAAGTGACCAGTTAGGACCTATGACGGTGTTCCCATCAATTAGCTTTGGGCTAAATAGTAGGATAACAAAATGACCTTTTTAGTTGCATATATTTTGGATTAATTAGAATCCACCCCCAAGACCCAATTACCAGATTACATGTATAACTCAACATCTCTCAACTTAACATGGTGGATTTACATACTCCAACTTCAGGGGAAGTGTTAGAGATTTAGTTGTTTACTTATTAGGATATCCTAAGAGAAAGCAAAAGAATGTGCTCATGAGAAAAGCGTGAAAAGTTAAAATGGTGAGCCCCGTAAGAATAACCAGTGTCAGAAAAAGAAGAGGTTGGAAGAACCATTATGTATGATATTCCTTTTCTTGGAAATAAGTGCATATGTTGCAGCATATAAGAATGGCAATGAAAAATCCATCTAGACTCTCCCATGATGCGAGAAGGCCAGATTTTTACCCAAATTAGATTTAATTGAGGATAAAAATACCCATGATGAATACATCTTAGTACAGCATGCATGATGTACAACACTGCATTGCTCATCCCCTACCAGCCTCTCCTTCCTTCCATGTACATGGATTCCCTTTCTTTTCTTTCCTTTGTATACAAATTTAAAATATAACCGAACAGCGTACACATGCTACACCATAAAGAGAGAACTAATGACTAATCCACTATAGCTTAATGGTAATGGTATTTGTATCAAACAAAAAACTTGATTTGAAGTTGCAGCAAGTCAGCAGCTATTATTGTCAATCGTTTAGTTACAGAATCAAGCATATAAGATCAAAAAGATACATACAGAAATTATTCCATTATAACTTATTTGTTCGATGTCTTTTTGAAAAAACATTTATATGATATCCCTATGGTAAAATACTACTAATTCCTCTGAAAAGAATAAAATACATAAACGATGATACCAACAATATCAAGGGGAATTGAGGGAGGTACATATGTCATGTTATCCATCACTTTTTTTCGATTCATTACCAAAAAGATCATCGATTAAATCAAGGAATAAGCAATGTTAATCCCTTTTCATCCTTTGTCTTAATCAAACTAAAAGTATGTATTTCATAGATTACCACTTACCCTTTATCTTCAGAGTAAATACATCCTACAACCAAAATGCAACATGAGAACCTACTTGCAACCACATGCAAAAAAGAGAATGAAAAAATGTCCTTTTCTGAGAATATGCCCAAAAAATGAGTTTTTTAAGGTATGCCAAAAATAGGATAGTGTAACTTTTCCTAGGAAACACAAAGTGTCCATACTACCCTTGAAAAAGTTCATAGCACATCCTAAACAAGTGCTTTGTAGCACAAACCCACACTTTGATGCTTTCTTCGACACATATTAGCTTAGCTTTGCTAAATAGGCCCCAATTGGTTTTGCTTCCTCTTTTAGGACACTTCTTTCAACTTTCCCCACAACACTCACTCCAAGCTAGGTCTGCTAAGCAAGAGGAATTGACACAACGATAATCTATTTTAAAGTAGGGGGTTAATTCTATCTTATTCACTGGAGTTTGAAAGTTGAAATAAAGAGTTGAATGTAATGTTTTAAACATAAACAAAAATTTTCTTTTCCATTACTTTTTTAATCTTAAAATGTCCTTCCTATTAAATGTCTTGTAGGAGATGTTGGCGCTTGTTAATCTAGTTCCAAATGAAGATGATGAAGTAGACCATATTATTGAACCACTATTTCCTGAAGAAGCATTCTGCAAAGTCTTACCAGATGAGCATCTTGGACGCATAAAATGTGGTGGTAGTGGAGCCACAATCACCAATTGGTATGGAAGTTGTGGATCCTCTTCATAATCATAGAAAAATTATAATCTCAAGGCAGCAGTGTCCTCTCAGCATACATAATTAGAAGCAAATAAAAAAATTGAAGAACTCCACACTCAAAAACTCATGGAGGAGAATTTGAATAGATTGAAGAGAATGGTTGAAGGACAAGTATCGCCAGAATCTTAGTCTGATATAGATTTATTAAGAACTAAATGATAGCTTTCATTTTTATAACTTAAATATGTAACTTTTAGTTTCATATGTGGAACTTTGATTTTTTTGAATGCATGTAGAAGATTATTTTTGTTACTTTCTTTAATAAAAGATGAGTTCTTATTTGGTTCCCTATAATTTTCTTATTCAAACTGTAAATGTTATGAATGGAAGTGACTATAAATTTTGAGAAGACACTATTCTTACTTACAGGTATTAGTAATTGTTCTAGTAAATGTTATCAGAGGATACAATGATGTTTGAATTAGTTTTTTGTAACGATTGAAATTCCTTTTACTGGCGATTTTAGGGATGTTTGTGTCACAAAAAAAGTATAACAATCATTTAAAATGTTAGTTCAACTTTAGTGACGATTTCTGATAATTTTTTGAGACGGTTGTAAGCATCACAAAAAATAAAGTAATGATTACTTCAAATGTTAGTTTGAAATTTAGGGACAGTTAACAATCATCCCTAAAGAAATCTTTTAGGGACGATTTTTAGTAACCATCTCAAAAAATCATTTGGAACACCACTTTTAGGCATAGTTGCCAAACCGTCACCAAAACCCTTTCGAGACGGTTAAAGACCATTCGTGAAATCATCTATAAAGGCCTACTGTGTTGTAGTGACAAAAATACCATATATATATATATATATATATATATATATATATATATATATATATATATATATCCTATTTAGTGTTAAAAAATGTGTAATTTGTAAATTCGAACTAAGTCGTAACATGCACTTCTGATTACTTTTGAATTTATAAATTGAGTATTGTGATGAGTTTTCGAGTCATCCAAGGGATGTAGGTTGCTGTAGAAAAATGTGGAGCTTTCTCTTGCTTGCTTGAAAACTTGCTTTCTTTCTTGGCTTTTTATATTTTGTACTTTTTAGGGTTTTGAAAGTGAGGCAATTGAGATAGTGAAATGCTTAAAGAAAATGAACAAGTGCAGGGATGACACCCTTCCTTCTGAAGCTCACCCTTGGCACATGTAGCTTAGGGTAATTAGGAAAGAAATGGGGAAAACTTATAGCAACAAAAGCACCCAAAAGAAGAACACAAATTGGGAGACAAATTTCTATAACTTAAGGAAGAAGAATCTACAATGTTGTAGCACTTGAAGAACTCGCTTGTGTGGAAGAGTTCCATACGAGTAATCTTCAAGGCAAAGAAAGCACAATACACTTCAACAATCTAGACATTTACAATCTATTGAAAATGGGTTGCAAGTGTGTTTACACCGATGCTAAAAAGCAACGGCATAACTAGTATCGTTGTTTCGTTTTGCTGTCAATTATAAAGAAAATCTAATGTTGAATTATAGTTGGCCTAGCAGATGGATTAGAGCTTTGGCTATTATTTATCAACCGAGGGGAATTTTATTTCCTGTCGTTTATAAGATAAGCGACAGGATTTGTATATCACATTTTCCCACGTTAACGTATCACTTTTTGCTTTTTGTCATTCAAATGTAAACATAGTCACTTCGAAAAATGATTGCAAAAATATTTATGTTGTCGCTTATTAGATAAGCGATAACAGATAGCAATTTCTGAAAAAAATATAATTTAAACATCATTGTTTTTGTATATTTGTCGTTGCTTATGAAGCGATGACAAATATTTTTGCCATCACTTTCTCAATAAGTGACGACAAATAGCTATGTTTCTTTTAAAAAATTACCTTTTGGCGCCATCAGTTATTGGAAAAATCGACGGCAAAGGTAGGAAGTTTTTTTTTTTAAATTGTGGAAACTATGGGACAGACCTGCTATTAAACCTAACAAAACACTTGCTTTGATACAAAATGTCGAGAATGAAAACATATTTATGATTGCGCAACAATCATAGGTCGTAATCAACTTAAATAATGGTTGAATTTAGCTTAATTTGTAAATATTGCATTCATATCATGCATATCATGCATTACATCATTTTATAAAGAATAAGATGAGATATCTTGCTATTTAATGTTTGTTGTTATTTGCAGGTACTGAAGTGATCTAGGATGTGAGATAGAGTGGAATAAGGCAATAGAAAAAGAAGACTAACCCAGACAAGAGGAGTGAGGATGATAGCCTTATCCTTACCCTTAGAAATCCTAGGACAGCTTTCCTAAAACTAAAATCACTTTCATTAGGACATCTTTGCCTTAGAACCCAAAACATGGATAGCACTATCCATGTTCTTATCCACCTTATCCCTCTCCCAAACACTTAGGAACCAAAACCTAAGAAAACCCAAAACCCACTCTCCAGCACATTTCTGGACATCTGATTTCTGCATAAACTCAATCCAGGAAGCTAAAATTCGCACTGACACAGACTTAGACATCCAACCTAACTTCCAGACATCCAATTTTGGAGTATAAGACATCTGATCACTTGTCTAGACGTCCGGAGGTCTTCTCTGGTTCTTGTTTTTGGTGTTAGAAGCTCAAGCTTGCCTCTTTTGCCCTAGAAACCCCACCAAACACCTTAGGAAAACTAATTAGAGACCTCCTAAGCCTATTCCACTATCCATACCCTTAGTTATCCTCTCCCTAACCCAATTCAACTAGCCCATACTTAATTGGGTGCATTTATAGTTGATTGGGTGTACCTAAACTCAATTAGATCAACCCAGGATCTAATTGGATCCTACCTACCCATACAAGTCTAATTAGGCACAATAGAACCTAATTAGGCTCGACCTAGACCGAATTAGGTTCACTCCTCTCTAACAAGACTCACCTAATCCTAATTAGGTCCATACCCACCTAATCTAGGTTGATCCAACCTAGATTTACCAAAACCCACACACTTCACTCTACGAAATTTAAACACACATTTTCCTAAGCACACACCTTCCTGATCTACCTACTAGTTGCTGCCAACCTTAACCAAAAACCCACACACACCCATTCTAGGAAGGCTTACAAACCTTGTGTCAAATCTAGATCCTAAATAGGTGGTGATTCCTATTTTTGGAGGGCTAACTTGCACTACCTATTTGGGGAGCCACCAAAAGTGGCGACCAAAGAAAAGAACCTTTCCATAAAAATCCAAGAGAAGAAGGTGGCGTACATTCTCTAACTTTCTATGCTATTCTCCTCCACTTCTCAATTGGTGACCACCCTTCCTTCCACCATCAAAAGGCTGTCCACTGTCCTCCTCCATGGACAGCTAGAAGAAGCTTCATGGTGCTCATCCACTTCCTCCAAGCATCATCATGGATGGCTAAGCAAGGAGAAGAAGAAGGTTTCACCAACATCCTCCTCTTTTCTTCTTCTTGTGGGTGTGCCTTCTTCTTCCTCCACAGAGAGTCCACACCCCATCTTCTCTCCTGGACAGCCATAAAGGAGACCATCTTCAAGGTCTTCTCAAGGATGCCCATTGGTAGAGAAAGGGTGCAACACCCTCCTCTCTACTTGGGTGCACATGCCCCTATTCCTCTTCTTAATGGATGGCCAAGAAGGCTTTTCCATAGCCTCACTTGGTTGATCCCATTCTTTAGTTGTTTTGCTTTCTCTTCATGTATCTGGATTTATAGCTACTTAATATTTGATGCACGATATTCTCTTATCTAGTGGTTTTATGTGCATGCTCTTATTTTCACTTCTTATGATTTTGATGCACACCCACTTAGTGTCCTTAGGAATGTCCACCCTTAGGTTAGTCACACATTGCATGGCCACCATGGACTCACCTAGATGCATGTAGGTTTTTGGGTTTCACTTAGGTAATTCTTGTATTCAAGTTCGTTTTCCAAAAATCAAAAACGTAAAAAAATCACTGATGTAGGCAATTATTGAGGGTAAAATGCCCATTCATGCATGTTCCTAGGCTTAGATTTGCATTTCATACTATAAATATTGCATAGCATGCATCATCCTACATTTAGAGTAGTTGTGTATATTTTAATTAATTACGTCCTTTTTATGGCTAAGAGGGAAGGAGATTCATTTCAAGGACTCGGATTGACGATCCGAATGTACTGATCTGATCAGGATGATGATCGGAGTCCAACGCCTCCGAGATCGTCTTAATCAGAATCTCGTATCACCTTATGCGATCCGAGGAAGATCAATGGCCAGGGGGCAATGCGACATCCTTATGAACTTCAGATGAAAAATCCGACCGTACGGATGGATCCGGAGTGATAATTGCAATCCAATATGGAAATCAAATCGATCCGAGCACTGTGGCACCCTCTACAACAGAAAGATGGATGGCCTAGATGATGCGACGTGGTGCCATCTTGGTTGCCCAACACCGGCCAGCATCAACTGGAAGGCACCCCCTCATCACCTTCACCTCCATTCCCAACCATTGGATCAAGATCCAATGGTTGAGAAGATCTCTCCACTGCATGCCCATAAGACATCTTTGCGTCACAAGAGTCAACTTGGCGTAACGGTGAAGCAATTAGCTTATAAAGGAGCACAGGTTCGGGACCCGTGGACCTTCAAATCAGCAATTGGAAGCACGCGCACGCACAGGCGGGCGCACAGCCACCAGCACTGTAGCGCCAATGCAACGCCAGTGCGCGAGCGAGCACGCGTGACAAAGGGTGCATGATGCGTGGGCCAGCAGGAGAGGTGGGGGCATGGATCTTCAACGACAGCCTGGGAGGACCGTTAGTGATGCTTACGGCCATCATTAATTGCTTGTAGGCGCAAGGACAACTGTGGGAGTGAGCGATGCGGGCACGATCTTCAGTGACAGTTGCAAGGGGTCTTTAGCAAGGCTTGCAGCTGTCACTGCAGCCCTCTACACGAATTTCTTCTTCCCTCCACTATATAAACACCCCTACACACCCCATTCCTCTTCATCTCTACCAACTCTATTCCCACCTACTCCTAAGCTTTAGTAGCCTACCAAAGCTCCATTAGAGCTTACACTCATGCTCCAAGGGCCTCTTATTAATGTAATGATCCTTTACTCCACCAAACATTCGTCCTTCATCCCACCACCTTCATAAGAAGCCTTAGAGCCATCCTCCCACCTCCATTCTAGTAAAAGATCACCTCCGTCTCCTCACCTCCATTCTAGAGGCTCAGTGAAGCATTCCTCTACCCGGTATCCTCCTGCATCTCACCTCCGTCGTCCTGCATCTCACCTCCTTCATCCAAGCTTCCGCCAGGCACTGTCGTCTTGCCGAACAGCCGATTTGGGAGATTTATTCTCACCCCTATCTCTTTAATGCTTTCATAGATTATTATAACAAACATTTGAATAATATATCATAGTTGTTTCATCTCTCTTGTGATCTATCTTTCTTGCTTTTTCTATAAAAACAAAAGAAAAAAATAACAAAACCCCAAAACACCAAAAAGAAACAAAACGAAATGTGAATTTCAAACAAAGTAAACATCGCCTCCCTATGTTCGACCAAAGACTCTTTTGGAGTTTCGGTTATAAATTGTATTTGATAGATGTGTTTTGCAAGCTACGACAACGGGTTCTCCAAACCCCAATTTTAATTCGCAAAACATGCCCTCATCATTTTAGCACTGTTGCTAGGGAGGCAATGGAATTTACTTTGTTTTCTACGCTTCTTTGTATTTACATATTATTAACCCTGTTTGTCTCTGATCTACTATCTTGTAGGTACCCTAGCATGGAGATCTAAGTGTGGTAGATCGGAGTAGAGTGCGGGTAAAGTAATTTGTAAGTGCCCTCTGCATTCCCCCCCACTAGTTTCATTTTGCCACATTCCTAACCATGACATAATCTACTTAGGTATTTGCATAAACCCTAAGATAGAATTTATTTGCCTTGTTTGTCACCTACACTCATCTCACCCTCGCATATTATAAACAAAAAACCAAAAGATACTTCTTGTGGGAC
Source organism: Thalassia testudinum (assembly GCA_037157565.1). Classification (NCBI taxonomy): domain Eukaryota; kingdom Viridiplantae; phylum Streptophyta; class Magnoliopsida; order Alismatales; family Hydrocharitaceae; genus Thalassia; species Thalassia testudinum. The sequence goes on along the minus strand of JAZHRO010000073.1, from coordinate 1,590,030 downwards.
AAATCAACATATGCACTCCATACACCCACATTTGTGGCACATAACCTAACTTGATTTTTATCTACTCAACCGGGATTCTGACTGGTGGAATCGATACACCAATTCAATACATAAAGGAGTAGAAATTATACTAGGTTAATCACCTTTTTGTGTGCACTAATCAGTGGTGCATCTAGGCCAGTTGATTGAATTGTTTGGGCTGCACCATCTAATCTAAAAGGGATTCATCAATAGCTTGCCAATTAGGGTTAATCTTTAGGGCTGAACCAGACACTCCACATTTTTTTCTGATTTCTAAAGGAACACATCATCACCAATGCTTATAAACCTAGAGTGTTCTACTGAACACTGATTGAACCTAAGGATTAAACCCTAAAAGCTACTTAACAAGGTTAAACCCTAAAAGACACATCATCAAATAACCTTGGTTGTGCACGCACACACATTTGAATTAATCATTAAGGGCACAACTCATCTAAAGGGCCCATTACATTCCAAGAGCACAATCATCCCAAGCCTAATTAAAATTGAGTAGACAACCTTAAGGACTGATTCGCTCTTCAAGGCTTAGACTAAGATTTTTTTCAATTAATCTACTTCTGCTAGTCCATTTGATGTCTAGCTAGGGGAGTAGCATCAAACGACCGCAGTTGGGGGGTACACTAGGAACTGGAGGCACAAGCCAAAAGAAGAACCTTCTCCCCAGTCCCTCCTTTTAACTGGTTGGATTGATTGGATAAAAGTAGACCAAATCGGTTATAATCTCAAGACGGGTCCTGGGAGTCTATAGGTCTTTAGGCTAGCCCACCTAAGGACAGGGTTGATTGCTTGGATTATAGGGCTCCTTTCTCTCTTCTAATTTCCCTCATATTCTACCATGTATCCTTCCACATCATACACTCATTTCCCATCCTACCTTCCTACCAACACTTATACCCAAGATGATTACTATTTCGAGTCGACTTATAATTACCCATCCACTAACTGAGATAACTTTGATTGGGGATACGATATCGGATCTCAGTGTCCATGGCCTAACCCTGGACAACAAGACTATGATTACTGTCCTTCCCAGAGCTACAATGATTATAGATCTCCACCCTTTGATGATCAAACCAACTCGATCTACAATCAGGAAGGATACGATGATTATAACATCTACCCTCCTTAGTATTCCATTGAATATAGGTCACCTCCATTCTTTGAACAACCCAAGATGACTTACTATCAGGGAGGGACCCGAAAACCTTAATATCTTGACTCCCCTAGAATGAGCCCAAACCCACCCAACCCTTAACCGAACCATTCGGTTCAGGTAAACCAAGTCCAAGACAGGGTGTTGCTAACTTGATGAACACCATACAATCTTTAGAAGCTCAGCCAACACCATACACTGAAGAATTGGAGCCTATGATAAAAATGATTGATGTGCTGAATAGCTCTTTATTGTATTTGCTCCAAAATGTTAGGGATAGGGGCCTGGGTGAGTTTCTACTTGAGAGATTGTCGAGATTGAGGATGAAATTCATGGTTGCCTTAGTACAATCTTGGGATGATTCCCAAGATGAACCTCCTTTAGGAGATCCAATGTCTAAACTTGCTCAGGCGCCTGTCGGGGGGGATACATATGCTGAGACTGGGGATGACCAGGTTGGGCTAGAGCAACCCATTAAAGATGTACCGAGTTTCTCACCCAAGAACCTAGAGCTAGAAAATAACAAAAAATATGTCTCCATGGACCATAAAATGACATGTAATTTTGAGACATATAAATGAGGATCATGAATTCTTTGATTCTGAGGGTGAGGAATCTCTTAGTAAAGTCTCACTGGAGCTTAAGGAGAATGATTTTAGTGAGACTAATGGGTTTGAGGAGTATGACGAACCATTTGATAGCCTAATTATTGAAGATTAGGATATGATTGGGGTTAACTTGAAGGATTCGAATCCTCATTTACTAGAAGATTCAATCAGTAGCTCAATTTCTCAACCTCACCCCAAAGGGATTGATTTTGATTTGGAAATCATTGTACCCAAGTCAATCCTGATTTAGCCACAAATGTTGGACTTGGGTACTTTAGATGGGGTGTACAACAATTTGGAGGTCTTGGAAATATTGATTTTAAAGGATAGGAATTTGGCAATTTGGAAGGCTAACTCAGAGGGAAACATAATTTTGGATCTAAGGGTTCCTATTGACCTAAAATCACCAACTTTTTACCAGGACCCTTATGATATCTTTGATATGCAACCCAAGCTCACAAACATTGATTACCTTTTTGAGTTGAAATCTAAAAGGGCATCCGAACCTATTAAACCACCTCTACCCATTGTCTGATACTTTGGTCTTGGGTTGCATACTACAAAACCGCAGGACTAGCCCCATGAGCTCAATAATCTTCGGTTCTGGATGATTTTCATCCAGAACCTAAGAACCACTCGACCCTGGGGCATGGGTTTGCACCATAATCTGGTCCGCATATGTGGACATCTTTTTGCAGATTCCAAAATCAACCTTCTTATTCTAATTTTGACCTACACTTCTAAACTTTTAACGTCTTCTATACTTGTGAATCATAGCTAGCTGAAGGCAATAAATTTAGCACGTGTGTAGATTCCATGTTCTCTTCGGAGCTAACCGGATTGTCATGAAATTCAGGTGATATCCTGTTATTCTGCCCTTTTCATGTCTTTATTTCTACAATGAGGACATTGCATCATTTAGGCATAGGAGGTGAATACTTAATCTTGAAATTATTTCGTTAGCTCTATAGAATTTCTTTTATTTTCTTTTTTTTTATAAAAAATAGAATTAGGAGAAGAGAATATAGGCTTTTGGAAGTTATTAACTTTAGGAATGATAGGATAGGATTTGAATACTTAGACTCTTCAGGTCTTCAAGCTTAATTAGCTCGGGTGTCCACTCAAATGTGAACTTAGTCTCGAGTCCTCGCCAATTTAATTTCATCTTTAATCTAGTAAATAAATTGGGATGATAAGTACATGACTTATTAACTCACCCTCTGATTTGAGGGGGATGTTAAGTCTAAGCATCTATGCACTATTTGCACTGACCACTTTCCGATGATTTTTACGGAAATTGGGTAGCTAATGAACTGTCTAGGGTGGTATGATTGGCAAGTTGTCGTGGGTAACAGCCCATTGGTCGGTTGTTCAGAGCCTAGCCACAAGACCATTTTCTTCATATTGCCTTTAGGTAAATCTTAGATCAGTGAAGCCACCTACTTAAAAAAAAAGGAGAAAACAAAAAAAGTAAAAACCACACTTCACCGCACGAGTATGGCTGGAAAGTTACCGTGGGTAACAACCCATTGGCCGGTTGTCCAGAGCCCAACTCACAAAAATGCACAATAATTCCCAAAACACTTAGGGAAGAAGCGGGGAAGTAGAATAAACTGGGGAGATATACATTGGGTTCGCTCTTGTGTTAACCCCATAAATAAAAGTAGGGAGAAAGCTATCGTTCGAAAAGATAAACCTTTAGGCAAGGTCACTTAGGGTCGTAGAAACCCGAAGTTTGTTTTAATGGCCGCCTAGTGAGTCTTTCACCCTTTTCACTAGATGCTTAGCACTTGGAATCCTTTTCGAGTCTTGGGTGGGTTGGGTAGCCGTAAAAAGTTATCTCAAAACTCAAACTCCAAAAGTCCAAAAAAAATTAGGAAAGAAGAAAAATAAAAAAATGTATCTTCCATTTCAAATAAGGCAAGGACTTGGGCAGTCTGCATTCCGGCAAACACCTAGGTATTGTTGAGTTTTTATAGTTTAGAACCTTAGTTGAAATTTTTTATTGTTAATAAATAATTTAGGTCTAAGTGATCTAATCCTAATTCTGATTTTATACATAACATGTAATTTAATTTTGCTAGGGACTAGAAAAAGATAGACATGGGGTATGATGTAAACAAAATTATTAAGGGTAAAATGCATATTCGTGCATGTTCATAGGCTTAGATTTACATTTCTTACTATAAATATTACGTAGCATGCATCATCCTGCATTTAGAGTAGTATATATTTTAGGTTAATTACGTTCTTTTTATGGCTAGGAGGGAAGGAGATTCATTTCAGGGCCTCAGATTGACGATCCAAATATACGGATCTGATCAGGATGATGATCGGAGTCCAACACCTCTGAGATCATCCTAATCAGAATCCCGTATCACCTTATGCAATCTGAGGAAGATCAATGGCCAAGGGAGCAATGTGATATCCTTACAGGCTTCGACTGAAAAATCTAACCATACAGATGGATCTGGAGCAATGATTGCAGTCCGACAACGTGGAAATCAAATCGATCCGAGCAGCGTGGCACCCTCTGCAATAGAAAGAAGATGGATAGCCCAGATGGCGCAACGTGGCACCATCTTGGCCGCCCAACACCAGCTAGCAGCAACTAGAAGGTGCCCCCTCATCACCTTTACCTCCATTCCTAGCCGATGGATCAAGATCCAATGGCTAAAAAGATCTCTCCATTGCATGCCCATAAGACATAAGACATCTTCGCGTCACAAGAGCCAGCTTGGCGTAATGGTGAAGCAACTGGCTTGTAAAGGAGCGCGGGTTCAAGACCCCCTAAATCAGCAATTGGAAGCACACACATGCACGGGCACGCGCATAACCACCTGCACCGCAGCGCCAGTGCAGTGTCAGTGTGCTAGCACGCGCGCACGACAAGGGGGCTTGATGCACGGGCTAGCAGGAGAGGTGGGGGTGCTGATCTTCAGCGACAGCCTAGGACCTTAAGTGACACTTACAGCTGTCACTAATTGCTTGTAGGCGCAAGGACAGCTGCAGGCATGAGCAGTTGGGGCACGATCTTCAGCAACAGCTGTAAGGGGTCTTTAGTGACGCTTGCAGCTATCACTACAGCTCTCTACACGAATTTCTTCTTCCCTCCACTATATAAACACCCCTACACCCCCCATTCCTCTTCATCTCTACCTACTCTACTTTCACATATTCCTAAGCTCTAGTAGCCTATCAAAGCTCTATTAAAGCTTACTCTCAAGCTCTAAGGGCCTCTTATTAGTGTAATGATCCTTTGCCCCACCAAACATTCGTCCTTCATCCCACCACCTTCATAAGAAGCCTTAGAGCCATCCTCCCACCTCCATTCTGGTAGAAGATCACCTCCGTCTCCTCACCTCCATTCCAGAGCCTCGGTGAAGCATTCCTCTACCCTCCGTTGTCTTGCATATGACCTCCTTCATCTAAGCTTCCTCCAGGCACCGTCGTCTCGCCGAACAACTGATTCAGGAGATTTCTTCTCGTCCCTATCTCTTTTTTGCTTTCATAGATTATTGTAACAAACATTTGCATAATATATCATAGTTGTTTCATCTCTCTTGTGATCTATCTTGCTTGCTTTTTCTATAAAAACAAAAGAAAAAAAAACAAAACCCCAAAACACCAAAAGGAAACAAAAAGAAATGCAGATTTCAAACAAAGTAAATGTCGCCTCCATGTGTTTGACCCGGGACTCTTTCGGAGTTTCGATTATAAATTGTATTTGATAAACGCATTTTACGAGCTATGACAACGGATTCTCCGAACCTCGATTTTAATTCGTGAAACACGCCCTCATCAATCGCAAAAGCAAAAAGACCAAAAAATTTAAGTTAGGTTAAATTTAGGTTAGAAAAGTGGATCCAATTGTAATACTCGCATTTTACGTCGTCCAAAGATGAATGACCAACACTCATGTTATAAAAAATAAAAATCAACGCAAGTTTCGTTAAAACAAATATTTTTATCGAGAGTTTAGTGCAACTATACTACAAATCCGACATATTTCAAAACACAGACGAAAATCGCTTATCAAATGGCGACATTGCTGGGGAGGCAATGGGTGAGTTTTTAGATTTGGATTTGCTTAACATCTTTGTGTTTGAATTGTAGGTCAAGACTATGATTCACGAATGCATCGACCTGTGGTGAAGACCACAGGTACTTGTTCTTAATCCTCTATTTTGTTGCTTTCATTAGTTTGAAAAAAAAAACTAAAAAAGATAAAAATCAAATTCAAACTTTCGGATTTGAATTTACAAAAAAACAATCTATCTTTGTTTGTTGTATGCTTGGCTTGGAAATTACTTAAAATACACCAACTCTATATTTAGAAACTCGACGTGAAATTGATTATGATTTTAAAAAATAATTACCGCCAATTAGGAGTCAAAAAATCTTGGGACTCGGTCTAATAGTAGGTTTTCAAACTAGCTTTCCAACTCTACCTTTTATGAGAAAAAATTCACACTGTATGAATTTTAAAAATCATACAGTGGATGGGGGTCAGAACAGTCTGCACATTGATTTTACCTATTTTTAAACATTATTTCTAACCTCTATATAAATCAGATTGATTTGAAATTTATGGGGTTGGAAAGCCAATTTAACTTAATATTTTGTATAAAGTTTCAAGAATTTTTGGATTTTTTTTTACACTATTTCAAACTGAATTACTCACAGGGGTTCCATCTGTCCTATTTGACCCCTTGACACATAAAAATTCGTAATAAATTGCTTAAAATAGTAAAAATTTCAAAGAAATACTCCCTAGAATCCCAATTGAAATAGGAATTAGTGTACGAAATTTCAAATCATTCTAATACTGATCTTATCTTGTGGAGTGATTTAAAATCTGATCTGGATTTGTAAGTGTTAATTTCATATAAATAAAACATCAAACCCTAATTGTCGTGTTTGGTCAGATCGAAAACCAGATTTTCAAAAATTCGTGTAGCACTTTTTTAACATCCTAAAATAATGAAATTTTTACTGTAGATAGCCTTTCTAATTGGCTTTCATTTGGCATTTGTCTGAATCCCTAATTTGTAATAAATTCTTCGAATTAATTTATTTAGTAAAGATGGGTCAGAACTATCCAGAGTGACTGATCAGTCAACTTGGGAGAATTCTTCCCACCTCTATGCAACTCGAATTAATATGAAATTAGTGGCATTTGAAAGCTTATTAAATCTACTATCTTTAGAAAGATTTGTAGAAATTTTGGATACTGTTTAATCAACTCTCTACCTCCTTGTTTGAGATACTATCAATCTACCCTGACTGGTCACTAGTCACTATTAAACCTATATAAAATCAAGGAAATCATTAAAAATAAGAATAAAAATATTTTGGTGAACCTGACCGGGTGTGTGAACATTACCCAAAATTGGGATCATTTTGATACTGTTTGTACACCTTTCAAACTGAACCTTGTTGACATTGGGTGAATTTTCAGAACTAGAAGAAGCATAAAGCCTCGGTGTTTCACATTAGGGTTTAATTTTAGAGACCCAAGCAAACTTATTTGAGCTTCATTTGGGTGTGATTGCATAATAGGTGAGGATTTGCTCTGATTGATTGTCTACCCCCTCACGTATTTGAATTGAAACTGAGTACATTTCAGCTTAAGCAACCACTTAGGTTTATTTCACTTAGTAGTGGTGTATTAGGACCATTGTTTTCTCTGATTGGATCGCACCACTTCTACCTTGTTGGACTTAAAATCATCATCTAGACCTATCTGATATTAGGGTTTACACATTAAATTAGAGCACATTTGCATTCTATACTTAAAGGAAATTCATAAAACAAATTGGGACTTGCAAAACCTGTTGTGTACTTCACTGCAACCTTGTTTGAATTGTCTTATCCAAGGAAACCCTGAAAGAAATTAAAACAAGCATTTGAACCATAAAAGCACTACACCAATTAAAGCTTGTATTGCAAATCCTTTGTCTGTGCACTTTACACTGCTAAATCTAATTTTAAGGGCAACAATCCCATAATGCCTAATCACATTCCAAGAGCAGTTCAAGCCCAAGCCTAAAAGTAAGTAGACATGCCCTAAGCAGGACTAACTTGGTAACTGAAGTTTAATTGGGTAAAGATCAAAAACTTGTCTATTTAGACCAACTAGTGATAAGAAAGGTCGATGCGGTAACTGTGTTAACCTCTAATGGTGTCCTGCCGTGCAGGGTGTCCTAGGAGGTCCCACCCTTCTGACCAGCCAAGTAATTCAAGGGTTAGTTTAATCTAAGTCCATTTCAGGGTGCCAGGCATAGGTCCATTTAGGGTTATACAATTTAAGGCTAGCTTGTTTGCTTGATTTGGGGCTTTCTCTCTTTTTAGGCCTTTGCCTTATTTTCACCAGCCCCTTGTAGCTGATTGTGTCTTCCTGAGAAGACCTTATCTTATCTCTCCTATTCTTCTCTCAAATATCCATGAGCCCATATCATCCTTTTTATCCTCAGGGTTCTCCATCTCCCAACCTAGCCATGATTCAAACTCCTCCTGGTTGGGAGACTCATCCTCAGCAGTTAGGATATGATTATTCTCATACTCTTTATCCCCTAGCTTACTTAGAACCTAAACCTCATGGATATGACCCTTATCTAGATCAGAATCGATTGAAGGGCATGGTTGCTGAATTTTGAGAGTTTAACAAGAACTTAGACGATCAGTGTGCCAAGCTCTTGGAGCAAATTAGACAATGCCAGGCACAATCTCAATCTTATCACTCTTCCCAGGTACAACAGACCTGGAATACTCAGCCTAGTGGATCTAGTGACCCATATTTTGGATCCAATAGCTACTCTACCAAGCCTTGCTAACTTGGGGAGGCATTTTGGTCTCAGCCAACCCAAAAGAATTTGGACCTACTTCATGATTTAGGTAGATCATTTGGGGAATGCACCATTTCTGATACACTTGTACTTGATAATATCTCACATAAGAATTGGAATAATGGATCACAAGTATAGGACCACACATCAGGTTCTCACTCGACTAACTCTATAGTCAGCCCCACTTAGAGTGATACACACTTTGATTCATATCCTGATTCGTATAACCCTGAGTGGAGAGATAATCGATCTTTCATGGCCTCCACGGAGACAAAATCAAACTGAAGAACAATCTAGGCTAGCCCAGTACTCCACTCAATCCATTTTATGGCAACCATCTAGTCCAACCCAACCCACAACCACCCTTGAGGATATCATGAACCTTTTGTTGGACTTTGACAAGAAAAATGAAGAAAGGCTGACTAATCTAGAAAATCAAGTGAAATATCAAGGGTATCAAATCAACGAACTTCAAGAATCATTCTATCCCTGTATGCACACTCTTCACTCTTATTCTCCACCTATTCTTTTGATCCTTCCTCCAATTTATCATATGTGCCATTGTGCAGGTGCCAATTCTTTGGCCCCTAAAAGAAAAAAGAAAGCTAAGAGCCCACCCAAACAATTTGATTCGGGCTCAACCAAAAATCTTAAGACCAAACCCACATCCAACCCTGACTCGAACTCTAGGGACAACAAAAAGAAAAAGGCTCCTAAAGTTGATTTGACCTATTTACTCTTTCCTGGGGCTTTAAAGAAAGACTCAAAAGAAAAGAAATTGACTTGCACACCTAAAGAGGTTGTTTTATCTGCTAACATAAGTGCATTTATTTCTGGCACTCTACTACCCAAAAAGACTAACCCTGGAAAACCATTCATATCTTATGCCATCAAGGGATTCACCTTCAATAGAGCCCTTATGGATCTAGGGTTTCCATCAGCTTGATTCCTACCGCTCTTTTTGACCACACTAGACTTGGAGATCTGTACCACACACCCGTCATCATTAAAATGGCAAATGGCTCCATCAACATACCTAAGGGGTAGTTCATGATGTCATCATTAAGATGCAAGGTCTTAGCTTTCCAGTTGATTTTATTATTTTGGACATGGATATACCGGAGAAGCTAAGTGATTCACCCATTATTCTGGATTGCCCTTTCTTGGTTACAGCCAATGCACGGATTTATTGTTACTCAGGATGTATGGAAATGAGTAGCGGCAATGAGAAGATTCACTTTGATATTTATGCAGCCACTAAGAATGAAGTTAGGGTATTTTTTGGATGATACCGAAAGTGATTCAGAGGATAATTCAAAAGAAACCATGGCAATTGACACCTGGGTAGGACCACATGACCCGAATCAAGAATCCACTAGATCACAAAAGTCACCCTGAATATAGGATCAAATCTTCGATAGTATGGTTGACTATCTTGACCAATTTAGCCCAATTCAAACCTCTACCCCTTACAATGAATCCCAAATTACTCAATTGATCAAAATGGTTCATGAAATAAAAGAAGCTAGTACGAGAGAATATGATGATATAAGAAAAGAGCTTCATAGAATTCGGGACGAGCAACAAAAATCAGAAACGTTTGAATTTGGTTTAGATGCGCCACAACAGATTTTTTACTCTGAGGTTATCATTGCAGATTCTGTACATCATACACACGAGGTGGATGATATTGATGTCCCTATTGAAGTTGAGGAACGAGATTCATTTGAGGATCTTATTCATGATTTAGGGCATGGATATCAATCATTTCATTTTGAGGAACCAAGCATTAATGAGCTTGAATATGATTTTGTTGCATTTGAGGATACCCATGGAGACATTGAAGAATTGATTCTGATGATCACATACACAGAACAACAAAGTCAAAAAGGCGTTAACGAGATTCCTCAATCAATGATTCAGCCCATTCCACTTTTGTGGAGGGACTCACTACGGAATCTAGTGCCCAATTCCATCTAAGTGAGGAGGAAATATCCCCTTAAGGAAAAGATATTCAAGAGATTGAAAGACTATTGCGGATTACATATGATGAGTAATTTGAGGAAGCTAAAAATTTTGCTAAATCATGTGATAATGAGAATTGGAATTAAATGATTTGGAAGAGGAGAAAGAAAAAGATGATACTCAGATATCTTTGGGAGAGACAGAAAGTGATCACTAGAACTTAACTTCTAGATCTGACCACACCACTTAGGTCATGCCTTCCATTTATCACCATTATCAAGACCCATATGATTTTACCCACATGACTCCACTTATACCCCAACCACCCACATTCTCCATCACCTTTTCAGGATGCCTTCATCTTCATTTCTTCCAGTCACCTGTATTTATCTGTCTTTGCTGTAGCACCTGGCTGCAGATAAATCTAAAGCCCCATCTACATATTTTTTCAATTTTTTAGGCTTGGAATTCATGGACAGCTGTGATGGTAACATCATCATTAGCCATAACTAACTTAAATTAGTGAAAATCAAGTGACAAATGCTCCTACATGATCGCCAGAGAGCTATAATTCCATTCAGATTCATTTTGAGAACATTAAATCAGGGTTAATTCTACAGTTTTAGCATCACATAATAAATGCAGAGTAACCACGGGATTTTTCAAGGGTTAATTGATGATCTAGTGAGCATTAAAATCTAAAGAGTCAGTCCATATAGACAGAAATAGGGTTTTACGTGTTTTGAGAACCAAACAACACACCAAAACCCTAATTTCAGACCCGCTTAAATTGAAGAGGTTCTAGTCAGGATAAAATTCATCTAAACCTGCTAAAAATCATATAAAAATATTCTAAGAGGTTTGGTATCCTTGGTTTGACCATCTGAACCCATTTTGACCTTCAATAGAGTCTCAAACGGAATTTTACCCTAATTTGGGCTTCTGTGCAAATTATCGAATCAAATGTGGTTAAAACTCAAATCCAACTTCCCCATCAGATTCCTTGGGTTCAAATTAGGCTAAGTTCAAAATTTGGGCCCAATTAGAGTTCATCTTGGCCTAGTTTGCATTTCAATCCATTAAATCTTTGTTTCTCTCAGTTAGGCCCCAGCTTTCGAAATCTCTTGCAAATAGGCCCCTAGGTTTGTCCTCTTCTTCACACTTTGGTCCCTGCCTCCATGGTAGGTGTGAACTCAAGCCCATTGCCCTTCAAACAAGGAGATCTCCTTGATTCCTCAGCCAAATCCTCCCAAAATTAGAAGGAACAATCTTTAGGAGATTCTCTTTCGATTGAATCACTTCAGGGATTCCAAATCACACCATGGAGCTCAAGCGAAGCCCTCAAAATTTGCGAGAGAACCCAAATAAAATCACAGTAAAATCGTGACTAATTCCCCTATTTGAGCTCAAATCTATGCTCTATATAAGCTCTAGATCATATGGCCGTTCTCTTTAGCAAGGTTTAAGGCCAAAATCCCTCTTCAACTCCTTCCCCGGCCTTCTCTGACAAAGCTCTGGCAAGCCTCCTTGATCTCCTTCCTCTGGCCACTAGATGAATAAATGAAGCTACCCTCCTTCCTCGCCTTTCTCCGCTCCTTGCTAGCGATAGCAGGAGCCACCTTCCTCGTTGTCGTTGCTATCCTCCCTCAATGAAGAATTCGTCTTCTCCATGTCCGGCCATCACACCGGCATGGAAACCTCCACTCCTTTCATCCTTAATTTAGGTTCATTCTCTCCCTCTCTCACCATAGCTTAGGATCTCCACCCTAATTCCCTCTTTCGATCGCCATTCACCAGCCTCCCCCTCCATCTTCTCCAACTCTAGCGCGAACTCTGAGGAAGTCGCGCCACCGCTATACGCCACCAAATCACCCATGACGATTCCCAAAAGACTCACCACACTCCCTCCAGCAAAACCCCTCTACAAATTTCACCACACACACACTCACCCTCTCCATCGAACAACTCACCGTCTCACTGTCGTCCCTGACTTCGGTCAGCCACTCTGTACCTCCACTCACTAAATCAAACCCACTGCAGCACTCTACACCTCACGGCGATCATCATAAATTATCTGATTAGGGCTTAGAGCCTGTGTTCATTGTTTAAGGTCTTGGTCACCGTCGACGATCACTCCACCGCCATCTGCCGTTGTCAATTGTTCTCAAACCTTATCTCCACCTCCAACAGTCGCGGACCAACCTGGGGAAACCTTCCAGGCTTTCTATTAGAGGAGCAGTAGCAACCTCAACAATTTATCAAGATACACATGGGCTACTGTGTGAGAAGAAAAAGGACATAAGATAGTCCCACATTGTGTGGGAAGAAACCGAGAATAGCATATAAGAGGATTTGCTGCTAGTGCCTTGTTGCCTTAGCATGCACGAGGGTGAAGTCCTTATACACGCCCATATGCACCCGCGCTCACAAGTGCCTGCTCACCTGCAAACACGCTTGCGGATCTGAGCATTTGGTTCGATTACCCAGATCTGGGTTGTTCTGAAGAGAAGAAAAATATGAGAGGAGGGGAGTTTTTGCTGCTTCAAGATTTGTGCCCTCCTCTCTCAGCACTTAGCCTATGAGACCATTATGTCTCTTCTGTGGTGCTTTGCCTTGGTTCTCTGAGGTGTTGAGTTAAGGCATCTGAAGCCTAAACCTGACGTCTAATTTGATTCTGCTTGTTGGTTTTGATATTGAATATTCATTTGATTGAAGTACTGTTGGTTTATTTGGATTAATTAAGAACTCGATTACTAGGTTAAATTGGTGGTTCAAATCACCATTTTAACCTAATCCTTTTTGCCCTCTTGCTCTTGAGTTTATTGAAATATTATTTTGATTATATTGAGCATTCTTTTTATTATTCTTGCATATCTTTCTTGATATTGTGGTTGTGGTTGATTTTCCAATTTGCTCCCTGCGAACGACCTCAGACTCACATTGATTTCGAGTTTATAAATTTAAGTGTTTATGCAATTTTTGTCCTATACTATAATGCATATCTCTTAAATCGACGAATTCACACTTAAACAAGCTGGTCCACATTTGTGGTCTACTGTTGTCAAATAAGATTAAAATTCTTATCATTTTACTTATCATTTTTAATACTGTGTTGATATATCCTTTTTTAGTTATGCCCAATTGGAGGCATTAATCTCAGCACTTATATATAGCATATTTTATTTAGCATATTTTCATGCATATTTATTCTACTGCTTAGGTGTTGGAATAAGTGGAATGAAAAATTTAGGAGCTATTCCAGATGATTTCTACCCATGTACTCCCTGTCTTAATTTATTTTTCACTATATTCATGCATGAGGACATGCATGAAAGTAGACAGGGGGTAGTACATATAAATTGAAAATTTTTCTGCCAACACCTAGGGAAAACCTTTTCTATATCATGTTAATTGTACTTTAGGGTCCTTAAATTATGAACCAACTTCACCTCCAATGTTCACATTAGGGCTAGAAATCATCTGCAACAGCCACTTCTAACTCATCCACTCACCTTTTTGTTCTAAATTTAGGGTCGAGCTGAATGTAACCCGAATTAGGGAAATCTTCAAAGTGCATCTTTGAAAGGTTATACATAGCATTTATATATATTCATGCATTAATTTTTATCAAGGAAGTTTTATTAGGGATTTTATTCCTAAGTTGATTCTGAATCTAGAATTAAGTACAATGTTTACACTTGAATGTAGATTTTGCAATGGATCCATTGTGAAGACCAAGAGACAACTTTAGTTTGTCGAGAAGAAGCATTACTTCTTTTCTTGAACCCTTGGACAGTGGTTAGGGAGTCAGGCAAGTTATCTTCCATAAGATCCACCAAATATTTGTGAAGTGAGAGTAGAATGTCTACTGGTGCTCTAAGTCTAGTGCAAGGATTCTTAGTCTCTAGATAATTAGATAATGATACTTGGAGTTAGGTATAGTTTTCGCTCTTAAGTTCCTATGTACTAATCTTCTGAGAATTCTTGAAAGCCACCAAATAAGGTAGATATGCAAAGATTAAATTTGAATAAAACTATGACTAAGGTAGATGGTCACGACTATCCTCTACGGAATCCTCGACTGAAGGAGGGTATTAGTGTTAAAGGTCAAAAAATACACTGTCCTATCCATTCTCTTCCCGGTGTCGATAGTAGGCACTTCCACCAAATAAGCCACCCGATATCCTCTTGAACGACACCAATCCCTAACAATGCCTCTTGAATAAAATTTGAGTGTGTTGTGTTGTGTTCATAGATATGCATGAAAAGAAAAATATATATATATATACGAAACAAAAGAAGAAAAAAAGAAAAAGAGAATCTGAAAAAAAAAGTGTTGAGTTTATAATTGTGTTTATCTGTTTATTTCATTTTTTTTTAGGCAACAAAATCCACTACCAGTGCGATCCACAAATATGACCCATACCTATTTTTGTTTTTCTGATCGCCTGAATATGGGCTGAGGAATTCTGACTTAATTGTAGGGTTGTCAGAATTTTAATCAAAGTATTAATGCCACGTGAGGCCACCAAATATTGAGCACATTGACAAAATATGGTGAGATTGTGAGCTCGAAAAGAAAAGGAGAAGAAAAAGAGAGAGTACGAAGGAACTAAAGAGAGCATAGTTTTCAGCCTCTCTTTAAGTTGATTTATTTGATAGTTTGGAAATCTAGAATCTGTAGTATTAGATTATATGTAGCACCAGATGAGTGTGAACCACCAAATATAAAACTACTTGACTCAGTTATCTTCTACCTAAGCTAAAAAATCAAGGTAAATTTACAGTTTATTTGTTACATATCCTCGAGAGGAGTTTGCCTATCCCAATAGAATTTTTACTATGGGTTAAGTATGAACATTAAGTGTGAAATGGCTTTTCACTTGGGTCTATTGCTTAAGCTATCATCATTACACTTTTACGATTATCTAAATTCCTAGATTTCTGGATAAAACAAAAGGAGAAAAATATTTAGTCAAATTCTTTGATAAAAAGAATAAGTAGTCCTTTAGGGACCCATTTGTAAATAATTTAGTTCATACACTTGCAGTTAGTCTTGCATTTGCTAGGGACTAGAAAAGTTTAGGCATGGGGATATGATTGCGTAGAAATCATAAGTCCTAATCAACCTAAATAATGTTTGAACTTAGCTTAATTTGTAAATATTGTATTCATATCATCCATATTATGCATTACATCAATTTATATAGAATAAGATGAGATATCTTGCTATTTAATGTTTGTTGTTATTTGTAGGTACTGAAGTGATCTAGGATGTGAGATGGAGTAGAATAAGGCAATGAAGAAAGAAGAAGACTGATCCAGACAAGAGGACTGAGGAGGATAGCCTTATCCCTACCCTTAGAAACCCTAGGACAACCCTCCTTAAACCAAAACCACTTCCATTAGGACATCTTTGTCTTAAAACCCAAAACATGGATAACACTATCCATGTTTTGATCCACCATATCCCTCTCTCAAACACTTAGGAATAAAAACCTACCTTAGAAAACCCAAAACCCACTCTCCAGCACATTTCTGGATGTCTAGATATCAGGCTGGATGTCCGATTTCTGCAGAAGCTCAATCTAGGAAGCTAAAATTCGCACTGACACAAAATTAGCATCCAACCTAACTTCCAGGCATTCAATTTTGGAGTATAGGACATCTGATCACTTGTCTGGACTTCAGGAGGTCTTCTCTGGTTCATGTTTTTGGTGCTAGAAGCCCGAGCTTGCCTCTTTTGCCCTAGAAACCCAACCAAACACTTTAGGAAACCTAATTAGAGACCTCCTAAGCCTATCCCACTATCCATACCCTTAGTTATCCTATCCATAACCCAATTGAACTAGCCCATACCTAATTAGGTGCATCTATAGTTGATTGGGTGCACCTAAACTCAATTAGATCCACTTAGGATCTAATTGGATCCTACCTACCCATACAAGTCTAATTAGGCTCAATAGAACCTAATTAGACTCGACCTAGACCCAATTAGGTTTACCCCTCTCCAATTAGACTCACCTAAGCCTAATTAGGTCCATACCCACCTAATCTAGGTTGATTCAACCTAGATTTACCAAAACCCACACACTTCACTCTACAAAATTTAAACACACACACACTTTCCTAAACACACACCTTCCTGATCTAGCCACTAGTTGCCGCCAACCTTAACCAAAAACCCACACACACCCATTCTAGGAAGGTCTACAAACCTTGTGTCAAATCTAGATCCTAACTAGGTGGTGATTCCTATCTTTGGAGGGCCAACTTGCACTACCTATTTTGGAAGCCACCAAAACTGGCGACCAAAGAAAAGAACCTTCCCATAAAAAGCCAAGAGAAGAAGGTGTTGTACATTCTCTAACTTTCTATGCTATTCTTCTCCACTTCTCAATTGGCAACCACCCTTCCTTCCACTGTCAAAAGGCCATCCACTCTCCTCCATGGACAACTAGAAGAAGCTTCATGGTATTCCTCCTCCTCCTTCAAGCATCATCATGGACAGCTAAGCAAGGAGAGGAAGAAGGCTTCATCAACATCCTCCTCTTTTCTTGTTCTTGGGCACGTGCCTTCTTCTTCCTCCACTGAGGGTCCATGCCCCATCTTCTTCTCCTCTCCTGGACGACCATATAGGAGACCATCTTCAAGGTCTTCTCAAGGATGGCCATTGGTAGAGAAAGGGTGCAACACCCTCCTCTCTACTTGGGTGCACATGCCCTTATTCTTCTTCTTAGTGAATGGCCAAGAAGGCTTCTCCATAGCCTCACTTGGTTGACCCCATTCTTTAGTTGTTTTGCTTTCTTTTCATATATCTGGATTTATAGCTACTTAATATTTGATGCATGATATTCTTTTATCTAGAGTTTTTTTGTGCGTGCTCTTATTTTCACTTCTTATGATTTTGATGCACGCCCTCTTAGTCTCCTTAGGAACGTCCACCCTTAGGTTAGTCACACCATACACAGCCACCATGTCCTCACCTAGATGCACGTAGGTTTTAGGGTTTCACTTAGGTAGTTCTCATATTCAAGTTTGTTTTCTAAAAATAAAAAATGTAAAAAAATTGAAAAAGCAAAAAGACCAAACAATTTAGGTTTGGTTAGATTTAGGTTAGAAAAGTGGATCCAATTCTAATACTCGCATTTTATGCCTCCTAGAGATGAACTACTGGGACTCATGTTATAAAAGAATAAAAATCAATGCGAGTTTCGTTAAAACAAATATTTTTGATCGAGGATTTAGCGCAACTATGCTACAAATCTGACGTATTTCAAAACATGCTTGAAAATCGCTTGTCAATTTATATTCCATAGATATAAAGTCTGATACAGAAAGTAATGAAGAACCTTCTGATGTTGTTTCTTCTTACTTTCATTTTTACCTCTCTTATATCTCTTATGTCCACATTCAGGATAGTTACTCAAGTTTGAGAATTCTTTTCTGAAAAGAATGCTGGCATTCTGACATGCATCGATCTTCTGATAGTCCAAATCAAGCTTGCGAATCTGTTTCCTTACCTCGTACCATAAAGTCGAAAAGCCATTTGGGTTATTCAATAGCTCATCAATAAACTGTAGTATTTCTGACATGAATTTAACACTTACTCTATTCATAACCTTAAGCTAAAACATCCTTAATAGAAATGACAACTTAGACATTCTCGTAACCGATAAACACACATGAATTCATGATAAAATGCTTATTTATGATAGTTCCTAGGCTTAGCATTGCATATCATAGTATAAATATTGCATAACAATCATTGCATTTCATTTAGGATAGTTATATATTATGTACATTAATTCCAACACTTTATATTGCCACGAGGCAGTGCGACATCTTTACAGGCTTCAGATGAAGAATCCGATCGTATGGATGGATCCGGAGCGACGATCGTAGTTCGTCAACGTAGTTCGTCAACGCAAAAATCTCCTCGATCAGAGCTCCGTAGCATCCTCCATAAGAAGAAGATGGATGGCCCAAATGGCACCATGTGGCGCCATCCAGGCCACCCTAGACAAGCCACAGCCTCCCCAGCTTCATGCAAGGAGCAATCCTAGCCGTTGGATCTCAATCCAACAGCTGAGAAACGCTCTACATCGGTCGGTTTCTCCTCTAAAGCGTAGTAAGGAAGGATTCATCTCGATAGTTGGATCTTCATCTAACGGTCGAGCAGCACGGTTGCACCTCATCTCCACGTGACAAACAACTCTTTGGCCAAACGATAGCACACTCGCTCCTCAAACAAGAGGTGCAAGTTCAAGCCTCAATCCTCCGTGCCTACTCCAGCGTTGGCGAAATTGGACCGCTCAATCTTGATCGAGCGGTCTAGAATACTCACGCGGGATCTAACGCCACCCAACGACGCAAGGAGGCATGCCTGATCGCACCCGTGCAATTAGAGGTGCTCATTTAAGACAACTGGATGCACTCTCAGTCATCGGATTTTCTCGAAGGCACGATGTGCATCCATTTGAATCCGCGATGGCGTGATCTGCGGACACCTCCCAACCGTGCAATGAAGAATCTAATGGCTGCCAGTAAGCGTGTGATTTGAATGCAAGCAAGCACTTGCGATCTCCTTGCGATCTCAGCCATCCCCACCCGATCCAACGGTTGATGATCTCCTTACACTGTGCCAGCTATATCTGCACCTGCTTACGCCAACCAAGGCACATGAATGCTATAGCGACACCCCCAGTGGGCCTCTAGCGACGTTTTAAATGTCGTTGAAGACCTGTGTGTGCAAGACACCTCCATTCCACCATTATATAAATCCCATGACCCCTTCCCTTCCAAACCATCTCTATCTGCTCTAGTCCTACCTAGTCATAAGCTCTAGTAACCTACCAAAGCTCCCTTAGAGCTTATTCCCAAGCTCCAAAGGCCTCATATTAGTGTAATGCTCCTATACCCCACCAAATATTCATCCTCCATCTTACCACCTTCGTAGGAAACCTTAGAGCCATCCTCCCACCTCCATTCCGGTAGATCACCTCCATCTCCTCATCCCCATTCCAAAGCCTTGGTGAAGCATTCCTCTACCTGGCGTCCTCCTGCATCTCACCTCTGTCATCCAGCACCTCACCACCTTCGTCCAAGCTGTCGCCAAGCACCGTCATCTCGCCAAACAGTCGATTTGGGAGATTTCTTCTCACTCCTATCTCTTTTATTTCCACATATTGTAATTGATGACTAAATGACATTGTGATATATTCATTTGTTCCCTCCATTTTGTGAAATTATCTTGCTTTCTTGTTTACTACAAAAATAAAGAAAAAAATAATAAAACCCTAAAAGATCAAAAAGAAACAAAATGAAGCATGGATTTCAACAAAAGTAAACGTCTCCTCCTTGTGTTCGACCCAAGACTCCCTTGGAGTTTTGGTTAAATATTGTATTTGATAACTTATTTTGCAACTACAGCGATGGGTTTCTCCTAATCTCAACTTCCGTTCCCCAAAACCCATTCATCATTTTGGTACTGTTGCCGGGGAGGCAAGAGAATTTGCTTTCTTATCTTTCATGTTTCTTAGCATTTACTTATTATTAACCCTACTTGTCTCTGATTTACTGTCTTATAGGTACCCTAGCAAGGAGATCCGAGTGTGGTAGATTGGAGTAAAGTGGGACTAGAGTAATCTGTAAGTGCCCCACATTCACCCCCACTAGTTTCACTTTCGCCACATCCATAACCAAGACCTAATCTACTTAGGTGTTTCCATAAATCCTAGGATAGAATTTATTTGTCTTGTTTGTCATCTCCACTCATCTCACCCTCTCATATTATAAGAAAAATAAAAATAAAAAGATACTTCTTGTGGGACAAATCAACATACACATTATGAACACCCACATTTGAGGCACATAACCTATCTTGATTTTATCTACCCAACCGGGATTTTGACCTATGGAACCAATACACCAACTCAACACATAAAGGAGTAGAAATCAAACTAGGTTAATCACCTTTTTGTGTGCCCTAATCGGTGGTGCATCTGGGTCAGTTGATTGAATTGTTTGGGCCGCACCACATAATCTAAAAGGAATTCATTTTGTAGTTGCCCATAGGATTCCATAATTAGGTCAAGCCAGGCACTCCATATTTTCTTGATTTGTAAAGGAAAATGATTGAACTCATGATTTCAAACTTGGTTTTCCTCCTAGAAATTTGGTTGAATATACCTAATATTTGAACCCTAAAAGCTACTAAGCAAGATTCGAACCCTAAAACTTACTTCATCATCAATAATCTTGCTTGAAAACATTTTGGTTATGCACATACACACATTTTCAATGAATCATTAAAGGCACAACCCATTAAGGGCCCATCGTATTCCAAAAGCACTGATATCCCAAGCCTAATTAAAATTGATTAAATGTTGGCCTTAAGGATTGATTCGCTCTTCGTGGCCCAAATTGAGATTGTTCTCGATTAACCTGCTTATACTGGTCAATCTGATGTTTAGCTAGGGGAGTAGCATCAAACGAATGTGATTGGGGGGTATCAAAGGAACCGGAGGCATAAGCCAAAGGAAGAACCTTCTCCCCAACACCTCCTCCTAACTGGTTTGATTGACTAGATAAAAGTTGAGTAAATTATTTATAATCTTAAGATGAATTCTTAGAGTCTGTAGATCTTTAGGCTACCCACATAAGGACAGGTTTGGTTGCTTGTATTGCAGGGCTCCTTTCTTTCTCTTCTCTATTTTCCCTCCTACTCCACCATGTATGCTTCCACACCATACACACAATTCCAATTCTACCCTCCTACCACTGCCTATCCTCAAGATGATTACTATCCCGACTCAACTTATGACTACCCATCTCCTAATTGGGATAACTTTGATTGGGGATATGAATCCGAACCTCAATGTCTAGGGTTTAACCCTGAATAACAAGACTATGATTATTATCCTTCTCATGCCTACAATAATTATAGATCTCTACCCTTTGATGACCAAACCAACCCGATCTATAATCAAGAAGGATATGATGATTATAACACCTACCCTCACCAGTATTCCACTGAATATAGGGTGCCACCATTTTTTGAATAACCTGAAATGACCTACTATCAAGGAGGACCCCAAGAACCTCAATATCTTGACTCCCCTAGATTTAACCCGAACCCACCCAACCCTGAATCGAACCATTCGATCCAAGTGAACTAGGTCCAAGATAGGGTGTTGGCTAACTTGAGGAACACCATACAATCTTTAGAAGCTTTACCAACACCATGCACTGAAGCATTTAAGCCTATGATCAAAATGATTGATAAGCTTAATAGCTCTTTATTGGATTTGCTCCAAGATATTAGGGATAGGGGCCCAGGTGAGTTTCTACTTGGGAAATTATCGAGATTGAGGTTGAAATTCATGGTTGCCCTAGTCCAGTCTTGGGATGATTCTCAAGATGAACCCCCTTCAAGAGAGCCAATGTTTGAACCTACTTAGGCGACTGTTGGGGGAGATACATTTTCTGAGACCCGAGATGATCAAGTCGGTCTAGAGCAACCCATTGAGGATGAACCGATTGCTTCACCTGAGATCCCCAAGCCATGGAGCACGGAAAATTTCTCTATTGATCAGGAAATGACATAAGATTTTGAGACATATGTAAATGAGGATCAAGAATTGTTTGAATTTGAGGGTGAAGAATCTTTAGGTGAAGTCTCACTTGAGCCTAAGGAAGAGGATTTTAGTGAGACGAATGGGCTCGAGGAGCATGACGAACATTTTGATAGCCCGATTATTGAAGATTATGATCTGGTTGGGGCTAACTTGGAGGGGTAAATCGTATGGGGTAAATGATATGCTAGAGGCCTCAGAGGTCGAGCACTTGATGTTGGAAGATAGGAATTTGGAAGTGAGGATCTGGGAATTTAACTTCAGGGAAAGCAGGATCTTGGATCTAGGGGTTCCTATTGACCTGAAACTACCTACTTTCTACAAGAACCCTTATGATGCCTTTGATGTGCAACCCAAGCATAACATAACTAATTATATTTTTGACCCAAATTCCACATGGACAAATAAGCATAGTGACTTAAACTTACCCATCGTCCAACACTTTATTCTTGGGTTGCACACCACCAAACCACAGGCCCGACCCCGCAAATACAACAATCTTAGGTTCTGGGTGATTTTTATCCAGAACTTTAGTACCACTCAACCCTCTTGGCCCAACTATGACGAAACCGCACCAACCTCTTATTGGAATACACCCAACATAGCCACCCAAGGGTACGATTCAAATTGTGGGGCTCCATATCTCGATTCTCCTCACGATGCCTCCTCATTTAGGTCTGACCCGCTCTACTGTGATAGGACCTACGCTTTAGGAGAACACCAAGAACCCTACCCTTCTCAGGATAATAACCAAGAAAGGTCATCTGAATTCAACAACCTTTCCTACTTGACCTTTGGATTTGAAGGAGTTCTAGACAAATGGAAATCAGAAAATGATCAGAAATCTAGGCAAGCCCAGGATCATCAACCTTTGATTTGGTCCCCTGATGAAGAATCTGACTGGGAGGAGAACTTAAAACCTCAACTATTCTGGAGTAGGACCAAACAGAGAATAGTTCCTCTTGAAGAACTGGACCCTGAACATGATAGAATAGAGGACCCACCCAAGAATCTAAACACCAGTGTGGGTTCTGACCCACAACCTCAACCATACTCTCTTAACCTGGATTTCAAGGAGGAAATCCAAAGGACACCAAATGACACCATGTCAATTCTTGATAACCTCCAGTTAGAACTACATAAACAGAATCAAGAATTGGTTAAAGGGCAACAGGCTATGTTGGATTTGTTCCAACAATTGGGGGAAGAAGGTCAGAGAAAGCTGTTGCACACAATGCCATTCATGGAATTCATAAAGCAAGGACCTACCATGATCAATTGGACTACACCCAGTCATCCTGATTTGGTTCAGTCCACCATTGATACCCCTCAGGAGTTGGACAGCTCAGTGGATAAGGACAGTAAGGATTCCTTGGAACACAATTTGGGGAGCATTGAGAACAAACATCAGGAGGAAACTGAGAATGTGAGGGGAGAGGCCTTGGAATCCGAATCTAATCGGCCCAAGAGAAGCAATCCGGTGGGAGCAGCAGCCAACATCATAGATGGAGAATGGAGTTACAATTTCAAAGAAATTGATTATGAATCGAGTGGAATCCCCATCACAAATTTGGAGGAGGGTCGAAAGAATGAATATGATCTAGATGATGAAATTGACCCTACCTCTAATGTAACCCCAAACAGTGAATCTGATACAAAGGAGGTTGAAGAAAATATTCTTGAGATCAAGGGCTTGGAGGGAATGAGCAATGAAACCATAGTTGCGGAAGAGATGGATTCGTCTTTGGAGAGAGGCCTCATGCTTGATTGTAGGGATCATTATGAAACTCTGGACTTTGTTACCTGCCCTACCAGAATAAAGATCCCGCAACTCGAATGCACTGGAATTGATACACTTTCGATGGATTACAATTTTATGGGGACACAAGCTGAATATAAAACCTACATCTTTAGTGTCTGCCATGTCATATTTGGGGTGCGTTCGTCCACAGCAACTTGTTTGCATGCCCACAGATTAAGAGAGGATCTGACACGGGCATACATGATACATCTGTTGCAGAATTCCCGCCCCTTAGGAACGGGACTCCACCACAACCTTATTCGCATCTATGGACTTCTGATTTTGGGTCTGGTTAATTTTGAACATATCTCCTTGACCCAAATCATTCCTGTTTGCGCACCGCCCAGCTGGAGGCGTTAAACTCAGCGCTTCCTATAAGGCAACCCAGAGGATTCAGACTGATCTGGTAGTTTACGTCACTCAGGTACTATCTTTTTGAACCCTTTGTCATCCATGTATCTGCCAATGAGGACATTGTCCAACTTAAGCATGGGGGGGTGGTAAATTGCATAATCCTGAGCTTAATTAATCAGTCTGAATGAATAAATAAATTTAAAAAAAAATTGAATTTAGGAAGAAAACATAGATATTAGAAACTTGTCAATAGTTGGAAATAATACAAAAAGAACTTAAACACTTAGACTTTTCAGGCCTTCAGGCTTAATCAGCCCTGGTGTCCATTAAAATATGGATCTAGCGGCGAATCCTTGCAACCTTAAGCTATTCTAATCCACCTACTAAATAAGGTAATAAGTATACGACTTATCAACTCACCCTCTAACTCA
Organism: Thalassia testudinum; assembly: GCA_037157565.1. Classification (NCBI taxonomy): domain Eukaryota; kingdom Viridiplantae; phylum Streptophyta; class Magnoliopsida; order Alismatales; family Hydrocharitaceae; genus Thalassia; species Thalassia testudinum. The sequence continues at coordinate 1,565,192 of JAZHRO010000073.1, read as the reverse complement.
GAAAAACTTTGAGTCTAAACATCTGCACACATTTTTGCACAGACTCACTTGGAGATTTGGGTAGCTAATGAACTCTCTAGGGTGATATAGCTGGCAAGTTGTCATGGGTAACAGCCCATTGACAGGTTGTCCAGAACCTAGCCATAGGCCATTTCTTCTTCATTGCCTCTAGGTACATTTGAGATCAGGGAAGCCACCTACGAAAAAAAAGAAAAGAAAAGAAAATAAACCACACTTCACCGCATAAGTATGGCTGGCAAGTGATCATGGGTAACAGCCCATTGGTCGGTTGTCTAGAGCCCAACTCAATAATTTCACAAAAAGACCAAAACACCTAAGGAAGAATCAGGGAAGTAGTACAAGCCGGGGAGATATACACTGGAAAAATCCTTGTGTTGACCCCAATTAAAACAAACGCAGGGAGAAAAGTATCAATCGAACAAATACACCTTCAGGAAAATTTATTTCCTTTTCCGGTCACCTAGAGGCGTAGAAACTCAAAGTCTGTCTCAATTACCGTTAAGTGAGTCTATCACAACATTCACACCAAGATGCTTAGCACTTAGGGTTTTGACCAAGTTTTGAGTAGGTTGGGTAGCCATAAAAAGTTACCAACCCACATTGAATTCCGAAAAAATTCTAAAATATATATATATATATACATATGTATAGTTATGTACATTTAAGTAAGGATTCGGGCGATTCGTATTTTGGCAGATACCCGGGCGCTGCTTAGTCTTTGTAGATTAAGATCTTCGTATATTTCCCCTTATTGACAAGCAACGAAATGTCTAAGCACTTACTTCTTAAATTCTGAAAGCAAATAAAAGCTAGAATAAACCTTACTAGGGACTAGCAAGGAGTAAGCATGGAGGTATGATAACACTACACAAGGGGGTGAATTATGTTGAATATGGCACATCTTTAGAATAAAAGGAACAACATAAGTAGAATAGGAGCATTGCATGCATCATGTACCAAGATTGCTTATAAACTGTATTAATGGTCATTTGTGTAAGCATTTGTCAAAGCAGGCTTCAGATGAGCAATCGGACCGCACCGATGGATTCAGAATGACGAACGGAGTCCAACGGACTCAAGATCGGCCAAATTCGACATCCGGAGCTCCTACAGTGGGCCCAAGAAGTTCTGACCGTTGATCTGGAGATCAACGGCTCAGATTGAGCCACGTCAACCCCGCCCCACCGCGTGCCATGCCTTCAGCCAGCCGAGACTCGAGCGCCTGCCCGCAGTCACCGCGACAAAGCGCGGGCGTGGCGCAACGATTAGCGCGCATGCCTGCCCGCACGCGACGCGGTTTCGAGCCGCGCGGAGGCGAAATTGAAGACAGGAGATGGGCGCGGAGAAATTGGGCCGCCCGATCAGCAGCTGGCGGCCGAGATCTTGCCACGCGGCGCGACCACAGCTCACGGGCATCCACGAGCGCGCGTACGCCGGGCGATGACGCGCGCGCACACGCGCACCCAAGGCGCGATCCCAGCGCAGCTGAGGACTCTCAGCCGTCTGATCTTTGATCGAACGGCTCTCGTTCAACGGCCGCGGATCGCATGAAGAGAAGAGACGAGGCGAGCGGCTGACCGACAGCTGGAGGGCTTCACCGACGTTTTTGGGAGTGGTTTTACCGACACTCTGATGTCGCTAAAGCCCCTTCTTCTTTTAGGAAGCCCTTAACTCTATTTAAACCCCCTCCAACCACCATTCAAGGCATTCACTCCCCCTTGCAACTATCCACCCCTCTCTTAGCTAGCTTTAGGCACTCTTGTAATCATCGAAGACGACGAGCCGCCGACGGAGCCTCCTCCACCGCCGTGGTTGCCTCGTCGCTCTCCACACACTCTCTTTCTCTCTTTCTTTTAAGCTTTCTATTACTTTTGTTGAAGCATGTATTTAATGTTGTAAGCTATGAACTACAAATGCATTATTAATGAAGTTATTTTCCGTTCAATTGTCATTTTAATTTTCGTTCAAGTTGCATGATCAAGTAAAGAACTTTCTAACCCTAAAACTCTCCCTCTCTCTATCTCCCTCTCTCGCTTTTCAAAATCGCATCTTTCGCAAGCAAAACTCCGCACTTTCCGTGACAACAAGTGGTAAGTAAAAATCCGATTTTCACGCCTCCCTGAGACCGACACTCGGACTCACCTCCGTTTACTTATTTTAAAACCGACGTTGTAAGTGCGACTATAATGACACTCCTTAACACACACGCACTTAGACACGTCAGTAGGTCAGGTGAAGTTTGACTACTTTGTAGGCCAATCAACCTCCAAATTAAGTCACAAATTGAATTAACTTCCAATCAAGTGAAATCTAAGGCACAAACTAGGAATAAATTGGTAGACTTAAGGTCCCAATTTGCACATACCGGTCTACTTAGAACCGCAGTGACAAGGAAGGTTGGGTAGGGGAAACCCTATAACTCGTGGGGATGCTCTATCATGTAAGAGTCTTTGCGGGGCTCTCCCTTCCTAGCTGCCCAAGTAATTCTCGGGTGTGTAGATTTCTGATTCAAAGGTATCATCCGCCTCGAAACAAGCCTTAGTCATCTAAAAATCTTTGAATGCCTTGATTGGGTCCAAATCATATCTAGTCTCTCATCCTTTCTCTAAAGCATAAACACAGGAAGGTCCTTAGGTTTTAACCTAAAAGGCCTCATTAGATCTTCGATAAGGATTTCTGATCTCATCTTATTACTTCAATATAAACCTAAATTTGATTCTACATCCAGATTTACCACCTGATTTCAAAATGCAACCTGACAATTTAGAAAGGCCAATTAGGAAACCTAAATCCCGAAGGTCCATGAAAGATAGAATAATTGAGGCTGTCCTTAAATATTATGACGATCATGAGAGAACCTCAAATTCAATTATCGGGATTTCAATTAACGTTCCAAAAACAACAACCACCATTACAAACCGTGTTGAAATACTATTTACACAAATCTTACATGGTTCAGCCCGTGATGATCTTTTATCAGAATACACTGAATTGTGGAGATGGCACAGCAATGAGTATATAAAATGTGTGTCAGACCCACAACTTTGGGGGATGTACCAAGGTCTCATGGAGAAACGTGGGCACATGCTAAACACATTACAGAAAACAATTGATAAAAAATACCCATACATTCCTTCAGAAATTGGTGAAAAATCTTGGAGCAACAGTGAAGATCAATATGATTTCCCAAATCCTAAGTTCGAGAATCAAGGTTGTTGTGGATCCCCAACCTAGATAGAATCTGATTTAAATTATGTGCAGATTGATATGCCTGATCTCGAGATGGGTTGGAAGGATCCGATTGTAGGTATTCTCAATTTTGAATTAGCCCTAGAAAATCATGAAGCTGGTCTGCCAAGCTTAGATTTCTCGACACCTGTGAAGATGAGATTGAGTCAGAACCTCTCGAGAATGTAAATTTCGCTCCTTATTCTAATAAGGCGATTCTCGAGAATGATTCTGACATCGTAATAGAGCCCAACCTAGATTCTAGTGATCCAATCCTTACCCTTAACCTAGAATCTGGATTCGAGCCTATTTGGAATAATCATGAGGGCCAATGTGATGAGAATCAGATTTTGAATCTAGATTATGATTGTGTATCTATATTTGATGATTACATCTCTCCAACCTCCTCAGAGACACATTGATTTCTCTGAAGTCAAACCAATTTATGATATAGAAATTGAGGGGTTGGAGGAGCTGGGACTCAATTAGGTCTATCCTAGGAACCAAGAACCTGGGCCAATGCCTAATAAGGACACCTCTTTGAGCTCAGAACCTAAATTAGGTTAGATCCAAGTCAGATTGTTGATTCTACACATCTTGATTCATTCTGTGGTGAAACTTTCGATCCGGAATCAAGTTCAGAAACTGATCTTCGTAAATTCTCCGATGATTTCGAATCATACTTTGACTTCGAAAAATCATTATTTCCTGACCACTACGAACCAATTTACGACCTTAGCATCCATGACCCATTCTTTAACTTTGACTTTAAGGTCCCTGATCCCAAGATCATTTATTCAAAATAAGGTTCCATTGAGATGGAATCATTCCTTTATGATCTACAGGAATTAGAAACTGAGTGCCGAGAGTGTCTGCAATCCAGAATTCGAATCTTTTATTTACATAGATTTCATGATCCTATAAGCACTCTCCAGGTAATTACCTTTCATTTTAATGAACATCATGAGGACCATCTAGATGAACCTACCTTTGAATCTTTTCTAGAGGAGCCCTCAACACACACAGATCTCATAGAAGCCACATCTTCTGATCCACACACAGAGCCTTCCAAAATCCGATCGCAACCCTGACCTACCACCGGAATCAACTCTACTCTGATTCTCCTCTCTCTGATCCGGTTGCATATGATTCTCTTCCATCTTTTGATCGGGTTTCAAATATTGATCAGATCAATAATCACTCCTATCCTTTTCTGATCCTATCAGTAGGGTTCCCACATCCCCTACAGCTCTGTTTTCTTTTGAGGATCCCTACTGTGACTAGGTTGAACCAACTCAGCCAAACCCTGGATTTTCATTTCCACAACCATTTGAGCCTCAAAGTATCTGGTGGGCTCCGTATCTTTTGATTCACATCTATCAACCCACCAGACTAATTGGATTTGGGCTACATCATTAGCCTGTTGATCTGAGCAAGTACTTAGTTGGACCAACCAGGCTATTGATCAAGATGCTTGTTCTACAACAATCCTCTGATTTGACTACCCCTTCTCCTTGACCACTTTATGCTCGATTGAAGGCATTGAATTTAGTGCTTAACAGGAAGCAACCCATCATTCCAAAAACCTGAGGCCCTTCTGATCATCTATTGAGCTACACTCCTATTGCACTTTTGAGTTCAACTTTAGAACAGTCGACTCCACCTTTAGTACTTGTACCAGAGCTTGAAATCGTCCACAACAGTCACCCCAACCCATTCACCCACCCTTTGATCCTGTTCTAACCCTTGAACCAAGCTGATTTCATACCCTCTTATTTACAATGAGGACATTGCAAATCTTAAGCATGGGAGGGTGTTAAAGTGCAGACATTTGGAAATTCAATTCTCTGAAGGGTTCGCACAAAAAAAATACATATTAAAAAAATTGATAAAAAATAAAAAAATTGAAAAAGAATTAAAAAATGGAAAGGGGAGGAAAATTTTGAGAATTGATTACATATCATTCTTGAGGAAAAGATGAGAAAATTTAAATGTCAAAAAGGAGCAACATTCAAGAATAAAAAAAAGAGTCATTAGCACTTGATTATGAAAGTTACTAAATTCTAGACCTAATCAAAAGAAAAATTAAGGCCTCAAATAACAAACAGACAATGAGATTAGTATGAAGATATTAGGTCTCTTGGGCATATTTTAGGACTTAAACATTCGCGTATCCGTTGAGATCTGGATTAGTCCTCAAGAGGTTGAGGAAAGTGCAAAGCTGATGTATTAGGTCTAAGGCTTAAGGATTATTCAGCCCTATTGCTTGCCCTTTGGTTTGCGAGACTTGGTAACCTGAGCACCCAAAATCACACTCAGTCTGGTTCAACATGCTTAATAAAGAAAAATTTGGAAGTGCTCTGTTATGAAAAACCATCTCAATGATCTGGCTTAGGAGCGGCTCAACAACACAAGTTGATTTGGATGAGTTCCTAACGTGAGGAGGTGGGAAATTCCCCTCGAAGATGCATAATAACATATCGTCTCCTCGGCGCTTGTCTCTTAGGATATCTAAATGTCCCACCAGGGGCAAGTAAGCACCTTGTACTGGTTTAGGTGCCATGAGCAGGATTATCCCGAAATATCAATTGTCAGAGCTTGAATTTAGCTATAGAACACCATGACCGACACTATCTCAAAGTGTCGAAAGCTAGGGTTCTGGGGGTTGCTATGGGCGGTGTTATCCCGAAGCATCATAAGCCAGGGACCCTTCGAGGATTGATGATAGGGACAAGGAATCCGATACAGATCGTGTTTAGGGTCAATTCAAGACTAGATCTAGGGAAATCTAAAAAGAAAAGAGAGAACTTTCCAAATGAAAAATCTACTTCTATTCCTCTCTTACAAAAAATGCACTGGCAAACTGAACCTAGACACGGGTGCTTTAACTGCTGGGTTCAACGAACCTTTAGGTAGTTTTGCAAGCCTTAGAAACCTTTGCGACAGACTCAGACTGAAGCTGGTCAGGTCTGCATCTTGATTGATACTTGAGTACTTCTATGCCCACTATTAGCATTCTGACCTAATTTCTAAAAGAGCAAAATAGAATCAGGACTCTGAACTTCAAAGCATAGTCTAAAACTCTAGTTCTTTTCATAAGATTTTGGTAAGAGACTAGCAAAAGATGAGCATGAGGTTATGATGATAACGTCATCATCATCATCCATAACTAGCTTTAATTAGTCAGAATCAATTGATAAATGCTCCTACATAATCACCGGAGTCGTAATTCATTACATATCCTTTCAGAGAAGAGTGCACTAAAACAGGGATAAATCTACAGTTTTAACAGTATATCATAAATGAAGAATGATCACGGGGTTTCCTAACTGTTAACTAAAATCAAATATTCATTAATGACTAACAAGAGGGTCCGTACAGATATAAATGGGTTTTCACGCACTTCGAGAGCCAAAACAAACACCCGAAACCCTAATTTCAAACCAACTTAAATAACAAAGGTTCTGGTCATGATAAAATTCATCTAAACCTTCTAAACTTTATAAAACAATATTTCATAAGGTTTGGTATCTTTGATTTGACCATTGGAACCCATTTTGACGTAAAATAGTCTCAGATAGGAAGTTACCCTAATTTAGATTTCTACGTAAATTACCCAGTCAAACTTGATCTAAAAAAAATCCAACATTACCATTAGATTTCTTAGGTTCAAATTAGGTTCGTATCAAAATTTGGACCCAATCAAAGACCATCTTGACCTAGTTTGCATTTTAGTCCAGTCTGATTCTTTTTCTCTCAAATAATCCCTCAACTTTTGAAATATTCGCAAAGAGGCCACCAACTTTGTCATCACCTTCACCAAGAGGCCCCTGCTTCCATTGCCATGTGAACACACCGGCAACTGAGTTTTCATCTGGGATTTCTCCCTGATTTCAAGCCTAAACCCTTCCAAAATTGGAAGGGGAACTCCTGAGAAGATCCTCTTCAATCTAAGTCACATCTCGAGCTCTAAGTCCTACCCAAAACTTAATGCAAATAATTTGAAAATGTGGGTTTCCTATTTTGTGAAGATCTCAAGCTTCCAAGCTTGGTTTCCAAGCTTAGAATGCCCCCTTCAGCCCTATAAAAACACCCCCAATGCAAACCTCACCGCCTTAGCTCGGTTCAAGCCTAAATTCTTCACCAAAAACCCTTCTCCAGCCATCTCCAAAGTACCTCACAAAATCACAATAAAGCAAACAAGGCAAGTTAGTGCTCAAATATAAAAATATAGCAAGAGAATAGCAGTGAATTGCATGTTGCTCCTCAGCAACGACATCAAAATGTTTATCACGTGAAATCGATGTTCTAAAAGCTTCGTCGTAGTATAGGTCGAAATTTCTTGAAAATAAATATAATTTATACTCGAATTTAAGTCCGAGGTCGAACACAGGGAACAAATATGAATTCACAAACTAATCTCAAATAATATGTAACTGAGCACAATAACTTAAACCAAATAATGACATTCAATAAATACTAATTTATCACATTAGATATTCAATGAATTCTCATGTATCTTAAGACAAAAAAATAAAAAATAAAGCTAAAATAATGGTGATTTAAATCACCAATTACTCTCTAAGCATATATATCAAGCATTCAACCAATTTAAATATCTCAACAGTAATTCTAAATCAATCGTTCAAAGTATCAAGCCTCAAATCAGACATCGGCTCTGATGACCAGACGTCTTAAACGTCACAACACAAGGCTTCTCAAAGCGTTCTCCTTCCTTTCTTCTTCTTTCACGAGCCCTCTCTTCTCTAAGTCTCTTCCTTTTCTTTTCTTCAGTCTCTCTTCCTCTTCTCTTTTCCTTCTCACACAAGGGGAACCAATTCTTGCCAATGGCTAAATGTTAGGAACAATGACGAGCAAAAACCCCCCTTACTCGCGCACTCTCTCTCTTCCTTCCTCCTCTTCTCTCTTACAAGGATAACTGGGTATTCGGGTATCGGGTATTCGCATACCTGGGACCAGGGCTACCTGTAGTGGGTAGCAACCGAGGTGTGTATAGGTTTAGGTGGGTCAAGTACATGTAGGTGAAGGAGACCTCACCCCAGTGTCGAGGCAAGGAGCCCTATTCACAAAATCATCTTATACACTTAAGGGGCTGCTTCCTTCGACGATGTGGCACTAATAGAGTTGATTCCTCCTTCGCATGATACCAGCAACAGTAGCATTAAGCTTCGTCTAATTACGAATGAACGAGACGCGGTGACCTTCAATTGGCAACCTGGGATGCAACCTGGGAGTAAGTCGCGCTACCTGGACGTGGAATTGGCGAAGAACACGGCCAGAGGAGCTTGAATGATGTCGGAGATGGAAGTGGTGATGGCGGTGATGGCAATGACCTAAAACATGAAATAGGGCCTCGCGGCCACATTAAAATAGCACAAGATGATCACCTGAGGACAGCAAGGGTGGTCGTGGTGATTTCATGGCGAATTGGGGTGTGTGGTGGCCGGCGGAGGTCAGCAAAGGTGGACGGTGATGGGTTTGGTGGTGGAGAGCTAGGGCAAGCAAGGGAGCGAAATAGGAGAGGGCTTTTGATGGTGGAGTCGTGAAGGAGCTTGTGGACTACTTGGCGAGGGGAATGAATGTGTGTAGCGGATGGAAGCCCTCACCAGAGTGGGTGCCGGAGATGGAAGGGATGATGGTGAACGGTGTTGTCGACAATCAAAAGCGGTAGGAAAGAAGCTAGAATTAATGGAGAGAGGGAAAGGGAGTTAAAGTACCTAATATTATGGATGAAGGGGAAGGGATACAACACTGGTGTGATTACCGGCGCTGTGGAAGAAGCGTGTTCCTTGAGGGAGACGACGGCGAAGAGAAGGGGAGACAACCCTCGCTTTGGCTAACGAGGCGCGGATGTGGATGAGGAAGAAGATGAACAAGCCAATTTGACCGTTGGCTGTCTGTAGGACGAAGGGGATAGAGGTCAGTGGAGCTAGGGCAGAACGTGGCAGGAGAGGGAGTTTGAAGAAGGTTTTTGGGCCAAAACCTAGCTAAGGAAAACGACTGTGTGTCAAGGGTTCTTTTATAGGGCTCTAGAGGTCGATTTGAGCTTGGGAAGCAAACTTCCCAAGCTAGGAAAGCTCATCGGAGTTGGAAACTTAAAGATACCTGAATCTCTCATGCGTTCACATGAAAGATTGGGAAGGCTTTGGGGCTTAAGACCGAATTCATTGGAAAGATGACTCCTCAAGGAATCTCCCTTCTAATTTTGGAAGGGATTGATTGATCAGAGAAAGAGTTCTCTCCAATCAAAGGTCGCCAGAGTTTGTAGGTTTAGGATTCTATGGTAGCAGGGACCCCTTTGTGAAGAAGACGACGAAGCTAGAGGTCTTTTGTAAGAAATTCAAAAGTTAGGGGCATGAGTGTGAGATAAAAGAATCAGACAGGACCAAATTGCAAACTAGGTCAAGACAATCTCAGATTGAGCCAAAATTTTGGTAGAAACCTAATTTGAACCTAAAGAATCCAATGGTGAACTTAGATTTAGGTTTTGATCATGTTTGATTGGAGAAATTACACAATTACCCAAATTATGGCAAAAGTCTGTCTATGGCTCTGTTTTGGGTCAAATTGAGTTCCAATGGTCAAATCAAGCATACCAAACCCTAGAGAATATTTTTATATGAATTTTAGAGGATTTAGGTGAATTTTATTCTGATCAGAGCCTCCGTTAATTAAGCAGGTGTGTTTTTAGGGTTTCAGAAGTCATTTAATTCCCGTAACGTGCGAAAACATTTTCTGTCTATACTAACCCACTTGTTAGACTCTTAAGATCATTTGACCCTTAGTTAACCCCTGAGAAAACCCGTGATTGTACTGCAATTGAGATATACCTTTAAAACTACAATTTTACCCCTGTTTTACTGTATTTCCCTCAAAATGGATTTGCAGTGAATTACGTCTCTCTAGAGGTTATGTAGGAGCATTTAATGATGAAATATGACTAAATAAAGCTAAATATGACTGATGATGACGTTATCATCATACCCCTATGCTTAACTTTTTCTAGTCCCTTAGCAAAATCTCATGGAATTAACTCAAATTCTAGACCATGTGTTCAGATCTCTGATGTGTGCTTTTTCTTGTAGATTAGGTCAGAATTCCAATAATAGGCCTAAAGGTACTCAAATACCAACCAAGATCTGGACCTAACTAGCTCTAGCCTCAGTCTGTAACGAAGGTTTCTGAGGCCCACAAGAACTAACCTATGGTTCGTTGAACTCCACAGTTAAAGCACCCATGCTTAAAACAATTTTAGTCTCGGTTCAGTTTGCAGTGCGTTTTTGTAAGAGAGACAGAAAATTTTTTTATATTTTTGGAGAGTTTTCTCTCTTTTATTTTCTTTATTTCTAGCTTCGGATTGGCTTTACAACATTGTCTGTATCGAATTCCTAGCTCCCACCATCAAACCTCAAAGGATCCCTAGCTTTTGATGCTTCAAGAAAGCACCGCCCATGGCAACCCCCAGAACTCTAGCTTTCAACACTTCGAGATAGTGTCGCCAACGGTGTTCTGTAGGTAAATTCAGGCCCTGGCAATCGACATTTCGGGATAATCTCGCCCATGGCACCTGAATTAGCACAAGGTGCTTACATGCCCCTACTAGGATATTTAGATATCCTAAAAGACAAGCACTAAGGAAACGGTATGTTATTGCACATCTTCGACGGAAATTTCCCACCTCTCTATGTCAGGAACTCTTCCAAATCAACTTGTGTTGATTAGCTGCTCATAATCTAGGTAGCAATTCATAACAGAATTAATGCATTTGCGAGATTTCGATAATTAAGCGTACTGAACTAGACTGTATGTGGATTAGGGTGTTTAGGTTACTGAGTCTCGCAAACCAGAGGTCAGTTAACGAGGCCGAATAATCTATAAGCCTTAGACATAATATTTAAGCTTCGCATTTTCTTCAACCTCTTGAGAACTATTTAGATCTTAACGAATATTTGAATTTTTAAACCTAGACACAAGCCCAAGAGGCTTAAAATCAGTGTTCATACTAATCTCTTTTGTTTCTTAGCACATTTGTCTTTTATTTCTTTCTTTTGATTTGGTCTAAAACTAAGTAGATTCCTTAACCTTTTACTAATGACCAACTCTATTTTTTTGTTTCAAATTGTTGCTCCTTTTTGACATTTCAAAATCTCCTCCTCTCTTTTTCTTCTCAAGAATGATATGCAATTAATTCACTAAAAATTTCCTCCCTTCTCCATTATTTTGTTTTTTTCAATTTTTTATTTTTTGGCTTTTTTTGGAATATATATGTTTATGTGAGAACCCTTCCGATCTTTAAATTTTTGTACGTTTGCACTTTAACACCCCCCATGCCTAAGTTTTGCAATATCCCCATTGTAAACGGAGGGTATGAAGCAGTTAGGGTTCAGGGATTAGAATAGGATTATTGGGTAGGTGAACGGGTGGGGATAACTGTTACAGATAATTTCAAACTCTGATACAAGTACCTGAGGTGGGATCGACTGTTCTAAAACTGAACTCAGAGTGCAATAGATGTGAAGTAAAAAAGGATAATCAAAAGGATCTCGGGTTTTTGGATTGACAAGTTGCCTCCGTTAAGCACTAAATTTAATGCCTTCAGCCGAGCTGAAAATGGTATGGAGTGGTCAAATCAGACGAGTTTTGTAGAACAAACACCTTGATCAGTAGCCTGGTTGATCCAACCAAGTGCTTGTTTAGGATAGCAGACTGATGATGCAGCCCAAACCCAATCAATCTTGTGGGTTGATAGATGTGAATCAGTAGATGTGGAACCCACCATATGCCATGTGACTCAAAAGGATGTGGAAGTGAAAAATTAGGGTTTGGCTGAGTCAAGTCAGCCTGGCCAGAGTAGGCATCCTCAAATGAAAAAGAATCAATGGAGGATGTGAGATCCCTACGAGGGTGATCAGAGAAGGATGGGGCGTGATTTGTAGCTTGATCGATATCTAAAACCCGATAAAAATGCAGAGGAGAATCATGTGCAACCGGCCCATTAAGAGGGGAATCAAAGTAAAAATTGAGTCCGGTTGCGGGTCGAGGTTGAAAATGGGTTTGGGAAGGTTCTGCATGTGTAGAAGAGGTGGCTTCAAGAATAATTGTATGTAAGGGCTCTTCTAAGAAGGATTCCAAGGTAGGTTCATCTAGAGAGTCCTCATAATGGCTATCAAAATCAAATGTAAATGCCTGAAGAGTGTTTAGAGGGTTATGGAAATCTGAGTTAAGAAAAGATTCAACCTCTGAATTGCATATACTCTCAGCAATTAATATTTCTGATTTTAGAGGATCAAAAAGGAATGATTCCCTCTCAGTGGAACCTGATTTTGAATCGATAATCTTGGGATCAGGCACCTCAGAGTCAGAGTCGAAGAATGGGTCGTGGATGCTGAGGTTGTAAATTGGCTCGTAGTCGTCAGGAAACAAGGATTCTCCGAAATCAGAGTAAGATTCGAAATCGTTGGAGAATTTACAAGAAGTTTCTGAACCTGATTCCATATTGATAATTCCATCACAGAATGAGTCGAGATGTGGAGAAGTAGCAACCTAACTTGGATCTAACCTAAACTCAAAATCCGAACTCAAAGAGGTGTCCCTATTAGGCATGAGCTCAGGTCCTGGGTTCCTAAGGTAGACCTAGTTGAATCCCAATTCTTCCAACTCCTCGATCTTTGTGTCATAAATTGGCGTAATTTCTGACAACTCGATCTGTATCTCAGAGGAGTCTGGAGAAGTGTAGTCATCAAACATAAGCCCTGAATCATATTTCAGACTAAAAATATGATTCTCATCACATGGTACCTCGTAATTATCCCAATAGGCTCGGATCCAGATTCTAGGTTAAGGGTGTGGGTTGGATTACTAGAATCTAGGCTGGGCCCTATTGGGATGTTAGAGTCATCCTCAAGAATTACCTTAGCAGGATAAGGCTCGGGATTTACATTCTCGAGGAATTCTGTTTTAAGTTCATTATTATAGGTATCTGGGAATTCAAAGCCAGGTTCTCATATCTCTAAGGCTGGCTCGAAATCGGGAGCACTTGTAATTTGATTGTCCCAACCCAACTCAAGATCAGGTGTATTAGTCTGTACATAAGTTGGATCATAATTTATCTGGGTTGGGGATCTGCAACAACCTTGATTCTCAAATCCAGGTTTGGGGAAATCAGATTGATCCTCAGTATTGTTCCAAGATGTTTCGCTAAATGTTTGGGGAATGTACGGGTATTTTTTATCGATAATCCATTTTAACAAATTTATCATTTCTTCCCATTTTTCAAGATAATTTTGGTGTCCTTCCTAAAGTACATGATTTTTCATGTATTGGAGATATTCAAAGTTATGCAATTTCTCTAACTTAATGTATCCTGTCATGAGAATATCCTAGGTTGATCCATTTGTTACTTATGTCATTATTAATTGGGCACAGTTTATGATGAAGGTTGTTGCTACTGGCACATTAACCTGAATGTTGTCAATTAGATTTGAGGTTTTGTCATCAATCTCATAAATCTAAAGGCATCCTCAATCATTCTATCTCCCATGGATATTTGAGATTTAGGTTTCTTAAATGGTTTTCCTAAATTGCCAGGCTGCATCTTCAAATCAGGTGGTGAAATTAGAATTTAGAATTAAATGCAGCTTCAGAATGAAGTGATTCGATTTAAAAAGAGACTCCCAAGAAGATCTACTGAGGCCTCTTAGGTTAACAACCTAAGGACCCTTCTGTGTGTGTGTTCTAATGAAAAGATGAGAGACTAGATGTGAATTTTGACTCAATCAAGACACCCAAAGATTTTTAGATGACTAAGTCAATTTTGAGGCTAATGATACCGCTAAATCAGAAATTTGCACACCCCAGAATTACCTGTGCAGCTAGAAAGAGAGAGCCCCGCAAAGACTCATACACAGTAGAGCATCCCCACAAGTTACAGAGTTTCCCCTACCCTTCCTTGCCACTGAGGGTCCAGATAGACCGGAATGCATGAACTTAAGACCTTAAGTCTACCAATTTTATGTCCTAATTTATGCCTTGATTTTCACTTGATTAGAAGTTAATTCAACTTGTGACCTAATTTGGAGGTTGGTTGGCCTACAATATATACCAACTTCACCTGACCTGCCCTAAAGAGGCAGAATGAGATCAAGGTCAAGACCTAGAAATCACCTTGATTGACTCTCAGGTTATTAGGTCCAAGGATTTTAGGGTTCAAGTGAACTTAGAGCCTAATTTTAGGGTTTTTGTTGATTAGATCTTTTCAACCAAGGGATTAGGTAGCACACAAATGCGGGTAGGTTTGTTTCCTTTTATACAAGCAAGTGTGAACTAGCACTCCAAAAATCCTAGAATTGAAACCCTAATTGGCATTATTCTGCATCCAATTTGATCTTAAAATGTTCTCCTTGGACTTCAAATAAGAGGTGCGTAGTCCAAGAAGATTAGAAATTAAGTGTAATCCCTAATAGACATAGGAAATTTTGGGGTAGGAAATTCTAAATAAAATCGTCTCATCCTTCAATCATATTTGAAAAAAAACTTTCGCAAAACTTGCTTTTTAAATGATATTTACTATAAAAATAAGGCAGGTGATTCCTAATTGATTGTTTCCTATTTAGTCTTCCAAAGATTAGGAGGTTGATTAGGGAAGAATAGAGAAGTTACCTGCCCGGGAGTGGTTGATTTGCATGGACGATCTCCTCGTGAAGTACCTCGCAAAATTACAATAAAGCAAACAAGGCAAGTTAGTGCTCAAATATAAAAATATAGCAAGAGAATAGTGGTGAATTGCGCGTTGCTCCCCAGCAACGGTGCTAAAATGTTTATCGCGCGAAACCGATGTTGGAAAAGCTACGTCATAGTATAGGTCGAAATCGCTTGAAATAAATATAATTTATACTCGAATTTAAGTCTAAAGTCGAACACAGGGAGCACATAGGAATTCACATACTAATCTCAAATAATATATAATTGAGCATAAGAACTTAAACCAAATAATAATATTCAATAAATACTAATCTGTCACATTAGATATTCAATGAATTCTCATGTATTTAGAGACAAAAAAATAAAAAATAGAGAAGCTAAAATAATGGTGATTTAAATCATCAATTATCCTCTAAGCATATATATCAAGCATTCAACCAATTTAAATATCTCAACCGTAATTCAAAATCAATCCTTCAAAATATCAAGCCTCAAATCAGACGTCAGGTCTGATGAACAGATGTCTTAAACATCACAGCATAAGGCTTCAAAGCATTCTTCTCCTTCCTTTCTTCTTCTTTCAGGAGCCCTCTCTTCTCTAAGTCTCTTCCTTTTCTTTTCTTCAGTCTCTCTTCCTCTTCTCTTTCCCTTCTCACACAAGGGGAACCAATTCTTGCTAGCGGCTAAGTGCTAGGAACAATGAAGAGCAAAATTCCCCCTTACACGTGCTCTCTCTCTTCCTTTCTCCTCTTCTCTCTCTCAAGGATAACCAGGTATTCAGGTATCGAGTATTTGCGTACTCAGGACCAGGGCTACATGCAGTGGGTAGTGACCGAGGTGTGTATAGGTTTAGGTGGGTCGAGTGCATGCAGGTGAAGGGGGCCTCACCCCCAGTGTCGAGGCAAGGAGCCTTATTCACAAAATCATCTTATACACTTGAGGGGCACCTTCCTTCCATGATGAGGCACTAATAGAGTTGATTCACCCTTCGCATGATACCAGTAGTAGTAGCATTGAGCTTCATCCAATTGCGAATGAACGAGACACGGTGACCTTCTATTGGCAACTTGGGATGCAACCTGGGAGTAAGCCGCGCTACCTAGACGTGGAATTGGCGAAGAACACAGCCAGAGGAGCCTGAATGACGTCAGAGATGGAGGTGGCGATGGAGGTGGTGATGGCGGTGGACGGCGATGACCTGAAACATGAAATAGGGCCTCGTGGCCACATTAAAATAGTGCAAGATGATCGCCTGAGGACGGTGAGGGTGGTCGTGGTGATTTCATGGCGAATTGGGGTGTGTGGTGGTCGGTGGAGGTCAGCGAAGGTGGACAATGATGGGTTTGGTCGGTGGAGAGCTAGGGCAAGCGAGGGAGTGAAATAGGAGAGGGCTTTTAATGGTGGAGTCGTGGCAGAGCTTGTGGACTAGTTGGCAAAGGGGATGGATGTGTAGCGGATGGAAGCCCTCGCTAGAGTGGGCATCGGAGATGGAAGGGATGATGGTGAACGGTGTTTTCGGCGATCGAAAGTGGTAGGAAAGAAGCTAGAATTAATGGAGAGAGGGAAAGGGAGTTAAAGGACCTAATATTATGGATGAAGGGGAAGGGATACGACACCGGTGTGATTGCTAGCATCGTGGAAGATGAAACCTCCTAAGGGAGACAGCGGCGAAGAAAGGGGTCTGAGGCAACTCTAATGTGGTTGTTAAGAGGTGAAGGAAGTTGGAGAGGAAGAAGACGCTCCCAATTTAGCCGTTGGGAGGCCGTAGGATGATGAGGGAGGATGCTCGCAAAAGCTAGGTCGAAGGAGGCTGGAGGTAGGGTTAGGAAGAGATTTTTAGCCTCAAAACTAGTTGATGAAAATGGTCGTCCATCAGGGGTTCTTTTATAGGGCTCAAGAGGTCGATTTAAGCTTGGGAAGCAAGCTTCCCAAGCTAAGAAAGCTCGCCAGAGGTGGAAACCTAAAGATACCTAAATCTCTCATGCGTTCGCATGAGAGATTCGGAAGGTTTTGGGGCTCAAGACCAGATTCAATGGAAAGAGGACTCCTCAAGGAATCTCCCTTCCAATTTTGGAAGGGATTGATTGATCAGAGGAGTTCTCTTCAATCAAAGGTCGTCGGAGTTGTAGGATTAGGATTTCATGGCAGCAGGAATCTTTTTGTGAAGAAGACAACAAAGTTGGGGGCTATTTGCAAGGATTTTGAAAGTTAAGGGCATGTGTATGAGATAAAAGAGTCAAACATGGACCAAAGTATAAACTAGGTCAAGATGATCTCAAATTAGGTCCAAATTTTGGTACAAACCTAATTTGGACCAAGAAATCCAATGGTGAAGTTAGATTTAGATTTTGACCAAGTTTGACCAGAGAAATTGCATAATTACCCAAATTAGGGTAAAAGTCTATCTGTGGCTCTATTTTGGGATGACAGAAGATTAAGGGTCAATCATCAACGATTATATTTCTAAGCTAACGTTCCACTAATTGGACGTCTGGCAAAGTCATCAGATGTCTAGACTAAAGGCTGGACGTCTGAAAATGGCAGATAGAGAATTGTTTCCAACCTAAGTGTTTTTGGACGTCTGATAAAATAGTTAGACATCTTAAAGTCAAGGATCAAACATCTGATTTCCAGATTGGACGTCTGATCAGGTTGTCTGATGCCTACTATGGCTTTCTAAGTTAACTACGAAGAGTCTAGGTATCCTAGGGTTGAGTAAGTGTTCCTAGGACTACAATTTTGTTACTTTGAAGCCCTTTAACATTTATCTAGACACAATAAAGAGCAAAGAACAAAGATACAGGGATAGATTACAAGGCAAAATAGAAATCTATCCTATTCTTCTTGTCTTCAAGCTCTTGCTCCAAGCGAAGCTCCTTCTCCTCCAATGTGCTCCTCCAATCCACCATAGACGTGAGTTCTTCACACTTCTTTAAACTTGTATCCATTTGCAAATAACCTAAAATCTTAGATTTCAAATGCAAATGTTAAATACAAGTATTTTGTTATCATCAAAATTAACGATTGTGGTGCCCTTACACCAACAAAAGAAACACATTTAAGTCGTCCAATTGAGCATTATTTGAGATATTGTTGCATTATTTAAGTACTATGGTTAAGGTTAAATTGATTATGGGATGCATGCTTAATTAGAGGATTTAATTGGTGATTTAAATCATCACTTTTTATATTCTCTCCATTCTTTTTGTCTCTAGATATATTGGATTTCATTGAATAACTAATGTGATGGTTACTATTCATTGAATATCTATTTTAATACTAAATTACTTGTGCTCATTGATTTTGAATGCAATTAGTGTTATGAATTTCATATTTGCTCCTTGTGTTCGACCTCGGACTCCATTTTAGATTATGTTATAAATTTTATTTGTTTTCGAGCAATTTTGACTTGCTATAACGATTACATATCTTAAAACATCAATTTCACCTCATTAAACACTAGCCATATTCTCAATTATGGTAGGTAATTACCTTGAGATCTTCATGGACAACTTCTCAATATTCGATGAATCTTTTGATGAATGCCTCCTGCATTTGGTCTAGATCCTTAAGAAATGCATCAAAGTGAACCTAGTTCTCTCCTTGGAAAAGGACCACTTCATGGTTCCTGATGGCATCGTATTTGGACACCTTGTCTCTGAGAGAGGTATCTAGGTTGACCAAGCTAAGGTAAATCTAATTTCCAAGCTACCTGTGCCTAACTTGGTCAAAGACATCAGATCATTCCTGGGGCATGTTGAATTTTATCATCGATTCATACCTGATTTCTCTAAGATCACACACCCCTTGACAAATCTCCTTTCGAAGGAGACGTCATTTGAGATATCTAGTGAGTGCATCACTGCATTTAAGATCCTAAATGACCAAGTCATCCAAGCACCAATCCTGCAATCTCCTGACAAGTCTCAACCTTTCAAGATCATGTGCTATGCATCTGACTATGCAGTAGGAGCGGTGTTGGGTCAGAAAATTGATGGGAAACCGGTAGTCATATATTACACCAGTAAGACAATAGACGAGGCTCAGCATAATTACACTATTACGGAGAACGAGCTGCTACATATAGTATTTGGCCAGGAGAAATTCATGTCATACCTCCTGGGTTCCCACGTTATCATTTACTCGAATCACACTGTAGTGAGGCACTTCCTTACAAAGAAGGACGCGAAGCCTAGATTAATATGTTGGATCTTGATGTTACAAGAATTCGATCTTGAAATTTGCGACAAGGTGGGAAAGTAGAACGTGGTAGCTGACCATTTATTCCGACTTCCTTCTTCAATTATTGATCCTTTCAGCCCTATCATGGAGCATTTTCCATATGAGAACCTCCTGATAGTCGATACGGAACTTTCGTGGTATGCTGATATGATGAACTATTTGGCATTGCATCAGATTCCATCTGGTTGGCCAAGGGCCAAGAAAGACAAATTACTTTCAGATGCCAAATACTTTATCTAGGAAGATTCGTACCTATTCCGCATTGGTGCTGATCAAATCATCAGAAGATATGTTCCAGAATCAGAGATCAATGGCATTTTGCCCTTCTGCCATGACCAGGCCTGCGGTGGTCACTTCTCTGGACATAAAGTCATAGCTAAAATCCCCCAGTGTGGATTCTATTGGCACATGATTTTCAAAGATGCACATAACTATTGTAAGGCATGCACTCATTGCCAGACCTTAGGCAATATGAGCCATCGTAACATGATGCCTTTATCGTCAATTCTCTTATGTGAAATCTTTGACATCTGGGAGATTGATTTCATGGGTCCCTTCCCAAAATCCGATGGTTTTGAGTACATTCTCCTAACTATGGACTACATGTCCAAATGGATTGAAGTCATCCCGACCCGAACAAATGATCATAAAATCGTGATAAAATTCATTCATCAACATATCTTTTCTCGGTTTGGTATTCCACAAGCTACCATCTCTAATGGAGGGACCCACTTTGCGAGTGTGCACTTCTAGTCCCTGGTGTACCGAAAGGCATGTCACCTCCCTGTAGAAATAGAGCATAAAGCCTACTAGGTAGTACGGAAGTGCAATCTGGACCTTATGAAGGATGGAATCCAACATTAGTTGTAAATGAGCAAGATCCAGGAACTATATAATGATGCATATGAGAACTCTTGAATATAGAGAGGGTCAAAGCCTTCCATGACAGGCATAATTCATGAAAATCTTTCCATCCTGGTCAGAAAGTATTACTCTTTGATGCCAAATTCAAGCTCTTTCTAGGAAAACTCAGATCAAAATGGATTGAATCATTCCTTGTGAGACAAGTGTTTGTAAATGGAGCCATCAAAATCAACAAACTCAGCCACGATGCAGAACCATTTGTTGTGAACGGTCAGAGACTCAAACCGTTCTTCAGACTTACCGACTCAAATATGGCTATAGTATCCTTTGATCTCCATTCTCCCTAAGCTTTACTGTGCTCAGCTGATGGCGTTAAATTTAACGCTTAACGGGAGTCAACCCATCATTTTTGAAAAGTTCAAAACTCTTCCAACATATCTTTTTGCTGAAATCATATTGCACTTTAGGATTCGTCCATTAGAACAATTGACTCCACCTTTGATACTTGTATTGGAGCTAAAATCATCTGAAACAGTCATTCCAACCCGTTCACCACCCACCTGTTCTAATGTATGAACTGAGCAGAACTCGAACCCACGTAATTTACAATGAGAACATTGCAAATCTTAGGCATGGGGGGGCATTAAAGTGCGAAACGCTGTGAAAATCAATGCATGGAAGGGTTTGATCGAAAAAAAAAGAAGAGTAAAGAGGAAAGGAGAGGTCAATGAAAAACAATTGAGGAGAAGAAAAGAAAAGAGAAAAAAAAGGGGAGTAAACAAAAAGAAAAGAATGAGATAATCCCTTAAAATTGAGTATGGAACTTACCTAACTTTTAGGTTGGATCGGATGATGAATTAAGATCTGGAAGGCTAAAACATAGGAGATTTGTGATGAGTACCGACCTTAGGCCTCTTGAGCTTGTTTCAAGGCTTAAACACTCACGTATTTATTAAGATCCGGATTAATCCTCAAGAGGTTGAGGAAAATGCGAGGCTGATGTAGTAGGTCTAAGGCTTGGGGATTATTTGACCCCGTTGCCTGCCCTTTGGTTTGTGGGACTTGGTAACCAAAGCACTCAAAATCACACACTAAGTCTGGTTCAGTGCGCTTAATAAAGAAAATCATGCCAAAAGTATTCTGTTCTGAAAAGCTATCTCGAAGATCTAGCTTAGGAGCAGCTCGACAACATAAGTTGATTGGACAAGTTCCCGATGTGAAGTAGGAAATTTCCCTCGAAGATGTGTAATAACATATTGTATCCTTGGTGCTTGTCTCCTAGGATATCTAAATATCCTACCGGAGGCATGTAAGCACCGTGTGCTGATTCAGGTGTCATAGACGGCATTATCCCGAAATGTCGATTCCCAGAGCTTGAATTTAGCTACAGAACACCATAGGCGTCACTATCTCGAAGTGTCGAAAGCCAGGGTTCTGGGGGTTGCCATGGGCGATGCTATCCTGAAGCATCAAAAGCCAAGGACCCTTCGAGGATTGATGGTGAGGACAAGAAATCCGATACAGATCGCGTTTAGGGCCAATTTGATGCTAAATCGAAGGCAATATAAAAGGAAAAGAGAGAAAACTCTCAAAATGAAAAATCCTTTTGTATCTCTCTTACAAAAATGCACTGGCAAACTGAACCTGGACATGTGTCTATGCACGGGTGCTTTAACTACTGGAGTCAACGAACGACTGGTCAGTTTTTGCGGGACTTAGTGATGATAACATCATCATCAACCATAACTAACTTTAATTAGTCAGAATCAATTGACAAATGCTCCTACATAATCGCTGGTGAGTCATAATTCATTACATATCATTTCTGAGAAGAATGCATTAAAACATGGATAAATGTGCAGTTTTAACTGCATATTATAAATGTAGAATAATCATAAGGTTTTCCAGTGGTTAAATAAAGGTCAAATTAGCATTAATGATTAACAAGAGGGTCCACGCAAACAGAAACGGGTTTTTCAAGCATTTCAAGAATTAACAGACACCCGAAACCCAAATTTCAAGTTTGCTTAATTAACAGAGGTTCTGATCAGGATAAAATTTATATAAACCTTCCAAAATTCATATAAAAATATTCCATAAGGTTTGATATCCTTGATTTGACCATTTGAACCTATTTTGACCTAAAATAGAGTCTCAGATAGGAAGTTACCTTAATTTAGGTTTCTACGTAAATTACCCGGTCAAACTTAGTCAAAGCCAAAATCCGACTTCAACTTCAGATTCCTTGGATCAAAAATAGGCTTGTACCAAAATTTGAACCCAATCCGATATCATATTGACTTAGTTTGCATTGCAGTCTAGTCAAATTCTTTTTCTCACATTCACCCTTAACTTTCTAATTCTTTGCAATCTGGTCCCTGAGTTTTTCCTCATCTTCACATTTAGGTCCCTACCGCCATTAGGAGTAAACTGCAGCTCACTGTTGAGATTTGAGCAAGATTTTCTCGCTTGATTCTCAATCAATCAGTCCCAAAATTGAAAGAGAGATTCCTTGAGGAATTCTCTTCTAATTAAGACCAACCATGATTCCTATTTCCTTCCCAATCTTCCAGGTAAACCCATAAATGATGTGGGTATCCCAAAGGCACGAAATCTCCAAGCTTCCGAGCTTGGTTTCCAAGCTTGGCATGACCCCCTAAGGCCTATAAAAGATTCCCTTATGCAAACCTCACCTCCATAGCTTGTTTTTTGCCGATTTCCCTCCTTCCCTTCTCTCCGGTCGAATCATCCACGAGCTCCGGCGACCTTCTCCGACTAACTTCTTCACCTGCTGCCATAGACAATAGTCAATGGGATCATCTTCCTCAAGTTCCTCCCTACGTCGCAATTCCAACGAGCGCTGCCCATACCCCTTCGTCATCGCCACCCCCCTTCTCAGAGACTTCATCTTCCCGACATCTGGCCATCACACCAACATAGGAATCCTCCCCTTTCATCCGATTAATTTAGGTTAGTTAGGTCCCTTTCTTCCTCTACTTCTTTTGTATCTCCACTATCACTCAATTCGACCGCCATATCACTGTCGCCCCCGTCATCTTCTTCATCTCCAGCCACCCTCCGGCGAGGCTTCCCCGACACCACAAGCCACCAAACGTCTCGCCAACGACTCCATAACCTTCACCTCATCCACCCGCATCAAACCACTCAAGAAATTAAGGGGATTGCCACCTCAATCGCTCCCCCGACCAATCCATTGTCACACGAACTCTTCCGACCTCGCCTGACCACCACACACCCTCTCACGATATGAAACACCCACCACCACCTTAGCCGTGCTTTGGAGAAGCTCCTAAAGTATTTTAATGTGGTTGTGAGGCTATTCTTGTGATTTTAGGTGTTCACCATTCGTCGTCGCCACCGCCTTCATTCGCAGTCTACCTGTTGTTCGCTCGAAATTAGGTTTTAAATCATTGCGTTGTAGTATAGTCGAAATCTCACGAAAAACAGATAATATTTATTTCTCAAATTTGAAGTCCGAGATCAAACACAAGGAACAAGTAGGAATTCACACACTAATATCAAATAAAATGTAATTGAGCATAAAATTTAAGCCAAATAAATTACTAAAAAATGATAATCAATATAGAACATGAGTATAACAAGAATTTGACATGATAAAAAGAAATCTATAACAAAATAATGGTAATTTAAATCACCAATTATTGAGTATAGTTATATGTATACAAAGGTAATCAATAATGCCACAGTAATTAGGACTAAATCAATCAAATATCCGCATAGTAGCGAATGCTACAATAATCAGACGTCTTCTTTGGAGATCAGACACCTTAAATGTTCAACTACTACAGTGCCTTCTTCTTTGTTTCTTCTTCTTTCTCTTCTCTCTCTCTTTCCTTCTTCTCTTCTTCAACAGCCCTGTGCTTCCTTTAGTTCTTCTGTGTGCCTCTTCTTCTTCTGCCTTAATTTCTCTTCTTCAAGCATAGGGGAAAGGGTCTTCAGATTTTGGCTAACTGTTAGCCAACTTCCCAGAGAGCAAAACCCTCCCCTACCCCGCACAGACTCTCCTCTCTTTCTCTCCTAGGGTCACGCTCTCCCAGAGCCTCCAACAGTACCGAGTTATCGAGTATTTAGACCTAGAGCACACCCGGGTCCAAGGCTGCGGGCATGGGTCGCAACTGAGTGCGCGGGCATAGGCGGGTTAACAGGTCAGAGCCAGGCCCGCGTGGTGGTGACACGGGTGAGGCGAGTGGGTAAGGAGGACCTCACCCTCATGTGTTAGGAGACGATAAGCCCCAGACACTTTTTCCTCTTATTGCACTGCAGATGCTTTTCAGCAACTGATGTGGGACTGAAGTCCCATGCTTCCTCTTCACGTACAACTGCAGGGCTCCTTCCTTCAATTGCTACAACTCACAAGGTCAAGGCCTCCAATTGACCTCGCAGGATAGTCCCATACGTGATTTCGCACAGCCTGGGTTGAGCACCTGGAGCAAGTGGGTGCTATAGCAAGCTCCAAGCTTGCTCGAAGCACAGCGTCAATGGCGGGCTCAACCTGGTACCTGAAACTCAAGAAAAAGGGCCTTACGACCGCGTTAGATGGTTCAGCAAGATCGTCGTGGGACGATGAAGGTGGTCGTGGTGATTTTAGGGTGAATTGAGGTGTGTGGTGGCTAGCGAAGGTCAACGAAGGTGGATGGCGATGGATTTATTCGGTGGGTGATTTGGGTGAGCGAAGTGGTAAATAAGGAGAGGGGTTTTGAAGAGGGTGGAGAGGTGAAGGTTGTGGACTTGTCGGCGAGGTGGATAGAGGTGCGTAGCGGTGGAAACACCTTACCAGAGGAGTGGCTGGAGACAGGGAAGACGGAGGTGAGCAGCAACGTCGAGGGCTATTTTTGAGGTTTTTGGATATAAAACTAAACCAAAGAGCTAAGCGACTTAATATAACCTAATCTAAACGGACAAACAGGGGAGAACAACATTGGCATTAGTAGGTTGGAGCTAGGGAAGAAGGTGCTCCGATGATGGGAACGGCAATGACGCGAAGGTAGAAGAGCTCCTACTAGTACGGCTAAGAGCGGGCGAGATAAAGAAAGAGAATTCAGCCACTGGTTTTGTGAACGGATGACGAAGGAGGCCAGGAAGGGTCTCCGTAGCTTGTGGAGCTTCGCAGCCGAAGAGGAGAGAGGAAGAGGAGGGTTTTCGGTTGGAATTCAAGCTTAAGAGCACAGCCGTGCCCTGGAGATCTTTTTATAGGGCTCATAAGGGGGATTGTCGCCGAAGTAGGAAACCCAAATCTCTCATGTGTTCGCATGAGAGATTGTGAAGGTTATGGAGTTCATGGATGGATTCATAGGGAAGAGGACTCCTCAAAGAATCTCCCTTCCAATTTTGGAAATGATTGATTGAATAAAGAAGTTATCTTCAATCAAAAATCACCAGAGAAGGATTCCTTCGCGATAATGGCAGATGGACCTATTTGCAAAGAGTGACGACAAAGATAGGGGCCTTTTTATAAGGATTTCAAAAGTTAGGGGCATGTGTGTGAGAGAAAAGACTCAGACTGGACCAAATTACAAACTATGTCAAGATGATCTCAGATTGCGCCTAAATTTTTGTATAAACCTAATTTAGACCCAAGGAATCCAATGGTAAAGTTAGATTTAGGTTTGACCAAGTTTGACTGGATAATTCATGCAAAAATCTAAATTATGGCAAACGTCAGTCTGAGATTATGTTTTAGGTCAAGACAGGTTCTAATGGTCAAATTGAAGGTACTAAACCCTAGAGAATATTTTTCTATGAATTTTAGAGGATTTAGGTGAATTTTATCTTAACCAGAACCTCATTTAATTAAGCGGGTCTGTCTTTAGGATTTCATAAGTTATTTAATTCTCAAAACACATGAAAATCCTTTTCTATTTGTTCTAACCCACTTGTTAGATATTTAAGGCCATTTGACCCTTAATTACCCCTTGAGAAAACCCGTGGTTGTACTGCATTCATGATATGATGGTAAAATTACAGTTTTAACCTGGTTTCTTGTCTTTCTCTCAGAATGATAATGCAATGAATTGCAATCCTCTGATGGTTATGTAGGAGCATTTAATGACCTAATCAGATTAAATTGAGCTAGTTATAGTTCATGATGGTGTTCCCATCACCTCCGGCTGCCAAACCTTCTGCCTCCAGGATCAGGAGATGTGGTTTCATCTCACATTGCCAACCGCGTCACCAATTGGTTTCCTAGCAGTAGCAGCATCTGCAATTGAAGGGCTTCACCTCTGCTACAGCTACGCGCGAAGAATCTAGGCGCTTTAGTCCCACATCGTGGGATCTCAGACTTAACGTAGCACATAAGTTGATTTTATACATAGTGCTTATCGCACAACACACGAGGGGTCAGGTCCCTCTTCACTTACACCTACTCACACCTCGTCTACCTTTACACCCGGTAGCCCTGGTCACCCGGATCCCTGATTACCCGATTAGCTGCCTAGGTTTAAGAGAGAAGAAAGAGGAGAAGACTTGTAAGAGAGCAAGGGTGGGTTTTGCTCTCTATGGTTCTACTCCAGGTGCGCCTAACATTTAGGTTCTATGAGGGAGAAGAAAGGAAGGCTCATGCAGAAGGTTTGAAAAAGAGAAGGAAAGAAGAAGAAGAGAAATAAAGAGAGGCTTTGAGAGCCTTGATCACTTAAGTTGTATGATTAATACATCTGTCATCTGATTGAGAATTACTTGAATTATTGTTGAATAATTTAAGTACTATAGTTTACAATTTGAATTTTGATTGAGTAATTGCATGCATGCTTAATTAAGAGGATTAGTGGTGATCTAAATCACCATTTTTTTTATTCTCTTTTCTTTTTGTTCCATGCAATCTCTAGATACATTGGATTTCATTGAATAACTAATGTGACAGGTTATTATTTATTAAATATCTGCTTAAATGCTCAATTGATTGTGCTCATTTATTCTGAATGCACTTAATGTTGTGAATTCCACATTTGCTCCCTGTGTTCAACCTCGGACTCTGATGCGGCGGAGATTCGTCGTGAAAAGATTTGAGTTTCGAAACCTGTCGTCCTAGTTCAATTCGCAAGAAAATCTGTCGATCAGATAATATTTATAACCAAAACTCGAAAGGAGTCCCGAGTCAAACACGGGGAGGCAAACGTTTAGTTTGAAAAAATCCACATTTTGCTTTTATTTCTTTTTGTCGTTCTTATCTTTTATAATTTTTTTATATTTATATAAAGCAAGAGAACAGGTCGAGGAAAACTTTATCTACTTGCCAAAATAATGCAAAGAGAGGAGAGGAGAGAAACACTCATGGATTTTTAATCAAATGTTTATTACAAGAAAGTAGGAAAACTACACTACAAAAGCGCAAAGATAGAGATAGGTGAGAAGAATTCCCCCCGATGATCGTTTGGAGGATAGCTCGCTCTGACGGTGCCCCGAAGAAGGTGGTGAGGAGTGGGATAAGGGAGAACAATGGCGGAGGAAGGAGGATGGGGCAGGACGTCATCACGGCGAGGATCTTCTTCCGGAAGGAGGTGAGAGGACGGCCGCGAGATGCTCCACGATTGGTGATAAGAGGCAGGAAAATATTTGATTCTACTCTAAAGGAGCTTCGCCAACTTGAGACAAGCTCTCTCTAGAGCCTTGGAGGTGGTGAGGAGAAGAAAGAGATGAAGAATAGGAGGGATAGGGGTCCTACAGAGGCGAGCTGGGCCATCCATCTTCTTTCCTTTGTAGGGGCTGCTACAGAGGTCGGATTGAATCAATTTTCACATTGTTGGGCTACGATCGTTGACCCAAATCCATCCGTGCAGTCGGATTTGTCGTTTAAATATCTTGATTGCGCCACCTAGTCCCTCAATCGTTAATCTTCCTCGGATTGCATATGGTGCTACAGGACTCCGATCAAGGTGATTTCAAAGACGTTGGACTCCGATTGTCGTCCTAATCAGATCCATACGGCCGGATCGTCAATCCGAGACTCTGAATTAAATCTCCTCTCCTGGACATAAAGGATGCAATTAACCTAAAATATACACAAACTACTCTAAATGCAGGATGATGCATGCTATGCAATATTTATAATATGAAATGCCTATCTATACCTAGAAACATGCATAAATGGGCATTTTAACCTACATGGATGTGTCTACATCATACACCCATGCCTATCTTTTGCTAGTCTCTAGCAAAATTAAACTGCATGCTATGTATAAAAGTAGAATTAGGACAAGATTGCTTAGGCCTAAGTTGTTTATTAACAATAGAAATTTTCAATTAAGGTCCTAAACTACGAAAACTCAACAGTACCCGGGTGTCTGCCAAAATGTAGACCTCCCAAGTCCTTGCCTTATTTGAAAAGAGAAGATACATTTTTTTGCTTTTTCATCTTTTCTAATTTTTTTAGACTTTTGGAGTTTGAGAGTTTTGGGATAACTTTTTACAGCTACCCGACTCGCCCAAGACTCGAAAAGGACTCTAAGTGCTAAGCATCTTGTGAAAGGGTGATAGACTCACTAAACGACCATTAAAACAAACTTTAGGTTTCTACAACCCTAGGTGACCTTAAGAGTTTATGCTTAAAGGTTTATCTTTCTAATCTGTAGCTTTCTCCCCAACACAAGGGTGAACCAAGTGTATATCTCCCCGATTTATTATACTTCCCCGCTTCTTTCCTAAGTGTTTTGGAAATTATTTGTTCATTTTTGTGAGTTGGGCTTTAAACAACTGGCCAATGGGCAGTTACTTATGGCAACTTGCCAGCCATACTCGTGCGGCGAAGTATGATTTTTTTTTCTATTTTTATTTTTCTCCTTTTTCTAGTTTTCTATTTTTTTTATTTTATTTTTTAGCATCATTTTTTTCTTTTTCAAGGTAGGTGGTTTTCCTGATCTAAAATTTATCTAAAAGCAGTATAATAAGTATGATCATATAGCTAAGCTTTGGATAACCAGCCAATGGCTGTTACCCACGATAACTTACCAACCATACTATCCTAAAAAGTTCATTAGCTACCTAATTTCTGTAAAAACCGTCAAAAAGTGAGTCAGTGCAAAAGAGTGTGCATATACTTAGACTTAAAGTCCCCTCAAATTAGAGGGTGGGTTGATAAGTTGTATACTTATCACCCCAATTTATTAACTAAATTAAAATAGAATTACTTGGTGAGGACTCGAGACTAAGTCCACATTTGAGTGGACACCCGGGCTGATTAAGCTCAAAGACCTGAAGAATCTAAGTGTTCAAGTCCTAGAGTATCATTTCCTAAAGTTAATAACTTCCAAATGCCTAAGTTCTTTTCTCTTAATTCTAATTTTTTTTGTATTTTTGAATTTATTTATTTTTTTTAAAGAAATGAAAATAAAATAAATTCTTCAAAGCTAACAAAATAATTTTAGGACTAAGTATCTACCCGTATGCTTAAATGATGCAATGTCCTCATTGTAAAAATAAAGACATGAAAAGGGTAGAATAACAAGATATCACCTGAGTTTTTTGATAATCCGATCAGCTCCACAGAGAACGTGGAATATACATACGTGCTAAATTTACTGCCTTTAGCTAGGCATGGTTCACAAGTAAAGAAGACATTAAAAATTCAAAAGTGCAGGTCAAAACTAGAATAAGAAAATTGATTTTGGGACCTACAAAGTGATGTCCACAGATGTGACCAGATTATGCTGCAGACCCATGCCCCAGGTCGAGTGGTTCTCAGGTTCTGGATGACAATCACCCAAAATCGGAGATTACTGTGCGTGAGGGGTCGGGCCTGCAGTTTGGTGGTGTGCAACCCAAGACTAAAGTGAAGCATAATGGGCAGATCTGATTCACTAAATTCGGATGTCCACTTAGAGTTCAGCTCAGGAAGATAGTCAATTATTCCGAACTTGGATTGTACATCGAAGATATCGTAAGGATACTAGTAAAATGTTCGTGGTTTTAGGTAAATAGGAACCTTTAAATTCAAAATTATGTTTCTCTCATAATTAACCTCCCAGATTTTCATTTTCACATTTCTACCCTCCAAGATCAAGGTTTCTGGGACCTCCAGATCATTGTGGCTAAATCAAACAATTGTGGCTAAATCAGGATTAACTTAGGCACAATGATCTCAAAAGTATGATCATTTGGCTCTTTGGGGTGCGGTTGAGGAATGAGGCCATTGATTGAATCATCCAGTAAATGAGGATTCAGATCCTCCAAGTTAACCCCAACTATATCACAATCTTCAATAATCAGGCTATCAAATGGTTCGTCATGCTCCTCGAGCCCATTTGTCTCACTAAAATCCTCTTCCTTAAGTTCAAGTGAGACTTCACTAAGAGATGCATCCCCCTCAGAATCAAAGAATTCATGATCCTCATTTATATATATCTCAAAGTCATATGTCATTTCAAGGTCCATGGAGACATTTTTCGTCGCTCCCTAGCTCAGGGATCTCGGGTGAAGCAATCAGTTCATCCTCAATTGGTTACTCTAGACCAACTTAATCATCTTCGGTCTTAGAACATGTATCCCCCTCGACAAGTGCCTGAGTGGGTTTAGACATTGGCTATCCTAAAGGGGGTTTGATCGCACAGGTTTTGCGTGCTTGAAATTGGGGTTAGGAGTAACCCATCATCGTAGTTGTAAAACTCGTAATCAAATATAATTTATACCGAAACTCCAAGAGAGTCCCAGGTCAAACATAGGAAGGCGACGTTTACTTTGTATGAAAATCGTGCTTCGATTTGTTTCTTTTTGGTGTTTTGTGGTTTTGTTATTTTTTTGTTTTTGAAATAAAGTTACAAGCAATCATAAAAGAGAGATGGAATTGAATATGATATATTGCATGAATGTCAATTACTTAATCTAGAAAACATAAAAAGAGGGGGAGGTGAGAAGAAATCTCCCGAAGCGACTATTCGATAAGACGACGGTGCCTGGTGGAAGCTCGGAGGAAGGAGTTGGGAAGTAGGACGACGGAGGTGAGATACGGGAAGATGTTGGGTAGAGGAAAGCTTCAACGTAGCTCTGGAATGGAGGGGAGAAAGTGGAGATAATCTGCTACCGGAATGGAGGTGGGAGAATGGCTTCAAGGTGACCTATGAATGGGGATCGAAAAATGGAGGAGTATTTGGTGGGGTAGAGTTTCGTTACACTAATAGGAGCCTTGGGAGCTTGAGAGCAAACTCTTATAGAGTGTTAGTAGGCTTGTTAGAGCTTGGGAGTAGATAGGAGTAGAGTAGGTAGAGATGGCTTAAAAGGGAGGGGATGTTGGTCCTTCTATAGTGGATGAAAAGAGGCTAGAATAGGCATGGGACCATTAGTGACCTCCAAGTAGTCGCTGTAAGTGTTGCTATAGGCAGCTCACGCCCGCTCACGCTCACAGCTGGCCTTACTGGCGTGCAAACAATTAGCGATGGCTATAAGTGTCGCTATATGTCTGCCAAGCTGTCCCTGAAGGCTGGTGCCAACCGAGCACGCGCCCGCCCATGCGAGCTGCGTTGTCCCACCTCATCAGCACAGATTGCGCAGAGGCCTTGCTGGCGTGCGCGCGCGCGTTGCCGTTGCGTGCTGGCACTGCGTTGCCGCTGTTGCTGCATGTGTGCGTATGCGTTGGCTGCATTAGGCACCGCTGGTTTGAGAATGGGGGGGCTACAGGGATTCAAACCCACACCCCTCCCTTGCGATCCAACGCTTCCATCGTTGCGCCACGTCCGCAAGTGTGCCACGAGGATGAGTTGAGGCCACGTGGTGAGGGCAGCTCTTAGCCATTGGATTTTCATCCAATGGCTGAGATCACTTGTTGGGTTGCCCCTAGAGATGTGGCGGGTGACTTTGGGCACTCCAGATGGTGACACATGGCACCATCTGGACCGTCCACCCTTCATTGCTTGCAGAGGATGCCACGGTGCTCAAATCGAGGTGATTTCTACATTGTCAGACTACGATTGTCGCTCTGGATCCATCCATATGGTCGGATTTTTCATCCGAAGTCCGTAAGGATGTCGCATTGCCTCCTGGCCATATAAAATGAAGGAATTAATATACAAAACATACAACTATCCTAAATGCCATGCAATGGATGCTATGCAATATTTATAACATGAAATGCAATGCTAAGCCTAGGAACTATCATAAATAAGAATTTTATCATTAATTCATGTGTGTTTATCATACCCCCATGCTTACTTTTTGCTAGTCCCCAGTAAAATTAGCCTAAATGCTATTTATAAAAGTAGAATTAGGATTCGATCTCTTAGGCATAATTTGTTGGTTGTTTTAGGAACTTTCAACCCAAGACCTGTTTACGAAAACTCGACAGTGCTTGGGTGTCTGCCAGAATGCAGGCCGTCCAAGCCCTCGCCTTATTTGGGAAGAAAAAAAAAATTTCTTGTTTTTCCTCTTTTCTAATTTTTTTTGTACTTTTGAAGTTTGAGAGTTCTAGGATAACCTTTTACGGCTACCCAACTCGCCCAAGACTCGAAAAAGACTTAACTGCCAAGCATCTAGTAAAAAGAGTGAAAGACTCACTAGGCGGCCATTAAAACGGACTTTAGGTTTCTACGACCCTAGGTGACCTTACCTAGAGGTTTACTTTTTCGAGTGGTACCTTTCTCCCTACTTTTATTTATGGGGTCAACATAAGAGTGAACCGAGTGTATATCTCCTCGGTTTATTCTACTCCCCGCTTCTTACCTAAGTGTTTTGGAAATTATTGTGCTTTTTTTTTGTGAGTTGGGTTCTGGATGATCGGCCAATGGGCTATATTACCTACGATAACTTGTCAACTATACTCGTGCGGTGAAGTGTGATTTTTTTTAATTTTTTCCCTCATTTTTCTTTTTTTTTCTTTTTTTTTTAAATAGGTGGCTTCCCTGATCTAAGATTTACCTAAAGGTAGTACAATGAAAATGATCTTGTAACTAGGCTCTGAACAACCGGCCAATGAGCTGTTATCACCGACAACCTGCCAGTCATACCACCCTAGATAGTTCATTAGCTACCCAATTTATGAAGAAACCACCGAAAAGTGAGTCAGTGTAAAAAAGTGTGTAGATACTTAGGCTTAATGTCCCCCCAAATCAGAGGGTGGGTTAATAAGTTGCATACTTATCATCCAAATTTATTTACCAAATTAAAATGAATTTTAATTGGCGAGGACTCTAGACTAAGTCCACATTCGAGTGGACACTCAGACTAATTAAGCCCGAAGACCTGAAAAGTCTAAGTATTCAGGCCTCAAAGTATCAATTCCTAAAGTTTACAACTCCTAATGCCTAAGTTCTCGTCTCCTAATTCTATTTTCTTTTTAAATAACAGGAAATTACTATTACAGCTGACAAAAGGATTATAAGATATATCCACCCCCCATGCTTAGCTATTGCAATGTCCTCATTGTTAAAAATGCAGGCATGCAGGAGAGTAGAAGTGGAAGAATAGCACCTGATTTCCGTGGGATTCTGGTCAGCTTGGAATAGTCTTTACACATGCTGAGTTTAGTGCCTTTAGCTAGGCGATGATCGGCCCGCAATGGTTAAGGCAAGGTAGACGGGTTCAGGGAGCATATGATCAACAAAAGGTTTGAGACACTGTCCGTTGACCTTGAAGATATTACATGTCTTTGTGTCAGAGATTTAAACGATCCCGTTAGGGAAAATCCGCTCAATAATGAACAGGTCATCCCACTTAGACCTGAGTTTTCCGGGGAGAAGCTTCAATCGAGAATCGAAAAGCCAGACCTTCTATTTCAGCTCAAAGCTCTTACGTGAAATCATCTGGTCATGGAGAGCTTTGGTCCTTGCCTTATAGATTCTAGTATTTTCATAAGCATCATTTCGAAGCTCCTCCAACTCAGATAGTTGGAGTTTCCTGGTTTTCCCGGCCAACTCTAGGTCAAAATTACATTTCCTGATAGCCCAAAATGACCGGTGTTCAAGTTCTACGGGTTAGTAACATGCCTTACCAAACATCAAACAAAACGGAGACATACCGATAGGCGTTTTGTATGCCATACGATAGGCCCAAAGAGCATCATCTAGCTTTTGGGTCTAATCCTTCCTATCAAGCCTAATGATTTTCTGCAAAATGTTTTTGATCTCCCAACTAGAGACCTTGGCCTGTCCATTCGTCTGAGGATGGTAAGGCGTGGAAATCCAATGATTCGCCCCGTACTTCCCCAGTAAATTTTGAAATTGGGCATGAGTGAAATATGTGCCACCATCATTGATAATTGCTTGAGGAACCTCGAACCGACTGAAGATATTTTTCTTCACAAAATCAATGACCACCTTGTGGTCATTGGTCCGGGTGGGAATTGCCTCAATTCATACGGACACGTAATCAACAGCGACCAGAATATACTGGTGTCCAAATGATGGAGGGAAGGGTCCAATAAAGTCGATGCCCCAAATGTCGAAAATTTTGACGGAAAGTATTTGGTTCAGGAGCATCATATCTCTCTTAGCCATGTTCCCAAGTGTTTGGCATCGGTGCACGACTTTGAGAATTCCTAGGTATCCTTAAATAATGATGGCCAATAGAATCCAGATTGTAAGATTTTTGCTGCTATTTTTTTCCCGAAAAAGTATCCACCACATGTAGATGTGTGGTAGAACTCAAGTATGCTATGGGACTAGATTTTCGGGATGCATCGACAAATAATCTGGTCTGCCGAGGAGGTACAGCTCAGGATCATCCGAAAAATAATATTTGGCCTCAGACACAAGTCTATCTCGTTGTTGTTTAGTCCAATCCTAGGGAATTTGACCAGCGGCCAAATAATTAACGATATCCGCAAAAAAGGGGGGTTCAAATACCCAAGACTGTAAGGATAGTCTCATCCAGAAAAGTATCAGAGATTGGGACATCCAGATGAGGAGAATCAATCAGGATTCTCAAGTGGTGATCTGCCACTACATTTTGTGCCCCGACTTTATCCATGATTTCAAGATCGAATTCTTGAAGCAACAGAATCCAACGAATAAGCTGGGGTTTGGCATCCTTTTTGGCCAAGAAATGTTTCAAGGTCGGGTAGTTGGTATAGATGATGACACGAGAACCTAAAAGATAAGCCATGAACTTTTCTAAAGCAAAAACTACAGCTAGCAATTCTTTTTCAGCAACAGTGTAGTTCCTCTGGGCCTCGTCCAAAGTCTTGCTAGCGTAGTAAATCACAGAGGGCTGTTTCTCAATCTTTTGACCCAAGACAGCCCTGACGGCATAATCAGATGTGTCAGCCATAATCTCAAATGGGGTTGTCCAGACCAGTGGTTGCAACACCAGAGCATAGGTGACTGTCGTTTTTAATAAATCGAATGTCTTACGGGATGATTCATCAAACTCGAACGACGTGTCTTTAGCCAGAAGGTTACTCAAGTGTTGAGCAACCTTCGAGAAGTCCTTAATGAATCTTCTGTAAAAACTCACATGCCCAAGGAAAGAACGGATCTATTTTACAGATGTGGGTGGAGGAAGTCTAGAGATAGCATCCACCTTAACTTTATCAAACTCAATACCCTAACTTGAGACCACATGACCCAAGACAATGCCTTCCTGGGTCATAAAGTGGCTCTTTTCCCAGTTAAGGACCAACCGTGTTTTGATGCATCTCTGGAGGATCAATTCCAAGTTAGCTAGGTAAGACTCAAAAGAATCTCCAAAAACGAAGAAATCATCCATGAACACCTCAAGACAATCTCCCACCATGTTAGAAAAGATGGTTAGCATGCACCTTTGAAAAGTCACAGGTGCATTGTAAATCCCGAAAGGCATTCTACGGAATGCAAAGGTTCCGTAGGGACATGTGAAGGTTGCCTTTTCCTGGTCTTCAAGATGGATAGGGACTTCGTTATATCCCGAATAACCATCCAGGAAGCAAAAGTATTTTTTCCCGGCTAACCTTTCAAGGATTTGATCGATGAATAGCAAGGGAAAGTGATTCTTTTTAACTGCTGTGTTCAGCTTCCTACAGTCAATACAAACTCTCCAAGTAGAAGTTGAACGAGTAGTGAAGGTTTCCCCTTTCTCGTTAGTCGTAACGATTATTCCCGCCTTCTTGGGTACAATTTGAACGATGCTAACCCATGGACTATTCGAGATTGGGTAAATAATCCTAGCATCAAGCCACTTGATTATCTCCTTCTTAACCACTTCTCGCATATTCGAGTTTAGTCTCATTTGCATCTCGCGAGAAGGGTGGGATCCATCTTCCATAAAAATACGATGATTACAATAAGATGGCTCAATCTCCCTAAGGTCATGGATGGTCTAACCAATTACCTCCTTGTTATTATTAAGAACCTTAATTAACCTCGATTCTTGCTTCTCAGTCAGATCAGCACTAATGATCACAGGGAGCGTGTTTTCAGGTCCTAAGAACTCATATTTCAAATTTTTAGGCAATGGTTTCAATTCCAGCTGAGGTGGGTTTAAAATAGAAGGTAGGGAGGATGCTGACAAAAATTCACCAGGATAATCTAGTGGAAGAGGCTGGGAATGAACAAAATCAACAGCCTCTTCAGGATGTGGCAAGTCTACCACGGAGGGTTGTGGGTTGGGTTCGCTAAAGCTGGTGGAGTCCTCGAGTGCACTGATTGTCATGCAAGTCTCAAGATCCTGATCCTCGAGCTCCTCACTGAATCCACAATCCTCAAATCCTCTTATCGCCTTAAAATTATCTAGAGTTAATTTCTTATCCCCAAAGGCGATCTCTATACTACCGCTTTCACAATTTATGTTGGCCTTAGCGGTAGCTAGGAACAGATGCCCCAGAACAATGGGCGTGTTCCTCAAATCGTTAGGTACATCCATGTCAAGGACGAGGAAATCTACGGGAAAATAGAAATCTTTGATCTTGACAATTACATCCTCAATAACGCCTCTCGGTGTGGTAACCGAACGGTCTGCTAATTGTAACATTACTGAGGTTGGCCTGAGTTCACCTAACCCAAACCTCTCATAAAGAGAAGTAGAAATTAGATTGATAGATGAACCTAGGTCCAATAGTGCCCTAGATCAAGGGGGCACCTAGATCTTTCTTCTTTTAAGGAAGGTGATGTAGGATAACAGAACTTGCCTGCTCAAAGAGAATTACCTTCCTCGGAGTGGGTTCTCTCGGCTTATGCTTTTGGGTACACAATTCTTTCAAGAATTTAGCGTAAGCCGGGATGTGCTTAATAATATCGAGGAGCAGAATATTTATCTCTACGCTCTTCAATAAATTCAAGAGCTCCTCGTTGCTATCTATGGTTTTCTTCTTCTTGGTTTTCAATAGGGCATCAAGGAACGGGATATGGGTGGTATTTTAGATTTCTGATCCCTGGGCCTTATTGTCTTCTTCAATCTCCTCCTTCTCTCTCTCAAGCTCCCCAGGGTTTTGACTTCTAAAAGGTAATTCAGGGTTCTAGGTCAGCTTCCCACTTCTCAACGTGACGGAGTTTGCAGAGGCATATGGGTTTGGGTCTTGAGGTGGGGTAGTGAAGATTGGAGGACCTTGGTTGGTCATATAACAAGAAGAAGAAGATGAGGGACCAAGCTCAACCACCTGAGCATGTGCGTGTGGGTCCCTTTAATTCTCATACCCTTGGGCTCTATTGCCTTGATTTTGCACATTGCGCGGGTTGGGTACGGATTGAGATGGTAGAGATCCAGGTTGTCGTGTGTTAGCACTTAACCCGGATTGCAAGTTATCCAATGATGTCTTCATTTGCTCCATAAGCTAAAGCATGGACCCTTGCATTTCTACCATCTGCCAGTTTAACTCAGCTTGCCCTGCGGATTGTTGGGCATTCCAAGATGGCTGAGTAAGATGGCTGAGTAACCGGTATCGGGGGCAACTAGATGTATACTTGACCCTGACCCATAGGTCTTTGAGATGTATAGTTGCTGGGTCGAGTTTGGGTCTATTGCCACTGACTTTTACAGGAGAAGTTAGAGTGGTTCTTCCAACTCGAGTTATAAGTGTTGGAATATGAGTTGGACCTAACATTCTCCTGCATTGCATACGCATCCTCATAGGACGAGGATGGAGAGAAGGAAGGATCAGAAAAGCTGGATCAAAGGCCCCAATTTTGAACCCATAAGGTTCCAAGAAATCCTGGCTCACATGTTGATCGATACAAGTTGGTTCACAAACTCCTGCCCCGTGGGAGCTCGTGAGGAATGGAATCCCGAATTCTGGGATTGAGTAGGTGTAGAAGTGTTTCCTGAAATCCCAGACATCCATTCTTCCATTCTCTTAGCAACCAAGTCCATGTTATCTAATTTATTACAAACCAATTCCATGTCAAATGAATGAGAATCCTAGATCTCATTAGCACTTGACCTCGGTTGTTGGAACCAATTGAATGCATCCTTGGAGGCGTGATTAATTGAGTTCACGCACATTTCCTCAAATAGGTCGTATGCGCTACCTGCATCCCTGTTGAGGAAATTGCCTCCGTAGGAGGCGTTCACATGATTACGGAGTTGCTCAACCAACCCATGATAGAAAATCTGCACGAGTTGCCATTTCGGCACCTCGTGGTGTGGACAATTCCTCAAAAGTTCCTGGAATCGCTCCCAGGCACCATGAAACAATTCCCCCGGCCACTGGGCAAAAGTGGTAATCGCCCGTCGCAAGGCATCGGTCCTTCCGATAGAGAAGAATTTCTTCAAGAAAGTCAACTTAAGAGCAACGCAAGTTTCTATCGACCTTTGTATGGTTCGGTACCAATGTGTGGCTTTATCTCTGAGAGAATGGGGGAAGAGCCTCATGATCATTTGCTCTTCGTTCACATTCCTTGCTTTGGTGGTCTGAACCAAAGTGATCAGATTTTCCAAGTGCTGGAATGGGTCCTCCGAACTAAGCCCATGAAAATGCTTAATCAAGCTTAAGACTTGGGGCTTGATTTCTATGTCCTCAGCAAGAATCATGATGCTGGGACGATCCCCATAGTTTGGAGGATCATAAAAATCCTTCAAGTGCCGAGTGCTCTGACCATTCATACATTGGAACCATTACTGCATCTGCTGCATTTCTTCCAACTGCCTCTGAATTAGTTCCTGCTGGTTCAGGGGTGGGAGAGATGGTTGTTGATCAACCATGGGATCTACTTGGCTAAAGCTCAACCTCAGCCTCTGGGAATGGTCTAAAGGTCCTTCCAATCTAGGATTCAATGACCTCCTTCCAAGCATACACTAGAAGGAAGTCAAAAGGATGGGGAAGAGAAGGAGCCATGCAGCACAAAAATACAAGCTTGTCCTTAGGTTGGGTAGCCTAAAGGTCTACAAACTCTCAGAATCCATCCTAAGATTATGGACGATTTACTCTACTTATGTCCAGGCAATCCAACTAGTTAGAAGGAGTGACTGGGGAGAAGGTTCTTCCTTTCTCTTATGCCTCTGGTTCTTAGTGTAGCCCCCAGCCACAGGTGTTTGACGCTACTCCCTTAGCTAGACATCAGATAGACTAGTATAAGTAGGTTAATCGTGAATAATCTCAATCTGAATCCCATAGAGCGAACCAATCCTTTGGGCCAACGTCTACTCAACTTTAGTTAGGCTTGAGACAATGGTTCTTCTGGAATGTGATGGGCCCTTAATGGGTTGTGTCCTTAATGATTTGTTTGAGAATGTGTGAATGTGCACAACCAAAAGATTTTCAAGCAAGATTATTAATGATGAGGTGAGTTTTAGTGTTCGAATCTTGCTTAATAGCTTTTAGGATTCAAATATTAGGTGTTTTCAACCAAGTTTTGTGAGGCAAACTAAGTTTGTGTTTTAAAAGCACGTGTTCAAGTATTTTCCTTTAGAAATCAAGAAAAATATGGAGTGCCTGGCTTGACCTAGTTATTGAATCCTATGGGACAACTACAAAATGAACCTCTTTTAGATTAGGTGGTGCGGCCCAAACAATTCAATCAATCAGCTCAAATGCAACACCGATTAAAGCACACAAAAAGGTGGTTAACTTAATATGATTTGTACTCTTTTATGTGTTGAATTCATGTACCGAGTTCACAGGTCGGAATCCCGATTGAGTGGATGAAAATCAAGTCAGGTTATGTGCCTCTGATATGAGTGTATAAAGTGTGTAAATTGATTCATCTCATAGAAAGTATCCTTTTATTTTTTTTTATAAAATGTAGGTGAGATGGGTGAAGGTGGCAAACAAAACAAACAAAGCCTATCCAAGGGTTTATGCAAACACCTAAGTAGATTAGGTCTTGGTTATGATTGTGATGAAATGAACTAGTGGGGGGGAATGTGGGGGACACTTACAAAACACTCTACCCGCACTTTACTCCGGTCTACCGCACTTTGATGTCCATGCTAGGGTACCTGCAAAATAGTAGATCAAAGATAACTGGGGTTAGTGGTATGAAAATACAAAGAAGCACAGAAAATAATAAAGTAAATTTTGTTGCCTCCCCAGCAACGGCATCAAAATGATCGCATGGGCTTTGCGTGTTTCAAATTTGGGTTACGAGTAACCCATCATCATAGTTGCAAAACTCGTAATCAAATATAATTTATACTAAAACTCCAAGGGAGTCCCGAGTCGAACACAGGGAGGCAATGTTTACTTTGTATGAAAACCACTCTTCGATTTGTTTCTTTTTGGTGTTTCGTAGTTTTGTTATTTTTTGGTTTTTGAAATAAGGTGACAAGCAATCACACAAGAGAGATGGAATCGAATATGATATATTGCATGAATGTCAATTACAATAATCTAGAAAACATGAAAAGGGGGAGATGAGAAGAAATCTCCTGAAGCGGCTGTTCGGTGAGACGACAGTGCCTGGCGAAAGCTCAGACGAAGGAGTTGGGAAGCAAGACGACAGAGGTGAGATGTGGAAGGACGTCGGGTAGAGAAAAGCTTCAACGCAGCTCCGAAATGAAGGTGAGAAGGCGGAGATAATCTGCTACCGGAATGGAGGTAGGACAGCTCCAAGGCGACCTATGAATGGGGATGGGAAGATGGAGGAGTATTTGGTGGGGTAGAGTTTCGTTATACTAATAAGCGCCTTGGGAGCTTGAGAACAAGCTCTAACAGAGCATTGGTAGGCTTGCTAGAACTTGAGAGTAGGTGACAGTAGAGTAGGTAGAGATGGCTTGGAAAGGAGGAGGTGTTGGTCCTTTTATAGTGGATGAAAAGAGGCTAGAATAGGCATGGGACCATTAGCGACCTCCAAGTCGTCACTGTAAGTGTTGCTGTAGGCAACTCACGCCTGCTTATGCTCACA
Source organism: Thalassia testudinum (assembly GCA_037157565.1). Taxonomy (NCBI): domain Eukaryota; kingdom Viridiplantae; phylum Streptophyta; class Magnoliopsida; order Alismatales; family Hydrocharitaceae; genus Thalassia; species Thalassia testudinum. The sequence goes on along the minus strand of JAZHRO010000073.1, from coordinate 1,523,904 downwards.
ACTGGCCTTGCTGGCATGCGAACAATTAGCGACGGCTGTAAGCGTCACTGTATGTCTGCCATGCTGTCGCTGAAGGCTGGCGCCAAACAAGCACACGCTCGCCCATGCGAGGTGCGTTGTCTCGCCTCATATGCGCAGATTGCGCAGAGGCACTACTGGCGTGCGTGCTGGCATGTGCTAGCATGCGCGCGTGCACGCTGCTGGTGCATGCTGGCACAGCACTGTCACTGCTGCTGCATGCGTGCACATGCGCTGGCTGCATTGGGCGTCGCTGGATTGAGAATGGAGGGCGCTGCGGGGATTCGAACCTGCACCCCTCCTTTGCGATCCAACGCTTCCACCGTTGCGCCACGTCCGCAAGTGTGTCGCAAGGATGAGTTGAGGCCTTGTGGTAAGGGTGGCTCTCAGCCGTTGGATTTTCATCCAACGGCTGAGATCACTTGTTGGGTTGCCCTTAGAGATGTGGCAAGTGACTTTGGGCACTCCAGATGGTGCCACATGGCACCATCTAGACCGTCCACCCATCATTGCTTGCAGAGGATGCCACGATGCTTGGATCGAGGTGATTTCTATGCTATCAAACTGCAATCGTCGCTCCGGATCCATCCGTACGGTTGGATTTTTCAATCGAAATCTGTAAGGACGTCGCATTGCCTCCTGGCCATATAAAATAAAGGAATTAATATACAAAACATACAACTATCCTAAATGCCATGCAATAGATGTTATGTAGTATTTATAACATGATATGCAATGCTAAGCCTAGGAACTATCATAAATAAGTATTTTATCATAAATTCATGTGTGTTTATCAGGGTTCATCTTGAGAATCATCCCAAGATTAGACTAAGGCAACCACAAATTTTATCCTCAATCTTGATAATTTCCCAAGTAGAAACTCACCTGGGCCCCTATCTTTAACATCTTGGGGCAAATCCAATAAAGAGCTATTAAGCTCATCAATCATTTTTATCATAGGCTCCAATGCTTCAGTGCATGGTGTTGGCTGAACTTCTAAAGATTGTATGATGTTCCTCAAGTTAGCCAATACCTTGTCTTGGACCTGGTTTACCTGAACCGAATGGTTCGATTCAGGGTTGGGTGGGTTTGGGTTCAATCTAGGGGAGTCAAGATATTGAGGTTCTCAGGTCCCTCCCTGATAGTAGGTCATTTCGGGTTGTTCAAAGAATGGTGGCGACCTATATTCAATGGAATACTGGGGAGGGTAGGTGTTATAATCATCATATCCTTCCTATTTGTAGATCAGGTTAGTTTGATCATCAAAGGGTGGAGATCTATAGTCATTGTAAGCATCAGAAGGATAATAATCATAGTCTTGTTGTCTAGGATTAGGCCCTGGACAATGAAGTCCGGATTCAGATCTCCAATCAAAGCTATCCCGACTAGAAGATGGGTAATCATAGGTCAAGTCAGGATAGTAATCATTTTGAGGATAAGTGATGGTAGGAGGGTAGGATTGGAAATAAGAGTGATGTGGAAGAATACATGGTGAAACAGGAGGGAAAATAGACAAAGAAAGGTGTCCTACAATACAATCAACTAAACCTATCCTTAGGTGGGTTAGCCTACAAATCTACAGACTCTCAGTTCCTATCTTGAGATGACAGAAATGATTTGGTCTACTTCTATCCGGCCAATCCAACCATTTAGATGGGGGGCTGGGGAGAAGGTTCTTTCCTTAGCTTGCACCTTCGGTTCCTTTGATACCCCCCAACTGCGATCGTTTGATGCTACTCCTCTAGCTAGACATCAGATGGACCAGTAGAAGCAGATTAATCGAAAAAAATCTCAATCTGAGCCCCGAAGAGTGAATCAATCCTTAAGGCAAACATCTACTCAGTTTTAATTAGGCTTGGGATGATTATGTTCTTGGAATGTGATGGGTCCTTTAGATGGGTTGTGCCCTTAATGATCAGTTCAAATGTATGTGTGTGCACAACCTGGGTTTTCAAATAAAGTTATTCGATGATGTGTCTTTTAGGTTTAACCTTGTTTAGTAGATTTTAGGGTTTAATCGTTAGGTGTATTCAATCAAGGTTCAGTAGAACACTTCAAGTTTTAAAAGCACTGGTGATAATATATTCCTTTAGAAATCAGAAAATAATGTGGAGTGCCTGGTTCAACCTTAAAGATCAATCCTAAGTGGCAAGCTACTTAATAGATCGCTTTTATCTTAAGTGTTGCATCCCAAATAGCTCAATCAATCGGCTTATTGTACAACTTGATTAAGGCACACAAAATTTTAACATATTCAAATTTTCTACTCACTTATTTGTGTGTTGAGTTAAGGTGTACCAGATCCACAGGTCAGATTCCGATTAAGTGGTAGAATCAATGTAAAGTGGTGCACCTTAAGTCGAGAGTTGTGGGTGTTAATGTGTCTCTTTTAGTAAATCCCACAATCAGATAACCTTTTTTTAATTTTTTTAATTTATGTGGGTGGGAGAGATGAGGCGAAGTGACAATCAAACAACTAGATCTATTGTAGGGTTTATAAAAGCACCTACATTGATTTGAGTTTGCGTAATTATTGTGGTGAAATGAAATCTAGGGTTTGGGTGATGGGGATACACTTATAAAACCTTCATTCACACCTACATTGATTTGAGTTTGCGGAATTATTGTGGTGAAATGAAATCTAGGGTTTGGGTGATGGGGATACACTTATAAAACCTTCATTCACACTTTTCTCGGATCTAACCGCTCTAGCCTGCCTAGGAAGAGTACCTACAATCACAGTAGGATAAGAGAAAAAGTGAGATAAAAGTTAGGTAAGGAGAAAAAATGCAGGAAAAACCAAAGACCGTTGCCTCCCCAGCAATGATGCCAAAATGATGGGACGAGATTTGTCGCGAAAAGATTTGAGTTTCGAAACCCATCGTCGTAGTTCAATTTGCAAGAAAATCCTGTAGATTCCTACAGGAGGGTGGATATGCGTGACGTATAAAATGTGGAATAAAAAGATAATAATCTCACAAAAAGAGCAATCTCACAATGTACACAAGTATTTTTAGGTGGAAACCCAAACCGGGTGAAAACCACCACCTAACCCTCTCGAGTTAGGATTTCCCGATCAATTTAGTTGATCAAATCCACTATACAAACTACTTAAACGAGGGTAGTTCAACCTCAATTACAACCACACTACAAGTACGAGGGTAGCATTCCTCAACCCCTCCTCTTCACAAGGAGGATTTTGTCTTATAAAGGAGACGGGAATTCGCAACGCGAATGCCCAACAAAGAAAAATACAATAGACCTATAGAGCCAACAAAGTATATAAATGAAACTAGCTACCATAGGTGAAGAATCTTCCCTCAGGTGAAAGTGCATTGGCGTGACGATGCAGGTGCGTAAACTACGTAATGGCACAACGACGCTCTCGAAATCTTTAGCTGGAGAGCGGGTGCTTGAAGGATGTAGTGCTCTCAAGTGTAGGCTTAATGAACTAGGAGAGCAACTGCACTTAAAAATGATCTTCCTCGCTTGGACACAAAAGATGTGAAAATGCTATTCAAGGTGTGTCTTGGTGTATTTTTGCAAGGCAAGGGTCCTCTATTTATAGAGGGCCTAGGAAGGTTTTGAAAGTCCTTAGAAAGCTTCAGAAGCCCTTAGAAAGCTTCAGAAGCCGTTGGGGTTGAACCCAATCCCCGACAATCGCACCAAAATGTTTGATCGAAGCTTTCGTTGAGTTTTAAGGAAATTGAGTTGTAGTACAGTGAACAAATAGCTCTCAAACAAATAAAATTTATAACTTAGAATCTACAATGGAGTTTTATGTAGACACATCCATTTAGGTTAAAATGCCTATTTATGCATGTTCCTAGGCGTAGATATACATTTCATATTATAAATATTGCATAGCATGGATCATTATGCATTTAGAGTAGTTTGTGCATATTTTAGGTTAATTGCGTCCTTTTATGACCAGGAGAGGATATTTAATTTGGAGCCTCGGATTGATGATCCGACCGTACGGATCTGATCAGGACGACGATCGAGATCCAACGCCTCTGAAATCGCCTTGATCAGAGTCCCATAGCACCATATGCAGTCTGAGCAAAATCAACGACTGAGCGACTAGGTGATGCAATTCGAAGCTTTAAACAACAAATCCGACCGCATGGATGGATTCAGGTAGACGATCGTAGCCCAACAGTGCGATAATTGACTTAATCCGACCTCTGTAGTAGCCCCTACAAAGGAAAGAAGATGGACGGCCCAAATTGCACCACGTGGTGCAACCCAGGCTGCCCATGCACACGCACGCACTATCGCATGCACATAGTAGCTCGGGCGCACACGTGTGCGAGGAGGCATGCACGGGTGGAGGCGCACAAGGCAACAAGCACGTGCACGCAGCAGCACAACGTGCAGTGTGCGGGCGTGCGAAGGCACAGCGAGCGCTTAGCGTGCATGCATGCGCCAGAGCAGCGACAGTGTAGGCACAAGGCTGTCTTCAGCAACGTTTATGGTGAATTTTCAGCGGTGTTTATGACCGTCACTAAATTTCCTATATATATTGATCCTTTCGTCCACTATAAAAGGACCCCTATCCCTCCCATTCTTCTTCATCGCTTCCTTTTCTTCTCCTCACCACCTCCAAGGCTCTAAAGATAGCTTGTCCCTAGCCCGAGATGCTCATCTAGAGTAGATCAAATATTTTCCCTCCTCTCATACACATTTGTGGAGCATCCTACTGCCATCCTCTCATCCCCTTCCAGAAGAAGATCCTCGCTGCGATGACATCTTGCCCCGTCCTCCTTCCTCTGCCGTCGTTCTCCCTCGTCCTGCTCCTCACCACCTTCTTCGAGGCGCTGTCAAAGCGAGTCGTCCTCCAAGCGACCGTCTAGAGGGATTTTTCTTACCTATCTCTATCTTTTTGCTTTCGTAGTGTAGTTGTCTTACTTTCATGTAATAAACATTTGATTAAAAATCCATTATTGTTTCTCTCTCTCTTTCTCCTTCTCTCTCCCTCTCTATATTATTTTTGCAAGTAGATAAAGTTTTCATCAACTTGATCTCTTGCTTGATAAAAATACAAAAAATTATAAAAGATAAAAACAACAAAACGAATAAAAGTGAAATGTGGATTTTCTCGAACCAAACGTTTGCCTCCACTTGCTCGACCTGGGACTCCATTTCGAGTTTCGATTATAAATATTATCTGATTGATGGATTATTGGTGTTAGAGCACCACGATTGTTTATTTTGATGATAACAAAACACATGTTATTTAACATTTGCACTTGTAGTTTTAGATTTCAGATTAATTGCAAATGGAGACGTATTTAGACAGAGTTCGAGCTCACATCCATGACAGATTGGAGGAGCTTGACGGAAATCAGAGGAGCTTCACGAGGAGCAATAGCCTGAAGAAGCGTGAAGACAAGAATAGGATAGATTTCCTTTTATCTTGTTCTATGTAATTTTGTTTCTTTGTTTTGCTCTTTATTTCTTTCTTACATCTTATGTTAAAGAGCCTCAAAGAACCCTTAAAGTAGTCCTAGGAACACCTGCACAACCCTAGGATACTTAGGTTTTCTGTAGATATCTTAGAAAACCAAAATAGAGTTCTGACAGCCTAATCAAACGTCTAATTTAGAAATCAGATGTCTAATAGTGACTTTTAAGATGTCTGACTATTGACTCAGACATCCAAAAACTTAGGCTGGACTTTGTAGCTTCTGTCTGATGAAATCAGATGTCCAGACCATAATCTAGACGTCTTAGAAGACATTTGTTGTTTGTGCCAGACGTCTAATTAGTGGAACGTTGGCTTCCTATACAAACATTGAGGGAAATGACCGTTAGACTTATATCAGACGTCTGTAGAGCACCCCAAATGTCTGATATGTAACCGTTTCGCCTTGACTGACCCAAAATATCCTTTGTAAGATTTCTTAGCCATTAAACTATCTTGGAAATCCATTTCCGTAGTACCATAAGTTTTCATACGTCTGATAACACTTCATCTTGGGGTGATAATTCTGTTAAATATGGCCTATCTTAAGAATAAAATGCACAGATAACACAACATAAGTAGAATGAGAGCATTGCATGCATCATACATCAAGATTGCTTATAAAATAGTATTAATGGCCATTTGTATGAGCACTTGTCAAAGCAGGCCTCAGATGAGCAATCGGACCACACGGATGGATTCAGAGCGACGAATGGAGTCCAACAGACTCAAAATCGACCAAATCCGACATCCGGAGCTCCTACAATGGGCCCAAGAAGTTCTGACCATTAATCTGATTATCAATGGCCCACAGCGTGCCACGTGGTGCCCGCTCGCCATGTCCAGATCGCTACCCGCTTCCACCTTCACCCGGAGGACAAATCTCAGCCGTCGATCTTCGATCGATCGGTTGATTACCGCTCGCATGCCCACCCTAGCCGGGACAAAGCAGCGGGCGCAGCGCAACAGTTGGAGTGCGCACCCGTGCTCACGCGACACGGGTTCGAATCATGTGGAGCTGAAATGCGGAGATGACGCACGCAGGTGAAATTGGGCCACCCGATCAGCAGTGGACAGACGCGATCGTGAGACGTGAAACCCGCAGATGTGCCCTGACTAGACCCGCACGATGACGCGGGCGCAAGGGCGCGATCCAAGCGTGCGCCTCATGCGAGATCCCAGCCGTCCGATCGCGCACACCGATCAGGCGTGAGGAAGCACAGCTACGAGCGAGCGACCGGCGGGTAGGGGTCTTCACCAACGTTTTGGGAAGGGTTTTAGCGACGTCCCGGACGTCGCTAAAACCCCTTCTTCATTTGGAAAGCCCTTCTCCCTATTTAAACCCCTTCCAACCACACATTCAAGGATTCACTCCAGTTGCAACTACTCTACCCCCCTCCTAGCTACCTTTAAGCCCTTTTGTAATTGCCGAAGACAACGAGCCACCGACAGAGCCCTCTCCACCACCGTGACTGCCTCGCCGCCCTCCCTCTCTCTCTCTTTCTTCCCTTCTTTTAAGCTTTACTTTACTTATGTTCAAGCATTTATCTAATGTTGTAATTATGAACTAAAGTTGCATGATTAATGAAGTTCTTTTCTATTCAATTACTTGCTCTATTTTCTATTCAAGTTGCATGTTGTGAATGAAACAATTCTAACCCTAACCTCTCTCTCGCTCTCTCTCTCTCTCGCTTTTCACCCGCGCCTTTTCGCAAGCAAAACCTCACGATTTTCGTGACAATAAGTGACAAGAAGAATCCGATTTTTATGCCTCCCTAAGACCGACACTCGGACTCACATCCGTTTCTTTACTTTAAAACTGACGTCACAAGTGCAAAGTATAACGACACTTCCAAACACACACGCACGCGCACGTCAACATCCTGTATGTCGTTTAATGGCCATACACTAGAACCCTGTTTAGGTCTGAACCAAGTCAGGAAAGAAACCCACCTAGAATCAGATGTCTGATTTAGTTCCCAAACGTCTTAAACAGGTTTTCCAGACATCTGATACCCAGACCAGATGTCTGATGACCCTATCAGAATCATGATTGATTCTAATTACGGCCTGTTTTACCTTAAAACCACATCAGACTCCATTGTAGATTCTAAGTTATAAATTTTATCTGTTTGAGAGCTATTTGTTGACTATACTACAATGTAATTTCCTTACAACTTGACAGAAAGCTTCGATCGAACATTTTGGTGCCATTGTCGAGGAGCAACACGCAATTCACACATTGATCTTATCTTTCTTGATTATTTATCTGAGTACTAACTTGCCCTATTTGATTTGATTGTGATTTTGCAAAGTACATCACGAGCAGATCTTCCGCGCAAATCAACCACTCCCAGGGCAGGTAATCTCTCTTCTTCCATAATCACTCCCTTAATCTTTGGAAGAAAGAAAAAGGAAACACATCAAGTAGGAATCACCTACCTTATTTTCATAGTAATTTTCATTCAAAAGGCAAGTTTTCTAATTTACGAAAAAATTCATATCTGATTGAAGCCTGAGACGATTCTGATTAGATATTCCTCATCCTGATTTCCTGTACCTACTAGGGATTATGCTTAATTTCTAATCTTTTTGGACTATGAACTTCTTGTTATAAGTCCAAGGAGAACATTTAAGGAACAAATTGGACTTGGAATAGAACCAATTAGGTTTTCTACGCTAGGATTTTTAGGTGTTAGTTCACATTTTGCCAGCAAAAGAGGAAATTAACCCTCCCGCATTTTTGTGTGCCACCCAAACCCTTGCTTGAAAAGATCTAATCAGAAAAGTCATAAAATTAGACTCTGAATTCAGTTTAACCCTAAAATTGTGAATCTAATAACTTGAGAGTCAATTCAGGGTGATCTTTAGGTCGTGACTCAGATTTCATTCTGCATTTTTTATGGCTGGTCAGGTAAAGTTGATCTACTTTGTAAGCCAATTAACCTCCAAATTAGGTCACAACTAAATTGACTTCTAATCAAGTGAAATCCAAGACACAAACTAATCTAAAATTAGTAGAATTAAGGTCTCAATTCATACATACTGGTCTACTTGAAACTGCAGTGACAAGGAAGGTCGGGTGGGGGAAACCCTATAACTCGTGGGGACGCTCTACCATGTAAGGGTCTTTGCGGGGCTTCCCCTTCCTAGCTGCCCAAGTAATTCTCAGGTATGCGGATTTCTGATTCAAATGTATCATCCGCCTCGAAACAGCCTTAGTGATCCAAAATTCTTTGGATGTCTTGATTGGGTCCAATTCATATCCAGTCCTACATCCCTTCTATAAAGCACATACACAGGAAGGTCATTAGGTTTTTAACCTAAGAGACCTCATTAGATCTATAAGATTTCTGATCTGATTTGATTACTTCATTCTGAACCTAAATTTGATTCTACATCCTAATCCACCATCTGATTTGAAAATACAACCTGACAATTTAGGAAGACCAATTAGGAAACCTGAACCCCATGTGATCATAAAAGACAATGTGATTGAAGCCTCCCTTAAATATTTTGAAGATTATCTAGCCAGTATGATTCAAGCTAATGTCCCAGAAACAACAAAATTTATCTTGAACCGTTCTAGTCTACTTCTTACTCAATTAAAAAATAGTTCAACCCAGGAGAACCTCATACCAAAATTCAATGAAGTTTACGAATTACATAGCACGGAGGGTTTACGTTACTTTGCAAATCCACCACTTTAGAAGATACACCAAGATATCATTGAGCAACATGCAAATATTCTAAATCTATTGCGACACGCCATTAATGAGACATCTTGGAGTGATTCTATAGCTTTTCCGGAACTTAGGTTAGACACTTAGAATTGTTGTGGACCCCCAACCCAGATGAAATCTGATTCAAATTATGTGCAAATTGATACGTCTGATCTTGAGATGGGTTGGGAGGATCCAATTGTAGGTGTTCTCAATTCTGAACTAGCCTTAGAAAATCATGAAGCTAGTCCATCAAGCCTAGATTTCCTCGACACCTGTGATGATGAGATTAAGTTAAAACTTCGCGAGAATGTAATTCCCGAGCATTATTCATGACGTCGGATTCGCACGCGGAAAGGGTTTGGGTTTTGAAAAACTCGTCGTCGTAGTTTGATTCGCGAGAATCCGTCAATTAGATAAAATTTATAACCGAAACTTGAAAAGTGAGTCGCGGGTCAAACACGAGGAGGTGAACATTTAGTTTTGAAAATCTGCATTTCGCTTTTTATTTGTTTTTGTCATTTTTATCTTTTCTAATTATTTTTGGTATTTTTAGCAAGTAAGAGATTAGGTCAATGAATTCTTATATAACTAATCTACTTGCAAAATATAAGAGAGAGAGAGAGAGAAATAATCATGTATTTTTATAATCAAATGTTTATTACAACTAAGAAAGCGAGAAAACTATAGTACGAAAGCAGTAAAGATAAAGATAGGTGAGAGAAATCCCCCTCGACAATCGCTTAGAGGACGACTTGGTCTGACATCGCCTGGAGGAAGGTGGTGAGGAGCAGGATGAACGAGGATGGAGCCAAAGGACAGAGGGTCGGGCAGGATGGCGTTGCGGCGAGAATCTTCTTCTCAAAGGGAGGTAAGAAGACGGCCATGGGATGCTCTACGAAGGGGGATGAGAGGCGAGATCAAATGTTTGTTTTCTACTCTAGAGGAGCATCCCAAGCTTGAGACAAGGTAAGAGGAAGAAAGGAAGAGATGAAGAAGAAGGGGAGGTGTAGGGGTCCTTTTATAGTGAAGGGAAGAGGCCAAAATAGGCATAGGGTAATTAGCGACCTCCAACACGTCGTTGTAGGTCCAGCTCAAGTGTCGCTATAGCCACCTCACGCCCACCCATGCGAGCTACGCTGCCCCTCCATCACACGCGTGGATTGCGCGGATGCCTTGCCGGTGCGCACTGGTGCATGATGGCGGGTGCGTGTTGCTAGTGCACGCTGGCGTGTGCGCGGGCACATGCTGCTGGTGCGCTCTGGCGTGCACTGGCACTACCTCAATTGAGCGATTGGGGGGGGGCTTGCCGGTTTTCGAACCTATGCCCCTCCTTTGGGAGTTGAGTCCACGACTGTTGCTCTAAGCTCCCGGTTGAGTCAAGAAGAGCGATGAGGGCGCGCGGTGGGAGAGGATTCTCAGCCGTTGGATTCTCATCCAATGGCTGAGATGGCATGTTCGGAAGCTTCTTTGGAAGGATGCCGGTGACCTTGGGCACTCCAGATGGTGCCACGTGGCATCATCTGGACCATCCACCTTTTCTTGCTTGTAGAGGATGCCACGGTGCTCAGATCGAGGTGATTTTTGCGTTGACGGACAGCAATCGTCGCTCTAGATCCATCCGTACAGTTTGATTTCTCATCCAACGCTCGTAAAAATGTCGCATTGCCCCTTTGGCCATTGATCTTCCTCGAACTTCATATGATGTTACGGGGTTTCGATCTAGACGATTTCGGTGGTGTTAGACTCCAATCATCATCTTGATCAGATCCGTACGATTAGATCGTCCATCCAAGGCCCTAAAATAAATTCCCTTCCCTCTTGGCCATAAAAAAATGCAATTAACCTAAAATATACATAACTACTCTAAATGCAGGATGATGCATGCTATGCAATATTTATAACATGAAATATAAATCTAAGCTTGGGAACATGCATGAATAGGCATTTTATCTTGAATAATTATGTCTACATCGCTTATCATGTTAAGGTAGTTCTCGAGAATAATTCTGACATCCCAATAGAACCTAGTCAAGATTCTAGTGATCCAACCCTTACCCTTAACCTAGAATCTGGATTCGAGCCTATTTGGGATAATCATGAGGGCCAATGTGATGAGAATCAGATTTTGAATCTAGATTATGATTGTGGGCCTATATTTGATGATTACATCTCTCCAACCTCCCCAGAGATACAGATTGATTTCGCGGAAGTAAAACCAATTTATAATAAAGAAACCGAGGAGTTGGAAGAGTTGGGATTTGATTGGGTCTATCCTAGGAACCAAGAACCTTAGCCCATGCCTAATAAGGACACCATTTCGAGCTCAGAAATTGAAATTAGGCTAGATCTTCTACACATCTTGATTCATTCAATGGTGGACATCCCGATGTGGAATCAGGTTCAGAACATGATCTTCGCAAATTCTCCAATGATTTTGAATCATACTCTAATTTCGGAGAACCTTTGTTTCCTGATGACTACAAGCTAATTTATGACCTCAGCATCCATAACCCATTCTTCGACTCTGACTCTAAGGTCCCTGATCCTGAGATCATTGATTCAAAATCAAGTTCTATTGAGATGGAATCATTCCATTTTGATCTACAGGAATCAAAAACAGTATGTGCAGAGAGTGTTTGCAACCCAGAATTTGAATCTTTTATTGACTTAGATTTCCATGATCCTATGAGCACTCTCTGGGCATTTACCTTTGATTTTGATGTGCTTCATGAAGACTCTCTAGATGAACCTACCTTTGAATCCTTTCTAGAAGAGCTCTCAACATACACAGATCTCATAGAAGCCACATCTTCTGATCCACATACAAAGCCTTCCAAACCCGTTCTCAACCCCAACCCACCTCCGGAATCAACTTCTACTCTAATTCACCTCTCTTTGATCCGGTTGCATATGATTCTCCTCCATCTATCGATCGAGTTTTGGACATTGATCAAATCAATAATCACGTCCTATCCTTTTTTGATTGTACCGGTAGGGTTCCTACATCCTTTTCAGCTTCGTTTTCTTTTTAGGATCCCTACTATGACCAGGCTGAATCGACTCAGCCAAACCTAGATTTGTACTTCCATGTCTCTTTGAGCCTTAAAGTATCTGGTGGGCTCCGTATCTTTTGATTCTCATCCATCAACCCACCAGACTGATTGGGTTTAGGCTACATCATCAGCCAATGGAACTGAACAAGCACCTGGTTGGACCAACTAGGCTATTGATCATGGTGCTTGTTTTACAAAATTTATCTGATTTGACCACTCCTCCTTGATCACCTTCTGCTCGACTGAAGGCATTGAATTTAGCAATTAACGGGAGGCAACTCGTCATTCCAAAGACCCAAGACCTTTCTGATCATCTTTTGAGCTATACTCCTATTGCACGTTTTGAGTTTAACTTTAGAACAGCCGACTCCGCCTTTGGTACTTGTATCAAAGCTTGAAATCATCCGCAACAGTCATCCCGACCCATTCACCCAACCTTTGATCCTATTCTAATCCTTGAACCAAGCTGATTTCATACCCTCCGATTTACAACGAGGATATTGTAAAACTTAGGCATGGGGGGTGTTAAAGTGCAAACATATGGAAATTCAATTCTCCGAAGGGTTCTCACAAAGAAAACATATTCAAAAAACCAAAAAAAATAGAAAAATAGAAAAAGAACAAAAAAGAAATGGAAATGGGAGGAAATTTTGTGAATTGATTGCATATCATTCATGAGGAGGAAAAAGAGGAAATGATTCAAACGTCAAAAAGGAGCAACATTCAAGAAAAAAATTAATAGTCATTAGCACTTGATTATCAAAATTACTTAAGTTCTAGACCTAATCAAAAAGAAAAGAAAAATTAAGTCCTAAAAAAATAAAGAGACAAAGTGATTAGTGTGAGTGCTAATCTTAGGCCTCTTGGGCTTGTTTTAAGACTTAAACATTCATGTATCCGTTAAGATCTGGGTTAGTCCTCAGGAGGTTGAGGAAAGTACAACGCTGATGTATTAAGTCTAAGGGTTAGGGATTATTCAAACCTGTTGCCTACCTTTTGGTTTACGGGACTTGGTAACCTAAACACCCAAAATCACACACTTAGTCAGGTTCAGTGCGCTTAATAAAGAAAAATATGCTAAAAGTTTTCTATTCTGAAATGTCATCTTGAAGATCAACTTAAGAGAAGCTCGACAACACAAGTTGATTAGACGAGTTCCTGACGTAGGGAGGTAGGAAATTCCCTTCGAAGATGCGTAATAACATATCGTCTCCTCGTACTGTCTCCTAAGATATCTAAATATCCTACCGGGGGCATGTAAGCACTTTGTGCTAATTCAGGTGCCATGGGCAGGATTATCATGAAATGTCGATTGCCAGAGCCTGAATTTAGCTACAGAATACCATGGGCGGCACTATCTCAAAGTGTCGAAAGCCAGGGTTCTGGGGGTTGCCATGGGCAGTACTATCTTGAAGCATTGAAAGCTAGAGACCCTTCACGGATTGATGGTGAGGACAAGGAATCCGATACAAATCATGTTTAGGGCCAATTCGAGGTTGGATCTAGGGAAATCTAAAAAGAAAAGAGAGAGAAAACTCTCCAAATGAAAATTATACTTCTATCCCTCTCTCACAAATAAATGCACTCTATAACTGAACCTGGACCTGTTACGTCTAAGCACGGGTGCTTTAACCGCTGGGTTCAACAGATCTCTGAGTAGTCTTTGCGGGCCTTAAAAACTTTCCCGACAGACTGAGATTGAAGTTGGTCATGTCTGGGTCTTGATTGATACTTTAGTACCTCTAGGCCTACTATTAGCATTCTGACATAATTTCTAGAAAATGGAACAAATCAGGTAGTTGAACATCAATGCTGATCTAGAACACTAGTTCTTTTCATAGGATTTTGCTAAGGGACTAGCAAAAGTTAGGCCTGGGGGTATGATGATAACTTCATCATCAGCCATAACTAGCTTTAATTAGTCAAAATCAATTGACAAATGCTCCTACATAATCTCCGGAGAGTCGTAATTCATTGCATATCCTTTCTGAGAAGAATGTATTAAAATAAGGATAAATGTACAGTTTTAACAGCATGTTATAAATACAGAATAATCATGGGATTTCTCAGGAGTTATGAAGCTTAAATGAGCATTAATGACTAACAAGAGGGTTCATGCAGATAGAAACAGGTTTTCACGCATTTCAAGAATTAACGGACACCCGAAACCTTAATTTCAGATCCACTTAATTAATAGAGATTCTGGTCAAGATAAAATTCATCTAAACCTTCCAAAAATCATAGAAAAATATTCCATAAGGTTTGGTATCCTTGATTTGACCATCTGAACCTATTTTGACATAAAATAGAGTCTAAAACAGGAAGTTACCTTATTTGGGTTTCTACATAAATTACCTAGTCATACTTGGTCAAAATCAAAATCTGACCTTACCATCAGATTTCTCAAGTCCAAATTAGGTTTTTACCAAAATTTAGGCACAGTCAAACTCTTTTTCTCTCACATTCACCCTTAACTTTTGAATTTCTTACAATTAGATCCCTGAATTTTTCAACATCTTCACATTTAGGTGCCTACCGCCATTAGGAGTAAGCTGCAACTCATCGTTGAGATTGGAGCGAGATTTTCTTACTCGATTCTCAATCAGTCCCAAAATGAAAGAGAGATTCCTTGAGGAATTCTCTTCCAATTGAGACCAACCATGATTCCTATTCCTTCCCAATCTTCCATGCGAATGCAAAGATGTGGGTATACCACAGGCGTGAAATCTCCGAGCTTCCAAGCTTGGTTTCCAAGCTTGGAACGACCCCTTGAGGCCTTTAAAAGATTCCCTGATGCAAACCTCACCTCTTTAGATTATTCTTGGCTGGTTTCCCTACTTCCCTTCTCTCCGGTCGAATCCTCCACGAGCTCCGGCGACCTTCTCTGACTGACTTCTTTGCCTACTGCCACAAATAATAATCGGCGAGATCATCTTCCTCAAGTTCCTCCACGCGTTGCAATACCAGCAAGCACCGCCCATACCCCTTCGTCGTCGCCGCCCCCCTTCTCGGAGACTTCATCTTCCCCACGTCCGGCCATCACACAGGCGTGGGAATCCTCCCCATTCATTTTGTTAGTTTAGATTAGTTAGGTCCCTTTCTTCCTCTACATCCTTTCTATCTCCTCTATCACTCAATTCGATTGCCATATCACCACTGCCCTCATCATCTTCTCCATCTCCGGTCGCCCTCCGGCGAGGCTTCCTTGACACCACAAGCCACCAAATGCCTCGCCAACGACTCCATAACCTTCGCCTCATCCACCCGCACCAAAACCCTCAAGAAATTGAGGGGATTACCAACTCAACCGCTCCCCGGACCAACCCACTGTCACACAAGCTCCTCCGACATCGCCTGACCACCACACACCCTTTCATGCCACGAAACACCCACCACCACCTTCTCCGTGCTTTGGCGAAGCTCCTTAAGTATTTTAATGTGGCTGTGAGGCCATTCATGTGATCTTAGGTGTTTGTTGTTCGTCGTCGCCGCCGCCATCATTTGTAGTCGTCCGATTGCCAAACCTTCTACCTCTAGCATCAGGTGATGCAATTTCACCTCACGTCGCCAACTGCATCTCCAATTGGCTTCCTGTTTGTACCTCAAAACACGCCTGTAATAATGTCTTCTTGTGCTATTTTCTAGCATTAACTATGCATATTAGGATTCTATAGTTGCATTTGTAAAAACACTTGCATTCATGCATTTAATTGAGAGGAGAAGAGAATGAAATAAGTGGCTTGCATATTTACATTTTTTCTCAAGTGCCTCTTTGCAAAAAGTCCCTTCTCTATTTTTATTCCTTCTTGATTTCCATTTTCTTCTTCCCGCGGTTGCATTCTTCTTCCCGCGCCCACATGCACGCCATGCCTCCTGCAGCAGCCATTCCCTGCGGCTGCCACTCCCACGCCATCCCCCCTGCTGCAGCCATGCTTGCAGCCACGCTCTCCTCCTCTATTTAAAGCCACAGCCTCTTCCTCGCGAATAGACCCACATACGCGCTGCTGCACGAAGCCACCCCGCAACTCCACCACCTTCCTCTCACCCGTTCTCCCCTCCCATACGCCGACCCTCCTTCGAGGAGACACCCGACGAGCAGGAGAACCCACTGTGGTGCACACCACCACAGTGGGAACACCACCGCCCAGCTCTTCAACGAGCCGGTGGGCGTGGTGTCTTCTTTTCTTTTCATTTTCATCTCCATGCCATTGCTGCCGCTTCAGGGTCCGAAGCTTGAAGCCGTAGCAGCAGCAGCCAAGCGGCGGCAGCAGCAGCTCCCCCCGCCTCCTCCGCGACCGTCCCCGCAGCCGCTCACCGCCTCCGCGTGCGCCTACAGGGCGTTCCCCGCTCAATCTCCGTCCTGTCGTCTCCGCCGTTGCACCCCTTAACTGGCCGCTGCGTGCACTGCAGCGGCTGGCTAAGGCCTCGCTCCGTCCCCTGCCCTCCTCCGCGACCTTCCGCGACCGCTGTAGACCGTCCTCCACGCTCGCTCCTCCGCGCCATCGCCCGCTCGTCGTCTTCGCGTGGGCCTGCAGAACCCTACGCGAAGGCGTGCGCTCGCACCCGCCATTTTCAGACGTCCGCCTCCACCTTCAGACGACGCGGCGCCAGACGTCCGCCGCCTCCGGCAGACGTCTTAACTCGCGCGTTCGCCAGCTCTCCCGCCCGCTCTCTCTCTCTCTCCTGCTCTCTCTCTCTCTCTCTTTCTCTCTCTCTTTTTTTCACTCACTCACAGCACACACTACACCAACGCACACACACCTACACTCACACTTACGCACACACACACACTTACACTATACATATAGTTATATATAGTAACATATATATCCATACTAATATCTATATATTTATGTATACATACATATATATATAATATATCTATATACTTATACATATACTTATATATATATATACATATATACTTATATATACATATATATATACATATACATATATATATACCTATATATATATATATAGATATATATATATATATAGATACATATATATATATAGTATTATATATATATACTTATATACATATATATATACATACATATACACCTATATATATATACATATATATCTATATATATCTATACATATATACTTATACATTTATATACATATAGATATATTTACTTATATACATACATATGTACATATATTTTCACGTTATTTACTATACGTTGTATTGTAGGAATATCTGCACCAGTTGCTGATATTCCCCAATACACGCGTACAAAAAAAGTGTGGACACATCCATCATCCATCCTCCATCCACACTCCACGCGACACCTAGTCGTGTTGGTTGCGTCTCTCTAGACGTCGACTGACTCGACATAGTACTACACTCCATCGTCACCTCCACCTCCACCCCTTTATATATATAATACATAGATATATATATATATCTATAGATACTATATTTACTTTCTGTCTGTTAGCTTCTCTCTTAGTAAAAAGATAAAAAAAAACATAAAAGAGAAAAGATAATCTTTGACTTGCAGGTATCCCGTCTTGCGAGTAGCAAGACTCGTTTTGGAACTCTGTTTTGGCTAAAAGCCAATGACACAATTTTGAGGGTGTGCCTCAAGGACAAGGATTACCAGAAAAAAATCTAAATAAGAAAAACACCAAAAACAAAATAAACGAACGGAAGAGACGCATTTTAAGGAAAACGTAGAAACTCGACTTAAAACCCACTTCCCTGAGTTCGACCCTGGGCCTAAAAGTGACAAAATAAAATCAATTAGGCCAGGTTAAAAATTTTTGTAAAGAGATGATTAGGTCCAAATTAGGTTAACCACTATATACATTTCAATGATAAAATCATCATATTAACAACCTATCCGGGCCGACCCAACAATCTTTTCTGGCGCCGTTGCCGGGGAAGTGCGCCTTTAAGTAAATATCTATTCAATTCCTTTCGATTTTTCTCTTCTCTCTTCAAGGGTATTTTTGTTTTTGGTGTGCAGGTAAACTTGGTGGAAGGAGAAGGAAAGCAGACGAAGCTGAAGACGTGAGCAGATCCAAGGCGGGAACGAGAGCGTGAAGACGTCGACACCGCATTGGAGCTTCGCACACGTTGCCGAACAAGTAGGTTCTCTTTTTCTTAGCAAAGTAGGGTTAACTTGCCACCTTATTAAAAAAAAAAAAACTAGAAAAACCTTTTGGGATCTCTTGGGGCAAGTGGATTAAAATTCACTTGTTTGATTGATTTTATTCACTCCCACCGCCCCAAGATTTCCCGCTTTACTTCGCATTGCGAAAATCCGAGAATCTTGATTCTTGGATTTTTCGTCGTGGGAAGTATTCTTTGAGGCAAAGAAAAAGATTGTTTGCATCCCTCTTTTGCCTCACTTATCTTTAATTCAGGATCACATTTTTGGTGGGGAGACTTGGAATTGAGTTGATTCCAACCCCACCATGACTTTTCAACTTGCCTGAGATTCGATCCCGAATACTTCAACACCAACAACTTTATTTTCTTTATCTGTTGGTTGAGCTTTGTGTGGACATTTTTCTTGGTGATTGGGAGCACTTGAATTGAAGTGCCTTGGCTCCCTTTCACACTAATATAAAACTGATTCGTGCATCCACACTTAGAAATCTCCATTTAGGGTAGCCCATTGAATTTTAGCATGCATTAACTAACTGATAATTGAAGAAGGGTTTTTTGGGCTTAGAAAGAAAACTTGTATTCTCACAAAAACCCGGAGATTGGTTGAATTGGTAATTCAGCAAAACCCTAAAATTCATACTACTTAAGGCTGAACTCTAAAAATCATTCACCAATTAAAAACTTCAATTCGGGGAGATTTCCCCGTTGCATGCTTGTTTAACACACTGTAAAAATCAATCACTTGGGCATTACCCGTAAACAACGCTCTTCACATTCCAAAAGCACTTGACCCTAAGCTTCTAATTAAAACTGGTAGTAACTTGACCCTTCTTAAGGATTGGAGGTCTAACTACCTGCGTGTAACGGCTACGTGCTGGTGAGAGTTCCCGCGTGCTATCGGGTGTCTAAGACTGGGGCAAACGACCTTTCAATCTGACCCGGTGGTTCCGCGGTGCTCGCATTCGGTTCCGTAGTTCGTGATAGTAGGTAACTTAGATCTTTAGGTCTAAGGGCACACTGTAGAGGTTAGGAACTTGACTGTATTGATTTGTAAGCAAGTGTACCTTTGCGGCATCATTTCTCTCATCTCTTTTCCCCTCTTACCCCCCAATTCTTCCTGCGATAGTTCATGTTTGAGAGGAGGTCACAAAACCCTGAATTGTTTGAATTGACTGATAAATCTAGAAAAAGAGCCAAACCCTGCTCTTCCTCCACAAACATGGCACACACCCCCTCCTCACCACTTCGTCACAATTCCAATTCTTTCAACACCAAGCTTATCCCGAGAAACCCTGCAAGACCTTCCTTATCGAATGTCGCGCCAAGCGACTCGGTAAGTCATGTGGAACTGGCTTCTGCGAGCCAGTATTTCAACACGGAGGACCAAGCCTCCATGTGCTCGGACACATATGCAGACACGTCTTCTGGAATAGAAGATGCCTGCACCCTGGGGAACAACTCGTTTACTGCCACGTATAACCCAGGGTGGCACAATCATCCGAATTTTGCATGGTCCAACAACTCGCAGCGCCAAAACCCCGCTGGTGGACCGATGCGATCGTCCGCACCCGTCATCCCAAGGGCCCAGTCTAATCCTATGGCAAATCCGCCATTAGGCCCTTGTGTACCGCAAACCAAACACGCATCAAAGCCTCTTGATAAATTGATGCGAATGATAACGGAAATTTCAAAGCGCCATAAAGAGAACATGACCTCTCTTCAGCACTTGGCACAGCAGAATGCTGAGATCAGTCAACTAAGCATGGCGACTCGATCTCAGGGCACTCTTCCCACCCAACCTGTTCCAAACCTGCAAAACCTCGTACCCTGTGATCCGCAACCACAGGTACAACCTTCTTAGGAACAGGTACATCAAATTCTGCAAGCTCCGAGTATTCCTCCGGGATTTCAGGTTAATCCCGCTACAGCACCGCACTCTCATGCTGATAGCGATTACATCAAGGATGACACGTCTGACGAGGACATGACTGTCAGTACGTGTATCGAACTAATTGGAGCTGATTCAGACTGCTGCGAATTACCTGATGACTGCCTGACCTATACAAATTGTGACATTCCCCAATCCCTCCCTATTCCCGTACCTTCTCCTGACCAGACTTTTGACGAGGTTTTCTCCGCTTCCCATACCTGAGTCATCGCTGGGTTGCTCACTGCCGGTCCACACTATGGAAGATCGGATTGCCTTTTCTTTCCCGCCAAATTAGGTGGATTTGCAAATCCACACAGGGACCTTGAGCCCACATCTTACTCACTGGGGCTATTCCCTTTTGGATCCATCTATCCAAAGAGCCCCTCTTCTTGGCCAATCTAAGGGCCAACTTCTTCTTCCTGATCTGTTTTATGATCCGCCTGGGACACTCTCGTCCCAGAAAATGCCAAATCTCTCTCCATCCACCATCACTTTTCACGCCCCTATCACGATCACTTCACCACCCACCATCCACCCACCCTACCACCCTGATCTATACCCTGAATCTCAGCTCTTGTTACCCGATCTTTTGTCCTTTCGCTGCCTTTCCCTGCATGCATATGAGGACATAGCATTGTTTGGCATGGGGGGGTGGATAGGCATCTATAGGATCCAGGTATTTTATGGTATCATACAGTTCCCACCTATTTATAAATATGCAAGAAAAAGAAAAAAAGAAAAAAAATATATATATATAATAAATGGTGTTTAGTAATGATCTAAAAGCTGAAACAAAAATATAATAAGTGTTTATGGATATTCAACCTCTGTTTTGAAGAATTTCCAGGCCACAAAAGCTTGATTCGCTCAGGCTTGGCTTAATTCACTTAAGGCATTGACAAAATAGATCAAGATCTCTCCTAACTAAGGACGTATTCTTGTACCTCAGACACCAGTACAAGATCCGTTGGTTCACTTTTACTTGAGAGCGTAAGTAAACTTGGTTCACACTACACATATCAGGAAAGACCAGGTGAATATAAGATCCAACCCTAGTGTTCATTAGGGAATGTGGAGTCCTTACCTGTGCGTGCAGGTAGACTTTTTATCACAGATTTTAGTTTTGTGTTTAGGAGTGACTCTTTCCACCAAAAAGAAACTCTCCCACCAAAAAGAAAAAAAGTGTGCTCTTTCAAAATGTGTTGTAAGAGATATACTGACACATGTTTAAAAAAAAAAAAAAAAGAAGAGTTGTCAAAAAAAAAAAAAAGATGTTGCAAAAGAGTTAGTATATCTCATAAATGTCTGTATACTTTATTTTTCTATGAGCCACAAAAAATCAAAAAATGGGAGTTGAGTTTTCCGTCATCATCTTAAGGGTCAATCCGAAGACATTAGCTGAAACTGGGACCAACCTGTACTTAAAAATTCGTGAAACCTTGGGATTGAGTCTTGGTATTCATCTGATCAGTCTTAATCCCTCACTATGCACAAACCATAACCTCTTGAGCTCCCAAGTACGGCAAAACCTCCTGGGTCCTGGAAATAGTACTTAAGGTTTAAATATCAAGAGTCCTGGTTAGTTGAGAGATGATCTTTGTCATGTAAGACTTAAAGTACTGGTAATCTTTTCTACAATTGGTTCTCACAATATCCGATAATAAACACACCGATATCACCACAGAAGAAAATCTTCAGCTTGACATCATTTCTAAATACTGTTTTGCTAGGGACTAGCAAAAGATGTGCATGGGGGTATATGTTTGTACCTCAAAACACGCCTGTAATAAAGCCTTCTTGTGCTATTTTCTAGCATTAACTATGCATATTAGGATTCTATAGTTGCATTTGTAAAAACACTTGCATTCATGCATTTAATTGAGAGGAGAAGAGAATGAAATAAGTGGCTTGCATATTTACATTTTTTCTCAAGTGCCTCTTTGCAAAAAGTCCCTTCTCTATTTTTATTCCCTCTTGAATTCCATTTTCTTCTTCCCGCGGCTGCATTCTTCTTCCCGCGCCCAGATGCACGCCATGCCTCCTGTAGCAGCCATTCCCTGCGGCTGCCACTCCCACGCCATCCCCCCTGCTGCAGCCATGCTCGCAGCCACGCTCTCCTCCTCTATTTAAAGCCACAGCCTCTTCCTCGCGAATAGACCCACATATGCGCTGCTGCACGAAGCCACCCCGCAACTCCACCACCTTCCTCTCACCCGTTCTCCCCTCCCATACGCCGGCCCTCCTTCGAGGAGACACCCGGCGAGCAGGAGAACCCACTGTGGTGCACACCACCACAGTGGGAACACCACCACCCAGCTCTTCAACGAGCCGGTGGGCGTGGTGTCTTCTTTTCTTTTCGTTTTCATCTCCACGCCATTGCTGCCGCTTCAGGGTCCGAAGCTTGAAGCCGCAGCAGCAGCAGCCAAGCGGCAGCAGCAGTAGCAGCAGCTCCCCCCGCCTCCTCCGCGACCGTCCTCGCAGCCGCTCACCGCCTCCGCGCGCGCCTGCAGGGCGTTCCCCGCTCAATCTCAGTCCTGTCGTCTCCGCCGTTGCACCCCTTAAGTTGCCGCTGCGCACACTACAGCGGCCGACTAAGGCCTCGTGCCGTCCCCTGCCCTCCTCCGCGACCTTCCGCGACCGCCGTAGACCCTCCTCCACGCTCGCTCCTCCGCGCCATCACCCGCTCGTCGTCTTCACGTGAGCCTGCAGAACCCTACGCGAAGGCACACGCCCGTACCCGCCATTTTCAGACGTCCGCCTCCGCCTTCAGACGACGCGGTGCCAGACGTCCGCCGCCTCCGGCAGACGTCTTAACTCGCGCGTTCGCCAGCTCTCCCGCCCGTTCTCTCTCTCTCCCGCTCTCTCTCTCTTTCTCTCTCTCTTTTTTTCACTCACTCACAGCACACACTACACCAACGCACACACACATCTTCACCAACGTGCACACACACACACTTACACTAGACATATAGTTATATATACTAACATATATATACATAGTAATATCTATATTTTTATGTATACATACATATATATATAATATATCTATATATATATATATATCTATATACTTATACATGTACTTATATATATACATATATACTTATATACATATATATATATATACATATCTATATACATATATATATACCTATATATATATATATATATATATATCTAGATACATATACTTATATACATATATATATATATATAATACTATATATATATATATATATATATATAGTATTATATATATATACTTATATACATATATACATAGCTATATACATATATACATACATATATATATACATACATATACACCTGTATATATATACATATATATCTATATATATCTACACATATATACTTATACATTTATATGCATATAGATATATTTACTTATATACATACATATGCACATATATTTTCACGTTATTTACTATACGTTGTATTGTGGGAATATCTGCACCAGTTGCTGATATTCCCCGATACATGCGTACAAAAAAAGCGTGGACACATTCATCATCCATCCTCCATCCACACTCCACGCGGCACCTAGTCATGTTGGTTGCATCTCTCTAGACGTCGACTGACTCGACATAGTGCTACACTCCATCGTCACCTCCACCCCCACCCCTTTATATATATAATACATATATATACATATATATCTATAGATACTATATTTACTTTCTATCTGTTAGCTTCTCTCTTAGTAAAAAGATAAAGAAAAACATAAAAGAGAAAAGATAATCTTTGACTTGCAGGTATCCCGTCTTGCGAGTAGCAAGACTCGTTTTGGAACTTTGTTTTGGCTAAAAGCCAAGGACACAATTTTGAGGGTGTACCTCAAGGACAAGGATTGCCAGAAAAAAATCTAAATAAGAAAAACACCAAAAACAAAATAAACGAACGGAAGAGACGCATTTTAAGGAAAACGTAGAAACTCGACTTGAAACCTACTTCCCTGAGTTCGACCCTAGGCCTAAAAGTGACAAGATAAAATCAATTAGGCCAGGTTAAAACTTTTTGTAAAGAGATGGTTAGGTCCAAATTAGGTTAACCACTATATACATTTCAACGATAAAATCATCATATTAACAACCTGTTCGGGTCGACCGATCACTTCCCAGCAGCAGCAACATCCACAATTGAAGGGCTTCACCTCTGCTGCAGCTACACATGAAGAAACCAGGCACTATAGTCCCACATCGTGGGATCTCAGACACAACTTAGCACATAAGTTGATTTTGTGCATAGCACTTATCGCCCAGCACACAAGGGGTTGGCTCCCTCTTCACTTACACCTGCTCACACCTCGGCTACCTCCACACCCGCTAGCCCTGCACACCTGGTCTAATAATTGCATGCATGCTTAATTAAGAGGATTAGTGGTGATCTAAATCACCATTATTTTTTATTCACTTTTCTTTTTGTTCCATGCAATCTCTATATACATTGGATTTCATCGAATAACTAATGACAAGTTATTATTCATTAGTATCTGCTTGAATGCTCAATTCATTGTGCTCATTCTCATTTATTCTGAGTACGATTAATGTTGTGAATTTCACATTTGCTCTCTGTATTCGACCTCCGACTCCATTGTAGATTCTGAGTTATATTTTTATCTATTAGAGAGCTATTTGTCGACTGTACTACAACGCAATTTCCATAAAACTTGATGAAAAACTTTGAACAAACACTTAGAAACCTTCGTGGTAGACTTAGGATGAAGCTGCTTAGGTTTGGATCTTGGCTGATCCTTAAGTACCTCTAGGCCTATTGCTGGTATTTTGATCTGATTTCTAAAAATGCAGCCTAGTAGGACATCCTGACGGTGACATCCGACCTAGTGACCTAGTTTTATCAATAGGATTTTTCTTAAGGGTCTAGAAAAAACTAGGCATAGGGGTATAATTGGAAAACCATCATAGGCCCTAATTGTCCACTTTTAGTCAGGTTTGATGGATAAATGGTCCTACATAATCATCTTAGGGTCATAATTCCATAATATTCTGATTTGAGAAGAAAGAGAGAATCTAGGTTAATTCTTCAATTTTAATAGCATACCATGAACACATAATTACCACAGGGTTTGTCAGGGATAAATTAAAGGTAAAATGAGCATTAAAATCTAATAAGTGGGTCCATACAGATAAAAAATAAGGCTTCACACATTTCGAGAACCGAATCAAAATACAAAACCCTAATTTCAGATTCGCCTAAATTAAAGAGGTTTCGATCAGGATAAAATTCATTTAAGCCTCCTAAAATTCATTGAAAAATATTCTCAGAAATTTGGTGCGGTTTGTTTGACCAATTGAAACTATTGTGACACTAAACAGAGTCTCAGATGGAAGTTTACCCTAATTTGGATTTTTATGCAAATTTCCAAGTCAAAATTAATCAAAACTCAAATCTAACATCACCATTAGATTTTTTGGATCCAAATTAGATTTGTACCAAAATTTGGACCCAATCAGAATCCATCTTACCTACTTTGAAATTTAACCCTTCAAAAGTCTATTTCTTACATTTAACCCCTCAGGTTTTGAAATATTTGCATTTAGCCCCCTAACTTCTCATCTTATCTTCAAAAAGGTCCCTGCCACCATTAACATTGTGAACCTAAACCTTGCGACCTTCAATCTGAGATTTCTCCCTAATTTCTCGATCAAATCCCTCCAAAATTGGAGGGATTGATCTTGAGGAATTCCCAATCAGTTGAACCACATTTTGGATCTTGATTTGGACTATAGAACTCATGCAAACTCCATGAATTCAGGGATTTTCTTCCCCAAATTCTGAGCTTCTCGAGCTTCTTCCCAAGCTTGGAAGCTGTAACGAGCGTGTGGCGCAGACGTCTTTTAAGACGTTTGGAGGGTTGTCCAGACGTCTGACCAGACGTCTGGGATAGTTTCCAGACGTCTGGAAATCCGTTATTTTCGACACACGCGAGTCGTCTGCGTGCCTGAGCGCGCAGACCGCATATTCGCCCTTCCTCCCTCCTGCGGCTGCAGGATTCCCCTACCGCGAATCCTTCTCTCTCCTCTCCGCGCGGCCTTAAAAGGGCACGCCTCCCCTCCCGTCTCCACCGTCTCCTCCTCCTTCAGCCAGTGAGCGTGAGCGTGAGCGCGAGCGCGAGGGTGGCAACGGCGGCCGCAGTGAGCGCGGAGGAGGTGCGGCGTGCGAGAGCGGAGCTCTGCCGTGAGGGCGAGCTCGCCGGAGCGGCTTGGCCGGCCGGCGGAGGGCGCAGGGGGCGCGGAACGACGCGGAGAGGGACCTCCTGCAGTCTGAGCAGCAGGAGCGCGAGGTGCGACGCGGGCGGCGTCGCGAGCGGAGGCCGAGTAGCGCCCTGATTCTGGAAAAATTTCCAGAATCAGACGTCTGGGTTGATAGGCAGACGGCGAGGACGACGTCTGGTATCTCATACAGACGTCTCAAAGGTGTGTTTTCCGCTTTCTTCTTCCTTCCTGTCGACTGACCGTACTAAGGGAGGCAGTTGGCTGTGCACAGGTTTGCTGATTCGCCATCCTTTGCGAATCAGACGTCTGGAAGTTGTACCAGACGGCGGGAGTGACCTCCAGACGTCCGGGGTGACCATCGGACGTCTGGGAGCTAGGACAGACGTCCCCGTAGACTTCTGGACGTCTGGGAAATCACGCTGGACAGGTAATTCTCTGATCCACTCTTTAAGACGTCTGGAAGAAGTTCCAGACGTCTGATCTTGCACAGTATCGCCTTTTTCGACCCGTTTAGGGCCCGTTCGGGCTCCGTTTTCCGCGATTCGAGTTGCGTTCTTTTCAGAATTAATTCCTCTACCCGTCTATAGTAGCTATACACTGTTTTGAGATACTCCTTATGTTGATCCTTGTGATAGGACCTCGTTCAGTTGCAGTCTTGAGAGTCGCGGAGGCACGCGGGATTCCCGATCACGCCCCCATTACTCCCGTTGTACCTGGTAGAGTGGCTTAAGTTTATTATTAAAATCTGTTAAAGTATGGAACCATAACTAGAATCTAGGACATTGCATGAATCCTAGGAATGAGAAATGTATGGAATGATAGCTCCTAGGTGATGCATGAATCCTAGGGCTGGAAAACTAGTTGTATGCTAGATCCTAGGATGTGGCATGAACCCTAGGATGGAAAAACTAGTGGAATGTATAATACTGCAGTCTTGGAAAAATGGAAAGGAATATAAAGCTGCCTGTAAATTGAATTAACAGCTGCCTGTTATGAATAAAGAAACATGATTGAGATCATGGATTGTGAGAACGTGAAACTGGAAAGTGAAACATATGATGTTCTGAGATAAAGAGCTGAAACCCTACGGGGAATTAGGAGTGGAACTCCTGGAAAGAAAAAGGAATGGAACTGAGATGTAATTTGTACTGTCTCTTGGGTACGCAGTACCAAGGGAAGTACCTGTACCTGTTTAGTGCAGAGTGGGGCCAGCCACCCTAGGGACCCGGGGTTAGGATTGGCCGCTCTGTACCAACTTGTTGGCCCTCGTGTACGTAGTGTTGGTTCGTCCCTACCAGGAGGGGTGACGTAATAAATTGCGGAAATAAAATATAAAGCAATATCACAAGAAATTAAGCAATCACACAATGTACACAGGAATTTTTAGGTGGAAACCCAAACCGGGTGAAAACCACCACCTAACCCTCTCGAGTTAGGATTTTCCGATCAACCAAGTTGATCAAAATCCACTAAACGAATCACTTTAAACGAGGGTGATTCAACCTCCGTACAACCACGCTACAAGTACGAGAGTAGCGTTCCTCAACCCCTTCTCTCCACGAGAAGGATTTTGTCCCACGAAGGAGACGGGAATTCGCAAAGCGAATACCCAACCAAAAGACAAAGATAAAAGAAACAATAGTCCTATAGAGCCAACAAAATAATTAAACCTACCTTCTATAGGAAATAGGAAACTCCCCTTTGCAAGGAGTGCGTCGACGATGACGCGGTGCATGTGCCACGCGATGGCGCTACGTCGCTCTCGTGAGCAACAGCGGGAGAGCGGGCGCACAAACTGTTTGATGCTCTCAACATATGGAGCTTGAGCTTGGAGAGCAAGAACTTCTTGGACACAAGAGTGTGAAAGTGTGTAGCTAAGTGTATCCAAGTGTATTTCTAAGTGTCTCTTGTTTCTCTTGATGTGTTTTTGTGTTGCAAAGGCTCCCCTCTATTTATAGAGGCCTTAGGAAGGCTTTGGAAGGCTTGGAAAAGCTTCCATAGCCGTTGGGTGCAAAGCCCAAGAGAATCAGGCCGAAATCAGGACAATGATTGCATTTGACAGGGTTATCAGACGTCTAACTCTGGCATCAGACGTCTGGAAGGTCACTTTAAGACGTCTGATTTCAAGGTCAGACGTCTGATTCTGTGCGGGTTTCTCCCTGACTTGAATCAGATCTAAATAGGGTTTTTGTGCAAGTCCATCAGACGACATACAAGACGTCTGGAACTAAGTATGGATGTCTAGAAACCTACTTTTACGGTGGGAATTGATTTCCAAACGTTGCAACGGCTAGAAAATCTCTGAGAAGAGATTTTGGGTCAGCTGAGACAAAACGGTCATTTATCAGACGTCTGTAAGGTCCTATGGACGTCTGATAAGGCTCTAACGGTCATAATCTTCAGTGTTTTCTAAGCCAGCCAACGGTCCACTGATTGGACGTCTGGCAAAGTCATCAGACGTCTCCTAAGACGTCTGGTCTAAGGTCTGGACGTCTGAATTCATCAGACAGAACTAACTATGTCCAGCCTAACGGTTATCAGACGTCTGAAACAACAGTCAGACGTCTTAAAATGCTTTATCAGACGTCTGATTTGTGAATTAGACGTCTGGGAAGTCTGTTTTAACCCTATATTGGTTTTCTAAGTGTTCTACAGAAAACCTAAGTATCCTAGGGTTGTGCCGGTGTTCCTAGGACTACTGTCAGGGTACTTTGAGGCTCTTTAACATAATTTTCTAAGGAAAATAAAGAGCAAGAAAAATAAAGATAAAAGTACATGAAAGGATTAAAAAGAATCTATCGTATTCTTCTTGTCTTCTATCTTCAATCTGTCGCTCCACGCGAACCTCCTCTGTTTTGCGTCAAGCTCCTCCAATCCGTCCTGGATGCGAGCTCGAGTTCCGTCTAAACACGTCTTCATTTGCAATTGACCTGAAATCTAGGACTCAAATTGCAAATGTTAAATAACACGTGTTTTGTTATCATCAAAACAAATGATCGTGGTGCTCTAGCACCAACAATCTCCCCCTTTTTGATGATGACAAAACCGTAAATAATAATGCATAAAAATCCTCCCCCTTTTTGACATTATCAAAAAGGTTTGATTGATTTTAAATTTTCTATTACTCCCCCTTAAAACATGCACTTCTATTTATTTTAACAAAGGTAATGTCCTCCCCCTTTTTATAACAACAAGATAGCTATTATTTTTCTCCCCCGTACTAAAGGAAATTTAGCTAACTTGTATCTCCCCCTTAAAAATTGACAATAAGCTCATCATTTTTAACTCCCCCTATCTAAATGCTTATAATAAGGATAGGGTTAAGAATTTTACCTCACCTACCATGGCCAATAAAATGACCCGAATGGTGGTGGTGGATGTCACATCGGATGGGGCCCCCATCCGTAGCTTGGAGGCCCGGGCATTGGCGCCGGTCTCCAATCTGGTGGTCGACGTGCGGCGGGTCCGTCGTTTGTTCGCCGTCTTGTCGGTCTTCTTGTTCTCCTCCTTGGTCTACTCCTTAGTTCTCCTAACTCGAGTTGACCAGCCTTGAGTTTGTAGGTCCAGTCCTGTGTATTGTAGTTATCCCTGAATCCTACAAAACAAGATTCCAAATTTTTCTTCGGTATCCAAGTAAGCTTGGATCCGGATTTGTTAGAGGGTCTCCTTGATGGAGATCCTTTCTCAACCTTAGGGCTATAAAACTTGTCTACTTTATTGATTAATTTGTTAGAATTTTCCCTAAGACATGCAATTTCTTTTTCTATAATGTTCATTTTAGTCTTTAAATCTGAAATTTCTAATTTTAGACTAACATTTTCCTCAATCAATTTATTTTTTTCATTGATGAGGTTATGATTATCTAATAATAGGTTATCATCCTTAGGAGTAGCTTCTATGTCCTTAAGTTATTTTTCTAACCTATCATTTTCATTTTTAAGAAAACTAAGGTTCTTCTTCATGCTTTTGTTTTCTATTTTTAGTGATTTACTAATCTCGAATAATTCATTAAAAGCTTCTTGTAAATCAAAATTTACCTCGTCGTCGGAGTCGCTTCCGCTTTCACTGTCGCTATTGGTTCCTCTAGCCATGAAACCAAAGTAAGAGGTTTCTTCTTCTTTTTCTTCTTCTTCCTCCGAGCTGGAATCTTCATGAGTGCCTTCCAACCTCCTCCATATCTCGTGGGCGGTGGTGCACTCTTGGATTCGTTCGAATTCTTTTGGACTCAATGCGCAATACAAGGCATTCATGGCCTTTGCGTTGAGTGAGAGCTCTAGAATCTGCATCTGCGAGTAGCCTCCCGCAGGTTTTTTGGGAATCACAAATGCGGATTCACATTTTTCCCACCCGGAAGTCGTTGGCCTGCAACCACATAGTCATACGATTTTTCCAATAAATGAAATCTATACCTGCAAAGTATGGTGGTCGCGAGGTGTCGTGTCCTTCGGTGCACACGAATGCTTTTCCCTCCATATTTAGATCCTCGCCGGTTTGTAACGCCGATTTCGCGAGACCTGCTCTGATACCAATTGTTGGTTCGTCCCTACCAGGAGGGGTGACGTAATAAATTGCGGAAATAAAATATAAAGCAATATCACAAGAAATTAAGCAATCACACAATGTACACAGGAATTTTTAGGTGGAAACCCAAACCGGGTGAAAACCACCACCTAACCCTACTGGGCCGAGTAGGGTCCAGTAGAGTTTACCACAGTCTTTTGTACCTCTTTTGTTTCTGTTCTAGTGAGTAGTTTTTGTTTCCGCTGTACTTTCTTTACCTGCAGTTCTTGTTATATGATAAATGTTGTTCTACTGTTGTGGTGGTATCTACTGTAGTAGTTTCTTTCCTTACTGCTGTACTTCCTTACTGTTAGTTATATTCATGCTGAATGTGGTTTATTTTACTACTCTTTTGGTTACTTCCTCGCTGGACGACTAGGTCTTGGGATTAGTCGAGTCGGTCCGGTTCTCGTGTCTCGTAGGGACTCGGGAACCGGGTCGTTACAAGATGGTATCAGAGCAAGGTCGTCCCGAGAAGTGAATCAACTGACTGGAAAATAACCAAATCACATGTTTATAGCTAGAGTAGCCACCACAACATATCTCTTGACATGAGCTCTTAGAAGTTTTGTTAGGTACCGTCTGTTTTGACGTTTCCATTTTGTTTCGCGTCTCCTTGCAGGAGATGCCTCGTCGCGGGACTGGCGAGACTAGCTGCGGGCGCGGCCGAGGACGAGGTCGGCGAGGTGGACGTGCTGTCGTTGACGTCTCGGTGGACCAGCCACCACTCCCTGGCATCCAGGCCCAGGACCTCGCCAGACTGATACGGGATATTGTACGAGAGGAGCTCCACCCACCGCCCCGAGCACCTCCTGCTAGGGTTGCAGAGGGGTAGTCCTCTGTGGGACCACGCGACGGACGCGGCGCTGGACACGAGGGTAGGGATGGGCCCCTGCCGCCCCCACCTTCCTCCGACACTTCTGTACACGAGGCACCTTCGCCTGGAGGTGCACCAGCACCTCCCCTACAGCGCCACTTCGAGCTTTTCGGACAGTTCCGGAAGCTGAAGCCCCCCTCCGTCAAGGGGGATGAGGACTCGACCGAGGCAGAGGACTGGCTTGAGTAGCTGGAGAAGATCTTCGACACCCTTCGGCCCCCGGTGGAGTGCCGCGTGGCCTTTGCCACGTACCAGCTGGAGAGTGCGGCACACCGGTGGTGGAGGGCGGTCCGGGGACAGGAGAGGGACGAGCCGACGTGGGACCAGTTCGTCACCCTCTTCTGCGAGCAGTACTTTCCCCAGACGTAGCAGGACCAGAGGAGGCGGGAGTTCCACACTCTCCGCCAAGGGACGATGACTGTGAGCGCGTACCGCACGCGTTTCTTGGAGCTGTCCCGCTTTGCAGCGACAGCGGTAGCCACTGAGGAGGAGCGCCTTTGGAGGTTCACCGAGGGGCTCCGGCCTGCGATCCGGGGGTATGTCAAACCCTTGAAGTTGCCGACGTTTTCGAGGGTGGTAGAGGCAGCTATGACTTACGAGGAGACCAAACCGTCCGCACGAGAGACCGAAGGCGGGTGGAAGAGGCCCTTTCAGCCAGACTTCTCACAGGGCAGGCGAGAACGGAGACACGTGGCGTCTGCAGGAGAGCCGTCACGTTGTGCAGGGCCATCAGTGGCCTTTGGGGGCCCTCGACAGGGGCCAGTCGCCAGCACCGGACCCCCTCCTAGCCGACAGCAGGGACTCACTGAGGGCGGGAGTCGGGTTCCCCTCTGCTACCAGTGTGGCCAGCCGAGCCACGTCAGGAGGGACTGCCCATCTAGGGCAGGAGGTCAGCAGATACTTCCCGTACAGAGCACTGGAGGGCGCGCAGGAGGCCGCAGTTCCCAGGTACGAGGAGGAGGACAGCAGTCGCGAGGAGGGTACCGGCCAGCACCTACCCGTCCAACGCAGAGTGTGGCTACTTCGTCCGCACCTAGAGCTGAGGGGCGTATCAACGCCCTAACACACAGGGACGCCAGAGCATCGTGATCCGTGGTAGCAGGTATGGTTTCAGTTTCTGGCAGACTCGTTTACACGCTTTTCGATTCCGGCGCTACGCACTCGTTTGTCGCAGCCAGTTTCGCAGTTAGTTTGGACCATGATTATACACTGTTAGAGAATCCGTTCGTAATCAGAGGTCCGAGTGGTCAGCTGTTTGTAGCTGAGGAGGTGTACACGGGTTGCGAGGTCAGCGTCGGGGGACATAGCCTGCCAGCTGACCTGATTATGATACAGATGGAGGACTTTGGAGTGATTCTGGGGATGGATTGGCTGTCCGCTTACCACGCTTTGGTGGACTGTTTTGAGAGGAAGATCGTCTTCTCCATTCCGGAGTTGCCTTCTTTCGAGTTTCACGGACAGCCAGTGGACGGAGGTTTCAGGTGCATATCGGCACTTCGGGCGGCGAGACTTTTGAGCCAGGGGTGTGAGGGCTTCCTACTTGTGTGGTGGCAGAACCCAGCCCCGTGGCAGACTTCCAGAGCATCCCGGTGGTCAGAGAGTACCCCGACGTGTTTCCAGGCGAGTTACCAGGACTACCGCCCGAGCGTGAGATCGATTTTGAGATCTCACTAGTACCAGGGACCAGCCCCATCTCCACCGCTCCATACAGGATGGCACCGCTTGAGCTGCGAGAGCTCAAGTCCCAATTGCAGGACCTTTTGGAGAAAGGTTTCGTGAGGCCCAGTGCGTCTCCCTGGGGAGCCCCGGTACTGTTTGTGAAGAAGAAGGATGGGACCCTACGCCTTTGTGTGGACTACCGACAGCTGAATAGGGTCACCATCAAGAACAGATATCCGCTGCCGAGGATCGACGATTTGTTTGACCAGTTGCGGGGTGCCACGGTGCTTTCCAAGATAGACATGAGGTCTGGATACCACCAGTTGAGGATCAGGGAGACCGACGTCTCCAAGACAGCTTTCCGCACCCGGTACGGACACTACGAGTTTTTGGTCATGCCGTTTAGGCTGACCAATGCCCCCGCTGCTTTCATGGACCTGATGAACAGGGTGTTTAGACCGTACTTGGATCAGTTCGTGGTGGTTTTCATAGATGATGTGCTCATCTATTCTAGAAATCGGACGCAGCACGGACAGCACTTGCGGATGGTTCTGGACACTCTAAGACGACGCAGGCTGTACGCCAAATACAGCAAGTGCGAGTTCTGGTTGAGGGAGGTGACCTTCTTGGGTCATGTGATCTCTGGTGACGGCTTGGCGGTGGACCCCGCCAAGGTCGAGGCAGTGCTCAGGTGGGAGAGACCGCGTTCAGTCACTGAGATTCGCAGTTTCCTGGGACTGGCAGGTTACTACAGACGGTTCATCAGGGGATTTTCACAGATTGCGCGTCCTATGACACAGTTGACCCGGAAGGACGTGCCTTTCGCTTGGACAGACACCTGTGAGGCGTGTTTTCTGGAGCTGAAGGAGAGGTTGACCTCGGCTCCCGTGCTCACCATCCCTGATAGTAGTGGCGGGTTCGTTGTGTACACGGACGCTTCCTTGCAGGGGTTAGGAGGTGTGCTCATGCAGAGGGATCATGTTGTCGCTTACGCTTCGCGGCAACTGAAGCCCCATGAGCATACCTACCCTACCCACGACCTAGAGTTGGCAGGTGTTGTCTTCGCGCTGAAGACCTGGAGGCACTACTTGTACGGTGAGACCTTCGAGATTTTTACAGATCACAAGAGCCTCAGATATCTTTTTGACCAGAAGGAGCTCAACATGAGACAGAGACGTTGGTTGGAGCTCCTGAAGGACTACGATTGCAGCATCTCCTACCACCCGGGAAAGGCCAATGTGGTGGCTGACGCCTTGAGCCGTAAGGCGCCCGCACGCTTGGCCAGTCTACAGTTACAGAGTTGGAGCCTTTTGGAGGAGGTGGCCAGTTGGCGACCTCTAGAGTTACAAGGATACTGTGGGGCAGTGACGGTGACACGGCAGACCAGGCCAGAGCTGATAGACCGTATCATCACAGGACAGATGGCTGATCCGTACTTGCAGTCTTTGCGCGACAGAGTACTATCAGGGGACCCAGGGGACTTCTCTTTCACAGACCAGGTGTTACGCTTGAAGGGACGGTTGTGCGTTCCCAGAGACGAGGAGCTGTTGAGAGAGCTCCTGACTGAGGCACACGGTTCCAGATTCACCATACATCCCGGAAACACGAAAATGTACCATGACTTGAGACGCGAGTTTTGGTGGAGAGGGATGAAGCGGGATGTGGGTGAGTTCGTGCAGCAGTGCTTAGTGTGCCAGCAGGTGAAAGCCAAGCATCAGAGGCCTGCAGGGCCGCTTCAGCCGCTTCCAGTGCCAGAGTGGAAGTGGGAGAGCATCACCATGGACTTGGTGGTGGGCTTACCTGTTACCCAGCGGGGACACGACGCAGTCTGGGTAATAGTGGATAGATTGACGAAAACGGCGCGATTCTTGCCGATCCGAGTCACTTTGGGACCAGCACAGTTGGCAGAGAGGTATATCCATGATGTGGTGCGACTACACGGAGTTCCACGGGAGATCGTATCCAACCGGGATACCCGCTTTACGTCCCAGTTTTGGGCTGAGTTTCAGCAGGCCTTGGGGACGAGGTTGAGGTTTAGCACGGCTTACCACCCCCAGACGGACGGACAGTCTGAGCGCACGATACAGACACTTGAGGACCTTTTGCGTGCCTGTGTACTGGACTGGAGGGGCTCTTGGGAGGAGCACCTGCCCCTGGCGGAGTTTGCATACAACAACAGTTATCACTCGAACATCGGCATGGCTCCCTACGAGGCTCTATACGGATGGAAGTGTACGGCACCCTTGAGTTGGGTTGAGGTGGGGACCAAGTGGGAGGTTGGCCCTAGGTTGATCCGGCAGAGTCAGGAGGTAGTTGAGCAGATCCACAGACGACTCCGCACTGTCAGGAGCAGACAGAAGAGCTACGCGGATCGCAGACGCAGAGAGGTGCAGTTCGAGGTTGGGGACCACGTCTTCCTTCGTGTTTCGCCCATGAAGGGCTTACAGCGGTTTGGGGTGAGAGGGAAGCTCGCGCCGAGGTTCATGGGGCCCTTTGAGGTCCTGGAGCAGGTTGGACCCGTTGCTTACAGACTTGCCCTTCCCCCCCAGCTTTCTGGTGTGCACGACGTGTTCCACGTGTCCAACCTCAGGAAGTACGTAGCCGATTCCAGTCACGTACTGAGTCACGAGAGCGTCGAGGTGAGCGACGACCTGACCTACCCCGAGCGGCCAGTGCAGATCCTAGACCGAGCCGTCCGTCGGTTGAGACGAAAGCAAGTACCCCTGGTAAAGGTTTTGTGGAGGAGCCAGCGGTACGAGGAGGCTACCTGGGAGCCTGAGGCGGCAATGCGGGAGCGGTACCCAGAGCTTTTCGCTGGTACGTCTTTTCGGACCGGCTTCGGTCCTCTTTGAGTTTGATATGGTTATTCGGACGTCTTTTCCCGCACCCTAGTTGGCGCAAGTTTCGGGGATGAAACTTCCTTTGAGTTTGTTATATTGAAACGAGCGTGTGGCGCAGACGTCTTTTAAGACGTCTGGAGGGTTGTCCAGACGTCTGACCAGACGTCTGAGATAGTTTCCAGACGTCTGGAAATCCGTTATTTTCGACACACGCGAGTCGTCTGCGCGCCTGAGCGCAGAGACCGCATATTCGCCCTTCCTCCCTCCTGCGGCTGCAGGATTCCCCTGCCGCGAATCCTTCTCTCTCCTCTCCGCGCGGCCTTAAAAGGGCACGCCTCCCCTCCCGTCTCCACCGTCTCCTCCTTCTCCTTCAGCCAGTGAGCGTGAGCATGAGCGCGAGCGCGAGGGTGGCAGCGGCGGCCGCAGTGAGCGCGGAGGAGGTGCGACGTGCGAGAGCGGAGCTCTGCCGTGAGGGCGAGCTCGCCAGAGCAGCTTGGCCGGCCGGCGGAGGGCGCAGGGGGCGCGGAACGACGCGGAGAGGGACCTGCTGCAGTATGAGCAGCAGGCGCGCGAGGTGCGACGCGGGCGGCGTCGCGAGCGGAGGCCGAGTAGCGCCCTGATTCTGGAAAAATTTCCAGAATCAGACGTCTGGGTTGATAGGCAAACGGCGAGGACGACGTTTGGTATCTCATACAGACGTCTGAAAGGTGTGTTTTCCGCTTTCTTCTTCCTTCCTGTCGACTGACCGTACTGAGGGAGGCAGTTGGCTGTGCGCAGGTTCGCTAATTCGCCATCCTTTGCGAATCAGACGTCTGGAAGTTGTACCAGACGGCGGGAGTGATCTCCAGACGTCCGGGGTGACCATCGGACGTCTAGGAGCTAGGACAGACGTCCCCGCAGACTTCTGGAAGTCTGGGAAACCACGCTGGACAGGTAATTCTCTGATCCACTCTTTAAGATGTCTGGAAGAAGTTCCAGACGTCTGATCTTGCACAGTATCGCCTTTTTCGACCCGTTTAGGGCCCGTTCGGGCTCCGTTTTCCACGATTCGAGTTGCGTTCTTTTCAGAATTAATTCCTCTACCCGTCTACAGTAGCTATACACTGTTTTGAGACACTCCTTGTGTTGATCCTTGTGATAGGACCTCGTTCAGTTGCAGTCTTGAGAGTCGCGGAGGCACGCGGGATTCCCGATCACGCCCTCATTACTCCCGTTGTACCTGGTAGAATGGCTTAAGTTTATTATTAAAATCTGTTAAAGTATGGAACCATAACTAGAATCTAGGACATTGCATGAATCCTAGGAATGAGAAATGTATGGAATGATAGCTCCTAGGTGATGCATGAATCCTAGGGCTGGAAAACTAGTTGTATGCTAGATCCTAAGATGTGGCATGAACCCTAGGATGGAAAAACTAGTGGAATGTATAATACTGCAGTCTTGGAAAAATGGAAAGGAATATAAAGCTGCCTGTAAATTGAATTAACAGCTGCCTGTTATGAATAAAGAAACATGATTGAGATCATGGATTGTGAGAACGTGAAACTGGAAAGTAAAACATATGATGTTCTGAGATAAAGAGCTGGAACCCTACGGGGAATTAGGAGTGGAACTCCTGGAAAGAAAAAGGAATGGAACTGAGATGTAATTTGTACTGTCTCTTGGGTACGCAGTACCAAGGGAAGTACCTGTACCTGTTTAGTGCAGAGTGGGGCCAGCCACCCCAGGGACCCGGGGTTAGGATTGGCCGCTCTATACCGACTTGTTGGCCCTCGTGTACGTAGTACCGAGGAGAGTTACTAGTGTTAGGAGAGTACTAATTACCCCACGGGCCCCGGGATTCTGCTAGCCTCCTTCACCGACTTGTTAGGCCCACTAGGGCAAACCAGAGTAGTCAAGCGAGGGTGCGCGGACTGTGGAGGGGCAAGGCCCCGGTTTGGTTACTGTGGAGGGGTTCGACCCCTGTTACTGAGAGGGCTCTGCCCTGGTTCCGTGCTGTGCTTTGGGCGCACCCGTTAACGGAAACGACTGACCGCGTGCCAGTGCGGGCTAGCTACCTGTGCGTTTATCGCGCGTGCCGTAGTCACCGTTACGTCTGTCAGTGACCTTGGGGTGGTTGACTGAGGGTAGGATCACCACGGGAGACTCTCCCGGCCAGGAGAGCACCACGTGCTACTTCTACTTTTGGAAAAGACTGCAATCAAGATCGTTCCCACGAGGACATTCGAGATCAAGAAAAGGATCTGAGAAATAAATGAAATAGTGAGAAAATTGAAAGATGTGAATAAAGGAAGTAATAGAACATAACAGCTACTGTACACTCTACTGTTGCCTTTAGTTAGTTTGCCACTCTACTCAGTATTTTGCTGACGTGTTACACTCGTTACCTTTTTCAGGACCAGGTGTTGAGCAGCCAGGGTCGGCGGCTGCAGAGGACACTGGGCCGAGTAGGGTCCAGTAGAGTTTACCACAGTTTTTTGTACCTCTTTTGTTTCTGTTCTAGTGAGTAGTTTTTGTTTCCGCTGTACTTTCTTTACCTGCTGTTCTTGTTATATGATAAATGTTGTTCTACTGTTGTGGTGGTATCTACTGTAGTAGTTTCTTTCCTTACTGCTGTACTTCCTTACTGTTAGTTATATTCATGCTGAATGTGGTTTATTTTACTGCTCTTTTGGTTACTTCCTCGTTGGACGACTAGATCTTGGGATTAGTCGAGTTGGTCCGGTTCTCGTGTCTCGTAGGGACTCGGGAACCGGGTCGTTACAGAAGCTGCCCTTGGACCTTTAAAAGGAGCCCCCTCGCAAGGCCTTACTCCTTAGCAAGTTTTTGGCCTAAAAAATACCTTTTTCCTCTACCTCTGGCCAGCTCCAACTCATCTTCGGCGACCCTCTTCCTCCAGCTTCCTCACCCACTACCACGTACAATAGGCAACGGGAATCACTTCCTTGCTTCATTCCGCACCTCGCCATACCTGCGAGGAGCTCTCCGACCCCTTCCTCGTCGCCGTCCTCATCTTCAGAGAACCTTCGTCTTTGGTGTTGGCCAATCATAGTTGGCATTGCCTCTACCCTCTCCTCTTCCGCAACTACCCCCCTTCGACTCCTATCTTTCCTCTGACTCTCTTTCCGCCCTTAGACTCTAGGTTCGCTTACATATACGCATGCCCCACCACCGCCTTCCCCAACTCTAGTCGCACACACTCCATCCACAATCCACCAACCACTCCAACAACACTCCCAAAACCTCCGCCACTCCACGCTTACCAAAACCCCTCAAGAAGATGAGGGATTCACGCCCTCGACACCTCGACCGAACACACCTTCCTTCGTTTACCATATCCAGCTCTGTCAGCCCACCACACGCCTGCTCACCGCACGCAACACCCACCAGCATGTTCACCTCTTCCAAGCGAAGCTTTTGAACTTAGCTGACAAGGCCGTGAGGCCATATTTTCTATTTCAGGTATCCGTAGGAGCACCGTCGCCGCCACCTCCTTCTCCAGCTCCGTCACAGCTATTCAACCATGTTCTTCAATGTTGCCACCCCCATGCACTGCAAACCATCCCCAGGAGTCTTCCCAAGCCCTCGATTGAAGCTACAGGGGTCGTCTTCCACCCCAATCCGAGGTAACATCGGTTGCAGCTCGCGCGAAGAGAAGACGTGGGACATTAGTCCCACATCGTGGACTGAGGATGCTTCAACTACGCATAAAGTGTTTTCATGCTTTCAGTTGTTCGCCCACGATCACGAGGGGTCAAGTCCCTCACATGTGCGAGCCCGTGCACTCCTCGCCTACCTGCACGCTGCAGGTCTAGACCCTTGACTGTTTACCCAATTAAATCTAGTACTGTACGCCCGAGTTTGAGCTGAGAGAAGACAAAGAGAATTAGAGAGAAAGGGGGCGAGTTTTGCTCTGCCTTGCAATTCGCACCCTCTCCCTCTCGCAACACTTAGCCTCTGGTGCAAGGCCCTTATGCCTCTGTTGGGTGCTACTACTATACCTCTTCTGAGAAGTTTAAAGCAAGGCCCTTGTGCCTTGTGAGCTACTATTGGTTGTGGTCAGATTTGGCATTTACTGTGATAAGTGGT
This sequence comes from Thalassia testudinum, assembly GCA_037157565.1. NCBI lineage: Eukaryota > Viridiplantae > Streptophyta > Magnoliopsida > Alismatales > Hydrocharitaceae > Thalassia > Thalassia testudinum. The sequence continues at coordinate 1,483,305 of JAZHRO010000073.1, read as the reverse complement.
TGAGAGTATTGTTCATTTATTTGAATTAATTGTGAGCTTAAACTTAGGGATTAATTTGGTGATTCAAATTCTCATTTTAACTCAATCTTTTTGCACTCTCATACTTAATTTCATTAATATATTATTCTGAGAAAAGTTTTGATTATATTTTCATATCTTTCTAAAGTAAATTATGATTAGTGAATTAAATTTCCATCATTGCTCCCTACAAACGACCTCGGACTTCAAATTGACTTCAAGCTTTATAAATTTAAATGTTTTGTGCGATTTTGTCAACTATACTACAATGCATTTTCTAAATAACGATGATTTCGCCACAAACCTTAATTCTATGATTGCATGAATTATGTTAAAAGAAGTTTACATGAAATTACAATAAACCTACGTACATGAACAATAACATAAACTTACATATTCCTCTTGACATCCTGGATCTATCCAAAAAATGCTTCCATCGTCCACCTTCTTCTCAAAAATAAATATACCTCCGTTTGATTAAGTTCACATCCTTCCTTTTCATCCTGTATGAAGAAACCAACGCATATTACTAATAAATAAATGTGAAAAATAAATAAATAAATATCCAAATTAGTAAATACTTCCTTACAAATTCATAATGCAATTGATTTGAACTTTTCCTACCCAATTGATTGGTAGGTTGGATGGCCTTAGCGTAATTTCCATAATTTTTTTTTGCCTCTTCCTATTTACATATATAATCGATTATGAATTATATATCCCAACTAATTAACATATAAATATTGCCTAATTTATACCTTCGCCACATCAGTAGTCCAATAATCAACAAAAATTTTCCAATCATCCTTTTGTACTACTAGAGGTATATTCCGACGTGCCTCTACCAAATCCTTGTTTTCAAAGTACTTCAGAAAGAAAACATAAGATATTATTAATATGATTTCAAAATGAAAAATTCAATAAACCTAACTAAATAAGTAATTAGATACATTCTCTTTCAACTTTGTCCTATTCTTTCTATTTATGTCTCTAACTTGCCTCAAAATAGCATTATCATTGAATGTATTTTTCTCCCATGACTAAACAGCCTAATAAATATAAATTCTACTTAAGCTTAACTTTTTTACAATATTCGAAGTTTAAATATGAGTTGGTTATTTTTACCTCAACCTCTTGTAAAAGACCATCCCTTTGCACATTTGTTACATCCCTCCAATCTAACGTGGATATCGGAACGTGGGAACGTACAATGGTCCCCAGCCAACTAGTAAATTTCTGTGATAACGTCCTACAACAACACCTCTCTTGTCAAACTGTAAAGGACAACACTCTCTAGGAGCCACATACTCAAGGTCCTTGTTAATAACTTTTCCCCTACCACATCGTACTATAAAAAAAAGGTCAATTATTTCCATTAATGCAGCAAATAAAATAAAACAAAGATACTTATAAATGCAATCACATTATACCTTTAGAAATGGAACCCTAAGGGTCATGGCAGGTACTTACTCCACGTCTTTCACATCGAGTGCTCACCATCTGCATAAAGTTAACATTTGATTATACAATGAAATAAAAATAAGATTACATGTGCAAAATAATAAATAATAAAAAGGAACTAAAATTTAAGATTTTAAGTACCATGCTTCATCCACATCACTATGTGAAGTGCCTTGAACTGAAGTAATGTCAATGTTAGTTACATTAGTTGGAGCCATCGTGTCATCGATTGCATCTTCTTGGTAAGGTGATGAATCATCTACCAACTCATTAGATATATCCTGCATATCATAATAGTCTCTTGACATGATTCTAATTGGTATGATCCAATCTTGTCTTTTATTATATGGAACAAAGAATACCTACTTTACTTAAGAGGCTAATGCAAATGATTCATTTGTTCTCAATCTTGCATTTTTATTTAAGTTAAGAAAAAATAAAGCCCAATCTAAGAATCTCTTTACTCTGAGACAAAAAATCAAGTTTTTCTCTGCTCCACTTTTATATGATCTTCGATCATTATGAAAAGTGCAATCTAAGATCTCTTTACTCCGAGACTATATCTTGCGATATCAGATCGACTCAGATGCATCCATGATTTATCCATTGGTACCTAAATTAATAACCAAAATGATTAATAATTGGATTTCATGAAAATAGGTTTAACTTATACATAAATAAAGATATTTTTAGGTTGACAAAAATCTAGTACCTACAATCAACAAAAGTACAACCATTTGTTACAGTTATGTGGAGAGACAACAAGGAAAACCTTCTATGAAGAACCACTTAGTTAGAAAATAGCTTTAGCCTAATTAAATGAGAATCTATCTCTAGCCTAAAGGTAAATGGTGGTTGGGAAAATCATGCCCTGAATAATTCTAAGCATTTCTACTAGCATTTTGCCTAGAATCATAAGGTTATATCTGAGAGGGAGGTGGGTGAAAACAATTTGTTGTGTGAATGTAAAAATAACTTAAGGAATAACATCCCTTCACATCCAAATTTTGTGAAATCCATGTTTCTCAGACTTAACACTATTTTGCAAAATCCATGTTTCTCAACCTTAACACTATTTTGCAAAACCTAGTTGGGTTGAGTGATAAGGTAAAGAATTTAGATACCATAAAACTACAAACTTGAGATAAAAGCTATAAAAGCAAACACAGTAGTGAGCAATATGTTGGAATTAGAAAAAAAAGCATAAACTATTTATTCATCAAGCCATATAGAACCCACACTTTCTAAAAGTAATGTCTACTAACAAATAGATGTACTAGAAATCGTGAGGAAAAAGCTTAAATATATTACTTTAGAATGATTTATATTCTCTTGTTGTATGGCTTTATTGTCTAATTTAGTTAATGTTACAAATTAGCTGCTGGTGCCATCCACAGTTGTGGTGTCATCCATAATCTTAAATTATTCTGCACTATTTCTGTTACAACCGATTAGTACCATCTAGGTAAAGGTTTTCCCTTTAAAAGAAATTTCTCTCTAAATTTGTTATCTTTTTTTATATGTTTATTTTTATTTACAATTTTTGCCTACAATTCACCCCCTCTTATGCTAGTATCATTTCCTATTCTTACTCTAATGAATATTCGAGAACCACAAGTGATGCAAAATGAATGAAGTAGAGCTACAAGATTGCTTAGATAAGGTATAACCCATGTCTAGCACCTATGTGAAATGGATTTAGCATATGTACTTAATGCGCCATGTCAATGGAGGTGATGATTTTTGATTTGGCTAGGCAAATCTAGTGAGGTGCTAGGACAAAAGACCATCATCTTGGAGACTCTGAAAGAGGAAACAAGTTCTACTAACTTTTTTTTATCTTCGAGCAATGAGAACAAGCGCTCCGCTTTGCTCCTAACCCTAGCGCTCCGCTGAGTGCTTCTCCTCCTCCTCCCTCTACCTACGATGCTCCTCCTTCCCCCCTCCCTACTCCTTGAGTGTGTTGGCCTCTCTATGATCTGGTGCCCCCCTTCTTCCTCCTCCCCTTTGGGGGGAGGCCGGCAGGCCTTCGCCTTCTAGACCCTCCTGGGTCTAGCAATGGTTTCTACCCCTTCTTCGATTTTTCTTGATGTTTTTCTCTTTTTTTGATGCGCGCTGCCTCCTGCTGGTTTTGATCGATTTTTTCCCTCACTCTTGTTTTCTTTTGCTTTTGTGTGCATCTAGGCTCGCTCGCTGTTCCTTTTCTTCGCTTTTGGTTGGCCTGCTCGCGATGGTTGAGAGGGCATCCTCCCCCTCCTCTCCTTCTGGCTCTACTCCAGACCCCTCTCCGAAGCCTTCTTTTACTTCGGTTCTCTCTGGTTAGGCTCTTTCCTCAGAGATAAACTTTGAGGAGCTCTCTCTTCCCATGCGCAAACCAACCTTTGTCAAGGGTGTTTCCTACACCTCTTTCTCCATGGAGGAGGTGGTGGACCTGAGTCTAGATTTCTCTTCGATGTTGATCGCTCGAGCTTGGGGTCCTAAGCCCTCGTTCCAGACTATGCGTAGTTTTCTTTTTGATCGCCTCCATGTCGCCTCCCCCTTTTCGATCATTTCTCTAGATCTGCGACATTGGCTGATTTGTTATCCGTCATATTTGGACTTCTGCAAGGTTTTCTCTTCGTCTTCGGTGATTTTAGATCGAGTTAGGGTTCAGTTCATCAAATGGATGCCTTCCTTCCGCACAAATGCCCCTGTGTCCTCTACCACAATTTGGATTGGCTTCCCTGGTCTGAACCTTCACCTTCTCTATCCAAACGTGTTGCTTTCTCTTGCATATCAGATTGGCAACCCCATTTTTGTCAATCCTCACACGCTTCATGGTTTTCGTCCAGGTTATCCGAGGGTTTGTGTCAAGATTGATATGTTTTCCCCAAAGCCAGATTTTGTTTATATTCTGAATGGCACTCACAAGGTCAAGTAGAGGGTGGTCTATGAAAAGCTCCCCCTCTTTTGTTCTCGTTGCTCCCAGTTTGGACATTCTCTCTTGCGTTGCTCTGCTCATGTTCCATCTGGCAACCCCTCTGTAGAGGGGGGTTTAGATTCTAATGCCTCTGAAGCTCCCTTTCAGGATTCTAGGTCACATGCTTCCAGCTATGCTCCCTTCAAAGCTACCGTGATAGCTCGCCCTCTGGAGGAGGACTCTATGCCTCCGCACCCTATCATGGATATGCCCACCCTTCAGCCTCCCACTTCACCATCTCAACTCTCTCTGGGGACATCCAAAAATGCTCTCGACTCCTCTGCTCCCCAGGGCTTTAAACTCCATCGTCGTCGTCGCCGTCGCAACGTCAAACGCCTACCTGATCTGGGGAACCAAGTACTGGAAGAATCTTCTGAGGTGACTTCGATCCCCACTCAAGTGATCTCTAAGCCTCTGGTGATTTTCCCCAAGGTCGTGGCTAATGCTAGTGATTTTTCTTTCGATGCTTTTGTGGTGAATGACATGATGAATGTTTCCTCCGTGCTAGATTTTCCTATTTCTTCGTCGCCCTCCTCCCATTTGAAATGGGTTGGGAAAGACTTGATCTCCTCTCTTGTGGCTTTTCGATCGCCTAACCTTCTCGCGGTTTACCCTCGCAATTTGTTGTTTTGCAAATCCTCCAATGCGAAGGATTTTTTTGATGGCATTTGTTTTCAGACTATTTCTGCTAATGGCACTAAGGCTGCGAATTTTGATTCTAAAGTTTTTGTTGCTAATAATCTAAATGGTGATCTTTCCTAGCGCATTTACCTTCCTAGGCCCACTCCTCCCCTTGATCCTGCCCCTCCCCTTATCACGGAATTACCTCAAGAGGGTGGGACCGAGGAAGTGAGCAATGATGGTTACAACGATTTTTCCTCTTCTAAAGCGAGATGTCCTGATCTTCCTAACCTTCCTCTCCCCACGTCAGTTACCCACCTAGATTTGGCACATGTGGCACACTCTTCGACTAGGCTAAGAGGAGTTCGTGGGGGTCAATCTTTGTTGGGTCCGACTAGGATTACTAAAAGTCGATCAAAATCCTAATCTCATTCTATTCCCAATGAATTGTCTCTTTTGGAACTATCGGGGTATTATCAACACCCCCACCCTGAATCACTTAAAGGCTTTAATCTCATCTAATCATCTCCACATCATCTTTTTATTGGAACCTTTTGCCAACGCCTCCGACATTGACCATACTTATTAGCTCTTCGGTTTGATCATGCCATTTCTCCCCTGGAATGTCCTAATATCTGGTGCCTTTGGAAAGATCCGATTCCCATCTCCTCCTTATTCTCCTACTCTCAAGCTTTAACGATTGAGTGCAAATTTCATGGCCATACCCTCACCCTCTCTATCGTTTACGCTTCCTATGATCTTGATACTAGGCTCAATCTCTGGACTCACCTCTCCTCAATCTATTCCTTATTTCTTCCTCCCCTTGGATCATTGGGGAAGACTTCAACTCCATCCTTTCTGCTTCTGAAAAGAGAGGTGGTCGTCCTTTCTCTTCTTCTCAATCCTTCCCTTTTCAGCGCTTCATTGATACTATTGCTCTTATTGACCTTCCTTTAGGAGGTAATCAAATGTCCTGGTGTAATGGTAGGCTTAGGCACTCTAGGATTTACTAAAAGTTAGACCGGGTCCTTAATCATATTGCAATGGCTCTTGTCCCCACTGGCCATTATCTTTCCTGTCATAATTCGAATCATGCCCCCATGCTTATCTCTTTAGCTGTCGCCCTGGTGGTTCATCCTAGACCCTTCAAGTTTGAGAACATGTGGTTGAGGGATGGTCGTCTCCGTTCCTTGGTCGACTCCATTTGGCACTCCTTTAATCTCTCTAGCCATGATCCTATTTCCAATCTTTACTCTAAGCTTCATGTCCTTAAGAGGAATCTTAAAAGTTGGAATATATCGACTTTCGGTAATATTCACAAGAAGGTTGAAGATCTTGAATCTTGCTATGCTGAGTTAGACTCTAAGCTCTCCCTTCATTTGGATCCTTCCACCACTGCTGAGCTCAATGATACTTCTCTTCTCCACGATAATGCCCTAGTAAAGCTTAATGACTTTTATATGCAGAAATCTAAAATTGATTGGTTAAATCTTGGTAAGGGTTGCAACAAATTCTTTTTTACCTCGCAAAAGGCGCTTTGCTAAACGTGCTAGTTCTTCTCTTACTTCTCCTATTGGGGATGGTTCCTAGGATTAGAGCAACGTCTCTTTTCTATGATTATTTCAAGAACTCGCTCACGTCTTAGGGTAACATTAATGTTACTCCTTTTTTGATTCCATCCCCCCACTTCTCTCTCCCAAGGATTGCACGACACGTAGCCGTATTCCCTCGGAATCTAAAATCTTCAACTCCCTTTCTAGCATGCCCAGGAACAAGACCCTAGGTCTAGATGGTTTTAATGCCAAATTTTTCTCTCACTTCTAGTACCTTATCAAGCTAGATGTTATTGAGGCTATCACGTACTTCTTCTCTAGATCTACTCCTAAGGCTTTCAACAACACTTTCATCTCTCTTGTCCCTAAAACTCCTGTAGCCTCGGACCTCTCTCATTATCATCCCATCAATCTCTGTAATGTCCTCTACAAAATTACTTCTGGGATTCTGGCAAATCCCCTCTGCTGCTTTCTTCCTAAAATCATTTCCCCGGAGCAGATTGGCTTCATCAAAGGCAGGACTATCTATTATCATATTGCATCTACTTTTGAGCTTGCCCAACGTATTGATCGGAAATCTGTTGGCTCTAATGTCATTCTCCAGCTTGATTTGGAGAAAGCTTTCGATCGAGTTGAATAGAGCATCCTCTTTGAGGTTCTCCATCGCTTCGACTTCTCTTCTGATAATATTTCTCTCATTAGAGCCTTCGTGTAGCATGAAGGCTCCTCGGTTCTCGTGGATAGGAGTTCCTCAAAATTTTTCCCTCACACTCATGGTCTTAGGCAAGGACACCCTATCTCTCCTTTACTCTTTGATATCTTCATGGAACCTTTTATTTGTGGGATCAAGGAGCTCGCCTATTTTGGTAAAATTCACCCCTTCTCAGTTAAAAGTGGTGTCTCCACCCCCACTGCCCTTCTTTACGCTGACGATATCATCATCTTCACTAATGGCAACATCTCTTCTATCTGGAACTTGGCTTCCTTTATTAGAGATTTTCAGTCTTCCATGAGACAATTTGTCAGTCTCCCCAAAAGCTTCTGCTTTCTAGGCAGGCATTTCCCCCCTTCTCGTAGAGACCGCATTCTCTCTATCTTGGGCTTTAATATGGGCTCCTTCCCTTTTACATATCTTGGTTGTCCCATCTTCTCTGGCAGGTCCAAGATTTCTTATTTTAATCCCATTGTGGATAAGATTAGATCCAAACTTGCTGGCTGAAAAGCCCATCTCCTCTCTTCTGCTGCCAGACTTCTTATCAAACATGTCTTGACCTCTACCACTATTCATACGCTCTTTGCTATCGAGGTCCCCAAATCTGTCATTCGTAAACTCCAAGCCCTATTTGCTAACTTCTTTTGGGGCCCTTCTGAACTAGGCTCTCACCACCATTGGGTTTCTTGGTCCTCTATAGCTCGTCCCCTTCAGTATGGGAGACTTGGTATTCTTGACTTAAATCTTTTCCTCAAGGCATTGAGAATGAAGCAAGCTTGGAATATCTTCTTTGGCAACTCCACTCACCATTCTTTTTTTAGGGATCTTTTTCTTGGTCATTCCTCCTCTGAATCTTCTCTCCCTCTATGCTCCTGCCTACTTCTCCAAGCTCTTTGGGAACTGAGGCCCTACATTCGCTGGGAGGTCCATGAGGGTTCCATCGACTTCTGGTTTGATTTATGGATTGGAGGCTCTCCCCTCCACTCTCTCCTCCCTGAAGAATCTTCTCCCTCTTGTATTTCCATCCAGAGAGCGCTCCCTCTACTCTCTAGTGCACCTTTTCACTCTACTATTCCCCTAAATCCGCTTACCGAGATCGCTTCCCTCCATTTAGATGATCTTAAGGACTTGCCGATTTGGGCTCCGACTCCTTCCGGAATCCTTACAGTCTCATCGGCTTATCAGCTGCAGTTTCGCTCCTCCCAGAAGGACTACTCTGTTGTGCCTCTTTGGAATCTCCACATGCCTCTCAGAAATTTCCTTTTTGTTTGGAAGCTTCTTAAAGGCAAGCTCCCCACCGATGATAACATCATCAAATCAGGGATCCCTATTGCCTCTAAATGTCTTTGCTGTCCCTCTAATCCTGTGCCTGAAAATCTCCCTCATCTTTTCTCAGAGAGTCACTTGGTTCTTGACATCTCAATTTTGACCTTTAAGCAAAATTTCCAGGATGCCATTGATCCTTCCCTCTTCCTTGACATCATCTCGCACTCCCCCAATACCCGTAGCTCTAAGACTATCCAGGGTATGATTTGTTTCATCTAGTTTAATGTCTGGTGGATCCAAAATGCTTTGAAACATGATATCTTCAACCCTGCTATGTTCCATATGCAGCTTGATAAGAACTGGAGAAATCTTCAAAAGACTAACTGGCTCAAATCTTGTCGTCCCTCTTCTCTCCCCCTTAGCTGGGTCCATCCTGCTCAAGGGCTCAAGATCAATGTTGCTACTTCTTTGGTTGGGGAATGTTGCAATCTTGGCTGGATTGTTAGAAATTTTGAGGGTGTTTTTATTATGGCTACTACTGCTAGTCTTCCTGGTATTTCTATAGAGGCTACTCTCATTAAACCCATCATCCATGACATTTCCTACTTCTCTAATAACTCTTTTCAGGTTGAGATGGATTTGGTCTCTCTCTATCATTGGTGGTCTGGTAAGCTTCAAGTTGTGTGGCAAGTCAAAAGATTTTTGCTTCTCTTCGCGGCCACTCCTCCAGGATCCACTCCTTCGTTCACCCTCTAGTCAATGAAGCTGCTTTTAGGATTTCAGATTTCAGTGATGGCAACTAGCGATGCTTCTCCTGCTTAGATCAGCTCCCCCCCATTATTAGAGGCATTATCAAATTGGATAGCATTCAGATGCTGTACTTGGTTCACCTGTAGCCTCCTCTACCTTTTTGCTGCTTTTGTACTTGGCCACGAGTCATAGTCCTATTTTCTTTGTACGAGGCAGGTTTTGGTTTAGTCCCCCAACCCTCCCTTTTCTATTGCCTCCAGGGAGCGAGGGATGAATAAAATTGCTCTTGTTTTCTTAAAAAAAAAAGTTCTACTAACTTTTTATTGGGACTGATTTCTAATAGGAGCATCTTGAGATAATATTGAGTAAGAAGACGATGATCTACAAGATAAACTAAGCACAAGTTGTTTTTGACCGCCTCCTAAGCCTAGAGTTGTTTCAAATAGCCAAAACATTACAAACTTGAAAGTATATTCCCCTGAAGACTACATGCCAAATTAATACGACCTAATCCATACCAAATAACATTGTAAAAAAAATAAGACCTAAACCATGCTAAATAACAATGTAAAAAAAATAGTACCTAATCCATGCCAAATAACATTGTAAAAAAAATAGGACCTAATCCATTCCAAATAGAACTTGTAGTCGATATACATCATTTTGAAATAAAAGGCATATATTGATTTGCAATGTCGAAATGAAACTTCACATGAAGAGATAGTAAAAATACTATTAACTAATCCTCTTATTAATTCATTAAAATGCGACGATGAAGCCTATTAACAAGTATACTGATTTGTATATACTGATGGTTACAATGCCCTATTCTTTCTATTTTAAAACTAGAATAAGACTTGCGGAATACAAGAGAACTAGGCTGTCTAGAAACGGTTGCACAGTAAATCATGCTTATGTTGGTGTTCTATCTAGAAGTGCTGTTCGAGAAAGGATTACCCATGCCTTCTTGGTTGAACAGCAGAAGATTGTTAGGAAAATTTTGAAGATCTAGAAGGCTAGAGAAAAGCAGTCTTCCAAGAGCTAAATATGATTAAGTGATTATAAAAGTTGAAGATGCTTGAAGGCACAAGAAACTTTTGATATCATGGAGATAGTTGCTTGCAAATTGATAAAATTCACATGGCATTTCGACAGGGTGCTGCAGTGTTTGGTAGTGTTGTTTTTCTTTTACTGCAGTAACTGTTTTTTTGCCAATTTCTCACTTGGCCTGTCATATTTCCTTCAAGTTTCTGTTTCCTTTGTATCATTTTGATGGATCTTGCATTAGAACATAATTTTGCTAGTGGCAGACTTTTATGATATATCTTTGCCTTATAAAAAAAAACTAGAATAGGACCTATAGCTGACGATGGATTGGTCGGATGGCGTAGGAGGTGACCGGACGGAGGGTGGCGTCGATCAAAGGGACTGGGATGGCCAAGCAATCGATGGAGGTGATCGGATGGTAGGCTACACGAGTGATCGATGGGGCAGTGATCGATTGCCTTTGTGATCAATGGGGCTACGCGAACGATGGGGAACTGCATGCCGATGGGGATCTGCGATTGACGGGTCTGGTGAACAATCGATGATGAGATCGATTGGGAAGGGCCGCGGGCCACTGGGGAAGGGCCGTGGGTTGCTAGGGAGCGGCCACGCGCCGCCGGGGAAGGGGGATTGGGAAGGGCTGTGCGTGGAGGAGTTTCTTTGAGGGAAGGGCTTTTTTCCTTGGGGAGGGGTTTCTTTGAGCGGGCAGGAGTTTTTTAAGGGAACGGGCAGGGGATTTTTGAGGGACTTTTTTTTTTTTTTACGAGAGGGGAGGACGGGGCCACGTTGGGAAGTGTTGGCACGCGAGGATTTTGTCGAGGGATTAGTAGGTTTTAGTTTATTCAAGATGGTTCCAATAATATGTTTCAAATTACATTTTAAAAAAGTTGGTTATGTTGTATTGTGTTTTGAGATTTGTTTCATATTTTTGATGTAAAAATGAATACGAGAGATAATGTGAAATAATTACATTCTATGGAAAGCAAAAAAAAAATACTAGATGCGAGACAAACTAACTACTAACTACTAACTATGAGAACTAACTATGAAAGTAATCAATGAAATCAATAGTAGAATAGCGACAAGGGATTTGAAATAAAAATTGTACTTTTATTGCTATAATAAATCTAATTACAACTAATGTAAAGAGAGATTGAGAAGAAGAATAACAACTAAAAATAGAATAACTGTAGCAGCTAGAACAACTATTCAACTAGAATAGAATTGGCTATAATAAAAATGCAACTTAACTAGAACAAAATATAAAAGAGGGACAGTGACAGAGTATGCTGGTGTAGAGGCATTGGCATGGCGGTGGAGGTCTCCACTTAGTCCTCTTGCCCTGGAGAAGTAGAAGCTGGAGTGTGGAGAAGCAGAGACAGATGCAAAGATGCTCTCTCAAAGGAGAAAGTTTGGCTGATAGAAATTCGTTTGGGAGATGAGGGGAGGAATAGAAAATGAGAGTGGCCGTTTGTGAAGATGGGAGAGATCGGTGATGCTAAATAATCGAGAGTGATAGGTGGAGAGGGAGAACTCAGGGAGAGAGAGATCAGCTGTGCACGACCATGGGAAAATAGGAGGGAACGGTGGAAAGTTGAGTTAAATAGAGAAAATAGGAGAGGGCCATCCATGATGAAGAGGGAGGAGGGATTAAATAATAATAAGAGCCCGCTGTGAGGCTGAGAGGGATAGGGATCGAATGGAAAAAATGATAGAAAAATATGGAGGGAGTTCGGCTGGAGGGGAAAAATTGAGAGGGATATTGGGAGATGGCAGGGCCATATGGTCGAATGAGAGAGGGATCGACATTAGAGGGAGATATTAACCGTAGGAGGAAATAAATCGAGAGAGAGAGATTGAGAGAGATAAAGATCAGCCGGTTCAAAGTGGGAAATAATGGAGCCGCTGAGGGATAGAGAGTAGGGCGTTGAAAGTTGTTGAGAAGGCCGGAGGGTAGATTGAGAGATAAAGGTTTGTGGAGGGAATCGAATGTGGGAGATTAATCGACATGAGAGGGTACCGATAATTGGAGGGCCGGCGATCGAGAAATCGAGAGAGTGGCCCAGGAGTATGGTCTTTTTCACGTCAATTGAGTTGGTGGTGGGGGTTGTTTACGTGGATATTGTTGCTTGGGGTAAGTATAAAATAGGTTGTTGGTATGTTGGAGCAGGGGAGGTTTACGTGAGTTGAGAGTTGTGACTTTGTTGCATGGGTAGGGTTGTACGTGGGATTGGGATTGCATGTGTTTTCGGTGGCTGAGTGTGCGGAGTTGCGTTGAGTTTGTGTGCATGGCAACGGGTAATGGGTTAGGTAGGCTGATTGGTGGGTGTTTTATATGCGTGTGTGTGTGGGGGGGGGTGGGGCCAGGTGGGAGTTGTTTGGTGGTGGGTTGGGAGGTTGAAGGTTAATTAGCCTAGGGTTGAGAGAATAAGGCTAGGTAAAGTATAGGAAGTAGGTTCAGTCACATTGACATAGATGTGTTCAATCATCATCTGCATTATTGTGAAGCTCCATTTATTTCCATATTTGGTACCATCAAATATATAAATAAACTCATTGAGGCATCGAATATAACAACAATATTACACAAAAATCCCTAGAAATGCAATATTCACAAAAACATGTCAAATGACTAATCTAACCTAATGCAATGTAATATGGCCCAAATTACACTCAAACTAACAATAATTATGAATATATCACACCTCCTTACTTATCTTTCGTTAGTACTTAAGCAAAACCTAAAACAAAAATCATGTGCAAAAACAAAATACGACTCTGAGCTGAGTCAAATTAAAATCACTAACCTCGATTTTTCACTAAATCAAAGATAATGTAGACAAAATCTTAACAATGAAGGCTCAATAGTTTTAAGGTATCGACCAAAATGCATACTACCTAAATCTAATGAGAGACTCTATTAGCCTTAGACTTGGGTCTCGAGAGAAATTTTTTATGGCTTGTCAACCCACCCAAAGTTTGAATCAAACTCAAAATATAAACATTTAGTATGTGAAAAAGTAACTTGTCAAATGGGCAACTAGTTAGAACTCCAAGTTTGAATAAGGCAAAGAATATCTTCTCGCTCTAATGGACCCCATTTCGGATTTGTCTTACTAAGAATTTGTAGATTTCTTCCTACCATTTTCTATCCCGAAGTCAACACACACTACTAGAAAAATGAGATATACCATCATTTATTTCGTCAATTTTCTAAAGCAACGACAAATATATATTTGTTGTCAATTATTTCAATAATCGATGGCGAATGGATGATTAAAAATAACCCCCTACCATCACTAATGAAAAGCAGCAATGGGCATGTGAGGCAATATTAATATGTACCGTCGATTAGAAAAGCAACGACAGATATATATTTGTTGTCGTTTAGTTTCACAAGCAATGACAAATCATGGATTAAAATGGGCTTGTTGACGTCACTGGTGTTTGGGCATCGAGGGAGATTTTATTTTGACGTTAGCCGTCACTTACTAATAGAACCGACGATATAGGTCAGTTGATCTATGCGGGAGTAGGGCTCAATCCTCCCCCACCCATTGTTCTATCTCGCAAAGGAGAAACCCTCATCACTGCCCTCGTTGTTGCCCTCCTCGCCACCCCTCCTTGTCGTTGGACGTCCTCCTCCACCTCAAGTGCGTCCTCCTTCTCCTCATCATTGTCATCATCGTCGCCCCATCGTTGTCTCCCCTTCCTCCTCCTCGCACTGCCTCCTCTCCTCCTCTTCCCTACCCCCCTTTGCCTCTCCTCCTCTCCTGCCACCCCACCCCCTCCTCTTCCTCCACCTCCTACTGCTGCATCACCTCCTCCTCCTCGCCCCTATCCGCCTCTCCTCCTCCTACTACTTCTAGCCGGCCCCCTCCTCCTCTTCCTCGCCCCCCAACTCCTCCTCCTACTACTATTACACCCCAAAACCCAACCCCCCCTAAATGACGGTTGGAGTTCCAAGGAATGGCAATAGAAGAGGTGTTGGTTTATTTAATTCAGGTTGTACATAACTAAGTCGAGCTATAATAGAGTTCCATTTAATACATAAAATGGAAGAAAGTACAGGAAGGATGGCACATACTGCATAAAGAAAATAGAAATTAAACATGCCTTAAACTGGAAGTTACAATGAAACAAAGACTAAAAGATTACCTACTCGAAATCTTAGCAAAAACCCATGCAGCGACAAATCTCGATTGTCAATGACACACGACGGCAAACACCTGAAATTAGGTCACAAAGTAGAAATGAGACAATCGTCCCAATAGGGAACAAATAGCTACTGTATCATAATAAAAAACATAGGATAGTGTATAGTTTTACTAACTAGCTGGATCCCTTGCCCAACTCAACATCCCAAATTTCGACTCCCAAACCCTAGTTTAACCTGACTAGTCATCGTGGTCCAAAACTCATTAATTTAGCTGCCCATCCTTCCCGTTATTTAGTAATATGAAATTGATTCTCTCACTCGCCTCAGTGATCAAATTCTAGGAATCATCCCTCTCTACAAGAGGAGATTGAGTTGCATCCTTTCCTTTGGATTCTAGCCTAATAGTCTCACCCTGGCTAGGCGAGAGACTAGCAAGTTTGGTGATCCTCGAGAAAGGTGTGCCTGTTCTTGATGTATCGAGTATGTTGCTGACTTCAACCAAAAGAGTCAGGCCTCTTGGGAGCTACCCAGGCCTATACCTTGCGATCAGGAAGCACAAGCTTAGTTCGTGTCCAACAAGGACTCGTCACAATTCGGGATCACCTTTTTGGTGGGGAGACTTGGAATTGAGTTGATTTCAACCCCACCACGACTTTTCACGTGCCTAAGATTCGATCCCGAATATTTCAACCCCAACAATTTGATTTTCTTTATCTTATGGTTGAGCCTTGTGTGTGGAAATCATTTTGGTGATTGGGAGCACTTGAATTGAAGTGCTTTGGCTCCCTTTCACACTAATCTAAAATTGATTCGTGCATCCACACATAGAAATCTCCATCTAGGGAAGCCCATTGCATTTTAGCATGCATTAACCAATTGACATTGAAGAAGGGTTTGTTGGGCTTAGAAGAAAACTTGTATTCTCTCAAAACCCGGAGATTGGTTGAATTGGTAATTCAACGAAATCCTAAAATCCATACTACTTAAGGCTGAATTCTATAAACCATTCACCAATTAAAACTTCAATTCGGGGAGATTTTCCCGTTGCATGCTTGGTTTACACACTCTACAAAATCAATCACTTGGGAATTACCTGTTGATTGCATAGCAAAAATACACCAACAATTGTGCCAACTTGTGCTATTTCCTAGCATTGCCAGTGTATATTAGGTAGACATAGTCGCATTTGTAAAAGTACACGCATGCATGCATTTATTTGATAGGGGAGGAGAGTGAAATAAATGGCCTTGAAATTTACATTTTTCCTCAAGTGCTACTTTGCAAATTCACCATCTTTAATTTTAATTTTATTTGACTTTGAATTTCTTCTCCGCGGCTGCAATGCATGGCAGCCTCTTCCCCACGCCATGTCCTACTCAGCTTGCCCTGCACAGCCACTCCCTGCCAGCCATGCACAACCGCATGCACAACCATGCACAGCCAGGGCATGGCTGTGCATGCCTTCTTCCTCTTTAAAAAGGGCATGGCTTTCTTCTTTGAGGGAGCCTGGTCCACACACCAAAACACAGCACCTTCCTTCCCTTCCAGGCCGTCTCCTCCCCTCTCCCCTCCATACGCAGCCTCTCCTCCTTCTGAGGAGCCACGCTGCAGGCAGGAGCAACTCACAGTGGTGTACAACCACCACTGTGAGTCCCACCACCGCCCAGCTCATCAAAGAGCCAGTGGGCGTGGTGGTTCTCTCTCTGTTTCATCGTTTAGCCATTTCCTCCATTGCCACAGGAGCTTCAAGCTTTGAATCTCAAGCTCCGCAGCAGCAGCAGCAAGGCGTCAGCAGCAGCAGCGCCAGCCACCATGCGCCTCAGGCGCCTGTTCCGCGCCCTCTGCACGTGCTTGCAGGCTGCCCTCATCCCCACTCTGCGCACCCTGTCGCGAAGCTTCTCCACGCAAGCCAGCAACCGGCGCAGCCTCTTCAGCGCACGCGCCAGCTGCTCCACACTGCCCACACTCAGGGAACCGCTGGCACCCGGTCACGCGAGCCGAGCGGCACTGTAGCCACTGTTCACGCTAGTCAGCGGAACACGGTGGCTACAGTGCGGTGACCGGTAAGTTTCTCACTTATTCGGTCACCCGACGCGCCGCGACCGATTGCAGCCCGTCCGCGCACGCCCGCGCTCGCTCCCACGTACGTCTGCGCCCTCTCCCACATACACCCGCGCCTGCCCCTTCGCCCGCACCCGCACGCTTCAGCGTCTGCGTCTGCCCGCACCCACCTCCTCGCGCAGCGCAGTGTGCTACGGTCTCACCCCCACGCCTGCTCCTCCCAGCGTGCGCCTCTTCGCGCGCCTACGCGCCTGCGCGTGCGCTTGGCATTAGACGACGGGCGCTGCTTACGGACGACTTAAGCACCGCGCCTTCTTCCTCAGCAGACGATCTCTCTCTCTCTCTCTCTCACAGCACTCTCTCACTCTCTCTGCTAACACATACACACACACACTCACACTCTCGCACACACACACTCTCACTTATACACTACTATATACTTATATATATATATACATACATATATATATATATACATACATACATATATATATATATATATATATATATTTATATACATATATATATATATACTTATATCTATACATATAGTAGTACCTATATAACTAAGTATAAGTATGGATACATATATATATATATATATATATATACATATATATACACATATACTTATACATATATATATATACAAATATACATACATATATACATATATCTATAATTATAAATACATATATATATACATATATATATACATATATATATATAGATCTAAATAATATACGTAGATACTTATATATATATATATATATATATATATATACATATACACATATATATATAACTATATACATATATTACTATATACATACATACATATATATATATATATATATACACATATGCATACATCTATCTCTACATATATTTACATATCTAAATATATATATACATATATATATATATATATATATATATATACACACATATATAGCTACATATACACTTATATAATTATAACCATATCTATCTATATACATATAGATATATATTTACATATATACATACATATATATATATATTTTTTCATATCAAATCCCACACGTTCTATCGCGGGAATATCTGCACCCATTATTGATATTCCCCGATACACGCCTACAGAAAGCATTTTCACACACATCTTCCACCCATCCATCCCACACTCCATGCGGCACTTCGTCTTGTTGGTTGCGTCTTCCTAGACGACGATCAACTCGACACCGTGCTACACGCCATTTCCACCTCCACCCCCACCCCTATATACATATATAATATATACATATATATATACTATATTTACCTTATTTCTATTTCTTTTTCTTGCCATTAAAAAGATAAAAAAAAATACAAAAGGGAAAAGATAATCCTGGATTTGCAGGTACTCAGTCTTGCAAATAGCAAGATCAGTTTTGAACCCTAATTTGGCTCAAAGCCAAGAACCTGATTTTGAGGGTGTACCTCAAGGACAAAAATTATCAGAAAAAAATATTAAATAGAAAAACACCAAAAACATAATAAATGAACAGAAGAGATTCATTGTAGGAAAGGAGTAGAAACTTCTTCACCTCTAATCCCACTTCCCTGAGTTCGACCCTAGGCCTAAAAGTGTCCAAGATAAAATCAAGTAGTCCAGGAAAAAAAATTTTGTAAAGAGATGGTCAGGCTCAATTTAGGTTAACCACTATACTCATTTCAACAATTAAATCACCATATTAACACAACCTATCTAGGAACGACCAGGTACGTCATAGGACAATCGAATTTTAAATACATTATAGTGTTGAAACCTGCCGAAAATCCAATAGAGTTTCCCCTGTTTATCAGATATTTTCCCAAAATCGGTACCTGCAACCTACATCTATGCATGCATACCACAAATTATACAGGTAGGTGCTCCGTACCATCACACCATAACCCAGAATACAATAATAAGCACAAGCGGGTACACCCCACATCCAAAAACATTAAAAACATGAGAAAAATAGTGAGAAACAAGGCTATGTTGCCTCACGTATTCTTTTCTAGAAAATCTAGCCATTTCATAGAAGTGCAACCACTCAAATTTGGTGGGTAAGAATGATTCCACATGAGTATCCAAGTGCCAATTTCATAAATGGATAGAAATGAATGTCTACAATTAAGAGAAGTATTCTCAGATATCCTAATGAAATATGCCAATAAACGAAGATGATGACATCCAAAACAACTAACTGCAGCTATGATAGAAATATCAAAATGAATTACTAAGCTATCCAAAATAGGTTTTTATGGCTTTCGTTAATTGATAAACACCAGTTTATCATCATTCTTATGCATTAAAATAAACCTAGCTCTTAGGATTTTGATCTGCAAACGGGTTTTTGGGTTGCATTTAGGCATAAATTAGGTCAGGCATGCATTGAATTTGTTATTTTACTTTTGATGTGTTTCTTAGAGTGTTAGGGATAAGCAGAAAGTTAGATCCTCAGAACCCTAGCACTTGGGAAGGCAACCGATGAAGAGGAAGCTCAATCAAGCTAGGACTAAGCTAATTCCAACTCATCATGGCTGGATACTAGTTCCCTTGGACTAGGGTTAGCTCCATTCAGCTCCATTCAACTCACCTTAGCTGAATGGTAGCTCAAGAGAGCTCATCTTAGCTCACCCTAGCTTAGGTTAGCTCAGATCCAGCTCAACTTTGCTAAGTCTAGCTCATCTCAGCTCCCATTAGTTCATAGGGAGCTCTAGCTAGCTCAGCTGAGTTGACTAGAGTTCACCTCAGCTCAGATCCAACTCGACTTAGTTGAGTCTAGCTCATCTCAGCTCCCACTAGTTCACTAGGAGCTCTAGCTAGCTCAACCAAGTTGACGGGAGTCCATCTCAGCTCAGCCCTAGCTCATCCCAGCTCCACTCAGCTCATGGCAGCTGGACTCCAAGCTAGTTGAGCTACTACTTGTCAACTAGTAGCTTAGCTAGCTCTAGAATTCTCATCAGAGGTAGTTCCAGCTCAACCTAGCTCCAGCTAGGTTGAGGTCAGCTCAACTGAGCTCAACTACCCAAGCTTGGCTACTTGCATAAGAACTAAGTAGCTGAGCTCAATAGTTGAGCTCCCCTTGAAGGTGCCTCAGCAGATCCAGCTCCAGCATAGCTACCATCAGCACCAAAATTTTCTTCCCCAGCTCCTCCTTCATGAAACCCTAATTCTTCCACCTCCACTCTACTAGCTAAGCTAACTTAGCTAGCTTAGCTAAGCCCTTAGCTCCACCAAAAACTCCATGGCCATCCACTCTTCAACCCTTAACCCTAACCAGATCCTAACCCAACCTATCCTTGGCGCCAACCCACACCAAACACCACCACTCACACCCCCTCATGTTGGCGAAAAAATTGCCCTAGGCATCCCTTCATTTTGGTGCCAACATGTGCCTAATTCCTAGCCCTACACCTCATCAACCAGGGCCATCTAAACCCTACACCTAACCCCTTCTAGAAGCCCTCCATTGGCGCCAAACCTAACCCCCCATAACTACCCTAAACCCTACCCTAGTTGGCGCCAAAAATCACCCCCTACACCCCTTCATTTGGCGCCAACACCTCCTCCCATCTACACCCTACATATTAACCCCCAACCTATCCTAACCCTCCATCTAGTGATGCCACCTAAACCTCTCCTTTAACCCACCTAAAGTGGCACCAACTCCCTTAACTCCACCATAACTACCATCTCAAGCAACCTTCCCCTTTGGCGCCACCCAATATCTACCCTTCATCCCATAACCACCATCCAACAACACCATCCTAACCCTACACATAACCTACACGCCACCTAACTCTATCACCATAAAACCTAACCCTAGTCCTCTCTTAGGGTTGGCGCCAAATACCTAACACTCCCCCATTTTGGCACCAACCATTATCAACCCTAGGATCCCTTAACTACCTCCAACAAGCCATCTTAACCCTTCATCCATTAACTACGCCTAACCCCCTACCACCACCATTAAAACAAAAACCTTGGCTACATTTTTTTCTACCCATATTTCCACCTACATAGAAGGTCAAGAGAAGAAGAAGAAGAAGATTAAGGGGATACTTGTCCCCTTGGTGCCTTCCCCTCTTCTCTTCTCTCTTGTGCCCACACCAGCCAAGGGAGGAAGCCAGGCATTGGAAGACAACCTAGGGTACACGCCTACCCTAGGAAGAGGAGGATTTGAGGGTGGTACACTACCACCCTTGGAGGAAGAATCAAAGGTGGTCCACGCCACCTTAAGGAGGAGTTCTTGGAGTGGGAGCCATCCACTCTAGGAAGGAGAAGGCATGCCCATCTAGGGTTTGCCTTTGGAGGACGTTAAGGAAGGAGAAGGAGGAGCCCTTTTCAAGCCTAGGAGCCACTAAGCTTAGAGCAAGGAGCTTCCCCTCTTCACCAACAATTCAGTAGGACTTGTGTTTTATTTTATTTGTTGCAATTATCTAGTAGTAGAAGCATTCATCTACTAGGGTTTTTGTAAAACACTCTCTCTTTCAATAATAGTTGCCTTCTTTAATCTTTTTGTTGCATAGTCTTGTAGAATTCTTGTTTAACATTTTTCACTCCCTCTCCCTAATTACTCTAGGCCTCCACATGCCTAGAGTGAGCTTAGGGAGAGGCTCTACTTGTCACTATAATAGTAGTGTAGTGGATTAGTATAGAGAATTTTCTCACTATCAACAAACCCGCATTGTTCCCATTATTTCAGAAACCTATAAAAACCATATATATAAAACACCAAAAAGAAAGTTGAGTTCCTTTTAAAGCAAGAGATTTGATTTAGCAAACAAATTGGCCTCCTTAGACAACCCTAGATACTCCACTATCTAGGCTATAAATTTGAGAGTTGATCGGTTTTACACATTACAACGACATATGTTTAACAAACTGCATAAAACCCATATCATTAATCCCATAAGCTAGTCTTAAAATCACATGACACAGAACCATGAGGAGAATCCTTTAATCCAAAGCTCATGAGAATACATCTAAATAGTAATTATAAGTAATGACATGAATATATGGGGTAGTCATGGAATCTTCAGAGTTAATGATAAATGTAAAACATGCAAATTCCCTTTTTCTTAGCAATGATCAACCAATGATCCAAGCAAGATAGATGACTCTAAGAATAGATGAGAACTAAACGAACTGATCACCCTTAAGTCCATGTAAGGATGCAAAAGGAGATTGAGAATTACTTCGTATTACTAGCTTCACATTATGTCGTTTGATACCTTACATTTTTTTTCTAGAGGAAAGGAAGGATGATTCAAATTAATATCATCAAACACAAAATCAGAGACACCACAACAATTCATCATCAAATAATGCCATTACAACATCTATGTTTATGTAATCTCAAATACACCCATCTCAAACTACACCAGCAGTCATAGTCAACTAACTAAACAAACAATGTTTAGTCTAACATGCATCAAATGGATCCATTATTTGATTGAAATTCAAGATCCATGACTCCCTTGTTTTAGAACAAATGTGCACTCTAATAAATACCCGTCGAGCATTTAGAGATTTAAATTGTAGTTATTTCATATCTAATGGAGGAGGTGAAACATGGGCCATGGGATAATATCCTTCGAGTGACCTCATCCAGCAAATAATCAAATGTGACTGCTTGGGATGTCTATTTTATCCGAAAACTCTTCATCATTAAGCATTCCATGGTTAAGAACCAATGAAGAATCTTGATTTCATTGTCACTCTTGTTGTGTAAAGAAGGTAATTATCAGTAGTGAAGGCCTTGAACAAAGAAGGATTAAGTCCCTTCTGAAGATTTTAGGAAGTCAAGACTAGAATTCACTAGAATTCTTTTCCATCAATCCACATGGCCCTCATTTGGGCAATTACTGATGATTCTTTTTCTGTTAGTTTTGACAAAATCAAGTGCATCGCATTGTGCTTTCTGCTTCTATAGCCTTTATTTAATAAGGGCCAGTTTCTGTAATGAATTATCATCTTATACTTGGATAAAGGTAGATAACATGATGAGAGAACTGGAATAGAATGCTCTCAAGATTAAATCAAAACCTCATAGTTGAGTTTGAAATCAATTAATTAGGGAGGTTAACCTTCCTAGGAAGGAAGTTAGCCAGGATAAAGGGGGCTATTTTTGCCAAACAAAGTAGTCCAGTATCTACTTAATGAATTTGATGAATGGGGCAAATAATATCAAAACTTGATATGCCTTAGTTCAAGAAAGACATTGCTCAAGAGAAAGCATATAACATAAAACATGCAAATATTTATCTTATATCCAAATTAGTCTCATTGAAATTCCTAATCATAGGAAATAGGAAGAGGTAAACAAGATGAAATCCTTACCTGGGGTGCTCCTCCCTCAATTAAGCCCCCAAATCAAACTAGTGATGAACTCCAATGCAAGGTTTGATATATGGTCGTATATTAGCGATATATCGGTATCAACAGGTGGGCGATATTGATACCATCTAAGGTATCTTTTTCCCTGATATTGGAGGTATATCGCTGATATCGAGAGATATCGTCGATATATCGGGCGATATCCCTGAGATATCGATGATATATCACAGATCTTAAGGATTGTTGGCACTAGCTCCATACGGACGGGAAAGCTATTCACTATTTCCTATTAGGCACTAATCCTTCATATTTAAATGGTGCACGGTGCCAAAGCTACATTGTTGACACTAGCACCTTCAGTTTTAAATGGCAACAATGTGCTAGTAGCTACTCACACACACAATGTTATTTTTCATAAAATTTATGATGGTTTTGGACATTTTTTGACTTTATGAGCAATTTCCCTAAAATTTATCGATATCAGCGATATATCATGCATGCAACCCCAAGCACGCATGCACAAGTATTTCTCCATGATGTATTAGTCATTAAAATGTTATTTTTCATAAATTTTTGTGATATTTTTGGATATTTTTGGCCTTTCTAAGTGATTTCCTCAAAATTCATCGATATCAGTGATATATCCCTAATATATCCCTTTTTTGACTTGTCGATACGATATCGGTATTGATATTTAAAACCTTACTCTGATGTCTGCAAAGGTGACAACCCCTGATCAACCAAGTCCTCTAACGTCCTCTATGTGAGCTCGTAGAGCCCCAACCTGTTGACTGGTCTCAAAGATCGGTCTCTCCTCCACCCCCTTATAATCTCAAGAACCTCTCTAGCATCCCCTTCACGAAGGCATTCATCGTGAGGAGTGAGAACTCGTAGCGCTTAAACATGAGGAAGGGAGTTGACAAGGGAGTGGATCCACTTCCACAAGGTTGAGTTGGAAGCGAACGGAGGCAGGAGGGTCTAGAAGACGAAGAGGGAGCTATCCTATATGCCGAACTAGTTGTAGTCAAAGGAGGGGGCAGCGTAGTGGAGGTCAAAGAGGGAGGTGAAGTTGGCAGCGTGGAGGTTCTTGGGGTGGAGGACGATGCCTCCTACCTCGAAGGTGTTGCCACCGAGGGTGACAGTGGCCATGCGACCGCCGACGTTGGGGTTGTGCTTGAGGATGGCGATGTTGGCGAGGGTGCCACCGCTATAGAGGGAGAGGGAGGACCCTGCGATGCTACTGCTGATGATGCAAACCTCATGGGTGCGGGCGATGGCAGTGGTGGGTAGAGGGACAAGTGAGAAAAGGTAGAAGGGGAAGAGGAGAAGGAGAGTGGGTGGTGGGATGAGGAGGTACTCTACTTCTCTCAAACACTACATTGGTGGCGAGGGGGGCAGGAGCTCACACACACACATTGGAAGGAACAAAATATTGGCTTCCCATGGAAGTCATCCCAAAGTTGTGTGGAGGAATAATTGTTGAATGGGCCCCTCAACCCAAAACTTGTTGACCAAGTAAGCCCCACCAAGTTTAATTTTCCTATATAAAGCCCCTCAATGTTTACATTAGTTAAACACTTAATCAGTTATTTCGAGGGATTATTCATTCCCAAAGTTAGCATTGCGAAATTAGGGTTCTCAAACCCTTAATCCATCATTAAGAAGGAAATTAAGAATTTTAATTAGCCCGTTAAGTCCATTAAAATTCTAGACCCTTAAATTGATGTGCCCCCTTCCTCCTCCTCCCCACCCCCCTCTTCCTCCGCCTCCCTACCCCCCTCCTCCTCTCCTCCTCCTACTACTACCTACTGCTGCCGATGCCCTTGCCTGATCGCTAAAAAGTGTGATTTGTAAAAATAGCGATTTAAGTCGTAACGTGCAATTTAGATTGCTTTTAAATTTGTAAAGTCCAAGTACTTGATAAAGTATTCGAGTCGTCCCAAGTGAGGCAGGAATGCTTTAAACCAATTTTCTTGCTTGATCCTTGGAAATCAACTTCTTTTTGGGTTTTTGAAATTTTGTAATTTTTTGTGTTTTTGAATATGAGAAAATTAATGTGGAGAGAGACAGAATTTGCAATACATGAAAACAAAGAAAAAGGTGTCTTATTTTATCCAACTCACTCCAAGCAAGAAATGCTTGGAATAATGGATATAACAAAATGCAATAAAAGAGCAACATAAGCTATTTAAAGGAATAGTAGAGGAATGCTTCTTGATTGAAAGAGTTTTACAAATGGGTTGGAGAACTCACAAGTGAAAGGAATTTCCACTTGTAATCTCCAACCAAAATTACTAAACTACTATGCAAAAGAAATAACAAAAGTGTAGAAGAAAGCTTAGGAAAATGATGTTGGTGATGATGCTGCTGCCCAGAATTCCTACTCTAGTCTTGGTTGCCCCAGGACCAAAAGGAAGTCTTCTCTTATGAATGTCCTCGTGGTAAGCCCTAGGTGGGCGTGCCTCCTCCTCCTTGGTGTGGAAGATCTCCACTCCAAGAACTCCTCCCTAAGGTGGCAAGGACCACCTTCAGGATCTCCTCCTCTTGATGTCCTCCTTGCCTAACCTTCCTCCTTGGTTTGGTGGTGACACAGGGAAGAAGAAGAAGAAGTTGAAGCCACCAAGGAGACAAAGTGTCTCCTTGATCTTCTTCCTTCTCTTCTTCTCTCCTTGGATGTTGGATATGGGTAGAGTATGAGTAGAAAATATGTAACCAAGGATGATTTGAAGTGGGTAGTTAGTGGACTTTTTATAGGATGGGTAGGGCTGTAGGTGTGTTTAAGGGATGGATGGTTAGAATGGCTTATAGGGGGTGGTTAGAAGATCCTAGGGTTGAGGTGAGTTGGCACCAAAATGGAGAGGTGTTAGTGGTTGGCACCAACTCTAGGTGGGGGCTAGGGTTAAGGATGGGTTAGGTGTGTTGAATGGATAGGATTAGGTTATATGGTGGTGGTTAGGAGATGAGTGGCTAGGGTAGGTTGGCGCCAATTAAAGGGGTGTATGGAGGTTGGGTTAAGAAGGTGGTTGAAGCTAACCTAGGTAGGTTTAGGTGGGTTAGTTAGAGTAGGAATTAGGAAGGGTTGGGATGGCTCCATGTGGTGCTAGTTAAGGGATCAAGGGTGGATTTAAGTGGTGCCAAGGTGAGGAGGTCTTGATGGTGTTTTGTAGCCACTTATGTAGTGGTTATAAGGGGGTTAAGGTGGTGTTGAGTTGGCACCAAGTGGGTTTTCTAGAAGGGCGTGATGTGTAGATGGCCTTATGGGGGTAGGTGTAGGGTTGTGATAGGGCTTCAAGTTGGCACCAACTTTGAAGGGATGTGGAGGTGTTTTTGGCTCCAACTTAAATGGGGTTAAGGTGGTGGTTATGGGTGGTTAGGTTGGTGAAAGGGTGAGTATAGGTTGGCGCCAAAGGGGAGCTTCTAGAAGGGGATTAGGTGGATGGTGGAGATGGGTTTAAGGGGTAGGTGTAAGGCTAGGATATGGAGTAGTTTTGACGCCACCAAGAGGGTAGTTAGTAGGTGGTTTTGGGAGGAAAACTAGGTTGCTTTTGGAGGTGGTGGTGTGAAGGGTCATGGGGGTTGTTGGCGCCAAAAGAGAGTGGAGTGGTAGCTTGCCTAGGTGGTGGACTTTGGAGTGGAGTTGGGTTAGGGTTTAGGTTAGAGTTGTGGATGGCCATGGAGGTGGAGCTATTTTTTAGCTTAGCTAAACGAGCTAAGCTAGCTTAGCTAGTAGATTGTAGTGGAGGAGTTAGGGTTTTGAGAAGAGGAGCTAAAGGAAAGTTGATTGGAGCTGCACTGGAGCTGACTTTGCTAAGGAGGCCTTCATGAGGAGCTCAACTATTTAGCTAAGCTAGCTAGTTCTTATGCTAGCAGTTAGGCTTGAGTAGTTGAGCTAAGTTGAGTTGGTTTCAACCTAGCTGAAGCTAGGTTGAGCTGGAATTGCCTCTAATGAGACATTCTGTAGTTGAGCTAAGTTGAGCTAGTTTCAACCAAGCTGAAGCTAGGTTGAGCTGGAATTGCCTTTGATGAAAACTCCCGAACTAGCTTAGCTACTAAGTGGGCAAGTACTAGCTAAGCTGGAGGAAGTTCAGCTGTTGTGAGCTAAGTGGAGCTGGGTTGAGCTAGACTTGGACTAAGCTAAAGCTGGAATGAACTCCAGTCAACTAAACTGAGCTAGCTAGAGCTCCCAGTGAACTGACTAAAGCTAAGATGAGCTAAACTCAACTAAGTTGAGCTGGATCTGAGTGGAGCTGAGGTGGTTTGAGCTAAGATGAGCTACCCTGAGCTAAGATGAGTTGAATGGAGCTGAGAGGAGCTAAACTTAACCAATGTGAGCTGATATCCAGCTGAGGTGAACTGGATCCAACTAGGTGATAAACACCATTTTATCATCATTTTTATGCATTAAAACAAACCTAGCTCTTAGGATTTTGCTCCGCAAACGGGTTTTTGGGATGCATTTAGGCATTAATTAGGTTAGGCATGCATTGCACTTTTTATTGTCTTTTTAATGTGTTTTTGTGAGTGTTAGGGATATATAGATTGTCAAAACTCTAAAACCCTAGCACTCAGGAAGGCAACTGGTGAAGAAGAAGCCCAGACTAACTGGAACTCAGCTTGATCCAGCTCACCATAGCTGGATTCCAGTTCACTTGAACTAGGGTTATCTCATCTTAGCTCCATTCAGCTCATCTCAGCTGAATGGCAGCTCAAGAGAGCTCATCTTAGCTCACCCTAGCTCAGGTCAGCTCAGATCCAGCTCAACTTAGCTGAGTCTAGCTCATCTCAGCTCCCATTGGTACACAGGGACCTCTAGCTAGCTCAGCTAAGTTGACTGGAGTTTACCCTCGCTTAGGTCCAGCTACATCCAGCTCCACTCAACTCTGGTTAGCTGAAGATGACTTCATTCCAGCTTAGGAAGCTCAAGTCCAGCTCCCGAGGACTCTGCTTAGCTAAACTCAGTTGAGCTAAGCTACCTTATCTGCCTCACCAAGCTTGATCCTCCCCAGGAGCATTAGACCCAACTCACCTCAGCTCCTTTCAGCAGAAGCCAGCTTGCTTATTTTGTCTTAGTAGCTAGCAAAGAACTAGCAAGCTAATCCAGCTAAGGTAGCTCCTTGAAGCTCTCTTCAGCAGCCACCAGCTCTAGTGTAGCTCAAGATGACTACCTCCAGCTCTTCTCCCTGAAAACCCTAGCGCCAAATGCCTCCAACTCTACTCCCTACTAGCTAAACTAGCTAAGCTGCTTAACTTAGCTAGTCCACTCCATGGCACCAAAACCTACTACCCTACTACCCTACTACCTAAGCTCCAGCAAAAAGACCACCTACTCCTACTTTATTTTGGTGCCAACTATCCCTTCCATCACCACCCTACATCCACCATCAAAACCCATCGTCACCCTCCATTTTTTCCCTCCAAAATTGCCTTCTAGAAGGTATTTTTGGAGGGAAAACCAAGGCACCTCTTCATTTCCCTCCCATTTTTCCCTCCAAAAATATCCAAGCACCCCTTCATTTCCCTCCAAAAAAACACCATAACCACCCCCCTTCCCATCCTATAAATACCCTACACTACCACCACATAATTCCCATCCTCCATTAATGTATTATTCTACCTATACCCACCTACACCTACGGCCAAGAAGGAGTAGAGAAGAAGATTAAGGGGGTACATCACCGACCCCTTTAGTGCCTTCTTCTCCCCACTCTCTTCAACTTGTGCCATGCGAAGGAGGAGAGCCATTCTACTTCAAGGAGGATGGTCAGGCAAAGGAGAAGGACCTAGGGTGGACGTCCACCCTTGGAGGAGAATTGAAGGTGGTAGCTTCCACCTTGGAGGACACCATCTTGGAGGAGCATCTCAAGAAGGAGGAGTTGTCTTTTCAAGTCAACGAGTTACTTGGCTTGGAGCAAGAAGCCCTCTTCTTCGCCATCTATCTAGAGGATTTGTGTTTTATTTTTCTTGTATTTTCAAGTAGAGCAGAAGCATTCCTCTATAGGTTTTGTGTAGACAGTTTTGCTTTAATTCAAATTGCCTTCTTTCAATTTTTGTTGCATAGTTTTTTACAATTTTTGTCTAGCATTTGTTTCACTCCCTCTCCCTAATTATTCTAGGCCTCCACATGCCTAGGGTGAGCTTAGGGAGAGGCTCTACTGTCACCTTAGTGTTAGCTTTATTGAATTAGGTATTAGTTGTTTTTCAGTTATCAATAAAAACTTGCATGTTGCCTTTATTTCAAAAATATTTAAAAAGTATATATTGAAAAGATCAAAAAAGAAAGTTGAGTTCCATCTCTAAAGCAAGGGATTTTGATTTGCAAACTTGCCTCCTTGGATGACCCTAGATACCCCACTATCTAGGAATATAAATTTAAAAGAGAAAGCGGATTTATGCATTGCAACGACACTAAATTACCTAATTAACAAACTGTGTATTTTCGCAATCACTAGGGTTCAGCTGATTTGGACTTCTCCATCACTTTCTTCCATCTTGAGTGCTAGGGTTTTAATGGTTTGAATATCTGCTTAACCTTAACACTCAAATAAAGATGTTAAAAATAAAAAAAGAATGCAATACATGCCTAATCCTAGGTTATGCCTAAATGCAACCCAAAAATCCACTTGCGGAGTTAAAAACCTAAGTGCTAGATCTGTTTTAGGTCATAAGAATGATGATAAACTGTCGTTTATGACCACCCCCTCTTCCTCTTGCCCTTGACCTCCTTCTCACCTCCTCCTAGTGCTACCACTACCTTCCTCCTCCTACTACTGCTGTTGCCCCCTCCCTCTCCTCCTCCTGTCATGCCCTTATCCACCTCTACAATCCACACCAATTAGTTAAAATTTTTTTTAGATATTTGATCAATTATTTGTGCTAATAAATCACTCTAGACATCAATTCGTTTATTGATAATTTGATCTAATCTAATACAATGACATGCTATACTGTCATCATTCGCCTTTTAATCTTGATCAATAGATGTTTCCATCATGCATTTTCTTTTATTAGCTCTTATGATTTCCATCTTGAGATCCAAACGAACTAAAGTTCATTCATTTTCATTCAATGATTGAAATTCATATTCAATGCAAATAATACCTTTTCACCATACAAAATTTAGGAATTCGTAGTATGTAATATTTCCTTAAACACAATATTATATTATATACACTATATACGTAGGTATTTTTAGGATTTTTTGGGTTTTTCAAATTTTTCTTTTGTTTTTGAATTTTAAGTGAAGAAAGAAAGAAGAAGAAACTCGGAAAGTACAAAGGAGAAGGTTCTTTTTGGGTTTTTAGTTTAAAATTTTGTTTCTAACTAAATAAGAAACCTAAAGTTCTACTAGCATTTTCTATATACTAGAAACACTAAAACCTAAAAATAATCATGCATACATGTTCAAAATATATTATTCTTACTCAATACACTTTTTATTTATTTATTTACAATATTTTTGTATTTTTCACCATATTGTTAGAATAAATGCTGGAAAATGCTCATAAATGGTTAGAAATTGAAAGCAAATCATAGAAATTATTCAAAAATTTTGGAAAGATAGATCTAAACATTAGGAATAACAAACTCAATTAAACTCCATTTTCATCAAGATCTGTTCAGAATTTTGATTTTGAAACTCCAATCAGTCCAAGTGATTAGCTACTAGTGTCAACAAGCTTCAATATGATCTAAAGCTCATCTCATACATTTCAAAACTTTTTCAAGCAACTGACCTGTAGATCTATGCAATATCCATCTTGCAAAAACCCATCACAAACCCCAAATCATCCCAAAACCCAATTAAATTCCACGATTAAACTCAGTCATACTCTTTCAGGAAGAGCAGCTGTAGCTGCTGACAAAGCTCTCAAATCGAAATCAAATCTCTTGAAATCATTCCATCCTATTGTATAAGCATCTAAAATCATCTAAAACTCTCTCAAAGCATTAAGAGAATCAAGTAAAGCCCTCGGGACTTCCAGTGTCATTCCTCTTCCTCTCCTCCTATTGCCCTTCTTCCTCCTCCTAGTCCCCTATTACTTAATAACATGATATATGTTATTAACATAATAATTAGAATAGTTATAATAATTTTGTATAAGTTGTAAAGTTTTTAATAAGATAATAATGTGTTATTTAATTAATTTTATTTTTGAAATTACAGGCTATCAGTGATGGTCATTCTCAAAGGCTGTAGTAGTTGGAGGTATAATTTTAATGATTTTAAATTCATTGAATGGCATTTTAGGTTTCTGTTAGATGTGGAGTGTACCAACATATTATTTTTTATTTCATTAAATGGATGTGGGGTGTGCCCACTGTTTGGGTCGTAGATCACACTTTGGATTTTAAATTCATCGTAGTATAGATGCGAAATCAATTCAAACAAAAATAATGTAACGAGACGTAAGTCTCAATCAATCTCAGGGAGGTGTGTTTTGCGAATAAATTTTGATTTTTCTACTTGCCATTATTATCTCCTAATGAAAAGAAACATAACTAAAATAAAATTTCATAGATAAATGGTTGTCTCTATATGCTTTAGCTAACACTAAAAATGCAGTAATAGAAAGAGAGAGATAGAGAGATAAGAGCAGAGATGAGGGTGTTGATGGTGCTCTGACAAGGAGTGCTTCTGCGGCCATGGATTGCTTCAGGAAGGGCAGCAAAATCGGCTAATTTGGTGCTAAGGTGGCGATGAGGAACTTGGATGAAGAGCTTTTACTAGAATAGAATGGAAAGGGAGATGCTCGGTAGTGGAATTGTCTCTCGTATGGGGAGTCCTTGGCCTCTTAAATAGGCGAATTGGGGGGCTGATGTAGACACATCTATGTCACATAAACTGTCTATTTATGCGTGTTCTTAGGTGTATAATTGCACTCAACATTATAAATATTGCATAGCATGCATCATTTTGCATTTATATTAGTTTGTACAAAATATAGCTTAATTTGCCCTTTTTGTGGTCAAGGGACAAGGCGATATTTTTCTAGGCCTCGGATTGAAGATCCAACCGTATAGATCTGATCAGGACAACTATCAGAGTCCAACGCCTCTGAGATTGCCCTGATCAAACCTCTCTAGTATCAAATGCAGTCCGAGAAAGATCAAAGGTCAAGGGTCAAGGTGGATCAAATCCATACTTCAGATGACAAATCCAACCACATGGACGGGTTTAGGTTGACATTCATAGCCCAATGATGCGAAAATCGATTCAATCCGACAACTGTGGCACCATCTACAAGCATTGGAAAATAAACGGCTTAGATGGCACCACATGGTGCCATCCAGGTTTCCCAGCCACCAGCCTCCTCTTCATCAAAGGTCATGTGATCTTGATTGTTGGATCGAGATCCAATGGTTGAGAGCACCGCAACCTTAAAACAAAAGCGTGACCATTTGGAAGACTTAGTGCAGCGATTGCATGCTGCGTTTGTAAGCGCGCAACGCGTGGTTGACTCACAAAGAGCAGATTAATCTGCTAGAGAAGGCACGGATGAAATTGGACCATAGGATGCATGATGAACGGCAGCAAAGGTGGCTACGTGGTACGCCTAGAGGTACTGGATGAATGGTCACGCCGCACGCACGTGATGATGCGCGATCATATGCACCATTGCATGCAGGCGCACGTTACATATGAAGCTGAAGCGCTCTCATGCAATCTAAGTCGTTCAATCTAATAATCGGACGGCCAAGATTGCAGCGACATGATCGAGCGACGAATGACTGAAGGTTGACCGGTGTCGGCGTGGATGCGTGAGAGCCATTGGATGTAGAGCGAGTGACAAAGATGGAAGTGCATTGATGAGAACCTCATCATGAGCCATAACTAGCTCATTTTGACCCAATACAAAGGACAAAAGCTCCTACATATCTCAAGGAAAAGCTTAACTCAGAGAATTCTGAGTTTGAGAAGAAAACAAGTCATAAGGGGTAAAAGTGCAATTTTACCAGTATAATCTGCATACAGGGTAATTCAGGGCCCAAACATAGGTCAAAACAGCTTAATAAGAATAAAAGTGGGATGAGATGATCTAGCAAGGGCTACAGCACTTCCAAGGAACCAAATGATAATCTGTAACCCTAAAACAACCCACTTCAATTCACAAGGTTCGAGGCAAAGTAAAAATAGAATAAACCCTCTAAAATTCATAGAAAAATAATCTCTGGGGTTTAGAACCATCAATTTGGCCTTTAGAACCCATTTTGACCTACATTGAGAACCATGCCCAATTAATAACTTAATTTGGGTTTTTGCGCAAATTGACCGGTCAAACAAGGTTTAATATGAAAATAAAATTCACCATCAGATTCCTTAGGTCCTAATTAGTCATGTATAAAAACTTGAGCCTAAGAAGAAACCTCCTTGACCGACTTCACACTTTGGTCCTCATATATTTACTCTTTGGCCCTCAACTTTTGAACCCTCGCATTTTGGCCCCTAACTCTTCTTCGTTCTTTGCAAACAGGTCCCTCCTGCAAAACCCTGCCAGCACCATGCTCCGGCGACCTTGCGCGGAGCATGGCGCCGCGCAGGGTGAGGTGGGGGACCTGGCAAGTGTACCGGGGGTGCCCTGCGTCGTCAGCCGTCGCAGGAGCACCCCCATGGTCACTGTAGCCCCCCATACCGGCCGTGCGAACGCACGGACGGTATGGGTTCGAATTCCGACCATGCTCCGGCGAGGGAGACACGTCGTCTCCCTCCGCCTTCTTCCCTGCTTCAACCCTATAAATACCCCCCGCCGCTCCACCGACGAAGGCAGCCTGGATCTGACGGAGAAAACCCCCAATTTTCCTCTCTTCTTCCTCCGGCAGACGCTCACCAGCTCCGGCGACTTCCTCCCCCTCCACCTCGTCGCTCTGCCGCAATACCAGCAGCGGAGACTTCCTCCCCTGTTCTTCCCGCGCCACGCCGCACCCAGCTGGCGCCTCTCCAGCCTTCTGCTCGCCGCCGCCCCTCTCCCTGAGCATCGTCTTCTCCGGCGACAGTCGATACGACTGTCGCCCTGTTCCTCCCCTTTCGTCCCTGCAGTTAAGTTAGACTTACTCCCCTTCTTCTCCTCTTTCTTTCCCCGCTTTCGATTTAGTCAATTAAGCCCTCTACCGACCCTGTTCACCCTCATCCTCTCCGCCTCCGACCACCCTCCGGCGAGCCGCTCCCATCACCTCAGCAACCCACACGGCTCGCCGACTACCGCAGAACCTCCGCCTCCTCACCCTGATCCTCTTCCGCCCCTCCACTTCCCACCAAACACCCTCTGCAGACCCACCGAACACACCCACTCCCTCGCTCACAGTTTGACCTAGGACGACCAGACAGCCCCATCTCGCCCCCTGCAGACCCCCTGACCACCTTCGCCGTGCCACGGCGAAGGTCCCCCGCCTGTCTGATTTGGCCGAGAGGCCGTGCCATTGGTTTCAGGTTCCAGGCCTTGACCGCCATTGGCGAGGAAGCTCGAAGCCTGCTCGAGGTTGCTCCAAGCCGAGATATCCCAGATTGAATAGCCACGGCCAGCGCGGAAGAGTCTCGCGCACACACCCTGGCCCTCAATTGGAGCTGTGCGCCTCAACAGCCGATGCAATTGGGAGCACCATCCCTGCTGCAGGCGTGAGAGAATTGGGGTGGGACATTTAGTCCCACCTCGGAATCTCTCAAAGGCGCGCGGATGCATAAAGGCAAAAACTGCCTTATGCTGTTTGCCTCAGTTACCACGGGGTGAGGTCCCTCTCACCCGACCCGACCCGACTCGGCCTCGTCCGTGACCACGCTCCGCGGACCTGGCCCGACCCGATTAGACTGACCTGCACTCCTCGCCCACCACGCACGCCGGTGGGCCTGGACCCGGGCCTGACCCGAACCCGATTACCCGGTAGCGCTCTGGGAGAGCTTCCGAAGAGTGATTTCAGAGAGAGAAATACGCGGGGGAGGGGGGTAGAGTAGGTTTTTGCCTTGACGAATAAACTCTGAAGTGTGCAGGCCAAAGAAGAAGAAGCAGACGACGGAAGGACAGCAGCTCAAGAAGGAAGAGCAACGGCCATCGCGAAAGAAGAAAAAAAGAAGTCAAGGCAGGTGAAGACAAAGAAGAAGAAGGAATGAAGAGAAGCAAGAAGCAAGAAAAGAAGAAGACGATCTGACGAAAAAGAAAGAAAGGAAACAAGGAAGAACAGAAGAAGAAAGCAGAAGAAAAAGAAGAAGAAGAAGAAGAAGAAGAAGAACAGGAAGAACCAAAGACAAAGAGGAAGAAAGAAGAAAAGAAGCAGAAGCCAATTTTTCATCTCTCTCTCTCTCTTTATTTTTGTAATAGAACTTGTATATCTCTAGAATATAACTTGCTCCCTGAGTTCGACCTCGGGAACTCTTTTATTTTTCCGAGTAAAAAATTTTTATATGATACGTTGGTAACAACCGGTTTTACTACAACGAATTAACAACGG
Source organism: Thalassia testudinum (assembly GCA_037157565.1). Lineage (NCBI taxonomy): Eukaryota > Viridiplantae > Streptophyta > Magnoliopsida > Alismatales > Hydrocharitaceae > Thalassia > Thalassia testudinum. The sequence continues at coordinate 1,447,911 of JAZHRO010000073.1, read as the reverse complement.
AAACCGACGGCAGATCATTTTGGCGCCGTTGCCGGGGAGCAACGGCTATTCTAGAGGTAAACATTCCTGTATCTTTTAATTTCTGATAATCTCCTCTCTTTTGTGCAGCTACAGGAACTCAAGAAGACAAGCAACCACACGACAACCACTCCGAAGACAGGTAAATCTTTTCTCTCACTATTAACCCCTACACTCTAAAGAGAAAGAAAAGAAAAGAACAAGCAATATAGGGCTAACCTGTCTTCCATATTTAGTAACCATAAAAGTTGCATGTTTTCAACTCATTATTTCTGCACACTATCAAGGGTATTTAAGGGCTAACACATTCTTGCTTGAGCCCTAATTACCCAACAAAGAATTAACTGGACCAAGTAGAGCCAACCTAGGATCCAACACTAGGGATTTAGAGACACACTACTTAACTCAAGAATTGAGAAAACCAAATGAAGTGTGCCCAAGCCCTTGTCTGAAAATACCTATACAAGAAAAATCTAAAACAATTGGCTCTCTAAACACTTGAACCCTAAAAGACAGGACCTAAAAGCTCTTAAAGAAAACAATAGGTAAAGTTGACCCCTTGGGTTAACCAACCTTAAATTAGGTCACTCTTTGCACTTAAAAAGACTAAAGTTCAAGTGAAACCTTAAGCACCCTGATCTTAAAATTGGTAGACTTAAGAGGTCAAGATCCCCATTCTGGTCTACCTGGAACCGCAGTGACAAGAGAGGTCGGGTGGGGGAAACCCTGTAACCCGTGGGGACGCTCTACCGTGTAGGGGTCTTCGCGGGACTCTCCCTCTCTGGCTGCCCAGGTAATTCTCAGGTGGACAATCTTTCTGATCAAGGGGTCCATCTGCCCCGCACCTCTATAGTCACCCAACACATTTTTGGGTGTCTTGATTGGGTCCATCACCTTCTAAACTTACCTCTCCCAACTGTGCATGTACGGAAGGAGGTCTCTAAGACCACCCTTAAGAACTCCTTTAGAAATTCACTCTCGTCAAGGCCAAGCCTCGACGCCCGTGTTTGTGCAGCAACACCCTCACATTATTCTCTCTTCTGATTCAGAACCAAGTTCTTCTTCTTCCCCCATCATGGCTCAGCCAGTTGAGGAAGAAAATAATCTGGAACACCAGCTCCAGCGACTCAATGACCTCTTCCAAAACTTCGTGCACCCACCACAGCGTCCTATGATGCGGGACCACTACAATCCTGCTGCGGTGGCAATTGAGCCTCGAGTTAGAATCCCGATTGGAGGACCTGATTCCGAACTAAAGCCCAACATGATTCACGCTATACCTAAATTCCATGGGCTTAATTCTGAAGATCCCTTCCAGCACATCAAACAGCTTAAGCATCTGGCCCACACTTTTGGATCAGATGCGCAAAATCGGGATATTCTTCTCATGAAGATGTTCTCCTTTTCTCTTATGGACAAGGCCGCCCATTGGTATCAAACTCAGACCCGGCCGATCAACACTTGGGAAGAACTTCAATCCGAGTTTTTGAAAAAGTTCTTTCCCGTTGGTCGGACCAACGCCTTGCGCCATCAGATTACACACTTCACTCAACAATCAGGAGAACCTCTCCATGAGGCATGGGATCGTTTTCAGGATCTCATGAGGAAGTGCCCCCATCACGGAGTTCCTAAATGGGAACAAGTCCAATCTTTTTACCAGGGACTCCGTGAGGACATCCGCCTTTTCGTCAATGCAACCTGCGGAGGAAACATCATGGGTCAACATGAAGACACCGTATGGGAGATTCTCGAAAACATGTGCGAGAACTCCATCAACAATGACTCCATGGGATTATTCGACAGGACGAATACCCGCGCAGCGACGAATCTTAAGGGAGCACATGAGACGCAGGGCCTGTCCGCATCAGTCGACCTGGAATTAATGGCCAGTCGATTGGACAAGGTCTCAATTATTGAAAAGAAGGTGGATGAGCTGACTCAGCACTTGCAGCGAGCCACCTCTGCGCGTAACTCCTTTGCACAACCTCCTTCCACACAGGAGACTGTGCAAAACATCCTACACCGATCCTCCCCTGGGATGGATCCATATCCGTCCCCATCTGATTCTTGGACTGGAAGATCATCCGATCCTTTCTTCACCAGCCGGGGGAACTCCATTCCCCCTTTCCCTGATTCTCAGGAGGTTCCTCAGACCTGCGAGAACCTCAACGCCATCCAGAACGACCCATTCTCCAACACTTACAACCCTGGATGGCGAAACCATCCAAATTTTCAGTGGGCGGGAAATTCTCAAACCCAAAGACCACCTTTTCAGTCCCGCCCACAGCCCTCTCATCACTACCAGCCACCTCAGCCTCGGCCCAACCCTACTTATCCATCAGGGCCAAATCAAGATCAAATGTCCTTAATCCTTCAGACTCTGGCTGACATTCAAAAATCGAATGCGGCCATTCAAAAACAGCACAAGGACGAGCTTACTGAAGTTAAAACTCAGCTGGCCCAGTTGGCAAATTCTCGCCAGCCAGGCACACTCCCTTCCCAACCCCTTCCTAACCCAAATAACGTGCCAACCCAGAAGCGCGTTATGAATCCAAATTTAGGCCACGCTCAATGGATTTATCAGGCCCCTACTGCCCCATCTCCAGACGAGATGGAAGCCTCTACTTCTCGTACGGGATTTCAGCAGCAGCCACCCCTCCTACCAAATCCAAACCAAAATCAGGCCGGATTAAATTCTGTAACAACACGTAGTGGTAAGACAACTCAGGACCCGCGTTATCCAAACCACTCCCAGCCTGATAATCATGACCCTAGGATAGTTATCCAAGGTACCGCTGTTCCAGACCCACAACCAGGACCTATCCTAGAGGAACCAACCAAGATCCCGTTTCCCGAGGCCCTGACCAAGGGAAAGAAGACCACCAAACCCGTGGCCCCTGAGGAGGACCTGGTCAAGCTCTTTGAGCAGGTCCACATAAACATCCCCTTGATGGATGCAATCCACCACGTACCAGCTTACGCACGATTTCTAAAGAATATATGTACACCCCAGCGTAAGCCGCGAACCAAGGGAGGGAGCCCAATTGTTCTGTCAGAGCAAGCCAGCTCTGTAATCCTTAGTAGACTCCCACCCAAGGCAAAAGATCCTGGAACTCCCCTGATCTCCTGTAAGATAGGTGGTACCCAATTTGATAGAGCATTGTTAGACTTAGGAGCATCTATAAATCTGATACCCACATCCTTACTTGACCATCTGGAAAAATCTGAGCTGAAACCAACTGAGGTGACATTACAATTAGCAGATCGATCTATAAAGTCACCAAAAGGGATTCTCGAGGATGTTATCGTAAGAGTGCGGGATTTCTATTTTCCAGTGGACTTTATAGTCTTAGACATGGATGCACCTGAGAACCCTAGGGATACACCAATCATTCTAGGGAGACCTTTCTTGGCTACTGCTAGAGCCAACATCAGCTGTGAGGAGGGCCAAATAGAGCTTAAGTTTGGAGATCAAACACTGAAAATTGATATATTTAAGGCCCAACAAGGAATTAATTGCGGCGTCATCGAGCAAATTTGTGACATCAAGACTTTGGTTGATGAATCACACCTCCAGAATGACTTGAGTATGCCTCATCAACCACAGAAGGATCTTGACCCGCAAACAGAGGAGTCCAATCCGGATGTGAACAACCCAGTAACTCCCACCCTTGAACCTCACATCTATACTGAACCACCCGCTGCTGCTGAAAACCCCATCCTCGAACTGAAACCCCTTCCTGCTCATTTGAAATACATCTTTTTGGGTTCTAATCAGACCCTTCCTGTGATCATCAATTCCAACCTCAATCCTGAACAGGAATCCCGTCTGATTGTTGTCCTCCAGCAACATCGCAGAGCCATCGGATGGACCCTCGATGATTTGACTGGAATAAGTCCCTCTTATTGTACTCATCATATCTATTCAGAAGAGGGCACACGACCTTCTCGTGAAATGCAGAGACGCTTAAACCCCAATCTGCAGGAGGTCGTGAAAAAGGAGATCATCAAGTGGTTAGATGCCGGGATCATCTACCCGATCTCCGATAGTCGTTGGGTGAGCCCAATTCAGGTCGTGCCTAAGAAGGCAGGACTCACCACTATAACGACTGAGACCGGAGAAATCATTCCTACCCGATTAGCCAACTCGTGGAGAGTCTGTATAGATTACCGTCGACTCAATTCCTCCACGAAGAAGGATCATTTCCCACTACCCTTCATTGATCAAATTCTCGAAAAACTAGCGGGAAATAGGTTCTTCTGCTTTCTTGACGGGTACTCCGGTTATAACCAGGTGGCAATCCATCCTGAGGACCAAGAAAAGACCACATTCACCTGCCCCTTCGGAACATACGCTTTCCGAAGGATGCCTTTCGGTCTTTGCAATGCACCTGCTACTTTTCAGCGATGCATGCTTGCCATATTCTCAGATATGGTAGGTGATTATCTGGAAGTCTTCATGGATGACTTTTCAGTTTTCGGAGCATCATTCGACGATTGCCTCCAGCACTTGGTCCAGATACTCAGGCGGTGCATCGACGTGAATTTGGTTCTTTCCTGGGAAAAGAGCCATTTCATGGTGCCTGAGGGAATTGTCCTGGGACACTCAATTTCGGAGAAAGGTATCCAAGTGGATCGAGCTAAGGTTAATCTGATTTCTCGCCTTCCTATGCCTAGCTCGATCAGGGACATCCGATCCTTTTTAGGGCATGTCGGTTTTTATCGACGATTTATCCCTGATTTTTCAAAAATCGCACGCCCCCTGACCACTCTTCTCTCCAAGGATGTTCCCTTCGAAATCTCCAAGGAATGCACTCAAGCATTTGAAATCCTGCGTGACCGAGTCACCCAAGCCCCGATCCTACAGTCCCCTGATTGGTCTCAACCCTTTGAGATCATGTGTGATGCATCCGACTTCGCTGTAGGAGCGGTTTTGGGGCAGAAAAATGACAAGAAACCTGTGGTCATTTACTACGCCAGCAAAACACTCGATGAGGCTCAGCGTAACTATACAGTTACTGAGAAAGAGCTGCTAGCTGTAGTATTTGCCCTAGAGAAATTCAGATCATACCTTCTGGGTTCCCATGTCATCATATACTCGGATCACACGGCTGTGAGGCATCTCCTTGCAAAGAAGGACGCGAAACCTCGATTGATCCGATGGATCTTGCTGTTGCAAGAATTTGACCTCGAGATTCGCGATAAAGCGGGAAAACAAAACGTGGTAGCTGATCACTTGTCCCGTCTTCCTTCTGAAATGATAGACCCTTCCGGACCCATCACTGAGCATTTTCCCGATGAGCACCTGCTGACTATTGGTACTAGCCTTCCATGGTTTGCTAATATTGTAAATTACTTGGCATCTCATCAGACCCCGTCGGATTGGCCGAAGGCCAAGAAAGACAAATTACGCTCCGATGCCAAGTATTACATTTGGGAAGACCCGTACCTCTTCCGCATAGGTGCCGATCAGATCATCCGGAGATGTATCCCGGAAGGGGAAGTCAACAATATCCTCTCTTTCTGCCATGACCAGGCATGCGGTGGCCATTTTGCCGGGCATAAAACCGCATCAAAAGTCCTCCAGTGCGGCTTTTACTGGCCCACACTGTTCAAAGACGCATACAGTCATTACAAGGCATGCAGTCGTTGCCAGACTTTGGGCAACATGAGCCATCGCGACATGATGCCTATGCAACCGATTCTAGTATGCGAAATCTTTGATGTTTGGGGGATTGATTTTATGGGCCCCTTTCCTGTTTCGGATGGTTTCGAATACATTCTGTTGGCTGTGGACTACGTGTCCAAATGGATCGAAGCCATACCGACCCGAACCTGTGATCACAAAATCGTTCTCAAATTCATTCATCAACACATTTTCTCAAGGTTCGGGATTCCTCGTGCAATAATCTCTGATAGGGGGACCCATTTCACAAATGCTCAGTTTAGGTCACTGATGACCAAATACGGGGTGTCTCACCGAATCTCTACTCCTTACCACCCCCAAACTAATGGTCTAGCTGAGCTGTCGAATCGGGAGATCAAGAAAATCCTACAGGTCACTGTTCGACCTGACAGGAAGGACTGGTCGTCCCGACTTCCGGAAGCATTGTGGGCCTATAGGACCGCCCACAAGACCCAATTGGGCATGTCTCCCTTTAGATTGGTGTACGGAAAGGCATGCCACCTTCCCGTCGAACTGGAGCATAAAGCCTATTGGGCAGTACGGAACTGTAATCTAGATCTTTCCAAGGCTGGGACCCACAGAAAACTCCAAATCAGCGAGATCGATGAATTACGCACAGACGCGTACGAGAACTCGCAAATCTACAAGGAGCGGGTTAAAGCCTTCCACGACAAACACATCTCGAGAAAGATCTTTCATCCTGGTCAAAAGGTCCTACTCTTTGATGCCCGACTCAAACTCTTCCCAGGAAAACTGAGATCTAAGTGGGTCGGACCATATTTGGTCCGACAGGTTTTTGGAAATGGAGCAATCGAAATCAGTCCACTCAGCCACGATTCTGAACCTTTCATCGTGAATGGTCAAAGACTCAAGCCGTTCATTGATGTAACTTCTACTGATTTGGCTGAGGCATCTCATATCCTCCTTTCCCCTTGAGCTTATTGCGCCCAGCCGATGGCGTAAAACTCAGCGCTTAACGGGAGGCAGCCCGTCATTCTCTTTGAAAACCTGAAACTTGTTCTGACACCTTTCAGCACTCGAAGTTCACCCTGAACTGAGACCCCCTAGGTTACAATGAGGACATTGCAAATCTTAGGCATGGGGGGGTAGGAAAGTGCAAAAACTTGTAAGAAAAGGTTTCAAGCAAAAAAATTCACATATGCCAAAAATACCATAAAAATTAAAAAAATTTTTCGAAAAAGAATAAGAGGAAAAGAGGAGAAGGAAAATTTTGTGAAGGAGAAAAGAAACAAAATGAAAAAGGAGCACAAAATTATAAGAAAAGTTGATAGTCATTAGTAAGGAACTAAGGAATTAACCTAAGTTCTAGACCTCATTCAAGAAAATAACTGAAAAGTGCACAATGAGATTAGTAAGAATGCAAACCTTAGGCATTCTTGAATAGACTCTTAGTACTCATTAAGATCTGGACACTCCTCAAGAGGTTGAGGAAAATGAAAAGCTGAAGTATTAGGTCTAAGGCTTAGGGAGTATTCGGCCTCGTTAACTAATTTTTGGTTTACGGGACTCAGTAACCTAAGCACCCTAATCTCACACACAGCCTGGTTCAGTAAGCGTAAAAATCAGAATCACGCAGAAGCGTCGCAAAAATCTGAAAAGAACACCTAGAATAGGAGCGGCCGATCAACACAAGTTGATTTGGACGAGTTCCCAGCGCGGAGAGGCGGAAAATCCCCTCGAAGATGCGTAACAAAATATCATCTCCTCGGTGCTTGTCTCTTAGGATATTTACATATCCTACGGGGGGCATGTAAGCACTCTGCTGGTTCAGATTCCATGGATGGCATTATCTCGAAGTGTCAATTGCCAGGGTCTGGATTCGGCCACGGAATACCATGGATGGGATTATCTCGAAATCTCAATAGCCAGGGTTCCGGGGGTTGCCATGGGCGGTGCTATCTCGAAGCATCGATCGCCAGGAACCCTTGAGGATTGATGATGGGAGCAAGGAATCTGATACAGACCGTGTTGAAAAGCCAATCCTAGACTAGAACTAAAAAGAAAAAGAGAGAGAAAACTCTCCAAACAGAAAAAACTTTCTATCTCTCTCTCTTACAAAACGCACTGCGAACTGAGCCAGGGCTAAAATCATTTCAAGCACGGGTGCTTTAACCACGAAGTCCAATAAACCTTAGGTTAGTTCTTGTGGGCCTTAAAAACCTTTGCTAAAAGACTGAGGCTAAGGCTAGACAGATTTGGATCTTGATTGGTACTAGAGTATCTTTTAGGCCTATGGTCAGCATTCTAACCTAATCTATGCTCAAATAAAAAGGCACTTATCTAAAACCATTGAAAACTTCATGGTCTAGAACAAGGGTTGAAACCTTAAGTTTTTTTTTGCTAAGGGACTAGCAAAAGCTAGGCATGGGGGTATGATGAGAACCTCATCATGAGCCATAACTAGCTCATTTTGACCCAATACAAAGGACAAAAGCTCCTACATATCTCAAGGAAAAGCTTAACTCAGAGAATTCTGAGTTTGAGAAGAAAACAAGTCATAAGGGGTAAAAGTGCAATTTTACCAGTATAATCTGCATACAGGGTAATTCAGGGCCCAAACATAGGTCAAAACAGCTTAATAAGAATAAAAGTGGGATGAGATGATCTAGCAAGGGCTACAGCACTTCCAAGGAACCAAATGATAATCTGTAACCCTAAAACAACCCACTTCAATTCACAAGGTTCGAGGCAAAGTAAAAATAGAATAAACCCTCTAAAATTCATAGAAAAATAATCTCTGGGGTTTAGAACCATCAATTTGGCCTTTAGAACCCATTTTGACCTACATTGAGAACCATGCCCAATTAATAACTTAATTTGGGTTTTTGCGCAAATTGACCGGTCAAACAAGGTTTAATATGAAAATAAAATTCACCATCAGATTCCTTAGGTCCTAATTAGTCATGTATAAAAACTTGAGCCTAAGAAGAAACCTCCTTGACCGACTTCACACTTTGGTCCTCATATATTTACTCTTTGGCCCTCAACTTTTGAACCCTCGCATTTTGGCCCCTAACTCTTCTTCGTTCTTTGCAAACAGGTCCCTCCTGCAAAACCCTGCCAGCACCATGCTCCGGCGACCTTGCGCGGAGCATGGCGCCGCGCAGGGTGAGGTGGGGGACCTGGCAAGTGTACCGGGGGTGCCCTGCGTCGTCAGCCGTCGCAGGAGCACCCCCATGGTCACTGTAGCCCCCCATACCGGCCGTGCGAACGCACGGACGGTATGGGTTCGAATTCCGACCATGCTCCGGCGAGGGAGACACGTCGTCTCCCTCCGCCTTCTTCCCTGCTTCAACCCTATAAATACCCCCCGCCGCTCCACCGACGAAGGCAGCCTGGATCTGACGGAGAAAACCCCCAATTTTCCTCTCTTCTTCCTCCGGCAGACGCTCACCAGCTCCGGCGACTTCCTCCCCCTCCACCTCGTCGCTCTGCCGCAATACCAGCAGCGGAGACTTCCTCCCCTGTTCTTCCCGCGCCACGCCGCACCCAGCTGGCGCCTCTCCAGCCTTCTGCTCGCCGCCGCCCCTCTCCCTGAGCATCGTCTTCTCCGGCGACAGTCGATACGACTGTCGCCCTGTTCCTCCCCTTTCGTCCCTGCAGTTAAGTTAGACTTACTCCCCTTCTTCTCCTCTTTCTTTCCCCGCTTTCGATTTAGTCAATTAAGCCCTCTACCGACCCTGTTCACCCTCATCCTCTCCGCCTCCGACCACCCTCCGGCGAGCCGCTCCCATCACCTCAGCAACCCACACGGCTCGCCGACTACCGCAGAACCTCCGCCTCCTCACCCTGATCCTCTTCCGCCCCTCCACTTCCCACCAAACACCCTCTGCAGACCCACCGAACACACCCACTCCCTCGCTCACAGTTTGACCTAGGACGACCAGACAGCCCCATCTCGCCCCCTGCAGACCCCCTGACCACCTTCGCCGTGCCACGGCGAAGGTCCCCCGCCTGTCTGATTTGGCCGAGAGGCCGTGCCATTGGTTTCAGGTTCCAGGCCTTGACCGCCATTGGCGAGGAAGCTCGAAGCCTGCTCGAGGTTGCTCCAAGCCGAGATATCCCAGATTGAATAGCCACGGCCAGCGCGGAAGAGTCTCGCGCACACACCCTGGCCCTCAATTGGAGCTGTGCGCCTCAACAGCCGATGCAATTGGGAGCACCATCCCTGCTGCAGGCGTGAGAGAATTGGGGTGGGACATTTAGTCCCACCTCGGAATCTCTCAAAGGCGCGCGGATGCATAAAGGCAAAAACTGCCTTATGCTGTTTGCCTCAGTTACCACGGGGTGAGGTCCCTCTCACCCGACCCGACCCGACTCGGCCTCGTCCGTGACCACGCTCCGCGGACCTGGCCCGACCCGATTAGACTGACCTGCACTCCTCGCCCACCACGCACGCCGGTGGGCCTGGACCCGGGCCTGACCCGAACCCGATTACCCGGTAGCGCTCTGGGAGAGCTTCCGAAGAGTGATTTCAGAGAGAGAAATACGCGGGGGAGGGGGGTAGAGTAGGTTTTTGCCTTGACGAATAAACTCTGAAGTGTGCAGGCCAAAGAAGAAGAAGCAGACGACGGAAGGACAGCAGCTCAAGAAGGAAGAGCAACGGCCATCGCGAAAGAAGAAAAAAAGAAGTCAAGGCAGGTGAAGACAAAGAAGAAGAAGGAATGAAGAGAAGCAAGAAGCAAGAAAAGAAGAAGACGATCTGACGAAAAAGAAAGAAAGGAAACAAGGAAGAACAGAAGAAGAAAGCAGAAGAAAAAGAAGAAGAAGAAGAAGAAGAAGAACAGGAAGAACCAAAGACAAAGAGGAAGAAAGAAGAAAAGAAGCAGAAGCCAATTTTTCATCTCTCTCTCTCTCTTTATTTTTGTAATAGAACTTGTATATCTCTAGAATATAACTTGCTCCCTGAGTTCGACCTCGGGAACTCTTTTATTTTTCCGAGTAAAAAATTTTTATATGATACGTTGGTAACAACCGGTTTTACTACAACGATATAACACGAAACCGGTCTACGAACCATACGCCACATCATGCATGCCTTTAGTAATGCTTATTTACAGTGACACTCATAAACGTCACTAAAGGTCTTGATATTAATTTTAAAGATTTTAAATGACCTTTTTGCCCCCATATCCTCAACTATAAAAGGAACCACCCCTACTACACTTTTCTTCATCCCTTTCTCTCCTCTCTGACCCCTTCCAAAGCTCTATGAGCTAGTCTCACGCAGGATGCTCCACTAGAGCTAAAGTAAAATAATTTTCCCATCTTTTTACCTCCTTCATGGAGCATCCCGTGGTTGTCTTCTCGCTACCATTTGGAAAGCGGATCCCGCTGGGACGTCGCCCTACTTCATCCTCCGTCCTCCAGCTCCGTTCTCCCTCTTCCAGCATCTCACCACCCTCATCCAGGTGCTTCGCCAACGTAGCTCATCCTCCAAGCAGTCGTCGAGGAGGATTTTCTCATCCCTATTGTTTATCGCTTTCTAATGTAGATTTCCAGCTTTCTAGTTGTAGCAAGTAGATGTAATGGACATGTGATTATGAAATATTGATTCTCTCTCTATTTTTCTCTTTCTTTATATTATTCTCTCTTTCTTCTATTATTTATTCTTTAAGTAATTTAGCTTGCGTAGATTAATTTCAACCACCTAATTTGCTTTCCAAAAATAATTCTAAACACGATTTTTAATCAAATGTTCGCCTCTTGTGTTCAACCTAGGACTCACAAGAGTTTCGGCTATAAATTTTATTTGATAGTAGATTTTTACACAACTATGATGGGCTTCAAACTCAATGTTTTGCACGTACAAAATCTCACTCATCAGTGGCAAAAAGGGTATTTTATAGCCCCTAATTGTGCCATCAAGTTGGTGCAAACGAGGTCGTCGATCTAGAAATCTATGACTCACATTGCATCCAAATTATGCCCTCAGTGTGAGCTCATCGTGCCCACAATGTCAAACCTTCAAGGCGACGATCAAACAGTCACGATCTCGTCAAGATCGCACTCTTATAGTGCCTCCAATGCTCGCTACTGCCAGATGCTGCCATGTTGTGCGTTCTCTGCTGTCTGATCTCCATCGCACAATTAGGAACGCGTGGTCGCCACTGCCTCTCTTCTCAGCGCGCTCTTGATTATGATCTTCTGATTTGATAATCAATGGCACTGATGTGTCCACGTTGCATGCTTTCCGAGCACTGATCATGTGCCTGCATGTGATATCGCATCATCATGCATGTGCACATTCAAGACTCCTCTGTGGACCGCATGGCCTCTTCAACATCGTCCGATCGCAATCGCATGGTCCAATTTTGCTCACCTCATAGCAAGCGCAATTTTGCCCCTCCGTGCATCTCGAACAAGCATGGCTTGCTTCGCATAAGGCACTCATCCAACACGCTACGGGCATGCTTGTGTCACGCTCTTGATTTTATGCTTGCATGCTCTAAGTCATTGGATGAAGATCCAACAGCTGAGATGAGATCTCCTTTGATGAAGTTCAGTGAGCACACTATGTGGTGCGTTTGTGGCCGTTGGATGATGATCCAATGGCCCACAGAGCTTGTGATATTGCCTCCAAAGAATGAGGGCGTGGTGGAGAGCCGTTGGGATGATGCCATGTGGTGCCATCCTAACCGTCCATCTTCCTACCTTTATAGATGGTTCTATAAGGCTTCGATTTAGGTGATTCTTACATCTTTGGACTGTGTTCATCTCTTTGAGTCCATTTGTATGGTTAGATTTATCATCGACAACCTCGAATCATCTGCAATTATAATTACCTATTAGTTAGAACATAAAAATAGCATTATTACTTACATAGGTAAACAAATCAACTACGAAGCAACTATACAGCTGTTGGATGCATTATTTATAAGTTAAGCTAGGATCTGACTTAATTTATGTTGATTAGGCCCTATGATTGCTGTGCAATCAGACCCCCATGCCTAAATCTTGCTAGTCCTTAGCAAATGCAAAACTAAATGCAAGTGTATGAACTATGTTATTTACAAATTGGTCCCTAAATGGCTGCTTTTTTTTATCAAGGGTTTGACTAAAGAACCTTTTCTTTTGTTTCCCTCCAATAATCTAGAAATCCATACTATCATGAAAGTGTAGTGATGTAGCTTACACAACGGATCCAAGTGAAAAGTCAATCCACATCTAGAGCTCGTAATCAACCTCTAGTAAAAATTCTATCTAGATAGGCAAATTTCTTCCCTCAAGGGTACAATTAAATAATCTGTAATTTCTGCCCAAACTTTTGGCTTAGGTAGAAGATATCTGAGTCAAGTGATTTTTATATTTAGAGGCTCACATTCATCTGATGCTACTTATAAACTAGTATTACAGACTATAGATTTTCAAACTATCAAATAAATCAACTCAGAGATAAGAGGAGAAATTGTGCTCTCTTTGGTTCCTTTGTACTTACTCTCTCTTTTTTTTTTTAAGCTTACAATCCCACCAGATTTACAAATATACTGAATATTTTGTGGCCTCACATGGCATTAACACTTTAATTAAGTTCTAATAACCCTAAAACTAAGTCAGAATTCCTCGGTCAGTATTTAGGTGGTCAGCCGAAAGGTAGGTCAAGGCCATATTTCGTGGATCACAAATGTTATGGGTATTATTGCCTCAATGTAAATGCAATAAACACAACTATGAACTTAACACTTTTTTTTTAGAATTTTTTTCTTTTTCTTCTTTTCTTTCTATATAGCAAAATTTTTCTTTTTTTCTTTTTCTTTTTCTCATATCTACCAACACAACACAATACAACACAACTTTCACAAATTTTTATTCTTGAGGCATTATTGGGGATTGGTGATATTTAAGAGGATATCGGGTGGCTTATTTGATGGAAGTGCCTACTCTAGGCAATGGGAAAGGAATTGACAAGACAACGTATTTTTTGACCTTTGATACTAATACCCTCCTTTAGCCAAGGATTCCATAAAGGACAGTCATAACTATTCACCTTAGTCATTGGACCTGATCTCTGAGTATTTACCTTATTTGGTGGCTGTTAAAAATTCACACAAAGAATTCGTGTGCAGGAACCAAGAACGAAAACTATGCCTAACTCCGAGTATCATTATCCAATTATCCAGAAAATAAGATTCCTTGCACTAGACTTAGAGCACTAGTAGACACTCTACTCTCACCTCATAATTATTTGGTGGATCTAATAGAAGATGGTTTGCTTAACTCCCTAAATATTGTCCAAAGGTTCTGGAAAAGAAGCAATGCTTCTTCTCAACAAACTAAAGCTGTTTATCGGTCTTCGTAATGGATCCATTACAAATTCTACGTGCAAGTGTGGAATTGTACTGGATTCTAAATTCAAGAATCAACTAAAGAATAAAATCCCTAATAAAACCTCTTGATAAAAGTCTTTATTCATGGATGCAATATATATAAATGCTATGTATGATTAACCTCTTATGTTTGCACTTCAATAATTTCCTTTCTCGGGTTTCATTCAGCTTAGTTCTAATTTAGAACAAAAGGTGAGCAAATGAGTTTGTTGTGGACGATTTCTAGCTCCAATGTGAACATTGGAGGTGGAACCAGTTGTTCTTAAATTAAGGACACTAAAGTGCAATTAGCATGCTGCTCAGAGGTTTTCTAAGGTGTTGGTAGAAAACTTTTCAGTTTATGTGTACTATCCCCCCATGCCTAGTTCTTACATGTCCTCATGTGTGAATAAAAGGAAAATAAATTAAGACAAGGGGTAAGTGGATGGAAATCACCTGGAATTGCTCCCAATTCTTCATTCAGCATATTCCAACCAAATGATAGAAAGCACAATATGCAAAAATATATGCCAAAAGAAAAGATGCTATATATAAAATGGAAAGCAGATGCTATTTATAAATGTTGAGTTTAACGCCTCCAGCTGGATGAAAACTCAATCATTTAGATCTGTGACTACTGAAGAGATGATCAAGACTAATAAAAAGATGTGCTCATCTACTCCAAGAATTAGTGATCCGCAAATGCAAACAAGCTGATGATGCATCCCTACTCCAAAGAGTCTTTCTATAGCAAAATGTGGAATAAGGGTGAAAAGTGGACGATAATCAGAATGAGGATAATGATGACAATTCTACTCATTAATCCTGTTCTAGAATTCAATGAGAAATTGCTGAGGAAGTGGATTGATATGATGATCAAAATACAAGTCAGCATTAGAGTTTGGATCACAGGGGCCTTCATAATGGTGATTGACATAAAAAATCATTCTCTCCCTAGGCACAAAGTTATATGAGGATACACGTGAGATTGGGAGTTCTATATAGAGGTTACTAAAATCCTCGCCAGAGATTATTTCATCATCATCAATACTAATTTCAGATTCATCTAAATCTATCTTAGTCTCCCAGTCAATTCATCCATTAGATTGACTAGGATTGTGAGTAAGTCCCCAATTCATTCTAGTTAGTATTTCACCCTCATATGTAGTAGGTTCCTCATCATTTCTTGCTTCAGATGGCATGTTCATTTCCCTAAGCAAATCATCCAAAGCCATTCCTGATAATTGGATATCAGAATTAGGAATAGAGAGTGCAGTCTTAGAGTTTCCATCATCACCTTGGTAGGTGAAGGAGAAAGATGCAAATCAGATGATGTCAAATTGAAAATAGATTTTCTTCTCCTAGGAAGTGATTTGAACTGATTAGTAGTGTCAAACCCAAATGTTGCACTCAATTCAGCCAAGCACGTATGATCATCATGAATGATTAGTTCTTCCAAATGGAATGCTTGTATCTTAGGGCTTCCATCAATATCCATATCCTCGAGTGGATCTACTTCCCTCATCTTAGTAGGGTTGTCCAATTCATGAGGTATCTCCCAAGATTCAGGGCATTTAGATTGAGAGTCAGTCTTGGGGATACTAATCCTTTCCTCATCTCTTTCACGAATGGGGTTCTCAGATGAGTCCATTCGGGATATTTCTAGCTCATGTCCCACATCAGTTGTCTATCACCTTGAATCTATTTCAAGTATTTGCCCCAGAGAATCCTTTGTAGCACTTTTAGGTTCAGCCACTTCAAGTTCTTCGAGGTCCTCAAGGCTATTCTCCACTTGATACTGCAAAAGTAGCATTTGCTGACGTGCACGATTCTACCAGGTTAACCTATTTAGGGATTCTAGTTCTTGAAGGACCATCATTAAAGATTCTTGGACTGGAATCAAGGCTTGTCTTTGCCCTAGCTCAATGATTTCTTGAACTTGGTATAAATTATAAATTGCAACCTTCTCCTTAAACATGGCAACCATTTGTTGTAATATGAAATGTGGTCACAAGTGCAGTGGCAGTTCAATGGGGCTCCAAGGGGGTGAGTTAGGTCTAATTGTGTTCCAAGGGTGAGAGGTAGAGATACGGAAGTCATACCTCAGGAAATGAGATGGGATCCTTTGTCGATCCATTGGATCTTGGTCGTCATGACCAAGATAAGGATTTGGATTAGACATTTTAGCTAACCGAGAAGAAGAAGAGGATTGAGAAGAAGAACCAAGCGATGTGAAAAGTTTTCTTTGTCGCCTTGGGTATGGTTCCCAAGGTCCATCCAATTCAGGTCTTAATACCTCCTTCCTTACATACACCAACGACAAGGGTTGGTGTAGCCAAGCCACATAAGGCTAAGGCCTTGTTAATCAAGTTGGTCCTTTAGAATCAGATGACCAGATATTTCGTTAAGATTTAGTTTGTTGAAGAAATTCATCGAGAGACAGACTGAAAATGATTTCTGCCTCTTAGGCAAACCAATCTAGTCTGCTACGGGGGGACTAAAAGGAAGGCTCTTCCTTTGGCTTGTGCCTGCAGGTCCTTAATACACCTTAGCCGAAGTTGTTTGACACTACCCCATAGGCTAGACACTTGATTTTGCCAAAGAGGTTGAGACCCTTATAGGAAACCTTGGGATCTAATATAGATGACTACGTGCACACAAACACTCAAGCGGATATTAGTAATAACAAGAAATATTTGCACAAGGATTCAAACCACAAAGGACACAAAATATATAGTGGTTCCCCGCTCACTTGGGTACTCCACTACCTAAGCCTCCCAACTTAGGGTTTTTAACTCAATTCCCTTAACCTCGAGGGAATCACTTTACTAACCGAGGTAATTAATGAGTTACCTCAACCCAAGTACAACAAAGGGTTTGCTACAACCCAACGAGCAACAAGCTCAATTACAAATAAAAATTGGTGCAAGAAAATGAAATCTTACAAAAAGAATACTTAAGCCTCTCAACAATAAAATAAATAAGATTACCAATTAGAGAGCCTAGAATTTACAAATTTGTAGAGAGATTGAGAGCAGCAAACACAATTTCTTCTCTTCAAAATATGGTGGAAATATGAAAAGTTAGCTCTATAATTTTTCCTTCTCTTTCTTATATGCAAACTAAGAGTCCTAGGGTTTTTTATAGAGTTAGGACCTTAGTAATACATCTACTAGACGTTGGGGTTTATATCCCAATGTTCATGGTCTCAAAATTAATGTACTAGCAGTTCAAATTTGAACCAACGGCTAACTATTACCAGTACTAAAGTATAGGTACCAATACTAGTGATATATTGTTTTGTATTTTAAGTAAAATTGTCACAGACAGTACCTATTGGGTATCGGTACTAATCATAAGTATTGGTACTTGTTGCTTCCAGATTTGGGTTTTAAACACAACACAAATCTGTAACCCACTTGTATCGGTACTAATCATGAGTTCTGGTACTTGTTGCCTCCAGTATTGGTACTGATCATGAGTATTGATACTCGCAGGGTACAGGTTTGTTTCTTTGAAAAAATCCAAACTTGTAACTCACTTGTACCGGTACTAAACTTTAGTATCGATACTTGTGGGTTAACAAGTGCCTTTCTAAGCATGAATACAACTTTATTACTAGCCTATTTATGCAAATACTTTAAACATTTAAAAAGTACCTTTTAAATAATAGGAACTTTGAAATAAATTAAATGATTGTAATGTTTTATCCTAATTTATCTCTATATGCTTTTTACGATCTAATTTTTTTTCTTTGTTAAGAGGCATACATTCTAACAAAGTAAAAACCTAATCTAAAAGATAACAAAAACTCCAAAAGATCTTCTATCATCAACTCCTTCTTGTCATCATGCCTCCTTGCCATAGTTTAATGTTTTCCTTAATATTCACCTAAATTTGAAAAACACTCAATTACAAACATTAATCTATAATAATTTTGTTTACACCAATAGAAGATGTGGAACAAGGTTCCAACAACCCTCTCAGTAGTTAAAAGATGAATGCAGGTTAAGTGATATATTTTATGAATTTTTCTTAACCTTCTTCAATTGAGGTGTTTGGTGAGAGGTCAATCAGGTGACTCGACTAACTTACTAGTCATTGGACTCGATTGAGTCCAAGCTAGTCCAATGTGATCTCTAAATATAACCCTAAAGGTTAAACCTAGGGTTCATGCAATTTAACTAGATATCAATCAGCAAACCACAATCATCTTGAAAATATTCTCTAAGATGTAATTTGAATCAAAATGATATAAAAATGATAGGAAGATTCCTTTCTCAATAATATTTTCATAGAATATTTTTTAAAAGTTTTTACTATTCCAAATAAATAAATACGAATTTTCAACTCACAGAGGGTCATATCTAGAATTTTGACTCCGTGTCGATTTTTCTTTTTGAAATAGTATCAAACATACTCTAAAATTTGGGAAAACTATGAAAATGAAAGCTAACTTGATAATCTTTCAAGCCCCACCATTTTTAGTCAAATCAGATTTGTGTGTTGTTCGGAATCGCTTTTTGAAGATCAGAAAAATCTGGATCTCAGTCTATTTGACCCCCATGCATTTCGTAAATTTTTAAAATTTTCATAAATTTAATTTTTTCAAGCAAATGTGGCATTGGAAATATAATTTGAAAATCTAACTTTTGCTAGAATTTCAAAATTTTGAGATCACAAGATCTTTGGTAATTAAATTTTTAATTCACTAAAAATGTTTAGGTCGAATTTCAAAAAATCACAAAAAGGCTTTTGAAAGGGTGTTCAAGTAAAAAAATGAGCCTTTTTCAAGAAATCTATTTTTTTTTTCAAATTTGTGAATTTTTTTCTTTTTCTTTCAAAGCAAATCTAATCTAAGATTCAAAGGAAATCCTAAACCTAAGATGTGGTGCATACCTAATTTCTTCACTTGCACTCGATGCGTGCACAGATTTTTCACTAAATCTTGTATATCTACACACCACAGAACAAGTATAGAGAAATGTGTCACATTTAAGCATGAAAATCAAGAATAAAAAATCATGTTGCCTCCCCAACAACGGCGCCATCCATTTGGGTCATAGATGTTGCTTTTAATTTTAAATTCATCGTAGTATAGGAGAGAAATCGATTCAAACAAAAATAATATAATGATGCATAGTTCCAGTTGATCTTAGGGAGGCATGTTTTGCGAATCAATTTGATTTTTCTACTTGCCATTATTATCTCCTAATGAAGAGAAACATAACTAAAATAAAATTTAATAGATAAACGGTTGTTTTTAGATACATGCTTCAACTAATGCTAAAAATGAAATAATAGAAAGAGAGAGATAGAGAGATAAGAACAAAGATGAGGGCACTGATGGTGCTCTAGCAAGGAGTGCTTCGGTGGCCTTGGATTGCTTCAGGAAGGGTAGCAGAACTGGCCCCTTTGGTGGTAAGGGGGCGGTGAGGAACTTGGAGAAGAAGAGCTTTTTCTGGAGTGATGGAGAGGGAGATGCTCGGTGGTGGAATTGTCTACCGTATCGGGAGTGCTTGGCCTCTTAAGTAGGCAATTGGGGGGCAAAAATGGCATTTTATAGCCCCCAACCGTGCCATCAAGTTGAAGCAAACAAGGGTCGTCGATCTAGAGATCTATGGCTCAGATTGCATCCAAATCGTGCCCCCAGTGTGAACTCATCACGTGCACAACATCTGACCTTCATCGTGGTCATCTAATCATGATCAGATGGTCACAATCTCGTCAAGATTGTATTGTTATCACACCTCCAACACTCGCTGTCGCCGTTCTCCGCCATTTGTTCTCCATTACATGGTTAGGAACGTATGGTTGCCATTGCCTCTCTTCTCAGCACACACATCCTATGAGCTTGATTACGGTCGTCTAATCAACGACTCTGATGAGTCCACGTCACACTCTCTCCACGCATTGATTGAGCGCCTGCGTGTTGTTTAACACACTAAATCGGTGTTTAAGATTGATACGTTATAGTACAGACCAACATCACTCATCAACAAATACAATTTATTACTCGAATTGAAGTCCAAGGTCGAACACAAGGAGCAATATGGTAATTTATCTCACGATCACAATTATAAGTAGGAAGATAGCAATGTAATAGCAATTTTAAGCATAAATGATACAAATAAAGATTTAAGAGTCAATGTGGCAAAAAGATTAGGGTAAAATGGTGGTTTGAATCACCAATTACCCTTCTACAATTATACTCAAATAATGCTACAGTATCAATCAACCAAATGCCACGTATGATAAGTGCACAGTGCACTCAGAACCAGCAACAGAGGCAAAGGCCTCTCTTTCTCAATCCTCAGGGAGAGACATAGCAGAGCTTAGCACCAACACTAATAGAGGCAAAAGCCCCCTCAGAATTTGCTAAGTGTCGAGAGGTAGGCAACCAAACCCCCTCCCACCTCTCTCTCTTCTTCCTTTCCCTTTCTTTCTTCTCTCGAAAATATGCTAATCAGATCCAGGTATATGGGTAATCGGATTAGATCCCAGACCCGCATGGCGTGACCTTGGGCGAGGGCGTGCGTGTGCACGTAGAGAGGGACCTTACCTAATTCTCAATGAGGCAATGGGGCAGAGGCAGAAAATAAACTTATGTGCTGCAAGAGGCGTGCCGCTTCATGATGTGAGTCTATTCCCACTAGTTGCTTCAAGCTACAGCTACAATGGACGAAATTGTCTGATTGGAGTCGAAGGGAGCTGCTGATGCTTCAATTGGAAGCCTAGGTCTTCTCCTGGGAGTGGGCCGCAGCACCTAGGATCATCACAAGGAAGAACTCGGCCTGAGTGCATTGGACGAAGCAGGAGAAGGAAGCGCGGTGATGGAGCTCTAGCGTGGGACCTGAGATAAGAAAACACAGCCTGATGGCCCAATCAGATATGCTTAGGGGGATCACCGGCCTTCTGTGAACGTGATGAGCAGGTTGGCATGGTGCGAGAGTGTGCATATAAGTGTAGCGACGTCGGAGAGTGAGTGCGTAGGTGGTTGTGTTCGGGTAGAGGTTATGGTGAGTGAAAGCTAAAATTGAGTGAAGGCTTTTGTAGAGCGAGCCACGGTGGAGCTAGTGGAGGTGACAGCGATGGTTTTCGTGTGGTGGAGTGGCAGGAAGGCTTCAACGAAGCGTCACCGGAGCGGAGGAAGATGACAACGTTGAGGGGGAAACGGTGGTCGTGCATGTGAGTGTTAGTGCAGGAGAAAGAAGTAGGGAGAGAGAGAAGAGGATATAGGGGCTTAGGAGAGGAGAAGATGGCTAGAAGAGGTTGGTTGTGGCAGACCAGCATCAGAGAAGATGAGAGGGACGGAGAGGCAACGGAGACGAATGAGGGAGAGAAACACCCTCTCTTTGTCCGGAGAGGTGCATGACAATGAGGGGAGGAAGATAGTTGGATGGCCAGACGAGGAGAATGAAGGACGTCACCAGAGCAAGGTGTAGAGATGGTCGGAGAAGGAGGAAGAGGGCTTTTCTCTTACCAAAAATTGCTAAGGAGCAAGGGTCTTTGCCCCAAATCCTTTTATAGGCCATGGGGAGGGGTTTCAAGCTTGGAGACCAAGCTTTCAAGTTTGGAAAGCTTGACGGAGTAGGACACCCACATCTCTAATGCATTCGCATGAGAGATTGGGAAAGAACTGGAGCCCACGAATAGGTTCAACTTGTAGAGAAATCTCTTAGGAATCTTCCTGCCAAATTTGGAAGAGATTAAGCATGAAATCAAGGAGAAAACTCTGATTAAAGGTCGCCGGAGTTGTAGGAATAGGACATGGAGGCGGCGGGGACCTTTTTGCAAAGAAGATGACAAAGATAGGGGGTATTTGCAAGGAATTTCAAAAGCTGAGAGGTGTGTAAGAGAAAAAGAGTTAGACTGAACCAAATTGCAAACTAGGTCAAGACAATCTCTGATTAGGCTCAAATTTTGATACAAACCTAATTTAAACCCAAGGAATCCAATGGTAAAGTTGGATTTTGGTTTTGACCTCATTTGAATGTGTAATTTATGTAAAAACTCAAATTAGGGTAATAGTCTGTCTATGACTCTATTTTGGGTCAAAATGGGTTCTGATGGTCCATTCAAAGATGCTTGATCGGAACACCATCATGAGCCCTAACTAGCTCATTTTGACCTATAAAAGAGAATAAAAGCTCCTACATAACCTAGAGAAGGGCCTAATTCAAGGAATAACTGTTCTAAGAAGAAAATAAGAAACAAAGGGTAATACTGCAATTTTACCATTGCAGTATATCAACGGGATTTCTCAGGGGATAAACATAGGTCAAATGGTCTTAACAAGATAAAAGTGAGTTGGTTCAATCAGAAATGGGTTCATGTGCACTCTAAGAATTAAATGACTTTTTGTAACCCTAAAACAGGCTCACTTAATTCAACAAGGTTCTGGTCAGGATAAAAATCAACTAAATCCTATAAAATTTATGAAAAAATATCCCCTAGGGTTTAGAACCTTCAATTTGGCTTTGAAACCTATTTTGACCTAAATAAGGGTCCTAGTTAGATATTTACCTTAAATTGGGTTTTTATGTAAAATGTCTAGTCAAACGTAGTCAAACCTAAAATCCAACTTCACCATTGGATTCTTTAGGTCCAAATTAGGTTTTTATCAAAATTTGGACATAAGGGGAGGTCACCTTGACCTACTTTGCAAAATAGTCCACCCAATTACATTTATACCCCTAACTTTTGAAAATCATTGCGAAGACCCCCCTATCTTCCTCACCATTATTTACAATTAGGTCCCTTTGCCATTACAGCGGAGGAGTCCTACTCCGGCAAGGATTCAAGGATGATTTCTCTCGAATCCCTCAGAGACTCCCTCTTAGATTTGAAAGGGAGATTCTCTGAGGAATTCCCTATCATCTGAACGTAATCTCAAGCCTTGATTTGCACCCAATCCCTCGTGCGAATGCTTGAGAGATTTGGGTCTCTCGCACAGTCCTACTCTGGCGAGGAAACTTGCACTTGGAAGCTTGCCTTCCAAGCACAAGGCCCTCTACTAGAAGCTATAAAAGGCCCCCTATCCCTGCCACTCGGATTCAGCTTGGTTTGGTTGGAGAAAACCCTCCAATTTCTTCTCTTCTCCTACGACGAAGCATCCAGCGAGCTCCGGCGACATCTCCTCCTTCTTCTCGTCACTCTGCCACAATACCAGTGGCAGAGCTGTCTTCGCCTCCTTCCTCCGCGTCGCACTGTACCAGCGCTGGTGTCAACCACTCCTTCGTTGTCGCCGTTCCCTCCCCACTGGAACCTTCATCTCCAACGGTGGTAGGTACATGCCAGCCTCTCTTCTTATCCTTTCGTCCATTAAATTAAGTTAACTCTCTTCCCCTCTCTCTTCTTTGTATTTCCCCCTTCTTTATTTCTACTTTCGACCCCTCGACACTGCAGACCACCACCATCTTCCTCATCTCCGGCAGACCACACACCCATCCTCCTTGCCAGACCCCTCAGAACCTCCGCCACCATCCACTGATCACTTTCCCCATCTCCATCAACCGCCACACACACCCTACACTCTCCCCGAACAAATGCACTTTCACGGCCACAGACCGACCTTGGCACGCATGCCTAGGCCACCCCGTGGTCAGCCACCCACCTAGACACCTTCGTCGTGCCACGGCGAAGCTGCCTATGTGTTCTAATGAGGCCGCAAGGCCATATTGCTTGAAACACAGGTTCGACCTCCGCTTCCATTAGAGCAGATGTGAAGGAGCTCGCAAGCTTGGTTCAGGCAGTTGCGCTCCAGGTTTCCAGGTCCAGGAGGAGCAGAGTTGTCTCACACACACATCCAGCCAGAGAGTAGCTTTGAGAGAGCACTGCAGCCACGGTGATTGAGCAGGCATCCTCTTGCGGATGTGCACGCAGAAGCAGGTGGGACTTTTAGTCCCACCTCGAAAAGCTTAGAGTGTGGAGTGTGGTTTAAATTATTTTTGTGTTAAAGGCTATTCGCCTCCAATCACGGGGTGAGGTCTTCTCGCCCATATGCCCGCCTCGTCCATGACCTACGCTACGCAGACCTGTCTTGCTTGACCCGTTTACCATGCACTCCTCGCGCACCACCCACACTGGTGCGCCTGGACCCAGGTGCGCTTGACCCGACCCGAATACCCAATTGGCTCTGGGAGAGCGAACCTAAGAGAGAAAAGAGAGAGAGTGTATGTAGGGGCGGGTAGGGGTAGGCTTTGCACTTGTGCATGGAAAGAAAGAAGGAAGAGGAGGCTGAAGCTGAAGAAGCTAAGGACAGGAGGAGCTGCAGAGGAGCTAAGGATTAGAGGACGCTAAGTAAGGAAGGAAGAAGAGGCACTGTAGCAAAGAAGGCACGACTGAAGGAAAGGCAAAGGCAAAGCTAAGGGAAGAAAGAAGGAAGAAGAAGGAAGGAGAAGGCACGGCTGAAGAAGAAAGAGAAGAAGAAGATAAGAAGCCAAGGAAGCTAAGGGCTGAGAAAG
Organism: Thalassia testudinum; assembly: GCA_037157565.1. NCBI lineage: Eukaryota > Viridiplantae > Streptophyta > Magnoliopsida > Alismatales > Hydrocharitaceae > Thalassia > Thalassia testudinum. The sequence goes on along the minus strand of JAZHRO010000073.1, from coordinate 1,423,414 downwards.
CAAAGGTAGAGAAGAAGGAAGAAGAAGGAAGGAGAAATCAAGGCAGAAAGAGCTGAAGTTAGAGGAAGAGAAAGTAAAAGAAGAAAAGAAAGAAGAGAGAAGCTAAAATCATAGAAGGAAACCAAAGAAGAAGAAGGAAAGAAAACAAAGAAGAAGGAAGCCATCGACCAAAGCCAAGGAAAAGAAGAAGAAGAAAGAAAGGCAGAGAAGAAGAGAAGCTAAAGAGAGAGCTAAGAGAAGAAGAATCAAACTTTTTATCCTATTCCTCTCAATTTCTCTTTTATTGCTACATTTCAGTATTCATAAACTCCTGCATTATATTTTGAATTAGATTTTGAGTAACTTTAAGGGTTCAAATTACACCTATTGAGATTACCGAATAAATTCTATTTTCTCCCTATGTTCGACCTCGGACTTAACATTCGAGTAATAAAAATTCTTATTTGTTTTCAACGCTTTCTTGACTATACTGCAATGCCACCTTTTTAAAACCTGATCAGGCATATGTAACAATGCTAAACCCTAGAGAATATTTTTATATGAATTTTAGAAGGTTTATGTAAATTTTATCTTGACCAGAACCTTAGTTAATTAAGCAGGTCTATTTTTAGGGTTTTAGAGGTCCATTAATTCTTGAAATGCGTGGAAACTCATTTTTGTCTGCATGGACCCACTTATTAAGCATTAATGACTAAATGACGTTTAATAAACCCCTGGCATACCCCCTAGTCATTCTGTATTTGTGATAAGATGGTAAAATTGCAGAAATAACCCTGTTTTCATTTTTTCTTCTCAAAATAATTTAACTTGTTCGAAAGAACTTCTGACTGATATGTAGGAGCTTTTGTTGACTTTATTTGATAAAATTGAGTTAGTTATGGCTCATGCTGGTGTTCCCATTGATTAACCCATATTTGTGGGTTATTTAAGTATTTAAGTGCCTCGACATTAAGTTAATTTTAACATTTAGATAGCATACATTAGGATGTAATTAAATTAATTCATATTTTTAGCTTAAGTGCATAATTGATGTGTGGCATCCATATCTAAATGCATTTAGAATTAACCTAGGATTGCATACATTTGATTAGTTAATTAATTAGGTGCATTACATACATTATTTTAATTAACATAAAAGTTAAGGAGTCATGTATAAATAATCATAATTATTTTGTTATTCTTCTTCTTCTCCATTTTACATGTAACTGCTCCGTCTCCGCCTCCTCATCCTGTGCATTCACTCGTCCAGCATTCACTTGACGGTGGCCTGTTTGAATTTCAAAATCCTTGTAGCCACAGCTACAAAGGAAGAGGAATGGCTGTCATTCAAATAGGCCCCCATCCTGACCCAATACTGTGCTTCACCTCCTCACCATCGACCTCAACTGCGGCAGCGCGACTCCATGACCATGGGCGTCTGGTGTGACAGCCCACACCGCCAGCCAGAGTCCCTACACCACCGTGCCTCACTTGAAACACCTTTCACCTGCATCTTCTTCCTCGTGCTTCGCCTGCAACATCAAGAACAAACCCAACATTTCCCAACCTTTTAGCCGCACACAGCGCCATCACACACAGCCACTAGCGATGCCACCGTTAGTGCCCGCGCCTTGCTCGTCCTTCGCAAGTAGCAGGGTACCCTCACGCGTACCCACGCTCCTTCAACCTGCACGACCGTCCTCCAACTCCACGGCGACAGGCGCGCGCCCACCAGTGCCCCTTAGCTCACCCACTCGCCTCCTGCGTGTGCCCGCACTCCCTGCAGCAGCTGTCGACTCTTGCAGTAGCAACGGCCGCACGTCCTCCAGCCCACCGGCCCTCGCCTCCATTTGCACGCGCCACTCCAGCCACTTCGCCCGCGCGCAGTGTGCATCCTCCAGCGCCCTTCAGCACCTCTGCCCACGTGCAGAGCAGCAGCAACAGCCACTGCCGCTGCCTCTCTCCTCCGTCCAGCCGGCCCAAGCCACCTTGCGACGTGCCGCCGCTACCACCGCAAAGGCCTCACTTCGGCTGACCTTTTCCCAGAGTAGCTCTTCGAATGAGCCTCTCTATCGTGCGCAAGGAGGAGAAAGGTAGAATCCCCTATTTTTGTGTGTATTTCTATTTACAGAAATTGCCATTGTCAACAATCAGTTTTTTGATTTCTTAGATTAATTAAATTGTGGTGAATTTACAGCTTTATGCTTATTCTTTTAGATAATTGTTAAGCCTTATTGATTCATCTCTATATGCATTACATTTAATTTTGAATTACATTTTAGTATGCATGCAAGTGAAAAGTACATGGCATACCCTTTCACATGGATAATTTTCTTACGTGAAAATTATGTCAACAACCCTTGACTTCTCCATAAATTTAAGGTTTAGATTCAAAGCGACATATGCATTGTTTCATTTGACGAATATTTTAGCAAATGTGATTTCTACCTAATTGTGAGTTTAAATAGGTCATTGCCTCCTTGTGGACACGACCTTCTCTCCTGTGAGTGGTTTAATTTTAATTCTAATTGTTTTGATTGGTCATTTTTCCACCACTTAGAAATACAACGATAAATCTTCTTAATCATAATTTTCGAAAGTGAAAAATTGACTCGTTAAATGGCACCGGTTCCGAGGAGGAAATGAGCTTGTTAAACTCACATTCATTTATTTATTGATTCACACATTTTATTTGAGGCACATTTCAATTTAATTATCTGTTTAGTGCAAGGTACGCGTATTTGGAGACATCTTGTCTCACCAGCCTCAGAGATTGGGCGACCCTTGACATCGCTAGAAGAGTCGCAACACTAGGAGAAGGAGCATCACATCTGCCTCTGCAATGCCTTGGTGGACCTTGTTTCCTTCGCTAGAGGAGATATTCGGAGGACCACATCTTCATCTCACCCATTTAGTTGTAGATAGTTTTTACTTTTCTTTCTTCTCTTTACTTTAGTACATTCATTTGGAAAACCCTTGTTCTGGGGTATATTTAAAGGGTTTGTTCCTCGACCTTCTTTTATGCCCGTGTTGGGTAACTTTTTAGGATCCTGTTCCCTTTTCTTTAGATCTAGGTTTTCTTTTGTGAATTGGTTTTATTTTTCTTGATTGTGCATAAGTAAAAAAAAAAACATAAAAAGGCATGAGATACCTGCTAGAAGCTGCCTGCCTTAGGACAACCATTTAGGTGTGAATGAGCAGCATCTAGACTTGATTTTCTGCATTGCGTGCATTCTTGCATTGTTGATTGCTGGAGGAGACGTACATCCTCTTTCTTTGCATTCTATATTGTTCACGCATGTGCATTTAGATTTAATTCCAAGACCACCTAATTTAATTGAAAAGATCTAACAAGTGGTCAGATATTTTTTTTGAAAAAGGACTTTAAGTTAAGGAGGAACACTAAAACCAAGGACTTGAATTGTGACATTGTGCTACGGTTCAAAATTCAAAATTCAAAATTTTTACGGTGTATGCACACTTATAACTCTTGCACCACGGCACACATTTAGACACTCCTAGGTCATGGAACTACTAGGACAAGAGCCCTCCTACCATTGGATTCTGAAGTGTTCAGAACTTAAGATCAAAGGTTTTGTAAATCCAAAGAGGGGGATATCCTGTCACAGATTTTTGGGGGTAGTTAAGAAGCACCATGAAAGTACAACTTCAAAGAAAGGCTTAGGCCTATTTGCATCCCTCGATCTTCCGTCTTTGGAGTTGCTCTACCATTTGAGATTTAGGGAAGAACACCTAAGCTCCAACTAGGTCTTTTTAGGCATTTCAAAGGTCAACAATAGGCACGTAATTGATTGGGCAACTTGCTATGTCACCTACAATTTGAATTAAAGTCAGAAGCCTAAATTTGTAATGACCGAACAAGTCCTTTTGAATTGTGTTTGTAGTGCATGCTTGGTAGGCAATCTCTTAGGAGACAACTTGTGTTTGATCTTGAACTTGAAAGAATCTTAAGAAGGAACATCCCAAGGGAAGAAATGGCTGGTCAAAGGAGCCTTAAGGAATATTTCATTCTAACCAATCAAGCTGGCCCTGCATTACATAGACTTGGAGGGGATAATCCTTATGAGATCAAAAGCAGTACCATATCCTTGTTGCCCTCCTTTTATGGTACTGCTAGGGAATTCCCTTACAGGCATATAGAGGAATTCACTGAGGTTTGTTCCACGGTAAAGCTGCAGGATGTTACTGATGACGCTTAAATATGGACCCTCTTTTCTTTCTCCCTCAAGGACAAAACCAAGTATTAGTATCATACCCTTGATGATATTAACACTTGGGATGCCCTGAAGAAGGAGTTTTTTGAAGTACTTCCCCATGAGCAAAACAACTCACTTTAGGAGGGAAATTATGAGTTTTGTTCAAAAGGATGGGGAAGCTTTCCATGATGCGTGGGAGCACTTTAATGACCTATTGAGACTTTTCCCACATCACCAGGTGCCTAAGTGGCATCTGGTTGAAAGGTTCTACACCGGACTTAATGATTCACACAGGCAGACTGTGGATGGTGCCTGTGTAGGAACCTTTCTATCTAAGACTGAGGATGAAGCTTGGAACCTTTTTGATACTTTGAGTGAGAGTTCTATTCACTTGAATTCTGCCTACATGGATAGAAAACCCACTTTCATGCAAAGAAAGTTGGAGGCGAATGAGGCAAGGGACACCCAGAATTTAGCTTATCAGATTCAATTATTGAATTAGAACATGGAAAGGCTTATGTCGAGCCCAGGCCAATTTGTATCTAACACCTCCACATCCCAAGCTTCTGAATGCTCCATTTTCCAAGGTAATACACACGCCACTGTGGATTGACACTTGGCCTCCCAATTCCCTGAGCTTGTACAGGCGGATCTGAATGCTGCTTAAGGGTTTCATCCTAGACCTCGTAATGACCCTTTTTCCAACACTTAAAATAAGGGATGGAGGAATCACCCAAAATTTTCCTAGAGGCAAGGGAATGTTTCAAATTCAGGGAATTATAAATCACAACCCTTTCAAAATCAACAAATGAACCGACCTCAAACCTTTACCCAACCTAAGACCTCTGAGATGGATGAATTGAAGGCAATGTTGAGAACTATGCAGGAAAGTCAAAGTGCCATCATCCAATCTCATGACAAGGCTATACATGAAATGAAATTGTAGATAGGACACCTTGTTGAGGCCTTTAGACAAAGGGAAACTGGGAAGATTCCCAGTGCTGCTAAGGAGAATCTTAAAGGAAAAGGGATTGTCTTTAGGGAGCATGCTCAGGCAGTGACTATTTTGAGGAGTGGGAAAGAAATTTTCAAACCCGATGCTCCTATAGTCTCACCCTCTGAAAAATCATCCACCTCGACTTTCACCCCTACAGGAGAAGACTTGCCCAAATCTCCTCCGCTTGAAATCACCTCACTGGAAGAAGTTGCCCCCATTCCACCCCTTACTCGACATGACAACCCTTCTACCCAGAGATCGAGAGTGCCCTTTCCAGAGTGCTTATCCACCTCTGGGCAGACTTCTGCTGGCCCATCTGGAGCCAAAGATAAGATGGATGAGATCTTGGAAACTTTCAAGCAAGTGCAGATTAACCTACCTTTGCTTGAGGCTATCAGGTAGATTCCATCTTATGCTCGCTTCTTAAAGGACCTGTGCATGAAAAAGCGAAAATCTAGGAAACAGGTCCAATCACAAGTTGTCCTGCCTGATTCTGTTAACTCAATTGTTCAACATGGCACACCCCCTAAACTTAAGGACCTAGGAGCCCCGTACATCACGATGGTTATTGGTGACTTACAGATTGATGAGGCTCTACTTGATCTGGGTGTAGGGGTGAACATCCTTCCGAGCTATGTGTGTGAACAACTTGGGGGAGGCAATTTGAAGCCTAGCTCGGTAATCCTCCAAGTTGCTGATCGATCACTTAAGACATCGCAGGGAATTTTGGAAGATGTCCTCGTGAGAGTGGAGGATTTCTTCTTTCCTGTTGACTTTTGTTTTGGACATTTACCCTACCAACAAGCCAACCAAGCCCTCCATCATTTTGGGCTACCCCTTCCTTGCAACTTCGCATGCTTCAATCAATTGCAATACTGGGGCATTGAAAATGGGCTTTGGGAACATGAAAATCTAGCTTAATGTGTTTGATGTTTATAAACAAGCTGGGCTTGAGGATTGTTCTCAAGTTGAGGTGATAGATGACCTAATTGAAGAGATAACCCTTGCAATGTTATGTGATGACCCCCTTCAACATGTCATGCTAAATGAGCATTCCCATCTTTTGGAGGAATGTGAAGGGGATATACTAGAACTTGAGGAGTTGCGTGGTGTTTCTATTGAGTCTCTTTCCCCATCATCTCTGCCCAAGGTAGATCTGCTACCTGAGATGGGGACATCTATTATGAAACCCTCAACCATACAAGCTCTTGACCTTGAGTTGAAACCCCTCCCTGACACTCTCAAGTATATCTTCCTGGGTGCCAATGATGCGCTCCCTGTTATCATTTTGACTGTGCTATCTGAGGCATAGGAGGGAGCTTTGATTGAATGCTTGTCTAGGCACAAGGAAGCTATTGCTTGGAGCATTGCTGACATTAAGGGTATAGACTCTACACTCTGCATGCACCACATTTATACTGATGATTCCATCAATCTATTTAGGGACATGTAGAGACGTTTGAACCCTAATATGAGGGATGTGGTTAAAAAGGAAATCCTAAAGTGGTTGGACATTGGGATCATATATTCCATTACACATAGTAAATGGGTAAGTCCTATTCATGTGGTGCCAAGGATGGCAGGCTTTACTGTGGAATTTAATGACCAAGGTGAACAAGTTGTGACTAGACCCTCAACTGGATGGAGGGTCTGTATTGATTACCGCAAGCTGAACACCTCTACCCAGAAGGATCACTTTCCCTTGCCTTTTATTGATCAAATTCTCGAGAAATTGGTGGGGAATAAGTATTATTGCTTTCTCGATGGATATTCTGGGTACAACTAGGTTGCAGTCTTCCCTGATGACCAGGAGAAGACGATATTCATGAATCCTTATGGTACCTTTGCATTCCGGCGTATGTCGTTTGGATTATGTAATGCCCCTGCAACCTTCCAGCGGTGTATGATGTCCATTTTTTCAGACATGATTGACGAGTGTGTTGAAGTGTTTATGGATGACTTCTCCATTTATGGCTCATCTTTCGACCAATGTCTCTTGCACCTGGAGAATGTGTTGAAGCGATGTAAGGAGACTGGTTTAGTTCTCAGCTGGGAGAAAGGCCACTTCATGGTACAAAAAGGAATTGTATTTGGGCATGTTGTGTCTGAGCGAGGCTTGGAAGTAGATAAAGCCAAGATTGATTCTATTTCCAAACTTCCATTGACCATGAATGTCAAACAAATTAGATTTTTTCTGGGCCATGCTGGCTTTTATAGGCGCTATATTAAAAATTTTAGTAAAGTTTCTAGGCCACTTTGTGACCTGTTGGAGAAGGAATCTTCCTTCAATTTTTATTCAAAGTGTGCTGAGGCCTTTCAAACTCTGAAGGAGGCCTTGATCTCTTCACCTGTTCTCCAAGCTTCTGATTGGACACTCCCATTTGAGCTGATGTGTAATGCTTCAGATTATGCAATGGGAGAAATCCTTCGACACAGGGTTGAGGGAAGGCCTCATGTGTTACATTATGCCAGCAAGACTTTAACCGAACCATAGCAAAACTACACCGTCACTAAAAAAGAATTACTTGTTGTAGTTTTTGCTCTAGAGAAGTTTAGGTCTTATCTTCTTGGGTCTAAGGTGGTTATTTTCACTGATCATGCAGTAGTGAAAAATCTCATTGCTAAGAAAGATTCTAAGGCACGTCTGATTAGGTGGATCCTACTCCTTCAAGAATTTGACTTGGAGATACATGAAAAGAAAGGAGTAGAAAATGTTGTGGCTGACCACCTGTCTCGCCTTCTACTTAATGACTCTCTATCTGGAGAAATCCGTGAGACATTTCATGATGAAACCTTTATGGCGGTAACACCAACTTCACCTTAGTATGCTGATACCGTAAATTACTTGGTCACTGGAGAAACTCTTGGCTCTTGGGATGAGTAGAAAAGAAAGAGATTCATTTCTTAAGCTAGATACTTTCATTGGGACGAGCTTGAATTATTTACAATTGGTCAAGACCAAGTATTGAGACGATGCGTACCTGAAGAGGAGCAACAAAGTGTGCTGAGCTTTTGCCATGAACTTCATTGTGGAGGACACTTTGGTGCTAAGAAAATTGCTTTTAAGGTTCTCCAGTCTGGTTTTTGGTGGCCTTCGTTATTTAAGGATTCTCATAATTTTGTTAAGGCCTGTATTAAATGTCAACGGATTGGAACGATTGGGAAGAGGAATGAGATGCCTCAACACCCTATTCAATCTATTGAAATTTTTGATGTGTGGGGAATTGACTTTATGGGTCCCTTCCCTTTGTCCCCATGGTTATGAATATATCTTGGTGGCAGTTGATTATATCTCTAAATAGATAGAGGCCATTCCTACGTGCACAAATGACCACTCTGTGGTTTTGAAATTTGTGAAGGCCAATATCATATCTCGTTTTGGCTGCCCCAAGACCATTATAAGTGATGGGGGATCTCATTTCCGAAACCACCACTTCAGTCATCTACTAAGGAGTCTGGGAGTGACTCATAAGGTCGCTACCCCTTACCATCCTCAGACGAGTGGCCAGGTTGAAGTGTCGAATAGGGAGATCAAGAACATTTTAGAAAAGACTGTTAGACCTGATAGGAAAGACTGGTCCCAAAAGCTCGATGATGCTTTGTGGGAGTATCGAACGACCTATAAGACTCCTTTGGGTACATCTCCCTTTCGGATTGTGTATGGGAAAGCATGCTATTTATCCGTTAAGCTGGAACATAGGGCACTTTTGGCTATTCGAAGTGTTAACATGGATTTAGAAAAGGCAGGTAAGGCACGACTTCCAGAATTAAGTAAGCTTGAGGAGTTGAGGAATGATGCTTATGACACCTCTCAAGCTTATAAGGAGAGAACTAAGGTCTTGCATGATAGGTGTATCCTTAGAAAGACCTTTGAGCCTAACCAATAAGTCTGGCTTTTCAATTCCAGACTTAAACGTTTTCCAAGGAAATTAAAATCTCGTTGGGATGGGCCTTCCATAATCACTAAAGTGTTTCCACATGGAGCTGTGGAGATTAAAAGCCCTTCCTCTTTAGCAACTCCCTTTATCGTCAACGGCCAACAGTTAAAACCATACATTACTTTGGATGGCCATCTAGTTGACGAGGTCATTCTTGAGGAGCCTTAGCTCCTATCATTCTCCACCTCAAGTAATATCTTCCTTTAACTATTTTATTTCCAGTGAGGACATTGTTTTAACCAGGCATGGGAAAGAGGACCTGAGGCATCCATTTATATCATGCCTACATTTTGCATTCGCTCATGCATATTGCATTAAAAAAAAAAGAAGAAAAAGAAGAAAAATATTTTGTATTATTGAGCTTAACTAGCTGGGCCCTGCATTCTTAAGCAGACCAGAACTTTAGGTTAGACTAAGTTGATTCTAGGTGTCGAACTTTAGAAGCTAAGTGAGTGATGAGAACCTCATCATGAGGCCTATCTAGCTCATTTTGACCTAAGAAAGGGAATAAAAGCTCCTACATAACCTAAAGAAGGGCCTAATTCAAGGAAGAAATGCTCTGAGAGGAAAACATGAAATAAAGGGTAAAACTATAATTTTACCATTGCAATACATTAACGGGATTTCTTAGAGGGTAAGCATAGGTCAAATGGTCTTAATAAGATAAAAAGTGGGTTGGTTCAGTTAGAAATGGGTTCATGTGCAGTTTAGGAATTAAATGACATCTTGTAGCCCTAAAACAAACCTGCTTAATTCAACAAGGTTTTAGTTAGGTTAAAAATAAGCTAAGCCCTCTAAAATTCATGGAAAAATATTCCCTAGGGTTTAGAATCTTCAAATTGGCCTTTGGAACCTATTTTGACCAAAATAAGGGTCCTAGCTCATTATTTAACTAAATTTGGGTTTTTGTGTAAAATATCTAGTCAAACGTGGTCAATCCTAAAATGAAACTTCACCATTGGATTCCTTAGGTCCAAATTAGGTTTGTACCAAAATTTGGACCTAAGGGGAGGTCATCTTGACCTACTTTGCAAAATAGTCCACCCAATTATATTCTAGCCCCTAGCTTTTGAAAATCCTTGCACAGACCCCCCTAACTTCCTGCCACCCTTAAAATTAGGTCCCTTCACCATTAAAGTGGAGGAATCCTACTCTGGTGAGGAGTTGAAGGGGATTACTCCCTGATTCCTCAGAGATCTCCAAGATTTGGAAGGGAGATTCTCTAAGGAATTCCCTTCCATCTAAGCATGATTTTAGGATCTGATTTGCATCAAATCTCTCGTGCGAATGCATGAGAGATGTGGGTGTCTCCCTAAATCCTACTCTGGCGAGGAATCTTGCGCTTGGAAGCTTGTCTTCCAAGCACAAGAGCCCTTGTCAGTGCCTATAAAAGGACCACCACCTCCGGCCGCTCCCATTTAGCTTGACTTGGCTGGAGAACCACCTCCAATTCATCCCTTCTCCTCTAACCAAGTATCCAGTAGGCTCCGGCAAACTATCTCCCTCCTTCTCATCACTCTGCCACAATACCAGTGGCAAAGCCATCTTCGTCTCTTTCCTCCGCGTCGCGCAATACCTGTGCGTGTGCTCTAACCCCTTCGTCATCGCCGTTCTCCCTCCTCTGGAAGTCTTCGTCTCCGGCGGCGGTAGGTACGGCCAGCTGCCTTGCTACCCTCCTTCGTCCACTTAGCTAGGTTAGAACTATTCCTCTCTCTCCCCTCTTCATTTCCCCTTTCTTAATTTCTACTTTAAATCCCTCGACGCCGCAGACTACCACCACCTTCTCCATCTCCGGCCGACCACCGACGAAGGTGCTTCCGTCGCTCCACCCATCCACACATCTCACCTACCTCATCACCTCCCACTGAGCACATTCCACCCCTTCATTGACCACCATCACTTCCTAAAATGCCCACCGACCTAACCCACCTTCATGGACAAAGAGCGACCTAGGCACGCATGCCTAGGCCGCCTCGTGGCCAGCCACTCACTACCTCACCTTCGCCGTGACACAGCGAAGCTCCTCATGTGTTTTAATGGGGCCGACAGGCCGTATTAAGTGAAATGCAGGTCGACCCCCCTTCTGCCATTGACATAGAAGCACGAAGCTCGCAAGCTTCACTCTAGGTCGCGCGCTCCAGGCATAAGAGTCCCAGGTGATGCGTGAGGGTCTCATGCACGCATCCAGCCAGAAAGTAGGCTTAGCGAGCGACAATTGGGCGAATGCCTCCTACGGGTGTGTGAGCGAAGCGGGTGGGACTTTTAGTCCCACCTCATAAACTCAGGAGTGAGGTGTGCGACTTAAATTGATTTTGTGTTTTTAGCTTACCGCCTCAAGTGACATGGGGTGAGGTCCCTTGCCCACGTACACCCGCCTTGTCTGCGACCTGTGCCCCGCCGACCTGGTGTGACCGACCCGATTAATCCTTGCACTCCTCGTGTACCACACCCACCCCGGTGCACCTGGACCCGGGCACACGAAACTCGACTCGATTACCCAGCTCTGAGAGAGTGAACCTAAGAGAGAAACAGAGAGAGAGAGTACGCAGGGAGGGTAAGGGTAGGTTTTGCTCTGCTGTGTGCAGGGAAAAGAAGAAGAAGAAGGAAGGAAGAGGAAGGTGCAGCCACAAGCAAAGAAGAGAAAGGAAGGAAGCCAAAGGCAAAGAGGCTAAGGAAGGAAGAAGAAGGACTTGCGGCCAAGCAGAGAAGGAAGAGATAAAAGTTAGGAAGGCAGAAGCCAAGGGAAAGAGAAGGCAGTGTAGCAGAAAGGAGGCATGACTGAAGAAAAGAGCTGAAGGCAGAAGCTTAAGGAAAGAAGAAGGAAGGAGGAGGAAGAAAGAAGAAAGAAAGAAATCAAAGTCAGAGAAAGAAAGAAGGAAGAAGAAGGCCAAAGAATAGAAGAAGAAGAAGAAAAGAGAGAAGAAAGAAGACGCTAAAGAAGAGAGAAACAAGAGAGAGAGAATCCGACTTTTGCCCTATTCATCTTACTTTCTCTATTTTTGCTACATTTTAATTCATAAACTTTTGCATGACATTCTGAATTAGATTTTGAGTAGATTTAAGTGTTCAATTACATTGATTGAGATTAGTGAATAAATTCCATTTGCTCCCTGTGTTCAACCTTGGATACTTAGGTTTTTGAGTAATAAAATTCTTATTTGTTTTCAAGGAGATTTCACTTATACTACAATGTACATCTTTTTAAAATCGATTTCACCCTGTTAATAGTGAGCTACTAGCTTTAGACCTTTAGGGTTCTTTATGGACTTAAAAATTTAAGTAGGAGTTAAGTTGCGGATCATTCCTCAAGAGGTTGAGGAAGGAAAGTTAGGGATTGAGTAAAAGGCTGGGTAGTACCTGGAGTCTTATTCTACCTTTCGGTTTACAGGTCCTTGTAACCTAAGCATCCACATTTCACACACACTTGGTCTTGTGTAAGTGATCACCCTAATTCATTTCTTTAAGAAAAGTTGGTTCTCTTAGTTTTAACTTAGGAGAAGCTTGAAAACACAATTTGATTGGAAGAGTTCCTATAGCAGGAGAGTTGGAGTATATACTCACCTTGAGGATGCGATGATAACATGTTACCTTCTTGGCGCTTGTCTCTTAGGATATCCATCCTACTGGGGGCATGTAAGCGCATTGTGTGGTTTAGGTACCATGGGCGGCCCTATCTCGAAGTGCCGATTGCCACAGGCCTGAATTCGCTTAAGAAATCCATGGGCGATACTATCTCGAAGTGTTGATTGCCAGGATTTCTTAGGGTCACTATCGGTGGTGCTATCTCGAAGCATCGAAGACCAGGCACCCTTCGAGGTACGGTGATGGGGACAATGAATCCAGACCGTGTTGATAGTTGATCCAAGGTTAGACTTAGAGGAATCAAACAAAAATATATATATTAAAAAAAAATCCTTTTTCCTCTCTAGGTTGGCAATCATACCGACCTCAAATAACTTAGACCAATGCACATGCACGGATGCTTTCATCTCAAGGATCAATAAACCCTAGGGTAGAGTTAGAAACAAGGGAAACCTGTGCCTGCAACTTGTCTTTAGGCGACGTAGTCTATAACTTAGCAACTACTTGGGAACCTTAGGTTTAAAGTCTGAACTTAACATATTTCTAAAAGAAGATCGATTGTGTTGGCTAGTCTACTTGAAGTGCTAGGTTATTGATCAGATTTGCTAGGGACTACAAAAAATTAGGCATGGGGGTATTTGATTAGCCCATATTTGTGGGCTATTTAAGTATTTAAGTGCCTTGACATTAAGTTAATTTTAACATTTAGATAGCATACATTAGGATGTAATTAAATTAATTCATATTTTTAGCTTAAGTGCATAATTCATGTGTGGCATCCATATCTAAATGCATTTAGAATTAACCTAAGATTGCATACATTTGATTAGTTAATTAATTAGGTGCATTACATACATTGTTTTAATTAACATAGAAGTTAAGGAGTTATGTATAAATAATCCTAATTATTTTATTATTCCTCTTCTTCTCCATTTTACATGTAACTGCTCCGTCTCCGCCTCCTCATCCTGTGCATTCACTCGTCCAGCATTCACTCGACGATAGCCTGTTTGAATTTCAAAATCCTTGTAGCCACATCTGCAAAGGAGGAGGAACGGCTGCCATTTAGAGTGGGGCACCATCCCGACCCAATACTATGCTTCACCTCCTTACCACCGGCTGATGAATCCATTTTAATGGATTTGTATTACGCCTAAGTAACTTTAATCTTACCTTTTAGGTGTGTTAATAACTACAATTAAGTTGTAGAATATTTGTATGCATCATGATTTAAGTTTACAACATTTTATAACTTAATATGTAATGATTTTGTTGTTTTTATGTGCAGGAATGATATTTAGAAAGAACAAGGGTTGGGGAGTAAATTTCCCCAACAATCGGTAGCATCTTTTCCCTTTCCTCTGGCCAGCTGTAACTCTCCCCTCAACGCCTGCCGGCCAAAAATAGCAAAGGGATTTGGAAAATCCCTTAACTCACGCATGCGGGGAGAGAGGAGTTAAAAGAGGAGGCAGAGAAAGGAGAGGGGGATCTGCATCTTCCCCCCTGCGGGGAATTGCTTCCCCGCATGCACTGTGCACCAAGCCTGCCCTTGCAGGCACCGCACCTTCAACACCTCCGTGCGCCCATCTCCACCCTATTCCAGCGCTCCTGTAGGCACGTCCCCTCCCGCAGGCACCCGCTCACGCACCCGCACCACTAGCGCTTCCCTTCAACGCTGCAGGTGCTCATGCCACCAAGCCTGCACCTGCCATCACCGCATCGCCCCACCCGCGCCCGCAGGCACTTCCTCCTTCCAGTGCAACCAACTTGCGCACCCGCACAGTGACTCTCCACAGCCTGCAAGCACTGCCCTTGCCTCACCCACGCCCCTACAGGCGCTGCACCGCACCGCCCTCGCCACCAGGCACCCGCTTCAGAACAGGCGCTTCCTCCTTCCAGCGCCTAGCGCTCTCCGCAGGCACCGCACGCCAAGCACCTCCAACGCTCCTGCAGGCGCGCCCCTTCCTGTAGGCGCTTGAGCCATCACCTTTGCCCGCTCTGCCCTCGCCACCCACTCCAGTAGGGCGTGCCCCTCTCCAATGCTAGCACCCTGCAGAAAGGTGCCCGCTCCACCTTGCGCGCTCACCGCCCACCGCCATGCCACCGCAAGACACTTCAGGCGTGCCCTGCACCATACGTAGCAGGAGCACCTTCGTAGGTCTGCCACCAGTGCCTCCTCCGACATTCTTCTCCTCCGCCTACCGGCCATCTCCGTCGACGCCGCAACCTCCATCGGATCGGCCTCGTCTTCGCCAACCTCCCTTGTGTGTGAAAGCCCTACTGGTGCTCTCTCTCTCGCGAGGAGGAGAGAGAGCAAGTGCTCTGTTTTCTCTGCAATTAAAAATTACATCTAATGCCATTTCCACCAGAAATTAATTTTGATTTATTATTATTTTATTTTGGCAAAATTACGTATGCACACTCATATTTTCTGATAATTGCACGTTAATGATATTCACCTATTTTAAGATTGGTTTTAGGATCAACATGTGCACCAATTCTCTCTAGTATATGACAATTGAGAATTACACAAAATCATCATATATTTATTGAAGATTTCAGTAAAGGAAAATTGCACATATACCCTTATATTTTTGAGTTATTGTGAATCTTCCTTCCATCGCATTTTGTGTCGGATTTGACTGGGGATTTCACATTTTATCAAAAGAATACGACATAATCGAGAGTTTATTGCATAATTGCCTCCCTGTGGACACGACCCGCTCTTCTGTGAGTGGTTATTTTTATAGTTGATTAGTCAAATTTTCCACCACTTAAATACTACAACAACGCATTATTTCATTTGCGAAACTTAATAGAAAGTGGAAAATTGACTCGTCAAATTGGCACCGTTGCCGGGGGGCAACAGACACAATAGATTCACGTTATTATTGTTATTTTTTTAATATTCTGAGTTGCGCAATCATCTAATCATTTTTATTATTGTGCGAGGAATCTGACATGGCGACAAGCGTAGCAAAGCGACGACATTGACCCTGAACGACGCACACGGTGGAGATGATCTTTTTTGTGGACCTTGACTCCACCTGGAGGCCAAAAATAGGAACTCGTGGGCCTTGATCCCACGCACATTGTCTTACGGAGAAGCCTATTTCTGATTTAGTCAGTAGATCTTAGTTAGATTTAGTTTAGATAGACATTAGAATTTAATTACCATCTTTTGGACCCTTGTAGGGTATTTTTGGGAACGTGTTCCCAGTGCCTCTTTATTTCTTATCGCTCTTCTATGCGGGAGCGTATTTTTGGGAGTGTGTTCCCATTTATTTAGATTCTAGGATTGTTTGAACTGCATGTTTGTTAGTTAGTTAGATTAAGTATGCTTGCTTAGTATTATTAAAAAAATATATATATATATAAAAATGTTCGAACTACCTGCTAGAAGCTGCATATCTATAGGATGACCATCTAGGACTGAATGAGCAGCATCTAGTTTATTTTTATTTCATTGCATTCATACATTGCACGAAGAAAGCTGGAATAAGGTACATCTTCTCTTGAGCATCAATTACCTGTCATGCATATGCATTGAACCTAAATCTAAGACCACTAAAGTGCTTGAATCAAATTAATTCAGTAGTCACTTTAAAAATTGGGACTGCTAAGAGGTTGGACTTTAAAATCTGTGACTAAAAATTGTGTGCAAAAGGATCCTGTTTGCGAAATTTCAAAAATCAAAACACGATCGTATGTTTGCACACTTGAGACACTGTGCACCTCACACATAAGATCACTAGATAAATTTCTACCTCTCCTCTTTTGCACCACAATGGAAGTTAGTCGGAAATCAACAAGCCTATCCACCAAGTTACTTTGGTTCCTCGTGTGTGGGCTCGATTCGAGACTTCCATCCCTTGCGAGTAGGTTATAGGCACCAGCGAAGGTTGGCCTAGGAAGCGTAATTTTTTGCAAAACTTGTTTGGCCACCAATTGAACATTTAATTCTATGACCTTTAATATACTAAAGAATTTGTGTTTGCTTTGACAGTAAAACTCTCTATGAAGTTTTCTGCTTATATTCTGAATTTTGCTAAATCCTAAGAGAGTTAAAACTATTTTGCTTAAAGAAATGGATTACCCTTACTCCTATCATTTAGATTATCAGAGTCAATACTTCCCATCTTTTAATCAGGATCCCATGCCCCGAGCATATCCATCCTTTGATGGGTACGTTGACAATTCATGGGATCATTCTTATTGTTATCGTGGGAGTACTGGCTTGATAACTCCAACTTTTGAGTAGAGTCTAGGAGTGGGATTTCCCAACCCTGAAATCCCTACTTTCATGCAAACACCCAACCATCCCACCCTTCATGATTTTCCGTATCGAGGTTGGACAGATACCCCTAGGCAACCAGAGCCTGAAATTGACTATCCTCCCCAATCTGATAATAGTAGCCTCTCCTCTTTTGTGATAGAAATGCAGAAACAGCAAAAGGAAATGAAGAAATCAATGGGAGAGATGTTGAGGAATAGTCAACAGTTAAATGAAGAAATAAGACAACTTAGCTACATGCTTCCCAATAATCCTGATCCCTACCCATACGATCATGATCATGAAAATAATTCTGAGGAACCTAATGACAATAGGGATCCAATTTTATGTAGCTATCACTTAGACTCTCCCAATGAGACACAGCCACTAGAGGACAACGATCATAGTGATTATCCAACCGAGCTTTATTGGAGTCAAAAGCAAGGGAAGATGGTATCTCTTGAAGACCTTAACCCCAATGACAGTATTCTCCTTACCCCTACCAACCTGGGTCGAGGTTGTATTGTTCCTATCACTTCCCCTATTGATTATTTGGTGGAATCCCATTCTACACTTAGTGAGCCTACTCCTGACCCTCCACTTAGGGAATCAACACTTATCATTCAGTATCCTGAGGATTTAAATGCACTCAATAAAGGTGACCCTAACGGAATGGAGGATGAATTAGATCAATTTTGGTCTCAGGGATATGAAGAGTCTAATTCAAAAAATGAGGATCCCCAATAGAGGAACCTGGACTGAAAATCTGGAGTGAACCACAGGGGAATTATTTATCATTTGAGGATTTACCTCCAGAGGATAGAAATAATATGATTAAATCCAGATTCCTCCTTTCTTTTGAGAGTCATCCTCCATCAAAACTGGAGTTGCTATTAAAGGAGGAAAAACAAAATAGTGAGAAGTCTATGGGAGATTCTCGGGGACAAAACATGTCAATCAAGGATTTATTTCCCGAGAAGAATAACGAATTCAATGATATAGCCTTGCTCCAAAATATTAAGATTGATCCTCCTTTAGAGATAATTAAGGATATTGATTCAACTCCTAATGAATCACATATACACCCCGACATATATTTAAGTGAACCAAACGAATCTGGGGATGAGCTGAATGATAATGATTCTTACATTTTGACCTTGCCATCAAAGAGTTGTAATTTGGAGTCTACCCTTGATTCAAATATGACTCTGATCATTAATGCTTGGCAGGGTAACGTGAAGTTGTCTACAACTGTTAAGGAGTGTACACAATCTGAATCATTGTTAGAATTAGACCTAACACCAACTAAGCCCTCGTTGGACTTAATCATTACCTTCCAACACTACAAACAACCCTTATACTCCCTAACCGATCCTTGGCTCAGATCTCTGCTCATGTACATTCTTTCTGGAGAATATATCAGGCCAGTACATCCTCGGGTAGAATGGCGACTGTGGATTGATACTTGTACTTTTACTCTCGCCATTCAAGGGTTTGAACTAATTATGTGTATATCTTTTAAAATCCGTCATGCTCTGGATGATCCTTGTTATCCTCCACTTATTCCGTTTCGGGAGGTCCCTTTTCATATTCCGTTTATTATTCCTGAACCTCCCAAGGTAGCCAACGAGGTTCTTTGCTTTCATATCTTCTAGCGAGCATTTTGTATTATGTTGCATCATCAGCTCGCCAACATCCATGGCTACCTGTTTTCTAGGTCCGCACTGTTACGCATATTTTTAGGGCCTAACTTTGTCTGTTTGGAACCAGACTTATAGGTTCCTTCTAAGTTTGGCTGCTGACCGAAAATGCAGCGCTTGTTGGGAGGCAACCCAGCGGTCGGAATAACATCGTGTCAGGTGATGCTTTTCCTTTCTCCTCCTGTTTTAATTTTACAATGGGGACATTGTAGGATTTAGGCATGGGGGGGTGCATTTGCATTTTAGGAAGTATTCATGCATTTTGGTTAGCATATATATATAAAAAAAAGATCCTCTTTTCTTGAGCTGATTGGGTTAGCCCTAGCAAAATAACTTCGTCATTGGAGATTTTTCTTCCGGAATTATTTCTTAAGTTTAGAAGCCAGTACATTTATTTCACGTGCACGTAGACTGGGTAATGGATCCTTGAGGAAAACTAATAAGCATTTGTAGTACACTAAACCCTTGGACAGTTCATAGGGAGTCAGGCATACTATCTTTTAATAGATCCACCTCATATTTGTGAGAAGAAAGTAGAGAGATTACTGGTGCGCTAATTCTAGTGCAAGGACTCTTAAGTTTTGGATAATTAGATGATGATACTTCAGAGTTAGGCGTAGTTTTCATTCTCTGTTCCTGTGTGCGTACTTTGTGTGAATTCTTGAGAGTCACCAAATAAGGCAGATACACAGAGATTGAGTCTTAATAAAGCTATAACTATGGTGGCTGGTTACGACCGTCCTTCATAGAGTCCTCAGCTGAAGGAGGGTAATAGTGTCAAAGGTCAGAAATATGCCTGTCCTATCCATTCCTTTCCGGTGTCGAGAATAGGTACTTCGACCAAATAAGCCACACAATATCCTCTTGACCATCATCATCCCTAATAATGCCTCATAAATGAAAGTCTGTGTCGTATTATATTCATTAAAAAAAAAAAGAAAAGAAAAAAAAAGAGAGAAAAAGAAAAAGAAGAAATAGTTATATATATATATAAAGAAGAAAAAAGGAAAAGTCAAAGTTTATAATGTAACATTGTTTTTGAGGCAACAGAACACTTTTCGCGTTCCACCAAATACGACCCATACCTACTTTTTAGTATTTCTGATCACCCGAATATTGGTTGAGTACTCTAACTTAGTTGTAGAGTTATTAGGACTTTAATTGAAGTGTGGATGCCATGTGAGGCCACCAAATAGTGAGTACAATTTCTAAATCTGGGGAGATTTGTGATCTCAGAAAGAAAAAGGAAAGGGAGTGCCCAGGAATATCAAGAGAGCACAGTTGTGTAGCCTCTCTCAGAGTTGACTTGTCTAATAGTCTAGAGATCTAGAGTCTGCAGTACTAGACTATATGTAGCACCAGATGAGTGTGTGCCACCAAATACAAATCCATGCTACTCGATATCTCCTACCTAAGCCAAACGTCGGGGTCAAATTATAGATTATCTTCTACTTTATCCCTGAGGGAAGTAGTTGCCTATCCTGACAGAAATATTTGCCAAGGGTGATGTACAAACTCCCAGTGCGAATTGGCTTTTTCACATGGATCCGTTACTTAAGCTATTATCACATCACATTTGTCTGGATCTCTAAAGTTTTGAAATAAGAAAAGAAGAAATCTTCTAATTACTTCTATTATTTTTTCTAGGGACTAGCAAATCTTAGGCATGGGGGTATTTGATGAATCCATTTTAATGGATTTGTATTACGCCTAAGTAACTTTAATCTTACCTTTTAGGTGTGTTAATAACTACAATTAAGTTGTAAAATATTTGTATGCATCATGATTTAAGTTTATAACATTCTATAACTTAATATGTAATGATTTTGTTATTTTTATGTGCAGGAATGATATTTAGAAAGAACAAGGGTTGGGGAGTAAATTTTCCCAAAAACCGGCAGCATCTTTTCCCTTTCCTCCGGCCAGCCGTAACTCTCCCCTCAACGCCTGTTGGCTAAAAATAGCAATGGGATTTGGAAAATCCCTTAACTTATGCACGCGGGGAGAGAGGAGTTAAAAGAGGAGGCGGAGAAAGGAGAGGGGGATCTGCATCTTCCCCCCTGCGGGGAATTGCTTCCCAGTGTGCACTCTGCACCAAGCCTACCCCTGTAGGTACCGCACCTTCATCACCTCCGCGTGCCCATCTCCACCCTTTTCCAGTGCTTCTGCAGGTGTGTCCCCTCCCGCAGGCGCCCGCTCACGCACCCGCACCACCAACGCTTCCCTTCAATGCTGCAGGCGCTCACGCCACCAAGCCTGCACCTGCCATCACCACACCGCCCTACCCGCGCCCGCAGGCACTTCCTCCTTCCAGTGCAACCACCTTGCGCACCCGCACGGTGCCTCTCCACAGCCTGCAAGCACCGCCCTCACCTCACCTGCACCCCTGCAAGCGCCTGCAGGCGCTGCATCACACCGCCCTCGCCACCAGGCACCCGCTTCAGCGTAGGCGCTTCCTCCTTCCAGTGCCTAGCGCTCCTCATAGGCACCGCACGCCAAGCACCTCCAGCGCTCCTACAGGCGCTTGCGCCATCACCTTTGCCTGCTCCGCCCTCGCCACCCGCTCCAGCAGGGCGTGCCCCTCTCTAGTGCCAGCACCCTGCAGAAAGGCACCCGCTCACCTTGCGCGCTCACCGACCACCGCCATGCCACCGCAGGCCACTCTAGGCGCGCCCTGCACCACACGCAGTAGGAGCACCTCCGCAGGTCCGCCTCCAGTACCTCCTCCGATGTTCTTCTCCTCTGCCTGCCGGCCGCCTCTGGCCATATCTGTCGATGCCGCAACCTCCATCAGATCGGCCTTGTTTTCGCCAACCTCCCTTGCATATGAAAGCCCCACCGGTGCTCTCTCTCTCTTGCGAGGAGGAGAGAGAGCAAATGCTCTGTTTTCTCTGCAATTAAAAATTACATCTAATGCCATTGCCACCATAAATTAATTTTGATTTATTATTATTTTATTTTGGCAAAATTCCACATGCACACTCATATTTTCTGATAATTGCACGTTAATGATATTCACCTATTTCAAGATTGGTTTTGGGATCAACACATGCACCAATTCTCTCTAATATATGACAATTGAGAATTACACAAAATCATCATATATTTATTGAAGATTTCAGTAAAGAAAAATTGCACATATACCCTTATATTTTTGAGTTATTATGAATCTTCCTTCCATCGCATTTTGTGTCGGATTTGACTAGGGATTTCACATTTGATCGAAAGAATACGACATAATCGAGAGTTTATTGCATAATTGCCTCCCTGTGGACATGACCCGCTCTTCTGTGAGTGGTTATTTTTATCTTTGATTAGTCGATTTTTCCACCACTTAAATACTACAACAATGCGTTATTTCATTTGTGAAACTTAATAGAAAGCGGAAAATCGACTCGTCACCGGCCTCAACCACGGTAGCACGACTCCACCATCGTGGGTGTGTGGTGTGATAACCCACACTGTCAACCAGAGTCCCTGCACCACTGTGCCTCACTTGAAACACCTTTCACCTGCATCTTCTTCCTCGTGCTTCACCTACAACATCAAGAACAAACCCAACATTTCCCAACCATTCAGTCGCATACAGCGCCATCACGCATAGCCACCAGCCACGCCACCGTCAGTGCTCGCTCCTTGCTCCTCCTTCTCATGTAGCAGGGTACCCTCATGCGCACTCGCTCTCGTTCAGCTTACGTGACCGTCCTCCAACTCCACTGCGGCAGGAGTGCACCCACCAGCGCACCCACTCGCCATTTGCATGTGCCCGCACTCCTACAGTGGCTGTCGACGCTTGCAGCAGCAGCGGCCGCACTTCCTCCAGCCCACCGGCCGTCGCCCGCGAGCGCAGAGCACACGCTACAGCTGCACCTCTACCCGCAGCCCCTCCAAGCATTGCTCCAGCAGCAACAGAGTACCTCCAGCCCACCGGCCCTCGCCTCCAACTGCACGTGCAAAGCACGCACTACTCCAGCCACTTCGCCCGCGCGTAGCGTGCATCCTTCAACGCCCTTTAGCAGCTCCGCTCGCATGCAGAGCAGTAGCGATAGCCACCGCTACCACTTCTCATGTCCGTCCAACCGACCCAGGCCACCTCGCGACATGCTGTCGCCACCACCGCGAAGGCCTTACTCCAGCTGACCTTTTCCCAAAGTAGCTCCTCGAACGAGCCTCTCTCCCATGCATGAGGAGGAGAGAGGTAGAATCCCCTATTTTTGTGTGTATTTCTATTTACGAAAATTGCCATTATCAACAATCATTTTTTTGATTTCTTAGATTAATTAAATTGTGGTGAATTTATGGCTTTATGCTTATTCTTCTAGATAATTGTTAAGCCTTATTGATTCATCTCTATATGCATTACATTTAATTTTGAATTACATTTTAGTATGCATGCAAGTGAAAAGTACATGGCATACCCTTGCACATGGATAATTATCTTACGTGAAAATTACGTCAACAACCCTTGACTTCTCCATAAATTTAAGGTTTACATTCAGAGTGACATATGCATTGTTTGATTTGATGAATATTTCAGCGAACTCAATTTCTACCTAATTGTTAATTTAAATAGGTCATTGCCTCCTTGTGGACACGACCTGCTCTTCTGTGAGTGGTTTAATTTTAATATTAATTATTTTAATTAGTCATTTTTCCACCACTTAGAAATACAATGATAAATCTTCTTAATCATAATTTTCGAAAGCGAAAAATCAACTCGTCACCCATCACCTGTGATGTTGCATCATCACGCATGTGCGTATTCAACGCTCCTCCATGCACTGTGTGGCAGCTTTATCACTGTCTGATCGCAATCGCGTGGTCCAATTTTATGCACCTCATGATGAGGATAATTTTGCCCCTCCGTGCATCTCTAACGGGCACTCTTGCTTTGCATAGGGCACTCGACCAACACGCTGTGTGTGCATTTGTGTCACGCTCTTGATTTTATGCTTCCGTGCTCTCAGCCGTTGGATGACGATTGATGGCTCAATTCTCAATACAGTTAATTAAGGTTATTAGACTTAATTAATCATGTAAAGAAAAGACTTAGATTAACTTGATTAATTAAATTGTGATATGTAATTGTAGTATAGGGTCAAGCTAACCTACATTTTAGATTTAAATTCAATTAACTGGTTGAGTCCTGGTCGTTCACTATGAGGCATATAAACTTAATCAATTCACCATTTTTACTCTAAGTTATCTAATAGTTAATTACTATATTAATTACAAAATATGTTAAGGATATAAACAATTGCACAATATTGAACTTGAAAGCATGGCAATCATTCCATTAATAAAAGAATTAAATGTAGATGAATGATTACAACAATGAATTTTAAGGAAATGAATGTTTACATCAAATGTCTACAAAAATAAAGGCATAAAGAGATACTACATTGCAAAACAAATGCCTCTTTATTACACATTAAGCTCATTCCCTCTCTCTCATCTCAGCCTTATATCTCTCATCTCTCTTTTTAAACCTTAACTCTTAGCCTTTAGCCTTCATTTCCTCTGCATTCAGACATCTCTCTTATTTCTCAGACTTCTCAAACACTTAGTGAAATTTTAACCTCTCTTCTCTTCTCTCTTTTAATGAAAAATTATGTGTTTAATTGGCAAGCCCTACCATTTTCGTAGGATCAATAGCCCATTACTTGGCCGAATCAACCACTACTGGTGGTTGGGCCCTAGTTTATTTTTAGGTCCATTTGAGTATAGATTTTGGCCATAGCAGGCTTGCAAAGCTCACTTAGCAGGCTGCCTGCCCACACGACACTTGCCCATAGGCATGCACACACGCACACACACATATGCTCAAGAGATGCGCCCTACATTGACAACCAGCTAGGCACTGTGCGCAATTATTTTTGTTAAGCTCAAGATGCTTACGTCCTTACAAAGTGGGACTATCTTCAGTGATTCTCCTTTAATGCAGTGTCAATTTCGGTGAAGTTTTGAATGAGGATAACTGTCGGCTCAGACCTCCATTCAGGGTGGTTCAAAGCTCAATCAAGAGCTTAAGGAATCTAGTTTCCAATTTTACCATCAATTTGATGGTTGGATCAAAAGTGATCTAGAGATTAGAGAAGAAACATGGAACTGCTGCCATGCATAAAACTCATGCTCAGAAGAGGAATTCCAGGTCAAAGGACCTGTAGATTATATGATACCCTCAATTGAGGGTCTAGGCAACATCAAGAGATGATTCTGCACAAGTTGAGAAGAAAGGAGGTTTGAAGAGTTCAGGAAGCTTCAGAAGCTTGATAGCTTCTAACTCAAATGCAGAACATTGATTCCAGCATTGGATCAATTCAATAGATGAATTAGAGCATAAGAAAATGATCTGGATGAATTCATTGGATGAAGAATGATCGATCTTCGCAAATTTTGCCTTTGAAATTCAACAAGAAGCATCTGAACAATGTTGGGTTCCAGAAGTGACCAAATTGAATAGAACTTAGAAGCTTACAAAATCCTTAATAATTCTCATCCAAATATGTAATATATGATCAACACTCACGTTAGAAGCTAAAAGCAATCAATCAATCCTAATTTTAAATCGAAAATCTCAAGAACACATCTCTATTTGACTAATTAAGCTCTAGAGATGACTTTCAAATAGGAATCATTCCAAGTCAAATTAACTGCCTAGGAAGACTATCTTCAACCTTAGGAATCAATTGCACACTTCAAACCAAGTTTTAAACACTCTAATAGTGGTTTCAAGCTTCGTCACCTGAACACAAATGATGGGTTGTTCGTCAGACCTAATCAAAGATTCTCAGACATAATTAGCACCTAGAATAGAATCTAGATGTCTATCTCATGCTTCAGTATCCATTACCAGACTCTATCCCTCAATGGACTCTTCTATCCAACTCTGTTGGAGTTAAACAAGACGGAGATCAATTAAGAGAAATCAACTTTAAAACACTGACCTAATTAATGGAATCTAATCCTCTCATCATAAAGAAATGATCTGGAGCTTCTCATGAATTTCTAAAGGTTGTGGCTCTACTTTAGAGTCATCGAAGTTCACTGGAGCTCCGATGAAGGTTGTTTCTCATGTTTAGAGAGGAAATCTCCATGAAATGAAATGAGGAAGGTCTCAAAATCTTCCTAAGGTTGTAACAAACCTCAAGAACTCAACAATTAATGTAATTGAAGATCTGACACAAGGATTTAACAAGAAATCCAGTAATTAAGCTTTTTATGTTTGAACGAACTCGAGAATCGCCCTCTCGCTTAGTTGAGTGAGGGGAATGGATTATAATGATTATGGTGAAGTGTGATCAATTAGGTGGTTAAACCTCTTCTGAGCCTCCATTGACAGCGAGCTCAAAAGGTGAGGTGAAATTAGGCATTTTATATATAGGTGGTAATAATTTGATTAAGGGCAAGAACAGGGCCTTTGTGATGTGAGGAAGTAATGTAAGGCCCTAATTGGGTGTGACAAAAGCTCTGAGACCTTTGCCATAGATAGAGGAGCTGTCAGGCGAAGGTAGGATGGATCTAGGTGTTTAGGTGAGTAATTAAAGAGGGAAGGTGGAAAATGATCGTGAGTAGTTGAGGAGGATGATCAGGTGATTGAAATCATGAATGAATGTCCAGAAAGGTAGATTTTGTGAGCCGAAGATGAGGAAGATGAAGTTGAACTTAAGCTAATTAGTCTTACTCCTAAGCATTACTCACCTAATTCCTAACTTAGATCTACGCCTAAGAGATTAGACTACTTACCTGACGAAGGAGGTGAGGGATCTCACCGTTGGTAGGGTGAGAACAAGATCAAAATCTTGATTTTGGTGAGAGGGGAAACTCCAACCGATTGAAGTGAGAGAATCCAAAGTTATGGCACTCTCTAATGGCGGTGGCAGGGTAGAGGAGAGGAAGAGGGGGTGAGAGAGGCAGCACTCCTAGACGGTTGCACTTGAGAACGGTGGTGAGAAGATGTCAGAGCTAGGAAGAAGACCTATGAGCAACCACGGTAGGAGAAGAGGGTAGGGGGTCGCTAATGGAGATTAGAGGTGATGGGTAGTATTTATAAGTGGTGGCGAAGGTAGAGAGGGAGGTTCTTGGATGGTTAGGCTATTAGGCGGGTTGTAACCATCGACGTCGTCTCCGATGCTGGTGAGGTTAGACATCTAGGTTAAATAGATTTATGGAAGATTCGATCCGTTAGATGGATTAGCAGAGTAACGGTAGCAACGACGGTGGCTTTTGGTTATGAGATCGGCGGTGATCAAGAGGTATGATGAGCAAAGATCGTTAGTTGTCCAAAAGAAAGAAGAAGAGGAAGAAGACGATGTACACACAGGAGTATTTCTAAAAATATGAAACGACTTGATTGTGACAAAAGGAGTCAATTGTAATGGAAATTAGGGACTAAAACATAAACAGTGACTTTTAAGGCCTAATTAATTTCATTGCTTTTTCAACCTTTTATATATAATCATAAATAACGTAAATAACATATTTATGCCCTGAAATTATATTTTTACCCTTTTTAGCTATATTTATTTAAATGATAATATTAATTAGGTTAATTAAGTACTTAGGCCTTTAATTAAATTAAGTTAACTTAAATACTTCAAATGTAGGTAAATGATTGTGAATTGAATCCAAATTATTATTAAACTTATATTAATATTAATTGAACTTTAATTATGTATTTTTTAACTTATTTTGCAGGTCCTTACTATTTTACCCTTATATTATAATTAACCCTGTATTTAGTGTATTCTTAGGTAATTAGCTAAGGAAAATAGCTAATTAGTGTTAATTAGGAGCCATGATAAGTCTCTCATCAACGATCCAATGGCTAATATGAAACCTCCTTTGATGAAGCATGCTGAGCGCGCTACGTGCTGCATTCGTGGTCGTTGGATGATGATCCAATGACCAAGAGCTCGTGAGATCACATCTAAAGAATGAGGGTGTGGTGGAGAGCCGTTGGGATGGTGCCACATGGCGTCATCATGACTGTCCATCTTCCTGCCTTTGTAGATGGTGCTACAATACTTCGATTTAGGCTATTCTTGCACTGTTGGACTGCGATCACCATTTTGAGTCCATCCGTATAGTTGGATTTATTATCCGTGACCTTGAATCATCTATAATTATTATTACCTATCAGTTAGAACATAAAAATATCATTATTACTTACATACCTAAACAAATCAACTATGATGCAACTATACAGCTATTAGATTCATTATTCTTAAGTTAAGCTAGGATCTGACTTAATTTAGGTTGATTAGGCCCTATGATTGCTGTGCAATCACCCACTTGTGTGCTTTATTTTGAACGTGGGGTGTTCCCACTCATTTGATTAAAATCATTTTTAATGAGGGGTGTGCCCACTTTGAATGTCTATGTAGGTTTATAAACCCTAATAGGAGTATGATTATTTTTTATTTGAGTAAATGGATGCAGGGTGTGCCCACTTGTATGATGCATTTTTAATATGCGGTGTGTCCACTTTTATTATGAGTATTATTTTGATATGTAGGTTTATAGAAAAACTTCAAAATTTAAGGGGAAACTTTGCCTAATTTTTTTTGAAATACTTTTAATGTTCAAATTAGTTAGGTTGGGTTAGTGTTTAGGAATTGGTAGTTTAATTTATTTTGTCAGTAAATTGTAAATTTTTATAATTCTTAGATACATACACTTGCATTGTTGTAGATGCACTTGAGGTCAAACAATTAGTATTCTAACTTGTAGGGTACAGGTTGTCTAAGTTAAATTTTGTCAAAATACTCGCTCATCAAGACTTATGATCATGTCATACGGATATTGCAGAGTGATTGTATACCTCACTTACATGCACAATGCTTTGTCATGCCATAAGTGTTGATCATCTTTAGTTTGGTGAAGTGGCGGGCTAAAGAGGGTCCTTGAAGATTTGATCATAACTTAGGGTTACTTGTTACATGTAACCGATGTGTGGAGGAATTTCAGTAGCATCTTCTCACACTCCTTCGGTATACCAACTAATTTTAGCTATATTCCTAAAGCAACCTTAATTAATTAGGTGCAATTAGGAATGTAGTTAAGGTTAGTT
The DNA here is from genome assembly GCA_037157565.1 of Thalassia testudinum. Classification (NCBI taxonomy): domain Eukaryota; kingdom Viridiplantae; phylum Streptophyta; class Magnoliopsida; order Alismatales; family Hydrocharitaceae; genus Thalassia; species Thalassia testudinum. The sequence goes on along the minus strand of JAZHRO010000073.1, from coordinate 1,394,656 downwards.
ATGGGGGGTATACTGGAAAAGTGCGGGGAGATGCTACCGAAATTTCTCCAGGCACTAGATGCATGTAACAAGTAACGTTGTGATCAAATCTTCAAGGATGGGCTATCAAGGGAAAATCGTCATCAAAATATACACATCATCCCTATATTTCTTTCTAACTTACGTGTATCCTATGGAGCATGTTCAACCATGAGACGCATTAAAGATTATAGCTATCATTGTAGTGAGAATCACGATGAAATAAATAATATTATAAAGTTTTGGTGAATACCAAGTCGTTCGTAGGGAGGCAAAGCATGATTTTTTTGTAAAAGCTTTTCAGAGACTCGTTCTAAACAAATATGTATACATTTATATATGTATATATAGACATCAGATATCTAGAAAATCAAAATTGTATTGCTATTTGGAAACTATTTTCAAACTAGAAATCACTATGCTAAATAGTAGATAGAGAGAGAGACGCATAGAGAAATAGAAAGATAGCAGATACAGAACGACGTCGCTTGTGGGATTCTTGTGTAAAGTGTGGCAGCCCTTCAGATCCAGAGTGCCAGGAGGAATGCCAGAGAGGAGTTGCAAAGAGAGAGGCTGAAGATGTATCTGGTAGGAGTTGTCTCTAAACTAGGGGCCCTGAGGAGCTTTTTATGGCTTTAATGAGGGGCAAAGTGGGCATTTTAGCCCCCAAAATCGTGCAACAACCTTAGTTTGATCAGATCCATCGATTGGGAGATCAATGGATCAGATTGCGCCTCAAAATCACCTTCCACGCTCCTTTAACTTTTGGATTCAACCTATAGATGACACGTGGCACGCTCTTGCTCGTCTAATCACGATCCATGCCGCTCCCTCGTGCTCTACATGTTCAAATCTTGTGCTAAAGATCTTGCGATCGAACGACCTAAATCACGCGTGCTACCATCTTCATAAATACGTGTGCAACGGCGCATTCTGTTGGACTGTGCATCCATGCATTCGTGAACTACCTCATCCAGCATCCATTCGCATGCCATGCGGTCACATCTACGCCACTGGATCGCCATCTGACAGTCTAATTGAATCCGCATGACTTTGTTCGTCTGATTTCATGCTCCGTGCGAGTTAATCTCGCGCCTTGTGCTTGTATGTAAGGGCAAGAACTGCTAAGCTATCCCACCATTTGTGTTGCATTTAGGATTTTAAGCAGGGTCGTTCTTATCCATTGGATGATCCCACGGCTAAGATCTCTTCTCAGTTGATGGAGCGTGGAGGCGGAGGCGATGTGGCTACTTTGTGGCCATTGGATGATGATCCAACGGCCCGCAAGATGCGGAGAACTTCTTCAGAGATTGGGGGTGCAGCGAGGGGCAGCTGTGATGGCGCCACGTGGTGCCATCATGGCTGTCCATTTTCCTTACTTTGTAGATGGTGCTGTAGGACTCCGATCGAGATGATTTTTGCATTATTGGACTGTAATCATTGATCTGGATCTATCCATGTAGTTGGATTTTACATTTGAGGCTTTCATCTCTATCATCTTGCTCCTTGGCCTCCATTCTTCAATGGGCTACACGTAATGCTATAGATGTTTGATTAAGTCGATTTCGAAAGTGTTGGACTCCCGTCATCATCCTAATCAGATCTGTATGATTTGGTCTATCATTTGTGGTCTCGAATCATCTATAATAAATTTCATATCTCTTTTAGAGCATAAAAAATGGCAATATTATCTATAAGGCTATCAAACTAACTACTATGCAAATTATGATGCTTATGCATGCATTGTTCCAAAGTTATGCTAGAATCTAACTTAATTCAGGTACATTAGGTCTTATGATTCCTGTGTAATCACACCCCCATGCCTAAATCTTGCTAGTCCCTAGCAAATGCAAGATTTAAGGCAAAGTGGTCCTACATGACTGATTTTTATCAAGAGTTCAATTACTGATTTATTTCTTTTATTTTTATCCAAAACTTTAGAAATCCAAACAGTTGTGAAGGTGTAGTGTTGTAGCCTATTCAACGGATCTAAGTGAAAAGCCAATCCACATCTAAAGCTTATACTTAACCCTTAGTAAAATTCTTTTGGGATAGGCAAACTTTTTCCCTCGGGGTAATAAAATAATATATAATTTAGCCCCAGCTTTTTGGCTTAAGTAGAAGATATTTTGAGTTAAGTAGATTTGTATTTGGTGGCTCACACTCATCTGGTGCTATTCATAGACTAGTACTACAGAACCTAGATTTCCAGACTTATTACATAAATCAACTCAAAGAGAGGTGGAGAAACTATGCTCTCTTTAGTTGCTTTGTACTCATTCTGTCTCTTTCCTTTTCTTTTTCTTTTTCTTCTCTTTTCTTTTCTTTCTTTTTTTTTCTTTTTGAGTTCACAATCTCACCAAATTTGTCAGTATATTTGGTGGCTTCTCATGGCATTAATACTTTGATTAAGTTCTGATAACCCTCTGACTAAGTCAACAATCTTCGACCAGTATTTGGGCGATCAGACATGCAGAAAAGTAGGTCAAGGTTGTATTTGGTGGATTATAAAGGGAATGGGTATTATTGCCTCAATGTGCTTGACATGAAGTAAACACAATGCAATTAACACTTTTTCTTCTTTCTTTTTTTTTCTGTATATATATTTTTTCTTTTCTCTTTCTTCTTTTTTTTTTGTTTCTTTCTTTTACTTTTACTTTTTTTCTTTTCATATATATTTTATTTCTATCAACACAGTGTACTATAGCAACCATGCACATTTTTATTTACGAGACATTATTTGGGATTGGGGTGTTCAAGAGGATATTGAGTGGCTTATTCGGTGGAAGTGCCTACTCTTGGAACCGAGAAAGGAATAGATGGGATGATGTATTTTTGACCTTGATATTAATACCCTCCTTCTGCTGAGGATTCCGTAAAGGACGGTTGTAACCATCCACCTTAGTCCTAGTTTTATTAGAACCCGCTCTCTGTGTATTTGCCTTATTTGATGGCTCTCTAAAAATTCGCACAAAGAATTTGTATGCAGGAACGGAGAGTGAAAACTATTCTTAACTCCGAGTATCATTATCCAATTATCCAAAAACTAAGATTCCTTGCACTAGCCTTAAAGCACTAGTAGACTCTCTACTCTCACCTCATACTTGTTTGGTGGATCTACTAGAAGATTGTTTGCCTGACTCCCTAATTACTATCCAAGTGCTTAAAAGAAAAAGCAGTGCTTCTTCTTGACAAGCTAAAGATGTTTATCGGTCTTCATAGAGGATCCATTGCAAATTCTACGTGTAAGCGTGAAATTGTATTGGATTCAGGAATCAACTTAAGAATAAATCCCTAATATAACCTTATTGATAAAAATTCTTTATGCATGAATGCAAATTTTTCTTTTTTGACATATAAGACATACAATGTCCACCCCCCCATGCCTATTCATTATAATGTCCTCATTGAAATGTATGCAGGAAAATCAAAAAGTAACAAGCAAGAGAAGGGGATATCACCTAACTAAGTTTGTTAATTCAAGTCAGCTTGGATAGAGAAAATGCAAAACTTCCTGTAAAGAATACTGGGTTGCCTCCCAGCCAGCGTTAAGTTTAATGTCATTTGCCGGACCTAAATCCAAAAGAAATATGTAATTCAATATTGTGGGTCAATAGAAGGAGTAATAAATATTGCTGAGAGATTCAGAATTAGTATGAAGATATGATTATTTGGCCCAAGAATCAGTGATCCACAAATGCGGACCAACTGATGATGCAGTCCTACTCCGAAGTGTTTTTCTGATTTGAAATAGAAAATAAGGTCATATAAATGAGGTTCATGATGCAGAGCCTATTCATTAATCCAGTTCCATAATTCAAGAAGAGGTGGTAGAGGGCCTGGATTGAAATCATGATTGAGATTTAAATATGGTTCTGAATCAGAATCATAAGGATCCTCATAATGGTAGTTGATGCCAAAAATCATGAATTCTCCAGGCTCTGGGCCATATGAGGACAAAGGTAGAGTTGTGCTGAATTCGTCAAAATCCTCATCAGAAATTACCTCTTCCTCATCAAAATTCATTTCTTCCTCAGATTCAAGCCATCCATGTGAACCAGTTGGAGTATAAGTTCTTCCCCAATCCATCATGATTTGAGCTTCTTTTTTCTGATGTTGTTTCTTTGTTTACTTGGTTCATGTCCTTTGTGTTGGAACCTTGTTCTACATCTTGTTTTGGTGTTAATAAAATTATTATGGATTAATGTTTATAATTGAGTGTTTTTCATATTTAGGTGAAGATCAAGGCAAACATTGAACTACGGGAAGGAGACAAGACGACAAGGAGGAGTTGATGATAGAAGGTCATCTGAAGTTTATTTTGTTAAATTAGACTTTTATTTTATTCTTAGAATGTATGCCTCTTAACAAAGAAACAAGAATTAGAATGTAAAAATCATATAGAGATAAATTAGGATAAAACATTAAGATCATTCAATTTATTTCAAAGTACGTATTATTTAAAAGATAATTTTTTAATGTATAAAGTATTTTCAAAAATAGGCTAGTAATCTTGTTGTATTTATGTTTAAAAAGGTACTTGTTAACCCACAAGTATCGTACTAAACTTTAGTACCGGTACATGTGAGTTACAGGTTTGGGTTTTTTCAAAGAAACAAATCTGTACCCAGAGAGTACCGGTACTCATGATTAGCACCGGTACTGGAGGCAATGAGTACCGGTACTCATGATCAGTACCGGTATAAGTGGATTACAGATTTGTGTTAAGTATTTAAAATCTAGATTTGGAAGCAACAAATACCTGTACCTATGATTCGTATTGATACCCAATAGGTATTTTCTATGACAAGTTAACTTAAAACATAAAATATTAAGGCACTAGTACTGGTACCCATGCTTTAGTACCAGTACTAGTTAGCCGTTGGCTCAAAACTTAACGGCTAGAAAATTAATTTTGGTAATATGAATGTTGGGATTTAAACCCCAACGTCTAGTAGACATGTAACCTAGGTCCTAACTCTATCAAAGGACCCTAGGACACTTAGTTTTGTATATAAGATAAACAAGAAATAGAAGAGAAAAATTCTAGAGCTATATTTCATATTTCCATCACATTTTGAAGAAAAGTAAATAGTGTTTGCTGGTTCCAATCTCTTTACACGTTTGCAAACTCTTCGACATGTTTTGTTTATGCATTCACAAGGCAATTCACATCTTCACTAGGCTCTCAAATTGGTAATATCATTTATATACTTGTTGAGAGGCTTAGGTATTTTATTGTAAGATTTCTCTTTCTTACACTAGTGCTCTATTTGTAATTGAGCTTATTTCTCACTGGGTTGTGATAACCCGTTTTTGTACTTGGGTTGAGGTAACCCATTAATTACCTCGTTTAGTAAATTGATTCCCTCGGGGTTGAGGGAATCAGGTTAAAAACTCTAAGATGAGAGGCTTAGGTAGTAGAATACCCAAGTGAGTAGGGAACCACTATACATCTTGTGCCAATTTCTATGATTGTAATCTGTGCAAATCATTTTGTTATTATTGATATTGCATTGTGTTTGAGTGTTTGTGCTCGTAGCTATCTATCTTTAGATCCTATCAGGTGGTATCAGAGCGTGTTGTGAGAAGAAGTAGAAAATCTTACTCACGATGGGATCATCATCCAAGCGCATTGAAGGCCAGTCATCCACACATCCTCCCTATTTCGATGGGATGGATTATGGGTGCTAGAAGAGGAGGATGCAAGTCTTCCTCAAGGCGATGGATGAGAAGTCATGGGTCTCCATTCAAGAGAGATACATTGATCCAGAGTCGCAAGAAGTAGCATGGATGATGGATTAGAATAACAAGGTCGTAAGCAATGCAAAGACTATGAATGCGCTTTATCGCGCATTATCGAAGGAAGAATTCAACTGAATTTCAGCATGCAAGTTCTCATACGAAATTTGGAACACTCTAAAGGTCACCTATGAAGGAACAAGTAAGAAGGAAGACACAAACGAAGTCAACAAGAAGAAGAAAAAGAAAGCTTTGAAAGCAATGTGGGATGATATCAACTCCGATGTTTTGGATGATAATGAGGTCGCTCATTTATGCTTGGTAGCCACTACAGAAGACACAGACAACGAGGTAAACCCTGATTTCTCTCTTGAAGAATATCTACTTGCATATGAAGAGTTATATCATAAGGCTAGGTTAATTAAAAAGGAAAATAAAGTTTTGCATGATAACTATAAGACCTTAGAAATAGAAAATTCATGTTTAGAAATAGAGTTAGAAATGTCAAAAGAACTAATAATCAATTGCATACAAAAATAGTAGAGCTAGAAGATATTTATGAGCATTTTGAGGAGACTTTAAATAATCTCAAAACAACAATTAGGTTAAATACTAAATTTTGTGAAACTCTAAAAACAAAATTTCAGAGTAAAAAGAATACACATACTAGATTACATGCACCTAGGCATGCATGGATGTACTAAAAGGTTAAAAGTCCTAAGAGTTATAGATTGAAAAGAGGTGTGGTCGAGCCCGGATAGGTTGTGTTAATATGGTGATTTTATCGTTGAAATGCATATAGTGGCTAACCTAAATCGACCCTAACCATCTCTTTACAAAAATTTTTTTACCTAGCCTACTTGATTTTATCTTGGTCACTTTTAGGCCCAGGGTCGAACTCAGGGAAGTGGGATTAGGAGTGAAAAAGTTTCTACGCCTTTCCTACAACGAATCTCTTCTGTTCATTTATTGTGTTTTTGGTGTTTTTCTATTTAAGATTTTTTTTCTGATAATTTTTGTCCTTGAGGTACACCCTCAAAATCAGGTTCTTGGCTTTGAGCCAAATCAGGGTTTCAAAACTAGTCTTCGTAAGACTGAGTACCTGCAAGTCAAGGATTATCTTTTCTCTTTTATATATATATTTTTTATTTTTTTTTAATTGCAAGAAAGAGAAATAGAAATAAAGTAACCATCTTATATATGTATAAAGGGGTGGGGGTGGAGGTGGAGATGGCGTGTAGCACGGTGTCGAGTTGGTCATCGTCTAGGAAGACGCAACCAACAGGACGAGGTGCTGCGTGGAATGTAGGATGGATGGGTGGAAGATGTGTGCGAAAACACTTTCTATACACGTGTATCGGGGAATATCAGCAACTGGTGTAGATATTCCCGCGATACAACATATGCTAAGTGATATGAAAAAAAAAATATATATATATATATATATGTATATATGTAAATATATCTATATGTATATATGGTTATAAATATATAGGTATAAATGTAGTTATATGTGTATATATATATATATGTATATATATATATATATATAGATATGTAAATATATGTATAGATAGATATATGTATAGATATTTATATATATATGTATATGTATGTATATATAACTATATAGATGTATATATATATATGTATATATATATATAGCAATATATGTATATAGATATATGTAGATATATATATATATATATGTACATATAGTTATATATATATATGTATATATGTATGTATATTTGTATATATATTTATATATATGTATCTATACTTATACTTAGGTATATAGGTAATAATATATATATATATATTTATATATTTATACGTATACAAAAATATGTATATATATATATATAAGTATATAGATGTATATATATATATATGTATGTATGTATGTATACTAATACTTAGGTATATAGGTACTACTATATGTATAGATATAAGTATATATATGTGTGTATATATGTATATAAATATAGATATATATATATATATATGTATGTATATATATATAAGTATATATTAGTGTATAAGTGAGAGTGTGTGTGTGTATGTGTCTGCAGAGAGAGCGAGAGAGTGTTGAGAGAGAGAGAGAGAGAGAAAGAGAGAGGGAGCTCAGTTCTACTGGAATGAAGAAGGCTGGAGTTAAGTCGTCCGCACGTGCATGCGCAGGCGCATAGGCACGAGTATAGGTGCACGCTGGAGGGAGTGGGAGTGGGGAAGAGATGCCACAGCGCATCGCGCTGCGCGAAGAGGCAGGTGTGGGCGAAGGCGCTATGCTTTGAAGCGGGCAAAGACGCGGGCGAATGCTGACGTGCGGGCGGGCGCTGGAGAAAGACGCGGATGCAGGTGCTGGAGTGGGTGCAGGGAGAGACGCGAGCGCGGGCTGAGGCCTGTAGCGGTGCACCAGGTGACCAAATAAGTGAGAAACTTACTGGTCACCGCACTGTAGCCACAGTGTTCCGCTGGCTAGCGTGAACAGTGGCTACAATGCATGGTCGGCTCGCTCGACCGCCTGTGCCCGGTGTTGTGAGTGCGGAGCCGCTGCGCGAGCTGGCGCGGGCGCGGAAGGTCTGCGCTGGCTGGGTTGCGGGCGGAAAGGCGGGTACGAGCGTGAAGAAGCGGGAGGCGAGGGCAGCCTGCAGGTGTGCGCTAGAGGGCTGCGCTGCTGCTGCCGTGAGCTTGAGACCTTGACTTTGCGGCAATGGCGGAGAGGCTTGGAATGACGAATTCAGAGAAGAGAACCACCACACCCACCGGCTCTTTGATGAGCTGGGCGGTGGTGGGACTCACAGTGGTGGTTCTGCACCACTGTGAGTTGCTCCTGCCTGCAGCGTGGCTCCTCGGAGAGGCTGCATATGGAGGGGAGAGGGGAGGAGACAGCCTGGAGAAGAAGGTGATGTTCGTGTGGGTGGACCAGGCTCCGCTGCAACGAAGAGTGCTGAGCTCTTTTTAAAGAGCAAAGACACATCCGCAGCCATGCCCTTGCTGTGCATGGCTCTGCATGGCTGGCAGGGAGTGCTTGTGCATGCGGCTGCAAGGCAAGCTTGCTGCAGAGCATGGCGCGAAGAGCAAGAAGAGGCCATGCTTGCAGCCTTACGGAGAAATTCAAAGTCAAATAGAAATAAAAAATGAAGATGGAGATTTTGCAAGGCAGCACTTGAAGAATTTGTCAATTACAAGGCCATTTATTTCACTCTCCTCCCCTCTCAATTAAATGCATGCTTGCGTGTATTTTTACAAATGCGATTATGGCTACCTCATATGCACTGGCAATGCTAGGAAATAGCACAAGATGGCACAATTGCTGGTGTATTTTTGCTGTGCAATGATACCCCCATGCCTATCTTTTGCTAGTCCCTAGCAAAACATTTTTTTGTATTGTATTTAGAAATGATCTTAAGTTGAAGATTTTCTCCTGAGGCGACATAGGTGTGTTTATTGTTGGATATTGTGAGAACCAATTGCAGAGAAGACTACCAGTACTTTAAGTCTTACATGACATAGACCATCTCTCAACTAACCAAGACTCTTGATATTTAAACCTTAAGTACGATTTCCAGGACCCAGGAGGTTTTTGCTATACTCGAGAGGTCAAGAGAATATGGCTTGTGCTTAGTGAAGGATCAGGACTGACCAGATGAACATTAAGACTCAAGCCCAGGGTTTCACAAATTTTTAAGTACAAGTTGGTCCCAGTTTCAGATCGTGTCTTCGGATTGACCCTTAAAAAGATGACGGAAAACTCAACTCCCATTTTCTTAAATTTGTGGCTCAAAGAAAATCGGGTATTTGCCCTGAAGAACTTTTTTGTAGGAAGATTTTACAGACATTTGTGAGATATACTGAATTATTTGCATCTCTTTTTTTTTTTTTTTGAAACATGTGTCAGTATATCTCTTACAACATTATTTGGAGGAGCACAGTTTTCGTTTTGGTGGAAGAGTTCTTTTTTGGTGGAAAGAGTCTCTTCCAAACACAAGACTAAAGCCTGGGATAAAAAGTCTACCTGCATGCACAAGTAAGGACTCCACCTTCCCTAATGAACACTAGGGTTGGATCTTATGTTCACCTGGTCTTTCTTGATATGTGTAGTGTGAACCAAGATTACTGAGGCTCTCAAGTAGAAGCAAACCAACGAATCCTGTACTGGTGTCTCAGGTACAAGAATACGTCCTTAGTTGGGAGAGATTCCGATCTATCTTGTCAATGCTCAAGTGAATTAAGCCGAGCCTGAGCGAATCAAGCTTCTGTGGCCTGGAAAGTCTTCAAAACAATGGTTGAATATCCATAAACACTTATTGTATTTTTGTTTCAGCCTTCAGATCATTACTAAACACCATTTTTTTTTTTAATATATATAGATAAAAACTGCATGATACCCTAAAATACCCAGATCCTAAGGATGCCTATCCACCTCTCCATGCCAAATGATGCTATGTCCTCATATGCATGCAGGGAAGGGTAGAGGAAGGATGAAAGATCGGGTAACGAGAGCTGAGGTGCAAGGTATACAGCAGGGTGGTAAGGTAAAAAGTGAAGTGAGCGTGACAATGAAGTGAAAAGTGATGGTGGATAGTGAGTGTTGTTGGGGTGCCTCCCAACGAGCGCTGAATTTAACGTCCCCAGCTGGACTCAGAATGAGGCAAAAAAATTAGTTACCCTCCAGTAGGGCAACAGTTCCTCCAACGGGGGCAGATTCATGAGTGAGATAGGGTTTCAAATGCTGCCCATTCACCATAAATTTATGCCCAGATTTGGGATCTTCAATCTCAACGGCCCTGTTGGGAAATGGTCTCGAGACCAGGAAAGGACCAGTCCATTTGGACTTCAATTTCCCAGGAAAGAATTTGAGTCGGGCATTATAGAGCCAAACTTGCTGAGATGGCTCAAATTCTTTCCGCTGAATACAGCTGTTGTGAAAAGCCTTAGTGCGTTGTTTGAAAGTTAAAGCAGAATCATAGGCTTCATGACGGAGCTCTTCCAGCTCCTGGAGTTGGAGTTTTCTTTCTCGACCACACAAGTCTAGGTCGAGGTTACATTGGCGAATCGCCCAATAAGCGCGGTGCTCCAACTCCACGGGCAAATGACAAGGCTTCCCATAAACGATTCTATAAGGAGACATACCAAGGGGAGCCTTGAAGGCAGTCCGATATGCCCAAAGTGCATCAATCCTTACAGTCAGGCCGAATTGTTTTCTGGAGAATTTGCTTGATTTGCTGGTTCGACACCTTTGCCTGGCCGTTCGTTTGAGGATGATACGGAGATGCGTTACGATGGTGAACTCCAGATTTCCTCAGAAGTGCCCGAAAAGAAGCATGGGTAAAGTGGCTTCCTCTGTCCGAGATAATGGCTTGAGGGATCCCAAAGCGTGCAAAGATGTGGTCTTTGACAAAGCGAGTGGATATAACTTGGTTAGCACGGCGCGTGGGAATAGCCTCGATCCATTTCGAAACTTAATCAATAGCCACGAGAATGAATTTGAAGCTGTTGGAAGGAGGAAAGGGACCCATGAAATCAATTCCCCAAATGTCGAAGATTTCCATAGCTAGGATGGGTTGCAAGGGCATCATGTCACGACGTGACATTGACCCTAACGACTGGCACCTAGTGCAATGCTTGGCATAATTGTGTGCATCCTGGTAAAGGGAGGGCCAAAAGAAACCGCATTGCAACACCTTCATTACAGTTTTCCTCCCAGAGAAATGGCCTCCGTAGGCCTGATCGTGGCAGAATGATAGCACACTGGGGAATTCGCTATCAGGAACACAGCGACGGATGATTTGATCAGCACCTATCCGAAAAAGAAGTGGATTATCCCAGAAATAATACTTTGCTTCTGCCATAAGACGCTTGCACTGGTTTTTAGGCCAGCCACGTGGAAGGGATCCAGAAGCAAGGCAATTGGCAATGTCGGCATACCATGGTCCACTTGCCACATTAATTGCCAATAGGTGCTCATCAGGAAAAATTTCATTGAGTGGCAGAGTAAGTCCAATATGGTCAGGGTCCAGTCTGGAAAGATGATCAGCCACAACATTCTGGGCTCTGGTCTTATCGTGGATCTCAATGTCAAATTCTTGGAGCAGAAGGATCCAACGAATCAGTCTAGGCTTGGCATCCTTCTTGTGCATGAGATGGCGAATGGCCGCGTGATCAGTGAAAATAATAACATGTGAGCCCAGAAGGTAAGAGCGAAATTTCTCCAGCCCAAAGACGACCGCCAGTAGTTCTTTTTCAATGGTAGTATAATTACGCTGGGCCTCATCCAACGTCTTACTGGTGTAGTACACCACGAAGGGGTGTCTATCACGTCTTTGTCGCAAGATGGCTCCGACTACAAGGTCGGAAGCATCACACATGAGTTCAAAGTCGAGGGACCAATCAGGTGTCTGGAGAACAGGGGCCTTGGTGACAGCATTATGCAGCTGCGTGAATGCTCGTATGAAGTTGTGGCCCATATCGAAGGGTACGTCGGTCGATAGGAGATGAGTTAAAGGTCGAGAAATCTTGGAGAAATCTTTGATGAATCTTCTATAGAAACCGACATGTCCAAGGAAGGAGCGGATTTGTTTGACAGAGCTAGGCATAGGTAAATTAGCAATTACATCAAGCTTAGCTCTGTCAACCTCGATACCCCTATTGGAGATGATATGCCCGAGAACAATTCCCTCGTGCACCATAAAATGACTTTTTTCCCAAGAAAGCACGAGGTTTACATCAATACATCTCCTAAGGATACGGGTCAGGTTGGCAAGATAGTCATCAAAAGATGGTCCAAAGATCGAAAAGTCATCCATGAAGACCTCGAGAAAGTCACCCACCATGTCATGAAATATTGCCAGCATACATCTCTGGAAAGTTGCTGGCATGTTACAAAGTCCGAACGGCGTCCTTCTAAATGCAAAGGTGCCGAAGGGGTAGGTAAAAGTGGTTTTCTCTTGGTCCCGGGGGTCAATTTCCACCTGGTTATATCCTGAGAATCCATCCAGGAAACAGAAAAATTTATTTCCCACTAACCACTCCTGGATTTGGTCAATGAAAGGTAGCGAAAAGTGATCTTTCTTAGTTGCAGCATTGAGTTTCCTATAATCTACACACACTCTCCAAGATGTAGGAGTGCGTGTAGGGAAGGATTCGCCCCTGTGATTGACACGGATGGTGAGTCCTGCCTTTTTGGGCACAACGTGAATCGGACTCACCCAGGGGCTATCGCTGATCAGGTAGATTATACCCGCATCCAGCCACTTAATAATTTCCTTCTTAATGACCTCTTGCATGTTAGGGTTGAGACATTACTGCATCTCACGGGAAGGTCGAGCCTCCCCGTCCGTATATATACGATGAGTGCAGTAGGAGGGGCTAATGCCAGATAAGTCTGATAAAGACCATCCAATGGCCACCTTGTGTTCCATAAGGACCTTCGCTAGTTTGCACTCTTGCTCCCTGGTCAATTTTGAACTAATGATTATGGGGAGCATTTCATTTGGCCCCAGGAAAACATTTTTAAGTGTACTAGGCAGCTCTTTCAACTTGGGAGTGGATGGTGAAAGGTCTGGCATTTCTTGGGATGAGAGTGTCCCAGGCGGATCGAAGAACAAGTCGGGAGGAAGAAGTTGGCCTTCAGATTGGCCAAGAAGAGGGGCTTCTTGGATGGATGGATCCAAAAAGGAATAGCCCCAGTGAGAAGCATATGGGCTCAAGGTCCTAGTGTGGATTTGCAACTCCACCTGATTTGGCGGGAAAGAAAGGGCAATCTAATCTTCAAGAGTGTGGACCGGCGGTGAGTAGCTTGGATATGACTCAAACCACGAGGTATGGGAAGCGGAGAAAACCTCGTCAGAAGTCTGGCCAGGAGAAGGTACGGGGATAGGGAGGGATGGGGGAATGTCACAATATGTGTTGGTCAGGCAATCGTCAGTGTTTACAAGTAATCCGCAGCAGTCAGAATAGGTCCCAATTAGTCCGATACACGCGCTGACAGCCATGTCCTCGTCAGACTGTCATCCTCGATGCAATCGCAATCAAAGTTCTTGGCTGCCTTGAAGATGTTAAGCTTGAGCTTTTCAGATCCAACGGCAATCTCAATACAGCCCGACTCGCAGTCGATATGGGTGTGGGTTGTGGCCAAGAAAGGTCGACCAAGGATGATCGGACAATCAGAAAGTGAGCTAGGAACTTCCATATCAAAAATAAGAAAGTCAACAGGAAAACAGAGACTGTTGACCCTAACCACCACGTCTTCCACCACACCCTTTGGAATTTTGACAGAACGATCTGCCAACTATAACGTGACAGGGGTGGGTTTCAGATTTCCCAAGGAAAATTTTTCGAGCATGATGGTTGGTATGAGATTGATGGAAGATCCTAGATCACGTAGGGCACGTTAAAATTGCAGCCTTGGATGCTACAGGAAATAAGCGGTGTGCCCGAATCTTTCTGCTTCGGTGGTAGGTTTGATAGTATAGCACAACTTGCATGAGGCGAGAGAACCACTAGATTCTTAGTTTTCTTTGACTGTCGCCTTGGTGTTGTGTAGTCTTTGAAAAATCAGGTGACAGTAGGTATGTGGTCGATAGCCTCTAGCAGGGGTACCTTGATTTCAACATCCCTGAACAAATTACGCTGGTTATCAAAGGCCTGTGTATCTTTCTTCTTGCCTTTTGGATCCCTCTGTAGAGCCTCAGGGAATGGGACTGATTCTGGCACCAATTTGGGTGTATCGTCCTCTCGCGAATGCGGTGCGCATCCCGAATGAGAGGGTGATGAAGAAGACGGGCCAGGATCAGGTCGAGGCGGATCGACGGTCTGCTTACTACTCCTCGTAGTGATAGCATTGGATGATGCAGGTCCAGTGGGATCATAAGGTGGAGGAGGGTTCTCAATAGGGACATAAGAGTGAGGTGTTGTAGCGGGATTAGCCTAAAATCCCAGTGGAATGCTCGGAGCTTGCAGAATCTGATGAACCTGCCCCTGAGAAGGTCGTACCTGTGGCTGAGGACCACGGGGTATGAAATTTCATGGGTTTGGAACAGGTTGGGCGGGAAGAGTGCCCTAAGATCGAGTCGCCATGCGTAGTTGACTAATCTCAGCATTCTGCTACACCAATTGGTACTGAAGAGAGGTCATGTTCTCTTCATGGCACTTTGACATTTCTGTCATCATTCGCATCAATTTGTCAAGAGGACTTGATGCGTGTTCTGTTTGCGATATGCAAAGGCCTGATGGCAGATTAGCCATAGGATTAGACTGGGCCCTTGGGATGACGGGTGCGGACGGTCGCATTGGTCCACCCGCGGGGTTTTGGCGCTGCGGGTTGTTGGACCATGCGAAGTTTGGATTATTTCCCCACCCTGGGTTATAAGTGGCAGAGAACGGGTTGTTCCCCAAGGCGCAAGCGTCTTCTATGCCAGAAGACACGTCCGCATGTAAATATTCGTCTGAGAACACGGAGGCTTGGTCCTCTGTGTCAAAATACTGGCTTACAGAGGTTAGATCCACATGACTTACCGAATCGCTCAGCGCGACACTCGGTAAGGAAGGTCTTACGGGGTTTCTCAGGATAAGCTTGGTGTTGGAAGAATTGGGATTGTGACAAAGTGGTGAGGTGGGGGTGTTTGCCATAGAACGGGCGGGGTTGGCTAGAAGCTTGTCTAGCTTCTTGTGCACGACGGAGACTTCATCCAATTTCTGTGCGATAAGGCTAAGATATGTGGATGAATGGGAGGGTCCCGTGTCAACTTCGTGGACATTACGGGGCAGGTTGGTATGATTAAAGGCGACAATGGAGTCATTGTTCATTGAGTTTTCGCTCATATTTTCAAATAATTCGAATGCTCCATTCTCATCTTTATTCATAAAATTTCCTCTGCAGGAAGCGTCTGCAATCTGCTTCAAAGTCTCATTTAGCCCATAGTAGAAAATCTGGGCTATATGCCACTTAGGTAGACCGTGGTGCGAACACTTCCTGAGAAGGTCATTATATCTCTCCCATGCCTCATGAAATTGTTCGCCATTTTGTTGTGTAAATGAAGTGATAGCACGGCGAAGCGCATTGGTTCGCCCGATTGGGAAGAACTTCTTGAGAAACACTGTTCGATCTCTTCCCAAGAGTGGATGGTTCTCCCAAGGGTGCGTAACCACTGCGACACTTTATCCCGCAATGAAAATGGGAACATTTTCATGAGGACTATAGGTAACCCGATATTTCTCGGTTTAACAGTTTCAGCCAATCGGGTTAGGTCTTCCAAGTGGAGAAAAGGATCTTCACCTGCAAGCATGGAAGTGAAAATTTATCAGGCCAATATGTTAGGTTTCAGTTCAAAGTCGTCCCCGCCCATGGGGACCCAAATTTTTCCTATGGTCTTTGTAGCAGCGGGATTCTGATAGGAGCTAAGAGACCTAGGCTCCTCCCGTTCAGGAGGGTTTTGCATTTCCTCCAATGTTTCCCTTATGGCTTCAATTTGTTCATTATACATTTCCATTTCGGCTTAGAGGCGGGTTATGGGATCTAAGGCTCCACCACCTGGTGGGTTTTGAGGGCGGTTTCCTCCCTCGAGATTTAGGGGTGGGTGTGCAGCCATGTTTGAGGAGGAGGAGGATGATTCGGCTTCTTTTCTAAAATTATCAAGCAATTCACACTGTTCAGGGTTTTGTGACCTCTTCCCAAACATGCACTACCGCAGGAAGGATTAGGCGGATACGAAGGGAAAAGAGATGAGAGAAATGATGTCGCAAAGGTACACTTGATGACAAATCAATACAATCAAATTCCTAACCTCTACAGTGTGCCCTTAGACCTAAAGATCTAAGTTACCTACTATCACGAACTACGGAACCAAATTCGAGCACCGCGGAACCACCGGGCCAGATTGAAAGGTCGTTTGCCCCAGTCTTAGACACCCGATAGCACGCGGGAACCGTCACCAGTACGTAGGCGCTACACATAGGTAGTTAGACCTCCAATCCATAATAAGGGTCAAGTTGCTACCAATTTTAGTTAGAGGCTTAGGATCAAGTGCTTCTGGAATGTGAAGGGCGTTATTTACGGGTAATGCCCAAGTGATTGATTTTGCAAAGTGTGTAAACCAAGCATGCAACGGGGAAATCTCCTCGGATTGAAGTTTTAATTGGTGAATGGTTTTTAGAATTCAGCCTTAAGTAGTATGAATTTTATGATTTCGCTGAAATACCAATTCAACCAATCTTCGGGTTTTGAGAGAATACAAGTTTTCTTCTAA
This sequence comes from Thalassia testudinum, assembly GCA_037157565.1. Classification (NCBI taxonomy): domain Eukaryota; kingdom Viridiplantae; phylum Streptophyta; class Magnoliopsida; order Alismatales; family Hydrocharitaceae; genus Thalassia; species Thalassia testudinum. The sequence goes on along the minus strand of JAZHRO010000073.1, from coordinate 1,377,644 downwards.
GCCCAACAAACCCTTCTTCAATGTCAGTTGGTTAATGAATGCTAAAATGCAATGGGCTTCCCTAGATGGAGATTTCTATGTGTGGATGCATGAATCAATTTTAGATTAGTGTGAAAGGGAGCCAAAGTACTTTAATTCAAGTGCTCCCAATCACCAAAATGATTTCCACACACAAGGCTCAACCATAAGATAAAGAAAATCAAATTGTTGGGGTTGAAGTATTCGAGATTGAATTTTAGGCACGTGAAAGGTTGTGGTGGGGTTGGAATCATCTCAATTCCAAGTCTCCCCACCAGAAAGGTGATCCCGAATTGCAGATAAATGAGGCAAAGAGGGGTGGCAATCAATCTTTTTATTTGCCTCAAAGAATACTTCATACGGTGAAAGATTCAAGAATCAAGATTCTTGGATTTTCACTATGCGAAGTTAGGCCGGAAATCCTAGGGTGGTGGGAGTGATTACAAATAATTAAACAAATGAATTTTAATTCACTTGCCCCAAGAGATCCCAAGAAGTTTTTTTTTATAGTTTTTTTTATTTTTTTTATTTTTGGTGACAAGTTGACCTAAGTTGCTAAGAAAGAAAGACCTACTTGTTCAGCAACGTGTGCGAAGTTCCAGTGCGGTGCCGGCGTCTTCACGCTCTTGTTCCCACTTTGGATCTGCCCACATTTCCGACTTCGTCTACTTGCCTTCTCCTTGCAACAGGTTCACCTGCACAGCAACAAACAAAAACACCCGTGAAGAGAAAGGTGTGAGAAGAGAAAAATTAAAGGAATGGAGTAAAAACTTACTTGAATATGCACTTCCCCGGCAATGGCGCCATGAAAAGAGTTTTGGTCGAGCCTGGATAGGTTGTGTTAATATGGTGATTTTATCTTTGAAATGCGTATAGTGGTTAACCTAAATCGAGCCTAACCATATCTTTATAAAAATTTTTTTACCTGGCCTACTTGATTTTATCTTGGTCACTTTTAGGCCCAGGGTCGAACTCAAGGAAGTGGGATTAGAAGTGAACAAGTTTCTACACCTTTCCTACAACGAATCTCTTCCATTCGTTTATTGTGTTTTTGGTATTTTTCAATTTGAGATTTTTTTTCTGATAATTTTTGTCCTTGAGGTACACCCTCAAAATTAGGATCTTGGCTTTGAGCCAAATCAGGGTTTCAAAACTAGTCTTCGCAAGACTGAGTACCTGCAAGTGAAGGATTATCTTTTCTCTTTTATATATATATTTTTTACTTTTTTTTTAATTGCAAGAAAGAGAAATAGAAATAAAGTAAATATAGTATATATATATGTATATATTATATATGCATAAAGGGGTCGGGGTGGAGGTGGAGATGGCATGTAACGCGGTGTCGAGTCGGTCGTCGTCTAGGAAGACACAACCAACAAGATGAGGTGCTACGTGGAATGTAGGATGGATGTGTGGAAGATGTGTGCGAACACGCTTTCTATACGCGTGTATCGGAGAATATCAGCAACTGGTGCAGATATTCCCACGATACAACGTATGGTAAGTGATATGAAAAAAAAAAAATATATATGTATATATGTAAATATATCTATATGTATATATGGTTATAAATATATAGGTATAAATGTAGTTATATGTGTGTATATATATATATATGTATGTATATATATATATATATAGATATGTAAATATATGTATAGATATTTATATATATATGTATCTGTATGTATATATAACTATATAGATGTATATATATATATGTATATATATATATATAGTAATATATGTATATAGATATATGTAGATATATATATATATATATGTATGTATATATAGTTATAGATATATATGTATATATGTATGTATATTTGTATATATATATATGTATAAATATATGTGTATATATGTATATATATATATTTATCTATACTTATACTTAGGTATATAGGTAATAATATATATATATATATTTATATATTTATACGTATATAAATATATGTATATATGTAAATATATATGTGTATATATATATATATATAAGTATGTATGTATATATAAGTATATATTAGTGTATAAGTGAGAGTGTGTGTGTGCGAGAGGTGAGTGTGTGTGTGTATGTGTCTGCAGAGAGAGTGAGAGAGTGCTGTGAGAGAAAGAGAGAGAGAGAAAGAGAGAGGGAGCTCGGTTTTGCTGGAGTGAAGAAGGCTGGAGTTAAGTAATCCGTGTGTAGCAGGGCGTCGTCTAATGGCGCACGTGCACGTGTAGGCGTGTAGGCACGCGGAGAGGCGTGCGTTGGAGGGAGTGGACGAGGGGAAGAGAGGCCGCAGTGCACCATACTGCGCGAAGAGGCAGGTGCGGGCGAAGGCACTATGCGCTGAAGCAGGCGAAGACGCAGGTGAACACAGACGTGCGGGCGGGCACTGGAGAAAGACGCAGATGCAGGCGCTGGAGCGGGCGCGGGGAGAGACGCGGGCGAGGGTTGGGGCCAGTAGCGACGCGTCGGGTGAACGGATAAGTGAGAAACTTACTGGTCACCGCACTGTAGCCACAGTGTTCCACTGACTAGCGAGAACAGTGGCTACAGTGCATGGTCGGCTCACGCGATCGCCTGTGCCCGGTGCTATGAGTGCGGAGCCGCTGTGCGAGCTGGCACGAGCGCGGAAGGTCTGCGCTGGCTAGGCTATGGGCGGAAAGGCGGGTGTGGGCACGAAGAAGCGGAAGGCGAGGGCGGCCTATAGGCACGCGTTGGAGGGCTGTGCTACTGCTGTTGCCTTGCTACTGCTGCCGCGAGCTTGAGACCTTGACTTTGCGGCAATGGCGGTGAGGCTTGAAACGACGAATTCAGAGAAGAGAACCACTACACCCACCGGCTCTTTGATGAGCTGGGCGGTGGTGGGACTCACAGTGGTGGTTGTGCACCACTGTGAGTTGCTCCTGCCTACAGTGTGGCTCCTCGGAGAGGCTGCGTATGGAGGGGAGAGGGGAGGAGACGGCCTGGAGAAGAAGGTGCTGTTCGTGTGGGTGGACCAGGCTCCGCCGCAAGGAAGAGTGTTGAGCTCTTTTTAAAGAGCAAAGAGACATGCGCAGCAATGCCCTTGCTATGCATGGCTCTGCATGACTGGCAGGGAGTGCTTGTGCAAGCGGCTGCAGGGCAAGCTTGCTGCAGAGCATGGCGCGAAGAGGAAGAAGAGGCCATGCTTGCAGCCTTACGGAGAAATTCAAAGTCAAATAGAAATAAAAAATGAAGATGGAGATTTTGCAAGGCAGCACTTGAAGAATTTGTCAATTACAAGGCCATTTATTTCACTCTCCTCCCCTCTCAATTAAATGCATGCTTGCGTGTATTTTTACAAATGCGATTATGGCTACCTGATATGCACTGGCAATGCTAGGAAATAGCACAAGATGGCACAATTGCTGGTGTATTTTTGCTGTGCAATGATACCCCCATGCCTATCTTTTGCTAGTCCCTAGCAAAACATTTTTTTGTATTGTATTTAGAAATGATCTTAAGCTGAAGATTTTCTCCTGAGGCGACATAGGTGTGTTTATTGTTGGATATTGTGAGAACCAATTGCAGAGAAGACTACCAGTACTTTAAGTCTTACATGACATAGACCATCTCTCAACTAACCAGGACTCTTGATATTTAAACCTTAAGTACGATTTCCAGGACCCAGGAGGTTTTTGCCATACTCGAGAGCTCAAGAGATTATGGCTTGTGCTTAGTGAAGGATCAGGACTGACCAGATAAACATTAAGACTCAAGCCCAGGGTTTCACAAATTTTTAAGTACAAGTTGGTCCTAGTTTCAGCTCGTGTCTTCGGATTGACCCTTAAAAAGATGACGGAAAACTCAACTCCCATTTTCTTACATTTGTGGCTCAAAGAAAATCGGGTATTTTCCCTGAAGAACTTTTTTGTAGGAAGATTTTACAGACATTTGTGAGATATACTGACTTATTTGCATCTCTTTTTTTTTTTTTTTGAAACATGTGTCAGTATATCTCTTACAACATTATTTGGAGGAGCACAGTTTTCGTTTTGGTGGAAGAGTTCTTTTTTGGTGGAAAGAGTCTCTTCTAAACACAAGACTAAAGCCTGGGATAAAAAGTCTACCTGCACGCACAAGTAAGGACTCCACCTTCCCTAATGAACACTAGGGTTGGATCTTATGTTCACCTGGTCTTTCTTGATATGTGTAGTGTGAACCAAGATTACTTAGGCTCTCAAGTAGAAGCAAACCAACGAATCCTGTACTGGTGTCTCAGGTACAAGAATACGTCCTTAGTTGGGAGAGATTCCGATCTATCTTATCAATGCTCAAGTGAATTAAGCCGAGCCTGAGCGAATCAAGCTTCTGTGGCCTGGAAAGTCTTCAAAACAATGGTTGAATATCCATAAACACTTATTGTATTTTTGTTTCAGCCTTCAGATCATTACTAAACACCATTTTTTTTTATATATATATAGATACAAACTGCATGATACCCTAAAATACCCAGATCCTAAGGATGCCTATCCACCCCCCCATGCCAAATGATGCTATGTCCTCATATGCATGCAGGGAAGGGTAGAGGAAGGATGAAAGATCGGGTAACGAGAGCTGAGGTGCAAGGTATACAGCAGGGTGGTAAGGTAAAAAGTGAAGTGAGCGTGACAGTGAAGTGAAAAGTGATGGTGGATAGTGAGTGTTGTTGGGGTGCCTCCCAACGAGCGCTGAATTTAACGTCCCCAGCTGGACTCAGAATGAGGCAAAAAAATTAGTTACCCTCCAGTAGGGCAACAGTTCCTCCAACAGGGGTAGATTCATCAGTGAGTTAGGGTTTCAAATGCTGCCCATTCACCATAAATTTATGCCCAGATTTGGGATCTTCAATCTCAACGGCCTTGTTGGGAAATGGTCTCGAGACCAGGAAAGGACCAGTCCATTTGGACTTCAATTTCCCAGGAAAGAATTTCAGTCGGGCATTATAGAGCCAAACTTGCTGAGATGGCTTAAATTCTTTCCGCCGAATACGGCTGTTGTGAAAAGCCTTAGTGCGTTGTTTGAAAGTTAAAGCAGAATCATAGGCTTCATGACGGAGCTCTTCTAGCTCCTGGAGTTGGAGTTTTCTTTCTCGACCACACAAGTCTGGGTCGAGGTTACATTAGCGAATCGCCCAATAAGCGCGGTGCTCCAAGTCCACGGGCAAATGACAAGGCTTCCCATAAACGATTCTATAAGGAGACATACCAAGGGGAGCCTTGAAGGCGGTCCGATATGCCCAAAGTGCATCAATCCTTACAGTCAGGCCGAACTGTTTTCTGGAGAATTTGCTTGATTTGCTGGTTCGACACCTCTGCTTGGCCGTTCGTCTGAGGATGATACGGAGATGCGTTACGATGGTGAACTCCATATTTCCTCAGAAGTGCCCGAAAAGAAGCATGGGTAAAGTGGCTTCCTCCGTCCGAGATAATGGCTTGAGGGATCCCAAAGCATGCAAAGATGTGGTCTTTGACAAAGCGAGTGGATATAACTTGGTTAGCATGGTGCGTGGGAATAGCCTTGATCCATTTTGAAACTTAATCAATAGCCACGAGAATGAATTTGAAGCCGTTGGAAGGAGGAAAGGGACCTATGAAATCAATTCCCCAAATGTCGAAGATTTCCGTATCTAGGATGGGTTGCAAGGGCATCATGTCACGACGTGACATTGACCTTAACGACTGGCACCTAGTGCAATGCTTGGCATAATTGTGTGCATCCTGGTAAAGGGAGGGCCAAAAGAAACCGCACTGCATCACCTTCATTGCAGTTTTCCTCCCAGAGAAATGGCCTCCGTAGGCCTGATCGTGGCAGAAGGATAGCACACTGGGGAATTCGCTATCAGGAACACAGCGACGGATGATTTGATCAGCACCTATCCGAAAAAGAAGTGGATTATCCCAGAAATAATACTTTTTACCTAGCCTACTTGATTTTATCTTAGTCACTTTTAGGCCCAGGGTCGAACTCAGGGAAGTGGGATTAGGAGTGAACAAGTTTCTACGCCTTTCCTACAACGAATCTCTTCTGTTCAGTTATTGTGTTTTTGGTGTTTTTCTATTTAAGATTTTTTTTCTGATAATTTTTTTCCTTGAGGTACACCCTCAAAATCAGGTTCTTGGCTTTAAGCCAAATCAGGGTTTCAAAACTAGTCTTCGCAAGACTGAGTACCTGTAAGTCAAGGATTATCTTTTCTATTTTATATATATATTTTTTATTTTTTTTAATTGCAAGAAAGAGAAATAGAAATAAAGTAACCATCTTATATATATATATGTATATATTATATATGTATAAAGGGGTGGGGGTGGAGGTGGAGATGGCGTGTAGCACGGTGTCGAGTTGGTCATCGTCTAGGAAGATGCAACCAACAGGACGAGGTGCTGCGTGGAATGTAGGATGGATGGATGGAAGATGTGTGCGGAAACACTTTCCATACATGTGTATCGGGGAATATCAGCAACTGGTGTAGATATTCCCGCGATACAACGTATGGTAAGTGATATGAAAAAAAAAAGAAAAATATATATATATATGTATATATGGTTATAAATATATAGGTATAAATGTAGTTATATGTGTATATATATATATGTATATATATATATATAGATATGTAAATATATGTATAGATAGATATATGTATAGATATTTATATATATATGTATATGTATGTATATATAACTATATAGATGTATATATATATATGTATATATATATATAGCAATATATGTATATAGATATATGTAGATATATATATATATATATATATATATATATATATATATATATATATGTACATATAGTTATAGATATATATGTATATATGTATGTATATTTGTATATATATTTATATATATGTATCTATACTTATACTTAGGTATATAGGTAATAATATATATATATATATTTATATATTTATACGTATACAAATATATGTATATATATATATATAAGTATATAGATGTATATATATATATATGTATGTATGTATGTATACTAATACTTAGGTATATAGGTACTACTATATGTATAGATATAAGTATATATATGTGTGTATATATGTATATAAATATATAGATATATATATATATGTATATATATATAAGTATATATTAGTGTATAAGTGAGAGTGTGTGTGTGTATGTGTCTGCAGAGAGAGCGAGAGAGTGTTGAGAGAGAGAGAGAGAGAGAGAAAGAGAGAGGGAGCTCAGTTCTGCTGGATTGAAGAAGGCTGGAGTTAAGTCGTCCGCACGCGCATGCACAGGCGCATAGGCACGAGTATAGGTGCGCGCTGGAGGGAGTGGGAGCGGGGAAGAGAGGCCGCAGCGCATCGCGCTGCGCGAAGAGGAAGGTGTGGGCGAAGGCGCTATGCTTTGAAGCGGGCAAAGACGCGGGCGAATGCTGACATGCGGGCGGGCGCTGGAGAAAGACGCGGATGCAGGTGCTGGAGTGGGTGCAGGGAGAGACGCGGGCGCGGGCTGGGCCCTGTAGCGGCGCACCGGGTGACCAGATAAGTGAGAAACTTACTGGTCACCGCACTGTAGCCACAGTGTTCTGCTGGCTAGCGTGAACAGTGGCTACAGTGCATGGTCGGCTCGCTTGACTGCCTGTGCCCGGTGCTGTGAGTGCAGAGCCGCTGCGCGAGCTGGCGCGAGCGCGGAAGGTCTGCGCTAGCTGGGCTGCGGGCGGAAAGTCGGGTATGAGCGCAAAGAAGCGGGAGGCAAGGGCAGCCTACAGGTGCGCGCTGGAGGGCTGCGCTGCTGCTGCCGCAAGCTTGAGACCTTGACTTTGCGGTAATGGCGGAGAGGCTTGAAACGACGAATTCAGAGAAGAGAACCACCACACCCACCGGCTCTTTGATGAGCTGGGCGGTGGTGGGACTCACAGTGGTGGTTGTGCACCACTGTGAGTTGCTCCTACCTGCAGCGTGGCTCCTCGGAGAGGTTGCGTATGGAGGGGAGAGGGGAGGAGACGGCCTGGAGAAGAAGGTGCTGTTCGTGTGGGTGGACCAGGCTCCGCCGCAAGGAAGAGTGCTGAGCTCTTTTTAAAGAGCAAAGAGACATGTGTAGCCATGCCCTTGCTGTGCATGGGTCTGCATTGCTGGCAGGGAGTGCTTGTGCATGCGGCTGCAGGGCAAGCTTGCTACAGAGCATGGCGCGAAGAGGAAGAAGAGGCCATGCCTGCAACCTTACGGAGAAATTCAAAGTCAAATAGAAATAAAAAATGAAGATGGAGATTTTGCAAGGTAGCACTTGAAGAATTTGTCAATTACAAGGCCATTTATTTCACTCTCCTCCCCTCTCAATTAAATGCATGCATGCGTGCGTTTTTACAAATGCGATTATGGCTACCTAATATGCACTGACAATGCTAGGAAATAGCACAAGATGGAACAATTGCTGGTGTATTTTTGCTATGCAATCATAGATCAAACACAAAAAAGGCCTATAAATCTTAGAAATTGAAAGGTATTAACCTAAAAGGACCCACAAGAAAATTGATACTTAGAAATGATATTTTACATTGTTTTGCAGGGTTAGATCATTTGGATCAACACAATCAATGGGTGTTTAAGATGAGAAATGGAAGACTTCAACCATTCTACAGACTACACGAAGACCAGGAAAGATGGGATAGTGGGGCTTGGTATCCACATTCATCATACTACTATTGGTAAATTTTTTAGCAATGTAATTTTTACCCCTTCATTTTTTTTGTGATTGACAAAAAGAGGGAGAAAAATAAAGAGAAAATAGTAATATTTTTAGGGGGAGCATATATTGAGTGGGAGATTAAATGGAAAAAATTTGTCCTTCATATAACATTGCTAAAAATTATTTTTTTATAATTATCTATTTGCAAGATAGTTTTGTCAACACCAAAAAGGAGGAGATTATTGCAACCTTGTTCTACATCTTGTTTTGATGTTAACAAAATTATTATGGATTAATGTTTGCAATTGAATGTTTTTTAGATTTAGGTGAAGATCAAGGCAAACATTGAACTACGAGAAGGAGGCAAGATGACAAGGAGTTGATGATAGAAGGTCATCTAGAGTTTATTTTGTTAGATTAGGTTTTTATTTCATTCTTAAAATGTATGACTCTTAACAAAGAAATAAGAATTATATCATAAAAATCATATAGAGATAAATTAGGATAAAACATTACGATCATTTGATTTATTTCAAAGTATGTATTATTTAAAAGATAATTTTTTAATGTTTAAAGTATTGCTAAAAATAGGCTAGTAATCTTATTGTATTCATGTTTAAAAAGGTACTTGTTAACCCACAAGTATCCGTACTAAAGTTTAGTATCGGTACATGTGAGTTACAAGTTTGGATTTTTTCAAAGAAATAAAGTTGTACCCTACGAGTACCAGTACTCATGATCAGCATCGGTATTGGAGGCAACGAATACCGGTACTTATGATCAATACCAGTATAAGTGGGTTACAGATTTGTGTTAAGTATTTAAAATTCAGATCTGGAAGCAACGAGTACCTGTACTTATGATTAGTATCGATACCCAATAGGTATTGTCTATGACAAGTTAACTTAAAACATAAAATAGTAAGTCACTAGTACCGACCCATGCTTTAGTACCGGTACCAGTTAGTCGCTGGCTCAAAACTAAATGGCTAGAAAATCAATTTTGGAAATATGAACGTTGGGATTTAAACCCCATTGTCTAGTAGACGAGTAACCTAGGTGCTAACTCTATAAAAAGACCCTAGCACACTTAGTTTTGTATATAAGATATACAAGAAATAGAAGAGAAAAATTCTAGAGCTATATTTAATATTTCCATCACATTTTGAAGAGAAGTAAATAGTGTTTGCTGGTTCCAATCTCTCTACATGTTTGCAAACTCTTCGACGTGTTTTATTTATGCATTCACAAGGCAATTCACATCTTCACTAGGCTCTCAAATTGGTAATATCACTTATATACTTGTTGGGAGGCTTAGGCATTTTGTTGTAAGATTTCTCTTTCTTACACTAGTGCTCTATTTGTAATTGAGCTTATTGCTTGTTGGGTTGTGATAACCTATTTTTGTACTCAGGTTGAGGTAGCCCGTTAATTACCTCGCTTAGTAAATTGATTTCCTTGGGGTTGACGAAATCAGGTTAAAAACCCTAAGCTGAGAGGTGTTTATCATGGCGAGATCGAGTTTAAAATGAAGCATTGTAATATAGTTGAAATCGCTTTGAAAACAAATACAATTTCTATTACTCGAAAAAGTTTCGAGGTCGAACACAGGGAGCTATATGGGATTTAGAAATCAAGATCACAATTCAAACTAAAAGAATTTGCAATAATATCAGTATCAATGTGCAAAAAGATGGGAGTAAAATGGTGATTTAGATCACCAAATACTCCTACAATATCAACTAAGGAACTCAATGTATATGTATGGAATAAGAGCTAAGATCTATCGCAAATCTAACGACTTAAAATCACTGTCTTCTTTTTCTTTTCTTCTTCTCTTTCTCTACTTTCTCTGATTCTTCCTTTTTTTGCTTCAGCTATGACCTTCTTTTCCTCTCTTCTCTTTAGGCCTTCACCTCTTCTTCTGCCTTTAGCTACTTTCTCTTCATCTCTACGATCCTCCTCTTCTTCTTCAGCTTCTGCTCAGGCCTCCTCTTCTACTTCTATGGCTTTCCTCTTCAGAATCCGACTAAGTGTTAGCCAAAGGTCCCTGCAGCAAAACCCTCCCCCTACCCACGCAACTCTCTTCTCTCTTTCTCTCTTAGGATTTGCTCTCCCAGAGCCATAGGGTATCCGGGTTATCAAGTCAGGCACGTACCTGGGTCCCGGCTCACCGACATGCTGTGGTGAGCGAGGAGTGTAAGTCAGGTGGGTTATTGGGTTGACCAGGTCCGCAGGTATGTGTTGGGAATGAGGCCAGGTGAGCGGGTGAGAGGGACCTCACCCCGTGAACTGAGGCAAACAACTTTCACAAAATCAACTTATGTGGGTGCACGGCTTCAGAACTTCCTGATGTGGGGCTATCCGCGCCCCCCTCCTTCGCATGTTCGCAGTAGGGAGTCTCCTTCAATTGCCTCAACTCGTGAGGCTTGCATCTTTAATTGAGGTCCTGGATTTGTGCACGAGGCACTTTCGCGCGACCTGTGGCTTCAACCTAGGCGTAGCAAGACTTGGAGCGACCTTCAAGCAAGCTCGAAGCTTGCTCGTCAATAGCAGACAGGGTGTGTACCTAAAAATAGTGGAATAGCCTCTTGGCCATGTCAGAATGCTCAGGGAGAGTCACCAGAGCACGGCAAACGTGATGGGGGTGGTGGCGTGGAGTGACAGTGGTTGTGAGTGCATGTCTAGGTCAGACTGTGTGAGTGTGAGTTGGTGTGTTCGGGGGTGTGTGTGAGTGAGTGGATAGGTGAATGAAGAGAGGGGAAATGATCAAGGAGGCATGGCAAATGTTTTGAGATGGTCGACGAGGGTTTTGGTGGTCTGTGGAGGTGGGATGGGCTTGCCGGAGGGGGTGGCCGGAGATGGAGGAGATGGAGTTGCGAAGGGTTGTCAGTGGTCGATTTGAAGTGGGGTAAGTGCGGAAATAAAGTAGAGGGGATAGGGGATTTAGTTAGGAGGTTGATGGATGAATTGGGGCAGCAATGGCGTCGGATGTGGTGTGGCTGACGCCGGAGATGAAGGCGGCTCTGGTGAGGTAGGAACGATGAGGACGAAGGAGGAAAGGGCATCTGCTGGTACGGTGATTTGCGGATAGAGGTGAGGAAGAGGAATCCAGCACTAGTATTGTGATCGGATGATGAGGAAGGGTAGAGGGGATCACCGGACATCGAGGAGCCTTCGACTGTGAAAGAGAGAGGAATTTGAGAGGGATTCACGGTTCATTTCGAGCGTGAGGAATTTAGGGAGCTGTGAGGGTCCTAACAAAGGGTTCTAGGGGGCAGTTAGAGCTTGGGAAGCAAGCTTCTCAATCTTGGAAGGTCGCCTAATTTGGGATTTGCAAGAGACCCAAATCTCTCATGCGTTCACATGAGAGATTGGGAGGGAATCAGAGCACATAGACATATTCATACTGGAGAAGATTGCTCAAAGAATCTCCCTTCCAATTTTAGTAGGGATTCTCCAATCAATCAAGGAGAAATCTCCTATAAAAGGTCGCTGGAGTAGGTTTTCTCCGCGATAATGGTGGAGGGACCTAATTGTGAAGATGATGAAGAAGTTAGGGGGCTGAATGCAAGGGTTTTTGAAAGTTGGGGGTAAAATGTAATCTGACAGAACCATTTTGCAAACTAGGTCAAGACAAGTTCTCCTTCTGTCCAAATTTTTGTACAAAGCTAATTTGGACCTAAGGAATCTAATGGTGAAGTTGGATTTTGGTTTTGACCAAGTTTGACTAGGTAATTTATGCAAAAACCCAAATTAGGGGAAATATCTGTCTGAGACTCCATTTCAGGTCAAGATGGGTTCTGATGGCCAAATTGAAGGTACTAAATCATAGAGAATATTTTTCTATGTTCTTTAGAGGGTTTAAGTGAATTTTATCCTGACCATAACCTTGGTTAATTAAGTGGGTCTATTTTTAGGGTTTCAAAAGTCTTTTAATTCTCAAAACACACGCAAACCCTTTTCTGACTGATCTAACCCACTTGTTATCCTCTTAAGACCATTTGACCTTTATTTAGCTCTTAAGAAAACCTGTGGTTGTACTGCATTCATGATAAGTTGGTAAAATTACAGTTTTAACCCTAGTTTCTTATTTTTCCCTCAGAATGGTTATACAGTAAATTATGACCATCAACTGGTTATGTAGGAGCATTTATTGACTCAATTGGATCAAAAAGAGCTGGTTAGGGCTCATGATGGTGTTCCCATCATGCCCCCATGTCTAGCTTTTGCTAGTCCCTTAGTAAAATTTCAAGGTATTAACTTTTATTCTAGGCTATAAAATCTTTTGATGCTTAAAAACTTTGATGTGTGCTTTCTTTTATAGATTAGGTCAGAATGCAGACAGTAGACCTAGAGGTACTCAAGTACAAACCAAAATCCAGACTTGACCAGCTCTAGCTTCAGTCTGCTGTGAAGGTTTCTAAGGCCTATAGGAACTATCCTAAGGTTTGTTGAATTCCGCGGTTAAAGCACTCGTGCTCGTAACATGTTTTAGCCTTGGTTCAGTTTGCAGTGCATTTTTGTCAGAGAGAGACAGAGGAATTTTCTTTGTTTTTGGAGGGTTTTCTATCTCTTTTCTTTTTATTTCTAACTTCTGATTAGCTTCACAACACGATCTATATCGGATTCTTGGTCCCCATCATCAATCCTCGCAGGGTCCCTAGTAATCGATGATTCGAGATAGCACCGCCCATGGCAACCCTCAGAACCCTGGCTTTTGAGATTTCGAGATAATCCTGCCCATGGCATTCTGTAGCTAAATCCAGGCCTTGACAATCGACATTTCGGGATAATGCCGCCCATGGCATCTGAACCAGCACAGGGTGCTTACATGCCCTCGGTAGGATATGTAGATATCCTAGGAGACAAGCATCAAGGAGACAATATGTTATTGTGCATCTTCGAGGGGAATTTCCTGCCTCTTCACGTTGGGAACTCGTCTAAGTCAACTTATGTTGATCAGCTGCTTCTAATCTAGGTGACTTTTTCAAAACAATTTAAACACATTTGCGTGATTTTGATACTTAGGCGCACTGAACCAGACTATGTGTGGATTGGGGTGCTTAGGTTATCGAGTCCCGCAAACCAGAGGTCAGTTAACGAGGCCGAATACTCCCTAAGCCTTAGACCTAATACTTAAGCTTCGCATTTTCCCCAACCTCTTAAGGATTATCCATATCTTAGCAGGTACTTGAATTTTTAAGCCTTGGATCATAGTCCAAAAGGCCTAAAGTTAGCGTTCCTACTAATCTCTTCTTTGTTTCATTAGCACTATTTGCATTTCATTTTCTTTCTCTTGATATGGTCGAGAACTAAGTCAATTCCTTAATTTCTTACTAATGACTACCTCTTTTTCTTTTCTTTTCAACTTATGTTCCTTTTTTGACATTTTTAACTCCTCCCCTTTTTCTCCTCAAAATTTGATATGCCATCAAAATTTCCTCTCCTCTCATTTTTTTGTTCTTTTTCAAGAATTTTTATTTTTTGGGTATTTTTGGAATATGTGATTTTTTTGATGAAACCCTTTCTTGTGAGATGATTTTCATCGCGTTTTGCAGTTTAATACCCCCCATGCCTATGATTTGCAATGCCCTCATTGTAAATTAGGTGGGTTCGAGTTCAGCTTAGATCATTCATTAGAATAGGTTTTGGGTGGGTGAATGGGTCGGGATGACTGTTGCAGACGATTTCAAGCTTAGGTACGGGTACCAGAGGTGGAGTCGGCTATTCTAATGGATGAACCCTAAAGTGCAATATGAGTTCAGCATAGGAATGTGTCAAGAAAGGTTTCAGATTTTTCAAAATGACAGGTTGCCTCCTGTTAAGCGCTAAGTTTAACACCATCAGCCGAGTGCAATGAGCTCAAGGAGAATGAAGGGTAAAAGATGTCTCAACCAAATTTGTATCAGTAAGTTCAATGAAAGGTTTGAGTCTCTGACCGTTCACGATAAAAGGTTCTGAATTGTGGCTGAGTTGCCTGATTTCGATAGCTCCATTTCCAAAGATTCGTCAGATAAGGTAAGGTCCGATCCATTTTGATCTGAGTTTCCCTGGGAATAGTTTGAGTTTGGCATCAAAGAGTAGGACTTTTTGACCAGGGAAAAAGATCTTTCTGGATATGTGCTTGTCGTGAAAGGCCTTAACCCACTCTTTGTAAATTTACGAGTTCTCATACGTGTTGTGGCGTAATTCATCGATCTCGCTCATTTGAAGCTTTCTATGGGTTCCTGCCTTAGAAAGATCGAGATTTCAATTCCGTACTGCCTAATAGGCTTTATGCTCCAATTCGACAGGGTGGTGACATGCCTTCCCGTACACCAATCTAAAGGGAGACATGGCTAATTGGGTTTTGTGGGTGGTCTTATAAGCCCACAAAGCTTCCGGAAGTTGGGATGACCAGTCTTTCTTATCAGGTCGAACAGTGACCTGGAGGATTTTCTTGATCTCCTGATTCGATAGCTCAGTTAGACCGTTGGTTTGGAGGTGATAAGGAGTAGAGATTCGGTGTGACACCCCGTATTTGGTAATCAGTGATCTGAAGTGAGCATTAGTGAAATGGGTCCCTCCATCAGAGATTATGGCATGTGAAATCCCGAGCTGAGAAAAGATATTTTGATGAATAAATTTGATGACTACCTTATGATCGTTGGTTCAGGTCGGAATGGCTTCGATCCATTTAGACACGTAGTCAACAGCGAGCAGGATGTACTCGAAGCCATTTGAAACAGGAAAGGGTCCCATAAAATTAATACCCCAGACATCGAAGATTTTGCATACGAGAATCGGCTGTAAGGGCATCATATCACGATGGCTCATTTTGCCTAAGGTCTGGCAACGAGTGCATGCCTTACAGTGATTGTATGCGTCTTTGAAAATCATGGGCCAATAGAAGCCACACTGGAGGACTTTTGCTGTGGTTTTATGACCAGAGAAGTGTCCACCGCATGCCTGGTCATGGTAGAAGGACAAAATGCCCTAAATTTTCGCTTTTGGGACATATCATCGGATGATTTGATCTGCACCAATGCGAAAGAGATACGGGTCTTCCCAAAAGTAGTACGTGGCATCGGAAAGTAATTTGTCTTTCTTGGCCTTCGGCCAATCGAATGGAATCCGATGTGATGTCAGGTAGTTTACTAGATCAGCAAACCATGGAAGCCCCGTACTGATAGCCAGGAGGTGCTCATCAGTTAAATGTTCCATAATGGGTCTGGAAGGGTCAATAATATCAAAAGGAAGGTGGGACAAGTGATCAGCTACCACATTCTGTTTTCTCGCTTTATCGCGTATCTCAAGGTCAAACTCTAGCAACAGTAAGATCCAATGCATTAGTCGAGGTTTCGCATCCTTCTTCACAAGGAGGTGCCTCATAGCAGTGTAATCAGAGTAAATGATAACATGGGAACCCGGAAGATACGATCTAAACTTTTCTAGGGCAAATACTATGGCTAGCAGCTCTTTCTCAGTAACTATGTAGTTACGCTGAGCCTCGTCAAGTGTCTTGCTAGCGTAGTAGATGACCACAGGTTTCCCGTCAATTTTCTACCTAAGTATTGCACCTACGACGTAATCAGATGCATCGCACATGATCTCAAAGGGTTGAGACCAATCAGGGGACTGTAGGATCGAAGCTTGGGTAACTCGACCACGCAGGATCTCAAATGCTTGAGTGCACTCCTTGGAGATTTCAAAAGGGACATCCTTAGATAGTAGATTAGTCAGGGGGCATGATTTTTGAGAAATCTGGAATGAATCAACGGTAAAAATCGACGTGCCCCAGGAAAGATCGGATGTCTTTGATCGAGCTAGGCATAAGGAGTTTGGAGATCAGATTCACCTTGGCTTGATCAACCTGGATGCCTTTTTTGGAGATGAGATGTTCTAGGAGAATTCCTTCAGGCACCATGAAGTGGCTCTTTTCCCAGGAAAGAACCAAATTCACGTCAATGCACCGCCTAAGGATCTAGACCAAGTGCAGGAGGCAATCATCAAATGATTCACCAAAAACTGAGAAGTCATCCATGAAGACTTCTAGATAATCACCTACCATATCTGAGAATATGGCAAGCATGCACCGATGAAAAGTAGTGGGTGCATTGCAAAGATCGAAAGGCATCCTTCGGAATGCGTACATCCCGAAGGGGCAAGTGGTCTTCTCTTGGTCCTCAGGATGGATTGCCACTTGGTTGTAACCGGAGTACCCATCCAAAAAGTAGAAGAATCTATTTCCCGCTAGTTTTTTGAGGATCTAATCAATAAACGGTAGTGGGAAATGATCCTTCTTTGTGGAGGTATTGAGTCTTTTGTAATCAATGCAGACTCTCCACGAATTTGCTACACGGGTCAGTATGATTTCTCTGGTCTCAGTCATGATCACGGTGAGTCCTGCCTTCTTAGGCACAATCTGGATTGGACTCACCCATCGACTGTTAGTGATCAGGTAGATGATCCCAGCATCTAACCACTTAATAATCTCCTTTTTCACGACCTTCTGTAGATTAGGATTCAGACGTCTCTGCATTTCACGGGAAGGTCGTGTGTCCTCTTCAGTATAGATGCGATAAGAGGGGATAATACTAGTAAAATAATCGAGAGTCCATCCAATGGCTCTTCGATGTTGCTGGAGAGCATAAATCAGACGGGATTCCTAATCAGGTGTGAGTCTGGAGTTGACAATCATAGGAAACATCCGATTGGAACCCAAAAGGATATACTTTAGATGATCGGGAAGAGGCTTTAGTTCTAAAACAGGGTTATCAACAGCAACGGGTGGTTCAGGGTGGGTGTCAGGAGCAAGGGAAGGAGCTATGAGTGTGTCTTGATTGAGTTCGGACTCCACTAATTATGGGTTTTGATCTTCTTGTTGTTGATCAGAAGTAAAGTTTTCCTCGATATACTAATCGTCAACCACAACCTCAATATCACATATTTGTTCTATAACTCCACAATTAATCCCTTGTTGGGCCTTAAAAATGTCGATCTTTAGTGTCTAGTTCCCAAATTTTAGTTAAATTTGGCCCTCCTCACAATTAATGTTGGCCCTAGCAGTGGCTAGAAATGGTCACCCTAGTATGATTGGTGTGTTTCTCAGATTTTATGAAGCATCCATATCGAAGACTATGAAATCCACCAGGAAATAAAAATCTCGAACCCTAACAATGACATCCTCAAGAACTCCTTTAGGTGACTTAATAGATTGATCTACCAACTGTAATGTCACCTTTACTGGTTTTAGCTCAGATTCCTCAAGATGGTCAAGTAGGGATGTAGGTATTAGGTTTATGGAGGCTCCTAAATCCAATAACACTCTATCAAATTGGATATCACCAATTATATAGGAAATCAGGGGAGTACCTGAGTCTTTTGCCTTAGGTGGGAGTTTGCTCAAAATGATGGAGCTGGCTTGCTCTGATAATACGATTGGGCTCCCACTTTTGGTTTGTGGCTTACGCTTAGGTGTACACATGCCTTTCAAAAATCGTGCGTAAGCCGATACATGGTGAATCACATCCATCAAGGGGATGTTTATATGGACCTATTCAAAGAGCTTGACCAGGTCCTCTTCAAGTGCCACGGGTTTGGTTGTCCTCTTTCCCTTGGTTAAGGCCTTGGGAAATGGAACCTTAGATGGTTCCTCTGGAATAGGTCGAGGTTCTTGATTTGGGACTAGGGTATCCTGGATGACTATCCTTGGGTTTGGGTTTCTACTAGGCTAAAAGTGTCTTGGGTAAGGTGGGTCCTGTGTTGCTTTGCCACTATGGGTCATAACTGAATTTAGTCTTGCCTGGTTCTGGTTTGGTGTAGGTCAAATAGGTGGTTGCTGCTGAAATCCCGAGTATGATGTCAAAGCTTCCATCCCATCGAGTGATGGAGTAGAAGGGGCCTCATAAACTATGTGAGCTTGGCTCGGATTTGGGTTCATAACACGCCTTTGGTTCTACACGTTATTCGAATTAGGCAGAGGTTGCGAAGGGAGTGTACCAGGTTGGTGGGAATTTGCCATTTTGGCGAGTTGATTGCAAACCTCTGTGATCTCATCTTTGTGCTGTTTCTGCATAGCCACATTTGTCTTTTGAATGTCAGCCAGAGTCTGAAGGATAAGAGTCATTTGATCTGTCTGTGTTGGCCCATATTGATAGGTGGGGTTGGGCTGAGGCTGAGGTGGTTGATATGGACGAGGAGCTTGTGGACGGGACTGCTATGGTGGTCTCTAATTCTGATTGTTTCCTACCCACATGAAATTAGGATGATTTCGCCATCCAAGGTTATAAGTATTAGAGAATGGGTCATTCTGGATGGCGTTGAGGTTCTTGTAGGTCTGAGGAACCTCAGAAAAGTCAGAATACGAGGGTTTAGAGTTCCCCCAATTGGAATAGGCAGGTTCGGAGTTTCCTCTGGGCTCAGAGTCAAATAGGGGTGGATATGGGTCCAACCCCTGAGAAGATCGGTGGTAGATGTTATGCATAGCTTCCCTCTCAGAGGGAGGTTGTGCGAATTGGTTTTGCGCAGAGGTGGCTCACTGCAGATGTTGAGTTAGCTCATCCACCTTCTTTTCAATAATAGTGACCTTGTCCAAACGACTAGCCATCAGTTCCAAGTCGATAGAAGAGGATAAGATCTGCGTCTCATGTGCCCCCTTGGATTCGTCGATGTGCGGGCATTCGTCCGGTCGAATATGGCCATGGAGTCATTATTGATGGAGTTCTCGCACATATTCTCGAGAATCTCCCACACAGTGTCCTCGTATTGACCCATGATATTTCCTCCTCAAGTTGCATTGATGAATAATCAGATATCTTCATGGAGTCCCTGGTAAAAAGGCTAGACTTGTTTCCATTTAGGAACTCTGTGATGGGGGCACTTTCGCATGAGATCCAGGAAACAATCCCATGCTTAGTGAAGTGGTTCTCCAGACTGTTGCGTGAAGTGCGTGATCTGGTGTCATAAAGCATTTGTCCAACCAACTGGGAAGAACTTTTTCAGAAACTCGGATTGTAGTTCAACCAATGTGTTGATTGGACACGTTTGAGTCTGATACCAGTGAGCTGCTTTGTCCATGAGGGAGAAGGAGAACATTTTCATGAAAAGAATATCTCGATTTTGAACATCTGACTCGAAGGTCTGGGCTAGATGCTTGAGCTGTTTAATGTGCTGGAAAGGATCCTCGGAATTGAGCCCATGAAATTTTGGAATAGCATGAATCATGTTGGGCTTGAGTTCAGTATCAGAACCTCCAGCCAGGATTTGGACTCGAGGTTTGATCACCATCGCAGCGGGATTGTAATGATCTCGTATCATAGGACGCTGTGGTGGATTCACAAAGGCTTGGAATAAATCATTAAGGCACTGAAGCTGATTCTCGAGGTTGTTCTCTTCTTCTGTGGGTTGTGCCGTGATGATGGATGAAGGAGAATTAGGTTCAGATGAATCAGAAGAGATGTCTATGCGATGGGGTTGCTGCACAAATACAAAAGTCGAGGCCTGGCCCCGACGGAAGTGAATAACTAAAGGAGGCCTCAAGGATGGTCTTAAGGACCTCCTACCAAACATGCACCAATGGACTGGATGATAATAGAATGTGATGGACCCAATCAAGACACCCAAAAATTTTGGATGACTATAGAGGTTCAAGGTGGATGATACCCCTTAGTCAAAAAGCCGTCCACCTGTGAATTACCTAGGCAGCCAGAGAGGGAGAGTCCCACAAAGACCCCTACACGGTAGAATGCCCCCATGGGTTACAGGGTTTCCCCCACCCGACCTCTCTTGTCACTGATGTTCCAGGTAGACCAGAATGATGACTTGACCTCTTACGTCTACCAGTTTTATTAAGAGCAAAGGTGCCTTAGGATTTCACTTGAACTTTTAAGATGTATTGAGTGCAAGAGTGACCTAATTTAAAGATTGGTTGACCCAACAAGGTGGGTCAGCTTCACCTATTTGTCCTTTGAGAAGTTTTAGGTCGCTCTTTTAGGATTCAAGTGAGATTAAGAGCTGATTTTTAGGGTTTGCTTGAATAGATCAATTCAACCAAGCCTTAGACACACATTGTTTGGGAAAGATCAGTTCTTGATTAAGCAAGTGTGTCTCTAAAACCCTAACTTGGAATCCTTAATTAGCTCTAATTTTGGTCCAATTTAGTTTGCCAGATGTGGCATCTAGGGCTCAAACAAGAATGTCATAGCCTTAGTTACCTTAAGTGGGTGCACAAATCAGGTTTTGTTGTTGAAATCAAATCAGGCAACTTGATAAATTATCTAAGAATGGAAAGCAAGTAGCCCTAATTAATTTTATCCTTTTTAACCTTTTCAGAATGAGGGGCTTAAGAGAGAGTGGTTAGTAATTACCTGCCCCTGGTGTGTTTTGTTGTGTGGCTGATATTCCTTGAATGTATCTTCTCCCTGAAATAACCACAGCAAATGAGATAAAGCAAGTTAGAACCAAATCAAGAATTGCAATCGAGAATTCTAAATTTCTCGTTGCTCTTCGGCAACGGCGCCAAAATGTTTACCGTGCGATATCGATGTTTTAAATAAAGCATTGTAATATAGTCGAAATCGCTTTGAAAACAAATACAATTTTTATTACTCGAAAAAGTTTCGAGGTCGAATACAAGGAGCTATATGGGATTTAGAAATCAAGATCACAATTCAAACTAAAAGAATTTGCAATAATATCAGCATCAATGTGCAAAAAGTTGGGAGTAAAATGGTGATTTAGATCACCAAATACTCCTACAATATCAACAAAGGAACTCAATGTATATGTATGAAATAAGAGGTAAGATCTGTCTCAAATCAGACGACTTAAAATCACTATCTTTTTCTTTTTCTTTTCTTCTTCTTTTTCTCTACTTTCTCTGATTCTTCCTTTTTTTGCTTCAGCTATGACCTTCTCTTCCTCTCTTCTTCTCTTTAGGCCTTCACCTCTTCTTCTTCTTCTGCCTTTAGCTACTTTCTCTTCAGCTCTGTGATCCTCGTCTTCTTCTTCAGCTTTTGCTCAGGCCTTTTCTTCTTCTCTGGCTTTCCTCTTCAGAATCTGGCTAAGTGTCAGCCGAAGGTCCCTGCAGCAAAACCCTCCCCCTACCCATGCAACTCTCTTCTCTCTTTCTCTCTTAGGATCTGCTCTCCCAGAGCCACAGGGTGTCCGGGTTATCGGGTCAGGCACGTACC
Source organism: Thalassia testudinum (assembly GCA_037157565.1). Lineage (NCBI taxonomy): Eukaryota > Viridiplantae > Streptophyta > Magnoliopsida > Alismatales > Hydrocharitaceae > Thalassia > Thalassia testudinum. Next base: position 1,355,806 of record JAZHRO010000073.1, on the reverse strand, counting down.
AGGGTCCAGGGTCACTGGCGTGCGGTGGTGAGCAAGGAGTGCAGGTCAGGCGGGTTATCGGGTCAACCAGGAGCACAGGTATGTGTCACAGATGAGGCCAGGTAAGCAGGTGAGAGGGACCTCACCTCGTGAACTGAGGCAAACAGCTTCTTTCACAAAATCAATTTATGTAGGTGCACAGCTTCAGAACTTCCCGATGTGGGACTATTTGTGCCCTCCTCCTTTGCACATTCACAGCAGGGAGTCTCCTTCAATTTCCTCAACTTGTGAGGCTTGCATCTTCCATTGAGGGCCTGGACTTGTGCGTGAGGCACTTCCGCGCGACCTGGGGCTTCAACCTAGGTGTAGCAAGACCTGGAGCGACCTTCAAGCAAGCTCGAAGATTACTCGTCAATGGCGGATAGGGCGTGTACCTTAAAATAGTGGAATGGCCTCTCGGCCACGTAAGAATGCTCAGGGAGAGTCACCAGAGCATGGCGAACATGATGGGGGTGGTGGCGTGGAGCGACAGTGGCTGTGAGTGCATGGCTAGGTCAGACTGTGTGCGTGTGAGTGAGTGGATAGGTGAATGAAGAGAGGGGAAATGATCAGGGAGGTGTGGTGAATGTTTTGAGATGGTCAGTGAGGGTTTTGGTGGTCTGTGGAGGTTGGATGGGCTCACTGAAGGGGGTGGCTGGAGATGGAGGAGATAGAGTTGCGAAGGGTTGTCAGTGGTCGGTTTGAAGTGGGGTAAGTGCGGAAATAAAGTAAAGGGGATAGGGGACTTAGCTAGGAGGTTGATGGACGAATTGGGGCAGCTATGGCATCGGATGTGGTGTGGCCGATGCTAGAGATGAAGGCGGCTCTGGTGAGGTAGGAACGGTGAGGACGAAGGAGGAAAGGATGTCTGCTTGTATGGCGAGATGTGGACAGAGGTGAGGAAAAGGAATCCAGCACTGGTATTGTGGTCGGATGATGAGGAAGGGCAGAGGGGATCACCGGACGTCAAGGAGCCTTCGACTGTGAAAGAGAGGAATTTGAGAGGGATTCACGGCTGATTTCGAGCGTGAGGAATTCAGGGAGCTCTGAGGGTCCTTATAAAGGGTTCTAAGGGGCGGTTGGAGCCTTGGAAGCAAGCTTCTCAAGCTTGGAAGGCCATTGAATTTGGGATTTTCAAGAGACCCAAATCTCTCATGCATTTGCATGACAGATTGGGAGAGAATCAGAGCACATGGATGTATTCATACTAGAGAAGATTGCTTAAAGAATCTCCCTTCCAATTTTGGAAGGGATTCTCCAAGCAATCAAGGAGAAATCTCTTGTCAAAGGTCGCCGAATAGGTTTTCTCCACGATAATGGCAGAAGGACCTAATTGTGAAGATGATGTATTGAGGATTCTTTATGTTATCATCTAATTCATCATAAGACACTCCCAAGAGTTTCTCAATCTCACTAATGTCTTCTTCCATTTGATTTTCTATGGGAAGTGGTAGATCAGAATCATCCTCAAGTACATCACTTTCTTGTCTTTCATGTTGTTCTTGAGATTTGGAAAGATTTGGATCATCTTTAGTGTGAATTGCCAAAACCTCTTCAATTGTTCTTGCGACCTCGATGGAACCACAATTCACCTTATTCTTTTGGGAAGCTTTAAAGATATTGATGACAAGTTTTTCTTCCAGAAGTGATTTGCATAATCCCCGTCTCACAATTGATTAGGGCCTTGGCTATGGCCAAGAAAGGTCTTCCTAAGAAAATCAGGGTGTGGTTCAAGTTTTCTGATGCCTCCATATCTAAAATAAGAAAGTCCATAGGGTACTCAAAATCCCTCACTTTTATAATCACATTTTGTAGGAGCCCCTTTGGAATCTTGGTTGACCTATCAGCAAGCTGAAGGGTAACCTTAGTGTGTTGCAAGGGACCTAAATCCAACTCTTCATATAATTCTGTAGGGATTGGATTGATGGAAGCATCAAGGTCCAATAAGGCTCGATCCAAGATAAAACCATCTATCTCACATGAAATGAAGGGGGTCCCTGGATCTTTCCTTTTAGGAGGAAGCTTATGTAAGATGATGGCACTGGCTTGTTCAGAAACTATGACCCTTTTTGATGGTTTAGCTTGGCGTTTCGATGTGCACATTTCCTTCAAAAATTTTGCATAGGTTAGGATGTTTTCAATGGCTTCAAGGAGTAGTATATTTATCTGGACTTGCTTTAAAATCTCAAGCCACTCCTTAGATTGATTGGTTTTCATTTCCCTGGATTTGTTCAAGGCTTCAGGAAAAGGTGCTTGAGAGAAATCATGAGTGTTCAAATCTTGAGTCTTGTTTTCTAGATTATCTTGGTCTCCCAGGTCAGATTCAGGCACCTCATGATCTTGGTACGATTTCGATGTAGAAGGATAAGGATCTTGGATTCGTTTCCCACTTCTTAAAGTGATAGCTCAAGCATAGGCATTAGGGTTAGAAGGGTGAGATGGGTTTGGCAAGATGGGCTGAGCCTAGGTTGGATTGGGGTTAACAAAACCAGGTGGGTGCTGGGGAGCAGGTCGAACTATATGTGGTTGTTGCTTCCGTGTATTGTGCTGGTTAACCCTATTGAAGTTGCTTGGGTTGGGAACGAGTTGGGATGGCAGCATCCTATGTTGTCTAGCATCAACTAGCTGGCCTAGTCATCCCATCAATTCTGTGACTAATTGATTCATTTCTCGCATTTCCTTGAGGGCCAGACTCAAATCAAAGGGCTGGTTTTCCTGAGTAGGTTGTGGCTAATATGTGTGTGGTTGTGTGTACCTATTAGGTTTCCTGTAAGTGTTTGGCTTAGTAAAGTTAGGACCCTGGGAGGGTTTCTGACTTGGCCAAGCAAAGTTAGGATGGTTGCGCCGTCAAGGGTTGTAAGTGTTTGAATAGGGATCATTTCTAGTGTAACCCTGGAGTGCATTCACATCCACAGGATAACTAGGCATCGGGATGCCTAGTTTAGAATTTGAGGGCATCAAGGTCCATCCTTGGTACCCAGAAAGAGATGGGTCCAAGTAGAGTTGGCTCATAGGTGGAGCCTGACGTGCCTTCGTGCGTGTGTGTTAAGAGGTGTCGTTATAGTTGCACTTGATACGTTGGTTTTAAAAGAAGTAAACGGAGGTGAGTCCGAGTGTCGATCTCAGGGAGGCGTGGAAATCGGATTTTGTTTACCACTTGTTGTCACGAAAAAGGCGGAGTTTTGCTTGCGAAAGAAACGGTTTTGAAAAGCGAGAGATAGAGAGAGTTTAGGGTTAGAAAGCTCTTGGTTTTGATCATGCACTTTAAACAGAAATTAAAAAGGCAACTAAATGAAAAATAATTTCATTAAACATGCATTCATAGTTCATGGTTTACAATATTAAATACATGCTTCAACAAAAGTAAATGAAAGCTTAAAAGAGAGAGAGAGAGAGGTAGAGAGAGAGTGGAGAGCGACGAGGCAGCCACGGCGGTGGAGGAGGCTCCGTCGGCGGCTCGTCGTCTCCGGCGATTACAAGAGTGCCTAAGACTAGCTAGGAGAGGAGTGGAGTAGTTGCAAGTGGGAGAGGATGCCTTGAATGGTGGTAGAAGGGGGTTTAAATAGAGTTAAGGGCTTCCTAAAAGAAGAATGTGCTTTAGCGACATCCAGAACGTCGCTAAAACCGCTTCCATATACGTCGGTGAAGGCCTTTTGCCGCCGGTCAGCCGCCCGCCCCTCTCTCTCTTCAGGCGCGATCCGTGGCTGTCGAACGAGAGCCGTCCGATTGATGATCGGACGGCTGAGATCCTCCCGCGCCTGCGCTAGGATCGCGCTTCGGGCGCGCGTGCACGCGCGCGTTTCCGCCCGGCGTGCGCGCGCGCGTGGGAGGTGGGGCGCTGTCGTCGCGCCGCGTGGCGCAATCCTGGCCGCTCGCTTCTGATCGCACGGCTCAATTTTGCCGCGCCCTTCGCCCGCAAATGATTTTCGCTCCGCGCGAATCGAACGCGCGTCGCCGCAACGCGGGCGTGCGCGCTAACCGTTGCGCCACGCCCGCGCTTTGTCGCGGCGACTGCGGGCGAGCGCGCGGATCTCGGCCGTTCGATCGAAGATCAACGGCCGAGATGCATCCTTGGCTGGCTTGGGGGCGTGCGGGCGGAGGGGGCGGGGCGACGTGGCGCGTTCTAGGCCGTTGATCTCCAGATCAACGGTCAGGATTTCTTGGGCCCATTGTGGGGGCTCCGGATGTCGGATTTGGCCGATCTTGAGTCCGTTAGACTCCGTTCGTCGTCCTGAATCCATCCGTGCGGTCCGATTGCTCATCTGAGGCCTGCTTTGACAAAGGCTTTACACAAATGGCCATTAATACAGTTTATAAGCAATCTTGGTACTTGATGCATGCAATGCTCCTATTCTACTTTATGTTGTGCCTTTTATTCTAAAGATGGGCCATATTCAACCTAATTACTACCCCCTTGCGTGGTGTTATCATACCCCCATGCTTACTCCTTGCTAGTCCCTAGCAAGGTTTATTCTAGCCTTTATTTCTTTGGCGAATTCAAGAAGTAATTGCTTAGGCACTTCGTTACTTGTCAATAAGAGGAACTATACGAAGATCTTAATCTACAAAGACTAAGCAGCGCTCGGGTGTCTGCCAAAATACGAATCGCCCGAATCCTTGCTTTGTATATATATAACTATACTTATGTATACGTATATATCTATATATGTCTTTTTAGAATTTTTAGAATTCAGTGTGGGTTGGTAACTTTTTACGGCTACCCAACCCACCCAAAACTCGGTCAAAACCCTAAGTGCTAAGCATCTTGGTGTGAATGTTGTGATAGACTTACTTAACGGTAATTGAGACAGACTTCGAGTTTCTACGCCTCTAGGTGACCGGAAAAGAAAATAAATTTTTGCCTGAAGGTGTATTTGTTCGATTGGTAGCTTTCTCCCTGCGTTCATTTTACTTGGGGTCAACACAAGGATTTTCCAGTGTATATCTCCCCGGCTTGTACTACTTCCCCGCTTCTTCCTTAGGTGTTTTTGGTCTTCTTTTTTTGTGCAATTATTGAGCTGGGCTCTGGACAACCGACCAATGGGCTGTTACCCACGATCACTTGCCAGCCATACTTGTGCGGTGAAGTGTGGTTTATTTTCTTTTCTTCTTTTCCCTTTTTTTTTTTTTTATTATTATGTTTTTTACGTAGGTGGCTTCCCTAATCTCAAATGTACCTAGAGGCAGTGAAAAAGAAATGGCCTGTGGCTGGGTTCTGGACAACCTGCCAATGGGCTGTTACCCACGACAACTTGCCAGCCATACCACCCTAGAGAGTTCATTAGCTACCCAATTTCTGTCAAAATCTCCGAGAAGTGAGTCTGTGCAAAAATGTGTGTAGATGCTTAGACTCAAAGTTTTCCTGAGTTAGAGGGTGAGTTGATAAGTCGTATACTTATTACCTTATTTATTAGGTGGATTAGAATAGCTTAAAGTTGCAAGGGTTCGCCGCTAAATCCATATTTTAATGGACACCAGGGCTAATTAAGCCTGAAGGCCTGAAAAGTCTAAGTGTTTAAGTTCTTTTTGTATTATTTCCCACTATTGACAAGTTTCTAATGCCTAAGTTTTTCTTCGTAAATTCATTTTTTTTTTTTTTTAATCAATTAATTTATTCATTCAGACTGATTAATTAAGCTCAGGATTATGCAGTTTACCATCCCCCCCATGCTTAAGTTGAACAATGTCCTCATTGGCAGATGCATGGATGCAAAAGGGTTCAAAAAGATAGTACCTGAGTGACGTAAACTACCAGATCAGTCTGAATCCGCTGGGTTGCCTCCCAGGAAGCGCTGAGTTTAACGCCTCCAGCTGGGCGGTGCCTGGTGTCAGCCCTCAACAAGGGTGACACTTTCCTTGGGGGGTACCTGGGCCAGGAAATGCTTCAATCTTTGACCATTGACTGTAAAGGTGTGCCCGGTATTAAGATCGGCGATTTCGACTGCCCCATTGGAAAAGGGCTTGACCACCCGAAATGGTCCTGTCCATTTGGACCTAAGTTTCCCTGGAAAGAGTTTCAGGCGTGCATCAAATAGCCAGACTTGTTGGTTTGGCTCAAAGGTTTTCCTATGAATGAGTCGATCGTGGACGGCTTTCATTTTCTCCTTATATAGCCGACTATTGTCAAAGGCGTCCCGACGAATTTCTTCAAGCTCAGATAATTGAAGAGTCCTTTGCGCACCAGCTAACTGGGGATCCATGTTACATTGCTTAACAGCCCAGTAAGCCCGGTGTTCCAATTCGACAGGGAGATGGCAAGCTTTGCCAAAGACCAAGCGGTAAGGTGACATGCCTATCGGGGTCTTAAAAGCGGTCCTGTATGCCCATAGGGCATCATCAAGTCGTGTGGACCAGTCTTTCCTGTCAGGTCTCACAGTCTTCTGTAAAATGTTCTTGATTTGTCTGTTTGAGACCTCAGTCTGCCCATTTGTTTGTGGATGATACGGGGTGGCAATGCGGTGGTTTACCCCGTATTTTCTAAGTAGGGCACGGAACTGGGAATGGATAAAATGGCTTCCACCATCACTGATCATGGCCTTGGGTATTCCAAAATGGGAAAAGATGTTCTTCTTTACAAAGTCCATGACCGTCTTGTGATCGCATCGTCGGGTGGCGACGGCTTCAATCCATTTGGAAACATAGTCTACCGAGACCAAGATATACTCGAAGCCGTTGGATGGTGGAAAGGGGCCCATAAAATCGATACCCCAAACGTCGAAAATTTCGACAATCAAAATGGGCTGAAGGGGCATCATATCTTTTTTGGTCATTGTCCCTAGTGTTTGGCATCGTGAGCAAGTCTTGGCAAAGATGTGTGCATCCTTGAATAGGGACGGCCAATAAAATCCAGACTGCAAAACTTTTGCAGCTGTTTTCTTGCCAGAGAAATGGCCGCCACATGCTTGGTCATGACAAAAGGAAAGCACACTCTGAACCTCGTCTTCGGGGAGGCACCTCCTGATGATCTGATCAGCACAGAGGCGAAACAGCATGGGATCATCCCAGAAATAGTGCTTGGCCTCAGCCAAGAACCTGTCCCGTTGCTGTCTGGACAAGCTGTGCGGGGTTTGTCCTATAACCAGGTAGTTGACATAGTCAGCATACCATGGCATTTTCTTGTCTTGCACGGCTAGGATGTGTTCATCAGGGAAGGTATCAGATAGAGGTAGGGAGGGTCCAATGTGGTCTGGATGAAGTCTTGACAGGTGGTCAGCCACCACATTTTTCGATCCGGCCTTGTCTTGGATTTCCAGGTCAAATTCCTGCAAAAGCAGGATCCATCTGATGAGCCTGGGTTTTGCGTCCTTTTTGGCCAACAGGTGCCGGATGGCTGAATGGTCGGTGTAGATAGTCACGTGGGATCCCAGCAAGTATGATCGGAATTTTTCCAGTCCAAAGACTACAGCAAGCAACTCTTTTTCTGTGACCGTATAATTACGCTGGGCCTCGTCCAACGTTTTGCTCGCGTAGTAGATCACCACGGGCTTCTTGTCTTGCCTTTGTCCCAGGACAGCGCCTATGGCAAAATCTGATGCGTCACACATAATCTCAAAATCCTGGGACCAGTCTGGGGGTTGAAGTACAGGTGCGATGGAGACTAAGTCCCGGAGGGTCTGATAAGCCTGGGTGCAATCAGGAGACATGTGGAAAGTTGCGTCGTTGGCTAGAAGGTCGGTCAAGGGTTTGGAAAGTTTGGAAAAGTCTTTGATGAACCTTCGGTAGAAGCCAACATGTCCTAGGAAAGAACGAATCTGTCGGACCGAACTAGGTGGAGGAAGTTTGGAAATTAAATCAACCTTAGCTCGATCTACCTCGATGCCCTTATGCGAAACGATGTGTCCGAGGACAATTCCTTCTTGAACCATAAAATGGCTCTTTTCCCAACTTAACACCAAGTTAACCTCGATACATCGTTTCAGGATTTTCTCCAAGTTGCTCAAACAATGGTCGAATGAATTCCCGAATACAGAGAAATCATCCATAAAGACCTCCAAGTATTCACCCACCATTTCTGAAAAAATGGCTAGCATGCAACGCTGGAAGGTTGCGGGTGCGTTGCATAACCCGAACGGCATTCGACGGAATGCAAATGTGCCATACGGGCAAGTGAATGTGGTCTTTTCCTGATCTTCCGGAGCAATTGCGACTTGGTTATATCCTGAATATCCATCCAGGAAGCAAAAATACTTCTGCCCTGCCAATCTTTCAAGGATTTGGTCAATGAATGGCAAGGGGAAGTGGTCCTTCTTAGTGGCTTCGTTAAGCTTCCTATAATCAATACACACCCGCCATGCGGTGGTGGTGCGGGTGGGAATGGATTCGCCATGATCATTAGTGACAACGGTGAGCCCAGCCTTCTTTGGAACCACTTGAGTGGGGCTCACCCAGGGGCTATCAGAGATAGGGTAGATGATGTCGGCGTCGAGCCACTTGATAATTTCTTTTTTAACGACCTCCCGCATGTTAGGGTTTAACCGTCTCTGCATCTGGCGGGAAGGTCGGGCCCCGTCTTCCAGGTAAATCTTGTGGGTGCAATAGGTGGGGCTAATTCCTCTTAGATCTGAGATGGTCCAACCAATGGCGGCCCGATGTTCTGAAAGAGTTGCAGTCAACCTTAGTTCCTGATCCTTGGTTAGATGGGAATTAATGATCACTGGGAAGGTCTGGCCAGGTCCCAAGAAGACGTACTTGAGATTCTCGGGCAATGGTTTAAGTTCAGGTGCGGGTGGGACCACAGTCGATGGGAATGGAAAGGGCGGTAGTTGATCAACATTGATTTCTTCAAATGGTGTCATGGGATGATACTCAGCCTTACAGAGGTCCACAGGTAATGATGGTGGCGAGTCAGAACTATGGGTTTGGTGGTCTGAGACAGAATTGAGGGTAAGGCATTCCTCGATTAAAGTTTCCACGGGATCATGTTCCTCAATGTAATCACAATCAAAAGACTTTGTTGCCCGGAAGATATCTAATTGCATTTTCCTGTCTCCGAAGGCGATTTCCATACATCCCGTGTCGCAATCGATGTTTGCTTTAGCCGTGGCTAAGAAAGGTCTGCCTAAGATTATGGGTGCGTTCTGTAATTTTTCAGGGACTTCCATGTCGAGCACCAAAAAGTCGACTGGGAAATAGAAGTCCTTGACCCGTACAATCACGTCCTCGACAACCCCCTTCGGGGTTTTCACTGATCTATCCGCCAGCTGGATGGTGACAGGGGTTGGTGCTAGCTCCCCAAAACCAAATTGGTGGTACAAGGTTGTGGGAATTAGGTTGATAGAAGCACCTAGGTCCAGGAGCGCTCTATCAAATGTCATGTCCCCGATGTTGCAGGAAATCAGGGGTGCTCCTGGGTCAGTTCGTTTGAGTGGAAGGTTGCTTGATATCACGGAACTGGCTTGCTCAGAGAGTACAACCTTCCTAGGTGCTTGAGGTCTCGGCTTACGCTTGGGTGTACAGGCATCCTTTAAGAACTTGGCGTAAGCGGGGATGTGTTTGACAGCTTCTAGAAGCGGAATATTAATCTGTACTTGTTTAAAAATTTCCATCAGCTCCTCAGTTTCCACAGTATTCTTTTTTCTCTTGATTGTTTCCAAGGCCTCAGGATAGGGTGTCTGGATTGGTTCCATGTTTGGGTCCTTGGTTGGTGCTTCTTCTAAGTCGGGTAAAGTCTCGGGGAGAGTCGGCCATTTGGGATCCTGGGTTTTGGTGCCGCTTCTCAAGGTCACCGCATTCGCAGAGGCATTAGGGCCATGGGGTGATCCTTGAGAAGATGAGGATGAAGAGGCGCCAAACCCAGGAGGTGTTTGTGGAGCCGGTTGGACCATATGAGCCTGCCCGGGGTTGCCTTGGAACCCTTGCGAATTGGGGCCTCTGTTAATTATGTTTCGCGGGTTTGGTTGTGGTTGGGAAGGTAGAGATCCTTGCTGTTTACAGTCCAAGAGTTGGCTTAACTGTCCCTTTACCAAGGCCATTTCCTCCTGATGTTTTTGGTTCATGTCAGCCATCATCTTTATTAGGGTGTCCATTTGGTTTTGTGGGGGAGGGGCCGCCCTATTTTGGTTATATTGGGGTCTAACTGGTGGTCCTTGCTGATAGGGGGGCAAGTGTGGCTGTTGGTTTGGCCTGGGCTGGTTTTGGAATTGCGGTAGTTTCTGGTTTGTCCAACCAAAGTTGGGGTGATTACGCCAGCCGGTGTTGTAAGTGTTGGAGAAAGGGTCGGGTTTTGCATATCCTTGGACGGCTTGCACATCTTCTAGAATAGCCGATGTTGATGAAGAAGGAAGGGAGTAATCAAGGGTCGAGGGAGCAAAGGTCCCTCCTTGGAACATGGTTGGGGGTTGTTCCAGGTTTAGTTGGGTGAAGGGTTGGACCAGGTCAACATTATGTGCTCCTTTTGCTAGGGTGAAAGTCTGCAAGGGGTTCCTGGTCTGGTTTAGAAGCTCATCAATCTTCTTGTCCACCAATTCCACTCGATCCAACTTTTTGGCAATAATGTCCATGTCAACCATTCCAGAATTTGCTTGCACCTCATAAATCCCACCACGGGGTTGACTGGATCTGTTAAACTGGTTCATGGAGGCATTGTTGAGCGAATTCTCGCTCATAGACTCAAAGAGCTCAAACGCGCTCTCCTCATCTTTGTTTAGGAAGTTTCCCCCGCATGAGGCATCGACGAAGTTCCGTAGGTTGCTATCCAGACCGTGGTAGAAGATCTGGGCCAATTGCCACCTTGGAACTTCGTGGTGTGGGCATTTCCTCAAAAGTTCATTGAATCTTTCCCACGCCTCATGAAATTGTTCCCCACCCTGGAGTGTGAAGGTAGTGATAGCTCTTCTGAGGGCATTGGTCTTTCCTATGGGGAAGAATTTCTTTAAAAATGCATGCCTCAGTTCCTCCCAGGTGGTGATGGGTCTACCTAGGGTTCTAAGCCAATGAGAAGCCTTGTCTCTTAATGAGAAAGGGAACATCTTGATTAGAACAATATCAAGGCTAATGTTCCTAGGTTTTACTGTTCTTGCTATGCGGTCGAGATCTTCTAGGTGCTGAAAGGGGTCTTCATTTGAGCTTCCATGAAAGTGGCTCTGGATTAGACTTAATACATTAGGTTTTAGATCAAAATCGTCTCCCCCTTCGGGGATCCTAAGGTGTGGCTCGACTCTAATGGCAGAAGGGTTATAGAAATCACGGAGGGGTCTTGGCTGGTTCTGAAATGGTGGTAAATCAAGTGGTGGTTGTCCTGGTATGTCATTGAAAGGTGGTGGTTGTTCTTGCGGGTTCTGTAACCGTTGTATGGCTTGCATGATGGTGTGGATTTGTCGTTGCTGAAGCCGATGGTTAGCATTGATTTGAGCCTGGACGACAGCCATAGCATCTGGTGGGGGTTGATCTTCAGCCTCATCTACCCTAGGTTCAGCCATGTTTTCAACAGAGTTACGTCGCCTAGATTCCTGCCCCAAAACACACAATTCGGGATGCAGTGAGCGCCTCCCGTGCATACACTAGAGAAGAACTGGAGGGGATGCGGAGGGCGACAGATGCGAGAAATGTGTTTCAATCAAGCACGCAAGCCTAATCCTTATGGTGTATTCCTTAGGAGACCTAGAAATCTCACAAAGGGTGATTAAGTCCGTAAGCACTGGACTTCCCTTCTCAAGGCTAATCTGGCCAGGTTGATTACGAGGGGATTGCAGGGAAGGTTCTTCCTTTAGCTTACGGCTCCGGTTCCATAGACCCCACAACCACGGTCGTTTGACACTGCCCCGCAGCCTAGTCACCAGATTCTACCAAGGGAATGAAAGCCAAGTGCCTAGCAGACAAAACCTCACCTTTTGAGACTTAACTCAGTCCTGCCTAGGGCACGTCTACTCAGTTTTAAAGGGCTAGGATAGTGCTTGTGCTTAGGGTGATGTGATGAGGCGTTGATTGGGGTGGTGCCTCTTAATGTTCTACTTTCAAAGTGTGTGCTTCTAGCAAAACATGATTTTCAAGCAAGGATTTGTTAAGATATAGTGTCTTTTTAGTGTTTCATCCTTACTTAAGTACTTTTTAGGGTTGACGTGTCTTAATTTTTTCAAACAAGTTTCAGTGGGCACGTCAAGTTCTGCACACAACTTAGTGAAAGTAGATTTCCTTTTATTTTGTAGAGGCTCTAAAACCCTAGTGTACTCATCCTGATAATCATGCAGCTTCTATTAGATGAGTCAGTTTTAGGGTTGAGTGGTGCGGCCCAGGTCAACTCACGGTGGCTTCGCAAACACCACTCAAGAGAGAAAGAAAAGAACACTCCAAGAATTTGTCCAGTATATTAGAGTGTACATTTTTTTGTAGGGTGGTGTGTTAAGAATGTGGGTCAAGCAATCATTCGCCACGCCAATTTTTTTCAGTTTTTATGATTTTTTTTAGCTTTTTCACGCAAGCAAACAATGAGAGAGAGAGAGTACTCACTATCCGTCCTCGAGGCGTCTACTTCCTTGCTACCATAGTGGAATGCGTCGCTTCGCCGTCCATGCGCCGAATTCCTGCATCCGTCAAGTAAAAAGGAAAGTAGGGCATTAGACGATATGAGAATGAAGGTGGAATGGAGGTGATAAAACAAATCCGTTGCCTCCCCGGCAGCGGCGCCAAAAACCGACGTGCCTTCGTGCGTGTGTGTTAAGAGGTGTCGTTATAGTTGCACTTGATACGTCGGTTTTAAAAGAAGTAAACGGAGGTGAGTCCGAGTGTCGATCTCAGGGAGGCGTGGAAATCGGATTTTGTTTACCACTTGTTGTCACGAAAAAGGCGGAGTTTTGCTTGCGAAAGAAACGGTTTTGAAAAGCGAGAGATAGAGAGAGTTTAGGGTTAGAAAGCTCTTGGTTTTGATCATGCACTTTAAACAGAAATTAAAAAGGAAACTAAATGAAAAATAATTTCATTAAACATGCATTCATAGTTCATGGTTTACAATATTAAATACATGCTTCAACAAAAGTAAATGAAAGCTTAAAAGAGAGAGAGAGAGAGGTAGAGAGAGAGTGGAGAGCGACGAGGCAGCCACGGCGGTGGAGGAGGCTCCGTCGGCGGCTCGTCGTCTCCGGCGATTACAAGAGTGCCTAAGACTAGCTAGGAGAGGAGTGGAGTAGTTGCAAGTGGGAGAGGATGCCTTGAATGGTGGTAGAAGGGGGTTTAAATAGAGTTAAGGGCTTCCTAAAAGAAGAATGTGCTTTAGCGACATCCAGAACGTCGCTAAAACCGCTTCCATATACGTCGGTGAAGGCCTTCTGCCGCCGGTCAGCCACCCGCCCCTCTCTCTCTTCAGGCGCGATCCGTGGCTGTCGAACGAGAGCCGTCCGATTGATGATCGGACGACTGAGATCCTCCCGCGCCTGCGCTAGGATCGCGCTTCGGGCGCGCGTGGGAGGTGGGGCGCTGTCGTCGCGCCGCGTGGCGCAATCCTGGCCGCTCGCTTCTGATCGCGCGGCTCAATTTTGCCGCGCCCTTCGCCCGCAAATGATTTTCGCTCCGCACGAATCGAACGCGCGTCGCCGCAACGCAGGCGTGCGCGCTAACCGTTGCGCCACGCCCGCGCTTTGTCGCGGCGACCGCGGGCGAGCGCGCGGATCTCGGCCGTTCGATCGAAGATCAACGGCCGAGATGCGTCCTTGGCTGGCTTGGGGGCGTGCGGGCGGAGGGGGCGGGGCGACGTGGCGCGTTCTAGGCCGTTGATCTCCAGATCAACGGTCAGGATTTCTTGGGCCCATTGTGGGGGCTCTGGATGTCAGATTTGGCCGATCTTGAGTCCGTTAGACTCCGTTCGTCGTCCTGAATCCATCCGTGCGGTCCGATTGCTCATCTGAGGCCTGCTTTGACAAAGGCTTTACACAAATGGCCATTAATACAGTTTATAAGCAATCTTGGTACTTGATGCATGCAATGCCCCTATTCTACTTTATGTTGTGCCTTTTATTCTAAAGATGGGCCATATTCAACCTAATTACTACCCCCTTGCGTGGTGTTATCAGAGCCATGATGGGAACACCATCATAGGCCATAACTAGCTCATTTTAGTTTGAATAAAAGATAAAAGCTCCTACATATTCATTTGAGGGTTATATCTCCACCTTATTATGTTTTGAGAAGAGAACAAGAAAATAGGGTTAATTATGTAATTTTAACAACATATCATGAACACAGAATAACCAAGGGGTTAGTTAGGGGTGAAATAAAGGTCAAATGAGCATTAAAGCCTAATAAGTGGGTCCATGCAAATAGAAATAGGTTTTTATGCATTTCGAGAATTAACAGTAACCTAAAACCCTAATTTCAAACTTGCTTAAATAACGGAGGTTTTGGTCAAGATAAATTCTATCTAAACCTTCTAAAATTCATATAAAAATATTCCATAAGGTTTGGTACCCTTGATTTGACCAATAGAACTTATTTTGACCTAGAATAGAGTCTTAGATAGAAAGTTGCCCTAATTTGGGTTTTTGCATAAATTACCAAGTCAAACTTGGTCAAAATTGAAATACAACCTCACCATCAGATTTCTTGGGTCCAAATTAGGTTTATTCCAAAATTTGGGCTCAATCAGAGTCCATCTTAAGCTAGTTTTCATTTTGGTCCAATCTGACTCTCTCTCTCATCCATACCCCTAACATTTGAAATCTTTACAAAGAGCCCCCTAACTTCTCTTCATTTTCTGAAAATGGGTCCCTTCTGTCATGGCAGGTGTGAGCCCATGAACTCAAGCTTCCAGTCACAGATTCCTCCATGATTGCTTGACCAATCCCTTCAAAATTTAGAAGGGAGGATCTTGAGGAAGTCCTAATCCATCTAGACCTAATTCTAGACTCCAAATCCCCTCAACAAACCCGTGCAAATCCTTGATTTTCAAGGATCTTCTTCCTAAAAATCCAAGCCTCTCAAGCTTGTTTCCAAGCTTGGAAGCTTGCTTGAAGCTCTATAAAAGCGTCTACATCGCATAACCATGCTCCTTAGCAAGTTTTGGTCAAAGAAAACCCTCCTTCTTCCCTCTCCGGCCACCTTTACACCTTGCTCTGGTGACCCTCTCTGTCCTCCTCTTCAGGCCGTCCAACAATCAAATTGGATGGCCCTCTACCTTCCTCCATCAACCCCGCTCCTCACCAGCCACAGCAGGGGCGTTCTCCCTCCTCGTCATCGCTGCACCAACTCACCAAACCTCCTCATCTTCTTCAGCTCCAGCTTGCCAACACCGACACTTCCCGTCCACCCCCTTTGCTCCTAAGTTCCTCTATATCTTCCTCTCTCCCTCTGTTCCCTTTCCCCACACTCACAACAAATGCATGACCACTGTCCAACCCACTACACCATCATATTCCCTACCTCCGGTGACGCTCCGGCGTAGCCTCCAGCCCGCTACACTTCACCAAACACTTTGCTACCACCTCCACAAGCTTCACCGTTCCAGGCCATGTGCTTGCTTTTTAGGTACCCGTCAGAGCTCCATTGTCGCCTCAACTCCTCCGACCTTGTTTGCAGTCATCCAGCCATGACTCTTCTAGACAACACACCCAGGTGAAGCGGCTAACCTCCAGGTTCTCCTCCAGGCGTTCAAGTGGATCCAGCAGCCTCATCTTCTACCTCAATTGGACCCTCCACCATCTGCTGCTCATACGCGAAGACTATGGGACATTTAGTCCCTCATCGTAGAGAATGAGGCAACTGATGTGAGATATATGGGATTTGTGACCCCTGCTATTCGCCCACGGACACAGGGGTCGAGTCCCTTGATGGGTCGGCCCGAATAGGTTGTTAATATGATATTTTTATCGTTGAAATGTGTATAGTGGTTAACCTAATTCCGACCTAACCATCTCTTTACAAAATTTTTAGCCTGGCCTAATTGATTTTATCTTGTCACTTTTAGGCCCAGGGTCGAACTCAGGGAAGTGGGGTTCAAGTCGAGTTTCTACGTTTTCCTTAAAACGCGTCTCTTCCGTTCGTTTATTCTGTTTTTGGTATTTTTCTTATTTAGGTTTTTTTCTGGTAATCCTTGTTCTTGAGGCACACCCTCAAAATTGTGTCCTTGGCTTTTAGCCAAAACAGAGTTTCAAAACACGTCTTGCTACTTGCAAGATGGGGTACCTGCAAATCAAAGATTATCTTTTCACTTTTATACCTTTTTTTTATCTTTTTACTAAGGAAGCTATCAGATAGAAAGTAAATATAATAGCTATAGATATATATTTATATGTAGTATATATATAAAGGGGTGGGGGTGGAGGTGACGATGGAGTGTAGCACTATGTCGAGTCAGCCGACGTCTAGAGAGACGCAACCAACACGACTAGGTGCCGCGTGGAGTGTGGATGGAGGATGGATGATGTATGGGACCACGCTTTTTTGTACGCGTGTATCAGGGAATATCAGCAACTGGTGCAGATATCCCCGCGATACAGCGTATAATAAATAACGTGAAAATATATGTACATATGTATGTATATAAATGTATAAGTATATATGTATAGATATATATAGATATATATATATATATATATATAGGTGTATATATATATATATATATATATGTATGTATATATGTATATAGCTATGTATATATGTATATAAGTATATATATATAATACTATATAGATATATATATATATGTATATAAGTATATATGTATCTAGATATATATGTATATATATATGTGTATATGTATAAGTATATAGATATGTATATATATATATATGTATATGAGTATATATATATATATATATATATATATTATATATGTATATTTATATATATATTATATTATATGTATGTATACATAACTATATAGATATACTATGTATATATAAGTATATATATATAGATATATGTATATGTATATATATATATATATATATATATATATATATATATATATATATATATATATATATATATATATATATATATATATATATATGTATGTATATAAGTTACTATTAGTGTGTGAGTGTGTGTGTCGGTGAATAGGTGTGTGTGTGTTGCTGTAAGTGAAAAAAAAAGAGAGAGAGAGAGAGAGGGAGAGATAGAGAATACGTGAGAGAGAGAGAGCGGCAGACAGAGAGGGAGCGGGCGGGAGAGATCGCGGAGAGAGAGAGAGCGGCAGACAGAGAGGGAGCGGGCGGGAGAGATCGCGGACGCGCGAACGATGGCAGCGAGTTAAGGCGTCTGCTCGCGGCGGCGGACGTCTGAAGATCGCGGATGCAGGCGCGTCTTCGCGCGGAGAAGGTGACGCGTCTGCAGGCCGGGTGCGAGGAAGGAGAGCGGGCGATGGCGTGCTCGGAGAGGGAGGTGCGAGGGGAGGTTCTGCAGTGGTCGCGGAGGGTCGCGGGGGTCGGCGCGAGGAGGCCTGGCCGGCCGCTGCAGTGCGCGCAGCGGCCTGCTGCGGCTGCAACTGCGGCGTGGACAGAACGGAGACGGAGGCGGGGAACGGGCCTGCAGGCGCGCGCGGAGGGTTGCGCGCCTGCGGGGAAGGTCGCGGAGGAGGCGGGGGTGCTGCTGCTGCTGCTGTCGCCGCTGGGCTGCTGCTGCTGCTGCTGCTTCAAGCTTCGGACCTTGAAGCGGCAGCAATGGCGTGGAGATGCAAACGAAGAGAAAAGAACACACCACGCCCACCGGCTCGTTGAAGAGCTGGGCGGTGGTGCTCCCACTGTGGTGGTGTGCACCACAGTGGGTTCTCCTGCTCGTCGGGTGCCTCCTCGACGGAGGACCGGCGTATGGGAGGGGAGAACGGGCGAGGAAGGTGGTGGACTGCAGCGTGGCGATTTTTCAGCAGCTGCCGCAGCTGCGTATTGCAGCAACGTCCCTTCTTTTCGTCGCGAGGAAGAGCTGCGGCTTTATAGAGGAGGAGAGCATGGCGGGGAGGCATGGCAGCAGCAGGGAGAGGCGTTGGAGAGTGGCTGCTGCAGGGAGAGGCGCGGGAAGGACAGCAGGGAGAGGCGGGAGTGCTGCATGCGGCTGCGGGAGGAAATTCAGCCGCGGGAAGAAGAAAAACCGTGGGAAGAAGAAAGAAAGATGAAAATAAAATATGGAGAGGGGACTTTTGCAAAGAGACACTTGAAGAAAAATGTAAAAATGCAAGCCATTTATTCCATTCTGTTCTCCTCTCAATTAAATGCATGCATGCAAGCGTTTTTACAAATGCAACTACAGGATTATAATATACATAGTTAATGCTAGAAAATAGCATAAGAAGGCGTTCTTATAGGCGTGTTTTGAGGTGCAAACATCCCTCACTCACTTCTACGCACACTTTACCCACCTCCACACTGGCAGGTCTAGTCCTTTGCTTTGATCCAATTACCCGATTAGCCAGGTCTAGTCCGGCTGGACTTTGAGAGAAAGAAGAGAAGGAAAGAAAGAAAGAGAGAGCGGGGGGATTTTTCCCTCTGTTGTGCTCTCTACACTTAGCCAATTTCAAAGAAAGGCTTTGCCTCGGTATTATTGTGTTGTGCTTGCCTCTCTCCCTTAAGGCACGAAGGAAAGAGAGGAGGCCTTTGCCTCTTCTGAGAAGCTCGGTTCTGCTAGTTCTGAAGCTACTGCTGGTTCATTTGATCTGGTTGATGTGGGTTATTTGATTGGTAATTACTGTTGAGATATTTGAGCTTAACTTCAAAGGGTTAATTGGTGATTTAAATCACCATTTTAGTTGTTCTTTTTGCATTGTGATACTTGATTTCATTTATACATCATTTTGAGTAGTTCTAAATAAAGTTTTGATTATAATTGCTCATATTTCTTGTGATTAGTGAGATTGAATTGTCATTACTTGCTCCCTGTCTTCGACCTCGGACTCTTCTTTGATTCTGAGTTATAAATTCAAATGATTTGAGAGACTTTGTCTTATACTACAGTGCATTTCTTAACAAGTGATGAATTCGCTTAAACATTTTGGCGCCATCGCCGGGGAGCAATGCGCAATTTGATTTCACTGATTACAATTTCTAATACGATCTGATACTAACTTACTCTCTATTTTGTTGTGGTTGTGCGAGGTACATTTGAGAAGATCAATCGCACGACATCCACTCCAGGGGCAGGTAATCTCTTTTCCATCCTCTTAAGCCCCTATTTCTGGAAAGAAGTAGAAAGGGAAATCAATTAGGATCAAACTTGCATTATTTCCTTAGAATTAATCACCCAAGTTGCCTAATTGATTCATTCTAGAGATCCCCTTCCAGATTTATGCACCTAATAGGGACTTAAGGTATCTAGGGCTATTCACCTTCTTGATTGAGCCCTAAGTGCCACATTTGGAAATAACTGATTGGACCAAAAGAGCCAAATTAGGGTTTCCATCTTAGGGTTGAGAAAACACACTTTCTTGAAATAAAGAGAATTGATTTTCCCGCATTGTGTGTCACCTAAACCCTTGCTTGAATTGACCTAATCAAGAGAACCTTAAAAAGAAGGCTCTAATCATCCACTTGAATCCTAAAACTTGGGACTTAATAACCTATTTGTAAATCACCTAGGGTGATTTTACGCTCATTACCCAACTCATCCTTAACCTTAAGGCAGGTTAGGTGAAGTTGATCCACCTGGTGGGTCAACCAACCTTCAAATTAGGTCACAAATCACAATCAACTCTAAAGTTCAAGTGAAATTCTAAGCACCTTAATTCAAGATTAAAAGTTGATAGACTTAAGAGGTCAAGTAATTCATTCCGGTCTACTTGGATCCGTGGTGACAAAGAAGGCCAGGTGGGGGAAACCCTGTAACCCTTGGGGATTCTCTATCGAGTAGGGGTCTTTGCGGGACTATCCCTTCTTGGCTGTCCAAGTATTTATCTGGTGGATGACTTTCTGATTAAGAGGTATCATCCGCCTCAAACCTCCTTAGTCATCCAAAAGTTTTTCGGTGCCTCGATTGGGTCCATCACATATTCTGTCCCTCATCTGGTTCCATAGTGCATGTTCGGGAGGAGGTCCTTAAGACCACCCTTGAGGCCTCCATTAGTTGTTCACTCTCGTCGAGGCCAAGCCTCAACTCACTTGTTTGTGCTACCTCGCGACCAAATCAATATCTCTTTTTATTCATTTGAGCCTAGATCTCATTCATCCATAGCCATTGAACACCAAGCAAAAGAAGAAAACAATCTCCAGAATCAGCTTCAGTGCCTCAACGATCTATTCCAGGCATTCATGAATCCACCGCAGCATCCTATGATGCAAGATCATTACAACCCCACTGCGGTGGCAAATGAACCTAGAGTTCAAATCCCTACTGGAGGACCTGATACTGAACTCAAGCCCAACATGATTCATGCTATCCCTAAATTTCATGGGCTGAACTCTGAGGATCCCTTCCAACTTATCAAACAACTCAAAGACCTGATCTAGACCTTTGGGACAACAGCTCAAGATTGAGACATCCTACTCATGAGGATGTTTTCTTTCTCCCTCATGGACAAGGTTGCCCATAAGTACCAAACCCTAACTCATCTGATCAACACATGGGCTGAACTTCAATCCAAATTTTTGAAGAAGTTTTTCCTATTGGTTAGACAAATGCTTTGAGGCACCATATTACGCACTTTACTCAAAATGCGGGAGACCCACTTCATGAGGCGTGGGATCACTTTCTGGATCTCATGTGAAAATGTCCCCATCATGGAGTTCCTAAATGGGAACATGTCTAGTCTTTTTACCAGGGACTCCGTGACGATATCAAATTATTCGTCAATGAAGCCTGTGGTGGCAACATCATGGGTCAACATGAGGACACCGTGTGGGAGATCCTGGAGAATATGTGTGAGAACTCCATAAATAATGAATCCATGGGCATGTTCGATAAGGCGACTGCCCGTGCATTGATGAACACTCGGGGGGCACATGAAACCCAAGGTCTGTCTGCACCCTTCGATTTGGAGCTAGTGGTCAGTCCCCTGGACATGGTCTCAATTATCGAAAAGAAGGTGGATGAATTGACTCGACACTTGTAGAGAGCTACCTCAGTACAACAAAACTCGTTTGTACAACTGCCCTCTAGTAGGGAGGCTGTGCATAACATCTATCACCACTCTTCCTAGGGGATGGACCCGTATCCACCCTCATCTAATCCTAGTTTTGGAGGACACTCCGGAACTTCTTGTCTTGTTGGGGGAACTCTGAACCCTCATATTCTGACTTCTCTGGGGTGCCTCAGACCTACGAGGACCACAACACCATCCAGAATGATCCATTCTCAAACATTTATAATCCTGGATGGCATAATCATCAAAATTTTGCGTGGTCAGGGAACAATCAAAATCCGAGATCTCAATTCAAGCCCCGACCACAAGCTCCACTCCCATATAAGCCTACTCAGCCTAAGCCCAATCTGAATTATCAATCTGGGTCTACACAGGAAGATCAAATGTCTCTAATCCTTCAAACACTAGCTAACATTCAAAAGAGGAATGCAGCTGTGTAGAAATAACACAAGGATGAGATCACAAAGGTCCATAATCAGCTCGCACAGATGGAGAATTCTTGCCAGTTTGGTGCACTTCCTTCACAACCTCTGTCGAATCCGAATAACGTGCCAAACCAGAGGCACATTATAAACTCGAATCAGGGCCAAGCACATTATGTTTATTAAGCCCCTTCTACTCCATCACTTGACGGGATGGAGGCTTCAACATCATACTCGGGATATCAGCAGCAACCACCACTTCTACCTACTCCAAACTAAAATTAGGCAGGACTAAATTCTGTTACCACTCGTAGTGGAAAGACAACTTAGGATCCACCTTATCAAAGCCACTCTAAGCCTAGTAGTTCAGAGCCCAACCCTAGGTTGGTTGTCCAAGACATCCCTATCCCTGATCCAAAACCTGAACCAATCATAGAGGATCCTACAGAGGTTCCATTTCTTGAGGCCTTGACCAAAGGAAAGAGGAAACCCAAACCTGTGGCACTTGAGGAAGATATGGTCAAGCTCTTTGAGCAAGTCCAGATAAACATCCCCTTGTTGGATGCGTTCCGCCACGTACCGGCATACGCAAGATTTCTGAAGGATTTGTGTACACCTAAGCATAAGCCGCGAACCAAAGATGGGAGCTCGATCGTATTGTTTGAGCAAGTCATCTTGATCATTTTGAGTAAGCTCCCGCAAAAAGCAAAAGATCCTAGCACCCCTTTAATCTCCTGCAAAATTGGTGATTTAGAGTTTGGTCGAGCATTGTTGGATTTAGGAGCCTCCATACACTTGATACCCACATCCTTACTAGACCATTTTGAGGAAACTGAGCTCAAACTTCCAGAGGTGACTTTACAGTTAGCAGATCGATCAATGAAGTCACCTAGAGGAATTCTTGAGGATGTTCTGGTTTGGATTCGTGATTTCTACTTTCCAGTGGACTTTATTGTATTAGATATGGAAACTCCTGAGAACTTGAAGAATACACCAATTATTTTAGGAAGACCATTCCTAGCCACAGCTAGGGCTAATATAAACTGTGAAGAGTGCCAGATCGAATTAAAATTCGGTAATAAAACACTAAAGATTGATATATTCAAGGCCTAGAAAGGAATTAACTGTGGGGCTATTGAGCAAGTTTGCAACATCGATTCTATGATTGAGGACCCACTTCTAGAAGAAAACCTGATTACCCCTGATCCTTAATCCCAAGCAGATCATGCCCCATAAATAAAGGAGTCTAGAACTGATCTAGATTCACCCACAACTCCCACTTTATCTTCTGAGGCCCATCTTGAACCGCCTTCTGCTGCTGATAACCCAGTTATGGAGTTGAAACCTCTTGCTGATCATCTGGTTCTAATCAAACATTTCCTGTGATCATCAATTCCCCACTCACATCTGATCAGGAAACAAAGCTAGTTTCTATTCTCTAGCAACATCGAAGAGCCATTGGTTAGACTCTCAATGATCTGGCTGGTATCAGTCCCTCCTATTGCACACATCGTATCTACATAGAAGAGTGATCACGACCATCCCGAGAGATGTAGAGAAGACAATCCAAATCTGCAGGAGGTCGTGAAAAAGGAGATCATCAAATAGTTAGATGCTAGGATCATCTACTTGATCTCCAATAGCCACTGGGTGAGCCCGATCCAGGTTGTGCCTAAGAAGGCAAGGCTCACCGTTATCATGACTAAATCTGGAGAAACCATCCCAACCCGCATCACAAATTCATGGAGAGTCTGCACTGATTACCAAAGACTGAATGGCTCCACAAAGAAAGATCATTTCCCATTTCCATCTATTGATCATATTCTTGAGAAATTGGCAGGAAATCAATTCTTATGTTTTTTGGATGGTTACTCCAGATATAATCAAGTGGCAATTCATCTAGAGGATCAGGAAAAGACCACCTTTACCTGCCCTTACGGTATTTACGTGTTCTGTAGGATTCCTTTTGGGCTATGCAATGCACCCACCACCTTTCAGCGATGCATGCTAGCCATATTCTTCGACATGGTAGGTAAATACCTTGAAGTATTCATGGATGACTTCTCAGTATTTGGTGAATCTTTTGATGAATGCCTCCTACATCTGGTCCAAATTCTCAAAAGATGCATTGATGTAAACCTAGTGCTCTCCTAGGAAAAGAGCCACTTTATGGTTCCAGAAGGCATCGTCCTAGGACATCTTATTTCTGAGAGAGGTATTCAAGTCGACTAAGCCAAGGAAAATTTGATTTCCAATCTTCCTGTACCTAACTCAATCAAAGATATCAGATCGTTCTTGGGGCACATGGGTTTTTATCGACGATTCATATCTGCTTTTTCCAAGATAGCACACCCCTTGACGAACCTCCTCTCAAAAGACATGCCTTTCGAGATGATGAGTGACTGCATTCACATTGAGATCTTGCGTGACCGAGTCACCCAAGCACCAATCCTAAAATCCCCTCACTGGTCTCAACCCTTTGAGATCATGTGTTATGTGTCTGACTAATCAGTGGGAGTGGTGTTAGGGCAGAAAATAGATGAGAAACCCATGGTCAAATATTATGCCAGTAAGACATTAGACGAGGCTTAACGTAACTACACAATTATGGAGAAAGAGCTGCTGGCTCCTTGGAAAAATTCAGATCATACCTCTTGGGATCCCATGTCATTATATACTCAGATCACACCGTAGTGAGGCACTTAATTTGATGGATCTTGTTGTTGTAAGAATTCGACTTTGAAATTCGCAACAAGGTGGGAAAACAAAATGTGGTAGCTGACCATTTGTCTCACCTTCCTTCTTCAGTCATTGACCCATCTGAACCTATTACCGAGCATTTTCTGGATGAACGTCTGTTGGCCATTAACGGACTTCCCTAGTTTGCTGGCATGGTAAACTACTTGGTTACGAGGAAATTCCCACCAGATTGGGCGACTTCTAGGTGAGACAAGTTGATTTTCGATGCCAAGTACTACATTTGGGAAGAATCATACCTCTTCCATAATGGCAATGATCTGGTCATTCGGAGATGCATTCTTGACAACGAGGTCAATAACGTCATCTCATTCTGTCATGATCAGGCCTGTAGTGGCCATTTCCCTGGTTGAAAAACCACAGCGAAGATCCTCTAGTGTAGGTTCTTTTGGCCCACAATGTTCAAAGACACACAAACTTATTATAGGGCATGCGCTCGTTGTCAGACCTTAGGCAACATGGGCCCATGTGATATGATGCCCTTGAATCCGATCATTGTGTGCGAAATCTATGACACCTAGGGAATTGATTTTATGGGACCCTTTCTAGGATCTAATGCTTAGAATATATCGTACTCATTGTTGATTATGTCTCTAAATGGATCGAAGCCAACCCCACCAGAATAAGTGACCACAAAGTTGTTCTTCAGTTCATTCAAGAGAATCTTTTCCTGATTTGGCCTTCCAAAAGCCATCATCAGCGATGGTGGGTCTCATTTCGTAAATATGCACTTCTAGTCCCTAATTAAAAAGTATGGGGTGTCACATCATATCTCAATTCCTTATCAACCCCAGACTAATAAATTGCTAGAATTGTCAAACTAGGAGATCAAGAAGATCCTTTAGGTCAACGTTCGGCCTGACAGGAAGGATTCATCTACTGACCTTCCAGAAACCTTGTGGGCCTATAGGACCACCCACAAGACCTAATTAGGCATGTCTTCCTTCAGACTCGTGTATGGGAAGGCATGTCACCACCCCATGGAAGTGGAGCATAAAGCCTACCGGGTAGTATGCAACTGCAATCTAGATCTTGTGAAGGCTAGAATCCAACGTCGGTTGCAATTAAGCGAGATCGAGGAACTACACAATGACACGTATGAGAACTCGTGAATCTACAAACAACAGGTGAAAGCTTTCCATGACAGGCACATTTCAAGAAAAACCTTCCATCCTTGTCAGAAAGTATTACTCTTTAATGCCAAACTCAAGCTCTTCCCAGGGAAACTTAGATCTAAATGAATTAGACCATTTCTGGTGAGACAAGTATTTAGAAATGGAGCTGTTGAATCAGTGAACTCAGCCTTGATTCTGAATCTTTTGTCGTGAATAGTTAGAGACTCAAACCATTCATCGAAATTACTGACACAAACTTGGCTGCAGTATCTTTTGATCTCCATTCTCCCTAAGCTTCATTGCACCCAGTTGATGGCATTAAACTTAGCACTTAATGGGAGGCAACCCATCATCTTTTGAAAAACCCAAAACCTTCTTGACTTATCCTTTTGCTGAATTCATATTGCACTTAAAGGTTCATCCATTAGAACAACCGACTCCACCTTTGGTACATGTATCAAAGTTTGAAATTGTTCTCAACAGTCATTTCGACCCGTTCACCACCCACCTGTTCTAATGTATGATCTGGATTGAACTTGAACCCACCTATTTTACAATGGGGACATTGCAAATCGTAGGCGTGGGGGGTATTAAAGTGCAAAACGCTGTGAAATCAATGCATGGAAGGGTTTCATTGAAGAAAAAAGGGGGAGAAAAGAGGAAAGGAGAGGTCATTTTAAGTTGAATGAGAAAAGAGAAGGGAAGGAAAAGAAAATAAAGAAGAAAAAGGAGCAAATAAAAGGAAAAAGAGAGAGTCCTCTGAAACTGAATATGGAACCTACCTAACTTCTAGGTTGGATCGGATGATGAATTAAGACCTGGAAGGCTAAAACTTAGGGAATTAGTGGCGGATACCGACCTTAGGCCTCTTGGATCTTTTCTAGGGTTTAAATGCTCAAGTATTTGTTAAGATCCGGATTAATCCTCATGAGATTGAGGAAAGTGCGAGGTTGATGTAGTAGGTATAAGGATTAGGGATTATTCGGCCTCGTTGCCTGCCCTTTGGTTTGTGGAACTTGGTAACCTAAGCACCCAAAATCACACACTTAGTCTTGTTCAGTGTGCTTAACAAAGAAAAATCTGCCAAAAGTGTTCTGTTTTGAAAATTCATCTCGAGAATCTAGCTTAGGAGCGGCTCGACAACACAAGTTGATTGGATGAGTTTCCGATGTGGAGAGGGGGAAAATTCCCCTCAAATATGTGTAATAACAAATCGTCTCCTCGGTGCTTGTCTCCTAGGATATCTAAATATCTTACTGGGGTCATGTAAGCACCTTGTGCTGGTTCAGGTGCCATGGGTGGGATTATCCTGAAATGTCTATTGCTAGAGCCTGAATTTAGCTACAGAACACCATGGGCGGCATTATCCCAAAGTGTTGAAAGCTAGGGTTCTAGGGGTTTCCATGGGCAGTGCTATCCCAAAGCATCAATTGCCAGGGACCCTTCGAGGATTGATGGTGGGGACAAGGAATCTGATATAGACTGTGTTTAGGGCCAATTTGAGGTTAGATTTAGCGAAATGTAAAAAGAAAAGGGAGAAAACTTTCCAAATGAAAATCCTTCTATCTCTTTCTTACAAAAATGCACTGGCAAATTGAACCTAGACATATTACGTCTATGCACAGGTGCTTTAACCACTGGGGTCAACGAACCTCTGGGCTATTTTTGCGGGCCTTAGAAACCTTCACGGCAAACTTAGGACTAAAGCTGGTCAGGACTGGATTTTGGCTAGTACTTGGGTACCTCTAGGCCTATTATTGGTATTCTGATCTGATTTCTAGAGTTGTAGCTTAGTAAGGTACCTTGACAGTTACATTCAACCTAGAGACTTGGTTTGATCCATAGATGTTTGCTAAGGGGCTAGTAAAAGCTAGGCATGGGGGTATGATGGGAACACCATCATTGGCCATAACTAGCCCATTTTAGTCTAGAATAAAAGATGAAAGCTCCTACATATTCATCTAAGGACTATATCTCCACCTTATTATGTTTTGAGAAGAGAACAAGAAACCAGGGTTAATTCTGTAATTTTAACAGCATATCATGAACACAGAATAACCAAGGGGTTTGGATAGGGGTGAAATAAAGGTAAAATGAGCATTAAAGTCTAATAAGTGGGTCCATGCAAATAGAAACGGGTTTTCAACCATTTCGAGAATTAATAGTAATTCTATCTAATTTCAGACCTACTTAAATAACAGAGGTTCTGATCAAGATAAATTCTATCTAAACCTTCTAAAATTCATATAAAATATTCTATAACATTTGGTACCCTTGATTTGACCATTGGAACCCATTTTGACCTAAAACAGTCTCAGATAGAAAGTTACCCTAATTTGGGTTTCTACGTAAATTACCTATTCAACCTTGGTCAAAACTGAAATCCAACCTCACCATTAGATTCCTTGGGTTTAAATTAGGTTTATACCAAAATTTGGGCCTAATCAGAGTCCATCTTGACCTAGTTTGCATTTTGGTCCAATCTGACTCTCTCTCATCCATGCCCCTAATGAAATAGCGATCATCATTTTCGATAAAAACTTTACCATGAAATAACGTGCCATTGTATTTAATCGCGTGGTAGAAAATCACTTTTCAAAACATTTTAATTCTCAGAATCTAACCACGAAAATAGTTAAGTCATCTCCACAAGAAGGAATTAGCCTATTGAATGTCTTATTTGTTTAGGAATATCATCAGATGTACATACTAATTATTGCAACTCACTTTCTCACATAAGCTCTTAATCTAAATAATTAATCAGGAATGTAGGTGTTTATATGCAAAATCACAACCCAATATTCTGTTAAATAGTGATCTTGGCAATGGATATCAATGGCAATATTAATTTCCAATAAACGAGACCTTATTCGTTGTAATCAACATAACATTCATGAGAAGAATTTGACTTTAAGCAATTTACCTGGAATAGGGGTGTATTCGTGCAAAATTCTTTCAATATATTAATTCAAAAAAATAAAAGAATAGTGAACTTCGCAATGGCATAACCCGTAAATATTAATTGCGAGAAAAACAGAGGATTTCTCCTCTCTCTTCCTCACACATGAAGGAGCGTCGATGGGCTGCTGACGAGCGAGGGAGGTTGAGGAAGTTGAGGTCAATCCAATGGAGGTCGCGACATTGACGAAGATGGTTGGAGGTGTCCAGCTGGCAGAGGAGAAGCTCACCGGCGATAGGTTTCCAATGCACGTGCCTGGGCTGCGAGAGGCACTACCGTGGGCGTGGGCGAGCACATGGTGGTGAGGCAAATCCAATGGAGTCGACGGTGTGGGGAATGAAGGTCGTCGGGGACTGCTGCACAAAGGTCCTCTCACCATTTGTTGGGTTCCTTCAGTGTGCAAAGGAAGATGAAGAAGAAGACAAAGAAGGAGAAGAAGAAGAGGCCGGGTGGTGGCGCGCAGGTGTGCACGGCTGCACGCAGCGCACGCAAGAGCACACTGCTGCTATGTGGTTGAGCACGCACGTAGGTTGGTGCACAGGTGGCATGTCGTCTTGGATGCAGGGGGTGGAGTGGCGTTGTGAAAGGAAGGAGAAAAATAAAGGAGAAGACGATGGTTTTAGGTGGTGGTGCTGGTAGTGGTGGAGGCATGCACGCTGTCACCGTGCATGCTGCAGAGTCGATGAAGGTGCAGTGGGTTGAAGGGAACGATGGAGAACGTCTATGTCACAGTGTATGCCATAGCCACAGTGTATGCCCTCGGTGCACGGTGGAGAAGATTGGAGAGCCTTGCCCCACCAGGGGGAGAAGATCAACCCCCGCTCCATTGGCATCAGACTTTTAAAATCTTTGCGGCCAACTTTTGCAACCACTCGCGGAGATTGCAAGTGGTTGGAATAGAAGTATAAATCCTTCCTGTTAGGCATCAGACGTCCGATAAAACTATCAGACGTCTTAAAATGTTTGGTTGGCAAGGAGTCCACACTGGGGGTTCCAGATGCCCAGATTAGATTCCAGACATCTTAAAATGGGATTTTGGATGTCTGACTGCTACCTTTAAGTGTCTTGCACCTAGCCTGCATCCACCAAATAATTATCCTAACATATCATATGTATTAAGCATAAAATTAGTGTATAAGATGATGTACAGACTATGTTAAATTCCCCCTTAATTCTTAATCAAATATTAACTAGGAATGACTAATTAAAGAGTACTTAGGCTAAATAATGGTCCACAAAAGTGGACTTATCAAATGCCCCCATGCCTAAGTTTTGCTACTCCCTAGCAAAAATGAAAATCAATAGAAGTAATTAGAAGATTTCTTCTTCCCTTATTCCAAAAATTTAGAGATCCAGACTAATGTGAAGGCATAGTAGTGTAGGTAACGGATCCAAGTGAAAATAACCAACTTACATTTGTAGTTCGTACTTATTCCTTGGTAAATATTTCTATCGGGATAGGCAATTACTTCCCTCGGGGATAAAGCAGAAAATAATATGTAAATTTACCTCGGCTTTTTGGTTTAGGTAGAAGAGACTGAGTTTAATGGATACGTATTTGGTGGCACACACTCATCTGGTGCTACATGTAATCTAGTACTACAGACTCTAGATCTCTAGACTATTAAATAAGTCAACTCAGAGAGGCTAAACAATTGTGCTCTCTTGATATTCCTTTGTGCTCACTCTTTTCTTTCTTTTCTTTCTGAGATCACAAATCTCACCAGATTTTGTAAATGTACTCACTATTTGGTGGCCTCACATGGCATTCACACTTCAATTAAAGTCCTAATAACTCTACAACTAAGTTAGTCCTCAGCCAGTATTCGGGCAATCAGAAATACTGAAAGGTAGGTATGAGTCATATTTGATGCCTCAAAAACAACATCACGAAGATAAACTTGGACTCTTTTCTTTTTCTTTTCTCTCTCTCTTTTCTTTTTTTTTTCTCTTTTTTTTCCTAAATATAATTGTTTCTTCTTTTTCTTTTTTCTTTTTCTTTCTTTATAAATCAACATAACATGACGTAGACTTTTATTTATGAGGCATTATTAGGGATGATGATGGTCAAGAGGATATTGTGTGCCTTATTTGGTGGAAGTGCCTACTCTCGACACCAGGAAGGAATGGATAGGACAAGCGTATTGCTGACCTTTGACACTATTACCCTCCTTCAACCGAGGACTCTTTGAAGGATGGACATAACCATCCACCATAGTCATAGCTTTATCAAGACTCAGTCTCTGTGTCTCAACCTTATTTGGTGACTCTCAGGAATTCACACAATGTACACACACAGGAACAGAGAGCGAAAACTATGCCTAACTCTGAGGTATCATCATCTAATTGTCGAAAACTTAAGAGTCCTTGCACTGGACTTAT
Organism: Thalassia testudinum; assembly: GCA_037157565.1. Taxonomy (NCBI): domain Eukaryota; kingdom Viridiplantae; phylum Streptophyta; class Magnoliopsida; order Alismatales; family Hydrocharitaceae; genus Thalassia; species Thalassia testudinum. The sequence continues at coordinate 1,325,164 of JAZHRO010000073.1, read as the reverse complement.
GCACCAGTAATCTCTCTACTTTCTTCTCACAAATATGAGGTGGATCTACTAGAAGATAGTAAGTCTGACTCCCTATTAACTGTCCAAGGGTTTTTAGTAGACTAAAAATGCTTATTAGTTTTCTTCAAGGATCCATTCCCCAGTCTACGTGCAAGTGAAGTAAACGTATTGGATTGTAAACTTAAGAAATAATTCAAGAAGAAAAATCTTCAATGACACTTTCATGACAAAGATGTTTGCTAGGGCCTAACCAATTTAGCTCAATTTTTTTTTCTTTTTTTTATGTTAATGCACTTAACCTAAATGCATGAATACTGCCTAAAATGCAAAATGCACCCCCCATGCCTAAATCCTACAATGTCCTCATTGTAAAATGAAAACAGGGGAAGAAAGGAAGGAAATCACCTGAAGATGGTGTTATTCTGGATGCTGAGTTGCCTCCCAACAAGCGCTGCATTTTTTGTCAGCAGCCAGACTTATAGGGAACCTGTAAGTCTAGTTCCAGATAGAAAAAGGTAGGCCCTAAAAATATGCGTAACAGCGCGGGCCTAGAAAACAGGTAGCCACGGATGTTGATGAGCTGATGATGCAGCGTGATTCCAAATGCTCGCCAAAAAATATGAAAATAGAGAACCTCGTAGGTTACCTGGGGGGTCTAGGGATAACAAAAGGAATATGAAAAGGGACCTCCCGAAACAAAATAAGTAGAGGATAATAAGGATCCTCCTAAGTAGGATGGGTTTTAAAAGATATAAACATTATTATTTCACACCCTTGAATGGCGAGACTAAAAGTACAAGCATCAATCCACACTCGCCATTCTACCCGAGGATGTACTGGCCTGATATGTTCTCTAGAAAGAATGTAAATGAGTAGAGACCTAAGTCGAGGATTAGGTAAGGAATCTACTGGTTGCTTGAGTGATTGGGTGGTAATTATTAAGTCCAAAGAGGGCTTAGGCTGCTTAGGTTCCATTCCCAATAAGAATTCAAAATTCACATCCTTACCTAGCTTCATTATTTTATGAACCTCCAACTACTCCTCTACAATAGATGAATCATGAATAGAATTCAATATCTCATTAGTAGACTCATGATCATCATGCTTTGATGACAGTTGGGTTTCTTTGGAAGTAGCAAGATCAGAATTATCAGCAAATCCATCCCCGGGTTCCTTCTTGTTAATTACATCCTTTGTGGGGACTTTGTGTGCTACTTCATTATCCTTAATATCTTTAGGAGGATTATCATTTTTAATGTTATGGCAAAAGCTTATATCATTGAATTCGTTGTTCTTCTTGGGGTATAAATCCTCAATTGATGTATATTGTCCCTGAGAGTCTCCCCTAGGCTTCTCACTATTGTGTTTGTCCTCCAATATCAACTTGTGGTTTTGAGGAGGATGACTCTCAAAATCGAAAGAAGGGAGGAATCCGGATTTCACCAAATTATTTATATCCTTAGGGGGCAAGTCCTGAAATAACACATAATCCCTCTGTGATTCACTTCAGATTTTCAGTCTGGATTCCTCCATTGGGTCATCCTCGTCCTCTGAAATAGACTCTTTATGTCCCTAAGACCAAAATTGATCCAATTCATCCTCCATTCCCTTAGGGTCACCTTCATTGGGTGCATTTAAATCCTCAGGATGCTAAATGGTAAGTGTTGATTCCCTAAGTGAGGATTAGGCTCACTAAGGGTAGAATGGGATTCCACCAGATAATTAATAAGGGAAGTGATATGAACAGTACGACCTTGACCCGGGTTATCAGAGGTAAGGAAAATACTGTCATTAGGGTCAAGGTCCTCAAGAGGTACCATCTTCCCTTTCTTTTGACTCCAATATAACTCGGGTGGATAATTACTAAGATCGGTCTCCTCTAGTGGCCATGTCTCATTGGGAGAGTCTAAGTGATAGCCACTTAAAATAGGATCCCTATTGTCAATGGTTTCCTCAGAATTATTTTCATGATCATGGTCATATGGGTAGGGATCAGAATTACTAGGGAGAGCGTAGCTAAGCTGTCTAATTTCTTTGTTTAATTGTTGACTATTCCTCAACATCTCTCCAATAGATTCCATCATTTCCTTTTGTTGTTTTTCCATTTCTATCATAAAAGAGGAGAGGCTACTACTATCAGATTGGGGAGGATAGTCAATCTTAGGCTCTGGTTGCCTAGGGGTATTGGTCCAACCTTGATACGAAAAATCATGAAGGGTGGGAGGGTTGGATGTTTGCATAGTAGTAGGGATTCTAGGGTTGGAAAATCCCGCTCCTAGGCTCTGCTCAAAAGTGGGAGTTATCGGGCCAGTATTCCCAGGATAGGAATATGAATGATCCCATGAATTGTCAATGTACCCATCAAAGGATGGGTACGCTCGGGGCATGGGATCTTAGTTAAAAGATGGGAAGTATTGACTCTGATAATCTAAATGATATGAGTAAGGGTAATCCATTTCTTTAAGCCAAACAGGTTTAACTCTCTTAGGATTTAGAAGAAATCAGAACATAAGCAGAAACTTCCTAGAGAGTTCTACCACTGTCAAAACAAATGCAAATACATTAGGATCTGTTTTTAGTAGATTCTAGGTCTTAGGTGTTCAGTTGGTGGCCAAACAAGTTTTGCAAGAATTATGCTTCCTAGGTTGACCTTCGTTGGTGCCTACAACCTACTCGCAAGGGATGGAAGTCTTGAATCGAGTCCACGCACGAGGAACCGAAGTAACTTGGTGGATAGGCTTGTTGATTTTCAACTAACTTCCCCTGTGATGCAAAGAGGAGAGGTAGAAATTTATCTAGTGACCTTATGTGTGAGGTGCACAGTGTCTTAGGTGTGCAATCATACATTCGGGTTTTGAGTTTTGAAATCTCGCAAACAAGATCCTTTTGAACACAATTTTAAGTCACAGATTTTAAGGTCCAACCTCTTAGCAGTCTCAATTTTTAAAGTGACTACTGAATTAATTCGATTCAAGCACTTTAGTGGTCTTAGATTTAGGTTCAATGTTGATGTATGACAAGTAATTGATGCTCAAGAAAAAGACGTACCTTACTCCAGCTTTCTTCAATGTAGGATGTTTTCAATGCAAAAAGAAAAGCTAGATGCTGCTCATTCAATCCTAGATGGTTGCCATATAGATATGCAACATCTAGCAGGAAGTTCGAATATATATATATTTTAATAATAAGAAGCAAATAAACCTAATCTAACTAACTAACCAACATGCAGTTCAAACAATTCGAATAATCCTATAATCTAAATAAAATGGGAACACACTCTCAAAAATACACTCCTGCATACAAGAGCGATAATAAACAAATAAACACTAGGAACACATTCCCAAAAATGCCCAACAAGGGTCCAAAAGACAGAAATTAAGTTCTAATGTCTATCTAAACTAAATTTAAACTAAGATCTAATGACTAAATTAGACAAAGGCTCCTCTGTATGCCTACGTGCATGGGATCAAGGCCACAAGCACCCGTTGTTGGCCTCCAGGTGGCGTCAAGGTCCACCAAAACGATTACCTCCGTCGTGTGCGCTCGCCGCGTTCGTTGCATGTTTTTGCATAGAAGAAGATCCACAGTTAGTAATTCAGAAAAGCTTTCAAAACAGCATAAAAATAACATAAAATTCCCAAAAAAATTAATAGGCGTGTTTCCTCCCAGGCAATGGCGCCATTTGAAATAGGGATCTTTGTTTTCGATAAAAACTTTAGCATGAAATGATGTGTCGTTGTAATTAATCGCATGGTAGAAAATCGCTTTTCAAAACATTTTAATTCTTAGAATCTAACCACGAAAATAGTTAGGTCATCTCCACAAGGAAAAATTAGCCTATTGAATGTCTTATTTGTTCAGGAATATCATCAGATGTACATACTAATTATTGCAACTCACTTTCTCACATAAACTCTTAATCTAAATAATTAATCAGGAATGTAGGTGTTTATATGCAAAATCACCACAACCTAATATTCTGTTAAATAGTGATCTTGGCAATGGATATCAATGGCAATATTAATTTCCAATAAACGAGACCTTGTTCGTTGTAATCAACATAACATTCATGAGAAGAATCTGACTTTAAGCAATTTACCTGGAATAGGGGGTATTCGTGCAAAATTCTTTCAATATATTAATTCAGAAAAATAAAAGAATAGTGAACTTCGCAATGGCATAACCTATAAATATTAATTGCGAGAAAAATAGAGAATTTCTTCTCTATCTTCCTCGTTTGTGTAGAAGGAGCATTGACAGGCTGTTGACGAACGAGGGAGGTTGACGAAGACGAGATTGATCCGATGGAGGTTGCGATGTCGACGGAGATGGCCGGAGGTGGCTGATCGATGGAGGAGAAGCTCGCCGATGGCAGGTTTCCAACACACGTGCGTGGACTGCGGAGGTGCTGTTACAGGCGTGGGCGAGCACGTGGCGGTGAGGCGAATCCAATGGAGTTGATGGCATGGGGAGCGAAGGTCGTCGGGTACTGCTGTGCGGAGGTCCTCTCCCCGTTTGTTGGGTTCCTTTAGTGTGCAAAGGAAGATGAAGAAAAAGATGAATGTTAAACGAGAATCTACGCTAACGTGTTTGGTTTTGGAAAACCCGTCGTTGTAGTTCGAAAGCGAAGGATTCGTGTTCAACAAATAAAATTTATACCGAAATAAGAATTCCGGGTCGAACTCAGGGAGGCTACGTTGATCTATATTCGCAATTATGTTTTTTTAGGATTTTTGATAAACAAGGCGAAATAATTACAATGGAGCTATCAAATTGAGAGAGAGAGAGAGAAAGAGAGAAAGAGAACATGCATTCAATATTTCAATTGTTTATACAAGCAAACGAAATGAAAGTTACACTAGAAAGCGGGGAATCAATTACACTATAAAGCAGGAAAATTCTACACTAGAAAAGCTGTAAATAAGAATGGGAGAGAGAAGTTATCCTCCTCGACGGTCGCTTGGAGGACGAGCCGGACGGGACGACGCCTGGACGAAGGAGAACGAGGCGGGACGAAGGAGGACGAAGCAGAAGAATGGGAACGAAGCAGCACGCCATCGTCGTCGCGGGATCCACTTCCGAAGGGGGACGAAAATTTGGACTTTATCTCGCGAGAAGCATCCCGGGTGTGGGACAAGCTTCTCTTGAGCTTTGGAGAGGTAGAGAGGAGAAGGAAGGGATGAAAATTTCATATGGAGGGGGTCTCCTTTTATAGTTGCAAGGAGTGGGGGCAAAATGGACATTACATCTTCAAAATAATAAATAAGGGGTCTTTAGTGACGGATAAAACCGTCGCTAAAGCCCCGCCGTCGCCGTCGCCGCCGCGCCCACGCGCGCCCGCTCGGCTGGCCTGCGTGCATAACGCATACGCACGTCCGCGTCGTCTCAGCCGTCCGATCGCGAGATCGGACGGCTTAGATCGCGTCCGCGCCCGCTGCGTAGCGCGCCCGCCCGCGTGCGATCGAGCGTCCACCAGAGCGTCCAATTGCGCGTCGGCGCTATCGGGCGCGCGCGGCCATTGGATCTTCATCCGACGCTCGTGCGCGCCCGCTCGCCCGCGCCTTCCACCCCCTCACCGCGGCTCGAACCCGTGACCTCCGCTTCGCCCGCAGCTGCGTCGCTGCTGCGCTACGCGGGCGAAATGGTCGCGCGGGCGTTTTTAAACGCGAGCGACCGCAGCCGTTGGATCGAGATCCAACGGCGGAGAGGAGACGGTGCGCGGTCTTCACAGGACTCCTGCGGCCGATTGGGCGGCTGGGATGGCGCCACGTGGCGCCATCTTGGCCGTCCATCTTCTGGAAGTTGTAGATGGTGCCACAGATGTCGGATTGACTCGATTTTTGTGTCGTTCGGCTGCGATCGTCGATCCGAATTCATCCGTGTGGTCGGATTTTCCATCTGAAGTGCGGATTTACACCATCCTGGCCCTTGATCTTCTAGGGTTCCCCGATCTCTATCTGATGCTACGGATGCCTGATTAGGGCGATCTTGGAGTCGTTGAACTCCAATCATCGCCCTGATCATATCCATACGGTTGGATCTTTGATCCGAGGCCCCGATAAAATATTTGCCCTGTCCAAGCACATAAAAGGAGACAATTAACCTCCATTTTATTCAAGCTACTCTAAATGCAAGATGATGCATGTAATGCAATATTTATATCATGAAATGCAATCCTATGCTTAAGAACATGCATAAATAGACATTTTAAGTAGTGTAAATGTGTTTACATCATACCCCCATGCCTATCTTTTGCTAGTCCCTAGCAAAAACTATATGCTATTTATAAAAGAATTGGGTTAGATTATTTGGACCTGAGTTATTTTCAATCGTTAAGAAATTGTCTACTTAAGAACTGAACTTTCAAAGACACAACAGTGCCCGGGTATCAGCCAAAATGCAAACCGCCTCAAGCCTCGCCTTATTCAAAGAAAAATTTCTTTTTCTGTTTTTACTCTCTTTTTTTTTTTTTTTTTTTTGGATTTTCAAATTTTAGGGTTTAAGAGTGGCTTTCTACGGCCATTCAACTCACCCAAGATTTGATGAGAACCCTAAGTTTTAAGCATCTTATTGTGATTGTGATAGACTCGTTGGCCGGCAATTAAAACGGACTTCGGATTTCTACGCCTCTAGGTGACCTCAAAAAGAATTCTGCCTAAAGGTGTATCTTTACAACCGGTAGCTTTCTCCCTACTTTTATTTTTTTAAACGGGGTCAACACAAGGGTGAATCCAGTGTATATCTCCCCGGTTTATTCTACTTCTCCGCTTCTTCCTAAGTGTTTTGGGAATTTTTAGTGCATTTTCTGAGCTGGGTTCTGGACAACCGGTCGATGAGCTGTTACCACCGACAACTTGCCAGCCATACTCGTGCGGCGAAGTGTGGCTTATTTCTTTTTGTTCTTTTCTCTTTTTTGATTTTTTTTTTTTTTAAGTAGGTGGCTTCCCTGGTCTAAGATTTACCTAAAGGCAGCAAAAAGAGAAAGGTCAGTGACTGGGCTCTGGACAACCTACCTATGGGCTGTTACCCACGATAACTTGCCAGCCATATCACCCTAGAAGGTTCATTAGCTACCCAATTTCCGTTAAAATCGCCAAACAACGAGTCTGTGCAAAGAAAGTGTGTAGATGCTTAAGACTCAAAATTCCCTCACATCAGAGGGCGGGTTGATAAGTCGTGTACTTATCACCCAAACTTATTTACTCCAATTAAAATAAAATTCAAGTTGGCGAGAACTCGAAAAACAAATCCACATTTTAGTGGATATACGGGCTGATTAAGTCCAAAGACCTGAAGGGTCTTTGTGTTCAGAACATAATATAGTATTTCTTAAGATCGAAAATTTTCTTAAACCCAAATTCTCTTTCCTAATTTTGATTTTTTTTTTTTTTAAAAAAAAAAAAATAAAAAAAATAAAACAAATCTACGAAGCTGACGAATGAATTCAAAGATAAATATCCATCCCCCCATGCCTATCTAATGCAATGTCCTCATTGTATTAAAAAGACATAAAACAGAGTGGAAAAGCGTAGAAAGCACCTGAATTGCGTGGATATTGGGTCCGCTCCGAGATGAAAATGAAAAAGAACTGTATATGTGCTGAGTTTAGTGCCTTCAGCTAGGCACACTATACAAAGAAAAGAAATGAAGAATTCACATGTGCAGGTCAGAATTAGAATAAACAGAAGAATCCTCTGACCTGTCAGCAGAGGTCCACAGATGTGGACCAGATTGTGGTGCAGACCCACACCCCATAATCGAGAATATCTTAGGTTCTGGATAAAAATTACCCAAAACCTAAAATCAGAATGCAAGCGGGGTCGGGCCTGCGATTTGTGAGGATGCAACCCAAGGCCAAAATGTCGGGTTACAGAGAATTGAAGCTCAAAAGGATAATCGTTAAATGTGTGCTTGAGTTTGACATCCTCGAAACAACTGTCGTAAGGGTTCTGATTTGATGGTTTCAGTTTAAAAGGAACCCTTCGACTCAATCTTCCATTTCCTCCAAAATTGACTTCCCAAATCAGAACTTCCCCGCTCCTATCCTCCTCATTAAGTGTATCAAATTCCAGGACATCTTGTATATTCATCACCTCGTCTGGAATCTCCAAGTGTAAATGATGTGGCAGAATCAAAATTGACTTGGGTCTAATTATCTCAGAATTAAAATCATCAATAAGCTCAACAGGGTGTAACTGATAATCAGGGCATTGAATTGATTCCTCCAGAAAATGCGATTCTGGATCTGTATCGTGTGCCCTAATAAGATCAGTTTCCTTAGTTATTGGGCTATCAAATGATCTATCAGATTCCTCAGGCCCAATCGTCTCACAAAAATCGTGATTTGAAAACTCGTGTGAGACTTCGCAACTTGAATCTTCACCATCAAAGAAATCAGGATCCGTATCAATGTATGTCCCAAAATCAGTTGTCACTTTGTGTTCCCAGGAGACATACGTTTTCTCGTAACCCGGCTCAGGGATCTCAGGTGAAGAAATCAGATCATCCTTAATTGGTTGTTTTAATTCAATCTGGTCAGCTTCGTAACACGTGTCCCCCCCAACAGGTGCCTGAGCGGGTTCTGTCATTGGCTTTCCTGAAGAGAGTTCATCCTGGGAATTATTCCAAGATTGAATCAAAGCAACCACGAATCTCATCCTCAATTTCGCTAATTTCCCAAGTAGAAACTCACCCGGGTTCTTATCCTTAACATCCTGGAGCCAATCCAACAAAGACTTGTTTAAATCATCAATCATTTCAATCAGGGGCTCCAATCTCTCAATGCAAGGTATTGGCTGAACTTCTAAAGATTGAATGATATTCCTCAAGTTAGCCAGAACCTTATCTTGAACCTGATTAACCTGAACCAAATGAGTTGGTTCAGGGTTGGGCGGGTTTGACATCAATGTAGAGGAATTAACGAATTGAGATTCGTTATACCCATCCTGATAATAGGTCATTTCAGATTGTTCAAAAGATGGAGATGACCTAAAGGCAGTGAAATCAGAGGATGGGTAAGGATCAGTGTATCCTTCTTGATTGTAGATCGCATTAGGTTGTTCATGAAAGGAGGAGATCTATAATCGATGCAACTCTGAGAAGGATAGAATTGAGAATCAAAGTGTTCAGGGTTAGACCCTAAACACGGGGGTCCGGAATTGTATCCCCAATCCGAATTATCCCAACTAACTGATGGTCGATTACAATACGAGTTGGGATAATCGTCATGTTGAGGATAATTTACAACAGGAGGGAAAGAGCGGGAATGCGTGAAATATGTGGAAGGATTCATGAGACACGGGAGGAAGAAAGGTGCCCTGCAATACAAACAATCAAACCTGTCCTTAAATGGGTTAGCCTACAGACCTACAGACTCTCAAAACCCGTCTTGAGATAAAGGAACGATTTGATCTACTTCTGTCTGTTCAATCCAACCAGTTAGAAGGAGGGACTGGGGAGAAGGTTCTTCCTTCGGCTTGCGCCTCCGGTTCCTAGTGTACCCCCCAGCCGCGATCGTTTGACTCTGCTCCCCTAGCTAGACATCAGATTGAACAGTAGAAACAGACTAATCGAAAATAATCTCGTTCTGAGTTCTGAAGAGCGAGTCCAATCCTTAAGGCCAACGTCTACTCTATTTTATTTAGGGCTAGGTTTGAATGTGCTTTGGAATGTGATGGGCCCTTTAAATGGGTTGTGCCCTTAATGATTGATTGCTTTGTGTGTGCGTGCACAACCAGTGGTTTTCAAGCAAGATTATTTTTGATGTGATGAATTTTAAGGTTCAAATCTTGCTTAGTAGCTTTTAGGATTCAACTTTAGGTGTTTTCAATCAAGTTTCATTGGCACACCAGGTTTTGCAAGCACAGGTGAAGATATTTTCCTTTAAAGTTTAAAAAGAATGTGGAGTGCCTGGTAGATCCCTAAGAGTTGAACCTAATTGGCAGCTACTAGATGAGTTGATTTTATTTGAAGTGGTGCGGCCCAAACAACTCAAACAACTGGCCTGATGCACCACCTAATTAGGCACACAAATGATTACCTAATCTGATTTCTTACTCAATTATGTGTTTGGATGTGTGTACCGGCTCCTAAGATTGGTTTACCGGTTGAGTTAGAAAATCAGATGAGGTTGTGTACCTCTGTGAGATTTTTTTATTTTTTTCTTTTTTTAATGTGGGGGTTGGAGTGAGTATGGATGTCAAACAACAAACAATCTAACCTTAGAGTTTATAAGAACACCTAGGTTGATTGATGTTTGAATTATTATGTGATGAGATGAAATCTAATGGGTGGGAGGTGGGGGGTAACTTACAAAACCTTCCACAGCACTTTACTCCGATCTACCGCTTTTGCCTGTCTCGAAAGAGTACCTGCAATTACAATAAGAAAGGAGAAAAGTGAGGTAAATGATTTGTAAGTTACAAAATGCGAAGAGAAATCAAAGAGCGTTGCCTCCCCGGCAACGGCGCCAAAATGTTGGACGAGAATCTACGCTAACGTGTTTGGTTTTGGAAAACCCGTCGTTGTAGTTCGAAAGCGAAGGATTCGTGTTCAACAAATAAAATTTATACCGAAATAAGAATTCCGGGTCGAACTCAGGGAGGCTACGTTGATCTATATTCGCAATTATGTTTTTTTAGGATTTTTGATAAACAAGGCGAAATAATTACAATGGAGCTATCAAATTGAGAGAGAGAGAGAGAAAGAGAGAAAGAGAACATGCATTCAATATTTCAATTGTTTATACAAGCAAACGAAATGAAAGTTACACTAGAAAGCGGGGAATCAATTACACTATAAAGCAGGAAAATTCTACACTAGAAAAACTGTAAATAAGAATGGGAGAGAGAAGTTATCCTCCTCGACGGTCGCTTGGAGGACGAGCCGGACGGGACGACGCCTGGACGAAGGAGAACGAGGCGGGACGAAGGAGGACGAAGCAGAAGAACGGGAACGAAGCAGCACGCCGTCGTCGTCGTGGGATCCACTTCCGAAGGAGGACGAAAATTTGGACTTTATCTCGCGAGAAGCATCCCGGGTGTGGGACAAGCTTCTCTTGAGCTTTGGAGAGGTAGAGAGGAGAAGGAAGGGATGAAAATTTCGTATGGAGGGGGTCTCCTTTTATAGTTGCAAGGAGTGGGGGCAAAATGGACATTACATCTTCAAAATAATAAATAAGGGGTCTTTAGTGACGAATAAAACCGTCGCTAAAGCCCCACCGTCGCCGTCGCCGCCGCGCCCACGCGCGCCCGCTCGGCTGGCCTGCGCGCATAACGCATACGCACGTCCGCGTCGTCTCAGCCGTCCGATCACGAGATCGGACGGCTTAGATCGCGTCCGCGCCCGCTGTGTAGCGCGCCCGCTCGCCCGCGCGTTCCACCCCTTCACCGCGGCTCGAACCCGCGACCTCCGCTTCGCCCGCAGCTGCGTCGCCGCTGCGCTACGCGGGCGAAATGGTCGCGCGGGCGTTTTTAAACGCGAGCGACCGCAGCCGTTGGATCGAGATCCAACGGCGGAGAGGAGACGGTGCGCGGTCTTCACAGGACTCCTGCGGCCGATTGGGCGGCTGGGATGGCGCCACGTGGTGCCATCTTGGCCGTCCATCTTCTGGAAGTTGTAGATGGTGCCACAGATGTCGGATTGACTCGATTTTTGTGTCGTTCGGCTGCGATCGTCGATCCGAATTCATCCGTGTGGTCGGATTTTCCATCTGAAGTGCGGATTTACACCATCCTGGCCCTTGATCTTCTAGGGTTCCCCGGTCTCTATCTGATGCTACGGATGCCTGATTAGGGCGATCTTGGAGTCGTTGAACTCCAATCATCGCCCTGATCATATCCATACGGTTGGATCTTTGATCCGAGGCCCCGATAAAATATTTGCCCTGTCCAAGCACATAAAAGGAGACAATTAACCTCCATTTTATTCAAGCTACTCTAAATGCAAGATGATGCATGTAATGCAATATTTATATCATGAAATGCAATCCTATGCTTAAGAACATGCATAAATAGACATTTTAAGTAGTGTAAATGTGTTTACATCAACGAAGAAGGAGAAGAAGAGGAAGAGGCCGGGCGGTGGCGCGTAGGTGTGCACGGGTGCGCGCAGCGCGGGCAAGAGCACGCTGCTACTATGCGGTTGAGCACGTGCGTAGGCTGGTGCGCAGGTGGTGTGTCATCTTGGATGTAGGGGGTGGAGTGGCATTGTGAAAGGAAGGAGGAAAATAAAGGAGAAGACGATGGTTTTAGGCGGTGGTGCTGGTAGTGGTGGAGGCATGCATGCTGTCACCGTGCATGCCGCAGAGTCGATGAAGGCATGGTGGGTTGAAGGGAACGGTGGAGAACGCCTATGCCATAGTGTACTCCATGGCCACAGTGTATGCCCTTGGTGCACAGTGAAGAAGATTGGAGAGCTTGGCCCTGCCAAGGGGAGAAGATCTTCCCTCGCTCCGTTGGCATCAGACTTTTAAAATCTCTGCAGCCGACTTCTGCAACCACTCGTGGAGATTGCAAGTGGTTGGAACAGAAGGATATGTCTTGTCAGTTAGGCATCAAACATCCGATAAAACTATCAGACATCTCAAAATGTTTGGTTGGCAAGGAGTCCACACTGGAGGTTCCAGACGTCTAGATTAGATTCTAGATGTCTTAAAATGGGATTTTGGATGTCTGACTGCTACCTTTAAGTGTCTTGCACATAGCCTGCATCCACCAAATAATTATCATAACATATCATATTTATTAAGCATAAAATTGGTGCATAAGATGATATACAGACTATGTTAAATTCCCCATTAATTCCTAATCAAATATTAACTAGGAATGACTAATTAAAGTGTACTTAGGCCAAATAATGGTCCACAAAAGTGGACTTATCACCTAACTTTCGAAATCTTTACAAAGAGCCCCCTAACATCTTTTCATTTTCTGCAAATGGGTCCCCACTACCATGGCAGGTGTGAACCCATGAACTCGAGCTTCCAATCATAGATTCCTCAATGATTGCTTGACCAATCCCTTTGAAATTTAGAAGGGAGGATCCTGAGGAAGTCCTAATCCATCTAAACCTAATTCTAGACTCCAAATCTCCTCAACAAACCCGTGCGAATCCTTGATTTTCAAGGATCTTCTTCCTGAAAATTTGAGCCTCGATGAGAAGCTCATCATGGTCTCTAATTATCCCTAATTAACTAGTCTTCCTAGTTAATTAGCTAGGAATATGTAAATATATGGGATAATGATTAAATAAGGGATAAAATATTAAAGGAACTTAAAATATGTTAAAAATTCTGTATTATTATCCAATTAATATTATTAATAATTTAATTAATAAATGAACTCGAAATATTATCAATAATTTATCTAATTAATGTGTTAACTAACTTAAGTATAATTTATACCTAAGTATGTAATAACTTAAGTAACCTTACTTAATTAAATAATTAAGCTAAAAAAGTCAAAAATGTAAATCCAAGGTTTAAATATAATAATTGTATTATTTATAATCATATATGAAAAGTTGAAAAAGATTTAAATTAAAATAAACCTTGAAAACCTTAGTTTACATTTTAGTCCTTAAGTTTTATTTCAATCGAGTCCTTATTCTTCACCTAGGCCCTTAGTTTTCATTACAAGTAAGTCCTTGAAAGCATCTTCTTCTTCTTCATTCCTTCTTCAGCCTCTTCGACGGCTGACGGCAGGAGGTGCGTACACCCATCAATCACCGTAAATTTGACGTCCTCCCTTCCCTTCCAAGCTTCTGGAGCTTGTGCTCACCATCCTTTTTTCACCCATCGGTCTAGATGAAGCTGCAATCTTATCTTAGGCTTGAAGTTAACCTCACTGGCGTTGGAGAAGACGCCGGTGGTTACTTTAGTCCTAGACCTTTCTCCGTCCAGATACATCCTCCTCAGCCGCCGCAACCTATAAATACCCCTCCACCCCCTCGATTTCAGGTAGTTAGCTCCCTTCCTTCTCCTTCCACTGAGCTAGCAGATAGGCTATTCACTCCAAAATCCGGCGACCTTCATTCGCTTCCTCCGTCTTCCTCCATTCATCTTCACTCGCTCTGGATCTCCGTTGACGTCTGCTGAGTCTTTTGACGTAGTGTCGACACTGGATTTCCTCTGCTACGCCTCGCATACACCTGCTAGACTTCTTTCCCTGCCCCTCTGATTTCCTCCTCCATTAAGGACCTTCGATGTAGATCTTCTGGTCCCTTCGTGCAGGTAATAGTAGGATTAGGTTAAGGTTAGAGTAGTGTATCTTAGTTAAGTAGATTAGGTAGTTAGATTAAATTTTCAAATTGTATGTTGTCTTCCTTAGCTCTGGTGAGCTCTTTGAGCTCGTCTGAGCCACTCTTTCATCATTTTTTTGCACTGTTCACCTTCCTCACTTCATTATGAATTCATAGCACTTCTTTTCCCTTACTATTAGCAGCTGATCCACCTAAGTCACTCCACCTACACCGGCGACCTCCACTGTCCATGGTGGAGGTCTCTGAGGTTAAAACACATGCACTGGGGCCCTCCATCATCTCTTCATAACTTAAGTGCCCCTATCTTCACTTTAATTTGAGTAGTAATCACTTATATAACAAACGCCTAAATTTCATACACCCTCCTGAGCTAGCTGTCAATGGCGGCTCAGGAGGAGTTCCTCCAGCTATTAACCACCTGTATTTCATCGCCACCTCCTACTGACTTGTTCTCTCCACTCAATTGAGTAAGAGAACATGTCTTGAGTTCAAGTGAACTCAGAGTATGATCAATGCCAATTCATTGCATATCTTCTAGTTTAATTGTTAGTTGAATGAATTACTGATTTCTTGAGGTTCCTTGTGACCTCAGGAGACCTTTTAGATCTTCTTTGGCCTGTTTTGACAACTTTTACACTATTTAGCCTTTTTCTGGACACACCGGAGCTCCAGCAAGCTTCGGTGAGTCAAAAACACTCTTTAGCCTAAGGAACTTCTTAAGAAGCTCCAGATTGCTTATTTGAGGACTCGGGATTTTATTTTGATGGTTATTTTGGTGATTGGAAGTGTGGAGCTAGATTTAGATTATTGTCTTCTCCAACTCTGGCGGAGTTGGAGAGGTGTATCCGTTACGGTTTAGAATGTTTTGAGAGGTTCAGAAGCAAGAGTGAGGATCATAGAATTCATCCTAACCCTCTGATTTCTCAGAAGATCTTTAGTTTGTTCTGTCGAACAAACCCATCTTAGATCTCAGGCAACTGACCTGAAACTAAAGATTTCTTAGGTGAAATTCCTTTTTGATACCCCAAACATATTTCTAAGATCAAACAGAAATGATTTGAAGTGTTTAATTCATCTGATATTGTTCAATATAGAAAGTGAAATCTCAAGGTTCAGCGGTCAACCATAGGTCTGATCTGTTGATTTAAGATTCAGTTAGAGGAATTGATGAGTTCAATTTATTCCTGGGATGATTTTAAATAGATCAAATTCAATTGAGATGAATTTTGATTAGCTTTGTAGAAGAATTAGATTGCTGTACAGTTTGGGTTATTTTTGAACCCAAACTGATGTCAGTGTGTTTCTGATGAAATTCAAATGAAAAATCTGTATAGATAGATCCTTAACAACCTTTAGAGGTTGTTTGAGTTGATGAAATTGATCTTTAACTTTCTGTTAGGCTAGACAGAGTGAAAAATGGAGCTCTGAAGCTCCTTAGCGAAGAGCTCAAGCTTCTTTGCTTTTTTGAAGCTCTTTTGAGTCTTTTCCCTTCCTTAGTAGGTGTGGAAACACCTACTGAATTGTTCAGCACCTCGTATGAGGTCAAAGAACTATTCTGCAGGTCCTTAGACTTGAAGAACTGCACTGCAGGCTAGAATGGCCATGGTGATCCTGCCTTTTCGCCCTTCAAATCGAGAGCAAGACTTTTCCTAAGTATTAAATTGATACTTGATTGCATAGCAAAAATACACTAGTAATTATGCCATCTTGTGTTATTTCCTAACACTACCATTGTATCTTATGTAACTATAGTTGCATTTGTAAATAAACACATGCATGCATTTAATTGAGAGGGGTGGATAATGCAAATAATTGGCCATCTAATTAACTTCATCAAGGGCAGCATTGCAAGTTCACCATTCTCATTTTTTTATTTTGACTTTGAAATTCTTCTCCCTCGCGTGGCTCAGGGCATGGGGCATGCACCTCTTCGCGCCATTCCTCTGCCAGCAGCATGGCGGTGGCATGCGTCTCCTTCTTTAAAAAGACTTGCCCTCTCCCTTGCGCAAAGGGAGCCTGGAACACAGACTACCCTCAGACACCTTCCTCCAAGCCAACCTCCTCCCCTCCATACGCAGTATCTCTTCCCACTGAAGAGACACACTGTAGGCAAGAGCAAGCTCACAGTGGTCCCACAACCACCACTATGAGTTCCACCACCGCCCAGCTCCTTCGTGAGCAAGTGAGCATGGTGGTTTCACCCTCTATTTTCACTGCTGAACACTCTCGCCGCCATTGCCAGAGCTTCAAGGTCGGAAGCTCCAGCAGCAGCAACGGCCGCCAGTAGCAGCGCAGGCCACCGCGCGCACGCCTGCAGACGTCCGCGAGCTCTCCCCACCCGCGTAGGCACTTCCCAATGCGCCCGCACACACAGAACCGGTGCTATCGGTCGCCCGCTCCTGCGTGGCACTGTAGCTACTGTTCATGCCTCTCAGCGCGACACTGTTGCCACTAGCTTGTTTCTAACTTAGCCGATGGCACAGGGCTCTCTCTCCTCGCCCGCAACCTGCTCCAGCCAGTCGCCCGCGTCTGCACCCACGCCCGCTCCCGCCCGCAGCGCTGTGCGCTATGCTACGCAGTGCCCTGTGTTGCCGCCTCTCTCACACTCCAGCACCCGCCTGCGTGTGGCGACAACGCATGCATGCCCTTGCGAGATCAGACGATGGACGCTTCCGCCAGACGACTTAACTCACCCGCTCTCTCTCACACTCCTCCAGCGTACACTCCCACACTCATAAACACACACACACTAGTACACACCTATACATACTTATGCATATATACATACATATATATATATGTATATACACACATATTCATACCAATACAACTATATATAAGTATATATACATACATACATATATATATTTATACATATATACATACATATATACATATATATCTATAGATATAAATACATATATATATATACACATATACACATACATATATTACTATATATATCCATATAGTTATAAATATATATATATATACACGTACATATATATATCTATATATATATATAACTACATATATACCTATATAGTTATAACCCTATATATATACATATATATTTTCATACAGATCACCTACCTGTATCCATACGGCCTTGCACTAATCACTCCACCACGTATTCTATCGCAGGAATATCTGCACCAGTTGCTGATATTCCCTGATACCCGCATAAAACAAGTGCTTTCGTACACACTCCCACACATCCATCCCACACTCTACGTAGCACGTCGTCTTGTTGGTTGCGTCTTACTAGACGTGGACCAACTCGATACTGTGCTACATGCCATTTCCACTTCCACCCCCACCCCTATATATATATAATATATATATAGACTATATTTATTTCTCTACAAGCAGCCTATCTTATTTTTATTTCTCTTTTGTTTCCTACTATTAAAAAGGTAAAAAAAAAAGAGTAAAAAAGAAAAGATAATCCTTGTCTTGCAGGTACTCGGTCTTGCAAATAGCAGGGTCGGTTCTTCTGGAAACCCTAAGTTGGCTCAAAGCCAAGAACAAATTAGCTCAAAGCCAAGGACCTGATTTTGAGGGTGTGCCTCAAGGACAATATTATCAACAAAAAAAAATCTTAAATAGAAAAAAAATCAAAAAAATAATAAACGCACGGAAGAGATACATTTTAGGAAAGGCGTAGAAACTTATTCACCTTTAATTCCTGCCTCCCTGAGATCGACCCTAGGTCTAAAAGTGACCAAGATAAAATTAAGTAGGCCAGGTAAAAAAATTTTGTGAAAGATGGTTAGACTTGATTTAGGTTAACCCACTATACTAACTTCAACGATAATTTCATCATATTAACACAACTGATTCGAGTTGTACCACCCTTTTTTCTGGCGTCGTTGCCGGGGAGGTGCGCATTGAGGTAAGTTTCTACTCCATTCCTTTGATTTTCTCTTCTCACACCCTTCTCTTCACAGGTGTTTTTGTTTGCTGGTGTGCAGGTAAACCAGTTGCAAGGAGGAGGCAAGTAGAGGAAGTCAGAGACGTGGCCAGATCCAAGGTGGGAGCAAGAGCGTGAAGTCGCCAGCGCCGCACTGGAGCTTCGCCCACATTGCTGAAAAGGTAGGTCTCTTCCTCTTAGTAACTTAGGTTAACTTGTCACCTAAATAAAAAAATAAAAAAACCTAACAAACACTTCTTGGGATTTCTTGGGGCAAGTGGATTAAAAATCACTTGTTTGATTATCTGCTATCACCCCCACCGCCCCGAGATTTCCCACCAAACTTCGCATAGCGAAGATCCAAGAATCTTGATTCTTGAATCTTTTGTCGTGTGAAGTATTCTTTGAGGCAAGATTAACTAGATTGACTGCCATATCCCTCCTTGCCTCATTTATCCGCAATTCGAGATCACATTTTTGGTGGGGAGACTTGGAATTGAATTGATTCCAACCCCACCATGACCTTTCACCTGCCTAAGATTTGATCCCGAATATTTCAACCCCAATACTTTGATTTTCTTTACATTATCTCGTGGTTGAGCCTTGTGTGTGGAACATTATTTTGGTGGTGGGGAGCACTTGAATTGAAGTGCTTTGGCTCCCTTTCACACTAACCTAAAATTGACTCGTGCATCCACACATAGAAATTTCCACCTAGGGAAGTCCATTGCATTTTTAGCATGCATTAACCAACTCACATTGAAGAAGGGTTTGTCGGGCATAGAAGAACTTGTATTTTCTCAAAACCCGGAGATTGGTTGAATTGGTAACTCAGCGAAATCTTAAAATCCATACTACTTAAGGCTGAAATTCTAAAAACCATTCACCATCTAAAACTTCAATTTGGGGAGATTTCCCCGTTGCTTGCTTGGTTTACACACTTTCTAAAATCAACGAACTTGGGCATTACCCGTATACAACGCCCTTCACATTCCTGAAGCACTTGATCCTAAGCCTCTAATTAAAACTGGTAGCAACTTGACCCTTATTAAGGATTGGAGGTCTAACTACCTGTGTGTAGCACCTACGTGTTGGTGCGGGTTCCTGTGTGCTATCGGGTGTCTAAGACTGGGGCAAACGGCATTTCAATCTGGCTCGGTGGTTCCGCGGTGCTTGCATTTAGTTCTGTAGGTTGTGGTAGCAGGTAACTTAGGTCTTTAGGTCTAAGGGCACATTGTAGAGGTTAGGACTTTGATTGCCTTGATTTGTCATCAAGTGTACCTTTGCGGCGTCATTTCTCTCATACCCTTTTCCCTTCTTATCTCCCCAATTCTTCCTGCTGTAGTGCATGTTTGGGAGGAGGTCACAAAATCCTGAATTGTTTGAATTGTCTGATAATTCTAGAAGGAAAGAAACTGAATCGTCATCCTCCTTCACAAACATGGCTACACTCCCACCCCCAAATCTCGAGGGAGGAAACCACCCTCAAATCCCACCAGGTGGTGGAGCCATGGACCCCATAACCCGCCTTCAAGCCCAAATGAAAATGTATAATGAACAGATTGAAGCCATTAGGGAAACCTTGGAGGAAATGCAGAACCCTCCCGAACCGGAAGAGCCTAGGTCTCTTAACTCTTATCAAAATCCCGCTGCTACAGAGACCATAGGAGAAATCCGGGTCCCCATGGGTGGGACAATTTTGAATTGAAATCCAATATAATTGGCCTGATTAACTTTCACTTCCATGGTCTTAAAAGTTAAGATCCTTTTCTCCATTTGGAAGTCCTAACCTGATTGGCTGAAATGGTTAAACCAAGAAACATCAGGTTACCAATTGTCCTCATGAAAATGTTCCCGTTTTCATTACGGGATAAAGCGTCACAATGGTTACACACCCTTGGGAGAACCATCCATTCTTGGGAAGAGATGCAAACAGCATTTCTCAAGAAATTCTTCCCAATCAGGCGAACCAATGCACTTCGCCGTGCTATAGCTTCCTTTACGCAACAAAATAGCGAACAGTTTCATAAGGCTTGGGAGAGGTATAATGACTTCCTCTGGAAGTGTCTGCACCACGGTCTGCCTAAGTGGCATATAGCCTAGATTTTCTATTATGGGCTAAATGAGACTTTGAAGCAAATTGTAGACGCTTCCTACGGAGGGAATTTCATGAATAAAGACGAGAATGGAGCATTCAAATTATTTGAAAACATGAGCGAAAATTCAATGAACAATGCCTCCATTGTCGCCTTTAATCGTACCAGCCTGCCTCGTAATGTTCATAAAGTTGACATGGGACCCTCCCATTCATCCATAGATCTTAGCCTTATCGCACAAAAATTGGATGAAGTCTCTGTCGTGCACAAGAAGCTGGACGAGCTTCTGGCCAATCCCACCCATTCTATGGCAAACACCCCCACCTCACCACTTCGTTAGAGTCCTAATCCTTCCAACGCCAGGCTTATCCCCAAAAACCCCGTGAGATCTTCCTTATCTAGTATTGCGCGGAGCGATTTGGTAAGTCATGTGGATCTGGCTTCTGCAAGCTAGTATTTTGACACGGAGGACCAAGCCTTAGTGTGCTCGGATGCATATTTACATGCGGACTCGTCTTCTGGCTTAGAAGACGCTTACGCCCTGGGGAACAACCCGTTCTCTGCTACTTATAACCTAGGGTGGCGAAATCATCCTAATTTCTCATGGTCCAATAACCTGCAGCGCCAAAACCCCACGGGTGGGCCAATGCGACCGTTCACACCCGTCATCCCAAGGGCCCAATCTAGTCCTGTGGTGAATCTGCCATCGGGTCCTTGCATACTGCAAACATAACTCGCATTGAGTCCTCTTGATAAACTGATGCGAATGATGACGGAAATGTCTAAGCGCCATGAAGAGAACATGACCTCTCTTCAGCACCAATTGGTGCAGCAGAATGCTGAGATCAGTCAACTACGTATGGCGACTCGATCTCAGGGCACTCTTCCAGCCCAACCTATTCCCAACCCACAAAATTTCGTACCCCGTGGTCCTCAACCACAGGTGCGACCTTCTCAGGGGCAGGTTCATCAGATTCTGTAGTCTCCAAGCATTCCACCGGGATTTCAGGCTAATCCCGCAGCAACTACACCTCACCCTTATATCCCTCTTGTGAACCCTCCTCCGCCTTATGATCCCGCTGGACCCGCGATGTCCAATGCGATCACTACGAGGAGCGGTAAGCAAACCGTCGATCTGCCTCGACCTGATCCTGGCCCATCTTTTTCATCACCCTCTCATTTGGGATGCGCACCGCATTCGCGAGAGGACGATACACTCAAACTAGTGCCAGAATTGGTCCCATTCCCTAAGGCTCTACTGAGGGAGCCAAAAGGTAAGAAAAAGGATATGCAGGCCTTTGATAACCTACGTAATTTATTCAGGGATATTGAAATCAAGGTACCCTTGTTAGAGGCTATCGACCACATACCTACTGTTGCCCGATTTTTCAAAGACTACACTACACCCAGGCGACAGTCAAAGAAAACAAAGAATCCAGTGGTTCTCTCACCTCATGCGAGTTATGCCATACTGTCAAATCTACCAACGAAATAGAAAGATCCAGGCACACCGCTTATTTCTTGTAGCATCCAAGGCTGCAATTTTAACCGTGCTCTGCTTGATCTAGGATCTTCCATCAATCTTATACCAACCATCATGCTCGAGAAATTTGCCTTAGGAAATCTAAAACCCACCCCTGTCACGTTACAGTTGGTAGATCGTTCTGTCAAAATACCAAAGGGTGTGGTGGAAGACGTGGTGGTTAGGATCAATAGTCTCTGTTTTCCTGTTGACTTTCTTGTTTTGGATATGGAAGTTCCTAGCTCACTTTCTGATTGTTCGATCATCCTTGGTCGACCTTTCTTGGCCACAGCTCACGCCAATATCGACTGCGAGTCGGGCTGTATTGAGATTGCCGTTGGATCTGAGAAGCTCAAGCTTAACATCTTTAAGGCAGCCAAGAACTTTGATTGTGATTGCATCGAGGATGACACGTTTGACTAGGACATGGCCGTCAGCACGTGTATCGGGCTAGTAGGGACCTATTCTGACTGCTATGGATTGCCTTTAAACACAGACGATTGCCTGACTGACACATATTGTGACATTCCCCCATCCCTCCCTTTTCCCGTACCTTCTCCTGACCAGACTTCTGACGAGGTTTTCTTCGCTTCCCATACCTTATGGTTTGAGTCATATTCGGGCTGCTCACCGCCGGTCCACACTCTTGAAGACTAGATTGCCCTTTCTTTCCCGCCAAATCAGGTAGAATTGCAACTCCACACTGGGACCTGGAGCCCAAATATTGTTCACTGGGGCTATTCCTTTTTGGATCCATCAATCCAAGATGTCCCTCTTCTTGGCCAATCTGAGGGCCAACTTCTTCCTCTTGCCTTGTTTTCTTCTAATCCACTTGGGACACGCTCGTCCCAAGAAATGCCAGATCTTTCACCATCCACTCCCGAGCTGAAAGAGTTGCCTGATACGCTTAAGTATGTTTTCTTAGGACCAAATGAAATGCTCCCCGTAATCATTAGTTCAAAATTGACCAGGGAGCAAGAGTGCAAACTAACAAAGGTCCTTATGGAACACAAGGCAGCCATTGGATGGTCCTTATCAGACTTAACTAGCATTAGCCCCTCCTACTGCACTCACCGTATATATACAGAGGAGGAGGCTCGACCTTTCCGCGAGAGGCAGCGACGTCTCAACCCTAACATGCGGGAGGTCGTTAAAAAGGAATTATTAAGTGGCTGGATGCGGGTATAATCTACTCGATCAGCGATAGCCCCTAGGTGAGTCTGATTCACGTTGTGCCCAAAAAGGCGGGACTTACCATCCGTGTCAATGACAGGGGCGAATCCATCCTTACACGCACTCCTACATCTTGGAGAGTGTGTGTAGATTATAGGAGACTTAATGCTGCAACTAGGAAAGATCACTTTCCGCTACCTTTTATTGACCAAATCCTGGAGCGGTTAGAGGGAAATAAATTTTTCTGTTTCTTGGATGGATTCTCTTGATATAACTAGGTGGCAATGGACCCCAGGGACCAAGAGAAAACCACCTTCACCTGCCCCTTCGGCACCTTTGCATTTAGAAGGATGCTGTTTGGACTTTGTAATGCGCCAGCAACTTTCCAGAGATGTATGCTGGCGATATTCCATGACATAGTGGGTGACTTTCTTGAGGTTTTCATGGATGACTTTTCGGTCTTTGGACCCTCTTTTGATGACTGTCTTGCCAACCTGACCCATATCCTTCGGAGATGTATTGATGTGAACCTCGTGCTTTCCTGGGAAAAAAGTCATTTTATGGTACACGAGGGAATTGTTCTTGGGCATATCATCTCCGATAGGGGAATCGAGGTTGACAGAGCTAAGCTTGATGTAATTGCTAATTTACCTATGCCTGGGTCTCTTAAACAAATCTGCTCCTTCTTGGGACACGTCGGTTTCTATAGGAGATTCATCAAAGACTTCTCCAGGATTTCTAGACCTTTAACTCATCTCCTATCGACTGACGTACCCTTTGATATGGGCCTCAACTGCATACAAGCATTCACGCAGCTGCATGATGCTGTCACCAAGGCCCCCGTTCTCCAGCCACCTGATTGGTCCCTCGACTTTGAACTCATGTGTGACGCTTCCAACCTTGCAGTCGGAGCCATCCTAGGATAAAGACGCGATAGACACCCCTTCATGGTGTATTATGCTGGTAAGACGTTGGACGAGGCCCAGCGTAATTATACTACCACTAAGAAAGAACTACTGGCGGTCGTCTTTGGGCTGGAGAAATTCTGCTCTTACCTTCTAGGCTCGCATGTTATTGTATTCACTGACCACACGACCATTCGCCATCTCATGCACAAGAAGGATGCCAAGCCTAGACTAATTCGTTGGATCCTTCTGCTCCAAGAATTTGACATTGAGATCCACGATAAGGTCGGAGCCCAGAATGTTGTGGCTGATCGATCATCTCTCAAGACTAGACCCTGACCACATTGGACTTACCCTGCCGATCACTGAGGTTTTTCCCGATGAGCACCTATTAGCAATTAATGTGGCAAGTGGACCTTGGTATGCCGACATTTCCAATTACCTTGCTTCTGGTTCCCTTCCACGTGGCTGGCCTAAAAACCAGTGTGAGAGTCTCATTGCAGAAGCAAAGTATTATTTCTGGGATAATCTACTACTTTTTCGAATAGGTGCTGACCAGATCATCCGTTGCTATATTCCTAATAGCGAATTCCCCAGTGTGCTATCCTTCTGCCATGATCAGGCTTGCGGAGGCCATTTCTCTAGGAGGAAAATTGCAGCCAAGGTGTTACAGTGCGGTTTCTTTTGGCCCTCCCTTCACCAGGATGCACACAATTATGCCAAACATTGCACTAGGTGCCAGTCGTTAGGGTCAATGTCACGTCGTGACATGATGCCCTTGCAACCCATCCTAGCTGCTGAAATTTTTGACATTTGGGGAATCGATTTCATGGGTCCCTTTCCTCCTTCCAACGGCTTCCAATACATCCTCATGGCTATTGATTACGTTTCGAAATGGATCGAGGCTATTCCCATGCGCCATGCTGACCATGTCATATCCATTCGATTTGTCAAAGGCAACATTTTTGCATCTTTGGGATCCCTCGAGCCATTATCTCGGATGGAGGAAGCCATTTTACCCATGCCTCTTTTCAGGCACTTCTGAGGAAATATGGAGTCCACCATCGTATCGCATCTCCGTATCCGCCTCAGACGAACGGTCAGGTTGAGGTGTCGAACCGACAAATCAAGCAAATTCTCCAGAAAATGGTTCGACCTGACCGTAAGGATTGGTCCGACAAGCTGATTGGCGCACTTTGGGCGTACCGGGCCGCCTTCAAGGCTCCCCTAGGTATGTCTCCTTATAGAATCATTTACGGGAAGCCTTGTCATTTTCTCATGGAGCTGGAGCACCACGCTTATTGGGCGGTTCACCAATGTAACCTCGACCCAGACCTGTGTGGTCGAGAAAGGAAACTCCAACTCCAAGAGCTGGAAAAGCTCCATCATGAAGCCTATGATTCTGCCTTAACTTTCAAGCGACGCACTAAGGCTTTTCACGACAGTCGAATTCGGCGGAAGGAATTTGAGCCATCTTATCAAGTTTGGCTTTACAATGCCTGGCTCAAATTCTTTCCGGGGAAATTGAAGTCCAAATGGACTGGTCCCTTCTTGGTCTCGAGACCATTTCCCAACGGGGCCGTTGAAACTAAAGATCCCAAATATGGGCATAAATTTACGGTCAATGGGCAACATTTAAAACCTTATCTCACTCATGAACCTGCCCCCGTTGGAGAAACTGTTGCCCTGCTGGAGGGTAACTAATTTCGTGCCTCATTCTAAGTCCAGCTGGGGATGTTAAATTCAGTGCTTGTTGGGAGGTACCCCAGCAACACTCCTCCACTGTCATGTATACTTCACTTCGCACCTTTTCACTTCACCACCCACCATCCACCCACCCTACCACCTTGCTATATACCCTGCACCTCAGCTCTCGTACCCCGATCTTTGGACCTTTCTCTACCCTTCCCTGCATGCATATGAGGACATAGCATCTTTGGCATGGGGGGGGTGGATAGGCATCTATAGGATCTAGGTATTATATGGTATCATGCAAATATGTCCATAGCAAAAAAAAAAAAGGTGTTTAATAATGATCTGAAGGCTGAAACAAAAATACAATAAGTGTTTATGGATATTCAACCTTTGTTTTGAAGGCTTTCCAGGCCACAGAAGCTTGATTCGCTCAGGCTCGGCTTAATTCACTTGAGCAGTGATAAGATAGATCAGAATCTCTCCTAATTAAGGACAAATTCTTGTACCTGAAACACCAGTACAGGATCCGTTGGTTTGCTTCTACTCGAGAGCCTAAGTAATCTTGGTTCACACTACACATATCAAGAAAGACCAGGTGAACATAAGATCCAACCCTAGTGTTCATTAGGGAAGGTGGAGTCCTTACTTGTGCATGCAGGTAGACTTTTTATCCCAGGCTTTAGTCTTGTGTCTAGGAGAAACTCTTTTTACCAAAAAGAAACTCTCCCACCAAAAAAAAGTGTGCTCCTCCAAATAAAATTGTAAGAGATATACTGACACTTGTTAAAAAAAAAAAACTGTGCAAATAAGTCAGTATATCTCACAAATGTCTGTAAATTCTTCTCCCTCAAAGTGTTTCAGGGCAAGTTACAAAAACCCTGTTTCTACCATATATTCTTTGAGCCACAAATGTAATAAAATGGGAGTTGAGTTTTCTGTCATCTTCTTAAGGGTCAATTCGAAGACACGAGCTGAAACTGGGACCAACCTGCACTTAAAGATTCGTGAAACCCTGGGCTTGAGTCTTAATGTTCATCTGGTCAGTCTTGATCCTTCACTATGCACAAACCATAATCTCTTGAGATCTCAACTATGGCAAAAACCTTCTGAATTCTGGAAATCATACTTAAGGTTTAAATATCAAGAGTCCAGGTTAGTTGAGAGATGTTTTATGTCACGTAAGACTTAAAGTATTGGTAGTCTTCTCTGCAATTGGTTCTCACAATATCCAACAAACACACCCATGAAAAAAATCTTCAGCTTAAGCTCATTTCTAAATAAAATACAAAATGTTTTGCTAGGGACTAGCAAAAGATAGGCATGGGGGTATGATTGCACAACAAAAATACACCAGTAATTATGCCATCTTTTGTTATTTCCTAGCACTGCCATTGTATCTTATGTAACTATAGTTGCATTTGTAAGTAAACACATGCATGCATTTAATTGAGAGGGGCGGATCATGCGAATAATTGGCCATCTAATTAACATCTTCATCAAGGGTTGCATTGCAAATTCACCATTCTCATTTTTTTATTTTGACTTTGAAATTCTTCTCCCTCACATGGCTCAGGGCATGGGGCATGCACCTCTTCATGCCATTCCTCTGCCAGCAGCAGCATGGCGGTGGCATGCATCTCCTTCTTTAAAAGGACTTGCTCTCTCCCTTGCACAAAGGGAGCCTAGAACACAGACTACCCCCAGACACCTTCCTCCAGGCCAACCTCCTCCTCTCCTCCCCTCCATACGCAATATCTCTTCCCACTGAAGAGACACACTGCGGGCAGGAGCAAGCTCACAGTGGTCCCACATCCACCACTGTGAGTTCCACCACCGCCAAACTCCTTCGTGAGCAGGTGGGCGTGGTGGTTTCACCCTCTGTTTTCACCGCTAAACACTCTCGCTGCCATTGCCAGAGATTCAAGGTCAGAAGCTCCAGCAACAGTAACGGCCGCCAGCAGTAGCGCAAGCCACCGCGTGCACACCTGCAGATGTCCGCGAGCTCTCCCCATGCGCGCAGGCGCTTCCTAACGCACCCACGTACGTAGAACCGGTGCTACTGGTTGCCTGCTCCCGTGCGGCACTATAGCTACTGTTCACACCTCTCAGTGCGACACTGTAGCCACCGGCTTGTTTCTCACTTAGCCTGTGGCACAACGCTCTCTCTCCTCGCCCGCAACTTGCTCCAGCCGGTCGCCTGCATCTGCACCCGCGCCCACGTCTACACCCTCGCCGGCTCCCGCCCGCAGCGCTGTGCGCTGTGCTACGTAGTGCGCTGCGTTGCCCCCTCTCTCACATTCCCGCACCCGCCTGTGCGCGACGACAGCGCATGCATTCGCTTCTGTGCCCGCGCTTGCATCTGTGCCCTTGCAAGATCAGACGACGGACGCTTCCACCAGACAACTTAACTCGCCCACTCTCTCTCACACTCCTCCAGCGTACAATCCCACACTCATACACACACACACACTCGTACACTCACACACTCACTTGTACACACCTATACATACTTATACATATATATATATATATGTATTTATACATATATACATATATACATACATATATACATATATATCTATAGATATAAATACATATATATATATACACATATAAACATACATATATTACTATATCTATATATATATATCTATATAGTTATAAATATATATATATCTATATATATATATAGACTATATTTATTTCTCTACAAGCAACCTATCTTATTTTTATTTCTCTTTTGTTTCCTGCTATTAAAAACATAAAAAAAAAAGAGTAAAAGAGAAAAGATAATCCTTGTCTTGCAGGTACTTGGTCTTGCAAATAGCAGGGCCAGTTCTTCTGGAAACCCTAAGTTGGCTCAAAGCCAAGAACAAATTGGCTCAAAGCCAAGGACCTGATTTTGAGGGTGTACCTCAAGGACAATATTATCAAAAAAAAAAATCTTAAATAGAAAAAAACCAAAAACATAATAAACGCACGGAAGAGATACGTTTTAGGAAAGGCGTAGAAACTTATTCACCTTTAATTCCTGTCTCCCTAAGATTGACCCTGGGCCTTAAAGTGACCAAGATAAAATTAAGTAGGCCAAGTAAAAAATTTTGTGAAAGATGGTTAGACTCGATTTAGGTTAACCCACTATACTAACTTCAACGATAATTTCACCATATTAACATAACCTATTCGAGTTCTACCAATACTGCAATCATCTAGAGCATCCTTAGAGCTTTCCAGCGAGTCTTTACTTGCAAGATTTGGAGCTCTGAGTCGGCTGGAGTCTTCAATTGAATCTTGTCCTGGAAGGGAACAATATAGTCCTACATCGGCTAAAGAGGAGTGCGTGCCTGTGAATAAAACGAAAAAGTGTATAGGCTTTATTGGTCATCAGCGTTGGGCATACAATGAGCATATGTGTGCATGTGGGTGCGTGCGGTGTGCATACCAAGGTGTGTGTGTGCCTGTAGGCATGCGAGCGTGGGCTCGTGAGTGGGCGTGTACATGTGGGTTTGGGAGGTCGTGGGTCGGAGAGGCTGAAGACTATGCTGAATCAGAAATAAACCAAACCTAATACAAGTTAGGCTCCGACCCAGTAGGGTCTGGTCCCACCCTGAGAGGGGTGTTGTGTATCCCCAACTGGTCTGAGCCGCCAATCATAAAACCAAATTTTGGGTTCAGATGTTGGGTTCAATTCGGTTTGGTTCAACTTAGTTGCATAGCTGAAGGTTGAAGGAGAAGAAGGCAAAGAAGAGAAGAGCTCGTAGGGCTGAATAAAAAAAAAAAACAAGAAGAAACAAAGGAAAGGTAAACAGGCAAATGAAATGATAAGAGGAAAGAAAGAGAAGAAGAGGTGTTAAAGAAGAAGCATGCTTGAGACAGAAAGGTAATGAGAAAGGAAAAGTGAGAGAGAGAGAAGGTAGAATAAGAAAAGAATGAAGGCTGAAGATAGAAAGAATGGTGCTTAGACATTTGATATCTTTTTAAGACATCTAATTTTTTGTATGTTACTCTCATGCAATTTCTTTTAAGCATAAATGATGTAATAAGGCACATATTCATTTGAATTTCTTCTTTTCTTGCCTTAATCTCTTGTAAATAAGAAGAAATTTAAGAAATAAACATGTTTACTTGCTTGTAGTAGCAAATCATATGTGTAAATATGTTTCCCTTATGGAATTTTACATGTTTTCCAATTGGAAATCCTTATGCAAGATTCATATTCTTAAAGTAAATTTAATTTTAATTAAATAAGTAGCTTAGGATTTAATGGTGAATTTAAGTTAAGTTATGCCTCCCAGTGAACGACCTAGACTCAACTAGTTAAAAAGAACTAAAATCTAAAATGTTAGGTTAACTTGACCCTGTACTACTTAATTGACATAAATTCAAGTTAACCTAAGTTACTTTCTTTTGCACATAATTAAGCATA
Organism: Thalassia testudinum; assembly: GCA_037157565.1. Lineage (NCBI taxonomy): Eukaryota > Viridiplantae > Streptophyta > Magnoliopsida > Alismatales > Hydrocharitaceae > Thalassia > Thalassia testudinum. Next base: position 1,295,175 of record JAZHRO010000073.1, on the reverse strand, counting down.
ATTAACTTAATTAATTGTGTTGAGAAAATTAACGATCATTTTAATGGTGCCGTTGCCGGGATGTAATTGTAGATTATATTCGCCATTACTGCTTTTTAGTTGTTTTGTTTTGTACTAATTAGTCCTATTTTGTTTCATTTTCTGTCTTCCTTTTAGGTTTACCTCTACAGGTATTCTTAGGAAAGGAGGCAGGTTTTCTATTTCTATTTTTTGACCATTATACATACCATTGTGAGTATTTCTTTCTTATCTCTAGTATAGTTTGTATTGCTGCATTTAGCTAGTTAAAAATTTTAAAAATACAAAAATACACATATTTCTTGACTAGCAGCAGCATTTTTAGGCATATACTCTTAGGAGTACATATATGACATGCGAAAGACGTGTTTGTTTAAAAGGATCGTTATAGTTCATGCTTGCAACGTCGGTTATGAAAGAAGAAACGGACTTGAGTCCGAGTGTCGATCATACGGAGGAATGACAATCGAATTTTCTTTGTCACTTAATGTCACGGAGATAACGGATGTTTGCTTGCGAGAAGACATAGTAGAAAAAATGAGTAAGAGAGAGAAAGAGAGAGAGAGAGAGAGGGGGGGAGAGAGAGAGTAGGGTTAGAGTCTTTTAAGTCATAGCAATTACTCAAAGCAAGATGGAGAACAACATCAACACTATATTAAACATGCAAATCAAGTTTTACAAATACAATGGTAGCTAAATGCTTGAATAAAATGGAAGTAAAGCTAGATTAAAGGGACAGAGAGAGAGAGAGGAGATGGTGAGGCAGCCACGGCGGTGGAAGGAGGCTCCATCGGCAGCTCGTTGTCTCCGTTGACTACAAGAGAGGCTAAAGGGGAGTAAGAGGGTGTTACACTTACAAGGTGAATTGAATGCCTTACATGGGTGGTTGGGAGGGGCTTATATAGGGGGAAGAGGTTTTCATTTTAAGTATGGGCTTTAGCGACATTCGAGACGTCGCTAAACCCATGCCAAAAGCGTCGGTGAAGCTCCCTGCCCAACGGTCTTTCGCGTGCGTCGTTCTTCTTCACGCGCGATCCATGTGTGTGCGTTGTGGGCTGTCCGATCGCAAATCGGATGGTCAAGATCGCTCGTGGGGCACACGCTTAGATCATGCTTGCTGCGCTCATGCTCCGCACGTCATCGCGGGCGTCTGCAATGGATGCGCAGGATTGCGTCGCATCGCCTGCTGCTAGTCGCTTTATAACGCATCGACGGCTGAAATTGCGCACCTCGATCCCACCTTGATTTTGCGCTGCGAAGGGTGCCTCGAACCCATGCCCCACTGTGCGATGGTGAGGTGCGTACTGCTGCGCTACACTTGCTGCTTTGTTGCAGGGACGCGGAGGTGGCGTGGTGCGGGCGACTGTTGGATGAAGATCCAATTTTTGTGAGCTGCTGTGGCTGTGGGGTGCTGAGGCTGTGGGGAGCGAGGAGAGCACTTCTCAGCAGTCCAATCGAAGATCGGACAGCTTAGATTCATCATGCGGTGGAGGAGCTGGTGTTATGCTGCGGTTGAGGAGCGTAGGGATGCTGACACGTGGCAGCCTCATGACCGTTGATCATCAGATCAATGGTCAGAGCTTCTTGGGCCAATTGTGGGAGCTCCGGACGTTGGATTTAGCTGATTTCAAGTCTGTTGGACACCGTTCGTTGCTCTAAGTCCATCCGTGCAGTCCGATTGCTCATCTGAGGCCTGTTTTGACATGTACTTGTACACATGGCCGTTAATAATGCACTATAAGCAATCTTAATGTGCAATGCATGCGATGCTTCTATTCCTATTTATGATGTATCCACCGTGCATTTTACCTTTAAGACTGTCCCCTTTTGACAGAGTTAGTATTGTAAAATGCAGTGTTATCATACCCCCATGCTTACACCTTTCTAGTCCCTAGCAAGGTTTATTCTAGCCATTATTTTCAGTCGGAATTCAAGAAGTAATTACTTAGACATTTTGTTATTTGTCAATAGGATGAAATATACTAAGATCTTGATCCATAGAGACTAAACAGCGCTCGGGTGTTTGCCAAAATATGAATCACCTAAATCCTTGCTTTAAGGCATGTATATATATTTTTTCATCCTTTCTCATTTTTAGATTTTTGGAGTTAAGAATGTGTTGGTAACTTTTTACGGCTACCCATCCCACCCAAAACTCGGAAAAAACTCTAAGTGCTAAGCATCTTGGTGTGAAGATCGTTGTAGACTCACTCAACGGTAATTTAGATAGACTTCGGGTTTCTATGCCCCTAGGTGACCGGGAAAGGAAGTGTTTTTCCTGAAGGTGTATTTGTTTGATTAGTAGCTTTCTCCCTACGTTTATTCTACTTGGGGTCAACACAAGGATTTTTCCAGTGTATATCTCCCTGGCTTGCTCTACTTCCCCACTTCTTCCTTAAGTGTTTTGGGTCTTTTTGTTCATTTAATGAGCTAGGTTCTGGACAACTGACCAATGGGCTGTTACCCACGATCACTTGCCAGCCATACTTGTGTGGTGAAGTGTGGCTTATTTTGTTCTTTTTTTCTTCTCTCTCTTTTTTTTAATTTGGTAGGTGGCTTCCCTGATATCAAATTTACCTAGAGGCAATAAAAAGAAGGAGCTCCTGTGGCTGGGCTCTGGACAACCTGCCAATGGGCTGTTACCCACAGCAACTTGCCAGCCATACCACCCTAAAAAGTTCATTAGCTACCCAATTTCTGTCAGAATCTTCGAGGAGTGAGTCTGTGCAAAAATGTGTGCAGACGCTTAGACTAAAAGTCCTTCTGAGTTAGAGGGCGAGTTGATAAGTCATATACTCATCACCTTATTTAGTTGATGGATTGGAGTAGATTAAGGTTGCAAGGATTTAAAGCTAAATCCATATTTTAATGGACACCCAGGCTGATTAAGCCTGAAGGCCTGAAAAGTCTAAGTGTTCAGGTTCTTTTCATATTATTTCCCACTATTGACAAATTTCCAATGCCTAAGTTTTTCTTCCTAAATTCAAAATTTTTTTTCTATTCAAACTGATAAATGAACTCAGAATCATGCAATTTACCACCCCCCTATGCTTAAGTTGGACAACATGGATGCAACAGGGGTCAAAAGATATTACCTGAATGAAGTAAAATACCAAATCAGTCTGAATCTTCTGGGTTGCCTCCCAGGAAGCGTTGAGTTTAATGCCTCCAGCTGGGCGGTGCTTCGTGTCATCCCTTAATGAGGGTGACAACATCCTTTGGGGAAACCTGGGTGAGGAAATGTTTCAATCTCTGGCCATTGACTGTGAAGGTGTGCCCAGTATTCGGATCTATGATTTCAACCGCCCCGTTGGAGTAGGGCATAACCACTCTAAATGGTGTTGTCCACTTGAACTTGAGCTTCCCTAGAAAGAGTTTTAGATGGGCATCAAAAAGCCAAACTTGCTGATTCGGCTTGAAGGTTTTTCTATGGATGAGTCGGTCATGGACAGCTTTCATTTTCTCCTTATATAGCCAACTATTCTCAAAAGCGTCTCGACGAATTTCCTCGAGCTCAGAGAGTTGGAGCATCCTCTACGCACCGGCTAACTGGGAATCCATGTTACACTGCTTAACGGCCTAGTAGGCCTGGTGTTCCAACTCAACAAGAAGGTGTCAAGCTTTTCCAAAGACCAAGCGATAAGGCGACATGCCTATTGGGGTCTTAAAAGCAGTTCGGTATGCCCACAGGGCATCATCCAATCGTGCGGACCACTCCTTCCTGTCAGGTCTCACAGTCTTCTGTAGAATATTCTTGATCTACCTGTTTGAGACCTTGGTTTGCCCATTTGTTTGGGGATGATACAGGGTACCAATGCGGTGGTTAACCCTGTATTTTCTGAGTAGGGCACGGAATTGGGTGTGGATAAAATGACTTCCACCATCACTGATCAAGGCCTTTGGTATTCCAAATTGGGAAAAGATGTTCTGCTTAACAAAGTCCATGACAGCCTTATGATCACATCGACGGGTGGCGACAGCTTCAATCCATTTGGAGACATAGTCTACAGAGACTAAGATGTGCTCAAAGCCGTTGGATGGTGGGAAGGGGCCCATAAAATCAATACCCCAAACATCGAAGATCTCGACAATCAAAATGGGCTGGAGGGGCATCATGTCCTTCCTGGTCATGGTCCCTAGAGTCTGGCAGCGAGAGCAAGTCTTAGTGAAATTGTGTGCATCTTTAAATAAGGAAGTCTAGTAAAATCTAGATTGCAGAACCTTTGCAGCCATTTTCTTTCCTGAGAAGTGGCCACCACAAGCTTGGTTGTGACAAAAAGATAGCACACTTTGAATTTCATCCTCAGGGATACACCTCCTGATGATCTGGTTGGCACAGAGGAGAAATAGAATGGGATCATCCCAAAAATAATGCTTGGCCTCGGCCAAGAACTTGTCCCGTTGCTATCTGGACCAGCTATGCGGGGTCTGTCCTACAATCAGGTAGTTGATATAGTCAGCATACCAAGGTAGTTTCCTATCTTGCATAGCCATAATGTGCTCATTGGGAAAGGTCAGATAAAGGCAAGGAAGGCCCAATGTAGTCTGAGTGAAGTCTGGATAGGTGGTCAGCCACCACATTCTTTGATTCGACTTTGTCACGGATTTCCCGGTCAAATTCTTGCAAGAGCAAGATCCATCTGATGAGCCTGGGCTTCGCATCCTTTTTAGCCAATAGATGCCAGATGGCCGAATGGTCCGTATAGATGGTCACATGGGATCCCAGAAGGTAAGATCGAAACTTTTCAAGTCCAAAAACTACAGCGAGCAGTTCTTTCTCTGTGACCATATAATTTCGTTGGGCCTCATCCAACGTCTTGCACGCGTAGTAGATCACCATGGGTTTCTTATCTTGTCTTTGTCCCAGGATGGTGCCTATGGCAAAATCTGATGCATCATACATGATCTCAAAGTCCTGGGACCAAACTAGGTGCTGAAGTACAGGTGTTGTGGAGACTAAGTCCCTGAGGGTGTGGTAAGCCTGGATGCAATCAGAGGTCATGTGGAATAGGGTGTCATTGGCCAAAAGGTTAGTCAAGGGCTTGGAAAGCTTGGAGAAGTCTTTGATGAACCTTCGGTAGAAGCCAACATGTCCAAGGAATGAATGGATTTGCCGGACCGAGCTAGGCAGAGGAAGTTTGGAAATCAAATCAACTTTAGCCTGATCCACTTCAATGCCCCTATGTGATACAATGTGACCGAGGATGATTCCTTCTTGAACCATAAAATGGCTCTTTTCCCAACTTAGCACCAAATTAATCTCGATACATCGTTTCAGGATTTTCTCCAAGTTGCTCAAATAGTGGTCGAATGAATTCCCAAATACAGAGAAATCATCCATAAAGACCTCCAGGTATTCACCCACCATCTCTAAAAAGATGGCTACCATGCAACGCTGAAGGTAGCGGGTGCGTTGCACAACCCGAACAGCATACGGCGGAATGCAAACGTGCCGTATGAGCAAGTGAATGTGGTCTTCTCTTGATCTTCAGGAGTAATTGCGACTTGGTTATATCCTGAATATCCATCCAGGAAGCAAAATACTTTTGCCCTACCAATCTTTCAAGAATCTGGTTGATGAATGGCAGGGGGAAATGATCTTTCTTGGTTGCTTCATTGAGTTTCCTGTAATCAATACACACCTGCCATGCGGTGGTGGTGCGGGTGGGGATGGATTCGCCACGTTCATTGGTGACAACGGTGAGCCCGGCTTTCTTTGAAACCACTTGAGTGGGGCTCACCCAGGGGCTATCGGAGATGGGCTAGATGATGTCGGCGTCAAGCCATTTGATAATTTCCTTCTTAATGACCTCCTACATATTTGGGTTTAACCGCCTCTGCATCTGATGGGAGGGTCGTGGCCCATCTTATAGATAGATCTTGTGGGTACAATAGGTGGGGCTAATTCCTCTTAAATCTGAAATAGTCCAGCCAATGGCAGCCTTGTGTTCTGATAGGGTCACTGTCAATCTAAGTTCCTGATCCCTAGTTAGGTTGGCATTGATAATTACGAGGAAGGTCTGGTTAGGTCCCAAGAAGACATACTTGAGATTCTCGGGTAGCAGCTTCAGTTCAGGTGTGGGTGGCACAATGTTTGATGGAAAGGGGAAAGGCGGGAGTTGATCAACATCAATTTCCTCAAATGGTGTTGGTTGATGGTAATCAGCCCTACAGAGGTCCATGAGCACAGATGGTGATGGGTCAGAACAGTTGTTACAGGATTGGTAGTCTGAGACAGAACTAAGGGTGAGGCATTCCTCGACCAAAGGTTCCATGGGATCGTGCTCCTCGACACAGTCGCAATCAAAAGACTTGGTCGCCCGGAAGATATCAACTGAATTTTTTTTTCTCCAAAGGAGATTTCCATGCATCCCATGTCACAATTGATGTTTGCCTTAGCTGTAGATAAGAAGGGTCTGCCTAGGATGATGGGTGTGTTCTATAGTTGTTTAGGGACTTCCATGTCGAGCACCAAAAAATCGACCAGAAAATAGAAGTCCTTGACCTACATAATTACGTCCTCAACATCCCCCTTTGGGGTTTTCACAGATCTATTAGCCAATTGGATGGTAACAGGTGTGGGTGTCAACTCTCCGAATCCAAATTGGTGGTACAGGGTTGTTGGAATAAGATTGATGGAAGCACCTAAGTCCAAGAGCGCTCTATCAAATGTCATGTCCCCGATATTGCAGGATATCAGGGGTGCTCCTGGGTCAATTCGCTTGAGTGGAAGGTTGCTTGATATTACGGAACTTGCTTACTCTGAGAGCACAACCTTCCTAGGTGCTTGAGGTCTTGGCTTATGTCTTGGTGTACAGGCATCCTTTAGGAACTTGGCGTAAGCCAGAATGTGCTTGACGACTTCGAGGAGCGAAATATTAATCTGAACCTACATAAAGATCTCCAAAAGCTCCTCAGTTTCCACAACACTTTTCTTCTTCTTGATTGTCTCCAAGGCCTCGAGATATGGTGTCTGAATGTGGATAGGATCTATTTCTGGGTCCTTGGGTTTTTCCTGTGCCTCTTCTGAGTCGGGTGTTTCAGAAGGTAAAGTCTTGGGAAGAGTCAGCCATTTGGGATCCTGGGTTTTGGTGCTGCTTCTCAAGGTTACCACATTTGCAGAGGCATTGGGACCATGGGTTGATCCTTGAGAAGACAAGGACGAAGAAGCACCAAACCCAGGAAGTGTTTGTGGGGTTGGCTGGACCATTTGTGCCTGCTCAGGATTGCCTTGGAACCCTTGCGAATTGGGGGCTCTGTTAATCATGTTTGACGGGTTCAGTTGTGGCTGTGAAGGCAGGGATCCTTGTTGTTTACAGTCCAACAGTTGGCTTAACTGTCCCTTTACTAAAGCCATTTCCTTCTGGTGTTTCTGGTTCATTTCAGCCATCATTTTTATCAGGGTGTCCATTTGGTTTTGTGAGGGATGGGCCACCCTATTCGGATTATATGTGGGTCTAACTGGTGGTCCTTGCTAATAGGGGGGCAGGTTTGGCTGTTGGTTTGGCTTGGGCTGGTTCTAAAATTGAGGCGATTTTTGGTTTGTCCAAGAAAAGTTTGGGTGATTCCGCCAGCAAGTGTTGTAAATGTTGGAGAAAGGGTCAGGTTTGGAATAACCTTGGATAGCCTGTACATCTTGAAAGATAGTAGATGTCGAGGGGGAGGGAAGTGAGTAATCAAGGGTTGAGGGAGCAAAGGTCCCTCCCTGGAACGTGGTCAGGGGTTGTTCCAGGTTAATTTGTTCATTTGGCTTAGGGGTTGGAGTAGGTCAACATTGTGAGCTCCCTTTGCTAGGGAGAGAGTCTGTAACAGGTTCATGGTCTGGTTTAGTAGTTCATCTATCTTTTTATCCACCAATTCCACTCAATCCAATTTCTTAGCAATGATATCCATGTCAACCGTTCCAGAATTTGCTTGTATCTCATAGATCCCACCAAGGGGTTCACTGGATCGACTAAACTGGGTCATGGAGGCATTGTTGAGCGAATTTTCGCTCATAGACTCAAAGAGCTCAAATGCTCTCTCCTTGTCTTTGTTCAGGAAGTTTCCCCTATATGAGGCATCGATGAAGTTCCGAAGGTTGCTGTCCAGACCGTGGTAGAAGATCTGGGCCAATTGCCACCTTGCTACTTCGTGGTGTGGTTATTTCCTCAATAGTTCATTAAATCTTTTGCACACCTCATGGAATTGTTCCCTGCCCTGAAGTGTAAAGGTAGCAATGGCTCTTCTGAGGGCATTGGTTTTTCCTATGGGGAAGAATTTCTTTAAGAATGCATGCCTTAGTTCTTCCCGGGTGGTGATGGGTCTTCCTAGGGTTCTAAGCCAGTGAGATGCTTTGTCTCTCAGCGAGAAGGGGAACATCTTAATCAGAACAATGTCTAGGCCAATGTTCCCAGGTTTTACAGTTCGGGCGATCCGGTTAAGATCCTATAGGTGCTGGAAGGGGTCCTCATTTGAGCTTCCATGGAAGTGGCTCTAAATCAGACTCAGGACATTTGGTTTTAGCTCAAAATCATCTCCCCCTTCGGGGATCCTAAGGTGTGGTTCGATTCGAATAGTGGAAAGATTGTAGAAGTCGCGGAGGGGCTTAGGTTGGTCCTGGAATGGTGGCGGATCAAGTGGTGGTTGTCCTTGCAGGCCTTGGAAAGGTGGTGGTGGTTGCCCCTGTGGGTTCTGCAACTAATGTATGGCTTGCATGATAGTGTGGATTTGTTGCTGCTGAAGCCGATTGTTTACGTTGATTTGGGCCTAGATGATGGCCATTGTGTCTGGTGGGGGTTGGTCCTCAACCTCATCTACTCTAGGTTCAGCTATGTCTCTAGCAAAATCAGGTCGCCTGGATTCCCGTACCAAAACAAACAACTCGGGATGAAGTGATCGTCTCCCGTGCATACACTAGAGAAGAATAGGAGGGGATGCAGAGAGTGACAAATGCGAGAAGTGTGTGTGCACAACCAAGCAAACAAGCCTAGTCCTTATGGTGTATTCCTTAGGGGACCTAGAAATCTCCAAAGGGGCGATCAAGTCCGTAAGCACTGGACATTCCTTCCCAAAGATAATCTGGCCAGGTTGATTACGAGGGGATTGTAGGGAAGGTTCTTCCTTTGGCTTGCGCCGCCGATTCCATAGACCCCACAACCGCAGTCATTTGACACTTCCCCGCAGCCTATTCACCAAATTCTACTAAGGGAATGAAAGCCGAGTGCCCAGCGAGCAAAACCACGCCTCTTGAGACTTAACCCAGTCCTGCCTAGGGTACATCTACTCTATTTTAAAAGGGGCTAGGACAGTGCTTGTGCTTGGGTTATGTGATGAGGCGATGATTGGGGTGGTGCCTCTTAGTTTTCTAATTCCATTGTGTGTGCTCCTATCAAAACATGGTTTTCAAGCAAGGATTCTTTTAAAGATGTGATATCTTTTAATGTTTGTCCTTACTTTTGTGTCTTTTAGGGTTGACGTGTCTTAATGTTTCTATACAAGTTTTGAGTGGGCACGCCAAGTTTTGCACACAATTTGTGAGAGTAGATTTCCTTTGATGTGAAGAGGCTCTAAAACCCTAAAGTGCTCATACTAGTGTTCATGCAACTACTATCAGATGAGTTGATTTTAGGTTGAGTGGTGCGGCCCATGTCAAGTCACGGTGGCTTTGCAAGCATCGCTCAAAAACAAGTAAGAACACTCCAAAAAGGTTAGGTCATTAAGAATATTAGAGTGTATTTTTTTTTGTTGGGTGATGTGTTGAGGATGTGGATCAGGCAATCATGCACCACGACAATTTTTTTCGATTTTACAATTTTTTTTAGATTTTTTATTTAAGGCAAGCAAACAACCACGGGTGAAGAATTACTCACAATCGGTCCTTGTCGTGCTTACTCCATCTTTACCGTCACGAGTTGCACTGCTTCGCTATCCAAGCACCGAATTCCTGCAACCGTCAAGTAAAAGGAGAAATTGCGTTAGATGATATGAGCATGAATGTAAAATGGAAGTGAAAAAATAAATCCGTTGCCTCCCTGGCAACAGCGCCAAAAACTGACATGCGAAAGATGTGTTTGTTTAAAAGGATTATTATAGTTCGTGCTTGCAACGTCGATTTTAAAAGAAGAAACGGACGTGAGTCCGAGTGTCGATCACAGGGAGGCGTGAAAATCGGATTTTCTTTATCACTTAATGTCACAGAGATAACAGATGTTTGCTTGCGAGAAGACGTAGTAGAAAAAATGAGTGAGAGAGAGAAAGAGTGGGAGAGAGGGAGAGAGAGAGAGAGCAGGGTTAGAGTCTTTTAAGTCATAGCAATTACTCAAAGTAAGATGGAGAACAACATCAACATTATATTAAATATGCAAATCAAGTTTTACAAATACAACAGTAGCTAAATGCTTGAATAAAATGGAAGTAAAGCTAGATTAAAGGGAAAGAGAGAGAGAGAGAGGAGATGGCAAGGCAGCCACGGCAGTGGAAGGTGGCTCCGTCGGTAGCTCGTCGACTCCGTTAACTACAAGAGAGGCTAAAGGGGGCTAGGAGGGTCTTACAACACTTGCAAGGTGAATTGAATGCCTTACATGGGTGGTTGGGAGTGGTTTATATAGGTAGAAGAGGTTTCCATTTTAAGTATGGGCTTTAGCGACGTCTGGGACGTCGCTAAACCCATGCCAAAAGCGTTGGTGAAGCCCCCTCCCCAACGGTCTCGCGCGTGTATCGTTGTTCTTCACGCACGATCCGTGTGCGCACGTTATGGGCCATCCGATCGCAAATTGGACGATAGAAATCACTAGTGGGGTGCGCACTTGGATCGTGCTTGCTGCACTCGCACTCTGCGGGTCATCGCGAGCGTCTGCGTTGGATGTGCAGGATTGCACTGCGTCGCCTGATGCTAGCTGCTTAATCACGCATCAATGGCCGAAATCGCATGCCTTTATTTTGCACTGCGGAGGGTGCCTCGAACCTGCACCCCATTGTGCGGGGGTGAGACGCATACCGCTGCGCTACGCTCGTTGTTTTGTCGTGGAGACGCAGAGGTGGCGTGGTGCGGGCGACAGTTGGATGAAGATCCAACGGTTGTGAGCTACTGTGGCTGTGGGGTGTTGAGGCTGTGGGGAGCGAGGAGAGAGCTTCTCAGCCATCCAATCTTAGATTCATCATGTGGTGGAGGCGCTGGTGTTATGCTGCGGTTGAGGAGCGTGAGGATGCTGACACGTGGCGACCTCATGACCATTGATCATCAGATCAACGGTCAGAGCTTCTTGGGCTAATTGTGGGAGCTCCGGATGTCAGATTTAGCTGATTTCGAGTCTATTTGACTCCGTTCGTCGCTCTGAGTCGATCCGTGCGGTCGATTGCTCATCTGAGGCCTGTTTTGACATGTACTTGTACACATGGCCATTAATAATGCACTATAAGCAATCTTAATGTGCAATGCATGCGATACTTCTATTCCTATTTATGATGTATCCTCCATGCATTTTACCTTTAAGACCATCCCCTTTTGGCAGAGTTAGCATAGTAAAATGTAGTGTTATCAATATACCTACTAGTATTTCTGCAATCTGACTCAGGAAAAATTCATCTCCTGTTTTTCCTGCATCAGCGGGAAAACACATGCAAAACCCACGTAGATCCCTGTCTTGGAGTTAATAACAAGACCATATTTTTGTCTGAAATACTTATAAAGTGGACACTTTACTTCTTTCTATCATTTTTGTGAAAAAGATTAAGTGAAAAGAGCATAATAAAATTTTTGACTTAAATCTTTTTGCAGAATGCATGTGGGTTTTATCGCTATCATCTGTTGCATGCTCTCGCGCACATAGCGCGATCACTAGAGTCACACGAGTCTAATTTTTCTATCTCTCCTCTTTGCACCTCTTAGGGCTTTGGTCGAAGATCAACAAGTCTGTCTCACTACTAGAGCCCTGGGGAGCCAGTAGTGAGCGGTCTCGATCCTAGACCTTAGACCTTTGAGCTTTAAGGATACGCACTTACGTAGACACGGGTTTAGGATGTGTATTTTGATACTGATACTATACTTGTTTGCATCCAAATTATTTTGCGTATTCTAGGACTCTCTTCTTTTCTTTGAAAGAAGAGAAAACCCACTTTTTTCGCACTGTTTTGTAGGTCTTGTTGCCGCTGTTTTAGTGGCGTGAGTGTGCCTTTGCACATTTTTTTTGTTTTATGCATGGGAGGCGATCCTTGAAACCACCTCTTGTAACTCCGTTGACAGGTATTCCTAGACTAGTTGCAGCTAAGCAATAAATAAATTTCCCATCTGATTCATCTATTTTTTCTGCATTTGATTCTATGGATCAATTGCAGAACCAAAATTCCGAGATCCCTTCTTCTTTTGGTCAGGGGGAGATGCCGACTTTTGATATTCATGAGCTGCTTCTGAACCAGAATCTTCGAATGCTCGAGCAGAATCACCAAATTAATTTGTTGACGACTTCTCTTAATAATATGCAAAATCTACAAGCCCGTCCTCCACCTCAACCTGATGTGGGTTTTGATATCCCTGATTTACCGATCCCCCATCCCAAGCCTCTACTCCGAGATTATTATAATCCATCAATGCACAATTAGAGCCTAATGTTAGGATTCCCATTGAGGAAAATGACCCAGAATTAAAGCCAAACATTATAGGTCTAATCCCACATTTCCATGGATTTGCATCTGAGGATCCATTTCAACATATTGAAGATCTTAAAAATCTATCTCAAACTCTTGGACCTCAAAATCAGAATAGGGAAATCCTACTAATGAAAATGTTCTCTTTTAGCCTTAAATATAAAGTTGCATATTGGTATAGAACTATTGTAATACCAATCACAACTTGGGCTGAACTTGAATTTGCATTTTTGAAGAAATTATTTCCTATTGGTCGCACTAATGCTTTAAGGCAAGCTATCATGACTTTTACTCAAAATCAAGGAGAACTAATTCATGAAGCGTGGGAACGCTTTCATGAATTACAAAGGAAATGACCACATCACGACATCCCTCGTTGGCAACTAATGCACATCTTTTATTATGGTTTGCAAGAAGGCATTCGCAATCTAGTTGATGCCTCTTGTGGAGGGAATTTTCTAAATTGCGATGTAGAATCTGCTTCAGAATTATTTGAATGGATGGTGGAAAACTCGATCAATAATGCATCTATGTCGCAATTTACGTGGGGCACTAATACAACACACCAAAATCCGCATAATGGCATTCATGAGATCGATAATCCGTCTAGTTCCAAAGATTTAGAAATTATTGCAGAAAAACTGGACAAAGTTGACATCGTAGCAAAGCATCCTGACGGGGTCCGAAACACAATGAAAACTCTTACACCTCTACTTGCTACACAAAATCCTGCGCACTTACCTATTTCTCAAATTCCCACGGGGAGGGAATTTGTGAATAATCTGGATTCTAGAGATCCATCTTCCTTGGGTTTTCTATCTACTCCTGCGCCAACCCAAGGAGAGACCTTTGTCCCACAATCTCTCCCACCTCTTTCCCCACCTCTTGTTTTTGTGGAAAACACACCTTATTTTTTAGATTTGAATGCCATTTAGGGATATGCACCAAGATCAAACCCATATTCTAACTCCTATAATCCTGGATGGCGTAATCACCCTAATTTCTCTTGGTTTGACCATTCACAAAGACCATCATATCCAACTCAGATCAGGCAAAACCCACCTATGTTGCCGTTTCAGCAACCTAATGTAAGGCCATTTTATGTGGGTTCACAGAACCTCGCAGGGCCAAATAGAGATTCGCAGCTTGACCAGATTTTGCGAGTTGTGACTGAGAGCAAGTGACAGAATGCTGAGGCTATTGCTGAAGTCCACTGGCAATGTTCGGTAGAATTGGCCAATCTTAGGGCCAAATTACGCAGTTAGCTGAATCTCGTCAGCTAGGGGCCCTTCCATCCTAGATAGTTCCAAACCCTAGGAATATCTAGTAGAGACAACACCCAGGAGTTCAAAATCCGAATCAGAGACATGTCTATTTCCTTAATCAATTACCCCTTAATCAAAATCTAAATCAAAATCTGAATCCACCCTCTGCTAATCATGATTATGAGTATCTTAATCAACAGCAATCATTTTCAAATCAACCTTTAATCTCTAATTCATCTTTCCAGAATCAACATGCATCTTCTTCATCAGCTTCCTCTTCACATGCGAGTATTAACTCTGCTACAACCCGCCATGGAACTTCCACTAGGGATCCATTTATCCAAGGAACTTATCCCAAGACCCTAGTACATCTAGAATAACCCATGTTTCTACACCTGTAAGAGGTGTAGAACCCGATCCCACAATTCCTGAGAAATACCTCAGTAGAACAGGAAATCCAAGTCCCATTTCCCGAAGCTTTGAAAAAGACTAGGAAACAAAAACAACCTATTATATTAGATGAAGATTTAATTAAAATTTTTGAATAGGTACACATTAATATTCCACTCCTAGATGCTATCAAACACATTCCGACTTACACGAGATTTCTTAAGGTGTTGTGTACTCCTAAGCGTAAGCCGAAGAAAGGAAGCACTGTGGTACTTTTAGAGCATGTAAGCTCTATCATTTCGAGTACACTTCCTTTGAAAAAGAAAGATCTAGGATCTCCATTTATTTCCTATATAATTTGGGATCAGTGCTTTGATAGAGTCCTAGATTTAGGAGCATCTACTAACCTTATTCCTTCATCTTTGGTAAAACATTTCCAAATAGAAAACCTTAAGTCTACCAATGTGACTTTACAATTAGCCGATAGATCTATCAAGTCACCTAAAGGAATGTTGGAGGATGTAATTGTAAGAGTTTAGGATTTTTATTTTCCAGTGGATTTTATTGTACTTGATATGGAAGTACCCGAACACATTAGAGATACCCCAATTATTTTAGGGAGACCCTTTTTGGCCACTGCAAAGGCCAACATAGATTGTGGATCTGGAAAGATTGAGTTGAAATTTGGGGAGAAGACAATTAAATTGGATATATTTAGAGCTTCTAGAGGATTGGATTGCAATTAGATTGAGGAAATCAGATATATTGCAGTTTTTGAGGATGACATTAGTTCCTTAGAACTAGAGAGCACATCTTTTGATATCTCATACCCTCAAAATGAAACCCTATTATCAGAATCTATAGTCAATCCTTAATCTGAATCTCACGACTCATTTAATTCATTTTTTGCAGTTGAAAATCCCACCCCAAATTCTGCTGTTGATTCTACTCCTGCATTAGAATTGAAACCATTGCCTGGTAACCTTAAATATGTTTATCTTGAATCTGATCCAACATATCCTGTAATTATCAACTCTCATCTTTCTGAATCACAAGAATCAAATTTGATCAAGATTCTAGAGATCACAAGAAGGCAATTGGGTGGACTTTACATGATCTCACTGGGATTAGCCCCAATTTTTGTACTCATTGCATCTATATTGAAGATGGGGCACGACCTTCAAGAGAAGCTCAAAGACGTCTAAATCCGAATTTAAAGGAGGTCGTAAAGAAAGAAATAATCAAGTGGCTAGATTCTGATATTATATATCCCATATCTGATAGCCTTGGGTGAGTCCAATTCAAGTGGTACCTAAAAAGGTAGGACTCACCATAATTAAGACTGAATCTGGAGACACCATTCCCACATGAATTGTGAATTCGTGGTGGGTTTGTATTAACTATCGCAAGCTTAACACAGTTACAAAGAAGGACCACTTTCCTTTGCCATTCATTGATCAGATCCCTGAGAGATAGGTTGGTAATAGGTTGTTTTGCTTTCTAGATGGTTACTCTGGATATAATCAAGTAGCAATCTATCCCGAAGATCAAGAGAAAACAACTTTCACCTGCCCCTTTGGAACCTTTGCTTTCTGAAGAATGACATTTAGGCTTTGCAATGCACCAGCAACTTTTCAGCTTTGCATGTTAGCCATTTTTACCAAAATGGTGGGTGAATATATGGAGGTTTTTATGGATGATTTTTCAGTCTTTGGGGAAACATTTGATATCTGCCTGGATAATTTGTCGAAGATTCTTAAGAGATGTATAGAAGTGAACCTTGTCCTCAATTGGGAGAAGAGCCATTTTATGATTCCAGAGGGCATTGTACTTGGCCACCTTGTGTCTGAGAGAGGTATCCAAGTAGATCGAGCTAAGATCAATCAAATTACAAATCTTCCAATTCCTAACTCAATCAATGGTATTAGATCTTTTCTCGGGCATGTGGGATTTTATAGAAGATTTATACTTGATTTTTCAAAGATTGCCCGACCACTCGCAAACCTCCTCACAAAGGATACTACTTTTGAGATGAGTGAGGAGTGTATTTCTGCATTTGAAATATTGAGAGACAGAGTTACACAGGCTCCGATCTTGCAACCACCTAATTGGGATTTACCATTTGAGATCATGTGTGATGCATTAGATTATGCAATTAGAGCTGTTTTGGGACAGAAAATTGAGAAGAATCCGGTAGTGATTTACTATGCTAGTAAAACTTTGAATGAGACACAAAGAAATTACACAGTTACAGAAAAGGAATTACTAGCGATAGTATTTGGATTAGAAAAGTTCAGATCTTATATACTCGGATCTCGAATTATTGTGTACTCTGATCACTCAGCTATTCAACACCTTCTATCCAAAAAGGACACAAAACCTAGGTTGATCAGATGGATCTTGCTTTTGCAAGAGTTTGACCTAGAAATTTGTGATAAGGCGGGATGATAGAATGTTGTTGATGATCACCTTTCCCGCCTTCCTATTGATACTATTGAATCATCTCCTCCAATTACTGAACACTTTCCTGATGAACATCTTTTGACTATATCCTCAACTTCCTTGGTACGCAGATATTGTTAACTATTTGTTACACATCAATTCCCATAAGACTGGGATGGGAATCGCAAATCACGACTCAAATCAGAAGCGAAATATTATTTCTGGGAAGATCCATATCTTTTCTGACTTTGTAATGATCAAAACATCAGGTGTTGTGTTACTTCTTCTGAGATTGATTCTATCATTTCTTTTTGTCATGACCAGGCTTGTGGTGGTCATTTTTCTGGTCAAAAGATCGCTGCAAAAATTCTGCAATGCAGGTTTTATTGGCCCACCTTATTTGCAGATTCACATACATATTGTAAGGCATGTAGTCATTGCCAAACTCTTGGTGGCATGTCACATAAAGACATGATGCTCTAAATCCGATTGTTGTCTGTGAAATCTTTGATATTTGGGGCATAGACTTTATGGGGTCCATTTCCGTCTTCTTTTGGCTTCGAATATATTTTACTTGCTGTTGATTATATTTCTTGTTGGATTGAAGCCATACCCACACGCACAAATGATCATCGAGTTGTCATTCCTTTTATACAGAGTCATATTATCGCTCGTTTTGGGGTACCCCGCACCATCATTTCTGACGGCGGTTCCCATTTTAATAATGGCCAGTTTAGAAATTTACTTAGAAAATATGACGTTACACATCGTATTTCTACACCTTATCATCCCCAGAATAATGGTCAAACTGAGGTCTCTAATCGGGAGATCAAAAAGATCCTTCAAATGACAATCTGACCCGATAGGAAGGATTGGTCTTCCTATTTAGATGAGGCTTTGTGGGCTTATAGGACTGCCCACAAAACACCAATAAGCATGTCACCATACAGACTTGTTTACAGGAAACCCTGTCATCTTCCCGTAGAAATTGAACACAAGGCCTATTGGGCAATTAAAGCCTGTAATTTAGACCTCGCGAAGGCTGGTGATCATCGTAGGTTACAGCTTAGTGAACTTGAGGAATTGCGTCATGATTCCTATGAGAATTCAAAGCTGTATAAGGAAAAACTTAAAGCCTTCCATGATAGACACATTTCTCATAAATCTTTTACACCTGGTCAGAAGGTGTTGCTTTTTGATGCCCCTATGAAGCTCTTCCCTGGCAAACTTAGGTCTAAATGGCAAGGACCACTTATTGTTGTCAGAGTCTTCGACAATGGAGCTATCAAAATCACCGAACCCAATAAGGATTAACCCTTTAAAGTTAATGGTCAACGTTTAAAACCTTTCTTGGAATCACATGCTTTGGGTCTTGTTGGAGACTGTTGCACGCTCCATTAGGGTTTGTTAAATTTCCATCCATATCTTGTATATAGCTGTTTCCTATTTTCTACACTTTTCTCTTCCTATACACTTGAATATGTATCTGATTTTTTACTAATTACCTTCACTTGGTCCAACTGTCCACTCTGACCTTTGGTCAGAATTGAAATCGTCCACACAGAGATCTTTGATCTCTTCTATCTCACTCCTTACATCACCCTACACTAAGTGAAGTGTAATACCTTTTCACCCTTCTTACAATGACATTGTAAAATCTTGGCTTGGGGGGGTGTGAAGTGAAATTTTCACTTCAAGTGTATTTGTAGAGAAAATATAAAAACACATAAAAATTAAATACTCACGAAATTTTAAAAAAATGGAAATACCAAAAAATTAAAAATTTTAAAAAAAATCATAAAAATTTGAAAAATTTTGAAAAAAAAATCATAAAAATTGGAAAATTTTATCAAAATATATAAATATAAAAATTTGAAAATTGTAAAATTATAAAAATAATAAAAGGGATTTTTACATCTAGAATAAAGAAAAGAAGAAGAAAGAAAGAAAAAAATATTTATATCAATAATTAAGAGCTTAATTTTTCTTTTAGGTCAGAAACCAAAATAATAAAAAAAATATAAAATATATATAGTATAAGAGCATTAAATCCTTATTTAGATTTTTACTTATAGCATTTTGTAGAACACACTTTTGTTTGAGAAATCTTAAAATAGGATTTTATTTAAGTTGGAATCTTTAAACCTCAAGGATTTGTTTTTCTATTCTTACCCTGAAAATAAGTAACTAAGGTGTATTAAGTTCAAAACTTAAGTTTTGGAATTAAATTGTAACTTTTTAATCAGTTAGGCTAAGTAATCCTTTTGCTTTTTGAATATTTATTTTTATCATCAAGTTAAGTGAAAAGGCCAGATATTCAGAGTTAATTAAGTAAAGAGTTAGTAGAATCTTAGTCTTCAAGTCTATCAGGCTATAGTTAGCTTAATCAACTAAAGGACATTTGGCTAGACTTGGCGAGTTTTTGTCTTGACAGATCCTGTAGGATGAAACTAAAAGTTTAAAGGACCTGAGAGTGAATGGCTTTGCTGTCCAAGTTCTGGTTTGAGAGCTAAGTAACCTAAACATCCAAAATTCACACACATAGAATTGTCTTGATGGCATCTGAGACCGCGAGAACTGATGGCGAAAATACGCGATTTGTTAATTAGGTCGTTGTAACGCGTAAATCCGCTCAACTCTTAAATTTATATTCCTAGATAGGAGAGTATCTAGGGTCATCCAAGGAAGCCAAATGTTTGCAAAAATTGTGATTCTCTTGCTTGGAATACAATCTCAACTTTCGTTTTGGTATTTTTCAATATATCATTTTTTTTTGTTTTTGAATTAAGACAACATGCGAAATGGTAGCGGGAAGGTGATTTACACTTCAATTTAAAATACTACTTCTAAGTGGCAAGTAGAGCCTCTCCCTAAGCTCACTCTAGGCAAGTGGAGGCCTAGAATAATTAGGGAGAGGGAGTGAGGAATGCTAAAAACAAGCAAATAGAAATGTAAACAAGAAATTTCAAAGAAGGCAACTAGATAATTGAAAAAGTGTTTTACAAAAAGGCCTAGTAGAGGAAAGCTTCTACTGCTATAAAATTGAAATAAAGAAAATAAAACACAAATCCTCTAGATAGATGGTGAAGAAGAGGGCTTCTTGCTCCAAGGTTGGTGGCTCCCAATCTTGAAAAGAGTCCTTCAACTCCTTCCTTGCAGTGCTCTGCCAAGGTGATGTCCTCCAAGGCAAGCCCTAAGGGGGCATGCCCTAAGCTTCTCTCCAAGGGTGGACGTCTACCCTAGGTCCTTCTCCCTTGCCTGGCCATCCTCCTTGAAGTGGAAGAGTCCTCCTCCTTGGCGTGGCTCAAGTTGAAGAGAGTGGGGAGAAGAAGGCACCAAAAGGGCTGGTGATGTGCCCCTTTAATCTCCTTCTCTACTCCTTCTTCTTGGCCGTCGGTATAGGTGGTTTAGGTAGCAAATTACACTAATGGAGGATGCCCCAAAATGGTGGTAGGTGGTGGCTTTTTATAGAATAGGAAGGGGGCTATGGTGACCTTTGAAATGGATGGCCAAGATGAGTTGGTGGAGGTGGTTGAAGATCCCATGGCCAAGGTGAGTTGGAGCCACTTTAAGGGACACTAAGGGGGTAGTTAAGGCTTTGGTGCCCTTTAGAATTGGTGCCAAAATGGGCCTTCTAGAAGGCTATTAGGTGGTGCCACCTTAGGATTCTAGAAGGGGGGTATGTGGATGGCTAGGATGGGTTATGTGGGTAGGTGTAGGGTGGATGAAGGGGCTGAAAGTGGCGCCAATATAGAGGTGGTTAGGGGTGGTTTTTGGCACCAACTTTAGGTGTCCTTTGGTGGAGATAGTGGGGTGAAGGGATGGCTAGGAGGTGGCGCCAACTTGAGTAGGGTAGCTAGCTTATGTAGGCTTGAGTTGGTGGAGCTAGCTAGGGTTGATTTTGAAGGTAATGGATGGCCAAGGAGCTGGTTGTTAGCTAAGCTAAGCTAAGCTAAGATAAGCTAAGCTTGCTTAGCTAAAGGTGGAGTAGAGGAGAAGGTAATGGAGCTAGGGTTTGGAGGAAGGAGCTGAGGAGGAGAAGTCTGGAGTTGGAGCTGGCTGCTGCTGAAGAGGCTGGCATGGGGCTACTCTAGCTGGCTTAGCTTGCTAGTTCTTTGCTAGTTGCTAAGCCAAGCTAAAGTGAGCTAGCTTCTACCAAAATGAGCTGAGGTGAGCTAGGTCTGGTGCTCCCGGGGAGGGTCAAGCTGGTTGAGGCAGCTAAGGTAGCTTAGCTCAACTGAGTTGAGCTAAGCTAAGTCCCCAGGAGCTGGACTTGAGCTTCCTGAGCTGGGACGAGTTCTTCTTCAGCTGGCTGGAGTTGAGTGGAGCTGGGTGTAGCTGGATCTGAGCTGGGGTGAACTCCTGTCAACTCAGCTGAGCTAGCTAGAGCTCCTTGTGGACTAGTGGGAGCTGAGATGAGCTAGACTCAGCTAAGTTGAGCTGGATCTGAGCTGACTTGAGCTAGGGTGAGCTAAGATGAACTCTCTTGAGCTGCCATTTAGCTGAGATTAGCTGAATGGAGTTGGGATGAGCTAACCCTAGTTCAAGTGAGCTAGGTTCCAGCTGCGGTGAGCTGGATCAAGCTGAGGTGAGCTGGATCAAGCTGAGGTGAGCTGGATCAGGCTGAGTTCCAGCTAGTCTGGGCTTCTCCTTCACCATTTGCCTTCTTGAGTGCTAGGGTTTTAGGGATCTATATATTTGTACATCCCTAACACTCACAAAAACATATTAGAAAGATAATAAAAAATGCAATGCATGCCTAACCTATTTTATGCCAAAATGAAGCCCAAAAACCCATTTGCGGAGTAAAATCCTAAGAGCTAGGTTTGTTTTAATGCATAAGAATGATGATAAACTGGCATTTATCAAAAACACAGAGGTTAAGAGATCGATTCTAAATCTTCTTTAGTCTAAGGATTTCTGTGGGGCGGTTCTTGAAAAGGTGAAGGATGTGCCACTCACCTAGAAAAAGGATTTGGAGTACAATGATAGTAAGAAAAATGAGGAGGAGAAAAAATAAAAAAATAAAATAAAGCACCTTACAGTTAAGTACCTTGCTACAAATGGGTACTTATGCAGTTTTTTCATAAAAATAAAGCATCTCGGTATAAATGGATGCTATCCTTCCTTTCATCAAATAAAAGAACACCTCACTACATATGGGTGTTCTAACCTATAGAAAAAGTTGAAAAAAATATGGAGATAAAAAAATTAGAATAAGAGACCTAGTGGTCCACCGGGGAGATATACATAAAAAGTGTTGACCTCAGGATAGAAAACTGGTGAGGAGAAAGCAACCAAACCTGAGTAAGGCCAAGCCAAAGTCTTGAATTGGAATAATATGGATTGGAAATTGATGTCTTAAGATCTAGATTTTTGCAAATTTGGATGCCCTTAGAATAATTCTCTTCACAAGCACGGTTGTTTTAAAATCATAGCAATTGAACCTTTGTATTGGGCAGTGAAGCCTAAGAAATCAGGTTTTGAGGACTTGCAGTTGAGACCTAAAGGAGAAGAATTGACAAAATCCTAGGTCTAGAAGTTTGTCCTTGGTGCTAAAGGCTGGTAGATTAAAGTTTTACCACTCTAAGGTTAGTTAATGATGAGCATCTGGCTAATTTGCTAAAACTTAGATTGATAGAAATCAAATCTCATAAACAAAGGACTAACTTAAGTCTATTGAGTTTTTGAGTTAAAATTTATTTTCCAACTCTTAGGTTTTGTTTTCTTAAGACACTTTGAATTCTGAGTTTTTAGGGTTAAGAATGATTACAAAGAATAAGTGATTCTTGAGATTCTAATTTTTAATAAAATTCTTGTTAAAAACTCTATTTTTAATAGAGTGTGTTTTAAAGATGTTTGAGTTATAAGTCTAAGTAAGGAGATTTTCAAAGAATACACTGTATATTGGGTACTTATTTATATATATAAAATCTAAAAAAATTAAATATTCAAAATTCTAACCTAAGCATTCCTCTACTTAGTTCTTATTTATATTAATTTAAACCCAAGTGTTTTAAATCATCATATTTCTAGTTAATTTTGCTAGGGACTAGCAAAACTTTGGCTTGGGGGTATGATGAGAAGCTCATCGTGGTCTCTAATTACCCCTAATTAACTAGTCTTCCTAGTTAATTAGCTAGGAATATGTAAATATATGGGTTAATGATTAAATAAGGGATAAAATATTAAGGGACCTTAAAATAAGTTTAAAATGCTATATTATTAACTAATTAATATTATTAATAATTTAAATAATAAATGGACTTGAAATATTATCAATAATTTATCTAATTAATGTGTTAACTAATAACTTAAGTAACCTTACTTAATTAAATAAATTAAGCTAAAAAGGTCAAAAATGTAAATCCAAGGTTTAAATATAATAATTGTCTTATTTATAATCGTATATAAAAATTTGAAAAAGATTTAAATTAAAATAAACCTTGAAAACCTTAGTTTTCATTTTAGTCCTTAAGTTTTATTTCAATCGAATCCTTATTCTTTACCTAGGTCCTTAGTTTTCATTGTAGGTAAGTCCCTCAAAACTTCTTCTTCTTCATTCCTTCTTCAGCCTCTTCGACGGCTGACGACAGGAGGTGCGTACACCCACCAATCACCGTAAATCCGACGTCCTCCCTTCCCTTCCAAGCTTCTGGAGCTTGTGCTCACCATCCTCTTTTCATCCATCGGTATGGATGAAGCTGCAATCCTATTTTAGGCTTGAAGTTAACCTCACTGGCGTCGGAGAGGACACCGATGGTTATTTCAGTCCTAGACCTTTCTCCGTCCAGATACATCCTCCTCCTCAGCCGTTGCAACCTATAAATACCCCTCTACCCCCTCGATTTTAGGCAGTTAGCTCCCTTCCCTCTTCTTCCACTGAGCTATCTGATAAGCTATTCACTCCAAAATCTGATGACCTTGATCCACTTCCTCCGTCTTCCTCTGTTCATCTTCTCTCACTCTGGATCTCCGCCGACGTCCACTGAGTCTTTTGATGCAGTGCTGACGCTGGATTTACTCTGCTACGCCTTGCATACACCTGCCGGACTTCTTTCCCCGCCCCTCTGATTTCCTCCTCCGTTAAGGACCTTCGACGGAGCTCTTCTGCTCCCTTCGTCCAGGTAACAGTAGGATTAGGTTAAGGTTAGAGTAGTGTATCTTAGTTAAGTAGATTAGGTAGTTAGTTAGATTAAATTTTCAAATTGTATGCTGTCTTCCTTAGCTCCGATGAGCTCTTTGAGCTCGTCTGAGCCACTCTTTTATCATTTTTTTGCACCGTTCACCTTCCTTACTTCATTATGAATTCATAGCACTTCCTTTCCCTCACTATTAATAGCTGATCTGCCTAAGTCACTCCACCTGCGCCGACGACCTCCACTGTCCATGGTGGAGGTCTCTGATGTTAAAACACATGCATTGGGGCCCTCCATCATCTCTTCATAACTTAAGGGCCCCTATCTTCACTTTAATTTGAGTAATAATCACTTATATAACAAATGCCTAAATTTCATACACCCTCCTGAGCTCGCTGTCAATGGTGGCTCAGGAGGAGTTCCTCTAGCTATTAACCACCTGTATTTAATCGCCACCTCCTACTAACTTGTTCTCTCCACTCAATTGAGTGAGACAACATGTCCTGAGTTCAAGTGAACTCAGAGTATGATCAATGCCTATTCATTGCATATCTTCCAGTTTAATTATTAATTAATGAATTACTGATTTCTTGAGGTCCCTTGTGACCTTAGGAGACCTTTTAGATCTTCTTTGGCCTGTTTTGACAACTTTTACACTTATTTTGCCTTTTTCTAGACTCATTGGAGCTTCGGCAAGCTTGGATGAGTCAAAAACACTCTTCAGCCTAAGGAACTTCTTGAGAAGCTCCAGATTTCTTATTTGAGGACTAGGGATTTTATTTTGATGGTTATTTTGGTGATTGGAAGTCTGGAGCTAGATTTAGACTGTTGTCTTCTCCAACTCCGGCGGAGTTGGAGAGGTGTCTCTGTTAGGGTTTATAACATTTTGAGTGGTTCAGAAGAAAGAGTGAGGATCATAGAATTCATCCTAACCCTCTGATTTCTTAGAAGATCTTTAGTTTGTTCTGTCGAACAAACCCATCTTAGATCTCAGGCGACAGACCTGAAACCCTAGGTTTCTTGGGTGAAATTCATTTTTGATACCCTGAACATATTTCTAAGATCAAACAAAAATGATTTGAAGTGTTTAATTTATCTGATATTGTTTAATATAGAAAGTCAAATCTTAAGGTTCGGTGGTCAACCATAGGTTCGATCTGTTGAATTAAGATTCAGTTAGAGGAATTGATGAGTTCAATTTATTCCTAGGATGATTTTAAATAGATCAAATTCAATTGGGATGAATTTTTATCAGTTTTGTAGAAGAATTAGACTGCTGTACAGTTTTGGTTATTTTTGAACCCAAACTGATATCAGTGTGTTTCTGATGAAATTCAAATGAAAAATCTGTATAGATAGATTTTTAACAACCTTTAGAGGTTGTTTGAGTTGATGAAATTGATCTTTAACTTTCTGTTGGGCTAAACAGAATGAAAAATGGAGCTCTCAAGCTTCTTTGTTTTCCTGAAGCTCTTTAGAGTCTTTACCCTTCCTCAGTAGGTGCAGAAAAACCTACTGAACTATTCAGCACCTCGTCTGAGGTCAAAGAACTGCTCTGCAGGTCCTTACACCTGAAGAACTAGACTGCAGGCTAGATTCTCCATGGTGATCATGCCTTTTCACCCTTCGAATCGAAGAGCAAGACTTTCCCTGAGTATCAAATTGATACTGCAATCATGTAGAGCATTCTTAGAGCTTTCCAGCAAGCCTTTACTTGCTCGATTTGGAGCTCTGAGCCGACCGGAGTCTTCAATTGAATCTTGGCCTGGAAGGGAATAATATAGTCCCACATCGGCTAAAGAGAAGTGCGTGCCTGTGAATAAAACGAAAAAGTGTACAGGCTTTATCGGTCGTCAGCGCTGGGTGCACAATGAGCATGTGTGTGTGTGGGTGCGTGCGGTGCACGTGCCCAGGTGTGTGTGTGCCTGTGGGCATGCGAGCGTGGGCCCGTGATTGGGCGTGTGCATGTGGGCTTGGGAGGTCGTGGGGTGGAGAGGCTAAAGTCTATGCTGAATCGGAAATAAACCAAACCTAATACAAATTAGGCTCGGACCCAATAGGGTCTGGTCCCACCATGAGAGGGGTGCTGTGTATCCCTAACCTGTTCGAGTTGCCAATCATAAAACCAAATTTTTGGTTTAGATCTTGGGTTCAATTTGGTTCGGTTCAGCTCAGTTGCACAGTTGAAGGTTGAAGGAGAAGAAGGAAGAGAAGAGAAGAGCTCGTAGGGCTGAATAGAATAAAAAAAAAAAAGAAGAAACAAAGAAAGGTAAACAGGCAAAAGAAATGATAAGAGGAAAGAAAGAGAAGAAGAGATGGAAAAGAAGCATGCTCGAGATAAAAAGGTAAAGAGAAAGGAAAAGAGAATGAGAGAAGGTAGAATAAGAAAAGAATGAAGGCTGAAGATAGAAAGAATGGCGCTTAGACGTCTGATATCTTTTTAAGATGTCTAATTTTTTGTATTTTACTCTCATACAATTTCTTTTAAGCATAAATAATGTAATAAGGCACATATTCATTTTAATTTCTTCTTTTCTTGCCTTAATCTATTGTAAAAAAGAAGAAATTAAAGAAATAAACATGTTTACCTGCTTGTAGTATCAAATCATATGTGTAAATATGTTTCCCTTATGAAATTTTGCATGTTTTTCAATTGGAAATCCTTATGCAAGATTCATATTCTTAAAGTAAATTTAATTATAATTAAATAAGTAGCTTAGGATTTAATGGTGAATTTAAGTTATGACTCCCAGTGAACGACCTGGACTCAACCAGTTAAAAAGAACTAAAATCTAAAATGTTAGGTTAACTTGATCCTATACTACTTAATTGACATAAATTCAAGTTAACCTAAGTTACTTTCTTTTGTACATAATTAAGCATAATTAACTTAATTAACTGTGTTGAGAAAATTAACAATCACCTCTCAAGCTTGTTTCCAAGCTTGGAAGCTTGCTTGAAGCTCTATAAAAGCCTCTACATCTTATAATTGTGCTCCTTAGCAAGTTTAGGTCAGAGAAAGCCCTCCTTCCCTCTCCGGCCACCTTCGTACCTTGCTCCAGCAACCCTCTCCATCCTCCTCGTCAGGCCATCCAACAATCAAATTGGACGACCCTCTACCTTCCTCCGTCGACCCCGCTCCTTGCCAGCCACAGCAGGGGCGTTCTCCCTCCTCGCCATCACCGCACCAACTCATCGAACCTCCTCATCTTCTTTGACTTCGACTCACCAATGTCGTCCCTTCCTGTCCACCTCCTTCGCTCCTAAGTTCCTCTATATCTTACTCTCTTCCTCTATTCCCTTTTCCCACACTCACAATAAATGAACGACCACCGTCCAACCCACTACACCATCATCTTCCCCACCTCCGGAAACGCTCTGGCCTAGCCTCCAGCCCGCTACACTTCAACAAACACTTCGCTGCCACCTCCATGAGCTTCACCGCACCACCCTTTACAAAAGCCCTTTCCTAATTTGGGCTTTCATTGACCAAATCACCTCACTGACCACTGTCACCTGCACACATCTTCCTCGAGGTTGTCAGGCTCCTCATGCACTCACACACCACGATGCAACCCCCAGCAAACTCACCGTTCCACGGCGATCCTTCTGAACGAGTTTAACGTGGCCACCAAGCCATGTGTTTGCTTTTCAAGTACTCGCTGGAGCTTTGTTGCCGCCTCGACTCCTCCAACCTCGCCTGCAGTCATCTGGCCACAACTCCTCCAAACAACACACCCAGGTGAAGCAGTTGACCTCCAGGTTCTCCTCTAGGCATTCAAGTGGATCCAGTAGCCTCATCTTCTACCTCAATTGGACCCTCCTCCATCAGCTACTCGCACTCGAAGACTATGGGACATTTAGTCCCACATCATAGAGATTGAAGCGACTAGTGTGAGATATATGGGATTTGTGACCCCTGCTATTCACCCATGAACACAGGGGTCGGGTCCCTCACTCACTTCTGCACACACCTCACTCGCCTCCATGTCGGTGGGTCTAGTCCTTTGCTTTGATCCGATTACCCAGTTACCCGAGTATGGTCTGGCTGATCTTTGAGAGAAAGAAGAGAAGGAAAGAGAGAAACAGGGAGGTTTTGCTCTCTGTTGCCCTCTCTACACTTAGCTAATTTCAAAGAAGGGCTTTACCTTTGTGTTGCTGTGTTGTGCTTTCCTCTCTCCCTTGAGGCATGAAGGAAAGAGACGTGGCCTTTGCCTCTTCTGAGAAGCTTGATTCTACTGGTTTTGAAGCTACTGTTGGTTCATTTGATCTAGTTGACATGGGTTGTTTGATTGATAATTACTATTGAGATATTTGAGCTTAACTTCAAAGGGTTAATTGGTGATTTAAATCATCATTTTAACTCATTCTTTTTGCTTTGTGAAACTTGATTCATTTATACATAATTTTGAGTAGTTCTAAATAAAGTTTTGATTATAATTGCTCATATTTCTTATGATTAGTGAGATTGAATTATCATTATTTGCTCCCTATGTTTGACCTTGAACTCTTCTTTGATTCTGAGTTATAAATTCAAATGATTTGAGCGACTTTGTCCTATACTGTGATGCATTTCTTAACAAATGACGAATTCACTTAAACAAGCCATGGTCAAGTCATTAATATTGTTCACCAATTCCTGACCTAAAGGGTTGGGGAGTTGGGTGTGGGTTAACATAGGAACTCCTTGAGTAGGCATAGGATTTATTCTGGAATGTGTACCTAAGGAACTCCCGTCCTTTAGAAAGTTGTCCAATTTCTTGTCCAAACTCTCTACGTTCTTTCCTACGAGTTCCACCTTGTCCAATCATTATGCAATTAACTCTAAATCAATCGAGTTTGAATTATCCTTAACTTCATAAACTTCACTCCTTGGTTGATTTGATCTGCTAAAGGCAGACATTAAGGCATTGTTGAGGGAATTTTCGCTCATATTCTCAAATAATTGAAAGGCTCCCTCAGCATCTCTGCTTAGGAAATTGCCCCCATATGCTGCATCAACAAAATTCTTCAAATTGTCACTTAACCCATAATAGAAAATATGGGCTAAGTGCCACTTCGAAATCCCATGATGAGGGCATTTGATGTGTATGCATCTAAGTAGCCCAAAATGTCTATTTATGCATGTTCTTAGTGTCGTAGAAGCATCAAGCATTATATATTGCATAACATGCATCATCATGTATTTATGTCAAATTGTATAAATTGTATAGTAATTTGCTCTTTTTGGTGGTCAGGGACAAGATGATATTTAATCGGGGCCTCAGATTGAAGATCCCACCATACGGATCTAATTAGGGCGATGATTGGAGTTCAACGACTCCAAGATAGCTCGATTGAACTTCTGTAGCATCAGATGCAGTTTGAGAAAGATCTGAGATCAAGAGGCCAAGTGGTGTAAATCTGCAATTGAGAGGACAAATTCAACCACATGGATGGGTTCGGATCGACGATCGCAGCCCAACAATGTGAAAATTGGTCCAATCCGACATCTGTGGCACCATCTACAAGTCAGAGAAGATGAATGGCCAAGATTACGCCACGTGGCACCATCTCAGCCACCCAAACCACCCATGGATCGCCACTGCACTTCCTCTCCTCAATTGGCCATCAGATCTAGGCCTTTAGTTCTTGATCCAATGGCCATGAGAGTGTGCACCTTGAATCAAAACGTGCCTCAAACGCATGCGTAGCCCATTGGGCGAGCGTGTGTTTGCAAAGCGGAGGTCGTGGGGTCAAGCCCCTATGCACCTCAAATTGAAGGCGCAAGTGTGGCATAGTCAATTTCACCCATTGGATGGTGATCGAACGGTAGTGGAGGAGATGACGTAGCACACCCAAATGCGAGGACCATGCACGTGCGATTGAACATGACGCTGCATGCTTTATCGCACTCACAGGTGCGTAATGAGAGAGATGGGTGCAGATGCAATCTAGGCCGTCCGATCTTGCAATTAGGCGGTTGAGGTCTGTTGAACGTGGATGAGGCATTTTGAAGGCTGAAGGCGAGGAGGTGGGGGCGTGCGTGCGTCTTCAGCCACATTTGAGCTACAGTGACAGTCATAAATGTCACTAAAGACAATAAAATGAATGTTTTAAAGCTTGGAAATGTCTCTTTTGCCCTGAACTCTCACATCTATAAAAGAGCACCCGTACCACTCCAATTTTTCATCCCTTCCTTCATCTCTCTCCCTCTCCAAAGCTCTAAAGAAGCTTATCCCAAACTAGGGATGCTCCTCTAGAGTTAAAATCAAAATTTTGTCTCCTCACCTCATTTGTGGAGCTCCCGTGTTTGTCTTCTCACCCCTGTTCTAGAAGTGGATCTCGTGATGACGACGTCCTACCTCACCCTAGGTTCTCACTTCGTTCTCCATCTCCAATCTCTACACTATGTGTTGAGCGAGAATCTACGCTAACGTGTTTGGTTTTGGAAAACCCGTCGTTGTAGTTCGAAAGCGAAGGATTCGTGTTCAACAAATAAAATTTATACCGAAATAAGAATTCCGGGTCGAACACAGGGAGGCGAACGTTTGATTTAAAAACTTCGCGTTTCTTTTTATTTTGTCACAAAGAAATTCAATTTAAACTATCTAAGTATCTACAACAAATAAAAGAGAGAGAGGGAGTAAGAGAGAGAGAAGGAATACTATACATGGAAATCAAAATGAGATGTAGAATAGACAAGGAATTTATCATAAAAGAGTTCTTTCATTACAACTAGAAAACATAAAACAATTACTCTAGAAAGCATTAAAAGAATGGAGGGAGAAATGTCCTCCTCGACGATCGCTCGGAGGACGAATAGACTACTCTAGAAAGCAGTAAAAAGAATAGGGAGAGAGAAATCCTCCTCGACGGTCGCTTGGAGGACGAGCCGGACGGGACGACGCCTGGACGAAGGAGAACGAAGCGGGACGAAGGAGGACGAAGCAGAAGAACGGGAACGAAGCAGCACGGCGTCGTCGTCGCGGGATCCACTTCCGAAGGGGGACGAAAATTTGGACTTTATCTCGCGAGAAGCATCCCGGGTGTGGGACAAGCTTCTCTTGAGCTTTGGAGAGGTAGAGAGGAGAAGGAAGGGATGAAAATTTCGTATGGAGGGGGTCTCCTTTTATAGTTGCAAGGAGTGGGGGCAAAATGGACATTACATCTTCAAAATAATAAATAAGGGGTCTTTAGTGACGGATAAAACCGTCGCTAAAGCCCCGCCGTCGCCGTCGCCGCCGCGCCCACGCGCGCCCGCTCGGCTGGCCTGCGCGCGTAACGCATACGCACGTCCGCGTCGTCTCAGCCGTCCGATCGCGAGATCGGACGGCTTAGATCGCGTCCGCGCCCGCTGCGTAGCGCGCCCGCCCGCGTGCGATCGAGCGTCCACCAGAGCGTCCAATTGCGCGTCGGCGCTATCGGGCGCGCGCGGCCGTTGGATCTTCATCCGACGCTCGTGCGCGCCCGCTCGCCCGCGCCTTCCACCCGCTCACCGCGGCTCGAACCCGCGACCTCCGCTTCGCCCGCAGCTGCGTCGCTGCTGCGCTACGCGGGCGAAATGGTCGCGCGGACATTTTTAAACGCGAGCGACCGCAGCCGTTGGATCGAGATCCAATGGCGGAGAGGAGACGGTGCGCGGTCTTCACAGGACTCCTGCGGCCGATTGGGCGGCTGGGATGACAGCCAAGATGGCGCCACGTGGCGCCATCTTGGCTGTCCATCTTCTGGAAGTTGTAGATGGTGCCACGGATGTCGGATTGACTCGATTTTTGTGTCGTTCGGCTGCGATCGTCGATCCGAATTCATCCGTGTGGTCGGATTTTCCATCTGAAGTGCGGATTTACACCATCCTGGCCCTTGATCTTCTAGGGTTCCCCGGTCTCTATCTGATGCTACGGATGCCTGATTAGGGCGATCTTGGAGTCGTTGAACTCCAATCGTCGCCCTGATCATATCCATACGGTTGGATCTTTGATCCGAGGCCCCGATAAAATATTTGCCCTATCCAAGCACATAAAAAGAGACAATTAACCTCCATTTTATTCAAACTACTCTAAATGCAAGATGATGCATGTAATGCAATATTTATATCATGAAATGCAATCCTATGCTTAAGAACATGCATAAATAGACATTTTAAGTAGTGTAAATGTGTTTACATCATACCCCCATGCCTATCTTTTGCTAGTCCCTAGCAAAAACTATATGCTATTTATAAAAGAATTAGGTTAGATTATTTGGACCTGAGTTATTTTCAATCATTAAGAAATTGTCTACTTAAGAACTGAACTTTCAAAGACACAACAGTGCCCGGGTATTAGCCAAAATGCAGACCGCCTCAAGCCTCGCCTTATTCAAAGAAAAATTTCTTTTTCTGTTTTTACTTTTTTTTTTTTTTTTGGATTTTCAAATTTTAGAGTTTAAGAGTGGCTTTCTACGGCCATTCAACTCACCCAAGATTTGATGAGAACCCTAAGTTTTAAGCATCTTATTGTGATTGTGATAGACTCGTTGACCGGCAATTAAAACGGACTTCGGATTTCTACGCCTCTAGGTGACCTCAAAAAGAATTCTGCCTAAAGGTGTATCTTTACAACCGGTAGCTTTCTCCCTACTTTTTTTTTTTTTTTTTAACGGGGTCAACACAAGGGTGAATCCAGTGTATATCTCCCCGGTTTATTCTACTTCTCCGCTTCTTCCTAAGTGTTTTGGGAATTTTTAGTGCATTTTCTGAGCTGGGTTCTGGACAACCGGTCGATGAGCTGTTACCACCGACAACTTGCCAGCCATACTCGTGCGGCGAAGTGTGGCTTATTTCTTTTTGTTCTTTTCTCCTTTTTGATTTTTTTTTTTTTTTTTTTTTAAGTAGGTGGCTTCCCTGGTCTAAGATTTACCTAAAGGCAGCAAAAAGAGAAAGGTCCAGTGACTGGGCTCTGGACAACCTACGTATGGGCTGTTACCCACGATAACTTGCCAGCCATATCACCCTAGAAGGTTCATTAGCTACCCAATTTCCGTTAAAATCGCCAAACAACGAGTCAGTGCAAAGAAAGTGTGTAGATGCTTAAAACTCAAAATTCCCTTAAATCAGAGGGCGGGTTGACAAGTCGTGTACTTATCACCCAAACTTATTTATTCCAATTATAATAAAATTCAGGTTGGCAAGAACTCGAAAAACAAATCCACATTTTAGTGGATACATAGGCTGATTAAGTCCAAAGACCTGAAGGGTCTTTGTGTTCAGAACATAATATAGTATTTCTTAAGATCGAAAATTTTCTTAAACCCAAATTCTCTTTCCTAATTTTGATTTTTTTTTTTTTTATATAAAATAAAACAAATCTACGGAGCTGACGAATGAATTCAAAGATAAATATCCATCCCCCCATGCCTATCTAATGCAATGTCCTCATTGTATTAAAAAGACATAAAACAGAGTGGAAAGGCGTAGAAAGCACCTGAATTACGTGGATATCGGGTCCGCTCCGAGATGAAAAAGAACTGTATATGTGCTGAGTTTAGTGCCTTCAGCTAGGCACAATATACAAAGAAAAGAAATGAAGAATTCACATGTGCAGGTCAGAATTAGAATGAACAGAAGAATCCTCTGACCTGTCAGCAGAGGTCCACAGATGTGGACCAGATTGTGGTGCAGACCCACACCCCATAATCGAGAATATCTTAGGTTCTGGATAAAAATTACCCAAAACCTAAAATCAGAATGCAAACGGGGTCGGGCCTGCGATTTGTGAGGATGCAACCCAAGGCCAAAATGTCGGGTTACAGAGAATTGAAGCTCAAAAGGATAATCGTTAAATGTGTGCTTGAGTTTGACATCCTCGAAACAAATGTCGTAAGGGTTCTGATTTGATGGTTTCAGCTTAAAAGGAACCCTTCGACTCAATCTTCCATTTCCTCCAAAATTAACTTCCCAAATTAGAACTTCCCCGCTCCTATCCTCCTCATTAAGTGTATCAAATTCTATGACCTCTTGTATATTCATCACCCCGTCTGAAATCTCCAAGTCTAGATGATGTGGCAAAATCAAAATTGACTTGGGTCTAATTATCTCAGAATTAGAATCATCAATAAGCTCAACAAGGTGTAACTGATAATCAGGGCATTGAATTAATTCCTCCAGAAAATGCGATTCTGGATCCGTATCGTGTGCCCTAATAAGATCAGTTTCCTCAGTTATTGGGCTATCAAATGATCTATCAGATTCCTCAGGCCCAATCGTCTCACAAAAATCGTGATCTGAAAACTCGTGTGAGACTTCGCAACTTGAATCTTCACCATCAGGATCCGTATCAATGTATGTCCCAAAATCATTTGTCACTTTGCGTTCCAAGGAGACATACGTTTCCTCGTAACCCGGCTCAGGGATTTCAGGTGAAGAAATCAAATCATCCTTAATTGGTTGTTTTAATTCAATCTGGTCAGCTTCGTAACACGTGTCCCCCCCAACAGGTGCCTGAGCGGGTTCTGTCATTGGCTTTCCTGAAGAGAGTTCATCCTGGGAATTATTCCAAGATTGAATCAAAGCAACCACGAATCTCATCCTTAATTTCGCTAATTTCCCAAGTAGAAACTCACCCGGGTTCTTATCCTTAACATCTTGGAGCCAATCCAACAAAGACTTGTTTAAATCATCAATCATTTCAATCAGGGGCTCCAATCTCTCAATGCAAGGTATTGGCTAAACTTCTAAAGATTGAATGATATTCCTCAAGTTAGCCAGAACCTTATCTTGAACCTGATTAACCTGAACCAAATGGGTTGGTTCAGGGTTGGGCGGGTTTGACATCAATGTAGAGGAATTAACGAATTGAGATTCGTTATACCCATCCTGATAATAGGTCATTTTAGATTGTTCAAAAGATGGAGATGACCTAAAGGCAGTGAAATCAGAGGATGGGTAAGGATCAGTGTATCCTTCTTGATTGTAGATCGCATTAGGTTGTTCATGAAAGGAGGACGATCTATAATCGATGCAACTCTTAGAAGGATAGAATTGAGAATCAAAGTGTTCAGGGTTAGACCCTAAACACGGGGGTCCGGAATTGTATCCCCAATCCGAATTATCCCAACTAACTGATGGTCGATTACAATACGAGTTGGGATAATTGTCATGTTGCGGATAATTCATGACAGGAGTGAAAGAGCGGGAATGCGTGAAATATGTGGAAGGATTCATGAGACACGGGAGGAAGAAAGGTGCCCTGCAATACAAACAATCAAACCTGTCCTTAAATGGGTTAGCCTACAGACCTACAGACTCTCAAAACCCGTCTTGAGATAAAGGAACGATTTGATCTACTTCTGTCTGTTCAATCCAACCAGTTAGAAGGAGGGACTGGGGAGAAGGTTCTTCCTTCGGCTTGCGCCTCTGGTTCCTAGTGTACCCCCCAGCCGCGATCGTTTGACTCTGCTCCCCTAGCTAGACATCAGATTGAACAGTAGAAACAGACTAATCGAAAATAATCTCGTTCTGAGTTCTGAAGAGCGAGTCCAATCCTTAAGGCCAACGTCTACTCTGTTTTATTTAGGGCTAGGTTTGAATGTGCTTTGGAATGTGATGGGCCCTTTAAATGGGTTGTGCCCTTAATGATTGATTGCTTTGTGTGTGAGTGCACAACCAGTGGTTTTCAAGCAAGATTATTTTTGATGTGGTGAATTTTAAGGTTCAAATCTTGCTTAGTAGCTTTTAGGATTCAACTTTAGGTGTTTTCAATCAAGTTTCATTGGCACACCAGGTTTTGCAAGCACAGGTGAAGATATTTTCCTTTAAAGTTTAAAAAGAATGTGGAGTGCCTGGTAGATCCCTAAGAGTTGAACCTAATTGGCAGCTACTTGATGAGTTGATTTTATTTGAAGTGGTGCGGCCCAATCAACTCAAACAATTGGCCTCAAATGCACCACTAAGTTAGGCACACAAAGATGGTTAACTTAGAATGATTTCTACTCTTTTATGTGTTGCTTTATGTGTACTGGTCCCACAGATCAGAACCCAGTTGAGTAGAAACAAATCAATTTGGTTAAGTGCCTTTAAATGTGGGTGTACATTGTGTATTTGTTGAAAATTACCCCACAAAATTATCTTTTTACTTTTTTTTATATAAATGAAGGTGGAATGAATGTGAGTGAGAATCCAAACAACCAAACTATTCCTAGGATTTATGCAAACACCTAGGTTAATTGGAATTTGGATTCAATGTGGCGAATGAAATCTATGGAGGGGGAAAGAATGGGTGATAACTTACAAAACCCTTCACAGCACTTTACTCCAATCTACCGCTTTTGGTTGCCTCAAAAGAGTACCTGCAATTACAATAAGAAAGGAGAAAAGTGAGGCAAATGATTTGTAAGTTACAAAACGTGAAGAGAAATCAAAGATCGTTGCCTCCCCGGCAACGGCGCCAAAATGTTGAGCGAGAATCTACGCTAACGTGTTTGGTTTTGGAAAACCCGTCGTTGTAGTTCGAAAGCGAAGGATTCGTGTTCAACAAATAAAATTTATACCGAAATAAGAATTCCGGGTCGAACACAGGGAGGCGAACGTTTGATTTAAAAACTCCGCGTTTCTTTTTATTTTGTCACAAAGAAATTCAATTTAAACTATCTAAGTATCTACAACAAATAAAAGAGAGAGAGGGAGTAAGAGAGAGAGAAGGAATACTATACATGGAAATCAAAATGAGATGTAGAATAGACAAGGAATTTATCATAAAAGAGTTCTTTCATTACAACTAGAAAACATAAAACAATTACTCTAGAAAGCATTAAAAGAATGGAGGGAGAAATGTCCTCCTCGACGATCGCTCGGAGGACGAATAGACTACTCTAGAAAGCAGTAAAAAGAATAGGGAGAGAGAAATCCTCCTCGACGGTCGCTTGGAGGACGAGCCGGACGGGACGACGCCTGGACGAAGGAGAACGAAGCGGGACGAAGGAGGACGAAGCAGAAGAACGGGAACGAAGCAGCACGGCGTCGTCGTCGCGGGATCCACTTCCGAAGGGGGACGAAAATTTGGACTTTATCTCGCGAGAAGCATCCCGGGTGTGGGACAAGCTTCTCTTGAGCTTTGGAGAGGTAGAGAGGAGAAGGAAGGGATGAAAATTTCGTATGGAGGGGGTCTCCTTTTATAGTTGCAAGGAGTGGGGGCAAAATGGACATTACATCTTCAAAATAATAAATAAGGGGTCTTTAGTGACGGATAAAACCGTCGCTAAAGCCCCGCCGTCGCCGTCGCCGCCGCGCCCACGCGCGCCCGCTCGGCTGGCCTGCGCGCGTAACGCATACGCACGTCCGCGTCGTCTCAGCCGTCCGATCGCGAGATCGGACGGCTTAGATCGCGTCCGCGCCCGCTGCGTAGCGCGCCCGCCCGCGTGCGATCGAGCGTCCACCAGAGCGTCCAATTGCGCGTCGGCGCTATCGGGCGCGCGCGGCCGTTGGATCTTCATCCGACGCTCGTGCGCGCCCGCTCGCCCGCGCCTTCCACCCGCTCACCGCGGCTCGAACCCGCGACCTCCGCTTCGCCCGCAGCTGCGTCGCCGCTGCGCTACGCGGGCGAAATGGTCGCGCGGACATTTTTAAACGCGAGCGACCGCAGCCGTTGGATCGAGATCCAACGGCGGAGAGGAGACGGTGCGCGGTCTTCACAGGACTCCTGCGGCCGATTGGGCGGCTGGGATGGCGCCACGTGGCGCCATCTTGGCCGTCCATCTTCTGGAAGTTGTAGATGGTGCCACGGATGTCGGATTGACTCGATTTTTGTGTCGTTCGGCTGCGATCGTCGATCCGAATTCATCCGTGTGGTCGGATTTTCCATCTGAAGTGCGGATTTACACCATCCTGGCCCTTGATCTTCTAGGGTTCCCCGGTCTCTATCTGATGCTACGGATGCCTGATTAGGGCGATCTTGGAGTCGTTGAACTCCAATCGTCGCCCTGATCATATCCATACGGTTGGATCTTTGATCCGAGGCCCCGATAAAATATTTTCCCTATCCAAGCACATAAAAAGAGACAATTAACCTCCATTTTATTCAAACTACTCTAAATGCAAGATGATGCATGTAATGCAATATTTATATCATGAAATGCAATCCTATGCTTAAGAACATGCATAAATAGACATTTTAAGTAGTGTAAATGTGTTTACATCACTATGTCTTCCAGGCGTCACCCGTTCTGGCTCGTCCTCCAAGCAACCGTAGAGGAGGATAATTTCTCACCTCCCTTCTCTTTACAACTTTCTAGATTAGATTTACCACTTTCTAGTTGTAATATTTCCAGCTTTCTAGTTGTAAAAACAATAGCTCTATTATAAAAAGTGTTTTGTTCTCTCTCTCTCCTTTAGTTTTAATATCGCAAGTAAAGTAGATTCATTGTGATTATCCCGCCTTAAAACTAAAATTACAAAAATAAAATAAAATTGCACATTGTGAATCAACGTAGCCTCCCTATGTTCGACCCGGAATTCCTTTTAAGTTTGGGTAAATTTATTTGTTAACGAATTTTCTCGCAAATTGCACTACAACAACGAGTTTTCCAAACTCAATCTTTTTGTGATGATTTTCACCACAACATTTTGGCGTCGTTGTCGGGGAGGCAATGAATCTTGATTTCCTTTCCGCATTTCCACACACTTAAACTATTTTCTAGCTCTCTTTTATTTCTTCTCTATTTCTTTGTATGTACCTCGATAGGGAATCTTTAAGCGGTTGAAAGGAGTAAAGTGCAGTTGAAGACAACTGTAAGTGCTCCCCATTCTTCCCCCCCTCTATAGAATTCATTTCATAACCCTAATTCAAACCCTAATTAACCTAGGTGTTCTCATAAACCCTAGGACTAGTTTTGATTGTTCGATTTCCACCTCCACCCATCTCACCCTCCGCATATAAATAAAAAAAATCTAAGAAAAACACAGGGGTACACAACCTCTTCTGATTTTCATATTCAATCGGT
The DNA here is from genome assembly GCA_037157565.1 of Thalassia testudinum. Classification (NCBI taxonomy): domain Eukaryota; kingdom Viridiplantae; phylum Streptophyta; class Magnoliopsida; order Alismatales; family Hydrocharitaceae; genus Thalassia; species Thalassia testudinum. The sequence continues at coordinate 1,256,342 of JAZHRO010000073.1, read as the reverse complement.
CAATCGATCTTTGGAATCGGTACACATACATCCAAACACATAATTGAGTAGAAATCAAATTAGGTAACCATTTGTGTGCCTAACTCAGTGGTGCATCAAGGCTAGTTGTTTAAGTTGTTTGGGCTGCACCACTTCATTTAAAAATAACTCATCAAGTAGCTTCCTTTTAGGGTTTACAATTTAGGTCAATACCAGGTACTCTAGTTTATTCTTGATTTTAAAAGGAAAACATCTTCACCCATGATTGAAAGATCTGCTTTGCCTATTTTTGAACTCACCTAATTCTAAACCCTAAAAGCTGCTTAAGCAAGATTTGAATGTTAAAATCCACTCATCTGAATAATCTTACTTGAAAACCTTGGTTGTGCATGCACTCACATGTGTCTAATCGATCATTAAGGGCACAACCCATTCTAAGGGCCCACCACATTCCATAAGCACTACAATCTTAAGCCTAATATAAAATCAAGTATATGTTGGCCTTAGGACTCAACTGTCTGTTTCAGGATATTTTCTGAGCTTTGGTGCGAATTTGTGACGTCTGCTTTCTCCAGAATGTGCTAAGTTGGGTGGCCGGACTGTCAAATGACTTAAGTAGGTAGGGGTTTGGAATAATTAGCAGTCTTCGGGACATGCTTCCTTTATCTCACCATCCCAACTTAACCAGCTTCTAGATTAAGGACAACATGAAATTCATACTATAGTTTGAATCAATCTTGGAGCTTAGGTCCTTAGGCTATCCAACTTAAGGGCAAGCTTATTTTGTTGTGCTGCAGGGTTCTTATCCCTAGTCCTTCTGACCTCTTCCTAGTTTATGCTTTGAAGGAGGTCATTAAATCCCCGATTGGAAGGAAGGACCATTAGTTCATTTTAGGAGGCGTAAGTTGGATTTTGGTCAAATTGATCCCATGGCCGACCAACAACCACCTCTTCCTCAGAATCAACATGAGATGTTTCAAAGGCAGCTGGAACAAATGCAGCAAATGTAGGAATAGTTTGAGAGAATGCAGGGTGCTCAGCCCTTGAAGGATTTTTACGATCCTTCAAACTACGGGGAATGTTTTGACGTCCAGATTCTAGCCGAAGAAATAGAAATCAAGCCCCAAGTGTTATGCCTATCAAACATTTCCATGGGCTTGGCTCTGAAGACCTATTTCAACATTTGGAGGACTTGACCACTTTGGTCTAGACTACCAAAGCACGAAACGTGGATGACGAGGAAATGATCATGAGGCTTTTCCCCCACTCTCTTAGGATAAGGCCACACATTGGTACCGGACAATTGGAAGGCTGATCGCAACTTGGAATGGTCTTAAATTGACCTTAAAGAAATTCTTTCCAATCAGGCATACCAATGCGTTGAGACGGGCGATTACTACTTTCGTCCAGCGACCAGGGGAGCAGTTTCATGGTGCCTGGGAGCGATTCCAGGATCTATTGCAGAAGTGTCCACACCATGAGGTGTCGAAATGGCAACTTGTGCAGATCTTTTACCATGGGTTGACTGAGCAACTCAGAAATCACGTGGATGCTTCTTACAGAGGCAATTTCCTCAAAAAAGATGCAGATACTGCAAATGATTTCTTTCATAAAATGAGCGAGAATTCCATCAATCATGCCTCCATGGATACTTTAAGCCGATCCCAAAAATCCAGATCGAATGTTAATGAGGTCCTTGATTCTCATTCATTCGATATGGAATTAATTTGTAACAAACTAGATAAGGTGGACCTGGCTACCAAAAGAATGGAGTGGATGCTAGAAACTCTATGAACAATTCTCGATCCACTCAATCATAGAATTCGAGATTCCATTCTTTGCAAGCTCCTTCTGGATGGGAGTTTGCGAATCAACTGGATACGGCTCAACCTGTAAGCCAGCACTACTCGGAACCCCACAGGTTCCAAACTAGGGCCTTTGATCCTAGTTTCTCTGATCCCTTCCTTTCTTTCTCTCTATCCTTGCCCTATGAGGATGTCTATGCTATACAGGAGAAGGTTAGGTCCAACTCATATTCCAATGCTTATAATCTGTGTTGGAGGAACCACCCTAACTTCTCCTCGAAAAATCCGAGGCAGCAAACCCAATTCTGACCCAGCAACTATGCTCCACAAAGACCAATATGTCATGATCATGTTTATACTCAGCTACCCCCAAATTCGGTCAATCAACCAATTTGGAATGCCTGCCACCCGAAGGGCAAGCTGATTTGAACCGTTAGATGGTAGAGATGCAAGTATCTATGCTCTAGCTCAAGCAACAAATGAAAACCTCGCTGGACAACTTGCAAACCGGGCTCATTGCTAATACTTGTCAGCCCGGATCTCTTCCATCTCAACCTGTACCCAACTCACGCAACATACAAAATCCAGGCAATTGAGCCCAAGAGTATGGAAATCAGAGGGACCTACATGCACATGCTCTGGAGGTTGAGCAAGGTCCTTCCTCTTCTGCTTCATCAAATCCGGGGTTTTTGGCTAATCAAGCCCCTCCGATCTTTCCTAGCCCTCCCCAAGACCCAAACCCATACGCATTTGCCAACTCCGTTACTTTGAGGAGTGGAAGGAAAACCTAGGACCTACACCTACCCTACTCTAGTCAAGGAAACCATGGTGAGCCTGAGGAAAGAAAGAACTTTGAAGAAGAAATCAAGGCTCAGGAACCTAATTCCGAGGATCTGACTCATGTTCCTTTTCCTGAGGCCTTGATTAAACCTAGGAAGAAGAAGCCTGTTGATAGTGATGGGGAGCTCTTGAATATATTTAATTATGTTGAAATCAACATCTCGCTCCTCGATGCTATTAAACATGTACCGTCTTATGCTAAATTCTTAAAGGATTTATGCACCCAGAAGTGTAAGCTGAGGGAATCTGTTTCGAGGAAGGTGATACTTTTCGAGCAGGTTAGTTCTGTTATCCTACATCACCTTCCTTCGAAAAAGAGAGATCCAGGTGCCCCTTTGATTTCTTGTGTTATTAGAGATTGCACTCTTGACCGGACACTATTAGATCTAGGTGCATCCATTAACCTAATTCCAACTTCTCTTTACGAGAAGTTCAGATTAGGTGAACTTTGGCTGACCTCGGCAATGTTGCAGTTAGTGAACCGTTTGGTCACAAATCCGAGAGGCGTTATTGAGGATGTTATTGTCAAGATTAAGGACTTCTATTATCCTGTAGATTTTCTTCTCCTTGACATGGATGTACCTATGGATTTAAGGAAGACGCCCATCATTCTAGGTAGTCCGTTCCTTGCTACCGCTAAGGCCAATATCAACTGTGAGAGCGGTAGCATGGAAATCACCTTTGGGGATCGAAAACTAAAATTGGATACTTTCAAGGTGATTAATAAATTTAAGGATTGTGGATTTATAGAGGAACTCAAGGAAGATCATTTGAATATTGAGACCTGTATGGCTGTATCTGCTATTGAGATTTCCTCCTGCATCGATGAACCCAACCCACAACCCTCCATGGTAATCCTGCCACGTTCTGAAGAGATTGCTGATTTTGTTCACTTTCAACCTGTTCCTCTCGATCATCCTAATGAATCTTCATTAGCGTCCTCTTTACCTTCCATCTTAAACCCACCCCAACTCGAAGTGAAACCATTTCCTAAGAGTTTGAAATATCAATTTTTAGGACCTAAGAAGACACTCCCTGTGATTATTAGTTCTAGATTGACTAAGGAGTAAGAGATAAAACTAATCAAGGTCTTAAAAGAACATAAAGAGGCAAGTGGTTGGACCATCCATGACCTTAGGGGGATTGAGCCATCTTACTGTAATAACAGAATTTTCATGGAAGATGGATCCCGCCCTTCTCGCCAGATGCAGAGGAGACTGAACCCTAATATATGAGAAGTGGTCAAGAAAGAAGTCATTAAGTGGCTTGATGTAGGAATCATCTATCCGATCTCGGATAGTCCACGGGTAAGTCCCATGCAAATTGTTCCCAAGAAAGTTGGGATTAACGTTGTGACTAATGAGAAAGGAGAATTGCCACAACTTGTTCAGTTTCCTCCTGGAGAGTTTGTATCGATTACAGGAAGCTACACAGCCACCAAAAAGGATCATTTCCCTTTACCCTTCATCGATCAGATCCTTGAAAGATTAGTTGAGAAAAAGTACTTCTGTTTCTTGGATAGTTACTCGGGATATAATCAAGTCCCTATACATCCCGAGGATCAAAAAAAGATGACTTTCACTTGTCCCTATGGAATCTTTGCTTTCTATAGAATGTCATTCGGGCTTTGCAATGCACCTACGACTTTTCAAAGGTGCATGCTAGCCATTTTTTTTGACATGGTGGGAGAATTTATGGAAGTTTTCATGGACAATTTCTCCATTTTCAGAGATTCATTTGAATCTTGCCTGGCTAATCTCGAATTAATCCTTAAAAGATGCATCAAGACAAGATTGGTCCTTAACTGGGAAAAGAGTCATTTCATGACACAAGAAGGTATTGTCTTGGGTCATGTAATCTCTGAATGGGGAATTGAGATCGACAAAGCTAAGGTCGATGCTATTTCCAATCTTCCTCCTCCCACATCTGGTAAACAAATCTGCTCATTTCTCGGTCATGTGGGATTTTATAGGAGGTTCATCAAGGATTTCTCTAAGGTTGCTTGACCTTTAAGCAACCTTCTCGCCAAAGATACGCTGGCTAATTTCAACGAATCATGCTACAAGGCATTTGATTTTCTTAAAATAGCAGTCACTTGTGCTCTGGTGTTGCAACCACTAGTCTGGACAGCCCCATTTGAGATCATGACTGAAGCTTCTAATTACACGGTCGTAGCTGTTTTGGGTCAAAAGATCTTCAAAAAGACCTCTATCATCTACTATGCAAGCAAAACTCTGGATGAGGCCTAGAGGAATTACATTGTTACTGAGAAGGAATTGCTAGCTGTAGTATTTGGTTTAGAAAAATTTAGGGCTTATCTCTTGGGGTCTCACATCATAATTTTTACCGACCACTCTGCCTTGAAACATCTCTTGCCCAAAAAGGATGCCAAAGCCCCGGCTCATTCGATGGATTCTACTGCTTCAAGAATTCGATCTTGAAATCAAAGATAAATCTGGGGCACAGAATGTGGTGGAGGATCATCTTTCGAGACTTCTAAGTGATTCTTGTCATCCAGATATTCTGATTACTGATACTTTTCTGGATGAGACTATTCTGGAAGTGTTAGGTGTCCAAACCCTTGGTTTGCAGACATAGTAAATTATTTGGTAGTTGGTCAAATCCCCTGTTTGTCGCCGCTAAACGCACTAGAAAGATACGATATTATCGTTGTAGTGCGAATCATGATGAAACAAATGAATTTATAAAAATCGAGAGTACCAGATCATTCGTAGGGAGGCAATCACAATTTATACGAAAGATCTTCAGAAAACTAGTTCTAACATATATTTATATATGTATATATATATAAACATTAGACATATAATCAGAATTGTATTGCATTCAGAAACACCTTTTCAAATTAGACATAGATATGATAAATAGAGAGAGAGAGAGAAAAGGTAGATAGATGATGCCACCGCTTATGGGATGCTTGTGTGAAGCACGATAACACTTCATATCCAGAGTGTCGGGAAGAATTGCAGAGAGGAGCTGCAGAGGAAGAGAGAGGCTGGAAGAGAGATGGTGGGAGTCTGTTCTTCAACTGGAGGGCCCTGGGCCTTCTTTTATAACTTTGATGAGGGGAAAAGAGGGTATTTTGGCCCTTAAAATCATGCAACAACATTAGGCTAATCTGATTCATCGATCAGGAGATCAACAGCTCTGATTTGGCCTCAAAACAACCTCAAACACACCTTCATTGTGCGGATTGGCTCTCTGATCGACACATTGTAGCTTTGCAGGATTTGTATCATGATCGATGCTGCAGCTTCTTCCTTGCACGTGCCTAATGCCTGCTCCACTCAATTCTCTCTCCTCGCTAACCTTCGCTATTCATGCTTCGCATGCCTTAACCTCAGCCATCCGATCTTACGAACAGATAGCCTAAACTCTTGCCCGCAATGCCTTCTCAAAGCCCACGTGCGATCACACGTTAAAGCTAGGCGTTCATTCACGCGTTTACCACAGACGCCTTTGGTCGCGACACGTGGTCGCATCCGCACCCTCCACTCAAGATCTGACGGCCAATCGGGCATGCCTCCACCAACTTCCTAAATTTTGGTGTTGAGTGTGTTTTGAACGCGCATCTCGTGCTTGCAAACCAACTCTCTCACCGTTGGGCTAAGGGCATGGATTGGCAAGTTTCCTCTTCGGTGCTTAGCTGCTCTCAACCGTTGGATGGAAATCCAACAGCTGAGAGTAGCCTTCCTTTTGATGAGGCACGGTGGAGTGAGGTGATGTGGAACACAAATGGCTGTTGGATGGCAATCCAATGACCCATAGCATCCGATGAAGACACTTTCAGACGCTGGGTTGTGGTGAGGGGCGGCTGTGATGGCGCCATCATGGCCATCCATCTTGTCTTCTTTATAATTGGTGCTACAAAGCTCCGATCGGGTTGATTTTTGCGTCATTGGACCGTAATCGTTGATCTGAATCCATCCGTGCAGTCGAATCTTTCATTTGAGGCTTGGATCTTTGTTATCTTGCTCCCTGGCCTCCATTCTTCTATGGAACCATCATCATCTTGATCAGATCTGTACGATTTGATTTGTCATCCGCGGCTTTGAATCATTTGCAATTTATTTCATCTCTCTTTTAGGTCATAAAATGATAATATTATCTATGTAGCTGACAAACTAACTATTATGCAAATTATGAAGCTTATGAATGCATTGTTCCTGAGTTATACTAGATTCTAACTTAATTTAGGTGATTTAGGTTGCATGATTGCTGTGTAATCACACGCCCATACCTAAATCTTGCTCATCCTTAGCAAATGCATGACTAAGTGCAAAGTGGTTCTATATGTCAGATTTCTATCAAGAGTTTGACTAGAGATTTATTTCTTTTATTTTCATCCAAAACTTTAGAAATCCAGATAATCATGAAAGTGTTTTGTTGTAGCCTATGCAACGGATCCAAGAGAAAAAGCCAATCCACATCTAAAGCTCATACTTGACCCTTAAAAAAAATCTATTGGGATAGGCAGACTTCTCCCCTCGAGGTTATAAGATAATCTGTAAATTCAGCCTTGGTTTTTGGCTTAGGTAGAAGATAACTGAGTCAAGTAGATTTGTATTTGGTGGCTCACACTCATCTGGTCTTTCATATAGACTAGTACTTTAGAACATAGATTTCCAGACTATTAAATAATTCAATTCAAAGAGAGGCAGAGAAACTATGCTCTCTTTAGTTCCTTTGTACTTATTATCTCTCTTTCTTTTTCTTTCTTTTCCTTTTTCTTCTTTCTTCTCTTTTCTTTTCTTTCCTTTAGAGCTCACAACCTCACCAGATTTGTTAGTATATTTGGTGGTCTCTCCTGGCATTAACACTTTGATTAGGTTCTGATAACCCTATGACGAAGTTAGAATTCCTTAGCCTGTATTCAAGCGGTCAGAAATATAGAAAAGTAGGTCAAGGTTGTATTTGGTGGATCGTGAGGGTGGTAGGTGTTGTTGCCTCATTACACTTGAAATAAATTCTAACTCATAAACTCATTTTCTTTTTTTCTGCTTTTTCTTTTTCTCTAAATTTTTTTTCTGTGTATATATATTTCTTTTCTTTCTTTTTCCTCTCATTTTTTCTATAAATATATATATATATTTCTTTTTCTTTTTTTCTTCCGCATCCAAATATCTACTAACACAACGCAGTATAGCATACGAACTTTTATTTACGAGGCATTACTCAGGATTAGGGGTGTTCAAGAGGATATCAGGTGGCTTATTTGGTAGAAGTGCTTATTTGGTGTTCAAGAGGATATCATGATAGGCATTATTCCCTTCCCTTCCTATCCACCGAGAAGGGAATGGATAGGACAGTATATTTCTAACCTTGACATTAATACCTTCCTTAAGCTGAGGATTCCGTAAAGGATGGTCATGACCATCCACCTTAGTCCTAGTTTTATCAGAACTCGCTTTCTGTGTATTTTGCCTTATTTGGTGGCTCTCAAAATATTCACACTAAGAATTTGTACGTAGAAATCGAGAGTGAAAAATATGCCTAACTCTGAGTATCATTATCTAATTATCAAGGATTTTAAGATTCCTCGTACTAGCCTTAGAGCACCAGTAGACTTTCTACTTTCACCTCACGCTTGTTTGGTGGATCAATTAGAACCTGACTCCCTAATTACTGTCCAAGGGCTCAGGAGAAGAAATATTGCTTCTTCTCGATAAACTAAAGATATTTATCAGTCTTCACAGAGGATCCATTGCAAATTCTACGTATAAGTGTGAAATTGTATTGGATTATAAACTCAAGAATCAACTTAAGAATAAATCCCTAATAAAATCTTAATAAAAATTCTTTATGCCTAAATGTAATTTTTTTTCTCTGATCTAAAAATAGGACATGCAATGTCCACCCCCAATGCCTATTCATTACAATGTCCTCATTGAAATGTATGCAGGAAAATCAAAATATAATAAGCAAGAGGAAAGGATATCACTTGACTATGTTTGTTGATCCAGGTCAGCATTGATGTAGAAGATGAAAAACTACCTGTAAAGAATACTAGGTTACCTCCCAACTAGCGCTAAGTTTAACGTCATTTTCCTGTCCTAAACCCAAAAATGTGCAATTCAATATTGTGGCTCAAGAGAAGGGGTAATAATTATTGCAGAGAGATTCAAGATCAGTACAAAGGTATGATCATTTGGTCAAAGAATTAGTAATCCACAAATGCAGACTAGCTGATGATGCAATCCAACTCCAAAGAGTCTTTCTAATTTGAAATATGGAATAGGGTCAGGTAGACGAGGTTCAAGATGCAGAGCCTGTTCATTGATCCAGTTCCATAAATCAAGAAGAGGTGTTAGAGGGTTTGGATTGAGATCATGATTGAGATTTAAGTCTGGTTCTTAAACAGAGTCATAAGGGTCTTCATAATGGTAGTTGATATAAAAAATCATGAGTTCTCCAGGCTCTGGGTCATATGAGGGCAAAGGTAGAGTTGTGATGAATTCGTCAAAATCTTCATCGGATATTACCTCTTCCCCATCCGAAGTCATTTCTCCCTCAGATTCAAGCCATCCATTTGAACCAGTTGTCTTATAAATTCTTCCCCAGTCCATTATGTGTTGAACAACTTCTGGGGTTATTTCCTGGTTCATGTCCTTATATTATCCCCTTTCAAAATTCAATAGTTCTTGGATTTCAGGGTGAGTGTATTGAGGATTCTTCACATTATCATCTAACTAGTCATAAGTTACTCCCAAGAGTTTCTCAATCTCATTAATGTCCTTTTTAGTTTGAGTTTCTATGGGAGGTGGTAGGTCAAAATCATCCTCTAGTACATCCCCTTCTTGCCTTTCATGCTGATCTTGAGCTTTGGCAGGATTTAGATTATCTTTAGTGTGAATTGCCAAAACTTGTTCAATTGTTCCTACAACCTCGATGGAACCACAATTCACCTTATTCTTTTGGGAAGTTTTAAAGATATTGAGTTGACAATTTTTTCTTCCAGAGGTGGTGTGCATAATCCCCGTCTCACAGTTGATTACAGCCTTGGTCGTGGCCAAGAAAGGTCTCCCTAAGATTATCAGGGTGTGGTTCAAGTTTTCTGATGCCTCTATATCCAGCACAAGGAAGTCCACAGGCTATTCAAAATCCCTCACTTTTATAATCACATTCTGTACAAGGCCCTTTAGAATTTTGGTTGACCTATCAACAAGCTGAAGGGTCACATCAGTGTGTTGCAAGGGGCCTAAATTCAACTCTTCATATAATTCTATGGGGATTAAGTTGATGGAGGCACCAAGGTCCAGTAAGGCTTGATCCAGGATAAAACCATCTATTTCACATAAAATTAAGGGGTCCCTGGATCTTTCTTTTTAGGAGGGAGCTTATTTAGGATGATGGTATTGGCTTGTTCAAAAATCATGACCCTTTTTGATGATTTGGTTTGGCATTTCGGTGTGCATATTTCTTTCAAAAATTTCGCACAGGTTGGGATGTCCTCAATGGCCTCAAGGAGTGGTAAATTCACCTAGACTTGCTTTAAAATCTCAAGCCACTCTTTAGATTGGTTGGATTTCTTTTCCCTGGGTTTGATCATGGCTTTAGGAAAAGTTGCTTGAGAAAAATCATGAGTATTCAAATCCTGAGTCTTGTTTTCTAGATTAGCTTAGTCTCCCAAGTCAGATTCAGACTCCTCAAGATCTTGGTAAGATTTTGGTGTAGAAGGATAAGGATCTTGGATTTGTTTCCCACTTCTCAAAGTGACAGTGCAGGCATGTGCATTAGGGTTAGAAGGATAAGGTGGGTTTTGCAAAATGGGTTGAGCCTAGGTTGGGTTAGGGTTAACAAAACTAGCTGGGTGCTTGGGAGCAGGCTGAATTATGTGTGCTTGTTGTTCCTGTGTGTTGTGCTGGTTAACCCTATTGAAGTTCCTTGGGTTTGGGACGGGTTGGGATGGCAACATCTTGTGTTGTCTAGCATCAACTAGCTGCTCTAATCGCCTTGTAAAATTTGTCCTCAATTGATTCATTTCTTCTTTATGTCTTAGATTCATTTCTCTCATTTCTTTGAGCACTAGACTCAAATCAGAGGGCTGGTTTTCCTGAGTAGGTTGTGGCTAATATGTGCATGGTTGTGTATACCTACTAGGTTGCCCATTAGTGTTTGGCTTAGTCAAGTTAGAACCTTGGGCAGGTTTCTTACTTGACCAAGCAAAGTTAGGATGGTTGTGCCAACCAGGGTTGTAAGTGTTTGAATAAGGCTCATTTCTTTTTTTTTTTTTTTTGAAACTACGAGGAAAGCTATCGTGGTACGATAGCAATCCGGAGGGCATTTTATTTCATACTAAACAAAAAAATAATGGAGAACTACAAATTGGATCCCCATCTATATATGAGGGACCAACACTCAATTACAATTTGCTTGCAACAGACTGGTCTCTCCTGAAATAACTTCTCATTTCTCACCTTCCAAACACACCACAAGGTGACGGCCATACACATATATGGTCTTCCGGGTGTTGCAAACCTCTGCCATAGAGACTCCCATGTAGGTAGAGGTTCCTGGCATATTTTTCTGCATATCGTGTAGGTGACCAGACATGAGGAAAAAATGTGGGACAAACTGTCAGTGTGTAACCCACATAGATAGCAGTCATTTAATGTTGTCCCCATTGTTTTGTGTCTAAAATCTCCCGTGATCAGGCCTTCCCTCATGCATAACCATAAGAAAATTTGCACTTTCAATGGGATCTTCAATAGCCATATTTTCTTATCAACCGAGTCACTCTCCATATTTCTGTTTGATCTAATGATTTTTTCATATGCCTGCTGGGCTGTGTATCTCCCATTCCAGCTGTATGTATCATCCATGCCTTGTCTTGGACAGAGCTGCTGTAATTTAGATGTCAGAGTTTTCCTTTCCTCCCACTGCCGAGTACCCATTCTGCTAATTACAGGCCCTTCAAACCTCCAGCAGCCACCAGAATTAGACCATAAGCTGCTAATAGGGGCACCTTTGTCTGTGGCAGCTGCATATGCTCTTGGGTAGGACTCTTTTAGAATACCCAACGGTGACCAATGTTCATTCCATAGACTGAAATCATGGCCATCTCCAAGCTTGGGATGCATCAACTGCCAGTTACTTTTAATTGCTAGGATGACCGATCTCCAAAAAGGGGATGGTTTGGTTGGATATAACCTCTTCAGAGCACTGTTTGAGCCACCATAAGAGTCTTTGATAAGTTCTATCCATAGTTCTTCCTTGCCGTGAAAAATCTTGATCGCCCATTTAAGCAGAAGAGCCTCATTAAATTCCTTAAGAGCCTTGATCCCTAGCCCACCCACTTCCTTTGGTCAGCAGATTTGGTCCCACTTCATAGGCTGGATGAACCTCCCCTCATGTCTAGCCCCTTTCCAAAAGAATTTCTTGCACATTACATCTACATGTTTCCAAATAGATTTCGGGGCTTTGAAAATAATGAAGTAGAATACCAGGATAGAGGTAATCACTGAATTTAAGAGGATCAGTCTCCCACCTTTTGACAAAAATTTACTACTCCATCCTTCCAACTTGACAGAGAACTTGTCAAAAAGAACATTCCAATCATTCTTCTTCAGTTTCGAGGATCGCAGTGGTAGCCCCAGGTATTTAAGTGGCAGCTTAGAGTGAGGCGTTCCCAGCATAGCTGATAGTGTGTCCTGTTCTTGATCATTCAGGCCAGAGTAGATCAAAGTTGACTTTTCCCTATTTAATTTCAGACCTGAAATGTCTCCGAAAATATTCACCATGTGTCCTAAAGCATGGGCAGTAGGAGTTGATCCCTCCACAAAGAAAACCTTGTCGTTTGCATACTGTAAAATACGGGCCATAGTCCTCCTGTTGGAAAGTGAATATCCTCTTATAACACCAGCCTCTGTCAATTTACATGCATATCTTGCAAGCCCATCAACTGCAAGATTAAAAATCAAGGGGGCTAATGGACATCCTTGTCTAACCCCACATTGGGGTTGAATCTAGGTACCACATGGTTTCCCATTGATCAGTGGGGAGAAGGAAGCAGTTGTGATACATTGCTTCATCCACTGGATACAGATGGGAGGGAAACCTCTTCTTTTGAAAACTTCCCAAATGTACGGCCATGAGACTGAATCATAGGCCTTTTGGAAATCCACTTTCCACATAAATGCTTTGCATTTCCTTCTATGCCACACACATACCATTTCTTAGGCCATAATGAACAATTCTTGGAGGGATCTGTTGGGTAGAAAGGCAGATTGTACAGAATGGATCAAGCTTTGTAGAGTTGTTCTCAATCTGTTAGCCAATATCTTACTCACCACTAAGTAAATGGAATTCGATAAAGAAATCGGTGTAAAATCTAAAAATTTCTCGGCCCCCTGTGTCTTTGGCAACAAAAATAGAAAAGATTTGTTGATCTTGTAGAAACCTGCATTGTCCCTCTCAAACTCTTTTATGACATCCATCACCTCCTTGCCAATCACACTCCACATTTCTTTATAAAAGAAAACTTGGATACCATTTGGTCTGGGGGAGCCCTCAATGTTTAGATCTTTAATGGAATCTATAGTTTCCTTTTCAGTGATAGTAGCCATCAGTTTAGAAGCTTGGTCATCTGTAACTCTAGGTGCATCACTCGCAGCCATCCTCCAACCACCTCTCTTTGCTGCTCTTGAATAAGGTTCATTTCTAGTGTAACCTTGGAGTGCATTTACATCCTCAAGATAACTAGGCATCGGGATGTCTAGTTCAGAATTCGAGGGCATCAAGGTCCCTCCTTGGTACCCAGAAAGAGATGGGTCCAAGCATAGTTCGCTCATAGGTGGAGCCATGTTGTGCACTAATTTCTAACCTAGGGGTTTGGGGAGTTGGTTGTGGGTTAACATAGGCTCTCCTTGGGTAGGAATAGGATTTACTCTAGATTGTGTAACTAAGGAACTTCTACCCTTCAGAAGATTATCCAGTTTCTTATCCAAACTTTCCACATTCTTTCCCAAGAGTTCCACCTTGTCTAATCGTTGTGTAATTAATTCTAAATCAACCAAGTGTGAATTATTATTAACTTCATAAACTTTGCTTCTTAGTTGATTAGCTCTGTTAAAGGTGGACATTGAGGCATTGTTGAGGGAATTTTCTCTCATATTTTCAAATAATTGAAAGGCTCCCTCAACGTCTCTACTTAGGAAATTGCCCCCACATGCCGCATCAACAAAATTCTTTAGATTATCACTCAACCCATAATAGAAAATATGGCCAAGTGCCACTTCAGAATCCCATGATGAGGGCATTCCTAGTTAAATTGTTAAACCTCTCCCAAGCCTCATGTAGTTGTTCCCTAGAGTTCTACTTAATGGTTGTAGTGGCACATCTAAGGGCGTTGGTTTTTCCTACAGGAAGGAATTTCTTCAGGAATGTGCTTCTCAAATCTTCCCAGGATAGGATTGGTCAACCAATAGTCAACCAACAAGCAACTCTATCTTTTAAGGAGAATGGAAACATTTTCATCATCAAGGTACCCTCATTCATGTTCCTAGGGCCAAAGGTTCTTCCTATGTGTAGAAGTTCTTCAAGGTGGTGGAAGGGGTCATCAAAATCACGCCCATAGATGTGGGGAATCGGATTGATGATCTGTGGTTTGAGTTCAAAATCATCCCCATCTTGAAGTACCCTGACAGAGAGTTCAGGTTGGGCATTAGGAGGGATGTAAAAGTCATGGAGAGGCTGGTTAGCTCTCCTTGTTTGGAATCAGGTGATGGCTTGCACGATGACCTGCATCTTCCTGTCATGGTGCCGACCCTTCTTAGTGATCTGCCTCTGTAAGAAGGTCATTGGATCTAGATTTTATTCTTCCTCTTCGATCTCATCTTCCTCGTGGTGACTAGCCATTGTAGAGGGTTCAGATTCAGATTTTGGATAAATAGGTCTTCTCCTAGGATTTCTTTCTAATGGTGGTAGCAAATCATGATTTTGAGATCTTCTACCTTGCATGCATTAGAAGAATGTCTGTAGATGAGAGGGAGAAGACAGATGTGAGAATACCTCACCCTTTCAATGCAAGCAATCAAATTGGTCCTTAGAGTGTTATCCATAGATAGACCTGATTTTGGCTCCCCAAAATACGACTGGGTTAAATCAACCCTTGAATTAATTGGTTGGCCAGAAGGGTGGGACCCCTAGGACACGCCGCACTGCGGGACATCACTAAGGGTTAACGCAGTTATTGCACTAAAATTTCTTGTCACTAGTGGGTCCAAGTAGATAAGGCCTTGACCTTAGCCCAATCTAATTTCAAGTCCCCAAGACTATTAGTCCTGCCTAGGGCACTTCTACTCAATTTTAGGCTTAGGTTTGATGTGCTTTTGGAATATGATGGGCGTTAAGGGGTGTTTGCCCTTAAAATTGATTTCAGATGTGTGAAGTGCACAACCAAAGGGTTCACAAGCAATTTTTTTTATGATGAAGTGAATTTTAAGATTCAAATGCCTATGTTAATGCATTTTAGGGTTCACTTGAGTTAATATCTATAATTAAGGTTCTGATGAGGCACACAAGAGTTTTGCGAATCCTAATTGTTGGATAGATTTCCTTTAAGTGTGGAAATGAAGGTGTGTTCTGCCCTTAATGTGAAACCCTAAGAACAGATAGTTGCTAGATGTTCTTTTAAGTCCAAAAATTATTAGTGGTGCGACTTGACAGAGGTGGAAATAGAGGGTTTGAAAATATGACTGTTGTTCTTTGTAGTATAGTGACAAAATCTACTCATCAAAAATAATTTCTAAAATAACGAGACTTGGAGTCCCGATCATTCATCTGGGAGGCATTATGGAATTGCAAAATGAATTCGATCTCTTTTCCTCTCTACTTTCTTAAAATGGCACACCAGTTTCTAATCTTCAGATCAATGTTTTGCCACTTACATTACTAAGCCTGATTACGTGTGCATGTGTTAAGTAGATGAAAAATGTGAAAGTGTGACTTTCAGTACACACGATCCTAGTTATGTGGTGTTGTTTACAGAAAACGTGTTAATAGTTAGATCCTCAACATCCTCAGGTACCGACATGCCAGTTGCAACAAATAGCAATTAAAAGCATGCAACTTTAATCACACGAAAATATTGCAATAAGGCTCATGGTGATTTTCACACATAGATATTTACATATATAAAAATATTTTCATTGATTGCATCAGGGTTACAGAGTAGAACTAGTGGAAGGCTTGTAGAGGAATGCTCGAAAACATGAAACTAGTTAGCGGAAAATGACTGCATACATGAATCTATGGGGGTATTATGCATGCATCATTGGGGGAGAAATATGGAGCTACATTACTAAGCAGTAATAAAGTAGTAAATCTATGAAGAACTACTATCTACATAGCTAGCAGAAATAAGGGCATTCGGAGGTGGGCTTCGATGGCCTTTGAGTGGATGAGAAGAGTAAGAGGGGCAGTCAATGGTGGGTAGGCCAGTCCTTTGAGTTGTGGAGGAAGAGTGATCTAGCCTTGGCATGGAGGTGGTGGAACCATGGTGGGAGCTCACAGAGTTGAGGTGGAATAAGGGTGGAGATATGCTAAAACTAGATGGAAGGCTAGATGGGTGAAAATGGCCACCTAAGGGTCCTTTAAGTAGACCCAAGGGAGCCTTTCTAGAGAAGTGTGGAACTCTCTAGAGAGAGCTCCAAGTGTGGCCATCCAAGGGCCTTGGAGGTGGTTTTTAGATCCATAATTTGTGGATCTAAAAATTGAATGGCTCTTGGTTGCTAATTTTAGCAACCAAGAGTGGCGTCACCTTGAAGAGAGTTCTAGAGAACTCTAGGTGTGTGTGTGTGCATGAATGGGTGTGTGTGTGTGTATGTGATCGTGCCCTAGGTGGCTAAGTGAGCTAGGCTAGGTCCTAATAGGTTTAGGTTAGGGTATGTCTCAAATTAGGGTTGCAAACCCTAATTTGCTAAGGAGAAAATGCTATTAAACTTAACACAAGTTTAATTGAATGAGTGTGAACCTAATTGAGAGTGAAATAACTCAATTAGGTTGGTCTTAGGTCAATTGGACTCTCACTGAGTTCAATTGGACTTGTATGGGTTGAGATTTGAGCTCAATTGAACTTTATGAGTCTAATTGACTAGGCAATTGTAATTGACTATGATCCACGTCAATTAGGCATATTGAGAACCTAATTAGGTTCTTAGGAAGGTCTAGAGGTGGTGTACTAGGGTTAGGGTACCTTAATTTAGGTTCCCAAGGGGTTGGAATTGAGTTTAGGGACATAAGAACTCAAGAGCTAAGCTTGAATTCCAAAACAGAAACTGGAGAGCAGTTCTAGATGTCCAATAAAGGTATCAGATGACTTATACAAAAAAATCAAAAGTCCAGACTTGTTGTCTAGATGTCCAATCAGAGTCAAGAGGGATTTAGGGTTCTGTCTTAGGTATTCTACAAAAATTAGACGTCTAACCAAGTTTCTAGACATCCAATAACATTGCAGACTTAGGTTTAAGGTGTGCGAGTTGTGGCTAAGGGTCCTAGACATCCAATAACTTATCTGGACATCCAGATAAAGGTTGGAACTAGGGTTTTAAGGCTTCTTAAGCTATGGTGACCTAATCTAAGGGTGGTTAAGGCTTGGGAAGGCTTCTAGGGCTATCCTAGGGCTAGGATTGAACCTAAGTTCTTCATAATTTTACCTCTTTACTTCTACTCAATAGAATAGCATACCTCAACCCTTTACATTTTTTCTCTACTACATTTTATTCTAATCTTCCACTCCAGCTCTGATGCAGCACTAGCTTCAGTTCTAGCTCTAGATCCAACTCCTGAGCTTCTTATTACCTGCAATTTATATAATACACTTAATTAGTTCCTTATATCATTTTTTCATGCATAGCTAAAGGAAAGCAGTAAGGATGCAAATAATGCTTATGCATGCACGAATTACACTAGCTTATGCTAAGTTCCATCCTAATTTAGGTCAATTAAGACCTATGATTGCTGTGCAATCACGACCCAAGTAATGCAATAAATTGGTCCTATTGCACCACTAACTAGGTACTCAAATATTTTTTCAAGAATTTTAAGGCATATTTTCTATTTTTTCTGATTTAAAGTGTAGTGGGTTTTTTGTACTCTGTTTTGACCCCTAGTTCATGATTGAATAATTCGTGTAGTCAAAAGTGCAAGAAATATTTTTTTATATTTTTCCTAAATTCTTGATTATCTCATAAATTCAATGCCGTAAACTTCAAGTCAATCGGAGTTGTATAAAAATTCCTATGATATTTTGAACTCTACAAAAGTAGGAACAATAATCATTTTGATAATAGATCAATGCATGAATTTTTAAAATTTTTCTATAACTTTTACTCATGCAAAATTTGGATATGTTGTTCCTGACCTCAAAGTTCACATCCAGTAAAAATTTTCAAATTTTTGGACTTGTGGATCTTTGTGAATTGAATTTATAAGTTAAGAATTTCTTTTAGCCCAAAAATCACTAACAAGAGAATTTTTTTTTTAAATAATCAAGCAAATGCTAACTAATCCTAAGGTTCAAGAAAATCCTAATTTTATGGATTTGTTTTTAAATCTAACTAATCTAACTACAGGTACTTACTTAAGATTCGTACCTGCAATTTCTTCATTTGTCGTGTCCTGTTCATATTTCCATGCTTCTTGAAATCAACAGAAAAATAGCAAGTTAAAGATCTCGAATAAGCATTGAAAAGCTTCAAAAATTTCGATTGCCTCCCCAGCAACAGCAGCAACTTGTTCGTCGCCGCTAGATGCCTTAGAAAGATATGATATTATCGTTGTAGTGCGAATCGTAACCGAGAATATCGGGTCATTCGCAGGGAGGCAATCACAATTTATACGAAAGCTCTTCAGAAAACTAGTTCTAGCAAATATTTATATATGTATAGACATCTGATATATAATAAGAATTGTATTGCATTTAGAAATAGTTTTTCAAATTAGACATTGCTACGCTAAAGAGAGAGAAAGAGAGAGAAGGTTGATAGATGACGATGCCGCTTGTGGGATGCTTGTGTGAAGCATGATAACATTTCAGATCCAGAGTGCCGAGATGAATTGCAGAGAGGAGTTGCAGAGGAAGAGAGAGGCTGGGAGAGAGATGGTGGGAGTTTGTTCTTCAACTTGGGGGCCTTAGGCCTTCTTTTATAGCTTTGATGAAAGGAAAAGAGGGTATTTTGGCCCTTAAAACCATGCAACAACTTTAGGCTAATCAAATCCATCGATCGAGAGATCAACGACTTTAATTTGGCCTAAAAACACCCTCAAATGCACCTTCATTGTGCAGATTGCCTCTCTGATCGACACATGGCAGCTTCGTAGGCCTTGGATTGCGATCTGATGCTCCAGCTTCTTCCTCGCACCCATCCAATGCTCGCTCCGCTCAATTCTTTCTCCTCACGTGCCTTCGTTATTCATACTTTGTGCACCTTAACCTTAGCCATCTGATCTTACGATCAGACGACTTAAATTCTCGCCTGCAATGCCTTCTCAAATCCCTCATGTGATCATGCGTTAAAGATGCATGTTCATTCGTGCGTTTGCTGTAGACACCTCTGGTTCTAACATGTGGTTGCATCCGCACCCTCCACTCGAGATCTGACGACCAATCTGGTGTGCCTCCACCAGCTTCCAAAATTTTGGCGCTGAGCACACTTTGAACACGCGTCTCACAGTTGCAAACCAATGCTCTCACCATTGGGCAAAGGGCTTGGATTGGCAAGTTTCCTCTTCAGTGCTCGGCCGCTCCCGGTCGTTGGATGGAAATCCAACAGCTGAGAGTAGCCTTCCTTTTGATGAGGCGCAGTGGAGTGCAGTGACATGAACGCTCGTGGATGTTGGATGGTGATCCAACAGCCCACAGTGCACGATGAAGATGCCTTTAGACGTTGGGTTGCAATGAGGGGCGGCTGTGATGGAGTCATCGTGGCCTCCATCTTCTTTTCTTTGTAAGTGGTGCTATAAAGCTCTAATTGGGTTGATTTTTATGTTGTTGGACCACGATCGTTGATCCAGATCCATCCGTGCGATCGAATCTTTCATCTGAGGCTTGCATCTCTATTATCTTGCTCCCTGGCCTCGGTTCTTTTATGGACTGCACAAGATGTTACGGTTGTCTTATCAAGACGATTCCGAAAGCGTTGGACTCCTGTCATCATCCTGATCAGATCTGTACAGTCTGATCCGTCATCCATGGCTTTGAATCATCTGCAATTTATTTCATCCCTCTTTTAGGTCATAAGATGATAATATTATCTATGTAGTTGGCAAACTAACTATTATGCGAATTACGATGCTTATGAATGCATTGTCCCTAAGTTATGCTAGAATCTAACTTAATTCAGGTGATTTAGGTTGCATGATTGATGTGCAATCATCCCCTAGGATTAAACCAAGAAACAATGGGATAAACTCAAATCTAAGGCCAAATATTACTTTTGGGATGACATTGAACTGTATCTCATCAGCTCTGACTAGATTATTCGTCGATGTGTACCGGATAATGAGTTTCAAAGCATACTTGAGTTCTGCCATGCATCTGCGTTTGGTGGACTTTTATCTGGGAAAAAGATGGCTGGAAAAATACTTCAATCTAGATTCTATTGACTGTCTTTATTCAAGGATGCTTAGGAATTCTCAAGGTCGTGTTCCCGATGCCACGCACTCGAGAGCATAACTAAGAGAGATATGATGCCTCTAAACCCAATCCTTCCCATAGAAAACTTCGACGTTTGGGGCATCGATTTCATGGGACCCTTCCTCCCTTCATTTGGACACTAGTACATTCTCGTTGCTATTGATTACGTGTCCAAGTGGATCGAGGCTATTCCCACCTGAACGAATGACCACAAGGTGATCATTGATTTTTTTAAGAAGAATATCTTCAGTCGGTTCAGGATTCCAAGGGCCATCATCAGCAATGGTGGTACTCACTTCACAAATGCCCAGTTCTATAATTTACTGGTGAAATACTGGGTAAATCATAGAATCTCCATACCTTACCACCCTCAGATGAATAGACAGGCCAAGATCTCTAATCGGGAGATCAAGAGCATCCTGCAAAAGACGGTTACACCTGATCAAAAAGATTGGACTCAAAAGCTTGACGACGCTCTTTGGGCTTATTGTATGGCACACAAAACACCCATTAGCATGTCATCATTTTTTCTGTGATGGGAACACCATCATGAGCCATAACTAGCTCAATTTAGTCATTATCAAGGAATAAATGCTCCTACATAGCTGATAGAAGGCCATAATTCACTACGTAATAATTCAAAGAGAAAGACAGGAAACCAGGGTTAAAATTACAATTTTACCATCATATCTTGAATGCATAATAACCGCAGGTTTTCTCAGGGGTTAGTTAAGGGTCAAATGGTCTTAAATGTCCAACAAGTGGGTTAATACAGACAGAAAAGGGTTTTCGCATGTTTTGAGAATTAAATGACTTTTGAAACCCTAAAAATAGATATGCTTAATTAACTGAGGTTCTGGTCAGAATAAAATTCACCTAAACCCTCTAAAATTCATAGAAAAATATTCTCTAGGGTTTGGTACCTTCAATTTGACCATTAGAACCCATCTTGACCCAAAATAGAGTATCACACTGACATTTACACTAATTTAGATTTTTGAATAAATTACCTAGTCAAAACTAAAATTCAACTTCACCATTGGACTCCTTAGGTCCAAATTAGGTTTGTACCAAAATTTGGACCCAATTTGAGATTATCTTGACCAAGTTTGCAATTTGGTCCTGTTTGATTCTTTTATATCACACATATGCCCTTAACTTTCAAAATCCTTACAAAAAGGCTCCTAACTTTGTCATTTTTTTCATAAATAGGTCCTCATGCCATTTTTGGAAGGTTAAACCTTCACCATCGAGTTTCGAGAAAGGATTTCTCACTCGATTCTCAATCAATCTCTCTTAAAATTAATACAGGGATTCCTTGGGAAGTTACCTTCCATTCGAGCCAATCGTTGGGCTCTAAGTCTTTCCTAAAAGGTCATGCGAACCTTTCAAAGGTTTAGGTATCCTATTTAGCAAATACCTTCCAAGCTTGGAAGGGCTTCCTATGGCCTATAAAAGAACCCCTATCGCATTGCCAAGCTTTTTAGCAAGTCTTGGCACGTCAAAAGGCCCAGAAACCTACCTCCGACCACCGTAGACTTTTGCTCCAGTGACCTCTTCGACCCTCCTCTGGCTATCTAGCCATCAAATTGGATAACCGACTAGCTTCCTCTCTTCCTCATGACCCTCCCCAGCCAAAGGGAGGGCATTTCTCCATCTAATTCATCATCGCCGCCTCTACCGACCAACACCGGAGCCCTCCGCCTCTCTACCGCGTCCCTAAGTCTCTCTATCTCTCCCTTTTCGTCTCTACATTATTTCCCCACTCTCACAACACACGCACGACCACTGATTCTCCCTCAACATCATCACCTTCTTCTGCTCTGGCAAAGCTCTGGCGATGCCTACACACCACTACACTACTCGAAACTCGCCGCTATCACCTCCATTAGCTCCGCCGTGCTCCACTCAATAAAAGACCGCTACCAATTCACCCTATTCACCACTCTACGACTCCCCCGAACTCCACCCTCACTGTACCTCCATTCCGAGGTCGTATGACCTTCTCATGCATGCACTTGCCTCACTACATACACCATCACGTTCGCCATCCCACGACGATCCTCCTAATCATATTTGATGTGGCCGTGAGGCCGTTCTCGTGCTTGCAGGTCTTCCACCAAAATCTGCCATTGCCTCAGCTGCACCGACTATGCCTTCAGTCCTCCAACCACATCTGCTCCAGATTTCAACCCCAGTTCACACGGAGTGGTCTCAAGATCCTTCCCAGGTTTTTGACTGGGGTCATGATAACTCTACATTCAATGATGATAATTCCATCAACTGGGGTTAGTTTTGGGGATATATGCACACTAATAACATACCATGATGGGCATGGGAGCAATGCATGCATTGCAAATTAAGATTGCTTATAAATCAATGTTTAATAGCCATATGTAAAAGTGCATGTTGAAACAGACCTCATATGAGCAATCAAACCACACGGATGGATTCAAATTGACGAGTGGAGTCCAACGGACTCGAAATCACTTAAATCTCACATCTGGAGCTCCCTCGACTAGCCCAAGGAGTTTTGGTCGTTGATATGATGATCAATGACCCACAAGCAGCCACGTGGCGCTCTCCACCGCACCCTCACCCACGCAGCACCCTTGTGTTCATCATGAAGAAGCATTTTAAGCCATCTGATCCAGGGATCAGATGGCTGAGAGTTCGTGCACTCAACATTGCATCCACCGCGCCCAACTCCTTCAGTGTGAAGATCTGACCATTGGATCTCCATCCAATGGTCGCTAGAGCCCGCACTTGATCTCGTCTCCACGGCTAAGCATGAAGGCAGTGTAGCAGTAGCGCCATGCCCTCGCAAGTGAGAGGCGAGCGTTCGACTCCCATTGCTCCCTAAATCGCACCCAAGAGCGCAGAGCGGGTAATTTAGGTCGTCCGATCAACATTGAATGACGTAGATGGAGGCAATGCTATGCGCTCTCGCGTGCCTGATGAGATCACATGTGATCACGCACGAGGCGCATGCTCCCCGTACACAAGCGCGATCTGAACCAGTGCTCATCCACGATCTTAGCTGTCTAATCTTTGATTAGACGCTCCACATGGCGTGCACATAGATCGCGCGGGTGAATGAAGCATGTGTGCGCGCTTGGACCAGTGGGCGAGGGGCTTCACCGATGTTTCTGGAATGGGTTTAGCGACGTCCCGGACATCGCTAAAACCCTTAGTTTGGAAACCCCTCTTCTCTGTATAAACCTCCCTAACCACCCCATTCAAGGGCATTCAATACACACACAACTTCCATACTACTCTAGCCTTTTCCTAGCTCCACCAAATACTCCATACCTGCTCCAGAGTTGTCAAGCCGCCGATGGAGCTTCCCTCCACCATCGTGGCCGCCTTGACTCCTCACACTCTCTCTTTAGTTTAGTTTACAGTGTACTTGCTTAAGCCTTCATCTATTGTTGTAGTTGTAAACACACTTTAATTTCATGCTATATATTGATGAAAGCTTCACATATTATAGCTCATATCCTCTTAATGCTTGGCATGTTTTAAACATGATCTCTAACCCTACTCTCTCTCTCTCACGTTTTCTCGCAAGCAATCAAACCACCCATTCCTGTGACAACTAAAGCGACAAAATAATCCGATTTTACGCCTCCTTATGTTCGACACTTGGGCTAACCAATTCCACTTTTTAAATTAAAATCGACATCGTGAATGCATACTACAATGGCATAATTAAACAAATGAGTTCTGTATGCGTCAGTTTTTGGCGCTGTTGCCGGGGAGGCAACAGATTTCTTTTGTCTCATTAATCTTGCATTTGTATTCACATCTTCTAACTCATTTTTCTCTCTATACTTGATTGGTTCCAGGAACTCGACGCTTGAGCAACAAAGGAGCACGATCCAAGATGGTGGACCAAGAGTAAAATGCTGTGAAGATTGTTGTGAGTATCACTCCACCCAGTGATTGTTTGCTTGCCTAAAATATATATATATACAAACAATATAAAAATCTAAAATTGGCATGGTGAATGGCTACTTGACCCACATTCCAAACTCATCACCCAACAAAAAAAAAATAATACACTCTAACGTTCTTAAAGATAATCTTTTTTGGAGTGTTCTTCTTTTGAGTGGTGTTTGAGAAGCTACCATGACTTGACCTGGGCCGCACCACTCACCATAATTAAAATCAACTCACCTGGTAGAATTGCATAAACATTAGGGTGAATATACTTGGGTCATTTTTCTAGGGCCACAACATTCTAAAGGGAATTGACTTTCGCCTGTTGTTTGCAAAATCTTGTGTGCCCACTTGAACCTTGTTTGAAAACATTAAGGAACTTCAACCATAAAAAGCATTAAAGCAAAAACAAATCATTAAAAGACACCACATCTTCAAATCCTTGCTTGAAAACCATGTTTTGTTAAGTGCACACATGCTCAAATCAGTTAACTAAGAAGCACAACCTCAAACAATGCCTCATCACATATCCTGAGCACAAGCACTAACCTAGCCCCCATTAAAATGGAGTAGATGTGCCCTAGGCAGGACTAGTCTAAGTCTTGAAGGTGTGACTAGGTTTGCTAGGCACTTGGCCTTCATTCCCTTTGTAGAATCTGGTGTCTAGGCTGAGGGGAAGTGTCAAACGACCGTAATTGTGGGGTCTACGAAATCGGAGGTGAAAGCCAAAGGAAGAACCTTCCCTTCAACCCCCTCGTAATCAACCTAGCCAGATTAACATCGGGAAGGGTGGTTAAGTGCTTACAGATCTGATCATTCCTCTGAGGCTTCTAGGTCACCTAAGGTATACATTATAAGGACTAGACTTGTTTGCTTGTTTGTGCACACACTTCTCACCTATCTCTCTCCGCATCCCTCCCCGTTCTTCCCTAGTGTATGCACGGGAGACGATCACTACATCCCGAGTTGTTTGTTTTGGATAGGGAAATCAGGAGGACACTTGATTTTACACAAGAAATGGCTGAACCAAGAATTGGTGAGGTTGAGGACCAACCCTTACCCAATGCTATGGCCATCATTCAAGCCCAGATCTCTGCCAACCACCAACTTCAACAACAAAAAATCCAAACCATCATGTAAGCCATACATAGATTACAAAACCCTCAAGGGAAACCCCTACTGAACCCACCTAACCCACCACAACCTCCTAAGGGCCAACCTAGGCCTCTTCGTGATTTTTATGATCTGTCTACTATTCGGATCGAGCCACATCTTAGGGTCCCCAAAGGGAGAGATGATTTTGAGTTGAAACCTAATGTCTTGAGCTTAATTCAGAGCCACTTTCATGGGAGCTCAAATGAGGACCCCTTCCAACAACTTGAGGACCTAGACTGGATCGCCCGAACTGTGAAACCCAGGAACATCAGTATAGACATTATTTTGATTAAGTTGTTCCCTTTCTTCCTAAAAGACAAAGCATCTCACTAGCTTAGAACCTTAGGGAGACCCATCTCCACCTGGGAGGAACTGAGGCGTGCATTCCTGAAGAAAATTTTCCCCATAGATAAAACCAATGCCCTTAGAAGAGCCATTACCACATTTACACTACAAGGTGGGGAACAATTCCATGTAGCGTGGGAAAGATTTAATGAATTGTTGAGGAAATGCCCACACCATGAGGTTTCAAGGTGGCAATTGGCCTAAATCTTCTACCATGGTCTGGACAACAACCTTAGGAACTTTGTTGATGCCTCATGTGAAGGCAACTTTTTGAACAAAGATGAGGAGAGTGCGTTTGAACTCTTTGAGACCATGAGTGAGAACTTGCTCAACAATGCCTCCATGACCCAGTTTAATCGATCTAGTCAACCCCGTGGTGGGATTTATGAAGTGCAAGCCAATTCTGGAATGGTTGACATGGACATTATAGCCAAGAAGTTGGATCGAGTTGAGTTGGTGGACAAAAAGATTGATGAACTACTAAACCAGACTAGAAACCTGCTACAGACCCTCTCCCTAGCAAAGGGAGCACACAATGTCGACTTGGTGCAACCAATGAACCAGATACACCTGGAACAAACCCTAACCATGTTCCAGGGAGGGACCTTTGCTCCCTCAAACCTTGATTACTCTCTTCCCTCCCCCTCGGCATCTTCTATCTTTGAAGATGTCCAAGCCATCCATGGTTACTCCAAACCTGACCCCTTCTCCAACACCTACAATGTCGAATGGCATAATCACCCGAATTTCACCTAGATGAACCAAAAACCAAACCAATTCCAAAACCAACCCAGGCTAAACCCCCCTTTTATCAGTAAGGTCCACCGGTTAGACCACCCTATAATCAGAATAAGACAGCCCCTCCCCCACAAAATCAAATGAACATGCTGATAAAAATGATGGCTGATATGAATCAGAAACATTGGGAGGAAATGGCATTAGTGAAGGGACAGTTGAGCCAACTGTTGGATTGCAAACAATAGGGATCCCTTACTTCTCAGCCACAACAGAACTTGAGAAATGTGATCAACAGAGGCCCCAATTCTTAATGGTTCCAAACCAATCCTGGATATGCCCACATGGTCCAGCGAGCCCCACAAACACACCCTGGGTTTGGAGCTTCTTCTTCCTCCTCTTCTCAAGGATCTACCCCTGGTCCCAATGCCTCTGCCAACGTAGTTACCTTGAGAAGCGGCACTAAAACCCAGGACCCCAAATGGCTAACCCCTCCTGTGACCTCACTTCCTGAGATACCCGAGTTTGAGGATGAGCGAGAGGAACCCAAGGACTTGGAGATTGACCCGATTCAAACCTAAACACCATACCTTGAGGCCTTGGAGAAAAGGAAGAAAAAGAAAGCTGTAGTTGATAATGAGGAGTTGTTGGAGATTTTCAAACAAGTCCAGATTAATATTATGCTCCTCGAAACAATTAAACATATCCTATCTTACTCGAAGTTCTTGAAGGATGTATGTGCACCGAAGTGTAAGCCAAGAATCCGAGCATCTAAGAAGGTAGTGCTCTCAGAGTAAGCTAGTTCAGTGATATTGAGCAGCTTGCCTCCCAAACAAACTTACCCAAGAGCGCCCCTGATTTCTTGAATATAAGGGACATGACATTTGATAGTGCACTCTTACACTTAGGTGCTTCGATCAACCACATCCCGATGACCCTGTATTACCAATTTGGATTTGGAGAATTGAAACCCACACCTGTGACTATCCAATTGGTTGATAGATTTATGAAAACACCGAAGGGGTGTAGTCGAGGACGTGATTGTTCGGGTCAAGGAATTCTACTTCCTGGTCGACTTTTTGGCCCTCGACATGGAAGTCCCTGAACAGCTGCAAAACACACCTATCATCCTGGGCAGACCTTTCTTAGCTACGGCTAAGGCAAACATTTATTGCGACACGGATGCATGGAAATCGCCTTTGGGGACAAGAAGATGCAATTGGATATCTTTAGGGCGGCTAAGTCTTTTGATTGTGGCTGAGTTGAGGAGCACGATCCCGTGGAACCTTTGGTTGAAGAATGCCTCACTCTTAGCTCTTCAGCAGACCATCTGACTCAACCAATTGATGACTACCCTAAACCACCCCAACCTGTGGAGGTTGACATGTGTAGAACTGATTACCTTCAGCAACCCCCATTTGAGGAGATTGATGTTGATCAACTCCCCCCTTTCCCCTACCCATCAAATGTTGCCCACCTCCACCCGAACTAAAACCTTTGCCCGATAATCTCAAGTATGTCTTCCTAGGACATGACCAGACCTTCCCTGTGATTATCAATGCCTACTTAACTAAGGATCAAGAACATAGGTTGACTGCAACCCTCTCTAAACATCAAGCAGCCATTGGGTAGACAATTTCTGACCTAAGGGGAATTAGCCCTACCTATTGTACTCATAAGATCTATTTGGAAGATGGGGCTTGACCTTCTCGCCAGATGCAAAGGCGATTGAACCCGAATATGTGAGAGGTCATTAAAAAAGAGATAATCAAGTGGCTTGATGCAGATATCATTTACCCGATTCTGATAGCCCCTGGGTGAGCCCCACTCAAGTGGTACCCAAGAAAGCTGGGCTCACCGTGCTCACCAATGACTAGGGCAAATTCATCCCCACCTGCACCGCTACCACATGGCGGGTGTGCATCGACTATAGGAAGCTTAATGAGGCCACCAAGAAAGATCATTTCCCTTTGCCATTCTGTTAAGACCCGAGTCATTAAGCCGTTTTAAGACGTCCGTACTTTAGGTCAGACGTTTGGTAAGATGTCTGGACTGAGGGTCAGACGTCTGGACTGAGGGTCAAACATCTTGCAAGTTGTTTGGACCCATTCCCAGATGTCTGAAAATCAAAATTTACATGTACATCCTCGCATCTACATGCGTGCTGCACGCAGATAGTATGAGACACTCATTTTCTTCTCCTTCTCTCTCCTCTCGCCGACGCAAACCCTAACCCCACACCTTATTTAAACCCCCTCCTCTCCCTCGTTCACCCCACTTCTAGCCACCCTTCTCCTTCCTCCAGTGAGAGTAGCGAGTAGCGAGCAGCGAGCGTGAGCAGCGTGGGAGGAGAGGAGGAGTAGCGAGGGGAAGGGAGGAGAGCAAGCGTGCGAGCTCGTGTGGGAGCTCACCGGAGAGCTCACGGCTGATTGGCACATGCACGAGGCAGAGAGGTGCATCGGGGAGGTCCTCCTCGACTCTGCTACAACTAGAGCAGCAGGCGAGCGGGCGCGACGCGGCCATGCGTGGTGCGAGAAGGCAAAGGCAGGTTCTGATTCTAGGTTTTTCCTAGAATCAGACGTCTAGATCGACGTCCAGATGACGTAGACAATGTCTGGAGGAGGTTCCAGACGACTGACAGGTAAGCTTCATGATGTACACCTTCTTTACAGATATAGCCATGCAGGCCGTTCCGCCGAGGCGCTGTTTCATGCCATATTGAGAAGATTTTCATTGACGCATGTAGGATTCGCTTCGGGAAGGCACGGGACACTCCCTCACACATAGTTCAGAGATTTGGGCGAGGCACCAGATGACAGGAAGCGTTTCCAAACGTCCGAAGAGATGGTCGGACGTCTGGAACTGGGTCCAGACGATCTAGCGGAGTTCCTGGATGTCTGAGGAGTGGCGCAAGAGTTGAGGTATGGTTCTGGACTCTTTTAAGATGTCTGGAAGGTGTTCCAGACGTCTGATGTGAATAAGAATTACTATTTTTGACCCGTTTAGGGTCCATTTGAGGTCCGATTTCCACAATTAAGATACTGTTGTTTCTCGTATAAATTCCTCTACTTGTTGGAATACTTTTTATTTTATTCTGAGTAGTCTCTTGTGAATGATCCTTGTGATAGGACCTTGTTCCGTTGCAGGTTTGGGGTTTGCTGAGGCATGTGGACCTACCGATCAAGCCCCCACTACTCCTGGGTTTACTGGTAGAGTGGCTTCCCCTAGTTTAATTACAAGCCTGAATGCATATGTGGAATGAATGATTAGATCCTAGGGTATGGCATGAATCCTAGGACTAGAAACACTGGAATATTTATAATGAACGTATGGATTGCAGTCTTGGATGAGTAGATAGAATGCTAATAATTGCCTGTAAATGAATAACAGCTGCTTGTGAAATATAAAGTACTTGTGCTAGCAAACTGTTGCATGTAAATTCCTGTTGCTTACGTTAAATGTCATAATATGAGCTGCATGTATATGAACTGGAAATGGAAGGGTGAATGTTGGAAACACGAGCTACCTACAAATAAACCTGGAATGTGAACAATAAAGTTACATGTTACATGTGTAGAACCTGAGAAATGGAAATAGAAATGATGAAACCTGGTATGGAATGGCCTGAGAAATATGAGCATGAACCCTACGGGAATTAGGAGTAGAGCTTCTGAAAATAAATGGAATGGAACTGGGAATGTGAGTGGGGAAGTGAACTGGCCCTTGAGAATGGAGTACTAAGGAGAGCGACTGTCCCCCCTGTTTAGTGCAGAGTGGAGCTAGCCACCCTTGGGTTGGGACCCGGGGTTAGGATTGGCCACTCTGTACTGACTTCTTAGCCCTCGTGTACACAGTACCAGGGAGAGCTACTAGTGTAGGGAGAGAGCTAGCCACCCCATGGGGCCCAGGGTTCAGTTAGCCGCCTTACACCGACTTGTTAAGCCCACTGGGCAAACTAGGGTAGTTAGGCGAGGGTACGTGGACTGTGGTGGGGCGTGACCCCTGTTTGGTTCTTAGGGGCTAGACCCCTGTTATTGAGAGGGCTATGCCCTATACTGGTTCCATGCTGTGCTTTGGGGCACACCCGCTAACGGAAATGATTGACCGCGTGCCAGTGTGGGGTAGCTACCCGTGCGCTTATCGCGCATGCCATAGTCACCGTTATATCTGTCCGTGACCTTGGGGTGGTTGACTGAGTGTAGGACCACCACGGGGGACTCTCCCAGCCAGGAGCGCACCATGTGCTACTTCTACTCTTCGAAAAAGACTGCAATCAAGATCGTTCCCACGAGGAACATTCAAGATCAAGAAAGAGACCTGATAAATAAACCAAGTGATGAAAGAAAGAATAATTAGTTAAAGAAATAAAGAAATTGAAAAACAACAGCTACCTATCCACCTTTACTGTTTTAGTTAGTTGGTTGCCACTCTACTCAGCATTCGCTGACATTATGTACTCATAACCTTTTTCAGGTCCAGGTGTTGAGCAGCCAGAGCCTATGGCTACAGAGGGTGCTGGGCCTAGTAGAGCCCAGTAGTTGTAGCTTTCTGTTGTAGTCTGGTTCCTGTTGTAGTGAGTAGTTTATTACACTTCTGTACTCTTTCATTGTGAACTTATTATTCCTGTACTTGTTTACTTTCCTACTATTGTGGTGGTGTGTACTGTAGTAGTTTATTTCTTTACTGCTGTACTTTTGTTACTGTTAGTTGCTTGCATGGTTAATGTGATTTATTTTACTGCTTTTTGGTTACTTTCTCGTTGGACGACTGGGTCTTGGGATCAGTTGAGTCGGTCCGGTCTCATGTCCTGTAGGGATTCGGGAACCGGGTTGTAACACATTCATTAACCAGATTCTCAAGTGATTGGCAGGGCATAAATATTTTTGCTTCCTGGATGGATATTCAGGATACAACCAAGTTGCTATTGCACTAGAGGATTAAGAGAAGACCACATTTACTTGCCCGTATGGCATGTTCGCATTCCGTCATATGCCATTTGGGTTATGTAATGCACCCGCGACCTTTCAGTGTTGCATGCTAGCTATTTTTTCAGAAATGGTGGGTGAATACCTGGAGGTCTTTATGGCTGATTTCTCTGTGTTCGGGAACTCATTCGACCATTGTCTTAGCAACTTGGAAAAGATCCTGAAGAAATGTATCGAGGTCAACCTGGTTTTAAGCTGGGAAAAGAGCCATTTCATGGTTCAGGAAGGGATTGTCCTCGGTTACATCATCTCGCATAGGGGCATTAAAGTGGATAGAGCTAAGGTTGATTTAATTTCCAAACTTCCACCCCCTAGCTCGGTCAAGTAAATCCGATCTTTCCTAGGACATGTTGGATTCTATAGAAGGTTCATTAAGGATTTTTCCAAACTTTCTAAGCCCTTGAATGACCTTCTAGCCAACGACGCCCTTTTTCACATGACACTTGATTGCATTAAGGCTTACAATACTCTTAGGGAAATGGTCTCCACTGCACCCATTTTGCAACCCCCAGACTAGTCCCAAGACTTTGAGATTATGTGCGATGCATCAAACTTTGCTATCGGCGTAGTCCTAGGACAAAGAAGAGAGAAGAAGCCCGTGGTGATCTACTACACGAGGAAAACGTTGGATGAGGCTCAATGGAATTACACAGTCACTGAAAAAGAACTACTCGCCGTAGTCTTTGGATTAGAAAAGTTCCGATCATACCTTTTGGGATCCCACGTGATGGTTTACATTGATGACGGGAACCATTTTCACGCGTTTTGAAAGTCGTCGGAAATCGTAGTATAGTCACGCAAAAACGTTCGTCAAAAATTAAGTTTGTAAAAATAAGGAGACTTTGAGTCCCGGTCGTTTGTCTCTAGGAGGCATTTGTTTACTTCTGAAATCGATCTTCTATTGCTCTACTTTGTTTAGAATCGCATGCCGGTTCATGATTATTACGTAGTTAAGTATGACATGCTTATTTGCAAGAATATTAGGAGTTAGAAAGAGGTAACTTGAATCACGCAAATATAATATTAATCAATATGACCATGGTGATTTCAAACACATAAAGATATATATATATATATATATATATATATATATATATATATATATATATAAATGCATTTTCATTCATTCATTGGGAGAGTTGTTTGCAATAAGAACTGTAGAGGAAAGCTTGTACATAAATGCTTGAAATGGAAATCTAACTACCCGAAAATGACTGCATACAAGAATCAATGGGGGGATTTCGCATGCATCATTGGGGGAGAGTTAAGACTACACTACTAAGCAGTAATAAAAGCAGTAAAAATCATGGAGAGCATAAACTAAATCTAGTAGAATAAAGGGCATTCAGGGGTGGTCCCCGATGACCTTGGAGTGGTCGGGAGAAGAATGAGGGGCGGCCAATGTAGCTTAGGCTGACCCTTGGAGAGAGGTAGGGTTGATCCAGCATCCCAACATGATGTCCTCCATGGTGGTGGTAGTGTGCTCATGGAGGTGGACTGGCTAGCTAAGTGGAAGTGGGCGTGAATGGCACCAATGGAGTGAATTTGCCAAGGAAGTGAATGGGTGCAAAAGGCCACCCCTTAGGACTTTTTATAGACCTAAGGGAATCTCTCTAGAGAATTATGGAATTCTCTAGAGAGGCCTATGGTGGGAGCTCGGGGGAGAGTGAGAGAGAGAGGATGGATGGTGGTTTTTAGATCCACCAAATGTGGATCTAAAAATTGAATGGCTCTTGGTTGCTAATTTTGGCAACTAAGGCAACCACACATGGTAGAGAGTTCTAGAGAACTCTAGGCTAGGTATTTTCATATGGATTGTGTGTGTGGGTGTGTGTGGGTCAAAACTTAGGTGGCTAGGTTGATTAGGTTAGGTTCTAGTGGTTTTAGGTCAAGGTATGTCTCAAACTAAGGTTATAAACCCTAATTCACTAAGGTAAAGTGCAACTAAACTTAATACAAGTTTAATTGGGTGTGTGGAAACTTAATTGAGAGTAAAACAACTCAATTAATTTAGATCTAGGTCAATTGTACTCTCATTGAGTCCAATTGGACAGTGTGTGCTGAGATCAGGGCTCAATTGGACTCAATGAGTCCAATTGAATAGGCTGATGGAATTGACTAAAATACAAGTCAATTAGGTTTAGTGAGGACCTAATTAGGTCCTTAGGGAGGTCTAGAGGTGATGTACTAGGGTTAGGCCACCTTAATTTAGGTTCCTATGGGGTTGGAATTGGGTTTAGGGACCTAGAGATCCAAGATCAAGGCTTAAATCTCAAAACAGGAACTGGAGAGCAGTATCAGACGTCTAATAATAGTGTTAGATGTCTTATACTCAAAAATTAGAAGTCCAGACTTGTTTTCTGGATGTCTAATCAGAGTCAGGAGGGATTTTGGGTTCTGTTTTGGGTATTTTGCAAAAATTGGTCGTCTGACAAAGTGTCTGGACGTTCAATAACACTGCAGAAGTGGGTTTGAGGTGTGCGGGTGGTGGCTAAGTATCTTGGACGTCCTATAACTTATCTAGACATCCAGAGAAGGGTTGGAACTAAGGTTTTAGGGCTTCCTAGGGTGTTGTGACCTAATCTAAGGGTGGGTAAGGCTTGGGGAAGTCTCTAGGCTATCCTAGGGCTAGGATGGACCTATGCTCTTCACATTTTACTGCTTTATTTCTACTTAATAGATTAGAAAACCTTTCATCGCCTTACATTATTGTTCCTATATCTAAACTAAGCCTTCTACTCCAGCTCTGCTACAACTCCCGTTATTCCTGATCCAGCTCCAGATCAAGCTCCTGGTCAGCTTATTCCCTGCAATTGACATAATATATTTAATCAGCACATTATAACATCATTTCATGCATAGCTAAAGAAGCACAGTAAAGATGCAGATAATGCGTATGTATGCATGAATACCCCTAACTTATGCTAAGTCCTAGCTTAATCTAGGTCAATTAAGACATATGATTGCTACACAATCATACCCCCATGCCTAAATCTTGCTAGTCCCTAGCAAATGCAAGACTAAATTATTTACAGAAAGGGTCCTTAAGGGACTGATTATTTTATCAAGTGTATGCATAGAGATTTTTCTCCTTTTTGTTTTCATCCTATGCTCTAGAAGTCCAGACAATCGTGAAAGTGCGGCTATGTAGCCTTTGCAACGGATTCGAGTGAAAACTAATATACCTATAAAGCCTGTACTTGACCCCTAGTAAAAATTCTAGCAGGATAGATGGACTTCTTCCCTCGGGGTATTCAAGATATTCTATGAATTTCACCCTGAATTTAGGCTTAGGTGGAGAATCTCTGAGAGAAAGGATTATATATTTGGTGGCTCATTCTCACTTGGTGCTACATAGAGACTAGTACTACAGAATCTAGATTCCTAGATTACTAAGTAACTCAACTAAGAGAAAGATGAGAAAAACTATGCTCCCTTTTGATTCCTTTGTATCTGTTCTCTCTTACTCTTTTTCTTTTCTTTCTTAAAGCTCACAACTTTACCAAATTCACATATATGACTTGTATTTGGTGGTCTCACTAGGCATTAACACTTTAATTGAGTTCTCATAACCCTAACACTAAGTTGGAATTCCTCACCCAGTATTTGGGCGGTCAGAAACACAAGAAAAATAGGTTAGGGCCATATTTGGTGGATCTCAATTTTATTTGGTGGTATTGCCTCGATGAAATAAACACTAAATATTCATTCTTTTCTCTTTGCTTTTTCTCTTTTTTTTTCAATTTTTCTTTCTTTTCGTCATCATTTTTTTTTCTTTTTTTCTTTTCGACATAACACAACTAGCATACATCCATGAACTTTATTGAGGAGGCATTATTAGGGGTTGGCGGTACTCAAGAGACATTGGGTGGCTTATTTGGTGCTAGTGCCTACTCATGGCACCGAGAAAGATGGATAGGACGATGTATTTCTGACCTTGACATCAATACCCTCCTTTAGCTGAGGATTCCGTAGAGAATGGTTGTAACCATCCACCTAGCCCTAGTTTTATGAAAACTCGCTCTCCGCGTATTTGCATTATTTGGTGGCTCTCAAAATTTCGCACAAAAATGTATATGCAGGAACCGAGAGTGAAAACTATGACTAATCTCAGAGTATCATCACCTAATTATCTAGGATTCCAGATTCCTTGCACTAATCTTAGAGCACCAATACACTCTACTCTCTCACACTATTTGGTGGATTTTTAGAGGAAAATCTGCCTAACTCCCACAACACTATCCAGGGGTTCAGGAAAAGAAGCACTACTTCTTCTCAACAGACTGAAGACGTTTATCAGCCTTCACCATGAATCCATTGCAAATTCTACGTGTGTGTGAAAAGTTGTACTGGATTCCAGATTACAGGAATCAACTAGAGGATAAAATCCCTAATGCATTCTCTTAATAAAATAATCATATTCATGAATGCAATATGTATATATGCTATAAATATGTAACCTCATATAATTTGTACTTCGTGAATTTCCCATATCGAGTTACAATCAGCTTGACCTAAATTTAGAACAAAAGGTGAGTAGGTGAGTCGGAAGTGGCTGTTGCAAACGATTTCTAGCTCCAATGCGAGCATCGGAGGTGGAGTCAGTTGTTCTTTTATTTAAGGTCCTAAAGTGCATTTTACATGCAGCTCAGAGGTTTTCCTAAGTGTTGGCATAAATTTTTCTTTTCAGTTTTTCTGTATGTACCCCCCCATGCCTAAGTTCTTGCATGTCCTCTTGCATGAATATAAAATAAAATAAATTCGACAGAGGATGAGTGGGTAGAAGTCACCTGGAATTGCTCCTGAAACTATACATTCAGCACCGGCCAACCTGTTAGCATGCAATATACAAAAAGGAAATATGCTACAAGAAAAATATGCTATGTATAAAGTATGTATAAGGTGATGGATGAATGTGGGGTAGATGCTGAGTTTAACACCTCCAACTGGGCGAAAACTCAATCAGATGTATTAGTTCTTGCATAGGAGCCGATCAAAATTAAGAGAAAGATGTGCTCGTATGCTCCTAGAATCAGTGGTCTGGAGATGTGGACCAGCTGATTGTGCACCCCTACTCCAAAAAGTCTATCTATAAGAAACTGTGGAATGGGTACGGGCTTTAATTTGATCACGGGTGGGTCTGGGTCAAAAATGGGAGTTGGAGGAGCAAACTCGAAGGTGGGAATCTACTAATTCGTGTGCACATGAATTCCCGTTGATTCGCTCCCTATGAAATAATCGGTTGTGACTATGTTAACGGGAAACCCGTTAGCTGTAGTCACGTCTCTCTGCAATAATAGGGGCAATTCAGTAATATATGGATCAGGATAGCTGGATTCAGGGGTGCTGTGGTGAGAAGCACACCCTAAACAGTCAGATCCTTGGGGAGATATGTGTAATGCAGTGGTTTTAGTCCCGTGTGGATCGAGATCCGGGAACCCTGATAGTGTAGACGAATGAGACATTGGGTCGCCCCAAAGGAGCCCATGTTACCACAGTATGCCGAATCTTCATCTTCACCATCCTCCTCTATTCGATCACAGTCGAAGTTTTTTGCTACCCTGAATATGTCTAGTCGAAGTCGCTCATTGCCTAGGGTAATCTCCATACACCCAGATGCACAATCGATGTTCGCTCGGGCTATCGCCAGAAATGGGCAACCCAAAATAATTGGTGCATCTCGGAGATTAGGAGGAACTTCCATATCGAGAACGAAAAAATCTGCGGGAAAACAGAACCCGTGGACTTTCATGATCATGTTCTCAACCACCCCCTTGGTGTTTTGACTAATCTATTAGCCAGCTGAATCGTAACCGAGGTGGGTTTCAACTCCCCAAATCGAAATCAATCAAATACAGCGGTGGGAGTTAGGTTGATGGACGAACCCAAATCTAGAAGGGCCCGATCAAATGGAGAATCCTGCAAGAAGCAGGATATGAGTGGGGTACTAGGGTCTTTCTTCTTTGGCGGTAAGTCAGCTAGAATCACGACACTAGCCTCTTTCGATAGTACCGCCTGTCATCCAATTCTCGATTGTCGCTTCAGGTTACAGTAGTCCTTGAAGAACCTAGCGACAGCAGGAATGTGATTGATTACCTCGAGGAGGGGGACCTGAATATGTACTTCCTTAAACATCGATTTCAGGTCCTCAAAATTCCGCGTGTCCTTTTTCCATACTGCATTTCGTGTCAGAGCCTCAGGAAAAGGGACAGGAATCTTAGGGTTAAGTGGCCTCTTACCCTTATCTACTACAGGTGGCTCCTGGGATGAAGATGGAATCGAACTCGCCTATGGCGAAGGGTGGGAAAAATCAGGACCTGCTTGCCTAGGTGGTGGGTCGAATGTCTTCCTTCCACTTCACAAAGAGATAGTGTGTGCATCAGCTTGTTATCCTTGAGGTGGTGGGGTAGCGGAAGGGGTAGAATACGTTAGATTCTGTAAAGGCGGCTGGCCTTACGCATAACCAGGTGG
Source organism: Thalassia testudinum (assembly GCA_037157565.1). Classification (NCBI taxonomy): domain Eukaryota; kingdom Viridiplantae; phylum Streptophyta; class Magnoliopsida; order Alismatales; family Hydrocharitaceae; genus Thalassia; species Thalassia testudinum. The sequence goes on along the minus strand of JAZHRO010000073.1, from coordinate 1,218,432 downwards.
TGCAGGAGGCGCCTGTAGTATGGCGTGTGCCTATCCTTGCGGTGCCTGAAATCTAGGCTGAGCGCCCTAGTTCTGCACATATCGAGGATTCGGAACGGGTTGGGAGGGCAAGGCTCCCTAAATCCTATGCTCCTGCAACAGCTGGTTCTACGTGTTTTGTATGGTCTGTATCTGATCAGCCATCACCTTCATAATCTGCAAGTTATCTTGTGTAGACTTCTTCATCGATTCTTACAGCTCCTCTTTCAGTGCCTCCAAAGGGTCAGCCTGCTTTGAAGGGTGGTTGGCAGCTGGTATAACAAGCGGGGTTGCTATTGCTGAGGTGGGAATGGCTGCTACCTAGGGTACGTGTTTTGCGCATTCCTGTATTGCCTGGTCTGGTAGTGTGGATCTTGATGTGGTCTCTGTGAATTACCAGACTAGGAGAAGTTGGGATGCTGACGCCAACCAGGGTTATACGTCTCTGAATACAGGTTATTACGCTCATATCCTTGAATAGCACTGACGTCCTCATAGGCCGAAGATGTCTGAGACGTATATCCGTCAAGGGGATACGCATTATAATCTGCGGGTGGTGCGTAGCCCTCGTGGTAAGGTGCCAGATCTGGATTATTTACGGGATCTTGATATGTGGGATCTCGTAAATACAGTGAAGATGCATCCTGAGTGAGTAGATTAATCGAGCAGGAGGGGCTCGGGGTGCATAGGAGGATCTTGCGGCAGCAGAGCTCGAGCCAGATTGACCTTGACTAATCTGGTCAATCTTCTTCTCTATTAAGTTTATTCTATCCAGCTGCTTGACGATGATATCCATGTCGGCTCGAATAGACTCGGTGTGAGCCTCGTGGACACCAACCTGCTGCTGACCAGGCCACTGGAATTGGTTCATAGATGCGGCATTCATCGAGTTCTCCGCTAATGATTCGAGCAGCTCAAATGCACTGTTCTCGTCTTTTGCGAGAAAATTCTCGCTGCTAGATGCATCGGCCAGATATCGATGTGTGTCATCCTGCCCATGGTAGAAAATCTAAGCTAAGTGCCATCTGGGTATACCATGATGCAGGCATTTTCGGAGAAGGTCGTGAAATCTATCCCATGCTTCATGTAATTTCTCCCCAGCTCCCTGGGAGAAGGTTGTGATTGTGCATCACATTCCATTTGTTTGATCGATTGGGAAGAAATTTTGCAGGAATTCACGTCGTAATTCCGGCCAAGTTCCAATTGTCTTCCCAATAGTCTTGAACCAGTATGAAGCTTTGTCCCTCAGCGAGAACGAGAAAAGCTTCATCAGAATAATCCCGAGATTGACATTCCTGGGTTGAATCATTTCAGCGAGTCGACTCAGGTCCTCAAGGTGCTGGAATGGATCTTCGCTTGAGTTCTCGTAGAAATGAGTGTTGATCAACCCAATGACATTGGGCTTGAGCTCAAGCACATCTCCTCCTGCAGGAATTCTGATAAGAGGTGAGACGATTTGTGCGGCTGGGTCGTAGAAACCCCGCAGTTGTTCTCCTCGCGGCGGGTGCTGCATCTTGTCAAGTGACGTCAGAATGTGATCCATGCTCTACTGATGCCGCCCCTCAGATTCGGCGACCTAGGCTTCCAGATGAGCCATCGGGTCCAGATTCTCGATATCCTGACCCGGTCTAGGTCCAGGTCCAAGATTTGCCACGGTGGCTCTAAGAATGAAAGAAGTGGGGGGAGAAGATGGTCCAAGCGAGGTGGGTCGCCTCCTTGGGAGTGGCTCCCAAGGTCCAATCAGTTGAGGTCTAAGTGACCTCCTTCCTTGCATACACCACTCAACCCCTGGGTTTGTGTAGCCAAGTAGGGCAAGGCTAAGGCCCTGTCAATGAAATGGTCCTTATGGATTAGGTGACTAGATTTTTCGTTATAAATTTGAATTCCTGAAGATAAGTTCATTGTCCAATTGACTGAAAGTGATTCCCGCCTCTCAAGCTAACCTAGCCAGTCTGGTTACGGGGGGACTAAGGGGAAGGTTCTTCCTTTGGCTTACTCCTCTGGTTCCGTTGACCCCCGAGCCGCAATCGTTTGACACTACCCTATAGACTTAGTCACCAGGTTTGGTAAGAGAAATTAAAAACACCTAGTAGTATGACAACTAACTCGGGTTGATTTCATGTTTTAAAATTAATTTTTAACCCATTTTCTTTAGTGGGGTTTGTGGTGAGTGGCCCACAAGGTGACCAGGCTCACTGGCTAACTAAACTTGATTAAGTCTAGGTTAGCCCAAAGTGTGGTCTCTAGTTGTAACCCTAAAGATTCAACCTAAGTTACATGCACTTCTAGGGTTTTTCTTTTTCTATTTTAGCAGACCACAAAAGTAATGTTTGTTCTCTGATAATAATTGAAATCCAATTACTTGAAATTTTGCGAGTAGATTCCTTTTTCAATTATCTTTCCAAAGAATATTTTTTTGGAATTTTTACTGTTTCAACCAAATTTTTAGGGAATTTTGAATATCAGGGGATCAGATTTGGAATTTTTACCCCTGGTCGATTTTTTGCTTTGAAACATTATCAAATGACCTTCAAAAATTCAAGAAAAATATGGAAAATAAAGCCAATGAGATCAGATTTTAAGCCCCACCATTTTTAGTCAAAATAGATTCACGGATTGCATAGAATCGCTTTTTGAAATTTGAAAATTTTTGAATCTAGGTCAGTCTGATCCTCGTGCACTTCGCGAATTTTTAAAAATTTATACTTGAAATTTTTTCAAAATAATGGTGGCGTTTGAAAGATGGTTTGCAAATGAAGGTTTAACTTGAATTTTTGAATTTTTTGCTTACTAATTTTTTGGCAATCGAATTTTTTAATCAAGCTTGAAATCTGGCCGAAATTCAGGAGATGGTGGAAAAGCTTTTTAAAGAGGTTTGAATTTGAAATCTAAGCTTTTTACCAAAAATGCCTTTTTTTCCAAAACTTTTGCATGTTTTTTTTCGTAAAGAATTTTCAAACAAATTCAATGAAAATATCTTTTTTTTTTGTTGCTTTTTCTTTTTTGAACTAACCTAAGATTCGAAAGGCAACCTAAACAAATTTTTTTCTTTTTTGATTTTTTTTTCTTTCACGAAAATGAGTAAAATATTCTTTTTTTTTCGCAAAAGAGATTGCAAGAAGTAGATCTAGTCCTAGGGTTCAGAAAAAGAAAACCTAATCTAAGGAGAATGATGATGTGCACCTGCATTGTTTCTTTGCCGCGCTCATGTGCGTAGATCCCGTTCTCTTCCCATTTTTCCTGCACATCAAAAACAAAGCAGAGGCAAATTCGTCAGTGTTGTTTTAAAAGATCAAACTCGGCATGATGTCCTCAATGGTGGTGGTAGTAAGCTCGTGGAGGTGGAGTGGCTAGCTAAGTGGAAGTGGGCGTAAATGGCACCAATGGAGTGAATTTGCCAAGGAAGTGAATGGGTGCAAATGGCCACCCCTCAGGTCTTTTTATAGACTTAAGGGAATCTCTCTAGAGAATTATGGAATTCTTTGGAGAGGCCTATGGTGGGAGCACGTGGGAGAGTGGGAGAGAGAAGATGGATAGTGGTTTTTTGATCCACCAAATGTGGATCTAAAAATTGAATGGCTCTTAGTTGCTAATTTTGGCAACCAAGGCAACCACACATGGTAGAGAGTTCTAGAGAACTCTAGGCTAGGTATTTTCATGTGGATGGTGTGTGTGGGTGTGTGTGGGTCGAAACTTAGGTGGCTAGGTTGATTAGGTTATGTTGTAGTGGGTTTAGGTCAAGGTATGTCTCAAATTAGGGTTATAAACCCTAATTCACTAAGGTAAAGTGCAACTAAACTTAATATAAGTTTAATTGGGTGTGTGGAAACTTAATCGAGAGTAAAACAACTCAATTAATTTAGGTCTAGGTCAATTAGACTCTCACTGAGTCCAATTGGATAGTGTGTGCCGAGATCAGGGTTCAATTGGACTCAATGAGTCCAATTGAATAGGCTGATGGAATTGACTAAGATCCAAGTCAATTAGGTTTAGTGAGGACCTAATTAGGTCCTTACGGAGGTCTAGAGGTGATGTACTAGGGTTAGGGCACCTTAATTTAGGTTCCTATGAGGTTGGAATTGGGTTTAGGGACCTAGAGATCCAAGATCAAGGCTTAAATCTCAAAATAGGAACTGGAGAGCAGTATCAGACGTCTAATAATAGTGTCAGACGTCTTATACTCAAAAATCAAAAGTCCAGACTTGTCTGGATGTCCAATCAGAGTCAAGAGGGATTTTGGGTTCTGTTTTGGGTATTCGGCAGAAATTGGATGTCTGACAAAGTGTTTGGACATCCAATAACACTGCAGAAGTGGGTTTGAGGTGTCCGGGAGGTGGCTAAGGGTCCTGGACGTCCTATAACTTATTTGGACGTCTAGATAAAGGTTGGAACTAGGGTTTTAGGGATTCCTAGGGTGTTGTGACCTAATCTAAGGGTGGCTAAGGCTTGGGGAAGTCTCTAGGCTATCCTAGGGCTAGGATGGACCTATACTCTTCACATTTTACTGCTTTATTTCTACTTAATAGAATAGAAAACCTTTAATCCCCTTACATTGTTATTTCTATATCTAAACTAAGCCTTTTACTCTAGCTCTACTACAACTCCCGTTATTCCTGATCCAGCTCCAGATCATGCTCCTGATCAGCTTTTTCCCTGCAAATGACATAATATATTTAATCAGCACATTATAACATCATTTCATGCATAGCTAAAGAAGAGCAGTAAAGATGCAGATAATATGTATGTATGCGTGAATATCCCTAACTTATGCTAAGCCCTAGCTTAATCTATGTCAATTAAGACCTATGATTGCTGCACAATCAACTGACCACTCAGTTATCCGGCATTTGTTGGCCAAAAAGGATGCTAAACCCAGGCTCATCTAATGGATCCTGCTCTTGCAGGAATTTAACCTGGAAATATGTGACAAAGCCGGGTCCAAAAACATTGTAGCCGATCACCTGTCCAAACTTCACCCGGACCACATCGGATCCTCATTACCTTTGACTGACACCTTCCTTGATGAACAACTTCTAGTCATGAAAGGAAGAAAGATACCCTGGTATGCAGATTTAGTCAACTATCTGGTGGTAGGACAAACTCTGCACGGCTAGTCTAAACAACGGGATAAGTTCTTGGCTGAAGCCAAGCACTATTTCTGGGATGATCCTGTGCTGTTTAGACTCTATGCTGACCAGATCATTAGGGGGTGTATTCCTTAAGAGGAAGTCCAAAGTGTGTTGTCCTTTTGTCACGACCAAGCCTGTGGTGGCCACTTCTCTAGGAAGCAAACGGCTGCAAAAGTTTTGCAGTCTAGATTTTACTGGCCATCCTTATTCAAGGACGCACACAGTTTCACTAAGACTTGTTCTCAGTGCCAGACATTGGGTACCATGACTCGAAAAGATATGATGCCCCTCCAGCCTATTCTGATTATCGAAATTTTTGATGTTTGGGGCATCGATTTTATGGGTCCCTTCCCACCATCCAATGGCTACGAGTGCATATTAGTCTCAATAGACTATGTCTCAAAGTGGATCAAAGCCGTAGCCACCCGAAGATGTGACCATAAGACTATCATGGACTTTGTTATGCAGAACATCTCTCGATTTGGGATAGCGAAGGCCATGATTAGTGATGGTGGGCACCACTTTATTCATTCCCAATTCCGTGCCCTACTTAGAAAATATGGGGTTACTCACCGCATTTCCACCCTGTATCACCCATAAACAAATGGGCAAATTGAGGTCTCTATTAGACAGATCAAGAATATTCTGCAAAAGACTGTGAGATTTGACCGGAAGGATTGGTTCACACGATTGGATGATGCCCTTTGGGCATACAGGACCGCTTTTAAGACCCCAATAGGCATGTCGCCTTATCGATCGTTCTTTGGAAAAGCTTGCCACCTTCTGGTCGAGTTAGAACATCAGGCATACTGGGCTGTGAAGCAGTGCAATATGGATTCCCAGTTGGTCGGAGCTCAAAGGACGTCGAACTCTCCAAGCTTGAGGAAATCTGTCAGGATGCCTATGAGAATAGTCGACTTTACAAAGCAAAGATGAAAGCTGTCTACGACAGACACATTCATAGGAAAACCTTCAAGCCCAATCAGTAAGTTTGGCTTTTTGATGCAAGACTTAAACTTTTTCCTAGGAAGCTAAGATCAAAATGGACAAGACCATATTAGGTGGTCAAACCTTATCCCAATGGGGTGGTTGAAATTGCAGATCCTAACACTGGGCAAACCTTCACAGTAAACGGCCAGAGATTAAAATAATATCTTGTCCAGGTTCCCCCAAAGGAAGTAGTCACCCTCACTGAGGTTTGACACGGAGCTTCACCTAGATGGATGCAATAAACTCAGTGCTTCCTGGGAGGCAACCCAAAAGATTCAGACTAATCAGGTAAACTGTGACACTCAGGTGATTTCTTTCTGTACCCCCACACATAAATTTATTTGCCAATGAGGGGTGGTAATTCACATTGTCCAACTTAAGCATGGGGGGTGGTAATTCACATTCTTCGAGTTTATATTATCAGCCTGAATTATATATATAATAAAAAAAAATTAGGAAGGAAAATTTAAGCATTAGGAGCTTGTCAACTGTGGGAAATAATACGAGAAGAACCTAAAACACCTAGACTTTTCAGGCCTTCAGGCTTAATCAGCCTTGCTGTCCACTAAAATGTGGATTTAGCCTCGAATCCTCGCAACCTTAATTTACATTAGTCTGATCAATAAAGAAAGGTGATGAGTATACGACTTATCAATCCGCTCTCTGAGAAAACCTCCTCGCAAAGGATACTACTCACAAAGCTCCTCACAAAGGATACTACTTTTGGGATGAGTGAGGAGTGTATTTCTGCATTTGAAACATTGAGAGGCAGAGTTACACAGGCTCCGATCTTGCAACCACCTAATTGGGATTTACCATTTGAGATCATGTGTGATGCATTAGATTATGCAATTGGAGCTGTTTTGGGACAGAAAATTGAGAAGAATCCGGTAGTGATTTACTATGCTAGCAAAACTTTGAATGAGATACAAAGAAATTACACAGTTACAGAAAAGGAATTGCTAGCGATAGTATTTGGATTAGAAAAGTTCAAATCTTATATACTCGAATCTTGAATTATTGTGTACTCTGATCACTCAGCTATTCCACACCTTCTATCAAAAAAGGACATGAAACCTAGGTTGATCAGATGGATCTTGCTTTTGCAAGAGTTTGACCTAGAAATTTGTGATAAGGCAGGACTACAGAATGTTGTTGACAATCACCTTTCCCACCTTCCTTTTGATACTATTGAATCATCTCCTCCAATTACTAAACACTTTCTTGATGAACATCTTTTGACTATATCCTCAGATCTTTCTTGGTACGCAGAAATTGTTAACTATTTGTTACACATCAATTCCCACCAGACTGGGACGGGAATCGCAAATCACGACTCAAATCAGAAGCCAAATACTATTTTTGGGAGGATCCATATCTTTTCCGACTCTGTAATATCAAATCATCAGGCGTTGTGTTACTTCTTCTGAGATTGATTCTATCATTTCTTTTTGTCATGACCAGGCTTGTGGTGGTCATTTTTCTGGTCAAAAGACCACTGCAAAATTCTGCAATGAGGGTTTTATTGGTCCACTTTATTTGCAAATTCACAGACATATTGTAAGGCATGTATTCATTGCCAAACTCTTGGTGGCATGTCACGTAAAGACATGATGCTCTGAATCCGATTATTGTCTGTGAAATCTTTGATATTTGGGGCATAGACTTTATGGGTCCATTTCCGTCTTCTTTTGGCTTCGAATATATTTTACTTAATGTTGATTATGTTTCTTGTTAGATTGAAGCCATACCCACATGCACAAATGATCATCGAGTTGTCATTCCTTTTATACAGAGTCATATTATCGCTAGTTTTGGGGTACCTCACGCCATCATTTCTGACGGCGGTTCCCATTTTAATAATGGCTAGTTTAGAAATTTACTTAGAAAATATGGGATTACAGATCGTATTTCTACACCTTATCATCCCCAGACTAATGGTCAAATTGAGGTCTCTAATTGGGAGATCAAAAAGATCCTTCAAATGACAATCCGACCCGATAGTAAGGATTGGTCTTCCCGTTTAGATGAGGCTTTGTGGGCTTATAAGACTGCCCACAAAACACCAATAGGCATATCACCATACAGACTTGTTTACAGGAAACCCTATCATCTTCCCATAGAAATTGAACACAAGGCCAATTGGGCAATTAAAGCCTTTAATTTAGACCTCGCAAAGGCTGGTGATCATCGTAGGTTACAACTTAGTGAACTTGAGGAATTGCATCATGATTCCTATGAGAATTCAAAGCTGTATAAGGAGAAACTTAAAGCCTTCCATGATAGACACATTTCTCGCAAATCTTTTACACCTGGTCAGAAGGTGTTGCTTTTTGATGCCCATATGAAGCTCTTCCTTGGCAAACTTACGTCTAAATGGCAAGGACCATTTATTATTGTTAGAGTCTTCGATAATGGAGCTGTCGAAATCACCGAACCCAACAAGGATTAACCCTTTAAAGTTAATGGTCAACGTTTAAAGCCTTTCTTGGAATCACATGCTTTGGGTCATGTTGGAGACTGCTACACGCTCCATTAGGGTTTGTTAAACTTTCCATCCACATCTTGTATATAGCTGTTTCTTGTTTTCTACACTTTTCTCTTCTTATACACTTGAATATGTATATGATTTTTCACTAATTACCTTCACTTGGTCCAATTGTCTACTCTGACCTTTGGTCAGAATTGAAATCGTCCACACAGAGATCTTTGATCTCCTCTATCCCACTCCTTACGTCACCCTACACTAAGTGAAGTGTAATATCTTTTCATCCTTCTTACAATGACAACATAAAATCTTGGCTTGGGGAGGGTGTGAAGTGAAATTTTCACTTCAAGTGTATTTGTAGTGAAAATATAAAAACACATAAAAATTAAATACTCACGAAATTTTAACAAAATGGAAATACCAAAAAATTAAAAATTTTAAAATAAAAAATATCATAAAAATTTGAAAAATTTTGAAAAAAAATTCATGAAAATTGGAAAATTCTATCAAAATATATAAATATAAAAATTTGAAAATTGTAAAATTATGAAAATAATAAAAGGGATTTTTACATCTAGAATAAAGAAAAGAAGAAGAAAGAAAGAAAAAAATATTTATATCAATAATTAAGAGCTTAATTTTTCTTTTAGGTTGGAAACCAAAATAATAAGAAAATATAAAATATATATAGTATAAGAGCATTAAATCCTTATTTAGATTTTTACTTATAACATTTTTTGGAACACACTTTTGTTTGCGAAATCTTAAAACAGGATTTTATTTAAGTTAGAATCTTTAAACCTTAAGGATTTGTTTTCTATTCTTACCCTGAAAATAAGTAACTAAGGTGTATTAAGTTCAAAACTTAAGTTTTTGGAATTAAATTGTAACTTTTTAATCAATTAGACTAAGTAATCCTTTTGCTTTTTGAATATTTATTTTTATCATCAAGTCAAGTAAAAAGGCCACATATTCAGAGTTAATTAAGTAAAGAGTTAGTAGAATCTTAGTCTTCAAGTCTATCAGGCTATAGTTAGCTTAATCAACTAAAGGACATTTGGCTAGACTTGGCGAGTTTTTGTCTTGATAGATCTTGTAGGAGGAAACTAAAAGTTTAAAGGGCCTGAGAGTGAATGGTTTTGCTGTCCAAGCTCTAGTTTGAGAGCTAAGTAACCTAAACATCCAAAATTCACACACATAGAATTGTCTTGATGGTATCTGAGATCGCGAAAACACAGAGGTTAAGAGATCGATTCTAAATCCTCTTTAGCCTAAGGATTTCCGCGGGGTGGTTCTTGAAAGGGTGAAGGATGTGCCACTCACCTAGAAAAAGGATTTAGACTATAATGATAGTAAGAAAAATGAGAAGGGGGAGAAAAAATAAAAAAATAAAAAAATAAAATAAAACACCTTGTAGTTAAGTACCTTGCTACAAATGGGTACTTATGCAGTTTTTCCACAAAAATAAAGTATCTCAGTATAAATGGATGCTATCCTTCCTTCCATCAAATAAAAGAACACCTCACTACATATGGGTGTTCTAACCTATAGAAAAGTTGAAAAAAATATGGAGATGAAAAAATAGGAATAATAGACCCAGTGGTCCACTGGGGAGATATACACAAAAAGTGTTGACCTCAGGATAGAAAACTAGTGAGGAGAAAGCAACCAAACCTGAGTAAGGCCAAGCCAAAGGCTTGAATTGGAATAATCTGGATTGGAAATTGATGTCCTAAGATCTGGATTTTTGCAAATTTGGATGCCTTTAGGATAATTCTCTTCACAAGCATGGTTGTTTTAAAATCATAGCAATTGAACCTTTGTATTGGGCAGTGAAGCCTAAGAAATCAGGTTTTGCGGACTTGCAGTTGAGAACTAAAGGAGAAGAATCGACAAAATCCTAGGTCTAGAAGATTGTCCTTGGTGCTGTAGGTTGGCAGATTAAAGTTTTACTACTCTAAGTTTGGTTAATGATGAGTATTTGGCTAATTTGCTAAAACTTAGATTGATAGAAATCAAATCTCATAAATAGAGGACTAACTTAAGTCTATTGAGTTTTTGAGTTAAACTTTATTTTCCAACTCTGAGGTTTTGTTTTCTTGAGACACTTTGTATTGTGAGTTTTTAGGGTTAAGAATGATTACAAAGAATAAGTGATTTTTGAGATTCTAATTTTTAATAAAATTCTTGTTAAAAACTCTATTTTTAATAGAGTGTGTTTTGAAGATGTTTGAGTTATAAGTCTAAGTAAGGAGATTTTCAAAGAATGCTCTGTATATTGGGTACTTATTTATATATATAAAATCTAAAAAAATTAAATATTCAAAATTCTAACCTAAGCATTCCTCTACTTAGTTCTTATTTATATTAATTTAAACCCAAGTGTTTTAAATCATCATATTTCTAGTTAATTTTGCTAGGGACTAGCAAAACTTTGGCTTGGGGGAATGATGAGAAGCTCATCATGGTCTCTAATTACCCCTAATTAACTAGTCTTCCTAGTTAATTAGCTAGGAATATGTAAATATATGGGTTAATGATTAAATAAGGGATAAAATATTAAAGGACCTTAAAATAAGTGAAAAATTATATATTATTATCCAATTAATATTATTAATAATTTAATTAATAAATGGACTCAAAATATTATCAATAATTTATCTAATTAATGTGTTAACTAACTTAAGTATAATTTATACCTAAGTATGTAATAACTTAAGTAGCCTTACTTAAATAAATTAAGCTAAAAAGGTCAAAAATGTAAATCCAAGGTTTAAATATAATAATTATCTTATTTATAATCATATATAAAAAGTTGAAAAAGATTTAATTAAAATAAACCTTGAAAACCTTAGTTTACATCTTATTCTTACCTAGGTCCTTAGTTTTCATTACAGGTAAGTCCCTGAAAAGTTCTTCATTTCTTCTTCAGCCTCTTCGACGGCTGACGACAGGAGGTGCGTACACCCACCGATCACCATAAATCCAACGTCCTCTCTTCCCTTCCAAGCTTCTGGAGCTTATGCTCACCATCCTCTTTTCATCCATTGGTCTGGATGAAGCTGTAATCCTATTTTAGGCTTGAAGTTAACCTCACCGGCATCGGAGAAGACGGCGATGGTTACTTCAGTCCTAGACCTTTCTTCATCCAGATACATCCTCCTCCTCAGCTGCCGCAACCTATAAATACCCCTCCACCCCCTCGATTTCAGGCAGTTAGCTCCCTTCCCTCTTCTTCCACTGAGCTATCTGATAGGCTATTCACTCCAACATCCGGCAACCTTCATCCGCTTCCTCCGTCTTCCTCTGTTCATCTTCGCTCACTCTGGATCTCCACCGACGTCCACTGAGTCTTTTGATGCAGTGCTGACGCTGGATCTCCTCTGCTACGCCTTGCATACACCTTCCAGACTTCTTTCCCCGCCCCTCTGATTTCCTCCTCCATTAAGGACCTTCGACGGAGATCTTCTGCTCCCTTCGTCCAAGTAACAGTAGGATTAGGTTAATGTTAGAGTAGTGTATCTTAGTTAAGTAGATTAGGTAGTTAGTTAGATTAAATTTTCAAATTGTATGCTGTCTTCCTTAGCTCCGGTGAGCTCTTTGAGCTTGTCTGACCCACTCTTTTAACATTTTTTTGCACCGTTCACCTTCCTCACTTCATTATGAATTCATAGCACTTCCTTTCCCTCACTATTAATAGCTGATCTACCTAAGTCACTCCACCTGCACCGGTGACCTCCACTGTCCATGGTGGAGGTCTCTGAGGTTAAAACACATGCATTGGAGCCCTCCATCATCTCTTCATAACTTAAGGGCCCATATCTTCACTTTAATTTGAGTAATAATCACTTATATAACAAATGCCTAAATTTCATACACCCTCCTGAGTTCGCTGTCAATGGCAGCTTAGGAGGAGTTCCTCCAGCTATTAACCACTTGTATTTAATCGCCACCTCCTACTAACTTGTTCTCTCCACTCAATTGAGTGAGAGAACATGTCCTGAGTTCAAGTGAACTCAAAGTATGATCAATGCCAATTCATTGCATATCTTCCAGTTTAATTGTTAATTAATGAATTACTAATTTCTTGAGGTTCCTTGTGACCTTATGATGAAGCGTCGGTTTCCGTTGTTAATTCGTTGTAGTAAAGCCGGTTGTTACCAACGTTTCATAAAAATTTTTTTACTCGGAAAAATAAAAGAGTTCTCGAGGTCGAACTCAGGGAGCAAGTTGTATTCTAGAGATATACAAGTTTTATTACAAAAATAAAGAGAGAGAGAGAGAGAGAGAGATGAAAATTTGGCTTCTTCTTCTTTTCTTCTTTCTTCCTCTTTGTCTTTGGTTCTTCCTGTTCTCCTTCTTCTTCTTCTTCTTCTTCTTCTTCTTCTGCTTTCTTCAGATCTTCCCTGTTTCCTTTCTTTCTTTTTTTTCGTCAGATCGTCTTCTTCTTTTCTTGCTTCTTGCTTCTCTTCATTCCTTCTTCTTCTTTGTCTTCACCTGCCTTGACCTCTCTTTTTCTTCTTTGGCGATGGCCGTTGCTCTTCCTTCTTCTTCAGCGGGTCTTCTTCTTCTTTGGCTGCTGACCTTCCGTCGTCTGCCCCGGTGCTGAGACGACTTAACAATGCCTTCGCTACAGTGCAGCAGCTCCTTCTTCTTCAGCGGGTCTGCTTCTTCTTCTTTGGCCTGCACACTTCAGAGCTCATTCGTCAAGAGGCAAAAACCTATGCTACCCCCCTCCCCCGCGTATCTCTCTCTCTGAAATCACTCTTCGGAAGCTCTCCCAGAGCGCTATCGGGTAATCGGGTTCGGGTCAGGCCCGGGTCCAGGCCCACCGGCGTGCGTGGTGGGCGAGGAGTGCAGGTCAGTCTAATCGGGTCGGGCCAGGTCCGCGGAGCGTGGTCACGGACGAGGCCGAGTCGGGTCGGGTCGGGTGAGAGGGACCTCACCCCGTGGTAACTGAGGCAAACAGATGGTGGCAGTTTTTCAATTTATGTGGGTGCGTGGCTTCAGAAGGTTCCGAGGTGGGACTATCCGCGCACCCGTTTCTCTCACGCCTGCAGCAGGGATGGTGCTCCCAATTGCATCGGCTGTTGAGGCGTACAGCTCCAATCGAGGGCCAGGGTGTGTGCGTGAGACTCTTCCGCGCTGGCCGTGGCTATTCAATCTGGGATATCTCGGCTTGGAGCAACCTCGAGCAGGCTTCGAGCTTCCTCGCCAATGGCGGTCAAGGCCTGGAACCTGAAACCAATGGCACGGCCTCTCGGCCAAATCAGACAGGCGGGGGACCTTCGCCGTGGCACGGCGAAGGTGGTCAGGGGGTCTGCAGGGGGCGAGATGGGGCTGTCGGGTCGTCCTAGGTCACACTGTGAGCGAGGGAGTGGGTGTGTTCGGTGGGTCTGCAGAGGGTGTTTGGTGGGAAGTGGAGGGGTGGAAGAGGATCAGGGTGAGGAGGCGGAGGTTCTGCGGTGGTCGGCGAGCCGTGTGGGTCGCTGAGGTGATGGGAGCGGCTCGCCGGAGGGTGGTCGGAGGCGGAGAGGACGAGGGTGAACAGGGTCGGTAGAGGGCTTAATTGACTAAATCGAAAGCGGGGAAAGAAAGAGGAGGAGAAGGGGAGTAAGTCTAACTTAACTGCAGGGACGAAGGGGGAGGAACAGGGCGACAGTCGTATCGACTGTCGCCGGAGAAGATGATGCTCAGAGAGAGGGGCGGCGGCGAGCAGAGGGCTGGAGAGGCGCCAGCTGGGTGCGGCGTGGCGCGGGAAGAACAGGGGAGGAAGTCTCCGCTGCTGGTATTGCGGCAGAGCGACGAGGTGGAGGGGGAGGAAGTCGTCGGAGCTGGTGAGCGTCTGCCGGAGGAAGAAGAGAGGAAAATTGGGGGTTTTCTCCGTCAGATCCAGGCTGCCTTGGTCGGTGGAGCGGCGGGGGGTATTTATAGGGTTGAAGCAGGGAGGAAGGCGGAGGGAGACGACGTGTCTCCCTCGCCGGAGCATGGTCGGAATTCGAACCCATACCGTCCGTGCGTTCGCACGGCCGGTATGGGGGGCTACAGTGACCATGGGGGTGCTCCTGCGACGGCTGACGACGCAGGGCACCCCCGGTACACTTGCCAGGTCCTCCACCTCACCCTGCGCGGCGCCATGCTCCGCGCAAGGTCGCCGGAGCATGGTGCTGGCAGGGTTTTGCAGGAGGGACCTGTTTGCAAAGAACGAAGGAGAGTTAGGGGCCTAAATGCGAGGGTTCAAAAGTTGAGGGCCAAAGAGTAAATATATGAGGACCAAAGTGTAAATTCGGTCAAGGAGGTTTCTTCTTAGGCTCAAGTTTTTATACATGACTAATTAGGACCTAAGGAATCTGATGGTGAATTTTATTTTCATATTAAACCTTGTTTGACCGGTCAATTTGCGCAAAAACCCAAATTAAGTTATTAATTGGGCATGGTTCTCAATGTAGGTCAAAATGGGTTCTAAAGGCCAAATTGAAGGTTCTAAACCCTAGAGATTATTTTTCTATGAATTTTAGAGGGTTTATTCTATTTTTACTTTGCCTCGAACCTTGTGAATTGAAGTGGGTTGTTTTAGGGTTACAGATTATCATTTGGTTCCTTGGAAGTGCTGTAGCCCTTGCTAGATCATCTCATCCCACTTTTATTCTTATTAAGCTGTTTTGACCTGTGTTTGGGCCCAGAATTACCCTGTATGCAGATTATACTGGTAAAATTGCACTTTTACCCCTTGTGACTGGTTTTCTTCTCAAACTCAGAATTCTCTGAGTTAAGCCTTTCCTTGAGATATATAGGAGCTTTTATCCTTTGTATTGGGTCAAAATGAGCTAGTTATGGCTCATGATGAGGTTCTCATCATACCCCCATGCCTAGCTTTTGCTAGTCCCTTAGCAAAAAAAACTTAAGGTTTTAACCCTTGTTCTAGACCATGAAGTTTTCAATGGTTTTAGATAAGTGCTTTTTTTTTTTTTTTTTTTTTTTTTTTTTTTATTTGAGCATAGATTAGGTTAGAATGCTGACCATAGGCCTAAAAGATACTCTAGTACCAATCAAGATCCAAATCTGTCTAGCCTTAGCCTCAGTCTTTTAGCAAAGGTTTTTAAGGCCCACAAGAACTAACCTAAGGTTTATTGGACTTCGTGGTTAAAGCACCCGTGCTTGAAATGATTTTAGCCCTGGCTCAGTTCGCAGTGCGTTTTGTAAGAGAGAGAGATAGAAAGTTTTTTCTGTTTGGAGAGTTTTCTCTCTCTTTTTCTTTTTAGTTCTAGTCTAGGATTGGCTTTTCAACACGGTCTGTATCAGATTCCTTGCTCCCATCATCAATCCTCAAGGGTTCCTGGCGATCGATGCTTCGAGATAGCACCGCCCATGGCAACCCCCGGAACCCTGGCTATTGAGATTTCGAGATAATCCCATCCATGGTATTCCGTGGCCGAATCCAGACCCTGGCAATTGACATTTCGAGATAATGCCATCCATGGAATCTGAACCAGCAGAGTGCTTACATGCCCCCCGTAGGATATGTAAATATCCTAAGAGACAAGCACCGAGGAGATGATATTTTGTTACGCATCTTCGAGGGGATTTCCCGCCTCTCCGCGCTGGGAACTCGTCCAAATCAACTTGTGTTGATCGGCCATTCCTATTCTAGGTGTTCTTTTCAGATTTTTGCGACGCTTCTGCGTGATTCTGATTTTTATGCTTACTGAACCAGGCTGTGTGTGAGATTAGGGTGCTTAGGTTACTGAGTCCCGTAAACCAAAAATTAGTTAACGAGGCCGAATACTCCCTAAGCCTTAGACCTAATACTTCAGCTTTTCATTATCCTCAACCTCTTGAGGAGTGTCCAGATCTTAATGAGTACTAAGAGTCTATTCAAGAATGCCTAAGGTTTGCATTCTTACTAATCTCATTGTGCACTTTTCAGTTATTTTCTTGAATGAGGTCTAGAACTTAGGTTAATTCCTTAGTTCCTTACTAATGACTATCAACTTTTCTTATAATTTTGTGCTCCTTTTTCATTTTGTTTCTTTTCTCCTTCACAAAATTTTCCTTCTCCTCTTTTCCTCTTATTCTTTTTCGAAAAATTTTTTTAATTTTTATGGTATTTTTGGCATATGTGAATTTTTTTGCTTGAAACCTTTTCTTACAAGTTTTTGCACTTTCCTACCCCCCCATGCCTAAGATTTGCAATGTCCTCATTGTAACCTAGGGGGTCTCAGTTCAGGGTGAACTTCGAGTGCTGAAAGGTGTCAGAATAAGTTTCAGGTTTTCAAAGAGAATGACGGGCTGCCTCCCGTTAAGCGCTGAGTTTTACGCCATCGGCTGGGCGCAATAAGCTCAAGGGGAAAGGAGGATATGAGATGCCTCAGCCAAATCAGTAGAAGTTACATCAATGAACGGCTTGAGTCTTTGACCATTCACGATGAAAGGTTCAGAATCGTGGCTGAGTGGACTGATTTCGATTGCTCCATTTCCAAAAACCTGTCGGACCAAATATGGTCCGACCCACTTAGATCTCAGTTTTCCTGGGAAGAGTTTGAGTCGGGCATCAAAGAGTAGGACCTTTTGACCAGGATGAAAGATCTTTCTCGAGATGTGTTTGTCGTGGAAGGCTTTAACCCGCTCCTTGTAGATTTGCGAGTTCTCGTACGCGTCTGTGCGTAATTCATCGATCTCGCTGATTTGGAGTTTTCTGTGGGTCCCAGCCTTGGAAAGATCTAGATTACAGTTCCGTACTGCCCAATAGGCTTTATGCTCCAGTTCGACGGGAAGGTGGCATGCCTTTCCGTACACCAATCTAAAGGGAGACATGCCCAATTGGGTCTTGTGGGCGGTCCTATAGGCCCACAATGCTTCCGGAAGTCGGGACGACCAGTCCTTCCTGTCAGGTCGAACAGTGACCTGTAGGATTTTCTTGATCTCCCGATTCGACAGCTCAGCTAGACCATTAGTTTGGGGGTGGTAAGGAGTAGAGATTCGGTGAGACACCCCGTATTTGGTCATCAGTGACCTAAACTGAGCATTTGTGAAATGGGTCCCCCTATCAGAGATTATTGCACGAGGAATCCCGAACCTTGAGAAAATGTGTTGATGAATGAATTTGAGAACGATTTTGTGATCACAGGTTCGGGTCGGTATGGCTTCGATCCATTTGGACACGTAGTCCACAGCCAACAGAATGTATTCGAAACCATCCGAAACAGGAAAGGGGCCCATAAAATCAATCCCCCAAACATCAAAGATTTCGCATACTAGAATCGGTTGCATAGGCATCATGTCGCGATGGCTCATGTTGCCCAAAGTCTGGCAACGACTGCATGCCTTGTAATGACTGTATGCGTCTTTGAACAGTGTGGGCCAGTAAAAGCCGCACTGGAGGACTTTTGATGCGGTTTTATGCCCGGCAAAATGGCCACCGCATGCCTGGTCATGGCAGAAAGAGAGGATATTGTTGACTTCCCCTTCCGGGATACATCTCCGGATGATCTGATCGGCACCTATGCGGAAGAGGTACGGGTCTTCCCAAATGTAATACTTGGCATCGGAGCGTAATTTGTCTTTCTTGGCCTTCGGCCAATCGGACGGGGTCTGATGAGATGCCAAGTAATTTACAATATTAGCAAACCATGGAAGGCTAGTACCAATAGTCAGCAGGTGCTCATCGGGAAAATGCTCAGTGATGGGTCCGGAAGGGTCTATCATTTCAGAAGGAAGACGGGACAAGTGATCAGCTACCACGTTTTGTTTTCCCGCTTTATCGCGAATCTCGAGGTCAAATTCTTGCAACAGCAAGATCCATCGGATCAATCGAGGTTTCGCGTCCTTCTTTGCAAGGAGATGCCTCACAGCCGTGTGATCCGAGTATATGATGACATGGGAACCCAGAAGGTATGATCTGAATTTCTCTAGGGCAAATACTACAGCTAGCAGCTCTTTCTCAGTAACTGTATAGTTACGCTGAGCCTCATCGAGTGTTTTGCTGGCGTAGTAAATGACCACAGGTTTCTTGTCATTTTTCTGCCCCAAAACCGCTCCTACAGCGAAGTCGGATGCATCACACATGATCTCAAAGGGTTGAGACCAATCAGGGGACTGTAGGATCGGGGCTTGGGTGACTCGGTCACGCAGGATTTCAAATGCTTGAGTGCATTCCCTGGAGATTTCGAAGGGAACATCCTTGGAGAGAAGAGTGGTCAGGGGGCGTGCAATTTTTGAAAAATCAGGGATAAATCGTCGATAAAAACCGACATGCCCTAAAAAGGATCGGATGTCCCTGATCGAGCTAGGCATAGGAAGGCGAGAAATCAGATTAACCTTAGCTCGATCCACTTGGATACCTTTCTCCGAAATTGAGTGTCCCAGGACAATTCCCTCAGGCACCATGAAATGGCTCTTTTCCCAGGAAAGAACCAAATTCACGTCGATGCACCGCCTGAGTATCTGGACCAAGTGCTGGAGGCAATCGTCGAATGATGCTCCGAAAACTGAAAAGTCATCCATGAAGACTTCCAGATAATCACCTACCATATCTGAGAATATGGCAAGCATGCATCGCTGAAAAGTAGCGGGTGCATTGCAAAGACCGAAAGGCATCCTTCGGAAAGCGTATGTTCCGAAGGGGCAGGTGAATGTGGTCTTTTCTTGGTCCTCAGGATGGATTGCCACCTGGTTATAACCGGAGTACCCGTCAAGAAAGCAGAAGAACCTATTTCCCGCTAGTTTTTCGAGAATTTGATCAATGAAGGGTAGTGGGAAATGATCCTTCTTCGTGGAGGAATTGAGTCGACGGTAATCTATACAGACTCTCCACGAGTTGGCTAATCGGGTAGGAATGATTTCTCCGGTCTCAGTCGTTATAGTGGTGAGTCCTGCCTTTTTAGGCACGACCTGAATCGGGCTCACCCAACGACTATCGGAGATCGGGTAGATGATCCCGGCATCTAACCACTTGATGATCTCCTTTTTCACGACCTCCTGCAGATTGGGGTTTAAGCGTCTCTGCATTTCACGAGAAGGTCGTGTGCCCTCTTCTGAATAGATATGATGAGTACAATAAGAGGGACTTATTCCAGTCAAATCATCGAGGGTCCATCCGATGGCTCTGCGATGTTGCTGGAGGACAACAATCAGACGGTATTCCTGTTCAGGATTGAGGTTGGAATTGATGATCACAGGAAGGGTCTGATTAGAACCCAAAAAGATGTATTTTAAATGAGCAGGAAGGGGTTTCAGTTCAAGGATGGGGTTTTCAGCAGCAGCGGGTGGTTCAGTATAGATGTGAGGTTCAAGGGTGGGAGTTACTGGGTTGTTCACATCCGGAATGGACTCCTCTATTTGCGGGTCAAGATCCTTCTGTGGTTGATGAGGAATACTCAAGTCATTCTGGAGGTGTGATTCATCAACCAAAGTCTTGATGTCACAAATTTGCTCGATGACGCCGCAATTAATTCCTTGTTGGGCCTTAAATATATCAATTTTCAGTGTTTGATCTCCAAACTTAAGCTCTATTTGGCCCTCCTCACAGCTGATGTTGGCTCTAGCAGTAGCCAAGAAAGGTCTTCCTAGAATGATTGGTGTATCCCTAGGGTTCTCAGGTGCATCCATGTCTAAGACTATAAAGTCCACTGGAAAATAGAAATCCCGCACTCTTACGATAACATCCTCGAGAATCCCTTTTGGTGACTTTATAGATCGATCTGCTAATTGTAATGTCACCTCAGTTGGTTTCAGCTCAGATTTTTCCAGATGGTCAAGTAAGGATGTGGGTATCAGATTTATAGATGCTCCTAAGTCTAACAATGCTCTATCAAATTGGGTACCACCTATCTTACAGGAGATCAGGGGAGTTCCAGGATCTTTTGCCTTGGGTGGGAGTCTACTAAGGATTACAGAGCTGGCTTGCTCTGACAGAACAATTGGGCTCCCTCCCTTGGTTCGCGGCTTACGCTGGGGTGTACATATATTCTTTAGAAATCGTGCGTAAGCTGGTACGTGGTGGATTGCATCCATCAAGGGGATGTTTATGTGGACCTGCTCAAAGAGCTTGACCAGGTCCTCCTCAGGGGCCACGGGTTTGGTGGTCTTCTTTCCCTTGGTCAGGGCCTCGGGAAACGGGATCTTGGTTGGTTCCTCTAGGATAGGTCCTGGTTGTGGGTCTGGAACAGCGGTACCTTGGATAACTATCCTAGGGTCATGATTATCAGGCTGGGAGTGGTTTGGATAACGCGGGTCCTGAGTTGTCTTACCACTACGTGTTGTTACAGAATTTAATCCGGCCTGATTTTGGTTTGGATTTGGTAGGAGGGGTGGCTGCTGCTGAAATCCCGTACGAGAAGTAGAGGCTTCCATCTCGTCTGGAGATGGGGCAGTAGGGGCCTGATAAATCCATTGAGCGTGGCCTAAATTTGGATTCATAACGCGCTTCTGGGTTGGCACGTTATTTGGGTTAGGAAGGGGTTGGGAAGGGAGTGTGCCTGGCTGGCGAGAATTTGCCAACTGGGCCAGCTGAGTTTTGACTTCAGTAAGCTCGTCCTTGTGCTGTTTTTGAATGGCCGCATTCGATTTTTGAATGTCAGCCAGAGTCTGAAGGATTAAGGACATTTGATCTTGATTTGGCCCTGATGGATAAGTAGGGTTGGGCCAAGGCTGAGGCGGCTGGTAGTGATGAGAGGGCTGTGGGCGGGACTGAAAAGGTGGTCTTTGGGTTTGAGAATTTCCCGCCCACTGAAAATTTGGATGGTTTCGCCATCCAGGGTTGTAGGTGTTGGAGAATGGGTCGTTCTGGATGGCGTTGAGGTCCTCGCAGGTCTGAGGAACCTCCTGAGAATCAGGGAAAGGTGGAATGGAGTTCCCCCGGCTGGTGAAGAAAGGATCAGATGATCTTCCAGTCCAAGAATCAGATGGGGATGGACATGGATCCATCCCAGGGGAGGATCGGTGTAGGATGTTTTGCACAGTCTCCTGTGTGGAAGGAGGTTGTGCAAAGGAGTTACGCGCAGAGGTGGCTCGCTGCAAGTGCTGAGTCAGCTCATCCACCTTCTTTTCAATGATTGAGACCTTGTCCAATCGACTGGCCATTAATTCCAGGTCGACTGATGCGGACAGGCCCTGCGTCTCATGTGCTCCCTTAAGATTCGTCGCTGCGCGGGTATTCGTCCTGTCGAATAATCCCATGGAGTCATTGTTGATGGAGTTCTCGCACATGTTTTCGAGAATCTCCCATACGGTGTCTTCATGTTGACCCATGATGTTTCCTCCGCAGGTTGCATTGACGAAAAGGCGGATGTCCTCACGGAGTCCCTGGTAAAAAGATTGGACTTGTTCCCATTTAGGAACTCCGTGATGGGGGCACTTCCTCATGAGATCCTGAAAACGATCCCATGCCTCATGGAGAGGTTCTCCTGATTGTTGAGTGAAGTGTGTAATCTGATGGCGCAAGGCGTTGGTCCGACCAACGGGAAAGAACTTTTTCAAAAACTCGGATTGAAGTTCTTCCCAAGTGTTGATCGGCCGGGTCTGAGTTTGATACCAATGGGCGGCCTTGTCCATAAGAGAAAAGGAGAACATCTTCATGAGAAGAATATCCCGATTTTGCGCATCTGATCCAAAAGTGTGGGCCAGATGCTTAAGCTGTTTGATGTGCTGGAAGGGATCTTCAGAATTAAGCCCATGGAATTTAGGTATAGCGTGAATCATGTTGGGCTTTAGTTCGGAATCAGGTCCTCCAATCGGGATTCTAACTCGAGGCTCAATTGCCACCGCAGCAGGATTGTAGTGGTCCCGCATCATAGGACGCTGTGGTGGGTGTACGAAGTTTTGGAAGAGGTCATTGAGTCGCTGGAGCTGGTGTTCCAGATTATTTTCTTCCTCAACTGGCTGAGCCATGATGGGGGAAGAAGAAGAACTTGGTTCTGAATCAGAAGAGAGAATAATGTGAGGGTGTTGCTGCACAAACACGGGCGTCGAGGCTTGGCCTTGACGAGAGTGAATTTCTAAAGGAGTTCTTAAGGGTGGTCTTAGAGACCTCCTTCCGTACATGCACAGTTGGGAGAGGTAAGTTTAGAAGGTGATGGACCCAATCAAGACACCCAAAAATGTGTTGGGTGACTATAGAGGTGCGGGGCAGATGGACCCCTTGATCAGAAAGATCGTCCACCTGAGAATTACCTGGGCAGCCAGAGAGGGAGAGTCCCGCGAAGACCCCTACACGGTAGAGCGTCCCCACGGGTTACAGGGTTTCCCCCACCCGACCTCTCTTGTCACTGCGGTTCCAGGTAGACCAGAATGGGGATCTTGACCTCTTAAGTCTACCAATTTTAAGATCAGGGTGCTTAAGGTTTCACTTGAACTTTAGTCTTTTTAAGTGCAAAGAGTGACCTAATTTAAGGTTGGTTAACCCAAGGGGTCAACTTTACCTATTGTTTTCTTTAAGAGCTTTTAGGTCCTGTCTTTTAGGGTTCAAGTGTTTAGAGAGCCAATTGTTTTAGATTTTCTTTGAATAGGTATTTTCAGACAAGGGCTTGGGCACACTTCATTTGGTTTTCTCAATTCTTGCTTAAGGAGTGTGTCTCTAAATCCCTAGTGTTGGATCCTAGGTTGGCTCTACTTGGTCCAGTTAATTCTTTGTTGGGTAATTAGGGCTCAAGCAAGAATGTGTTAGCCCTTAAATACCCTTAATAGTATGCAGAAATAATGAGTTGAAAACATGCAACTTTTATGGTTACTAAATATGGAAGACAGGTTAGCCCTATATTGCTTGTTCTTTACTTTTCTTTCTCTTTAGAGTGTAGGGGTTAATAGTGAGAGAAAAGATTTACCTGTCTTCGGAGTGGTTGTCGTGTGGTTGCTTGTCTTCTTGAGTTCCTGTAGCTGCACAAAAGAGAGGAGATTATCAGAAATTAAAAGATACAGGAATGTTTACCTCTAGAATAGCCGTTGCTCCCCGGCAACGGCGCCAAAATGATGAAGCGTCGGTTTCCGTTGTTAATTCGTTGTAGTAAAGCCGGTTGTTACCAACGTTTCATAAAAATTTTTTTACTCGGAAAAATAAAAGAGTTCCCGAGGTCGAACTCAGGGAGCAAGTTGTATTCTAGAGATATACAAGTTTTATTACAAAAATAAAGAGAGAGAGAGAGAGAGAGAGATGAAAATTTGGCTTCTTCTTCTTTTCTTCTTTCTTCCTCTTTGTCTTTGGTTCTTCCTGTTCTCCTTCTTCTTCTTCTTCTTCTTCTTCTTCTGCTTTCTTCAGATCTTCCCTGTTTCCTTTCTTTCTTTTTTTTCGTCAGATCGTCTTCTTCTTTTCTTGCTTCTTGCTTCTCTTCATTCCTTCTTCTTCTTTGTCTTCACCTGCCTTGACCTCTCTTTTTCTTCTTTGGCGATGGCCGTTGCTCTTCCTTCTTCTTCAGCGGGTCTTCTTCTTCTTTGGCTGCTGACCTTCCGTCGTCTGCCCCGGTGCTGAGACGACTTAACAATGCCTTCGCTACAGTGCAGCAGCTCCTTCTTCTTCAGCGGGTCTGCTTCTTCTTCTTTGGCCTGCACACTTCAGAGCTCATTCGTCAAGAGGCAAAAACCTATGCTACCCCCCTCCCCCGCGTATCTCTCTCTCTGAAATCACTCTTCGGAAGCTCTCCCAGAGCGCTATCGGGTAATCGGGTTCGGGTCAGGCCCGGGTCCAGGCCCACCGGCGTGCGTGGTGGGCGAGGAGTGCAGGTCAGTCTAATCGGGTCGGGCCAGGTCCGCGGAGCGTGGTCACGGACGAGGCCGAGTCGGGTCGGGTCGGGTGAGAGGGACCTCACCCCGTGGTAACTGAGGCAAACAGATGGTGGCAGTTTTTCAATTTATGTGGGTGCGTGGCTTCAGAAGGTTCCGAGGTGGGACTATCCGCGCACCCGTTTCTCTCACGCCTGCAGCAGGGATGGTGCTCCCAATTGCATCGGCTGTTGAGGCGTACAGCTCCAATCGAGGGCCAGGGTGTGTGCGTGAGACTCTTCCGCGCTGGCCGTGGCTATTCAATCTGGGATATCTCGGCTTGGAGCAACCTCGAGCAGGCTTCGAGCTTCCTCGCCAATGGCGGTCAAGGCCTGGAACCTGAAACCAATGGCACGGCCTCTCGGCCAAATCAGACAGGCGGGGGACCTTCGCCGTGGCACGGCGAAGGTGGTCAGGGGGTCTGCAGGGGGCGAGATGGGGCTGTCGGGTCGTCCTAGGTCACACTGTGAGCGAGGGAGTGGGTGTGTTCGGTGGGTCTGCAGAGGGTGTTTGGTGGGAAGTGGAGGGGTGGAAGAGGATCAGGGTGAGGAGGCGGAGGTTCTGCGGTGGTCGGCGAGCCGTGTGGGTCGCTGAGGTGATGGGAGCGGCTCGCCGGAGGGTGGTCGGAGGCGGAGAGGACGAGGGTGAACAGGGTCGGTAGAGGGCTTAATTGACTAAATCGAAAGCGGGGAAAGAAAGAGGAGGAGAAGGGGAGTAAGTCTAACTTAACTGCAGGGACGAAGGGGGAGGAACAGGGCGACAGTCGTATCGACTGTCGCCGGAGAAGATGATGCTCAGAGAGAGGGGCGGCGGCGAGCAGAGGGCTGGAGAGGCGCCAGCTGGGTGCGGCGTGGCGCGGGAAGAACAGGGGAGGAAGTCTCCGCTGCTGGTATTGCGGCAGAGCGACGAGGTGGAGGGGGAGGAAGTCGCCGGAGCTGGTGAGCGTCTGCCGGAGGAAGAAGAGAGGAAAATTGGGGGTTTTCTCCGTCAGATCCAGGCTGCCTTGGTCGGTGGAGCGGCGGGGGGTATTTATAGGGTTGAAGCAGGGAGGAAGGCGGAGGGAGACGACGTGTCTCCCTCGCCGGAGCATGGTCGGAATTCGAACCCATACCGTCCGTGCGTTCGCACGGCCGGTATGGGGGGCTACAGTGACCATGGGGGTGCTCCTGCGACGGCTGACGACGCAGGGCACCCCCGGTACACTTGCCAGGTCCTCCACCTCACCCTGCGCGGCGCCATGCTCCGCGCAAGGTCGCCGGAGCATGGTGCTGGCAGGGTTTTGCAGGAGGGACCTGTTTGCAAAGAACGAAGGAGAGTTAGGGGCCTAAATGCGAGGGTTCAAAAGTTGAGGGCCAAAGAGTAAATATATGAGGACCAAAGTGTAAATTCGGTCAAGGAGGTTTCTTCTTAGGCTCAAGTTTTTATACATGACTAATTAGGACCTAAGGAATCTGATGGTGAATTTTATTTTCATATTAAACCTTGTTTGACCGGTCAATTTGCGCAAAAACCCAAATTAAGTTATTAATTGGGCATGGTTCTCAATGTAGGTCAAAATGGGTTCTAAAGGCCAAATTGAAGGTTCTAAACCCTAGAGATTATTTTTCTATGAATTTTAGAGGGTTTATTCTATTTTTACTTTGCCTCGAACCTTGTGAATTGAAGTGGGTTGTTTTAGGGTTACAGATTATCATTTGGTTCCTTGGAAGTGCTGTAGCCCTTGCTAGATCATCTCATCCCACTTTTATTCTTATTAAGCTGTTTTGACCTGTGTTTGGGCCCAGAATTACCCTGTATGCAGATTATACTGGTAAAATTGCACTTTTACCCCTTGTGACTGGTTTTCTTCTCAAACTCAGAATTCTCTGAGTTAAGCCTTTCCTTGAGATATATAGGAGCTTTTATCCTTTGTATTGGGTCAAAATGAGCTAGTTATGGCTCATGATGAGGTTCTCATCACCTTAGGAGACCTTTCAGATCTTCTTTGGCCTGTTTTGATAACTTTTACACTTATTTAGCCTTTTTCTAGACTCATCGGAGCTTCGGTAAGCTCGGACAAGTCAAAAACACTCTTCATCCTAAGGAACTTCTTGAGAAGCTCCAGATTGCTTATTTGAGGACTAGGGATTTTATTTTGATGGTTATTTTGGTGATTGGAAGTCTGGAGCTAGATTTGGACTGTTGTCTTCTCCAACTCCGGCGGAGTTGGAGAGGTGTCTCTGTTAGGGTTTATAACATTTTGAGAGGTTCAGAAGCAAGAGTGAGGATCATAGAATTCATCCTAACCCTCTGATTTCTTAGAAGATCTTTAGTTTGTTCTGTTGAACAAACCCATCTTAGATCTCATGCGACAGACCTGAAACCCTAGGTTTCTTGGGTGAAATTCATTTTTGATACCCTGAACATATTTCTAAGATCAAACAGAAATGATTTGAAGTGTTTAATTCATCTGATATTGTTCAATATAGAAAGTCAAATCTCAAGGTTTAGCGGTCAACCATAGGTCTGATCTGTTGATTTAAGATTCAGTTAGAGGAATTGATGAGTTCAATTTATTCCTGGGATGATTTTAAATAGATCAAATTCAATTGGGATGAATTTTGATTAGTTTTGTAGAAGAATTAGACTGCTGTACAGTTTGGGTTATTTTTGAACCCAAACTGATGTCAGTGTGTTTTTGTTGAAATTCAAATGAAAAATCTGTATAGATAGATCCTTAACAACCTTTAGAGGTTGTTTGAGTTGATGAAATGGATCTTTAACTTTTTGTTGGGCTAAACAGAGTGAAAAATGGAGCTCTCAAGCTCTTTAGCGAAGAGCTCAAGCTTCTTTGCTTTCCTGAAGCTCTTTAGAGTCTTTTCCCTTCCTTAGTAGGTGCGGAAACAACTACTGAACTGTTCAGCACCTCGTCTGAGGTCAAAGAACTGCTCTGTAGGTCCTTAGACCTGAAGAACTAAATTGCAAGCTAGAATGGCCATGGTGATCATGCCTTTTCACCCTTCAAATCGAAGAGCAAGACTTTCTCTGAGTATCAAATTGATACTGCAATCATGTAGAGCATCCTTAGATCTTTCCAGCAAGCCTTTACTTGCTCGATTTGGAGCTCTGAGCTAACCGAAGTCTTCAATTGAATCTTGGCCTGGAAGGGAATAATATAGTCCCACATCGGCTAAAGAGAAGCGCATGCCTGTGAATAAAATGAAAAAGTGTATAGGCTTTATCGGTCGTCAGCGCTGGGTGCACAATGAGCATGTGTGTGTGTGGGTGTGTGCGGTGCATGTGCCCAGGTGTGTGTGTGCCTGTGGGCATGCGAGCGTGGGCCCGTGAGCGGGCGTGTGCAATGTGGGCTTGGGAGGCTGTGGGTCGGAGAGGCTAAAGACTATGCTGAATCGGAAATAAACCAAACCTAATACAAATTAGGCTCGGACCTAGTAGGGTCTGGTCCCACCATGAGAGGGGTGCTGTGTATCCCCAACTGGTCTGAGCCGCCAATCATAAAACCAAATTTTTGGTTTAGATCTTGGGTTCAATTCGGTTCGGTTCAGCTCAGTTGCACAGCTAAAGCTTGAAGGAGAAGAAGGAAAAGAAGAGAAGGGCTAGTAGGGCTGAATAGAATAAAAAAAAAAAGAAGAAGAAACAAAGGAAAGGTAAACAAGAAAAAGAAATGATAAGAGGAAAGAAAGAGAAGAAGAGATGGTAAAGAAGAAGCATGCTCGAGACAAAAAGGTAAAGAGAAAGGAAAAGAGAGAGAGAGAAGGTAGAATAAGAAAAGAATGAAGGCTGAAGATAGAAAGAATGGCGCTTAGACGTCTGATATCTTTTTAAGATGTCTAATTTTTTGTATTTTACTCTCATACAATTTCTTTTAAGCATAAATGATGTAATAAGGCACATATTCATTTTAGTTTCTTATTTTCTTGCCTTAATCTCTTGTGAAAAAGAAGAAATTAAAGAAATAAACATGTTTACCTACTTTTAGTATCAAATCATATGTGTAAATATGTTTCCCTTATGAAATTTTGCATGTTTTTCAATTGGAAATCCTTTTGCAAGATTCATATTCTTAAAGTAAATTTAATTATAATTAAATAAGTAGCTTAGGATTTAATGGTGAATTTAAGTTAAGTTATGTCTCCCAGTGAACAACCTGTACTCAACCAGTTAAAAAAAACTAAAATCTAAAATGTTAGGTTAACTTGACCCTATACTACTTAATTGACATAAATTCAAGTTAACCTAAGTTACTTTCTTTTGCACATAATTAAGCATAATTAACTTAATTAACTATGTTGAGAAAATTAACGATCACCTCTCAAGCTTGTTTCCAAGCTTGGAAGCTTGCTTGAAGCTCTATAAAAGCCTCTACATCGCATAACTGTGCTCCTTAGCAAGTTTAGGTCAAAGAAAGCCCTCCTTCTTCCCTCTCTGGCCACCTTCGCACCTTGCTCCAGCTACCCTCTCCGTCCTCCTCGTCAGGCCATCCAACAATCAAATTGAACGGCCCTCTACCTTCCTCCCTCGACCCCGCTCCTTGCCAGCCACAGCAAGGGCGTTCTCCCTCCTCGTTGTCATCGCACCAACTCATCGAACCTCCTCATCTTATTCGACTTTGGCTGACCAATGCCAGCCCTTCCTGTCCACCTCCTTCGCTCCTAAGTTCCTCTATATCTTACTCTCTTCCTCTATTCCCTTTTCCCACACTCACAACAAATGAACGACCACCGTCCAACCCACTACACCATCATCTTCCCCACCTCCGGCAATGCTCTGGCATAGTCTCCAGCCCACTACACTTCAACAAACACTTCGCTGCCACCTCCATGAGCTTCACCGCACCACCCTTTACAAAAGCCCTTTCCTAATTTGGGCTTTCATTGGCCAAATCACCTCACTGACCACTGTCTCCTGCACACATCTTCCTTGAGGTTGTCAAACCACCTCATGCACTCGCACGCCACGATGCAACCCCCAGCAAACTCACCGTTCCATGGCGATCCTTCTGAACGAGTTTGGCGTGGCTGCCAGGCCGTGTGCCTGCTTTTCAAGTACCCGCTGGAGCTTTGTTGCCGCCTCGACTCCTCCGACCTCGTTTGCAGTCATCTGCCCATGACTCCTCCAAACAGCATGCCCAGGTGAAGCGGTTGACCTACAGGTTGTCCTCTAGGCATTCAAGTGGATCCAGTAGCCTCATCTTCTGCCTCAATTAAACCCTTCGCCATCAGCTACTCGCACCCGAAGACTATGGGACATTTAGTCCCACATCGTAGAGATTGAAGTGACTAGTGTAAGATATATGGGATTTGTGACCCCTGCTATTCACCCATGAACACAGGGGTCAGGTCCCTCACTCACTTCTGCACACACCTCACTCGCCTCCATGTTGGCGGGTCTAGCCCTTTGCTTTGATCCGATTACCCAGCTACTCGGGTCTGGTTCGGCTGATCTTTGAGAGAAAGAAGAGAAGGAAGGAGAGAAATGGGGGGTTTTGCCCTCTGTTGCCCTCTCTACACTTAGTTGAGTTCAAAGAAGGGCTTTACCTTTGTGTTGCTGTGTTGTGCTTACCTCTCTCCCTTGAGGCATGAAGGAAAGAGAGGTGGCCTTTGCCTCTTCTAAGAAGCTTGATTCTACTGGTTTTGAAGCTACTGTTGGTTCATTTGATCTGGTTGATGTGGGTTATTTGATTGATAGTTACTATTGAGATATTTGAGCTTAACTTCAAAGGGTTAATTGGTAATTTAAATCATCATTTTAACCCGTTCTTTTTGCTTTGTGATACTTGATTCATTTATACATCATTTTCAGTAGTTCTAAATAAAGTTTTGATTATAATTGCTCATATTTCTTGTGATTAGTGAGATTGAATTATCATTATTTGCTCCCTATGTTTGACCTTGGACTCTTCTTTGATTCTGAGTTATAAATTCAAATGATTTAGGCGACTTTGTCCTATACTGTGACGCATTTCTTAACAAACGACAAATTCACTTAAACAAGCCATGATCAAGTCATTAATATTGTGCACCAATTCCTGACCTAAAGGGTTGGGGAGTGATAAACACCAGTTTATCATCATTCTTATGCATTACAACAAACCTAGCTCTTAGGATTTTACTCTGCAAATGGGTTTTTGGGCTGTATTTAGGCATAAACTAGGTTAGGCATGCATTGCATTTTTTATTGTCATTTTGATATGTTTTTGTGAGTGTTAGGGATGAATAGATATATAGATCCCTAAAACCTTAGCACTCAAGAAGGAAAATGGTGAAGGAGAAGCTCAGACTAGCTGGAACTCAGCTTGATCCAGCTCACCACAGTTGGAACCTAGCTCACTTGAACTAGGGTTAGCTCATCCCAGCTACATTCAGCTAATCTCAGCTGAATGGCAGCTCAAGAGAGTTCATCTTAGCTCACCCTAGCTCAAGTTAGCTCAGATCCAACTCAACCTAGTTGAGTCTAGCTCATTTTATCTCCCACAAGTCCACAAGGAGCTCTAGCTAGCTCAGCTGAGTTGACTGGAGTTCACCCCAGCTTAGATCCAGCTACATCCAAGTCCACTCAACTCCATCTAGCTGAAGAAGAACTCGTCCCAGCTCAGGAAGCTCAAGTCTAGCTCTCGGGGACTCAGCTTAGCCCAACTCAATTAAGCTAAGCTACCTTAGCTGCCTCAACCAGCTTGATTCTCCTCGGGAGCACCAGACCCAGCTCACCTCAGCTCATTATGGTAGAAGCCAGCTCACTTTAGCTTGGCTTAGCAGCTAGCAAAGAACTAGCAAGCTAAGCCAGCTAGAGTAGCTCCAAGCCAGCCTCTTCAGCAGCTGCCAACTTCAGTTCCAGCTCCAGACTTCTCCTCCTCAGCTCCTCTCTTCAAACCCTAGCTCCAATACCTCCTCCTCTACTCCATAGCTAGCTAAGCTAGCTTAGCTTAGCTTAGCTTATCTAGCAACCAGCTCCTTGGCCATCCACCACCTTCAACTCAACCCTAGCTAGCTCCACCAACTTAAGCCCTACCTAAGCTAGCTATCCTACTCATTTTGGAGCCACCTCTTCACCACCTTTCACCCCTCAACTAACCACCAAAAGACACCAAAAGTTGGTGCCAAAACTAAACCTAACCACCTCCCTTTTGGTGCCAACTTTCAGCCCCTTTATCCACCCTACACCTACCCACATAACCCAACCTAGCCATCCACATACCCTCCTTCTAGAACCCTAAGGTGGTGCCACCTAATGGCCTTCTAGAAGGCCCATTTTAGCGCCAATTCTAATGGACACCAAAGCCATTTTGGCACCAGCTCAGTTTTACAGAGCAAGCTGCCTTTCACAAAAAAGGACCAGGGCACATCACTCATCTCAGTTGTCATAACTGACACCATTTTTTTTCGTGCCCCTCTCGACTTAAGTACCTCTAGTAATCTCATCCCCCCTGTCTTATTTGAGGAATTTTGATTCAGTGATTTAAAACCTACTAAGGTTCAATTTCAATTGGAAGATCGATCTACCATTCAACCGCGGGGAGTTGTTGAGGATAGTATTATCAAGGTCCGGAATTGTCTATTTCTAGTCCTTGACATAGAGGTACCCAAGGCTCTCATTAATGACATCCTTGGAAGACCTTTTCTGATTATGGCAGCAGCTAATATCAATTCTCTTTCTGGGAAAATGAATATAAGTTGCAGTAACCAGACCTTCTCATTAGATTTATTTCAAGCTTCCAAGAGGTCCATTGATCACAAAATTTTTGAGGACACTGATAATAAAATGGAAGTAGTATTTGAGACGTCTATGTTGATCCAATCTCATTCATCTTTGACCACTATTGATCTAGATTTTATTGATTCCTATTCTAAGGATAATTATGTGGTCCAAGACTTTCCAGATCAACTAGGGTTTGACTTTCCCCCTTTTCATCTTCTTGATTTTTCACCAAAAACATCCACAATAACTTCACCCATCCTACATCTCATTGACTCCATTCCCCATCCCTTTCCATTGGACCTATCACTCGACCCACCAGAGTCTGGCATTTTACGAGCACTTAAGCCATGGCCGGATCCGGGTCATTTTTCCATTTCTCTATTTTATTTTGATCCCTTTATCTTTACCACTAATCTTTTTAGGGATCTTGAGGAAGACACTTTTATTAAAGTCATTCAAGTGTCCAACTTTTTACATGATTTTCCATCTTCCATGCATACCTTCACGCCTGGCTGAATGGCATAAAGGATAGCACTAGATGGGAGGTAACCCATCATTTCTTCCTACTTTCCTTTTTTCTACATTTTCCAGGTTTTGATCATCCTAAACCCGACCGTTCTTCACTAAGGTGATCCCTTTTCCCTCCTAATGCATGAGGACATGGCATATCTTAAGCATCAGGGGGGGTGTTTTTAAACTTTGATGGTCGATTTAGGATTTTCAAAACCTAAAAACATGCATTTTTCTTTAGTTATTTTATTTTCCTGCTTACATACCCAAATAATAATAATAATAATAATAATATTAATAATAAAAATGTTGAAAACTTTTTGAGGAAAAATTTTGAAATCGGGACTAAGGTCAAAAAATTCACTTTTGAGACAATGGGATTTAATCTTTAACAAACTAGGGAAGAGGATGTGGATCTGATCATTAGAATTTTAGGGTCTATTTTAGACTAGAGCAAATATCCTTCTCTAAAAGTTTCACCTGAACTCATGATAGTTCAGGTGACTTGATCCTATTTTGTAATGTGGAAAGTATTTGGCTTAGTTTCTAATTCAAAAACTTGCATGTCTTGAGAAAATTCTTGTGTCAATTTTCACACACAAGCCAACACCTAAAAACAACTAAAAATTTGAAACACCTAAAAATTTGAAAAACTCCCGTGTTTGGACTTAGTAAAAGTCTGAAACAGATCATTGGTTTGAGTTCCCACTACTGAGAAGGAGGAAAATGCCTACTTTGAGGATGCGATGTCAACATGTTATCGCCACGGCGCTGCTCCATATCTATATTTCATATCTTTAGACGGAGCATTAAAGCGCATTTTAGTAGCTCAAGTGTCTTGGATGGTGCTCTACCTATAGTGTTGGAGCATGAGCTTGAGTTTTCTTGGAGCACCCCTTTACACCGCATTATGTTTTGGGGTTGTGAGCTCCCAGGTGGTGTCATGGATAGTGCTATCCCGAAGTACTGGCGCCAGAGCCCCCTCGAGGATTGGTAACGGGAATGATGATCCCGACACATATGTTGTAAGACTAAGCTAAAAATAAGCATGGGGGGAAAAAAAAAGAGAGAATAAATAAATTAACACATCCCTATAATGTTGGCTTTTCACAAGCACAGACATATGGTTTTAAAGGATTTCTGCAAGTTGCGAATTAGATTCATGAGCTTGAAAAATCCTTAAAACAAAAATTTCAAGTCATCTGAATTAACAAGGGGTTAATTTATGAATTTTCTAGTGGATGTATTGATCCTATTTTGTCTAATGGTTGGATCCAAAATAAATCCCAATGTTTATCTTTAACAAATCCCATACCTCCTATGTTTAGATCAACTAAGGTCCCTTAATTTTTTTCTCCTCAAAAGTAGAAAAAAATTAGATTTCCCAAAAATTCCATTTTCCAAAAAAAATTGAAGTTTTGCTAAGAGACTAGCAAAAGATAAGCATGGGAGTGTGATAAACGCTAGTTTATCATCATTCTTATGCATTAAAAGAAACCTAGCTCTTAGGATTTTACTCCGCAAATGGGTTTTTGGGCTGCATTTAGGCATAAATTAGGTTAGGCATGAATTGCATTTTTTATTGTCTTTTTGATATGTTTTTGTGAGTGTTAGGGATGAACAGATATACAGATCCCTAAAACCCTAGCACTCAAGAAGGCAAATGGTGAAGGAGAAGCTCAGACTAGCTGGAACTCAGCTTGATCCAACTCACCACAGCTGGAACCTAGCTCACTTGAACTAGGGTTAGCTCATCCCAGCTACATTCAGCTAATCTCAGCTGAATGGCAGCTCAAGAGAGTTCATCTTAGCTCACCCTAGCTCAAGTTAGCTCAGATCCAACTCAACCTAGTTGAGTCTAGCTCATTTTATCTCCTACAAGTCCACAGGGAGCTCTAGCTAGCTCAACTGAGTTGATTGGAGTTCAACCCAGCTCAGTTCCAGCTACATCCAGCTCCACTCAACTCCAGCTAGTTGAAGAAGAACTCGTCCCAGCTCAGGAAGCTCAAGTCTAGCTCTCGGGGACTCAGCTTAGCTCAACTCAGTTGAGCTAAGCTACCTTAGCTGCCTCAACCAGCTTGATTCTTGTTGAGAGCCTCATCATGAGCCATAACTATCTCATTTTGACCTAATAAAGGGAATAAAAGCTCCTACATGACTTAGAAGAGGGCTTAATTGGAGGAATAAGTGTTCTGAGAAGAAAACATGAAATAAAGGTTAAAACTACAATTTTACCATTGCAATACATAAACGGAATTTCTCAGAGATAGAGCATAGGTCAAATGATCTAAATAAGATGAAAAGTGGGTTGAATCAATCAGAAATGTGTTTATGTGCAATCTAGGAATTAAATGACATTTGGTAACCCTAAAACTTACCTGCTTAATTCAACAAGGTTACGGTCAGGATAAAATCAAGTAAGCAGTCTAAAAATCATGGAAAAATATCCCCTATGGTTTAGAACATTCAAATTGGCCTCTGGAACCTAGTTTGACCTAGATTAGGGTCCTAGCTCATCAATTGACCCAAATTGGGTTTTTACGAAAAATGTCTAGTCAAACGTGGTCAAACCTAAAATCCAACTTCACCATTGGATTCCTTAGGTCCAAATTAGGTTTGTATCAAAATTTGGACCTAAGGAGAGGTCATCTTGACCTACTTTGCAATTTAGTACACCCAGTCACATTTTGGTCCCTATCTTTTGAAAACCATCACAATAACCCCCCTATCTTTCTCGCCATTTTTACAATCAAGTCCTTCCGCCATTATTGGGGAAGATTCTTCTCCAGCGAGGTTGACAGGGGGGATACACTCAAATTCCTCAGAGATCTCCTCTAAGAATTGGAAGGGAGATTCTCTGAGGAATCCCCTTCCATCTAAGCCCGAACCTGAACTCTGATTTCTTTCCAAACTCTTGTGCGAACGCACGAGAAATTTGGATATCGACCACCTTCCTTCTCCGGCGAGACAACGGTAGCCAAAAGCCTGCCCTCCACGCACCAGAAAGTTCGTCCAACACCTATAAAAAGACCTCCGACCCTCTACGAGATCTCAGACTTGTCTGGGCTGTAGAATCCTCCAAATTTCTTCTCTCCTCTCTCCAACCAAGGAACCTGCAAGCTCTGGCGACTACCTCTCCTCCTTCTCGTTGCTCTGCTACCATACCAGCAGTAGAGTCTACTTTGCCTCATCCTCCCGTGTCGCACCGCACCAAGCGCACGTTTCCCCGACCTCTTCCTCATCGCCATCATCTCCCTCAGGGTTATCTTCTCTGACGACGGCAACTATGAGCCGTCTGACTCAGCTGCCTCCGTTCTCTCCTAACAGTCCAGATAAGTCCCCCATCTTCCCCTCTTTCATTTCCTCACGTTATTTCACTCAATCGACCCCTTGACCATCCTGTCCACCACCACCTTCCTCATCTTCGACCACCCTCGGGCGAGACTCTCCCATCGCTCCGCAGCCCCACACGTCTCGCCGACCATCACATAACCCCCGCCTCATCTCACTGAGCACCCTGAACTCATCCACAGCCCTGCCACACCACCACAGCAACCCCTCGAACATACCCACCCATCCGGCCACAGAGCGACCTAGGCGCTCACGCCTAGGCCGCCCCACAGCCTGCCACATAGCTAATCACCTTCGCCGTGACATGGCGAAGGTCCCCCGGTGATCTGATTAGGCTGCGAGGCCATTTTCGTGTCTGACAGATTCCACGCTCCGGCCGCCATTGACGACGACTCGACGAAGCTCCAAGCTCGCTCCAGGCTTCAGGACCGCAATGCTCTAGGTGCTGCGAATTCGGGGAGGTCATGCGAAGGGAGTTGACCTAGCAGGTGAAGCCAACAGAGCTTGTAGTTGAGGAATTGAAGGTGCGATCGGCTGCGGGCGCACGAAGAACAGCAGTGGGTTTAGTCCCACATCGGTAAGCCACGACGCACGCACACCCTTTAAATTGTTTTTGTGAAATAATATCTTTGCCTCTAGTTACACTTGGGGTGAGGTCCCTCACCCATTGTACTGCGCCTCGTCCATGATTTCACCTCACGGATCTGGCGCGACCCAGACCTGACCTTGTCCCGAGCACACCTCGCGCACCACCCTCACGCTAGTGCGCCTGGTCACGGGCGCACAATCCGACCCGTTTAATCGGCTCTGGGAGAGCATGCTGAGAGTGGTTTACACAGAGAGAAAGAGAGATGCGCGGGTAGAGGGATAGGTTTTGCTGTGCCTAGTTTGTGCAGGGCATAGGTTCTTAGCCGTCGCAAGAAAGAAGGAAGGAAGCTCTGCAGCCAAGGACGAGAGGCAAGGCAGAGAAGAAGAAACGCCAAAGGGAAACGGAAGAAAGAAGGATGGAGAGAGGCAAGGCAGAGAAGAACAGAACCAAGGAAGACTGAAGAAGAAGAAGAAAAGGGGCAGACGAAGACTCAAGAAGGAAAAGGAAAAGAAAGAAGAATGTCAGACCTTGGTCGCAGGAAGAAATAGAGGGAGAGAAACAGAAGCAACAAAGAGGAAAAGGAGCTTCATTTTAAGACGTCTGATATTGTATCAGACGTCCATTTTTTGTTTTCTCTGAGCAATTTCTTTTTATAATTCTCATTGAACTCGGATACACTTATTTTCATTTAAAAGGTTGTGTTCTCAAGTTTTGAAAGTACTTAAATTGCTCCCTGTGTTCGACCTCGGATACTCCGATTTTCGAGTTATAAAATCTGTATTTGTTTTCACAGAAATTTCGTCTATATTACAACGCATTAATTATTAAAACACGATTTAGCCGTGCAAACATTTTTGCGCCGTTTCCAGGGAGCAACGAGCACTTTTAAAGCTTTTGGTCATAACTTTTGATCCAATATTTGACCTAATTCCTCTCTTTTATTGTGTTTGTCTCAGGGAAAGCAAAGAAAAGAAGAGCAGGTGCACAACAGACACTCCAAGGAACAGGTAATCTTCATTAGCCCTCTCTCTTAACTCCCTCAAAGTCTGAAAAGGAACAAAAGAAGAATCAACTTAGGGCTACCTGTTTCATACCTAGTAATTCAACAAAGTTGCCTGATTTTTCATTTCAACACATTTTTACCTGCTCACCCAACTAAGGTAACTAGGGCTAAAACTTTCTTGATTGAGCCTTAGATACTAAATTTTGAGGCAACTAAATTGGACCAACTAAAGCCAACTTAAGGATTGAAAAGCTAGGGTTTTTAGAGACACATCTTCTCTTAAACAAAGAAAAAAGTTTTTCCAAAAAGAGGTGTGCCTAAACCTTGTTTGAAAAGATCTATACAAGAGGAACCCTAAGCAAATTAGGCTTTTAAATCCATTTGAACCTTAAAAGAAAGGACCCAAAAGCTCTCAAAGGAACAAGAGGAGAAGTTGATCCCGTGGGTCAACCAACCTTAAAATTAGGTCACTTTTTCACTCCAAATACCTAAAAGTTCAAGTGGAACCTTAAGCACCTTGATCTTAAAGTAAAAAAGGTAGACTTAAGAGGTCAAGGTCCCCATTCTGGTCTACCTGGAACTGCAGTGACAAGAGAGGTCGGGTGGGGGAAACCCTGTTGATTAGCCCATAGTTGTGGGC
Organism: Thalassia testudinum; assembly: GCA_037157565.1. Lineage (NCBI taxonomy): Eukaryota > Viridiplantae > Streptophyta > Magnoliopsida > Alismatales > Hydrocharitaceae > Thalassia > Thalassia testudinum. Next base: position 1,180,269 of record JAZHRO010000073.1, on the reverse strand, counting down.
CATTTAAGCATTTAAGTGCCTACACATTAGGTTAATTCTAATATTTATTTAGTATAAATTAAGATGTAAATAGATTAATTCATAGTTTTAATTTAATTACATAATCCATGCATTGCATTCATATTTTAAGCGCATTTAGAATTAGCCTAGAATGGCAGTCATCTAATTAGATAACCAATTAGGTACATTGTTTTTATTAACATAAAAGTTGAGGGTCTGTATATAAATGGCCATAATATTTTAACATTATTTTCTTTATTCTTCTTCTTGCAGGAACGGCTGGCTGCCGCTCCAACGCCCAGCTGCCGCAGTGAAGAACCTATTCAAGGGGGAGCGGATGTGGTGGATCTGGTCTGGCGGCTGATTTCAAATTTGTGCAGGCCACTACAAAAGGAGGGAGGCAGCCGAGCTCGGGAGGCCTCCACCACCGACCCACCACTATGCAGAGAGACCTTCTCTCTTCCATTCCATACTGCCGGCCTCTACTGTGGCGGCGAGTCTCCACCACCGTGGGTGTGTGGTGTGACAGGCCACACCGCCATCCGGAGCTCGCCTGCATTACCGTGAGCACCTTAGTGTGCATCTACCTCGCCGTCGTTACCAACCACCACTGCCACAACAACCGTCAACCACCCTTTCAGTCACTTAAGACGTCCGGGAAATTTCCCAGACGTCTGAAGTCCACCTCCCAATCCAGAGCAATCTCCGTCCTCCCACTTCACTTCCACTGCACATGTCTGAAGTCACTTGCAACCTTCCACGCTTGCAGAACCTTCCCCGCACCTACAGCCCACGCCAACCTCACGCGCGTGCTCCTATGCCTGCAGCACCTTCCTCGCACCTGCTGCCTTCGCCTGCACGCCCCCTCTAGCCTTTGCGAGACCAGCGGTCGCACGCGCTCACCGCCTGCAGCGCCCTTCTCCTACGCCTGCAAACCCGTACAACCGAGCACACTTCTTCCCGCGCCTGCAGAGCCACCCGCTCACCTCCAACCACGCACCCGCACCCGCTCATCTCCAACCGCGCCCTCCTCAGCCTGCAGCACCCTCCTCCCGCGCCTGCAGACCCGCACAACCACGCTCACCGCCTGCAGCGCCTTTCTCCCGCGCCTGCAGACCTGCACAATAGCAGCCACCCACGCAGCAGCAGCGTGCAGCAGTCTTCACGCCAACAGCCCCCTCTAAATTAATTTTTCATTGCAGTTAGTTTGAAACCTTGTTCTGGGGCATATTTTGAGGGTTTTGTTCCCCGATTTTGTTTTGGGCCCGTGTTGGGTAATTTCTGGGAGCCTGTTCCCTTTCCTTTAGATTTAGGTTTTTTTTTATTACTTTTATTTGCTTGTGCATAAGTAGTTCTAAAAAAAAAATAAAAAAAAATGAGCTGCCTGCTAGAAGCTGCCTGCCCTAGGACGAACCATTTAGGTCTGTATGAGCAGCCTCTAGATTTACTTTTCTGCATTGCGTGCATTCTTGCATCGTAGATCGCTGGAGGCAAGGTACGCATTCTCTTACTTTGCATCCTATTTTTGATCATGCATTGCATTTGGGATTTAATTCAAAGACCACAAAGTTTGTCTTGAAGAGATCTAACAAGTGGTCACATATATTCGAAAAAAGGACTAATTAAAGGAGGGACATCTAAAAATCAAGGACTTGATTGTAAAACATGGTGTGCGATTCAAAATTCAAAATCATTTTGTGGTGAATGCACACTTATATCTATTGCACCACAGCACTCATTTAGACACTCCTAAGTCTTGAAACGACTAGGACAAGAGCCCTCCTATCATTGGATTCTGAAGTGTTTGGAACTTGAGATCAAAGGTTTTGTAAATCCAAAGAGGGGGAAACCCTGTCACGGATTTTTGAGGGTAGTTGAGAAGCACCACAAAAGCACAGCTTCAAAGGAAGGCTTAGGCTTACTCGCATCCCTCGATCTTCCGTCTTTGGATTTACCTGACCATTTGAGATTTAGGGAAGAACACCTAAGCTCCAACTAGGTCTTCTTGGGCAAGCCGTAGGTTGACAATAGGCGCGTAATTGATTGGGAAACTTGTTTTGTCACCTACAATTTGAACTAAAGTCAAAAGCCTAAATTTGTAAAGACCAAACAAGTCCTTTTGAATTGTGTTTGTAGTGCATGCTTGGTAGGTGTTATGAATGCGTGCTCCAGATGTCTTTTAAGACGTCTGGGAGGTGGCCCAGACGTCGGACCAGACGTCTAGAACCACCTCCAGACGTCGGACAAGACGTCTGGGATCATTTACAGACGTATGGAAATCGGTTATTTTGGCACGATTATTTTGTCTGCGCGCCTGAGCGCGCAGACCGGCGGAAATTCCCTCTCTCTCTTTTTCCCTCTCCCTCCTGCGCCCTCTATCGTGCTCTCTCTCTCCTCCTCGAGCGGCCTTAAAAGGCCACGCCCTCTCCCTCACTCCCGTCACCTCTGTCTCCTTCCTTTTCTCCTTCCAGCCAGTGCGCGAGAGCGAGCGCGAGGGTGAGCGGCGACGGCGACAGCCGCGGCGGGTGCGGGAGGAGGTGCTACGTGGGGGAGGAGGCGTCGGCCATGAGGGCTCGAGCCTGCCGGGGCAGCAGGAGTTGGCCGACGGGGGCGCAGCGGGCGCGGAGTGGCGCAGGAGGCCTGCTGCAGCTCGAGCAGTAGGCGGAGCACTCGCGGCACGGCCGGGCGTCGTGAGCGGAGGGCGAGTCGCGCCCTGGTTCTGGAAACTTTTCCAGAATCAGATGTCTGGGCTTATAGCCAGACGGAGGGGGAGACGTCTGGAAGACTGTACAGACGTCTGAAAGGTGAGTTTCTCCATCTTCCTTCCTTTAGACTAATCGTACTGAGAGAGAGAGAGAGAGATGGGTATGCGCAGGTTCGGTGATTCGCCATCCAACGCGAATCAGACGTCTGGTTGTAGTACCAGACGACGGGAGCGACATCCAGACGTCCGGGGGGACCATCGGACGTCTGGGAAATAGGCCAGACTCCCCCGCAGGCTTCTGGACGTCTGAGAGCCCACGCAGAGCAAGGTAATTCCTGATCCACTTTTTAAGACCTCTGGAAGAAGTTCCAGACGTCTGATTTTGCACTGTTTCATCGTTTTCGACCCGTTTAGGGCCTGTTCGCATTCCGTTTTCCTCGTTTCGAGTTGCGTCCTTTTCAGAATTAAATCCTCTACCCATTTACAGTAGCTATACACTGTTTTGAGACACTCCTTGTGTTTGATTCTTGTGATAGGACCCCGTTCCATTGCAGTCCCGGGGGTTGCGGAGGCATGCGGGATTCCCGACCACGCCCCCAGTTCGCCTGTTGTAACCGGTAGAGTGGCTTTAAGTATAATCTGTTAAATTATGAAACCATAAATAGAACCTAGGACATTTCATGAATCCTAGGAATGAGAAATAGATTGAATGGTAGATCCTAGGGTGTTGCATGAATCCTAGGGCTGGAAAACTAGATTGTATGATAGATCCTAGGATATGGCATGAATCCTAGGATGGGAAAACTAGTGGAATGTATGAATACTGCAGTCTTGGAAAATGTGGAAAGGAAATAATAGCTGCCTGTGAAGTGAATTAATAGCTGCCTATGAATTGAATTAACAACTACCTGTTATGAATAAATGAACATGATTAAGAATATGGGATGTATGAACGTGAAACTGGAAAGGTGAAACCGGAATGCGCTGAGTTAAAGAGCTGGAACCCTACGGGGAATTAGGAGTAGAACTCCTAGAAAGTGAATGGAATAGAATTGGGGAAGTGAGTTGGCCCTTGAGTACGGAGTACCACGGAGAGCGACTGTCCGCCTGTTTAGTGCAGAGCGGAGCCAGCCGCCCCAGGGCCCGGGGTTAGGACTGGCCACTCTGTACCAACTTGCTAGCCCTCGTGTACATAGTATCGAGGAGAGCTACTAGTGTAGGGAGGTACTAGCTACCCCACAGGCCCTAGGGTTCTGCTAGCCTCCTACACCGACTTGTTAGGCCCACTGGGGCAAACCAGGGTAGTCAGGTGAGGGTGCGCGGACTGTGGAGGGGCAAGACCCCTGTTTGGTTACTGTGGAGGGGTTGGACCCCTGTTACTGAGAGGGCTCTGCCCTGTACTGGTTCCGTGCTGTGCTTTGGGCACACCCGTTAACGGAAATGACTGACCGCGTGCCAGTGCGGGTTAGCTACCCGTGCGTTTACCGCGCGTGCCATAGTCACTGTTACGTCTGTCAGTGACCTTGGGGTGGTTGACTGAGAGTAGGATCACCACGGGGGACTCTCCCGGCTAGGAGAGGACCACGTGCTACTTCTACTATTCGGAAAAGACTGCAATCAAGATCGTTCCCACGAGGAACATTCGAGATCAAGTGAAGGATCTGAGAAATAGATAAATTGTGAAACAATAGAAAGATGTAAATAAAGGAAGAAAGAAAATTAAAATAGCTACTGTACACTTTACTGTTTCTTTAGTTTAGCTGCCACTCTACTCAGCATTTTGCTGACGTGTTACACTCGTTACCTTTCAGGACCAGGTGTTGAGCAGCCAGGGTCAGTGGCTGGAGAGGACGCTGGGCCGAGTAGGGTCCAGTAGAGTTACCACTGTTCTCTTGTACCTCTTTTTGTTCTACTGTAGTGAGTAGTTCTTGTTTCCGCTGTACCTTTCTTTACCTGCAGTTCATATTATGTTACGAATGTTGTTCTACTGTTGTGGTGGTATATACTATAGTGATTTCTTTTCTTACTGCTGTATTTTCTTACTGTTAGTTATATTCATGCTGAATGTGGTTTATTTTACTGCTCTTTTGGTTACTTCCTCGTTGGACGACTAGGTCTTGGGATTAGTCGAGTCGGTCCGGTTCTCGTGTCTCGTAGGGACTCCGGAATCGGGTCGTTACAAGATGGTATCAGAGCAAGGTCGTCCCGAGAAGTGAATCAACTGACTGGAAAATAACCAATTCACATGTCTATAACTAGAGTAGCCACCACGACATATCTCTTGACATGAGCTCTTAGATGTTTCGTTAGGTACCGTCTGTTTTGACATTTTTCGTTTTGTTTCGCGTCTCCTTGCAGGAGATGCCTCGTCGCGGGACTGGCGAGACTGGCCGTGGGTGCGGCCGAGGACGAGGTCGGCGAGGTGGACGTGCCGTTGTTGACGTCTCGGTGGACCAGCCACCACTCCCAGGCATCCAGGCCCAGGACCTCACCCGGCTGATACGGGACATTGTACGAGAGGAGCTCCACCCACCGCCCCGAGCGCCTCACCCTGGGGCTGCGGAGGGGGAGTCCTCTGTGGGACCACTCGACGGACGCGGCGCTGGACACGGGGGAGGGGATGGGCCGCCGCAGCCCCCACCTTCCTCCGATACTTCTGTGCACGAGGCACCGTTGCCTGGGGGTGGACCAGCATCCCCATTGCAGCGCCACTCCGAGCTCTTTGGGCAGTTTCGGAAGCTGAAGCCCCCCTCCTTCAAGGGGGATGAGGACCCGACTGAGGCAGAGGACTGGCTTGAGCAGCTGGAGAAGATCTTCGACACCCTTCGCCCCCCGGTGGAGTGCCGCGTGGCTTTTGCCATGTACCAGCTGGAGAGTGCGGCACACAGGTGGTGGAGGGCGGTCCGGGGACAACAGAGGGATGAGCCGACGTGGGACCAGTTCGTCACCCTCTTCTGCGAGCAGTACTTTCCACAGACGTGGCAGGGCCAGAGGAGGCGGGAGTTCCACACTCTCCGCCAAGGGACGATGACCGTGAGCGCGTACCGCACGCGTTTCCTGGAGCTGTCCAGCTTTGCAGCGACAGCGGTAGCTACTGAGGAGGAGCGCCTTTGGAGGTTCACCGAGGGGCTCCGACCTGTGATTCGGGGGTATGTCAAACCCCGGAAGCTGCCTACATTTTCGAGGGTGGTAGAGGCAGTGATAACTTACGAGGATACCAACCCGTCCGCGCGAGACACTAACGGCGGGCGGAAGAGGCACTTTCAGCCAGACTTTTCACAGGGCCGGTGAGAGAGGAGACACGTGGCATCCGCAGGAGAGCCGTCACGTTTTACAGGGCCATCAGTGGCCTTTGGTGGCCCTCGACAGGGGCTAGTCTCCAGCACCGGACCCCCGCCCAGCCGACAGCAGGGACCCACTGAGGGCGGGAGTCAGGTTCCCCTCTGTTACCAGTGTGGCCAGTCGGGTCACATCAAGAGGGACTACCCGTCTAGGGCAGGAGGTCATCAGATACTTCCCGCGCAGAGCACTGGAGGACACGCAGGAGGCCGCGGTTACCAAGTGCGAGGAGGAGGACAGCAGTCACGAGGAGGGTACCGGCCAGCACCTACCCGTCCGACGCAGAGTGTGGCTGCTTCGTCCGCACCTAGAGCTAAGGAGCGTATCAACGCCCTGACACACAGGGACGCCAGAGCTTCGGGATCAGTGGTAGCAGGTATGGTTTCAGTTTCCGCCAGACTCGTTTACACGCTTTTCGATTCCGGTGCTACGCACTCGTTTGTCGCAGCCAGTTTCGCAGTTAGTTTGGACCAGGATTATACACTGTTAGAGAATCCGTTCGTAATCAGAGGTCCAAGTGGTCATCTGTTTGTAGCTGAGGAGGTGTACACGGATTGCGAGGTCAGCGTCGGGGGACATAGCCTGCCAGCTGACCTGATTATGATACAGATGGAGGACTTTGGAGTGATTCTGGGGATGGATTGGCTATCCACTTACCACGCCTTGGTGGACTATTTTGAGAGGAAGATCGTCTTCTCCATTCCGGAGTTGCCTTCTTTCGAGTTTCACGGACATCCAATGGACGGAGGTTTCAGGTGCATTTCGACACTTCGGGCGGCGAGGCTTTTGAGCCAAGGGTGTGAGGGCTTCCTAGCTTGTGTTGTGGCAGAGCCCAGCCCTGTGGCAGACTTCCAGAGCATCCCGGTGGTCAGAGAGTACCTTGACATGTTTCTAGACGAGTTACCAAGACTATCGCCTGAGCGTGAGATCGAGTTTGAGATCTCACTAGTACCAGGGACTAGCCCCATCTCCACCACGCCATACAGGATGGCACCGCTTGAGCTGCGAGAGCTCAAGTCCCAGTTGCAGGACCTTTTGGAGAAAGGTTTCGTGAGGCCCAGTGTGTCTCCCTGGGGAGCCCCGGTACTGTTTGTGAAGAGAAGGATGGGACCTTATGCCTTTGTGTGGATTACCGACAGCTGAATAGGGTCACCATCAAGAACAGATATCCGCTGCCGGGGATTGACGACTTATTTGACCAGTTGCGGGGTGCCACGGTATTTTCCAAGATCGACTTGAGGTCTGGATACCACCAGTTGAGGATTAGGGAGACCGACATCTCCAAGACAGCTTTCCGCACCCGGTACAGACACTATGAGTTTTTGGTCATGCCGTTTGGGCTGACCAATGCCCCGCTGCTTTCATGGACCTGATGAACCGGGTGTTTAGACCGTACTTGGACCAGTTCATGGTGGTTTTCATAGATGATGTACTCATATATTCTAGAGATCAGACGCAGCACGGACAGCACTTGCGGATGGTTCTGGACACACTGAGACGATGTAGGCTGTACGCCAAATATAGCAAGTACGAGTTCTGGTTGAGGGAGGTGACCTTCTTAGGTCATGTGATCTCTGGAGACGGCTTGGCGGTGGACCCAGACAAGGTCGAGGCAGTACTCAGGTGGGAGAGACCGCGTTCAGTCACTGGGATTCGCAGTTTCCTGGGACTGGCAGGCTACTACAGATGATTCATCAGAGGATTTTCACAGATTGCGCGTCCTATCACACAGTTGACCCGGAAGGACGTGCCCTTCGCTTGGACAGACGCCTGTGAGGCATGTTTTCTGGAGCTGAAGGAGAGGTTGACCTTGGCTCCCGTGCTCACCATCCCTGACAGTAGTGGCGGGTTCGTTGTGTACACGGACGCCTCCTTGCAGGGGTTAGGAGGTGTACTCATGCAGAGGGGTCACGTTGTCGCTTACGCTTCGCGGCAACTGAAGCCCCATGAGCATACCTACCCTACCCACTACCTAGAGTTGGCAGCTGTTGTCTTCGCGCTGAAGACCTGGAGGCACTACTTGTACGGTGAGACCTTCGAGATTTTCACAGATCACAAGAGCCTCAGATACCTTTTTGATCAGAAGGAGCTCAACATGAGACAGAGACGTTGGTTGGAGCTCCTGAAGGACTACGGCTGTAGCATCTCCTATCACCCGGGAAAGGCCAATGTGGTGGCTGACGCCTTGAGCCGTAAGGCGCCCGCACACATAGCTAGTTTATAGTTACAGAGTTGGAGCCTTTTGGAGGAGGTGGGCAGTTGGCGACGTCTGGAGTTACGGGGGCACTGTGGGGCAGTGACGGTGACACGACAGACCAGGCCAGAGCTGATAGGCCGCATCATCACAGGACAGATGGCCGATCCGTACTTGCAGTCCTTGCGCGACAGAGTACTGTCGGGAGACCCGGGGGACTTCTCTTTCACAGACCAGGTGCTGTGCCTGAGGGGACAGTTGTGCGTTCCCAAAGACGAGGAGCTGTTAAGAGAGCTCCTGACTGAGGCACACGGTTCCAGATTCACCATACATCTCGGAAACACGAAGATGTACCACGACTTGAGATGCGAGTTTTGGTGGAGGGGGATGAAGCGGGATGTGGGTGAGTTCGTGCAGTAGTGCTTAGTGTGCCAGCAGGTGAAAGTCGAGCATCAGAGGCCTGCAGGGCTGCTACAGCCGCTTCCAGTGCCAGAGTGGAAGTGGGAGAGCATCACCATGGACTTGGTGGTGGGCTTACCTGTTACCCAGCGAGGACACGACGCAGTCTGGGTAATAGTTGATAGACTGATGAAGACGGCACGATTCTTGCCGATCCGAGTCACTTTGGGACCAGCACAGTTGGCAGAGAGGTATATCTGTGATGTGGTACGACTACACGGAGTTCCGCAGGAGATCGTATCCAACCGGGATACCCGCTTTACGTCCCAGTTTTGGGCTGAGTTTCAGCAGGCCTTGGGGATGTGGTTGAGGTTTAGTACAGCTTAACACCCCCAGACGGACGGACAGTCTAAGCGCACGATACAGACACTTGAGGACCTTTTGCGTGCCTGTGTACTGGATTGGAGGGGCTCTTGGGAGGAGCACCTGCCCCTGGCGGAGTTTGCATACAACAACAGTTATCACTCGAGCATCGGCATGGCTCCCTACGAGGCTCTATACGGACGGAGGTGTACGGCACCCTTGAGTTGGGTTGAGGTGGGGACCAAGTGGGAGGTTGGCCCTAGGTTGATCCGGCAGAGTCAGGAGGTAGTCGAGTAGATCCACAGGCGACTCTGCACTGTCAGGAGCCAACAGAAGAGCTACGCTGATCGGAGACGTAGAGAGGTGCAGTTTGAGGTTGGGGACCACGTCTTCCTTCGTGTTTCACCCATGAAGGGCCTGCAGTGGTTTGGGGTGAGGGGGAAGCTCGCGCCGAGGTTTGTGGGGCCCATTGAGGTCCTGGAGAGGGTTGGACCCATTGCTTACAGGCTTGCCCTCCCTCCCCAGCTTTCTAGTGTGCACGACGTGTTCCACGTGTCCAACCTCAGGAAGTACGTAGCCGATCCCAGTCACGTACTGAGTCACGAGAGCGTCGAGGTGGGCGACGACCTGATCTACCCCGAGTGGCCAGTGCAGATTCTAGACCGAGCCGTCCGCAGTTTGAGACAAAAGCAAGTATCCCTGGTAAAGGTTTTATGGAGGAGCCAGCGGTACGAGGAGGCTACCTGGGAGCCTGAAGCGGCAATGCGGGAGCGGTACCCGGAGCTTTTCGCGGGTACGTCTTTTCAGACCGGCTTCGGTCCTCTTTGAGTTTGTTATGGTTATTTTGACATCTTTCCCGCACCCTAGTTAGCGCAAGTTTCGGGGACGAAACTTCCTTTGAGTTTTTTATATTGTTATGAACGCGCGCTCCAGACGTCTTTTAAGACGCCTGGGAGGTGGCCCAGACGTTAGACCAAACGTCTGGAATCACCTCCAGACGTCGGACAAGACGTCTAGGATCATTTATAGACGTCTGGAAATCTGTTATTTTGGCACGATTATTTCGTCTGCGCGCCTAAGCACGCAGACCTGGAGAAATTCCCTCTCTCTCTTTTTCCCTCTCCCTCCTGCGCCCTCTGTCGCACTCTCTCTCTCCTCCTCGTGCGGCCTTAAAAGGCCACGCCCTCTCCCTCACTCCCGTCACCTCCATCTCCTTCCTTTTCTCCTTCCAGCCAGTGCGCGAGAGCGAGCGCGAGGGTGAGCGGCGGCGGCGACAGCCGCGGCGGGTGCGGGAGGTGCGGCGTGGGGTAGGAGGCGTCGGCCGTGAGGGCTCGAGCCTGCCGGGGCAGCGGGAGCCGGCCGGCGGGGGCGCAGCGGGCGCGGAGTGGCGCGGGAGGCCTGCTGTAGCTCGAGCAGCAGGCGGAGCACTCACGACGCGGCCGGGCATCGCGAGCGGAGGGCGAGTCGCACCCTGGTTCTGGAAACTTTTCCAGAATCAGACGTCTGGGCTTATAGCCAGACGGAGGGGTACATCCGAAAGGTGAGTTTTTCCGTCTTCCTTCCTTCCTTTCGACTGATCGTACTGAGAGAGAGAGAGATGGGTACGTGCAGGTTCTGTGATTCGCCATCCAACGCGAATCAGACGTCTGGCTGCAGTACTAGACGACGGGAGCGACATCCAAACGTCCGGGGTGACCATCAGACGTCTGGGAACTAGGCCAGACGCCCCCGCAGGCTTCTGGACGTCTGAGAGCCCATGCAGAGCAAGGTAGTTCCTGATTCACTTTTTAAGACGTCTGGAAGAAGTTCCAGACGTCTGATTTTGCACTGTTTCATCATTTTCGACCCGTTTAGGGCCCGTTCGGGTTTTGTTTTTCGCGTTTCGAGTTGCGTCCTTTTCAGAATTAAATCCTCTACCCGTCTATAGTAGCTATACACTGTTTTGAGACACTCCTTGTGTTTGATTCTTGTGATAGGACCCTGTTCCGTTGTAGTCCCGGGGGTTGCGGAGGCACGCAGGATTCCCGACCACGCCCCCAGTTCGCCTGTTGTAACCGGTAGAGTGGCTTTAAGTATAATCTGTTAAATTATGAAACCATAAATAGAACCTAGGACATTGCATGAATCCTAGGAATGAGAAATAAATTGAATGGTAGATCCTAGGGTGTTGCATGAATCCTAGGGCTGGAAAACTAGATTGTATGATAGATCCTAGGATATGGCATGAATCCTAGGACGGGAAAACTAGTGGAATGTATGAATACTGTAGTCTTGGAAAATGTGGAAAGGAAATAATAGCTTCCTGTGAAGTGAATTAATAGCTGCCTATGAATTGAATTAACAGCTGCCTATTATGAATAAATGAACATGATTAAGAATATGGGATGTATGAACGTGAAACTGGAAAGGTGAAACCGGAATGCGCTGAGTTAAAGAGCTGGAACCCTACGGGGAATTAGGAGTAGAACTCCTGAAAAGTGAATGGAATAGAATTGGAGAAGTGAACTGGCCCTTGAGTACGGAGTACCAAGGAGAGCGACTGTCCCCCTGTTTAGTGTAGAGCGGAGCCAGCCGCCCCAGGGACCCGGGGTTAGGACTGGCCACTCTGTACCGACTTGCTGGCCCTCGTGTACGTAGTACCGAGGGGAGCTACTGGTGTAGGGAGGTACTAGTTACCCCACGGGCCCCGAGGTTCTGCTAGCCTCCTACACCGACTTGTTAGGCCCACTGGGGCAAACCAGGGTAGTCAGGCGAGGGTGTGCGGACTGTGGAGGGGCAAGGCCCCTGTTTGGTTACTGTGGAGGGGTTGGACCCCTGTTACTGAGAGGGCTCTGCCCTGTACTGGTTCCGTGCTGTGCTTTGGGCGCACCCGTTAACGGAAATGACTGACCGTGTGCCAGTGCTGGTTAGCTACCCGTGCGTTTACCGCACGTGCCGTAGTCACCGTTACGTCTGTCAGTGACCTTGGGGTGGTTGACTGAGAGTAGGATCACCACGGGGGACTCTCCCGGCCAGGAGAGCACCACGTTCTACTTCTACTGTTCGGAAAAGACTGCAATCAAGATCGTTCCCACAAGGAACATTCGAGATCAAGTGAAGGATCTGATAAATAGATAAATTGTGAAACAATAGAAAGATGTAAATAAAGGAAGAAAGAAAATTAAAACAGCTACTGTACACTTTACTGTTTCCTTAGTTTAGCTGCCACTCTACTCAGTGTTTTGCTGATGTGTTACACTCGTTACCTTTCAGGACCAGGTGTTGAGCAGCCAGGGTCAGCGACTGGAGAGGACGCTGGGTCGAGTAGGGTCCAGTAGAGTTACCACTATTCTCTTGTACCTCTTTTTGTTCCACTGTAGTGAGTAGTTCTTGTTTTCGCTGTACCTTTCTTTACCTGCAGTTCATATTATGTTACGAATGTTGTCCTACTGTTGTGGTGGTATATACTGTAGTGATTTCTTTTCTTACTGCTGTATTTTCTTACTGTTAGTTATATTCATGCTAAATGTGGTTTATTTTACTACTCTTTTGGTTACTTCCTCGTTGGACGACTAGGTCTTGGGATTAGTCGAGTCGGTCCGGTTCTCGTGTCTCGTAGGGACTCGGGAATCGGGTCGTTACAGTAGGCGTTCTCTTAGGAGACAACTTGTATTTGATCCTAAACCTGAAAGAATCCTAAGAAAAGACCTTCCAAGGGTAGAAATGGCCGGTCAAAGGAGCCTTAAGGAATATTTCATCCCAACCAATCAAGCTGGCCCAGCACTACGTAGACCTGGAGGGGACAATCCATATGAGATCAAAAGTAGTACCATATCCTTGCTACCCTCCTTTTATGGTACTACTAGGGAAGACCCTTACAGGCATATCAAGGAATTCACCGAGGTATGTTCCACGGTGAAGCTGCAGGGCGTTACTGATGACGCTCAAATGCAGACCCTCTTTCCCTTCTCCCTAAAGGACAAAGCCAAGTATTGGTATCACACCCTTGATAATATAAATACTTGGGATGCCCTGAAGGAGTTTTTGAAGAAGTACTTCCCCATAAGCAAAACAAATCACTTAAGGAGGGAAATTATGAGTTTTGTTCAAAAGGATGGGGAAGCATTCCATGATGCGTGGGAGCGCTTTAACGATTTGCTGAGACTTTGCCCACATCACCAGGTGCCTAAATGGCAATTGGTTGAAAGGTTCTACACCGGACTTAATGATTCGCATAGGCAAACTGTGGATGGTGCCTGTGCAGGAACCTTTCTATCTAAGACTGAGGATTAAGCTTGGAACTTATTTGATACTTTGAGTGAGAATTCTATTCACTTGAATTTTGCTTACATGGATAGAAAGCCCACTCTCATGCAAAGAAAGTTGGAGGCGAATGAAGCAAGGGACACCCAGAATTTAGCCTATCAAATTCAATTATTGAATCAAAACATGGAAAGGCTTATGTCAAACCCGAGTTCATTCGTACCTAACACCTCCACATCCCAAGCTTCCAAATGCGTAATTTGTCAAGGCAATACACACGCCACTGTGGATTGCCACTTGGCCTCCCAATTCCCTGAGCTTGTACAAGCGGATTTGAATGTCGCTCAAGGGTTCCGTCTAAGACCTCGTAATGATCCTTTCTCCAACACTTATAATGAGGGATGGAGGAACCACCCAAACTTTTCATGGAGACAAGGAAATGTCTCAAATTCAGGGGATTACAAACCACAATCCTTTTGAAAACCATCAAATGAACCGACCTCAGACCTTTGCCCAACCTAAAACCTCTGAGATGGATGAATTGAAGGCGATGTTGAAAACTATGCAAGAAAGTCAAAGTGCCATCATCCAATCTCATGACAAGGCTATACATGAGATGAAATCACAAATTGGACACCTTGTTGAGGCCGTTAGACAGAGGGAGACTGGGAAGTTTCCCAGTGCTGCTGAGGAAAATCCTAAAGGAAAAGGGATTGTCTTTAGGGAGCATACTCAGGCGGTGACTATTCTGAGGAGTGGGAAAGAAATTTCCAAACTCGATGCTCCTATATTCTCACCCCCTAAAAAACCATCCACCCCGACTTTCACCCCCACCGAAGAAGATTTGCCCAAATCTTCTCCGCTTGAAATCACCTCACCGGAAGAAGTTGCCCCATTCCACCCCTTACTCGACATGACAACCCTTCTACCCAAAGATCGAGAGTGCCTTTTCCAGAGCACTTATCCACCTCTGGGCAGACTTCTGCTGGCTCATCTGGAGCCAAAGATAAGATGGATGAGATTATGGAAACTTTCAATCAAGTGCAGATTAACCTACCTTTGCTTGAAGCTATCAGGCAGATTTCATCTTATGCCCACTTCTTAAAGGACCTTTGCACGAAAAAGCGGCAATCTAGAAAACAGGTCCAATCAAAAGTTGTCCTGCCTGATTCTGTTAGCTCAATTGTTCAACATGGCACACCCCCGAAACTAAAGGACCCAGGAGCCCCATACATCTCTGTAGTTATTGGTGACTTACAAATTGATGAGGCTCTACTTGATCTGGGTGCGGGGGTGAACATCCTTCTGAGCTACGTGTATGAACAACTTGGGGGAGGCAATCTGAAGCCTAGCCCTGTAATCCTTCAAGTTGCTGATCGATCACTTAAGACACCACGGGGAATTTTGGAAGATGTCCTCGTAAGAGTGGAGGATTTCTTCTTTCCCGTTGACTTCTTAGTTTTGGACACTGACCCTACCAACAAGCCAACCAAACCCTCCATCATTTTGGGCCGCCCCTTCCTTGCAACTTCCCATGCTTCAATTAATTGCAATACTGGGGCATTAAAAATGGGCTTTAGGAACAGGAAAATCCGGCTTAATGTGTTTGATGCTTACAAATAAGCTGGACTTGAGGATTGTTCTCAAGTTGAGGTGATAGATGATCTGATTGAAGAGGCAACTCCTGCAATGTTATGTGATGACCCCCTTCAGCATGTCATGCTAAATGAGCATTCCCATCTCTTGGAGGAATGTGAAGGGGATATACTAGAACTAGAGGAATTGCTAGGAGTTTCTGCTGAGTCTCTTCCCCCATCATTTCCGCCAAAGGTAGATTTGCTACCTGAGATGGGGACATCTATTATGAAACCCTCAACCATACAAGCCCCCAACCTTGAGTTGAAACCCCTCCCTGACACTCTCAAGTATGTTTCCCTAGGTGCCAATGATACGCACCCCATTATCATTTCGGCTGTGCTGTCTGAGGCACAGGAGGGAGCCTTGATTGAATGCCTGTCTAGGCACAAGGAAGCTATTGCTTGGAGCATTGCTGACATTAAGGGTATAGACTCTACACTCTGCATGCACCACATTTATACTGATGATTCCATCAAGCCTTTTAGGGACATGCAGAGACGTCTGAACCCTAATATGAGGGAGGTTGTAAAAAAGGAAATCCTGAAGTGGTTGGACGTTGGGATCATATATCCCATTGCTGATAGTAAATGGGTCAATCCCATTCATGTGGTGCCAAAGAAGGCAGGCTTTACTGTGGAACTCAACGACCAAGGTGAACAAGTTGTCACTAGACCCTCAACTGGATGGAGGGTCTGTATTGATTACCGCAAGCTGAACACTGCTACCTAGAAGGATCACTTTCCTTTGCCTTTTATTGATCAAATTCTCGAAAAATTGGCAGGGAATAAGTATTATTGCTTTCTCGATGGATATTCTGGGTACAATCAGGTGGCAGTCTTTCCTGATGACCAGGAAAAGCCGACATTCACGAGTCCTTACGGTACTTTTGCATTCAGGCGTATGCCGTTTGGATTATGTAATGCCCCTGCAACTTTCCAGCGGTGTATGATGTCTATCTTTTCGGACATGATTGACGAGTGTGTCAAAGTATTTATGGATGACTTCTCTATTTATGGCTCGTCTTTCGACCAGTGTCTCCTGCACCTGGAGAATGTGTTGAAACGATGTAAGGACACTGGTTTAGTCCTCAGCTGGGAGAGAAGTCACTTCATGGTATAGAAAGGAATTGTACTTAGGCTTGTTGTATCCGAGCAAGGCTTGGAAGTAGATAAAGACAAGATTGATTCTATTTCCAAACTTCCATTGCCTACGAATGTCAAACAGATTAGATCCTTTCTGGGCCATGCTGGCTTTTACAGGTGCTTTATTAAAAATATTAGTAAGATTTCTAGGCCACTTTGTGACTTGTTGGCGAAGGAATCTTCCTTCAGTTTTGATTCAAAGTGTGCCGAGGCCTTTCAAACTCTAAAGGAGGCCTTGATTTCTGCACCTGTTCTCCAAGCTCCTGATTGGACACTCCCATTTGAGCTTATGTGTGATGCTTCGGATTATGCAGTGGGAGCAGTCCTTGGACAAAGGGTTGAGGGAAGACCTCATGTGCTGCATTATGCAAGCAAGACTTTATCTGAACCTCAGCAAAACTACACCGTCACTGAAAACAATTACTTGCTGTAGTTTTTGCTCTGGAGAAGTTTAGGTCTTATTTACTTGGGTCTAAGGTGGTTATTTTTATTGATCATGCAGCAGTGAAACATCTCATTGCTAAGAAAGATTCTAAGCCATGTCTGATTAGGTGGATCTTACTCCTTCAAGAATTTGACTTGGAAATACGTGAAAAGAAAGGAGCAGAAAATGTTGTGGCTGACCACCTGTCTCGCCTTCCTCTTAATGACTCTATTTCTGAAGACATTCGCGAGACATTTCCCGATGAAACTCTGATGGCGGTAACACCAACTTTACCTTGGTATGCAGACATTGTAAATTACTTGGTCACTGGACAGACTCCTGGCTCTTGGGATGAGCAGAAAAGAAAGAGATTCATTTCTCAAGCAAGATATTTTCATTGGGAAGAGCCAGAATTATTTAGAATTGGACAAGACCAAGTATTGAGACGTTGTGTGCCTGAAGAGGAACTACAAAGTGTGCTGAGTTTTTGCCATAAACTTCATTGTGGAGGACACTTTGGTGCTAAGAAAACTACTTTTAAGGTTCTCCAGTCAGGTTTTTGGTGGCCTTCCTTATTTAAGGATTCTCATAATTTTGTTAAGGCCTGTATTAGATGTCAACGGGCTAGAACGATTGGGAAGAAGAATGAAATGCCTCAACATCCTATTCAACCTGTTGAAATTTTTGATGTGTGGGGAATTGACTTTATGGGCCCCTTCCCGTCGTCCCATGGTTTTGAATATATCTTGGTGGCAGTTGATTATGTCTCTAAATGGATAGAGGCCATTCCTACGCACACAAATGACCACTCTGTGGTTTTGAAATTTGTGAAGGCCAATATCATATCCCGTTTCGGCTGCCCCAAGATTATTATAAGTGATGGGAGACCTCATTTCCGAAACCACCACTTCAATCGGTTAATTAAGAGTTTGGGAGTGACTCACAAGGTTGCTACCCATTACCACCCTCAGACAAGTGGCTAGGTTGAAGTATTAAATAGGGAGATAAAAAATATTTTGGAAAAGACCGTTAGACCTGATAGGAAAGATTGGTCCCAAAAGCTCGATGATGCTTTGTGGGCTTATCGAACGGCCTATAGGACCCCTTTGGGTACTTCTCCCTTTCGGATTGTGTATGGAAAAGCATGCCATTTACCTGTTGAGTTGGAACATAAAGCACTTTGGGCTATTCGAAGTGTTAACATGGATTTAGAGAAGGCAGGTAAGGCACGATTTCTAGAATTAAGTGAGCTTGAGGAGCTGAGGAATGATGCTTATGACACCTCTCAAGCTTATAAAGAAAGAACTAAGGTCTTGCATGATAAGTTTATTCTTCAAAAGACCTTTGAGCCCAACCAACAAGTCTGGCTTTTCAATTCCAGACTTAAGCTTTTTTCTGGGAAGTTAAAATCTCGTTGGGATGGGCCTTACATAATCACCAAAGTATTTCCGCATGGAGCTGTGGAGATAAAAAATCCTTCCTCTTCAGCAACTCCCTTTATCGTCAACGGTTAAAACCGTACATAACTTTAGATGGCCATCTGGTTGACGAAGTCACTCTTGAGGAGCCTTAGCTCCTACCATTCTCCGCCTCAGGTAATATCTTCCTTTAGCTATTTTTGTTTTCAATGAGGACATTGTTTGAACCAGGCATGGGGGAGAGGACTTGAGGCATTTTTTTATAGCATATAAAAAAAAAGAGAAAAAGAGAGAAAATGAAAAAAAAAAAAGGTTTTGAGCTTAACTGGCTAGATCATGCATTCTTAAGCAAATCAGAACTCTAGGGTAGACTAAATAAATTCTAGGGTCAAACTTTAGAAGCTAAATGAGTTGCTAGCATTAGACCTTTAGGGTCCTTTGTGGACTTAAAAACTTAAGTAGGAGTTAAGTTGCGGACCATTCCTCAAGAGGTTGAGGAAGGGAAGCTAGGGTTTGAGTTAAAAGGTGGGGTAGTACCTGGAGTCTTATTCTACCTTTTGGTTTACGGGTCCTTGTAACCCAAGCATCCAAATTTCACACACTTGGTCTGGTAATCAACTTAGTTTCTGTCTTTCTGAAAAGAGATTTGGTTCTCTTAGTTTTGACTTAAGAGAGGCTTGAAAACACATTTTGATTGGAAGAGTTCCCGCCGCAGGAGAGGTGGAGTATATACTCACCTTGAGGATGCGATGATAACATATTACCTCCTTGGCGCTTGTCTCTTAGGATATCCATCCTACTGGGGGCATGTAAGCGCATTGCGTGGTTCAAGTACCATGGGCGGCCCTATCTCGAAGTGCCGATTGCCATAGGCCTGAATTTGCTTAAGAAATCCATGGGCGATACTATCTCGAAGTGTCGATTGCCAGGAGTTCTTGGGGTCGTTATGGGCGGTGCTATCTCGAAGCATCGAAAGCCAGGCACCCTTCGAGGTATGGTAATGGGGACAATGAATCCGACACAGACCGTGTTGATAGCTGATCTGAGGTTAGACTTAGAAGAATCAAATGAAAAAAAAAGGTATATATATATAAAAAAAAAATCCTTTAACTCAAATAACTCAGACCAATGCACAGGCACGGATGCTTTAATCTCAGGGATCAATAAACTTTAGGGTAGATTCAGAAATCAGGGAAACTTGTGCCTACAACTCGTCTTTAGCCGACCTAGTCTGTAACTTAGCAACTACTTAGGAACCTTGGGTCTAGAGCCTGAACTTAATATGCTTCTGAAGGAAGACTAAGTGAGTTGACTAGTCTACTTGGAGTGCTAGGTTTCACTTAATTTTGCTAGGGACTAGTAAAAACTAGGCATGGGGTATTTGATTAGCCCATAGTTGTGGGCTATTTAAGTATTTAAGTGCCTACACATTAGGTTAATTCTAACATTTATTTAGTATAAATTAGGATGTAAATAGATTAATTCATAGTTTTAATTTAATTACATAATCCATGCATTGCATTCATATTTTAAGTGCATTTAGAATTAGCTTAGAATGGCATTCATCTAATTAGATAACCAATTAGGTACATTGTTTTTATTAACATAAAAGTTGAGGGTCTGTATATAAATGGCCCTAATATTTTAACATTATTTTCTTTATTCTTCTTCTTGCAGGAACGGCTGGCTGCCGCTCCAACGCCCAGCTGCCGCAGTGAAGAACCCATTCAAGGGGGAGCGGATGTGGTGGATCTGGTCGGGCGGTTGATTTCAAATTTGTGCTGGCCACTACAAAAGGAGGAGGGAGGCAGCCGAGCTCGGGAGGCCTCCACCACCGACCCACCACAGTGCAGAGAGACCTTCTCTCTTCCATTCCATACTGTCGGCCTCTACTGTGGCGGCGAGTCTCCACCACCGTGGGCGTGTGGTGTGACAGGCCACACCGCCATCCGGAGCTCGCCTGCATTACCGTGAGCACCTTAGCGTGCATCTACCTCGCCGTCGTCACCAACCACCACTGCCGCAACAACCGTCAACCACCCTTTCAGTCACTTAAGACATCCGGGAAATTTCCCGGACGTCTGAAGTCCACCTCCCAATCCAGAGCAATCTCCGTCCTCCCACTTCACTTCCACCGCACACGTCTGAAGTCACCCGCAACCTTCCATGCCTGCAGAACCTTCCCCGCGCCCGCAGCCCATGCCAACCTCACACGCGCGCTCCTACGCCCGCAGCACCTTCCTCGCACCTGCTGCCTTCGCCCGCTCGCCCCCTCCAGCCTTTGCGAGACCAGTGGCCGCGCGCGCTCACCGCCTGCAGTGCCCTTCTCCTGCGCCTGCAGACCCGCACAAACGCGCACACTTCTTCCCGCGCCTGCAGAGCCACCCGCTCACCTCCAACCATGCACCTGCACCCGCTCATCTCCAACTGCGCCCTCCTCAGCCTGCAGCGCCCTCCTTCCATGCTTGCAGACTTGCACAACCGCACAACCGCACTCACCGCCTGCAGCACCCTTCTCCCGCACCTGCAGACCCGCACAACAGTAGCCACCCACGCAGCAACAGCGCGCAGCAGTCTTCACGCCAACAGGCCGTGCGCGCTCACCGGCTGCAGCACCTCCGCCAGAGCTCGTCCGGCCACCTCCAGCCACCGCGCGACACGCTGCCACCACCGCTTCGAAGCCCTCGGTCCAAGGGACTTCCTTCGAGCTTCCTGTGCCCGGCCATCCACTCCTCGTCGCACAAGACAAAGGGGAAAAATTCCCCTGTTTTGCTACAGTAACCTGCCAATTAGAAATTACATTTTCTACCATTGTCACTTTTTAATCATATTTTATTGATTCTGCATTGCGGAAAATATCCTCTAGTTTCTTAGAATTGCTATTTCAGCATTGTTTCTTGCTTAACCCTTAATCTGAAGTCAATTTTGGCTTGATTCTTGTCCAAACTAACTACGAACAAGCATTTTTAACTGATGCGAATTTTGATACGCCATTGCCTCCCTGTGGATATGACCCGCTCCTCTGCGAGTGGTTATTTCTTTTTTAAATATTGATTAGTCGATTTTTCCACCACATTAAACTGCAAACGACTTTAAAGCGAACGATCGATGAGTCACCTGTAACTCATGGGGGTGCTCTACCGTGTAGGGGTCTTTGCGAGACTCTCCCTCTCTGGCTGCCCAGGTATTTCTCAAGTGGACGACCTTTCTGACTAAGGGGTACCATCCGCCCCGAACCTCTATAGTCACCCAACAATTTTTGGATGTCTCGATTGGGTCCAGCACCTTCTAATCTCATCACATCCTTCGGTGCATGTTCGGTAGGAGGTGCTTAAGACCATCCTTAAGACCTCCTTTAGAAATTCACTCTCGTCGAGGCCAAGCCTTGACGCCCTTGTTTGTGCAGCAACCCCACCACATAAATCTTTCATCTGATTCAGAACCAGGTTCTCCTTCTTCTCCCATCATGGCACAACCCATTGAAGAGGATAACAACCATGAACACCAACTTCAACGCCTTAATGATCTCTTTCAAAACTTTGTAAACCCACCGCAGCGACCTATGATGTGAGATCACTATAATCCCGCTGCGGTGGCGATCGAACCTCGAGTACGAATCCCGATTGGAGGTCCTGATTATGAACTGAAGCCCAATATGATTCATGCCATACCAAAGTTTCATGGGCTTAACTCTGAGGATCCATTCCAACACATTAAACAACTCAAGCATCTAGCCCAGACCTTCGGGTCAGATCTACAAAATCGGGATATCCTACTCATGAAAATGATTTCGTTCACCCTCTTGGACAAGGTCGCCCATTGGTATCAAACTCAGACCCATCCGATCAACACATGGGAGGAACTTCAGTCCGAATTTTTGAAAAAATTCTTCCCCGTTGGCTGGACGAATGCCTTGCGCTACCAGATCACTCATTTCACTCAACAACCAGGAGAACCTCTTCATGAAGCATGGGATTGATTCTTAGATCTCATGCTAAAGTGCCCCCATCATAGAGTTCCTAAGTGGGAACAAGTTCATTCTTTTTACCAGGGACTCCGTGAAGACATTCGTTTATTCGTCAATGCAACGTGCAGAGGAAACATCATGGGTCAATATGAGGATACGGTGTGGGAGATTCTCAAAAACATGTGCGAGAACTCCATAAATAATGACTCCATGGGCTTATTAGACGGGACGAATGCCCGCGCATTGATGAATCTGAGAGGGACACATGAGATGCAGGACCTGTCCAATTCCGTTGACTTGGAACTGATGGCCAGTCGGTTGGACAAGGTTTCTATCATAGAAAAGAAGGTGGACGAGCTAACCCGGCATTTGCAGCAAGCCACCTATGCGCAAAACTCTTTTGCACAACAACCACTGGCAAGGGAAACTGTGCAAAACATCTACCACCAATCTGCCAAGGGGATGGACCCATATCCACCCCCGTTTGCCTCTCGGACAGGAGAGACCTCCGATCCATTCTACTCGAGTTGGGGGAACTCTGAACCCTCGTATTCTGACTTTCCTGAGGTTCCTCAGAATTGCGAGGACCTCAATGCCATCCAGAATGACTCATTCTCCAATACCTACAACCCTGGATGGCAAAATCATCCTAACTTTCAGTGGGCGGGAAATTCTCAGACTCAAAGACCACCACATCAACCCCGTCCACAAGCCCCTCATCCATATCAGCCGCCTCAGCCTTAACCCAATCCCACCTACCAATCCGGGCCAACCAGGATCAACTGACTCTTATCCTTCAAGCACTGGCTGACATTCAAAAGATGAATGCGGCAATGCAAAAATAGCACAAGGACGAGATCATAAAGGTTCGCAACCAACTGGCCCAGATGGCAAATTCCCGCCAACCTGGCACCCTTCCTTCGCAACCTCTGCCCAACCCAAATAATGTGCTGACCCAGAGGCGCATTATGAATCCAAATTCAGGCCACGCACATTTGATTTATCAAGCCCTTGCTGCTCCATCGGCAGACGGGATGGAAACTTCGACATCTTATGTGGGATTTCAGCAGCAGCCACCCCTTTTACCAAACCCAAACCAAAATCAGGCCGGATTAAACTCTATAACAACACGTAGTGGTAAAACAACCCAAGACCCACATTATCCAAACCACTCCAAGCCTGGTAATAGCCAAGACCCTAGGATAGTCATCCAGGATACCACTATCCCAGATGAAGAACCTGGACCTATTCTAGAGGAACCAATTAGGATCCCACTTCCTAAGGCCTTGACTAAGGGAAAGAGGATAACCCACACTGTGGCCCCCGAGGAGGATCTGATCAAGCCCTTTGAACAGGTCCAGATAAACATCCCATTGATGGATGCAATTCACCACGTACCGGCTTACGCAAGATTCTTGAAAGACGTGTGTACACCTAAACGTAAGCTGCGAAGCAAGGATGGGAATCCGATCGTACTGTCAGAGCAAGCCAGATCTGTCATCTTGAGTAAACTCCTACCCAAGGCTAAAGACCCAAGAACTCCCCTGATTTCTTGTAAAATTGGTGAAACCCAATTTGATAGACCTTACTAGATCTAGGTGCCTCCATAAATTTAATACCTACATCCCTCCTTGACCACCTTGAAGAATCTGAACTTAAACCAACTGAGGTGACATTGCAGTTAGCTGATCGATCCATCAAGTCACCTAAAGGAATACTGGAGGATGTCATTGTTAGGGTATGGGATTTCTACTTCCCAGTGGACTTCATAGTTCTAGACATGGATGCACCTAAGAACCCAAGGGACACACCAATCATATTAGGGAGACCCTTTTTGGCCACTACTAGGGCCAACATAAACTACGAAGAGGGCCAGATAGAATTAAAATTTGGGAATCAAACCCTGAAGATTGACATTTTTAAGGCCCAACAAGGGATTAATTACGGGGTTATAGAGCAAATATGTGATATCAGAGCCGTGGTTGATGAATTGCATACAGAGGACAACCTGATTATCCCTGATCAACCACTAGAAAATCAAAACCCTCCAACAGAGGAGTGCGAACATGATCTAGACACACCTATGACTCCAACCCTTATTCCTGATACAAACCCCGAACCACCCGCTGCTGTTGACAATCCTGTCATGGAACTCAAGCCCCTTCCCGAGCATCTGAAGTACGTCTTTTTGGATTCCAATCAGACGTTTCCTATGATTATCAACTCTCGACTCACACCTGACCAGGAACTCCGTTTGATTACTGTTCTCTAGCAACATCGTAGAGACATTGGATGGACTCTCGATGATTTGACTGGTATAAGCCCTTCATACTGCACACATCGAATCTACACAGAAGAAGGCACACGACCTTCAAGAGAAATGCAAAGACACTTAAACCCTAACCTACAGGAGGTCATGAAAAAGGAGATCATAAAGTGGTTAGATGCAGGGATCATCTACCCGATCTCCGACAGTCGTTGGGTGAGTCCAATACAGGTGGTGCCTAAAAAGGCAGGACTTACCATCATCACGACTGAAATCGGAGAAGTCATTCCTACCCGAATAGCTAACTCATGGAGAGTCTGCATTGATTACAGAAGACTCAATTCCTCCACGAAGAAGGATCATTTCCCACTACCATTTATTAATCAGATCCTCGAGAAACTGGCGGGAAATAGGTTCTTCTGCTTTCTTGACGGGTACTCCGGTTACAACCAGGTGGCAATCCGTCCAGAGGACCAAGAAAAGACCACATTCACCTGCCCCTTCGAGACGTACTCATTTCGAAGGATGCATTTCTGTCTCTGCAATGCACCTGCAACTTTTCAACGGTGCATGCTTGCCATATTCTCAGATATGGTAGGTGACTATCTAGAAGTCTTCGTGGAAGACTTTTCAATTTTTGGAGCATCATTTGGCGATTGCCTCCAACACTTGGTCCAAATACTCAGGCGGTGCATCAATGTGAATTTGGTTCTTTCCTGGGAAAAGAGCCATTTCATGGTGCCTGAGGGAATTGTCCTGGGACATTTAATCTCGGAGAAAGGCATCCAAGTGGATCGAGCTAAGGTTAACCTGATCTCCAAGCTCCCTATGCCTAGCTCGATTAAGGACATCTGATCTTTTTTGGGGCACGTCGATTTTTACCGTCGATTTATCCCTGATTTTTCAAAAATCGCGCTCCCCTTGACCACTCTTCTCTCCAAGGATGTGCCTTTCAAAATTTCCAAGGAATGCAATCAAGCATTTGAGATCCTACATGATCGAGTCACCCAAACCTCGATCCTACAATCCCCTGATTGGTCTCAACCCTTTGAGATCATGTGCGATGCATCTGACTTCACTGTAGGAGCGATTTTGGGGCAGAAAATTGACAGGAAACCTGTGGTCATTTACTACGCCAGCAAAATATTGGATGAGGCTCAGCATAACTATACGGTTACTGAGAAAGAGCTGCTAGTTGTAGTATTTGCCCTAGAAAAATTCAAATAATACCTTCTGGGTTCCCGTGTTATCATATACTCGGATCACACAGCTGTGAGGCATCTCCTTGCAAAGAAGGACGCGAAACCTCGATTAATTCGATGGATCTTGCTGTTGCAAGAATTTGACCTTGAGATTCGCGACAAAGCGGGAAAGCAAAATGTGGTAGCTGATCACTTGTCTCATCTTCCTTTTAAAATAATTGACCCTTCCAGACCCATCACAGAACATTTTCCTGATGAGCACCTCCTGGCTATCAGTACAGGTCTTCCATGGTTCGCAGATATAGTAAATTACCTGGCATCACATCAGATTCCGTCCGATTGGCCGAAGGCCAAGAAGGACAAATTGCTTTCCGATGCCAAGTATTACCTATGGGAAGACCCGTATCTATTCCGCATTGGTGCTGATCAGATAATTCTACGGTGTGTCACGGAAGTGGAAATCAAAGACATACTCTCATTTTGCCATGACCAGGCATCTTACTCGTAGTTGACTACGTGTCCAAGTGGATAGAAGCCATTCCGACTCGAACCAACAATCATAAGGTTGTTATCAAATTCATTCATCAAAACATTTTCTCAAGGTTCAGGATGCCACGAGTAATAATTTCCGATGGAGGGACCCATTTCACAAATGCTCAGTTCAGGTCACTGATGACCAAATACAGGGTGTCACACCAAATCCCTACTCCTTACCACCCCCAAACTAATGGTCTAGCTGAGCTATCAAACCGAGAAATCAAGAAAATCCTTCAAGTTACTGTTTGACCTGATAGAAAAGATTGGTCTTCTCGGCTTCCGGAAGCATTGTGGGCCTATAGGACCGCCCACAAGACCCAATTAGGAATGTCTCCCTTCAGACTAGTGTACGGGAAGGCATGTCACCTCCCCGTCGAATTGGAGCATAAAGCCTATTGGGTAGTACGGAATTGTAATCTAAATCTTTCTAAGGCTGGAACCTACAGAAGACTTCAAATAAGCGAGATCGTTGAATTACGCCACAACACGTATGAGAACTCGCGAATTTACAAAGAACAAGTTAAAGCTTTTCACGACAAACACATTTCTAGAAAGATCTTTCATCCTGGTCAAAAGGTTTTACTCTTTGATGCCCGACTCAAATTATTCTCAGGAAAGCTATGATCTAAGTGGGTCGGACCTTACCTAGTCCGACAAATCTTTGGAAATGAAGCCATTGAAATCAGCCCACTCAGCCACGATTCCGAACCCTTTGTTGTGAATGGTCAGAGACTCAAACCATTCATTGACATGACTGATACAAATTTGGCTGAGTCATCCTTTACCCTCCATTCCTCTTGAGCTCATTGCGCCCAGCTGATGGCGTAAAACTCAGCGCTTAACGGGAGGCAACCCGTCATTCTTTGGAAAACCTGAGACCTTTTCTGACATTTCTACGCAGAATTCATATTGCACTTTAGGGTTCATCCATTAGAACAGCCGACTTCACCTCAGGTATCCTTACCCGAGATTAGAAATCATTCGCAACAAGTCATTTCGTCCCGTTCACTCACCACACACCTGTCCTAATGCATGAACTAAGCTGAAATCGAACCCACCTAATTTACAATGGGGACATTGCAAATCTTAGGCATGGGGGGGTATGAAAGTGCAAAATGTCAGGAAAATTCATATCAAGAAAGGGTTTCAATTAAAAAGAAAAAAAAAGAGAGACTTGAAGGAGGGGAAAAATAATTCAGGGTAATACAAAATGAGAGGAGGAGGAGTAAAATGCCAAAAAAAGGAGCACAAAATGAAAAGGAAAAAGAAATAGTCATTAGTAAAAGATTAATGAATTAACTGAAGTTCTAGACCAGATCAAGAAAAGAAAAGTGCTAAGGAGACATGACAAGAGATTAGCAGGAATGCTGGTCTTTGGGCTCTTGGGCTAGATTCTTTAGCTTAAAAATTCATGTATCTGCTAAAATCGGGATAATCCTCAAGAGGTTGGGGAAAATGCGAAGCTTAAGTATTAGGTCTAAGGCTTAGGAAGTATTCGGCCTCGTTAACTGACCTTCGATTTGCGGGATTCGGTAACCTAAACACCCAAATCCACACACAGTCTGGTTCAGTGTGCATAAATATCCAAATCATGCAAAAGCATTTAATGTTCTAAAAAAGTCACCTAGATTAGGAGCGGCCGATAAACACAAGTTGATTTGGACGAGTTCCCGACGTGGAGAGGCGGGAAATTCCCCTCGAAGATGCGTAACAACATATCATCTCCTCGGTGGTTGTCTCTTAGGATATTTAAATATCCTACTGGGGGCATGTATGCACTTTGCTGGTTCAGATACCATGAGTGGCATTATCACGAAATGTCGATCGCTAGGGTCTGAATTCAGCCACGAAATGCCATGAGCGGGATTATCTCGAAATCTCGAAAGCCAGGGTTCTGGGGGTTGCCATGGGCGGGATTATTTCAAAATCTCGATAGCCAGGGACCCTTGAGGATTGATGATGGGGATGAGGAATCCGATACAGACTGTGTGAGAAGCTAATCCGAGCTAGAAATAAAAAGAAAAGAGAGAGAAAAGCTCTCCAAACAAATAAATCTTCTATCTCTCTCTTACAAAAACGCACTGCAAACTGAACCTAGGCTAAAAATGTCTCAAGCACGAGAGCTTTAACCGTGGAGTCCAACAAACCCTCGGTTAGTTTCTGTGGGCCTTAAAAACCTTTGCGGAGGACTGAGGCTAAAGCGGGTCAGGTCCGGATTTTGGTTGGTACTTGAGTACCTCTAGGACTATTGTCGGCATTCTGACCTAATCACAAAAGAAAAGGAGAAGCACTTATCATAATTGTTGACAGAACTCAGGGTCTAGAATGGAAGTTAAAACCTTGAAATTTTGCTAAGGGACTAGCAAAAGATAGGCATGGGGGTATGATGAGAGCCTCATCATGAGCCATAACTAGCTCATTTTGACCTAATAAAGAGAATAAAAGCTCCTACATGACTTAGAAGAGGGCTTAATTGGAGGAATAAGTGTTCTGAGAAGAAAACATGAAATAAAGGTTAAAACTGCAATTTTACCATTGCAGTACATAAATGGAATTTCTTAGAGACATAGCATAGGTCAAATGGTCTAAATAAGATAAAAAGTAGGTTGAATCAATCAGAAATGGGTTCATGTGCAATCTAGGAATTAAATGACATTTGGTAACCCTAAAACAGACCTGCTTAATTCAACAAGGTTCTGGTCAGGATAAAAATCATGGAAAAATATCCCCTAAGGTTTAGAACATTCAAATTGGCCTCTGAAACTTAGTTTGACCTAGATTAGGGTCCTAACTCATCAATTGACCTAAATTAGGTTTTTATGCAAAATGTCTAGTCAAATGTGGTCAAACCTAAAATCCAACTTCACCATTGAATTCCTTAGGTCCAAATTAGGTTTGTACCAAAATTTGGACCTAAGGGGGGGTCATCTTGACCTACTTTGCAATTTAGTACACCCAATCACATTTTGGTCCCTATCTTTTGAAAACCATCATAATAACCCCCCTATCTTTCTTGTCGATCTTACAATCAAGTCCTTCCTCCATTATTGGGGAAGATTCTTCTCCGGCGAGGTTGATAGGGGGGATACGCTCAAATTCCTCAGAGATCTCCACCCAGAATTGGAAGGGAGATTCTTTGAGGAATCCCCTTCCATCTAAGCTCGATCTTGATCTCTGATTTCTTTCCAAACTCTCATGCGAATGCACAAGAAATTTGGATCTCGACCACCTTCCTTCTCCAGTGAGACAACAGTAGCCAAAAGCCTGCCCTCCACGCACCAGAAAGTTTGGCCAGCACCTATAAAAAGACCTCCTACCCTCTACGAGATCTCAACTTGTCTGGGCTGTAGAATCCTCCAAATTTCTTCTCTCCTCTCTCTGGCTAAGGAACCCGCAAGCTCCGGCGACTACCTCTCCTCCTTCTCGTCGCTTTGCTGCCATACCAGCAGCAGAGTCTACTTCGCCTCATCCTCCCACGTCGCATTGCACCAAGCGCACGTTTCCCCAACCTCTTCCTCATCGCCGTCATCTCCCTCAGGGTTATCTTCTCCGACGACGGCAACTACGAGCCGTCTGACTCCGCTGCCCCCGTTCTCTCCTAATAGTCTAGATAAGTCCCCCATCTTCCCCTCTTTCATTTCCTCACATTATTTCACTCAATCGACCCCTTGACCGTCCTGTCCACCGCCACCTTCCTCATCTCTGGCCACCCTCCGGCGAGACGCTCCCGTTGCTTCGCAGCCCCACACGTCTCGCCGACCACCACATAACCTCCGCCTCATCTCACTGAGCACCCTCCACTCATCCACAGCCCCGCCACACCACCACAGCAACCCCCCGAACACACCCACCCATCCGGCCACAGAGCGACCTAGGCACTCACCCTAGGCTGCCCCGCGGCCTGCCACATAGCTGATCACCTTCGCCGTGACACGACGAAGGTCCCTCGGTGATCTGAGTAGGCCGTGAGGCCATTTTCGTGTCTGACAGATTCCACGCTCCGGCCGCCATTGACGACGACTCGAAGAAGCTCCAAGCTCACTACAGGTGCTATGAATTCGGGGAGGTCGTGCGAAGGGAGCTGACCCAGCAGGTGAAGCCAACAGAGCTGCAGTTGAGGAATTGAAGGCACGATCAGCTGCGCGCGCGCGAGGAACAATAGTGGGTTTAGTCTCACACCGGTAAGCCATGATGCATGCACACCCTTTAAATTGTTTTTGTGAAATAATCTCTTCGCCTCCAGTTACACTTGGGGTGAGGTCCCTCACCCATTGTACTGCGCCTCATCTGTGGTTTCACCTCACGGATCTGGTGCGTCCCGGACCCAACCTTGTCTCGAGCACACCTCGTGCACCACCCTCACGCTGGTGCGCTTGGTCACGGGCACGCAATCCGACCCGTTTAACCAGCTCTGGGAGAGCGTGCTGAGAGTGGTTTACACAGAGAGAAAGAGAGACACGCGGGTAGAGGGATAGGTTTTGCTGTGCCTAGTGTGTGTAGGACACAGGTTCTTAGCCACTGCAAGAAAGAAGGAAGCTTTGTAGCCAAGGATGAGAGGCACGGTACAGAAGAAGAAACGCCAAAGGGAAATAGAAGAAAGAAGGAAGGAGAGAGGCAAGGCAGAGAAGAACAGAACCATGGAAGACTGAAGAAGAAGAAGAAGACAAGGGGCAGACGAAGACTCAAGAAGGCAAAGGAAAAGAAAGAAGAACGTCTGACCTTGGTCGCAGGAAGAAATAGAGGGAGAGAAACATAAGCATCAAGGAAGAAAAGGAGCTTCATTTTAAGACGACTGATATTGTATCAGACGTCCATTTTTTTTTTCTCTGAGCAATTTCTTTTTATAATTCTCATTGAACTCGGATACACTTATTTTCATTTAAAAGGTTGTGTTCTCAAGTTTTGAAAGTACTTAAATTGCTCCCTGTGTTCGACCTCGGATACTCCTATTTTCCAGTTATAAAATATGTATTTATTTTCGTGGAAATTTCATCTATATTACAATGCATTAATAATTAAAACACGATCTAGCCGCGAAAACAATTCTCCCTGGGAGCATCAGACCCAGCTCACCTCAACTCATTATGGTAGAAGCCAGCTCACTTTAGCTTGGCTTAGCAGCAAGCAAGGAACTAGCAAGCTAAGCCGGCTAGAGTAGCTCCATGCCAACCTCTTCAATAGCTGCCAGCTCCAGTTCCATCTCCAGACTTCTCCTCCTCAGCTCCTCTCTTCAAACCCTATCTCCAATACCTCCTCCTTTACTCCATAGCTAGCTAAGCTAGCTTAGCTTATCTTAGCTTAGCTAGCAACAAGCTCCTTGGCCATCCACCACCTTCAACTCAACCCTAGCTAGATCCACCAACTTAAGCCCTACCTAAGCTAGCTATCCTACTCATTTTGGCGCCACCTCTTCACCACCTTTCACCCCTCTACTAACCACCAAAAGTTGGCACCAAAACTAACCCTAACCACCTCCCTTTTGGCACCAACTTTCAGCCCCTTTATCAACCCTACACATACCCACATAATCCATCCTAGCCATCCACATACCCCCCTTCTAGAACCCTAAGGTGGCACCACCTAATGTCCTTCTAGAAGGCCCATTTTGGCACCAATTCTAAAGGGCACCAAAGCCTTAACTACCCCCCTTAGCACCCCTTAGGTGGCACCACTTATCCTTAGCCCTAGGATCCCCAACTACCCCCCATATCCTATCCTAGCCATCCATTCCAAGAGCCACCTATGCCCCCCTTCCTACACTATATATACCCACCTAACTTCCCACATTGTCTTCATCCTCCATTAGTGCATTTTTCTACCTATACCCACCAACACCTATGGCCAAGAAGAAGGAGTAGAGAAGAAGGTTAAAGGGGCACATCACCAGCCCCTTTGGTGCCTTCTTCTGCCCACTCTCTTCAACTTGGGCCACGCCAAGGAGGAGGACTTTTCTACTCCAAGGAGGATGGCCAGGAAAAGGAGAAGGACCTGGGGTGGACGTCCACCCTTGGAGAAAAGCTTAGGGCATGCCCCCTTAGGGCTTGCTTTGGAGGACATCACCTTGGCGGAGCATAGCAAGGAAGAAGTTGGAGGACTCTTTTCAAGCTCGGGAGCTACCAATCTTGGAGCAAGAAGCCCTCTTCTTCACCATCTATCTAGAGGATTTGTGTTTTATTTTATTTATTGCAATTCTCTAGTAGTAGAAGCATTCATCTACTAGGTTTTTCTGTAAAACACTTATTAATCTAGTTGCCTTCTTTGCAATTTCTTTAGTTGCATTTTGATAGTTGTGATTTTAGCACTCTTCACTCCCTCTCCCTAATTAACTCTAGGCCTCCACGTGCCTAGAGTGAGCCTAGGAAGAGGAATTACTTGTCACTTAGGTGTTAGCTTAGTAATCGTAGTTGTTATTTACTTTTTCGCCAACAATTCGTGTTTTCTCTCGTTATTTCAAAACCCTAAAAAAGATGATATAGTCGAAAAGGCCAAAAAGAAAGTTGAGATCTATTTTGTAAGAAAGAGAATTAATTTTGCAAACATATTGCCTCCTTGGACGACCCTAGATACCCCACTGTCCAAGTTTATAAATTTAAGATTTGATCGATTTTGTGCGTTACAACGACGTATTTACAAACTGCTTAAAATATGTCACTTTTTGGCATCGTTGCTGGGAAGGCACGGCTTTGCTTAATTTTGTTTTCTCTTACTTGAAGTGGATCTCATCCCCTTCTCTTTCTTTTCTCTAGTGTGTGAAGGAACTACAGCGGGAAAGCTGGAATTGAGAAGCAAAAGCTCAAAGTTCCTTTTCTTCCCATGATTTCAGGCTGGTTCCCCATTTCTTGTCACATTTAGGCTAAAAGACTACCAAAAAAATATTAAACTTGGCTTTCAGGACCCTAAACACTTTAACTAAGTGGAGTGGTGCCCATAAAAATCCATTGTTTGCTTGTATGCTTCACTAAACACCACTCCAATCCTAGTATTGGTGTTCTATTTTTTGGGTCTAGATTTGTATCCGGACTTGAAAAATCAATTCCTAAGACCACATGCCTCCTAACATCATAAAATTTCATACAGTGATTCCAAATTAAGTTAGGAACATCTGTTCCAAATTTCAGATCAATTAGATTTATATTTAATTTTTTAAAATTCGTGGACTATAGAGTGGTCACACCCTTTACTCATCCTGTTTTGCTACAGTCCGTAAATTTTTAGAATTTTTATGCTCATCCAACTTTTGTGAAATTTAGCTTTCTGGAATCCTTGTGAAATTTTACACATTATGAGAAATTACCTAAATTTTTAGAGGTCAGTGGTAATACTGAAAAGTCCAAAATACCCACGGGTATCATTTTTGGACTTTGACACCAGTACAAATAAAAATTTAAAACAATTATCAAACAAATTCCTAAAATATTACAAAAATAAATTCTGGAATTCTTGTTTGATTCTCTTCAAACTAGTGGTGTTGTTTGAATTGTTTGGACCACTACTTAATACAGAAAGACTAAAAACAACTCAGTGGTAGTTAAATTTCTATCCTAGGACCAATTGGATTAGGGTTTCTTTATTTAGAAACAAACAACAAAAGGAAACATATCTTCACCCATAGAACTTGATTTCCTCTTGTTTGTGGAATCTCAAACTTCTTTGAAAACTTAAAGAAAGAAAACCCTAAAAATACACTAAGTTAAATCCAATCCTAAAAGAAAGAAATACAATAATTGTGTGACAACTTGCTTTTCATTGGAGCCACTCTCCAATTCCTACACACACACACAAAAAGAAATTGAAATAATAGGGCAACAACCCAAACAATGCCCTGCACATTCGGCGTGCACACTAGTATCCTAGCCCTAACTAAAATTTATTGCAATTTGACCCCTAAGGTTTCATCAATTTAGGTTTGCTATATAGGACTTAAGTTTTCTCAAGTTAATACAAATTCTATCATCTATATCTGGTGTTCAGGCTTAGGGGCCGAGTCAAACGACCAGGCACGGGTTTGTACAAGCACCTGGGGATTTCTTGGGAAACGCTTGGGCCCAAACCTCCCGTTATGCAACTTGGCTAGATTTGTTGACAAAACGCATATTCACTATTGATTACTTATTTCCTAGGTAGACCAAGTCTTCAGTTAAATTCTAGGGAGTCACAATTAAGTTAGGTCTAGAATTTGATTGCTTGTGTGCACACTTCTCTCATCTCTATCCCTTCTCCTCCCCTCCCATTTCTTCCATTTTGCACGGGCGGCAGTCCAAAACTCCACACTTGGAACGACCACTTGATTTTACCTCCCCCAAAAGACTTTTCCTGCATTCTTCCTCTTCTTTGAAAATGGAAAATCAAAATTGGTCCTCTAACCTGCATGCTAATTTTTCTTTGCCCTATTTTTCCACCCAGGAGTTACTTAATCAGGCCCCTCCACCTAATCTCTACTCTATCATAGCTCAGCTACAAGTTAAGCAAGAACAGTTGCAGAAGGATTTAACAAACCTAGCCAACCAAGGGAGCCTTGCCACACCTACCCAAGCTCCACACATTCCACATCTCACCCCTTTTAACACCCGTAAGAGAGAAAATCTGCATAAATCTCGTGTTGAGTGTAATTATTATTCTGAGGCTTTCTATGGTTCAACAGGGAATTATGTTTATCCCAATCATCACCCCACCCAAAATGTCCCTACTTTCCAGGAGAAATTGAAAAATTCCTCTAATGGGGGGAATTATCCAGCTCACTCCTGGACCAATCCGATTCCACACCAACAACAGAACCTGCTTGGAGGGTATGGTTCAAATCAGACTTATCAATTTGGGCAATCTCAAGAAGACATTAATGCTCAGATGATGAAAGCCCTGCAGGAGTTACAAAGAAAAATAAAGGAAACAACCCGTCTTGTTAACAATCTCAATGATCAAATTGGGGATATTCCGACTCAAAGACCTATAGGACACTCACCATCCCAACCCACACCAAACTTTATTAATCACAGGAACCAACACCCAGGTGGCTACCAACATCAAAACCACATGGTTCAGCCTCCTATTAACCCAATATCACAGCACGAACCCAGTTTCTATCAACATCAGGCCCCCTACCTCCTCCCAGTGATCACCAAGCTGCGTATGCAGAGACTTTGAGGAGTGAGGAAACCACCATGGATTTAAGGCCTTCACATTCAAATGATGAAATTTATTCTCAACCAATGCAGATTGATCCCCCTAACCTCAATAAGGAAGAAGAAAAAGAAATCCCAAAAACACTTGATTCAAACCCTATTTCCCACTCTCAAAAACTCCAATCCAACAATCCTAAATCAGAGCCCTCTGACCACAATCCTTTAGACTTATTTGAGCAAGTCGAGAGGAATATTCCCCTCCTAGATTCTCCCCATGCCTCTAAAAAATTTACTGCAAAAGGGCATGATCAGAATCTTGAAAGGTTGGTCCTTTCAAAGAGAGCCAGCTCAGTTTTACAGAGCAAGCTGCCTTTCACAAAAAAGGACCAGGGCACATCACTCATCTCAGCTGTCATAACTGACACCATTTTTTTTCGTGCCCCTCTCGACTTAGGTACCTCTAGTAATCTCATCCCCCCTATCTTATTTGAGGAATTTCGATTCAATGATTTAGAACCTACTAAGGTTCAATGTCAATTGGAAGATCGATCTACCATTCAACCGCGGGGAGTTGTTGAGGATAGTATTATCAAGGTCTGGAATTGTCTATTTTTGGTAAATTTTCTGGTCCTTGACATAGAGGTACCCAAGGCTCTCATTAATGCCATCCTTGGAAGACCTTTTCTGATTATGGCAGCAGCTAATATCAATTCTCATTCCGAGAAAATGAATATAAGTTGCAGTAACCAGACCTTCTCATTAGATTTATCTCAAGCTTCCAAGAGGTCCATTGATCACAAAATTTTTGACACAAATAATAAAATGGAAGCAGTATTTGAGACGTCTATGTTGATCCAATCTCATTCATCTTTGAGCACTATTGATCTAGATTTTATTGATTCCTATTCTAAGGATAATTATGTGGTCCAAGACTTTCCAGATCAACTATGGTTTGACTTTCCCCCTTTTCATCTTCCTGATTTTTCACCAAAAGCATCCACAATAACTTCACCCACCCTACATCTCATTGACTCCATTCCCCATCCCTTTCCATTGGACCTATCACCCGACCCACCAGAGTCTGGCATTTTACAAGCACTTAAACCATGGATGGATCCAGGTCATTTTTCCATTTCTCTATTTTATTTTGATCCCTTTATCTCTACCACTCATCTTTTTAGGGATCTTGAGGAAGACACTTTTATTAAAGACATTCAAGTGTCCAACGTTTTACATGATTTTCCATCTTCCATGTATAACTTCACGCCCGGCTGAATGGCGTAAAAGATAGCACTGGATGGGAGGTAACCCATCATTTCTTCCTACTTTCCTTTTTTCTTCTTTTTCCAGGTTTTGACCATCCTAAACCCGACCGTTCTTCACTAAGGTGATCCCTTTTCCCTCCTAATGCATGAGGACATGGCATATCTTAAGCATCGGGGGGGGGTGTTTTTAAACTTTGACGATTGATTTATGATTTTCAAAACCTAAAAACATGCATTTTTCTTTAGTTATTTTATTTTCTTGCTTACATACCCAAAAAATAATAATAATAAAAAAAATGTTGAAAACTTTTTGGGGAAAAATTTTAAAATCGAGACTAAGGTCAAAAAATTCACTTTTGGTATAATGGGATTTAATATTTAACAAACTAGGGAAGAGGATGTGGATCTGATCATTAGAATATCAGGGTCTATTTTAGACTAGAGCAAATATCCTTCTCTAAAAATTCCACCTGAACTCATGATAGTTCAGGTGACTTGATCCTATTTTGTAATGTGGAAAGTATTTGGCTTAGTTTCTAATTCAAAAACTTGCATGTCTTGAGAAACTTCTTGTGTCAATTTTCACACACAAGCGAACACTTAAAAATAACTAAAAATTTGAAAAACTCCCATGTTTGGACTTAGTAAAAGTCTGAAACACATCATTGGTTTGAGTTCCCACCGCCAGGAAGGAGGAAAATGCCTCCTTTGAGGATGCGATGTCAACATATTATCACCTCGGCGCTGCTCCATATCTATATTTCATATCTTTAGACGGAGCATTAAAGCGCATTTTAGCAGCTCAGGTGTCTTGGATGGTGCTCTACCTATAGTGTCGGAGCATGAGCTTGAGTTTGCTTGGAGTGCCCCTTTACAACGCATTATGTTTTAGGGTTGTGAGCTCTCGGGTGGTGTCATGGATAGTGCTATCCCGAAGTACTGGTGCCAGAGCCCCCTCGAGGATTGGTAACGGGAATGATGATCCCTGCA
Source organism: Thalassia testudinum (assembly GCA_037157565.1). NCBI lineage: Eukaryota > Viridiplantae > Streptophyta > Magnoliopsida > Alismatales > Hydrocharitaceae > Thalassia > Thalassia testudinum. The sequence goes on along the minus strand of JAZHRO010000073.1, from coordinate 1,143,060 downwards.
CATATGTTGTAAGACTAAGCTAAAAATAAGCATGGGGGAGAAAAAAAAAGGGAGAATAAATAAATTAACACGCCCCTATAAATGTTGGCTTTTCACAAGCATAGACATAAGGTTTTAAAGGATTTTTGCAAGTTGCAAATTAGATTCATGAGCCAGAAAAATCCTTAAAACAAAAATTTCAAGTCATCTGAATTAACAAGGGGTTAATTTGTGAATTTTCTAGTGGATAAATTGATCCTGTTTTGTCTAATGGTTGGATCCAAAACAAATTCCAATATTTACATTTAACAAATCCCGTACCTCCTGTGTTTAGATCAACCAAGGTCTCTTTATCTTTTTCTCCTCAAATGTAGAAAAAAATTAGATTTCCCAAAAATTCCATTTTCCAAAAAAATTGAAGTTTTGCTAAGAGACTAGCAAAAGATAAGCATGGGAGTGTGATAAGCGCCAGTTTATCATCATTCTTATGCATTAAAACAGACCTAGCTCTTAGGATTTTACTCCGCAAATGGGTTTTTGGGCTGCATTTAGGAATAAATTAGGTTAGGCATGCATTACATTTTTTATTGTCTTTTTGATATGTTTTTGTGAGTGTTAGGGATGAATAGATATACAGATCCCTAAAACCCTAGCACTTAAGAAGGCAAATGGTGAAGGAGAAGCTCAGACTAGCTGGAACTCAGCTTGATCTAGCTCACCACAGCTGGAACCTAGCTCACTTGAACTAGGGTTAGCTCATCCCATCTCCATTCAGCTAATCTCAACTGAATGGCAGCTTAAGAGAGTTCATCTTAACTCACCCTAGCTCAAGTCAGCTCAGATCCAACTAAACCTAGTTGAGTCTAGCTCATTTTAGCTCCCACAAGTCCACAGGGAGCTCTAGCTAGCTCAGCTATGTTGGCTGGAGCTCACCCCAGCTTAGATCCAGCTACATCCAGCTCCACTCAACTCCAGTCAGCTGAAGAAGAACTCATCCCAGCTCAGGAAGCTTAAGTCCAGCTCCTGGGGACTCAGCTTAACTCAGCTTAGTTGAGCTAAGCTACCTTAGCTGCCTCAACCAGCTTGATTCTCCCCAGGAGCACCAGACCCAGCTCACCTCAGCTCATTATGGTAGAAGCCAGCTCACTTTAGCTTGGCTTAGCAGCTAGCAAAGAACTAGCTAGCTAAGCCAGCTAGAGTAGCTCCTTGCCAGCCTTTTCAGTAGCTACTAGCTCCAGTTCCAGCTCCAGACTTCTCCTCCTCAGCTCCTCTCTTCAAACCCTAGCTCCAATACCTCCTCCTCTACTCCATATCTAGCTAAGCTAGCTTAGCTTAGCTTAGCTTAGCTAGCAACTAGCTCCTTGGCCATCCACCACCTTCAACTCAACCCTAGGTAGCTCCACCAACTTAAGCCCTACCTAAGCTAGCTATCCTAATCATTTTGGCGCCACCTCTTCACCACCTTTCACCCCTCTACTAACCACCAAAAGACACCAAAAGTTGGCACCAAAACTAACCCTAACCACGTCCCTTTTGGCTTCAACTTTCTGCCCCATTATCCACCCTACACCTACCCACATAACCCATCCTAGCCATCCACATACCCCCCTTCTAGAACCCTAAGGTGGCGCCACCTAATGGCCTTCTAGAAGGCCCATTTTGGCGCCAATTCTAAAGGGCACCAAAGCCTTAACTACCCCCCTTAGCACCCCATAGGTGGCACCACTTATCCTTAGCCCTAGGATCCCCAACTACCCCCCATATCCTATCCTAGCCATCCATTCAAAGAGCCACCTATGCCCCCCTTCCTACACTATTTATACCCACCTAACTTCCCACATTTTCTTCATCCTCCATTAGTGCATTTTTCTACCTATACCCACCAACACCTACGGCCAAGAAGAAGGAGTAGAGAAGAAGATTAAAGGGGCACATCACCAGCCCCTTTGGTGCCTTCTCCCCACTCTCTGCAACTTGGGCCACGCCAAGGAGGAGGACTTTTCTACTTTATGGAGGATGGCCAGGCAAAGGAGGACCTACGGTGGATGTCCACCCTTGGAGAAAAGCTTAGGGCACGCCCCTTTAGGGCTTGCTTTGGAGGACATCACCTTGGAGGAGCATAGCAAGGAAGAAGTTGGAGGACTCTTTCCAAGCTTAGGAGCTACCAAGCTTGGAGCAAGAAGCGCTCTTCTTCACCATCAATCTAGAGGATTTGTGTTTTATTTTATTTATTGCAATTCTCTAGTAGTAGAAGCATTCATCTACTATGTTTTTCTATAAAACACTTTCTCATTAATCTAGTTGCCTTCTTTGCAATTTCTTTTAGTTGCATTTTGATAGCTGTGATTTTAGCACTCTTCACTCCCTCTCCCTAATTACTCTATGCCTCCACGTGCCTAGAGTGAACTTAGGAAGAGGAATTACTTCTCACTTAGGTGTTAGCTTAGTAATCGTAGTTGTTATTTACTTTTCGTGTTTTCTCTCGTTATTTCAAAACCCTAAAAAAAATGATATAGTTGAAAAGACCAAAAAGAAAGTTGAGATCTATTTTGTAAGCAAGAGAATTAATTTTGCAAACATATTGCCTCCTTGGACGACCCTAGATACCCCACTATCTTGGTTTATAAATTTAAGAGTTGATCGATTTTGCATGTTACGACTTATTTTACAAACCGCGTAAAATCTGTGTCCTAGAGAGTTGGGTGTGGGTTAACGTAGGAACTCCTTGAGTAGGCATAGGATTTATACTGGAATGTGCACCTAAGGAACTCCCATCCTTTACAAAGTTGTCCAATTTCTTGTCCAAACTCTCTACGTTCTTTCCCACGAGTTCCACCTTGTCTAATTGTTGTGCAATTAACTCTAAATCAATCGAGTTTGAATTATCCTTAACTTCATAAACTTCACTCCTTGGTTGATTTGATCTATTAAAGGCAGACATTGAGGCATTGTTGAGGGAATTTTCTCTCATATTCTCAAATAATTGAAAGGCTCCCTCAGCATCTCTGCTTAGGAAATTGTCCCCATATGCCGCATCAACAAAATTCTTCAAATTGTCACTTAACCCATAATGGAAAATATGGGCTAAGTGCCACTTCGAAATCCCATGATGAGGGCATTTGATGTGTCTGCATCTAAGTAGCCCAAAATGTCTATTTATGCATGTTCTTAGTGTCGTAGAAGCATCATGCATTGTATATTCCATAACATGCATCATCATGTATTTATGTCAAATTGTATAAATTGTATAGCAATTTGCTCTTTTTGGTGGTCAGGGATAGGATGATATTTAATCGGGGCCTTAGATTGAAGATCCAATCATACAGATCTGATTAGGGCAATGATTGGAGTTCAACGACTCCAAGATCGCCTCGATCGAACTTCCGTAGCATCAGATGCAGTTTGAGAAAGATCTGAGATCAAGAGGCCAAGTGGTGTAAATCTGCACTTGAGAGGACAAATCCAACCACATGGATGGGTTCGGATCGACGATTGCTGCCCAACAATGTGAAAATCAGTCCAATCCGACATCCATGGCACCATCTACAAGTCAGAGAAGATGAATGGCCAAGATTACGCCACGTGGCACCATCTCAGCCGCCCAAACCACCCATGGATCGCCACTGCACTTCCTCTCCTCAATTGGCCATCAGATCTAGGCCTTTAGATCTTGATCCAATGGCCATGAGAGTGCGCGCCTTGAATCAAAATGTGCCTCAAATGCATGCATAGCCCATTGGGCGAGCATGTGTTTACAAAGAGGAGGTCGTGGGGTCGAGCCCCCGTGTACCTCAAATTGAAGGCGCAAGCGTGGCATAGTCAATTTCACCCATTGGATGGTGATCGAATGGTAGTGGAGGAGATGACGTAGCACACCCAAATGCGAGGACCGCGCATGCACGATCGAACGTGATGCTGTGTGTGATGAGAGAGTTGGGCACAGATGCAATCTAGGTCGTCCGATCTTGCAATCGAGCGGTTGAGGTTTGTTGAATGTGGATGAGGCATTTTGAAGGCTGAAGGCGAGGAGGTGGGGGTGTGCGTGTGTCTTCAGCCACATTTGAGCTACAGTGACGGTCATAAATGTCACTAAAGACACTAAAATGAATGTTTTAAAGCTTGGAAATGTCTCTTTTGCCCTCAACTCTCACATCTATAAAAGAGCACCCCTACCACTCGAATTTTTCAGCCCTTCCTTCATCTCTCTCCCTCTCTAAAGCTCTAAAGAAGCTTGTCCCAAACTAGGGATGCTCCTCTAGAGTTAAAATCAAAATTTTGTCTCCTCACCTCATTCGTGGAGCTCCCGTGTTTGTCTTCTCACCCCTGTTCTGGAAGTAGATCTTGTGATGATGACGTCCTACCTCACCCTAGGTTCTCACTTCGTTCTCCGTCTCCGATCTCTACACTACATCTTCCAGGCATCACCCGTTCTGGCTCGTCCTTCAAGCAACCATCGAGGAGGATAATTTCTTACCTCCCTTCTCTTTACGGCTTTCTAGATTAGATTTACCACTTTCTAGTTGTAATATTTTCAACTTTCTAGTTGTAAAAACAATAGCTCTATTATAAAAAGTGTTTTATTCTCTCTCTCTCTCCTCTAGTTTTAATATCGTAAGTAAAGTAGATTCTTTGTGACTATCCCTCCTTAAAACTAAAATTACAAAAATAAAATAAAATTGCACATTATGAATCAACGTAGCCTCCCTATGTTCGACCCGGAATTCCTTTTGAGTTTCGATAAATTTATTTGTTAACGAATTTTCTCGCAAATTGCGCTTCAATGACGGGTTTTCCAAACTCAATCTTTTTATGATGATTTTTCACCACAACATTTTAGCATTGTTGTCGGGAGGCAATGAATCTCGATTTCATTTCCGCATTTCCATACACTTAAACCGTTTTCTAGCTCTCTTTTATTTCTTCTCTATTGCTTTGTAGGTACCTCGATAGAGAATCTTTAACCGGTAGAAAAGAGTAAAGTAAAGTTGAAGACAACTGTAAGCGCTCCCCATTCTTCCGCCCCTCTATAGAATTCATTTCATAACCCTAATTCAAACCCTAATTAACCTAGGTGTTCTCATAAACCCTAGGATTAGTTTTGATTGTTCGATTTCCACCTCCACCCATCTCACCCTCCATATATAAATAAAAAAAAAATCTAAAAAAAACATAGGGGTACACAACCTCTTCTAATTTTCATATTCAACCGGTCAATCGATCTTCGGAATCGATACACACACATCCAAACACATAATTTAGTAGAAATCAGATTAGGTAACCATTTGTGTGCCTAACTCAGTGGTGCATCAAGGCTAGTTGTTTAAGTTGTTTGGGCTGCACCACTTCATTTAAAAACAACTCATCAAGTAGCTTCCTTTTCGGGTTTACAATTTAGGTCAATACCAGGTACTCCACTTTATTCTTGATTTTAAAGGAAAACATCTTCACCCATGATTGAAGGATTTGGTTTGCCTCTGTTTGAACTCACATAATTCTAAACCCTAAAAGCTACTTAAGCAAGATTTGAACATTAAAATCCACTCATCCGAATAACCTTACTTGAAAACCCTGGTTGTGCATGCACTCACACGTGTCTAATCGATCATTAAGGGCACAACCCATTCTAAGGGCCCACCACATTCCATAAGCACTACAATCTTAAGCCTAATATAAAATCAAGTATACGTTGGCCTTAGGACTCAACTATCTGTTTCAGGATATTTTTTGAGCTTTGGTGCAAATTTATGACGTCTGCTTTCTCCAGAATGTGCTAAGTTGGGTGGCCAGACTGTCAAATGACTTAAGCAGGCAGGGGTTTGGAATAATTAGTGATCTTCAGGACATGCTCCCCTTATCTCACCATCCCAACTTAACCAGCTTCTGGATTAAGGACAACATGAAATTCATACTATAGTTTGAATCTATCTTGGAGCTTAGGTCCTTAGGCTACCCAACTTAAGGGCAAGCTTATTTTGTTGTACTGCAGGGTTCTTATCCCTAGTCCTTCTAACCTCTTCCTAGTTTATGCTTTGAAGAAGGTCATTAAATCCCCGATTGGAAGGAAGGACCATTAGTTCATTTTAGGAGGCGTAAGTTGGATTTTGGTCAAATTGATCCCATGGCCGACCAACAACCACCTATTCGTCAGAATCAACATGAGATGTTTCAAAGGCAACTAGAACAAATGCAGCAAATGTGGGAATAGTTTGAGAGAATGTAGGGCGCTCAGCCCTTGAAGGATTTTTAGGATCCTTCAAACTACGGGGAATGTTTCGGCGTCCAGATTCTAGCCGAAGAAATAGAAATCAAGCCCCAAGTGTTATGCCTATTAAACATTTCCATGGGTTGGCTCTGAAGACCTATTTCAACATTTGGAGGACTTGACCACTTTGGTCCAGACTACCAAAGCGCGAAACGTGGATGACGAGGAAATGATCATGAGGCTTTTCCCCCACTCTCTTAGGATAAGGCCACACATTGGTACCAGACAATTGGAAGGCTGATCACAACTTGGAATGGTCTTAAATTAACCTTCTTAAAGAAATTCTTTCCAGTCAGGCATACCAATGCGTTGAGACGGGCGATTACTACTTTCGCCCAGCGACCAGGGGAGCCGTTTCATGGTGCTTGGGAGCAATTCTAGGATCTATTACAGAAGTGTCCACACCATGAGGTGCCAAAATGGCAACTTGTGCAGATCTTTTACCACAGGTTGACTGAGCAACTCAGAAATCACATGGATGCTTCTTATAGAGGCAATTTCCTCAAAAAAGATGCAGATACTGCAAATGATTTCTTTGAGGAAATGTGTGAGAATTCCATCAATCATGCCTCCATGGATACTTTTAGCCGGTCCCAACAATCCAGATCGAATGTTAATGAGGTCCATGATTCTCATTCATTCGATATGGAATTGATTTGTAACAAACTAGATAAGGTGGACCTGGTTACCAAAAGAATGGAGTGGATGCTGGAAACTCTTTGAACAATTCTCGATCTACTCAATCATAGAATTCGAGATTCCATTCCTTGCAAGCTCCTTCTGGACGGGAGTTTGCGAATCAACTGGATGCGTCTCAACCTGTAAGCCAGCACTACTCGGAACCCCACAGGTTCCAAACTAGGGCCTTTGATCCCAATTTCTCTGATCCCTTCCTTTCTTTCTCCATATCCTCGCCCTATGAGGATGTCTATGCTGTACAGGAGAATGTTAGGTCCAACTTATATTCCAATGCTTATAATCTGGGTTGGAGGAACCACCCTAACTTCTCCTGGAAAAATTCGAGGCAGCAAACCCAATTCCGACCCAGCAACTATGCTCCACAAAGACCAATGGGTCATGATGATGTTTATACTCAGCTACCCCCAAATCAGGTCAATCAACCAGTTTGGAATGCCCATCAACCCATGGGGCAAGCTGATTTGAACTGTTAGATGGTAGAGATGCAAGTATCTATGCTCTAGCTCAAGCAACAAATGAAAACCTCGCTGGACAACTTGCAAATCGGGCTCATTGTTAATACTTGTCAGCCCGGATCTCTGCCATCTCAACCCGTACCCAACCCACGCAACATACAGAATCTAGGCAATCGAGCCCAAGAGTATGGAAATCAGAGGAACCCACACACACATGCTCTGGAGGTTGAGCAAGGTCCTTCCTCTTCTGCTTCATCAAATCTGGGGTTTTTGGCTAATCAAGCCCCTCCGATCTTTCCTAGCCCTCCCTAAGACCCAAACCCATATGCATTTGCCAACTCCGTTACTTTGAGGAGTGGAAGGCAAACCCAGGACCCACACCTACCCTACTCTAGTCAAGAAAACCCTGGTGAGCCTGAGGAAAGAAAGAACTTTGAAGAAGAAATCAAGGCTCAGGAACCTGATTCCGATGATCTGACTCATGTTCCTTTTCCTAAGGCCTTGATTAAACCCAAGAAGAAGAAGCCTGTTGATAGTGATGGGGAGCTCTTGAATATATTTAATTATGTTGAAATCAATATCTCGCTCCTCAATGCTATTAAACATGTACCGGCTTATGCTAAATTCTTAAAGGATTTATTCACCCAGAAGTGTAAGATGAGGGAATCTATTTCAAGGAAGGTGATACTTTTCAAGCAGGTTAGTTCTGTTATCCTACATCACCTTCCTTCAAAAAAGAGAGATCCAGTTGCCCCTTTGATTTCCTGTGTTATTAAAGATTACACTTTTGACTAGACACTCTTAGATCTAGGTGCATCCATTAACCTAATTCCAACTTCTCTTTACAAGAAGTTCAGATTAGGTGAACTTTGGCCGACCTCAGCAATGCTACAGTTAGCGAACCGTTTGGTCACAAATCCGAGAGGTGTTATTAAGGATGTTATTGTCAAGATTAAGGACTTCTATTATCCTGTAGATTTTCTTCTCCTTGACATGGATGTACCTATGAATTTAAGGAACACGCCCATCATTTTGGGGCATCCGTTCCTTGCTACCGCTAAGGCCAATATCAATTGTGAGAGCAGTAGCATGGAAATCACCTTTGGGGATCGAATACTGAAACTGGATATTTTCAAGGCGATTAATAAATTTAAGGATTGTGGATTTATAGAGGAACTCGAGGAAGATCATTTGAATATTGAGACCTATATGGCTGTATGTGCTATTGAGAGTTCCTCTTTCATCGATGAACCTAACCCACAACCCTCCATGGCAATCCCGCCACATTCTGAAGAGATTGCTGATTTTGTTCACTTTCAACCTATTCCTCTCGATCATCCTGATGAATCTTCATTAGCATCCTCTTTACCTTCCATCTTAAACCCACCCCAACTCGAAGTGAAACCATTTCCTAAGAGTTTGAAATATCAATTTTTAGGACCTAAGAAGATGCTCCCTGTGATTATCAGTTCTAGATTGACTAAGGAGTAAGAGATAAAACTAATCAAGGTCTTAAAAGAACATAAAGAGGCAAGTGGTTGGACCATCCATGACCTTAGGGGGATTGAGCCATCTTACTGTAATAACAAAATTTTCATGGAAGATGGATCCCGCCCTTCTCGCTAGATGCAGAGGAGATTGAACCCTAATATACGAGAAGTGGTCAAGAAAGAAATCATTAAGTGGCTTGATGTAGCAATCATCTATCCGATCTCGGATAGTCCACGGGTAAGTCCCATGCAAATGTTCCCAAGAAAGTTGGGATTAACGTTGTGACTAATGAGAAAGGAGAATTGTCACAACTTGTTCAGTTCCTCCTGGAGAGCTTGTATCGATTACAGGAAGCTGAACATAGCCACCAAAAAAGATCATTTCCCTTTGCCCTTCATCGAACAGATCCTTGAAAGATTAGCCGAGAAAAAGTACTTTTGTTTCTTGGAAGGTTACTCAGGATATAATCAAGTTCCTATACATCCCGAGGATAAAAAAAAGATGACTTTCACCTGTCCCTATAGAATCTTTTCTTTCCATAGAATGCCATTCAGGCTTTGCAATGCACCTACGACTTTTCAAAGGTGCATGCTAGCCATTTTTTTTGACATGGAGAATTTATGGAAGTTTTCATGGACAATTTCTCCATTTTCGGAGATTCATTTGAATCTTTCCTGGCTAATCTCGAATTAATCCTTAAAAGATGCATCAAGACAAGATTGGTCCTTAACTGGGAAAAGAGTCATTTCATGACACAAGAAGGTATTGTCTTGGGTCATGTAATCTTTGAATGGGGAATTGAGATTGACAAAGCTAAGGTCGATGCTATTTCCAATCTTCCTTCTCCCACATCTGGTAAACAAATCTGCCCATTTCTCGGTCATGTGGGATTTTATAGAAGGTTCATCAAGGATTTCTCTAAGGTTGCTCGACCTTTGAGCAACCTTCTTGCCAAAGATACGCTGGCTGATTTTAACGAATCATGCTATAAGGCATTTGATTTTCTTAAAACAGCAGTCACTTGTGCTCCGGTGTTGCAACCACCAGTCTGGACTGCCCCATTTGAGATCATGACTGAAGCTTCTAATTAGACGGTCGGAGCTATTTTGGGTTAAAAGATCATCAGAAAGACCTTTGTCATCTACTATGCAAGCAAAACTCTGGACGAGGCCCAGAGGAACGACATTGTTTCTGAGAAGGAATTGCTAGCTGTAGTATTTGCTTTAGAAAAATTCAAGGCTTATCTCTTGGGGTCTCACATCATAATTTTTACTGACCACTCAGCCTTGAAACATCTCTTGGCCAAAAAGGATGCCAAACCCCCGGCTCATTCGATGGATTCTATTGCTTCAAGAATTCGATCTTGAAATCAAAGATAAATCTGGGGCACAAAATGTGGTGGCGGATCATCTTTTGAGACTTCTAAGTGATTCTTGTCATCCGGATATTCTGATTACTGGTACTTTTCCGGATGAGACTATTTTGGCACTGTCAGGTGTCCAAACCCTTAGTTTGCAGACATAGTAAATTATTTGGCTGTGGGTCAGATCCCCTGTTTGTCGCCGCTAAACGCATTAGAAAGATACGATATTATCGTTGTAGTGCGAATCATGATGGAACAAATGAATTTATAAAAATCAAGAGTACCAGATCATTCGTAGGGAGGCAATCACAATTTATACGAAAGCTCTTCAGAAAACTAGTTCTAACAGATATTTATATATGTATATATGTATAAACATTAGATATATAATCAGAATTGTATTGCATTCAGAAACACCTTTTCAAATTAGACATAGATATGATAAATAGAGAGAGAGAGAGAAAAGGTAGATAGATGATGCTACCGCTTATGGGATGCTTGTAAGAAGTGCGATAACACTTAAGATCCAGAGTGCCGAGATGAATTGCAGAGAGGAGCTGCAGAGGAAGAGAGAGGCTGGAAGAGAGATGGTGGGAGTCTGTTCTTCAACTGGAGGGCCCTGGGCCTTCTTTTATAGCTTTGATGAGGGGAAAAGAGTGTATTTTGGCCCTTAAAATCGTGCAACAACTTTAGGCTAATCTGATTCATCGATCAGGAGATCAACGGCTTTGATTTGGCCTCAAAACACCCTTAAACACACCTTCATCGTGTGGATTGGCTCTCTGATCGACACATTGCAGCTTTGCACGACTTGTATCGTGATTGACGCTGCAGCTTCTTCCTCGCACGTGCCCAATGCCCGCTCCACTCAATTCTCTCTCCTCGCTCACCTTCGCTATTCATACTTCGCATGTCATAACCTCAGGCATCTAATCTTACGAACAGATAGCCTAAACTCTTGCCCACAATGCCTTCTCAAAGCCTGCGTGTGATCACATGTTAAAGCTGGGCGTTCATTCACGTGTTTACCGCAGACGTCTCTGGTCGTGACACGTGGTCGCATCCACACCCTCCACTCAAGATCTGACGGCCAATCGGGCGTGCCTCCACTGACTTCCCAAATTTTGGCGTTGAGTACGCTTTGAATGCGTAGCTCGTGCTTGCAAACCAACTCTCTCACCGTTGGGCTAAGGGCGTGGATTGGCAAGTTTCCTCTTCGGTGCTCAGCTGCTCTCGACTGTTGGATGGAAATCCAATAGCTGAGATTAGCCTTCCTTTCGATGAGGCTCAGTGGAGTGAGGCGACGTGGAACACTCATGGCTGTTGGATGGCAATCCAACGACCCACAACGTACGATGAAGACACCTTCAGACGCTAGGTGACGTGCATTAGTGCACGTGTGTTTGGAAGTGTCGTTACAGTTTGCACTTGCACACCGGTTTTAAAGTAAAGAAACGGATGTGAGTCCGAGTGTCGATCTCAGGGAGGCATGAAAATTGGATTTTTCTTGTCACTTTTTGTCACGAAAATCGTGGGATTTTGCTTGCGAAAAGGCACAGGTGAAAAGTGAAAGAGAGAGAGAGAGATTAGGGTTAGAGTCATTTCATTTGTAACTTGCAATTTAGATAGAAAATAGAGCAAGTAACTGAATGGAAAACAACTTTATTAATCATGCAACTTTGGTTCATGAATTACAACATTAGATACATGCTTAAACATAAATAGAGTAAAGCTTAAAAGAAGGGAAGAAAGAGAGAGAGAGGGAGGGCGGCGAGGCAGCCACAGTGGTGGAGAAGGCTCCATCGGTGGCTCGTCGTCTCTGGCTATTACAAAAGGGCCTAAAGGTAGCTAAGAGAGGGGTAGAGTAGTTGCAAGTGGAGTGAATGCCTTGAATGGGTGGTTAGAAGGGGTTTAAATAGGGAGAAGGGCTTTCCAAATGAAGAAGGGGTTTTAGCGACGTCCGAGACGTCGCTAAAACCCTTCCTAAAACGTCGGTGAAGCCCCCAGCCTATCAGTCGCTCGCCCGCAGCCGTTCTTCTTCACGCTTGATCTGTGGGTGTGGCATGAGAGCCGTCCGATCGAAGATCGGACGGCTGAGGTCTTCGCACGGGCGTGCTCAGATTGCACCTTGAGTGCGTGTGCACTGATCGCCGCCTGAGGACGCGCCTCGTGGCGCTATCTCGGCCGTCCGCTGCTGATCGAGCGGTCGAATTTCGCTCGCACGCGAAGTCATCTTCGAATTTCAGCATCGCATGGCTTGAACCCATGTCGTGTGGGTGCAGGCGTGCTCTTCAATCGCTATGCTATGCCCACTGCTTTGTCGTGGCGACCGCGTGTGTGCGCACGGTTCTCAGCCGTTTGATCGGAGATCGACGACTGAGATCTGCTCTCCAGAGGAGGGAGGAAGCGGGCGCATGGTGAGCGGGTGCCACGTGGTGCATCGTGGGCCGTTGATCATCAGATCAACGGTCAGAACTTCTTGGGCCCATTATGGGAGCTCCGGATGTCGAATTTGATCGATTTTGAGTTCGTTGGACTCCGTTCGTCATTTTGAATCCATCCGTGTGGTCCGATTTCTCATCTGAGGCTTTCTTTGACAAGTGCTCATACAAATGGCCATTAATACTATTTTATAAGCAATCTTGACATATGATGCATGCAATGCTCCCATTCTACTTATGTTGTGTTATTTGTGGCTTTTATTCTTAAGATGGGCCCAATTTAACAGAATTATCACCCCCAGATGTGCTGTTATCATTGGGTTGTGGTGAGGGGCGGCTGTGATGGTGCCATCATGGCCGTCCAGCTTCTTTATAATTGGTGCTACAAAGCTCCGATCGGGTTGATTTTTGTGCCATTGGACTGCAATCATTGATTCGAATCCATTTGTGTAGTCGAATCTTTCATTTGAGGCTTGGATATTTGTTATCTTGCTCCCTAGCCTCCATTCTTCTATGGAACCGTCATCATCTTGATCAGATCTGTACGGTTTGATTTGTCATCTACGGCTTTGAATCATTTGCAATTTATTTCATCTCTTTTAGGTCATAAAATGATAATATTATCTATGTAGCTGACAAACTAACTATTATGTGAATTACGAAGCTTATGAATGCATTGTTCCTGAGTTATGCTAGATTCTAACTTAATTTAGTTGATTTAGGTTGCATGATTACTGTGTAATCACACGCCCATACCTAAATCTTGCTAGTCCCTAGCAAATGCATGACTAAGTGCAAAGTGGTTCTATATGTCAGATTTCTATCAAGAGTTTGACTAGAGATTTATTTCTTTTATTTTCATCCAAAACTTTAGAAATCCAGATAATCATGAAAGTGTTTTGTTGTAGCCTATGCAACATATCCAAGTGAAAAAGCCAATCCACATCTAAAGCTCATACTTGATCCTTAGAAAAAATCTATTGGGATAGGCAGACTTCTCCCCTCAAGGTTATAAGATAATTTGTAAATTCATCCCTGGTTTTTGGCTTAGGTAGAAGATAACTGTGTCAAGTAGATTTGTATTTGGTGGCTCACACTCATCTGGTGCTGCATATAGACTAGTACTTTAGAACATAGATTTCCAGACTATTAAATAATTCAACTCAAAGAGAGGCAGAGAAACTATGCTCTCTTTAGTTCCTTTGTACTTATTATCTCTCTTTGTTTTTCTTTCTTTTCCTTTTTCTTCTTTCTTCTCTTTTCTTTTCTTTCCTTTAGAGCTCACAACCTCACCAGATTTTTCAGTATATTTGGTGGTCTCTTCTGGCATTAACACTTTGATTAGGTTCTGATAACCCTATGACTAAGTCAGAATTCCTCAGCCTGTATTCAAGCGGTCAGAAATATAGAAAAGTAGGTCAACGCTGTATTTGGTGGATCGTGAGGGTGGTAGGTGTTGCTGCCTCATTACACTTGAAATAAATTCTAACTCATAAACTTAGTTTCTTTTTTTCTAGTTTTTCTTTTTTTCTACATTTATTTTCTATGTATATATATATTTCTTTTCTTTTCTTTTTCCTCTCATTTTTTCTATATATATATATTTCTTTTTCTTTTTTTCTTCCGCATCAAAATATCTACTAACACAACGCAGTATAGCATATGAACTTTTATTTATGAGGCATTATTCATGATTAGGGGTGTTCAAAAGGATCAGGTGGCTTATTTGGTGTTCAAGAGGATATCATGATAGGCATTATTCCCTTCCCTTCGTATCCACCGAGAAGGGAATGGATAGGACAGTATATTTCTAACCTTGACATTAATACCCTCCTTCAGTTGAGGATTCCGTAAAGGATGGTCATAACCATTCACCTTAGTCCTAGTTTTATCAGAACTTGCTCTCTTTGTATTTTGCCTTATTTGGTGGCTCTCAAAATATTCGCACTAAGAATTTGTACGCAGAAATAGAGAGTGAAAAATATGCCTAACTCTGAGTATCATTATCTAATTATCCATAATTTTAAGATTCCTTATACTAGCCTTAGGGCACCAGCAAACTTTCTACTTTCACCTCAAGCTTGTTTGGTGGATCTGCTAGAACCTGACTCCCTAATTACTGTCCAAGGGCTCAGGAGAAGAAGCATTGCTTCTTCTCGACAAACTAAAGATATTTATCAGTCTTCACAGAGGATCCATTACAAATTCTACGTATAAGTGTGAAATTGTATTGGATTCTAAACTCAGGAATCAACTTAAGAATAAATACCTAATAAAACCTTAATAAAAATTCTTTATGCCTAAATTTAATTTTTTTTTTCTCTGACCTAAAAATAAGACATGCAATGTCCACCCCCCATGCCTATTCATTACAATGTCCTCATTGAAATGTATGCAGGAAAATCAAAATATAATAAGCAAGAGGAAGGGATATCACTAGACTATGTTTGTTGATGCAGGTCAGCATTGATGTAGAAGATGCAAAACTACCTGTAAAGAATACTGGGTTACCTCCCAGCTAGGGCTAAGTTTAACGTCATTTTCCTGTCCTAAACCCAAAGATGTGTAATTCAATATTGTGGGTCAAGAGAAGGGGTAATAATTATTGCAGAGAGATTCAAGATCAGTATAAAGGTATGATCATTTGGTCAAAGAATTAGTAATCCACAAATGCAGACTAGCTGATGATGTAATCCTACTCCAAAGAGTCTTTCTGATTTGAAATATGGAATAGGGTCAGGTAGACGAGGTTCAAGATGCAGAGCCTGTTCGTTGATCCAGTTCCATAAATCAAGAAGAGGTGTTAGAGGGTTTGGATTGAGATCATGATTGAGATTTAAGTCTGGTTCTTAAACAAAGTCATAAGGGTCTTCATAATGGTAGTTGATATCAAAAATCATGAGTTCTCTAGGCTCTGGGTCATATGAGGGCAAAGGTAGAGTTGTGATGAATTCGTCAAAATCTTCATCGGATATTACCTCTTCCCCATCCGAAGTCATTTCTCCCTCAGATTCAAGCCATCCATTTGAACCAGTTGTCTTATAAATTCTTCCCCAGTCCATTATGTGTTGAACTTCTTCTTCTGGGGTTATTTCCTGGTTCATGTCCTTAGATTATCCCCATTCAAAATTCAATAGTTCTTGGATTTCGGGGTGAGTGTATTGAGGATTCTTCACATTATCATCTAACACGTCATAAGTTACTCCCAAGAGTTTCTCAATCTCATTAATTCCTTTTTAGTTTGAGTTTCTATGGGAGGTGGTAGGTCAGAATCATCCTCTAGTACATCCCCTTCTTGCCTTTCATGCTGATCTTGAGCTTTGGCAGGATTCAGATTATCTTTAGTGTGAATTGCCAAAACTTGTTCAATTGTTCCTACAACCTCGATGGAACCACAATTCACCTTATTCTTTTGGGAAGTTTTAAAGATATTGAGTTGACAATTTTTCCTTCCAGAGGTGATGTGCATAATCCCCATCTCACAGTTGATTACAGCCTTGGTCGTGGCCAAGAATGGTCTCCCTAAGATTATCAGGGTGTGGTTCAAGTTTTCTGATGCCTCCATATCTAGCACAAGGAAGTCCACAGGCTACTCAAAATCCCTCACTTTTATAATCACATTCTGTACAAGGCCCTTTAGAATTTTGGTTGACCTATCAACAAGTTGAAGGGTAACATCAGTGTGTTGTGAGGGGCCTAAATTCAACTCTTCATATAATTCTATGGGGATTAAGTTGATGGAGGCACCAAGGTCTAGTGAGGCTTGATCCAGGATAAAACCATCTATTTCACATAAAATTAAGGGGTCCCTGGATCTTTCTTTTTAGGAGGGAGCTTATTTAGGATGATGGCATTAGCTTGTTCAAAAATCATGACCTTTTTGATGATTTGGTTTGGCATTTCGGTGTGCATATTTCTTTCAAAAATTTCGCACAAGTTGGGATGTTCTCAATGGCCTCAAGGAGTGGTATATTCACCTAGACTTGCTTTAGAATCTCAAACCATTCTGTAGATTCGTTGGTTTTCTTTTCCATGGGTTTGATCAAGGCTTTAGGAAAAGCTGCTTGAGAAAAATCATGAGTATTCAAATCCTGAGTCTTGTTTTCTAGATTAGCTTAGTCTCCCAGGTCAGATTCAGACTCCTCAAGATCTTGGTAAGATTTTGGTGTAGAAGGATAAGGATCTTTGATTTGTTTCCCACTTCTCAAAGTGACAACGCGGGCATGTGCATTACGGTTAGAAGGATAAGGTGGGTTTTGCAAAATGGGTTGAGCCTGGGTTGGGTTAGGGTTAACAAAACTAGCTGGGTGCTTGGGAGCTGGTTGAATTATGTGTGCTTGTTGTTCCTGTGTGTTGTGCTGGTTAACCTTATTGAAGTTCCTTGGGTTTGGGACGGGTTGGGATGGCAACATCTCGTGTTGTCTAGCATCAACTAGCTGCTCTAATCGCCCTATAAAATTTGTCCTCAATTGATTCATTTCTTCTTTATGTCTTAGATTCATTTCTCTCATTTCTTTGAGCACTAGACTCAAATCAGAGGGCTGGTTTTCCTGAGTAGGTTGTGGCTAATATGTGCATGGTTGTGTATACCTACTAGGTTGCCCATTAGTGTTTGGCTTAGTCAAGTTTGGACCTTGGGCGGGTTTCTGACTTGACCAAGCAAAATTAGGATGGTTGCACCATCCAGGGTTGTAAGTGTTTGAATAAGGCTCATTTCTTTTCTTTTTTTTCTTTGAAACTGCGAGGAAAGTTATCATGGTACGATAGCAATCCAGAGGGCATTTTATTTCATACTAAACAAAAAAAAATGGAGAACTACACATTGGATCCCCATCTATATATGAGGGACCAACACTCATTTACAATTTAGTCACAATAGACTGGTCTCTCTTGAAATAACTTCTCATTTCTCGCCCTCCAAACACACCACAAGGTGACGGCCATACACATATATGGTCTTCCAGGTGTTGCAAACCTCTGCCATAGAGACTCCCATGTAGGTAGAGGTTCCTGGCATATTTTTTTGCATATCGTGTCGGTGACCAGACATGAGGAAAAAATGTGGGACAAATTGTCAGTGTGTAACCCACATAGATAGCAATCATTTAATGTTGTCCCCATTCTTTTGTGTCTAAAATCTCCCGTGATCAGGCCTTCCCTCATGCATAACCATAAGAAAATTTGCACTTTCAATGGGATCTTCAATAGCCATATTTTCTTATCAACTGGGTCACTTTCCATATTTCTGTTTGATCTAATGATTTTTTCATATGCCTGCTGGGTTGTGTATCTCCCATTCCAGCCGTATGTATCATCCACGCCTTATCTTGGACAGAGTTGCTGCATTTTAGATGTCAGAGTTTGCCTTTCCTCCCACTGCCGAGTACCCATTCTACTAATTTCAGGCCCTTCAAACCTCTAGCAGCCATCGGAATCAGACCATAAGCTACTAACAGGGACGCCTTTGTCTGTGGCAGCTGCATATGCTCTTGGGTAGGACTCTTTTAGAATGCCCAACAGTGACCAATGTTCATTCCATAGACTGAAATCATGGCCATCTCCAATCTTGGGATGCATCAACTGCTAGTTACTTTTAATTGCTAGGATGACCGATCTCCAAAAAGGGGATGGTTTGGTTGGATATAACCTCTTCAGAGAACTGTTTGAGCCACCATAAGAGTTTTTGATAAGTTCTGTCCATAGTTCTTCCTTGCCCTCAAAAATCTTGATCGGCCGTTTGATCAGAAGAGCCTCATTAAATTCTTTAAGAGCCTTGATCCCCAGCCCACCTACTTCCTTTGGCCGGCAGATTTGGTCCCATTTCCTAGGCTACATGAACCTCCCCTCATGTCTAGCCCCTTTCCAAAAGAATTTCTTGCACATTACATCTACACGTTTCCAAATAGATTTTGGGGCTTTGAAAATACTGAAGTAGAATACCGAGATAGAGGTAATCACTGAATTTAAGAGGATCAGTCTCCCACCTTTTGACAACAATTTACTACTCCATCCTTCCAACTTGACAGAGATCTTGTCAAAAAGAACATTCCAATCATTCTTCTTCAGTTTTGAGGATCTCAGTGGTAGCCCCAGGTATTTAAGTGGCAGCTTAGAGTGAGGCGTTCCCAGCGTAGCTGATAGTGTGTCCTGTTCCTGATCATTCAGGCCAAAGTATATCAAGGTAGACTTTTCCCTATTTAATTTCAGACCTGAAATGTCCCCGAAAATCCTCACCATGTGTCCTAAAGCATGGGCAGTAGGAGTTGATCCCTCCACAAAGAAAACCATGTCGTCTGCACACTGTAAAATAGGGGCCATAGTTCTCCTTTTGGGAAGTGAATATCCTCTTATAACACCAACCTCTGTCAATTTACATGCATATCTTGCAAGCCTGTCAACTGCAAGATTAAAAATCAAGGGGGCTAATGGACATCCTTGTCTAACCCCACATTGGGGTTGAATCCAAGTACCGCATGGTTTCCCATTGATCAGCGGGGAGAAGGAAGCAGTTGTGATACATCGCTTCATCTACTAGATCCAGATGGGAGGGAAACCTCTTCTTTTGAAAACTTCCCAAATGTACGGCCATGAGACTGAATCATAGGCCTTTTGGAAATCCACTTTCCACATAAATGCTTTGCATTTCCTTCTATGCCACCCACATAGCATTTCTTAGGCCATAATGAACGATTCTTGGAGGGATCTATTGGGTAGAAAGGCAAATTGTACAGGATGGATCAAGCTTTGTAGAGTTGTTCTCAATCTGTTAGCCAGTATCTTACTCACCACTAAGTAAATGGAATTCGATAAAGAAATCGGCATAAAATCTAAAAATTTCTCGACCCCCTGTGTCTTTGGCAACGAAAAGAGAACAGATTTGTTGATCTTGTAGAAACCTACATTGCCCCTCTCAAACTCTTTTATGACATCCATCACCTCCTTGCCAATCACACTCCACATTTCTTTATAAAAGAAAACTTGGATGCCATCTAGTCCGGGGGAGCCCTCAATGTTTAGATCTTTAATGGCATCTATAGTTTCCTTTTAAGTGATAGTAGCCATCAGTTTAGAAGCCTGGTCATCTGTAACTCTAGGCACATCACTCGCAGCCATCCTCCAGCCACCTCTCTTTGCTGCCCTTGAATAAGGCTCATTTCTAGTGTAACCTTGGAGTGCATTTACATCCTCAAGATAACTAGGCATCGGGATGTCTAGTTCAGAATTCAAGGGCATCAAGGTCCCTCCTTGGTACCCAGAAAGAGATGGGTCCAAGCATAGTTCGCTCATAGGTGGAGCCATGGTTAGGTCATTGATGTTGTGCACTAATTTCTAACCTAGGGGTTTGGGGAGTTGGTTGTGGGTTAACATAGGCTCTCCTTGGGTAGGCATAGGATTTACTCTAGATTGTGTACCTAAGGAACTTCTACATTTCAGAAGATTATCCAGTTTCTTATCCAAACTTTCCACATTCTTTCCCATGAGTTCCACCTTGTCTAATCATTGTGTAATTAATTCTAAATCAACCAAGTGTAAATTATTGTTAACTTCATAAACTTCGCTTTTTAGTTGATTAGCTCTGTTAAAGGTGGACATTGAGGCATTATTGAGGGAATTTTCTCTCATATTTTCAAATAATTGAAAGGCTCCCTCAGCATCTCTACTTAGGAAATTGCCCCCACATGTCGCATCAACAAAATTCTTTAGATTATCACTCAACCCATAATAGAAAATATGGGCCAAGTGCCACTTTAGAATCCCATGATGAGGGCATTCCTAGTTAAATCGTTAAACCTCTCCCAAGCCTCATGTAGTTGTTCCCCAGGGTTCTACTTAATGGTTGTAATGGCACATCTAAGGGCGTTGGTTTTTCCTACGGGAAAGAATTTCTTCAAGAATGTGCTTCTCAGATCTTCCCAAGATAGGATTGGTCTACCAATAGTCAACCAATGAGAAACTCTATCTTTTAAGGAGAATGGAAACATTTTCATCATCAAGGTACCCTCATTCATGTTCCTAGGGCCAAAGGTTCTTCCTATGTGTAGAAGTTCTTCAAGGTGGTGGAAGGGGTCATCAGAATCATGACCACAGATATGAGGAATCAGATTGATGATCTGTGGTTTGAGTTCAAAATCATCCCCATCTTGAAGTACCCTAATAGATAGTTCAGGTTGGCCATTAGGAGGGTTGTAAAAGTCATGGAGAGGCTGGTCAACTCTCCTTGTTTGGAATCGGGTGATGGCTTGCACGATGACCTGCATCTTCCTGTCATGGTGCCGACCCTACTTAGTGATCTGCCTTTGTAAGAGGGTCATTGGATCTAGATTTTATTCTTCCTCTTCGATCTCATCTTCCTCGTGGTGACTAGCCATTGTAGAGGGTTCAGATTCAGATTTTGGATAAATAGGTCTTCTCCTAGGATTCCTTTCTAATGGTGGTAGCAAATCATGATTTTGAGATCTTCTACCTTGCATGCATTAGAAGAATGTCTATAGACAAGAGGGAGAAGACAGATGTGAGAATACCTCACCCTTTCAATGCAAGCAATCAAATTGGTCCTTAGAGTGTTATCCATAGATAGACCTGATCTTAGCTCCCCAAAACACGACTGGGTTAAATCAACCCTTGAATTAACTGGTTGGCCAGAAGGGTGGGACCCCTAGGACACCCCGTACGGCGGGAAATCACTAAGGGTTAACGCGGTTACTGCACCGACATTTCTTGTCACTAGTGGGTCCAAGTAGACAAGGCCTTGACCTTAGCGCAATCTAATTTCAAGTCCCCAAGACTATTGGTCTTGCCTAGGGCATGTCTACTCAATTTTAAGCTTAGGTTTGATGTGCTTTTGGAATATGATGGGAGTTTAGGGGTGTTTTCCCTTAAAATTGATTTCAGATGTGTGAAGTGCACAGGGAAAGGGTTCACAAGCAATTTTTTTTATGATGAAGTGAATTTTAAGATTCAAATGCCTGTGTTAATGCATTTTAGGTTTCACTTGAGTGAATATCTATAATTAAGGTTCTGATGAGGCACACAAGAGTTTTGCGAATCCTAATTGTTCGATAGATTTCCTTTAAGTATGGAAATGCAGGTGTGTTCTACCCTTAATGTGAAACCCTAAGAACAGATAGTTGCTAGATGTTCTTTTAAGTCCAAAAATTAGATTAGTGGTGCGACTTGACAAAGGTGGAAATCGAGGGTTTGAAAATATGACTGTTGTTCTTTGTAGTATAGTCGCGAAATCTACTCATCAAAAATAATTTCTAAAATAATGAGACTTGGAGTCCCGATCATTCATCTCTGGAAGGCATTATGGAATTGCAAAATGAATTCGATCTCTTTTCCTCTCTACTTTCTTAAAATCGCACACTAGTTTCTAATCTTTGGATCAATGTTTTGCCACTTACATTATTAACCCTGATTACATGTGCATGTGTTAAGTAGATGACAAACGTGAAAGTGTGATTTTCAGTACACACGATCCTAGTTACGTGGTGCTATTTACGGAAAACGTGTTAATAGTTAGATCCTCAACATCCTCAGGTACCGACATGCCAGTTGCAACAGATAGCAATTAAAAGCATGAAACTTTAATCACACAAAAATATTGCAACAAGGCTCATGGTGATTTTCACACATAGATATTTACATATATAAAAATATTTTCATTGATTGCATCAAGGTTACAGAGCAGAACTAGTGGAAGGCTTGTAGAGGAATGCTTGAAAACATGAAACTAGCTAGCAGAAAATGACTGCATACATGAATCTATGGGGGTATTATGCATGCATCATTGGGGGAGAAATATGGAGCTACATCACTAAGCAGTAATAAAGTAGTAAATCTATGAAGAACTACTATCTACTTAGCTAGCAGAAATAAGGGCATTCCGAGGTGGGCTTCGATGGCCTTTGAGTGGATGAGAAGAGTAAGAGGGGTAGTCAATGGTGGGTAGGCCGGTCCTTTGAGTTGTGGAGGAAGAGTGATCTAGCCTTGGCATGGAGGTGGTGGAACCATGGTGGGAGCTCGTGGAGTGGAGGTGGAATGAGGGTGAAGATATGCTAAAACTAGATGGAAGGCTAGATGGGTGAAAATGGCCACCTAAGGGTCCTTTAAGTAGACCCAACGGAGCCTTTCTAGAGAAGTGTGGAACTCTCTAGAGAGAGCTCCAAATGTGGCCATCCAAGGGCCTTGGAGGTGGTTTTTAGATCCATAATTTGTGGATCTAAAAATTGAATGGCTCTTGGTTGCTAATTTTAGCAACCAAGAGTGGCGTCACCTTGAAGAGAGTTCTAGAGAACTCTAGGTGGGTGTGTGTGCATGAATGGGTGTGTGTGTGTGTGTATGTGGTCGTGCCCTAGGTGGATAAGTGAGCTAGGCTAGGTCCTAATAGGTTTAGGTTAGGGTATGTCTCAAATTAAGGTTGGAAACCCTAATTTGCTAAGGAGAAAATGCTATTAAACTTAACACAAGTTTAATTGAATGAGTGTGAACCTAATTGAGAGTGAAATAACTCAATTAGGTTAGGCTTAGGTCAATTGGACTCTCACTGAGTTCAATTGGACTTGTGTGGGTTGAGATATGAGCTCAATTGGACTCTATGAGTCTAATTGACTAGGCAATTGTAATTGACTATGATCCATGTCAATTGGACTTAGTGAGAACCTAATTAGGTTCTTAGGAAGGTCTAGAGGTGGTGTACTAGGGTTAGGGTACCTTAATTTAGGTTCCCAAGGGGTCGGAATTGAGTTTAGGGACCTAAGAACTCAAGAGCTAAGCTTGAATTCCAAAACAGAAACTGGAGAGCAGTTCTAGATGTCCAATAAAGGTATCAAATGACTTATACTCAAAAATCAGAAGTCCAGACTTGTTGTTTGGATGTCCAATCAGAGTCAGGAGGGATTCAGGGTTCTGTCTTAGGTATTCTACAAAAATTGGATGTCTAACCAACTTTCTAGACATCCAATAACATTGCAGACTTAGGTTTAAGGTGTGGGAGTTGTGGCTAAGGGTCCTAGACATCCAATAACTTATTTGGACATCCAGATAAGGGTTGGAACTAGGGTTTTAAGGCTTCTTAGGCTATGGTGACCTAATCTAAGGGTGGTTAAGGCTTGGGAAGGCTTCTAGGGCTATCCTAGGGCTAGGATTGAACCTAAGTTCTTCATAATTTTACCTCTTTACCTCTACTCAATAGAATAGCATACCTCAACCCTTTACATTATTTCTCTACTACATTTTATTCTAATCTTGCACTCCAGCTCTGATGCAGCACTAGCTTCAGTTCTAGCTCCAAATCCAGCTCCTGAGCTTCTTATTACCTACAATTTATATAATACACTTAATTAGTTCCTTATATCATTTTTTCATGCATAGCTAAAGGAAAGCAGTAAGGATGCAAATAATGCTTATGTATACACGAATTACACTAGCTTATGCTAAGTTCCATCCTAATTTAGGTCAATTATGACCTATGATTGCTGCACAATCACGACCCAAGCAATGCAATCAATTGGCTCTATTGCACCACTAACTAGGCACTTAAATATTTTTTCAAGAATTTTAATGCACATTTTCTATTTTTTCTGATTTAAAGTGTAGTGGGTTTTTTGTAGTCTTTTTGACTCCTAGTTCATGATTAAATAATTCGTGCAGTCAAACATGCAAGAAATATTTTTTTATATTTTTCCTAATTCTTAATTATCTCATAAATTCAATGCCGAAAGCTTCAAGTCAATCGGAGTTGTATAAAAATTTTCATGATATTTTGAACTCTAAAAAAGTAGGAATAATAATCATTTTGATAATAGATCAGTGCATGAAATTTTAAAATTTTTCTATAAATTTAATTCATGCGAAATTTGGATATGTTGTTCCTGACCTCAAAGTTCACATCCAGTAAAAAATTGCAAATTTTTGGATGTGTGGATCTTTGGGAATTGAATTTGTAAGTTAAGAATTTCCTTTAGCCCGAACATCACTAACAAGAGAATTTTTTTTTATAATAATCAAGCAAATGCTAACTAATCCTAAGGTTCGAGAAAATCCTAATTTTTTGGATTTTTTTTAAAATCTAACTAATCTAACTATGGGTACTTACCTAAGATTCGAACCTGCAATTTCTCCGTTTGTCGTGTCCTGTTCATATTTCCATGCTTCTTGAAATCAACGGAAAAATAGCAAGTTAAAGATCTCAAATAAGCATCGAAAAGCTTCAAAAATTTCAATTGCCTCCCCAGCAACGGCGCCAACTTGTTCGTTGCCGCTAGATGCTTTTTTTTAAAAGATGTGATATTATCGTTGTAGTGCGAATCGCAACTGAGAATATTGGGTCATTCGCAGGGAGGCAATCACAATTTATACGAAAGCTCTTCAGAAAAATAGCTCTAGCAGATATTTATATATGTATATATGTATAGACATCAGATATATAATAAGAATTGTATTGCATTCAAAAATAGTTTTTCAAATTAGACATTGCTACGCTAAAGAGAGAGAAAGAGAAAGAAGGTTGATAGATGACGATGCCGCTTGTGGGATGCTTGTGTGAAGCATCATAACACTTCAGATCCAGAGTGCCGGGATGAATTGCAGAGAGGACTTGCAGAGGAAGAGAGAGGCTGGAAGAGAGATGGTGGGAGTTTGTTCTTCAACTTGGGGGCCCTGGGCCTTCTTTTATAGCTTTGATGAAAGGAAAAGATGGTATTTTGGCCCTTAAAATCGTGCAACAACTTTAGGCTAATCAAATCCGTCAATCAGGAGATCAACGGCTTTGATTTGGCCTAAAAACACCCTCAAACGCGCCTTCATCGTGCAGATTGGCTCTCTGATCGACACATGGTGGCTTCGTAGGCCTTGGATCGCGATCTGATGCTCCAGCTTCTTCCTCGCACCCATCCAATGCTCGCTTCGCTCAATTCTTTCTCCTCACGTGCCTTCGTTATTCATACTTCGTGCACCTTAACCTCAGCCATCTGATCTTACGATCAGACGACTTAAATTCTCGCCTGCAATGCCTTCTCAAATCCCTCGTGTGATCACGCATTAAAGATGCATGTTCATTCGTGCGTTTGCTGTAGACACCTCTGGTTGTGACATGTGGTTGCATCCGTGCCCTCCACTCAAGATCTGACAACCAATCGGGTGCGCCTCCACCAGCTTCCCAAATTTTGGCGCTGAGCATGCTTTGAATGCGCATCTCACACTTGTAAACCAACGCTCTCACCATTGGGCTAAGGGTGTGGATTGGCAAGTTTCCTCTTTGGTGCTCGGCTGCTCCCGACCCTTGGATGGAAATCCAACTGCTGAGAGTAGCCTTCCTTTGGATGAGGCGTGGTGGAGTGCAGCGACGTGAATGCTCATGGCTGTTGGATGGTGATCCAACGGCCCACAGTGCACGATGAAGACGCCTTCATACGTTGGGTTGCAATGAAGGGCAGCTGTGATGGAGTCATCATGGCCTCCATCTTCTCTTCTTTGTAGGTGGTGCTATAAAGCTCTAATTGGGTTGATTTTTGTGTTGTTGGACCGCGATCATTGATCCAGATCCATCCGTGCGATCGGATCTTTCATTTGAGGCTTGCATCTCTATTATCTTGCTCCTTAGCCTTGGTTGTTTTATGGACTGCACAAGATGCTACGGTTGTCTGATCAAGACGGTTCCGAAAGTGTTGGACTCCTATCATCATCCTGATCAGATCTGTATAGTCTAATCTGTCATCCACAACTTTGAATCATCTGCAATTTATTTCATCTCTCTTTTGGGTCATAAAATGATAATATTATCTATGTGGTTGGCAAACTAACTATTATGTGAATTACGATGGTTATGAATGCATTGTCCCTATGTTATGCTAGAATCTAACTTAATTCAGGTGATTTAGGTTGCATGATTGATGTGCAATCATCCCTCAGGATTAGACCAAGTAACAACGGGATAAACTCAAATCTGAGTCCAAATATTACTTCTGGGATGACACTGAACTGTATCTCATCGGCTCTGACTAGATTATTTGCCGATGTTTACCGAATAATGAGTTTCAAAGCATACTTGAGTTCTGCCATGCATCTGCGTGTGGTGAACTTTTATCTTGGAAAAAGACGACTGCAAAATACTTCAATCTGGATTCTATTGGCTGTCTTTATTCAAGGATGCTCAGGAATTCTCAAGGTCGTGTTCCCGATGCCATGCACTCAGGAGCATAACCAAGAGAGATATGATGCCTCTAAACCCAATCCTTCCCATAGAAAACTTCGACGTTTGGGGCATCGATTTCATGTGACCCTTCCTCCGTTCATTTGGACACTAGTACATTCTCGTTGCTATTGATTACGTGTCCAAGTGGATCGAGGCTATTCCCACCTGGACGAATGACCATAAGGTGGTCATTATTTTGTTAAGAAGAATATCTTCAGTCGGTTCGGGATTCCAAGGGCCATCATCAGTGATGGTGGTACTTACTTCACAAATGCCCAGTTCTATAATTTACTGGTGAAATACTGGGTAAATCATAGAACCTCCACACCTTACCACCCTCAGATGAATGGACAAGCTAAGATCTCCAATCAAAAGATCAAGAACATCCTGGAAAAGACGGTTACACCTGATCAAAAAGATTGGACTCAAAAGCTTGACGAAGCTCTTTGGGCCTATCGTATGGCATAGAAAACACCCATTAGCATGTCACATTTTTTCTGTGATGGGAACAACATCATGAGCCATAACTAACTCAATTTAGTCATTATCAAGGAATAAATGCTCCTACATAACTGATAGAAGGCCATAGTTCACTACATAATCATTCAAAGAGAAAAATAGGAAACCAGGGTTAAAATTGCAATTTTACCATCATATCTTGAATGCATAATAACTACAGGTTTCCTCAGGGGTTAGTTAAGGGTCAAATGGTCTTAAATGTCCAACAAGTGGGTTAATACAGACAGAAAAGGATTTTCGCATGTTTTGAGAATTAAATGACTTTTGAAACCCTAAAATAAACCCGCTTAATTAACTCAGATTCTGGTCAGGATAAAATTCACCTAAACCCTCTAAAATTCATAGAAAAATATTCTGTATGGTTTGGTACCTTCAATTTGACCATTAGAACCCATCTTGACCCAAAATAGAGTCCCAAACTGACATTTACCCTAATTTAGGTTTTTGAATAAATTACCTAGTAAAAACTAAAATCTAATTTCACCTTTGGACTCCTTAAGTCCAAATTAGGTTTGTACCAAAATTTGGACCCAATCTGAGATTGTCTTGACCAAGTATGCAATTTGGTCCTGTCTGATTCTTTTATATCACACATATGCCCTTAACTTTCAAAATCCTTACAAAAAGGCCCCTAACTTTATCATCATTTTCGCAAATAGGTCCTCATGCCATTTTTGGAAGGTTAAACCTTCACCATTGAGTTTCGAGAAAGGATTCTCACTTGATTCTCAATCAATCTCTCTCAAAATTAATACAGGGATTCCTTGGGAAGTTACTGATTGCATCGCAAATATACACCTGCAATTGTGCCATCTTGAGCTATTTCCTAGCATTACCAACGCATATTAGGTATCCATAGTCGCATTAGTAAAAATACACGCATGCATGCATTTAATTGAGAGGGGAGGAGAGTGAATAAAATGGCCTTGCAATTAACAAATTCCTCAAGTGCTGCCTTGCAAAATCTCCATCTTTATTTTTAATTTTATTTGACTTTGAAATTCTTCCCGCTACTGCAAGGAATGGCTTCTTCTTCTTTGCACCATGCCCTGCTCAGCCATGCTCTACGGCCACTCCCTGCAGCCGCATGCAAGCCATGCACAGCCAGGGCATGGCTGTGCATGCTTTCTTCTTCTTTAAAAACAGGGCAACTTCTTCCTTGCAGGGAGCCTGGTCCACACAAAAAAAACCAACACAAACAGCAGCTTCCCCTTCCAAGCCGCCTCCTCCCCTCTCCCTCCATATGCAGCCTCTCCTCTCCGAGGAGCCACTCTGCGGACAAGAGTACCTCACGGTGGAGCACAACCACCACCATGAGTCCACCACCGCCCAGCTCATCAAAGAGCCGGTGGGCGTGGTGGTTCTTTCCCTGTTTCTTCGTTTGAAGCACTTATGCCATTGCCATAGAGCTTCAAGCTTTGAAGCTCAAAGCTCCACACGTAGCAGCAGTAGCAAGGCGGCAGCAGCAGCAAGGCCCTCCAGCGCACGCCTGCAGGCCACCCTCGCCTCCAGCATGCGCCTGCAGATGCCCTTGCCTCCCTCTCCGCATGCCCTGTCGCGCTTTTTCCGCCCACAACCAGTCGGCGCACCCCTTCCACGCACGCGCCAGCTCGTGCGCGCCAGCCGTCCACGCCACCCGCACTCACAGCACCGGGTGCACCTGGTCGCGCGACTCGCCCGGGCACTGTAGCCACTGTTCACGCCAGTTAGCGGAACACTGTGGCTACAGTTCGGTGACTGGTAAGTTTCTCACTTAACCGGTCACCCGACGTGCCGCAACCACTGCTAGCTCGCACGTGCGTCCTGCCTCGCGTCCCGCTCCAGCGCCCGGCAGCGCGTCTTCCAGCGCTCGCACCCGCCCGCGTATCCGCCCGCTTCAGCGTCTGTGTCTGCGTCTCCCTTCGCCTGCACCCACCTGCTTCAGCGCCCGATCTTCACGCAGCGCGGTGCGCTGCTGTCCTCGCTCCACGTCCACGCCCTCCAGCGCGCACGTCCTCGTGTGCCTACGCACCTGCGCGTGCACCATCAAACATTGCCCCACTACTGCAAACGGCTTAAACGCCTCCTTCACGCCAACTCCAGTGCTCTCTCTCTCTCTCTCTCTCTCTCACAGCACTCTCTCCCTTTCTCTCTACACACACATACACACACACTCACACTCTCGTACACACACCTATACACTAATATATACTTATATATATATACTTACATCTATACATATAGTAGGACCCATATACTTAAGTATTAGTATACATACATACATATATATATATATATATATATATATATATATATATATATTAGTACTTATATAACTATGTATTAATCTATATACATACATAGATATATATATACATCTATATACTTCTATATATATACACATATATATTTACATCTATACATATATTTATATACGTATAAATGTATATATATACATATATATATATCTATATATCTATTATTATCTATATAACTAAGTATAAAGTATAGATACATATATATATATACATACATATATTTATACATATATATATATATACAAATATACATACATATACATATATATATATATATCTATACATATATTTACATATCTATATATATATACATATATATACATATAACTACATATATATATACCTATATATCTATAACCATATATATATATTTACATATAGATATATATTTACAGATATATATATATATTTTCATATCACTTACCATACATGGTGTTGCGGGAATATCTGCACCAGTTGCTGATATTCCCCGGTATACGCATACAAAAAGTGTGGTCGCACACATCTTCCACCATCCACCTTACATTCCACGTAGCACCTTGACCTGTTGGTTGCGTCTTTCTAGACGACGACCGACTTGACACCGTGCTACATTTCATCTCCACCTCCACCCCCACCCTTTATACATATATAATATATAAATATATATATATACTATATTTTCTTTATTTCTGTTTCTCTTTCCTGCCAATAAAAAGATAAAAAAAATTATATAAAAGAGAAAAGATAATCCTTGACTTGTAGGTACTCAGTCTTGCGAATAGTAAGATCAATTTTGGAACCCTAATTTGGCTCAAAGCCAAGAACCTAATTTTGATGGTGTGCCTCAAGGACAAGAATTATAAGAAAAAAATCTAAATAGAAAAAATAGAAAAAACACAATAAATGAACGGAAGAGATTCGTTGTAGGAAAGGCGTAGAAACTTGACTTCTAACCCCACTTCCCTGAGTTTGAGCCTGGGCCTAAAAGTGACCAAGATAAAATCAAGTAGGCCAGGTAAAAAAATTTTGTAAAGAGATGGTTAGCCTCGATTTAGGTTAACCACTATACACACTTCAATGATAAAATCACCATATTAACACCACCTAACCGGGTCTACACCACATCCCTTTCATGGCGCCGTTGCCGGGGAAGTGCGTATGCAAGTAAGTTTTTGTTTCATTCCTTTCATTTTTCTCTTCTCTCTTCACGGGTGTTTTTGTTTATTGCTGTGCAGGTGAACCTGTTGCAAGGAGAAGATAGGCAGACTAAGTCGGAGACGTGGGCAGATCCAAGGTGGGAACGAGAGCGTGAAGACGCCGACACCGCATTGGAGCTCCGCACACATTGCTGAACAAGTAGGTTTTTCTTTCTTAAGCAACCTAGGTTAACTTGTAACCTTAATAAAAAGAAAAAAACTAAAAACTAGAAAAACTTCTTGGGATCTCTTGGGGCAAGTGGATTAAAATTCACTTGTTTGATTGTTTGCCTTTACTCCCACCGCCCTGGGATTTCCCGTAAAATTTTGCATAGCAAAGATCTAAGAATCTTGATTCTTGAATCTTTAGCCGCATGAAGTATTCTTTGAGGCAAATAAAAAGATTGATTGCACCACTCTTTGCCTCACTTATCTGCAAATTCGGGATCACATTTTTGGTGGGGAGACTTGGAATTGAGTTGATTCCAACCCCATCATGACCTTTCACGTGCCTAAGATTCGATCCCGAATACTTCAACCCCAACAATTTGATTTTCTTTATCTGTTGATTAAGCCTTTGTGTGGAAATCATTCTGGTGATTGGGAGCACTTGAATTGAAGTGCTTTGGCTCCCTTTCACACTAATCTAAAACTGATTCGTGCATCCACACATAGAAATCTCCATTTAGGGAAGCCCATTGCATTTTAGCATGCATTAACCAACTGACATTGAAGAAGGGTTTGTTGGGCTTAGAACAAAACTTGTATTCTCTCAAAACCCGGAGATTGGTTGAATTGGTAATTCAGCGAAATCCTAAACTCCATACTACTTAAGGCTAAACTCTAAAAACCATTCACCAATTAAAACTTCAATTCGGGGAGATTTCCCTGTTACATGCTTGTTTTACACACTCTAAAAATCAATCACTTGGGCATTACTCATAAATAACACCCTTCACATTCCAAGAAGCACTTGATCCTAAGCCTCTAACTAAAATTGGTAGTAACTTGACCCTTATTAAGGATTGGAGGTCTAACTACCTGCGTGTAGCACCTACGTGCTGGTGAGGGTTCTCGCGTGCTATCGGGTGTCTAAGACTGGGACAAACAGCCTTTCAATCTGACCCGGTGGTTCTGCGGTGCTCGCATTCGGTTCCGTAGTTCGTGATAGTAGGTAACTTAGATCTTTAGGTCTAAGGGCACACTGTAGAGGTTAGGAATTTGATTGTATTGATTTGTCATCAAGTGTACCTTTGCGGTGTCATTTCTCTCATCTCCTTTTCCCTTCTTATCCCCCCAATTCTTCTTGTGGTAGTGCATGTTTGGGAGGAGGTCACAAAACCCTGAACTGTGTGAATTGCCTGATAATTTTAGAAAAGGAGCCGAATCGTCCTCCTCCACAAACATGGCTGCACGCCCACCCCCAAATCTCGAGGGAGGAAACCACCCTTAAAACCCACCAGGTGGTGGAGCCTTAGATCCCATAGCCCGCCTCCAAGCCCAAATGGAAATGTATAATGAACAAATTGAAGCCATAAGGGAAACATTGGAGGAAATACAGAACCCTCCCGAATGGGAGGAGCCTAGGTCTCTTAGCTCCTATCAGAATCCCACTCCTACAGAGACCATAGGACAAATTCGGGTCCCCATAGGTGCGGACGACTTTGAACTGAAGCCTAACATAATTGGCCTAATAAATTTTCACTTCCATGGTCTTGCAAGTGAAGATCCTTTTCTCCACTTGGAAGACCTAACCTGATTAGTTGAAACTGTTAAACCAAGAAATATCAAGTTACCTATAGTCATGAAAATGTTCCCGTTTTCATTGTGGGATAAAGCATCGCAGTGGTTACGCACCCTTGGGAGAACCATCCACTCTTGGGAAGAGATGCGAACAGCATTTCTCAAGAAGTTCTTCTCAATCGTGCGAACCAATGCGCTTCGCCGTGTTATCACTTCATTTACACAACAAAACGACAAACAATTTCATGAGGCATGGGAGAGGTATAATGACCTCCTCAGAAAGTGTCCGCACCACGGTCTGCCTAAGTGGCATATAGCCCATATTTTCTACCATGGGCTAAATGAGACTTTGAAGTAAATTGCAGACGCTTCCTGCGGAGGGAATTTTATGAATAAAGAAGAGAATGGAGCATTCGAATTGTTTGAAAATATGAGCGAAAACTAAATGAACAATGCCTCCTTGTCGCCATTAATTGTACCAGCATGCCCCGAAATGTCCACAAAGTTGACACGGGACCCTCCCATTCATCCACAAATCTTAGTATTATCGCACAGAAATTGGATGAAGTGTCCATCGTGCACAAGAAGCTGGACGAGCTTCTGGCCAAACCCGCCCGTTCTATGGCAAACACCCCCACCTCACCACTTCGTCACAATCCTAATTCTTCCAACACCAGGCTTATCCCGAGAAACCCTGTAAGACCTTCTTTATCGAGTGTCGCACCGAGCGACTTGGTAAGTCATGTGGATCTGGCTTCTACGAGCCAATATTTTGACACGGAGGACCAAGCCTCCGTGTGCTCGGACGCGTATTTACATGTGGACACGTCTTCTGGCATAGAAGATGCTTGCACCCTAGGGAACAACCCGTTCTCTGTCACTTATAACCCAGGGTGGCGAAATCATCCAAATTTCGCATGGTCCAACAACCCGCAGCGCCAAAACCCCACGGGTGGACCAATGCAACCGTCCGCACCCATCATCCCAAGGGCCCAGTCTAATCCTATGGTGAATCCGCCATCAGGCCCTTGCGTACTGCACACAGAACATGCATGAAGTCCTCTTGATAAATTGATGCGAATGATGACGAAAATGTCAAAGCTCCATGAAGAGAACATGACCTCTCTTCAGCACCAATTAGCGCAACAGAATGCTGAGATCAGTCAACTATGCATGGCGACTCGATCTCAAGGCACTCTTCCCGCCCAACCTGTTCCAAACCCATGAAATTTCGTACCCCATGGTCCTCAACCACAGGCACGACCTTCTCAGGGGCAGGTACATCATATTCTGCAGGCTCCGAGCATTCCACCGGGATTTCAGGCTAATCCCGCTGCAGCACCGCACTCTTATGTCCCTATTGCGAACCCTCCTCCGCCGTATGATCCCACTGGACCCGCATCGTCCAATGCTATCACTACGAGGAGGGTAAGCAGACCGTCGATCCGCCTTGACCTGATCCTGGCCCGTCTTCTTCATCACCCTCTCATTCGGGATGAGCACCACATTCGTGAGAGGACGATACACCCAAATTGGTGCCAGAATCAGTCCCATTCTCTGAGGCTCTACTGAGGGAGCCAAAAGGCAAAAAGAAAGATACGTAGGCCTTTGATAACCTACGTAATTTGTTCAGGGATGTAGAAATCAAGGTACCCCTACTCGAGGCTATCGACCACATACCTACTGTCGCCCAATTTTTCAAAGACTACACAACACCCAGGCGACAGTCAAAGAAAACTAAGAATCCGGTGGTTCTCTCGCCTCATGCGAGTTGTGCTATACTGTCAAACTTACCACTGAAGCAGAAAGATCCAGGCACATCGTTCATTTCCTACAACATCCAAGGCTGCAATTTTAACTGTGCCCTGCTTGATCTAGGATCTTCCATCAATCTTATACCGACCATCATGCTCGAAAAATTTTCCTTGGGAAATCTGAAATCCACCCCTGTCACGTTACAGTTGGCAGATCGTTATGTCAAAATCCCGAAGGGTGTGGTGGAAGACGTGGTGGTTAGGGTCAACAGTCTCTATTTTCCGGTTGACTTTCTTGTTCTAGATATGGAAGTTCCTAGTTCACTTTCTGATTTTCTGATCATCCTTGGTCGACCTTTCTTGGCCACAGCCCGCACCCATATCGACTGCGAGTCGGGCTGTATTGAGATTGCCGTTGGATCTGAAAAGCTCAAGCTTAACATCTTCAAGGCAGCCAAGAACTTTGATTGCGATTGCATCGAGGATGACACGTCTGACGAGGACATGTCCATCAGTGCGTGTATTAAACTAATTGGGACCTATTCTAACTCTTGCGGATTACCTTTAAACATTGACGATTGCCTGACCGACACATATTGTGACGTTCCCCCATCCCTCCCTTGTCCCGTACCTTCTCCTGACTAGACTTCTGGTGAGGTTTTCTCAGTTTCCCATACCTCGTGGTCTGAGTCATATCCGGGCTACTCACCGCCTATCCACACTCTCGAAGATCGGATTGCCCTTTCATTCCCGCCAAATCAGGCGGAGTTGCAAATCCACACTGGGACCTTGAGCCCATATACTACTCACTGGGGCTATTCCTTTTTGGATCCATCTATCCAAGAAGCCCCTCTTCTTGGCCAATCTGAGAGCCAAGATCTTCCTCCTGACTTGTTCTCTGACTCGCCTGGGACACTCTCGTCCCATGAAATGCCAGACCTTTCACCATCCACTCCCGAGCTGAAAGGGCTGCCTAGCACACTTAAATATGTTTTCTTGGGACGAAATGAAATGCACCCTGTAATCATCAGCTCAAATTGACCAGGGAGCAAGAGTGCAAACTAACGAAGGTCCTCATAGAACACAAGGCAGCTATTGGATGGTCTTTATTAGACTTATCTGGCATTAGCCCCTCCTACTACACTCACCGTATATATACGGAGGAGGAGGCTCGGCCTTCCCGTGAGATGCAGCGACGTCTCAACCCTAACATGCGGGAGTTCGTTAAGAAGGAAGTCATTAAGTGGCTGGATGCGGGTATAATCTACCCTATCAGCGATAGCCCCTTGGTGAGTCCTATTCACGTTGTGCCCAAGAAGGCAGGACTCACCATCCGTGTCAATGACAGGGGCGAATCCATCCCTACACACACTCCTCCATCTTGGAGAGTGTGTGTAGATTATAGGAAACTCAATGCTGCAACTAAGAAAGATCACTTTCCGCTACCTTTCATTGACCAAATCCTGGAGCGGTTAGCGGGAAATAAATTTTTTTGTTTCCTGGATGGATTCTCAGGATATAATCAGGTGGCAATTGACCCCCAGGACCAAGAGAAAACCACTTTTACCTACCCCTTTGGCACCTTTGCATTTAGAAGGATGCCGTTTGGACTTTGTAATGTGCCAGCAACTTTCCAGAGATGTATGCTGGCGATATTCCATGACATGGTGGGTGACTTTCTCAAGGTCTTCATGGATGACTTTTCGGTCTTTGGACCATCTTTTGATGACTGTCTTGCCAACCTGACCCGTATCCTTAGGTGATGTATTGATGTAAACCTCATGCTTTCTTGGGAAAAAAGTCATTTTATGGTACACGAAAGAATTGTTCTCGGGCATATCATCTCCGACAGGGGTATTGAGGTTGACAGAGCTAATCTTGATATAATTGCTGATTTACCTTTGCCTGGCTCTGTCAAACAAATCCGCTCCTTCCTGGGACACGTCGGATTCTATAGGAGATTCATCAAAGATTTCTCCAAGATTTCTCGACCTTTAACTCATCTCCTATCAACCGACGTACCCTTCGATATGGGCCCCGACTGCATACGAGCATTCACGCAGCTGCGTAATGCTGTCACCAAGGCCCCTATTCTCCAGCCACCTAATTAGTCCCTCGACTTTGAACTCATGTGTGACACTTCCGACCTTGCAGTCGGAGCCATCCTGGGACAATGACGTGATAGACACCCCTTCGTGGTGTACTACGCCAGTAAGACGTTAGACGAGGCCCAGCGTAATTATACTACCACTAAAAAAGAACTACTGGCGGTCATCTTTGGCCTGGAGAAATTCCGCTCTTACCTTCTAGGCTCGCACATTATTATTTTCACTGATCATGCGGCCATTCTCCATCTCATGCACAAGAAGGATCCAAGCCTAGACTGATTCGTTCGATCCTTCTGCTCCAAGAATTTGACATTGAGATTCGCGATAAGGTCGGAGCCCAGAATGTTGTGGCTGATCACCTTTCCAGACTGGACCCTGACCATATTGGACTTACTCTGCCGATCAATGAAATTTTTCCTGATGAGCACCTATTGGCAATTAATGTGGCAAGTGGACCTTGGTATGCCGACATTGCCAATTACCTTGCTTCTGGATCCCTTCCACATGGTTGGCCTAAAAACCAACGCGAGCATCTCATGGCAGAAGCAAAGTATTATTTCTGGGATAATCCACTTCTTTTTCGCATAGGTTCTAATCAAATCATCCGTCACTGTGTTCCTGACAGCGAGTTCCCCAGTGTGCTATCCTTCTTCCACGATCAGGCCTGCGAAGGCCATTTCTCTGGGAGGAAAACTGTAGCCAAGGTGTTGCAGTGCGATTTCTTTTGGCCCTCCCTTCACCAGGATGCACATAATTATGCCAAACATTGCACTAGGTGCCAGTCGTTAGGGTCAATGTCATGTCATGACATGATGCCCTTACAACCCATCCTAGCTGCAGAAATCTTCGACATCTGAGGAATTGATTTCATGGGTCCCTTTCCTCCTTTCAATGGCTTCGAATTTATCCTCGTGGCCGTTGACTATGTTTCGAAATGGATCGAGGCTATTCCCACGTGCTGTGCTGACCATGTTATATCCACTCGATTTGTCAAAGACCACATCTTTGCGCGCTTTGGAATCCCTCGAGCCATTATCTCAGATGGAGGAAGCCACTTTACCCATGCATATTTTCGTGCACTTCTGAGGAAATACGGAGTTCACCATCGTATCGCATCCCTGTATCATCTTCAGACGAACGGCCAGACAGAGGTGTCGAACCGGAAAATCAAGCAAATTCTCCAAAAAATGGTTTGGCCTGACCGTAAGGATTGGTCCGACAAGCTGATTGACACACTTTGGGCGTATCGAACCACCTTCAAGGCTCCCCTTGGTATGTCTCCATATAGAATCGTTTACGGGAAGCCTTGTCATTTGCCCATGGAGTTGGAGCACCGCGCTTATTGGGTGGTTCGCCAATGTAACCTCGACCCAGACCTGTGTGGTCGAGAAAGGAAACTCCAACTCCAGGAGCTGGATGAGCTCCGTCGTGAAGCCTATGATTCTGCTTTAACTTTCAAACAACGTACTAAGGCTTTTCACGACAGCCGTATTCGGCGGAAAGAATTTGAGCCATCTCAGCAAGTTTGGCTCTATAATGCCTGACTCAAATTCTTTCCTGGGAAACTGAAATCCAAATGGACTGGTCCTTTCCTGGTCTCGAGACTATTTCCCAACGGTGCCATTGAGATTGAAGATCCCAAATCTGGGCATAAATTTACGGTCAGTGGGCAGCATTTGAAACCCTATCTTACTCATGAACTTGCCCCCGTTGGAGAAACTATTGCCCTGCTGGAGGGTAACTAATTTGTGTGCTTCATTTTGAGTCTAGCTGGGGACGTTAAATTCAGTGCTCGTTGGGAGGCACCCCAACAACACTCACTATCCACCATCACTTTTCACGCCACTGTCACACTCACTTCCCTTTTCACTTCACCACCCACCATCCACCCACCCTACCACCCTGCTGTATACCCTGCACCTCACCTCCCATTACCCAATCTTTCGTCCTTCCTCTACCCTTCCCTGCATGCATATGAGGACATAGCATCGTTTGGCATGGGGGGGTGGATAGGCACCCATAGGATCTGGGTATTTTAGGGTATCATGCAGTTTCTATATATATATATAAAAGAAAAAATAAATGGTGTTTAGTAATGATCTGAAAGCTGAAACAAAAATACAATAAGTGTTTATGGATATTCAACCATTGTTTTGAAGACTTTCCAGGCCATAGAAGCTTTATTCGCTCAGGCTTGGCTTAATTCACTTGAGCATTGACAAGATAGATCGGAATCTCTCCTAACTAAGGACATATTCTTGTACCTAAGACACCAGTACAGGATCTGCTGGTTTGCTTCTACTCGAGAGCTTAAGTAAACTTGGTTCACACTACACATATCAGGAAAGACCAGGTGAACATAAGATCCAACCCTAGTGTTCATTAGGGAAGGTGGAGTCCTTACCTGTGCCGCAGGTGGACATTTTATCCCAGGCTTTAGTCTTGTGTTTAGGAGAGACTCTTTCCACCAAAAAGGAACTCTCCCACCAAAAAGAAAATTGTGCTCCTCCAAATAATGTTGTAAGAGATATATTGACACGTGTTCCAAAAAAAAAAAAAGATGCAAATAAGTCAGTATATCTCGCAAATATCTGTAAAGTCTTCTTCCTACAAAAAGTTCTTCAGGGCAAATACCCTATTTTCTTTGAGCCACAAATGTCAGAAAATGGGAGTTGAGTTTTCCGTCATCTTTTTAAGAATCAATTCGATGACACGAGCTAAAACTGGGACCAACCTGTACTTAAAAATTTGTGAAACCCTGGGCTTGAGTCTTAATGTTCATCTGGTCAGTCTTGATCCTTCATTATGCACAAGCTATAATCTCTTGAGCTCTCAAGTATGGCAAAAACCTCCTGGGTCCTAGAAATCGTACTTAAGGTTTAAATATCAAGAGTCCAGGTTAGTCGAGAGATGATCTATGTCATGTGAGAGTTAAAGTACTAGTAGTCTTCTCTACAATTGGTTCTCACAATATCCAACAATAAACACACCTATGTTGCCTCAGAAGAAAATCTTCAACTTAAGATCATTTCTAAATACAATACAAAAAAAAGTTTTGCTAGGGACTAGCAAAATATAGGCATGGGGGTATGATTGCACTGCAAAAATACACCTGCAATTGTACCGTCTTGAGCTATTTCCTAGCATTACCAGTGCATATTAGGTATCCATAGTCGCATTTGTAAAAATACACGCATGCATTTAATTGAGAGGGGAGGAGAGTGAATAAAATGGCCTTGCAATTAACAAATTCCTCAAGTGCTGCCTTGCAAAATCTCCATCTTTATTTTTAATTTTATTTGACTTTGAAATTCTTCCTACGGCAGCAAGGAATGGCTTCTTCTTCTTCGCACCATGTCCTGCTCAACCATGCTCTGTAGCCACTCCCTGCAGCCGCATGCAAGCCACGCACAGCCAGTGCATGGCTGTGCATGCTTTCTTCTTCTTTAAAAACAGGGCAGCTTCTTCTTTGCAGGAAGCCTGGTCCACACAAAAAAAACCCACACAAATAGTAGCTTCTCCTTCCAGGTCGCCTCCTCCCCTCTCCCTCCATACGCAGCCTCTCCTCTTCGAGGAGCCACTCTACGGATAGGAGTACCTCACGGTGGAGCACAACCACCACCGTGAGTCCACCACCGCCCAGCTCATCAAAGAGCCAGTGCGCGTGGTGGTTCTTTCCCTGTTTCTTCATTTGAAGCACTTTTGCCATTGCCACAGAGCTTCAAGCTTTGAAGCTCAAAGCTCTTCATGCAGCAGCAGAAGCAAGGCGGCAGCAGCTGCAAGGCCCTCCAGCGCACGCCTGCAGGCCACAGTCACCTCTAGCGCGTGCCTGCAGTCACCCTTGCCTCCCTCTCTGCACGCCCTATCGCTCCCTTTCCACCTGCAACCAGTAGGCGCACCCCTTCCACGCGTGCACCAGCCGTCCACGCCACCCGCACTCACAGCACCGGGCGAACCAGGTCGCCCGGCTCACCCGGGCACTGTAGCCACTGTTCACGCTAGTCAGCGGAACACTGTGGCTACAGTGCGGTGACCGGTAAGTTTCTCACTTAACCGGTCACCCGGTGCGCCGCAACAGCTGCTAGCCTGCACGCGCATCCCGCCTGGCGTCCCTCTCCAGCGCCCGCCCACGCGTCTACCAGCGCCCGCACCCGCCCGCTTCAGCACCCGATCTTCACGCAACGCAGTGCGCTGCGGTCCTCTCTCCGCACCCACACCCTCCAATGCGCACGTCCTCATGCGCCTACGCACCTGCGCGTGTGCATGCGCCATCAGACGTTGCCCCACTGCTGCAGACAGCTTAAATGCCTCCTTCACGCCAACTCCAATGCTCTCTCTCTCTCTCTCTCACAGCACTCTCTCCCTTTCTCTCTGCAC
Source organism: Thalassia testudinum (assembly GCA_037157565.1). NCBI lineage: Eukaryota > Viridiplantae > Streptophyta > Magnoliopsida > Alismatales > Hydrocharitaceae > Thalassia > Thalassia testudinum. The sequence continues at coordinate 1,102,200 of JAZHRO010000073.1, read as the reverse complement.
ACACATACACACACACTCACACTCTCGTATACACACCTATACACTAATATATACTTATATATATATATACATACATATATATATATATATAGCTATACATATATTTACATATCTATATATATATACATATATATACATATAACTACATATATATATACCTATATATCTATAACCATATATATATATTTACATATAGATATATATTTACAAATATATATATATATTTTCATATCACTTACCATACGTGGTGTCGCGGGAATATCTGCACCAGTTGCTGATATTCCCCGATACACGCATACAAAAAGCGTGGTCGCACACATCTTCCACCATCCACCTTACACTCCACGCAGCACCTCATCCTGTTGGTTGCGTCTTTCTAGATGACGACCGACTCGACACCGTGCTACCAATCATCTCCTCCTCCACCTCCACCCCTTCATACATATATAATATATACATATATATATATACTCTATTTACTTTTTCTCTGTTTCTCTTTCCTAACAATAAAAAGATAAAAAAAATATATAAAAGAGAAAAGATAATCCTTGACTTGCAGGTACTCAGTCTTGCGAATAACAAGACCAATTTTGGAACCCTAATTTGGCTCAAAGCCAAGAAACTAATTTTGAGGGTGTGCCTAGAGGATAAGAATTATTAGAAAAAGATCTAAATAGAAAAAACACCAAAAGCACAATAAATGAATGGAAGAGATTCGTTGTAGGAAAGGCGTAGAAACTTGACTTCTAACCCCACTTCCCTGAGTTTGACCTTGGGCCTAAAAGTGACCAAGATAAAATCAAGTAGGCCAGGTAAAAAAATTTTGTAAAGAGATGGTTAGGCTCGATTTAGGTTAACCACTATACACACTTCAACGATAAAATCACCATATTAACACCACCTAACCAGGTCTACACCACATCCCTTTCAGTTACCTTCCATTTGAGCCAATCGTTGGGCTTTAAGTCTTTCCTAAAAGGTCATGCGAACCTTTCAAAGGTTCAGGTATCCTATTTAGCAAATACCTTCCAAGCTTGGAAGCTTCTTTCCAAGCTTGGAAGGGCTTCCTATGGCCTATAAAAGAACCCCTGTCGCACGGCCAAGCTTTTTACCAAGTCTTGGCACGTCAAAAGGCCCTAGAAACCTACCTCCGACCACCGTAGACCTTTGCTCCAGTGACCTTTTCGACCCTCCTTCTCTAGCTGTCCAACCATCAAATTGGACAACCGACTAGCTTCCTCTCTCCCTCGTGACCCTCCCCAACCAAAGGGAGGGCATTTCTCCGTCTAATTCATCATCGTCGCCTCGCCGCCTCTATCGACCAACATCGGAGCCCTTCGCCTCTCTACCGCATCCCTAAGTCCATCTATCTCTCCCTTTTCGTCTCTACATTATTTCCCCACTCTCGTAACACACGCACGACCACTGATTCTCCCTCAACATCGTCACCTTCTTCTGCTCTGGCAAAGCTCTGGCGATGCCTACACACCGCCACACTACTCGAAACTCGCCGCTATCACCTCCATCAGCTCCGCCGTTCTCCACTCAATAAAAGACCTCTACCAATTCACCCTATTCGCCACTCTATGACTCCCTCGAACTCCACCCTCACCGTACCTCCATTCCGAGGTCGTACGACCTTCTCACGCATGCACTTGCCTCACTGCATACACCATCATGTTCTCGTGCTTGCAGGTCTTCACCGGAGCTCCGCCATTGCCTTAGCTGCACCGACTACGCCTTCAGTCCTCCGACCACATCCACTCCAGATTTCAGCCCCAGTTCACACGGAGTTGTCTCAAGATCCCTCCTAGGTTTTTGACTAGGGTCATGATAACTCTACATTCAATGATGATAATTCCATCAACTGGGGTTAGTTTTGGGGATATATGCACATTAATAACATACCATGATGGGCATGGGAGCACTGCATGCATTGCAAATTAAGATTGCTTATAAATCAATGTTTAATAGCCATATGTAAAATTTTATGTTGAAACAGGCCTCATATGAGAAATCAAACCACACGGATGGATTCAGATTGACGAGTGGAGTCCAACGGACTCGAAATCACTTAAATCTGACATCCGGAGCTCCCTCGACCAGCCCAAGAAGTTTTGGTCATTGATTTGCTGATCAATGGCCCACAAGTGGCCACGTGGCACTCTCCACCGCACCCTCACCCACGCAGCACCCTCGTGTTCATCACAAAGAAGCATTTTAAGCCATCTGATCCAAGGATCGGACGGCTGAGAGTTCGTGCGCTCAACACCGCATCCACCGCGCCCAACTCCTTCAACATGAAGATCTGACCATTGCATCTCCATCCAATGGTCGCTAGAGCCCGCACTTGATCTCATCTCTGCGACTAAGCATGAAGGCAGTGTAGCGATAACGCCATGCCCTCGCAAGCGAGAGGCAAGCATTCGACTCCCGCCGCTCCCTAAATTGCGTCCAAGCGCGCACAGCGGGTAATTTAGGTCATCTGATCGATGTTGAACAACGTAGATGGAGGCAATGTTGTGCACTCTCGCGTGCCTGATGAGATCGCATGTGATCAAGCATGAGGCACATGCTCCCCGCACTCAAGCACTATCTGAACCAGCGCTCATCCGCGATCTTAGCCGTTTGTTCTTTGATCAGACGGTCCATATGGCGTGCACACGGATCACGCAGGCGAATGAAGCACGTGTGCACGCTTGGACCAGTGGGTGAGGGGCTTCACTGATGTTTCTGGAATGGGTTTAGCGATGTCTTGGACGTCGCTAAAACCCTTAGTTTGGAAGCCCCTCTTCTCTATATAAACCTCCCCAACCACCCCATTCAAGGGCATTCAATACACACACAACTTCCATACTACTCTAGCTTTTCCTAGCTCCACCAAATACTCCATACCTGCCCCAGAGTTGTCAAGCTACCGATGGAGCCTCCCTCCACTACCGTGGCCACCTTGACTCCTCACACTCTCTCTTTACTTTAGTTTACAGTGTACTTGTTTAAGCTTTCATCTATTGTTGTAGTTGTAAACCCACTTTAATTTTATGCTATATATTGATGAAAGTTTCATATATTATAGCTCATATCCTCTTAATGCTTGCCATGTTTTAAACATGATCTCTAACCCTACTCTCTCTCTCTCTCACGTTTTCTCGCAAGCAAGCAAACCACCCATTCCTGTGACAACTAAAGCGACAAAATAATCTGAATTTATGCCTTCTTATGTTCGACAGTTAGACTCACAAACTCCACTTTTTAAATTAAAATCGACATCATGAATGCATACTACAATGGCATAATTAAACAAATGCGTTCTGCATGCGTCAGTTTTTGGCGCTGTTGCCGGGGAGGCAACGGATTTCTTTTGTCGCTTTAATCCTGCATTTGTATTCACATCTTCTAACTCATTTTTCTCTCTATACTTGATTGGTTGAAGGAACTCGACGCTTGGGCAACAAAGGAGCACGATCCAAGACGGTGGGCCAAGAGAAAAATGCTGTGAAGACAGTTGTGAGTATCACTCCACCCAGTGATTGTTTGCTTGCCTAAAAAAATATATATATACAAAAAATATAAAAATCTAAAATTGGCATGGTGAATGGCTACTTGACCCACATTCCAAACTCATCATCCAACAAAAAAAAAAAATACACTCTAACGTTCTTAAAGAGAATCTTTTTTGGAGTGTTCTTCTTTTGAGTGGTGTTTGAGAAGCTACCATGACTTGACCTGGGCCGCACCACTCACCATAATTAAAATCAACTCACCTGGTAGAATTGCATAAACACTAGGGTGAATATACTAGGGTTGTTTTTCTAGGGCCACAACATTCTAAAGGGAATTGTCTTTCGCCGGTTGTTTGCAAAATCTTGTGTGTCCACTTGAACCTTGTTTGAAAACATCAAGGAACTTCAACCCTAAAAAGCATTAAAGCAAAAATAAATCATTAAAAGACACCACATCTTGAAATCCTTGCTTGAAAACCATATTTTGTTAAGTGCACACATGCTCAAATCAGTTAACTAAGAAGCACAACCCCAAACAATGCCTCATCACATATCCTGAGCACAAGCACTAACCTAGCCCCCATTAAAATGGAGTAGATGTGCCCCAGGCAGGACTAGTCTAGGTCTTGAAGGTGTGACTAGGTTTGCTAGGCACTTAGCCTTCATTCCCTTTGTAGAATCTGGTGTCTAGGCTGAGGGGAAGTGTCAAACGACTGCGATTGTGGGGTCTACGAAATCGGTGGCGAAAGCCAAAGGAAGAACCTTCCCTTCAACCCCCTCGTAATCAACCTAGCCAGATTAACATCGAGAAGGGTGGTTAAGTGCTTACAGATCTAATCATTCCTCTGAGGCTGCTAGGTCACCTAAGGTATACATTATAAGGACTAGATTTGTTTGCTTGTTTGTGCACACACTTTTCGCACCTGTCTCTCTCTGCATCCCTCCTCGTTCTTCCCTAGTGTATGCATGGGAGATAATCACTGCATCTCAAGTTGTTTGTTTTGGATAGGGAAATTAGGAGACTTGATTTTACACAAGAAATGGTTGAACCAAGAATTGGTAAGGTTGAGGACCAACCCTTACCCAATGCTATGGCCATCATTCAGGCCCAGATCTCTGCCAACCACCAACTTCAACAACAAAAAATCCAAACCATCATGTAAGCCATACACAGATTGCAAAACCCTCAAGGAAAACCCCCACTGAACCCACCTAACACACCACAACCTCCTATGGGCCAACCTAGGCCTCTCCGTGATTTTTACGATCTGTCTACTATTCGGATCGAGCCACATCTTAGGGTCCTCAAAGGGAGAGATGATTTTGAGTTGAAACCTAATGTCTTGAGCTTAATTTAGAGCCACTTTCATGGGAGCTCAAATGAGGACCCCTTCCAACACCTTGAGGACCTAGATCAGATTACCTGAACTGTGAAACCCAGGAACATCAGTTTAGACATTATTTTGATTAAGTTGTTTCCTTTCTCCCTAAAAGACAAAGCATCCCATTGGCTTAGAACCTTAAGGAGACCCATCTCCACCTGGGAGGAACTGAGGCGTGCATTCTTGAAGAAAATTTTCCCCATAGGTAAAATCAATGCCCTCAGAAGAGCCATTACGACATTTACACTACAAGGTAGGGAATAATTCCATGTGACGTGGGAAAGATTTAATGAATTGTTGAGGAAATGCCCACACCATGAGGTTCCAAGGTGGCAATTGGCCCAGATCTTCTACCATGGTCTGGACAGCAACCTTAGGAACTTTGTTGATGCCTCAAATGGAGGCAACTTTTTGAACAAAGGTGAGGAGAGCACGTTTGAACTCTTTGAGTCCATGAGTGAGAACTCGCTTAACAATGCCTCCATGACCCAGTTTAATCGATCTAGTCAACCACGTGGTGGGATCTATGAAGTGCAAGCCAATTCTAGAATGGTTGACATGGACATTATAGCCAAGAAGTTGGATTGAGTTGAGTTGGTGGACAAAAAGATTGATGAACTGCTAAACCAGACCAAAAACCTGCTACAAACCCTCTCCCTAGCAAAGGGAGCACACAATGTAGGCTTGGTGCAACTAATGAACCAGATACACCTGGAACAATCCTTAACCATGTTCCAGGGAGGGACCCTTGCTCCCTCAAACCCTGATTACTGTCTTCCCTCCCCCTCGGCACCTTCTATCTTTGAAGATGTCCAAGCCATCCAAGGTTACTCCAAACCTGACCCCTTCTCCAACATCTACAATGTCGAATGGCATAATCACCCGAATTTCACCTAGATGAACCAAAAACTAAACCAATTCCAGAACCAACCTAGGCCAAACCCCCTTCTATCAGTAAGGTCCACCAGTTAGACCACCCTATAATCAGAATAAGACAGCCCCTCCCCCGCAAAACCAAATGAACATGCTGATAAAAATGATGGCTGATATGAATTAGAAACATCAGGAGGAAATGGCATTAGTGAAGGGACAGTTAAGCCAGCTGTTGGATTGCAAACAATAGGGATCCCTTCCTTCTCAGCCACAACTGAACTCGAGAAATGTGATCAATAGAGGCCCCAATTCTTAAGGGGTCCAAGCCAATCCTGGACATGCCCACATGGTCCAGCGAGCCCCACAAATACCCCCTGGGTTTTGAGCTTGTTCTTCCTCCTCTTCTCAAGGATCTACCCCTGGTCCCAACGCCTCTACCAACGCAGTTACCTTGAGAAGCAACACTAAAACCCAGGACCCCAAATGGCTGACCCCTCCCGTGACCTCACTTCCTGAGAAACCCGAGTCTGAGGATGAGCAGGAGGAACCCAAGGACTTGGAGACTGACCCGATTCAAACCTAAACACCATACCCTGAAGCCTTGGAGAAAAGGAAGAAAAAGAAAGCTGTAGTTGATAATGAGGAGCTATTGGAGATTTTCAAACAAGTCCAGATTAATATTCTGCTCCTCGAGGAAATTAAACATATCCTAACTTACTCTAAGTTCTTGAAGGATGTATGTGCACCGAAGCGTAAGCCAAGAATCCAAGCATCTAAGAAGGTAGTGCTCTTAGAATAAGCTAGTTCAGTGATATTGAGTAGCTTACCTCCCAAACGAACTGACCCAAGAGCACCCTTGATTTCTTATAATATCAGGGACATGACATTTGATAGTGCGCTCTTGCACTTAGGTGCTTCGATCAACCTCATCCCGACGACCCTGTATCACTAGTTTGGATTTGGAGAATTGAAACCCACACCTGTGACTATCCAATTGGCTGATAGATTTATGAAAACACCGAAGGGGTACAGTCGAGGACGTGATTGTTCGGGTCAAGGACTTCTACTTCTTGGTCGACTTTTTGGTCCTAGACATGGAAGTCCCTAAACAGCTACAAAACACACATCCTGGGAGGACCTTTCTTAGCTACGGCTAAGGCGAACATTGATTGCAACACGGGATGCATGGAAATCGCCTTTGGGGACAAGAAGATGTAATTGAATATCTTCAGGGTGGCTAAGTCATTTGATTGTGGCTGGGTTGAGGAGCACGATCCCGTGGAACCTTTGGTTGAAGAATGCCTCACTCTTAGCTCTTTAGTAGACCATTTGACTCAACCAATTGATGACTACCCTAAACCACCCCAACCTATGGAGGTTGACCTGTGTAGAACTGATTACCTTCAGCAACCCCCATTCAAGGAGATTGATGTTGATCAACTCCCCCCTTTCCCCTACTCATCAAATGTTGTCCCACCTACACTCGAACTAAAACCTTTGCCCGATAATCTCAAGTACGTCTTCCTAGGACATGACCAGACCTTCCCTATGATTATCAATGCCTACTTAACTAAGGATCAAGAACGTAGGTTGACTGCAACCCTCTCTAAACATCGAGTACCATTAGGTAGACAATTTCTGACCTAAGTGGAATTAGCCCTACCTACTGCACTCATAACATCTATTTGGAAGATGGGGCTTCACCTCGCCAGATGCAAAGGCGATTGAACCCGAATTTGTGAGAGGTCGTTAAAAAAGAGATAATCAAGTGGCTTGATGCAGATATCATTTACCCGATTCTGATAGCCCCTGGGTGAGCCCCACTCAAGTGGTACCCAAGAAAGATGGGCTCACCGCGCTCGCCAATGACCAGGGAAAATTCATCCCCACTTGCACCACTACCACATGGTGGGTGTGCATCGACTAAAGGAAGCTTAATGAGGCCACCAAGAAAGATCATTTCCCTCTGCCATTCTGTTAAGACCTGAGTCATTAAGCCTTTTTAAGACGTCCATACTTTAGGTCAGATGTCTGGTAAGATGTCTGGACTGAGGGTCAGACGTCTTGCAAGACGTCTAGACCCATTCCCAGATGTCTGAAAATCAAGATTTTCGCGTATGTCCTCACGTCTGCGCGCGTGCTGCGTGTAGACAGTACGTGACCCTCATTTTCTTCTCCTTCTCTCTCCTCTCGCCGACGCAAATCCTAACCCCACACCTTATTTAAACCCCCTCCTCTCCCTCGTTCACCCCACTTCCAGCCACCCTTCTCCTTAGTCCAGCGAGAGCAGCGAGCAGCGAGCGTGAGCGGCGTGGGAGGAGAGGAGGAGCAGCGAGGGGAAGAGAGGAGAGCAAGCGTGCGAACTCGTGTAGGAGATCGCTGGAGAGCTCTCGGCTGGTCAGCGCGTGCGCGAGGTGAAGAGGTGCGTCCGGGAGGTCCTCCCCGACATTGCTGCAGTTGGAGCAGTAGGCGAGAGGGCGCGGTGCGGCAACGTGCGACGCCAGAAGGCGAAGGTAGGTTTTGATTCTAGGTTTTTCCCAGAATCAGACATCTGGATCGACGTCCAGACGACGTAGACGACGTCTGGAGGAGGTTTCAAACGACTGAGAGGTAAGCTTCGTGACGTACACCTTCTTTGCGGATACGACCATGCAGGCCATTCCGCCGAGGCACTGTTTCATGCCATATTGAGAAGATTTTCATTGACGCATGTAGGATTCGCTTCGGGAAGGCGCGGGACATGCCCTCCCATGCATTTCAGACATCTGGGCGAGGCACCAGACGACAGGAAGCATTTCTAGATGTCCGGAGTGGTGGTCGGACATCTGGAACTGGGTCCAGACTGTCCAACAGAGTTCCTGGATGTCTGAGGAGTGGCGCAGGAGTTGAGGTATGGTTCTGGACTCTTTTAAGATGTATAGAAGGTGTTCCAAAAGTCTAATGTGAATCAGAATTATTATTTTTGACCCGTTTAGGGTCCGTTTGAGGTTCGATTTCTGCAATTAAGATACCTATATTTCTCATATAAATTCCTCTACTTGTTGGAATACTTTTTATCCTGTTCTGAGTAGTCTCTTGTGAATGATCCTTGTGATAGGACCTCGTTCCGTTGTGGGTTTGGGGTTTGTTGAGGCACGCGGACCTACCGATCAAGCCTCCACTACTCCTGGGTTTACTGGTAGAGTGGCTTCTCCTAGTTTAATTACAAGCCTGAATGTATATGTGGAATGAATGATTAGATCCTAGGGTATGGCATGAATCCTAGGACTAGAAACACTGGAATATTTGTAATGAATGTATGGATTGCAGTCTTGGATGAGTAGATAGAATGCTAATAATTGCCTGTAAATGAAAAATAGCTGCCTGTGAAATGTAAAGTACTTGTGCTAGCAAACTGTTGCATGTAAATTTCTGTTGTTTACGCTAAATGTCATAATATGAGCTGCATGTATATGAATTGGAAATGGAAGGGTGAATGTTGGAAACATGAGCTACCTGCGAATAAACCTGGAATGTGAATAATAAAGTTACATGTTACATGTGTAGAACCTGAGAAATGGAAATAGAAATGATGAAACCTGGTATGGAATGGCCTGAGGAATATGAACATGAACCCTATGGGGAATTAGGAGTAGAGATTCTGAAAATAAATGGAATGGAATTAGGAATGTGAGTGGGGAAGTGAGCTGGCCCTTGAGTACGGAGTACCAAGGAGAGCGACTATCCCCCCTTGTTTAGTGCAGAGCGGAGCTAGCCGCCCTTGGGTTGGGACCCGAGGCTAGGATTGGCCACTCTGTACCGACTTCTTAGCCCTCGCGTACACAGTACCGGGGAGAGATACTAGTGTAGGGAGAGAGCTAGCCACCCCACGAGGCCCAGGGTTCAGCTAGCCACCTTACACTGACTTGTTAGGCCCACTGGGCAAACTAGGGTAGTCAGGCGAGGGTGCACGGACTGTGGAGGGGCGAGACCCCTATTTGGTTCTTAGGGGCTAGACCCTTGTTACTGAGAGGGTTACGCCCTATACTGGTTCCGTGCTGTGCTTTGGGGCGTACCCGCTAATAGAAACAACTGACCGCGTGCCAGTGTGGAGTAGCTACCTGTGCGCTTATCACACGTGCCGTAGTCACCGTTACGTCTGTCCATGATTTTGGGGTGGTTGATTGAGTGTAGGACCACCACGGGGGACTGCAATCAAGATCGTTCCCACGAGGAACATTCGAGATCAATAAAGAGACCTGATAAATAAACCAAGTGATGAAAGAAAGAATAATTAGTTAAAGAAAGAAAGAAATTGAAAAACCAACAGCTACCTGTCCACCTTTACTATTTTAGTTAGTTGGTTGCCACTCTACTCAGCTTTCGCTGACGTTTTGTACTCATAACCTTTTTCAGGTCGAAGTGTTACGCAGCCAGAGCCTACGGCTGCATAGGGTGCTGGGCCAAGTAGAGCCTAGTAGTCGTAGCTTTCTGTTGTACTTCGGTTCTTGTTGTAGTGAGTAGTTTATTACACTTCTGTACTCTTTCATTGTGAACTTATTATTCCTGTACTCGTTTACTTTCCTACTGTTGTGGTGGGGTGTACTGTAGTAGTTTATTTTTTTACTGTTGTACTTTTATTATTGTTAGTTGCTTGCATGTTGAATGTGGTTTATTTTACTGCTTTTTGGTTACTTTCTCATTGGACGACTGGGTCTTGAGATCAGTCAAGTCGGTCCAATCTCGTGTCCTGTAGGGATTTGGGAATCGGGTCGTAACACATTCATTGACAACATTCTCGAGTGATTGGCAGGGCATAAATATTTTTGCTTCTTGGATGAATATTCAGGATACAACCAAGTTGCTATTGCACTAGAGGATCAAGAGAAGACCACATTCACTTGCCCATATGGCATGTTCGCATTCCGTCGTATGCCATTTGGGTTATGCAATGCACCCGCGACCTTTCAGCGTTGCATGCTAACTACTTTTTCAGAAATGGTGGGTGAATACCTAGAGGTCTTTATGGATGATTTCTCTATGTTTGGGAACTCATTCGACCATTGTCTTAGCAACTTGGAAAAGATCCTGAAGCAATGTATCGAGGTCAACCTGGTTTTAAGCTGGGAAAAGAGCCATTTCATGGTTCAGGAAGGGATTGTCCTCGGTCACATCGTCTCGCATAGGGGCATCAAAGTGGATAGAGCTAAGGTTGATTTAATTTCCAAACTTCCACCCCCTAGCTCAGTCAAGCAAATCCGATCTTTCGTAGGACATGTTTGATTCTATAGAAGGTTCATTAAGGATTTTTCCAAACTTTCTAAGCCCTTGACTGACCTTCTAGCCAACGATGCCCTTTTTCACATGACACCTGATTGCATCAAGGCTTACAATACTCTCAGGGAAACGGTTTCCACTGCACCCATTTTGCAACCCCCAGACTAGTCCCAAGACTTTGAGATTATGTGCGATGCATCAAACTTTGCTATCGGCATAGTCCTAGGACAAAGAGGAGAGAAGAAGCCCATGGTGATCTACTATGCGAGGAAAACGTTGGATGAGGCTCAATGGAATTACACTGTCACTGAAAAAGAACTGCTCGCCGTAGTCTTTGGATTAGAAAAGTTTCGATCATACCTTCTGGGATCCCATGTGATGGTTTACACTGATGACGGGAACCGTTTTCACACATTTGGAAAGTCATCGAAAATTGTAGTATAGTCACGCAAAAATGTTTGTCAAAAATTAAGTTTGTAAAAATAACGAGACTTTGAGTCCCGGTCATTCATCTCTGGGAGGTATTTGTTTACTTCTGAAATTGATCTTCTATTTCTCTACTTTGTTTAGAATCGCATGCCGGTTCATGATTATTACGTAGTTAAGTATGACATGCTTAGTTGCAAGAATATTAGGAGTTAGAAACAGGCAACTTGAATCATGCAAATATAATATTAATCAATAAGCTCATGGTGATTTCAAACACATAAAGAGATATATATATATATATAAATGCATTTTCATTCATTCATTGGGAGAGTTGTTTGCAACAAGAACTGTAAAGGAAAGCTTGTACATAAATGCTTAAAATGGAAATCTAGCTACCAGAAAATGACTGCATACAAGAATCAATGGGGGGATTTCGCATGCATCATTGGGGGAGAAGTTAAGACTACGCTACTAAGCAGTAATAAAAGCAGTAAAAATCATGGAGAGCATAAACTAAATCTAATAGAATAAGGGGCATTCAAGGGTGGTCCCCGATGGCCTTAGAGTGGTCGGGAGAAGAATGAGGGTCGGCCAATGTAACTTAGGCCGACCCTTGGAGAGAGGTAGAGTTGATCCAGCATCCCAGCATGATGTCCTCCATGGTGGTGGTAGTGAGCTGGTGGAGGTGGAGTGGCTAGCTAAGTGGAAGTGGGCATGAATGGCACCAATGGAGTGAATTTGCCAAGGAAGTGAATGGGTGCAAATGGCCACCCCTTAGGTCTTTTTATAGACCTAAGGGAAGATCTCTAGAGAATTATGGAATTCTCTAGAGAGGCCTATGGTGGGAGCTCATGGGAGAGTGAGAGAGAGAGGATGGATGGTGGTTTTTAGATCCACCAAATGTGGATCTAAAAATTGAATGGCTCTTGCTTGCTAATTTTGGCAACGAAGGCAACCACACATGGTAGAGAGTTCCAGAGAACTCTAGGCAAGGTATTTTCGTGTGGATGGTGTGTGTGGGTCGAAACTTAGGTGGCTAGGTTGATTAGGTTAGGTTCTAGTGGGTTTAGGTCAAGGTATGTCTCAAATTAGGGTTATAAACCCTAATTCACTAAGGTAAAGTGCAGCTAAACTTAATACAAGTTTAATTGGGTGTGTGGAAATTTAATTGAGAGTAAAACAACTCAATTAATTTAGGTCTAGGTCAATTGGACTCTCACTGAGTCCAATTGGATAGTGTGTGCTAAGATCAGGGCTCAAATGGACTCAATGAGTCCAATTGAATAGACTGATGGAATTGACTAAAATCCAAGTCAATTAGGTTTAGTGAGGACCTAATTAGGTCCTTAGGGAGGTCTAGAGGTGATGTACTAGGGTTAGGGCACCTTAATTTAGGTTCCTATGGGGTTGGAATTGGGTTTAGGGACCTAGAGATCCAAGATCAAGGCTTAAATCTCAAAATAGAAACTGGAGAGCAGTATCAGACATCTAATAATAGTGGGAGAAGTCTTATACTCAAAAATCAGAAGTCCAGACTTGTTGTCTGGACGTCCAATCAGAGTTAGGAGGGAGTTTGGGTTCTGTTTTGGGTATTCTGCAGAAATTGGACGTCTGACAAAGTGTCTGGACGTCCAATAACACTATAGAAGTGGGTTTGAGGTGTGCGGGAGGTGGCTAAGGATCTTGGATGTCCTATAACTTATCTGGATGTCCAGATAAGGGTTGGAACTAGGGTTTTAGGGTGTCCTAGGGTGTTGTGACCTAATCTAAGGGTGGCTAAGGCTTGGGGAAGTCTCTAGGCTATCCTAGGGCTAGGATGGACCTATGCTCTTCACATTTTACTACTTTATTTATACTTAATAGAATAGAAAATCTTTAATCCCCTTACATTATTGTTCCTATATCTAAACTAAGCCTTCTACTCCAGCTCTGCTACAACTCCCGTTATTCCTGATCCAGCTCCAAATCAAGCTCCTGATCAGCTTATTCCCTGCAATTGACATAATATACTTAATCAGCACATTATAACATCATTTCATGCATAGCTAAAGAAGAGCAGTAAAGATGCAGATAATGCATACATATGCATGAATAGCCCTAACTTATGCTAAGTCCTAGCTTAATCTAGGTCAATTAAGACCTATGATTGCTGCGCAATCATACCCCCATGCCTAAATCTTGCTAGTCCCTAGCAAATGCAAGACTAAATTATTTACAAAAAGGGTCCTTAAGGGACTGATTATTTTATCAAGTGTATGCATAGAGATTTTTCTCCTTTTTGTTTTCATCCTATGCTCTAGAAATCTAGATAATCGTGAAAGTGCGGCTATGTAGCTTTTGCAACGGATTCGAGTGAAAACTAATATACCTCTAAAGCCTGTACTTGACCCTTAGTAAAAATTCTAGCGAGATAGACTGATTTCTTCCCTTGCAGTATTCAAGATATTCTGAGTTTCACCCTAGCTTTAGGCTTAGGTGGAGAATCTCTGAGAGAAAGGATTATATATTTGGTGGCTCATTCTCACTTGGTGCTACATAGAGACTAGTACTATAGAATCTAGATTCCCAGATTACTAAGTAACTCAACTTAGAGAAAGACGAGAAAAACTATGCTCTCTTCGATTCCTTTGAATTCATTCTCTCTTACTCTTTTTCTTTCTTTTTCTTAGAGCTCACAACCTCACCAGATTCACATATATGACTTGTATTTGGTGGTCTCACTAGGCATTAACACTTTAATTGGGTTCTCATAACCCTAACACTAAGTCAAAATTCTTCACCCAGTATTTGGGCAGTCAGAAACACAAGAAAAATAGGTTAGGGCCATATTTGGTGGATCTCAATTTTATTTGGTGGTATTGCCTCAATGAAATAAACACTAAATATTCATTCTTTTGTCTTTGCTTTTTATCTTTTTTTTTTCAATTTTTCTTTCTTTTCGTCATCATTTTTTTTTCTTTTTTTTTTCGACATAACACAACTAGCATACATCCATGAACTTTATTGAGGCATTATTAGGGATTAGTGGTATTCAAGAGATATTGGGTGGCTTATTTGGTGGAAGTGCCTACTCATGGCACTGGGAAAGACAGATAGGATGATATATTTCTAACCTTGACATCAATACCCTCCTTTAGCTGAGGATTCCATAGAGAATGGTCGTAACCATCCACCTTAGCCTTAGTTTTATGAAAACTCGCTCTCCGTGTATTTACCTTATTTGGTGGCTCTCAAAATTTTGCACAAAAATGTATATGCGAGAACCGAAAGTGAAAACTATGTCTAATCTCAGAGTATCATCACCTAATTATCTAGGATTCCAGATTCATTGCACTAATCTTAGGGCACCAATACACTCTACTCTCTCACACTATTTGGTGGATTTTTAGAGAAAAATTTGCCTGACTCCCACAACACTATCCAGGGGTTCAGGAAAAGAAACACTGCTTCTTCTCGACAGACTGAAGACGTTTATCAGCCTTCACCATGAATCCATTGCAAATTCTACATGTGTGTGAAAAGTTGTACTGGATTCCAGATTACAGGAATCAACTAGAGGATAAAATCCTTAATGCATTCTCTCAATAAAATAATCTTATTCATGAATGAAATATGTATATATGCTATAAACATGTAACCTCATATAATTTGTACCTCGTGAATTTCCCATATCGGGATACAATCAGCTTGGCCTAAATTTAGAACAAAAGGTGAGTAGGTGAGTCGGAAGTGACTATTGCAAACGATTTCTAGCTCCAATGCGAGCATTGGAGGTGGATTCGGTTGTTCTTTTATTTAAGGTCCTAAGGTACGTTTTACATGCAGCTCCGAGGTTTTCCTAAGTGTTGGCATAAATTTTTTTTTTTAGTTTTTCTGTATCTACCCCCCCATGCCTAAGTTCTTGATGTCCTCATGCATGAATATAAAAGAAAATAAATTCGATAGAGGATGAGTGGGTAGAAGTCACCTGGAATTGCTCCTGAAACTATACATTTAGCACTGGCCAACCTATTAGCGTACAATATACAAAAAGGAAATATGCTACAAGAAAAATATGCTATGTATAAAGTGAGTATGTTTAAGGTGATGGATGAATGTGGGGTAGATGCTGAGTTTAACGCCTCCAGCTGGGCGAAAACTCAATCAGATGTATCAGTTCTTGCATAGGAGCCGATCAAAATTAAGAGAAAAATGTGCTCGTATGCTCCTAGAATCAATGGTCTAGAGATGCGGACCAGCTGATTGTGCACCCCTACTCCAAAAAGTCTAGCTATAAGAAAGTGTGGAGTGGGTACGGGCTTCAATTTGATCACGGGTGGGTCTGAGTTAAAAATGGGAGTGGGAGGAGCAAACTTGAAGGTGGGAATCTACTGATTCATGTGCACGTGAATTCCCGTTGATTCACTCCCTGTGAAATAATCGGTTGTGACTACGTTAACGGGAAACCCATTAGCTGTAGTCACGTCTTTCTGCAATAACAAGGGCGATTAAGTAATATATGGATTAGGATAGCTGGATTCAGGGGTGCTGTGGTCAGAAGCACACCCTAAATAGTCAGATGCTCGGGGAGATATGTGTAATGCAGTGGTTTCAGTCCTGTGTGGATCGACGTCCGGGACCCTGATAGTGCAGACGAATGAGACATTGGGTCGTCACAAAGGAGCCCTATGTTACCACAGTATGTCGAATCTTCGTCTTCACCATCCTCCTCTATTTGATCATAGTCGAAGTTCTTTGCTGCCTTGAATATGTCTAGTCGAAGTCGCTCATTGCCTAGGGCAATCTCCATACACCCAGATGCACAATCAATGTTCGCTCGGGCTATCGCCAGAAATGGGTGATCCAAAATAATTGGTGCATCTCAGAGATTAGGAGGAACTTCCATATCGAGAATGAAAAAATCTGCGGGAAAACAGAACCCGCGGACTTTCACGATCACATTCTCAACCACCCCCTTGATGTTTTGACTGATCTATTAGCTAGCTGAATCGTAACCGAGGTGGGTTTCAACTCCCCAAATCGAAATCGATCAAATACAGCGGTGGGAGTTAGGTTGATGGACGAACCCAAATCTAGAAGGGCCCGATCAAATGGAGAATCCTGCAAGAAGCAGGATATTAGTGGGGTACCAGGGTCTTTCTTTCTTGGTGGTAAGTCAGCTAGAATCACGGCACTAGCCTCTTTCGACAGTACCTCCTGTCGTCCAATTCTTGGTTGTCGCTTTGGGGTACAGTAGTCCTTGAAGAACCTAGCGACAGCGGGAATGTGATCGATTGCCTCGAGGAGGGGGACCTGAATATGTACTTCCTTAAACATCGATTTCAGGTCCTCAAAATTTCGCGTGTCCTTTTTCCGTACTGCATTTCATGTTAGAGCCTTAGGAAAAGGGACGAGAATCTTAGGGTTAAGTGGCCTCTTACCCTTATCTATTGCAGGTGGCTCCTGGGATGAAGATGGAATCGAACTCGCCTGCGGCGAAGGGTGGGAAAAATCAGGACCTGCCTGCCTAGGTGGTGGGTCGAATGTCTTCCTTCCGCTTCGCAAAGAGACAGCGTGTGCATCGGCTTGCTGTCCATGAAGTGGTGGGGGAGCGGAAGGGGCAGAATACATGGGATTCTGCAAAGGTGGCTGGCCTTGCACGTAACCGGGTGGTGCAGGAGGCTCCTGTAGTATGGCGTGCAGGAGGTGCCTGTAGTGGTCAGAAGGTGTTGCCTTTTGATGCCCATATGAAGCTCTTCATTGGCAAAGTTAGGTTTAAATGGCAAGGATCATTTATTGTTGTTAGAGTCTTCGACAATGGAGTTGTCGAAATCATCGAACCCAACAAGGATTAACCCTTTAAAGTTAATGGTCAACATTTAAAACCTTTCTTGGAATCACAAGCTTTGGGTTTTGTTGGAGACTGTTACATGCTCCATTAGGGTTTGTTAAACTTTCCATCCATATCTTGTATATAGCTATTTCTTATTTTCTACACTTTTCTCTTCCTATACACTTGAATATGTATCTGATTTTTCACTAATTACCTTCACTTGATCCGACTGTCCACTCTGACCTTTGGTCAGAATTGAAATCGTCCACATAGAGATCTTTGATCTGCTCTATCCCACTCCTTACGTCACCCTACACTAAGTGAAGTGTAATATCTTTTCACTCTTCTTACAATGACATTGTAAAATCATGGCTTGGGGGGGGGGGTGTGAAGTGAAATTTTCACTTCAAGTGTATTTGTAGAGAAAATATAAAAGCACATAAAAATTAAATACTCACGAAATTTAAAAAAAAATTGAAATACCAAAAAATAAAAAATTTTAAAATAAAAAATATCATAAAAAATTGAAAAATTTTGAAAAAAAATTCATAAAAATTGGAAAATTTATCAAAATATATAAATATAAAAATTTGAAAATTGTAAAATTATAGAAATAATAAAAGGGATTTTTACATCTAGAATAAAGAAAAGAAAGAAAGAAAAAAATATTTATATCAATAATTAAGAGCTTAATTTTTCTTTTATGTCAAAAACCAAAATAATAAAAAAATATAAAATATATATAGTATAACAGCATTAAATCCTTATTTAGATTTTTACTTATAACATTTTGTAGAACACACTTTTGTTTGTGAAATCTTAAAATAGGATTTTATTTAAGTTAGAATCTTTAAACCTTAAGGATTTGTTTTTCTATTCTTACCCTGAAAATAAGTAACTAAGGTGTATTAAGTTCAAAACTTAAGTTTTGGAATTAAATTGTAACTTTTTAATCAATTAGACTAAGTAATCCTTTTGCTCTTTGAATATTTGTTTTTATCATCAAGTTAAGTAAAAAGGCCAGATATTCAGAGTTAATTAAGTAAAGAGTTAGTAAAATCTTAGTCTTCAAGTCTATCAGGCTATAGTTAGCTTAATCAACTAAAGGACATTTGGCTAGACTTGGCAAGTTTTTGTCTTGACAGATCCTGTAGGAGGAAACTAAAAGTTTAAAGGACCTGAGAGTGAATGGCTTTGCTATCCAAGCTCTGGTTTGAGAGCTAAGTAACCTAAACATCCAAAATTCACACACATAGAATTGTCTTGATGGCATCTGAGACCACGAAAATATAGAGGTTAAGAGATCGATTCTAAATCCTCTTTAGTCTAAGGATTTCCACAGGGCGGTACTTGAAAGGGTGAAGGATGTGCCACTCACCTAGAAAAAGGATTTGAAGTATAATGATAGTAAGGAAAATGAGAAAGGGGAGAAAAAATAAAAAAATAAAAAAATAAAATAAAACACCTTGTAGTTAAGTACCTTGCTACAAATGGGTACTTATGCAGTTTTTCCACAAAAATAAAGCATCTCGGTATAAATGGATGCTATCCTTCCTTCCATCAAATAAAAGAATACCTCGCTTCATATGGGTGTTCTAACCTATAGAAAAAGTTGAAAAAAATATGGAGATAAAAAAATTAGGAATGAGAGACCCAGTGGTCCACCGGGGATATATACACAAAAAAGTGTTGACCTCAGGATAGAAAACTGGTGAGGAGAAAGCAACCAAACTTGAGTAAGGCCAAGCCAAAGGCTTGAATTGGAATAATCTGGATTGGAAATTGACGTCTTAAGATCTGGATTTTTGCAAATTTGGATGCCTTTAGGATAATTCTCTTCACAAGCACGGTTCTTTTAAAATCATAGCAATTGAACCTTTGTATTGGGCAGTGAAGCCTAAGAAATCAGGTTTTGAGGACTTGCAGTTGAGAACTAAAGGAGAAGAATTGACAAAATCCTAGGTCTAGAAGTTTGTCCTTGGTGCTGTAGGCTGGCAGATTAAAGTTTTACTACTCTAAGTTTGGTTAATGATGAGTATCTGGCTAATTTGCTAAAACTTAGATTGATAGAAATCAAATCTCATAAACAGAAGACTAACTTAAGTCTATTGAGTTTTTGAGTTAAAATTTATTTTCCAACTCTTAGGTTTTGTTTTCTTAAGACATTTTGAATTCTGAGTTTTAGGATTAAGAATGATTACAAAGAATAAGTGATTTTTGAGATTCTAATTTTTAATAAAATTCTTGTTAAAAACTCTATTTTTAATAGAGTGTGTTTTGAAGATGTTTGAGTTATAAGTCTAAGTAAGGAGATTTTCAAAGAATGCTCTGTATATTGGGTACTTATTTATATATATAAAATCTAAAAAAATTAAATATTCAAAATTATAACCTAGGTATTCCTCTACTTAGTTCTTATTTATATTAATTTAAACACAAGTGTTTTAAATCATCGTATTTCTAGTTAATTTTGCTAGGGACTAGCAAAACTTTAGCTTGGGGGTATGATGAGAAGCTCATCATGATCTCTAATTACCCCTAATTAACTAGTCTTCCTAGTTAATTAGCTAGGAATATGTAAATATATGGGTTAATGATTAAATAAGGGATAAAATATTAAAGGACCTTAAAATAAGCTAAAAATGCTATATTATTATCCAATTAATGTTATTAATAATTTAATTAATAAATGGACTCGAAATATTATCAATAATTTATCTAATTAATGTGTTAACTAACTTAGGTATAATTTATACCTAAGTATGTAATAACTTAAATAACCTTAATTAAATAAATTAAGCTAAAAAGGTCAAAAATGTAAATCCATGGTTTAAATATAATAATTGTCTTATTTATAACCATATATAAAAAGTTGAAAAAGATTTAAATTAAAATAAACCTTGAAAACCTTAGTTTACATTTTAGTCCTTAAGTTTTATTTCAATCGAATCCTTATTCTTCACCTAGGTCCATAGTTTTCATTATTTCATTACAGGTAAGTCCCTGAAAACTTCTTCTTCTTCATTCCTTCTTCAGCCTCTTCGACGGCTGACGACAGGAGGTGCGAACACCCACCCATCACCATAAACCCGACATCCTCCCTTCCCTTCCAAGCTTCTGGAGCTTGTGCTCACCATCCTCTTTTCATCCATCGGTCTGCATGAAGCTGCAATCCTATTTTAGGCTTGAAGTTAACCTCACCAGCATTGGAGAAGACTCTGGTGGTTACTTCAGTCCTAGACCTTTCTCCGTCCAGATACATCCTCCTCCTCAGCCATCGCAACCTATAAATACCCCTCCACCCCCTTGATTTCAGGCAGTTAGCTCCCTTCCCTCTTCTTCCACTGAGCTATCTGATAGGCTATTCACTCTAAAATCCGGCGACCTTCATCCGCTTCCTCCATCTTCCTCGGTTCATCTTCGCTCACTCTAGTCTCTGCCAATGTCCACTGAGTCTTTTGATGCAGTGCTGACGCTGGATTTCCTCTGCTATGCCTTGCATACACCTGCCGGACTTCTTTCCCCGCCCCTTTGATTTCCTCCTCCATTAAGGACCTTCGACGGAGATCTTTTGCTCCCTTCATCCAGGTAACAGAAGGATTAGGTTAAGGTTAGAGTAGTGTATCTTAGTTAAGTAGATTCGGTAGTTAGTTAGATTAAATTTTCAAATTGTATGCCGTCTTCCTTAGCTCCGGTGAGCTCTTTGAGCTCATCTGAGCCACTCTTTTATCATTTTCTCAAGCCATTCACCTTCCTCACTTCATTATGAATTCATAGCACTTCCTTTCCCTCACTATTAATAGCTGATCTGCCTGAGTCACTCCACCTGCACTGGCGACCTCCACTGTCCATGGTGGAGGTCTCTAAGGTTAAAACACATGCATTGGGGCCCTCCATCATCTCTTCATAACTTAAGGGCCCCTATCTTCACTTTAATTTGAGTAATAATCACTTATATAACAAACGCCTAAATTTCATACACCCTCCTGAGCTTGCTGTCAATGGCGGCTCAGGAGTAGTTCCTCCAACTATTAACCACTTGTATTTAATCGCCACCTCCTACTAACATGTTCTCTCCACTCAATTGAGTGAGAGAACATGTCCTGAGTTCAAGTGAACTCAGAGTATGATCAATGCCAATTCATTGCATATCTTCCAGTTTAATTGTTAATTAATGAATTACTGATTTCTTGAGGTTCCTTGTGACCTTAGGAGACCTTTCAGATCTTCTTTGGCTTGTTTTGACAACTTTTACACTTATTTAGCCTTTTTCTAGACTCATCGGAGCTTCGGCGAGCTCGGACGAGTCAAAAACACTCTTCAGCCTAAGGAACTTCTTGAGAAGCTCCAGATTGCTTATTTGAGGACTAGGGCTTTTATTTTGATGGTTATTTTGGTGATTGGAAGTTTGGAGCTAGATTTAGACTTTTGTCTTCTCCAACTTTGGCAGAGTTGGAGAGGTGTCTCTGTTAAGGTTTATAATGCTTTGAGAGGTTCAGAAGCAAAAGTGAGGATCATAGAATTCATCCTAACCCTCTGATTTCTTAGAAGATCTTTAGTTTGTTTTGTCGAACAAACCCATCTTAGATCTCAGGCGACTAACCTGAAACCCTAGGTTTCTTGGGTGAAATTCATTTTTCATACCTTGAACATATTTCTAAGATCAAATAGAAATGATTTGAAGTGTTTAATTCATATGATATTGTTCAATATAGAAGGTCAAATCTCAAGGTTCAGTAGTCAACCATAGGTGTAATCTGTTGATTTAAGATTCAGTTAAAGGAATTGATGAGTTCAATTTATTCCAGGGATGATTTTAAATAGATCAAATTCAATTGGGATGAATTTTGATCAGTTTTGTAGAAGAATTAGACTGCCGTACAGTTTGGGTTATTTTTGAACCCAAACTGATGTCAGTGTGTTTCTGATGAAATTCAAATGAAAAATCTATACAGATAGATCCTTAACAACCTTTAGAGGTTGTTTGAGTTGATGAAATTGATCTTTAACTATTTTTTGGGCTAAACAGAGTGAAAAATGGAGCTCTCAAGCTCTTTAGTGAAGAGCTCAAGCTTCTTTGCTTTCCTGAAGCTCTTTAGAGTCTTTTGCCTTCCTTAGTAGGTGCAGAAACACCTACTGAACTGTTCAGCACCTCGTCTGAGGTCAAAGAATTGCTCTGCAGGTCCTTAGACCTGAAGAACTAAACTGTAGGCTAGAATGGCCATGGTGATCATGCCTTTCCACCCTTCAAATCGAAAAGCAAGACTTTCCCTGAGTATCAAATTGATATTGCAAACATGTAGAGCATCCGTAGAGCTTTCCAACAAGCCTTTACTTGCTCGATTTGGAGCTCTGAGCTAACCGAAGTCTTCAATTGAATCTTGGCCTGGAAAGGAATAATATAGTCCCACATTGGCTAAAGAGAAGCGCATGCCTGTGAATAAAATGAAAAAGTGTATAGGCTTTATCGGTCGTCAGTGCTGGGTGCACAATGAGCATGTGTGTGTGTGGGTGCGTGCGATGCTCGTGCCCGGGTGTGTGTGTACCTGTGGGCTTGCGAGCGTGGGCCCGTGAGCGGACGTGTGCATGTGGGCTTGGGAGGCCATGGGCCGAAGAGGCTGAAGACTATGCTGAATCGGAAATAAACCAAACCTAATACAAATTAGGCTCGGACCTAGTAGGGTCTGGTCCCACCCTGAGAGGGGTGCTATGTATCCCCAATCGGTCTGAGCCGCCAATCATAAAACCAAATTTTTGGTTTCTATCTTGGGTTCAATTCGGTTCGATTTTCGGTTCAGCTTAGTTGCACAGCTAAAGGTTGAAGGAGAAGAAGGAAAAGAAGAGAAGAGCTCATAGGGCTGAATAGAATAAAAAAAAAATGAAGAAACAAAGGAAAGGTAAATAGGCAAAAGAAATGATAAGAGGAAAGAAAGAGAAGAAGAGATGGTAAAGAAGAAGCATGCTCGAGACAAAAAGGTAAAGAGAAAGGAAAAGAGAGAGAGAGAGAAGGTAGAATAAGAAAAGAATGAAGGCTGAAGATAGAAAGTATGGTGCTTAGACGTCTGATATCTTTTTAAGATGTCTAATTTTTTGTATTTTACTCTCATACAATTTCTTTTAAGCATAAATGATGTAATAAGGCACATATTCATTTTAATTTCTTCTTTTCTTGCCTTAATCTCTTGTAAAAAAGAAGAAATTAAAGAAATAAACATGTTTATCTGCTTGTAGTATCAAATCATATGTTTAAATATGTTTCCCTTATGAAATTTTGCATGTTTTTCAATTGGAAATCCTTATGCAAGATTCATATTCTTAAAGTAAATTTAATTATAATTAAATAAGTAGCTTAGGATTTAGGTGAATTTAAGTTAAATTATGCCTCCCAGTGAACGACCTGGACTCAACCAGTTAAAAAGAACTAAAATATAAAATGTTAGGTTAACTTGACCCTATACTACTTAATTGACGTAAATTCAAGTTAACCTAAGTTACTTTCTTTTGCACATAATTAATCATAATTAACTTAATTAACTGTGTTGAGAAAATTAACGATCACCTCTCAAGCTTGTTTCCAAGCTTGGAAGCTTGCTTGAAGCTTTATAAAAGCCTCTACATCGCATAACTGTGCTCCTTAGCAAGTTTAGGTAAGAGAAAGCCCTCCTTCCCTCTTGCACCACCGCAACAGTTCTGCTTTAGCATAAGGAGATGATATAAGCCATCCGATCCAAGGATTGGACAGCTGAGAATCACTGGGCCTCGCTAACACACGCACGCACCCAACCAGCTTCAAATCCTGACCGTTGGATCTCCATCCAATGGTCAGTGATGCCCACGCACAACTTCGCCACCACGACTAATCGTCAAGGCAGCATAGTGGGAGAAGCCTCGCACTCACAAGCAACAGACATGCGTTCGATCCCGCTGCAAGACCAAATTCGCTATAGCACGCACTCATCGTGCGCGAGGCGCGATCTAGAGCACCTGATCACACGCAATCCCAGCCGTTGATGCACTCACGATCAGATGGCTTATTGCACGAGCACGCAGATTGCACTCGAAGGCAGCACCTACGGGAGCGGTGAGGGGCCGATGTGGCACGTTCTTAGCTGTCTGATGGTGATCCGCACATCGAATCCGATGGCTTAGGTTGCATGGGCAAGGCTTGAGAAGAAGAAGAATGGGCGCACAGATCGGTGGGTGTGGGACTTCAGTGACGCTTTTGGAAAGGACTTAGTGACGTCCCGGATGTCGCTAGAGACCCATACCTCTTTTGGAGGCCCTCTTCTACTATATAAACCCCCTCAACTGCCCCATTCAAGGGCATTCAATTCTCACACACTCTCCATGCAATACTAGCCCTCTCCTAGGTCCAGCAAATGCTCCATATCTACCCCAAAGTTGTCGAGCCACCGACGGAGCCCCCCTTCATCATCGTGGCTGCCTCGCCTCCTCCTCACACTCTCTCTTTCTCTAGTTTTATGTTGCACTATTTTAAGCTTTCATCTATTGTTGTATTTGTAAACAAACTCTAATTTCATGCTATATGTTAATGTTGCTTCTTATATCGTAGTTCACATCTCCTTAAAGTGATTCTCATGTTTTAAACGAAAGCTCTAACCCTATTCTCTCTCTCTCTTTCGCTCTCATTTTCGCAAGCAAACCTTGCTACAATTTTGTGACACCCAAAGTGACTAAAACTAGTTTGATTTCATGCCTCCCTGAGATCGACACTTGGACTCGCCAAATCCAAATCTTAAATTAAAATCGACATTGTGAACGCATGCTACAATGGCATAATTAAACCAATGCATTCCATGCGCGTCAATTTTTGGCGCCATTGCTGGGGAGGCAACGGATTTCTTTTGTTGCTTTTATCTCACATTACTACTCACATTTTTTGACTCGATTTCCTCTCCTTACTTGTTGATTGCAGGAACTCGGCGCTTGGGTGACGAAGGAGTGTGATCTGAGAAGGTAGATACGGAGTAAAGTGCTGCAAAGACTTTTTGTGAGTATCACTCCACCCATTGAGTGTTTGCTTGCTTAAGAAAAATACAAAAAAAAATATAAATTCAAAATTGGCATGGTGAATGGCTACTTGACCCACATTCCAAACTCATTACCAAACCAAAAAAAAAAAAGCTCTAACATTCTTGAAGAAGTAATCTTTCTAGAGTGTTCTTCTTTCTTTTGAGTGGTGTTTGTGAAGCCACCATGATTTGACTTGGGCTGCACCACTCACCGTAATTAAAATCAACTCACCTGGTAGAACTGCACGAACATTAGGGTGAATACATTAGGGTTATTTCTCTAAGGCCACATCATTCTGAAGGAAATCAACTGGGTTGTTTCTTTAGGACCACATCATTATGAAGGAAATCAACTTTCGCTCATTGTGTGCAAAACTTTGTGTGCCCACTTGAGCATTGTTTGAAAACATTAAGGCATTTCAACCCTAAAAATCACTAAAGCAAGGACGAATCATTAAAAGGCATCACATCCTAAAAGCCTTGTTTGAAAACCATGTTTTGTTGAGTGCACGCACACGCTCAATTAGACTAACTTAGAGGCACAACCCCAAACAATGCCTCACCACATATCCTGAGCACAAGCACTAACTTAGCCCTCATTAAAATGGAGTAAACGTGCCCTAGGCAAGACTAGTCTAAGTCTTTGTGGTGTGATTAGGTTTGCTAGGCACTTGGCCTTCATTCCCTTTGTAAAATCTGGTGTCTAGGCTACAGGGAAGTGTCAAACGACCATGGTTGTGGGGTCTACGAAACCAGCGGTGCAAGCCAAAGGAAGAACCTTCATCTCAATCCCCTCGTAATCAACCTGGCCAGACTAACATCGAGAAGGGAGGTTAAGTGCTTGCAGATTTGATCATTCCCTTTGAGGCTTCTAGGTCACCTAAGGTATACACTATAAGGACTAGACTTGCTTGCTTGTTTGTGCATACACTTCTCGCACATGTCTCTCTCCACATCCCTCCCCATTCTTCTCTAGTGTATGCACAGGAGATGATCACTTCATCCTGAGCTATTTGTTTTAGAAAGGGAAATCAAGAGGAGACCTAATTTTTCAAGGGAAATGGCTGACCCAAGAATTGATGAGATTGAGGACCAACCTCAACCCGATGCTATGGCCATCATTCAGGCTCAAATCTCTGCCAACCACCAACTTCAACAACAACAGATCCAAACTATCATGCAAGCCATACACCAATTGTAGAACCCTTAAGGGCAACCCCCACTAAACCCACCTAACTGACCACAACCTCCCGAGGGCCAACCAAAGCCTCTTTATGATTTTTATGATCCATCTGCTATCCGAATCAAACCACATCTTAGGTTCCCCAAAGGGGGAGATGATTTTGAGCTAAAACCTAATGTCCTTAGCTTAATTCAAAGCCACTTTCATGGGAGCTCAAACAAGGACCCCTTCCAACACCTAGAGGACCTAGACCAAATTGCCCAGATCGTGAAGCCAAGGAACATAAGCTTGGATATTGTTTTAATAAAAGATGTTCCCTTTCTCCCCAAAAGACAAAGCATCTCACTGGCTTAGAACCTTAGGGAGACCCATCTCCACCTAGGAGGAACTAAGACATGCATTCTTGAAGAAATTTTTCCCCATAAGTAAAACCAATGCCCTCAGAAGAGCCATTACCACATTCACACTACAAGGTGGGGAGTAATTCCATGAGGCGTTGGAAAGATTTAATGAATTGTTGAGGAAATGCCTACACCATGCGGTTCCAAGGTGGCAGTTGGCCCAAATCTTCTACCATGGTCTGGACAGCAACCTTAGGAACTTTGTTGATGCCTCATGTGGAGGCAACTTTTTGAATAAAGATGAGGAGAGCACGTTTGAACTCTTTAAATCTATGAGAGAAAATTCTCTCAACAATGCCTCCATGACCTAATTTAATCGATCCAATCAACCCTGTGGAGGGATCTATGAGGTGCAAGCCAATTCTGGAATGGTTGACATGGATATTATAGCTAAAAAGTTGGATCGAGTTGAGTTGATGGACAAAAAGATTGATGAGCTATTGAACCAAACCCGAAACCCACTACAGACCCTCTCCCTAGCAAAGGGAGCTCACAATGTAGATTTGGTGCAACCAATGAACCAAATACACTTGGAACAACCCTGACTATGCTCTAGGGAGGACCTTTGCTCCCTCAAACCCTCATTACTCTCTCCCCTCTCCCTGGGCACCTTCTATCTTTGAAGATGTCCAGGCCATCCAAGGTTACTCTAAACCTGATCCCTTCTCCAACACCTACAACGTCAGATGGCGTAATCACTCGAATTTTGCTTGGACGAACCAAAAATCAAACTAATTCCAAAACCAACCTAGGCCAAACCCTCCCTCCTATCAGTAAGGTCCACCGGTTACACCACCCTATAATCAGAATAGGGCATCCCCTCCCCCACAAAACCAAATGGACATGTTGATAAAAATGATGGCTAATATGAATCAGAAACATCAGGAGGACGTGGCATTAGTAAAGGGACAATTGAGCCAGCTGTTGGATAGCAAACAACAGGGGTCCCTTCCTTCTCAGCCACAACCAAAATGTGATCAACAGAGGTCCCAATCCTCAAGGATTCCAAGCCAATACGAGGCATGCACACATGATCCAGCAAGCCCCACAAACACTCCCTGGGTTTGGTGCTTCTTCTTCTTCTTCTTCTCAAGGATCTACCCATTGTCCCAATGCCTCAGCCAATGCAGTTACCTTAAGAAGCGGCACTAAAACCCAGGACCCCAAATGGATGACCCCACCCATGACCTCACTTCCTGAGATGCCTCATTTTGGGGATGAGCGGGAGGAACCCAAGGACCTAGAGACTGAACCAATTCAAACCCAAACACCATACCCTAAGGCCTTAGAGAAAATGAAGAAAAGGAAAAATGTAGTTGAGAATGGGGAGTTGTTAGAGATTTTCAAACAAGTTCAGATTAATATTCCTCTCCTCGAAGCAATCAAGCATATCCCGCCTTATGTTAAGTTCTTGAAGGATGTCTGTGCGCCGAAGCGTAAGCCAAGAACCCAAGCATCTAGGAAAGTAGTGCTCTCAGAACAAGCTAGTTCAGTGATATTGAGCAGCCTACCTCCCGAACGAACTAACCCAGGAGCACCCTTGATATCTTGTAATATCGGGGACATGACATTTGATAGAGCACTCTTGGACTTAGGTGCTTCAATCAACCTAATCCCAACTACCCTTTATCACCAGTTTGGATTTGGGGAGTTGAAACCCATACCTGTGACTATCCAATTGCCTAATAGATCTGTGAAAACCTCAAAGGGGGTAGTCGAGGACGTAATTGTTCAGGTCAAGGACTTCTACTTCCCGGTCAACTTTTTGGTCCTCGACATGGAAGTCCCCAAACAGTTGCAAAACACACCCATCATCCTGGGCAGACCCTTCTTAGCTACGGATAAGGCTAACATTGATTGTGACATAGGATGCATGGAAATTGCCTTTGGAGACAATAAGATGCAATTGGATATCTTCAGGGCTGCTAAATCTTTTGATTGTGGCTGGGTTGAGGAGCATGATCCCGTGGAACCTTTGATGGAAGAATGACTCAATTTTATCTCTTTAGTAGACCATCTAACTCAACCAGTTGATGACTACCCTAACCTACCCCAGCCTATGGAAGTTGACCTTTGTAAAGCTGATTACCTTCAGCAACCTCCATTTGAGGAGATTGATGTTGATCAACTCCTGCCTTTCCCTTACCTGTCAAATGTTGTCCCACCTACACCTGAACTAAATCTTTTGCTCAATAATCTCAAGTATGTCTTCCTATGACCTGACCAGACCTTCCCTGTGATTATCAATGCCCATTTAACTAGGGATTAAGAACTTAGGTTGACTGTAACCCTCTCTGAACATCAGGAAACCATTGGATGGACAATTTTTGACTTAAGGGGAACTATCCCTACCTATTTCACTCACAAGATCTATTTGGAAGATGAGGCTCGACCTTCTCACCAGATGCAGAGGCGATTGAACTCGATGAAAAAAGAAATAATCAAGTGGCTTGACGTAGGCATCATTTACCCAATTTCCGATAGCCCCTGGGTGAACCCCACTCAAGTGGTACCCAAGAAAGTCAGGCTTACCGTGGTCACTAATGACCAGGGTGAATCCATCCCCACCCGCACCACTACTACATAGCGGGTGTGCATTAACTATAGGAAGCTTAATGAGGCCACCAAGAAAGATCATTTCCCTCTGCCATTCATTGACCAAATTCTCGAGTGATTGGTAGGGTGGAAATATTTTTGCTTTCTAGATGGATATTCAGGATACAAGCAAATTGCTATTGCACTAGAAGATCAAGAGAAGATCACATTCACTTTCCCATATGGCACGTTCGCATTCCGTCGTATGCCATTCGGGTTATGCAACACACCTGCTACCTTTCAGCATTGCATGCTAACCATTTTTTCAGAGGTGGTGGGTGAAAACCTAGAGGTCTTTATGGATGATTTCTCCATGTTCTGGAGCTCATTTGACCATTGTATTAGCAACTTGGAAAAGATCCTGAAGGGATGTATCGAGGTCAACCTATTTTAAGCTGGGAAAAGAGCTATTTCATGGTTCAGGAAGGGATTGTCCATGGTCACATCATCTCATATAGGGGCATCGAAGTTGATCGAGCTAAGGTTGATTTAATTTTCAAACTTCCACCCCCTAGCTCGATCAAGCAAATCCGATCTTTCCTAGGACATGTTGGCTTCTATAGAAGATTCATGAAGGATTTTTCCAAACTTTCTAAGCCCTTGACTGACCTTCTAGCCAACGATGCCCTTTTTCACATGACACCTGATTGCAGCAAGGCCAACAACACCCTTAGGGAAACAGCCTCCACTGCACCCATTTTACAACCCCCAGACTGGTCCTAAGACTTTGAGATAATGTGTGATGCATTAGATTTTGCTGTCAGCGCAGTCCTAGGACAAAGAAGAGAGAAGAAACCCGTGGTGATCTACTACATGAGCAAAACATTAGATGAGGCTCAACAGAATTACATTGTCATAGAAAAGGAACTGCTTGCCATAGTCATTAGGTTAGAAAAGTTCAGATCATACCTTCTAGGATCCCACGTAATGGTTTACACCGACCACTCAACTATTAGGCATTTGTTGGCCAAAAAGGATGCTAAACCTAGGCTCATTAGATGGATCCTGCTCTTGCAGGAATTTTACCTAGAAATACGCGACAAAGTCGGGCCTAAGAACGTTGTAGCCGACCACTTGTCCATACTTCACCCAAACCACATTGAACCCTCATTACCCTTAACCGACACCTTCCCTGATGAACAACTTCTAGTCATGCAAGGAAGGAGGCTACCTTGGTATGCAAACTTAGTCAACTATCTGGCGGTAGGTCATACTCTGCACAGCTAGTCTAGACAGCAACAGGATATGTTCTTGGCTGAAGTCAAGAACTATTTCTGGGTTGATCCTATGCTGTTTAGACTATGAGCTAACCAAATCAATAGGAGGTGTATTCCTGAAGAGGAAGTCCAAAGTGTGCTATCCTTTTGTCATGACCAAGCCTGTGGTGGCCTCTTCTCTGGGAAGCAGACTGCTGCAAAAGTTTTGCAGTCTGGATTCTACTGGCCATCCTTATTCAAGAACTCACACAGCTTTATGAAGACTTGCTCTTGGTGCCAGACATTAAGGACTATGACCAGAAAGGATATGATGCCCCTGTAGCCCGTTCTGATTATCGAAATTTTTGATGTTTGGGCCATCAATTTTTTGGGTCCCTTCCCACCATCCAATGACTTTGAGTACATATTAGTCTCAGTGGACTATGTCTTGAAATGGATCGAAGCCATAGCCACCCGAAGATGTGACCATAAGGCTATCATGGACTTTGTTAAGCAAAACATCTTCTCTCGATTTGGGATACCAAAGGCTATGATTAGTGATGGTGGGAGTCACTTTATTCATGCCTAATTCTGTGCCTTAGAAAATACGGGGTTACTCACCGCATTGCAACCCCATATCACCAGCAAATAAATGGGCAAACTAAGGTCTCTAATAAGTAAATCAAGAATATTTTGCAAAAGACTATGAGACTTGACCGGAAGGATTGGTCCACACGATTGGATGATGCCCTTTGGGCATACAGGACCCCTTTTAAGACCCCGATAGGCATGTCACCTTATCGATTGGTCTTTAGCAAGGCTTGCCACTTTCCGATCGAGTTAGAACATCAGGCATACTGGGCTGTTAAGCAGTGCAATATGGATTCCCAGTTGGCCGGAGCACAAAGGATACTCCAACTCTCCGAGCTCGAGGAAATCTATTGGGATGCTTATGAGAATAGTCGACTTTACAAAGAGAAGATGAAAGCCATCCACGATAGACACATTCATAGGAAAACCTTCGAGCCCAATCAGCAAGTCTGGCTTTTTGATGCGAGATTTAAACTTTTCCTTAGGAAGCTGAGATCAAAGTGGACAGGACCATATCAGGTGGTAAAACCTTATCCTAATGGGGAAGTTGAAATTGCAGATCCTAACAATGGGCAAACCTTCACAGTAAACGGCCAGAGATTAAAATATTTTATTGCCCAGGTTCCCCCAAAGGAAGTAGTCACCCTCATTGAGGATTGACATGGAGCTTCACCTAGCTGGAGGCAATAAACTCAGCGCTTCTTGGGAGGCAACACAGAAGATTTAGACTGATTAGGTACATGGGACACTCAGGTGATTTCTTTCTATACCCCCTTGCATACATTTATTTGCCAATGAGGACATTGTACAACTTAAGCATGGGAGGGTGGTAATTCGCATTGTCTAAGTTTATATTATCAGCCTAAATTATATATATATTAAAAAAAAGAAAAGAAAATTAGGAAGGAAAACTTATGCATTAGGAGCTTGTCAATTGTAGGAAATAATACAAGAACCTTAACACTTAGACTTTTCAGGCCTTCAAGCTTAATTAGCCCAGGTGTCCACTAAAATGTGGATTTAGCCCCTAACCCTCGCAACCTTAATTTACATTAATCTGACCAATAAAGTAGGGTGATAACTATACAACTTATCAACTTGCCCTCTGACTCGAAGGGACTATAGTCTAAGCATCTGTACACATTTTTGCACTGACTCACTCCTCAGAGATTTTAATAGAAATTGGGTAGGTAATGAACCTTCTAGGGTGGTATGGCTGGCAAGTTGTCATGGGTAACAGCCCATTGGCCGATTTTCTAGTGCTGAACCACAGGACCATTCTCTTTTATTATTGCCTCTAAATAAATCTCAGATCAGGGAAGCCACCTACTAAAACAACAAAAGAAAAAGAAAAGAAGGGAGAAATTAAAAAAAAAGAAGATAAATAAGCCGTACTTCACTACATGAGTATGGTTGGCAAGTGGTCATGGGTAACAACCCATTGGCTAGTTGTCCAGAACCTAGCTCACTAAATGTACGAAAAAGTCTAAAACACTTAAGGAAGAAGTGGGGAAGTAGAGCAATCCAGGGAGATATACACTAGAAGCACCCTTGTGTTGATCCCACACAAAATAAAAGTAGGGAGAAAGCTACCGATCGAACAGATACACCTTTAGGCAAGCATTTTCTTTTACGGTCACCTAGGGGCGTGGAAACCCGAAGTCTATTTTAATTACCATTGAGTGAGTCTATCACAATCTTCACAACAAGATGCTTAGCACTTAAGAGTCTTTTTCGAGTTATGGGTGGGTTAGGTAGCCGTAAAAAGTTACCTACACACTCTCAACTCCAAAAATCTAAAAAAAAATAGAAAAGATGAAAAAGAAAAAAAATATATCTATATATATGCTTTAAAGCGAGGACTTGGGCGATTACAATTTTGGCAGACACACGGGTGCTGTTTAGTCTCTGTGGATTAGGCTTTTAGTATATGTTTCCTCCTGTTGACAACTAGCATATGTCTAAGCAATCAATTCCTAATTCCAACTAAAAATAATGGCTAGGATAACCTTACTAGGGACTAGCAAGGGATGAGCATTGGGGTATGATAACTCTGAATTTAATGATGATAATTCCATCAACCAGAGTTTATTTTAGGGGTATATGTGCACTAATAACATACCATGATGGGCATGGGAGCACTGCATGCATTGCAAATTAAGATTGCTTATAAATCAAAGTTTAATGGCCATATGTACAAGTGCATGTTGAAACAAGCCTTAGATGAGCAATCGGACTGCACAAATGGATTCAGATCGACGAATGGAGTCCAATGGACTCAAAATATTTTAAATTTGACATCCGGAGCTTCCCCAACAGGCCCAAGAAGTCCTGACCGTTGATCTCATGATCAACGACCCACAATCAGCCACGTGGCGCCATCCATCGTGTGTACGCAACGTAGCGGACCCGCTTCAACATAAGGAGATGATACAAGCCGTCCGATCCAAGGATCAAACGGCTGAGAATCACTGGGCCATGCCAACACATGCATGCACCCAACCAGATTCAAATCCTGATTGTTGGATCTCCATCCAACGGTCGGTGATGCCCGCGCACAACTTTGCCTCCACGACTAATCGCAAAGGCAGCATAGCAAGAGAAGCCTCATATTCGCAAGCAGCAAACCCGTGTTCGATCCTGCTGCAAGGCCAAATTCGTTGCAGCACATGATAATCGCGCGCAAGGCGTGATCTAGCGCACTCGGTCATGCGCAATCCCAGCCGTTGATGCACGATGGAACGGCTTATGGCACGAGCATGCAGATCAGACACGAAGGTAGCACTTGTGGGAGTGGCGGGGGGGTGGCGTGGTGCATCCTCATCTGTTCGATGGCGATCTGTGCCTCGAATTCAACGGTTGAGGATGCATGGGCATAGCTTAAGAAGAAGAAGAATGGGAGCACGGACCGGTGGGCGTGGGACTTCAACGACACTTCTAGAAAGTACTTAGCGACGTCCCAGACATCGCTAAAGACTCGTACCTCTTTTGGAAGCCCTCTTCTACTATATAAACGCCCTCAACCACCCCATTCAAGGGAATTCAATTCTCACACACTCTTCATGCAATACTAGCCCTCTCCTAGCTCCACCAAACACTCCATATCCTCCCTGGAGTTGTCGAGCTGCCAAATCCAAATCTTAAATTAAAATCGACGTCGTGAACGCATGCTACAATGACATAATTAAACCAACGCATTCCGCATGTGTCAACCACCCTTTTCGCTCCTCCTTTAGATTTCCTACTTGCCTGGCTTGACTCCTTGGCTTGGTGAAGATACAAGGTAGAAGAAGGGAAGAAGTTGAACGCTCCAAGGAGATAGAGTGCCTCCTTAATATTCTTCTTCTTCTCTTCTCCTTGGTCATTGGGATGGTGGAATGAAGGTGGAAAAAATGCTATGAATATGTGTAGCCAAGGGTGATTGGAAATGGGTGGTTAGTGGTCTTTTTATAAAGTGGAAGGGGGGGTAGGTGTGGTTAAGAGGGGATGGCTAGGATGGAATGTGGATGGTGGTTATAGGATCCTAGGGCTAAGGCCTGTTGCCACTAAAGTGGAGGGGCATTTGATGGTTAGCGCCAGCCATAGGTGGGGACAAGAGTTAAGGGGTTAGTATGGTGTGTTGTATGGTTAGGATGGGGTCATATGGTGGTAGTTGTGGGATGAAGGGCTAGGGTGTGTTGGTGCCACTTGGAAAGGTGTGGGTAGGTGTGGTTGGAAGAGGGTTGGCACCAACTTTAATGTGGTTAAAGGGGGTAGGTTGTCATGGACACAAGGGAAGGCTAGGATAGCATTTAGAGGTGGTTGTAGGGATCCAAGGGCCATGGTGAATAGGTTCCAACCTAAGAGTTGCTAAGAGGGGGTGATTATGGTGGTTAAGGGGTGAAAGGGAACATCAAGTTGGCGCCAAGAATTGGTGTTCTAGAAGGGATCATGTTGGCACCAAGTTGAATGGTTGGATGGAGGGTAGTAGGGTGGATGAAGGGTGGATAGGTAGGGATAGTTTTGGTGCCACATGTGGGTGGTTATAGGAAGGGTAGTTGGAGCTACTTTTGGTGGCTCTTAGAGATGGTGGTGGTGTGAAGAGGTGCCTTCATGGTGGCGCCAAAATTGGGTGGCAGTTACTTAGGTTTTAGTGGAGTTAAGGTGGAGCTAGCTTAGGGTGGAGTTAAAGGTTAGGGTTAGGGTGATGGTGGACGACCATGGAGTGGAGAGGAGATAGGGTTAGCTAGCTAAGGTAGCTTAGTTTGTTGGAGAGTAGAGGAAATTACGGTTTAGCTTGGAGAGGGTAGCCAAGAGCTATCTGAAGTAGATCTGGAGCTGAAATAATTTTCCTGAAGCTAATGATGGTTGAAGAGGTCTTCTTAGGAGCTCAACTACTTAGCTTAGCTAGCTAGTTCTTCTGCTAGTAGCTAAGCTTGAGCAGTGGAGCTGAGTTGAACTGGTTTCAACCTATCTGAAGCTAGGTTGAGCTGGACCTACCTTTAATGAGAACTCCTAAGCTAGCTTAGCTACTAAGTAAACAAGTAGTAGCTAAGCTAGAGGGAGTTCAGCTGTTGTGAGCTAAGTGGAGCTGGGGAGAGCTGGACTTGAGCTGAGTTGAGGTGAGTTGAGCTAAGTTGACCTATCTTGAGCTACCATCCAGCTAGGATGAGCTGAATGGAGTTGGAGAGAGCTAAACCTAGCCCAGGTGAGCTGATATCCAGTTGAGATGAGCTGGATTCAGCTAGGGTTCAACTGATTTGATCTTCTTCTTCACTTTCTGCCTTCTTGAGTGCTAGGGTTTTAGAGGTCTGATCATCTGCTTATCCTTAACACTCAAGTAAAAATGTTAAAAACACAAAAAGAATGAAATGCATGCCTAACCTAGGTAATGCCTAAATGCAACCAAAAAAGCCATTTGTGGAGTTAAAACCCTGAGAGCTACATATGTTAAGGGCATAAGAATGATGATAAACTGGCGTTTATCACATTTTTATGGGCTTGGCTCTAAAGATCCATTTCAACATTTGGAGGACTTGACCACTTTGGTCCAAACCACCAAAGCATGAAACATGGATGAGGAGCATATGACCATGAGGCTTTTCCCCCACTCTCTCAGGGATAAGGCCGTACATTGGTATCGGACTATTGGAACGTCGATAGCTACATGGAATGATCTTAAATTAGCCTTCCTAAAAAATTCTTCCAAGTCGGACGTACCAATGCCTTGCGATGGACGATTACTATTTTTGTCCAGTGATCGGGGGAACCACTTCATGGTGCTTGGGAGTGATTCCAGGATCTATTGTGGAAATGTCCATACCATGACGTGCCAAAATGGCAACTCGTGCAGATCTTTTATCACGGGTTGACAGAGCAACTTAGTAATCATGTGGACGCTTATTGCAGAGGCAATTTCCTCAACAAGGATGCAAATAGTCCACATGATTTGTTTGAGGAAATGAGTGAGAATTCTATCAATCATGCCTCCATGGACACTTTCAACCGATCCCAACAACCCAGATTGAATGTTTATGAGGTCCACAACTCTCATTCATCCGATATGGAACTAATTTGTAACAAACTTGATAAGGTGGACCTGGTTGCAAAAAGAATAGATGAGTGGATGGTTGGAAACTTTGCAAATACTTTTAGATCCACTCAATCCCAGAATTTGGGATTCCATTCTTCACAAGCCCCTGCTGGATGGGAGCTTGTAAATCAATTAGAAGCGACTCTACCTGTGAGCCAGCATTACTCGGAACCTTACGAGTTCCAAACTGGGGCCTTTGATCCCAGTTTCTCTTATCCTTCTCCCTTCCTGCCATCCTCTCCCTATGAGGATGTGTATGCTGTACAGGAGAATGTTAGGTCCAACCCATATTCTAACTCATACAACCCGGGTTGGAGGAGCCACCCTAACTTCTCCTAGAAGAACTCGGGGTAGCAGACCTAAATCCGACCCAGCAATTTTGCACCACAAAGACCAATGGATCAGGGTACGTATAGACTCAGTTACCCCCTAATCAGGTCAATCAGCCAGTATGGAATGCCCGTCAACCTGCAAGGTAGGCTGATTTGAATCGTCAGATGGTAGACATGCAAGGATCCATGCTCCAGCTCATCCAACAAATGAAAACCTTGCTGGAAAACTTGCAATTCGGGCTCATTGCTAATACCCGTTAGCTTAGATCTTTGCCATTTCAACTCGTACCCAACCCTCATAACATACAAAATCAGGGCAATCAAGCCCAAGGGTATGGGAACCCGAGGGACCCACACACACATGCTCAGGTGGTTGAGCAGGGTCCTGCTTCTTCTACTTCTTCATCCAATCTTGGATATTGAGATAGTCAAGCCCCTCCGATCTTTCCTAACCCTCTCCAAGACCCAAACCCATATGCTTTTGCAAACTCTGCTACCTTGAGGAGTGGAAGGCAAACCCAGGATCCTGAACTACCATCTTCCAGTCAATCAAACCCTGGTGAGCTTAAGGAAGGAAAGGAGAAAATAAAAGAAGAAACCAAGGCTCAGGATGATATATTCAATGTTCTTATGCCCTTTAGTTTCAATGAGGACATTGCATAAGTTAAGTATGGGGGGCTAGATTCATTTTTGAATCATATTGTCATCTTTGTGGATTTCCTATGAATTTCCCTTATTTTATTCTTTATTTAAAAAAAATTGAATTAGGAAAGGAGAACTTGGGCATTAGAGTTTGTTAACTTTAGGAAATGATACAATAGGTCCTAAATACTTAGACCCTTCAAGTCTTTGAGCTTAATTAGCTTGGGTGTCCACTAAAATGTGGACTTGATTCTCAAGTCCTCTATTCAAAAAATTCATTTCTAATTGGTTAAATTAGTTGGGGTAATAAGTATCCGACTTATCAACCTGCCCTCTGATTTAAGGGAGCTTATAGTCTAAGGATCTACACACTATTTGCACTGACTTACTTTTTGGCAATTTTAATGAAAATTGGGTAGTTAATGAACTTCCTAGGGTAGTATGACTAGCAAGTTGTCATGGGTAACAACACATTGGTCGATTGTCCAAAGCCCAACTACACGGCCATTCTCATTTTACTACCTCAAGGTAAATCTTAGATCAGAGAGGCCACATACTCAAAAAAAAAGGAAGAAAAATAGAGAAATACCAAAAAAAATGATGAGAAATAGAAAAGATGAAAAAAAATAAATAAGCCACACTTCACCGCATGAGTATGGCTGGAAAGTTATCATGGGTAATAGCCCATTAGCCGGTTGTCTAGAACCTAGCTCACAAGAATGCACAAATAATTCCTAAACACTTAAGCAGAAGCAGGGAAGTAGAATAAGCCAAGGAGATTTACACTGAGTTTGCCCTTGTGTTGGCCACATAACAAATAAAAAAACTAGGGAGAAAGCTACCAGTTGGACAGATACACCTTTAGGTAGAATTTCTTTCCAAAGTCATTTAGGGGCATAAAAACCTAAAGTCTTTTTTGATTGTCCATCAATGAGTCTATCACGATCACAAAAAGATGCTTAGAACTTAGAGTTCATTTCGAATCTTGGGTGGGTTGGGTAGCCGTAGAAAGTTGCTCCGAAACTCTAAATTGAAAAAATGTAAAAAAATTAGAAAAGAATTAAAAGAAAGAAAAAAATGTATTTGCTTTTGAATAAGGCAAGAGCTTGGGTAGTCTGCATTTTGGCAGACACCCAGATACTTTTGAGTCTCTATAGTTCAAGTCATTAGTAGAAATTTCTTAGTGTTGAGAAATAACTATTGCCCAAGTAATGTGATCATAATTCTGTTTATAAATAGCATGTAGTTTTGCTAAGGACTAGCAAAAGATAGGCATGGGGGTGTGAGGTGCATACATCTAATTGGCCTAAAATGACTATTTATGCATGTTCCTAGGCCTATGAAAGCATTCAACATTATAAATATTGCTTAACATGCATCATCATGCATTTAGATTAATTTGTACAAATTGTATAGTAATTCATCACTTTTTGTGGTTAGGGGACACAGCGACATCTTGTTAGGGCCTCAGATTGGAGATCCAACAGTATGGATTTGATCAAGGCAACGATCGGAGTCCAATGCCTCCGATATCGCCCTGACTGAACCTCTATAGCATCAGATACAATCCAAGGAAAATCAAAAGCCAAAGGGCAAGGTGGTGAAAATCTAAACTCCACAAGAAAAATCCAATTGCACTAATGGATTCAATTGAAGATCGTAGCCCAACGATGCAAAAATCGACACAAGCCGACACCTGTGGCACTATCTACATGCATTGGAAAATGGATGACCCAAATGGCACCACGTAGTGCCATCCAAGCCGCCCACAGCCATAGACCTTCTCTTTCATCCACACTCACGAGATCTCGAGCGTTCGATTGAGATCTAACAGTCGAGAGTGCACGTGCTTAAATTCATAAATGCGACACAAAGAGGAGAGTAGCATAGCAATCGTGTGCCTTACCTACAGCATGCAGCACAAGTTCTAATCCTCATGAGCGGATTCCATCCGAGGGAAGAAGCAAGAGATGGAATTTACTCGTTGGATCTGCATTGAGCGGCTGTGGATGCAGTTATGTGGCAGCATGGATAGAGAGCACGTGCACACGCATGATGATGCACGATCACATGTGTGATCTAACAAGCGGGCATGAATCTTAAGTCGTCTTGATGCAACGTTGACCGTCCGATGGAGATCTGAGGTGTCGACGTGCGAATATGAAGCAGTGGTGATGTGGCTGCACAAGAGTCATCTGATCTTGATCGGATGATCCTCCTTCCACATGTGCGTCAGCATCGACCACCTACAGTAATGTTCACAAGCGTCACTAAAGGACGTGTATTATTATTAAGTCCTTGGAAAATACTCTTTTGCCCCATTTCTATGCGTATAAAAGGGCCACCCCTACAACATTTTCTCATGCCTTCCTTCTTCTCTCAACCTCTCTAAGAGTTAAGAAACCCAATTCTAGGCTAGCTCTAGTGCTCCCAAACAGCGGGAAGCTCCGCTAGAGTTAAAAATAAAAAATTTCCATTTCTCACCCCCTTTTGCAGAGCTCTCGCCAGCCATCCTCTCACCCCCGTTCCAGAAGCGAATCCCACGATGTTGACACCCTGCCTCATCCTCTGTTCTTCCATATTCGCCCTTTGTCCTCCATCTTCGCTCTCCTTCTTCCAAACGTTGTCCATCCAGCTCGTCCTCGAAGCATTTGTCGACGAGGATAATCTTTCACCCCCTTATCTTTTTATCGCTTTCTAGAGGAGATTTTAAGCTTTATAGTTGTTGCAAATAGTTGTAGTTAATATTAAATTAGTTATAAAAGTTATTTTCGTTCTCTCTCTCTTTTATATTTCAAGTAGTTTAGCTGCCATTATGAATGTTTCCTTTATTAAAAAAAAATACAAAAAGATATAATTGCATATTTAGATCGACGTAGCCTCCGTGTGTTCGACCTAGGACTCACTTTGAGTTTGGGTAAAATTATCTAATTAGTAGATTTTTATGCAACTATAATGATGGGTTTTCAAACTCAATCTTTTTAGCATATAAAATCTCGCTCATCAGGGGAATACAATGAAAATGATGGAGAATGTCTGGTGATTTTTGATATTAGAGGAAGGTCGATTCTTCATATAGAATACAAGCCAATTTCAAAAATTTAGTGACGTTAGGCACATCTATATATTTTAAAGCAAATTCCAGAAATTGATCAATTCTACGAGGAATTCAAATGTTTATCTCATTCAAGTACATAATTTGACTTCCTAGATTGGTTCAAACACCGTGTTCATCAATTGAAAGAGGATACGAACCCATGATGGATACCAAATTTTGATGTAATTGTTGAAACATCTTCACAATATGCACATTACCACTCTGGATATATAATAAATGGGTTCAGATTCAGAATAAATGAAATTAATGATTGAAAGGTTACACAACATGCTGGAGTTGTTGATTCTAATCTTACTATTGGTCCAGATGGATACTACGGTGAAATCCAAGAAATTGTGGAGATTAGCTTCAGATATGATCGCAGAGTTGCCCTATTTAAATGTCACTGGTTTGTTGTTTTTAGAGAGGTCATTAGTTTCAAATTTTACAAGAAACATAAATTCTTGAGTTTAAATCGTAACTATCAAATTCTTTAGTCTTCTGAACCATTCACATTTGCATGTCAAGTGGCACAAGTATTTTACATCCCCGATAATTGCCAAAGAGGTTGGGTTATACCAATAAGAATAGTACTGCATAATCATTTTGATGCACAATCTAAAGCATATCAAGAATTTATGGTAGGAGATCATCTAAATTCAAATGCAATAGATGTAGATATCTATGGTTAGTAGTAATTTCTTTACTTTGTTTCCTTTATAGCTTACTTATGCATTTCATTTTTTCGCATTTTTGCAAATTTTTTGAATATTTTTTTCATTATTGGTTTCCTTTATGTAATTGTTTATTTTTGAATTAATGCTTTATATATCATTTTCAACTGTATTAATTTTTTTATTTATTTGTTGTTGCAGATGAAGGGGTTTAAGAAAATCCAATAAAAAGGCTCCCTCTCAGACACAACCATCCACCTAGCTCGAGTCATCTCCCTAGGCTCAGCCACCCCTCGACAACAAGCTTCCTCTCAGTCACGATTTCTAAAACTCAAGGACTTGGCATGATCTCATGATGTACTATATGAGGGGTGGAAGGGAAAGGATAAGGAGGTTCCTCCTACTGAGCTAGAGCGAGTATCGGTTATCCAGATTATCAGCTGGAGTTGTGGGCATCAGAGGAGGAGGACGTGGATGAGAGTGATGAGGAGGACGAGGAGGAGCAAGTTGAGAGTACATCCCTAGTACATGTGGACTTGAGCGTGGGGGGTACAAATACTAGTAAGAACTATACATTTTAAAAGTATTTTACTTCTATATTTCTTAAATTATTATATATTTGATATAACTAGTATGATTAATGTGTGCGTAGGTAGAGTAAGAAAAGAAGGGGAAGACAAAGAACTTAGATCTCCAGCATGTCCCCGAGGGCCTAAGAATAACGATCAACCTTAGATCCACGAGGGTAGTGGAGAATTACCTAGGCTTCATCAGTCGAGTGAGCATGATGGTGAATTCCATCGTGGCACTTTGCTACTTTGATTGGAGGAAGGTGCCTGCACACTTAAAGAGGTACCTCCTCTGACAGTTGGAGGTAATGCAATAGATTTTAAATATTACTTCTATAACTTTATCTTATAGTTATTTTTATGTAAGATTGATGTATTTTTTCAAAATAAATGTAGGTGAGTTACAATTGGGGTGATAGCCCCAATGCCCCCAGGTATATCCTTAAGCTTACTGCCAAGCTCCACAGAGATTAGAGGACAGAGATAAAGAGAAAAATAAAAAATTTTAAACATTTACATGTTTATTATGTACATAATTTCATATATTATTTTTAACATTTTATATTCGTTATTCAATTTTTCTTGAACAGGTTGCACGAGGAGGCAATGGAGAATTGCCCTCCTAATGTCATGCCTAAACACTGGAAGAAGACATGTGAGTATTAGATGGATCCCAAAGAGGAGGTTAGTAATTAATTCTAATTGTTTATATTAAATTCATAATAAAAGATGAATTTATTTATTAGTTTATATGTGCTTTTATTATAGGAGCAAGCAAGGAAAAATAAGGCCAATAAGGCTAAAGCTCCATTACAGACCCACTGTCTGGGTCGAAGAAGCATTGAAATAGTCAAGAGTCGTTACATAAGTTTATTATAACAACTTTGCACATAGTAGATGAGATGAGTAGGATGGATGTCTACGAGGACACCAATAGTAATGCTACAGCTGAGGGTGCTCATAAGTGGATTCATGAGTCATACTAGCAAAGACATGTAAGTTTCATAAATTCAAAAATTTTATAACTTTGTATATATATTATTAGTAATAGTTCTTAATATGTTTAGGAGATAATGGTTCACTTGGTGCATCCCCCCTTTGATGAGAACTCCGACAGCATCCAGTAGCCTCTGGATCCAGCAGAAGCATTTAGGACTGTGATGCCACAGGACTACGGTGGTTTCATTCGTAGCGCGGGGAGGATGTACATGTTGTCTAGCTGGTATGGGAGGAAAGGGGTCATCTCATCTAGTATTTTCGATTAGATGAACCAAAAGATTGACACACTATAGAGACAAGTGGAGGAGAGGGACAAGAGGGAGGTAGAGATGAAGAACTAGATGAATGCCATGCAATCTTAGATGAGTAAGACAGATGATAGTATTCAATAGCTTCTACTTCTTTTAAAGAAGGGATAGTCAAAGCATCCGTCTCCATATGATCACACCACCCACAGACGAGATGATGACGATATGAGTGGAGCTGGTGGCATCTGTGCGACATTTTTTTAATATTCCTTTTTTTTCTTATTATTACATGTTTCTTATTATATGTAAATATTTCATTATGGAACTTGTTTTGTATCATACTTTGGTGGAATATCAAACTTGCACAACATACTTCACTTTTGTCGTTGGTTGAAAATCGACGGCAAAGCTATTTTAAACAATGCCAGTAAGTGACGTCATTAGTAGCATCGTTATTTCTTTTCCCCATCGATTACAAAGAACATCCGATGTTGAATTATTGTTCGACCAACAAACGGATTGGATATTTTGTCATCATTTGATAACCAATGGGAATTTTATTTCCCATCTCTTATAAAATAGGCAATGGAATTTGTATGCCACTTTTTCCCTTGTCAACACACCTTTTCTTAAGTTTCATCACTGTTTAAATGAATACGTCGTTACTTATATAAGTGATGGCAAAAATATTTTTGACGTCACTTTCCCAAATAACAGACGGCATATACCTTTTAGGGAAGACTAAAGTTACATTTTTTTGTCATTGCTTTATCAAATAAGCAACAACAAATGTATAATATTCACT
The DNA here is from genome assembly GCA_037157565.1 of Thalassia testudinum. NCBI lineage: Eukaryota > Viridiplantae > Streptophyta > Magnoliopsida > Alismatales > Hydrocharitaceae > Thalassia > Thalassia testudinum. Next base: position 1,058,008 of record JAZHRO010000073.1, on the reverse strand, counting down.
AACAAAATTAACCTTTAATGCCGTCATTTTATTAGAAAACGGATGGCGAATGCAGGGTTTTTTTTTAAAATGTGAAATACCTACTAAACCTACTTAAAAGACCTGCTTTTATACAAAAATAGAAAATGAAAATGAAGAGAACTTTATATTTCATAAATATAAAGTTTAGTATAGAAAAGTTTGAAAATGAAATATTTACATAAAAAGGGTAACATGAAAATATAACAAAAGGAAATGGATAAAAATCAAAATACTACTGCCCCGATGCTACCAACTCCACCTGCATCGCCCATGTTGTTGTCTCATCTGTAGATGTTGGGATTTGATGAAGACGGATGCTCTGGCTGACCCTTCTTCGAAAGCAGGGTTAGAAGCCTATCGATCTTATCATGTGTCCTACTCATCTATGACTGCATGGCATCCATCTGATTCTTCATCTCCCCCTTGTGTCTCTATAGGGTGTCAATCTTTTGATGCATCTAATTGACAACACTAGATGAGACGACACCTTTCCTTCCATACCAGTTAGATAACGTGTGTGCCCTTCCTGCACTACGAACAAAACCACCGTGGTCCGGTGGCATCACTCTCCTAAATGCCTCCTCTAGATCCAGAGGCTGTTGGACGTTGTCAAAGGTCTCGTCAGTGGAGGAATGCACCAAGTGTACCATTTGCTCCTAAATATATTAAAAAATATTATTATAATATATATATACAAAGTTATAAATTTTTTGAGTTTAGAAAACTTATGTATCTCTCCTGGTATGTCTCATGAATCCACTTAGGAGCACCCTCAACTGCAGCCACACTGTATGTGACCTCATAGATATCCATCCTACTCATCTCCCTCCTATCATGTGCAGCGGACTGAAAATATGACAATGATATGATTATTTTAAGATAACTTATAAATTAAGTAATATTCAAGTGCGAAGTAGTTATAATACTTATGTAATTGCTCTTGACCGTCTCGATGCTCCTTCAACCCAAACAATAGATTTATGGTGAAGCTTTGGCACTATTGGCCTTACTATTCCTTGTTTGCTCTTGTAATAAAAACATATATATGTATAAATTAATATACACAATAATATTTTTTATGAATTTAAGATATATCAAATTAATAGAATAATTTCTAATCGATTATTAACCTCTACTTTGGGATCCAGCCAATGCTCACATGCCTTCTTCCAATGTTGGGGCATGACATCAGGAGGACAATTCCCCATTGCCTCGGGTGAACTGCAGTTCAAGAAAAACTAAATAGTAAATATAAAATGTTAGAAGTTCCTAACAGATTCCTAACAAACTTAGGAATAAGGATCAACTCCTAGATCTATGTTTAGAAGTTCTAAGCTCCATTCACGATCATAAGTAGATCGAAACCAGGGGAATTTTGAAATGGGGCGAAGGCGGGAGGAGGGCGATCGATGCTGGGCGAAGGGCGGCTATGGGGTGGAGCCGTCCAGGGCTGGAGCAGAAGGTGAATGGAGGATGTGGAGATTGAGGGCTTGGAGGAGAAGGGAGCGGATTTGGCAGGAGAGGTTCTTTAGGTCGTCTGAAAATGCTCGAAGATGTTCCTGGAGGAGAAAGAATGGAGAGGTTCTTTGCTTCAGATGCAGACGAAGGGGGCATGTGGTAGTGATTTGTAAAAACCCCCTGATTTGCTTGGAATGCAGGAGTGAAGGACACAAGCGTGAGTCGTGCCCTAGGAGGATTTCTTGGTGGTCTCAGAGGGTAGTCTCGCATCCTGTCTGAAGGGTCAAGAATGAAGCTCGTCCGCCGCCGCCACTGACTCTGGGTAGCCACACAATTGAAGTTGAGATCCCATCTTCGGAGGAGATCTCGACTGCAGAGATCACACTAAGCGATGCTCTTATTGGAGAGATCATGGCAGGTAGGCCGTCAATGGCAATGTTTCAGAATCTGGTATGTTCCCTGGATCTTTTTTCTGCGGGCTGGAAGATATCCATGTTATCCCAGTCTCGCTTCTTGGTGTATGGTTTGGGTATGCTAGATGTGGAACGATTGAGGTTTTGCTCAAGTAATTTCGAAGAAGTCAGTGTGATTTGGAGAATGCTCTCCCCATTTGATGGGGCTCTATCTGAGCGCCCTCCACAAAGAGTGACCTCCAGGAGGATTCTCCTTGAGATCTATGGTCTGCCATTGCACTTGCGGCTAAAGGGGTTGTCTCTAAAATGTTAGCAGGTTTTGCTTCAATCTGTGATGGTTTTGAAGTTTTGATTGGAGAGGGGTATATTAGGTCTGTAAAAGTCAAGGTAGAAGTTACAAATGCTGGCTCAATTCCTAATTCGATCACAGTCAGATGTGGGGGCACTACTTGGCTTGTTAGACTTGCTGCTCTTGGACAGGTGTCTGGGCAGGCTGAATGTGGTCAAGATAAGTCGTCTGAGAATAAAATAAAGTCTAGAACCAACAGTGAGGAGAGAAATCAGAGTGACAGATGTGGACGCACTCCTCCTGCTGATGCTCCTGAAACCAAAAAGAGGAAGGACTGTCACTGTGCCATGGCTGAGGAACATCAGATGGGAGATGATGTTTCTGTTGCTGATAGCAGTCAAGCCATGATTGTCAAAGAGGACTGCTGTTTGGAGGCTGCTGAGACTCCAATGGCAGATTCTGAGATGAACTGCAGTATGGTAGTGGGCAGGACAGGGAAGGATTTGTTGATTAAAGAGCCAGTCCAGATGCAACTTGCTATTCTTGCTGATTTGTAGTATGGCAGTGGTTCAAATAAAAAAAGAGGTGTGGGTAGATCTCCATACATGTTGAGAAGGAGAAGGAAGGAGTCCTTGCCTCCTATTGAGGAGCAATGTATTGCTAATTCCATTATGGTTGAATATGTGGGCTGCAAGGCCAATGGGGATCTCTCTAATGAGAAATGAGAGTTTTGTCTTGGAATGTGCGTGGGCTACGCAACAAACAGAGAAGGGCTTCATTGTGTAGATATCTCTCTGAGTGGGAGATAGACTGTGCTCTTATACAAGAGACTCACTTGGAGAGGGAAAATGGTCAAGAATGGGAATGTTTTAAGCAACTAGGTCGTAATGATATTGCAGCTAAGGGTGCTACTGGTCGGTCTGGAGTATTGGCTTTTTGGTGGAGAAAATCTTCCATGTCAGTAACTGAAATTATTCGTGATAGGTTTTTAATTTCTTGTAAATGTCATTCTCCTCAAGGAGATATGGAATGGTATATTTCTTGCATATATGGTCCTTGTGTGGCAGCAGATAGAGTTGGCTTGTGGGAGGAACTCTATGCAATGCATCAAAGAGTGCAAGAGACCCCATGGTTGTTAGGGGGTGATTTCAATTGCTATCTTTCTGGTGATGATAACCCGGATGGGAGAGTGGATAGTTCTACAGTTGGCTTCCAATTGGCTGTGCAGAACATGGGCTTGATTGAATACCCCATCAGTGGTGTGGAGTATACTTCGAGGAATGGCAGTGGGCAGCTTTCCAAATTGGACAGATTCTTTGGCAGTCCTAGTTTGTTAGAGAGATATCAACTATCAGCTGTGTTGAGCCTTGATAGGCCGTTCTCTGATCACACACCTTTGGTTTGGGATAGTGGAGTGAATGCAGACACGGGATCTTACTTCAAACTCAGCAGATCATGGCTTAGGGAAGATGGATTCATGCAAATGGTTTCTCAGTGGTGGCAAAGCAAGGTTGTTCAAGGCACTGCCAGACAGCAGTTTGCTTCAAAACTGGCTGGTCTGCGTGAAATGTTGAAGGAATATGGGCAGGCTGTGAATCTGATTAGAGACCAGAAGAGGAGGGAAGCCTTGACAGTCATCAAGGATTTGGATCTGAAAGAGTGTAGGCTGGCTTTGAACCAACAGGAGCAGCAGCTGAGGCAGCAGATGCAATCAGTTGTGGGGTATGAAGATCTAAAAACAGAAATGGATTGGCGTGAAAAATCCAGACAGCTATGGCTTAAAGAGGGTGATGTGAATACAAAATTTTTCCATCTTGCGGCCAGTGCTAGAAGGAGATTCAACCTTATCTCTTCTATTAAAGTTGAAGAAAGAATTATTACCTCTATTAAGGAGATCAGATCTGAAGCAAGTAAATTTTTTAAAGAAATGTCCAAGGCTGCTCCCAGAGGTTCTTGGAGGCTGGCAGCAATGGATTTCCCTTATGTAAATAATGAACAAAGAGACATGCTTGTGTCCCCTATTTCTGAACAAGAAGTGCTAAAAGCTATTAAAGAATTAAATAATGAAGGTGCTCCTGGTCCGGATGGATTTCAGGTGTTTTTCCACAGAGAGCTATGGAATGTGGTTAAGGAGGATGTGTTAAAGGTTATTCACGAGTTTGAATTGGGCAACTCAGGATTTGAGAGGCTGAACAAATCTTATCTGTTTCTGCTGCCTAAGAAATCTTGTGCGGAAAGTTTTTCTGATTACAGACCCATTGCGCTATCTAATTCCATCTATCTTATTATTAGTAAGATTATTGCTAATAGATTGCAGGAGGTTTTAAAGGACTTGATAATGCCTGTTCAGTCAGCTTTTCTTCCTGGGAGATCTTTACAGGAGTCATTCATTGTTGCGCAGGAGATTGTTATGGGTTGGCATAGGAGAAAATCTAAGGCTTTCTTGTGGAAAGTTGATTTTTCCAAAGCCTATGATTCAATCTCCTGGTCATACTTGTGGGAGATTCTTAGAAGGAGAAAATTTCCACCTTTACTGATTCAATGGGTGAAGACATGCATTACGATAGCCTCTTTTTCCCCATTGATAAATGGTAAACCGTGTCGCTCTTGGATTTAGCCCCAATGTGGAGTAAGGCAAGGCTGCCCTATTGCCCCTCTGATTTTTAACCTTGCGGTGGATACTTTGGCTAGATTTTCCTGTAAACTGGCAGCGGATGGTTTTATAAGGGGGCATTCATTGTCTAATCATAGGGCTCTAGCCCCTGTACTTCAATATGCTGATGATACTATTTTTCTTGTGGAAGGGGGGAAGAGAGAAGCGCAGGCTCTGTTACATATGGTAAAAATTTTTGGAGAGGTTTCTGGTCTCAGATTGAATTGTAGTAAATCTTCCCTGGTCTATTTTGGGATGAATAGTGGGTTACAGAATGAGATCTCCACCATTCTTGGTACACCTGTGGTTCCACTGCCGATTAAATATCTGGGTCTGCCTCTGAAATGTTCTAAGATGAAGAAAGCAGATTGGTCTTTCCTCTTTGAAAAGGTAGCTACGAAATTGGAGGGCTGGAGCAGTAGATACTTATCAAAAGGGGGGAGGTATATATTACTGAATTCTGTTATCACTTCGATTCCCATCTTCTTTTTCTCTGTCCTTAGAGCTCCGAATTCTATTTGGAAAAAGCTGGAGGTGATGCGGAAACAATTTTTCTGGAAAGGGGCCTCTCATCAAGGGGCCTTTTTTCAACCCTTAAAGTGGGAATCAGTTTGCAAACCTAAGCAGATGGGAGGTCTGGGTGTTAGATCCCTCAAAGAATTTAATGAAGTGCTACTATTGAAGTGGGTTGTTCGATTGCTACAGGGGGAAAAAAAATTTGGACAGAAATTATCCAGGACAGTTATGGGAGTACCAATGATGAGATAAATCGTCTTAACCCACGTAAACCGTCCCCCTTTTGGTCTTCTATGGTGCGGGCCCTTAAAGATAATTGGAATTTTTTCAAATCAGTTTTAGGTGATGGAAAAAGCTTCAAGTTTTGGCTGGAAAATTGGGTACATGGAGGAACGTTTAAAGACAGGTTCCCCCTTGCTTATGCTCTGGCTGCAAATAAAAATGCAGTGGTAGCCGATTATTGGGATGTGGATTCGGAGCAGTGGTTGTTAAATAATGGTGGGTGGAATAATCATGAAACAAGATCTCATGTAGAGACTGAACGTCTCATGCAAGAGCTTGCGGCTTTCAAACCCATGCCTCAGGAATATGATACATACAAATAGGAAGGTAATTTTTCTACTGCGGCTGCCTATGACAGGTTGATAATGTCCTCCAGGATGGCGGAAGATGAAGAAATGGGGAAAAAGCTATGGAAGTTAAAAATACCACTAAAGTTACAAATTTTCTTATGGCTCTGTAGGAGGGATGGATTGATTACTGGAGATCTGAGGCATAGAAGGATGGGGACCCCCGCCCAGTTTTGTTTTTTATGTGGGCTGCATAATGATTCTAGAGTTCATATCTTTTCTTCATGTGCGATCACTGATTATATATGGAGGAGAGTATGCAACGAGTACTTACCCACTTGGGGGAATTTGTGGCGCTACCTTGTGGATGGGAATAAGCCTTATATACACATGGTGGTTGTGTTATGGGCTGTATGGAGGGCTAGAAATGAGCGTGTTTTTCAGGAGACCCCAGTGTATGTGGAAAATATTGTAAATTTTTGCTGGTGTCTCATACAACATTGGGAGTCGAACTTGTAAATATTTTTTATTATCAATAATATCTCTCCTGGTTTGCTATCGGTGATTCGATAGCATTCATTTCTTTCTCAAAAAAAAAATGTTAGAAATAATATATGAAATTATGCACATAACAAAAATGTAAATGTTTAAAAATTATTACCTTTCTCTTGCTCTCCATCCTTCAATCTCTGTGGAGTTTGGTGCTGTGCCTAAGGATATATCGGGAGGCATTGGGGTCGTCACCCCAATCTTAACTCACCTACATTTATTTAAAAAAATATATATCAATCTTACTTAATAATAATTTTAAGATAAAATTATAAAAGAAATATTTAAGATGCATGGAATTACCTCCAACTGTTGGAGGAGTTGCCTCTTCAGCTCTACAGCCACCTTCCTCTAGTTGAAGTAGCAAATGGGCATAATGGACTTAACCATTGTGCCACTCGACTGATGAAGCTTGGGTAATTCTCCACCTCACTTGTGGTTCTAAGCCTGATCATTATTTTTAGGCCCTCGGGGACACACTGGAGGTCTAGATTCTTTGTCTTCCCCAGTCCTATTCTTACTTTACCTGTGTAAACATTAATCATTTTCAGTATATATTTTTAAAGTTATAATAAACTTTAAAATATAGAAGTAATTTACTTCTTAAAAGTATAGGAGTTCTTACCAGCACTTGTTCCCGCCGCTAAGGGGTCCATATGAACTGGGGATGTACTCCCCACCATCTCATCCTTCGCCTCCTCCCCCTCCTCCTCTCCCTCCATGTCACCATTCTCATCTTCATCCTCCTCATTTGATGCTCCATAATCTGGATCATCTTCTACTCACTCTGGCAAAGTAGGAGCAATCTCCTTCCCCTTTCCCTCCTCCACCCCCCCGCATATAGTAAACGTGCCAAGACCTTAGGTCGTACAAAACATGACTGGGGGGGAGCCTGGTGCCTGGGGGTTGGTTGAGCCTACTATCGATGGAGTGGCCTAGCCTGAGGAGACGACTCAGGCTAGGTGGATGGTTGTGTTCTCAAGGGGACACTTTTTTTTGGGTTTTTCCCTAAACCCCTTTATCTATAACAAGAAATGCATGTAATAATTAATGCAGATGAAAATCATTAATATATAAATCATTAATGAAAAATGTTTGGTGAACATTAAAAAAATATTTAAAAATTTAGGCAAAATTTCCCCTTAAATTTGGAGGTTTCTCTAAAAACCTACATATAGAAATTGCTATTACAAAGAAATGTTGAGTAATCCAACTTATACAAAGTAAACTAAATGAAATATAACATGAAACTAGATGATGAGCTCACCCACTCAAGTAAACAGAAGGCTAAAACCCTTTTACAATTGGACATTTTACATACACACACATACATACTCATATGCACACACACAACCTCCATTTTCATCCTACCATCCACGCCACTCCACCTTCATCTCCATCACCAACTCATGGCCAGCACCTCTACCTTCACTTCCACCATCATGTAGCTGTGCCCTTCACCATCACTCCACCACCATCTCATCATTCATGGCCAACCACTTCACTTCTCAACTCCACCACCATCAATACCTTCTCCTCATCTTAGTTATGCCACTACCACACCCATTCTACCTCTATTACACACCCAACACCTCTCATCTTCACCATACTCTCTACCATCATTTACCACCACCTCTTTATCTATCCACTTCACTACCACCAACATCTCCCTATCCACTATCATCCACAGCTAGCCACTCCACTCCTCAACCTATCCACCATCTCCACGGCCTTCCTTGCCCATAACTCCCATATCCACCATCCTATCCACCTTGGTTGACCATTCATCAACACTTTAATTCATTTAGCTATCCTCCTCATCCCCATATCCACCACTATCCAAGGCTACAATCACCAACACAACCTCCTTAGTCATGCCTTATCCCCCCTAATCCCATCCATTAATCCACACCCAACCCCTGAGTATCTAACCCCAACCATAGTAACCCTTGTAATTTTATCATTAAAGAATTTTTTAAAAAATCATCAAAGTTTCCCTTTAAAATTTAAAGTTTTCTATAAACCTACATAGCACACAAGTGGGTACACTCCACATTCATTTAAATAAAATAAATAAAGCAAACAAGTGGGTACACCTTATATCGGTTCAAACAAAATAAATAAACAACACAAGTGGGTACACCCCACATTTAAAATAAAGCACACAAGTGGGCACACCCCACATCCATTCAATGAAATAAAAAATAATATGTAGGCACACCCCACATCTAGCAAAAACCTATAATATCATTCAATTAAATTAAAAACATTGAAATTATACCTCTAACTACAACAACCTACGAGTATGCCCGTCACCGATAACCTGTAATTTCAAAAATAAAAGTAATTAAATAGCACATTATTATCTTTTAAAACTAATTTAAATAAATAAATAAATAAAAAGTGTAGTGAGTAAGAGTATCATATTTTGAACATGTATGGGTGATTAGTTTTATATTTTAGTGTTTCTAGTGTATAGAAAATGCTAGTAGAAGTTTAGGTTTCTTTAACTTGAATATGAATTTGATTTAAACAAAATAAATTGAATATGAATCCCCATTTGACTCTTGAGTACATACGATAACCTAACTACGAAATACCTAACGCTTGGTGATGTAGACACATCCATTTAGGTTAAAATGCCTATTTATGCATGTTCTTAGGCTTAGATTTGCATTCCATATTATAAATATTACATAGCATGCATCATTTTGCATTTAGAGTAGCTGTGTATATTTTAGGTTAATTACATCCTTTTTGTGGTCAGAAGAAGGAGATCCATTTTGGAGCCATGGACTGATGATCCAATCGTACGGATCTGATCAGGATGACAATCGGAGTCCAACGCCTCCAAAATTGTCATGATCAGAGTCCCATAGCACCATATGCACTCTAAGGAAGATCAACGGCCAAGGAACTAGGTGACGTAATTTGAAGCTTCAAACGACAAATCTGATCATGCGGATGGATTCGAGTCGACGATCGCAGCCCAATGGTGCGAAAATCTACTCAATCCAACCTCTGCAGCAGCTCCTACAACGAAAAGATGGACGGCCCAGATTGTGCCACGTGGCTCAACCTAGGCCGCCCATGTGCATGATCGCACCACTGCATGCGCACAGCAGCATAGGCGCATGCACGCGCAGCAGTAGCACATGCAGGCGTGTAGTGCGCGGAGGCGCGCGACACGACACGTGGAGCACGTGCCAGCGTGAGCGTGTAGGTTGTCTGCAGCGACGTTTATGACCATCACTAAATGTCCTGTATACAAATTTGATTCTTTCCTCCACTATAAAAGGACCCTTACCCCTCCCATTTTTCTTCATCTCTTCCTTTCTTCCTCTCACCACCTCTAAGGTTTTAAAGAGAGCTTGTCCCAAGCTGGGGATGCTCGTTTAGAGTAGAACCAAACATTTTCCCGCCTCTCATCCCCCTTCGTGGAGCATCCTATGGCCGTCTTCTCACCTCCCTTTAGGAAGAAGATCCTTGCTGTGATGCCGTCCTGCCCTGCCCTCCATCCTTCCGCTCCATCCCCGTTCGTCCTGCTCCTCACCACCTTCCTCCAGGCGACGTCAGAGCGAGTCATCCTCCGTGCAACCGTCGAGGGGGATTTTCTCATCACCATCAATCTTTACTACTTTCTAGTGTAGTTTTTCTCGCTTTCTTAGTTGTAGAAAACATTGGATTCAAAAATATATATGATTGTTCCTCTCTTACTCTCCCTCTTTTCGTTTTATTTTGCAAGTAGATTAGCTAAATTTCATCGACCTGATCTCTTTCCCCATTAAAAATACCAAAAAAATTAGAAAAGACAAAATAACCAAAAATAAATAAAAGCGAAGTGCGGATTTTTATAAAACCAAGCATTTGCCTCCCCATGTTCGACCTGGGACTCACCTTTGGAGTTTCAGTTATAAATTTTATCTAATAGACGTGTCTGGCGAGCTGCAACGATGGGTCCTCCAAACCTTGATTTTAATTCGAGAAGCATGCCTGCATCATTTAGGTGCCATTGCCGATGAGGCAACACTCTTTGGTTTTTGTTGTGTTTTTCCGCCTTACTAAATGTTTTAGCTTACTTTTCTCCTTTCTTTTTGTGATTACAGGTACCCTTCCAAGGTGAGCCAAAGCGGATAGATCAGAGTAAAGTGCGGTTAAAGAGTTTTGTAAGTTTATCCCCACCACCCCCACCTTAGCTTTTATTCCATAACCTAATAACTCAAACCCAAATCAACTTAGGTGCCTTTTATAAACCCTAAGATAGATTTGGTTGTTTGCTTTGCACCTCCACTCACCTCGCCATCCACATAAATAAAAGAATAGATAAAAAAAATGTTATCTGATTGTGGGATTTTTTGAAAGAGATTAACACCCACAACACTTGACTTAAGGCGCACCACTCCACTTTGATTCTACCACTTAATTGGGATCTAACCTGTGGGCCCGATACACTTCAACTCAAAACACATAAGTGAGTAGAAATCTGATTAGGCTAAGACATTGTGTGCCTTAATCTATGGTGTGAATAGGCCAATTGATTGATTTGTTTGGGCCGCACCACTCAAATTAAAAGCGATCCATCAAGTAGTTTGCCACTTAGGGTTGATTCTTAGGGCTAAACCAGGCACTCCACATTATTTTTTATTTTTAAAGGAACACATCATTACCCATGTTTTCAAAACTTGGAGTGTTCTACTAAACCTTGATTGAAAACACCTAAAGATTAAACCCTAAAAGCTACTAAACAAGGTTAAACCCTAAAAGACACATCATCAAATAACCTTGTTTGCAAACCCTGGTTGTGCACGCACACATTTTAAAGAGCCCATCACATTCCAAGAGCACGATCATCCCAAGCCTAATTAAAACTGAGTAGACGTTGGCCTTAAGGATTGATTCGCTCTTCGGGGCTCAGACTGAGATTTTTTTAAACTAATCTACTTCTGCTGGTCCATCTGATGTCTAGTTAGGGGAGTAGCGTCAAACGACCGTGGCTTGGGGGTACACTAGGAACCGAAGGCACAAGCTAAAGGAAGAACCTTTTCCCCAGTCCTTCCTTCTAACTGGTTGGATTGACTTGATAAAAGTAGAATAAATCATTTATAATCTCAAGATGGGTCCTGGGAGTTTGTAGGTCATTAAGCTACCCACATAAGGACAGGTTTGGTTGATTGTACTGTAGGGCACCTTTCTCTCTTATGTTTTCCTTCCTCCAAAATGTATCCTTCTACATCATTCACACATTTCCATTCCCACCCTCCTACCAACATGTATCCTCAAGATGATTACTATCCTGACTCAACTTATGATTACCCATCCATTAGTCTGGACAACTTTGATTGGGGATATGAATCCGGACCTCAGTGTCCAGGGCCTAACCCTAGACAACAAGACTATGATTACTATCCTTCCCAGAGCTACAATGATTATAAATCTCCATCCTTTGATGATCAACCTAACCCGATCTACAATCAAGAAGGATATGTTGACTATAACACCTACCCTCCCCAGTATTCCATTGAATATAGGTCACCACCATTCAAACAACCTGAAAAGATCTACTATCAGGGAGGAACCCGAGAACCTTGATATCTTGACTACCTAGATTTAACCCAAACCTAAACCAAACCAATCAGTTCAGGTGAACCAGATCCAGGATAGGGTGTTGGCTAATTTGAGGAACACTATACAATCTTTAGAAGCTCAGCCAACACCATACACTGAAGCACTGGAGCCTATGATCAAAATGATTGATGAACTTAATAGTTCTCTATTGGATTTGCTCCAAAGTGTTAGGGATAGGGACCTGGGTGAGTTTCTTCTTGGGAAATTATCGAGGTTGAGGATGAAATTTGTGGTTGCCCTAGTCAAATCTTGGGATGATTCTCAAGATGAACCCCCTTTAGGAGAGCTAATGTCTGAACCCGCTCAGGCACCTGTCGGGAGGGCTACGTGTTTTGAGATCGGAGATGACCAGGATGGTCTAGAGCAACCAAATAAGGATGAACCGATAGATTCACCCTAGATCCCCAAGCTAGGGAGTGAGGAAAAATATGTCTCTTTGAACCAGGAAATGACAATCGATTTTGAGACATATATAAATGAGGATCATGAATTCTTTGACTATGAGGGTGAAGAATCTTTTAGTGAAGTCTCACTTGAACTTAAGGAAGAGGATTCTTGTGAGACAATCAGGCTTGAGGAGCATGACGAACTATTTGATAGCCCAATCATTGAAGATTATGATCATGTTGGGGCTAACTTGGACGATTCAAATCTTGATGATTCAATCAGTGACCCCATTCCTCATCTGCACTCCAAAGAGCTGACTTCTGAGATCATTGTGCCCAAGTCAATCTTGATTTAGCTACGATTTCTGGACTTGGGTGAATCATATGGAGTGAATGATATGCTAGAGGTACCGAAGCCTGAGTTCTTGATGTTGGAGGATAGAATTATTGAAATGAAAATTTGGGAGGCTAAGTCTGAGGGAACTTTGATTTTGGATTTTAGGATACCTATTGACCTGAAACCACCTACTTTCTACCAGGACACTTATGATATTGTTCACGTGCAACCCAAGCTTGAAATAATTGATTATTTTTCTGAACAGAATGTTAAGAGGACATCAAAATCTATTGAACCATCTTTACCTATGGTCCGACACTTTGGTCTTGGGTGTCACACCACAAAAATACAGGCCCGACCCCGCAAACACAATAATCTTAGGTTCTAGGTGATTTTCATCTAGAACCTGAGAACCACTCAACCCTGGGCATGGGTCTACACCATAACTTAGTCCACATCTGTGGACATATTCTGTTGGAGGGTCTAAGGATCAATATTTTTATTTTGATCTGACTTGCACTTGTGAATTTTTAATTTCTTCCTTGTATGTATTTTATGCCTAGCTAAAGGCATTACATTTAGCACTTGTGTATATACTTTCTTCTCTCTGCGGAGCTGACCAAATTTTCATGCTATTTAGGTGATATTCTGTTATTCCATCCTTTTCATGTCTTTATTTTTACAATGAGGACATTACATCATTTAGGCATGGGGGTGGATACTTTATCCTGAAATCATTTTGTTAACTCGGTAGAATTTCTTTTAGTTTCTTTTTTTAAAAAAAATTGAAAATAAAAAAAATGAATTAGAAGAGAACATAGGCATTTGGAGGTTATTAATTTTAGGAAATGATACAATAGGACCTGAATACTTGGACTCTTCAGGTTTTCGAGCCTAATTAGCCCAGGTGTACACTCGAATGTGGACTTAGTCTCGAGTCCTCTCCAATTCAAATTCATCTTTAATCTGGGGAATAAATTGGGGTGATAAGTATATGACTTATCAACCCGCCCTCTGATTTGAGGGAACTTTAAGCCTAAGCATCTACACATTTTATGCACTAACTCACTTTTTGACGGTTTCTTCGAAAATTGGGTAGCTAATGAGCTATCTAGGGTGGTATGGTTGGCAAGTTGTCGGTGGTAATTGCTCATCGGCCAGTTGTCCAGAGCCCAGCCACAAGATCATTTTCTTTGTACTGCCTTTAGGTAAATCTTAGATTAGGGAAGCCACCTACTTAGAAAAAAGAGAAAAAGAACACCCAAAAAGAAAAGAAAAAAATAGAAAAAGGAGAGAAAAAAATAAAATAATAAAGCCACACTTCACAGCACAAGTATGGCTGGCAAGTAGTCATGGGTAATAGCACATTGGCCAGTTGTCTAGAGCCCAACTCACAAAAATGCACAATAATTCCCAAAATACTTAAGGGAAGAAGTGGGGAAGTAAAATAAATCGGGGAGATATACACTGGGTTCGCCCTTGTGTTGACCCCATAAAAAAAAGTAGGGAGAAACCTACTATTCAAAAAGATAAACCTTTAGGCAAGGTCACCTAGGGTCATAGAAATCCGAAGTCCATTTTAATGGTCGCCTAGTGAGTCTTTCACTCTTTTCACTAGATGCTTAGCACTTAGAGTCCTTTTTGAGTGTTGGGCTGGTCGGGTAGCCATAAAAAGTTATCCCGGAACTCTCAAACTCTAAAAGTACCAAAAAATTAGAAAAGAAGAAAAAAAAAAAGTATCTTCCCTTTTCAAATAAGGCAAGGACATGGGTGGTCTGCATTATTGCAGACACCTGGGTACTGTTGAGTTTTCATTGTTTAGGTCCATAGTTGAAATTTTCTATTATTTTTAAATGATTTAGGCCTAAGCGATCAAATCCTAACTCTATTTTTATACATAGCATGTAGTTTAAGTTTGCTAGGGACTAGCAAAAGATAGGCATGGGGGTATGATGTAGACACATCCATTTTGGTTAAAATGCCTATTTATGCATGTTCCTAGGCTTATATTTACATTCCATATTATAAATATTGCATAGCAAGCATCATTCTGCATTAAGAGTAGTTGTGGATATTTTAGATTAATTGCATCATTTTTGTGGTCAGGAGCGAAGATTTATTTCGGAGTCTCGGATTGATGATTCGACCATATGGATTTGATCAGTATGACGATCGAAGTCCAATGCCTCCGAAACCGTCTTGATCGGAGTCCTGTAGCACCATATGCAGTCCAAGGAAGATCAACGGCCAAGGGACTAGGTGACATAATTTGGAGCTTCAAACGAAAAATCTGACCGCGAGGATGGATTTGGGTGGACGATCGCAGCACAACGATGCAAAAATTGACTCAATCTGACCTCTTTAGCAGCCCCTACAACAAAAAGAAGATGGATGGCCCAGATCACACCATGCAGCGCAACCCTAGCTACCCATGCGCATGCATGCACCACCGTACGCGCACAGCAGCACTTGCACGTGCGCGCGCATAGTGGAAGCTCACGCAGGCGTGTAACATGCGAAGGCACGCGACACGACGCGTGGAGAGCGCGCCAGCGCAATGGCAGCATAGGTGTGTAGGTTGTCTTCAATGACATTTGTGACGGATCTTCAGCGATGCTTATGACTGTCACTAAATGTCCTATATACGAATTTAATTCTTTCCTCCACTATAAAAGGACCCTTACCCCTCCTATTTTTCATCTCTTGCTTTCTTCCTCTCACCACCTCCAAGGCTCTAGAGAGAGCTTGTCCCAAGCCCGGGATGCTCCTCTAGAGTAGAACCAAACATTTTCTCACCTCTCATCCCCCTTCATGGAGCATCCCGTGGCCGTCTTCTCACCTTCATTCAGGAAGAAGATCCTCGTCGTGTCGCTGTCCTACCCCGCCCTCCGTCCTCCGGCTCTGTTCCCATTCATCACGCTCCTCACCACCTTCCTCCAGGCGACGTCAGAGCGAGTCAAACTCCGAGCAACCATTGAGGGAGATTTTCTCATCTCCATCTATATTTACTTCTTTCTAGTGTAGTTTCTTCTGCATTCTTAGTTGTAGAAAACATTGGATTCAGAAATATATGAGATTGTTCCTCTCTCACTCTCACTCTTTTCTTTTTATTTTGCAAGTAGATTAGCTAGATTTCATCGACCTAATCTCTTGCCCTATTAAAAATACCAAAAAAATTAGAAAAGACAAAAATAATAATAAATAAATAAAAGTGAAGTGCAAATTTTTATAAAACCAAACGTTCGCCTCCCTATTTTCGACCTGGGACTCACCTTTGGAGTTTCAGTTATAGATTTTACCTTATAAACATGTTTTGCGAGCTACGACGACAGGTCCTCCAAACCCTGATTTTAATTTGCGAAGCATGCCCACATCACTTGGGTTATACAACATTTTTTGCATAAGTAAAACATAAATGAAACAAAGTAAAGAAATTATTTCTAACCTTAGATATCCACATCTATTACATTTGAATCTATGTGACCTTCTTCTGTTAATTCTTGGTATACTTTAGACTATGTGTCAAAATGATTACGCGATACTGTTCTTATTGGTATAACCCATCCCCTTTGGCAATTATTAGGGATGTAGAAAACTTGTGCCTCTTGACATGCCAATATAAACGGTTCATCAGACTAAAGAAGTTGATGATTATTATTTAAATATAAGAAATTATGTTTCTTGTCAATTTTGAAACCAGTGCCTTCTTTGAAAACATTAAACCAATGATATTTAAATAAGACAACTCTACAATCATATATGAAGCTAATCTCTAAAATTTCTTTAATTTCACCATAGTATCCATCTATACCTATGGAAAGATCTCTAGCATGTGTAATCTTTCTATCATCAATTTCTTTTATTCTAAATCTGAACCCATTTATTATATATCTAGAGTGGTAATGTGCGAATGTAATAGTATATCGACAATTACATCAAAATCTGGCATCCATTGTGGGTCCTTATCCTCTTTGAATTGAATAACATGATCTTTAAACCAATCTAAGAAGTTAAATTTGGATGTCCTTGAAAGAGGTAATCGTTCAAATTCCTTGTAGAATGGCTAAATTTTAGTAATTTGTTTTAAAATATATAGATGTACCCAACGTCTGCCATTTTTTGAAATTACCTTGTACTCTGTATGAAGAATCGACCTTTCTCTAATATCAAAAATTGACAAACATTCTTCATCATTGTCATTGTATTCCCCTCATACTTCCTTTGAAGTTTATTAAAGCTGTTGTCAGTTGCATTCATGTATATGAAGGTAAAATTTATATACTCCTCCATGAGATAACCTTCTACAATTGAACTGGCTTTGCCTTGTTCAAAAGATAATCTTTAAGCTTTTTCAAAAATCGCTCTATAGGATACATCCATCCGAATTATATAGGTCCACCAATTCTCATTTCATTTGCAAGATGCAACATGAGATGAACCATTACATCGAAAAAGGCTGTGGGAAGAATATGTTCCATCTTATAGAGAGTAATGACTATTTGCTTATCCCAGTGATCCAACGTATCATTTTGTAGCATCTTCAAATAAATAGCTTTAAAAAATCTACTCATTTCTATGAATGGATCAATAACTGACTCAGGCAGTATCCCCCTGTATCACCAATGGAAACAATACTTGCATATAAATGTGGGAGTCATGACCTTTCAAGCCAGATATCTTTTTATGCTCTTCATTCACACGATGAGAAAGCTGCGACGAAAAATCATCTGGCACTCAAATTTCCTTTAAGAAGAGTAGTATACTCTTTTGGTGCTGATTCAAGTTGTAAATAGTAGATGAGAAATAGCCATCCTCCTCATTAATATGCAACTCTGAACATATCCCTAAACTCTTCATGTCTTTTCTTGTTTTCACCGTGTCCTTTGGATCATCGGTCAAATTTAATATGTTTAAGATGTTACCCATCACATTCTTTTGATGTGCATAACATCTAAATTATGATGTATTGCAAGATCTTTCCAATATGGTAGCTCCACAAAGAAAATGCTTTACTTTTGAAACCTAGAATTTCTCAAGGCCATCTGGTCTCATTTGAATGGTCAACCCAACCGTACCCTACCCATTTCTTGTAATCTCTCCATTATAGCCTGACTCGACAACCTGATAGAACCTATACTAAGTGTATTCGTTGGATGTTTCTTTGAATACCAACATGTCCTGCAATCAAATTTACTCCTAAACTATGACATTCGCCATTTATATTCAACGAGTAGAAATCTGTGATGCGTTAAGTAACATAACTTCTTACGTTCCGGCAATCGTAGATGATGAGTATCTTCTATATAGACTGGGCAATCAAGGTTTTCTTCAGTGCTCCAACCTGACAAATTTGCATACGTTAAGAAGTCATTTATGGTCCACAACAGTGCGGCATGCATATTGTAGAATTCTCTCTTTTCTGCATCATACGCTTTAATTCCGGTGTATCACAACTATTTTAGTTCATCAATCAATGGATGGAGATAAACATCTATTACATTTCTTGGTTGTTTTGAACTGGCGATTAATAGGATTAGCATCATGAATGACGATCTCATACACAACCAGGGTGGTAAATTATACGTGACCATTACCACTAGTCATACAGAGTATGATGGGTACATACTCTTAAATGGATTGAATCCATCGCTTGCAAGACCCAACCGTATGTTCCTTACTTCTAAAGCAAATTAATTATTTCTTTCATCAAATCTCTATCACTCCTCTAAATTAGTAGGATGACATATTCTTCCATCTTTAGATTTAGAATCCTGGTGACATGTCATCCAGCTTGTAGTTTTAGTTGATATAAAAAGGCATTGAAGCCTAGGTGTCAATGGGAAGTAACAAAAAACCTTCTGAGGTTATTTCCTCTTACTTTCATTTTTACCTCCCTTATATCTCTCATGTTCACATTTGGGACAGTTACTCAAGTTTGCAAATTCATTTCTGAAAGGAATACAGTCATTTGGCATGCATCGATCTTCTAACAGTCCAAACCAAGCTTGCGAATCTGTTTCCTTGCCTCGTACCGTGAAGTTAGAAAACCATTAGGGTTATTCAATAGCTTAGCAATAAACTGAAGTATTTCTGACATGAATTGAGTACTAGCTCTATTCATAACCTTCAGTTGAAATATCTTAAATAGAAATGACAATTTAGACATTCTCGTAACATCGGGAGCAATAAGATCCTTAGATGCCTTAACAGCTTCATAAAATGGATCACAACTGAACAAATCTTCCTCATCTATATTTACATCCTCTCCTACTCCCATCTCGTTCAACATTTCTTGTATTTATTCATCCCCACTATCAGCAATTTCCTCGTAAATCTCTTCATCAACAGTGTTTTCATTGTTTATGACTTCCTCAGTAAACTCCTCTCCATGAGCTACCCAGGTAATGTAATGTTGTCACCACCCATTACAAATCAAGTGCTCAGGCATAGTGTTACGGTCACGCAAGGAACCATTCAAACATTTGCTTGGGCAGAAGATATTATCGAGTTGGTCTCCTCGCCTGAATAACTTCCTATCGTCATCAAAGGCCCAATCCAGGAATCAAATTTCTCCATCCTTATATCTAGTGAAATCTGAACCCTGCAATCCATTCCAAGATTTGTCCATTATAACCTAAAATTTAATGTAAACAAATCACTTATTAGGAAGGGAAAGAAATTGACATTAAACATAAGCAATCAAAAATTATTTTCATTGAAAGCTAAAAAGAAATATACAAAAATATTATTTTATCACAACATGATTCAAATAAGCTCTATAGAGCTTCAAATTTGACCTGAGCTAAAAAATGCTCGACTATAAGCCATATGAACCCAAATAGAACATAAATTGCTAACAGACATAGGTAACTTTAGAACTTCATAGAATCTATTCTAACAAATTCCTTTCATCTTAAAGATCATTTCACGTCCATCAGAAGTGAGATCAAAAGCTTCAAGGTTCATTGTAGCTTCCAGTTGACCAACATTAGACTAAAAATTGACTTTTAGATCCTCAGTAGTTCCAATCAAATTAATGTCCTAGATAGATCTTCTATGATCTCAAGAACTCATTAAACTCAAAAAGAAGAGAGAATGATCACTGGAACACAATGTTCCAAGTCCGTCGCCTAAATCCTAAACCCTAAAACCTCAAACCCTACTAAACATTAAAATAATTTTCAAAAAAATTTAACAGAGTTTCCCCTTATATTTTGAAGTTTTCTATAAACTTGCATAGTCAAATAATACTTGCCATGAAAGTGGGCACACCCTACATTAAATTTCATTTTAACTAAACAAGTGGACACACCCCACATTCAAAATAAGGCATACAAGTGGGCACACCCCACATCTAATAAAAGCCTACATTATCATTTAAATAAATTAAAAATATTAAAATTATATCTTTTAGTACAACCTCCAAGAATGGCCATCAGCGGTAACCTATAATTTGAAAAATAGAATTAATTGAATCAAAATATCAAGCATATCAAAAATTAAATTAAGTAGATTTTGGTTATAATTGAAGTAAATTAAGTTGGTTCAAATGTTTATTTAATTAGTGATGTAGGATGGGAGGAGGAGGATGGGTAGGAGGAGAGGAGGGAGGGCAGGATGAGGGGGGTGGTCAAGAGGAGAGGAGGGAGGGCAGGATGAGGGGGTGGTCAAGAGGAGAGGAGGAGGAGGAGGAGGTGGAGGGGGTGGTCAGGAGGAGGAGCAAGAACGGGGGAGACGAGGAGGACAAGGAGGAGGGGACGATTAGGAGGAAGAGGAGGGGGGTGTCCGTGGAGGAAAAGAGGGGTGGTCAGGAGGAGGAAGAGGAGGAGGGGTGGTCAGGAGAGGAGAGGGGGCAGGGAGGACATGGAGGAGGGGGCACTGGCAGAGGAGGAGGGGGAGGAGGAACCAAGGAGAAGCAGTGGGAGAGGGTAGATCGCTAGAGGAGGAGTAGGAGGAGTGGCGATGGCCATAGGAGGAGGACGAGGAGGAGGAGAAGCGGAGTGGGTTGGGAGGAGGAGGAGGGGTTGTTGACGGAGGAGGAGGGGGGAGGAACCGGGGAGGAGAAGGGGGAGGAGCCGAGGAGGAAGAGGAGGAGGGGAAGGAGGAGAGGCGACAGCCGCAGGAGGAGGAGAGGCGGAGGGGGTGGGGAGGAGTAACGAAGGAGGAGGGACTCAAATGAGATGACAAGGAGAGGCAGCGAGGAGGAGGGGCTCGCGAGTAGGAAGGGTAGTCACGGGGAAGGGGTAGATGTGAGGAGGAAGATGAACAATATGGGGGAATTAGACTCTTCCCACGCATAGATGAATCAACATTTGTCGTTGATCTAACAAGTGATGGCAAATGTCGCCTCAAAAAGTTTCGCCGCCCACCCAAATGCACCGCTTTTGTAACAAAGGACATTTGTCATTACTTTATTAACCAAAAGACAACAAATATACATGTTAAATCAGTCGCCCCTCTTCTTTGTTAGCAAAGGGGGGCCAAATTTACATCGCCCCTTTGCTGTCGCTTAATAACAAAAGCGACGGCAAATATATATTTGCCGTCGCTTGTTGAACCAACGGTAAATAACCGATGGTAGATCTCAGTTTTCTAGTAGTGTTGTTTTCATTCTCGACATTGTGTATAATGCTATTATACTTTGTAATAGCATTATGAAAATTTTAAATTTGTAAATATTTTACATTTCGAATAGCAGGTGTTTCACATAATTTTCAAATTTAAAAAAAAAAATCCTTACATTTGCCTTCAGTTAATAAAGTGACGGCACAAGTACATAACCAATGGCTTTATTGTCTTTTTTTTTTTAATGGCTCTTTGTCATCACTTATACTATAACTGACGGCGAAAAAATATATGTCGCCGCTTCACAAGCGATGGCAATGACCCATAATCAATGGCTTTAAAAGTTTTTTTTTTTGAAAGGGTGATTTGTCATCACTTTTTTAATAAGAGACGACAAAAATTTATACGCCGTCACTTCTAAAGGCGATGGCGTATACTTTTAACCAACGGAAAATATCCTCAAGTGGCGTGTTAACGTGGGAAAATGTGATGTTCAATCGCCGTCGCTTATTCTGTAAGTGATGGCAAATACAACTGCCATCAGTTATAAAACGATGGCAAAAGCTCTAATCCATCCACTGGGGCATAAATAATTCATCGTAACATTTTGTTTATAATCGACGGCAAAATGGAATGATGTCACTAGTAATGTTGTCACTTTTTAGCGTTAGTTGTAATACATTTGCTGCCAATTTTTGACCCACGGCAAAAGTCAATATTCTTGTAGTGACAGATAATCTAGTATATCTATCCCCGGCTGGGCCATTTGGCATATTATTCTAAATACCTCACTCTTTCTATGTTTTTGGATTTTTTTCTTTCTTTTTTTTCAAATAAATTCCTACTTCCTCCTACTACGTCATTTTTCAGATTTCCCTTTTTCGTTCATTTTTTGAGGTAGGAGGCTCTTTTGATTCTCGTTCAAGAATATCTTAGCTAAAGATGCTAAGCTAGGCTCTGAACATCTACAACTGGGGAGCACACCCAGTGCAACATGCTAGCCATACTCACAAGGATTAATTGACCCTCAAAATAAACCCTATTGACCACTTAGGTTTCAATGGAAGTCACCCAAAAGACAAGTTAGTGCGAAAATGCAAGTGTAGATAACTTAATTTTCAAAATCTTTTCAAACCAAAGGGTAGGAAGATAAGTTACATGCTTGTCACCCTTTCAACTTAATACTTCAACATTTTCAAGCCTCGTTTAAAGACTAAGGAAACAATCCGTATTTTAGTAAACGCCTGAGCTAAGCAAGTCAAAATACGACTTGAACTGTCTAAGCAGAAAGACTTTGATTATACATTTCCTAATACTAGTAAATCATCGAAGTCAATAATTTTCAAATTTTTTTAGCTCAAGACTCTAAAAACACCATTTTTTTTTGCAATTTTTACTCATTTTGCATTTTTTCTAAAATGATGGAGATGAACGAAAACATAAGAAATAGAGAAAATAATGGAAAACACAAAATTTAGAGACTATGTAGATAAGAAACTCAACTAAAAATATAAATCTACCCCCATGCCTACTTCATGAAATGGTTGCATTGTATTGCTATAAGCACAAGAAAATGATAGAAATCACCTAAGAAGCTTAAGTTGGCACAATGTGGCTCGACAACTCCAAAACTGCAAACTAAACTAAATTGTATATAATATATCTGAATCCTAATATATACAACCAATGTGTTGGGTTGCCTTACAACGAGTACTAAGTTTTATGCCTTTAATCGAGCCTAAACCTTAAGATGAATCAATCAATTCAGAGGAAAGGGTCAAAAGTAGAATAACAAATAGATTACTCATTAACTTTATTCAAAAATACAAAAACATTAGTTAGTTCATATTGTGAGGTGACGAAAGCCATTTTCGTGCATTTTAAAGTTGTCGTAAATCGTAGTATAGTTGCACTAAAATGCTCGTCAAAAATGATTTTTGTAAAGATAACGAGACTTGAGTCCCGATCATTCATCTCTGGGAGGCATTTATGCAAATCTGAAATCGATCTTTTCTAGCTCTACTTGCTTAAAATTGCATGACGGTTTATGGTTATTACGTATTTAAGCACGACATGCTTAGTTGCAAGAATATCAGAAAGTAAAAGCAGGCAACTTTAATCACACAAAATATATTGCAACAAGCTCATGGTGATTCTCAACACATAGACATATATATATAGAAAAATTTATTTCATTAATTCAAGAGAGTGTTTGCAACATGGAACTAGAGGAAAGCTTAGAAACATCAATCTAGCTAACAGAAAACGATCACATACAGGAATCTATGGGAGGATTTTGCATGCATCATTGGGGGAGAGTAAAGAGCTACACTACTAAGCAGTAACAGAAGCATGTAAACTATGAAGAACTAGTTACTAATCTAGCAGAAATAAGGGCATTCGGTGGTGGGCTCCGATGGCCTTTAAATGGTTGAGAGGAGGAGGGGTGGCCAATGGTGCTTAGGCCGGCCCTTGGAGAGAGGTTGGAGAGGTGATCCAGCATTCTGGCATGGAGATGGTATTAGCCATGGTGAGCATGGAGGTGGAGTCAAAGTGAATGTAGCTAACCTAAATGGAAGTGAATAATGCCAAGAGATGGATGGGTGCCAATGGCCACCCCTTAGGTCATTTTATAGACCTAAGGGAAGCTCTCTAGAGAATTATGGAATTCTCTAGAGAGGCCTATGGTGGGAGCTCGTGGGAGAGTGAGAGAGAGAGGATGGATGGTGGTTTTTAGATCCACCAAATGTGGATCTAAAAATTGAATGGCTCTTGGTTGCTAAGTTTAACAACCAAGGCAACAACACAAGGTGGAGAGTTCTAGAGAACTCTAGGCTAGGTATTTTTGTGTGGATGGTGTGTGTGGGTCGAAACTTAGGTGGCTAGGTTGATTAGGTTAGGTTTTAGTGGGTTTAGGTCAAGGTAGGTCTCAAATTAGGGTTGTAAACCCTAATTCACTAAGGTAAAGTGTAATTAAACTTAATACAAGTTTAATTTGGTGTGTGAAAACTTAATTGAGAGTAAAATAACTCAATTAAGTCAAGTCTAGGTCAATTGGACTCTTACTGAGTCTAATTGGATAGTGTGTGCTGAGATCAGGGCTTAATTGGACTCAATGAGTTCAATTGAATAGGCTGATGGAATTGACTAAGATCCAAGTCAATTAGGTTTAGTGAGGACCTAATTAGGTCCTTGGGAGGTCTAGAGGTGATGTATTATGGTTAGGGCACCTTAATTTAGGTTCCTATGGGGTTGGAATTGGGTTTAGGGACCTAGAGATCCAAGATCAAAGCTTGAATCTCAAAACAGGAACTAGAGAGCAGTTCCAGACGTCCAATAAAAGTGTTAGACTTCTTATAGTGAAAAATCAGAAGTCCAGACTTATTGTCTGGATGTCTAATCAGAGTCGGGAGGGATTCTAGGTTCTGTCTTGGCTATTCTATAGAAATTGGAGTCTGACCAAGTGTCTAGATATCCAATAACACTACAAAAGTGGGTTTAAGGTGTGCGGGAGTTATTCCAGCTTTAGATCCACCTTCAGATCTACCTTCTGATCAGCTTATTGCCTGTAATTGACATAATGCACCTAATCAGTACATGATAGTATTATTTTATGCATAGCTAAAAGAAAGCAGTAAAGATGCAAATAATGCTTATGCATGCATGAATTATCCTAACTTATGCTAAGTCCTAGCCTAATTTGGGTCAATTAAGACCTATGATTGCTGTACAATCATTAGGACCTCTGTTTTGATGAAACAAAATTATGTTTTATTGTGAACTAATCTTTTAGGATCACATTCGCACAAATTGAGTCATTTATCCTCCACGTTGACCAAAGTGAAGATTTCGAAGAGTCAATGTATCCTTTAGTTTAAGTGTTTGAGTCTAGAAATTATGTATGGAACCTCAAAAATGTTTTCACGATTTTCTAAGTCGTAAAATAAACATTTAGGCAGTACTAATCAACCAAAATATTATAATTGATGGATCAAATCAATTGATCAATCAAAACAGGAAGATTAATCAACCAAATTAGCCTAATGGTTAAATTTGATTTTCTCACAATTGATCGGCCAATTAAATATTTGATTGATCAATTAAATAAATTGATCGATTAAAATGAAAATTGATCGATCAAAATAATAAATTGATCGATCAATTTGGTTCAGATGATTTTTTCTAACATTCCAAAAATGCTCCATTTTCACCTATAAATAGGGCTCCACGCCCCTCATTTCAAACCATACCTTGAAAAACATTTCAAAGAAAAAGCACTTCCATTCCAATTCTTCCTCGGACTTTCATGCCCATTCTTCTACACTCTTCAAAAGCACGTCATTCTATGCTTCTGAAAAGAAAACTCGATTTGCATATTTTAATTCCTTAAGGTTCCATAGGATTAATTTTTTTATTCATTTTATTTCGTTCATTTCATTTGTTGGGATCCATTGTATTAGGATTCCAGATGTTGTTGTGACTTCTCATAGTAGGTAAAAGAGAAGTGGTTTGCAAAAGGTTGTGCCACCCTCGTTCAAGTGGTGCGTTAGCAGACTAACTAATGTTGCCTAGTCAGGAAAATCCTAAGCTAGGAGGCTTAGGTAGTAGTTTTTATCCGTAGGGATTTTCACTATAAATCATTGTGTATATTACATGATTATTTTTTTTGTGCCATATTTTTTTACAATCGATATCACACTTGATCTTGTGTTATGTGGGAAAGTAAGATCCATGCAGGTAGGTTGCACACATGCCACTCTTTCATTTGGTATCATAGCAAGGTTGTGAGGAGACATCACAACTCAACTTGCAATGGCTTCACAAATAAAGGGCACCGAAGGGCAATTGTTCGTACAAAATCGTCATTGTTTAGGAAATGTATTGTAGTATAAGGCAAAATCGCTCAAATTATTTAAATTTATAAACTCATATTCAGAAAGTAGAGTCTGAGATCATTTTAAGGGAGCAAGCATGCAATTTAATTTCACCAATCACAAGAAATATATATGCAATTAAAAGCAACAATACGCAGAATGATATTTCAATAAAATCATAATAATAGTGCAAAAGGATTAGGTTAAAATGGTGATTTGAATCACCAAATTAACCCTTTAAGTTTAAGGTCACAATTACTTAAATATCTCAACAGTAAATCACAATCAATATCAGTACCTTAAATATCTTAATAGTAACCAGCAAAGGGACTCAAACAATAGGCCACAAGCTTTAGACACCTTAATAGGGGAGGTTCAAGGGCCTTTCTCAAGAGAACAAGGCTCTCCTTCTTTAAGAACACAGCAGCAGCAATAACAACCAAGGTTCAATGGCCTTGTTGGTTTGCTTTCATCGTGTTTTAAGGAAATGTGTTGTAGTACATTCAACAAATAGCACTCAAACAAATAAAATTTATAAAATCAGAATCTACAATGTGAGTCTGAGGTCATTCGCAGGGAGCAAATGCAGAATCCATGCACTAATCTCTAATCAAAAATAATAAGCACAATAAACGGAGCAAAATACAAGATATTCAATGAATGATATAGGCAGAAATATGCTCAATGAGAACCAACATATAATGGAGCAAAAAGAATAGAAGAGTCCAAAACAATGGTGATTTAAATCACCACTTAACTTCCTTATTTAAACATGTATCAATTATCCCAATTTAACCAAATAAATGAACAGTAGCTTGAATACTACAGTGCCTCAGACAATGGGTTTAGCAATCAGACGACTTAAACATCGCCATGCTATAGTGCTTTCTTCTCTTCTTCAGGCCTTCTTCTTCTTTTTCCTTTCTTCTTCTGCTTTTCTTCTCTTCTTTCCTTCAGCTTCTTCTTGAGCACTTTTTCTTCTCAGGCCTTCACCTTCTTCACAACACAGGGGACGCAACTCCCTTCAGTGACTAAGTGTCGAGCCTTCTCTCTAAAGAGAAAAACCCCCTGCTCTCTCAAAATTTCCTCCTCTTCAGTCTCAAATAACTGGGTCATAATCGGGTATGCGGGTTAAGCAGTATTGGGTCCAGGCTTATGTGAGTGGTGTCGCAGGTGAGGAGTGAGGCTTAGGCGGGTAGCGAGTGAGCGGGTAAGGGGACCCAACCCCCGTGTACTTAGGAGAATAGCTTTAATCACAAAAATAATATAAGCATGGTCGTGTGCCTCTCATTCCACGAGGTGGGACTATCTTAGTCCCCCTCCTTCATCGCATGCACTACTGCGACACCTTCTTCAATTGTAGTTGAAGTCACAGACAAGGCTTCTAATTGAGGACCTGGGAAGGGTCCTGGAGTCAAGCTGCGCGACCTAGGATAGTTCTTGGTGAAGAATAGGGTCATGACTTGAAGAACAACACTGGGGAAGACAACGTTGCTGCGAAGCTCTAGTGGGATACCTGAAATACAAAATACAGGCTAAAAGTCCCAGTTAAAAATCCCCAGTTAAGGATGCAGCGAGGGTGTTGGTGGTGGTAGCATGCTACGAGGGTGGTCGTAGGTGGTTGGTGAAGGCAGATTTGGTCATGCATTAGTGGGTGTTCACGGGAGTGTTTGGGTGGATGGAATGGCAAATAAAGATGGGGGTTTGGTTCATTGAGGTCAGGCACAGGTGTAGGAAGTGTTGGCGAGGTGTGTGGTGTGGTGGATCGACGGGGAGACCTTGCCAGAGGTGCAACCGGAGATGGAGAAGATGACAGTGAACAGCGGCATCAGGGGTTAAAATAAGGGTTTAAGGAGCCAAAATTGATCTAACTAGGTAAAGGAAGATATTATGCCAGCTATTGGATGAAAGGGGAGAGAGAGGCGTCGGGTATGGTATGCCTGGTGCCGTGGAAGGTGAAGTCTCCAGTGGGCGAAGCGGCGATGACGAGGGGGCTTAGGCGGCGCTCGCTGGTATTGTAACGTGCCAAAGAAGCTGAGGATGAAGGAACCGCCGCCTATTGTACTTGGCGAATGGTGAATAAGGTAGTCAGAGAGGGTCACCGAAGTTGGTGGAGATGGAGGTCAGGGAGAAGGGAAGAGGGGGAATCCAACCTTCAAACTAAGCTAAGGATGATTTGTCCTCAGGGGGTCTTTTATAGGGCTTAGAAGGGCATCCCAAGCTTGCAAACTAATCTTGGAAGCTCATAAGCTTTGTGTGCAAGGGATACTTGAACCTTTCATGCATTCACATGAGAGATTGGGAAGTATTTAGGATTCATGGTTGGGTCTATTTGGAAGGGGATTCCTCAAGGAATCTCTGGTTCAATTTTGGGATTAATTGATTGAGAATCGAGTGAGAAATCCTTGCTCAAATCTCAATAGTGGAGCTTTTGTTCAGACCAATGGTGGCAAGAACCTATTTGCAAAGATGATGAGAAACTTAAGGACCTGTTCGTAAGAATTTCAAAATCTAAGGGCTAGTGTAAGATAGAAAAGAGTCTGACTTGATTGAAATGCAAACTAGGTTAAGATAATCTCTGATTGGGCCCAAATTTTGGTACAAACCTAATTTGGACCCAAGGAATATGATGGTAAAGTCAGATTTTGGTTTTGAATAAGTTTGATTGGGTAATTTGCATAGAAACCCAAATTAGGGTAACTTTTCGTCTGAGTCTCTATTTTAGGTCAAAATGGGCTCTGATGGTAAAATCAAAGGTACCAAACCTTGTAGAATATTTTTATATTATTTTTAAAAAGTTTAGATGGATTTTATCTTGACCAGAACCTCAGTTACTTAAGCAGGTCTGAAATTAAGGTTTCGAATGTACATTAATTCTTGAAATGAGCAAAAATCCATTTCTATCTGCACGGACCCTCTTATTAGTCATTAATGACCATTTGACCTTTAATTAACCTTTTGGGAAAACACCATTATTGTTCTGCATTTATGATCTTCTATTAAAACTGTAGATTTAACCTTGATTTAATGTATTCTTCTCAGAAAAGATATGCAATGAATTATGACTCTCTAGCGGTTATGTAGGGGAAATTGTCTCTTGATTGTGACTAATTAAAGCTAGTTATGGATGATGATGAAATTATCATCAGGCCTCCTCAGAATTTCTCTAAGCATCAAGAGAGGGGATGGGGCTCAAATCTCGAGGCAGTAAAACTAGCCCTCCTCTCTCTCAGATCCTCTTTCCCTTTTCCTAAGCTCAGAATTGGATTAGATGCAGATATCAGGTAATCGGATCCACCACCTAGACTTGTGTGGCATGTGCACGGGCGAGGGAGTGGACGAACGTGTGAGGCACAGCGTGTGCGGGGGCATGTGGTAGGGACCTGACCCCAGTGACTCCAAGGCGATAAGCCATCATCACTTTTTCTTATGTGCATTACTGGGGGTCCTTTACTTCACTATGTGGGACTATCCCACAGATGTGCTTCGTGCAGCAGTGATAACACTACATTTTGGAGTAATAATTCTACCAATTTCAATTTATCTTAAAGATAATATGCATGAATAGTACATCATGAATAGGCATGGGAGCATTGCATGCATCGTAGGTTAAGATTGCTTATAAACTAGTATTAATGGCCATTTGCACAAGTTCATGTCAAAACATGCCTCAGATGAGCAATCGGACCACATGAATGGATTTAGAACGACGAACGGAGTCCAACGGAGTCAAAATTAGCCAAATCCGACATCCGGATCTCCCACAAATGACCCAAGAAGTTCTGACCATTGATATGATGATCAACGGCCACGAACTGCCACATGGCACCATCACCACGCCCTCGCCAGCATCACAGCTCTACCATACCATGCCTAGCAACTTTAAGCCGTCCGATCGGTAGACCAGATGGCTAAGAGCGCATGCCCCTTGCCCCCACATCCATAGTGCCTACGAACTGCAGCAGATCACGACCGTTGGATCTTCATCCAATGGTCGCCAGCACCGCGCCAGCACGTCATCTCCACAACAATCGGAGGATGCAGTGCAGCGGTACGTGCCTCACCCTCATGTTGTGGGGCGTAGGTTCGAGGCACCCGTCGTACCTCAAATCCGAGCGATTGCGAGGCGCTCACGATTACAACTGCCCATCTGTGATCGAATGGTGCGGAAGCAAGCGACGCAACGTGATCGCAAACGCTAACGCCAGATGCGCATGATGATGCATGCACACAGCTCTCATGAGGCACGATCTGAAGGCATGCTCCACGCACGATCTCAACCATCTGATCTTCGATCGGATAGTCCTCAGCGGCTGCACATGGATTGCGAAGGAGAAGAAGAACAACGTGTGCGTGGGACTGGTGGGCAAGGGTCTACGTCGGTGGTTTTGGCATGGATTTAGCGACGTCTTGGACATCACTAAAGCCCCTTCATTTAGAAAGCCCTTATTCCTATATAAACCCCTTCCAACCACCCATGTAAAGCATTCAATACACTTGCAAGTGCTCTACCCCACTCTTAGCCACCATTAGCACACTTTTGTAATCACTGGAGTTGATGAGCCATCGACGGAGCCCTCCTCCACTACCGTGGCCACCTCGCCATCTCCTTTCTTTTTCCCTCTCTCTCTCTAGCTTACCTTTACTTGTGCTTAAGCATTTTCTAGTGTTGTAATTGTAAAACTTGAGTTGCATGTTAAATATAGTATTGATGTTGTTTTCATCTTGATCTAAGTGAATGCCATGACCTAAAAGAACTCTAACCCTACTCTCTCTCTCTCTCTTACTCGCTTTTCTCCCGCATTTTCTTGTGCAAACAAAAACCTGCCATTTCCGTGATAACTAAGTGATAGAAAAACCTGATTTCACGCCTCCCTGTGTATGACACTCGGACTCAAATCCGTTTCTATAATTAAAATTGATACGTCAAACACGAGCTACAATGACACTCTTAAACAAACGCATCCGTAGCGCGTCATTTTTTGGCGTCGTTGCCGGGGAGGCAACGGATTTATTTTGTCACTTCCATTTTGCATCCATACATCATCTAACGCATTTTCTCCCTCTACCTGATGGTTGCAGAAACTCGGCGCTTGGATGGTGAAGGAGTGCAACTCGTGACGGTGGAGATGGAGTAAGCACAGTATGGACCGGTTGTGAGTATTTCTTTTCCCGTGGTTGTTTACTTGCCTTAAAAAATCTAAAAAAAAATTTAAAATTAGAAAAATTGGCGTGGTGAATGATTGCCTGATCCTCATATGTAACTCATCACCCAACAAAAAATACACTCTAACATTCTTAAAGACCTCATCTTTTTGAATGTTCTTTTTCTTTGAGTGGTATTTGCGAAGCCACCGTGGTTTGACTTGGGCTGCACCACTCACCCCTAAAATCAACTCATCTAGTAGAAATCGCATGAACACTAGGATGAGCACATTAGGGTTTTAGAGCCTCATCACATTAAAGAAAATACACTCTCACCGATTGTGTGCAAAACTTGGCGTGCCCACTTGAAACTTGCCTGAAAACATTATGACACATCAACCCTAAAAGACACCAAAGTAAGGACAAACATTAAAAGACACCACATCTTAAATCCTTGCTTGAAAACCATGTCTTGTTAGGAGCTTACACACTTGAATTGGATAACTAAGAGGCACCACCCCAATCAACGCCTCATGACATAACCCGAGCACAAGCACTATCCTAGCCCCATTAAAATAGAGTAGACATGCCCTAGGCAGGACTGGGTTAAGTCTCAAGAGGCGTGGTTTTGTTTGCTAGGCACTTGGCCTTCATTTCCTTAGTAGAATCTGGTGACTAGACTGTGGGGAAGTGTCAAACGACTGCAGTTGTAGGGTCTACAGAACCGGTGGTGCAAGCCAAAGGAAGAACCTTCCCCACAATCCCCTCGTAATCAACCTGGATAGATTAGCTTTGGGAAAGGTTGCCCCGTGCCTACGGACTTGATCATTCCTTTGGATATTTCTAGGTCCCCTAAGGAATACATTGTAAGGACTAGGCTTTCCTGCTTGGTTGTGCACACACACTTCTCGCATTTGTCGCACTCTGCATCCCCTCCTGTTCTTCTCTAGTGTATGCACGGGAGACGATCACTTCATCTCGAGTTATTTGTTTTGGGATAGGAATCCAGGAGACTTGATCTTGCTAGAGACATGGCCGAACCTAGAGTAGATGAGGTTGAGGACCAACCTCCACCAGATACAATGGCCATCATCCAGGCCCAGATCAATGCAAACCACTGGCTTCAGCAGCAATAGATCCACACTATCATGCAAGCCATACACCAGTTGCAGAACCTGCAGGGGCAACCATCAATGCCTTTGCAGGACCTGCAAGGGCAACCACCACTTGATCCACCATAATTCTAGGACCAACCTAGGCCCCTCCAGGACTTCTACAATCCTTCTGTGATTCAGATTGAACCACACCTTAGGACCTCCGAGGGGAGAGATGATTTTGAGCTGAAATTAAACATCCTGAGCCTGATTTAGAGCCACTTCCATGGAAGCTCAAATGAGGACCCCTTCTAGCACCTAGAGGATCTTGACCGAATCGCCTAGACTGTAAAACCCAGGAACATTAGCCTAGACATTGTTTTGATCAAGATGTTCCCCTTCTCACTGAGAGACAAAGCATCCCACTGGCTTAGGACTTTAGGAAGACCCATCTCCACCTGGGAAGAACTAAGGCATGCATTCTTATAAAAATTCTTCCCCATGGGAAAGACCAATGCCCTCAGAAGAGCCATTACCACCTTTACACTCCAGGGCAGGGAATAGTTCCATGAGGTGTGGGAGAGATTTAATGAACTATTGAGGAAATGCCCACACCACGAAGTATCGAGGTGGCAATTGGCCCATATCTTCTACCACGGTCTGGACAGCAACCTTCGGAACTTTGTCAATGCCTCATGAAGAGGAAACTCCCTGAACAAAGATGAGGAGAGCACGTTTGAGCTCTTTGAGTCTATGAGAAAAAATTCGCTCAACAATGCCTCCACCCAGTTTAGTCGATCCAATCAACCCCGTGGTGGGATCTATGAGGTACAAGCAAATTCTGGAACGGTTGACATGGATATCATTGTTAGGAAATTGGATCGAGTGGAATTGGTAGATAAGAAAATAGATGAACTGTTGAACCAAACTAGAAACCCGCTACAAACCCTCTCCCTAGCAAAGGGAGCTCACAACGTTGACCTGGTCTTGCCACTAAGCCAGATGCACTTGGAACAACCCCTGACCATGTTTCAGGGAGGGACCTTTGCTCCATCAACCCCTGATTATTCTCTTTCCTCTCCCTTGACACCTTCTATCTTTGAAGATGTCTAGGCTATCCAAGGTTATTCCAAACCTGACCCCTTCTCCAACACCTACAACGTCGGATGGCGTAATCACCCAAACTTTGCTTGGACAAACCAGAAACCGCCTAAATTCTAGAACCAGCCCAAGCCAAATCATCAGCCAAACCCACCCTCCTATCAGCAAGGTCCACTGGTTAGACCCCCTTATAACCCAAATAGGGCGGCTCCTCCCCCACAAAACCAAATGGACACCCTGATAAAAATGATGGCTAAAATGAACCAAAAACACCAGGAGGAAATGGCTTTAGTGAAGGGACAGTTGACCCAGCTGTTGGATTGTAAACAATAGGGATTCCTTCCATCTCAGCCACAACCGAACCTGCGAAACATGATTAATAGAGGCCCTAATTCGCAAGGGTTCCAAGGCAATCCTAGGTAGGCTCACATGGTCCAGCTAGCCCCACAAACACCCCCTAGGTTTGGTGCTTTTTCGTCCTCGTCTTCTCAAGGATCGACCCATGGTCCCAACGCCTCTGCAAATGCGGTGACCTTGAGAAGCTGCACCAAGACCCAGGATCCCAAATGGCTGACTCCTCCTGTGACTTCACCCCTTGAAATGCCTGACTCTAAAGAGGCACAGGAGAAACCCGAGGACCTAGAAATAGACCCTATTCACATTCAGACACCATATCCTAAGGCCTTAGAGAAGATAAAGAAAAAGAAAAGTGTTATGGAGAATGAGGAGCTTTTGGAGATCCTTAAGCAGGTTCAAATTAATATCCCACTCCTCGAAGCTGTCAAGCACATTCCGACTTACGCTAAGTTCTTGAAGGATGCCTATACATCGAAGAGTAAGCCGAGACCTCAAGCACCTAGGAAGGTTGTGCTCTCAGAGCAAGCAAGTTCCGTGATATCGAGCAACCTTCTACTTAAACGAATTGACCCAGGAGCACCCTTGATATCCTACAATATCGAGGACATGACATTTAATAGAGCGCTCCTGGATTTAGGTGCTTCCATCAATCTGATTCCAACGATCCTATACCACAAATTTGGATTCGGAGAATTGATGTCCACACCTGTGACCATCCGATTGGCTGATAGATTTGTGAAGACCCCGAAGGGGGTTGTCGAGGATGTGATTGTATAGGTCAAGGACTTCTATTTCCCGGTCGACTTCTTGGTGCTCGACATGGAAGTCCCTGAACAGCTACAGAACACACCCATCATCCTAGGCAAACCTTTCTTAGCTACGGCTAAGGCGAACATCGATTGCGTCATGGGATGCATGGAAATCGCCTTTGGAGACAGGAAGATGCAATTGGATATCTTCCAGGTGACCAAGTCTTTCGATTGTGACTGGGTTGAGGAACACGATCCTGTGGAGCCTTTGGTCGAGGAATGCCTCACCCTTAGTTCTGTCTCAGACTACCAGACCCATTCTTGCGATGACTGTTCTGACCCGTCACCATCTGTGCACGCGGACCTTTGTAGGGTTGATTACCATCAACTAGCACCATTCGAGGAGATTGATGTTGATCAACTCCCGCTTTTCCCCTTTCCGTCAACATTGTTCCACCCACACCCGAACTAAAGCTGCTACCCGAGAATCTCAAGTATGTTTTCCTGGGACCTGACCAGACCTTCCCAGTGATTATCAATGCCAACCTAACCAAAGATCAGGAATTTAGGTTGACTG
This sequence comes from Thalassia testudinum, assembly GCA_037157565.1. Taxonomy (NCBI): domain Eukaryota; kingdom Viridiplantae; phylum Streptophyta; class Magnoliopsida; order Alismatales; family Hydrocharitaceae; genus Thalassia; species Thalassia testudinum. Next base: position 1,022,730 of record JAZHRO010000073.1, on the reverse strand, counting down.
CGACCCTATCAGAACATAGGGCTGCCATTGGGTGGACTATTTCGAACTTGAGAGGAATTAGCCCGACCTATTGCACCCACAAGATATACCTGGAAGATGGGGCCCGACCTTCCTGTCAGATGCAGAGATGATTAAACTCGAATATGCGGGAGGTTGCCAAGAAGGAGATCATCAAGTGGCTTGATGTTGACATCGTTTACCCAATCTTCGATAGCCCCTAGGTGAGCCCCACTCAAGTGGTTCCCAAGAAAGCCGGGCTCATCGTTGTCACCAATGAGCATGGCAAATCCATCCCCACCCGCACCACCACCGCATGGTAGGTGTGTATTGATTACAGGAAGCTCAATGAGGCGACCAAGAATGATCATTTCCCCTTGCCATTCATTGATCAGATTCTCAAGCGATTGTCAGAGCAGAAATATTTTTGCTTCCTGGATGGATATACAGGATATAACCAAGTCACAATTGCTCCTGAAGATCAAGAGAAGACCACATTAACTTGCCTGTATGGCACGTTCGCATTCCGTCGTATGCCATTCAGGTTATGCGACGCACCCACTACCTTTCAACGTTGCATGCTAGCCATCTTTTCAGAGATGGTGGGTGAATACCTAGAGGTTTTTATGGATGATTTCTCAGTATTTGGGAACTCATTCGGCCATTGTTTGAGCAACTTGCAGAAAATCCTGAAGCGATGTATCAAGGTTAACTTGGTGTTAAGTTGGGAAAGGAGCCATTTCAGGGTTCAAGACGGAATTGTCCTCGGCCACATCATATTGCATAGGGGCATTGAGGTGGATGGAGCTAAAGTTGATTTGATTTCCAAACTTCCCCCACCTAGCTTGGTCCAGCAAATCCGCTCATTCCTTGGACACGTTGTCTTCTACCAAAGGTTCATCAAAGACTTCTCCAAGCTCTCCAAACCCTTGACCGACCTTCTGGCCAATGACGCCCTATTCCACATGACCTCTGATTGCATCTAGGCTTACCACACTCTCAGGGGCTTAGTCTCCACCGCACCTGTACTTTAGCCCCCAGAATGGTCCCAGGATTTTGAGATCATGTGTGATGCATCAGACTTTGCCATCGGTGCAGTCCTGGGATCGAGAAAAGACAAGAAACCTGTGGTGATCTACTATGCGAGAAAGATGTTGGATGAGGCCCAATGGAATTATATGGTCACGGAGAAAGAACCGCTCGCTGTAGCTTTTGGACTCGAAAAGTTTTGATCTTACCTTCTGGGATCCTACGTGACCATCTATACGGACCACTCAGCCATCCGGCATTTGTTGGCCAAGAAAGATGCTAAACCAAGGCTCATCAGATGGATTTTACTCTTGCAGGAATTTGACCTGGAAATTCGCGACAAAGCCAGGTCAAAGAATGTTGTGGCCAATTGCTTGTCTAGACTCCACCTGGACCACATTGGACCCTCCTTGCCCTTATCTAACACCTTTCCTGATGAGCAAATTCTGGCTGTGCAAGACAAGAAACTACCTTGGTATGCCAACTTCGTCAACTACCTGGTAGTAGGATAGACCCCGCACAGCTGGTCCAGACTGCAATGGGATAAGTTCTTGGCTGAAGCCAAGCACTATTTCTGGGATGATTCCACGCTATTTTGCCTCTGTGCCGACCAGATCATCAAGAGGTGTATCCCAGAGGATGAAGTTCAAAGTGTGCTGTCCTTTTGCCATGACCAAGCTTGTGGTGGCCACTTTTCAGGGAAGAAGATGGCTACAAAAGTTTTGCAGTCTGGATTTTACTAGCCTTCATTATTCAAGGATGCACAAAACTTTGCTAAGACTTTCTCTCACTGCCAGACTCTAGGGACCATTACCAGGAAAGATATGATGCCTCTCCAGCCCATTCTGATCGTCGAGATCTTCGATGTTGGGGGTACTAATTTTATGGGCCCCTTTCCACCATCCAACGACTTTGAGTACATCTTAGTCTCTGTAGACTATGTCTACAAATGGATTGAAGCCGTCACCACCCATCGTTGCGATCATAAGGCTGTCATGGACTTTGTTAAGAAGAACATCTTTTCTCGGTTTGGAATACCGAAGGCCATGATCAGTGATGGTGGAAGTCATTATATCCACACCTAATTCCGTGACCTACTCAGAAAATACGAGGTTACCCACCGCATTGCCACCCCGTATCATCCACAAACTAATGGGAAAACTGAGGTCTCAAACAGACAAATCAAGAACATTCTACAGAAGATCGTGAGACTTGACAGGAAGGACTAGTCCACATGACTGGATGATGCCCTGCGGGCATACTGCACCGCTTTCATGACCCCAATTGGCATGTCACCTTATCGCCTAGTCTTTGGCAAAGCTTGCCACCTTCCTGTCGAGTTGGAACATCGAGCTTACTGGGCCGTTAAGCAATGCAACATGGATTTCCAGTTAGTCGATGCACAAAGGATGCTCCAACTCTCCGAGCTCGAGGAAATTCGTTGGGACGCCTTTGAGAATAGTCGACTTTACAAGGAGAAGATGAAAGCCATCCACGACCGACTCATCCATGGGAAGACCTTCGAGCCCAACCAGCAAGTCTGGCTTTTTGATGCCTGACTCAAACTCTTTCCCGGGAAGCTTAGATCCAAGTGGACAAGACTATATAGGGTGGTCAAACCTTATTCCAATGGGGCGGTTGAAATCGCAGATCCGAACATTGGGCACACTTTCAAGGTAAACGGTCAGAGACTGAAGCACTTCCTTGCCTAGGTTCCCCTAAAAGAGGTTGTCACCCTCATTGAGGATTGACACGAGTCATCGCCCAGCCGAAGGCGTTAAACTCAGCGCTTCATAAGAGGCAACCTAGAAGATTTAGATTGATCAGATATACTACTTCGCTCAAATGATTTCTTTCTGAACCCCCGTTGCATCAATTTAATTGTCAATGAGGACATTGTACAACTTAAGCATGGGGGGTGGTAATTTGCATATTCTGAGTTCATTGTAATCAAGCTGAATAAAATAAAATTAATTTTTTTTAAAAATGATGAATTTAGGAAGAAAAGCTTAGGCATTAGGAACTTGTCAACAGTGGAAAATAATAAAAAAGAACCTAAACACTTAGACTTTTCGGGCCTTCATGCTTAATCAGCCTAGGTGTCCATTAAAATATAAATTTGGCCTCAAATCCTCGCAACCTTAATTCATTTTAATTCACCAATAAATAGGGTGATAAGTATACTACTTATCAACCTGCCCTCTAACTTGGAGGGACTGTTAGTCTAAGCATCTACACACATTTTTGCACTGACTCACTCAAAGATTTTGATAGAAATTGAGTAGCTAATGAACCTTCTAGGGTGGTATTGTTGGCAAGTTGTCATGGGTAACATCCCATTGGCTGGTTGTCCAGAGCCCAGCCATAGGACCACTTTTCTCCTTATTGCCTCTAGGTAAATTTGAGATCAGGGAAGTCACCTACTAAAATAACAAAAAAAAAAAAAGAGAGAAAAAGAAAAGAAAAAAAAACATATATAGAAAAGAAGAAAAAAAGAAAATAAAATAAGCCACACTTCACTGCACGAGTATGGATAGCAAGTGTTCGTGGGTAACAGCCCATTGGTCGGTTGTTCAGAACCCAGCTCATTAAATGCATAAAAAGTCCCAAAACACATATGGAAGAAGCGGGGAAGTAGAGCAATCCGGAGAGGTATACATTGGAAAAATCCTTGTGTTGACCCTAAATAAAATAAAAGTAGGGAGAAAGCTACCGATCAGACAGATACAGCTTCAGGAAAAACACTTCCTTTTCTGGTAACCTAGGGGCGTAGAAACCCGAAGTCTGTCTGAATTACCGTTGAGTGAGTCTATCACAATCTTCACACCAAGATGCTTAGCACTTAGAGTTCTTTTTCGAGTTTTGGGTGGGTTGGGTAGTAGTTAAAAGTTACCAACACACTCTCAACTCCAAAAATCCAAAAAAATGAGAAAAGATAAAAAAGAAAAAAATATATATGCTTAGAAAGAGGATTCGGGCAGTTCACATTTTGGCAAACACCTGGGCACTATTGAGTCTATGTAGATCAGGATCTTAGTATATTTCCTCCTGTTGACAAGTAACAAAATGTCTAAGTAATCACTTCCTAAATTCTGACTGAGAATAATGGCTAGAATGAACCTTGCTAGGGACTAGCAAGGAAAAGCATGGGGGTATGATAACACTACATTTTAGAGTAATAATTCTGCCAATTGGGGTTTATCTTAAAGATAATATGCATGAATAGGACATCATGAATGGGCATGGGAGCATTGCATGCATCGCAGGTTAAGATTGCTTATAATCCAGTATTAATGGCCATTTGCATAAGTTCATGTCAAAATAGGCCTTAGATGAGCAATTGGACCACATGGATGGATTTAGAACAACTAACGGAGTCCAACGAACTCAAAATCAGCTAAATCTGACATCCGGAGCTCCAACAAATGACCTAAGAAGTTATGATCGTTGATCTGATGATCAACGGCCACAAAGCTACCATGTGGTGTCATTGCAGCACCCCTCACTCACAGCACAGCTCTACCGCACCGTGCCCAGCAACTTTAAGTCTTCTGATCAGTGGATCGGACAGCTGAGAGTGCATGCCCCTCACCCCCACATCCACAGTGCCCACGAACTGCAGCAGGTCATGATCATTGGATCTACATCCAACGGTCGCCAGCACCACGCTAGCGCATCGTCTCCACGACATTCGAAGGACGCAGCGCAGCGGTACATGCTTCACCCTCGTGCTGTGGGGCATGGGTTCAAGGCACCCACCGCACCTCAAATTCGAGCGATCACAAGGCACGTGCGATTACAGCCGCTCATCTACGATCGAATAGCGCGGAAGCAAGTGACGCGGCACGATCGTGGATGCTCACGCTAGACGCGCATGATGACGCGTGCGCATAGCGCTCATGAGGCGTGATCTGAAGGCGCACTCCACACGCGATCTCAACCAACCAATCTTCGATCGAACAATCCTCAGCGATCGCACACAGATCGCAAAGGAGAAGAACAATGCGCATGTGGGACCAATGGGCAGGGGTCTACGCTGACGGTTTTGGCATGGATTTAGTGACGTCCCGGACGTCGCTAAAGCCCCTTCTTCATTTAGAAAGCCCTTCTTCCTATATAAACCCTTCCAACCACCCATGGAAAGCATTCAATACACTTGCAAGTACTCTACCCCACTCCTAGCCACCATTAGCACACTTTTGTAATCATCGGAGTCGACGAGCCACTGATGGAGCACTCCTCCACTGCTGTGGCTGCCTCGCAGTCTCCTTTCTCTTTCCCTCTTTCTTTCTAGCTTAGCTTTACTTTATTTGTGCTTAAGCATTTATCTAGTGTTGTAATTGTAAAACTTGAGTTGCATGTTAAATATAGTATTGATGTTGTTTTCATCTTGATCTAAGTGAATGCCATGACCTAAAAGAACTCTAACCCTACTCTTTCTCCCTTTCTCTCACTCTTACTCGCTTTTCTCCCGCATTTTCTTGCGCAAGCAAAAACCCGCCATTTCCATGACAACTAAGCGATAGAAAAACCTAATTTCACGCCTCCCTGTGTATGACACTCAGACTCAAATCTATTTCTATATTTAAAATTGATGCAACGAACATGAGCTACAACAACACTCTTAAACAAATGCATCTATAATGCGTCAAGCAACTGCAGGAGATGACGTCTCCAATTGAAGGCGAAGGCGAGGCTACTATCATTGATTGAGGGCTTTGGAAAGGACCTGGAGCTGGGCCACATCGATTGCAACCTGCAGTTGGATGATTGTGGCCGAAGAGCTGCAATAGAGGTCAGAGAAGATGAGGGCGGTAGTGAGCACTTGAAATATAACATACGGCCTTACGGCCATGACAAAGAAGCTCAGGAGGATCATCCAAGAATGGCGAGTGCACTGGTGGTGGTTTTGTGGAGTGAGGGTGCTTGTGGAGGTCTGCCGACCTTGGGAAGGTGGTGCGGTGAGGGTGGTATCGTGTGAAGGCGTTGAGTGGCCAATCCCCTCAATTTCTTAAGGGGTTTTGGTAGGCGAGAGACAACGAAGGTGTAGGGATCGGTGGCAGGAGGTTTGGTGCAGTGGAGCGAGCGGAGGGCTTCACCGGAGTGTCGTCAGAGCTGGAGAAGGTGACGGTGGCAAGGTCATGTGAGCACGCGAAAGTGGAGATTAACTGTGTGCATCAGGTAAGGGGAAGGTGAGGAGTCAAACTAGAGCAGTTGCAAATGATGAGGGGGAGGAGGTGACGTTGGCTATGATTGGCTGGCACCGGAGAAGAAAGAAGCCCCTGGGAAGGGAATAGTGATGTCTGAAGGGGGAGGAGGCCCCTCGCAGCTGTGGCGAGGTGTGGATGACGGAGAGGAAGAAGAACCTACTATGTATAGTACATGGCAGTAGGCGAAGAGGCTGGAGGAGGAAGGTTGTTGGAGACAAGTCTGGAGTGGGCCTGAGGTAGTGGAGGAAGGGTTGTTTTCGGCTAAAAACTCACTAAGGAGCAAGGTCTTGCGTTGGGAGATGTTTTAAAGGTCTCAAGGCCTAGTCCAAGCTTGGAAACAAGCTCGAAGAGCTCGGATTTCCAAGGAAAGAGATCTCTGATCCTAAGGAGTTCACACGAGCTCCTCGATGAGAATTGGTGTCCAAGACAAGGCTCAGATGATTGGGGATTCTCTCAAGATCATTCCTTCCAATTTTGGTTGATTGAGAAATCAGGGAGAAATCCCAGATTGAAGGTTGGTGTGTTTGGGTTCACACTGTTAGTGGCAGTAGGGGCATTTTTGAAGAAAATGATGAGAAGTTAGGGGGCTAAATGCAAAGATGTCGAAAGCTAGGGGCTTAAGTGTGAAAAATAGAGTTTAAATCGACTAAAATGTAAACTAGGTCAAGATGTGCTCCGATTGGGCCCAAATTTTGGCACCAACCTAATTTGGACCTAACGAATCTGATGGTGAAGTTGGATTTTAGTTTTGACCAAGTTTGACTTAGCAATTTGCACAGAAAACCAAATTAGGGTAGAACTCTGTCTATAACTCTGTTTAAGGTTAAAATAGGTTCCAAAGGTCAAAGCAAGGTTACCAAGCCTCAAGGAATATTTGTCTATGAATTTTAAGAGATTGAGATGAATTTAATTCTGATCAGAACCTCTGTAATTTAAGCTGGTCTGAAATTAGGGTTTTAGGTGCTGTATTGGTTCTCGAAATGCATGAAATATCATTTTTGTCTGCATGGACCCACTTATTGGTCTTTAATGCTCATTTGACCTTCCTTTCACCCCTACCAAGCCACTTGGCTATTCTATGTCCACGACATGCTATTAAAATTACAGAATTAACCTTACTTCCTTGCTTTCTTCTCTAAACAGAATAATGTGGAGTTATAACCCTCAGTTGGTTATGTAGGAGCATTTATCTTTCAATGCGGACTAAAAGTGGCTAGTTAGAGCCTATGATGGTGTTCCCATCAGCAATCATCGAGTTGTCCTCCCTATTTTGATGGAACGGACTACGTGTATTGGAAGAAATGGATGCAGGTCTTCCTCAAGTTGATGGATGTGGACTCATGGAGTCATTCAAACAAAGTATTTGAATCTGGAGGTGAATGACAAAGTTGTGCTCATAGCCGAACAAAAGAATAAGATCATGAGCAACACCAAGGCAATGAATTCACTTTATTATGCTTTATCAAAGGATGAATTCAACAGGATCTCAGCATGTGAATCAGCTTATGATATTTGCCACACCCTCGAAGTGACTTACGAGGGCACAAATAAGGTTCAATTGGAAAACATGAAGAAGAATAAAGACAATAAGGACACAAAAGAAAGTGACAAAAAAAAGAATTCCAAGAAAACTTTCATAGAAACATGGTAAGATAGCAATTCAACATAGAGACCAACTCTGATGAATCAAGTGGCAATGAGGTTGCTCATCTATGTTTGGTAGCTACTACGGAAGACCGAGAAAATGATGTAAACTCTAACCATACTTTAGATGAATTATTAGATGCATATCATGATTTATACAAATTAGCTAAAATATTAAATAAGGAAAATAAGGAACTTAAGGATAAGTGCTCAAGTTTAGAAAATGAAAAAATAGTTTATCTCTAGTTTTAGAAAATAAAAAAGGGTAATTAGATGAAATAAGAGTTGTGAATGTAGAGTTCCATGAGAAAGTAGAAGATCTCAAGGAATAATATATTCACTTTAAAGACACACTTAATGACCTCAAATATTCTACTAGAACATGTGTGGAAAAATATAAGGACATTAAAAAGAAAAATCAAAAGAAGATTAGGCATGCATTTTTATATCAAAAGGCTAAGAGAAGAGAGTTTAATGGACCCTCTAACTTGAAAGGAATTAAAAAACCATGGACCCAAAAAAATATGGGTACCCAAAAAATTTGTGGAAAATTATGTTCCAGGCTTTGGGAAGGGTTAACATGGAAATCGCAATTGGAGAGGCAACCTTCAACGAGCCAATAATCATCAATTTGGCTATGAAAGATGGTGGGACCAACAAGGTCAATGGATGCTAGATTTTTGGTGGAGACCCCTTCCACCTGGCTACTGCTATTAGGTATAACTCCTTATACCTTAGTGTTCACGCAGCTTTATCGTGTTTTAATAGTTAGTTGCGTCGTAGTATAGGTGACCAAGCATTGTCAACAAATAAAAATTTATTACTCGAAAACCTAAGTATTCGAAGTCGAACACAGGGAGCAATTGGAATTTATTCACTAATCTCAATAATTTAATTGAAGACTTAATTACTAAAAACTTAATTCAAAATATATATGCATGAGTTTGAAAGTTAATTGTGGCAAAAATAGAGGAATTGACGGCTCATCATGAGATCAGACGTCTTAAAAAGATGTTTCTCCTTTCTCTTGTCTGCTTCTTCTTCTGACTTTCTTCTTCTGATTTTCCTCTTTTTCTTTAATTCTTCTTTGGCCGTGTGCTTCTTCTTTCTTCTCTGCAGCTCTCTTGCCTTTCTTCTTCATTCTTATTTTCCTCTGTCTTCTGCCTTGCCTCTCTTCTGTAGTGTCTTTCTCCTTTTTTTTCTGCGGGTCTTCTTCTTCTTCTTTCCTTGGCTCAGCTTCTCTTCTTCTTCTACTTCTTCTTGTCTTTCCCTTTCTTTCTTTCTTCTTAGCTCTTTGACTTCCTCTTCTCTTTGGCTTCACCTCTTCCTTCTGCCTTGTCTTTCCTTCTCTTTTTCCACTGCGAATAAGTGTCAGCTTCACTTCTCCTTCTCTGCACAAATCGAAGAGAGCAAAACCTACCCCTCTACCCACACACGCATCTCTCTCTCTATATATCACTCTTCAGTACACTCTCCCAGAGCCAGGTAATCGGGTCGGGTCGCATGCCCGGGTCCAGGCACACCAGCGTGGGTGTGGTGCGCGATAAGTGCTCAGGAGGATAGTCAGGTCAGGTTACCATGTCCACGAGGTGAATTCATGGACGAGGCGTGTATAGGTGAGGGACCTCACCCCATGTGTGTCTCGAGGCAAAGAGCTAAGAACACAAAATCAATTTATTGCGTGCACTTGACTCACAGGTTCACGAGGTGGGACTAATGTTCCATCGCTTTTGCTCACGCGCCTGCAGGAGATCTTTCTTCCAATTGTACCAGCTGCAGGCCTTGTAGTGCCAATTGCTGGGACAGCTGACTGCGCAAGACTTCCCCGAACCTGCTGGACTTGGGACCCTGAAGCGCTTCAGCCTGGAGCAAGCTTTTGACCTCCCCAAGCTATCGCTAATGCTCATACCCTACACGACACAAAAAGGGCATTGCGGCTCTATCAGACCACAGGAGGACCTTCGCCGTGTCACGGCTAAGGTGAGGCGGTAGGTGGCAGGCCGTGGAGCTGCCTAGGCGTGCGTGCTTAGGTTGCTCTGTGGTCGGATTGATGGGATAGGTCGGGGGGCAGTTGTGGTGGTGTAGGCGACTTGTAGATGAGTGGAGGATGTTCAGTGGAGTGTGGCAGAGGTTGTGAGGTGGGTGGCGAGACATGTGGAGTTGTGGAATGACGGGTGCGTCTCGCCGGAGGTTGGTCGGAGATGAGGAAAATGGTGGTGGACAGTGGTTGTCGAGGGTTGTTTTGTGAAATAGCATGAGGGGAATTGAAGAGGGGACAGAGACGAACGATTCTAACCTAATTAAGTGGACGAAGGGGGAGAAAGGGCGGCTGGGAGTACCTGCTGTCGCTAGAGGAGTCCAATGGAGGAAGACAGCGGCGACGACGGGGCTAGGGATGCGCACGCGGGTGTTGCGCGACACGGAGGAGGAAGGGGAGGGCAGCTCTACCACTGGTATTGTGGTAGAGCGACGAGAAAGTGGAGGGAGGCTCGTCATAGCTCGCTGGAGCACTTGGCCAGAGGAGAAAAATTTGAGATGGAATTCTGACCAAGTCGAGCTGAGGAGGTGCGGCCGAAGTTGAGGGTCATTTTATAGAAGCTGGCAGGGGTTCCTGTGCTTGGAAGACAAGCTTCCAAGCATGGGAATCCTTGCCGGAGATGGAAGTCTGTGGGTTATGCAAATGTCTCGTGTGTTCGCATAAGAGATTGGGTGCAAATCATAGATCATGACCATACTCAGATGGAAGGGAATTCCTCAGAGAATCTCCCTTCCAAATCTGGGAGATCTCTGAGGAATCAGGGAGTATTCCCCCTCTATTCCTTGCTGGAGTAGGATTTCTCCCCATTAATGGTGGAGGGACCTGTTTGTAATTGTGGCGAGGAAGTTAGGGGGGTTTGTGTAATGGTTTTCAAAAGATAGGGCCAAAATATAATTGGGTGCACTAATTTGCAAAGTAGGTCAAGATGACCTCCCCTTAGGTCTAAATTTTGGTAAAAACTTAATTTGGACCTGAGAAATCCAATGGTGAAGTTGGATTTTAGGTTTGACCATGTTTGACTGGACTTTTTGCATAAAAACCTAAATTAGGTCAATTGATGAGCTAGGACCCCAATCTAGGTCAAACTAGGTTCCAAAGGCCAAATTTAATGTTCTAAGCCCTAGGGGATATTTTTACATGAATTTTAGAGGATTTACTTGATTTTTATCCTGACCATAACCTTGTTGAATTAAGCAAATCTGTTTTAGGGTTACAAGATGTCATTTAATTCCTGGTTTGCATATAAACCAATTTATGATTGAACCAACCCACTTTTTATCTTATTCTGACCATTTGACCTTTGTTTTGCCTTTGAGAAATCCCGTTTATGTACTACAATGGTAAAATTGTAGTTTTAACCTTTATTTCATATTTTCTTCTCAGAACACTTATTCCTTCAATTAAGCCCTTCTCTAGGTTATGTAGGAGCTTTTATTCTCTTTCTTAGGTTAAAATGAGCCAGTTAGGGCTCATGATGAGGCTCTCAACATACCCCCATGCCTAGCTTTTGCTAGTCCCTTAGCAAAATTTCAAGGTTTTAACTTCTGTTCTAGACCCTGAGTGTCTATCATCAGTTATGATAAGTGCTTTTCTTTTTCTTTTGTGATTAGGTTAGAATGCTGACAGTAGGTCTAGAGGTACTCAACCAAAATCTGGACCTGACCCGCTTTAGCCTCAGTCTTCCGCAAAGGTTTTAAGGTCCGCAGAAACTATCCTAGGGTTTGTTGGACTCCGCGGTTAAAGTACCCGTGCTTGAGACATTTTTAGCCTAGGTTTAGTTTGCAGTGTGTTTTTTTTTGTAAGAGAGAGATAGAAGATTTATTTGTTTGGAGAGTTTTCTCTCTCTTTTCTTTTTATTTCTACCTTCGGATTGGCTTATCAACACGGTCTGTATCGGATTCCTCGTTCCCATCATCAATCCTTAAGGGTCCCTGGCAATCGATGCTTCGAGATAGCACCGCCCATGGCAACCCCTAGACCCTGGCTTTCAAGATTTTGAGATAATCCCACCCATGGCATTCTGTGGACGAATTTAGACCCTGGTAATCGACATTTCGTGATAATTCCACCCATGATATCTGAACCAGCAGAGTGCTTACATGCCCCCAATAGGATATTTAAATATCTTAAGAGACAAGCACAGAGGAGATGATATGTTGTTATGCATCTTCGAGGGGAATTTCCTGCCTCTCCGCGCTAGGAACTCATCCAAATCAACTTGTGTTGATTGGCCGCTCCTAATCTAGGTGACTTTTTCAGAATATTGAAACGTTGTTTGCATGATTTTGATATTTATGCACACTGAACCAGACTGTGTGTGAATTGGGGTGCTTAGGTTACCGAATCCTACAAACCGAAGGTCAATTAACGAGGTCGAATACTTCCTAGGCCTTAGACTTAAGCTTCGCATTTTCTCCAACCTCTTGAGGATTATCCAGATCTTAGCAGGTACGTGAATTTTTAAGCCTAAGAATCTAGCCCAAGGGGCCTAAGATCAACTTCCTGCTAATCTCTTTTTGTGTCTCCTTAGCACTTTTCTTTCATTTTTCTTTTTCCCTGATCTAATCTAGAACTTCAGTTAATCCCTTAATCTCTTACTAGTGACTATCTCTTTTTCTTTTTCATTTTGTGCTCCATTTTGTCATTTTTGCCCTTTTTCTCCTCCTTATAATTATGTGGCTCACAAAATTTCCTCCCTCCATTTTTTGTTCTTTCTCATAATTTTTCATTTTTTTTGCGTTTTTGACATATGTGAATTTTTTTTGTGAGAATCCTTCTGACTTTTTTTTGGTTCTGTATGTATGCACTTTATCACCCCCTCATGCCTAAGTTTTGCAATGTCCTCATTGTAAACGGAGGGTGTGAAATAGTGTTGAGGTCAGGGACTTAGAACAAGATACATCAGGTGGGTGAATGGGTTGGAAATGACTGATGCGGACGATTTCAAGCTCTGATACATGTACCAGAGGTGAGATCAACTGTCTAAGGATGAACTCAAGGTGCAATAGATGTGGAGTACAGACGGATAATCAGACGGCCTCTGTTTTTGGAATGACGGGTTACCTCCCGTTAACCGCTAAATTTAATGCCTTCAGCCGAGTGGAAAATGGGGTGGAGGGGGAGTGATCAAATCAGCAGAATTTTGTAAAACAAGCACCTTGATTAAGAGCCTGGTTGGTCCAACCAGGTGCTCGTTAAGATCAGTGGGCTGATGATGCAGCCCAAACCCAATTAGTCTGGTGGGTTGATAGATGTAGATCAACAGATGCGGAACCCACCATATGCAATGAAGTTCTGATTGATGTGGAAATGAAAACTTTGGTTTAGGCTGAGTCAAGTTAGCCTTGTCAGGGTAGGGTTTCGAAAAATAATCAATGCATGGTGTGGAAACCCTATAAGGGTGATCAGAGAATGATGGAACATGTTTTTCACTCTGGTCGATACCCGATACCTGGTATAGATGTGGGGTTGAATCATTTGCAAATGGCTCAGTGAGAGGTGAATCAGAATAGAAATTGAGTCCGGTTGCGGGTCGGGGTAGAGAACGGGTTTTGATCGGTTCTGTATATGTGGAGGAGGTGGTTTCAATTGGCTTGTTATAATCAGGAAGCAAATTTTCTCCGTTGTTATGGTTAGATTTGAAATTGTCGGAGAGTTTGAGAAAATCAAAATCTGAATGAGATTCAAGATCATGAGTTCCACCATTGAATAAATCATATGCTGTAGATTCAGCAGCCTGACTGGGGTCTAGCCTATATGTTAATTCTGAGCTTAGAAGGTATTTTTATCTGGTAGAGGCTCAGGTTCTAAGCTGGTAGGACAGACCAAATTGAAACCCCACTCATCCAACTCAGTTTCTATGTCATAATTGGCATGACTTCCAAAAAATCGATTGATTCTTCTGAGGATGTTGGAGAGGGATATTCATCAAATAGAGGCCCAAAATCATATTCATTGAAAAATTGATCCTCCTCATATGGGCCTTGAAATCTTCCTAGTAGGTTTCAGCTCTAGATTCTAGGTTTAGGATGTGGGTTGAATCACTAGAATCTAGGTCCGAATAACCTTCGAGGGTCACCTTATCAGAATAAGGGATGGAATTTTCACCCTCGAGGGGTTCAATTATACTCTCATGATCGCAGGAGTTTTGGGATTCTAAGCCTGGTGATTCATGGTCTGGATTGGGCTCAACATGGTGTTTTCCTGCAATTGGAGTTTCCCAACCTTCTTCAATATCAAGCACATTGTACTCCATCTGGGTTGGGAATCCACAACCATTTTGTGCCTCAAACCTGAGATCAGATTGATCCTTGATGTTGTCCCAAGATGGTTCATCCTCTGTTTGTGGTATATACAGGTACTTCTGGTCGATAATTTATTTTACTAATCTCATTATCTCTTCCCATTTTTCAAGATCAACTTGGTGTTGCTTCCAAAGTTGAGGATTTGTCATACATTGAAGGTATTCAAGATTATGCAATTTTTCTATCTCAATGTATCCTGTGATGAGCAAGTCTCGGGTTGATCTCCGATATTCAGGTTTCTTGAATGGTAGTCCTAGGTGGTGTGGCTGCATATTTGGATCAGGTAGTGGAATCAAGATGTAGAATCAGAATTTGAATCAAGGTGTAGAATCAAGTTATGAAGCAATTAAATCTGAATAAAGAGTCTCACTGAAAATGTATGTGTGTGCTATAAAGAGAAAAGATGAGGGACTGGAGATGTTTTTGACCCAATGAAGACACCCAAAGACGTTTGGATGACTATGGAGGTGCGGGGCGGATGATACCCCTAGATCAGAAGGTCATCCATCTAAGAATTACCTGGGCAGCTAGAGAGGGAGAGTCCCACAAAGACCCCTACATGGTAGAGCGTCCCCATGGGTTACAGGGTTTCCCCCACCCGACCTCTCTTGTCACTGATATTCCAGGTAGACCAGAATGGGGACCTTGACCTCTTAAGTCTACCACTTTTATTTCAAAGGTGCTTTAGGGTTCTCGCTTGAACTTTAGATGTTTTGATGTTGTGACCTAATTTGGAGGTTGGTTGACCCAAGGGTTCAACTTCACCTGACCTGTCCTATAGATGGCAGAATGATTCTATGCTTGGGACCTAGAGATCACCCTAATTTGACTCCCAATTTATTAGGTCCAAGATTTTAAGATTCAAGTGCTATTAGAGCTCAACTTTTAGGGTTTGTCTTGTTTAGATCTCTTCAATCAAGGGCTTGGGTAACACACTGATGCGGGAGGGTTCATTTCCTTTTATACAGACATGTGTGAACTAGCACTTCAAGGCCCTACTGTAGAAACCCTAATTTGGTTCTATTTCCAATCCTCTTTTCCACAAAAAAATTCTCTTTGCACTAAAAAGCAAGAAGTGTGCTGTCCACAGAGATTAAGCGTGATTTCTATTAGGCACATGAATTTTGTGGGATAGAATCTAAAACAAAATCGCTCCAACTTCAAGAAGATTTGAAAAATTTTCGCAAAATCAGGAAACATTTGCCTTAAAGATGGTTATTACTATAGAAAGAAGGCAATTGATTCCTAAATTAATTGCTTCCTTTTGTCTATCAAGGATTAGGGGATGGTTTAAGGAACAAAAGAAATTACCTGCCCTGGAGTAGTTGACTTGCGGGAGGGACCTTCTTGTGAAATACCTGCAAGATCACAACAAAGCAAAGTAGGGCAAGTAGTGTTCAATATGATCAAAAAGAATGCAGAGACTAATGATAAATTGTGTGTTGCTCCACGGCAACGGCTCCAAAATGTTCACACGGCTTGATCATGTTTTAACAGTTAGTTGCGTCGGAGCATAGGTAACCAAGCGTTGTCAACAAATAAAAATTTATTACTCGAAAACCTAAGTATCCGAGGTCGAACACAGGGAGCAATTGGAATTTATTCACAAATCTCAATAATTTAATTGAACACTTAATTGCTCAAAACTTAATTCAGAATATATGTGCATGAGTTTGAAAGTTAATTATGCCAAAAATAGAGGAATTGGACATCTGATCATGAGATCAGACGTCTTAAAAAGATGTTTCTCCTTTCTCTTGTCTGCTTCTTCTAACTTTCTTCTTCTAATTTTCCTCTTTTTCTTCTGTTCTTCTTTGGCCGTGTGCTTCTTCTTTCTTCTCTACAGCTCTCTTGCCTTTCTTCTTCTTATTTTCCTCTGTCTTCTGCCTTGCCTCTCTTCTGTAGTGTCTTTCTCCTTTTTTTTCTATGGGTCTTCTTCTTCTTCTTTCCTTGGCTCAGCTTCTCTTCTTCTTCTATTTCTGCTTGTCTTTCCCTTTCTTTCTTTCTTCTTAGCTCTCTGACTTCCCCTTCTCTTTGGCTTCACCTCTTCCTTCTGCCTTGTCTTTCCTTCTCTTTTTCCGCTGCGACTAAGTGTCAGCTTCACTTCTTCTCTGCACAAACCGAAGAGAGAAAAACCTACCCCTCTACCCACACCCGCATCTCTCTCTCTCTGTATATCACTCTTCAGTACACTCTCCCAGAGCTGGGTAATTGGGTCGGGTGCCTGGGTCAAGGCACACCGGCGTGGGTGTGGTGTGCGAGGAGTGCTCAAGAGGATAGTCGGGTCAGGTTACCAGGTCTGCGGGGTGAATTCACGGATGAGGCGTGTATTGGTGAGGGACCTCATCCCATGTGTGTCTCGAGGCGAAGAGCTGAGAACACAAAATCAATTTATTGCGCACACTTCACTTACAGGTTCACGAGGTGGGACTAATGTTCCACCGCTTTTGCTCGCGACTTGCAGGAGATCTTTCTTCCAATTACAGCAACTGCAAGCCTCACCGCACCAATTGCTGGGACAGCTGACTACGTAAGACTTCCCCGAACCTACTAGACATGGGACCCTGAAGCGCTTCAGTCTGGAGCAAGCTTTCGACCTTCTTGAGCCGTCGCTAATGGCAGCTGGTGCTCAGTCCCTGCGCAACACAAAAAGGGCCTTGCGGCTCTATCAGAGCACAGGAGGACCTTCGTCGTGTGACGGTAAAGGTGAGGCAGTAGGTGGCAAGCCGCGGAGAGGCCTAGGCATGCATGCCTAGGTCGCTCTGTGGCCGGATTGATGGGTTAGGTCGAGGGGCGGTTGTGGTGGTGTAGGGGACCTGTGGATGAGTGGAGGATGTTCAGTGGAGTGTGGCGGAGGTTGTGAGGTGGGTGGCGAGACATGTGGAGTTGTGGAATGACGGGTGCATCTGGCCGGAGATGAGGAAGATGGCAGTGGACAGTGGCTGTTGAGGGGTGTTTTGTGAAATAGGTTGAGGGGAATTTAAGAGGGGATGGAAATGAACAGTTCTAACCTAATTAAGTGGACGAAGGGGGAGAAATGGCGGCTGGCAGTACCTGCTGTTGCCGGAGAAGAAGGCATCCAGTGGAGGAAGACGACGGCGATGACAGGGCTAGGGATTGACTCACAGGTGTTGCGCGATGTGGAGGAGGAAGGGGAGGACAGCTCTGCCACTGGTATTGTGGCAGAGCAATGAGAAAGAGGAGGGAGGCTCGCCAGAGCTCGCTAGAGCACTTGGTCGGAGGAGAAGAAGAATTTGAGATGGAATTCCGGCCAAGTCGAGCTGAAGAGGTGCGGCCGGAGTTGAGGGTCATTTTATAGATGCTGACAGGGGTTCCTGTGCTTGGAAGGCAAGCTTCCAAGCGTGGGAATTTTCGCTGGAGATGGAAGTCTGTGGGGTACCCAAATCTCTCGTGTGTTCGCATAAGAGATTAGGTGCAAATCATAGATCAGGACCACGCTCAGATGGAAGGGAATTCCTCAGAAAATCTCCCTTCCAAATCTGGGAGATCTCTGAGGAATCAGAGAGTATTCCCCTTCTATTCCTCGTCGGAGTAGGATTTCTCCCCATTAATGCTGGAAGGACCTGTTTGTAAGAGTGAAGAGGGAGTTAGGGGGGTTTTTGTAATGGTTTTCAAAAGATAGGGGCCAAAATGTAATTAGGTGTACTAATTTGCAAAGTAAGTCAAGATGACCTCCCCTTAGGTCCAAATTTTGGTACAAACCTAATTTTGACCTAAGGAATCCAATGGTAAAGTTGTATTTTAGGTTTGACCATGTTTGACTAGACATTTTGCATAAAAACCCAAATTAGGTCAATTGATGAGCTAGGACCCCAATCTAGGTTAAACTAGGTTCCAAAGGCCAAATTGAATGTTCTAAACCCTAGAGAATATTTTTCAATGAATTTTAGAGGATTTACTTGATTTTTATCCTGACCAGAATCTTGTTGAATTAAGCGGGTCTGTTTTAGGGTTACAAGATGTCATTTAATTCCTGATTTGCACATAGACCCATTTTTGATTGAACTAACCCACTTTTTATCTTATTCAGATCATTTGACCTATGTTTTGACTTTGAGAAATCCCATTTATGTATTGCAATGGTAAAATTACAGTTTTAACCTTTATTTCATGTTTTCTTCTCAGAACACTTATTCCTTCAATTAAGCCCTTCTCTAGGTTATGTAGGAGCTTTAATTCTCTTCGGTCAAAATGAGCTAGTTAAGGCTCATGATGAGGCTCTCATCACTTAGCAGGTATGATTCCCAAAACTAAATCTTTATTACTTGCTTAGTTATAATAAGTTTATTTTTCATAAAATTAATTGAGCATTGAATTAGTTAAATAGGGGGAGCTATCATGTGATTAAAAGAAAAAATTTGAGGAGATCAAAATAGATTTATTCTATAGCTTCTTATTGTTTGACAAAAAGGGGAGAAAAATAATCTAAACCAAACGTTAACATGGGATCATTGTTTAAGGTGGAGAATCAAGATCACTTTCTTAGTAGCATTTAGGTAGCATCTTTATCTATGTTTGATTATTTAACTCTTACTCAACACTTCCTTTTATTTTGATGTAGTCATTGTGTTAGACTATCAAGAATTTCATCATCTCCTTATCATGAACTTGATAATTTTCATATGTTGACATGATTAATTTGACATCATGTTTGTTAGCATTTTACTTGAAAAAGGAAGAGAAAAATGCCAATTTGATTAAGTATAATTAATAACAAAGTCATTTGATATATATCTTTTTGTTGATAACAAAAAGGGGAGTAAAATATGCATATTGATAAGTAAGTAATTCTAAAGTAATTATTTATTTTCTTGCATGCATAATTGTAATTTTTTTATCATCAAAAGGGGGAGAATGTTAAGACCTCTGCTCTGATGAAACAAAATTATGCTTTATTATGAACTAATCTTTCAGGATCACGCTCTCAAAAATCAAGATCAAAGTGAAGATAATGAAGAGTCAATGTATCTTCTAGTTTAAGTGTTTTAAGTTTAGAAATTATGTATGGAACCTCAAAAATGTTTTCACAATTTTCTAAGTCGTAAAATAAATATTTAGATAGTACTGATTGGGTAAAATATTATAATTGATTGATCAAATCAATTGATTGATCAAAATACGATGATTGATCACAAATTAGCTTAATGGTCAAATCCGATTTTCCAATAATTTATCAGCCAATTAAATATTTGATCAATCATCAATTGATCGATTAAAATGAAAATTGATCGATCAAAATAAAAAATTGATTGATCAATTTTGTTTAGATGATTTTTTTAACATTCCAAAAATGCTCAGTTTTCACATATAAATAATGCTCCACACCTCTCATTTCAAAACACACATTGAAAAACATTTCAAAGAAAAAGTGCTTCCACTTCAATTCTTCCTCGTGCTTGCATGCTCGTTCTAATACACTCTTCAAAAGCATGTTGCTTTGTACTTCTAGAAAGAAAACTCGGTTTGCATATTTTAATTCCTTGAGATTCCATAGGATTAATTTCTGTGTTCATTTTATTTCGTTCATTTCATTTGTTGGGATCCATTGTATTAGGAATCTAGAGGTTGTTATGACTTCAATTAGTAGATAAAAGTGAAGTGGTTTGTAAGAGGTTGTGCCACCCTCATTGAAGTGGTGCATTAGTGGATTGATTAGCATTGCCTAGACAAGAAAATCCTAAGCTGGGAGGCTTAGGTAGTGCTTTTTACCTATAGGGGTTTCCTGATGGTAGCACTATCATTTTTATTAATAATCCTAATTTAGCCTAACTACAATAATAAATGCTCCTTAATATTAGTTAGAGGGTCATAATTTCGTTCTAAATTGAATCTGAGAAAAAGAAGAGAAAATAAGTTAATTATGTTGTTTTAACACCTAATCACAAATGCAGATTAACTAAGGGGTTAATCGGGCCTTAATTCAAGGTCAAATGAGCTTAATCTCCATAGAAGTGGGCTTTAGCTAACTAAATCAGGGTTTTTTGCATTCTGAAGACTATTTTAATACATGAAAACTTTAATTAACAGCCTCATTTCAATTAAAGGGGTCTTGGTAGAAATAAATGAAATCTAAACCTCCTAAAAATCATTGAAAAGTGTTCTATGTGGTTTGGTACCTTCACTTTCACCAATGAAACCCATCTTGACCAAAAATAGAGACTTGAGCAGGAATTTGTTCTATTTTGGGCTTTGTTATAATTTACCCAGTAAAACATGTAAAACTCTAAATTTGAGGTCAGAAATTGATTCCTTGGGTTTAAATTAGGTTAAACCCAAATTTTGAGCTTAATCAGAGTTCATCTTGACCTACTTTGCATTTTAGCCCTCAAGATCTTTATTTACTAACATGGCCCCAGCTTTTGTGTTTTATTACATTCTGGTCCCAAACTTCTCGTCTTCATTACTAAAATGCCCCTGCTACCATTTTCTTCAACCTTTTAAAAGCAACTACATGGCCTTTAGTAAACCCAAACCCACCTCCAATCGCGGATTTCTCGCTCAATTCACAATGAAATCCCTTCAAACTTCGAGGGATTGATCTTGAAGTGATTCTCTACCATTTGGACCTATGCATGAGATCCAATTCGTACCCAAATTCGACGTTGAGCTCACAATTTCCGTGAGTTAAAGTTGCTAAAAATCACGAGGAATCTCGCAAATTCCTCATAATTAGAGGCCAATTCTACCTCTATATAAGCTTTGCCATGTCCCCATGTTGAATTCAATCGTGACTCGGCCAAAAATTCACCTTCTCTTCCATCACTTGCCAACCCATCATGTACTCCTACAAGCCCCCTCTGACCTCCTCTTCCGCATGTGTTCTCAGCCAATGCACACCACCAACGTTTTCCTCTCTTCTTCGTGAACCTTGCCAGCCAAAGCAAGGGAGCCTCAGATGCCTTCCTCCTCGCCATTTCCATGTCCTCAACTTTGTCTTCTCCACATCCGGCCGCCCAACGCCAGACGTGGTCTTGCTCCCTCTCACCTCAATAAGCCTCTCAATCTCTCCCTTTTCCCTCCTAGTTTCATTTTAGACCCTTAGACTTAGGATTGAAACCCTCCTTACGCCATTTGCATGTCTTCTTCCTTGTCTCTGGTGGGAGCTCCAGCGAGCTTGAGCCACTATACCACGCCACCATCCCCCATCCACTTAGCCCATAAGCTCCATCACACCTTGCGAAGCAAAAGCCCTCAAAAAATTTGGGCTTTTGCTTACTCAACTGGTCAGTCGACCCACCCACCCCACCATCTCCCTCTCTGCCTCTAGCTAGCCACCACACACCTCCATTCACCAAATTACCACCACCACCATACTCCACTCCTCATGGCGAAGCTTATGAACATTTTAATTGGGGCTTAAAGCCCATGTCTCTTGTGATAGGTTCATGCCATTGACTTCATCATAACCATTGTCGTTCACCTCCATTTGACAGTCGAGCTCCAAGGGAAGGACCTCTCTCTATGCGATTCCACTCCAGAAAGTGTGTTATGCCCTTGGATTAAAGATCTAATGGTGGTCGAACTCCATTCATCAAGGAAGTCATCCACGCCTTGGCTGCTATGTGCACGAAGAAGCTGAAGAGCAGAGTCCCACATCGTGGGAAACCAAATCCAAAAGTGGCATAAATTGAATTTCGTCCATGAGCTATTTGCCTTAGGACCAGGGGGTCAGATTACCATTACCTCACACACACACACACTTGTGCACACACACTCTCATATAGGCAGGTTTTTGGCCCTAGGATTTATGTTTGGATTGGGGAATTTTGGCTTGCTTTTGTGAAGAGGCTTTGGGTTTGAGAAGTTAAGCTGTTTGGAGGCTTATCACAGATGTCTGAATAAACTTGAAAAAGCCTAAGTATCAAGGTTTGTATGCTTAAGTTGAAAACAAATTTTTTGTAGCCTTATATTCACTTCCTTTTAACTCACTTCAAAGTCATGTTTTTATTTATTTGAGAGTAGAATTCATTGCATATCATATTTAATTTTGAATCAGATTATTGTGCTCATTTTTATATTACTGATTAGTGGTTGAATTACTCAATATTTCTCCCTAATACGACTTAGAACTCATGCTTTTTCGAGCACTATAAATTTTAAATGTTTTCATCGCTTTAGTCACTATACTACAATGCGTATTTTTTAAATTCGACAAAAGTGCAAAAACATTTTGGTGCCATTACCAAGAGCAACACATAATCATATTCATTTTGATTTAGATTCTAACTTGCTATATCTGTTTTGTTGTGTTGTTGCAAGGTGAATTACCACTGAAGATCGTCTGCTCAAGAAACCACACCAAGGGTAGGTAATCACTTTTTCTATCTCCCATAATCCCCTCCCCTTTTAGGAAAAGGAAACATGGGAAGAAAAGAATTAGGAATAAAACTTGCCTTATTTTCTTAGTAATCATCACTAAAGTCAAGAGTTTTTCCTAAATTGTTGATTATGATCAGACTTGATTAGAAATCCCCAACCTTGATACTTACACCTATTAGGGACATTAAGCATCTTGGGCTATTCACCTTGGTGCTTGAGCCTTGATAGTGAAAAAGCATGATTTGATAAAATTAGGTTTTTAAGTCGTTGCAACCTGCGAATCCATAATCACTTTTAAATTTATAACCTAGATAATGGTGGTATCTAGGGTCATCCGAGGAAACATTGCAATTTTGAAAACTCTCACTTGACAAGTTGGAAATCAACTTTCTTTTTGTAATTTTTGAATATAAGTTTTTTTTTTCTTTTTGAAATAACAGGCAATTGAATAGGGAAATGTGAAGAAGCACTACACCTAATCACTAAAATCTTAATGATAGGAAGAACCTCTCTCTAAGCTCACCCTAGGTACATAAAGACCTAGGATAATTAGAGAGAGGGTGTGAGTGCACTAAAGTAAAAAGCAATTAATTAAATGCAACAAAAATGTAAAAACACAACTTTTATATATGGAGAAAATTTTTTTTACGGGAATGCTTCTATTGCAGTAATAAAAATACAAAATGATAAAACAAAGATCCTTCCTGGTAATGGTGGTGAAGAGGAGAGAATCCTTGCTCCAATCTCAGCTACTCTTGGGCTTAGAAAGGATTCCTCCTACTCCCTTCTTGATGTGCTCCTCCAAGTTGATGTTGTCCTCCTTGGCAAGCCCTTAGTGGGCGTGCCCTAGCTCCTTCTAGAGTGGAATGATTCCACTCTAAAAACCCCTCCTAGGATGGATGTAGACCACCCTAAAGATCCTCCTTTGGACGTCCTCCTTGCCTGGCTTGACCTCTGGCTAGCGTGGGCACAAGAGAGAAAGGAAGAGGGGAAGGCACCAAGGAGACAGAATGTCTCCTTAATCTTCTTCTCCTTCTTCTCTTGGCTGTGGCCTATGGTGGAGTGTTGGTGGAAGAATGAATGATGTATGAAACCAAAGGTGAAGGGCAACGGTAGTTAGATGGGGTATATATAGGAGTGGTAGAGGGTGCGGTTGGAGTGGATGATGTGTAGGGCTAGGATGGGTTTATGGGGGTGGTTAGATGATCCTAGAGATAAGGTTAGTTGGCTCCAAGTGAAGAGTTTTGGAGGGGATTTGGTGACTTTAGGATCGGCGGCTAGGATGGGTTGGTTGTAGGATCTAGGGTTGGGTTTGATTGGCATCATCCTAAGGGTTGCATGGGTGGTTGGTTAAGGGTTGGAGGCCAGTTTTGGTGGTCGTCCATGCAAGGTAGGGGTGCCTTAAGTTGGTGCCAATTGTGGGCTTCTAGAAAGGGGGGTTTTGGAGGGAAGAATGGAGGGTGGTGACGGCTTGGGTGATGATGTGTAGGGTTAGGATGAAGGATATTTTGGACGGAGATTTTGGCACCAAAAGAGGGTAGTTATAGGAGGTGGTTGGCATGGGTTTTGGTGGCTTTTGGAGGTGGTGGTGTGAAGGGATATGGGTGTGTTGGCGCCAAGTTAGAGTGGAGGTAGCTTAGGTTTGAGTAGAGTTAAGGTGGAGCTACTTTAGGGTGGAGTTTAGGGTTAGGGTTAGTAGCCATGGAGGTGGACTTAGGTAGAGCTAAGCTAAGCTAGCTAAGCTAGCTTAACTAGTAGATGATTGGAGGTAGGAGCTATGGTTTTGCTGAGGAAAGGTAACTTTGAGCTGCTTTAGAGCAGATCTAAAGCTGAAGGAATTTTATGAAAGCTGATTATGACTGAAGAGGTCTTAATAAGAGCTCAGCTACTCAGCTTACCTAGTAAATTCTTTTGCCTATAGCTAAGCTTGAGTAGTAGAGCTAAGTTGAGCTGGACTCAACCTATCTAAAGCTGTGTTGAGTGGGAACTGCTTCCGATGGGGGCACCCGTGCTAGCTTAGCTACTAAGTTGACAAGTAGTAGCTAAGCTGGAGGGAGTTCAACTACCATGAGTTGAGTGGAGTTGGGGAGAGCTAGGATGGAGCTGAAGTGAACTCCCGTCAACTAAGTTGAGCTAGCTAGAGCTTCCAGTGAATTGATTGGATCTAGGATGACCTAGACTCAACTAAGTTGAGTTGAGCTAAACCACCCTAAGCTTCCATCCAGCTGAGATGAAATGAATGGATCTAAGATAAGCTAAACCCAACCTAGTTGAGTTGATATCCAACTATGATGAGCCGGATTCAACTATGGTTTAGCTAGAATGAGCTTCCTCTTCACCTATTGCCTTATTGAATCCTAAGGTTTTTGGGATCTGGATATCTACTCATCCTTAACACTCAAATAAATGTGTTAAAAACAACAACAAATATGCAATGCATGCTTAACCTAAGTGATGCCTATATATAGCCCAGAAACCCATCTTTAGAGTTAAAACCCTAAGAGCTAGATCAGTTTTAGCGCATAAGAATGATGATAAATTGGAATTTATCAAGCCCAAGGTGCCATCCTTGGAACCAATTGGATTTGGGAATGGAGCCAAATTAAGGTTTCTACATTAGGGCTTCAAGGATTAGCACACATTTGCCTGCTAAAAAGGAAATAAATATGTCTACATTGTGTGCCACCTAAGCCCCTATTTGAATTGTTTAATCATTAAAACCCTAAAAGTCAGGCTCTAAGAACACTTGAATCTTAAAATTTGAGGCATAATAGCCTATTTGCAAAACCAAAATAGGGTGATTCAAGCAACTTAACCCAAATTCCATCCTAAATTTTAAGGCAAGTCAGGTGATGTTGGTTCATTTTGTGAATCAACCAACCCCCAAATTATGTCACAATTCGAATCAATTCTAAATTCAAGTGAAATTCAAGGCACAGATCAAGTTTAAAATTGGTAGACTTAAGTCTCAATTCATACATTTTGGTCTACTTGGAAACGCAGTGACAAGGAAGGTAAGGTAGGGGAAACCTTGTAGCCTCTAGGGATGCTCTACCATGTAGGGGTTTTTGCAGGACTGATGGTAAGGCCATCATTCGTTATAAATAACTTGAATTAGTCAAAATCAAGAGATAAATGTTCCTAAATGATCGCCTAAGAGACATAATTCTACTTCATTCTAATTTAAGAAGACAAGAAAAAAGGGTTAATTCTACTATTTTAACTGCACACCACAAATGCAAATTAACCAAGGGGTTACTCAGGGGTTAATTAAAGGTAATTGGGGATAAAAGTCTAAAAATTAGGTCCACGTTGACTGAATCAGGGTTTCACGCATTTCAAGGGCGAAAATAGTACTCAAAACCCTAATTATCAACCTCACTTAAATTGAATTATTTTTTGTCAAGATAAAATCAATCTAAACCTCCTAAAATTTATATAAAAATATTTTAAGAGGTTTGGTACCTTTGGTTTGACCATTTGAACCCATTTTGACCTAGAACAGAGTTTCAGATGGGAATCTATCCTGATTTGGGCTTCTATACAATTTACCCATCCAAACGTGGTCAAAACTAAAATCCAACTTGACCATTATATTCTTTGGGTCATAATTAGGTTAAGAACAAAATTTGGGCCCAATCAGAGTCCATCTTGACCTAGTTTGAATTTTAGCCCCTAAGAACTCTATTTCCCACATTTGTACCCTTAAGTTTCAATTTTATTACAAATGGGACCTAACTTTCTCATCATCTTTCTAATTAGGTCCCTGCTGCCATGAATGTGAACAGAACCTCCAGCACCAACTTTGAACGAGGATTTCTTGCTCAAATCTCTCCAAACTTGGAGAGATTGTTCCTGAGACAATTCCTTACACATTGAATAAGATTCCAAGAGCTGAAACCGACCATAGAGCCCTAGCGAAACTCACAAAATTAGGGAGAGTTCCTTGAGATTTTTGTGAAAAATTTGCACTGATTTCATGTAATTCAAGGTCCAATCAAGCTCTATTTAAGCTCGCACACATTCCTAAGTCCAATTTTAGACTAGTTCCAGGCCAAATCTCCCACAACTTCTCTTCTCTGACCACCTCCTTCGTGACTCTGGTGACCTTCCTCCATCTTCCTATGGCCTCCCAATGGTCAAATTGGGAGTGTCCCCTTCTTCCTCATCATCATTCCCTTACCAACCACAGCAGAGCCACTCTTCCCCTCTCCTCATCACCATCTCTCCTACCGGAGGTCTCTTCGTCCACGGCACTAGCGAATCAAGCCACCATGGGTTCCCTATCCCTTCAATCGATAATTTAGGTTATTTCTCTCCTTCTCTCTCCAAAGATTAGGAATAAGCCCTTAGAACTTAGTTTCCACCGTATAATCACCAATCTCCCCCCTCATCTTCACCACAGTCAGTGAAGCTCCAACGAGCTCTCATGGCCAACACACTTCACTAAACATGATTCCACCACTCCCAAAAGCTTCGCCTCAACCTCACCACCAAAACCCCTCTCCCTATTGATGCTTCGACCACTCCACAATGCCCCTGAACAAATCTACTACCCGCATTCATCTCTGACGTCATCTCACCTCCATGCACCTCCAATCACCACCACCACTGCACTCCTTATCTCACAAGGGACATAGTGAACTCTCTAATTGGGTCATTTAGCTTGTATTTTGATGTTTAGGCACTTTCTGGATCACCGCTTCACACCACCGTCCTCCGCCATGCTTTAACCGTCAATCGCCACCACTGCCACCCTTAGCTGGAGTGAAATACCACCGCGAAGGGTCCCAGGGCCTTAATTGAAGAAGGGAGCCCCAGCAACTAATTCGATTTGGAAGGAGTTCTCGGCTGTAGTGCACAAAGGAATAGGGACAATTATAGTCCCACATCAGATATCCAAAAACCAAAACACTGCATATAATGCAAAATGCTCGATAGCTGCTTGCCTCAAAGCAAGGGGTGAGGTCTCCTCACGCCTTGCATGCCCTTTACTCCTCACTCACTACCCAACTCCGGCAAGCTGGTCCCCTAACTGGATCCGATTACCCGTTACTGCACACCCCTATACTTAGATCTGAGAGAGAGAAAAGAAGGAAGTTCTAAGGAGGGAGGGGGGAGGTTTTGCACTGTAGCACCTCAGGGTGAATGCTAACACTTAAGCACTTTTGAGGTGATCTGAGCATGAAGGATAAGGCATCTGTCCTGCCTTGCAGACGTTTGATTTAAGGCACTGTGGATTTATTTGATCTTGGTTTGATGTGGATAAGTGATTGAGGGTTACTATTGAGTTATTTGGCTCTTTAGTGCTGTTGGGATTAGTGCTTAATTGTAGGGCTTAAGTGGTGGTCTCAACCACCATTTTTAGTCCTATCTTTTTATATTTTTATCCCTAACATTTGAGATACATTTTTGCTCTTAATTGAATATCATTTTGATCATTTGATGCACCTATATTATTATTTCTGAGTATTGTGTTTGGTGATTGATTTATTACACTTTCTCCCTACGAACGACCTCGGAACTCACTATTTTTTTTGAGTATTATAAATTTAAATGTCTCATTGATTTTCATCGCTATATTATGACACATTTTACTCCTACTAAATACAACGATTTTCGATCACAATATTTTGGTGCTGTTGCTAAGGAGCAATATGCAATTTACCACTAGTCATTCTTGATTAATTGAGTTGACTTCTAACTTGCCCTATCTAATTTGTTTTGATTTTGCAAGGTACATCACAAGAAGATCTTTTGTGCAATTAACTATTCCAGGGGTAGGTAAAATTTCTCTTCTTCCCTAATCACCTCCTAATCTTCGGAAGAAAAAAAGAAAACAAATCAATTAGGATCCACTTGCCTTACTTTCCTAGTAATATCATTTAAAGGTAAAAAGGTTCCTAATTTGCGAGATTAATTGACAACATATTGAAGTTGATGCGATTCAATTAGAGATTCCCCATCCACATCTCCTATACCTATTAGGGATTTGCGCTAAAATTTCTCAACATCTTGGACTACTTACTTTCTTGTTTGAGTCCAAGGTGTTATATTTGGAATCAAATTGGACTTGAAATAGAGCAAATCTAGGGTTTCCACATTAGGGTTTTGAAGTGTTAG
Source organism: Thalassia testudinum (assembly GCA_037157565.1). Taxonomy (NCBI): domain Eukaryota; kingdom Viridiplantae; phylum Streptophyta; class Magnoliopsida; order Alismatales; family Hydrocharitaceae; genus Thalassia; species Thalassia testudinum. The sequence goes on along the minus strand of JAZHRO010000073.1, from coordinate 994,045 downwards.
TACACATGTGCTTGTAATTAAGGAAACTAATCTTCCCGCATTTGTGTGCTACCCAAGCCCTTGTCTGAACTAATGTATTCAAGTAAGCCCTAAAATCAAGGCTCGAAATTCACTTGAATCATAAAATTTTGGGACCTAATAACCTGAGAACCAATTCAGGGTGATTTAGGTGTTCTGACCCAAATTTTATCCTCAACCTTAGGGCAGGTCAGGTGAAGTTGGTTCACTTTGTGAATCAACCAACCTACAAATTAGGTGACAAATTGAAATAAATTCTAAATCAAGTGAAATTCAAGCCACAATTAGGGCTAAAATTGGTAGACTTAGGTCTCAATTCAGACATTCCAGTCTACTTGGATTCTCGGTGATAAGGAAGGTTGGGTGGGGAAAACCCCGTAACCTGTGGGGACACTCTACCGTGTAGGAGTCTTTACAAGACTCTCCCTTCCTGGCTGCCCAAGTAATTCCTGGATGTGTGGATTTTTGATCAAGAGGTCCATTTGCCTTAAACAGCCTTAGTCATCCACAAATTTTTTTGGGTGCCTTGATTGGATCCAATACACATACAATCCCTCATCTATTCTTGAGTGCACACACACAGGAGAGGTTCCTAGGTCTGACCTAGAGGCCTCCATTAGAGTTTATCTTTTGGGGAAAATCTAATATGATCTGATCAAATTAATCTAAACCTGAATTTGATTCTTCATCCTGATCCATGACCTAATTTGGGAATGCAACCTAACAACATAAGAAAAATGTTCAAGAAACCTGAATCCCGTATGAGCATCAAAGAGAAATGATGGAGGCTGCCCTTAGACATAGGGAAGAATTTGACAGAACCTCAGATCCATTTAAGAGCATTCAAGTTAATGTATCAGAAAAAACAACCCTCCTTATGAACCACGTCGAGATGATGTTAACACAAATGATACATGGTTCAACCCAAGATGCTATCATAATATAGTGAATTATGGTGATTACATATCACAGAAGGCTTGCAATGCTTCACAAATCCACCACTTTGGGAAATACACCAGGATGCCATTGAAAAACGTGTGAATGTGCTAGATATGTTGCAATAAGAAACTTATCAGAAATACATATATTCCCACCTAGAAATTAATGAGACATCTTGGAACAATTTTGTGGATCAATGTAATTTCCCAGAGCCCTGGTATGGAAATGGAGGTTATTATGGACCCCCAACCTAAATGCAACCAGATTTGGATTTTGTACAGAATTGCATACCAGATCAAAATGCGGGTTAGGTGGATCTAGTTACAGGTGTTCCTAATTATGAGCCAACCATAGGAAGTTGTGAAGCTAGTCCATCATGCCTAGATTTCCCAAACACTTGTGATGTGCTTGACTTAGAATCTCTTGAGCATGTAACTCCCACACCTTTCCTGTTAAGGTATTCCTTGAGAATGATTCTGACATCCCAATAGAACTAAGTCCAGATTCTAGTGATCCAATTCCTACACCTAACCTAGATTCTAGATCTGAGCCTAGTTGGGATGATCATGTGGCCTAATGCGATGAAACCACATTTTAGATCTAAATTATGATTTTGGGCCTGTATTTGATGATTATACCTCTCCAGACTCCTGACAAGAACAAATTGATTTTTCAAAAGTCACATCGATTTATGATACAAAATCAGAGGAGTTGGAAGAGTTGGGATTTGATTGGTCCACCCTAGGTGCCCAGAACCCGAGCCTAAGCCTAATAAGGACACCACTTTGAGCTTAGAATTTGAGACTAGGTTAGACCAAAGTCAAGTTGATGATTCCATTAATCTTGATCTATTCTGTGGTGGAAATCTCGATCCTGAACTAGGTTCAGAAGCTGATTGTTGCAAATTCTCCGATGATTTTGAATCATACTTTGACTTTGGAGAACCATTATTTCCAAATGATTACGAGCCAATTTACGACCTCAGTATCCACGATCCATTCTTTGATTCTGATTTTAAGGTCCCTGATCCTAAAATCATTGATTCAAAATCATATTCCATTGATTTGGAACCATTCTATTATGATCTATAGGAATCAAACATAATAAGTCTCGAGAGTGTCTATAGTGTAGAGTTCAAATCTTTCATTGACTCAGATTTTTAGGATCCTATAAGCACTCTCCAAGCATTTACATTTAACTGGGATGAACATCATGAAAAAGAATCTCTGGATGAACTGATCTTCGAATCATTTCTTGAGGAGCCCACACTGCACCCAGATATCGAAATAGCCCTACCACTTACCCCAGAGCCATTCAGAAATCGATCCCAACCCCGACTCGCCATCGGAATCAATTTTTATTCTGACTCACCTCTTTCTGATCTAGTTACATAGGATTCACCACCATGCTTCGACAGGGAATCTGACATTGATCAAATTGAAAACCATACATTGTCCTTCTCTGACTCTACCAGTAGGGTTCCTACATTCTTTGCAAATCCATTCTCCTTCGATGACCCCTACTCTAATCTGGCTGAACCAATTCAGCCAAACCCTAGATTCACATTTTCACATCCTTTTGAGCCACAAAGCATCTGGTGGGCTCCGCACCTACTGATTCACATTCGTCAAACCACCAGACTGATTGGGTTTGGTCTGCATCATCAACCGGTTGATTTGAATAAGCACCTGGTTAGACCAACCAGACTACTCATAAAGGTGCTTATTCTACAAAATTCCTTCAATCTGACCACTCATTCTCCTTGACCACCTTATGTTCGGCTGAAGGCATTGAATTTAGTGCTTAGCGGGAGTTAACCCATCATTTCAAAAACTCAAGACCCTTCTGATTGTTTTTGAGCTACATTCATATTGCACTTTAGGGTTCACTTTAGAACAACTGACTCCACCTCCGATACTTATATCAAAGCTCAAAATTGTTCGCAACAGTCATCCCGACCCATTCACCCACCCTTAGACTCTGTTCTAACTTTTGAACTAAGCTGAATTCGTATCCATCTGGTTTACAATGAGGACATTGCAATACTTAGGCAAGGGGGATATTAAAGTTCAAAACAAATGAGAAATTCAATTCTCTAAGGGGTTCTCACAAAAAAAATACAAATTGAAAAAAGAAATGAAGAAAGGGGAGAAAAATTTTATGAATTAATTAAAAAATCTTTCTTGAGGAGGAAAAGAGGAGGAAATACAAAGAATGCCAAAGGTGCAAATCAAAGAAGAAATTGATGGTCTTAGCAAATTGATTATGGGATCTACATAAGTTCTAGACTAAATCAAAACAAGGATTAAGTCTTGAAGTGCTAGAGACAATGACATAGTAAGAGTACCGACCTTAGGCCTCTTGGGTCTATTCTAGGGCCTAAGCACTCACATATTTGTTAAGATCCAGATTAATCTTCAAGAGGTTAAGTGAGAAGCTGAAGTATTAAGTCTAAGGCTTAGAGATTATTCAGCCCTGTTGCCTACCCTTTTGTTTACAGGCCTTGGTAACCTAAACACCCAAAATCACACACAAGTCTGGTTCAGTGCGCTTAATGAAGAAAAGTGCTAAAAGTGTTCTATTTTGAAAAGATTTTCCCAAAGATCAGGATTAGGAACGGCTAGAAGACACAAGATGATTGGATGAGTTCCCGACACAGAGAGGTGGAATAAAAAATACTCCTCTCGAAGATGTGTAATAACATATTGTATCCTCAATTCTTGTCTCTGAGGATATCTAAATATCCTGCTAGGGTCATGCAAGCACCTTGTGCTAGTTCAGGTATCATGGGTGAGATTATCCTGAAATTTCGATTGCCGGGGCATGAAATTAGCTACAAAATGCCATGGGTGACACTATCCCGACGTGTCGAAAGTCAGGGTTCTAGGTGTTGTAATGGGCGATGCTATCATAAAGCATCGAAATCTAGGGACCCTTCGAGGATTGATGGTGAGGACAAGGAATCTGATACAGTCCGTGTTTAGGACCAATCCAGTGTTGGATTTAGGGGAATGTAAAAAGAAAAGAGGCAAACCTCTCAGAAAAAGTATCCCTCACTATCTCTCTTATCAAAAATACACTGGAAAACTGAAATTAGACCTGCTACAATTATGCACGGGTGCTTTAATTGCTGGGGTCAACGAACCTTTAGGCAGTCCTTATGGGCCTTAGAAACCTTCACATCAGGCCCAAGGCTGAGCCTGGTCAAGTCTAGATCTTTGCTGGTACTTGAGTACCTCTAGGCCTATTATTGGGATTCTAATATGATTTCTAGAGAAGAGGCACAAACAGGCATCTGAACATCAAAAACATGGTCTAGAGATCTAGTTCATTCCATGAGATTTTGCTAGGGACTAGCAAAAGTTAGGCATGGGGGTATGATGGTAAGACCATCATTCATCATAACTAACTTGAATTAGTTGGAATCAAGTGATAAATGCTCCTAAATCAGCTAAAGACTATAATTCCACTCTGATCTGATTTGAGAAGAAGATAAGAAAACATGGTTAATTATGTTATTTTAACAGCATGGTACAAATACAGATTAACTACGAGGTTACTCAAGGGTTAATTAAAGGTTAATTGGGCATAAAAGTCTAAAATGTGGATCCACAATAACTGAATCAGGGATTCACTCATTTTGAGGGTGAAAATAGTACTCAAAACCCTAATTATCAACCCCACTTCAATTGAAAAGGTTATGGTCTGATAAAATCAATCTAAACCTCTTAAAATTCATAGAAAAATATTCTAAGAGGTTTAGTCCCTTTGTTTTAACCATCTGAACCCATTTTGACCTAGACCAAAGTTTCAGATGGGAATCTATCTTGATTTGGGCTTCTATGCAATTTACCCAAGAAAATGTGGTGAAAAATCTAATCCAATTTCACCATTAGATTCCTTGGATCCAAATTAGATTAATACCAAAATTTGGGTCCAATCAGAGTCCATCTTGACCTAGTTTGCATTTTAGCCCCTAAGAGCCCTATTTCTCTCATTTGTACCTATAAGTTTCAATTTTATTACAAATGGCCCCCTAACTTTCTCACCATCTTTGCAATTATGTCCCTATTTCCATGAATGTGAACAGAACCACTACCACTGAATTTGAGTGGGGATTTGTCACTCGATTCTCACTCAAATCTCTCCAAACTTAGAGATTGTTCCTGAGACAATTCCTTACACATTAGACAAGATTCCAAGAGCTGAAGTCGATCTTAGAGCCCTAGTGAAACTTGCAAAATCAATGAGGGTTCCTTGCAATTTTCACAAGGAATTCGTACTAATTTTGTGTGTACGAATTCGTACCAATTCACAAAATCAATCGAGCTCTATTTAAGCTCGGGCACATTCCTAGGACTAATTTGGGCATGGTTCCAGGCCAAATCTTCCACTTCTCTTCTCCAGCCACCTTCGCCGTAGCTCCGGTGACCTTCCTTCATCCGCCTATGGCCTCCTAATGGCCAAATTGGGAGTGTCACACTCTTCCTCATCGTCATCAGCTTCTTGCCGACCCTAACAGAGGAGCTCTTCCCTTTTCCTCATCGCCATCTCTCCCACAAGAGGTCTCTTCGTCCACGACGATGACGAGTCAAGCCACTGTAGGCTCCCTATCTCTCCCTCTCTCCCTAGATTAGGAATAACCATCGATATCCCCCCTCATCTTTTCCACGACCAGCGAAGCTTCGACGAGCTCGCATGGCCAACACACTTCACTAAACATGATGCCACCACTCCCAAAAGCTTCGCCTCGACCTCACTACCAAAAGTCCTCTCTCTATTGATGCTTTCGACCACTCCACAATGCTCCCTAATAAACCCACTACCCGCATTCATCTCCGATGCCGTCTCACCTCCACGCACCTCCAATCACCATGCAACCACCACCACCACACTCATCTCACAAGGGACCTAGTGAACTCTCTAATTGGGGCATTTAGCCCACATTTTGATGTTTAGGTACTCGCTGGATCGCCACTTCACACCAGCATCCTCTGTCATTCTCTGACCATCAATTGCCACCATTGACACCCTCGGTGAGAGTGGAATACCATCGCGAAGGGTCCTAAGGCATTAACTAGAGAAGAGAGCCCCAGCAGCTACTTTGATTTGGAAGGAGTTCTCTCCTGCAGCTCACGAAGGAATAGGGATAATTATAGTCCCACATCGGATATCCAAAAGCCAAAACAATGCATATAACGCAAAACACTCGATAGCTGCTTGCCTTGACAAAAGGGGGTGACGTCCTTCACACCTTATGTACCCTTCACTCCTCACCTGCTACCCCACACAGGTGGGTCTTGTCCCTTAGTTGAATCCGATTACCAATTACTGTACACCCCTATACTTGGATCTGAGAAAGAGAAAAGAAGGAAATTCTGAGGAGAGGGAGGTTTTGCACTATAGCACATCAGGGTGCGTGGCAACAATTAGGCACTTCTGATTTGATCTAAGCGTGAAGGATAAGGAGTTTGGCACACCTTGTAGACATTTGATTTAAGGCACTGTGAATTTATTTGTGCTTGGCCTGACATGGATAAGTGATTGAGGATTATTGTTGAGTTATTTGGCCCTTGAGTAGTGTTGGGATTAGTGCTCAATTGTAGGGTCTAAGTGGTGGTCTCAACCACCATTTTTAGTCCTATCTTTTTCTATTTTTATCCCTAACTTTTGAGATACATTTTTTCTCTTAATTGAATATCATTTTGATCATTTGATTCACTTGTATTATTATTTTTGAATATTGTGATTAGTGATTGATTTATTACATTTGCTCCCTACGAACGACCTCGAAACTCATGATTTTTTTTGAGCATTATAAATTTAAACATTGCATCGATTTTCATCACTATACTACGACGTGTTTTACTCCCACTAAATATGACGATTTTCGATCGCAGCAGGGACTCTCCCTTCCAGGCTACCGAAGTAATTCTTGGGTGTGTGGATTTTTGATTTAGAGGTCTATCTTCCTCAAACAACCTTAGTCATCCAATCTTTTTGGTTGCCTTGATTGGGTCTAGAACAGTTCCAGTCCCTCATATGATTATGTAGTGCATTTACGGGAGGGGGTCCTTAAGACCAGTCTTATGGCCTCCATTAGCGATTTATTCTTGTTAGGGTCAAACCCTGACCAACTTGTTTGGGTTATTTTTTGATCCACTTGATATCTCTTCTAATCAATCTACATCTGAACCCAATTCTCCATCCTCCGCTTCAATGGAGAATCAAGATCTTGAAAGAGGGGGTGACATTGAAAACCTGCAAAACCAATTGTAAACTCTTACTGATTTGATTCATGCACTGGCCAATCCCCAAGCATGTCCTCAGATGCGGGACCATTATAATCCCCCATTTGTTGCCAAAGAACCCAGGGTGCAGATTTCGGCTGGGGGACCTAAAATAGAATTGAAGTTGAATATCATCAATGTGATCCCCCACTCTCATGGAATGTGCTTTGAAGACCCTTTCTAGCACATTCAAGAATTAAAACATCTAGCCTAGACTCTCAAGCCAACTGCTCAAAATTGAAACACCTTACTCATGAAGATGTTCTCCTTCTCGTTGAAGGATAAGGTTGCCCATTGGTATCGGTCTTTGACTCAACCAATCAACACCTGGGAGGGTTTACAAGCTGAATTCCTCAAGAAATTCTTCCCGGTTGGATGCACGAATGCCATAAGGCACCAAATCACGCTTTTCACACAGAATCTAGGGGAACCACTACATGAGGCATGGGATTGCTTTCTGGATCTCATGCAAAAATGCCCTCATCACGGAGTTCTTAAATGGGAACAAGTCCAATCTTTTTACTAGGAACTTCATGAAGATATCAGATTATTTGTTGATGCATCCTGTGGAGGCAACTTCATTGGTAAAGATGAAGACACTGTTTAGGAGATTCTCGAGACCATGTACGAGAACTCCATAAATAGTGAATCTTTGAGTATGTTCAACCGGACGACTACCCGCACATCGACAAACATCAAAGGGACACACGAGACACAAGACCTATCTGCATCCGTCAATCTAGAGTTAGTGGCCAGTCGATTGGATAAGGTCTCCATTATCGAGAAGAAGTTGGATGATTTGACTCACCGACTACAAAAGGCCACTTCTCAGTAGAACACATATGCACGTCCACCCACAGGGAGGAAGGTCGTGCATAACATTCACCAGCACTCATATCAGGGGATGGATGCCTATCTGCCTCTATCTGATCATGGTTTCAGAGGAAACTCCAAACCATCCTACTCTTGTTGGGGGATATCTGAACTCTTGTACCCTGATTACTTAGGAGCTACTCAACCCTGCAAGGAGCTCCATGCTATCCAAAATGATCCATTCTCCAACTCTTACAACCCTGGATGGCATAATCATCCAAACTTCACGTGGTCGGGAAATAATCAGAACTTTAGACCTTAATTCGAACCCTGACCACAAAATACACATCCATATCAGGCCACTCATCCTAAGTCCAACCCAAGCTTTAAATCAGGGCCTAGCAAGGATGACCAGATGAGTCTGATTCTGTAAACTTTAGCTGATATGTAGAAGACCAATGCTGCCATGTAGAGGCAACATAATGCGGAGATTACAGAGGTTCGTAATCTGCTCGCACAGATGGCTGGGACTCACCAGCCTAGTACACTTCCTTCCCAGCCTTTGCCTGATCTGAACAGTTTATCGAACCAAAGATGCATTGTGAACCCAAATCACGACCAAGCACATTATGTTTATCAGGTCCCTCCTACACCTCCACCTGATGGGTCAGAGGCTTCAACTTCATACTTGGGATATCATCTGCAACTACCTCTCTTGCCAACTCCTACTTCCAATCCAAACTAGGCAAGCCTACACTCTGTTACCACTCATAGTGGAAAGGCTACTCAGGACCCACCTTATCCTAGTCAACTTGAGCCGAGTAGTTCACAGCCAAAGTCTAGGATGGATTTGAAGGACACACCCACCCTAGACCCAGAGCAAGAGCCAATCCTGGAGAAGCCTAGAGATGTTCCTTTTCCTGAGGCCTTAACTAAAGGAACTAGGAAATCCAAGCCCGTGGCACCCAAGGAGGACTTGGTCAAGCTCTTTGAGCAGGTCCAAATAAGCATTCCCTTGATGGATGTGATCCACCATGTACCGTCTTACGCATGATTTCTAAAGGACTTATGTACACCAAAGCGTAAGCCATGAAACAAAGACAGGAGTCCAATTGTACTATCAGAGAAACTATGCTCTATAATTGAGTAAACTCCCGCAAAAGGCAAAGAATCCTGCCACCCCTTTGATCTCCTGCAAGATAGGGAATTTAGAATTCGATCGAGCTTTATTGGATCTAGGAGCCTCCATAAACTTGATTCCCACCTCCCTACTAGACCATTCTGAGGAGACTGAGCACAAACTGACTGAGGTGACATTACAGTTAATCGATAGATCAATTAAGTCACCACGAGGAGTTCTCGAAGATGTTCTAATTAGGGTATGAGATCTTTATTTCCCAATGGATTTCATAGTCCTGGATATGGATACTCCTGAAAATCTATGACAAGCACCGATTATCTTGGGGTGACCATCCTAGCGACTGCTAGGGTGAATATCAACTGTGAAGAGGGAAAAATTGAGTTAAAATTCAGGGACAAAACATTAAGGACAGATATTGAGAAAAGCAAGTTTATCATCATTCTTATGCCCTAAAACAGGTCTAGTTCTTAGGGTTTTAAGTCCGCAAACTGGTTTTTCGGGCTGCATTTAGGAATTCACTTAGGTTAGGCATGCATTGCATTTTATTTGTATTTTTGACATGTTTATCTGAGTGTCAAGGATAGGAAAAAAGTCAGATCTTAGATACCGTGGCACTCATGAAGTCAGAAGATGAAGGAGAAGCACCTATTAGCTGGATCTTAGCTAGATCCAGCTCATCCCAGCTGGATTCCAACTCCTTCTAGCTGGATCAACTCACCCTTAGCTCCATTTAGCTCATCTTAGCTGAATGGCAGCTCTAGCTAGCTCCATTTAGCTCACCTCAGCTTGATGGTAGCTCAAACTAGCTCAAGACAGCTGATCCCAGCAACATTCCAGCACCTTCAGTTCAGAACAGAACACTAGAAGCTCCACCTGACTAGGGCTAGCTACTGCTATCAACTAGCTAAACCTAGTTAAATGAAGATGACCTCAACCAGCTCAGGCTAGCTCAAGTCCAGCTCCAGGAGACTTAACTCAGCTCAACTTGGTTGAGCTAAGCTATTGGACCTAAACTAGCTACTCCAGCTAGCTTGGTAATCTCCAGAAAGACTAGACCCAGCTCACCCCAACTCATATAAATAGAAGTCAGCTCATCTTATCTTGGCTTAGTAGCTAGCAAAGAACTAGCAAGCTAAGCCAGCTAAGGTAGCTCCTTGCAATTCTCTTCAGCAACCATTAGCTCCAATGCAGCTCAACGCAACTCCTTCCATCTCCTCACCTCCAAAACCTTAGCTCCCTCTCTCCCATTCATTTACTAGCTAGGCTAGCTTAGCTAAGTCCACCTCCATGGTACCAAAACCTAATCTTAACTCACCTAACCTATGCTCCACCAAATAACCCTAAACCTAGTCCACCTAAGCTCCTATTCCTAATCCATTTTCTGGCGCCACCTAACCCACACCTCTTCAACCCACCACCAACACCAAGGGGAACTTCATTTTTGGCACCAAAAACACCTAACCACCCCCTTCATCTTGGCACCAAAATTACCCCCATCTCAACCCTCCACCTAAGCGTACAACCCATGTCAACCCTCCACCTAACCACCTTCTAGAAGCCACCTAAGTTGGCGCCAAACCAAAGCATCCCCTCATGGTTGGCGCCACCCATAACTATCCCCCTTGCATCCATTAAAGTGGTGCCAACATCCTACACCCTAGGATCCACATAACCACCCATAACCACCCTCAAAACCCATCCTAGCCCTACAGCTAATCCCCATGCCAACCATCCCCATCCTACTCTATATATATCCTATCTAACCACCACCATATCATCATCTTCTTTATTAGTTTAGTTCCACCTACACCACCTATACCTACAGCCAAGGAGAAGAAGAGAAGAAGATCAAGGGGGCAACCACCTGCCCCCTTGGTGCCATCTTTCTCCATCTTCCTCTCACTTGTGCCATGACAAGGAGGAGGAGTTCTTCACCTAGAGGAGATAGCTAGGCAAGAGGAGGAGCAAGGTGGTTGATGCCCACCTTGGAGGACAACTTGGAGCACTAGCTCAAGAAGAAGCCAAGGAGAACCCATTTCAAGTGTCGGGCAACTACACTTGGAACAAGGGCCATCCAGAACTTCTATCAGAGGATCCCCCCTTCTTCTTCTTCTTTATCTTTCTTAATTCTTGTATTAGCTAGTGTTGTACTTGTTTTCATGTAACAAGCATTCCGCTACACTTCATTTAGTTGCTAGTAATGCAAGTTTTCAATTTGCCTTACAATTTCTATTTTAATTTTCGTATGCTTTTCATGTTTTTAGTAGCTTAGTGCACCACACCTTCTTCTTCTAATTACCCTAGGTGCACTTGCCTAGGAGATTAGCCCATATTTGTGGGCTATTTAAGTATGTAAGTGCCTAGACATTAAGTTAATTCTAACATTTATTTAGCATAAATTAGGATGTAAATAGATTAATTCATATTTTTGATTTAATTACATAATTCATGCATTGCATTCATATTTAAATGCATTTAGAATTAACTTAGAATTGCATTCATTTAATTAGTTAACCAATTAGGTGCATTGCATGCATTGTTTTAAGTTAACATAGAAGTTAAAGGTTTATGCATAAATAACCATAATATTTTATTCTTTTATTCTTTTTCTCCTTTGCACAGGTAACTCCTCCGGCTTCGGCTCCGCCTCCTCCTCCTATGCATCACATTCATGCTACGGCATTTTGAATTTGAAACCAGTGTGGCCGTGGCTACTAAACGAGAAGGGAGAGCTGTCGTTAAGTGGAGGCCACCATCCCCAACCCACCACTGTGTAGAGAGTTGACCTCTCGTCCGCTCCACCACCACCGACCTCAACCGTGGCGACGAGCCTCCACCACCGTGGGCATATGGCGTGACAGGCCACACCGCCATCTGGAGCTCGTTTGCATTACCGTGAGCACCTCAGCGTGCACCACCATCACTGCCATCACCAGCATCCACCACCACAGCCACCGCAACTTCACGCCCCCGTCAGTTAAGACGTTTGGGAATGTACCTGAAACTCCTACAGCAACACCTTCATCTTCTTCCCCCATCCTCTGCCCCCACGCGCAGCACCAACCACCTCCAACTTCACACCGTGCATGATAGTCCAGGTCGCTACTCCACGCGCACCACGCGTGGCCATCTGCGCGCACACGCAGCAGCTGCAGTGCCGCCCAACCGCGCGCCACACCTCCTGCAGCACTCACCAACGTGCGGCATCGCTCGTCCACTTCCAGCAGCTCAGCGCACCTTCTCCCCTCGCACCTCAGCCGCCGCCCGCACATCTAGCAAGTGCACCTTAGCTCCTGCCGTGCACCCGCAGGCGCGTGCGCTTACTTCCAGCCCACACACACCTCCATGCGTGTGCCTGCACCTCGCCGCACGCTGCCTGCAGCACCCATCGCGCGCCCTCTAGTTGCAGCGCACGCAAGAGCTGCAACCACAGTCACCGCTGCTACCCCCTCCCGGCGTGCGGCCTGCAGCGTGTAACAGCATCAACGGTGGCCGAGCTCAGCAGCGCCCGCGCAAACCCGCTCTGCCTGCACGTCCACCACCTCCATCCACGTGAAGCTCTTCAGCGCACACGCCTCCTCTCAGTCTCCAGCAGCAGTAGAGAGCTGCAACCACCGCCGACCGTCGCCGCTCCTCTCCTCGCCGCCGCTGCCTCCGACCACCATTGGCCACGAGACCACCACCATCGAATAGCCCTCGGCTCACTCAGCCTCCGGTGAGCTTCTCGCCTTCAATCGCAGCCTCTTCCTCGCGCACGGACAAGGGGAAGAATTTCCCTTGTTTTGCTATTGTAAAGCTACTATTAATATTTACATTTAGTACCATTATGAACTTTTATTATTATTTTATTAAGCTGCATTGCAAAATATATCCTTTAGTTATGCAAAATTGCTATTTCAGCATTAGCACTTATTGTTTACCTAATCTGAAAGTGATTTTGATTCGATTTCTTGACTAAATTAATAGTGAACATCGATTTTTGACCCTTGTGAGTTTAGATAGACCATTACCTCCCTATGAACATGACCCGCTCCTAATTGAGTGGTTATATTAATTTTTGATTAGTCGATTTTTCCACCACATAGAACTACAAACAACGCGTCATTTTATGTGACAAACACGAAGAATCGACTCATCAAATGGCACCATTGCCGAGGAGGCAACAGGCTTAATTATTCGCAATTATTCATTTGTTCACATTGATTTTTAATTGAGGCATATTTAACCTGTTTTATCTGATTTGGTGCGAGGTACACATATTACGCACGAATTGTCACATCGGCCTCAGAAACGCCGTGGTGGACCTTGTTTCCACCACTTTGGAGGAGGAATCGAGTTTCACATGTACGAGGAAGAGCCTGAACATTGGTGAACTTTGTTGTCACCAACTAGGAGGACATCTAGAGTGATCATCTTCATCTCCATCGATTTATCAAGTAGATAGAATTTCGATTTTAGAACTTTACTTTTCCTTATTTTCTTGCACTTACATTTGGTTTGAGACCCTTGTTTTGGGGTATATTTTCAGGTGTTTGTTCCCTGATTTTGTTTTAGGCCCGTGTTGGGTAGTTTTTGGGAGTCTGTTCCCTCTTTTCTTTAGATTTAGGTTTTTAATTTATTTTGTGGATTGTTTAGCCTTTAATTTGCTTGTGCATAAGTAGATAAAAAAAAACTAAAAAAAAAATGAGCTATCTACTAGAAGTTGCTTACCCTTAGGTCAAATCATTTAGGATTGAATGAGCAGCATCTAGATCTAATTCTTGTCTTGCATATTGCATGAATAATGTTGGAATCAGGTATGCACTTCTAACTTTGCATTTCTACCTGTCATGCAAATGCATTTG